>CM066503.1:41317535-43837734 GCA_033882615.1 Malus asiatica | reverse complement strand
AAAAAATGTTCGGCGAAGGAGAGTTGGTTTGGCAAACCGTACTACTCGTAAGAATTAAAGACCCCAGGTTCGGCAAGTGGTCGTCAAATTGGGAAGGGTCATTCGTTATTCATAACGTTTTCGGCAAAGGGGCATACCGTCTTAAGGATCGAACTGGTGTAATTCACAAGTTGCCAATCAATAGGTAGTTTTTAAAGAAATATTATCCAGTCACATGGGAAATGCGAGAATAAAAGTTCATTTCATTAATTTGCAAAAGGATGTACAAATAAAGTTGGTCGATCAGTTTATAAATAAATAATTCTAAGGTGATGAAGGAATGAGAGATTCAAGAATGGCCTTCAACTTCAACCACCACACCTCGCCCATGGTGACCTTAGCTTGCCGATTCCTCTTATCCATCTTCAGTTGTTCAACCCGCTTCACACTAGCTGCGTATTCGGTTAAGCAAGATTGGCCGCTCAACCTAAAATCCTTTGCAAGCTCGGAAGCAACTGCCGACCTTCAATTTTTGAGTTCATCAATTTGAAGGTCGAGGTTGGCCAATGTTTCTTTCTTCACCTTCAAAACTTTGACCTTTGGATGAAGAGCTTCACGAATGGTCGTCCCAGCTTTCAAGTCATCTTCAGCTCGAAAAGCTTTCTCAAAAATACCGAAGTATTCTCGAGTTCGTTCTAAGGTAGAAGAAACTCGAGTGATGGCTTTAGTGCACAATTGACCGTCAGCTGCAAGATCATTCAAGCATGCACCCACATAATCAAGACCCTGGCGCTCGAGAGCCTATGAAGCCGATAGAGACAAGAGCTCTTACCAAAGGGCCGGCCATTCCCAACGTATTTAAAAGTAGAGCAACGAACTCCACTTCCTATGAAGGTTGCACATGAAAAGAATTTAGGCAAAAGGAAAACGTAAAAGAATATAGTAGAGAGAATTTGTTTTTAGACCTGCCAAGAGGAGACTTCGACCATGTCTTCTGGTTCATTGCTCGAACCTATAGAGCTTAATGGCCGAGCCTAATGTTTTAGACTGCTTCTCAATTCACGCGGTCGATGAAGGTTATCTACATTCGACAACCATTAAGTGGCCAGGAAATATAGATAACGCCCTTCGGCATATAAAATTTTCAGTGAAATGAATAATTGGGCACCTAACATGTAATATTTTTTTGGTTCAGACTTGTTATAGTAAAGTTAATAGGAGAAAGTGATCGAGTCTTACAAAAGCTGAAATTGCCTCTTGAGGGGGAATGTCGAGGTCTTGATTCTGCGGTTGAATTGGTGTTTCTGTCGTCACTTCAGGCTCAATTTGAGGCCTTTTTGCATGATCGGCTGCAGGAGGATTAACCTAGTCAATCACCTCAACCACAGGGGGAGGCTTAACGGAAGGAGGTTTAGTTAGTCGAGAGCGACTCACCAGTAGAGTCTCATTGTTCTCGTTATCCTGAAATAAAAGTTGTTAATATTTTTTAATGAGAAAAGGGATTTACCAATAACATAATCATACCTCTTCCAAGATGATGGCTAATTATTTTGGATTTTTGGGGAGACTTTTCCTGACTGAAGGGGTTACCTCCTCCAAGACGGGTGCAACAGTCGGCCTCGTACCTGCAAGCTTTTTGACCAACGGTGTAGCAACTCATTCGACCACGGCATCAGGGACATTAGGGACGGGTTGAATTTAGGGTGCTGGGCTAGTAGGAGTTGGCTGCTTCTCCGTCGAGGCCTGGACAACGGGAGCAGGAGGAGAGGCACTAGGAGTGGTCATTCCCGTGGTCTAGCTGGAGATAACATGAATCTCCCGTTCTCCTTTCTTCACCAATTTCTTGACGCGTTTTGTGGGGCGAGGAGCTTCACCTGCCGTGTCGATTTCCTGGCGAGGCCGTTTGATCGCCGGGGTTTGCACGACAGTTTTAGTTCTCTTGGAGGAAGGGGTAATTTTTTCCTAGCCGCAGCCACGGCAATCATGTCCGCTTGTTTCAGTACTCGACCGGCTGAGAAAGCGAAGTCAAGTTAGTAAAATAGAGTTAAGTGTTAAAGAATAAAGGTAGCGATAGCCATATACCTTGGGTTGTCTCTTTGAATTGAGGGGCGGGGGTTTTTCTGGGTCGGTTGCCAAAAATTTTGTTGACCACGTCTTCGACCGAAGCGCCAAAAAATTCATGAGTGTACCCTTCCCACCAATCGCCAAAGGTGTCAGTGCCGAGAGATTCAGGAACAGCTGATCGGAGACAAAAAAATTTGCACCATTCCTGAAACTCTTTCTCAGTATCTCTACACTCCCTCTCTGAGGAACCAAAGAGGCGTCCTCGGCTTAGGAGGGAGCGGGAAGTAAGTAAAGGCACCAGGCAACCTTGGAGGTAGCTGAGATGTCGGGCAGCGAAGTGGGGGTGGTAGACCTCCCAGCTTGCGCAGTGAGCGTCGCGGTCAAGAGGAAGGTCACGTGTTATCATGAACAACCCCTAGTTTTGATGAAGATCAGCATCCTCATTTTCACTCCATGTTGATGATGGAAGCCTGAGGGAAAAAGGGTATCTTGATGACGACATATAAAAAACTTGTCGTCTAAGAGGACATCAAGGCCGAAGAAGTATTTGAAGACTTCTTCAGCCTGGTGATGAGGCGCTGGTTGAGAGGCCAACTGAGGGCCTAGCACTGTAATGGACTAAAAGTTGGGGATCTTTGGTCGAAGTGTGGAAAAATAAACCTGCAGCCAAAGTTAGAATACCAAAGAGGTCCGCTCAGGTGCTGGTTGATCTTGTTGATGGTCGTCTCAGCCAGACAACACAAGAGGTTGGTAAGAATAGCTGGATTGAGCGCCAGGGAGTGATCACTAGCCAGGGCTTCAGCCACCGGCATGTTTTCGACCAAGCATTTATTTGACTTGGTACAACAAATAACATTGTTGTACCAGTAAAATAGGAAGGCTTCATGTTCTCTCTTCCGTAGACTTTCCTCCCAACGGCCAGCAAAATGGAGGATGAGGGTGTTGTAGCTGAAGAAGTTCTTGTGCAACTTCTGAACTTATTCTTATAAAGGCTCTTGAACTTCTTGGCTCAGCATCTAGATAGCCCGTTCGTCGAATAGTGCTTTACGGTCGAGATTTGACAGGCACCCAAAAAAGGTGGCATCTACTAGGATGTCAGAGGGAGAGGTCCCAAGGATGGCTGAGATGTCAAGGATGGTGATGGTTATAGGGCTGAAGGGAAGGATCATGGTGTTAGTAGTCGAGCACCAGAAGCTCAAAGCTACCATAAGGAGTTCTTTATCCAAGGTAATCTCCATGGTCGAAAGTTTAATGGCGTCTTGGATGCCGAAAGCCTCCTATTCTTTGATAGGAGCATATTTAGGTGACTTAGTTGGCTTGTTCTTGTGCATTTACATTGTTATTTTGTAGTTATTTTAATCTTTTAAGTCATTTTCGTGTGTTTTCAGATTCTAAGTACAAAGTATGCAAGAAGGTGCATTTTGGAGCCTTTTGGAGAAAAATTGGGCTTGGAATGGTTATCACATGCTTGGAGCAAAAGGACTGGACGAAATTGAAGACTTGAAGAAACAAGGATTCCTAATCAAACAAGGATTCCTACTCAAAGAAGGATTCCTACTTGAAGTAGGAAAGTTAAGCCAAGGTCACCTATTTTGGTTTGACCTTTCCTAATCCGAAATGTCTCTAAATTCCAACAACATTGAAGGCCTCCTAAGCATTCTAGGACACAAAAGAAATCTTCCTTGCACAATCCAAGGCCTTGCCGCACTCTACCCATTTTCCCTTTCCCTTGCCGTGCAAGGGAACCTCTTTCCCTTCAGTTTTAGGACATTTATCCTTCCCTAAATCACACGCCGCACCCTCCTGGCCCTTTACTCTTCCTTGCCTTGCAAGGGAGAGTGTTCTTTCCTATTTCCTTGCATTAAAACACATTCCTATTGTGTTTTATCTCCTTGCCGCATACCTTAGGGCTGGTTTGGTATTGCTGTGCTTTGAAAAAAAGCTGCTGTGAGAATAAGCGGCTGTGCTGTGAGAATAAGCGGCTGTGAAATAAAGCCAGTAGAGTGTTTGGTAAACTTTTTTGTGAAAGTGCTTTTGGAAAAAAAAGCAGGATGATAGTGTGTCTTTTCATTAAAGGAGCACTGTAGCTCCGTGTGCTTTGAAAAAACTGGCTTTTTTTCAAAGCAGCAAATAGCAGCTTCAGCTTTTCCTTTGATTTTCAGCTTATTCTCACAGCAGCTTCCAAAATAAGCCCTTTTTTTTCAGTTTACCAAACACAAAAATGACCCTCAGCTTTTTTTCACAGTGGCTTTTTTTAAAATCACCTCAATCCCAAACGGGGCCTTAGCCTATTTCCCTTAGTTTTCTGATTTTATTTCCTTTTTTGAGAAGCTTTTGACTTAATTTTTGTTAACCAAAATAAGTTAGGGTTTTAATTCCTAAAAACCTTAACTAGACTTCCTTTTTGCAGCCCAAGTATCCATTCATTCACCCATTCACACCAGAAATCATCTCTCACTCTTTGCCGCATCCATCCTTCACCATTCTCCATAATTTCTTACCTTAATCAACCCTTGCCGCACCATACACCTATTCTAACCATAAACCCATCCTTTTACACCATTCATAACCCCCAAAACTCACCATCAAATCTTGTGCCGCAACAAAAAGGAAGGAGGATAGCCCTTAGACGTGCTTGCCATTCGAGCTAGGATTGCTAGAACGTTTTAGGTGTAATCTTTCTTTTGTTTTCAATGTTTCAATTCAATAATCTTTGTTTTGTGAGTATGAAGAGCTAAACCCCTCTTAGCTAGGGGGAAATTCGAAACCATGTTCATACTTGCAATATGATTTGATTACATCCAGTTGTGATTCATAAGTTTTGAATTCTATTTACTTATCCGTTTGAATTAAAACTGATTTGTGTGTGTTGGTTGAGAGTGCACGCTTAATTTTCATGCATAAATCTGATACTAGGATATAAGGGAGTTTCACCTAATCGTTATGAACTTATATTCATAAGTAGTGAAGGTAACAATCGCGTTAAGTAAATTCTTGGCATAAGTTTCAAGCAATTCATAGTTACAAGTGCCTCGTCAATGCTAATGATTTTCATAAAGCTTAATGATCTTTGCTTGTATCTTTATTATGCAATTCATGCAGAGAACTTTTGAAGAATGCTTTGGGTTGTTGTATGCAATCATCCAATTCAATGAAATTAGGAAAATCTGAGGGTTAATTAGTGCAAGTCACAGTTAATCTGGGGCGTTAAGGATTCATGGGTATAAAAAAGCAACTGGAAATCATTTTGTTTCCAAGTGTGTCAAGGGTGAAGAAGAACCTCCTAGCTAGCCTATCATCCATAATTTTACCCCAAAGTCGTCTAAATTTTGCTTAGTTTACAATCTGTTTGTTTTGTTTTCAGATTTGTCCAAAACCAAATCCCCCTTTACTTTAGAGTGTCTAATTAGTTAGAATCTGTTTAGTTTGTGTTTTTAAGTGTTTTGAACCAATATAAAACCAAAATTCTGAAGGAAATTTTATGAAAAACATGTTCATTTGAGCAACATCTATGGCATGCAATTAACAATTAAGGGCGGAATCATGCTTGTATGCACTCAAAAACAAAACATTACCCATGAAATTCAAAGCCTAGTAGAAGGGTGAACCAAGACTCAACTCAAAACAAAGTGAGTTGAGAAACTTTATACCTTTGCTGATTCCTCTTTGCATAAGCAAAGGCTAATCACCCAAGGAGAGGGCCTTCATTCTTGCTTCTTAGCTCCATGGATTTCTTGGATGATGATGGTTGAAAGGATTCTCCAAGTTTCCAAAGTCGAGAACCTCTAAGTCTCCACACCAAGGTAGGACTTGAAGAAGAGATGAGTGACCTAGAGGAAGTAAGATTGCTAGCTAAAATACTCTAGGGTGGCCGGCCTCTTAGAGAGAAAAATGGAGCTTGTGTTCTCATCTTTTCTCTAAAAAGAAACGCTAAGGATGAAATGGATATAAAATTGCCTTTATACCACCTTACAATGGAGTGGCAAACTTGCAATTAAGCCAAGTTCACTACCCCTCTCTATAAGGCTAGTTTTCCAAAGCCTTTGGGCTGTTTTGGGCTTCTTGAATTTTGTTTGTTAAGTTGTCATACAACTTAAGCTAATGGGCTTGACGATTCGAAGCCCAATTTGGGCTTTAAGGCCCAAAACAAACTCAAGGTTTAAAACGAACTTATTCGTTTGATTAATTAACATATTAATTAATTCTTGCCATAAACAATTAAACCATTTAATTGTCCTTACTAATCACCGTTGTTTTTCAATCTCTACCTTCGCGGTGTACGATCCATTAGGTTCCCTTTGCCATAAACAATTAAACCATTTAATTGTCCTTACTAATCTCCGTTGTTTCTTCAATCTCTACCTTCGCGGTGTACAATCCATTAGGTTCCCTTTAGCGAGGCAGTGGGCGATTAGAACTCTTTCAAATTGATTGTGAATTGAAACTTACGTTCAATTTTAACGAAGAAGTATTCTTTTCATTTCCAAAATTAATATATCATATATGTACATATATATATATATATATATATATATATATATATATATATATATATATTCAAATTTAGGAACATGATTAACTCCCACTAATCTTTTGTAAACCTAGTAAACAAAAGATTCATTTATATCTTTATGAGAAATCAAACAATTTGATATTTCTCTCATAAGATGCTTATAGCTCCCACTAGCTTGCTAAGATTCATGATGGATGGATTTGTTGGAAATGTGCCCTAAAACCAATCATATGATCATACCTTACGGACATTTCACATGTTAAACTAATATAGTTTAATTTAAAGGGCAAAGATTATTGTTTGAAGCCATCTTATATAAATGTTATACGCTTAAACGATAAGTCAAAGGAATATGTAATTGGGAGAATGCGATCTAAAGAAGTTAGATTCATGAGACCATTCTCTTCCGTATACATATCCTAAACGTTCCTGATCATAGGATTGCGAATTGGGCATTGATAGTCCGTTAAGATCAGTACATGTTATGTCTTCTCTTACGGAGAGTGACTGGTCTTGAGTCATTGGTGTGACTGACACCAAGACAAGCATGTAGGTGCTCAATAGAGAATGAGTCCACTAAACACGATCAACAAGGAGTTCTCATACTCATATCACATGAGAACTCATGGTTGGGATAATGCAAAGTAGTCATTTGACCTGAGGCATCATAGTTGTCTTGTGGTTAGGTCCTTGATCTTTGACTATGTCAAAGTCACTCCGTCAAAGGGTGTCTACGGCATAGTTGGGGTTAAGCCACTTAGCCATGGAGGCAAGTGAATGCGCAACAAGGGATCTCTAACCTTCAAACTATTTGAGGGACAATACTCTATGATATGATTAAGAATCTCTGGCAAGAGTATGAATAAGATTTAGGAAGTTGTTCCAAATCACATTCAAGGTAATCATATAAGTAAGAGAATCACATTGGATAGTAGACATGAATACACTATCCAACCAAACAATGTGGTCAAGAGTATTGTATTAGAGAAACACCTTATTCCATTGTAATCCTAAACTAAATAGGTTCTCCACCTCTTCTGATTAGCTTGGGTAACCATGACATACTGCTAGGTGTCACTCATGGTTTGTGGAGCCCTAAACTTGTATAATCACTAAAGGGATAATTGAAAGTAAGTTTCAATTCACAATCGATTTGAAAGAGTTCTAATCGCCCACTGCCTCGCTAAAAGGAACCTAATGGATCGTACACCGTGTAAGATAGAGATTGAAGAAACAACAGAGATGAGTAAGGACAATTAAATGGTTTAATTGTTTATGGCAAGAATTAATTAATATGTTAATTAATCAAACGAATAAGTTCGTTTTAAACCTTGAGTTAGTTTTAGGCCTTAAAGCCCAAATTGGGCTTCGAATCGTCAAGCCCATTAGCTTAAGTTGTATGAAAACTTAACAAACAAAATTCAAGAAGCCCAAAATAGCCCAAAGGCTTGGGAAAACTGGCCATATAGAGAGGGGTAGTGAACTTGGCTTAATTGCAAGTTTGCCACTCCATTGTGAGGTGGTATAAAGGCAACTTTATAGCAATTTCATCCTTAGGGTTTCTTTTAGAGAAAAGATGAGAACACAAGCTCCATTTTGCTCTCTAAGAGGCCGGCCACCCTAGAGGATTTTAGCTAGCAATCTTACTTCCTCTAGGTCACTCATCTCTTCTTCAAGTTCTACCTTGGTGTGGAGACTTAGAGGTTTTCAACTTTGGGAACTTGGAGAATCAACCATCCTCATCCAAGAAATCAATGGAGCTAAAAGCAAGAATGAAGGCCCTCTCCTTGGGTGATTAGCCTTTGCTTATGCAAAGAGGAATCAACAAAGGTATAAAGTTTCTCAACTCACTTTGTTTTGAGTTGAGTCTTGGTTCACCCTTCTACTAGGCTTTGAATTTCTTGGGTAATGTTTTGTTTTTCAGTGCATACAAGCATGATTCCGCCTTTAATTGTTAATTGCATGCCATAGATGTTGCTCAAATGAACATGTTTTTCACAAAATTTCCTTCAGGATCTCTACAACTTACATGTCTTGTGATTCATAGTTTTAGACATATATTATCAAGACTATCTTAATAATGGTTTCGGAAACCCATATTATGTTCAAACATTAAATCACCGTTTAGTTGTAGCTAGCAATCTTTGAATTAATTGAAACCAAGACTATGTCAAAGATGGTTTCTTCCAAGTTAACCATTCTCTTTGATTCTAGTCATCTTAAGCTACCAATTAGCTATGAAGGTTTCATTATTTCTGGTCAAATGGTACTTTATTTCCTTGAGTATATGTCGTATATACACTCAATGTAGTAATAAGGATTTTCATTCTTATTTCTTTTGAATTAAGAGGTGTAACTCTATGACATAGTCATAAAGTTCAAACCATTCAACTGAGAAGATTTATAAGTCCTTCTCAACTACCTTGGAGCTTTTGGTATAGGAACTAGGTTGTTATATTTGTTGATTACTTTCTTGTCTCTCAAAGAACCCATTCTTTGAGTTCTATCTCTCGTTCATTTGCTTTTAGGCAAATCACATTGTAAGATTACAATGAACTACCGAACAAAACAACATTTGTTAGTTGGTTTATAGAAGTGATATCCAAAATTTAATTTAAGGATATCCCACAAGATTGTTATCAAACAAATATTGCTTATTAGCTAACAACCCCAAATCTTAACATGCTTAAGATTTGTCTTTCTTTCCAACTACATCTTATGGAGTCATGAAAATTTTGGAAGATCTTCTAATTGACAATCAAATTATCTTAGAAGTATATATCATGTATATGGGTGATTGATAACATCCAACAAACTAAATCTTATTCAAGTTCGTTCTTCTCCTAATGGAGAAATCCATTATCTTATGATGCTTCTTTCCTTGATATCTTTCAAGGAAACTGTTCCAAAGTGTTACCTTTCCTTGGATCAAATCTAAGGAGGTAAATACTTTAGACGTCTTACTCATCAACTTACATTCTTGAATTCTTTGAAACCTTTTGCAAAGTATTCGGACTTGTGTTTATTCAAAATAAACGATAGCCCAACTGAGAGCGATCTTCGGTGAATGTCATACAACATGAGTAGTATTATGTTGTGGACAAGTGCCACTAACATCTAAGTGAATTAACCTCAACAACTTTGTGACTCTTTCTTCCTTTCCAAAAGAATAAAGATTCAAACATTTTTCCTCTATACAATTTTAACAAGAAGGCATTGGATCCGGATCTAACGATCCAAAGCATCCATCTATGACCAACTCGTAATTTATGTTTTAGAGGTATCACAACTCAATTGGGATTAGTCACTACCTTGCAACCTTCTGGGTTTTAAGTATCGTTATATTCTAAACAGTTAACACTACCATGTCATCTCTACTATAGAGATAATCAATTAGATTACAATAATCTAATCATTCATTAATAAAGAACAATGTTTTGTCAAACAAAACATTTATCCATTTCTCATACGGAATTAAGTTCCTTTATTCAATTGGAATGTAAAGCCAATCTTTGTTTTTTATTTTCTTTGGTAGTTCATATGAGGAAGCAAGTACTACCTGGTTTCGCAAAGATCTACATTTGATTCACGTTCCGAATGTGATATACTTTATCTTCTCTCATTAATCTTCTACTTCTTATTAGCCACACTTTTACAACGATTGTAAAACATAGTTACTAATACGAAATCAAGCATTCAAGTAGAAGAACCAACTGTTTTGAACTATTCAAGAACAATTTACAACACCTTCGAAAGGTGTGTTCTTGACACTTGCAAGACATTTCTTGCAAATACCCCTTCCAATGTCCATCCTTTCATAAAGAAAGTTTGTTCCCTTAGAGTTATTTGGCTTTCTTCATTTGACTTCTCCTTTGACTACAATAGTCATGGTCCCTAAACTCCAACTATCTTTCTTGATACTTATTTCAATTGTGTTATACACATCAAACAATTTGGAGAGGTGTGGTTATTGTTCACTATATAGTTTACAATAAACTTAGTGAACCATTTGGATAGGGACACAAAAGTGAAGTCCTTGCCTAGTTTTCGTCTCGTGAAGTGGTTTTAACACTTCAACACTCAATGATTCAAAATCATCTTAAGTCCATGTTGATGGACTATTTTTGTCAACCAATCATTATGTTCTAAACATAATTACAAACTTTCAAGAGTTGTTCAAGGCAACTCTCATTTCTTCATACAACAATTTGTAAGTGAAGAATCATGGCACATAAAATGTACATGCCCTTGTGCTTACTTCTCAAGTTCCTTGTTCATGTAACAAAGAAACAAGCACTAATGTTTGCGTTAACTAAGAGTTGTTCAAAGCAACTCTTACTTCTTCATACAACAATTTGTAATTGAAGAATTATAACATTAAAAGTGTTGTCCTCTTTATGATAGACTTATCTAACATGTTCTTCCAATGATACATTATCAATAGGAAGATTATGAGGATGAGACTACTTAGGTACATATACAATCTATTTAAGTCAATCTATGGGATTGTGGTACCAAGTCCGGAAACTAAAGCTTTCGGCTTTTTCTTTGTCAAGTTTTGGATAGCGTTTGCAAATATATTGGTAAATAAATACATAACGAATATAAATTGATTGATTTTAAGCCATTTGATCCGGGTCTTTAAATCAAATAGCACCACCCACTATTTTTGGCAAATTCCATATCCCTCATCGGAATTCGAGAGTTTTGGAGGAAACTCTTAGTAGGGTATGGGAGACTCATCAGTACCAAGCCCACCTCACAATGATATGATGTTGGCTAGCATAAATAATAATGAGAGAGTACGCTTACTCATTTGCATCTCTTGCAAGTACCCATCTTATTTGGCCTCTAAAGAATGAAGCCTCACAATGATATGATGTTGGCTCCATTGCACTTAGTTAAGTCATTCCCACCATGCAAGTTTGAGTAGGGGTTCAAGAACAACCTCACAATGATATGATGTTGATCATTCTCGTTGCCTACCTTCACAACATCATGTATGCATATAGAACTCCTCATGAGTGTAAGCATGCACTTTGTACTCCCCCATGATAGGGTGAAATCGGTGTACGACTCACAAACGATCGGAGCCTACCACGGTGGAAGGCCACGAAAGAGTGTTCAAAGCACTCTCACGCTTATCAACTTAATAATGGTTTGGTTGAGGGTTTTAGGTCTCATCACATATAAGCAGGCATTTTAATCTTATTAAAACAATTTGGTCCTATTACAACTATTGGTCCATGTGATTGATTTAGTTGTACATGATACTCCCACTATGCTTGTAAAACGTTTTTTAAAGCAAGAATATATGATACTACTAACATAAGGTTTGCATTCATTGATGGACTATATAGTTGCCTTAGGGCTTTAGGATGACTATGAACCTTTGATTCGATCCAACACGAGCCTAGTGTTGAATCTCGGTCTAGGGATGGTGATTGATTTTAGTTACGCGTTTAATCACATTAAGGCGTGTTTTTCCTATTGGGCATTGGACCCAACTACTCCAATTTCATGCATATCAAATAAAACAAGAAAGGAGTACTTCAAAGTGAAGAAGAGCTTATGCTCTTTTACAACATTTGATCAAAACAAATTACTTTAAAGTAAAGAAGAGCTTATGCTCTTTTACAACATTTGATCATATCAAATTACAACCAAAATCTAATCTACACATTCCCATGGTTAAAACAAATTTGAGACGGGCCTTTCACATAGCTCAATTATCATAGGCTTAGGTTCATAATCACTCTTTCTTTAATTAATTAACGCTTTAACTAATTAAACTTGAATGCAACATTTTCATTTGTTTTTATTTCCATAGAATTGATTTAAATGGAGCTAAATGAAATGAAAATCCAATTCTCATTTAAAGATACAAAACTATTTTGTTCTGAACTAATTTCGGCCGAAAAGCAATAACCTCAACCATTGGGCTATTTTGCAAAACACAAACTTTTGAGGTCCCTTTGTATAAACACAAAAGTCCACTACTTCATGTAATTACAACTAGAACCCAAAAATTTCAACAAATGCAAAAACTTCATTAAAGGAGAAAAACAAATTGTCCTTTAGTGATTTTGGGCCTTTACGTAAAAACGTAAACTTTCGGGTCAAAGTACAAATACACAAAAGTATCCAAACTTTATGTAATTGCATAAAAGCCCCAATAGTACCCTATTTAATAGGGTGGCCTATTTTGGATGAGAGATGGTGTCATAAAACTTTTAAATTTTTCAACAAAAGTGAAAGGTGATGGGTAGGTTTGAAAAAGTGATTTCCATAAAACATGGTTCCTTGAAACAAGGAAAATGTGTAAGTGATTGGTACGGTGTTGATTGAAAAATGACAAATCATGTCATACCATTTATTACAATAAAGTCACACCAACCACCATAAATAAAACTTTATGAAAAACATCAAACACCTTGAATCAAAACACCAAACTTTTTTGTTCTTGGTTAGAACATAACAATAACAATGAAGAACATCCATGAAAACCCATAAGAGCTCCATGAACATTTTTCACCCAAAGACACCCCAAAAACTCTCAAACTTAAGGGGAAAAACATATTACCATACTAGGGTACTTAGGGGTTCCTAATGTCACTTTAAAACACTTTTAACAAGACAAACATCAACTCAAAAATCCACCCATTGGATTTGGCCGAATTTCCTCAAAAACATGGCACCAAATTTTAGCTCCAAAATTCATACTCATATGAACTACATCTACAACATTTGAGATGGCAAATTTTCTAACAAAATTTACTTTCAAAGAAGCAAGAATAAAGCTTGTAACAATTACAACATTCAAATCATAAACTATGGAATACAAAACCCAAAAGGATTCACCAACTACTAGACCTAGGCTCTGATACCACTTGAAGGAAATTTTGTGAAAAACATATTCATTTGAGCAACATCTATGGCATGCAATTAACAATTAAAGGCAGAATCATGCTTGTATGCACTCAAAAACAAAACATTACCCATGAAATTCAAAGCCTAGTAGAAGGGTGAACCAAGACTCAACTCAAAAAAAAGTGAGTTGAGAAACTTTATACCTTTGTTGATTCCTCTTTGCATAAGCAAATGCTAATCACCCAAGGAGAGGGCCTTCATTTTTGCTTCTTAGCTCCATGGATTTCTTGGAAGAGGATGGTTGATAAGATTCTCCAAGTTCCCAAAGTTGAGAACCTCTAAGTCTCCACACCAAGGTAGGACTTGAAGAAGAGATGAGTGACCTAGAGGAAGTAAGATTGCTAGCTAAAATCCTCTAGGGTGGCCGGCCTCTTAGAGAGAAAAATGGAGCTTGTGTTCTCATCTTTTCTCTAAAAAGAAACCCTAAGGATGAAATGGCTATAAAGTTGTCTTTATACCACCTCACAATGGAGTGGCAAACTTGCAATTAAGCCAAGTTCACTACCCCTCTCTATATGGCCAGTTTTCCCAAACCTTTGGGCTGTTTTGGGCTTCTTGAATTTTGTTTGTTAAGTTGTCATACAACTTAAGCTAATGGGCTTGATGATTCGAAGCCCAATTTGGGCTTTAAGGCCTAAAACTAACTCAAGGTTTAAAATGAACTTATTCGTTTGATTAATTAATATATTAATTAATTCTTGCCATAAACAATTAAACCATTTAATTGTCCTTACTCATCTCCGTTGTTTCTTCAATCTCTACCTTACACGGTGTACGATCCATTAGGTTCTTTTCAGCGAGGCAGTGGGCGATTAGAACTCTTTCAAATCGATTATGAATTGAAACTTACTTTCAATTCTCCCTTTAGTGACTATACACGTTTAGGGCTCTACAAACCATGAGTGACACCTAACAGTATGTCATGGTTACCCAAGCTAATCAGAAGAGGTGGAGAACCTATTCAGTTTAGGATTACAATGCAATACGGTCTTTCTCTAATACAATACTCTTGACCACATTGTTTGGTTTGATAGTTTATTCATGTCTACTATCCAATGTGATTCTCTTACTTATATGATTACCTTGAATGTGATTTGGAACGACTTCCTAAATCTTATTCATACTCTGACCAGAGATTCTTAATCATATCATAGAGTATTCCCCCTCAAACAGTTTGAAGGCTAGAGATCCCTTGTTGCACATTCACTTTCCTCCATGGCTAAGTGGCTTAACCCCAACTATGCCATGGACACCCTCTGACGGAGTGACTTTGACATAGTCAAAGATCAAGGACCTAACCACAAGACAACTATGATGCCTCAGGTCAAAGGACTACTTTGCATTATCCCAACCATGAGTTCTCATCTGACATGAGTATGAGAACTCCTTGTTGATCGTGTTCAGTGGACTAATTCTCTATTGAGCACCTACATGCTTGTCTTGGTGTCAGTCACACCAATGACTCGAGACCAGCCACTCTCCCTAAGAGAAGACATAACACGTACTAATCTTAACGGACTGTCAATGCCCGATTGGCAATCCTATGATCAGGAACGTTTAGGATATGTATACGGAAGAGAATGGTCTCATGAATCTAACTTTTTTAGATCACATTCTCCCAATTACATATTCCTTGGACTTATCGTTTAAGTGTATAACATTTATATGAGATGGCTTCAAACAATAATCTTTGCCCTTTAAATTAAACTATATTAGTTTAGCATGTGAAATGTCCATAAAGTATCATCATATGATTGGTTTTAGGGCACATTTCCAACAAATTCGTCCAAAAATAGTGTTAGAGTCAAAAACTGCCTAATTGTTGTTTTTAGGCAGTTTTAAGCATTTTTAGATTGTTTTGATCTTTTGAGTTTGTTTTTAGTTCTTTGAGTCTAGTTAAGCGTTTTTAGTTTTTTTTATATATATTTGAGTCAGTTTAGAGTGTTTTAGCAATCCCTCCTAATCCCCGGTTTAAGAACGATCTCTAATTATCCATACTGCAATTGTCAACAAGAAGGTTTAATATGTGTGTTAAGTTAATTTTTGCATCATTCTTTGCCGAAGAACTTTTCCATTCTTTTGACCCAGGTCGCCGAGGTTGCATTGGTCGAAGGCCAGGCTCTTTGGGGCTTTGTCAGGCACTACTTTGACCAATCAAACCCTTGTAGCAGGGGAGTCATTCAATGGTCTTTGAACAGGTTGATGATGGACGATGGCACTGCATCCTTGAAAAGTGGTCCCAAGATTTGATGAGTGGTGCTTAAATCACTCTCAAAGCGGAGAGTCTTGAAGGTGAAGGGAATTTTATGAGATTCTAGAATGGGATTTCATAATGACTATCATGCATATACAAAACAAATTTAATATACGAAAGCAGCGGAAGCATTTATAACATATTATCAAAGCTATAGTCATGCAAATCCCCTTCAAGGTTCATAGGTTTATATATAATGCATCAAAACATTTTAAAGAGAAGAACAAAGTGAAGGTTTAGTCTTATACCTCTTGATCTAGACTTTAGACCAAGGATGGACCACCTCCAAGCCCTTTGTTCCTTGAACTCCTTGAGCCTAGCTTCCCTCCTTGTGTCCTCCACTTTGTTAGAATGAGTGCTCCTAGGTTCTCTTCAAGTTTCCAAAGTAGGAAACCTCTAAAGATCCTCACCCACTAGTGTAGTGAGAAGGATGAAGGAATAACCAAAAGGGTGTAAGATATGTTAGTAAAAACACCCCTAAGGTGGCCGGCCTTTGTAGTGTTAGAGAGCTATTTTTTCTTTTGCCTCTTTGTTGTTTTAACACTTCAAAAACCCTTATGAACAATATCTCTATAAAGTTCTTTATATAGACAAAAGAAAACCTAGTCAACAACTTGACTAAATATCTCACCCTATCCTACCTAAAGTGGCCGGCCCTCTTTGTGTTGTTTGGGCTTTGGGCTTTCATTTATTTCAAGTCATCTAATGTTTGAATAAAAGCCCAATGGGTTTAGGCCCAATGGGCCCAATTAAACCCGAACGTTTCTTTAAGCCCAAAACGATCTTTATCGCTTTTATGATTTCTTTAGACTTTCTAAATTAATCACAACACTTAATTAATCCAATTAATTGTTTCCATCATCCATTAATTACTCACTACAATAGTGTATTGGTGAACAATCTTTAAGGTTCTAATTAGCAAGGCAGTGAGGTGATTGGCACCAATCCAATATTTAATTCAATCACTTAGTGAATTGAAACTTCATTTTAATTCACCTTCTTCTTTGATGACTACATTTAATCATCTAGAAGAACTCACAAGCTATGAGTGACATCTAACCATATGTCATAGCTACCCAAGCTAATGTAGAAGTTTATTCGGAGAACCTATTCCGTTGGAATTACAATGTAATTCGATCCTTCTCTAATACAATACTCTCAATCACATTACTAGGGTATGGATATATAATGTCAAACCCCTAATGTGATTATCCTTCTTATATGATTCTTTTGAGTCGTATAGGAACGCTTTCCTTTTAATACGCTCGATACTTCGGCCGAAGATTCCCGAATCATATCTTAGAGTATTCTTCCTCTCTTATCGAGGATTAGAGATTCCTTGTTGCGCATACACTTGCCTTCATGACTAAGTGGCTTAACCCCGACTATGCCGTTGATGCTCTGATAGAGTGACGTTTGACATAATCAAAGATTAAGTACTTAACCACAAGACAACGACGATGCCTCAGGTCAAAGGACTACTTACATTATTCCAACCATTTAAGTTACTTGCTTGACATGTGAGTAGACCTCCATACAAGTACTCTCGTTCGATTGTGTTCAGTGAACTCATTCCCTTAATGAGCACCTACATACTTGTCTTAGTGTCACAACACGAATGGGATGAGACTTTCCATCCTTCCATTTGAAGCAGACACAGTATGTACCGGT
This sequence comes from Malus asiatica, assembly GCA_033882615.1. Taxonomy (NCBI): domain Eukaryota; kingdom Viridiplantae; phylum Streptophyta; class Magnoliopsida; order Rosales; family Rosaceae; genus Malus; species Malus asiatica. The sequence goes on along the minus strand of CM066503.1, from coordinate 43,820,323 downwards.
CTATGCATTGTCAGTATCCCTCCGACAATCCAATGACCAGGAACCTTTTTGGACATTTGGTTATGTGAAGAAGGTCTCTGTAGTCTAACATCATTAGATTACTTCTTCAATCGATCCATTGTCCATGGATACACTATTTAAGACATATATCGTTTATTGAGATGGTCCTAATTCGTGTCTTTGCCATTTGATGTATAAGAATCATCTATACATCCATTCATTTGTCCTGAAAGGTTTCTTCCAAAGATTGGCTTTCAGGGCATATTTCCAACAGAAGGCGCTTAGGTCAATGAAGTCCTTGCACTTGTTGCATTCATCGAATAGCTTGGAGATGAAGGAAGCCATTGATAAAGGCTCGAGGATTTCTGGGTTGAAAGCTTGGGGTTTTCTGTTTTTTTTTAAAGCAAAATGGCAAGAAGGTTTCAAGGGTTTTAGAAAGTGTACGGTACGAATGGAAAGGATTCAAGTATTTATAGGCATTTTGGAAGGAAGGTTAAACGTTTGATTTTCAAAATTGGGAATAAAATCAAGCGGGAAAGTTGCTAATCCTTGTAGACATTCAGAGAATCCGGGAGAAAAGATCGAGTTTTTCGCGGTTTGATGTTGCACGATTGCGTGTTGGGGCGGGTTTAGTGTAAAAGAGACATTTCGACGGTTGCACGTTCTCGAGGGTCATGATTAAGGGCTACTAGGATAGCCAAATTACCGACATGTGGTAGTATGGTTGGGAGAACCGAGATCGTGGGATCATGTCTTATAAATACGCATGGTGCTATTTCACGAAAGGGTTCAAGGTTTGTTTTAGGTCGGTTTTGCTTCTTCAAGGTCGGGGGTCAGACCAAGGAGTATAGGTCGACGACCTCAGAAGCGAGGGGGCAATGTTTGGGCCCAAAATATTGGTTTGGGTCGAGTTTAGGATTGTTCTCATCCAAAAAGTGTTGCTCAAGGGCCGACCGTGTCCTATCAGGATGGGGTAGTTGAATCTTAATACAATAAGGTGTTTCGGCAGCATGAGGACCCTGAAACTTGGGAATGAATACGGCCTAATAAGGGGATGAGTTCAAAGTCCTAATAGGAGTAGGACTGGTTGAGATAAGATTGGATCAGGGTAAAGAGTCCTAATCCAAGTATAGTTTTGATTTGATCAGAAACAGGTTTGCTACTATAAATAGAGGGAGGGGTGCATCATTCAAACCCCATCTAATTCAACACACAACTGCCCTATGCAAATTCTCGCTCTACACGAAACCTCTTAACAACCTTAAGATTTTTATTTTCTTTTTCACCGACACATCTTCAGTTTAGATAAACAACACTATGAAGGCAACTGGTGAACATCTTCAGTTTGGATAAACAGCATTGTCGCCATAGAATCAGCCGATCGTGAAGCACCTTCAATTTGGATAAACAACACTGCGACAAGGCCGACTGGTTATCTATCCAAGTCTCTGTCGAGAAGGATTTTCAAATCCTTATTGGCAAAGGTCATCTCACGAGCCTTCTTGGCGAAGTGAGGTGTTACAAATCACTAGATTCAGCGTTTTGGACGCCTAGTTATTTTATGATTAGATACTCACAAGTTGCATTTAGAGTTCGACATTCTGACGGTCGAACCACATTTACGATTAAGACGTACATCTGCTTTGAATACTTGTGTCCATATAGCCTGGTGTCGATTCAGCGTGCTTATACTCTTACGAATATAATCATCGTGATCGAATCTGGCGCCGACGATTGATGAACTTCACAGAATTAGCAGCCTTGTCTTCAGGCTCTAGAATCCAAGGGCCAAAACGTGTTCCTTCCTTGGCCCCAGTCACAAGATCAAGAAGTCTGTCACGTGCCCAACATAACATCAACATATTTTACTCCTTGGCCAACGAGTTGGCACGCCCTGTATCAACCGAAGGATGTAGTTAACTCATTAGTTACTCGACATGCGCGCCACATTGGCTTGGTAGTTTTTAAGGTCAACAAGATGTGGCAAAGACTATGGCAGCTGAAGCTTATTCTTCTGCCAAGAAGATCAAAAAGTTGGAGTCTAAGCTTGTCACTTTGAAGGGGTATAATATATATGCCCTCACTTCTCTGCAGCTTGAGACCACTCACCAAGAGATCGTTAACTTGAAGACTAAGCTTGACGTGATCCATGTTAAGTATGAAAATGCAAAGAATGAGATTGGAGTTACATACCTCAGAGTTAAGATCTTAAGCATGCCACTTCTAAGCTTCGTTCTGCTGCTTACGCAAAGGACGAAGAGTTGACTACTGCTTATAATCAAGTGATCCACTTCAAAAAGATCGTCAATAGGCTTGAACCCCAAGTGTTGGAACTCCAAGGTGCACTGAAGATCAACGAAAGTCTGAAGAAAGAAGTGGATAAGCTGCAGCGCGTCCATGTTGGTCTGCTCGAGAATAATGAGTAGTTAGGCTAGGCTCGAGGCTTCACTTGTTTAGAGTCAGGCTGATTTCTACATGCTGGGACATAGATCTTCTCTTTGGTAGGTGATCGGATCATATTTATATATATTTTTACTTCGAATTCACTCGTCTTTTCTTAGTTAGTTCCTTATATTTTTGAGCTATTTACGTTATTTTTGTGTTTATAGGATTTGCCTAGCAAAGAAAATAAAAATAGAACAAGTTAAATTTTATGTAATACATTCGTCAAAACTGTCTGTGTAGATCAACTTTTAAATTAAATTAAAAAATATATATAATAATGATAAGTATGATGATGTTTGAAACATCATCATGATGGTTTTGTTTTGTAGAAGAAAAGAAAGGAACGGATGGAGAAGAAGAAAAGAAAAAAATAAAAAAAGGAAAAGAATAAAAAAATAAACAAAAGATTGAAGAAAGGCATAAAACAGGAGCACAGCGTGCAGGAAATGGGAGACACGGACTGGTGGCATAAAAAGAAGAAAAGAAGAATAAGAAGAAGTGGATGGTGCACTGGCGGGGAGAGACTGACAGCGCAGTTTGAGTGAGGGAATATAAGCAGAAACCGGGGGGAAAGAAAAGATAGAGAAACGGGGGGAGAAAAGCAGCAAGCTGCACAGAAAACGGAGGACAGCTGCCTTGCGGCAGCTGGGAAAAATGAAATAAAAAAAAAGAAGGAGAGGTCAGAAGTGAGGAGACGGGGAAGAATAGTGGTCAGCGATAAAATAAGAAGAAAGATAGGTTAAGAGAAAAGCTGCCATTTGGCAGCTTGAGAATGGAGAGACTGATAGAAAACGGGCAGCGGGAAAGAAGAGGAAAGTGTGACGCTGGGACTGTCAGAAGGCAGAGAGTCCAGGGGAAGCAGTGTGAGAAGGCAGGCGCACGGACAGACTGAAGCATTCTCCTCTTTCGGTTTAATCTTTCAAACTTTTATTTTATTTCTGTTTTTAATAATGTGTAAATAAACTTATTTTGGCTAGAGGTTAATTCGAAACCATGAATATATTTGTAATATGAATTGATTACCTTCAGTTGTGATTTCTGAGTTGTGATTTAATTTGCTTAACTGCTTGATTGATAACTTATTTTTGTATGTTGATTAAGGATGCATACTTAATTTACATGCATGAATTTGATGCTAGAATATAAGTGAATTTCACCTAATCGTTATGAACTTATATTCACAAGTAGTGAAGGTTGTTATCCACAATCGTGTTATGTGAATTCTAGGCTGGATTAACATGCGTATTCCATAGTTATGAATGCCTAGTCAATGTTTATGATTTCCGTTGAACTTAATGATCTTTGTTGAATGTCTCTATCATGCGTATTCCATAGTTAGGGACTTTGATGAGGAATAATTTGGTTGTAATGCGTATTCCATTCAATCCAATGAATCTAGGGAAATCTAAGAGTTAATTTAAGCGGACCTAATTAACTTGGAACATTGTGATTTACAATTTATTGAAAGAACAACTGAAAAACAATTTAGGTTGCATATGTGTCATGTGTGGAGAAGAACCCTCTAGCTAATCCGTCATTTATCTTTTCATTTTAATTTCATGTTTTTGTCATTTTCGTAATTTATTTAAGTTTAATTTACTTTTCACCAAAATCAAACACCCACCCATTAGTATATTATATTATTTAGTTAGTTTTCTTTATTGTTAGTTTTTAATTCAATTTCCGTCCATTTCAAGTCTTAGTGTTTAATTTAATTGTTTTCATTATTTTGAGTCATTTTAAGTGTGTTTCGAGTTATTAGAGTTTTTAGTCTAATTTTGTGTCCTTGAGTCTTGTTTAATATTTTTAACTTTGTTTTTATGTTTTTAAGAGGTTTTAGCAAGCCCTCCTAATCCCCGGCCTAGAACGATACCCTACTTATACTTATACTACAATTGTCACAAGAGGGTTTAATTTGTGTGTCAAGAAATTTTCACATCAAATTTTGGCGCCGTTGCCGGGGATTAGCAACTTTGCTAATCCCTTTATTTTTATTTTTGTTTATGTTTATATTGGTGTTTGTGTATTTTACTTTTGATATTTGATTTATTTTTCTTTCTTTGATTTTAGGTACAAATGGAGCGAGACATGGCACTTGCGGACATTCAAGCTCAATTGGCACAGCTCACTGCTCAATTGACTCATAATGCCGAACGGACCACAATGCCAAGTGTCCTTACACTAGATGTGCCCTATGGGCAAGGATATCAAAGTCCTCAATTTTATGCAAATGAAGATGTGTGGGGATATCAGGGCTATAACCAATTAAGGGGCAACATGTTTTCCAACGCTTACAATTCGGATTGGAGAGACTATTCAGATTATATGTGGGATGAACCTCAACACTTTCAACAAAGCGGATATTGGCAGCAAGACGAATTCTATTCAAGATCTATGCAGCCACCACATCATCCCCCACAACAATTCCAATCAAATCAAAGTATGCCCGTGGATTATAATCAAAGGCTTGAAGAATTAATTTCTTTGGTACAGGGCTTGCGAAAAGAAGAACAATTGCCGCCATCGGAAGAGTTCTATCAGTGGCCATATGAACCGTCACAGCCACCACAACAATCAACCCAATTCAATTCAGGTACGTCCTTGGATAATGATACACTTAATAATTTACTCACCTCTTTGAATCAGGGAGTAGAAAATCAAAACCAGGAGATGCAAGACCGAGTCAGAAGAGTGGACGAATTGGAGATGCATGTTGGGCAGATTATGGAATTCATGGCACAGATTCAAGAGCAAAGTGAAGTCTCCAACTCAACTCTTGAAAATTCAAAGGCAGAAGTTGAAATCGATGAAGCCATCACCTTGGAAGGAGACATAAAGGATGAAGCTGTCCCAGAACCATCCAACCATAGCCCGAACATGGATGAATTGCTGCTGCAAGCAGAAAAGGAGGATGACGACTTGGGCAGTTTAGAAGAATTCTTGCTGCAAACTCCTCAAATCCCTATGTCATCCAACTCAGGTGAGGAAGTTCTAAATTCACTTCATTCTAATGATATTCCTCCCAATGTCCCTTTTCCTAGCAGGTTTTTGATTCCAAATATCAAAGAGAGTGAAAAAGACATTGTGGAAGCTCTTCCAAAGGTGCAAAGTGATATCTCAATTCTTGGTGCACCAAAACAAATTCCCGATGGTATTGAAATGTTCAAAGAACCTTGCACACCAAGAAAAGGGATTCAAGAGAATGAAATGGTTGAAGCATATCAAGAATACATCCAAGAGGCTGTGCATGAGACAATCAAGCCCGAAGCAATAGAGTTTGATGACCCGGGACAAGCCACAACCATCATAGTAAACCTGGCCAAGTTCAAAGTCCCGGAAATGTTCAAAAATGTCGTGTTTGTTTTTGAGTTTGTGTCGGAGAAAGAAAGTAAGCCATCTTCTCCAATTTTAATTTTAATGTATACTAACATTTTTCTGATTTTGATGATTCAGGCACCCACTCGTGAATTCAGACCATTGCCGAATCATTTCAAGTATCACCTCCCATTAAAAGATAAATTCCATGCTTTGGAGCCGATGGGAGTTAAGGGAAAGATGCGTCCGGCTAAAGACGTTAAATCAAGCGCTTCTTGGGAGGCAACCCAAGCATTCAACGAAGGGAGACTTTGGAATCGCTAACCCAATCAGATTTGCATTCTTACACCATTATCTTTACTGCTTTCATTTTGTTTTGTTTAGTTAGTTGTGTTATTTGATTGATTTCTGTGAGTTTGTGTTATTTAGTTTAAGTGTGGGGGAAGGTTAACCAAAGTCTTTCTACATTAATTTACATATTTATAAAAAAAAAAAAAAAAAAAAAAAAACATAAAAATACAAATAATTTACAATGATGTAAACTAATAGCACTCATTGGTCCGGTAGTGCTTCAGTAGTAGGCGGGGCTTCAGCAGTCGGCGGGGCCACAGAAGGAGGAGGCAACAGAGGTTGATCAGTTGGAGCTTCACTATGCGGTGCCGCTCCAGAAGACGAAGGCAGATGTTGTTGGAACAAACCCACAAACCTCCGATGATCAAGTAAAATTTGACCATCGGTGTCCTGCATCTGGTCAATCTTCCTCTTCATGCTGGTGGCATAGCTGTGTGCGAGCTTGTGCAATTCTTTATTCTCATGCTTGAGCCCTTTAATCTCTTGCTTGAGACTCTGTATTTCAGCCACCAACGATTCAACGTGACGGGTTCGGGCATATAGGCGTTGGGCCATGTTGGACACAGACCCCGCACACTGCACGCTAAGAGCCAGAGACTCCTTAACCGCCAATTCATCAGATCGTCTAGCGAGCAGTCTGTTATCTCTGGGGGTGACAAGGTTCCGAGCCACCACCGCAGCTGTCATATCATTTTTCATCACCGAATCCCCAACGGTAAGGGGACCAGTGGGGGATATGAAAGAAGGGCGCCATACGTTGTCTGGTGAAGGCGGAGCTGCCTCTTCACCAATGTTCAAGTCAAAACGTCGATCGGAAGGGCCTGCCATTTTTCAGAGGTGTTGAGAAAGAAGTGATCGGACAGATTAAGATTAAGGAAGTGCAAGAAGGGAGTGTTTACAGGAGGGCGCTCAAGTGTGTTGTGGAACACGATTAACGCCTCTATAAAAAAGAAGAATTCAAAGAGGCACTCCTTAGAAATCGATGAAGCGTCCTCTCGCAAATCGAAGAGTCGGGGCTCCTTTCTCAAAAGCCGGATTCTTTTCTCAAAAGAGGAGTTTCCGTTCTTAAAAGCCAGATTCTTTTCTCAAAAGAGGCGTTCATTTCTTAAAAGTTGGGCTTGCTCAGCAACCACGAGCCGAACCCCGGATTTCGCAAGATCAATTCGTCCAGACGTGTTGTCACCTGCCACACGCAAACTCAGCTCTGCGAAAATCACGGGCAGTCTGTCGAAGTGCCGATTCCAACCATCTGTCTCTCTCAGCCTAGTCAGCACTTGTCACATGCAACTGGCAGCTTTGCGGAAATTACGGGCAGCTTTGTCAGAAAGCGCGTAATTTGTACTATTCATCAATCCACCGGCTGCCGACAATGAGTGAGAGAACAGTTCCGGTTGTGAAGACAAGTCCTATAAGTTTCTACCTTCGCCTTCCACAGCAAAAGCACACCCTCTCAACACTTCTTCATCTCCGAAAATGCATTCCCAAAGAATCATCTCGAGTCACTCTGTGTTCCTTATTCCTTGGGATACTCCTGCGAACAACCCATTCAAAGCAAAAGTATTTCATATCATAAAGGTTGAAAGCAAGAGTATCTCATATCATGCTTTCTCCATGTCCTTCTCCTTGTCTTTGTTTTCCGACAAGGAGAAAGCGAGCAATCAGCCAGCATTTGGTATCAATCTTCCGATCTGGAGCCAACTGCCTGGAACCCCTTCCTGATTGCTTACCTAGCCTTGCTCTCGAGTACTCATCTTCTTCATCTTGTGCTTCCGTTTTGTCTACCACATCTACTTGGGGGACAAGTAAGGGAGGTGAAAATGATAGCTCGAAGCATGTGGAGACAACGTGCTGATTCATCCTCAGCTAGGGACAAGGAGAAAGAAAGCAAGAGGTGGGCACTTGGAAAGATTGAAGAAAGAATCAGACCAAAACCTCTACCTCGTGCCTGCCCGCCGTGCTGAGGAAACAAGCAGAGAAGAATGCAGACTGCACAATCAAATAATCCCAGCAGAAGAAGTCTGAGATGAAACGACCAATGATTACTTATTAGTTTTATTCATTATCTTTTATCGTAATTTTCAATTTTTCGTTTGAAATTTTTTTTAATTAATTTTCTTGCGTACTTAACTGAATTATTTCTTTTCTTTGCAGGAACTTTTGGTTATTTCCACCCTTGAAGTTGATTGCAGAATTTTAGCTTGGGGGTCATCGCTTGATTTTACTGCAAATTAGGGAAGTTTTCAGTCCAATTGCTTTATTTTGTTTCTTATTATTTATTTATTTTATTTTATTTTTATTTGCATTATAGTTTTTTCTGACATTGGGGACAATGTCAAGTTTAAGTGTGGGGGTAGAAATCTCTAGAATTTCATTTGTTTATGTGTTGTTTTTTTTTTTTTTTTTTTTCTTTAAAAAAAAAAAAAAAAAAAAAAAAATTTAAAAATCCAAAAATATTGTCTTGTTTCCCTTATTGTTTTGAATTAGATTTTTGTTAGTTTCCCGACCCAATGATATAATTAGATTAAATTTGAACCATGATCATCAAGAACTTAGTTAACATGTGTTTTGTGAAATTCCTAATTCTCTTGTTAGTTTTGTACATGTTTGACCATCTTTGAAAAACCAAATGCACATAGCCTTGTTAATGTGAAACTAAAGTATGACTTAAAGCTTCATATGTGAATTTAGTGACCATATATATCCTATGTGAGTTTTTGAGCCTATTGAAAGTGTGTGCATTTTTCATACACTCCTATTCTTTCATGTGTGATGAACTTATGTGAGATACATCTCTAGAACTTGCGTAACGATCTTTCGAAATGTTTGTCATTGATTGCATGAACTTGGAAATGATAGAGGCATTAGGTTTACCACTATGGCCCAAATAACCATGTTTCCCAAAGAAAAATGATATCATTAGATTGCCAATTTGAGCCGTATATGTTGAGCTTTTTATTTCTTATCACCAGATATGTCTACCCTTATACCTGAAACATTTTTCCTTACCCTTTCTAAGCGAGCAATGCGAGATTGTCTTATGAGAAACGTTTGTGAAGTACTGTGAAGATGTTTGGCAAAAGAATAAGTGTGGGGGTATTTCATGTTTGTAAAAATAAAAAATAAAAAAAAAAGAAAAAAAAAAGAAAAAAAAAAAAGAAAGATTGTATACAAATGAAATAAAAAGTTGTTCAATTTTCAGTTTAAGGGTGTGGTTGAAGGTTCTAGAAGAATCGTTGGAGAGCTTGAGTTCTTATAAATTTAGACAAAAGAATTGCTTGCAATGTAGCTTGGAACTTGTGTTTTCCTATTCTTTCGTTTCAATAACCCTATCCCTAAGCCTCATTACATCCAATAAAAGTCCTCTTGATTTAAGTTTTGCAATTATGATTGTGGAGATGAGATCCTTATGCAAGCTTATGGTAGAAATTTCACATTTGATTCTTTATTTGAGCGAAACACATTAAAACTAAACACAGGTGTGATTGAGTGAATATCCAGTGAGAATGTCGCTAGTTTGCATATGATGATTTTAAAAATAAAAACTTGAAATTGCATTAGCATGGCTATCTCACACACTACACTTCACGGATGATTCAAAGATTACTGCTAATATTTGAATAAGGAAGATGAACTTGGATTAGTTGGTTCGATGCTAGCTATGGTTCTTGATGATGCTAGCTATGGTTCTTGATGATTTGTTTTCTTAAATAAAATTCTATGAGGGTCACATAGAGGGAAGCTAATGTTTTTCTTGTTACTTCTTTTCTTGTTACTTTTGTTTTGCTCGAGGACTAGCAAAAGTTAAGTGTGGGGGTATTTGATCGGATCATATTTATATATATTTTTACTTCGAATTCACTCGTCTTTTCTTAGTTAGTTCCTTATATTTTTGAGCTATTTACGTTATTTTTGTGTTTATAGGATTTGCCTAGCAAAGAAAATAAAAATAGAACAAGTTAAATTTTATGTAATACATTCGTCAAAACTGTCTGTGTAGATCAACTTTTAAATTAAATTAAAAAATATATATAATAATGATAAGTATGATGATGTTTGAAACATCATCATGATGGTTTTGTTTTGTAGAAGAAAAGAAAGGAACGGATGGAGAAGAAGAAAAGAAAAAAATAAAAAAAGGAAAAGAATAAAAAAATAAACAAAAGATTGAAGAAAGGCATAAAACAGGAGCACAGCGTGCAGGAAATGGGAGACACGGACTGGTGGCATAAAAAGAAGAAAAGAAGAATAAGAAGAAGTGGATGGTGCACTGGCGGGGAGAGACTGACAGCGCAGTTTGAGTGAGGGAATATAAGCAGAAACCGGGGGGAAAGAAAAGATAGAGAAACGGGGGGAGAAAAGCAGCAAGCTGCACAGAAAACGGAGGACAGCTGCCTTGCGGCAGCTGGGAAAAATGAAATAAAAAAAAAGAAGGAGAGGTCAGAAGTGAGGAGACGGGGAAGAATAGTGGTCAGCGATAAAATAAGAAGAAAGATAGGTTAAGAGAAAAGCTGCCATTTGGCAGCTTGAGAATGGAGAGACTGATAGAAAACGGGCAGCGGGAAAGAAGAGGAAAGTGTGACGCTGGGACTGTCAGAAGGCAGAGAGTCCAGGGGAAGCAGTGTGAGAAGGCAGGCGCACGGACAGACTGAAGCATTCTCCTCTTTCGGTTTAATCTTTCAAACTTTTATTTTATTTCTGTTTTTAATAATGTGTAAATAAACTTATTTTGGCTAGAGGTTAATTCGAAACCATGAATATATTTGTAATATGAATTGATTACCTTCAGTTGTGATTTCTGAGTTGTGATTTAATTTGCTTAACTGCTTGATTGATAACTTATTTTTGTATGTTGATTAAGGATGCATACTTAATTTACATGCATGAATTTGATGCTAGAATATAAGTGAATTTCACCTAATCGTTATGAACTTATATTCACAAGTAGTGAAGGTTGTTATCCACAATCGTGTTATGTGAATTCTAGGCTGGATTAACATGCGTATTCCATAGTTATGAATGCCTAGTCAATGTTTATGATTTCCGTTGAACTTAATGATCTTTGTTGAATGTCTCTATCATGCGTATTCCATAGTTAGGGACTTTGATGAGGAATAATTTGGTTGTAATGCGTATTCCATTCAATCCAATGAATCTAGGGAAATCTAAGAGTTAATTTAAGCGGACCTAATTAACTTGGAACATTGTGATTTACAATTTATTGAAAGAACAACTGAAAAACAATTTAGGTTGCATATGTGTCATGTGTGGAGAAGAACCCTCTAGCTAATCCGTCATTTATCTTTTCATTTTAATTTCATGTTTTTGTCATTTTCGTAATTTATTTAAGTTTAATTTACTTTTCACCAAAATCAAACACCCACCCATTAGTATATTATATTATTTAGTTAGTTTTCTTTATTGTTAGTTTTTAATTCAATTTCCGTCCATTTCAAGTCTTAGTGTTTAATTTAATTGTTTTCATTATTTTGAGTCATTTTAAGTGTGTTTCGAGTTATTAGAGTTTTTAGTCTAATTTTGTGTCCTTGAGTCTTGTTTAATATTTTTAACTTTGTTTTTATGTTTTTAAGAGGTTTTAGCAAGCCCTCCTAATCCCCGGCCTAGAACGATACCCTACTTATACTTATACTACAATTGTCACAAGAGGGTTTAATTTGTGTGTCAAGAAATTTTCACATCAGTAGGTTGTCTGACCTTGAGTTTGCTGGGAAAGACTTCAAGACCTTCTCTATTTCTCCGGAAGACTTGCTTGCCTTTACTTTTTAGGCTTCCATTGGCGAAGTAGTCAGAAAAGTTGGTGCCCAAGCTGAGGCAGTTGGGGGAGAAGCGCTAGTTGATGCCGCTACTAAGTGTGTCATGACTGCTGAAGGTGTGGCAACCAAGGAACAAAATATCGATATTATCGGCGATATTTCGCCGATAATATCGTTTTTTTTAGATGACGATATTTTTATACTTATCCCCTTAATTATCGTCATAATATCGCGATATTATGCAAATTTGAGTCTGAGCTTCCGGGTTGACCCGCTTAAACCAGGCATGTCAGCCATACCGAGAGCGTGAAGGAAAAAATTTGTCCTAGCTAAGAACAAGTATGAACATTTGAATACACATGCAAGCAATTAACACTTTAAAGTAGGCATGCATTCAAAAACAATTCATAAAACCCATGACTTTCAAAGCCTAGTATATGGTGAACCAAAATAAAATCTTTAACAACATTAAAGAGAAGTAAAGATTTAGTGATTCTTTACCCTTGAAGCTCATCCTTGATTACACAAGGGATTCACCCAAGTGGAGGGCCTTCAAGTCACTTCCAAGCCCTTTGAGTCCTCCTTGTGTTTTCCTCCCTTTAGTGCTCCTTTGATGATTTGAGGAAAAAGGATTTGTTCTCCAAAACATCAAAAGCTTGATGTCTCTAAGTCTCTTCACCAAGGTTGTATATTGTGAAGATGATATGGATGACTTAGAGAGATTTTAGATGCTAGTAAAAATCCTCTAAGTGGCCGGCCTCTATGTAGAAAATGAGAGAAAAAGTTTCACCCAATTTCTATTAGAAAACCCTAATGAGAAACAAAGCTATAAAGATGACTTTATACTTCATCTCTTAGGTTAGTGGCAAACTTGCAATTAAGCAAAAATTCTCACTACCCTTGCTATGGCCGGCCTCCTTTTGTTATTGGGCTAAATGCCCATATTTGTTTTAGTTGTCATACAACTTAAACATAATGGGCCTAGTGGACCAAAACCATTTTGGACCCCGAAGCCCAAACTAACTTAAAAGCCCAATACGAACCTTTCGTATAATTAATTAACTTTGACCATTCTTCAATTAAACCATTTAATTGCTTATCCATTTCATATAATTTCTTCACTAACATCCTTATGTGGTGTGCGATCCATTAGGTTCCAATTAGCGAGGCAGTGGGCGATGTTACTCTTAACGATCGATTGTGAATTGAAACCACATTTCAATTCTCCCTTTTTGTTGATTAGTGTTTGCTAATCATTAGGGCTTCCACAAACCATGAGTGACACCTAGCAGCATATCATGGTTACCCAAGCTAAGTAGAATTGGTTGGAGAACCTATCCAGTTACAACTACAATGCAATACGGTCCTTCTCTAATACAATACTCTTAATCACATTGTTTAAGTGATAGTTTGTTTCATGTCTACTATCCAATGTGATACTTTCCTATATGATTCCCTTGAATATGATTTGGAACAAACTTCCTAAGTCATATTCATATGCTTTGGCCAAAGACTTTAGAATCATATATTAGAGTATTCTCCCTCCACCATGGAAGGTTAGAGATCCCTTGTTGTGCATTCATATGCCTACATGACTAGATAGCTTGACCCCAACAATGCCGTGGACACTCCAAAGGAATGCCTTTGACATGATCAAAGATCAAGGACCTAACCATTAGACATCTATGATGCCTCAGGTCAAAGGACTACTTTGCATATTGTAACTTTAGAGTTCATACATGACATGTATGTTTGAACTCTTTGTTGATCGTCGTTCAGTGTACTCGATTACTCTTTCGAGCACCTATGTGTTTGTCTTAGTGTCCAACACCAAATGACTTGAGACTAGTTCATACTCACGTTTGAGTCAACATAACACATACTAACCTTAGCGGATTGTCAATGCCCAATTGGCAATCCTATGGCTAGGAACGTTTTAGGAATGAACATAAGAGAAAGGTCTCGTTAATCTAACTTACTTAGATTACTTATCTCTTAGATCAAATACATTCCTAGGATTCTCTTATTGCTTAAACACATGATACAATAAATAGTGATTAACAATAAGCTTTCCCCTTCCATTAAACATATAAAAGTTCAATACAATAAGTATTCCAAAAGCTATTACATCAAATGAGTGGCTTTGTGGGCATACTTCCAACAGAGCGGAGAGCATGTCGAGGGTCTCCTTGTCGATGGAGATCTCATTGATCTTGATGGCGGACTCCTTAGGGACAAAGTTCATGCGGCGCTCGTTGTCCTCCTCCTGCAGCTTCAGGGAAATGCCACGAACCGGGCCCTTCTGGATTTGCTTCATGAGGTGGGTGGAGAATCCGGCAATGTTGTTGCAGAGATACTTGGAGGGATGATGGTGACTTCCTCGAGGATCTTCTTGTTAGTGTGGAAGTCCAGGGTCAAGCGCGAGTAGTAGCGCTCGATCACCTGGTAGGAGGATTTCTTCACTGTCTTTGTGCGGACACGACCCATGGTGGTGGTGGAATTGTGCGGTGGAGCTGGGAAGAGACGAACGGTGGGTGAGTGTGTGTGTTCATGAGATGTGTTGTGCTTGAAAATGGAGAATTACCATGGTGGCTTAGAGGGAGTGATAGAGGAAGATGTGCGGAGTAGACATGGAGGGTTAGAAGGAGGGATCAAAAGAGAAGAAGATAGAAGGTTAAACAGAGAAGTTGAGATGATTGATAGAAATTAGGCAGCAGGGAAATCGGGAAAGTGGAAAAAAAGGCCTAGTTTTGTGTGAAAGTCTACCACCCACCCAATTAAAAAAACAAAAAATAATTACCCACTATCAAAGTTGGACAAAGAGATGCAGGAACAAGATCTTGTGAATCCTTCTTCCTATTGTTATTGCTTTAGTCCAATAAATATATTATATAAATGATTAAGATAACATTATATTATTTGTTCTGTTTTAAAACAATTTTTTTTTTGGTTTTTTGGTAAATTAATGAAGTAATTGTGACTGATATTTCTAGATCTGGCTTGTATCCTCTTCCTATTTGGATTACTCAACTAGATCACGACGTCTTTTCCAGTAAAAGATTAAATTGTCCTTCTATTTTTACCCCTTAAACTATCTATCTTTTAAAACAATACTATATTATATTCTTATAATATAATATTTTCTTTTCTTTTTCTTTTTAAGACCAAACAATTCTTTTTCTTTTTAAGACTATCAATGGTATTGAGCCGTTGGATTAGTGTGGTCAAAAAAGTGGGTGCTGACGTTTTGGGAAGGGCTTTCTCATTAATTTCCCGTTGTTTGTGTAACTCATATATCTTACCATACAATGTATAAAGTGTAAAATATTGTACTAAGTCATTATATATAAATGATTATGATGTGTTTAAATTTCTTTCATTAATTACTATATATTTTTTACACTCACAATGTTTGCCAGCTCGTTATATAATTAACTTAAATCAGTTAAATCCATCATGCAATGCATTTCTTTCCAATTTTTTGTGATAAACTAATAGATAATTAACTAAATAAACATCCTGCAAAGTTTCAATAAAAATTTCCAAGTTTTTCTTACAATTTCCGTGGTTTCCATATTATTTTTATCGATATCGATAATATCCCGATATTTTCGTGTTTTTTGACTACCGATATTTCCGATATCATCGATATTTTATACATTGGTGGCAACCGAGTAGTCGTGGGATGTCCAAGCTGCTGAAGAGTAGTCTTTTAGGTAGCCTTTAGGATTTTCTTTATTTTTTTATTGCTTTTTGCTTTGCTTGAACTCCTTTAGCCTTTGTTATTTGTTTATCAATTTTTCTAGAAAATTTAATAAACTTGCTTCATTCGCTTTTCTTCATCTTCACTTCTTTTGCTTATGCCCAACCTTTGACCTTTAGACCATCAGCAGGCATGCTGCTTTTCTATAAGCAAACAGGCCCATATAGCCTATACAGCTATAGGTGTTGGTGTAAAACTTTTGCAAAGTTGTTAGCCATAGGGCCGGCAACCAGATGCCTCACTATATGCACACTAACTTGTTTAACCTTTCACAAAAATGAGTGGTTGTATAACTTTAGCGTGGCTTATTGCTCGAAGGGCAAGCCGTAGGTAGTCTTCTAGAAACTATAGCCTACCTTAGTGCACTCGGTAACAACTTTAGGGTTTCAGTACGCCTTATGGACAACTGCCCTGAAAAAATATCATTGTGGCTACTTCTAAGAATCTTAACGTAAGCCATTGTGCACCTAGTTACACCAGGGTAGCCCGACTCATCCACGTCTGGATATTCGAAGTGTAAAGTTTATCCTCCCACATTGGAGAGCAAACCCATGTAAGTGTCAAGGAATTGGTTTACCTTCTCGCACTGGTGAGCATGGTCAATCCCTAAAGATATGCAATTCATGTGATAAGTCCCTAGGAAAGGCGTGGTCTTCTTTTAAAGTGCAGGAGTGATCAATTTTGTAAGCATGCAGTCGAGCCAAGTAAATTACTTCTGAATTCCTCATTGAAAAATGAGTGAAATGAACAAAAACTTAGCTATAAGGTAGGAACTGCATATCAATTGGATAATCCTCAGCTTGCAAGGTGGTGCCCGTCGAGCTGCTTGAGTCTTCGGATTTTGATGTAGTGGGAAGTCACACATGGTACTTCCTCATATTGTAGGCGTTCCACTGCTTTTCAATCTATTTGTCGTTCATGGTGGCGAGGGTGTAACTACCCTTGCCACCTTCTCTGCTGATCTTGTACAGACCTTCCCAGATAGGATCCATCTTTTTAGAGCCTTCCATACGGCAGTGATGAAGGCTTTTCTTAGGACTAGATCTCCGAGCTAAAACTGCCAGATCTTGGCCCTTTTGTTGTATCTAGAGATGAGCTGCTGCTGGTAGGTTGCAATACGAGTGATGACCTTCTCGTGTTTCTCCTCTGCTAGATCTAAGTTTATGGCCATCTGTTTTCTGTCCTTCTTGATGCTTGGCAGTATAGTGCTAATGCTTAGCACGATGACATTGGGAGAAATGATTGTTCTGAACCAAATGCCAAAGAGAAAGGAGTCTCACCGGTTGCTCGTCGGTTGGTTGTGCGATACGCCTATAGACATCCAGGAAGTTCGTCTGGCCATTTTCCCTTCTTGTCAGAGAGGGATTTCTTACGGTAGTCGAGAATTATCTTGTTGGATGTTTTGGCCTGCCCATTGCCTTGGGGATACCTTAGAGTGGACATGTGTTGCTTGATGCCATATTTCTGGATGAACTTCGCCAAATCTTTGCCTACAAATTGCAGGCCGTTGTCTGTGACAATGGATTGAGGGATACCAAATCAGCAAATGATGTTCCTCCATGTGAAGCGTTCTATGTCTGTCTAAGTTGTGGTTGCCATGGGATCTGCTTCCACCCATTTGGTGAAGTAGTCAATTGCCACGATTATCATGCCCCTGCTTCCAGTATCGTGTGGCATTGGCCCTAGCAAGTCAATTGCCCACTGCATGAATGGCCAAGGACTTCTCTGTGGATGTAGTTCGCTGGCAGGCAGTGCTGGTACCGACTTGTAGCGTTGGTAACGATAATACTTATGTACTAACTCCTTAGCATCTTGATGCATGGTAGGCAAGTAGTAGCTTGTGTTAAGAGCCTTCTATGCTAAGGATCGACCTCCGAAGTGATTTCCACAAACACCTTCATGATTGAACTTATAACCTTTAAGTCGTCGGGAAGCGCTAAGTCGCAGAGATGTGGTCCAATGCAGGATCTTCGAACGAGAATGCTATTCTACATGTAGTAATGTGCTACCTTTGTTTGGAGCTTTCTAGACTCCAATCTTTCCATAGGGAGTGTGCCATTGACCAGGTAGTCTATAATGGAATCTTGCCAGTTTAGAGTTGTACTAACTTGTGACACTTCAACTGTTGGCTCCGCCTCTATGTTTGATTTGTCCAAATACTCCATCAGAATAGAGCATTTGAGTTGGTGGTCGAGGGCAGAACCTAGGCCATCTAGCTTGTCTACGTGGCTATTGTCTACCCGCGGAACTTAAGTGAGGCTGTAAGTCTGAAACGCCTTAAGTTGCTTTTTTGTGAGAACCTAAAATTTTTTTAATTAGTTAGTGGTGCAAGTGTTTGATTTAACTCTCTAATTTATATAATTAGACTACTATGTAAATTGGTTCATATTTTTTTTAGATTCATATATATGTAAATTGGTTCATATACATCTAAAAGAAAAAGGGACAAATACAATATTTTGTTATTACTTTGTTTTTTTTTTATTTTTCCTTCTTCTAGACGACAACCCCAATAAGGAGTTCACGATCTCCTTATCTCCTTTAGTCTGAAAATGGGAAAAAGAAATCCTAGCTCTTCTCTCTTTGAATTTCATAAGCAAGAAATAAGTTTTTGTCTTCGAGTCTTCAATTCCAGACTTATCTAGAGTCAAATTGGAGTAGCCAACAAGTAATTCATGAGTTAAGTTAGTTTTTGTTTCCTTATGATTGTACTTTGAACTTGTGTTTTACATGCTTCTTTCTCTCTTACCATCACGTAGGAATTTGAAATTATGAGGTGTGTTATTTTCATTTGCTAGGATTTTCATCTCAATCTACTTACCGTGTGGGTAGTCAGGTAAATCCTCCTCTTACTGCTAGCAAGCAGGAGGTGTTCAATTTTTATGGCTTGGTGGCTTGTGTCACCTGAGTGTTAGTTCCAGGAGAACTTGTGGAGTCTATGGAAGTAGGAGATGGAGGTCTAAGAAGCAAGTGGTGAATAGTCTAGAGTTAGGTATCATGATTGTTAGGGATAAGTATGAGTTTTTATCCAGTTAAAATGAAACAAAAACCTGTATAAATAGGGAGTTAATAGTTCTCTTGAGAATCAACAGTGATAGAAATGCCAGACAAAAAGCTTTATAGTTTCAGAAGGCTAGTGAAGGAGAAAGGGTGCTAAGAGTTGAAATATTTTTCTTTTGGTTGGACTTCTCATTCCTTTTATTTGTTTCATTTTTATTTTTAGAGGGGCTTTGAAGAGGTTGGTTAATCAATAGTCAATCTCTTTCAACCAAAAACCCTCATAATTTTATTATAGAATGTTCAGTTTCCCCTTTGATTTCAAAATATACTTATGTTCTGTTACTGTTTAAAACAGAGAGCTTTCATAAACTCAAAAAGAAAGAGTCTTTTATGTTGAGGTTTTGGTTATGGATTGGTATGAAGGAAGGGATTTCAAGGTGAATTTTTGAAACATGAAACTGTTGAACTAGTCATCCAATTCAATAAACAAATTTTGGTGTTGGAAACGAGTTTTGATTGTAATAATATATTTAGATATTATTAGTGGATTCGTACAAATATCCAATATTAATTTTGCATAACAAATTTCCACCATACAAAAACTTTTAGTTTTAAAACTATTTTTACTAGAAAACTGAAGTATGTGTTGTTTGGGTTATTATTATACATACTTGTATTCTACAAAATCTATTTATAATACGAGTTATATTTTAAATTGTATGCTTAAATAGTGATAGTTTATACTTTGAATAGGAACTGACGAGTTGGACCAAGATACTTTATCAGTTTGGCAGTTACGTGGACTTACGTTGTAGCTTTGGAACCAAGTAGGGGGTGCTTGGGAAACCTTATAAATATTTATTCTTTTATTATCTGATTAATACATATTGATTGATATTTATCTATGTGGTTGGATTCATAAACTCATTGCCTATACTATTACTTGGATGGATTAATATACATGTTTTTCATTCATTTGATGAACAATGAGCTGATTACCTTGAGTTGAGATTCTTGTGAAGTAGATAGGGAAATGGTCAATAAGGAAGGCTTTTGTGTAGTTGAGCCTAATTCTTGGCAGGTACCAGGTCTCAGGCCAGCCCCAAAGTGCACAATAATTTAAGGGTAATACGGGACTAGCGAAAGGGAATTAGGCAAGAGCACTAACAAAAGGAAAATATGGTGTTTGGATTCAAGTTAATAGGGTTTGAAGAGAGTAACTTTGTGCATTCATACATATCATTTTTCTGATGTGTTTTAACTACATAAAAATAATATACTAATGGTTATATATATATTGAGGTATAATGTCCCTACTGAGCTTTATGCTCACCCTAATTAAATTTGTGCAGGTTCGAAACCAGAGAATTAAGTCATGTGCTAGAGATGTTACTTGTTGTATGATATGTGTAAATAGAAATAAAATAAAGAGCCTGGTGGTGTTTGCTCTTTTGTTTGAATAAGGAACAAGAAGCTTTATGTAAATTTATGTAAAGTGTACTTTGTAAAACTTGAGAATTATCTCTTGGTGAATAAATGTGAATTATGTTTGAACAGATTTATATCTTCTAAATAATTTTTTTTTCTTTTCTTTCTTCACTATTTAACTATGGATTAATATGTTCTTAAAGATTTTATTCCATATTAAATTGTGAATCATGCCTTAATTAGAGTTTTAAGTTCATACTCCGATTAGGGTGTGACTTTTCGTACCTTCTCTAGGTATTGTGCCATCTTCGGATGTTTGTCGTGTACTCCTAGTAGTTTGGCTGGTGATTAGTTGGGAATTAAAATGAATTGCAAGATTTTTCACTACCAAGTCTTTTGCCATTCGGAGGCCTGCTAGTAGGGCTTCGTACTCTGCTTCATTGTTGGATGCTTTGAAGCCTAGAGTGATTGCCTGCTCGAGCATCAAACCATCTGTAATGACAAGCACCATTCCTGCTATTGAGCCCTTGTAGTTGGATGCATTGTCGACATGCAAATGCCAGAAGTCTCCATTGGGTGAAGTAGGTGTGGCTAGAGCATGCTTAGTTGCCTCCAGGGCATCATTAGGTCGCTCTGTTGCGTTGCCTAGGCTAAACTTGAATTATGCTATGAAGTCCGCCAATGCTTGGGCCTTTATCGTCGTGCGGGGTCGGTAAACAAAGCCATATTGGCCAAGTTCCAACGCCCATTTCATTACTCGTTGAGAAGTGTCTAGACCTTGTAGTATTGATCGTAGAGGATACTGAGTCATGATGATGACTGTGTGAGCTTGAAAATATGGTCTGAGTTTCTGAGCCGCAACAACTAGTGCCAAAATTAATTTCTTGGTTTCCGCATCAAGAAGAGCTTTAGAAGTGTAGAATACCAGTAATTGGGCCCCCAGCTCTTCTTGTATGAAGGCAGAGCTCACTGTTACTTCTAAGACTGCCAAGTAAATGTATAAGTCCTCTGTTGCTTCCGACTTGGATAGTAAGGGAGGTAATGTGAGATACTTCTTCAAGTCTTGGAAAGTCCTTTCGCACTCATCATCCCATTTGTCTTGTTGTGCCCTCTTGATTGCTTTGCAAAAAGGCTTGCATCGACCGGTGGACCGCGAAAAGGAGCAACTGAGCGCGACTACTCATCCAGTCAAGCTTTGGATCTCCTTCAAGGTAGGTGGAGATTTCATCTCTAGGATTGCTCGGATTTGCTTAGGATGTGCTTCAATTCCTCATTTGGTTACTAGGTACCCTAAGAATCTGCCTTAAGTTACTCCAAATGTGCATTTAGCAAGATTGAGCTACATCTTGTACTTTCTAAAGACGTCGAAAGTTTCCACCAAGTTACCATGTTGGTAAGTGGCTCATGCGTCCTTGAGGCCAAAAGGCATGACCTTGTACCAGTAGATGCCTCGCTCAACCACGAACGTAATTTTCTCCTTATCGAACTCATACATGGCTATTTGGTTGTAGCTTGAGTATGCGTCCAAGAAACTAAGCAGCTGGTTCTCGAAAGTTGAATCTACTAGTAGATCGATTTGGGGAACTAGATAAGGATCCTTTAGGCATGGTTTTTTTAGGTCAGTGTAGTCTACGCAAATCCTCCATTTGCCCATCTCTTTCTTCATTACTAGCACAACGGTGGTAAACCATGCTGAGTATGCTACATTTTCTATGAATCTGGCCTCTAATAGCTTGTTGATTTCTGCTTCGAAGATCGCCACTTGTTCGAGTGAGAAATGTCTTCTCTTTTAGATCACTGGCTTAGCATCGGGGTCGACATGTAGCTTGTGGCAAGCTATCTTAAGGTCGATGTCGTGCAAGTTAGAAGGTGACCATGCAAAGACGTCACGATTTTCCCTAAGGAAAGCCATGAGTTCCTCCTTTTCCTTCAGGCTCAAATATGAGCCAATTCTAGCAATCTTTTCTAGCTGGTAAGGATCAAGAATGATGTGTTTCACGTCCTCGTTGGGTTTCCATCTTGTCTCGTCTGTTGGCGCGTTGATTTGGACACCATATTCTTGATCCATCTGTATCGTCCCTTTAGACCTTGGTAGCCTCTACGAGGGTAAAAGTTTCTTTTTTCACTCCTTCAATACTTGCACAATGCATCATAAAGATGTGGCTTGGTCAGATTTGATTTCTCCAACTCCTCATTCCAAGATGTAGAATCAGATTTTTTTGATACTTGACGGAGGTTACGATGTCCAGCTTTATCAGCCAAGGTCGCCTTAGAATCCCATTGTAGGGAGACGGGTCACTTACCATCGTGAACATCGGCTTTGAGACAACTAGCGGTGTTCTCACGTGAAGTGTAAGGTTGGCGATGGCGGTCGAGGTGTGTCTGTTAAATCTGGTGAGTACATTCTCTCGGCGTATGATTGTGATTTCCAGGCCCATCTTATGAATTACTAAGAGCTGAAGTAGGTTGACTGCACTTCCTTTATCAACCATCATTCTGTCAACTATAGCATGGGCTAGTTGGACAAATACCACTAGTGCGTCGTCGTGTTGGAAATCGACATCTTCAGCATCTTGCTCAAGGAAGCCAACGATAGGTCGAGGTTAGACGTTGACTATCTGGACTTGTAAGACTAGTAAAGCCTGTTGGATATTCCTTTTACTGGAGTTCTTAGTGGCCCCCAAGTGCTCGGATTCAACTAAGATTCCATTGATCCGAATTGTCTTGGTTGGTGGCTCTTCGTCTGCATCTGCGTTTCTCCTAGGATGCGCAGCTGGCTTGTCTAAGTATCTGTCAACCTTGCCTTTTTCACCAGCTTCTCTAGGTAGTTCTTCCAAGTGCAGCAGTCGTCAAATATGTGACCGGGACCTCGATGGAATGCGCAGTACTTTGTGTGGTCCAACTTAAAGGTATCTCCCTTTGATTGTTTTGGCAGCTTGAACCATGGCTCGCTCTTGATGTCGCGGAGGATTTGGTGGATCGGGATTGAGAATTTAAAGTAGTTCTTAGGCGTCGGGCCTTCTTTAATCGTGGGTCGGTCCTTATGTTTGGCCCTCTACATGTTTTTGTTGTTGTACTGCTTCTTTTCCTCATTCTTTTGAGCTAATGCCGATTCTCTTGAAGGTTACTTAGGTGTCTTGCCTTATTGCCGAGTCTCGTCCCAAAGTGCATGCTTCTCTGCCAAAGCGAAAGAGTCTGCCAGAGTTAGATCTTCTTTCATGATCAATTCTTTGAATAGTTGGTGGTCTGTTGGGAGTTCTTTTTGGAAGGCTGCACTAGCTATCAAGTTGTCGTATCCAACTACCTTTGCCTTCTCTGCTTTGAACCTTTTCACATAATCGCAAAGCAACTCCTTTGGGGTTTTCTTGACGTTGAACAAATGGTCGGACTTCTTCTTGATCGAGTGGTATGATGAATACTCTTTGGTGAAAACCAAATAAAGCTCATCGAAGCTCCAGATGGATTGTGGTAGCAAGGTGTGGAACTAATCTTGCACCTCGCCTTGTAAAGTGGTGGCAAATATCTTGCATATGAGAGTGTAGTTGTTTCGATAAAGGGTCGTTGTTTCGATAAAGGGTTGTGCTTTGGTAGTGCTTTAAGTGTCTCTCTGGGTTTTCATCCCCTTTGAATGATGTGAAATGCGGCATGCTAAACTTGCGTGAAGGCTCTGCCTGCTATATCTCGTCCATGAAGGGTGACTTGCTTATGTTAGTCATGTCCCGTCGTACTGCTTTGTTAGTGACCTCCTTGCATTGCAAATCACACAATCGCTCAGTCATGAGCCTCTCTACTTCTTCCTGAATTTTCCTTTGTTAGGGTAATGAAGCTCTCAGCTGCCCCTTGTCGTGACCTGCTAGTTTAGGCTGCTCTTCTAAATGTTCGGCTCGTCTATGTCGTGGTTGCGATGCATGTGGTAAGTTCCTAATAGGCGAGCAAATTTCTCGCATGTTACCGATTGAACTTGAGCTGAATTGAGTGACTGCTTATCTCTGTTCATCGTGTTGCCTACTCCAATGTGAGGTAAAGGATGCTCCTTGCGGGCCTAGCCGTAAATGAAAACTTCACCTGGAAGGTTGCTTATGTCAATTATAGGAGTGCGGCCCCAACCGTGAGTGTATGCTCATCAATGGGCCTAACCAAGAGTGCACACTCATCTGCGTGCTAAGACAAGAGTATACGTTATCTCAAGGGTCCAGTCGGGAGTGTACACTGCCCGAATGCTCGATCCATGGCTGGTCGAGGGGCTACTTGCCGGGATGTTACTAGAAAGGTTCGTCACTTGCCCTTGTCCTACTTCGGGACACCTCGTCTGGGGCACACTGCATCTCGGTACACTACAGAAGCTGATTCACCAAGGTCGTCTATGAGCGAGGCCGCTTGCCAACTCTATGATTTGTCGAGACAAGTGTTGTTCGCCATTTAGGTTAGAAGATCTTAGACGGTATACGTCTCCTTGAGTAGTGGAAGTGTAATGGACTCTAGGTTGAAAAAGCTTAGACCGGTTTAGGCTGCTATGAGGGCAACATGAGTGGGCTAGATCTCAGATAGGGTCGCGAGAGCGGATCGGGTCACCAGTGTGAGCTAGGCCTCGTCTTGGCTCGGGAGCATGCTAGGCTCTCGCTGGCCTTGGGCCCGCGAGTACTGGTCCACTTCTCCTGTTGTAGCTGTTTTGTTCTGGCTGTACTCAAGTTGGGATGTGCTAGCTCCCTTGTGGCGCGGGCCTAGGCTTGCGACTGCAAGGTGACACCTTCAACGTGGGCTTAGGCTTTGTCAAGGGCCGTTGCAGTGGTTGCTACAGTGGTGGTTGCCACGGTGGTGCCCTGTGGGGGTGGTGCCACTCCACTCGTCGTTGCGTTGAGCCTCGTGGATCGTCATGGTCCAAATCCTTGAACATAGAAAGTTCTTTTCATTGTGGTTTCCAAATTTCTAGTCATTGTACTTTTCTTTTACGTTTATTCAAAGAACTTTATAAATAAATAAAAGTTCTAGGAATACGAACGTACAAAAAATCTACAAATGAACGAGAAAATAGAAACTTTGAATGCGAGAGTCTTCTTCGAGCGTGTGAATCAGGACTCTCAATGAAAGCACCAATTTGTGGATACAAATGTTCGTCATCTTTTCCTTTGACGAAAATGCAACTGCAAAATAATAACACCAAAGATGAAAGCGAGAAGCCTCACGCGCCCAAAATGAATGGGGGGGGGCTTTGACCGAAGAATCTTTGATGCCAAAGCTAGAATTTGAAAGAGAATGTGTTTAGGAATTTGTGGGAAGAGAATGGCCTAGCATTTTAGTGGGAAAATGAGTCTATTTATAGGGAAGTGACTACACCTATTTGGAGAATAGGGGCCTGGCCGGCCACATATGGTCAAATTGTAAGTGTAATTGCAAGATATTATGTGAAATAATATATTGCAATTAACATAGCAATTAATCCCAAATTAAATAGGAAAATTGGGAGCTACCTTTTAAATGAGGATTTGATGAGGAGTGATGAGAGGGTTTTGAATAAATACCATTTTGATCACCTTTGACTCTTCCTTGATTGAGCCGTTATTGTCCGTTGCATACGGGTGGAAATATCGGTATGCCTCGAGGGTAATTTTATCCTTTTTATCCAAAAGTACATGTGTCACCTCCATAATTTTCTTGATTATTTTTTACTCCACATTTAACTTCAATCAACCATCTTTTTTTGTTCTTTTGCAAGCCCAAAGAAGAAGACCTAACACCCTTTCCTTGTGTTAATAACATTTCCTTCCTTTTTTTTATGTGATGCCTAACACCTTGACAAAAGTTGATAAGCACAGAGCCTCATTTCTCATCTACCCTGCAGCTGCCTTTTTTTTTTTAATCCCCACACGCTGGCTTTCTAACCCACCCTTTGTTGATGCTTCCTGCACCTCCTATCTTTTCCCTTTCATTTTTTTTGCAGCCTTCGTAGCCTCCTTACTCTCCATAGCCACACCTTCATGCTCACTCAATTTTTCTGCATAGCCACAAACATCTTTTTCAATACACGAAATCATTCCCTGTTCTCCCTCAAACTAGTCTCACAGTTTTTCAATTCCACCAATCTCAAAGGAATCGTTTTGCCCAAATCAGAGGTAGTAAGAGGGTCTTGATTTTGTGGTAGGGAGCAAGAGGGTCGTGAATTTTGACGACGTCAGGGTGCTTCTAGAGGTAATGCAGGGTGAAGGTTTCTCAGAGGATGCGAGGCTCTAGGGCAGCATCAGTTTGGGACTTGATTGGATGGCAGTGGGGATGGGTGTTGAAGCTGCATATCTGCAGCTGTGCAGGTGGTGGTTGGAGTGGGAGTGAGTTGCTGACTCTTCCCATTTTGAAGTTCAAAGGTTATGGAGGTTAAAGCTACGTTGATCTGCCGAAGGTCGCAGATGGTGATGTACTGTTGCTTCGATTTGTGGGTTTGAAATTCATCTCGCATTTTCAGGAGGCAATAGTTCAAATTTGGAGTTGTAGTTTGTTGCTAGGATATGTATGCTTAAAAAATGTTGCATTATTGTTTTTGTTGATGAGCCAACTCAGACAGGGCAGGCCAAGACTTAGCTCTCATTGCTGCTTTTGTTGACAAGGACTATATATAGCTAAATAATAATATTTTGGTTTTGAATAAGGAAATTGTTATTGGCACTCTAAAATTCTCATTCTACATTCGAAACTTTCTATATTTAGAAAGAAAAATACACTTGTGAGGAGTGTAGAATGAGATTTTTAGAGTGCCAACAACAATTCCCTAGAATAATAATAATAATGATGGGTATTGTAGCTGAATTTTTTTCTTTTTTTATAATCTTTTTAGTTTATTGTTGAGGCTTCAAGTTTGTTGTTGAAGTGTTTTTTTGTCCTTATCTATATAGCTTGAGTGACCTAATGTGGGAAAAATTGCATAAATAGGTTTTGCTTTCACACTCTTAAGCAAGTGTATATGAGGCTTTGTTGAGTTTAGTAGTAGGCAAAGGTGTGCGAAGCTTCACACTTGCATAGGTATGCAAGCTTCGACCCTTCATAAACATGTGAAGCTTCCCCCTTCATGGGTGTTTAAAGCTCCACCCTCATAACATGTAAAGCTTCCCTCTTCATTAGTGTGTGTGAAGCTTCACCCACCTTTCCTAAACATGTGAAGCATCCCCTCTTCATGGGTGTGTGAAGCTCCACCCTTGACATGTGAAGCTTCCCCATTCATTGGGTGTGTGAAACTTTGCACTTACATAGTTTGATTTTATACCAAGGTAGTGGAAGCTAATCATGAGACCCATAAATTGATTTTTCTTCCATTTCAAGGCTCACCATATGTTGTAGTAGTTGAAGGTTCCGACAAACCATATAATGTGATTTTGCTTCCACAATCTTGAGCAAGAGTCTGTGAGGCAATTTTTAGTAGGTTTATTCTCGGATTTTGCTTCCATATAATATAATTTTGCTTTAGATGCTGATGGAAATAATCTTGTAAAATTTTGGCCTTTGTATACCTTGTGCAACTTTCTAGGTTAGTAAAGCTTCAAACTTGTCAAAGAGACTTGTATACAATATTAGGTTGAAGCATTGCATATGCACTAAAGCCTTTGTTGGCTTGTAATAATACCTTGTTCTTGACTATAACCCTAGTTGGGCTTAAGTTTCCCTAGTTGGGTTGAGTTAAGCTTGTTTATGCCCTTTTCGAGTTGTAAGACTTGAGGTTTTTTTTTTATTATTTGTGAATGCTAAGAGTTCATAACTACGATTTGTACAATTCCTCACCTAGTTGGTGGGATGGATGGCGAGTTGCCATGGCAAAAATGTTCATTGAAGTACTAGTTGTACCCTTCATCACCCTATTGGTGATACGAAGATGAGTTCTTTCATCACCTGGTTGGTGTTAAGAGTGGCGAGTTGCCAAAACTCAAAATTGTTTATTAGAGTACTAGTTGTACACTTCATCACTTGGTTGGTGATATGAAGGTGAGTTCCTTCATCACTTGGTTAATGGTAAGAGTGGTGAGTTGCCGAAGCTTATTGTAGCACATGTTTGTGTTAAAGTATGCATGCTAAACCCCTGAGTAAGAATATAGAGTTATGTTAGAGTTAGACCAAGTGTTTCAAAATTGGAAATTAAAAGGTTGGACAAAGTTGTCTGAATTGCCTTTTCATTATGTATTTACCGAATGGCTTGTGTTACAAAAGATCTTGAATGGTTGAAAGTCAAGACATTTGCATGTGTATTCTCACTTATAATAGCCATTTCTTCAGTACCCAGTCCCCCACTTTGAATTGCGAGGTTTGAGCTTAGAACCATAATAGTTGAGGTATGTTCACCCGTGGTTGTCTTGATATGAACCTTTATCCATCTTGTTTTAATGAGCTTGCCAAGAGTGAAAATCCTTCCTCTTGCCAAAGGACAAATAAGTTTGTGATTTAGCAGGCTGCTAAGTGGGGCAAGAGGGGATGCAATGGGTGTTTGTATGGTCAAAACCTTCTCACTTGGTAGAACTTGACTTCCGCTCTCCACTTCTTCATATAGGTTAGTCATAGGGGGATTCCCTTGGTATGTCCTTGCTTCGGCAAGGGCAAGATTGTAAACTTATGTCATCATCATGGAGTAAATCTTCAAAGTGTTAACATTGATTATGTACTTGAAAAAGCATTCACGCATGCCTATTGTGAAGGCCCTGAGTGCTCTTTTATCATTTGCCTCAACACAACGAGAGTATGCGTGGCTGAAAAGACATGCATATTTGTGCAATGACTCGTCTAACTTCTGACTAATGGTGTATAAATCATCAATGGAGTGTAAACGGTCAGCTTGGAAGATATGTTGAACCACAAAGAGTCTCCTTAACTCAACAAAGGAATCCACCGTATCAGGTTGAAGAAGACAATACCAATTGATAGCTCCATCAGAGAGAGTGGAGGGGAAAATGAGACATCATTCTTCATCACTTAGCCTTCGGTATGCCATGGTTGATTCAAAGACATATATGTCCTCATTTGGATCTTCCCTCCAAGTTTACAATTGAAAGTTAGCTTCTATTTCGTTTTGCCTTTTAGAAAGGTGCCAAGGATCCTCCTTGTCAGATGGTTGAGCCTTGGCTGATTCCAATCAGATAGCTTAGCCTAACACTTGACTTTTAACTTGTTTACTTCTTTCAAAGAACTGCATGATAAGGGGGTCCTAAGTCGACAAGTTCGTGGACCAGTAGCAGCTTCGCTTTACAACTTCTTATATGCAGATAAAAGGTTGTCCAAGAATATGATGTTCTATTATCGATAGTTCAATCCTTTGTACTCTCTCTTATATAGTCAATTAGTAGGGAATCGTGGACAATGCCAACAAATAAAGGGCTAAAGGCAAAGGCCCAATCCAACAATATCGTGTGAATAAAAGGTAATTTAATTAAGAGTTGTTCTTCACTCCTCAATACTGGCAATTGATTCTTTGTACAAACTGGTCAACCTTTAATTTGCCTTATCCTCGAAAGGAACAAAGGTTTGGTCTTAAGCATCCAAGTCAGTGTCATAAAAGAGTGGACATATAAGCAAGTAAACCTGACCTAGGACTAAACTACTGATACAGAATAAGGGGCTTTAAGCAGCCGTACTTATATATAGATATAATATATGGAGAGATCACCCTTATTGTTTTCAGTTCCTGAAGTGTGTTAATGAGTAAGAATCTCTTTTAGTGGACCCTTTCCCAAAGTCAATACAATGCCCCTATTATCCCTCCCATGTCTGTGAAGAATCAAAACCTTCCTTGGAGACTGGTCTCATCTAAGGTATCTCACTTATAGTAAGTAGAAAGGTACATCTTTTTGCACAATGGATTATATTACTAAATCCATTGGTTTACCCTACTTGGGATAAGAACTTGCACACTATCTGCTATATAAGCATTCATTGGTGGATCTCCTCTAAAGTCAGGCACGAATGGATTTCTCTTTAATAAGTTTCCATCATCTCTTGCGAAGCTCAATTAAGGGCATGTGACCTTTCCTTGAATTGAACATATTGGCTGCCAAGATATTCCTATTAAAAATCTCATGATTCTCTTGTGCCCTCTTTTCCCTCCAAGGCTTGTTGTTTCTTCCTTACATTGGTAGCTAGCCTAGGTTGTGGTAGAGAACCAAGTCCTTCGATTACCCCTGGTTCATTGATTTTTAAGCCTATGTGGATGGGTTTTTCTCGACAATGCCTTAAGCAATCTCGACATTCACGATAAACGATTCTTGATCCTTTCGTTCCTTATGCAAAGAGATGTCTTCCTCCACTTCTCTTGCTTCGGTTTGCAGCAGCTAGTTTGAGAGAAGTCTCATGTTGATCACCATCTTGGTGAGAAGGTCGTTCCTCATTGAGAACGCCCATATTCAGGACAAGTGAACCTTCGTGTTGGTGGTACCCATATGGTTATCCACAATCACGAGGGTGATAGGCTCATTATCCTGAGTATATCTAGCCTTGTGGAGCATCACAAAGAACTTCACAATGTTCTCAGAGGATCTCATTCCTTATCACTAATTTGTTGTTTTGAGCTTTTATCTCTTTGACTTTAGCTTGAATGGCAACTTTCTTTCTTTCCCTTACCTCACGCTAGGCATGTTATGGATTCTCTCGCTCCCCATGTTGGAAAGGGATGCTTGATCCAAGCAGAGTGTACAAAAGATGGAAATCAACTTGACGAAGCTAGCGAGAGTATGAATCCATGTCGTTCCCATAGACAGCACCAAATGTTGATTCACAAAATCGAATTAACTTTGAACCAACGTAAAATGTCAAGGTGTGACCTGCGTGTCATTGCTTAGGTTACCAAGTGTAAGTAATATCTAAAGAGATAGAGAGAGAGAGAATCAAACACAGGATATGCGTGGTTCATCCTAAGTTGAGCTATGTACACGAGGGTAGATGATTTCTCATTAATAGTGAAGAGTTTACACAATACTTATGTTTAATCATAATCATCATTAGGGATTAATTGCAGGAGAATAGTCACATTTTCTAGTTGAGGAAAGTCACACGTGTCGCTTTTTGATTTGCCTCTTGGTTGTAGAGAAACTCTTGTGCTTCGAAGTAGTACCTTAACACAAATCCTTTAATGGGTCCCTAAAGGTTTGAGGTTGACTAGTGCTCAATAGTTTCGCGGTTGGTGAAATATGGTACAAACAAGCACCTTTACATCCCATCCTAGGTCTCTGCCGCTAACTGTAGGCCACCACATGACCTGATTGACATATGGGTAGACATGTTTCTAGAGACTTTTATCTTAAAGCTGTCAGCCTATCCACGTGCTCTTGGCAGTCAAAAAGCCCTTTACATATCCTAGTCAGGTTGAGCTCATAGGTAGTCAGCTTTAATGCTCTGGAGTATCCTCTTCTAACCCCCTTGGGGCTTGGCTTCTTTCCAAGCCTGCATCATTATGTGGGCCTAAAAGTGCCAAAAATTTACAACCTTTTTAATTTTGCTTTCTTGAATTAAGTTTGAATTCTTTTCATAAAAACTCATAATATCAAAAATTCAAAAACAACTGACGAAAAAATAAAAAATAAAAACTCGAAAACTGTTGTAAACATTCCTAGTTTAAGTATGATTGTGTAAATCCTAGATAAGATTTGATTCTAGTTATCCTTTCCTATTACAACTTGTATTACTTGGAGAAGAAGGAATATCTTCTCTCCCTTTACTACTATAAATAAAGGCACAATGTAGGAAGGATAACAACACACACATTCCCCTACAATTCTACAAACACACATCTCTCTCCTCTCTCTCTCTGCCGCCGGCCCTACTCTCTCTGTCAGATAAAATAGACCACAACACGTTATCAGCACGCTCCTACCGCTGCGCTTAGGAATCTGACGTTGGAGATTTTTTTTCTGCATCAAACCAGTTCATCCATATCATCACGCAATCAGGTTCTTTCCAAACAACGGCTTTTAACTCGATATTTTGCAAGCCCTGATAGCATGAACATTCACCATGATGCATGACCCAACTTTATGTTTTACGTATTTTAGATTCTACATAAATTGTGTATGCTTCATAATCAAAATTGCTACAATTATGTGAATTTGATATTTGTCATGAATTGAATCCTACATATGTACATGCATTGAAACTATTATTTGCATATGCATCAACGTAAATATGTGATTCATTAAAATTATACATGCATATAATATAATTGAATTGAAAAAAAAAAAACATTTTTTTTGCGATTGGGACATGAGTTCTTTCGAACCCGTGACCACCATCCTGCAGATGGGGTATCACACGCAAATCAGAGAGCATTCAGCTCTCCTTGTTCCTAGAAACCCACGGAGCCAAGCCCCAAAAACCCAAAATCCCGACACCCTTCCTGGTGTCCCCCGACCATGGCATGGCCTGCAGCCACAACCTTGAACCTTTGGTTCATATTCTCGACGACCTAAAGTCGTCCCATGTCAACAATTGAACCGAGATTCAACGGAATCTCGTCGGAATTTTTTTGAAAATTCGATTTCAATTTTTAGGGTTTTTATATCACGTCGAGATTTCATCTCCGTCGATGGATACTTGGTTCTCCGACGAACCATGGCTTGCACACACCAAGGACAACCACCTGCAGTGGCGCCGTCCTAGTTTTTCCAGCCTTCTTCCTCGGCCAAGCACACCCAGCGTCGCTGGGGTGTCTATACCTGCAACCCGAGCCCTAGTGGGCTCCAGCCTATCGGCCCGTGCGAAAAAAAAAAGATTTTTTAGGCCAGCCTAATGCGGCCCGCGCGAAAAAAAAAATTTTGTTTGTTTCTGGGCTCGCTTGCAGCGGCCCAGTCCGAAAAAAAAGATTTTTTTAGTTTTTCTTTTGGGCCTGCTTGATGAAGCCCTTTGTCAAAAAAAAAAAGAAAAAAATTTTTTTGGGAGGTCTGCCCGCAGCAGCCCAAACCCCCTGCTCTCCCCGTGGGCCTGTAGCCCCACCCGAGGGTTCTCGGCCTATATTTTTAGGCCCCGAGATCTTATTATTTAATACTTTTAAATAATATGGGTTTTATATTTTCACCCACACTTTAATTTGGCCCCGAAGACCAAATAAATTAATCCAATTATAATTATACACCTAAAGGTTATATTTTTGCATATATCTATTGCATATTTGTTTGCATATATATTTGTGTTTGCCTGCAGGAATATATGAACCTGAAGTTCATAATTACTTTGAAACCCGAAGTTTCTTATAAACATGCCTTGTTTGAAAACCTGAAGTTTTCACTTAAACATATCACCCATGAAACCCGAAGTTTTTCATGCGAAATTATTAGTTTTTGGATATTAAGTTTTTAATCCTTGAATAAATGAAATTATTTTGAATTGATACTTGTTTTTATAAACTTTTATGCATGTGACCGATTCAAATTAATTTTTCATTCTAGGTATGACTAGTGGGAAAGTTAGTTGTCTGGCAGATAGTGCAACCACGCATACTGTTTTGCGTGAACGCATCTATTTCACTAACTTCGTACCTAAGAATGCACCTCTGACAACCCTCTCAGGCCCATCCAACCTGATCGAAGGATACGGTAAGGCACGTATAATGTTGTCCAATGGTACAATCTTGACCATTGCTGAGGCACTCTATTCTCCACGTTCCGGAAGAACGTTACTAAGTTTCAAGGACATTAGAGATAACAATTACCACGCTGAAACCCACGTAGAAAACGGAGTTGAATTTCTATGCGTAACTTCCTACGAATATGGCCAGAAGCGTATTCTAGAGAAGATGGAGCGTAACCCGAGTGGTCTGTATACTACGACCATACGCCCTATAGAATGCCACTATGTGGCCGGCCCTACCACAGGGACCGCGCACGAAATTACACTTTGGCATGATCGTTTGGGACATCCTGGACGAATAGCGATGCGCCGTATCCTCAAAACTTCACACGGGCATCCACTAACCCGAAGCTTAGGTTCGATCCATGAAATCGCATGTCAAACATGTTCTATGGGAAAACTTATTACTAAGCCTTCTTATGACAAGATTCGTTCGAATCCTCCCATTTTTCTACAACGGATTCAGGGGGACATTTGTGGACCGATTCAACCTCCATGCGGACCATTTAGATATTTTATGGTTTTGGTTGACGCTTCTACACGTTGGTCACACGTGTGCTTGTTGTCCACAAGGAACGCTGCATTCTCCAAACTGTTGGCTCAGGTTATCAAGCTCAGGGCTCACCACCCTGATTATCCGATCAAATCTATTCGATTGGATAATGCTGGAGAATTCACATCTAAAACTTTTGATGACTATTGCATGTCGGTTGGGGTTGAAGTTGAACATCTTGTACCCCATGTTCACACCCAGAACGGCCTGGCAGAGGCTTTCATTAAGCGTTTACAAATGATTGCTCGATCGTTGGTCATACGTACCAAGCTCCCGATCGCTGCTTGGGGCCATGCAATATTGCACGCAGCAAAGTTGGTCCACCTGAGGCCTGTTGCGACACAACCATTTAGTGCCCTTCAGTTGGTCACCGGATGCGAACCCGACATATCGCATCTGCGCGTTTTTGGTTGTGCGGTCTATATGCCAATCTCGCCGCCCTTACGTACAAAAATGGGGCCTCAGCGAAGGATGGGAATCTATGTCGGATATGATTCTCCTTCGATTATTCGTTACTTAGAACCTTTGACAGGCGATCTGTTTACCACTCGTTTCGCGGATTGTCACTTCTATAAGACAGTCTTCCCGTCGTTAGGGGGAGATAAGAACGTCAACGTTCCTAATGAACGACGCGAATTATCGTGGACGACTCCCACTTTGTCTCATTTAGATCCCCGCACCGCTCAGTCTGAAGCTGAAGTGCAGCGCATATTAGATCTCCAGAGCATAGCTCAGAGCATGCCAGATGCTTTCACCGATCTAGCGCACGTGACAAGATCACATATTCCAGCTGCGAATATGCCTGCAAAGATAGATGTACCAAATGTACGACGGACTACCCTCCTGGAAGCCCGGGATGCCAATTCTGGTGATCCACGTACATTAGCGGCTAGCCAATCATCTGCCCCTACACAAAAGCGTGGCAGACCCCTTGGTTCAAAGGATTCACACCCCCGGAAGAGGAAAAATACGGCACAAGGTCCTGAAGAGCCTAGCGTGAATCCGACCATCGCTTACTCATTTTACCCAACTCATGAGGAAATTCTAGATTATGGAAGCGTCCTTGAAGAGACGAATCCTCCTCCCGAGAATCGTGAGATTTCGGTCTATTATGCTAGCTTAGATGATGTGTGACATAGAAATGAGATGATTGTCGACGATGCATTAGCATTTGCAGTAGCTACTGAGATCATGTTGAGCGATGACATTGAACCGTGTTCCGTTGATGAATGTCGACGTAGAGCTGATTGGTCAAACTGGAAACAAGCAATCCAAGTCGAACTTGATTCACTTGCGAAACGTAAGGTGTTTGGACCTGTAGTTCTTACTCCTCCACATGTGAAGCCCGTTGGCTACAAGTGGGTTTTCGTTCGGAAGCGTAATGAGAAGAACAAAATTGTGCGTTACAAAGCTCGTCTTGTAGCACAAGGTTTCTCACAACGCCCCGGGATTGACTATGACGAAACTTACTCACCCGTTATGGATGTGATTACTTTTCGATACCTTATCAGTTTGGTAGTTTCCGAAAAACTGGATATGCAGCTGATGGACGTAGTAACCGCGTATCTCTATGGGGGTCTTGATACGGAAATTTATATGAAAGTTCCTGAAGGACTTACATTGACTGGTTCAAATATTTCCAAACCCCGGAACACGCTCTCAATTCGGCTGAGGCGTTCACTATACGGTTTGAAACAATCCGGAAGAATGTGGTATAACCGTTTGAGTGAGTATTTGACTAGTCAGGTATATGTGAATAACGAACTATGCCCTTATGTGTTCATTAAGAAGTCACATTCCGGATTTGCGATTGTTGCAGTATATGTCGATGACATGAATCTCATCGGAACTCTTGAAGAGCTCGCGAGAACTGCTTCGCACCTGAAGTCGGAATTTGAGATGAAAGATCTAGGTAAGACTCGATACTGTCTCGGTCTCGAGATAGAGCATTGTTCGGATGGAATCTTAGTACATCAATCGAACTACACCCAGAAGGTGTTGCGCCGTTTTAATGAGGATAAAGCGAAGCCTTCGAGTACTCCTATGGTTGTTCGTACGCTAGATGCAAAACGAGATCCCTTCCGTCCGAAGGAGGATGATGAAGAGATTTTGGAGCCTGAAGTTCCTTATCTAAGTGCGATAGGCGCTTTATTGTACTTAGCTCAATGCACTAGACCCGACATCTCCTTCGTTGTTAATCTTTTGGTAAGATACAGCAATGCACCAACACGCAGACACTGGACTGGCGTGAAAGACATCTTCCGTTACCTTAAGGGTACTACGGATTTGGGCTTATTCTATCCCTACGAATCCTCGAGTGATGCCGCACCCTATGCTCATCGGGTTGATTCTCACCTTGTTGGTTATGCCGACGCTGGATACTTATCTGATCCGCACAAGGCGCGTTCTCAAACGGGTTATGTCTTTACCGTTGGAGGCACCGCAATATCTTGGAGGTCAACTAAACAGACCTTAGTTTCCACTTCTTCTAACCATGCTGAAATTCTCGCCTTACATGAAGCAACTCGGGAATGCTTTTGGTTGAGAGCAGTAGTGGGCCATATTCGAAGCTCCTGTGATCTTCATCCCGCCGTTAATGCCCCGACGACGATTTTTGAAGACAACGCAGCTTGCATCGAACAGCTCAAAAAGGGTTACATCAAAGGAGACAGCACCAAGCATATTGCGCCGAAGTTCTTCTTTACACATCAACAACAAGAGCATCAGAAGATTGAAGTCACGCAAATCCGATCACAAGACAATCTGGCCGACCTCTTCACCAAATCACTACCGAAGGCGACGTTTCAGAAGCTTGTTCATGGAATTGGTATGCGTAAACTTTCTGAGTTGTAACTTTGCTATTTCTCTTTGGAATTATGTCAAACTCAGGGGGAGTATCTTCTAGATACTTGCTTGATCTTAATGTACTCTTTTTCCCTACGATTAGGAGCATTTTTCCCACTGGGTTTTTGCTACCTAACTAGGTTTTAACGAGGCACCCACCTTGGGCTGGTCATATCCCTGATGACGTCCTGTAGACGTTTCTTTTGACTTTGCATTTCTCACGCATTTTTCCTTAGACTATGGATTTTGTCCCTACTCAGGTTTTTGCCATAGCCTTAGGGTTTTTTTAGTGAGACTTACTACTTATGCAAGTTCCTACCTTATTGAGAATAAGCGTTGTTCCTTGGAATCAGTGCCAACGAGTCGACTTCCTCAACTTCTGCATGATGCTGAATCTACCTTGAGTATTTACACACTCAAGGGGGAGTGTTGTAAACATTCATAGTTTAAGTATGATTGTGTAAATCCTAGATAAGATTTGATTCTAGTTATCCTTTCCTATTACAACTTGTATTACTTGGAGAAGAAGGAATATCTTCTCTCCCTTTACTACTATAAATAAAGGCACAATGTAGGAGGGATAACAACACACACATTCCCCTACAATTCTACAAACACACATCTCTCTCCTCTCTCTCTCTGCCGCCGGCCCTACTCTCTCTGTCAGATAAAATAGACCACAACAAAAACAACATTTACAACATTTACAACATAAATAATTATGTGGGGAGTAAATACATGAATGATTTTCACTTACCTTTTTTTTATTCTGCGCATTTTTATATTTAATCGTAATTTGGGCTGGAACAATGAATTAAAATTATGTGGAGAAGAATAATAGTATGCGAAAATTACTTTCCAAATATAATTAGCCTGTGATTATTTCATAAACCAAGTTACCAATTATTCCCAGAAATTTAAAAGGAAACCGCCTTAATCGGAAAGCCGAATTAATAAAAATTTGATTAATTACAGCACCCAAATCCAAACGAAATCATCTCCTCTCCTCTCCTGGTACAAAACCTAAAACCCTCCATTCTTATTTTCCCTCTCTCTCTCTCCTGCAACATTTCCTCATTGTTTCTATCGCTTCTCTTGTCATAGATCTCTATCTTTCTTTGATATATGGACAAGCATCAGGGCGGCCAAGATCGAATCGTCTCCACTGGTATCCCTTGTTTCTCTAGTTTTTTTTTTTTTTTTTGGGCAGAAATGTTTGATGTTTTTGTGTCTACTTTGTGTTTGTTTGTTTGTTGCTATTCAATAAAAATTTGTGAGTCGGTGTATTTTTTTTAAGACTCTGGTAATTCCCAGATTGTGAATTGTTTGATTTACTGGCAATTATTTGTTGGTCCGCTGCCAAGTATATAGCTTTAAGCATTCAAGGTGCGGAATGCATTATGTTTCTGGTCGCACTCATGTCGAAAACAATATGCTGTTCCTTGTGTTTTAGTTGAATTCTTGGTCCCCAAATTCTAAGATAGGGTTTTTGGCTTCTTGATGATGTTTTTGTGTCAACTGGGTGAGAGCGGAATTATTGGTGACCCATTGGTATCCATTATTTGGTTTTGTAAAACTCACTTACAAATACACACTGCTCATAAAGTGTTTACTTGGTTCAGTTTAATAATGCGGCATGTCCATGAGTTATAATTTTTAAGTATGATGCAAGCAACTGTTTGAAGTAGTAAGATGGACCCTCTTCATTGTCCACAGTTGGTGTATTATGTCAGGATGGTCTGGGTTAGAGTTCGCAGAATCACTTGATTAAAACACGTGTGTGATCATGTTCAGATTTGCAGCTCCTTCCTCTTTTCGAATTGATCGATATTGCTGAGTTGCGAATATTGCTTGACCTTGTATTCTTTTAAGCTAGATTGACGATTGACTAAAGCTACCTTAGAAAGGAGAGCGTCAGAAAGGAGAGCGTCAGCCACTCAGCATTGATGAGTGAAGGTGCACGAGAGGAAAGGGTTATTGTTGGACATGTGAAGCTATCTAAGAGAAGAGGGTAGGGGCAACCAATGTGTGAAAGAGGATCGGAATCTTTGGAAGTGTGTAGGAATGTTAAAATCCAAAATGTCACATTGTGAAAGTAGAACACCTTTGCTAGCTGGTATCTGAACTCTCTAGCACCCTTTCCTTTCAAGCCTTTTCTGCTTGGGCAAGTTCTGCCAATGGGTTTGAATAGTCTGCAATGAACGTGATTTTTCTCCTATCCTTTGTGAGGGTTGGGGGTTGGATGTGTGCAGGGGCAGACCTTATTTGTATTTATAATATTTATCCTCTGTTGCATACACCTTCTGTTTCCAGCTTTTTGGAATGTCTGTGCTTCTATTGTTCTTCTGATACTGAACATCTGCAATTCTGGGTGCAGGTGAGAGACCTGTAAAGTCAGATATCTTGAAAGAGCAGGTAATTGATTGTATACTCACTAAGAATGTTGTTTCTGTTCATTTATTCCTTTGTATACAAAGGCTTTGGTAGCTGTATTTTATTGATTTTGTAATTTATATTCAGCCACTGTTGCCCAAAGATGAAAGACTAGTTTCGGTGAATCCTTCTCCAGCTGCAGTCATCATAGGGCCTTCAGGTGATGCTACAGAACAACCCAAGTCTTCAGATGTTAGTGGAGAACGAAGCACCCCCCATCCGCTTAATTTGTATTCATCTCATGAAGGGGACATTTATGGTGGTGAGTTTGTTCACCCTTTTCTGCTGTCTCTGGTTTAGGAGGATCAGGATGGTCTAAATAGTAGTGTTTTGAAGTTAGCTATAGTCTGATTCCCATAAACTCTCAAGTGTTGTGACATTGCCCTTGCACATTAAGCCAATTTAAATTTCTGAACTTTTGGTTTCTTTCTCCGGTAGTTCATGAGTGGTCTGATGTTAGCTATAGTTTGATTCCTGTGAACTCTTAAGCGTTGTTTCTTTATCCGGGATTTCGTCAACTATGTTTTAAATGTCATGGTTCTATTTGGTGTTTACTCATAATAAAGAAAAGCTTTTGGTAATAATGACAATGTTCTGCTACTCTTCTCATAATTTATAATTAAAATTGTAAGAGATCAGATTTTAAAGTTCCGTCTGGTTTCAGGTTATGGCAGTAACACTGGTGCTTGGGATGGATATTCTCCATATAATACTGATGGAAAGCATGTTTTATCACCAGTGAGTTGCGCAATTCTTCTGAATCTCTGATTTCCTTTTGAGCCAAACTTACCTTTGGTTCTTTTTTTGTTGTTTTTTTAGGTCATCTACAATGATAATCCTTCTCTTCTGTTTCACTCTGCTTATGGCTTCAATCACGAAATTGCATTTGGACAGTATTCACCAGTCGCTGGTCCTTTGCCTTCTGTAATGGTAGATGGCCAACTTTATTCTACACAACAGGTCCCTTGCTCTCCATCTTATTACGCCCAGCCATCTGAGTTGATGAGACCAGAAAGTAGTAGCACTGACAACATAGGTTATGGGCCGGGACCAGGTTACGTGGTAAATTATAGATCATTTAGTGGAGATCTGTCTGGACATCTTGGTTCTAGTCCTTTAGCATCTCCAACAATTTTTCCTCCACCAATGGGCATTCTTGGGTCATACGAATACAATGCTGGGCAGGTTTGTTTTCTTTTAACTTTACTAGTTTAATTCCTTGATAAAGAGATGTTCCTAGACTGGAAGAATTGTTAAAGTGTTGCTAGTACTTTTGTTAGAACTCTAAATACGGATACAACTTCGGTCATATTTATATGTTCAGTATTGGAGGCATGTTTTTGTGTTCTGGTCAGCATTGTAGTTATAATTCCCCAATGTGCTTGGTGATCAGAACTTTTGTGTTTATAATAGGCATATAGTACCATTGCACCCACACTGGTGTTACACAATTCATATGTTCTCGGTGCAATTCAAGATTTTGGAGAATGGCATTAATTGTATTACATTTTGTTAGTCTTGTTTTTTCCCCTTTTCTTTTGGGGTGGAATTTTGGTAGTGGACTCTTTTCTTCCAAGAAATGTGGTGGAGGTTGAAACACATGTCGTGGTAAGAAAAAAGATTTATGGGTCAAAGGGTCATTGCAATTGGTGTATGGTTGCTCTTGAAAGGGCCTTAGCAACTGATGTGAAAATATATAAGCACACAAATTAAAACCCTTTTTTGACAATTGTAGTATATGTATAAGTATGGATCGTTCTGGACCGGGGATTAGGAGGGATTGCTAATCTATGCTAAACTGACTTTAAAATACAAAACTAGGCTTGAAAACACTTAACTAGACTCAAAGAATAGAAAACTAGACTCTAATACACTAAAACAACTCAAATGATTCAAACAGCACAAAACAAGCTAATTAGACTCCAACTAGACACTAGGAGTAAATTTGGACGAAAATTGGTTTTACTTTGACTCAAAACACTTAAAAACACAAACGAAAACAATTTCTAACTAATATGACCCAACAAAGTAAAGAGGGATTTGGTTTTGACGAATTTAAAGTAAAAACAAATAACTGAAGACTAAACGAATTCGTAACTATGAATGCATGATACGTTTGCCAAGAATTCAATTAACGCAATTGTGACTAGCAACCTTTACTACTCATCAATATAAATTTGTAACGATTAGGTGAAACTCATTTATATTCTAACATCAAATTCATGCATGAAAACTAAGTATGCATCCCTAATCAACATACAAGAATCAGTTTTAAAGAAAACAGTTAATTGAATTGCATTCACAACTTATCAAATCACAATTGGAAGAAATCAATTCATATCTCAAGGATGTTCATGGCTTCGAATTTCCTCCTAGCTAAATAGGGGTTTAGCCACTCATGTTCA
The DNA here is from genome assembly GCA_033882615.1 of Malus asiatica. Classification (NCBI taxonomy): domain Eukaryota; kingdom Viridiplantae; phylum Streptophyta; class Magnoliopsida; order Rosales; family Rosaceae; genus Malus; species Malus asiatica. Next base: position 43,778,437 of record CM066503.1, on the reverse strand, counting down.
CAGCAAAACGAAAGAAAAAGAAATTAAACATTGTAAATATAGAACGAATTACACTTAGAATGCTCCAACAATCAAGCTCGAACATCCAAAAGGCCTCCCTTCTTTCTTCTTGCTGCGGCACAATGGTGGATGAAGTGTATGAGATGAGTTTTGGGACCAGGAATATGTTTTTGGTTGAATGGACTGCGGCAAGGATGTATGGTGGTGGAGAATGATGTAGAATGGTGAATTGTTGTGGCTAAGAGTGTTTCTGAATGGTAGAGGGGTGTGTACGAAATTGTGGCTGAAAAACTCGTATTTATAGGCTAGGGTTTTCACAAATCCTGATGGGAAAAGGCTAGGGTTTTGTAGAAAAAGGCTTGGCCCAATCCAAGGGAGAAAAGAACTAGGGTTGTGCAGATTTTAGGGCTTCTAGAAGTATAGGGTGAGGCACCTATTTAGGGTTTCTAGAAAGGAAGTCTTGTGGCAGGTTCTTGAGCTTCTAGAAAGCTTTGGGGTGCCACCTTTCTAGGGCTTCTAGAAAGGGTGCTGCGGCATGTGTTTAAGTGAAGGGATAGGCCTTCTAGAAGGGATTTAGGTGCCCTTACAGCTGAATATTCATCTTCCAAGTCTTGAATTGATTTCTCCATCTTTTTAGCACGTTCCTAGCTTCATTTGATCTTCAAAAACGTCCATTCCTTGTGCTCTACATGCATGCAATCCAATTCAGCCCCAAAAGTGCTTCAAAATGCATCAAATTACACTTTCTTACCAACTTTGCCAATTAGACCTACAAACACACTAAAATAGCTTAAAATACTATAATAAGTAAAAACGAGCTATGAAAATGCAAGAAAACAAACTAACTAAGACGCATAAATATGCTCCTATCAGCAACTCATGCTACTAGTCGATTAGACAGATGCTGCCCATCCATGGGTCAATTCTTGAATAGTTGAAATGCTAAGGTTCATTCTTACTATCACGTCATTAATGTTGTACTTTTATGCGCAAACGGAAGTGAATTATAACAAAGTACCAAATATCAACGTCGTAAGTGAAAGCTAAAACAAACAATCTCAAACTGACACGAGATTTACGTGGTTCGGCGTAAAGCCTACTCTACGGGCGAAGCACGGCGAGGAATTTCACTAAACAAACGGAGATTACAAAAGAGTGCTTAAACTCTCACAACCCAAATCCCACAAATTACAAACCCTAAACCAAACGAGTAGAGAACCCAAACCTAACGGAGAAGATTCTCCCAAATTGCTCTCTAACTCACAAATTGACTCTCACCAAATTGTCACACAAATGAGCCACACAAAATACACTAACCCTAAGGTCCTATTTATAGTGCATAGGACTTAGGTTACAATAGGAATCCTAATAGGAAATAAATCCAAATCCTAATCAAATAGGTAATTAACAAAATCTTTCCACCAAGGAAACTAACTAAGAAGTCAAAACCAAACCCAAATAAGACACCAAAACCAAATAGGTAACACAAACCTAATTTATTGCATCATCCTAATTTTGAGCCAAAAACCCAACAATCTCCACCTCGGCGAGAAATTAGCAAACTTCCAAATTTGGGATACCAAAATACAAACGCAAACGTGCACCAAATTCTTTCGAAACTGATCTCCACCTAGACTTAAAAAATCCAAAAGTCTTCAAACTTGAAATTTCCTCCAACGCCTTCTCCAACAAATTCCATTATGAAAACTAACAAATACGAAACAAAATCCAAGCAAAAGCTTGAACATACGAACAAAAAGTGCGAATTGCACTCCACCCAAAGAGCTTGAGTACCAAGCTCCACCTCTTCACATAACCTTTAGAGGAGTTCAGAACAACGATCTTCTGCAATGTTTGCATCAACACTAGCAAAAGACTTATCAAACAACTTCTTTTTGCCCTTGAGTTTAGGGCAATCTACTTTCCAATGACATTCCTTATAACAATAGCTACAAGTGTTCCTTCCAAGTTTGCTCCTTTCCTTATTCCTTCCTTGAACTACCAAAGCTCCATCTTGTGTGTCAGACACTTTATTCTTTAGCTCTTTAGAATTCAAAGCGACTTTAACATCTTCCAAACTAAGACTTTCTCTACCAAATAGCGTGGTATCGACAAAGTGTTCATACGAAGGAGATAAAGAACACAATAGAGTTATCGCATAATCCTCATCACTAATTTGGTTGTCCACACTTTTCAAATCCATCATAAGTTTATTGAATTCATCAACATGCTTATGAATTGACGTACCTTCATCCATACGAAGAGTATGCAAACTTTTCTTCAAATACAACCGTTTAGCAAGGGATTTGGTCATATACAAGCTCTCCAATTTTATCCACAACTCCGGTGCAGATTTGATGCTACCAACTTCACGTAAGACTTCATTCGATAAAGTCAGCAGGATTGCTCCAAGTGCCCGTTCCATAACGTCTTCTTTTTCTTCATCAGTCCATGAATCCGGCAAAGCCTTCACACCCTTTAGCGTTTTCAAAAGCCCTTGTTGAACTAACAAAGCACGCATCTTCAATTGCCAAATACCGAAGTCATTGCCATCAAACTTTTCAATATCAACTTTCACTGATGACACAGAAGGCTTCATAATGACTGCCAAGCAAAGCCCAAGCCGAAACCTGGGCTCTAATACCACTTGTTGTACTTTTATGCGCAAACGGAAGCGAATTATAACAAAGTACCAAATATCAACGTCGTAAGTGAAAGCTAAAACAAACAATCTCAAACTGACACGAGATTTACGTGGTTCGGCGTAAAGCCTACTCCACGGGCGAAGCACGGCGAAGAATTTCACTAAACAAACGGAGATTACAAAAGAGTGTTTAAACTCTCACAACCCAAATCCCACAAATTACAAACCCTAAACCAAACGAGTAGAGAACCCAAACCTAACGGAGAAGATTCTCCCAAATTGCTCTCTAACTCACAAATTGACTCTCACCAAATTGTCACACAAATGAGCCACACAAAATACACTAACCCTAAGGTCCTATTTATAGTGCATAGGACTTAGGTTACAATAGGAATCCTAATAGGAAATAAATCCAAATCCTAATCAAATAGGTAATTAACAAAATCTCTCCACCAAGGAAACTAATTAAGAAGTCAAAACCAAACCCAAATAGGACACCAAAACCAAATAGGTAACACAAACCTAATTTATTGCATCATCCTAATTTTGAGCCAAAAACCCAACAATTAAGTCTCATAAGATTTGGTACATTTTCTCTAATTGTATCTCATTTTAGGTTTCTGAACTAAAATAAATTGTTTGGACTCTGTTGATTATTTTTATTTACTCTAATGTTTATGCATATAATTGTAGAATTTTCTTTTTAAACTTGAACCATGGCCATGCCAAATTGCCAAGTTGATGCATTTTTTATGGGATGATTAAGAGATGATCCATGATTTACTTTCAGATTTCTCAACAACAGAGACCAATGCATGGATATGGATTGGTTTCAAGTTCCTTTGGTGGACGCTATCCACATGGTAGTTCTTACCAGAGCTCAAACTATGGTTGTGCTTCATATTCGTTTGGTAATGACCGGAACCGACTAAATGTTGACAAGACCAGAAGAAGAGAGAGGGACTGGGACTCAATTTCTGTCAATAATAATTCACATGATATATGCAATGACCGCAACAGAGGACCAAGGGCTTCAAAGATGAAGGGAAAGAGTACTTCTGACCAGAGTTCTTCATCTAGTGTTAGGAAAATGGATCTATCTGCTTCTGGATTTAACCTTGATTCATTGAACCAGCTAATTTTTGTCACAGATTACAAGGATGCAAAATTCTTTATCATTAAGTCTTTCAGTGAGGACAACATTCACAAAAGTATTAAATACAATGTTTGGGCTAGCACGCCTCATGGAAACAAGAAACTTGATGCTGCTTATCATGAGGCAAAGAAGATAAAATGCAGCTGCCCAGTCTTCCTATTCTTTTCGGTATGTTTCTTTGATCTGTTCCTATCTTCCTAACTGTTTGAGCAACTGGGCTGAGGAGGTCCTAGTTGAAAGTGGGTGGCTATATGATTGGTATCAGCACCACAAAGATTAGGTAGAATGATTGGGTATTGATGCCGATAAGAGCCAGATAATAACTGAAGTTTTAATGTGGCAGTCTCTCATTCAGATTCAGTAATATAAACCAGGCAAATTCCCTTGTATGTCATTCGTAGGCCCTATTAACTGTTTGCCATGTCATCCGTAGGCCCAAATAACTGTTTGCCAAAGGCTTTTGTGGTTTCATTTGGTCATTTTTCATTTTTCAGCATTTTTTTTTCTTTAAAAATACTATAGATGCTTACAAGAAATTTGTTGTCTGTGCCAAAGTTATTCTATATTTGTTGTGATACGATCTAAACTTTATGTTCTTTAGTTTTGTCAGTCCTCTTAGATTTTGTTGGTTACAACTCACTACAGGTTAATGCTAGCAGACAGTTTTGTGGGGTAGCTGAAATGGTTGGTCATGTAGATTTTGAGAAGGATGCTGATTACTGGCAGCAAGATAGGTGGAGTGGGCAATTTCCAGTTCAGTGGCATATTGTTAAGGATGTTCCTAACATCCGGTTCCGTCACATTCTACTTGAAAATAATGATAATAAGCCTGTCACGCACAGCCGAGATTGTCAGGAGGTAGCATATCTCTCTCAATCTCTGTTATTTTCATTAAAAAAGATTCCATTTTATTTAGAAACTAGAACAATTCTCCAGTTTAGATTTGGTTTTTGTTGCCACTGTGACCCTCGCAAAAGCCCTTTATGTAAATGCTCATGGTTTTTGAGATAGCTTTATTTTAGGAGTTACCTTGCCCTCTCAAAACCTTCCAAGTTGGGTGGGTCATATTGGGTATATCTTGTTCAAATATGAAACAAGCGAAGTTTGAATTGGAGTTGAGAAGGCTTATTTGAACCCATTTTGAATCTAGATGAGCACTCTTAACTAATGGATCAACCATAAAAAATCACTTTCCAAACTATTTTTTGTTTATATCTCTATGGGTTTACAACGTTAATCTTGTGTAGTAGACAGTTCACATGCAATGCATTCAATCTATTTCCTTTTACTTCTGTCTTTAACTTAAGTTTGGCTCTAATGCGGATTGAGAGTTTGCGTCTGCCTTACATTTTATTTCCTGACGGTGAAACATTATCAGGTGAATCTGAAACAAGGTATTGAGCTGGTGAAAATTTTCAACGATTTTGATGCACGAACATCTATTATAGATGACTTTGAATTTTATGATGAGCGGGAAAAATCCTTGAAGGAAAGGAAAGTTAAACAAGAAGCTAGTTCGACTACAGATGCTTCTGATTCAGTTGGCGTTGATTCTGTTAAGGAAATTTCTGATAGTTTTGATCATGCCCTGCAGTTGAAAGGAAGTAACGGCAAAGAAGTAGCAAAAACCGAACATGACATTAACTCTAAAACAGAAGCTGCTTCAGCAATCCTTGAACATGATTCCTCTATGGACCAAATATCTGATAGCTTATGTCAAGTATTGCAGTTGGAAGAGGGTGACAAAGAATTAGCACTGCCATCTGAAAGTAGTAATGATGGAGACGACAGCAAGTCGGTTGACAGGAAGGCGACAGGTGTATCAACCACTAGTGCTTAGGCATTTTAGGCATGCATGCAGCGACAACATACTACTAGGTGTACCTTTGTAATTTTTAAGAGTAGTTCACTCATTGACAAAGCACGAGGTGGTAATTTCGTCATCCCAAGCAGTCAGGATGCAAGCTGACTCCGTTTTATGACCTTTTTTTTCCTTTACTTGATGATCAGTTGTCCAGAACAATTAGGTGGTACTCGAGGGGGGCGTGCTTGGCAGGAAGGCTGTTTAGTTTTGTATCTGAAGCTCTGTTTTCTTTATTGTAGGGTTAGAATTAGATTTTTGGTTTTGGCGATGTGGAGGTAGTTTGTTGAAAGCAATGCAGGTTGTGGGTATTTGTATACTACGTCTCTCTCTAGGAGATACCTTTCAGAGGTTGTAACTTTAGAGTTGTCCAACTGGTGTTCTGCTGACGGCTCAGCTGGGTAACGGAGGAAGAATCTGTCGCGTTACCCCCCCCCCCCCCCCCCCCAAACAAAGACCCCCAACCCATTTGGGTTGGATTTGAGAGGTTGATCAATCAATAAACGAATGGAGGAATGAATGAATTCAGAAAACGCATTTACTTTTGCACAAGATTTTCCTTTCTTTTTTTCATTCTATTGTGTCGCGATTCGTGAATGAATGAAATCACAAACTAAAGACGTTTGATAATTTTTGTGCATATGATATGATGGATACATTTGATTTGGCCTGGTATGCAATGCATGTATCTCATATCTTCCACCCCCTCACCCATTGCCAAACGACGACGGTTCGGTTCGGTTCGTGGAATGGATTCTTTGGGAATCGATTTAGTTTCCATCCGTTCATTTCAGGAACGATTTATGTTAGCAGACCAAGATGAAATGAGTCATTGAGGTGTTATTTCCTTGAAAGTAGACTACTGCTCAATTAAGAGAGAAGTAGAAAGAAAAAAAACATCAAACTGCATTCTGCACACTGAAGCTTCTCTAGCCAGCTGCTGCACATGATGATCGACATTCTCATGCTCTAACTGATTCATAAATCTTAATGTACTTGCCAGCTGTGTTGTTCCAGCCATTATCAATTTCCATAACCTTCTTAACAATGCCATTCCATTCATCTCCTCCTGCACCACCAATTATAATTCAATAACAGCCAGACGAGAATAATTACAAACTAGTACATAAATCGGATTCTACAACATACTTGTTCTCTTGCAATGGCATGATGTGTGCACTGTGTACAACATAGGTTGGGCAAAAAACATATGAAAGTAGAGAAAAGTAGAATTTTCCAATTTGTATCTTGTTGGTCCTCAACTACAGTAAAAACTAAGCAAGATCTAATACAAGCAGCACTTACTGTTTTGTAGCATGCAAATCACACAAGAGTGAGTAACAAGAAAACTAAGCAAGTTCTATACAAGGAGAACTTACTGTTTCTGTAGCAAGCAAATGCACGACCTAGAGCCCCATTCAGGGATCCTTCGTCGATTCCTTCAAAAACAAATCTAACAAAAAGAGTTGCAGCATTGGTTCCAACACTTCTACCAATAATACTCAGAGCATAATAATTTTTCACCCTAGTAATATCTACTACAACCCCAGAGCATGCACTTTTTAACTATTGAAAAATAAGTTACCCATTGGCCATGTCATGATTTTGTTCATCATCCATGTCAAAGACTGTGTCTGCAAGACCGCCGGTCTTTCTAACTACTGGGACCTGAAACAATCGGTTGAACCCAAGTGAGACCTTTAAATAACTTTGTTTCTACACTTTTATTGTGTATTTACATTTAACTGCAATGTGAATAAAATCATCTTCCGACAAACACGACAGTAGCCAAAAAACCATACATAGAAAAAATGGTGTAGCAAGAAAGTATATGCACACAGTAATGAATGCTGATCATGTCATATTTTTTATGCACAATTCTGATCAAGCTCTGGAGTACTTCAGTAAAGTTGTTAGTATAGCCATCAACATAAAATGGCAGGATTTTAAAGTCGAGCAGAAATACATACTGCCCCATAACGCATTCCAATCATTTGGGCAAGTCCACATGGCTCGTACATGGAAGGAACTAAAATAAAGTCTGCAGCGGCATACAGCAAGTGGGATAGCTCCTCACTGCATAGCAAAGTAAATCAAAAACAACAAAATTTAGCAAGCAGAAACATCTGAATGCTGGGAGGAGCTATCCCAGTTGCTGTATGCTGGGAGGAACTAGAATAAAGTCAATAGCAGCATACAGCAGGAAAGCAAAACTTAAATCATGGTGTTTCAAGATTAATTACCTATACATCAATAATATCCGAATGCTGGGACCTTGGTTATGCTACAAAAATGATATCAAATATGGACATCTGTTAGCTTGCTTTGACTCAGAAGGTAGGGGAAGAAACAAAGAAAAGAAGATCATAACTCATTAAAGTTAGTGTCCTATTTTGTTTAGGATTGTATTAGGAAATAATTAAGCTTCCTTGTACAATTAGACTGGGAACCCTAGAAGATAATTGGAAATGGAAAGAAAGTGTATTTTCCTATTTCATATAGCATAGGAAAGAAAGTGTACTTTCCTATTCCATATAAAATAGGAAATAAAGTATTTTCCTATTTCCACATAAGATAGGAAACTTAATCAGAAAAATAGGCATGTAAACCACACCCTATACTTAAAAATAGGGTGCTGCAAGACTGGAAAAGTGGGAGCAAAACCAGAGACAGTCGAGAAAGAGAAAAGGGATTAATTTTAGGGCTTGCAAAAGTACTGTATGCTCTATTATTAATCAAAGAAGCTGTGATTTCGCTAGGTAGAGAAATCACAACCGGACGTAGACGAAAGTTTTGCTGAACCAGTATAAATCTTGTGTGTTTCTAGTTATTCTCTAATTTGCTGCGTCTAGTCTATTGGCAGAGACATAAAAGAGCAAGATCCAGTAAAGAAGAGTCAGAGTTATAACAAAAGCCTCCGACATCAAAAGATTTAAATAAAACAAGTTGAACATCGTTAGGATTTTAATTAAGGTACAAGAGATTATTATAACAGAAAAGGGGTGTATGGAGCATTCACATAAGGTTCTTCAGACATGGATACCTAGAAAATGAAAATAAAATAAAATAAAAATAAAAAAATATAGAAAAAATGAGAGAAGCCTCAAATCCCTTACCAATTTTGCAAGACCTTCAAATTCACTTTCAACCCGAGAATCAGGAGCTTTTCCCAGTATAACCATTTGTCCACCCTAATGAGTCCAGTATTTGGAGGAATGAGAAACTCATGGAAAGCACTCTCTGAACTTTTATCAAAGACTATACCGAGTCAGGAAACAAGTATAGAATCTAAAGAAAATACTTTGGAGAAAAGACAAGTAAATAGTTGCCAATATTTTCACAACTAAATAAATAATTGCTTTGACAATGGACATCTTTTCAGAAACCAACCTTGTACCAGCTTACATAACACTGGTAGTTTTCACAAGGTCTCACTCTCTATACATGTCAAAGTGTCTGACAAGAAAAAATCTTGTTGGTGCGTGTGTCTATATATATACAGAGACTTTCTATAAGAAGGATGTCCAATAAGAAAAAGTGCACGCATCATTCCTAGGCACCAACACATTCCTGCTCAGCTATCCACTTAGCCCAGGTAAAATTTAGAACACAAAATGATGTAACGTGGTAACAAACTTACAAGTTCCTCAACTTGCTTAATTGCATGAGTAATCAAATGCAGACCCTTTTGTGCAACTAAACGAGTGATACATACAACCAAGGGAACCTTGAGTGCAGTATCTGGCACATGGTCGCCTGAGGCCAAACCAAGTCCCCTTTGGACATAGTATTTGCATAATTTCTTGCCCTCAGGGTTTTGAGCTGCAAGAAACAGAACAAATGATAATGAAAATAAAAACTACTGTGCAATGGGTTCAATTCTTAGTAACAGCATTTCCAGACTTGCAAATCTAATAAAAGCTTACTCATAAGTCCTTACCATGAAACTTTGAAGGCAAGAAAACATCAGTAGAAGGGTCCCACATCGCAGTGTCTATTCCATTTACTATACCAAAGTACCTATAAATTTACATATTTAAATATCAACAAATGCAAAGACAAGAAGAGATTTTCACTTTCTTTAAAGTCAAAAAGAGGTTTTAACTCTTAATAAGAGAGCAGAGTAAACATCATGTTGAAAAGTAAACTGCTTACTAATTACTTGTTAGTAAATGGTTTACTTAGTAGATTTTCTATTTGTCATTTTGTGAAACTGTTTTCTGTTGAGATAGCTTGAGCTCATATGCAAAGTGTAGGCCTTAGATCAGTTTTCATTGTAATGGCTCACATGCCTTGTAATTGCCATGTGTCATAATCACAATGGCTTATGTATTGAATGGTGATGATGACTGATGTAAGGAATGAAGAATATATGAAAGTGGAGCATCATTCTAAACGGTTAGAATGTTGCTGTTATGAAATATTCTCTCTGCTTCTCTCTCTAGTTTTTCTTCTCTCTCTGCGTTCTTCTTGCTCCCTTCGAAATCCAAGTCATCAGATTAATGGAAGCTTACCCAAATCTTAACACATCAAGCTGAATATATATATAGGCACACAATATGCAGCAAGTAACAAGCATGAAAAGTTTCCTGCGTGGGAAACCATACTTAAAATAAATTCATGCAAAAAGCATTATTTGTCCACAATGGATTTTAAAGTAAATGAGGTAGGTGTCACAAAGACCACCAGGAAGTGATGTTATTCACAAATCAAGATTTGGAAAATCCCACGCATGATTGAGGCCTGGAAGATCCCAACATATAATTACGTAAAACAGAATTAAGCTTACCATGTGTAGAAACTTAGTATTAATCGTGGAAATCACATGCTATATGACCTCATTGATATTAGATCTATTTACTACATAAAAAGAACAACAACATGATGAAAGGTCCGCAAATGGTACAAACTATAATCCCCAAGTTCTATTTGGATCATTTGATTGTTATGTATAATTCAAATATTCAACAAGGAGTGAGCTATTTCTAAGAAGCCTCTCTGCCTATCTCTAAATGTTCTTGAAAGTCACCATACATTTGATCATGATTAAAACATGAGAGTGTAATGTTATTGCAGTTTTTAAAGGAGACAAAATGCATGAAAAAATATCACTAAAGGCAACTGGTAATTGCCACTTGCCAGAGCTTCTATTGCAACAGCATTTCAATAATGGTTGATACAGTACCCTTATGTCTTATTCAGCCACAGAGCAACATATAAAAGTTCACTTTTTTGGTGACTTTTGACTTTTGACTTTTGAAATAGGTCCAATTTTTAGTGACTTTTGACTTTTGAAATATTTCCAATTTTTAGTGACTTTTGACTTTTGAAATAGGTCCAATTTTTAGTTACTTTGGACCCATATCAAAAGACCCCTACTTTTTTTTATCAAACCTCAAAGTTTATGAAAAATGTAAAACAATTTATGTTCATTATCACACTTAAGGAACTTACTTATCACGGTTTCTTATCAAAGTACTTGAAAGCCATCCAGAGCAGAGTGTTTCCTTGAGATATGTTGGAGAAACTGTACTGAAAGTGAAAGAAAGAATCACTTGTTCACACAACAGATACAAGGGGTGAGCTTGTGTGTGCTCATTCTCACACAGGCACAATGAGAAATATAAGATTACACTAAAGGAAGAGATGGTGTTGCCTTTCAAAATACATCTAGAAAGAAAAGAAAATCCACCACTAGAGTAATCAATATATTTTACGTGTGGACTTAATATGAAATTTGATCAAGTCAAGGTCAATCACTTGGAATAGACCTTTTTCCTACTTTGATGAAGGCATCTGCATCTGCCAGCGAAAAAGGTGTAGATAGACATTGATGCTATACTCTATCCCACAGGACAAAGTCTGGTCTAATGTTGCACCACTAGTTAGAGATGTGTGGGGGGGGGCAACCTTGATTTGATAATAAAGATAAACTGTGAATGTGACCGCTATGTGAAAACCAGGCACAACTATAAGATGTTCAAGGACTCGTCCTCACAGAGTACCAATGTTTTTGGTATCGGTACAGTATTCAAAGGAAGAGATGCACATTCTTGAATGGTTATGAGAGTAAAGCTTTCCATTAAATATAAAATAAGTAAAAGATAGTGAACAAGTAATTCATTTCCACTTCTGCACAAACTAAACATGAAAATTGCAGAATCAAACTCTATCCTAGAGAGATCTGGAAACAGAAAACCAGAATTTCAATAACCTATGAAGCAGCTGCTTTCCACTTTAATCAAATAACATAGAAAGATAGCTCTTCTAAACCCCAAAGCTACAGATGCCCACAAGAAGCTGAAAAACGAATTCTATCCCATAAATACTCCACCTCCTCACCAAGCACACTCGCAAAAACCCTCATACTCCTTTCCCCGCATATAAGCGAGAAGTTTGCGAACATAGCACCTCTCACCAGAACCACACCCCTTCTCTTTCCACCAACACAGACAACTTTTTACCGCTTTGAAAAAAATGCAACCTTTTTGTTATATCATTTGGAGAACTGCAGTTAGATAGCTCAAGGAATTAAATTAAAAAGTAACAAAATGGTGAATTTCTTAGCTGTGGTTAGCCATGGTTATTGTCTGCGATATGAGCAAATAAAGAAAGAAAATAGAGATAAATTCAATTACAAAACCAACAAGCAAGACCGCTTACACTATTGCATTGCTGTAGACGATTCCACCCTTCAATAAGCTTAACCTCTCAGGATTATGGCCAACAGTTCGATCATCAATTGCCTAAACCATATTGATAGGCGTAAGAGACATGGTAGTTTTGTCTGTTAAAGCGTAACATTTAAAAATTCAACAAACTGATTTGATAGGGTTCCAATAAATACACATGCATACATGACATTCATGTATGCAATTTTTTTTCCAAAAACAAATATCTTAAAGGGACCTAAGAACCAATCAAATCCATGTAAAGAGCTCACTTTTTCAAAGTTAGCATACAAAGATCCATCAAGACCGCACATGCTCAGTTGCTCTTGTCTGCCATACGAAGAAAACAATGCTTATGAAAAGGTTTAGAAAAATAAATTTGAATGATAATGAAACAGCTATTTTTGAAGTCATATTGATCATAAAATGCACACAAATTAAAAAATACAAGCAAAACAAGTATTTCTCTGTTAGATAGATGGGTTATAAAATGTGAGCGAAAATGTTTAATTACAAATAACTCATTTAATTCGCAGCCAAAATAGAAGACCCGACTCTTGCTCATCTCCAGATTCCTGTATATTATGCAAAACTGAGGTTGAGAGTTCACGCATACTAGGATTTTATCAGTACAACGACATGAACAAAGTGGATGTAAAACTTTGGAATAAAAGGTTTCAACAACAACAACAAAGCCTTTTCCCACTAAGTGGGGTCGGCTATATGAATCCTAGAATGCCATTGCGCTCGGTTTTGTGTCATATCCTCCGTTAGATCCAAGTACTCTAAGCCTTTTCTTAGAGTCTCTTCCAAAGTTTTCCTAGGTCTTCCTCTACCCCTTCGGCCCTGAACCTCTGTCCCGTAGTCACATCTTCGAACCGGAGCGTCAGTCGGCCTTCTTTGCACATGTCCAAATCACCAGAACCGATTTTTCTCATCTTTCCTTCAATTTCGGCTACTCCTACTTTACCTCGGATATCCTCATTCTCAATCTTATCCTTTCTCGTGTGCCCACACATCCCACGAAGCATCCTCATCTCCGCTACCCCATTTTGTGTACGTGTTGATGTTTCACCGCCCAACATTCTGTGCCATACAACATCGCTGGCCTTATTGCCGTCCTATAAAATTTTCCCTTGAGCTTCAGTGGCCTACGACGGTCACACAACACGCCGGATGCACTCTTACACTTCATCCATCCAGCTCGTATTCTATGGTTGAGATCTCCATCTAATTCTCCGTTCTCTTGCAAGATAGATCCTAGGTAGCGAAAACGGTCGCTTTTTGTGATCTTCGCTAGATTGCTCCGGTTATTAGTGTGGATAAGTATATAAATGGATAGAGATAGGAAAGCAAACACAAGATGTACGTGGTTCACCCAGATTGGCTACGTCCACGGAATAGAAGAGTTCTCATTAATTGTGAAGGGTTTACACAAGTACATAGGTTCAAGCTCTCCTTTAGTGAGTACAAGTGAATGATTTAGTACAAATGACATTAGAGTACAAATGACATTAGGAAATATTGTGGGAGAATGATCTCATAATCACGAAACTTCTAAGTATCGGAGTGTGGTATCATCTTGACTTGCCTTATCTGTCGCATAGGTAGATGTGGCAGCTTCTCTGGAAGTACTCTTCCTCCATCCAGGGGTGGTATCTTTAACTGGTGGAGATGCACAAGGTAATGTATCAATTTCACTTGAAGCTTACTTGTAGTTTCAGGCTTGGTCAAGCGCGATACAAACCATGTAGTAGGAGTCCCCCAAGTCGCCGAGCTAGGGGATCTGCTGAAAGAGGTGACAGACAAGGTAAGCAATCAGAGCTCCGGCTGATTGTTCACCTTCTCCCCATCTTGCAGCAGCATGAAGGATAAAGAGAAGAAAAATGAGAAGAGATGATATGGGATACTTTTGCTTTTGAAGAAGTAACTTTCCACAGGCTAATTCTTGAACTGAGCTGGAGGGTTTTCTGGTTTCCTCCAGCGTATAAGGCCGACTGAAGAATTTGAGGGTCAAAACAAGTCCATCAAATCTAGAGTACGTTCGACCCTGCTGATATGGGATACTTTTGCTTTTGACAGAGTAATGGATGTATCGGCATGTGTGCTGTTACGCTTGTCTCCACATGCTTCCTTGTATCCTTCGCACTTGCCCTATCTGTCCCTCAAGCAGATGCGGTATCTTCCCTGGACACATAAGATGTTGAAGAGGAGTACTCGAGAGCAATGCCAGGTAAGTAATCAGGTAAGGGGTTCCAGGCAGTCAGTTCCTGGCTGGGAACTTGATTTCAAGTGCTGACTGATTGCTCTCTTTCTCCTTGTCTTGCAGGTAAAAACAAGGCCAAAGGAAAAGACAGGGAAAAAGCATGATATGGGATACTCTTGCTTTTAACCCTGATGATATGGGATATTCTTGCTCTAGTATAGCTTGTTTGCAGAGGTATTATCGGGTGGAAAGAAAGCTGAATATTTCGAAAGGCTTCGTTGGGAGTGCCCTCTCAGATATGAGGAAGGGTTGAGCATTTTTGCAGGTCTGCCTGTCCGTTGGGGATGGAGGTCGACATATATAGGAGTCTCCCTAACAAAAAGTAGTAATGCTATTCCTTTACCCTGCTTGGTCATAGCACGGTAGTGGGAGCTGCCAGCTTCACATGTTTTAACTCTGTCAGAGCACTTTGAAAAAGTGGTATGTGGTATCTGGCTCTCGAGATTCGGAGAACGATGCTTCTTCGATTTTTCAGAAAGCAATCATGCTGGGGGTCTGGCTCTCGAGATTCGGGGAGCAGTGTCTCTTCGATTTTTGAGAAAGTAATCATGTTGGGAGTCTGGCTCTCGAGATTCGGAGGGCGGTGCCTCTTCGATTTTGGAGTAAGCAATCTTGTTGGGAGTGTTTTCTCGGATGTGAGTAAAGGTTGGGCATGTTTGCTAGTCTACCTTGCCACGAAGCATAGAGGTTGACACACAGGGACTTCAATTATCCAGCAGTGGTACTGTTCCTTTACCCTTGTGGGTAATAATATGTTAGCTAGACCTTCAAAATTTATGTGTCTAAACTTTGTTAGTGCTGTTGCTTTGCTATTCTTTTACCTTTCTTGGTCAGAGCGATGTAGTGGGAGCTGCAAGCTTCACGTGCTCAACTTTGGCAGAGACTTTGGCAAAGTTATCTGTGGTACCCATGAGCTATTGTTGCGTGTGGGAAGTGGGTGATTGAACAGTAAGATTCATATGCTTTCTACTTCACCAGGAGTCTTCGACAGAATGCCCATAATTTCCGCTAAGCTGAGTGTGCGTGTGACAGGTGCTGACAAGGCTAGAAAAGTAGGTGCCTCTTCGATTTCTGAGATCGGCCCTCGTGGTCTCTGAGCAGCCCAGCTTTTGAGAAAGCGAGCGCCTCTTCGATTGATTCGGAGAACGATGCCTCTTCGATTTTTGAGAAAGCAATCATGCTGGGGGTCTGGCTCTCGAGGTTCGGGGAGCAGTGTCTCTTCAATTTTTGAGAAAGTAATCATGTTGGGAGTCTGGCTCTCGAGATTCGGAGGGCGGTGCCTCTTCGATTTTGGAGCCATCAGTCTTGTTGGGGGTGTTTTCTCGAATGTGAGTAAAGGTTGGGCATGTTTGCTAGTCTACCCTGCCACTAAGCACAGAGGTTGACACACAGGGACTTTCCAATTATCCAGCAATGGTACTGTTCCTTTACCCTCTCTTCGATTTTTGAGAAAGTAGTCATGTTGGGAGTCTGGCTCTCGAGATTCGGAGGACGGTGCCTCTTCGATTTTGGAGCAAGCAATTTTATTGGGAGTGTTTTCTCGAATGTGAGTAAAGGTTGGGCATGTTTGCTAGTCTACCTTGCCACGAGGCACAGAGGTTGACACACAGGGACTTTCCAATTATCCAGCAGTGGTACTGTTCCTTTACCCTTGTGGGTAATAATATGGTAGCTAGACCTTCAAAATTTATGGGTCTAAACTTTGTTAGTGCTGTTTCTTTGCTATTCTTTTACCCTTCTTGGTCAGAGCGATGTAGTGGGAGCTGCAAGCTTCACGTGCTCAACTTTGGCAGAGAACTTTGGCAAAGTTATCTGTGGTACCCATGAGTTATTGTTGCGTGTGGGAAGTGGGTGATTGGACAGTAAGATTCATGTGTTTTCTACTTCCCCAGAAGTCTTCGACAGAATACCCATAATTTCCGCAAAGCTGAGTGTGCGTGTGACAGGTGCTGACAAGGCTGGAAAAGTAGGTGCCTCTTCGATTTCTGAGATCGGCCCTCGTGGTCTCTGAGGAGCCCAGCTTTTGAGAAAGCGAACGCCTCTTCGATTTCTGAGATCGGCTTTCGTGGTCTTTGAGCAGCCCAACTTTTGAGAAAGCAAACACCTCTTCGATTTATGAGATCAACCCTCGTGGTCTCTAAGCAGCCCAGCTTTTGAGAAAGCAAACGCCTCTTCGATTTCTGAGCAGGCGCCTCTTCGATGTCTGAAGCTCCGTCGAGTGCAGCTTTTTATAGGGGCTGGCATTAAGTTCCAAAGCACACTTGAATATCCACCAGTAGAAGCTCCATTCTTGCACTTCTAAGCTCTTGATTTGTCCGACCTCTTCTCTCTTCAACACCTTTGAAAATGTCTGGCCCCTCCGACCGTCGTTTTGACTTGAACCTTGTTGAAGAGGCAGCCCCGCCTTCTCCAGACAACATATGGCGCCCATCCTTCGTCTCCCCTACTGGTCCTCTTACCGTTGGGGATTCCGTGATGAAGAATGATATGACCGCTGCGGTGGTGGCCAGGAACCTTCTCACTCCCAAAGATAACAGACTACTTTCCAAACGGTCTGATGAGTTAGCTGTTAAGGATTCGCTGGCTCTCAGTGTTCAGTGTGCAGGTTCTGTGTCTAATATGGCTCAACGCCTATTTGCTCGAACCCGCCAAGTTGAATCATTGGCGGCCGAAGTGATGAGTCTCAAACAGGAGATTAGAGGGCTCAAGCATGAGAATAAACAGTTGCACCGTCTCGCACATGACTATGCTACAAACATGAAGAGGAAGCTGGACCAGATGAAGGAAACTGATGGTCAGGTTTTACTTGATCATCAGAGATTTGTGGGTTTGTTCCAAAGGCATTTATTGCCTTCGTCTTCTGGGGCTGTACCGCGTAATGAAGCTCCAAATGATCAACCTCTGATGCCTCCTCCTTCTAGGGTTCTGTCCAGTACTGAGGATCCGAATGATCCCCCTCCGGTGCCTTCTCTTTCTGGGGCTCTACCGACTGCTGAGACTTCTCCTAAGCAACCTTTGTGAAGGCTCCCTCTTGTTTGTTTATTTTGACTCATGTATATGTACATATTTGTAGCTTATCGGGGATATCAATAAATAAGCTTTCCTTCAATTCAACGTATTGTGTTAAATACACCAAAGCCTTCTTCGTTAAGTTCTTTGAATTTTCTTTTGTTGGACCTTTGTGAGTGGAGCATGTAGGTTGAGGTAGTGTTCCCTTAATTTCCTGAGTGATGAAAACTTCTCGGTTGGAGACTTGGAAAATCCAAGTCACTGAGTGGGATCGGCTATATGAATCTTAGAACGCCATTGTGCTCGGTCCTGTGTCATGTCCTTCGTTAGATTCAAGTACTCTAAGTCTTTTCTTAGAGTCTCTTCCAAAGTTTTCCTAGGTCTTCCTCTACCCCTTCGGCCCTGAACCTCTGTCCCATAGTCGCATCTTCTAATCGGGGCGTCAGTAGGCCTTCTTTGCACATGTCCAAACCACCGTAACCGATTTTCTCTCATCTTTCCTTTAATTTCGGCTACTCCTACTTTACCCCGGATATCCTCATTCCTAATCTTATCCTTTCTCGTGTGCCCACACATCCAACGAAGCATCCTCATCTCTGCTACACCCATTTTGTGTACGTGTTGATGTTTCACTGCCCAACATTCTGTGCCATACAGCATCGCCGGCCTTATTGCCGTCCTATAAAATTTTCCCTTGAGCTTCAGTGGCATACGGCGGTCACACAACACGCCAGATGCACTCTTCCACTTCATCCATCCAGCTTGTATTCTATGGTTGAGATCTCCATCTAATTCTCCGTTCTTTTGCAAGATAGATCCTAGGTAACGAAAACGATCGCTCTTTGGTATTTCTTGATCACCGATCC
Organism: Malus asiatica; assembly: GCA_033882615.1. Taxonomy (NCBI): domain Eukaryota; kingdom Viridiplantae; phylum Streptophyta; class Magnoliopsida; order Rosales; family Rosaceae; genus Malus; species Malus asiatica. Next base: position 43,759,964 of record CM066503.1, on the reverse strand, counting down.
TCACCCCTAACTCGTTTTGCATTTGCACTGAACTTGCACTCCATATATTCTGTCTTTGATCGGCTTAGGCGAAGACCTTTAGATTCCAACACTTCTCTCCAAAGGTTAAGCTTTGCATTTACTCCTTCCTGAGTTTCATCTATCAACACTATATCGTCTGCAAAAAGCATACACCAAGGAATATCATCTTGAATATGTCCTGTTAACTCATCCATTACCAACGCAAAAAGGTAAGGACTTAAGGATGAGCCTTGATGTAATCCTACAGTTATGGGAAAGCTTTCGGTTTGTCCTTCATGAGTTCTTACGGCAGTCTTTGCTCCTTCATACATATCCTTTATAGCTTGGATATATGCTACTCGTACTCCTTTCTTCTCTAAAATCCTCCAAAGAATGTCTCTTGGGACCCTATCGTACGCTTTCTCCAAATCTATAAAGACCATGTGTAAATCCTTTTTCCCATCTCTATATCTTTCCATCAACCTTCGTAAGAGATAGATTGCCTCCATGGTTGAGCGTCCTGGCATGAACCCGAATTGGTTGTCCGAAACCCGTGTCTCTTGCCTCAATCTATGCTCAATAACTCTCTCCCAGAGCTTCATTGTATGACTCATTAGCTTAATACCCCTATAGTTCATGCAATTTTGTACGTCGCCCTTATTCTTGTAGATAGGCACCAAAGTGCTCGTTCGCCACTCATTTGGCATCTTCTTCGTTTTCAAAATCCTATTGAAAAGGTCAGTGAGCCATGTTATACCTGTCTCTCCCAAAACTTTCCACACTTCGATTGGTATATCGTCTGGGCCTATTGCTTTTCTATGCTTCATCTTCTTCAAAGCTACAACCACTTCTTCCTTCCGGATTCGACGATAAAAAGAGTAGTTTCTACACTCTTCTGAGTTACTCAACTCCCCTAAAGAAGCACTCCTTTCATGTCCTTCATTGAAAAGATTATGAAAATAACCTCTCCATCTGTCTTTAACCGCATTCTCTGTAGCAAGAACCTTTCCATCCTCATCCTTGATGCACCTCACTTGGTTTAGGTCCCTTGTCTTCTTTTCCCTTGCTCTAGCTAGTTTATAGATATCCAACTCTCCTTCTTTGGTATCTAGTCGTTTATACATATCGTCGTAAGCCGCTAACTTAGCTTCTCTCACAGCTTTCTTCGCCTCTTGTTTCGCTTTTCTATACCTTTCACCATTTTCATCGGTCCTATTCTTGTATAAGGCTTTACAACATTCCTTCTTAGCCTTCACCTTTGTTTGTACCTCCTCATTCCACCACCAAGATTCCTTTTGGTGTGGGGCAAAGCCCTTGGACTCTCCTAATACCTCTTTTGCTACTTTTCGGATACACCTAGCCATGGAATCCCACATTTGGCTAGCTTCCCCCTCTCTATCCCACACACACTGGGTGATTACTTTCTCTTTGAAAATGGCTTGTTTTTCTTCTTTTAGATTCCACCATCTAGTCCTTGGGCACTTCCAAGTCTTGTTCTTTTGTCTCACTCTTTTGATATGTACATCCATCACCAACAAGCGATGTTGATTAGCCACGCTCTCTCCTGGTATAACTTTGCAATCCTTACAAGTTATACGATCCCCTTTCCTCATTAGAAGAAAATCTATTTGTGTTTTTGACGACCCACTCTTGTAGGTGATCACATGTTCTTCTCTCTTCTTAAAGAAGGTGTTGGCTAAGAAGAGATCATATGCCATTGCAAAATCCAAGATAGCTTCCCCATCCTCGTTTCTCTCCCCAAAACCATGGCCACCATGAAAACCTCCATAGTTGCCTGTCTCTCTGCCCACGTGTCCATTTAAATCTCCTCCTATAAATAACTTCTCCGTCTGAGCAATTCCTTGCACCAAGTCTCCAAGATCTTCCCAAAATTTCTCCTTCGAACTCGTATCCAACCCTACTTGAGGTGCGTACGCACTAATCACATTGATAAGTTCTTGTCCTATTACAATCTTGATTGCCATGATTCTATCTCCTACCCTCTTGACATCTACAACATCTTGTACCAAGATCTTGTCCACGATGATGCCAACACCGTTTCTCGTTCTATGTGTGCCCGAATACCAAAGTTTAAACCCTGAGTTTTCTAGATCCTTTGCCTTACTACCAACCCACTTAGTTTCTTGTAGGCACATAATATTTATCCTTCTCCTCACCATAACTTCCACTACTTCCATAGATTTTCCTGTTAAGGTTCCTATATTCCACGTTCCTAAACGCATTTTGCTCTCTTGAACTCTACCCTTCTGTCCTAGCTTCTTCACCCTCCCCCGTCTAATAGGATCAAAGTACTTCTTTTGTGTGTCCCGGGTAAAGTTGATAGGAGCATATGCTCCCAAACAACTTTGAGTGGAGTCGTTCGAAAAGAAGTTTCTATGGCCCCCTTGCTCATTTAACACTGCATCCGGGTGCCGATGGAGATACAGCGACCCTTGCTCACTTATCACTGTGCTCGGGCCACACAGCGCGCCACTTACGGGTGACGCCCTAGCTTTAGCGCGATTTTGTTCTGGATTCATTTTCATAAGGATTCGACGTGATCATGGAGTGCCGGCTGTCGACTACCTGACGCCCTCCCCCTCCTCCTTTATCCGGGCTTGGGACCGGCTATGTAAGACATAGGCGGAGTTGGAATAAAAGGTTTAACTATAAATAATTGAGACATTCAGTCAGGTAAAAAGCAATCAAAGGATGCCCAACAAAGAAAGATTGATCAAATGGTGATGGAAAAAGTAGCATGCAAAAGCAATATAGAAGCATTTACTTAACTTTTCTCCATAAGAAATATTTTTTCTTACCTACATTCACCATAGTGCTCCATGTTATGGATTGTCAATACTACTCTTGGTTTCTACAAATTAGAGAATTACACAAGATCATATTAATATTATTCACAAAAATCAACTATTTTACTACATTGTTATCCATCAGGCATATGAAGCTGAGGCAGTGGCAATAACAGAAGTAGATACCTTAAGTGAGAGATAATGATACATATCCCAATAAAGTAACGGCAAAGCACCGGTCTGCCATTCATGGACATGAATAATATCAGGTTGTGTTCCAGTCGCCTGCAATGACGTATCGTATACTCTTGTCAGATGCTGGAAGAACAAATTGTGAAGATAGTATTGGAAGAACAGAGTTACCGAGTTTTCAAGCAATAACCTGCATCCATTCAAGGCAAGCACGACTAAAGAAGAGATATGCTTCGAGCTCATTGTAGGAACCCCCATAGACATGATGGCCCTTAAAGAAGTGATGTGATGGGTCAATAAGTATAACTGGGATTCCTGAAACTATCCCAGTGTATGCATTAGTGGGAATCCAGTTTCCATGGTGAAAAGAGTTATATGTTGCGACTAACGAGAGGTCATTGATCTGGTGCTTCTGGATACACTCGTAGAAAGGAAGCATTACATGTACAGTGTGGCCGCGCGATAAAGAAGCTCGAGCAAGTCCAGTGACAACATCAGCAAGACCACCAACTTTGGCAATGGGTGCCATTTCAGCGGTGACATGAACTAGGTGCATGAGTTTGGAATCTTTAATTACTTGGGAGGGAGGTTCCAAGTTGACGTCCCAAGAAGGGAAGGCCTTCTTCCAAAAGGGGATATCATCATCAGGAGAAGGCCAAGCGAATTCCTAAGCGAATTCCAAAAGGGGATATCATCATTTTTTTTGAGAAGAAAAGGGGATATCATCATTAGGATGCACGAATCATTAATAATGGATGAAGTCTTGTCCTAGGCAATTACTCTAACCATACACCCTAAACCCTAATAGATAATGGATAGATGGAGAAATGAGCAGAACCTGTACCTGTGGAATGCGGAATTGACAAGAGCAAGACTGCTTCTGCTTCTGCTTCTGCCTCCGCCTCCGCCACCTCCATCTGGTGCTCGTCGGAGGAGGATGACATAAGCTGCTGCTTCTTGTTTCAAAACAAGAAAACAAGTCGCCCGCAATCGCAATTGCTGTCGTCTCCATTTTTGGTTTCAGAGACCCAATCGAGATCATATGCACTCACTCACTCACTCGGGTGGGACAAGTAGCTAAAAGAAATTAGAATCCCAAAGAATGATTCCCCACACGATTCCATATTCCTAATTTCTAACCAGATAACCTTTCATTTTTAACTCTCTCACTCTCCCTCTTTCCCCACTATTCTATTCATAACACGTGTCCTGTTTTCACTTACCTTTATTGTAAGTTGTAACCAAGGCCGGTCCTGAGGGGCTACGAGGAGTGTGACCGTTATGGGCCCCTGTTTTTTTGGGCCCTGGATTCTAAAATCCCTCTTAATCTATATATATAGAGTGAGAGGCTCAAATAGGTGAAGCATGTCAAAATGCTAAAAATATCCTCATTTTCTAAAAAAAAAAACACAAAACTACTTCAATATAATAGAGTTAAAATCGTAATACACAAATTTAATAGGGTTAAAACTGTAATCTACATATATAAAGGGATTAGTATCAGGTAATCAACTCCACTCCTCTATTTTATGAGAGATATTAGTATCTCACTAACTAAAAAAAACCAACGTGGGAGTAAAGGGGTAGAGAAAAACTGTTAGCAGTTGCCGACGATTTTCAAACTCCCCACCTTGAATCAGATTTGCTATTTCCATTGGCAGATTATTTGCTCATTTTTACACTGCGTTTACAAACTCAAAACAAAACTCCACTTCCAGACTTAAAAAATATCGATATTCTTGCACGTTGAGGATATATCTTACGCAAATTGTTATCTTTCACAATGGGCCATCCTGAGAAGAAAAAGTGATGAATTACACAAATCGGTGAGTCTTTGTCCCACTCTCTTTAATTGGATGCAAACTTCTCTTATCTTTCTTTGGTATCCAATGAAACATAATATGTTGTTTTCGTAATTCTATTAGCTTTAAATAGTTTACTGCTCGGTCAAAGATTTGTACTAAATATTTGGATCTGAAAGAGAGTATATTGTGTTGAGATTTTATACTTTTCTTTAATGGCCTCTTCCTTCCACTTATGATGAAAATGCTCCTTTTTTTGTCTTTGTAAAACAGAAAATAAAAAAGTTTACAAAAATGAAATCAATTAAGTTAAATATTAAGTTATATCTCCAATCATGATATGATCTATAGTTCTTAAGATTTTTCAATGTGAGTACGAGATTAAGAATCCAGGCGAAGTGGAAGACGATATTATTTTTACTTCAGGTAAAGTTTTCTTATTATTGTTTTTTCTTATTTGGAAAAGTCTGTTTGATTTTCTTTTTCTATGTAGTTTTTAAATTACTTATGCATTTTTAATTGTATCTGTTTTGGCCATATTATGTATTCAATTTTTATCATATACTCTGCACTGCATTTTTCATTACAATTGTTTAAAGGGTAAACCCCCATGATGTGGTAAAGGAGGATGTTTAGGGAAACAGTGAGTGGAGATTCCCTGGCAGAGACCAGAGAGATCCCAATGAGGTAATACCTTCACGTTCGGTTCGGTAAGATATGTTGTCAGGACTAAGAAGCAACCAATTAAACAATCTCAGTTTACTCAAACCCTACAAAGTACATACTCTCTGCACCCAAACCTGCTAAAATTGCCTAATTTTTTTTTTGTTTTTGTAAATTTTTGAATGAATGAATTAACAAATTTCTTTTATTTTTGGGTTTGAATCCGTGCTGACATAATCAATCAATGGTATTCTTTTCTGTTTTCTTTTGTTTTTTTAATTCAATAGGATTTAATTTTTTATTGCTTTTGGCTAATTTTGTGTTTTATACAATTTCGCTAATTTTGTTTACATGTATCATTTTTCTCTAGGTTTAATGGCTAATTTTTTACAGGTATATTTTTCTATGTTTTATGAGCTTTTTGGTAAGTTTTCTATAGATCACCATTTGCAAATTTCTTAATGACAAATATTTTTCCAAAGGTACTTCCTCCCCTTCTCTCCTTGCATGTTGTTTTTTTGTCACATATCTTCATTTGGTGATAGGAATAAATTTATATCCCCTTATGAAAATTGAATCATACAATTGTTGCTTCTTTGTTCTTTAACTTGGAAAGTTGTAATTTTCTTAGGAGATTCTTTATATGTTTGTAATGTGACAGGAAAAGAACCACAATTAAAACTACGAACAATGGAAATCTGAAGCATGAAGTGCAAACAAATAAGTGGAAATGTGGCATTCATGTTAACAAACTTTATGGTCTTCAATCTTAATAATATATGTACATATTGAAATTCATACTTCATATATTCACTTATATTTGTTGTCTCTTGGCATATGTATACTTCATTTTTTGGTATTAGTCATTTTGTTTGATTCATATTTCAATTTTGTAAATAGCAAAAATATCTTAGTAAATGAAAATATTAAAAATAAAATAAAAGATTGTAAGTTGCGCCTAGTGTAGTAATTAACATTTGTAAGTCATGCGAACCACTTCTGATTATAGGTCTTTAATTCATGTACCAATTGATAACAATAATAAACAACTAACACAATACATTTTAGGGGCGCGTAGCGCCCTTGATTAAAAAAATGCCTCTTGCAACACTGTTATTATGGTAATTTCAACGCAAGCCACCTTCTGTAGCATAGTTCATTTCCAAATCCCTACTACTTTGAGAGGATTTTAAAATTTCGGAATCACTAATAACTGAAGAATTACGCTATATAGTGAATAAACTTGAAGAAAAGCTTCAAATTTGTATATTAAAAACTTTGAATTCGAACAAAAAATGCAAAAAACTAAGTCGTTTATTACGAAGAAAAATCGCCACATGGCGATAGGTCCCAATAGATTGTGTGGATATCCGAAACATTAAGAAACTGGAAACTATACGGCTCAATAGTTGAGTACAGGCTATGGTTGACCCTAGAAAATCTTTCTCCGATTCTATCGAATCGCTAGATAGTTTTGGCTCACTCTCGAAGCCCACACTTTGCCCACACTTTGCCCACGCAAAACTAAATTCCAAAATTCATCTTCCCTACATCAGAAACACATCGTCAGTTAATTAGAATTGAATATGAACACAAATATAATTTTGCTTCATCAAAGCAAATAATTCATACACAATTGAAAAAGATGTATAAAATGGAAGAGAACGGAAATTGAAAATATGATCAGAAATGAATGATCAATGAGAAACAGTTAATTAATGGCAATGAATTTGATTTGAAAAGAGACTAATAAGCTTTGACTATGTGCGTTAATTAGAAAGCATGGTTATAATAATAGTTTGTAACACAATCGTAGAGAAAAAAAATATCATAAGGAGATGATCGAAGAAAAGAAAATAATAAGAAATTGTAATTAATGAGAAACAGTTAATTGAATGATCAATGGAAGAGAACGGAAATTGAAAATATGATCAGAAATGAATGATCAATGAGAAACAGTTAATTAATGGCAATGAATTTGATTTGAAAAGAGACTAATAAGCTTTGACTATGTGCGTTAATTAGAAAGCATGGTTATAATAATAGTTTGTAACACAATCGTAGAGAAAAAAAATATCATAAGGAGATGATCGAAGAAAAGAAAATAATAAGAAATTGTTATGACATTCTCACATGCATAACCAAAGTAACACAACTTTAGGGGCGTGGGCGCCCGTGATGAAAAAATGCCTCTCGCATGCGCGTGAGCGCTTGCAGAGAGGCTAGTATTCTATATATGAAAAAGCTGGGAAATAATTTATAGATGTTTTCCTAGCATGGTTGTCAAGCCCTGGTAGTGCACGGGTTCAACTCCTTACTTTCTCATATTTGTTATTTTTTTTTTCAACCATGTTTCTTTCATATAGGGCATGTGCGGGGTAATTATTTTGGGATTTTTGAGCTACACTATTTTTTTCTATTTTAAAATATTTGTAGTTTGATTTCTTTCATTATAAAGGATAACTTTTGCTAATAAATTTGTAGTTAGGAATATCAGAATAAATTAAAATTCTTAAATCTGATATAATCTTTAAAAACCCTCATTTCTGATATGATATCATTTAATAGAATACATTTCATAATCAAAATCGTTTATTGTTTTGGTCATCGTCTAAAATTCATCTATTTTTCATTCCACTTGAAGACTATTTAGTCATCCATATCAAAAAGAAAATTATAGTACAACTACACCTACCATTAGATTAAGTTGGTTTAATTGTTTAACACATGAATCTCAAAATTTTAACTAATCTAATGACAATCAACGGGAGAGGGAGAGTGAGAATCATCCTCAATTTAGAGCGTGGTGAAAAATGCAATAGAAAAGGTTCATTACAAGATGCTACTAATATCATAACCAGTGTTTCATTTAACACATAAATTTTTCGTGAGATAAGCTCTATATGATAAGAAGAGCATGAATGGTTTTGATTATAGTATTTGTATGGTGATATGATAGGTACATAGTCATCACACCATGTTTTTTGTATTTAAAAAGAAAGGAGATTCAAACCAAAAACATAGAGAACGTAGATAGGTACATGACCACTACACTAAGCTTGATTTTTTTTTTTTTTTTTTGCGTTATATGACACACCCTGACCCAGAAATCAGGGTGTGGTGGCCGTCACGTGAGTGTGACGTAACCAAAAGTGCGATACGGAAGCAAAGGATATAATAAATACGAAGGAATAAAAACCAACTAGCATGCTAGAGTGAGTTATATAGTAAAACACACAATTCAGAGCGTAGGTACTAGGTGCAGTCAAGTAGGACTATAATTAAATTACAACACCCGCAGGTGAGTCCTACATGCAGGGTGTCTGTTAGAATGTCGAAGAGAACCTCGTGAGCCACCAACTGCTAGCTAGAACTTGGAGGGGCGTAAAAACAAAATTGAGTGGGTTAATAAAACCAAAGCTTTCCAAAACATTTCATTTAAAACATTTCTAACCCCTCACTGTAAAACCTGTATACTTTCCCAGAAAAATAGTATATAAACATATATATATCATCAAAAGCTCAACTCACAATCCTTCACCGCTTTTCAAAAAGAAGATGCCACGCCATGCCAAAATATAATATGAATGCATCGATATAAATCAGGTGAAATAATAAATCAACCGGAGACCCTACAATGGTCTTGTACGGCTGATTCTATAGCTCAATATCCCATCCAGCCAGAGTCACCCACTGTGACCTATACAGCCCTGCCGGAGTCACCAATTGTGACCTGTACGGCACTACACTGCACATAAGTCGGAACTACCTATAGTAGTCTGTACGACTATGATGGTGAAATAATACGCTCTAGTGCTTCTCTCATCAATCATCTGCGCGCGTAATCTAAGGTCACCTACTAGTCGGAACCACCTCTAGTGGTCTGTACGACTAGCATGTCGGAACCCTCTCGGGGTCTGTACAACATGCATCTACTTGGATCCAAGGTGAGCGTGCGGTGCGGTGAATAATATAAGCACTAACACCAAGGGTGCAGATTATGAGTTCTCAACACAATTCACATTATCAATGATTCACATGATTAACATAAAACTCACCTGATACTCACATGTGCGTCCACAACACCAATTCACACATATATATGCATTAATATCAATTCATAATATTCATAATATGCATGCATGGCAATTGAAAACATACTTTCATATAAATTCAATTTCTGGGAAAATTAATAGTATATAGGTATATACGAAAACAAAACTGCCCACTCACTGGTAAGTCGAAGGGTCGTAGCCCCCGTGACGTCCTTGGATGCGCTCGTCCTCGGGATAGGTGTCACCTATATGCGAAACAACTATAAAAACGTTAATTAATGCACATAACCGACAATTCGAAATAACTTCTCATACGATGCTCAATTTAGGTATATGAATATACCACATCGACCTACTCGACGTCACGGACGTCGAGAAATTTTTAGAAATTTTTTTTGATGTGGCACGCGCCCCCACGCGCCAGGGCAAGCACGGGTACACGCGCCCCCACGCGCGTCTTCTTCCTTGGTTCACCGGACTGTGTTTTCCGATGGCCGGAAAACTGGGGATTTTTCAATCCCCTTGTTCTCCCTCATTTCTCAACCGTTTTCTTTGTATTTTATATCAATTTGAAACCCTCAACATGTAGAATCACGATAGGCTAGTTTCAAGGTCTAAAATCCACTAGATTTTACTTGAGAAAGCTCGATAATCCGGCCAAATTTGAAAAACTCCGTTCTCAGTCCTTCGACGTCCAAATTCTACCAACGAAGTACCCTGAAGCTCGTGAGGATCTCCTTAAGCTCACTGTGAGCTTGAAATTCCCTGAAATGCAAGATTTTACGTGTGCATGAACAGTGCACATTTTCGTGGTTAGGTTTCACGACGATTCTGAGGGTTTTAACTTCCACAAATCACATATACGAACTCACAAGCTTACTAGGAGTTCAAATCTTACCTTAGAACCTTCGATCCGTGAAGAAATGGGAGGTTCCTAGCTTGTCTGTACAATTCGAGAGGGAGAAAGAGAGGAAGCCGTGAGGGAGGAGAGAGAGAGACACGGGGGAGGGAGAGAGGGAAGGAAGTGTGTGTATGTGGTCCATCACAACCCCTCACCATCCATTTCTTTTTCCTAACTCCCTTACCACATAAATTACAAACCAACACTTTAATCCCACTTAATAATTTTATAAAAACTTATGAAATAAATGTATTTAGTCCAAAAGATATGTCACACATACACATACCTTAATACCCGTCAAGGGTAATTTCGTCATTTTACGTCCCCGATATATAAAATTCCGGAACGGGCTGTGACATTATATCAATTTATACACAATAAAAAATAAAAAATATAAAAGAAAATATAGCAACCAAAATTTTAGACCATGCAAGGGCCTCCGTTTGAGTCTCGCACAAGGCCTCCAAAATCTCAGGACCAACCCTGATTGTAACACGTGATATGATGTAGCTCCACTAGGTTGGTTTAATAAAGGAGTATAACTTACAGAACATTTATATGGGGCCACGTGGCATCCCATGCTAATAAATTAAGGACATGAAGACAAAAACTTCTTATACATATCTGTATTTCATTAGCATGGAACTCCACTATGATGCTTCACCATCGCCACCAAATCCTTAGTAATCTATTTGTTTTTTAAAAAAAAAAACCGTTGTCAAATCAAAGGGTGGTGAGTTAAAATGTGGAAACATGTAAAATGTATAGCAGCATCCCAGTAATAGAAATTACATCCATAACAATAGAATAGCCAGTCTTATTCTTGTGGTTACAACCAAACAAACAAGTAACTCACAAGTGACCATTTACCACAGTAGTAGAAATATGTTGAGCCTTTGCATGACAGCGGGTTCAAACCCCATCGGTGGCTAATTTAACATCTAATCTAACAAAATCTATCGTTTGAATAAAAATAAAATAAAAATTTTAAATTTAAAAATTAAAAAAAAAAGTAACCATCCTTACCTCTTGTATAACAAACATATTGATTCATTCAACCCCTCTACGATCACTATTCCATTATATTATACATACATGAGTTCAAATCAACAAGCAGCCCATATAAACAGAACATTTCGCTGACATTCGATCAAATAATGCCTCGATTTCTTTTAGTTACAACATCAAACCCACGTAAAGGGAGAAAAGGTAAAGGAAAACAAACACAAGTGAATACATTCATTGATTCTCCAGGGAACTCTCCCACTGCTCAAACTGTTCATGTATTTTAAAACTCAAGAAACTATACACTGAAACTTCTGATGGTGGAGCAGCCCCGTGACTTCTCAAAACCGGACATCCATGTAATAAGGCTGCGCAGAACAATACACAAAGGACCTAACTTTTTTGTACAATCCTTTGTTGGTGTGAGTCAAAGTTTTATGTAGATTAGGAATTTATTTATGTTTCCTAGTTTGGTTGTAGCTCTCTTTAATATTCCTTGTATCACAAGGACAATAGTTGTGTATATATATTTCTGGGAAATTTTATTTGAACCCACTTATCCTCTTTTTACACCTAACTTAAATTTTAAATGTGATGCTTCTTTTTTACTTTATTGCATAATTACCGTAAAGTACAAGTTAAAATTAACAACAAGACTAAAATTTATGACTAAACCCACACCCTATATTACTATCACACAATCTTTCTCCTACGTTCTATTTTTGTCTAAAATCTTAGGATGCTTTCATATAAATAAGCTATTTTCAGTTTGTGCAAGTTTTGTTTTTCAATTAATTCTACATTAACTCCATTTGTAAGATTTGAACGTATAGACAAAATAAAAGTGGAAGACGGGACGATCTTTCAAACCAACACCCCCCCCCCCCCCAAAACCACCATCGTCCCCTTCTTCGTGTCTCTCTCAGTTAGCAAAGTTTATATGCTTTCTTTCGAGTTGTAATAATATTTTTTGGTTATGTCTTCATCCTTTTTAACAAAGTTGGGGATTATGTTCAGAGTGGGAATGTGATAGATTTAGTTTCTGAACCTTTTATATATTGTGATTTGGTCAGTTGTGTTGCTCTTCAATCTCTGAACTTTAAAATCCTAGCTTTATTTTATAGTAGCAATGGGGGATCATAACTTTATTCATCTCAACCATTTTAGTACTGGCTTCCTATTTTTGTCTGTTTTTACCAAGTGACAATCGAAGTCTACTTCTCAAAAGCTTTGCTGATGCACAAAATCAGTGAGGATTTTGGTACAACAGAAAATATTAAGTTTGTGACCTTCGCTAGATTGCTCCGGTCACTAGTGTGGATAAGTATATAAATGAATAGAGACAGGGAAGCAGACACAAGATGTACATGGTTCACCCAAATTGGCTACGTCCACGGAGTAGAGGAGTTCTCATTAATTGTGAAGGGTTTACACAAGTACATAAGTTCAAGCTCTCCTTTAGTGAGTACTAGTGAATGATTTAGTACAAATGACATTAGGAAATATTGTGAGAGAATGATCTCTATTTATAGAAGAGAGTTTCTAGTTTCATTCTGACATTGACACGTGTCGTGTTGTGATTGGCTTCTGATTTTGACACGTGTCGCGCAATGATTGACTTCTGATGTCGACACGTGTTGAGTTATGATTGGCCTCCTAGTTGGAGGGAAACTCTTATGGGTCCTTGATGGTATAACGTTGACCGGTGCTCAGTAGTTTCGGGGTTCTTGAGTGAGGGAAGCTTCTCGGTTGAGGACTTGCAAGATCCAAGCCATTGAATAATCACGAAACTTCTAAGTACCGAAGTGTGATATCATTTTCACTTGCCTTATCTGTCTCATATGTAGATGTGGCATCTTCTCTAGAAGTACTTTTCCTCCATCTAGGGGTGGTATCTTTAACCGATGAAGATGCACAAGGTAATGTATCAATTTCACTTGAAGCTTACTTGTAGTTTCGGGCTTGGTCAAGTGCGATACAAACCCTATAGTAGGAGTCCCCCAAGTTGCTGAGCTAGGAGATTTGCCGAAGGAGGTAACAGACAAGGTAATCAATCAGACTTCCAAGCAAGCAACCTAGATCAGAGGTTGGACTTCGGCTTCCGGTTGATTGTTCTCCTTCTCCTTGTGTCGTAAACAACAACAAGGATAAGGAGAAGCAAATGGAGAAAAGATGATATGAGATACTTTTGCTTTTGAAGAAGTAACTTTCCACAGGCTTATTCTTGAACTGGGCTGGAGGGTTTTCTGGTTTCCTCTAGAGTATAAGGTCAACTCAAGAATTTGAGGGTCAAAACAAGTCCATCAAATCTAGAGTACGTTCGACTCTGATGATATGGGATACTTTTACTGTTGACAAAGTAGTGGATGTATCGGCACATGTTCTGTTACGCTTATCTCCACATGCTTCCTTGTATCTTTCTCACTTGTCCTATCTATTCCTTAGGCAGATGTGGTATCCTCTCTGGAAGCATAAGATGTTGAAGATAAGTACTTGAGAGCAATTCCAGGTAAGTAATCAGGCAAGGGGTTCTAGGCAGTCAGTTCCTGATTGGAAGCTTGATTCCAAGTGCTGAATGATTGCTTTCTTTCTCCTTGTCTTGCAGGTAAGAACAAGGCCAAAGGAAAAGACAAGGAAAAAGCATGATATGGGATACTCTTGCTTTTAACCCTAATGATATGAGATACTTTTGCTCTGGTGTGGCTTGTTTGCAAAGGTATTATCAAGAGGAAAAGAAGCTGAGTATTTTGAGAGACCTTGCTGAAAGTGCCCTCTCGGATGTGAAGAAAAGTTGAGTATTTTTTTTTTATTTGCAGGTTTGCCTGACTGTGGAGGATTGAGGTCGACATATATAGGAGTCTCCCTAACAACAAGTAGTAGTGCTATTCCTTTACCCTTCTTGGTCATAGCAATGTAGTGGGAGCTGCAAGTTTCAAGTGTTTTAACTTTGTCAGAGCACTTTGAAAAAGTGGTCTGTGGTATCTGGAAAGCTGATGTTGCGTGTGAAGATTGCAGACAAGCTTTATACAAGGAAATCTGGCTCTCGAAGTTCGGAGAGCAGTGCCTCTTCGGTTTTCAAACAAGCAATCTTGTCGGGGATCTGGCTCTCGAGATTCAGAGAACGGTGCCTCTTTGATTTTTGAGAAAGCAATCCTGTTGGGAGTCCGACTCTTGAGATTCGGAGAGCAGTGTCTCTTCGATTTTTAAGAAAGTAATCTTGTTGGGAGTCTGACTCTCGAGATTCGGAGGGTGATGCCTCTTCAATTTTTTAGCACGTAATCCTGTTGGGAGTCTGGCTCTCGAGATTCAGAGAGTGGTGCCTCTTTAATTTTTGAGAAAGCAATCCTGTTGGGAGTCTGACTCTTGAGATTTGGAAAGCAGTGTCTCTTCGATTTTTGAGAAAGCAATCATGTTGGGAGTCTGACTCTTTAGATTCGGAGAGCAGTGTCTCTTCGATTTTTGAGAAAGTAATCCTGTTGGGAGTCTGGCTCTCGAGATTCAGAGGGCAATGTCTCTTCGATTTTTGAGCACGTAATCCTATTGGGAGTCTGACTCTTGAGATTTAAAGAGACGTGCCTCTTTGATTTTTGAGCAAGCAATCTTGTTGGGAGTGTTTTCTCGAATGTAAGTAAAGATTAGGCATTTTTGCCAGTCTGCCTTACCACGGAGCACGGAGGTTGACACACATTGAGACTTTCTAGTTATCAAGCAATGGTGCTGTTCCTTTACCCTTGTGGGTAATAGTAGGGTAGCTGGACCTTCAAAATTTATGTGTCTAACCTTTGTCAGAGATCTTTGGCAAAGTTATCTGTGGTACTTAAGGAGCTGATGTTGCATGTGGAAAGTGGTGCCTCTTCGAAATCTGGAGAGTGGTGCTTTTTCAATTTTTGAACCAACGGCCTTGTTGCCCTTTCTTTTATAAGGGCACCAATTGTGTGCAAGAAGTACATTCAGAGAGTTATTGCTTGTAGAAATTTTCCCTTTACTTCAGAGATTTATTACTTGTAGGAATTTTCCCTTTACTTCAGAGATTTATTACTTGTAGGAATTTTCCCTTTACTTCAGAGATTTATTGCACCTCATTTCTTCATTTCTGAGAATGTCTGGCCCATCCGACTGTCATTTTGACTTGAACTTTGGTGAAGAGGCAGTCATGCCTTCTCAAGACAACATATGGCGCCCATCATTCTTATCCCTACTGGTCCTCTTACCGTTGGGGACTGTTATGAATAATGATATGACTGTTGCGGTGGTGGCCAGGAACCTTCTCACTCCCAAAGATAACAGACTATTTTCCAAACGGTCTGATGAGTTGGTTGTTAAGGATTCTTTGACTCTCAGTGTTTAGTGTGCAGGTTCTGTGTCTATTATGGCCCAACGCCTATTTGCTCGAACCCGCCAAGTTGAATCATTGGCGGCTGAAGTGATAAGTCCCAAACAAGAGATTAGAGGGCTCAAGCATGAGAATAAACAGTTGCAAATGCTCGCACATGACTATGCTACAAACATGAAGAGGAAGCTCGACCAGCTGCAGGAATCTGATGGTCAGATTTTACTTGATCATCAGAGGTTTGTGGGTTTGTTCCAAAGGCATTTATTGCCTTCGTCTTCTGGGGCTGTACTGCGTAATGAAGCTCCAAATGATCAACCTTCGGTGCCTCCTTCTTCTGGGGTTCTACCTAGTACTGAGGCTCCGAATAATCACCCTCTGGTGCCTCCTCTTTCTGGGGCTCTGCTGACTGCTGAGACTTCTCCTGAGCAACCTTTGTGAAGGCTCTCTCTTATTTGTTTATTTTGATTCATGTATATGTACATATTTGTAACTTATCAGAGATATCAATAAACAAGCTTTGCTTCATTTCAACGTATTGTGTTAAATATACCAAGGCATTCTTCATTAAGTTCTTTGAATTTTTCCTTTTGTTGAAGCTTGTATGTTGAAGCTTTGTAAGTGAAGCATGTAGGTTGAGGTAGTGTTCCCTTAACTTCCCGAGTGAGGAAAACTTCTCGTTTGGAGACTTGAAAAATCCAAGTCACTCAGTGGTCGTGAGAGTTCCGAGTATCAAGGTGCAGTAGCATATGGTAGGAGTCCCCCAAGTCTCTGGTCGAGGGAGTTGACGAATGAGGCATTTCCTTTCTAAGTGGTAGCCCAAAACTCCTTTTTCATATATATTTGTTATGAAAGTTGTTAGGCCCAAAGAAGAGGAGGTCTAGGCAATTTGTTTTTTGAATTTTTTTTTTTCGAAATTTTTTTTTCTAATTTTAAAATTTTTTTTTTTTTCGAATTTTCGAATTTCTAAATTTTCAAATTTCTGAAAAATATATATATATATATATATTTTAAAGCTTTGTAGGTGAAGCTTTGAGGTTGAAGCTTTGTTAGGTACCATGAATTGATTTTGCTTCACACTATCTTGATCAAGATAGTGTGAAGCTTTTGTGTTTGAAGCTTTGTAGGTGAAGCTTTTGTGGGTGAATGTTTTGTTGGTGAAACTTTTATAGGTGAAGCTTTTGTGGGTGAAGTTTTTGTGGTGCGGGAAGCTTTTGTGGGTGAAGCTTTTGTGGTGGGGGAAGCTTTTGTGGTGGGTGAAGCTTTTATGGGTCAAGCTATTGTGGGTCAAGCTTTTGTAGGTGAAGCTATTGTGGGTGAAGCTTTTGTAGGTGAAGCTTTGGAGTTGAAGCTTTGTAGGTGAAACTTTGGAGTTGAAGCTTTTGTTGGGTACCATGAATTGATTTTGCTTCACACTATCTTGATCAAGACAGTGTGAAGCTTTTGAGAATTTGTAGTTGTCCTCCATTGATGAATCTTTTGTTGGTGAAACTTTTGGAGTTGAAGCTTTTGTTGGGTACCATGAATTGATTTTGCTTCACACTATCTTGATCAAGATAGTGTGAAGCTTTTGAGAATTTGTAGTTGTCCTCTGTTGATGAAGCTTTGTTGAATTTCTTTTTTTTTTTTTTTTTTGGGAAACTAGAAATTTGAAAATGTGGGAAAGACAACATATACAAATTTTGCTTCCATACTGTTGAGCAAGAGATTGTGATGCAAGTCACACCTTATAGTAGTCGAAGGTTTTGATGAACCATATAAATTGAATTTGCTTCGAACAGTCTTGAATTTGCTTCGAAGGTTTGAGAATTGTAATTAACCTCCATTGATGAAGCTTTTGTTGGCACCAGAAATTGGTTTTGCTTCACACTGTCTTGATCAAGAATGTGTGAAGCTTTTGAGAATTGTAGTTGAACTCCTTTGATGAAGCTTTTGTTGGCACCATAAATTGGTTTTGCTTTACACTATCTTGATCAAAAGTGTGTGAAGCTTTTGAGAATTGTGGTTAAACTCCTTTGAAGAAGTTTTTGTTGGCACCATAAATTGGTTTTGCTTCACATTGTCTTGATCAAGAGTGTGTGAAGCTTTTGAGAATTGTGGTTGCCATCCATTGATGAAGCTCTTGTTGGCACCACAAATTGGTTTTGCTTCACAATGTCTTGATCAAGAGTGTGTGAAGCTTTTGAGAATTGTGGTTGAACTCCTTGGATGAAGCTCTTGTTGGCACCATAAATTGGTTTTGCTTCACACTGTTTTGATCAAGAGTGTGTGAAGCTTTTGATAATTGTGGTTGCCCTTTATTGATGAAGCTCTTGTTGGCACCATAAATTGGTTTTGCTTCACACTGTCTTGATCAAGAGTGTGTGAAGCTTTCTATGAGTTGTAGTGTTTGCATTGTTACAGAGGGGAAATGTCTGAAGCAGATGCAAGAGGGCTGAATAGCTTGATCTTCGTATGCCATGCACTGAAGTTATTATTGGCTTGCAATAAGACTTTGTTAGTGACTATAACTCTTGTTGGGCATAAGTGCTCCCCTAGTTGAGTTGTCAAGCTTGAGGGTTTTTGATTATTTATGAATGCTAGAAGTTCACATGTACAAGTTGTACCACTCGTTTTCTGGTAGGTGGAATGAATGGTGAGTTGCTTTCATCACTTGGTTGGTGGTACGAAGATGAGTTCCTTCTTCACCTGGTTGGTGGCATGAGTGGTAAGTTGCCAAATGATATTAGAGTACGGGTTGTACATTTCATTACCTGGTTGGTGGCATGAAGAAGAGTACGGGTTGTACATTTTATCACCTGGTTGGTGGCATGAAGATGAGTTCATTCTTCACCTGGTTGGTGGCATGAAGGAGAGCACGGGTTGTACATTTCATCACCTGGTTGGTGGCATGAAGATGAGTTCCTTCTTCACCTGGTTGGTGGCATGCGTGGCAAGTTGCCAAATGATATTAGAGTACGGGTTGTACATTTCATCACCTGGTAGGTGGTACGAAGATGAGTTCTTTCTTCACCTGGTTGGGGGCATGAGTGGCAAGTTGCCAAATGATATTAGAGTACGGGTTGTACATTTCATCACCTAGTTGGTGGCATAAAGGAGAGTACGGGTTGAACATTTCATCACCTGGTTGGTGGCATGAAGATGAGTTCCTTCTTCACCTGGTTGGTGGCATGAGTGGCAAGTTGCCAAATGATATTAGAGTATAGGTTGTACATTTCATCACCTGGTTGGTGGCATGAAGGAGAGTACGGGTTGTACATTTCATCACTTGGTTGGTGGCATGAAGATGAGTTCTTTCTTCACCTGGTTGGTGGCATGAGTGGCTAGTTGCCAAGATGAGTTCCTTCTTCACATTTCATCACCTGGTTGGTGAGAATAAGGGCAAGGTGTCGAGGCACATTGTAGTAAGTGTCGAAACACAAAGTATATTGAACCCTTTCGAAGCATAATTGGCTTATGTATGGATGTGTTGGAATGTATGATGTTTATGTATGAATGTGTTGGAATGTATAATGTTTATGTATGAATGTGTTGGAATGTATGATGTTTATGTTGATTGATATGAGTGATGCATATGAATGTTTTGCTATGCATGAAGGGATCCATGCTTTTGATATGTGAACCATGTTGGTTGTAACACTTAGTATCACATACTTTGTGTCAAAGTATGCATGTTGAAGCTCTGAATTGGAGTATAAGGGTAGGTTAGCGTAGACCAAGTGTTCCAGTGCTAGGAACGCAAAAGACTCAAAAGAAGTTGTCTGAATTCCCTCTTCTTTAAATATTTGCCAAATGGCTTGTGTGACAAAAGATCTCAAGCAGTTGAGAGTCAAAACATTTGTAATGTGTATGCCTTCTTATAATAGCATTTCCTTCAGTACCTAGTCCTTCACTTTGAAAGAGTGAGGCTTGGCCCCATAGTCATAATAGTCGACAGTACGTTTACCCCTGGTTGTCTTGATACAAACTTTTATTCTTCTTGTTGTAATGGGCTTGTTGAGAGTAAAAATCCTTCCTCTTACAAAGAGACAGATACGTTTGGTGATTTAGCAAGTAGCTAAATGAGGCAGGAGATGATGCAATGGGTGTCTGAATGGCCAACATCTCCTCACTTGGTAGAACTTGACTTCCATTTCCCATTTGTTAATAGGGGTTAACCATATGAGGGTTCCCTTGGTATGTCCTTGCTTCGGTAGAGGTGTGGTTGTAAGCCTGTGTCATCACCTTAGAGTAAGTCTTCCAAGTGTTGGCATTGATCATGTACTTGAAGAAACAATCACGTAGGCCTACCGTGAAGGCCTTGAGGGTGGTCTTGTCATTTGCCTCAGCGCAGCGAGAATACTCATGGCTGAAGCGATTGGCATACTCTCGTAGTGACTCGTCCGACTTCTGGCGAATAGTGTACAAGTCATCTGTAGAATGCAAGCGATTGGTCTTGAAGATGTGTTGAGAAACAAACAGTTTCCTCAGTTCCTCAAATGAGTCTACTGTCTCAGGTGGAAGACGACAATACCAGTTTAAAGCTCCGCCAGAGAGGGTGGAAGGGAAGATAAGACATCGCTCTTCGTCAGTTTGTATCCGATATGCCATGGTGGACTCAAAAAGGTTAAGGTGTTCAATTGGGTCCTCCCTTCCAGTATATAGTTGTAAACCAAGCTTTTGTTTTGTCTTCGCTTGAAGGAGGGTGTCGATGATTCTCTTTGTGAGAGGGCCAGGCTTGGGTTGGTTCCAGTCAAGTATCTCAGCCTGACGTTCGGCCTTCAACTTGTTTACTTCTTCAATGAGTTGTAGGACAAGGGGGTCCTGAGTGGAGCCATGTACCACTGGAATTTTCTTTCGTAAGTCTCCATCATCTCTTGGAAGTAGGAAAGTTTGAGCAAGGGCATGTGGTTTTTTCTTGGACTCGCCGTACTGACTTCTAGGGCGAGTCTGTCGGAATACCTCAGAGTCTCTTGTACCTTTATGTTCCTTTGGGACCTGTTGTTCCTTCCCTAGATTGGCAGCGGCCTGGGTTGTGGGAGGGGACCGAGTCTTTCAGAAACCCTTGGGTCATTGATCTTTGAGCATATGTGGAGGGGATTCTCTCGATGTTGCTTTAGGAAGTCTCGGCAGTCACGATAAACGACTTTTGATCCTTCCAACCCTTCTACAAGGAGGTGTTTTCCTCCACTTCACCTACTTCGGGTCGAAGCATCTGGGTTGAGAGAAGTCTTATGTTGATCAATGTTTTGATGATTAGCTCGCTCCTCATCAGGGATACCCATGTAAAATGGAGGTGACCCTCCGTGTTGGGGGGGTACCTAGATGATGGTTGATGTCCACAGGGGCAACGAGCTCGCGTGTTTGAGTACGCCTAGTTTCATGGAGCGTCTCAAAGAGCTTTTCATACTGCTCCTGGAGAACCTAATTCTTCATTGCTATCTTATTGTTCTGAGCTTCTAGCTTATCGACTTTAGCTTGAAGAGCAACCATTTTTTCTTTCTTCTTTCGTTGCTTCGCACTAGGTGCAAGAGGGGTGTCATTCTGTGTGTTGTGGCTTCCTTCGCTCCCCATGTTGGAGAGGGATGCCTGGTCAAAAGAGAGTGTACGAATGGTGGAAACCAGCTTGGCAAAGCTGAAGAGAGTGGGAATAAGTGTCGTTCCCATAGACGGTGCCAAATGTTGATGCACAAAATCAGTGAGGACTTTGGTACAACAGAAAATGTTAAGTTTATGACCTTCACTAGATTGCTCCGGTCACTAGTGTGGATAAGTATGTAAATGGATAGAGACAGGGAAGCAAACACAAGATGTACGTGGTTCACCCAGATTGGCTACGTCCACGGAGTAGAGGAGTTCTCATTAATTGTGAAGGGTTTACACAAGTACATAGGTTCAAACTCTCCTTTAGTGAGTAGTAGTGAATGATTTAGTACAAATGACATTAGGAAATATTGTGAGAGAATGATCTCTATTTATGGAAGAGAGTTTCTAGTTTCATTCTGACATTAACACGTGTCGTGTTGTGATTGGCCTCTGATTGTGACACGTGTCGTACTATGATTGGCTTCTGATGTCAACACGTGTCGCGCTGTGATTGGCCTCCTGGTTGGAGGGAAACTCTTCTGGGTCCTTGATGGTATAACGTTGACCGGTGCTCAGTAGTTTCGGGATTGGTCAAATGTGGTACAAACAAGCTTGTTTTAGGAATTAGTATGTGTAAACTTTCTGAGTTGTAACAATATGAGTTCTCCTTGGAATTATGTCAAACTCAAGGGGAGTATCCTGCAGCATACTCACTTAATCTTAATATCTATTTTTCCTATGATTAGGAGCATTTTTCCTTTTGGGTTTTTGCTATATGACTAGGTTTTAATGATGCAACCATCCTGAGCTAGTCATACTCTTATATATGTTCAACAGATGTTTGAACTGGATTTGCATCCAACTCACATTTTTCTTTAGACTATGGATTTTTGTCCCTTATTGGGT
Source organism: Malus asiatica (assembly GCA_033882615.1). NCBI lineage: Eukaryota > Viridiplantae > Streptophyta > Magnoliopsida > Rosales > Rosaceae > Malus > Malus asiatica. The sequence continues at coordinate 43,737,738 of CM066503.1, read as the reverse complement.
TTAAACATAACTGGGTTTTGTGAAACTTATTTTCATATGCAAGTTCCTTGTTTGAGACTAGCATGTTCCATAATCAGTGCCGACAAGATGACTTCATCAAACTTTGTTGGATCTGATGTGATATATACTCGAGTATTTACACACTCAAGGCGAGTGTTGTGAACATAATTTAATAGATGTAACTATATAAATCCTAGTTAGATTGGGTTTTAGATTACCCATTATTCTAGTGATTCTTTCCTATTAGACTTTGTATATACTTGGAGGACAAGTTACTTTTTCCTCATGGATTACTATAAATAAAGGCACTAACATAAAAAGAATCACACAATCTCGAAGCTTTTTACATTTCTCTCCGCTCTCTCTTTCTTGCCCCACCCTTTCTCTTCTTTTTACAAAATTTGCCACAACAAAAAGAATAATAAACTTAAAAATTTAGGGTAACTAATTACACTCCACTTTTTTTTGTTCGGGCAAACAATTACACGCCGCCTTTGACTCCTAGATGTTTCTCCCCTCACTTCTAATACTGAGAAAAATAACTTCCATTGACAATTGCGGAGCATGCATGTATGACTATTTCTAGTAAACCCAAAATTTTCTAAGATTTGGCCTTAATTAATTAATGGCATTAAATTTGACACCTAATATCTCCTTTATTCAAAGAAAATTATATATAGCTTGCAATGCAACCAAATTTCCTATATCTCAGCATCACTAAAGGTAGCACACATTTTATAAATACCGACCATTGGACAAGTCTTAATACTCATTAGTCAAACGAGATCTCAGAGGAAGATAGCTTGGAGAATATATTTGTTCAAAGAAGAAAAATGGGCAGACTCTCATGCATTCCAACTGTTCTTTTTGTCATCCTAGCCTTGATCTTTGCCATTGATATTGCTTTGGTACTTGTAGCCCTCTATATTTCTCTGTTGATTAATTTGTGATATGTTGGGTGAATTTTTCTTAGTTTTTTTATCACTTTCACTGCAGGCTCAAAAGGATCAGAATGCTGGTGCAATCGACCCTGTAAGGCATCTTCGTTCTCCTTTTTTTTTTTTTTTTTTTCTTTTGAGAAACCTTGACAGTATTATAAGGGAATTTAATGTAGTTAAAGATTACAATGGGAGGCACTACTGTTTGACCCCAAAACAAATAAATCCTCAACAAGGGCATCCTGCACCCATGCTACTCTAGTCTCAGTACCAAGCGCATAATTCACAAACGATGAACCACATTCTTCGTTCTTCTTGTTTTTACCTGTAGTTCATAAGCAAATATAAATTTATTACAAATTGTCTTTCGAGATATGACAAAGATTTTTCTTTCCTTTTTTGTTTGAGTGCATATCTACTGAATTAATAACGTCAAATAAAAAAGAAATCAACTGATTATATTATTGGATATTATTGAGATCAGTTCGATTTCATTGCTGATCATGGTTTCAAATTTTTCAGAAGGGAGAACAGGGATCACTCCGTAGTGAAGGTACGTATTAATTAATTACTGCAAATATTTTCTTTTACAATCTCCCAAAACTTCCTTAAAACCAGTTTAACACACATGTAATAGAGTTTTGTATGTGGAATTTGTTTTGATTTGATTTATTGTTTTGAGCAATGATAGATTGTCCCGAGGCATGCAAGTATCGATGTTCAACAACTTCACATAAGAAGCCATGCATGTTCTTTTGCAAGAAATGTTGCGCCAAGTGTCTTTGTGTTCCATCGGGCACATATGGACACAAGGAAGAATGTCCCTGCTACAACAACTGGAAGACGAAAGAAGGCGGTCCCAAGTGCCCATAAATTATGGCAAACCATTGATTTAATTTGAGAAGAAATGTTTCCTTTTATTTATTTTTTCCTTCTCCTTCTTCTGTTTTTTTACGCCAGGCATCTCATGGTTTTAAAATTATTAATGGAAAAAGTCTGTAGACGGCCTTTTTTTCTAGAGCAATATGATGGAGAGGTTTTTGTTAGAATAATAATAATAGCTTTGTTGTAGTCCTATTAAATTAGAAATGTGATCGTGTAAATCCTATTATATTAAGAATATCCTTATGAGATTCTATCATATCTCTTAAATTAGATATTATCATAATTGAGTTGTAATCCTAAGGGTAAGGAATTTACCTTCCATACTATTATAAATAAAAACACAATAGGGTGGAAGAACACACACCTCACAATTACACATCTATCTTTTTCTCTCTACTATTGCCGCACCCTCTTTCTGTCCTTTTAATTATTCAGTAAATTATGCTTACAACACGTTATTAGCACGCTCTTGATCTTGCGCTAAATAGAGTTTGATCTTCAATCAGAGGAGTATTACGTTTTAATCATTGAACGTGATATAACGCATTAGAGATGCAATTTCGACTTTCCGAGACGGATCTTCTACAAATTCAAAGGTTTTTTTCGTTTTCTGCCAATCAGGTACGCTTAAAAGAAAGGAAGCTATTTGAAACGACCATGAAGCATGAAAACATTACCCATGATGCATGCCGTACATTTTCATGCTTCATGGTCGTTTCAAATATATAGTATATATACACATTTCATGCATTACGCAATTCTGTGTGTTATTCCTCATGCCTTGTGTCTTTATTTATACTAATAAGAGAGATAAATTGTAACATCCCACATCACCCAGGGGAATGGATCTTGTAAGCCTTATATGTATATTCCCATCTTTACCTAGCACGAGGCTTTTTGGGAGCTCACTGACTTCGGGTTCCATCGGAACTCCAAAGTTAACTGAGTTCGCGCGAGAGTGTCACCAACCTCAGGTTTGGAGAGCAAAGGGGCTTTACTCATGTAGTCTTTGAGGTTCTTGAATGCCTTAGCACATTCATCTGTCTGTGGCCTTAGAGATAAACCTAGTTAAGGCTGCTACCTTGCCAGTAAGGCTCTAGATGTCTTTTGAAGTTACCGGTTCCTTTATGTCGAGAATTGCTTTGATCTTCTCGGGATTAGCCTCAATGCCTCGTTGGCTTATCATGAAGCCTAAGAATTTTCCAGAGCCTACGCCGAAGGCACATTTGTTGGGGTTCAACCTCATTCGATACCTCTTTAGAATGGTGAAAGTTCCAGATAGGTTTGTGATGTGTTGGTCAGCATGTTTGCTCTTGACTAGCATATCATCAACGTAAACTTCCATGCTCTTCCCAATCTGTTCGACGAACATTGAATTGACCAATCTCTGATAAGTCGCTCCTGCATTCTTTAGGCCGAAAGGCATGACTTTATAGCAATATAGTCCCCTGTCAGTAGTGAAGGCTATGTGTTCTTGGTCCGAAGGGTTCATGAGGATTTGGTTGTATCCTGAGTAAGCATCCATGAAGTTCAGGAGTTCACACCCTGCCATAGAGTCTATAAGTCTGTCTATGAGAAGAAGAGGAAAGCTATCATTCGGGCATCCTTTGTTTAGGTCGGTGTAATCGACACACATTTTCCACAAGACCTTTTGGAGCATGAGACTTTCCTTGGTCGGATTCTTCTTAACAAGGACAACATTTGCTACCCACGTTGGATAATTGACTTCGCGGACGAAGCCTATGCCTTTGAGTTTTTCAACTTCTGCCTTCATTACCACGTACCGTTCAGCGTCATAAGATCTTTGCTTCTGTCTCACTGGCTAAGTCTTGGGGTCAATACTTAAGCGATGACATATGATATCGGGAGAAATGCCTGGCATGTCCTCGTATGACCAGGCGAAGACCTCAGTGTTCTCTTGCAAAAAAGAGATCAATGCCAACCGAATGGGTGGTGACAAGGTGGTGCCAATCTTCACCATGCGATCCGGATAATCTTTTGAGATAGAGACCTTCTCCAACTCTTCAGCGGGTTGTGCTTGCTGGGCGAAAGAGTCATCTCGAGGATCGTCGGGTTGACTGTTGCCACTTTAAAGATCCAAGTTGGCTTCATCTGGGCTGGTCTTTATGACTTGGTCATGTATATAAAGGGTTTCCTTGGGCACAGGCAGGTGCTGTTGCTTGACCGAAGTGTTGTAACATGATTGTGCACTAATTTGATCTCCTCTGATGTAACCATTACCATAGGGGGTTGGAAATTTCATCAACAACATATGTGTGGATACCATGGCCTTGAAATCATTGATGCATGTGCGTCCGAAGATGACATTGTATGTCGTTGGGCAATCAACCACCAGGAAGTTAGTGGTAATGGTAGCTGTGTAAGGGCTTGTACCAATGGTGAAAGGTAAGTGTATGCTCCTCAAAGGTTGCATGATATCACTAGAGAAGCTTATCAGAGGGGAAATCGAGCGATCAAGCAAGTGTTCAGCTACATTAAATGCCCTGAAAGCTTCAGCAAACATGATATTGACCGAAGCCCCCGTGTCTACCAGGATTCGTCGTACTTCAAAGTTGGCTATGTGAGCTTCCACGATCAGTGGGTCGTTGTGAGGGTAGATGATACCTCTTTCTTCCTTAGGGTAGAAACATATTGGATCCCAGTTAGGCTTTTGATGCTTACCTCCCCTAAAGTCTTCCACGTGAAGCACTTGGTGGCCAGACCTTAAAGCACGTTCGCTATTTTTCATGGCCCTGTTGGAATATTTAGATATGGGTATGCCACCACTTATGGAATATATCACATTCACCTGGCATTGGTTACGGTTACCCCTTAGAGGGAGAACGAGGAACTGTTCAATTTTTCCTTCACATGCCAAAGCTTCAATATGATCACGAAGGGAGATACACTTCTCGCCGTCATGGCCATTATGCTCGTGGTAGCAGCAAAACGTGCCCGTGTTCTTCGTGGCCTTGTAATCCGAGTGCCTTGGTTTTGGCTTCGGTATCAGGTGTGCTATGCTGGGGTAAATGGCCACGCATGTGGCATTCAAAGGTGTGTATGCCTTATACCTCGGGGTAGGGGCTGTCCTGACACGTGCTTGACCCACTGTGTTGACTGCCTGGGCTCGGGGATTATCATAGCGATGCCCTTGGTTATCGTGGTAGTGTCCCTTACTCCTTTTACTAAAATGAGACTGGTGAGGATGGAAATCTTTCCTTTTGCCCTGAGATTGATATGTCTGTTGACTTGGCAAAGTATTAAGTAAGGCAGGGGGAGGCACCGTTGCCGTTTGGAAGGTCGAGGTCTTCTCATTTGGTTAGATCTATCTTCCACTCCCTACTTGCTGATAAGGGGTGGTTGTGGGGGGTTTCCCTCGATATGTCATTGCCTCGGCGGAGGCATGGTTGTAAGCCTGTGCCATCACCTCAGAGTAAGTCTTCCAAGTGTTGGCATTGATTAAGTACTTGAAGAAACAATCACGTAGGCCTGCAATGAAGGCCTTGAGGGCGGTCTTGTCATCTGCCTCAGCGCAGCGAGAATACTCATGGCTAAAATGCAAGCGATCGGTCTGGAAGATGTGTTGAGAGACAAACAGTTTCCTCAGTTCCCCAAATGAGTCTATTGTCTCAGGTGGAAGACGGTAATACCAGTTTAGAGCTCCGCCAGAGAGGGTGGAGGGGAAGAGAAGACATCGCTCTTCGTCGGTGTGCATCCGATATGCCATGGTGGACTCAAAGAGGTTAAGGTGTTCAATTGGGTCCTCCCTTCCAATATAGAGTTGTAAACCAAGCTTTTGTTTTGTCTTTGCTTGAAGGAGGGTGTCGAGGATCCTCCTTGTGAGAGGGCCAGACCTGGGTTGGTTCCAGTCAGGTATCTCGGCCTGACGTTCAGCCTTCAACTTGTTTACTTGCTCAAGGAGCTGTAGGACAAGGAGATCTTGAGTGGAGTTATTTAGCATTGGGATTTTCTTTCATAAGTCTTCATCGCCTCTTGGAAGTATGAAAGTTTGAGCAAGGGCGTGTGATTTTTCCTTGGACTCGCCGTACTGACTTCTAGGGTGAGTCTGTCGGAATACCTCAGAGTCCCCTGTACCTTCATGTTCCTCTAGGACATGTCGTTCCTTCCCTAGATTGGCAGTTGGCCTGGGTCGTCGGAGGGGACCGAGTCTTTCAGAAACCCTTGGGTCATTGATCTTCGAGCATATGTGGAGGGGATTCTCTCGACGTTGCTTTAGGAAGTCTTGGCAATCACGATAAATGGCTTTCGATCCTTCCAACCCTTATGCAAGGAGGTGTCTTCCTCCACTTCTCCTGTTTCGAGTCGAAGCAGCTGGGTTGAGAGAAGTCTCATGTTGATCAATGTTTTGATGATTAGCTCGCTCATCATCAGGGATACCCATGTCGAAGGAAGGTGACCCTCTGTGTTGGGGGGCACCCAGATGACGGTTGATGTCCACAGGGGCAATGAGCTCATGTGTTTGAGTACGCCTAGTTTCATGGAACGTCTCAAAGAGCTTATCATACTGCTCATGGAGGACCTCATTCTTCATTGCTATCTTGTTGTTCTGAGCTTCGAGCTCATCGACTTTAGCTTGAAGAGCAACCCTCTTTCCTTCCTTCTTTCGTTGGTTCGCACTAGGTGCAAGAGGGGTGTCATTCTGTGTGCTGTGGCTTCCTTCGCTCCCCATGTTGGAGAGGGATGCTTGGTCAAAAGAGAGTGTACGAATGGTGGAAACCAGCTTGACAAAGCTGAAGAGAGTGGGAATAAGTGTCGTTCCCACAGATGGCGCCAAATGTTGATGCACAAAATCAGTGAGGACTTTGGTTCAACAGAAAGTGTTAAGTTTGTGACCTTTGCTAGATTGCTCTGGTCACTAGTGTGGATAAGTATGTAAATGGATAGAGACAGGGAAGCAAACACAAGATGTACGTGGTTCACCCAGATTCGCTACGTCCACAGAGTAGAGGAGTTCTAATTAATTGTGAAGGGTTTACACAAGTACATAAGTTCAAGCTTTCCTTTTGTGAGTACTAGTGAATGATTTAGTACAAATGACATTCGGAAATATTGTCAGAGAATGATCTCTATTTATAGAAGAGAGTTTCTAGTTTCATTCTGACATTAACACGTGTCGTGTTGTGATTAGCTTCTGATGTTGACACGTGTCGCGCTATGATTGGCTTTTGATGTTGACATGTGTTGCGCTGTAATTGGCCTCCTGGTTGGAGGAAACTTTTCTGGGTCCTTGACAGTATAACGTTGACCGTTGCTCAGTAGTTTCGGGATTGGTCAAGTATGGTACAAACACAACTTATTTTTCATCTTTTGGGTTTCTTTTGTTTTTGCTTTTACTTCTGCTTTTTCACTTATCCTTTCAGTTTTGTCTTTTCCTAAGCACTTTTGGCATTTTTCTCATCTTTCTGGGGTTGTCTCTTTGGCCATATTCTTGATGTGTTCCATGACCAACTCTCTCTTCTTTTCTCATCTAACTTTTCAGAATACACCATTTTCTCATTAAAATTATAATTAACATTCTAAAATAGTTAACTTGCACTTATTTTTATGTTATTATTATTATTTTTTGGAAACTTTTTATGTTATTTTTTTGGCTAAATGGTAGTGCATATTTTGCAATGTCAATAACGGCTCTCGTGTTTTTGGTTTTACCCGCTTGTTTTTATGGTTCTATAATATGCAGTGAAGAATGATGAGTTAATATTATGCTATATATATTACCCTAAACTTAGTTTATTTTGGTTATTATTTTGGAAGAATTTTGATACTTTATTATTTCAATATAGGATTTCCGATTTTCTTTGCGGCAAAACGTGATCAAATGGATGAATTTTTGAGTAATTCCAATTGGAGGATGTTCGTGAGTCACTTAGCTTAATTCTATCAAAACATTAGATTTTTCACCAAGTTGTTATTTTTCGGTGATGAAATAAAGCAGCGTACTGTGCTGGAAAGTGACTTTTTTAGGCTTAATTGCGATTTTTGGAGCCCAAGATGACCTCTGATGGATTTGTGGCCTTCTGGAAAAGTGTTCAGCCTAGTCCAAACCATATATCCAGCTATTTTGGGCTCGTTTTGGAGCAGATATGGTCCAAAACGTGGCTGTGCAGATTTATGGCAGATTCTTCTAGTTAATTTGGGATATGTTTCATAGATTATTTTAATTAGTTTGGTTTCCTAATTTTATTCTAAGACCTTTTCTAGGTAGGGTTTTATTTTGCAGTAGTATAAAAAAGGCTTTTTAGCCATTAGGGTTTTAGAGGGGGACACACTAATTTAAAGAGCGTTTGATGATTTCTATTTTTCTTTTAAGGTGTTTTCTATCATTTTTCTATTTCAATAAAATTCCTTTTGTTTTATGGTTGTTCGTATTGAAATTGTATTTCCTTGTATATTCATTCAACTACGTTTACATTCTTATATACATATCAGTTGACACATTCCTATTCTATTGCCTACAATCAAGGTTTACTAAAGATTAAATAAGGAAGTAAATAACTAATTATCCATTTACAATATATGGTAAATCAATAATAGATTTCTTTCTCAACACTCCCCCTCAAGTTGGAGTGTATGTTAATGACACCCAACTTGCCAAGTAAAACCTCAAACTGTGTCGAGCTCAGTGGTTTGGTGAACAAGTCTGCAAGTTGATTTGAGGTCCGTATGTAAGCTGTTTGCACCATTCATGTTTGAATCTTCTCACGCACTAAGTGACAATCTATTTCAATATGCTTTGTTCGTTCATGAAACACTAGATTCGAAGCAATGTGCATGGCAGCTTGGTTGTCCCAAAATAGTGTGACAGGTTGTGCATGATTCACTTGCAAGTCCTTCAAAATGTTCCTTAGCCATATAACTTCACAATATGTAGTAGCCATAGACGATATTTTGCCTTTGCACTAGAACGAGATACGGTGCTTTGCTTCTTTGTTTTTCAAGATATCGATGCTTGACCAAGGAAGATAGAACAACTGGTTATCGACCTTCTAGTGTCTTTACACCGAGCCCAATCAACATCACAAAAGGCTTGTAACTATAGTGAACCTATAGAAGGTAAGAAAATTCCTTGTTCAGGAGATTGCTTGATGTACCCGAGAACCTATAGAAGGTGTGGTTGTTTTGGCTTGTCCATGAATTGGCTCAACATACTAACCACATAAGTCACGTTAGGCCTTGTGATGGTTAAGTAAATCAACCTCTCTATGAGTCGCCTATATGAAGAATGATCATGTAGGAGCATCCCATTGCGTGAGGGACAAGATTGGTTCCATCGAGAACCGTGAGGGCTTTGCCCCAAGGAACCCAACATCTTCTAGTATCTCCAGTTAGACCTGGTAGCTTCTGACACGACACGAAAACAACATGAAAATAACGGATTTCAGGTCAACACGATAACTTATTGGGTCATTATTGTTGGAAGTATGCCCACAAAGCCACTCATTTGATGTAATAGCTTTTTAAAATACTTAATGTATTAAACTTTTATATGTTTAATGAAGGGCAAAGCTTATTGTTAATCACTATTTATTGTATCATGTGTTTAAGCAATAAAGGAATCCAAGGAATGTATTTGATCTAAGAGACAAGTGATCTAAATGAGTTAGATTATCGAGACCATTCTCTTATGTTCATTCCTAAAACGTTCCTAGCCATAGGATTGCCAATTGGGCATTGACAATCCGCTAAGGTTAGTATGTGTTATGTTGACTCAAGCGTGAGTATGACTAGTCTCAAGTCATTTGGTGTTGGACACTGAGACAAACACATAGGTGCTCGAAAGAGTAATCAAGTACACTGAACAACGATCAAAATTGAGTTCAAACATATATGTCATGTATGAACTCTAAAGTTGCAATATGCAAAGTAGTCCTTTGACCTGAGGCATCATAGATGTCTAATGGTTAGGTCCTTGATCTTTGATCATGTCAAACGGCATTCCATCGGAGTGTCCACGACATTGTTGGGGTCAAGCTATCTAGTCGTGTAGACATATGAATGCACAACAAGGGATCTCTAACCTTTCATGGTGGAAGGAGAATACTCTAAGATATGATTCTAAAGTCTTTGGCCAAAGCAAATGAATATGACTTAGGAAGTCTGTTCCAAATCATATTCAAGGGAATCATATAGAGAAGTATCGCATTGGATAGTAGACATGAAACAAACTATCATTCAAACAATGTGATTAAGAGTATTGTATTAGAGAAGGACCGTATTGCATTGTAGTTGTAACTGGATAGGTTCTCCAACCAATTCTACTTAGGTTGGGTAACCATGACATATTGCTAGGTGTCACTCATGGTTTGTGGAAGCCCTAATGATTAGGCAACACTAATCATAAAAGGGAGAATTGAAATGTGGTTTCAATTCACAATCGATCGTTAAGAGTAACAATCGCCCACTGCCTCGCTAATTAGAACCTAATGGATCGTACATCGAGTAAGGGTGATAGTGAAGAAATTTAATGAAATGGATATGCAATTAAATGGTTTAATTGAAGAATGGTCAAGATTAATTAATTAGTTAATTAATTTTACGAAAGGTTCGTATTGGGCTTATATGTTGGTTTTGGGTTACGGGGCCCAAAAACGTTTTGGTCCAAAAGGCCCATTATGTTTAAGTTGTATGACAACTAAAACAAAATGGGCAAATAGCCCAATAACATTAATATGGCCGACCATTAGGGTGAATGGGCAAGCTTGGATTAATTACAAGTTTGCCACTCACTTGAAATGAAGTATAAAATCAACTTTATAGCTTTGTTTTCAAATTAGGGTTTTTCTTGGTGAAATGAGGTGAAACACTTTCTCTCTATTTCTCTAAAGAGGCCAGCCACTTAGAGAGATTAATCTAGCAATCTCTTCTTCTCTAAGTCATCCATTTTATCTTCACACTGCATCCTTGGTGTGGAGACTTAGAGACATCAAACTTTTGGTGTTTTTGGAGAACAAATCCTCAAATCCTCAAAGAAGCAAAGGAGCACTAAAAGGAGGAAAACACAAGCAATATCCAAGGAGCTTGGAGGTGACTTGAAGGCCCTCCACTTGGGTGAATCCCTTGTGTAAACAAGGATGAGCTTCAAGGGTAAAGAAACTCTAAATCTATACTTCTCTTTAATGTTGTTAAAGAGTTTATTGGTTCACCATATACTAGGCTTTGAAAGTCATGGGTTTTATGAATTGTTTTTGAATGCATGCCTACTTTAAAGTGTTATTAGTTTGCATGTGTATTCAAATGTTCTTACATGTTCTTAGCTAGGACAAAATTTTTCCTTCAATTATCGGGTGACCCATTAAGAACCTGTTAATAACGGGTATACACGCAGGTAATACGTGGGTAACCCGTTTCAACCCGTTAAGAAAAAATTTATTTTGATAATTTTAAAGTTTAATTACTAAAAGATATATTATAAAATACAATAGCCATATTAATATATACAATATATTCTATATTAAATATATAGTTTTGTATTATTATTCTATATAAGTTAAAAAAAAAGGTTTTAGTCATTATTTATTTTTATTATGAGAGTTCCTTATTATCATTACTAGGATAAATTTTACTTAACATGTTGTTGTCCAAAATTAAAATAAACTAATATAGTATTTGTATAGGCAAGAACTAATAAGACATACAAACAAGTATGAAAAATGTGAAAGAATATATAAATACTCGTGATTCACATTATTCATCCACGAGTAGATAATGGTTGCACTTACATTATTGTTTAGATTTTTAAAATCCTCCAAACCTTCATGAATAATGTTTTTTATTTGAGGGAAAAATTAATAAAATTAATAATAATTATTGTAGAAGAGCAAAAAATGTAAAAAAAAAATATACAATCACTCATACTGACAAACTTTACACCTTTCATGAAGGGGTCAGCTTCAAAATCCAACACTATAATTCATAAACCTTAAATTTATATTTAACCGTCGGTTGCCATTTACGCTTTATTACTGAATTTCATTTTTAAAATTTTCATTTTTTGAAAACATGATCATCTGGCGGATGTAAGAAGATGAACGGTTCAGATCTTTGATATCACATTTCAATATTTACGGTTAACTGAAATATGAGTCGATGTCATATAGTTTGTAGAAACTTTATAAACATCAAGCAATATTTTCACTAACCGTAAAACTCTGAATATAATATCAACTATCCAAACCATTCATCTTCCTGCATCCTCTAATAGATCAAGTTTTCAAAAAAGAAAATATGAAAAAAAACAAAATTTGATGAGAATAATGAAGCGTAAATGTAAACAACAATCAACGGTTACATTTTGATCTATGATTTATATGATTATAGTGGCAAATTTCGAAGTTAAGCCCTTCATGAAAGTTGTAAAGCTTGTCATTACGAGCGTTTATATATTTTTTCTATATTTTTTTACACTTCTACATTAATTAAAAAACTATTAAAGACTTTAGGTAAGTGAAAATATGCTTAAAAGAAAAATGCATTTTTATATTTTGGATGTGACAATATGGTATGTATATACTTATTTAGTATATGTTTTTTATTTGATTATTTATTGGTTTAAAATATATTTTCCTTAACGAGTAACGGGTCGGGTCATATTACCTGTTAATATTATCGGGTCGATTTCGGGTCGGATCATTTTACCCCGTTTATTTTAACGGGTGTTACACGACACGACCCATTAAGATATCGGGTATGACACGAAAACGACACGAACATGGAAAACATGACACGAATGCCAGGTCTATCTCTAGTGCATATTTGCGTTGGCACAAAGCAATCCCTTGTTTTGATTTTGCAACTTCTATTCCCAAAAAATATTTAAGTTTTCCCAAATCCTTTAGCTTAAAATGTTGGGAAAGGAAGAGTTTAGTCTATTCAATTTCTCTCAAATTGTTTCATGCAAGTATCACATCATTAAGATAGACAAGTAATGCCATGAAACTACCTTGACGGTTTCAGACGAACAATGAGTAATCTGACCATGATTGATGAAAACTAGCAGCCTTGAGAGCACTAGACAAATAAACCACTGTCTTGAGGCCTTTTTTAAACCGTAAAGGGATTTGTTCAATTTGCATACTCGAGTCTCCCCCTTTTGTTCGAACGAGTAGTCAAGGACATATAAACATCCTTGTATAAGTCGCCATGCAAAAATGCGTTGTTCACATCAAGTGGATGAAGATGCCAACCACGTAGGGAGGTAACATTGAAAAGGATACGGACGTTGCTGAGCTTGGCAACGGGAGCAAAAATTTCCCGATAATCAAGCCTTTCAATTGGACTATATCCTTTAGCAACGAGACGGCCTTTGTAGCGCTCGACACTTCCATCTGGTTTAAGCTTTACCTTATAGACCCATTTGTAGCCAATGGGACATTTATGAGGAGGCAAGGGCACAAGAGTCCAAGTGCGATTGTTCTATAGTGCGGCAATCTCTTGGTGCATGGTGTCACGCCATTTGGGATCTTGGACAGCCTGTGAAAAACTTGTGGGTTCTTTTGTAATGGTGAGGTTGGTAAAGAAGGTTTTGTGAGTGGGGGATAGATAGTTATAGGATAAATAATGAGATAGAGAGTGAGGCGTACTTGATGACTGGACCATGCTTGTGGAAGATGTGGGAGCAACACGAGATGGGAGGGCCATCTTGACGTGAAAGTCCTGCAAAAATGTGGAACCTTTGGCCTATCTAGTGCCGCGACGGAGTGGGGGGGGGTGGTTAGTGGTTGGAGATGAGGAAGGATGAGATAGCATGGTAGTGGGAAAGGTTGGGGAATTATCTGGTGGTGGAGTCGTGGTAGGTAAAGGAGATGGAGATGAGGTGGGGTTAGCAAGTGGTGGAGAGGTGGTATCTAAATTGTCTCCTGGTGCGAGACTTGGGTAATGCGAGAGTCCTAATCAAACTGGATAGGTGAGGGTGCAGTGTTTGATGGGGATGGGGCAGCGGAAGTGTTACGGTTATGGAATGGAAAATGGTCTTAAAAAAAACACAACATCCCTAGAAACAAATGTCTTATTTTGTTTTAGATCGAACAATTTATAACCTTATTGACCATAAGGATATCCAAGAAAAATGCATTGCATTGCACGAGGGTCGAATTTAGAAGGCCTTTGGACGTGTGTAGAAGCAAAACATAGGCTATCAAAAACCTTTAAATGAGAATAGGTAGGTGCTTTGTGAAACAGTTTTTCGTAGGGTGTTTTACCTTGGAGAAGTGGAGTAGGTGTTCTATTGATGAGGTTGGCCGAGGCTAAAATTGCATCCCCCAAAAAACATTTTGGCAGACATGCTTGAAAGAGCAAAGCCCGAGCAACATTGAGCAAGTGCCGGTGTTTACGTTCAACAATACCATTTTGTTGTGGTGTGTTAACACAACTAGATTGATGTATAATGCCTTTGAGAGCATAAATTTGCTCAAGTTTGAACTCAGGGCCATTGTCACTTCGTATTAGTATTGATTTGAGTGTCAACCATTTGAATGAATTTGACTTAGATGTCTTTTGTGTCAGATTTTTGCTTCATCAAATAAACCCAAATGCTTCTAATATGGTCATCTACGATGGTAAGAAAATATTGGTGACACGCCCCGACCCTGATATTCCCCGAATACCAGGATAGACACATGCTGGCCGACATCCGAGGGTGATGAAAGCCATTAATTGATACAAAAGCTAAGAATAAGAAGTAAATAAGGGTTATGAATTTAAATACAATGAGTTAATAATTTAGGAACGTGATCAGAGCATACAACTAACTAGAGCTCTAAAAGAATTAATATAAAATTGAATAAATAAAAGGATGTAGGTCCTACACCGAGAAGACTCGAATATGCCAATGCAAAAGCGTTGATGTCGGGATCGTATGCCTCGATTTTAAATCATGAAAGGGGGCGCAAAACAAGGGTGAGTGGACCAAGTTCATATATATATATATATATATATATATATATACATAATACGAAAACAGTTATGAACATACTAACCCCCAAGTTTATATATAATGAAAACTACTAGCATAATAAGTGATGGATTTATTGAAAACCCTAGCATGCCAAAAATAACTCAAAAGTCACCATGGAAAATAAAATATCAAACGTCTCATAGATCGTCTCGTCGCGTGATGTACTACTAGTAAGATCACTTAAATAAATATATCTCCCGGCCCTATGCCAGCACCATGGTCTCTGCACTCGTAGCTAGAGATTACCAACTCCTCGCCCAATGCCTGCTTCGTGTCCCTCAACCCGTAGTTAGGGATTATTTCTCCCAGTCAATCTGCCAACACCAGATCCTCGCCCCAGGCGGCATAGTGTCCACTAGGTACACACAAATAATTACGCATCTCATAAATAACCAATTCATAGTATAAAGTCATCAATCGTCTATACTATAAAGAGGGGTTTCTAAAACATGTTCTAGCATCCTATCGTTATCCATCAGATAGTCTACCAGTTCATGATTTTTATAGAAAATACGATATATCAAACTATAACTCAATATAGGCTAACAATTAATTCCTCACAAAAAATGAGACGATAAACAACATATTTCATAAACATGCTTAACATAAAAATCAGTTCATAAACTCGTAAGGCATGCATTTCATTTATGCAATTAAGCTATGAAATTATGCAAATTTTAGAAAGGGTCCACTCACAGTACTTCGCCGTCGAAAAGCCGTGCTGCTAGTGAAGATGGAAACGCCACTAATCACATAAAGGTTACATTTAGTCAAACTCTACTTAAACGATTGAATTTGGGAAAACGAACTTCAGAAACGGGTCTAGGATGTCGAAATTAGCTTAGGAGTTTTTGGGGTTTCGTCCAGGACCTCTCCTAAGCTAATTTCGACGTTCTGGACGAAACCCCAAAAAGTTAACTCTAAAAGTCAACATTGACCGGTCAAAGACAAAGTCAACTCTGACCGTATTCCAAGTCAACAGTCAGAGTCAACGGGTCAAAGGGTCAGATTGGCTTAAATTTGGGTTGGGCCCTAAGGTTAAATTTTTTTTTTTTTAAAACAATGTAAATGAAAGAAACTAAAAAGGAAATGGGTTTTGGGTATAAAGGGATTAAGGGAATGGGTTTAAGATTTTGGGTTTTTAGAGTTTAGGTCTTAAAGCCTAAAGGTTTAGGGTTTTGCTGCACGGACCGAAGGCCCTAGTTCTCTAAAGGCTCGAAGGCCTATTCTGAAAGGGTTTAGGATTTCAAGGGGTTTCTGGGCTCTGCCCAGACCTAGACGGCCCTAAGGCCTGATTTTGAAAAGGTTTTGGGGTTAAGAAAAAATGGGCTTATGGTCCTTGGCCTTTTGAGAACGGCCTAAAGGCCTGTGCTCACTGGAGAAGGACACCGGAGCTTTTACAGCTCCGACCAACTACAAATATACACCATAAGCTCCGATCTAAGCATCAAATTGAAGAGAAAGGAAAGGGGAGTGAGGTTATACCTTTGGTTCGCCGTGGAACGGCCGGTGGTGTTTGAAATTCAGGTTTGGGTGCCCGCGGGTTCGTTGGGTTTTCCTGGGCTCCGTCTAGCCTCGCACGTCGAGAGAGAGAGAGAGAGAGAGAGAGAGAGAGAGAGAGAAAGATGACGAGATGATGATGATGGGGAGTGAGTGGGTATGGGAGTGTGGTAATGGGTGTGTGTGTGTGTGCGTGTGTGTGTATCTGGGAGCGAGGGATACGGGAGAGAGAGTAGAGAGTTGAAAGAAAGAGAAGAGGGGTTACGGGGGTGGGGAAGAAAAGAAGAAAAATGTGGAGAGTTAGGGTGCTGCCAAATGGTAGTTAAGGAGTGGAGGAACATAAAAATTTTAAAATCAGAAATGGGTAAATAATTAGGGACCAAATTGAAGAACTTTAGGGAAATATGAAATTATACTATAAATAAGGGGGTGGGGTGTAACAATCTACCCCCCTTAAAAGAATTTCGTCCCCGAAATTTAAAATCACTTACTAAACTAAAATACTTGAAAATAGGAAGAAGAATATATGTATAAAGAGAAATCAAGTCAGAGTGGGTGCATGAAAGAGAATATGCCACACTGTTGCGAGCGGGTTGCAAAATCCTCTATTATGCCTCCAAGCTCTTACTTTCTTCCCCATCAGTGTAAAAGTAGAAACATACTTTATAAAGATATAAGGTCAAAAACATAAATAGCTTAAGGTCAAAGTAAGTACATAAAATACAATAACGTCAAAATAAATATGTACTAACATATAGGTCGAAAACTCATGTTGAACTCAAAATTGATAACGGAAAACACTTTCCTCAAAACATTTGTAATGACAAAAACAAATAACTAAGGTAAAGGAAGTTAAAATACTTGTACTGAAAACCAGAACTGAAAATAAAAGTGGGTCTCGCCCAAGAATTCGTAACCTCACGTACTCTGAGAACATATATGTCTTTGGGTCGAATCCCAAGAATAACAATTTCGTGACAGTTGCCGTAAACGAATCTTCTTGCCCACTTGCTTAACGAACCCAACGAATAAGTTATTGATACTTTTTGTACCATACTTGACCAATCCCGAAACCACTGAGCACCGATCAACGTTATACTGTTAAACACCTAGAAGAGTTTCCCTCCAACCAGGAGGCCAATCACAGCGCGACACGTGTCGACATCAGAAGCCAATCACAACACGACACGTGTCAATGTCAGAATGAAACTAGAAACTCTCTTCTATAAATAGAGATCATTCTCTCACAATATTTCCTAATGTCATTTGTACTAAATCATTCACTAGTACTCACTAAAGGAAAGCTTGAACCTATGTACTTGTGTAAACCCGTCACAATTAATGAGAACTCTTCTACTCCGTGGACGTAGCCAATCTGGGTAAACCACGTACATCTTGTGTTTGCATCCTTGTCCCTATCCATTTACATACTTATCCACACTAGTGACTGGAGCAATCTAGTGAAGGTCACAAACTTAACACTTTCTGTTGTACCAAAGTCCTCATTGATTTTATGCATCAACATTTGGAGCCGTCTGTGGGAGTCGACATGAAAAACTATGTTAGTTCTCAATTATTTTTTCACCTCCACCGTGAATCTGCAAAAATCACAAAAAACCTAGAAACAGAAAAGCTCCAAATCTCTCTCATCCATCTCTTTCTCACCTTGTGAATTTTTCAAATCCCAACCCTCCGCCATAGAGCTCACTACTTCGCCCCACCATTACATTTGGTCCTCGTTGATTCGTTTGTTCTCCTCCTCGCACCACCCTTTCCTCATTTCAATTTCGCCTTGGAAGACCAAGCTCCTTAGGTCCGTACCTTCTTTCAGATCGATTCGTCGGAGAAATTTGTGCTCCACCTCCAACTCCGAGACGTTGGTTGGGTCTCGGAAGGAAGACGGAGGTAAAGAGATTCAGGTGGTGAGCAAGAAAGACGAGGAGGAAGACTTGAAATCTTGGATGCACAAGGTGGTGAGCAAGGTCGTGCTCAAAGACAAACCTTCATACGACGAGAAGCTCTGGCCTATTCATTACACAGTTGTCAACGAAGATCTTGAGGGAGAAGAAATGTACAAGAACCAGCTGCAAGAGCTGGCCCAAAGGAGCTGCTTCAACTTACCTTCTTACACGTGCATTCGGGAAGGTTCGGACCACGCGCCCAAGTTCAAGGCCACAGTTAACTTTAACGATGAGATATTTAAGAGCCCTCACTATTGCACCACTCTCCACCAGGCTGGGCCCTCACTAACATTGGACTTATCAACTTATCATATGTCATGTCACCATAAAAAATTGAAAGCATATGAACATGGCTCCACAAATTTTGCCAGTCGGCACGTTCCAAATTTCCAATCAGACCACGTGATCGATTTGCAGGTGAGGTGAGGACCTGAGGGGCCCTACTTTGAATTTCCAGGGATTTGAGTTTCACACTGTGAGTCGTTTTGAGTCATCATCTCGGTCATTGGGTTTTTCAAAAAAAAAAATGAAGACCTTGCTCAGCATGTTTTAGAGATTTGAACTGCACAAAAAACGATGCCAAAGATAAGAGAGACATTCAACCATTGGCTCAGGTCGATGAGCTCGCGCAGGCAGCTCTGGCCATCGTGTCGCCTCGATTGTTGGCATCTGCAAAAGGCATGTTTGATTTTTTGGTAAAGAGCGTGGCAGGGCCCACAATGGAGCTTTTGTACAGGCTTAAGAGAGGGGATGTGATGGAGCTCAGCCAGGTTATGGGGAAAGGCTTCGACGTTGATCAGATTGAATAGCCGAAGAATTACCCTACGGTTCTCATATTTGCCACAGGATCTGGAATC
This sequence comes from Malus asiatica, assembly GCA_033882615.1. Lineage (NCBI taxonomy): Eukaryota > Viridiplantae > Streptophyta > Magnoliopsida > Rosales > Rosaceae > Malus > Malus asiatica. The sequence continues at coordinate 43,718,624 of CM066503.1, read as the reverse complement.
AGTCCAATCCGGTCTCTGATCGAATCGGGGTTTAGCGCCGATAAGAGATTTGCCGTGAAGCTATTTTATTACGCTAGAAACCTTGACAGAATGGTGTATCAGGATAGATTTAAGGATTGGGAATCTTCAGGTGTTGAGATTGTGCTGGTATTATCACAACCACATGACGGCTGGACGGGACAAACTGGTTATGTGCAGGCTGTTTTTTCCAGAGCCAAGCAAATTTATAATCCTCTCTCCACAACTGCTGTTTTATTGGGGCAGAAGCAAATGACTGAGTCGTCCATTGCATCACAAGATCAGCAAGCAGTGCACCACCATTCATGGATTCAAATACCCACCAACACAATTCTGGGTTGCTACAACAGAAGATTTCCACTGTAGACCATATGACGGTTGGACGGGCCAAACTGGTTATGTGCAGGCTGTTCTTCTCCATGACCAAAATGCTGATGATTGAAAACACAAGGTCCCAGCAGCAACCAGGCCGAAAGCAAAAGCAAAGCAGAAAACGAAAGCAAAAGCAAAAAAAAGGACTCCCATTATTCCCTTATCTGTCATTTGCCAAAAGAAAGAAAAATAAAGAGAAAGGAAAAGGTAAAACATTCAGTAGGCGCAATATGCACATGGAAAAAGATTTGCAACAACCCAGTATGCAATAAGTGTAGTACGCACCAACGATCTGTAACTGTCGAACTTTTGTGTCAAAACCTTTATTTTTGAATGATGCAATTTATTTTCCTTATCTTTCGAAGACATCTGTGGAACCCCATTAGAGGGTAACCATATAAAAAAAAAAAAAGGCAAGACCATGGGAATGTTATGTGGAGGGCGGAGGCCCATATGCCCAAAAGAGCCAGGCCCCCTATTATCACCAACCAGGTGATCAAAAGTACGTCCAGTACTCCAAAATTATTCAGCATCTTGCCACTATTATCACCAACCAGGTGATCAAAAGTACGCCCAGTACTCCAAAATTATTCGGCAGCCTGCCGCTATTATCACCAACCATGTGATCAAAAGTAGGTCCAGTACTCTAAAATTATTCGGCAGCCTGCCGCTATTATCATCAACCAGGTGATCAAAAGTACGTGTAGTACTCCAAAATTATACATGAGCATCACTCATTTCAATCATACATAAACATTCATGAGCATCACTCATGTCAACATTCATAAGCATCACTCATATAAACATTCATTAGCATCACTCATGTCAATCAGTTTCGAAAGCTTCATTTTTAGAGCTCCAGCTTCAAAAGCTTCATTTACAAAAGATCTAGCTTCAAAGTTTCACTTGCAAAGCTTCAATGCAAGGTATACAAATACCACCTCCGAACAATAGCCACTTCAACCCATACATGGATTGAATTTGAAGTCTCCAGCCAACAGACTCTATTGACTAAAGACTTAGGGGACTACACACTATGTACCATAGATTGGGCTTCCACAACTGGGCCTTATGAAAAATACTTGGGGAACTTAGCCCATCACTTATGTACTGAGGAGCGAACCGTTATTATATAAAAGGGACTTCCTCACCTTCAACGCAACAAGCCGAGCCAACCAAGGCAACATAAACCACAAGCCGAGCAACCTCGCAGCATGTGCTACTTCCAGTTTGAGCATCATTTCACATTGAGCACCGCCTCATATCGAGGATTCAGTTCTAGACGACATCTAGTTACTTCGACCCACACATGGACTGAATTTCAAGTCTCCAGCCAAAAGACTATCTTGACTGAAGACTTGGGGGACTACTGTTTGTACCATACTTAGGGTCTCCGTATTTAGATCTCGTATAAATACTCGGGGGACTCAAATGTAATTATGTAATAAATGAAAGGGCAAATATGTAATAAGTGAGGATCCCTTATTCTATAAAAGGGCCTCCTCACCCTCACTCACCCTCAGAAGCTCTCACTCTCACAATCCTCTCACACTATACAATATCAGTGTGGACTAAGCCCAAAATTGGGGTGAACCACGATACATCTTGTGTTTTTTACTTTCTTGCAGATTCACGGTCGATTGATGTTATTGCAAGACCTCCGGTTTTGTGCATCAACATTTGGCACCGTCTGTGGGAATCGATACGAAACTTTGTGTCGGTTCTCTTTCATTTTTTCACCTCCACCGTGAATCTATAGAAACCACAGATCCAAATTTCTCAATCCCAAAACCCAAACTCAAAATATCTCGTGCTCTCTTTGTCTCTCTCCTACAGCCTACATGCACTAGTCTTGGCTGAAAACGGGCACAAACTACAACAAACAGCAACTAGAAGAAACAAAAAAAAAAAAAAATATATATATAATTTTGGAGAGAGAGAAAGCAGACGACGACGTATGAGACTGTCCAGAATGATCTCATCCGTCACCTCCTCCTCGTCCGCCATTAACAAAACCTCATCAACCCTTTACTCTCTCACTCCTCTCTAACCAAACGTTAATCCCATCACCATCACCCGAAGGAATTTCATCTCCCTCACCAAATCATCATCTTTTCCCCTCAAACATTCAATCTTCATGAACAAGCAATATCTTTCTACCCTTTCCAGCTCCAGATCAGACAACGGAACATCCCTTGATCCTCCTACCCAGGGAGCCGAATCATTTTTCAGGGCATTGTTGGCTAGCATGGAGGCTGTCTACTTAAGCAAAAACCCAACTGCAAAGGTAATCTTGGAGCTTGTTGGGTCGGCTTCCGATGAACAAATTTACTATGACCATTTGGCATTCAAGACTTTTAGGGTGAATGGTTATGGCATTGATTCCATGGACAAAATTTTCTTGGATTTTGGGTACACGCCCGGGGAGGAATTGAGATTCCCGGCTAAAAAATTAAGAACATTATGGTTTTCTCCCCCCAGTGTTCCCATTCCTCATGGCGGTAGTGGTATGAATGGGCCTCTGCCGAGAGTTTTCATATCCGAGCTTTTTGTAGATCAGTTAAGTCGCGACGGGGGTGTTTGAGGTCCGAGTAGAAGAGAGCGCATTTCCTGCTCTGTTTAAAGCACAAGCCCGATAAGGCCACCATTTTCATTGACCGGTGCAAGCTGGTGGATGATCAGGAGGTTGATTCAATGAGGGATAAAGCGAGTTGGTGGAAGGCCGCTCCAAAGCAGGTGGTCGGTTCAACCAGTCCAACGCCAGAAACAACTGGAGTTTCAACCAAAATGCATGAGATTCTCCGATCTGATTCCGTTATGATCCGTCGGAGTTTTAACCAAACAATCGCCATGGTAGTCGGCGTAAATATGTGTATGCCTTATACCTCGAGGTAGGGGTAGCAGCACCTTATTGGGCCTAACAACTTTCATAACAAATATATATGAAGGAGAGTTTTGGGCTACCATTTAGAAAGGAAATGCCTCATTCGTCAACTCCCTCGACAATAGTCTTGGAGGACTCCTACCATATGCGACTGCACCTTGATACTCGGAAGTCTCATGACCACTCAGTGACTTGGATTTTTCAAGTCTCCAACGGAGAAGTTTTCCCCACTAGGGAAATTAAGGGAGCACTACCTCAACATACATGCTTCACTCACAAAGTTTCAACATACAAGCTTCAACAAAAGAAAAATTCAAAGAACTTAGTGAAGAAGGCTTTGGTGTATTTAACACAATACATTGAAATGAAGCAAAGCTTATTTATTGATATCTCCAATAAGTTACAAATATGTACATATACATGAATCAAAATAAACAAACAAGAAGGAGCCTTCACAAAGGTTACTCAGGAGAAGTCTCAGCAGTCGACAGAGCCACAGAAAGAGAAGGCACCAGAGGGTGATCATTCGAAGCCTCAGTACTTAGCAGAAGCCCAGAAGGAGGAGGCACCGAAGGTTGATCATTTGGAGCTTCAGTACGCAGTACAACCCCAGAAGACGAAGGCAATAAATGCCTTTGGAACAAACCCACAAACCTCTGATGATCAAGTAAATTTGACCATCAGATTCCTGCAGTTGGTCAAGCTTCCTCTTCATGTTTGTAGCATAGTCATGTGCGAGCATGTGCAACTGTTTATTCTCATGCTTAAGCCCTCTAATCTCCTATTTGAAACTTATCACTTCAACCGCCAATGATTCAACTTGGCAGGTTCGAGCAAATAAGCGTTGAGCCATATTAGACACAGAACCCGCACATTGAACACTAAAAGCCAGAGAATCCTTAACAGCCAACTCGTCAGACCGTTTGGAAAGTAGTTTGTTATCTTTGGGTGTGAGAAGGTTCCTGGCCACCACCGAGGCGATCATATCATTCTTTATCACAGAGTCCCTAACAGTAAGAGGACCAGTAGAGGATAAGAAGGATGGGCACCATATGTTGTCTTGAGGAGACATAGCTGCCTCTTCACCAAAGTTCAAGTCAAAACGACGGTCAGGTGGGCCAGACATTTTCAGAAATGATGAAGGAGAAATGAGGTCCAATAAATCTCTGAAGTACAAAAATAAGGGGAAAATTCCTACAAGCAATAACTCTCTGAATGTACTTCTTGCACAAAATTGGTGCCCTTATAAAAGAAAGGGCAACATGGTCGTTGGTTCAAAAATGGAAGAGGCACCACTCTTCGGATTTCGAAGAGGCACCACTTTCCACACGCAACATCAGCTTCTCGGGTACCACAGATAACTTTGCCAAAGATCTCTGACAAAGTTTAGACAGATAAATTTTGAAGGTCCAGCTACCCTACTAATACCCACAAGGGTAAAGGAACAACACCACTGCTTGATAACTGGAAAGTCCCCATGTGTGTCAACCTTCGTGCTCCGTGGCAAGGCAGTCTGGCAAAAATGCCCAACCTTTACTCACATCGAGAAAACACTCCCAATAGGATTACTTTCTCAAAAATCGAAGAGGCGCCGCTCCCTGAATCTCGAAAGCCAGACTCTCACCAGGATTGCTTTCTTAAAAATTGAAGAAACACTGCTATCCGAATTTTGAGAGCCAGACTCCCACCAGGATTGCTTTCTCAAAAATCGAAGAGACACCATTCTTCGAATCTCGAGAGCCAGATCTTCGATAGGATTGCTTGTTCGAAAAACGAAAAGGCATCGCTCTTCGAACTTCGAGAGCTAGATTTCCTTGGCTAAAGCTTGTCCGTAATCTTCACATGCAATATCAGCTTTCCACATATTACATACCACTTTTTCAAAGTGCTCTATCAAAATTAAAACACGTGAATCTTGCAGCTCCCACTACATTGCTATGACCGAGAAGGGTAAAGGAACAACATTACCACTCACTGTTGGGACAATTATTATATATGTCGACCTTCATCCTCCATAGCTAGGCAGACCTGCAAATAAAAAAAAATGCTTAACTTTTCTTCACATCTGAGAGGGCACTTTTAGCAGAGTCTCTCGAAAATACTCAACTTCTTTTCCCCCCGATAATACCTTTGCAAACAAGCCACACCAGAGCAAGAGTATCTCATATCATCAGGGTTAAAAGCAAGAGTATCCCATATCATGTTTTTTCCGTATCTTTTCCTTTGCCCTTGCTCTTACCTGTAGGATAAGGAGAAAAAATGTAATCAGTCGAAACCTGAAATCAAACTTCCGATTTGGAACTGATTGCCCATAATCTTTGCATGGTTGTTTGCCTAACATTGCTTTCGATTACTCATCCTCAACTGTTGTCAAGGTCATGAAGTCCTATTGCAAATACCTTAGAACAGTTGATACGATATTGACACTTTACATTGAAGCTGCCACGCATGGATGAGTCGCTGAGAAGTAGTGCTTTGAAGGACCATTTAAATGCAAAGGTTGCATTCCACTCCTGCATCGGGGACAAATGCTGTAAGAGATTGAAGCAGAAGGGTCAATGATGAGCTGGAACAGATTAGTACAGCACGATGCCCTTCCAGCAGAACCATACAACCCAAACAGATGAGTCTACATCAAATCCAAACCCAGCATCGCTGCCCTATCCGAAGAACTCGATAAGCTTCAACAACCTTTCGCTGACACCATCGCCAAAGAGCAAGCCTCGCTATACCTCACCCACTACTTTGTCAACAGCAAAAGTATCCCATATCATTAAGGTCAACATACTCTAGATTTAATGGACTTGTTTTAACCTTTAAATTCTTGAGTCGGCCTTATACTTTGGAGGAAACCAGGAAACCCTCCAGCCCAGTTCAAGAATAAGTCTGTGGAAAGTTACTTCTTCAAAAGAAAAAGTATCTCATATCATCTCTTTTCCATTTCCTTTTCCTTATCCTTGTTGCTGTTTATGACACAAGGAGAAGGAGAACAATCAACCGAAGCTGAAGTCGAACCTCCGATCTAGGTTGCTTGCTTGGAAGTTTGATTGCTTACCTTGTCTGTTACCTCATTCGGCAAATCTCCTAGCTCGACGACTTGGGGGACTCCTACTATAGGGTTTGTATCGCACTTGACTAAGCCCGAAACTACAAGTACGCTTTAAGTGAAATTGATACATTACTTTGTGCATCTTCATCGGTTAAAGATACCACCCCTGGATGGAGGAAAAGTACTTCCAGAAAAGATGCCACATCTACATATGAGACAGATAAGGCAAGTGAAAATGATACCACATTTCAGTACTTAGAAGTTTCGTGATTACTCAATGGCTTGGATCTTGCAAGTCTCCAATTAAGAAGCTTCTCTCACTCAGGAACTTAGGGGAGCACTGTTTGTACCATACTTGACCAATCCCAAAACTACTGAGCACCGGTCAACGTTATACTGTCAAGGACCCAGAAGAGTTTCCCTCCAACTTGGAGGCCAATCACAGCGCGACACGTGTCGACATCAGAAACCAATCATAGTGTGACACGTGTCAACATCAGAAGCCAATCACAACACGACACGTGTCAATGTCAGAATTAAACTAGAAACTCTTTTCTATAAATAGAGATCGTTCTCTCACAATATTTCCTAATGTCATTTATACTAAATTATTCACTAGTACTCACTAAAGGAGAGCTTAAACCTATGTACTTGTGTAAACCCTTCACAATTAATGAGAACTCTTTTACTCCGTGGACGTAGCCAATTTGGGTGAACCACGTACATCTTGTGTTTGCTTCCCTGTCGCTATCCATTTACATACTTATCCACACTAGTGACTGGAGCAATCTAGCGAAGGTCACAAACTTAACACTTTCTGTTGTACCAAAGTCCTCACTGATTTTATGCATCAACTGATACCACAGTCGGCCGCCCTCGATATCGATCACACATTCGTCATCTTGATAGGTATGCAATGATTTCCTAAGGATGTACAATTTCACATGTCGTAAATTCAATCCTCCGAATACCAGTTCACAATACTCCTCTGCCAACTAGTGTTGCCTGAAGAAACTCTCGTATCATGTTGCAAAAGTATCATACCCAATCAAACCAAATAAGAATTATTGTCGTAACAACTCCATCCATGTCCAAGCATCCTATCCTCCTCAGATATTCCAAAAGCGACCAACCCAGTGGGTCACCCATCATGGAAGTGCTCTGGCCACCTTCTCTCTTAACTTCAAAGTTCCGACGAAACCCGAAGCCATTAAGCTCCGAAAAGGCCTCGTGCTAGGTAGGGATGGGAATATACATTTAAGGATCACTCCCCTGGGTGATGTGGGATGTTACATTTGGCATCTGAAAGAGAAGCAACTTGATAACCACCCTAAATATCAATATGCAATAATTTAAAACACGACTTGGTAGAAATAGAACTCAATGGAAAGGGCAATCTTGTTTGTTTGGCCAATGGGCAAATTAAACATTTGTCCGAATCACAAGTCTTATTATTAGAAAATGGAAACAACGAAGAGACTTTATGAGATGGGTGTCCTAGGCATTGGTGCCAAAGCTTTGGTGAGACGGTTTGGATACTGTTGCATGTTCCTTTCTTCGATGGGTTAAGGTAGTATTGTCCCTCCCTTTCAATTCCCATCCTAATCATCTTCCCCGAGCGAAGGTCTTGGATGACGCAAAAACATGTTAAGAAAATTGTAAAATATAAGGAATCATAGGCTACTTTACTGATGGATATTAAATTCAATCTAAAGAACAGCACATAGACGACATTATCAAGGATAAGACTATGAGAGAAAACAACTTGTCCAACGTGAGTGACTTTGGCAACTGAACCATTTGGCAGTTCAACAATATGATTTTCAACGGGCTGTGAGCGTGTAAGAAGACTAGAGCTGCAAACAATGTGATCTGTGGCACCATTGTCCAAGATCCAAATACTTTTAGTGCCTTTATATGGAAAAGAGAAAGCTTTACCTTAAAGTTCTTCATGACTAGAAAGATTATCGACTTGATTGGCAAAGGATGACTTATTCTTGTTCAACATCTGAAGGATTTGCTTGCAATCCTTCTTAGAGAACGGGTAACTAGGCATTGACTCCTACTTATCATGTGTTGAAACTTGATTCCCTTTGGAAGAAAAGGGGTGATTGGATTCGGTCTCAGTAGCTGCTTTCTGTTTTTGACAAAATTTGAAAATGTGGCCTTTCCATCTATAAAAAGTGCACTTGAGATGTGCACGACAATTTTTACTGGTGTGGTTTGTTTTATTGCACTTTCCACATTGCACCTCATTGTCCTCCGACACAGGTTCTCACGACGAATTCTTCACTACAAAGACAACAGCCTCTGGTTGTGTATTCTTCCCATTGGAAACCTTTGCATGGCATTCATATCGAAGGACTAACGCATATGCCTTATTCACCATAGGCATTGGTTCAAGGAGAAGAGTATTGCTTTGAACCGTAGCATACAATTCATTTAGTCCTATAAGGAACTTCATGGTTTTCTGAGTTTCAACATATGAGGTCATCTCCTTCTTCATTCCACAACTACATGTTGGAATAAAACACAAAGCATCTCATTCATCCCATAAACGTTTAAGTTTAGTAAAGTAAGAACTTACACTCAAGTTGCCTTGGACGCAATCATGGATCTCGTTCTCGACATGGAATAATTGAACTATATTCACATGTGAGAACCTCTCCTACAAAACGGTCCACTTCTGTCAAGTGTCCTTGTAGTTGATGACGCTTCTTGAAATCTCTTTTGACATGGAACCTAGCAGTCATGTCTTGACCAAGTTGTTGCAACGATTCCATTGCTGCAACTCCTCATGGTTATTTTCAATTGGTTTCTTGATTGTCCCATCAATGAAACCGAGTGACCGTTAAGGCTATACTCATGGGTTGAACCCATGTGCTGTAGTTGTCTTTCGCCAATGGTTATGGCATGAGGATTGCACCAGGTTGGTCCGAGTGTTGGAGATAAAGGGGATGGTTGGGATTTTCCCATTTTGAGTGAGAAGTCATGCCTGAAATGGTTGACCTCAAGTCTGGCTTGTCGCCCATGATCGTGTCTGCCATAGAACTATGTTTTGTGTTTTTCCCAAATCAATGCTCTAGTACCATCTAAGAAAACATATTGTATTAAAATTGTATTTCCTTGTATATTCATTCAACTAGGTTTACATTCTTAGATACATATCAGTCGACACATTCCTATTATATTGCCTACAATCAAGGTTGACTAAAGACTAAAAAAGGAAGCAAATAACTAATTATCAATTTACAATATATGGTAAATCAATCAGATATTTCTTTCTCAACAGTTACTAACTAATTTTCTTTTGGTAGGGCGAGGCCACGAGCCTTAGCATGAATATGTAATCTTTATTCAATTACTTTTGATATTATGCATTCTTATTTTGAATTATTAATCACTGTGTTTAAACTATCTCTATGTCTTAATGCTTAGCTACAATTAGGATGTTTAGATAAGTAATCGGATGCAATTTGGTTGGAATATCACCAGAGGATTGAGTATTATTTCTTGTGGTTAATAATTGTAATTTCACCTACGACGAATACCACGCTCTTAGGGGTTGCATGGTTTTTCAAAGGGTTTTCACAAAACTTAATGAGTCTTACATGTTCATATTTGATCTAAATATCACAAACGGATTGCATGTTAGATATACGTTCTTGCTTGAATATCACGAGGAGAATACGCATTAGAAAAACCTAACCTTCAAAGTTGCATGTGTAATTCATAAGTAATTGGTAAAACTACATAAGATTGTTAAGGTGATGGTGGAACCCTAGGCTTTTACAATTGGTTTTCAAAATGTTTCCTTTCGGTTTCTTTATTTTGCTAATTTCTTTAATTGTTTTAATTTTAAATTTGTTTTTAATATTTTAGGTCATAAAATCAACATTTTTCCAAAACCTTGTTTTAAATAATTAGTTAAGAATTAGTTTAAATACAAATTATTGATTCAATCCTTGTGCAAAATGATCATACTTGAACCATTTATACTACAATTACCTCGCACTCTTGCAAGTATTTTTAAGTGTTTTTATCCCTAATTTTAAAGGTGGTAAAAATCCTATAAAAGAACAAGTAAAAAGTGGGGTGTGTGGTTAGTGGTTGAACAAGGAAGGGAGATTTGGATGTGGGAATGGCATCAACATCTTGTGCCACTGGAAGCAAGATGAAAGACACAACTTCTCAGTCTCACTTGATTAAGTACCCAGCACCTTGATGAAGTTGCAGCCAACCTTAAGCTTTTCATGTCTACTTTGGAAAAGCTCCATGCTTCCATGGGAAACCAAGTTTATGTATGTTTGATTTTATCTTTTGATTTTTTATCCTCTCCCTTCAACTTGTCATTGATTTTTTATTTTTTATTTTTTCTAATACCAATTAATATGTAAAGTCTAAAGATCAAGTACCCATCTTTTCCCAAATCTCTATTGATTAAGTAATTGGATTTTTATGAGACAATTGGTTTTGGTGGTTTTTTTTTTTAAATTTATGTTTCTTTTCTGTTAGAACAAACTTTTACTTAATTGGTGTAGGAATATGATTTTTTATTTTCTTGGTAATGTTATCATGCTTCCATTTCGCAAACTTGAAAGTGAAAAGAAATTTTTTCCTAACTGCTCACTGAAAACTAACTCTATCCAACTCTTAAATATGGTACTACTCTTCTCTTGCAGAAATTCTCTACATGTATTTATGGTGACAATGGTTTCAAGGCATAATTTTATGTTTAGTTTTTTATGGTGACAATGAGTAGGGTTTGGTTTTAGGCAAGGCCGAATTGATTAGTTCACAATTTTATGTTTAGTGTTTTTGCAAGGCTGACTTGCATTGGACTCAGTTTGTCCCTTATAATTCTGGAGTACCTTTCCTGGTGTCTGATGTGAGAATTACTTGACACACAAATTAAACCCTCTTTTTTGACAATTGTAGTATAGATATAAGTAGGGTATCGTTCTAGGCCGGGGATTAGGAGGGATTGCTAATCTATTCTAAATTAATTCAAAAATATTAAACAAGACTCAAGGACACAAACTAGGCTAAAAACTCTAATAACTCGAAACACACTTAGAATGACTCAAAATAATGAAAACAATCATATTAGATACTAGGAACTGAAATGGACGAAAATTGAATTAAAAGACTAACAACAATGAAAACTAATTAAATAAATAATTTAATAATGGGGGGGTTTTGGTTTTGACGAGAAATAAATTAAACTTAAATAAATTACAAAATTGACAAAAGCATGAAATTAAGGTGAAAGGATAGGTGACGGATTAGCTAGAGGGTTCTTCTCCACACATGACACATATGCAACCTAAATTGATTTTCAGTTGTTCTTTCAATAAATTGTAAATCTCAACGCCCCAAATTAACCGTGAATTGCACTAATTAACCCTCAGTTTTTCCACAAGTTATTGGGTTGGATGATTGCATACGACAACCCAAAACATTCCCTACAAGTTCCCTACATGAATTGCATAATAGAGATACAAGCAAGAATCATTAAGTTCTATGAAAAACATAAGCATTGACGAGGCACTCGTTACTATGATTTGCATGAAACTTATGCCAAGAATTTACTTAACGTGATTGTGACTAGCAACCTTTACTACTTGTGAATATAAGTTCATAACGATTAGGTGAAATTCACTTATATTCTAGCATCAAATTCATGCATGTAAATTAAGCGTGCACTCTCAACCAACATACACAAATCAGTTTTTATACGAACGGATAAGTAAATTGAATTCACAACTTATGAAATCACAACCGAAGGTAATCAATTCATATTACAAATATATTCATGGCTTTGAATTAACCTCTAGCCAAAATAAATTTAATTACACATTATTAAAACAAAAATAAAATAGAAGTTTGGAAAGATTAAACCGAAAGAGAAGAGTGCTTCAGTGCCAGTCTGCCCGTGCCTCTGGTCTTCTGCCCGTGTGGACTGCGCCTCGCTGGCGCCCTCTCCTTGTCTGACCTTGCTCTCTCTACTGACCTCACTGACCTTCACCAATCCACGCTGCCTTCCCTTATTCGCACTCCCTCTCCAACTCTCCTGCACGTCTCTCGGTCCTCACTCTCCCCTCTGACTTGGTTACGCTGCCCAAGGCAGCGCCCCTTCCTGCTCTCTGTTTCTCGCGTCCCCTGCTGCACGCTGCCAAAGGCAGCTCTCTGCCTTCCACCAATCCCCCCACCAACGCTTTCGCTGCTTTTTTTTCTTATTCACCCGCTGCCCACCTCCCACGCTGCACTCAGCAGCTTTCATTTATTCTTTTCTTCGTGCTCCACTCATTCTTTTGTTTTCTTTTGTTCCACCCAGGCAGCCAAGTGCTGCTTTTCCTCTTTTATTTTATTCTTCTTTTTGGCAGCCTTGCTGCTTCTTTTCTTTGTGCGTTACTCACCATTCCACCTGAAACATCTTTAAGTTTAATAAAAACCCCAGTGCAAACTCTGATTCCAACCTGACAAAATTTAGTGAGTAAATAACAAATTTGTGCCATTTTTATTTTCTTTGCATAACAAATCCTATAAACACAAAAATAACGTAAATAGCTCAAAAATATAAGGAACTAACTAAGAAAAGACGAGTGAATTTGAAGTAAAAATATATATAAATATGATCCGATCAGTGTCGACATTTTCTGTGTTGTGATAGTAGGATCCCTATTCTAGGAGCAGAGGAGCTAGACTTGCATAAGCTCTTTGTGGAGGTAACTTCCCGTGGCGGTCTTGAGAGGGTAAGACAAAACTACTTTAATCATTCTGATAAAACATTGATGGCTCAAGGTTCTGTTTTATGATTTATCTGGTGCGTGTGTAAATTTTAAGTTTGTTTTCGTTTTCAACTATTTTTCTTGTAAAATAATTTGCAGTAGTCAACCGGTGTGCATTGTGCATGTTTGGAAGTGATTTCTGGAAGCGCTAGAAGCACATGACAGGTGCTTCCCCATACCTGTGACGTGCTTTTCCATGAAATCACTTTTCAAGTGATTTATTCAGTAGTTGTACGGAGGAGCAGCTCCCATGCGCTTCTTCGAATAAGTAATTCTGGCCCTCCCAAGTAAATTCCAAATGGGCCCTTAATATATGTTTATCTGTATGCGCTATTGTGTTGATCTTTTTTGTATCTAACTCGATCATATTAAGTAGTCAATCCGTAGAAATGTGCGCAGAGGAAGCCTGTAACATTGAGTTTACTAACATTGAATTTACTGAAACACAAAAACACACACCCACACGCGAACACACGTAACAGTTGTTGATCTTGTTCGCTGAAAATTCATACTCTATGGTTTACTGATTTTCTAATCAAATGGGATTTTGCGGATTATTAGAAATAGAAGATGGAAGGAAGTTACTGCAGTTTTCAACTTTCCATCTAAAGCTACAAATGCTTCATTTGTGCTGTGGAAATATTATCATTCGTTGCATCTCCACTACAAACAAATTTACTATTTCAAAGCTCAAGCATGGGAGCCTCTCGCTTCTTGTGTGCTCATAGAACGTTTAGACCTCATGCGAATAAAAGAATTTGGTACTGTGAATTTTCCTAATTCAACAAATATTTTGCAGAAAGTTCACGCAGCCCTTCAGTGACAGCACCATCTCCAAGGGGAGTAGCCAAACGGAAATCAGCCGAAGCTCCTTATGTCCATCAACAAACAATGATAAATTTAGAAATGCCTGGAGGTTCCTTCTGTTTCAAATTTCGAGCTTAGTCGCTCCTTTTCATTGTTTTTTTTTCTTTTTCTTCCCATGAACTTAGTAGAGAATGAACTTACTGTTGCGAGTTATATATTAGAGTGTAAATAGTAGTTTATTGTCCCACATTGGTGAAGTACATATGTAATACCAATTGTAAATCCTATATATACTCCACTTTGGAGATTAATGAATATATAAGAAATTCCCAAATATTGTCATATATATTTTTGGTATTTACCATGTTTAGTTCAATATGGCATCAAAGCAGTTCGCTCTTGGTGACTTGTGTGCCTTAATTTTGTGCCCAAATTTTTCGTGATTTTCTTTGGTAAAAAAAAAAAAAAAAAAAAGTGAATAGTGGCGCGATACAGTATAGTTCGTGAACAATGGTCTGCTTTGTGAGCAATGGTCCTCTACAGTGCCGTAAACAGTGATTGCTACAGTGCGTGACTAGTTCTTTGCTACAGTGTCGTGAACAGTCTCTGCTACAGTCTCTGGTAAATTGTTTTCATTCCGCTACGTATCTTTTGTGCCTCTATTGTTCGTGATTTTTGTTCAATGGCTTAATATAATCATAGTGTTGTTATGCATTTTGGTGGAACAAATAAATGGATAATAGATATTGGGGCGACTGATCATGTGACTAGTGACCCTAGAGTGTTTGATGAGTTATGTGACTATGTTCGTGACCCGTATGTTACTAGTGCAAATGAAGCACATTCCCCTGTGAAGGGTGAAGGCACTATCTCTCTGACTCCCACCTTATCATTGGTTCATGCTTTACTTATTCCTGATCTTAAGTGCAATCTTTTGTCGGTAGAAAAACTTTTTGATACCTTATATTGTTCTGCTCACTTCTACCTTACGTATTGTTATTTTCAAGATATTCAAATTCAGAACATAATTGGTCATGGTAAAAGAATAGGGGGTTTGTACATCTTGACTATGGAGGATATTGTTGTTTCTGGTTCAAATCATCATCAAGTTTTAAGTGCTAAAGTGGATGACAGACATCAAATTTGGTTGTGGCATCGACGATTGGAACATCCATCATTCAGTTATATGAAACATCTATTTCCTTCTTTGTTTCGCACTTGTAGTGATTCAGAGTTCAAGTGTGAAACATGTGTCATGGCTAAGAGTCCTTGTGCTTCATTTCCTGTAAGTGATTCTAAAGCTACTTTGCCATTTGATTTGATACATTCTGATGTGTGGGGTCCAGCGAAAGTTACTTCTAATGGATTCTGTTGGTTTGTTACTTTTATTGATGATTGTACTCGGTTAACTTGGGTGTTCTTGATGAAGAATAAGAGTGATGTTTCGTTACTTCTTCAAGAATTTTGTACAATGGTGTCTACTCAGTTTCAGACCAAATTTAAGGTCTTCAGGTCTGATAACGGAGGAGAATATGTGAATCACACTTTGGCATATTTTTTCCGTGATCATGGTATTATTCACCAGACAACTACCCCGTTTACACCCCAACAAAATGGTGTGTCCGAACGGAAGAATTGTCAAATAATGGAAGTTGCTCGCTCCTTGATGTTGGATAAATGTGTTCTTAATCATTTGTGGGGTCATGCTGTTTTGGCTGCTGTGTATTTGATCAATTGTGTTCCAAGTAGGGTTTTTAATTTTCAGACATCGTTCAATGTGCTACAAAAACATGTTTCTCTTGTTTCTGTATCAAAACTTCCTCCGAAAGTGTTTGGGTGTATTGCGTATGTACATGTCTACTCTCATCAGTAGAGTAAACTTGATGCATATGCTCTCCGGTGTGTCTTTATTGGGTATGCTAACAATCAGAAAGGCTATAAGTGTTATCATCCTCCGACTCAAAAAACTTATATTACCATGGATGTCACCTTCCATGTGGAAGTTTCGTATTTTGTGAAGCCCTCTTCCAACTCTCCACTTCAAGGGGAGATGAGGAGTGAAATGCAGATTTGAAGAGATGGTATGGATGATGTGTTACAGGCAGAGTTGGGAAGAGAACCTATTATGTTACGTGATATTGATCAGTCGACTACAGATAGTGATCGGTCACCTGTTATTCCCGGAACTATTTCTACTGACAATAGATCAGATGTGCCCAGCGAGTTGCCTGTTAGTATGTATGACGAATTACCTTCTAATGATCGGTTGCCTACTGCTGATATGTCTAACGAGTTGCCTGATGATGGTTCATCCATTGATGATTCTTCTAACAGTTTGGTACAAGAAGGTGGCATACATGAGGTAAATTCAGACAATTCTTTTACTTATCAGTTGCTTCCACGAGTTAATCGTGGAAAACCTAAAGTACAATATGAGCCTGATATGCATGCCAAAGCCAAATATCCTATCAACAATTATGTGTCTACTCATCGTTTATCCAAACCATATGCATCTTACATATGTCAACTATCTAGTGTATCAATTCCAACAAAATTGCAAGATGCTTTGTTTGACCCTAAGTGGGTTAATGCCATGCAAGTTGAGATGGAAGCTTTGGAAAAGAATTCTACCTGGGATGTGGTTCCTTTACCAAACGGAAAAAAAAAACTTTGGATGTAGATGGGTGTTTACTATTAAGCACAAAGCAGATGGTTCTATTGACCAATATAAAGCTAGATTAGTTGCTAAAGGTTATACTCAAACCTATGGGGTGGACTATCAGGAGACATTTGTGTTGGAAGTATGCCCACAAAGTCACTCATTTGATGTAATAGCTTTTGGAATATTTATTGTATTGAACTTTTATATGTTTAATGAAGGGCAAAGCTTATTGTTAATCACTATTTATTGTATCATGTCTTTAAGCAATAAGGGAATCCAGAGAATGTATTTGATCTAAGAGATAAGTGATTTAAGTAAGTTAGATTATCGAGACCTTTCTCTTATGTTCATTCCTAAAACGTTCCTAGCCAAAGGATTGCCAATTGGGCATTCACAATCCGCTAAGGTTAGTATATGTTATGTCGACTCAAGCGTGAGTATGACTAGTCTCAAGTCATTTAGTGTTGGACACTAAGGCAAACACATAGGTGCTCGAAAGAGTGATCGAGTACACTGAACAACGATCAAAAGAGAGTTCGAACATACATGTCATGTAAGAACTCGAGAGTTGCAATATGCAAAGTAGTCCTTTGACCTGAGGCATCATAGATGTCTAATGGTTAGGTCCTTGATCTTTGATCATGTTAAAGGCATTCCATTGGAATGTCCACGGCATTGTTGGGGTCAAGCTATCTAGTCGTGTAGGCATATGAATGCATAAGAAGGGATCTCTAACCTTCCATGGTTGAAGGAGAATACTCTAAGATATGATTCGAAAGTCTTTGGCCAAAGCATATGAATATGACTTAGGAAGTTTGTTCCAAATCATATTCAATTGAATCATATAGATAAGTATCACATTGGATAGTAGACATGAAACAAACTATCACTTAAACAATGTGATTAAGAGTATTGTATTAGAGAAAGACCGTATTGCATTGTAGTTGTAACTGGATAGGTTCTCCAACCACTTCTACTTAGCTTGGGTAACCATGATATGCTGCTAGGTGTCACTCATGGTTTGTGGAAGCCCTAAAGATTAGCGAATACTAATTTTAAGGGAGAATTGAAATGTGGTTTCAATTCACAATCGATCGTTAAGAGTAACAATCGCCCACTACCTCGCTAAATGGAACCTAATGGATCGTACACCGAATAAGGATGTTGGTGAAGAAATTAAATGAAACTGATAAGCAATTAAATGGTTTAATTGAATAATGGTAAAGATTAATTAATTAGTTAATTAATTTTACGAAAGGTTCGTATTGGGCTTTTAAGTTGGTTTTGGGTTTCGGGGCTCAAAAGTGTTTTGGTCCACAAGGCCCATTATGTTCAAGTTGTATGACAACTAAAACAAAATGGGCAATAAGCCCAATCATTTAAGTAAGGTCGGCCATAAGGGTGATGGTTGCAAACTTGGATTAATTACAAGTTTGTCACTCACTTGAAATGAAGTATAAAATCAACTTTATAGCTTTATTTCTCATTAGGGTTTTTCTTGGTGAAATGAGGTGAAACACTTTCTCTCATTTTCTCTAAAGAGGCCGGCCACTTAGAGGAGTTTTAGCTAGCAATCTATTCTTCTCTAAGTCATCCATCTCATCTTCACAATCACATCCTTGGTGAAGAGACTTAGAGACATCAAACTTTTGGTGTTTTGGAGAACAAATCCTCAAATCCTCAAAGAAGCAAAGGAGCACTAAAAGGAGGAAAATCACAAGGAATATCCAAGGAGCAAGGAGGTGACTTGAAGGCCCTCCACTTGGGTGAATCCCTTATGTAATCAAGGACGAGCTTCAAGGGTAAAGAAACTCTAAATCTTTCATTCTCTTTAATCTTGTTAAAGAGTTTATTGATTCACCATATACTAGGCTTTGAAAGTCATGGGTTTTATGAATTGTTTTTTAATGCATGCCTACTTTAAAGTGTTAAATAGTTTGCATATGTGTTCAAATGTTCATCTATGTTCTTAGCTAGGACAAATTTTTTCCTTCCAGTGGTATCAGAGCCTAGGCCTAGTTTATGGTGAATCCTTTTGGGTTTTGTGATTTTCATGATTTGTGATTTAAATGTTGTAAATGTTACAAGCTTTGTTCTTGCTTTGAATATAAATTTTGCTAGAAAATTTAGCATCTCAAATGTTGCAGATGTATTTCATTTAAGCATGAAAATTGGAACTAAAATTTGGTGCCATGTATGTTGGGAAATTCGGCCAAATCCAAAGGGTGATTTTTTGGGTTCATGTTTGTCTTGTTAAAATGGTTTTAAAGTGACTTTTGGAACCCCTAAGTACCCTAGGATATTAACCCTCTTTTGAGTAGTAAAAATTTGAGTTTTAATGAGTGACAACATTCATGGAACTCTTATGAGTTTTCATGAGTGTTCTTCAATGTTCTTGAGTTTCTTACCAAGAACAAAAAGGTTTGGAGATTTGATTCAAAAGTTTTATGATATTTCATAAAGTTTTGGTTTATTTTTGATGGGTGATGGTTATAGGTGAAGGATGTTTAATGCTATTAATGTTTCACAAAACATTTCTCTTACAACCCATCCCATTCACCTTTAACCTCACCCACCTATTCCACTTGCATATTGCACATGCATGCACCACTTGCACCAAAATCCCTTTCACACTCCTTTACACTCTAAAACCAGCCACCCCCTAGTGGGGGTACTTTTGGGGCCTTTTGTTCCTTTAATGATGTTTTTACATTATTAAAATTTTGGGTTCTAGTTGAAATTACAAGAAGTTGTGGACTTTTGTGTTTTTTCAAAGTGACCCCAAAAATTTATGTTTTTGCTTTGTGGCCCAATTGTTGTGGTCATAGTTTCCTTTTGGCCCAAATAAAATGAGAACAAAATGGTTTTGTCTCTTTAATGAGAATTGGATTTTCATTTGAATTAGTTCCATTTAAATCAATTCTATGAATCCGAAAACCAATTGTTTAAGTTGCTTTCTTAGTTAATGTGATTGATTAAGAAAATGGTGATTATGAACCAAAGGCCTCGATAATGGAGCTATGTGATTGGCCGCTTTACATTATGAATGTTTGGGTTAAGTAGTTTAGATTTGAATGTAATTTGATTAATTCCATTTGTTGTAAATGGACATAAGTCCATCATTTGTGTTGTAAAAGGGCATAAGCCCTTCTTATTATTTCATGTATTCCTTTTTGTTTAAATGTATGCAAATTGGAATAGTTGGGTCCAACGCCCAATAGGAAATAACGGTTTAATTGGATTAAACGCGTAACTAAAATCAACAACTATCTACCTTAAACCCAAGGTCCAACACAAGGCTCGTGTTGGATCAAATCAAAATGGTTCATAATCATCCTAAGTCCTAATATGACTATATAGTCCATATGAGGATGCAATGCATTCGTTAGTAGTTCCATATAGTCTCGCTTGTTTCAACGAAACAGTGGGAGTATTATATACTACTAATTCATATTAACTTGGACCAATGGTTGTGATAGGCCCAAGTTCTTTTAATAAGATTAAAATGATTTTGATGTAGCCCAAAACTACTCCCTCAACAAACGAATATTAAGTTGATAAGCGAGAGATGTTTTGAACATCTCTTCGTAGGCCTTCCACCGTGGTAGGCTCCAATCTTTTGTGACTCATGCACCGGCTTCACCCTATCATGGGGGAGTTCAAAGTATGTGCATACATCCAGGAGGAGTCCATAAACATATGATGAGGTGAATGTAGGCAACGAGGATGGCCGACATCGTATCATCGTGAGGCTATTCTTGAACCCCTTCACGAATTAAGCATGGTGGGAATAACTTAACTAAGTGCAATGGTGCCGACATCGTATCATCGTGAGGCAACATTCTCTAGAGGCCAAACGGATGGGTAATTACAAAAGTTGTAAATGAATAAAGCGTTATTCTCTCATCATTATTTTTGCTAACCAACATCGTATCATCGTGAGGTGGGCTTGGTAATAGTGAGTCTCCCATACCCCGCTTAAAGTTCAAAATAACTCTCGAATTCCATTGAGGGATGTGGAATTTGCCAAAAATAGTGGGTGGTGCTATTTGATTTAAGACCCAATCAAGTAGTTTTAAAAACAAACAATCTAATACGATTTCTGTTATGTTATGTAGTTAACGACGTGCCTAAAATTATACCCACCATTATACTTGACAAAAGGGGCCTAAGGGGCCAACGTTTCCTTGCTTGGTATCGCCACATTGAGAATGTCTCAAAGGTGAAAGACATATTGTATGTGCTTAAGCAATCCCCTCCTCATGTACCTCCTACGAAACTAGCTTCAAAGGAGGAGTGTCAAAAATATGTTAGACACCATGAGGATGACTTACAAGCCAAATGCTTAATCCTCACTTCACTTAGTGAGGAACTTATGAAGCTACATAAGCACATGGACACTTCTAGTGCCATAGTTGAAAGTTTGCATAAGATGCATGACAATGAGACTAGTAATGTACGATTCTCAAATGTTTGTAGTCTAATGAATGCCAAAATGGCAAAGGGGACATCGATTTATAAACATGGAAAAAAGATGGAAAGGATCTTTCAAGATCTTCAAAGTTTAGGAGCTTCCATCAATGGGAAAATGGCCCAAGACTTTTTCCTTGTATCTCTCTCGGATGATTTCACTAAGTTTATTGTAAACTATAAAGTGAATAGATTCAATCATACTTTAACCGAGATGATTGACATGTGCTGTAAATTTGAAAAAGGTTTCAAAAGGGACAGTGGGAGTGAGAATGCAATCACAAGGAAAAGGTTGCATAAGAAGAAGGCAAAGAAATCCAAAGGAACATGCTTTCATTGTGGAAGTGATGAACGTTGGAAGAAGAAATACAGGGTGCGCATTGCGAGCCTTATGACACGAACTTTTGAAGGGACTATTTTTGTCATAGAGAGTGCTTTTACAGTGAGCTCCAATTCCTGGATATTTGATTCAGGCGCTAGTCAACATATCTGTAATACGATGCAGGGACTAGCAAGGAGCAGGTCACTGCGCAATGGGGAGATGGTTGTGCGAGTTGGGAACGGCACTAAAATCTCTGCAAAAGCAATAGGCACCTACATGCTTAACCTACCCTCTGGGGAAGTCCTGGAACTTAAAAATTGTTTATATTTTCCTTCATGTATAAAGAATTTGATTTCCATCTCTAAGCTTTTATGAGATGGGCACTCAGTATTGTTTGACAAAATGAGTTGCACTTTATACTTGAACGGTCGTATTATCTCTCATGGTAATATGATAGAGGGACTTTTTCACCTAGAGACGAATAGTGGGATGCACTGTATTGAAAGCGGGAATACCTCAAAACCCAAAAGGGCTAGAGAATAAGTTAACCAAGAAAAGATGTGGCATCTTAAACTTGGACATTTGAACCTTGATAAGATTCGCAAGATGTCGAAAGACGGATATTTCCACCCATTAGGTAATGACCGGATGAGTACTTGTGAATGTTGCTTGAAAGGGAAGATGACCAAATCTCCATTTACTGGAAAAGGAGAGTGTGCCACTGAAATTCTAGGGTTAATCCACACTGACGTATGTGGACCTATGTCTACTACGTCGAGAGGAGGCTTCTCCTACTATATCACATTCACCAACGATCACTCTCGGTTTGGCTATGTGTATCTTATGAAGTACAAGTCAGAATCCTTTGAAAGGTTCAAAGAATTCAACAATGAAGTTGAGAAGCAAACTGGGAAATAGATAAAGATCCTAAGATCGGATCAAGGGGGTGAATATCTGAGTAATGAATTCCTAGATTATCTCAAAGAGTGTGGAATAATATCACAGTGGACTCCACCAGGAACTCCACAACTTAATGGAGTTTATGAAAGGAGAAATCGAACCTTGATGAACATGGTTCGTTCTATGATGAGTTCCGCTGATCTACCAGTAACATTCTGGGGATACACTCTATATACAGCAGCTTACTTGCTTAATAGAGTACCTTCCAAGTCAGTTTCACAAACGCCCTATGAGATATGGCATGGAAGAAAGCCAAGTCTTAATCACATTAAGATTTGGGGTTGTGAAGCATATGTCAAGAAGCTTGAAGCGAGATCAGTTAGGTGCTATTTTGTGGGATATCCTAGAGAAACTATGGGATATGAGTTCTACCATCCTGATGACCAGAAAGTCTTTGTCGCCAGAACTGCTAAGTTTCTAGAGGACGAATTTGTTCTCAAAGGAACTATAAGCAAAGAGATGGAAATTAATGAGATTAATGATGAACCACAAACAAGCACTCGACAAGTTGACAACTCTGTTCCTGAACCCCTAGCTCCACGTAGATCTGAACGGGTTAGTAAGCCACCTAAGAGGTATGGCTTAGACAATGACCTTGCGGAATTGCACCTTCTAGGTGACAATGACACAAAGGAGGACCCTAGGGACTACACTGAAGCAATGTCCGACATTGATTCAAAGAGATGGCAAGAGGCCATGAAATCCGAGATGGATTCCATGTATCAAAATTAGGTCTGGACTCTTGTAGACCCTCCAGAAGGTATAGTACCTGTTGGAAACAAATGGGTCTTCAAGAGGAAGATAGGCGTTGATGGGAATGTGGAGACTTATAAGGCTAGACTAGTAGCCAAGGGTTACAGGCAAATAGAAGGGATTGACTATGAAGAAACCTTTTCTCCTGTAGCCATGATTAAGTCCATTCGGATTTTGCTTGCTATAGCTGCGTACCATGATTATGAAATCTGGCAAATGGACGTGAAGATGGCCTTTCTGAACGGCTACCGAGAGGAAGAGCTCTATATGACTCAACCCGAAGGTTTCGTGTCCAAGTCTGAAAAGACTAAGGTATGTGATGAGTAGATTTTATATTATATACTTTACCCTAATCTTAGTATATTTTGGTTAATATATTAGAAGAATTTTGATACTTTGAATTGTATTTTCAATATAGGACTTTTGACTTCCTCTGGAGCAAAACAGGACCAAATGGACGAATTTTGGAGTAATTCCAGTTGGAGGACGTTCTTGAGTCACTTAGCTTGATTGTATCAAAATTTGGGATTTTTCCACCTAGCGGTTATTTTCTGGCGATGAAATAAAGAAGCAGTGTGCAGTGCTGGAAAATGACGTTTTTGGGCTTAAATTGCGTTTTTGGAGCCCAAGATGACCTCGGATGGGTTCGTGGCCTTCTGGAAAAGTGTTCAGAATATTCCAAACATTAAATCCAGCTATATTGGGCCAGTTTTGGAGCAGCTTATGGCCCAAAACGTGGCTGTTCAGATTTTAGACGAATTTTTATCATTTAATTTAGGGTTATGTTTTTCGAGGGTTTGTGTGGTGGCTTGGCAAATATATTGCTAGCCGTCTACAGTTTTGGGGACGCTTTCTTTTATGCAATTTTGGGAGACAGAGAGAATTGTTAGGGTTTTGAAGACTTTTTACTTGAAGGTGCTTTCAATCATTTTCTTGAATATATTTTCTATGATTTCAATTATGAGTATGCGGAACTAATTTCTATTGCTAGGGCGAAGCCTTGAGCCTTAGCATGAATATGTGATTTTTATTTAATTGCTTATGATTGATTGCATGCCTACTTTGAATTGTTAATCACCGGGATAAAAACTATCTAATTGTTTTAATGCCTGATCACCATTAGGATCTTTAGAAAAGTAATTTGATGCAATTTTGGTCGGAAGGTTTCCCTGAAATTGACGCTGGCTTCTTGTGATTAATAATTGTAATTTCTCTTAGGATGAATATCACGTCTTAAGGATTGCATGGTTTTTCAAAAGATTTTCATAAAGCATAATGAGTCTTTCATGTTTAGAATTGATCCGAACGTCCGGACGGATTGCATGTTAGATATACGTTCTATATTGGAGGTTCCAAGTAGAATATGAATTAGGAAAATCTAACCTTCAAATTGGCATGTATAGATCATAAGTAGTGGGTAAAAATTCATAGGATTGCTAGGTGATGGTGGAACCCTAGTGCTTTCTTAATTTGATTTTCTAAAAACTGTTTTCTCTCTAGTCCTAATATTGCAGATTGTTTGCTTTTAATTCATTAAATTCGTTTTTATTTCAATTAGGTTATAAAATCAATCACCCAAATTTCTACTTTACAATAACTAAATGGAATCTGATTAGTTTCAAATTATTTAATAATCCCTGTGGATACGACCTTGCGAGATTCGCTTATACTACAATAACCTTGTGATTCTTGCAAGTAAAATAGGAGGTTTTTATTGCATTCACATGAATAGTAAAAATCCTATCAGTATGCAAGCTTGAAAGGTCCATTTATGGACTTAAGCAAGCCTCCAGGAGCTGGAACATTCGTTTCGATACTGAAATCAAAACGTTTGGTTTTACTCAAATTGAAGATGACAATTGTGTTTATCAAAAAGTTGTTGGGGATGCAGTTGTATTCCTAGTGTTATATGTAGATGACATATTACTATTCGGGAATGACACTGCAGTACTTTCTTCTGTAAAAGTGTGGTTGTCCAAAACCTTCCACATGAAAGATTTGGGAGATGCATCTTATGTACTTGGGATAAAGCTCTATCGTGATAGATCCAATAAATTAATTGGATTGTCCCAATCTATGTACATAGATAAGGTGCTAAGTAGGTTCCAGATGGAACAATCTAAGAAATGTCTTCTTCCTGTAAGACATGGAATTCACCTTTCTAAGTCCATGGGATCTAAAACTCCTGAAGAGATACGGCAGATGAGTACTATTCCTTATGCCTCTGCCAGAGGAAGTCTCATTTATGCCATGATATGCACAAGGCCTGATATCGCATATGTTGTGAGCATTACTAGTCGATATCAATCTAACCCATAATCAGAACACTGGACAGCTGTCAAGACCATCCTTAAGTACTTAAGAAGAACTAAGGACATGTTCCTCGTTTATGGAGGAGCAACAGAGTTGCGAGTGGAAGCCTATACAGACGCAGATTTCCAATCTGACGTCGATGATAAAAGTTCCAACTCCGGATATATATTCACTCTGAATGGTGGGGTTGTTAGCTGGAAAAGCAAGAAACAAAGTGTAATTGCTGATTCCACGACGAAGGCAGAATATGTCGCTGCAGCTGAAGCTGGCAAAGAAGCGTTCTGGATGAAGAAGTTCATTACTGAACTTGGAGTGGTTCCAACCATTACATCACCAGTAACTTTGTACTGTGATAATAGTGGGGCGATAGCTCAAGCCAAGGAACCCAGGGCTCATCAAAAGAACAAGCATTTTGACAGGCGCTTTAATATCATTAGAAGATATGCTACCGAGGGGAAAGTCAACATCCTTAAAGTTGCCTCAACCGATAATGTAGCAGATCCACTGACAAAGCCAATGTCTCAAATCCAGCTTGACCGTCATATGGAAAAGATGGGTATTAGATACATGGGAAGGTGGCTTTGAGTGCAAGTGGGAGATTGTTGGAAGTATGCCCACAAAGCCACTCATTTGATGTCATAGCTTTTGGAATACTTATTGTATTAAACTTTTATATGTTTAATGAAGGGCAAAGCTTATTGTTAATCACTATTTATTGTATCATGTGTTTAAGCAATAAGGGAATCCAGGGAATGTATTTCATCTAAGAGATAAGTGATTTAAGTAAGTTAGATTATCGAGACCTTTCTCTTATGTTCATTCCTAAAACGTTCCTAGCCATAGGATTGCCAATTGGGCATTGACAATCCGCTAAGGTTAGTATGTGTTATGTCGACTCAAGCGCGAGTATGACTAGTCTCAAGTCATTTAATGTTGGACACTAAGGCAAACACATAGGTGCTCGAAAGAGTGATTGAGTACACTGAACAACGATCAAAAGAGAGTTCGAACATACATGTCATGTAAGAACTCGAGAGTTGCAATATGCAAAGTAGTCCTTTGACCTGAGGCATCATAGATGTCTAATGGTTAGGTCCTTGATCTTTGATCATGTTAAAGGCATTCCATTGGAATGTCCACGACATTGTTGGGGTCAAGCTATCTAGTCGTGTAGGCATATGAATGCACAACAAGGGATCTCTAACCTTCTATGGTGGAAGGAGAATACTCTAAGATATGATTCGAAAGTCTTTGGCCAAAGCATATGAATATGACTTAGGAAGTTTGTTCCAAATCATATTCAATTGAATCATATAGATAAGTATCACATTGGATAGTAGACATGAAACAAACTATCACTTAAACAATGTCATTAAGAGTATTATATTAGAGAAGGACCGTATTGCATTGTAGTTGTAACTGGATAGGTTCTCCAACCACTTCTACTTAGCTTGGGTAACCATGATATGTTGCTAGGTGTCACTCATGGTTTGTGGAAGCCCTAAAGATTAGCGAACACTAATTTTAAGGGAGAATTGAAATGTGGTTTCAATTCACAATCGATCGTTAAGAGTAACAATCGCCCACTACCTCGCTAAATAGAACCTAATGGACCGTACACCGAATAAGGATTTTGGTGAAGAAATTAAATGAAATGGATAAGAAATTAAATGGTTTAATTGAAGAATGGTCAAGATTAATTAATTAGTTAATTAATTTTACGAAAGGTTTGTATTGGGCTTTTAAATTGGTTTTGGGTTTCGGGGCCCAAAAGTGTTTTGGTCCACAAGGCCCATTATGTTCAAGTTGTATGACAACTAAAACAAAATGGGCAATAAGCCCAATCATTTAAGTAAGGTCGGCCATAAGGGTGATGGTTGCAAACTTGGATTAATTACAAGTTTGTCACTCACTTGAAATGAAGTATAAAATCAACTTTATAGCTTTATTTCTCATTAGGGTTTTTCTTGGTGAAATGAGGTGAAACACTTTCTCTCATTTTCTCTAAAGAGGCCGGCCACTTAGAGGAGTTTTAGCTAGCAATCTATTCTTCTCTAAGTCATCCATCTCATCTTCACAATCACATCCTTGGTGAAGAGACTTAGAGACATCAAACTTTTGGTGTTTTGGATTACAAATCCTCAAATCCTCAAAGAAGCAAAGGAGCACTAAAAGGAGGAAAATCACAAGGAAGATCCAAGGAGCAAGGAGGTGACTTGAAGGCCCTCCACTTGGGTGAATCCCTTGTGTAATCAAGGATGAGCTTCAAGGGTAAAGAAACTCTAAATCTTTCCTTCTCTTTAATCTTGTTAAAGAGTTTATTGGCTCACCATATACTAGGCTTTGAAAGTCATGGGTTTTATGAATTGTTTTTTAATGCATGCCTACTTTAAAGTGTTAAATAGTTTGCATATGTGTTCAAATGTTCATCTATGTTCTTAGCTAGGACAAAATTTTTCCTTCAATTTGCTCCTTTTGCCAAATTTAATATTGTGCGTGTTCTTCTGTCCTTAGCAGCAAACCAGGATTGGCCTCTGTTGCAGTTTGATGTTAAGAATGTTTTCCTTCTTGGTGATTTTAATGAGGAAATGTATATGGATCTCCCACCTGGTATTGGAACATCTCCTGGAAAAGGTGTTGTATGCAGGTTACGAAAGGCCTTGTATGGTTTGAAACAATCTCCTAGAGTGTGGTTTGGGAGGTTTACAAGTTCAATGAAGAAGTTTAGGTATATCCAGAGTCATTCAGATCGTACTTTGTTTGTAAAGTGACAAAATGGTAAGCTAACTGCATTGATTATTTATGTTGATGACATGATAGTGACTGGTGATGATCAGAAAGAGATACAACGTTTTCAAAAGTACTTAGCTAATGAGTTTGAGATGAAAGAATTAGGTGAATTGAAGTATTTTCTTGGAATTGAGGTTGCACGATCCAAGCATGGTATTTTTCTATCTCAACGGAAATATGTTCTTGATTTGTTAGTTGAAACAGGTATGTTACATTGAAAACTTATTGATACTCCGATTGAGCAGAATCATCGTCTGGGCTTATTTCCAGATCAAGTTCCTACTCATAAGGAACGGTATCATAGGCTTGTGGGGAGATTAATTTATTTCTCTCACACTCGCCCTGACATTGCTTATGCAGTTAGTGTGGTAAATCAATTTATGCACTCACCTAGTGAAGCTCATATGGATGTAGTAACCCGTATTTTGAGGTACTTGAAGATGGCTCCTGGCAGAGTCCTGTTTTTCTCCAAGAATGGTCATTTGAATGTCGAAGGGTATACGGATGTAGATTGGGCAGGTTCTATCACTGATCGGCGATCTACATCTGGATACTTTACGTTTGTGGGTGGTAATTTAGTTACTTGGAGAAGCAAGAAACAAAAAGTGGTGGCTAGGTCAAGTGCAGAAGCTAAGTTTCGTGGTATGTCGCATGGTGTATGTGAGTTGTTATGGTTGAAAAAATTGTTGAGAGATCTTGGGTTTAACCCCAAAGGTGCTATGAAGCTTCATTGTGATAACAAGGCTGCTATTGAGATTACTCATAATCCAGTGCAACATGATCGAACAAAACATGTGGAGATTGATCGACATTTCATTAAGGAAAAATTGGATGCTGAAATTATTATGTTTCCGTTTGTGAAATCTGAAGATCAACTTGCTGATGCTCTTACTAAGGCTGTGTCTAATAGTGTGTTTTCCAACTCGCTTGACAAGTTGGGCATGCGTGACATCTTTGCACCAACTTGAGGGGGAGTGTTGCGAGTTATATATTAGTTAGAGTGTAAATAGTGGTTTATTGTCCCACATTGGTGAAGTACATATGTAATACCAATTGTAACTCCTATATATACTCCACTTTGGAGATTAATGAATATATAAGAAATTCCAAAATATTGTCATATATATTTTTGGTATTTATCATATTTAGTTTAATATTGGTATTTACCATGTTTGGTTCAATACTTACAGTTCTGTAACATTTCCTTTTGCAGCCAGGACAACAACACCATCAGAAGATACTGTGACAGGGGTTATTGATGGGAAATTTGAAAACGGATATCTTGTTACTGTCATCAGAGGCTCCACGACACTTAGAGGTGTATTTTATTAGGCTCTACGGAATCCAGGACAGGAAGTTCCACTAGTACCCAGTGTTCTAAAAAATGGCCTAGGTGGTGCTAGGTGTCTAGGCGGGTTTCTTTTTTCTTTTTTTTATTTTTTTGAAAAAAAAAAACCAATCCTATTGAAGTCTAAGTTGTGAACTTGTAGTATGTTGGAAATAAGAAATTAATGAGCAAAGAAGAGAAGCTATCAATGTGTTTTACCATTGTGCGTTGACAAACCGTGATGGCTGAAATAAGTGAGCTAGGCTCAGGTCTGAGGTTTGTGTTAATGTGAGAGAGGGTGGAGATAAATGAGAGACTTATTTCGGTTTCTAGGGAGAGAGAGAGAGAGAGGCTTCTGATTTTCTTAGAAGACATCTCTAATCTTTTAAGAGAAATGAGAGAGAAACCTAGAGTTTCTCAATTTACTCAAAAATGAGGGAAGGGGTAGCCTTTCAATTGGAATCCTAGGGAGCTCCTTTTCCTTATCCATGACATGTGTGCACATCCTAAGCCTCTGTGCTACCCGAGGTGCACGGTCTGAATTAGAGAGAGGGCTTGGGCTCTGGGCTCGAGGTTATCAAAAGCTGAAATGAGAGTGGGTGTAGCTGCTAGGGTTTTTCAAATGTCAAATCATGCTGCTACACTAGCTTATATTGTAGTTGTTCTAAAGGATTGACATAAGTGTGTCCTTGTACATGTTGGTTAGCATGTCTTCATTAGTTTTCAGGTCACGAGTTCAATTCTTCACAGTGGCTATTTTTTGTGTTTATTTTTCATTCTTTTTCCCAAGTATATTTTTTTTCGCGTGTCATCCTACAATACTTCTCATTATGATTATATGGTATATATGCTTAATGTGTTTTTAAGTTTTAAACTTGTTGGATACTTTTTTTTTCATTTTTTCATTTTTTTATTATCTCTTATCCATGGATTTCATACAAGTGTCAATATGACTTATTTACAAGATATACAAGAAATTTACCTAAATCCGCCTAGGTTGCCTAGGTGTCCGCCTAGACCCTGCCTGACCTTGCCTAGACCCCGCCTAGTTGCCTGGATGTCACCCATGCCCAACTTGATAAGTGAGTCACTAAAGAACCTACTACACACGACATGAGTGAGAATATCTACAAGTTGTTCTTCTGAGTTCAAAAATAGTATTGACACAATCTTCTTCTCAAGCTTTTCCTTAATGAAGTGTCGATCATCCTCCACATGCTTTGTTCTGTCATGCGGTACGGGATTTTCTGCCATCTCTCTTGTCGACTTATTTTCACAATACAAGTTCATTGCCTCCTTTTGGTTGAAATCAAGACCCCAAAGAAACTTACGTAACCAAAAGACTTCACACTCACACACTCCATGCACCATGCTCTAAGTTTGGCCTTCGCAGAAGACCTAGACACCACCTTTTGTTTCTTACTTATCCAAGTAACTAAATTTCCTCCAACAAACGGAAAGTATCTAGATGTAGGGCGCCTATCAGTCACATCACTTACCCAATTGGCATCAGTAAACCCCTGAATTCTTATATGATCGTGATTTTTATACAAAATTCCCTTTCCTGGAGCAAACTTTAAATATGCTAAAATCCGCATAACCGCAGCCATATGATCCACACTTGGTGAGTGCATAAATTGACTCACCACACTCATTGGACAAGTGTGAGCTAAATAAATTAGTCTCCCAACCAATATCTGATATCTGCCTTTATTCACTGGTTCCTGATCTGGATAAATTTCCAAGTGATGTTTCTCCGCAATAGGAGTATCCATATTTTGGCTAAGACATACCTGTTTCCTTTAACAATCTAGGACATATTTTCGTTGAGACAAGAAAATATCTTTGGACGAACGAGCAACCTCGACTCTAAGAAAATATTTTAATTCACCAAAATTCTTCATCTCAAACTCGGTAGCAAGGTTTCTCTCCAGTTTGACCATCTCTTCTGAATCATCACCTGTTATTATCATACCATCCACATAAATAATTAAGGCTGTTACTTTACCATTTCTCCTTCTCACAAATAGTGTATGATCAGAATGACTTTGATAATACCCATTCTTTCTCATGGCCTAAGTGAACCTCCTAAACCATGCAAAAGGTGACTGCTTCAGCCCATAAAGTGACTTTTACAATCGACACACCCCAGTTTTTCCTCATTATCATACCCCGGAGGAAAAACCATATACACTT
Source organism: Malus asiatica (assembly GCA_033882615.1). Classification (NCBI taxonomy): domain Eukaryota; kingdom Viridiplantae; phylum Streptophyta; class Magnoliopsida; order Rosales; family Rosaceae; genus Malus; species Malus asiatica. The sequence continues at coordinate 43,686,910 of CM066503.1, read as the reverse complement.
TCTCCTCCAGATGTCCATGAAGAAAAGCATTTTTAACATCAAACTGTTGTAATGGTCAATCCATATTTACATCTAATGAGATAAGAACTTGTACCGTATTCATCTTGGCTACTGGAGAAAAAGTTTCCTGATAATCAACACCATACTTTTGAGTATGTCCTTTTGCTACCAATCTTGCTTTGTACCTATCTAGTGATTCGTCAACCTTGTATTTAACAGTAAAAACCCATCGGCACCCAATTGGTTTTTTTTTCCCTTCGGTAGTTCCATTACTTCCCATGTATTATTTTTCTGTATTGCCATCATCTCTTCATCCATTGCCTCAACCCATTTGCTATCCTTCAAAGCATCCTCCACTCGAGTTGGTATTTGAATTGACTCCACATTATTCACCCAAGCTTGACGTTCTGGTAAAGATTTTTACATCACACATAGATGGCTATTGGATACTTCACTTTTCCTTCCGGCAAAAACCTATCAGGATGTACACCACGGTTTTGTCGTGGTGGCAACTTATATGTACTTATAACATTATTAGTTACATGAGCATCAATGGTACTTACCTCAGGGATATTCAGAGAAGACGTATTGGACGATAGCACGATTGAGCTAGAGAGAGGGAGGAAGCAGGCTCGGTAAGAGTCTTGGTAATACTAGGCTCGCCAAGAGTCCCGGTAATACTAGGCTCGGCAAGAGTACAGGTAATACTAGGTTTGGCAACAACCTACTGTGGAGCTGTTTCTTATTCAACAGAAGCTGGCTGAACACCGACACACTCTTCCTCGGCAAGGCCTTGTTGACATGCTGCACCATTTTCAGCAGACAACAGCAGAAGACTTGCAGCAGTCTTGGCAGGGATGGACCGAGGCACTGCTGCACTAGTTTGCACCAAGTTGTCACAATTCACTCCCCCTGAAGCATATATCATGTCTTCCTGTACATCCAACCACTCAAAATCACCATCAAGATAACAAATACTAGCATTCTCCCCCTTGTGATCTGAAAGTGATGACACCGTAGTATGAAAATATTTCGATTTAGAAAAAGTAACATCCATTGTCACATAAATGTGTCGGGTTTCAAGGTTGTAACATTTATAACCTTTCTGTTGGGATGCAAACCCAACGAATATACACCGAAGAGCACAAGGATCTAGTTTACTATGATGAATCTTGTGAATATGAACATAAGCAACACACCCAAACACCCGAGCAGTGATGTTCTGTCAATACTTGAAGTGGGGTACAAAAGTCTACAACCCAAGATGGCAGTCGTTTGATTACATACATCACATATGTCATAGCTTCAGGTGAAAAACGCTTAGTTATGGATGCACCAATAAGCAATGCACGAGCAATTTCCAAAATATGATGATTCTTTCTCTCAGCAACCCCATTTTGTTGTGGGGTATGAGGACAACTTGTTTCATGAAGAATTCCTTGATCATGCAAAAAAAAGAAGATAGCTTAGAGTTAACATATTCACCTCTGTTATCAGAGCGGAGAACCTTAATAATGAAGGAATATTGTTTAGCAACCAACTGGGAGAAAGACCGAATAATCATACTAACATCACTTTTATTTTTCAACACGTATATCCATGTCATACAAGTGCAATCATCCACCAACGTCACAAAGCACTTAACCCCTGAAATGGAACTAAAAGGTGAAGCCCCCCAGACATCTGAATGCACAAGATCAAACGGAAACAATCTTTTATTCATACTAGGAGAAAGTGAAGCACGGTGGCTCTTTGCAAGAATACATACTTCACAATGTAAGTCTGATTCTTTTGTTTGATGAAATAAACTAGGCAACATACGCCTTAAATAACCAAATGAAGCATGTCCTAACTGAGGTTGCAAAAACCAAACTTCTTGCAGATTACTAGTACGGGATGCTCGAACTGCATTAGCTCTGCCAAGAACGACAACATCCACACAATACAACACCTTTCTCTTAGTGCTATGCCCAATGATCTCCTTGGTCTGAATATCTTGAAGTAAACAAAAAAAAAGATACATAAGTACAACACAATCCAATTGCTTAGTAACCTGAGAGATAGATAATAAATGATGAGACAATGATAGAACAAGTAAGCAGTAATGAAGAGAGAGAGACGGCATGAGGTCCATAGTGTCGGCCCCAATAACCTTGGCAGTGGTGTCATTCGCCATTGCTACACTTTGTTGATGAGTTGTTGTCATACACGTAAATAAATTTTCATCGAATGTCATATGATCGGTTGCACTAGAATCCAACATGTATGATGCTTAATGTTGGACCAAAGGGGATAATTTGATCCATTAAGCTTTACGTTACTTGGTACACTAGAAGCATCGCTCTGTATTACTACGGGACTCAAAACTGAATTGTTAGGTGTCGCATGACCCTTTAACTTCGGCTTTGAGCTCTCATCTCCTCCTACCAAGACGATGTAGCATAGTACACATGCAAGAAGTACCCCTGCAGCTTTAGTTTGCTGCACAGAATGCAGCAAGAAACATGATTCTGCAGGATTGACTACGGCAGCATCATGGTAGAACTTGGTTTTAGGGTTACGATTAGGGTCAAATGCCAAATAGAAGCTTAATTTTCATGTATTGCATAATTTGGTATATAATTACATACAATCCTTATTCTCCAAGGAAACAAAAACGGACACAAAGAGATATTCTTCCTAATAAATGACTCTAATATTTACTCAACATTCACATTCCTATTTTCCTAACGATTACTTACGCCAATAGAATCAGATGCAAAGATTGAAGAAACCGAGGCTGAGGCTTAGCAAAAACCTTGGATGAGACTAATAAGAGTAGTTCTTGTTGGTGCTTAACCCTTTCTGCAGATTTCTTAGAGCCAAAGTTACATTTTGAATGTTATTTTATAATGTTTAATTGGAGTGTAATGAGAGTCGTTGGATCATAATCCAAGTGGCTTCTTTAGCTAGCCTAAGATTTAAGTGATAGATTATAACATATGTTTGTTAGAGAAGCATCTCACATCTCTCTCCTTTAACGGTAATATCACACCAGAGGTATGAGAGAATAATTGATTCAATCATCATCTTTGATCACCATTGCTGCATATTCTCTCTCTCTCTCTCTCTCTATCTCTCTCTCTCTTCCTAGAAATCCAAAATATACAATCTAAGAATTAAATCCATAAACACTAACATGGCATTAGAGCCAAGTTTCATTGCCTAAACTGGGCATGAATCTGTGAAAAGAAACTAGAATCAATTTGAGCTGTATTTGAGCTCATTCAAAGTTCGAGGTTGTGCGATTTCTTGAATCCAATGTCTAATATGGCAAGACTGAGTACTACTGAACTTCGTACTCCAGTTTTCAATGAAGAAAACTATGATTTCTGGAGTATTCGAATGAAAACCATTCTGAAATCTCATGGACTTTGGGATTTAGTGGAAAATGGTCTCGATACTTCAGATCCAAATGAAGAGATTGATGATGAAGTTAAGAAGGGTGAGATCGCTGGAGTGGAAAAACTCTTAGTGACTGAAATTCTGATGAAGGATGCTCTAGCACTTCGGTTGATTCAAGGGAATGTGTCAGATCAAATCTTTCCCAGAATCATGAACGATGAGACCTCGAAGGGAGCATGGGACATTATAAGGCAAGAGTTTAAAGGAGACAAGCAAGTAAGGAGCGTAAAACTACAAAGTTTGCGTCGAGAATTTGAATATACTTGTATGAAAGATAGTGAATCCTTATCTGCGTATGTTACTAGATTGTTTGATATACTTAATCAAATGAAGAGTTATAGTGATGATTTATCTAGGGAGAGAATGGTACAAAAACTGTTGATTAGTCTACCTAAATCATATGATCGTATTTGCTCTATGATTGAACACTCCAAGTACCTTGAGACTCTTGAGGTTCACGAGGTTGTTGCTTCTCTGAAAAGTTATGAACTAAGTTAGACAGACATGCTGAAAATTCCAAAAAGAGGGCTTTTACTAGTCTAAATGTTGGAACCAAGAATCCTAAAATTGGAGGCTATTCTGGAAATCAAAAGTTCTAGAAGAACTGGAAATCCAAAAGGAAGAAATGAATAATAAGTCCAATTTTACTCTCAAACAAAATGTTACTCATGATGGAAACAAAATAGCTTGCAAACATTGTGATAAACTGCATTATGGAATGTGCTAGTTTGAAGGAAAGCCTAAATGCACTGGCTGTGTGAAGTTTGGACATGTATTCAGAGATTGCAATGGCAATAAAGGCACAAAGAAGGTGAATTATGCAAATCAACTTGAAGAAATAGGTTCCTTGTTCTATGCATGCAATGTTGTGACTGATGTGAAGGTGAATCATTTCTGGTATATTGACAGTGGTTGTAGCAACCACATGATAGAAAATGAGAGATTACTTGTCAATATTCAGAGAAATCTGACTTCTAGGGTGAAAATGGGAATATGAGAAATAGTGAAGGTGGCAAGAAAGGGAACATTGGTGATAGAGACTAAGTTGGGAAGAAAGCATATTCAAGAGGTGATGCTTGTTCCTGGACTTGAAGAAAATCTTCTCAATGTTGGACAAATCATGGAGATGGCTACTCCTTATTGATTGGAGGAAATGTGGGGAATATCTTTGATGATTAGTACTTGACAACTTGGTTGTAAGAGTGCAAATGACTAGGAATAGGTGTTTTCCTCTATCAATGATGCTTGCAAATCAATTACCTTTGAGAGTAAGTGTGTCACATTGTTCACATACATAACACAAGGGCTGTGACACTTAAATGATAGAAGTCTCAGATTGCTTGAAGATCAAGAAATGGTCCATGGATTGCCTCACTTGGAGAAAAACATTGTCATATGTGAAGGTTCTAAGCTGGGAAAGCAGCATAGAGAATCATTCTCATTAGAATCTACTTGGAGAGCTCAATTTCCATTGGAATTGGTACATACAGATATCAGTGGGCCAATGCAAACTAAATCTATATCTAGAAACAAGTACTTCTTGTTGTTCACTAATGATTGCACCAGAATGACATGGGTGTACTTTCTCAGAAATAAATCAAATGCATTTGAGTGTTTTAATAAGTTTAAAGCAATTAAAGTATTGCAATGTGGTTATAAGGTGAAATGTCTCAGGACTGACCAAGGTGTAGAGTTACTATCAACTGAATTAGGGATTTCAATTCAGCTAACTAAGGCTCCTCTCAGCAAAATGGTGTTGCTGAGAGGAAGAACATAACTATAGTGGAGATGGCAAAGTCTATCGTGCATAAAAAAAGTCTCTCCTACACATTTTGGGTAGAAGCAGTGAATACTGCAATCTATCTACTCAATAGATGCCCCTCCAAGGCTCTCAAGAAGATGACCTCATTTGAGATCTATAGTGGCAGAAAGCCAAGCATTGCACACTTAAAAATCTTTAAATCACCGTGCTATGTGCACATCCCTTCAACATTGAGACATAAACTTGAAGAAAATAGTCACAAGTGTATATTTGTGGGTTATGAATCAGTGAGAAAGGATACAAATTGTTTACCCAATCTCCAAGAGAATAATTTTGTCTAGAGATGTCACTTTTGATGAAGATGCTTCATGGAAGTGGGAGTGCACAGAGAAGAGTGAAATAAAAGTCCTTATGGTTGCTGAGTACTAGGGGATAGTTAGTAATGATGGTCAGAAGTCAATTGAAATTTGTGAATCTAGTGAATCACTGGAGACAGTACCTTAAGTGAATGAAATTGATATTCAACTGAGTGAAAGTAGAATTGAGAGTTCTAAGTGAAATCATGGCTTAGTACAATATGTGCATTGTAGAGCCTGAAAACTATGTAAAATTGCACTAGATGAATCTTGGAAGAAGGCAATGGAACCTGAACTAGAGATGATTGAGAAAAATAGTACAAGAGAGCTAGTTGATAGACCATTTGACAAGCCAATCATTGGTGTTAAGTGGGTTTATAAAACTCAGCTAAACAGTTCGATCTGTGCAAAAGAACAAGGCTAGACTAGTTGCAAAGGGCTATTCCCAAAAGCCAGGGATAGATTACAATGAAACGTTTTCCCCAATAGCAAGCTTAGATACTATTAGGACCTTGATAGCTCTTGCTGCACAGAAAGAGTGGAATTTGTATTAACTTGATGTAAAGTATGCTTTTCTGAATGGAGTTTTGAAAGAAGAGGTGTATGTAGAGCATGAAGGAAAATTTGTGAAAACATGTTCATTTAAGCAACATCTTTAGCATGCTATTAACAATTAAAAGGCGGAATCATGCTTGCATGCACTTAAAAACAAAACATTAACCATGAAATTCAAAGCCTAGTAGATTGGTGAACCAATACTCAACTCAAATCAAAGTGAGTGGAGAAATATATACCTTTGTAGATTCCTCTTTGCATAAGCAAAGGCTAATCACCCAAAGAGAGGGCCTTCATTGCTTGCATATTAAATCTATGGATTTGGATGGAAGAATAGGATTCTCCAAGTTCCCAAAATAGAGAACCTCTAAGTATCTTCACCAAGGTTAGATTGGAGAAGAAATGAGTGACCTTGGAGTAGTGGGATTGCTAGATCCACACCCCAAGGAGGCCGGCCTCTTTAGAGAGAAAAGGAGAGACATGTTCTCTCCAATTTTCTCCAAAAGAAACCCTAAATGAATTTTGGCTATAAAGTCATATTTATACCTTTATTCATTGGAGTGGCAAACTTGTAAATAAGTCCAAGTTCACTACCCTCCTCTAAATGGCCGGCCATAGGGTTTTGTTTGGGCTTTTGGGCCTTTGTGAATTAAGTTGTCATACAACTTAAGTCAATGGACTTGACGTTCGAAGCCCATTGGGCCTTGAGGCCCAAAACTTTCCCGAGGTCTTTAACGAACTTATTCGTTTGATTAATTAACATATTAATTAATCCTTGCCATAAATAATTAAACCATTTAATTATTCTTACTCATCTCCCTTGTTTCTTCAATCTTTACCTTACGCGGTGTACGATCCATTAGGTTCCTTTTAGCGAGGCAGTGGGCGATTCAGAACTCTTTCAAATCAATTGTGAATTGAAACTTACTTTCAATTCTCCCTTTAGTGATTATACACGTTTAGGGCTTCCACAAACCATGAGTGACACCTAGCAGCATATCATGGTTACCCAAGCTAATCAGAAGAGCTGGAGAACCTATTCAGTTTAGGATTACAAATGCAATACGATCTTTCTCTAATACAATACTCTTGACCACATTGTTTGGTTTGATAGTTTAGTTTATTCATGTCTACTATCCAATGTGATTCGTGTGCTTATATGATTACCTTGAATGTGATTTGGAACGACTTCCTAAATCTCATTCATACTCTGGCCAGAGATTCTTAATCATATCATAGAGTATTCTCCCTCAAACAGTTTGAAGGTTAGAGATCCCTTGTTGCGCATTCACTTGCCTTCATGGCTAAGTGGCTTAACCCCAACGATGTCGTGGACACTCTGATAGAGTGACGTTTGACATAATCAAAGATTAAGGACTTAACCACAAGACAACTGTGATGCCTCAGGTCAAAGGACTACTTTGCATTATCCCAACCATGAGTTCTCATGTGACATGAGTATGTGAACTCCTCGTTGATCGTGTTCAGTGGACTCATTCGCTATTGAGCACCTACATGCTTGTCTTGATGTCACACACACCAATGACTCGAGACTAGTCACTCTCCCTGAGAGAAGACATAACACGTACTGATCTTAACGGATTGTCAATGCCCAATTGGCAATCCTATGATCAGGAACGTTTAGGATGTGTCTGTTGGAAGTATGCCCACAAAGCCACTCATTTGATGTAATAGCTTTTTGGAATACTTAATGTATTAAACTTTTTATATGTTTAATGAAGGGCAAAGCTTATTGTTAATCACTATTTACTGTATCATGTGTTTAAGTAATAAGGGAATCCAAGGGATGTATTTGATCTAAGAGACAAGTGATCTAAGTAAGTTAGATTATCGAGACCATTCTCTTATGTTCATTCCTAAAACGTTCCTAGCCATAGGATTGCCAATTGGGTATTGACAATCCGCTAAGGTTAGTATGTGTTATGTCAACTCAAGCTTGAGTGTGACTAGTCTCAAGTCATTTAGCGTTGGACACTAAGACAAACACATAGGTGCTCGAAAGAGTAATCGAGTACACTGAACAACGATAAAAAGAGAGTTCGAACATACATGTCATGTAAGAACTCGAAAGTTGCAATATGCAAAGTAGTCCTTTGACCTGAGGCATCATAGATGTCTAATGGTTAGATCCTTGATCTTTGATCATGTCAACGACATTCCCTCGGAGTGTCCACGGCATTGTTGGGGTCAAGCTATCTAATCATGTAGGCATATGAATACACAACAAGGGATCTCTAACCTTCCATGGTGGAGGGAGAATACTCTAAGATATGATTCTAAAGTCTTTGGCACAAGCAAATGAATATGACTTAGGAAGATTGTTCCAAATCATATTCAAGGGAATCATATAGAAAAGTATCACATTGGATAGTAGACATGAAACAAACTATCACTAAAACAATGTGATTAAGAGTATTGTATTAGAGAAGGACCGTATTGCATTGTAGTTGTAATTGGATAGGTTCTCCAACCAATTCTACTTAGCTTGGGTAACCATGACATACTGCTAGGTGTCACTCATGGTTTGTGGAAGCCCTAATGATTAGGCAACACTAATCATAAATGGGAGAATTGAAATGTGGTTTCAATTCACAATCGATCGTTAAGAGTAACAATCGCCCACTGCCTCGCTAATTGGAACCTAATGGATCGTACACCGAGTAAGGGCGATAGTGAAGAAATTAAATGGAATGGATATGCAATTAAATTGTTTAATTGAAGAATGGTCAAGATTAATTAATTAATTAATTAATTTTACGAAAGGTTCGTATTGGGCTTATATGTTGGTTTTGGGTTTCGGGGCCCAAAAGCGTTTTGGTCCAAAAGGCCCATTATGTTTAAGTTGTATGACAACTAAAACAAAATGGGCAAATAGCCCAATAACATTAATATGGCCGGCCATTAGGGTGAATGGGCAAGCTTGGATTAATTACAAGTTTGCCACTCACCTAAGAAAAATGTTATAAAAGCAACTTTATAGCAATTTTTCTCATAAGGGTTTTTCTTGGTGAAATGAGGTGAAAAGTCTCTCTCTTTTTACACAAGGAGGCCGGCCACTTAGAGAGATTAATCTAGCAATCTTTTCTTCTCTAAGTCATCCATTTCATCTTCACACTTAACCCTTGGTGTGGAGACTTAGAGACACCAAATCTTTGGTGTTTTTGGAGATCCTTTCCTTACATCAACAAGGACCAAAGGAGCACAAAAAGGGGAAGGAAATCACAAGCAATATCCAAGGAGCTTGGAGGTGACTTGAAGGCCCTCCACTTGGGTGAATCCCTTGTGTAAACAAGGATGAGCTTCAAGGGTAAAGAAACTCTAAATCTACTTCTCTTTAATGTTGTTAATGAGTTGAATGGTTCACCATATACTAGGCTTTGAAAGTCATGGGTTTTATGAATTGTTTTTGAATGCATGCCTACTTTAAAGTGTTAATAGCTTGCATATGTATTCAGATGTTCATACTTGTTCTTAGCTAGGACAAAATTTTTCCTTCAAGTGGTATCAGAGCCTAGGCCTAGTTTATGGTGAATCCTTTTGGGTTTTGTGATGTTCATATTTTGTGATTTAAATGTTGTAAATGTTACAAGCTTTATTCTTGCTTTTGAATATATAAATTTTGCTAGAAAATTTAGCATCTCAAATGTTGTAGATGTATTTCATTTAAGCATGAATATTGGAACTAAAATTTGGTGCCATGTGTTTTGGGAAATTCGGCCAAATCCAAAGGGTGATTTTTTGGGTTCATGTTTGTCTTGTTAAAATGGTTTTAAGGTGACTTTTGGAACCCCTAAGTACCCTAGGATATTAGCCCTCTTTTGAGAGGTGAAAAATTGAGTTTTGGTGATTGAAAACATTCATGGAGCTATTATGAGTTTTCATGGTGTTCTTCAATGTTCTTGAAGTTCTTGCCAAGAACGAAAAAGGTTTGAAGTTTTGATTCAAAAGTTTTATGTTTTTCATAAAGTTTTGGTTTATTTTTGATGGGTGAAAGTTATTGGTGAAGCATTAATTTTGGCTTTAATGTTTGTCTAAACTCATTAATGTTTTACAAAATATTTTCTTACAAACCATCAACTTCACCTTTACCTCACCCACCAAAATCAACTTGCATATTGCACATGCATGCACTAAAACCCTTTCACACTCATTCACACCTCCTTGGCCAGCCACCCCAACAAGTGGGGTACTTTTGGGGCCTTTTGTGCAATTACATAAAGTTGTGATAATTTTGTGTTTTTGCATTTTGGCCCAAAAGTTTACGTTTTTACGTTTAGGCCTAAAAACTCTAAAGGACAAATTGTTTTGATCCTTTAATGATGTTTTTACATTAATAAAATTTTGGGATCTAGTTGTAATTACATGAAGTTGTGGACTATTGTGTTTTTACAAAGTGACCCCAAAAGTTTTTGTATTTGCATTATGGCCCAATTGTTGTGGTCATAGTTTCCTTTTGGCCCAAATAAAATGAGAACAAAATTGTTTTGTCTCTTTAATGAGAATTGGATTTTCATTTCACTTAGTCCCATTTAAATCAATTCTATGGATCCAAAAAACCAATTGTTTAAAGTTGCTTTCTTAGTTAATGTGATTGATTAAGAAAGGGTGATTATGAACCAAAGGCCTCGATAATTGAGCTATGTGATTGGCCGCTTTACATTATGAATGTTTGGGTTAAGTAGTGTAGATTTGAATGTAATTTGATTAATTCAATTTGTTGTAAATGGACATAAGTCCATCATTTGATTTGTGTAGTAAAAGGGCATAAGCCCTTATTATTATTTCATGTATTCCTTTTGTTTATATGTATGCAAAATGGAATAGTTGGGTCCAACGCCCAATAGGAAATAACGGTTTAATTAGATTAAATGCGTAACTAAAATCAACAACTATCTACCTTAAACCCAAGGTCCAACACAAGGCTCGTGTTGGATCAAATCAATTGGTTCATAATCATCCTAAAACCTAAAATGACTATATAGTCCATATGAGGATGCAATGCATTCGTTAGTAGTTTCATATAGTCTTGCTTGTTTCAACGAAACAGTGGGAGTATTATATGCTACTAATTCATATAAACTTGGACCAATAGTTATGATAGGCCCAAGTCTTTTAATAAGATTAAAATGTTTTTGATGTAGCCCAAAACTACTCCCTCAAAATAAATATTAAGTTGATAAGCGAGAGATGTTTGGAACGTGTCTTCGTAGGCCTTCCACCGTGGTGGGTTCCAAGCGTTTGTGACTCATGCACCGGCTTCACCCTATCATGGGGAAGTACAAAGCATGTGCTTACATCCAGGAGGAATCCATATACATATGATGAGGTGAGTGAAGGCAACGAGGATAGCCGACATCGTATCATCGTGAGGCTATTCTTGAACCCCTTCACAAACTAAGCATGGTGGGAATAACTTAACTAAGTGCAATGGAGCCGACATCGTATCATCGTGAGGCAACATTCTCTAGAGGCCGAACGGATGGGTAATTACAAGAGTTGTAAATGAATAAAGCGTTATTCTCTCATCATTATTTTTGCTAACCAACATCGTATCATCGTGAGGTAGGCTTGGTAATGGTGAGTCTCCCATACCCCGCTAAGAGTTCAATATAACTCTCGAATTCTATTGAGGGATGTGGAATTTGCCAAAAATAGTGGGTGGTACTATTTTGATTTAAAGACCCAATCAAATAGTTTTAAACAAACAATCTAATACGATTTCTGTTATGTTATGTAGTTAACGACATGCCTAAAAATATACCCACCATTATACTTGACAAAAGGGGCCTTAGGAGCCAACGTTTCCTTGCTTGGTATCGCCACATTGAGAATGTCTCAAAGGTGAAAGACATATTGTATGTGCTTAAGCAATCCCCCCTTCATATACCTCCTACGAAACTAGCTTCAAATGAGGAGTGTCAAAATTATATTAGACACTATGAGGATGATTTACAAGCCAAATGTTTAATCCTTACTTTACTTAGTGAGGAGCTTATGAAGCTACATAAGCACATGGACACTTCTTGTGCCATGGTTGAAAGTTTGCATAAGATGCATGACATCGAGACTAGTAATGTACGATTCTCAAATGTTTGTAGTCTAATGAATGCCAAAATGGCAAAGGGGACATCGGTCCATAAACATGGACAAAAGATGGAAAAGATAATTAAAGATCTTCAAAGTTTAGGAACTTCCATCGATGGGAAAATGGCCCAAGACTTTTTCCTTGCATCTCTCTCGGATGATTTCACTAAGTTTATTGTAAACTATAAAGTGAATAGATTCGATCATTCTTTAAACGAGATGATTGACATGTGCTGTAAATTTGAAAAAGGTTTCAAAATGAACAGTGGGAGTGAGAATGCAAACACGAGGAAAGGGTTGTATAAGAAGAAGGCAAAGAAATCCAAAGGAACATGCTTTCATTGTGGAAAGGATGAACGTTGGAAGAAGAAATACAGGGTGCGCATTGCGAGCCTCATGACACGAACTTTTGAAGAGACTATTTCTGTCATAGAGAGTTCTTTTACAGTGAGCTCCAGTTCCTGGATATTTGATTCAGGCGCTAGTCAACATATCTGTAATACGATGCAGGGACTAGTGGGAAGCAAGCCACTGAGCAATGGGGAGATGGTTGTGCGAGTTGGGAACGGCACTAAAATCTCTGCAAAAGCGACAGGCACCTACATGCTTAACCTACCCTCTGGGGAAGTCCTGGAACTTAAAAATTGTTTATATTTTCCTTCATGTATAAAGAATTGGATTTCCATCTCTAAGCTTTTACGAGATGGGCACTCATTATTGTTTGACAAAATGAGTTGCACTTTATACTTGAACGGTCGTATTATCTCTCATGGTAATATGATAGAGGGACTTTTTCACCTAGAGACGAATAGTGGGATGCACTGTATTGCAAGCAGGAATACCTCAAAACCCAAAAGGGCTAGAGAAGAAGTTAACCAAGAAAAGATGTGGCATCTTAAACTTGGACATGTGAACCTTGAAAAGATTCACAAGATGTCGAAAGACGGATACATCCACCCATTAGGTAACGACCAGATGGGTACTTGTGAATGTTGTTTAAAAGGGAAGATGACCAAATCTCCATTTAAAGGAAAAGGAGAGCATGCTACTGAAATTCTAGGGTTAATCCACACTGACGTATGTGGACCGATGTCCACCACGTCGAGAAGAGGCTTCTCCTACTATATCACATTCACCGACGATCACTCTCGGTTTGGCTATGTGTATCTTATGAAGTACAAGTCAGAATCCTTTGAAAGGTTCAAAGAATTCAAGAATGAAGTTGAGAAGCAAACTGGGAAACAGATAAAGATCCTAAGATCGGATCAAGGGGGTGAATATCTGAGTAATGGTTCCTAGATTATCTCAAAGAGTGTGGAATAATATCACAGTGGACTCCACCGGGAACTCCACAACTTAATGGAGTTTCTGAAAGGAGAAATCGAACCTTGATGAACATGGTTCGTTCTATGATGAGTTCTGCTGATCTACCAGTAACATTCTGGGGATACGCTCTATATACAGCAGCTTACTTGCTTAATAGAATACCTTCCAAATCAGTTTCACAAACGCCCTATGAGATATGGCATGGAAGAAAGCCAAGTCTTAATCACATAAAGATTTGGGGTTGTGAAGCATATGTCAAGAAGCTTGAAGCTACTAAGCTTGAAGCGAGATCAGTAAGATGCTATTTTGTGGGATATCCTAAAGAAACTATGGGATATGAGTTATACCATCCTAACGACCAGAAAGTCTTTGTCGCCAGAACTGCTAAGTTTCTAGAGGACGAATTCGTTCTCAAAGGAACTATAAGCAAAGAGATGGAAATTAATGAGATTAATAATGAACCACAAACAAGCACTCGACATATTGACAACCCTGTTCCTAAACCCCTAGCTCCACGTAGATCTGAACGGGTTAGTAAGCCACCTAAGAGGTATGGCTTAGACAATGACTTTGCTGAATTGCACCTTCTAGGTGACAATGACACAAAGGAGGACCCTAGGGACTACAATGAAGCAATGTCCGACATTGATTCAAAGAGATGGCAAGAGGCCATGAAATCCGAGATGGATTCCATGTATCAAAATCAAGTCTGGACTCTTGTAGACCCTCCAGAAGGTATTGTACCTGTTGGAAACAAATGGGTCTTCAAGAGGAAGATAGGCGTTGATGGGAACGTGGAGACTTATAAGGCTAGACTAGTAGCCAAGGGTTACAGGCAAAGAGAAGGGATTGACTATGAAGAAACTTTCTCTCCTGTAGCCATGATTAAGTCCATTCGGATTTTGCTTGCTATAGCTGCGTACCACGATTATGAGATATGGCAAATGGACGTGAAGACGACCTTTCTGAACGGCTACCTAGACGAAAAGCTCTATATGACTCAACCCGAAGGTTTCGTGTCCAAGTCTGAAAAGACTAAGGTATGCAAGCTTCAAATGTCCATTTATGGACTTAAGCAAGCCTCCAGGAGCTGGAACATTCGTTTCGACACTGAAATCAAAATGTTTGGTTTTACTCAAAACGAAGACGACAATTGTGTTTATCAAAAGGTCGTTGGGGAAGCAGTAGTATTCCTAGTGTTATATGTAGATGACATATTACTATTCGGGAATGACACTGCAATACTTTCTTCTATAAAAGTGTGGTTGTCTAAAACCTTCCACATGAAAGATTTAGGAGATGCATCTTATGTACTTGGGATAAAGCTCTATCATGATAGATCCAGAAAATTAATTGGATTATCCCAATCTATGTACATTGATAAGGTGCTAAGTAGGTTCCAAATGGAACAGTCTAAGAAAGGTTTTCTCCCTGTTAGACATGGAATTCACCTTTCTCCCTGTTAGACATGGAATTCACCTTTCTAAGTCCATAGAACCTAAGACTCCTGAAGAAATACGGCAAATGAATATGATTCCTTATGCTTCTGCCATAGGAAGTCTCATGTATGCCATGATATGCACAAGGCCAGATATTGCATATGTTGTGAGCATTACTAGTCGATATCAATCTAACCCAGGATCAGAACACTGGGCAGCTGTCAAGATAGTCCTTAAGTACTTAAGAAGAACTAAGGATATGTTCCTCGTATATGGAGGAGCGACAGAGTTGCGAGTGGAAGGCTATACAGACGCAGATTTCCAATCTGACGTCAATGATAGAAGTTCCAACTCCGGATATGTATTCACTCTGAATGGTGGGGTTGTCATTTGGAAAAGTAAGAAACAAAGTGTAATTGCGGATTCCACGACAGAGGCTGAATATGTCGCTGCAGCTGAAGCCGGCAAAGAAACGTTCTGGATGAAGAAGTTCATCACTGAACTTGGAGTGGTTCCAACCATTACATCACCAGTAACTTTGTACTGTGATAATAGTAGGGCGATAACTCAAGCCAAGGAACCCAGGGCTCATCAAAAGAACAAGCATTTTGACAGGCGCTTTAATATCATTAGAAGATATGCTGCTGAGGGGAAAGTCAACATCCTCAAAGTTGCTTCAGCCGATAACGTAGCAGATCCACTGACAAAGCCAATGTCTCAAATCCAGCTTGACCGCCATATGGAAAAGATGGGTATTAGATACATGGGAGGATGGCTTTGAGTGCAAGTGGGAGATTGTTGGAAGTATGCCCACAAAGCCACTCATTTGATGTAATAGCTTTTTGGAATACTTAATGTATTAAACTTTTTATATGTTTAATGAAGGGCGAAGCTTATTGTTAATCACTATTTACTGTATCATGTGTTTAAGTAATAAGGGAATCCAAGGGATGTATTTGATCTAAGAGACAAGTGATCTAAGTAAGTTAGATTATCGAGACCATTCTCTTATGTTCATTCCTAAAACGTTCATAGCCATAGGATTGCCAATTGGGTATTGACAATCCGCTAAGGTTAGTATGTGTTATGTCAACTCAAGCTTGAGTGTGACTAGTCTCAAGTCATTTAGCGTTGGACACTAAGACAAACACATAGGTGCTCGAAAGAGTAATCGAGTACACTGAACAACGATCAAAAGAGAGTTCGAACATACATGTCATGTAAGAACTCGAAAGTTGCAATATGCAAAGTAGTCCTTTGACCTGAGGCATCATAGATGTCTAATGGTTAGGTCCTTGATCTTTGATCATGTCAACGACATTCCCTCGGAGTGTCCACGGCATTGTTGGGGTCAAGCTATCTAATCATGTAGGCATATGAATGCACAACAAGGGATCTCTAACCTTCCATGGTGGAGGGAGAATACTCTAAGATATGATTCTAAAGTCTTTGGCACAAGCAAATGAATATGACTTAGGAAGATTGTTCCAAATCATATTCAAGGGAATCATATAGAAAAGTATCACATTGGATAGTAGACATGAAACAAACTATCACTAAAACAATGTGATTAAGAGTATTGTATTAGAGAAGGACCGTATTGCATTGTAGTTGTAATTGGATAGGTTCTCCAACCAATTCTACTTAGCTTGGGTAACCATGACATACTGCTAGGTGTCACTCATGGTTTGTGGAAGCCCTAATGATTAGGCAACACTAATCATAAATGGGAGAATTGAAATGTGGTTTCAATTCACAATCGATCGTTAAGAGTAACAATCGCCCACTGCCTCGCTAATTGGAACCTAATGGATCGTACACCGAGTAAGGGCGATAGTGAAGAAATTAAATGGAATGGATATGCAATTAAATTGTTTAATTGAAGAATGGTCAAGATTAATTAATTAATTAATTAATTTTACGAAAGGTTCGTATTGGGCTTATATGTTGGTTTTGGGTTTCGGGGCCCAAAAGCGTTTTGGTTCAAAAGGCCCATTATGTTTAAGTTGTATGACAACTAAAACAAAATGGGCAAATAGCCCAATAACATTAATATGGCCGGCCATTAGGGTGAATGGGCAAGCTTGGATTAATTACAAGTTTGCCACTCACCTAAGAAAAATGTTATAAAAGCAACTTTATAGCAATTTTTCTCATAAAGGTTTTTCTTGGTGAAATGAGGTGAAAAGTCTCTCTCTTTTTACACAAGGAGGCCGGCCACTTAGAGAGATTAATCTAGCAATCTTTTCTTCTCTAAGTCATCCATTTCATCTTCACACTTAACCCTTGGTGTGGAGACTTAGAGACACCAAATCTTTGGTGTTTTTGGAGATCCTTTCCTTACATCAACAAGGACCAAAGGAGCACAAAAAGGGGAAGGAAATCACAAGCAATATCCAAGGAGCTTGGAGGTGACTTGAAGGCCCTCCACTTGGGTGAATCCCTTGTTTTAACAAGGATGAGCTTCAAGGGTAAAGAAACTCTAAATCTACTTCTCTTTAATGTTGTTAATGAGTTGAATGGTTCACCATATACTAGGCTTTGAAAGTCATGGGTTTTATGAATTGTTTTTGAATGCATGCCTACTTTAAAGTGTTAATAGCTTGCATATGTATTCAAATGTTCATACTTGTTCTTAGCTAGGACAAAAATTTTCCTTCAGTGTCTACGAAAGAATGGTCTCATGAATCTAACTTCTTTAGATTGCATTCTCCCAATCACATATTCCTTGGACTTTATCGTTTAAGCATATAACATTTATATGAGACGGCTTAAACAATAATGTTTGCCCTTGATATTAAACTAGATTAGTTTAACATGTGAAATGTCCGTAAAGTATCATCATATGATTGGTTTTAGGGCACATTTCCAACAAAGCAACCACAAGGGTTTGTGAAGAAGAATGAAAAAGCCAAGGTGTAAAGGTTGAATAAAGCTTTGTATGGGCTGAAGCAAGCTCCAAAAGCTTGGTATGATGAAATAGATGCATATTTCAACAATGCTGGGTTCAAGTAAAGGTCAAGTGAAGCAACTCTGTATGTCAAGACCAGTGAAGGTTCATGTATCATTATTGTCTCACCATATATGGATGATATTGTATGCACTGGGAGTTGTCCAAGATTACTTAAAGAATTCAAGAAGGACATGATGAGTCACTATGAAATGACAGATTTTGGGACTACATCATTTTCTTGGCATGAGAGTGATACAAATTGAGAAAAGCACCTTTATACATCAAAAGAAGTATGCAATGAATCTCATTGAGAAGTTTGGATTGAGTGATTGCAAGTTTGTGGCTACTCCTCTTGCTGTGAATGAAAAATTATGCAAAGTGGATGGCAGTGAAGCAACAGATGAGAGTGAATATAGAAAGCTTGTAGGTAGTTTGCTATACCTAACTACTACAAGACCATATTTAATGTTTTCATCTAGCTTGCTTGCTAGGTTCATGCATAATCCCACAAAGAAACATATAGGAACAACCAGGAGAGTATTGAGATACATCCAGGGTACTCTTTGACTTTGGAATTTAATTCGTGAAAGGAAAATCAACTACTTTGATAGGGTTTTGTGACAGTGATTGGGCTGGAAGTGAGGATGATATGAGGAGCACCTTAGGTATGTGTTTTCACTTGGCTTAAGTGTGCTATCATGGGCTTTAATCAAACAAAACATTGTTGCCCTACCAACTGCAGAAATAGAATATGTAAGTGCTGCAGAAGTTACATCACAGGCAAAATGATTGAGGTTTGTGCTTGAAGACTTTAGTGAGGAATAAATGGAAGACACACCAATTTTGTGTGACAATACCTCTGCTATAGTAATGGCAAAGAACCCAGTTTTCGACCAGAAAATTATGCATATCAACAGGAATTTCCATTTCATTAGAGAAGCCATTCAAGCAAAGGAAATTGAATTGGTCTATTGCAGAACAGAAGACCATATTGCATACATACTTACCAAGGCCTTGCCAAATGATTGATTTGCTTATCTGAGAGAACTACTTGGTGTGAAATCTATAGATTTCTTAAAGCCAAAGTTACATTTTGAACGTTATTTTATAATGTTTTGATTCGAGTGTAATGAGAGCCGTTGGATCATAGTCTAAGTTGCTTCTCTAGCTAGCTTAAGATTTAAGTGATAGATTATAACATGTGTAATCATCTCATAGGGTGATATAATCTAAGGCTAGGTGTTTGGGTTGATATTTAAACATTGGGCTTTGCATTATGGAAGGCCCAAAGGCGCCAAAACAAGTTGAACTTGCCCGAAGCCCAACAATGAAGCTTGGAGCAAATTGAAGCCTTTTCAGCCAAAGCATAGGCCACATGCCTATGATTGAAGTGACAACTGACAGAGACCAACTCACTATCAGCCAAAAAGCACTTTCTAGTAGCACTACAAGTAAATAGATGATGATTCACTACCTTCCGAGAGCCCTAGGCCAAGGATAAAGCAAGAAGCAATCATGCTAAATTTCCTATAAAAAGGGAAAGAGACACCAGAGACAAGGACACTCAAACAACCAATCAATCAACATACAAACTCTGCTCTCAAGCTAGTTCATAACTAGAAAGCTGAAACTTGTCCAGATTCAGTCCTTTTAGCTATAGTTCCCTTAGAAAGCTATATTTTGTCTTTGTAAAAGCTCTGCTACCATCCCTTAGTGTTGTAGTATCGATTCCCTTGTGTAAAACCTGCTTACCATCATCCCTTTTAGCTTACAACCTCTGTAAACTCAAAGAGAAGTGGCTGCAAGAAGTTCAACCTTGCCCGACAAGGTGAAATCTTGCCCGAGTCTCTTTGTTTGTACTTTCATTTAGTAGATCTGTCACTTAATGTACTTTTCAACATGTATTCAAGGTATTTCCAACTATTTCTTACCTAAAAGTCCCATTTTCATTTGAATATGGTTAACTTAATAAACCTGATTTTACTAAGACCAAACTGTGTTCAAGGAAATGGTTAAATGGGCCCTGAACTCCCTTCGTTTTGAACATATAAGATTATAGACTAAAAGTCCTTGTTTACAAGGCAAGAAAAAGAACTTAAAGTAGACTTAATCCACCTGTGACAATCCTTTGATAACAAGAAGCTTAAGTAACTTGGGGGGGCAAGTAATCAACTTAAACCACACTTGTTCAAACATCTGTTATATTGAGATAACAGTGGCAAGCCAAGCACTTTGTTAGTTTTGATTGTGAGCCTTAAGGCCTATACCTAAGGCCCTACAAAGGCACCTTTCAAACTAACTACAAAACTTTCATTGTAGCACACCAAGCAATGAAAGCAAGCCCGACAACACACCGAGTGCCGAACCCCTGGGGAGCTATGTGAGGGAAATCTTGCTCCAAACACAAGGATTTGATCTTGTGTTTGTTAGAGAAGCATCTCACTTCTCTTTCCTCTAATTGTAATATCACACTAGAGGTGTGAGAGAATAATCAATTCAGTCATCATCTTCGATCACCATTGCCACATATTCTCTCTCTCTCTTCCCAAAAATCCAAAATATACAATCTAAGGATTAAAGCCATAAACACTAACAGTTGTAGCAAAACAGAAAAGTGATTCTGAGAATGGATGATATAACTGCAAAAGGATGGATTTGGAGGTCCGTGCCTTGTGAATGAAGTCATTCATCTGAGCAAGCCTGAAAAGTGTATTGAGTCGGGATGGATGACGAATCAAGTTGTGAAAAAGAAAGCCTTAGGTAGTAATCTAACTTAAACAGAAATGATGAATAGCTAATGAAGAAAACTGAGCCTCTATGACCAAGTAGGACTGACTTTTCCTCTATTTCAGATTTAAATTACCCCTTCAATTAGTAGCCTAAGTTGGCATCAATTAGTAGCCTATGTTGGCATGCTTTTCCAAACTGCATTACTTGTTTCATGGTAAGTGGAGCATAAAGTTGCATTTACTTGTTTCTTTAATGAAGTTTTTCATCTGATTCTTTTCTTATGTACATGCCTCGGATAGTATTAGTACCATTCAATTATAAGTTCAATATGACATTGTTAGTGCTATGATTAGTCGTTAAGTTCACAACACATTGTTAGTGTTATGATAAGTTGCCAACATCAGTAAAGATTTACGACTGATCAGTGTTAGTACTGTGATCCTTTAGAAAAGTTTGAGACCAACCCATGTCCCGTGAGCAAAAATGAAAAAATTAATTGCCAAAGCGACATCGAAAGAATTTGTAAACGTTGAATTTGACATTGCAGGATGTTTGTACCCAAATTTGACACAATTTCACTGATTGGGGACTAAAGCCAACTTTTGGCATTTTGGGGGATCAATGTGCAATTAGGCCAATGGTGCCATTAAGCGGCGCATGTGGTAATGCTTTTCCTTTGTGGTTTAAGCAACCAAACAAACAAGACAACTCAAAATCAATAGTTCAATTCCCTGCATAAGCATTGTATGTCCTTTAAAGCTATGATGTTCTTCCAATTAGTATCAATTTCCTTGCACTCTCATTTTCACCTCATTCTGTCATTTAAATTCTAACAACTTGCTCAACTATGTGCAAGTCTGCCTGATTCTGCCATTTACATATTGTTATATTTCTCTACGTAAGTAAAGTCCTTGCTATTAAGGCAAAAAAGAACCTAAATTTGAGTCACTTCCAGTCAGTGACACAATCTTCTGGTTAGGCGTTGAATTAAAACGCAGTCTATTAGGGGCAACTAGTAGTGGCAAGCTCGCAATCTCCAATTTCTTGTTCAAGTAAATTCCCAGCCTACCCCCAAAGGCCCATGGCGGATATATGGGGCGAACACAGGATTTTCTAAATTGAATGAAACTAATATATACCTCCTAGTATTCACCAACCATAAAAATCCAGCCATCTCCTATTCATTACAGGGTTCCCATGAAAAAAGGTCCTTCATTACTTATTCGATCTTGTGGATATTTTAGCTTTAAGTTTCAAATTTTTTATGTTGACTGTAAGTACAAGATACAAGGTATATATGAGAGAGGAAGGACAAAAGAAGTTCGGGTAGTTAGCTGCAACAAGCAGCTGACTAAAAGGAAGAAAAGAGTGTTGTCTATCATAGCCAACTAGAGCTAACCTACCTCAACCAATTAGTCACCTTCCTTGGATTAAGGAAAGGCTTTATCTACTTTACACTAATTAGTCACTTCCCTTAAATTAAGGAAAAATAGATTTACAACAAGTATGGGTTTAAGCTTACCCTAGAGATACACCCAAGGTAGCTTACCCTAGAAGCTAACCCTAAACCCATCGGAACACACTTCAACACTTCATTCCTTCAACACTCCCCCTCAAGCTGGATCGAGGAGGTTAATTGAACCAACCATTCTTGTCCAAAAAACGATGAAATGGAGATGATGCCAGTGCATTGATAAAGAGATCTGCCAGTTGATCATGGCTTCATGTGAAGATGGTCCATATGACTATAGTTTGAACTTGAGCTCTAATGAAATGGCAGTCCACTTCGATATGTTTGGTTCTTTCATGAAACACAGGGTTGGCAGTGATGTGTATGGCTGCTTGATTATCGCACATAAGGGACACAGAGGACAGAGTAGGGAACCCTAAGTTTGAAAGAAGCCCTTTAAGCCAAATAAGTTCACAGGCAGTGGCTTCCATGGCTCGATATTCAGCCTCTGCGCTGGAACAAGCAATTACTTGTTGCTTCTTGTTCTTCAAGTAACAAGATTGCACCCCATAAATGTACAATAGCCTGCGGTATATTTCTATCACATGCATTCCCTGCCCAATCTGCATTTGTGTAGCCACTAATGGTAGTGGACTTATTGTTATGCATGATGATTCATTGCCCTATTGACCTCTTGAGGTAGCGCAAAATTCTTTTAACAATGTGAAGGTGATCAATAACGGGAGATTGCATAAATTGGCTTGCCAAGCTCATTGTATATGTGATATCTGGATGTGTGATGGTGAGATATATAAGCTTCCCTACTAACCATTGGTAATAACTCACATCATGCATGGCTTCTCCATCTATATTAAGCCTCAGTTTGCAATCCACAAGAGTGATGGCAGGTTTGTAATCAAGCATGTTTGCTTCATGAAGAAGATCTAGTACATATTTGCGTTGATGGAGAAATAGCCCCTTTGAAGATTTTACCATTTCAATACCCAAAAAGTACTTGAGCAGCCCCAGATCTTTGATAGCAAATGTTTGATGTAGTGAACATTTCAGTGCCTCAATTTCAACAACATTGTCTTCTGTGATAATGAGGTCGTCCACATAGATGAGAACCAATAATTTCCCACTGGTACCAGTTCTTACAAACAGTAAGGAATCATCATTCCTTCGCATAAAACCAGCATTCTCGAGTACTGAACTGAGCTTAGCATACCAAGCTCTTGGGGATTGTTTCAATCCATATATTGCCTTGTGCAATTTACACACCATGTTGCCTTCATAGCCATTATAGCCTGGATGGGGTTGCATATACACTTATTCTTGTAACTCTCCATGAAGAAAAGCATTTTTCACATCCATTTGATAGAGGGACCACCCACAATTTACAACAACTGAAAGTAAAACCCTCACATAATTCATCTTGGCCACAAGTGCAAATGTTTCTTTGTAATCTAACCCAAAGGTCTGGGTGAAACCTTGAGCTACAAATCTAGCCTTGTGTCTTTCGATAGAACCATCAGCCTTGAATTTGATCTTGTAAATCCAACAATTTCCAACTGTCTTTTTTCCTTGTGGTTGTTGAACTAAACTCTACGTGTTATTTTCTTCCAGTGCATGAAGCTCATCTACCATGACTTGACTCCATTGTGGAAGGAGTGATGCTTCTCGGAAACTCCTAGGTTCACAGTGTTTATCAATTTCACTGAGAAATGCAGCATTAGAGGTAGAGAACTTACGAAAACTGATGCCTTCAGTGATAGGGTGTCGTGAGGCATAAGTAACATAATCTTGCAACCTAGTTGGAGGTTTCCTTATTCAAGGAGGATTTCTTTTAATCACTTGAGGCTCTGTGAGAGGTTGAAGTGATCAGAATGAGACTCATCATTCTCTTCACTAGCAAGAATTGAACTAGCAGTGACTGAGTCAGTTTGCACTTTTTCACCATCAGAAATCACAAAGATTGAATTTTCTTCCAACACATGAGGATTAAAGTTCTGAGGGAATGGAAATAATTCAAACAATTCTGCCCCTTAACTTGTAGTAGTTCCTTTGGAAGTGAAATAAGGATAGTCTTCTTCAAACTTCACATCTTTTAACACAATGCACTTCTTAGTGGCTGGATTGAAGCACTTATATCCCTTTTAGGTGGAAGAGTAACCCAAAAACACACACTTGGTAGCCCTGGCATCTAATTAGTCATGATTCAAGGCTTGAATGTGAACAAAGCAAACACATCCAAATACCTTGAGGTGTGTCAAATCAATCTTTTTGCCTTTGAGTACTTCATAGGGAGATTTGAACTCTAGCACTCGACTTGGGAGTCAATTGATGAGATAAGTGGCAGCGAGGATTGCAAATGACCAAAATTTCTTTGGAACATTCATGTGAAATATAAGAGCACGAGTCTTCTCAAAGAGATCCCTATTCTTTCTCTCGGCTACTCCATTTTGTTGTGGAGTTCCTACACAACTGGCTTGATGTATGATGCCCTGAGAACTTATGTATTGAAGCATGTTGTTGGATAAAAATTTAGTGCCATTGTCTGATCTTAAGACTTTAATGTTTGATTGAAATTGAGTTATAACATGCAGTTGAAAGTCTTTGAAAATGTTTGGGACTTCACTCTTTGATTTCATAAGGTATAAAAAAACTCATTCGAGAGAAGTCATCAACAAATATAACAAAATACTTAAAACCTTCCATTGGTTCAGTTACTGGTCCTCATACATCAGTGTGAACCATTTCAAAGGGTTTACTTGTCTTAGACATTGAATTACCAAAAGGTAGTCTAGTAAACTTAGAAAATTGACAAGTATCACAAGTAAGATTAAATTTACAAAAAAGTGGAAATAGTTTTGACAAGACAACTTCAGAGGGATGAGCTAATCTCTTATGCCAAAGTGGTTTTCATTTATGGACTTCGATTGAGCTTGAAGAGCCTGAGAAAAATAGGCATTCTTGCACAAGTAGTAAAGTCCATTTATGAAGACCCATTCACCAATCATCTTCATGGTGAGAACATCCTGAAAAATTATATTATCTGGTGAGAAAATAGCACGGCAATTTAGGGTCTTTGTGAGTTTTCCAATTGACATAAGTTGGAAAGGAAAGGTTGGTACATATAAGACAGTAAAAGGTATTTTGTGTGAGAGTAAGTTTACTTCCCCTTTGCCCAAAACTAAGACATTTTCCCCATTTGCAACTAAAACATGTGAAGGACTCGAAAAACATTTAAAATGATGCAAGTTTGTGACTTTGTTTGTCATATGATCTATGGCACCTGAATCTATTACCCAACAATCATTTTCAGTACTAGTCAATTTGGCAGTAGTGAAGGCTTTGAGTATACTTGGTGCTTCTTCTTGTGTTACCTTCTCATTTCCAGCAAAAAAGCGGTAAACGGTCCCAACATAGTTGTATGTCTGCCCTCATCCTTGCTTTGAGCTTGTGAACCTCCTCCATGTCCCTTACTTTGAAGATAGGTTGCAAATTCATTGATGAGTGACAATGGATTAACAATGAATTCCATGGATCCTTATGAGACAGTAGGAGAGTGGGCATTAGCAAGTTAAGCCTTGGGTTGAGAGTGAAATTGTTGTGAGGATCTTGGTATCATCTTCCTATCTTTGTTAAATATAAGCTTGAGTTTAGGATGAAGTTCCCAACACTTGTCTTCCACATGACCAACACCATTGCAGTATTTGCATTTAAGGTGTGTATTTCTTCCCTTGTACCCATTTGCCTCTGAGTTCTTGTAGTTTGAGGTATGTGCACGAGTCTCAGTCAATCTTGAGATGTGCTCATAATTCATCACTTTATTCCTTGCTTCTTCTCATTGAATAGTTGCACAGACATTGTTAAAGGTGGACAGTTCTTAACTCAACAATATGTGACTCCTTAGGTCCTCGTGTTCGAAGTTCAAACTCCTTAACAGCTGATAGATTTTGTCTTCATTAGCTTGTTTCAAGAGAGTGGTAAGCTCTGTGGTATGAGGGAGATAAACATCCAACTCATGCCACATGGCCTTGAGACTCCCAAGGTGTTGAACAAACTCATTTCCTTCTTCTTGGGCACTAACAATGTCATTCTTAAGTTCAAAAACTTGTTCATAATTTTTTTGATTTCCATACATATCTTGCAAGGCTTTCCAAAGATCAAGTGACGAATTGTAATAGTTGAAAATCTCAGCAACATGTTTCTCCATGGTGTTGAGGAGTAAGGACATGACAAGTTGATCCTTGCAAAGCCATGCACTATATGTTGTCGATGAGCTGTCTCGAGCCTCCATGCTTCCATTAACAAACCCTAATTTCCTTTTGCCTCTGAGAGTTAGTGAAACAGCTCGAGACCAAGGAAGATAATTGAACTCATTCAAGAGAACTAAACACAGATGTTGATTGGTGTTAACCTCAATGCAGGATCTTCCAAGAATGGATGCAGAGGGACTTCAATGCTTCATTTAGCCTCAAGGGTCTTCAAGATGCTGAGAAGGCTTGAACTAGACTCTACAAAGCTCAACATATGACAAAGGTTCAGTTGGAATCTAAGAGATCAACATATAAAGGCAGAGAGGCAAGCCAACAGAGTAAGATGCTACAAGGAGAAGCACTCAAAAACCTCACCCTCTTTGGAGAAGCTTGTGGAAGAAGACTCTGCCTTGGAGGCAAGGATTATAGAGGTGACTTCTGAAATTGAAAAGTTGGAGGAGTAACTGTTTGTAGTTAAAGCTGAACAAATGACTTTATCTAACCAACTTTACTAGAAGATTAAAAAAGTTAAGAAAGTAAATGTTGAAGTTGAGGATGCTAAAGCACAATTAGTCAATAGTACTATTGCTTTGGAAGAGCCTGGCAAAATTTTTACTATCATGCAAACATATCATTCTAGGATAACTGCCCTAGCCAAGGATGTAAAACTGTTGAGTTAATCCTTATGTAACTCCAATATTTGATGAAATAAAAGATGACTTTTTCACTTTAGCTTGTATTTCCTCCTTGAAACTCAATTGTGGTTAACATATATGCTGATTTTAATTTTCTCACAATGCTTGGGTCTCTTCAACATAAGAATCCCTAACATCCCACAAGGCTGGGTGATACTTCTTAAAAAACATAGCATGGATTGGACGTCTTTGCAAGTTTCCTTCTAAATCTGCCAAGTAATACCCTCCCCTGTGTAGTACCTGATTTATAGTGAAGGGGCCTACCTCTAACTTGAACTCCTACAGGCAAGAATGCTTTCCACACTAATTCCCTTTCTTTGAAGGCTTTCAATTTCACCTTCTTGTTGTATGCTCGAACAACATCTCTTTTTCCTTCTTGAATTTTATTTAAAGCTTCAATTCGGGCTACATCTAGATCTTCAACTCCTTGACACATAGCCTAAATGTATTCCTCACTGTATAGGCTAAATTGGTTTTGAATTCTAATAGAACTTACATTAATCTTCATGGGGAGTTCAACGTCTTGCTCGAAGGTTAAAGCATAAGGAGTAGTTCTAGTTCCAGCCCTCTTGGAGGTTCTGTAAGCCCACAAAGTGTCTCCTAACTTTTCATGCAATTTCTCTAGACTATCCGCCAACATTATCTTAATAATATTCACCAAGACCTTGTTACTAGCTTCTGCTTGACCGTTTGACTAACCGCAAGGACTAGATTGGATCATCTTTATCTTGAACTTACTTGCAAACTCTTCTATCTACCTCTCTTGAAATAAAAGATGGCCCACGGTCTATAACAATTGTCTCGGGCACCCCATACCTATGTCAGATCTTGGTTTCAATGAATTTTTTTACAATACTTAAAGTGATATTCTTCATAGCTGAAGCTTTTACCCACTTGGTAAAGTAATCAGTTGCCACAATTATGAATGTGTGTCCTTTGCTAGAAGTTGGGTAAATTTTCTCGATTAAGTCCATTGCTCATCCTTTGAAAGGCAAAGGCTTGACCATAGGGTTCAAGGGTACTGAGGGCGCATGTTGGAGAGGTCTATCTCTTTGACATTCCTCACACCCTCAGGCATAGGCCTTGTAGTCTTTTTCCATGTCGGGCCATAAGTAACCATATCTTTCGAGTAACCACCTCATCTTAATTCCAGCTTGATGTGATCCACAGATTCCTTCATGTATCTCGGCCATGACTCTTATTGATTCTTTTTTGCCCAAGCATTATAACAAAAGTCCATCTGGAACTTTCTTAACAAATTCTCCTCCCATATGACATACTTAGTTGCTTGCTATCTATTTCTCTTACTTGTGGGGAAAGAAGGATTTTTCAAGTATTAAGTAATAGATGACCTCCAATCTTCTGTCTCTGGCTCCGTAGTCATTACATCTAGATTGAATTCTCTATCAAAGATAGATGGAAGATTTCTTCTTTGCACTTCCACCTCCATCTCGAATTTTCTTTCTTAGATTTGTGCTCCAGAAGCCATTTGTGCCATCTCATTAGCCGTTGCATTTGATTCTCTGGGAATATAGTTGACCGATATTTTCATACCCCAATAACTTAATAATTGAGTGGCTGCCAAGTAATAACCAGCCATGGTAATGTATCCACACTTGAATTCCCTATTTAGCTGATTGATTACCAACTCAGAATCACCAAACACTTCAACTTCAGTTGCCCCTAATTCTATCAAGATTTCCAGGCCAATTATCAATGCTTCATATTCTGCCTGATTGTTGGTAGTATCTTGATAATCCAGGAGAAATGAATAACAATGGTGAGCACCCTTCGGATCAATGATGACAATCTCAACTCTAGTAGCATTTTGAGTGCAAGATCCATCATAGTTGTTGGAAATGTGCCCTAAAACCAATCATATGATGATACTTTACAGACATTTCACATGTTAAACTAATATAGTTTAATTTAAAGGGCAAAGATTATTGTTTGAAGCTGTCTCATATAAATGTTATAGGCTTAAACGATAAGTCCAAGGCATATGTAATTGGGAGAATGCAATCTAAAGAAGTTAGATTCATGAAACCATTCTCTTTCGAATACATATCCTAAACGTTCCTGATCATAGGATTACCAATTGGGCATTGATAGTCCGTTAAGAGCAGTACGTGCTATATCTTCTCTTAGGGAGAGTGATTGGTCTCGAGTCATTGGTGTGACTGACACCAAGACAAGCATGTAGATGCTCAATAGAGAATAAGTCCACTGAACACGATTAACAAGGAGTTCTCATACTCATGTCACATGAGAACTCATGGTTGAGATAATGGAAAGTAGTCATTTGACCTGAGGCATCATAGTTGTCTTATGGTTAGGTCCTTGATCTTTGACTATGTCAAAGTCACTCCGTCAGAGGGTGTCCACGACATAGTTAGGGTTAAGCCACTTAGCCATGGAGGCAAGTGAATGCACAACAAGGGATCTCTAACCTTCAAACTGTTTGAGGGAGAATACTCTATGATATGATTAAGAATCTCTGGCCAGAGTATGAATGAGATTTAGGAAATCGTTCCAAATCACATTCAAGGTAATCATATAAGTAAGAGAATCACATTGGATAGTAGACATGAATAAACTATCAAACCAAATAATGTGGTCAAGAGTATTGTATTAGAGAAAGACCGTATTGCATTGTAATCCTATACTGAATAGGTTCTCCACCTCTTCTGATTAGCGTGGGTAACCATGACACATTGCTAGGTGTCACTCATGGTTTGTGGAAGCCCTAAACGTGTATAATCACTAAAGAGAGAATTGAAAGTAAGTTTCAATTCACAATCGATTTGAAAGAGTTCTAATCGCCCACTACCTCGCTAAAAGGAACCTAATGGATCGTACACCGTGTAAGTTAGAGATTGAAGCAACAACAGAGATGAGTAAGGATAATTAAATAGTTTAATTATTTATGGCAATGATTAATTAATATGACGATTAATCAAACAAATAAGTTCATTTTAGACCTCAGGTTAGTTTTGGGCCTTAAGGCCCAATGGGCTTTGAATGTCAAGCCCATTAACTTAAGTTGTATGACAACTTAATGAATAAAGATTCAAGAGGGCCCAAATAGCCCAAAAGCCATAAGATGGTCAGCCATATGTTGAAAGAAAGGCCTTTTGTTCTCTAGGTCGCTTAATTGAAGGGACTATATAAAGAACTTTATAGCCAAAATTCTTTTAGGGTTTCTTTTGGAGAAAATTGGAGAGAACATGTTTCTCCCTTTCTCTGTAGGAGGCCGGCCCCCTTGGAGGAGATTAGCTAGCAATCTTTCCTCCTCCAAGGTCACTTACCTCTTCTTCAAGTCCATGCTTGGTGTGGAAAATTAGAGGTTCTCAACTTTGGGAACTTGGAGAATCCTTTCAACCATCATCATCCAAGAAATCCATGGATCTAAGAAGGAAGGAATGAAGGCCCTCTCCTTGGGTGATTAGCCTTTGCTTATGCAAAGAGGAATCAACAAAGGTATAAGATTTCTCAACTCAGTTTGTTCTTGAGTTGAGTCTTGGTTCACCTTTCTACTAGGCTTTGAATTTCATGGGTAATGTTTTGTTTTTTAGTGCATGCAAGCATGATTCCGCATTTAATTGTTAATTGCATGCCATAGATGTTGCTCAAATGAACATGTTTTTCACAAAATTTCCTTCAGGTCGTATCAAGAGCCTAGGTCTAGTAGTTGGTGAATCCTTTTGGGTTTTGTATTTTCATAGTTTATGATTTGAATGTTGTAATTGTTACAAGCTTTGAATGTAAATTTTGTTAGAAAATTTGCCATCTCAAATGTTGTAGATGTAGTTCATATGAGCATGAATTTTGAAGCTAAAATTTGGTGCCATGTTTTTGGGGAAATTCTGCCAAATCCAAAGGGTGGATTTTTGGGTTCATGTTTGTCTTGTTAAAAGTATTTTCAAGTGACCTTAGGACCCTTAAGTACCCTAGTATGGTAATATGTTTTTTCACTTAAGTTTGAGAGTTTTTGGGGTGTCTTTGGGTGAAAAAATGTTCATGGAGCTCTTATGGGTTTTCATGGATGTTCTTCATTGTTCTTGTTATGTTTTTGGCAAGAACAAAAAGGTCGGGTATTTTGATTCAAAGTTTTGGTTTACATAAAGTTTTTGTTAGTGATGGATGGTTTGAATTTTCAATCCTTTTCTATCATTCACACCATATCAATCACTTACACCTTTTCCTTGTTTCAAGGATCCATGTTTTATGAAAATCACTTTTTCAAACCAACCCATCACCTTTTCAACCCATCACCTTTCACTTTGTTTAAAAATTTCAAAAGTTTATTGACAAAACTCTCACCAAAACCGGCCACCCCAAAAGTAGGGTACTTTTGGGGCTTTTATGCAATTACATAAAGTTTGGACACTTTTGTGTATTTGTACTTTGACCCGAAAGTTTACGTTTTTACGTAAAGGCCCAAAATCACTAAAGGACAAAATGTTTTGCTCCTTTAATGAAGTTTTTGTATTTGATGAAATTTTTGGTTTCTAGTTGTAATTACATGAAGTAGTGAACTTTTGTGTTTTTACAAAGTGACCTCAAAAGTTTGTGTTTTGCAATATAGCCCAATGGTTGAGGTTATTGCTTTTTCGGCCCAAATTAGTTGAGAACAAAATAGTTTTGTATCTTTAAATGAGAATTGGATTTTCATTTCATTTAGCTCCATTTAAATCAATTATATGGAAACAAAAACCAAATGAAAATGTTGCATTCAAGTTTAATTAGTTAAAGCGTTAATTAATTAAAGAAAGGGTGATTATAACCTAAGCTACAATAATTGAGCTTTGTGAAAGGCTGTCTCAAATTTGTTTGAACCATGGGAATGTGTAGATTAGATTTTGGTTGTAATTTGATATGATCAAATATTGTAAAAGAGCATAAGCTCTTCTTTACTTTAAAGTAATTTGTTTTGATCAAATGTTGTAAAAGAGCATAAGCTCTTCTTTACTTTGATATGCATGAAATTGAAGTAGAGGGTCCAATGCCCAATAAGAAAACACGCCTTAATGTGATTAAATGCGTAACTAAAACCAATCACCATTCCTAGACCGAGATTTAACACTAGGCTCGTGTTGGATCGAATCAAAGGTTCATAGTCATCCTAAGGCCCTAAGGCAACTATATAGTCCATCAATGAATGCAAACCTTCTGTTAGTAGTACCATATACTCTTGCCTTAAAAACCATTTTACAAGCATAGTGGGAGTATCATGTACAACTAAATCAATCACATGGGCTGGTTTGGTATTGCTGTGCTTTGAAAAAAAGCTGTTGTAAGAATAAGCGGCTGTGCTGTGAGAATAAGCGGCTGTGAAATAAATCAGCAGAGTGTTTGGTAAACTTTTTTGTAAAAGTGCTTTTGAAAAAAAAAGAAGTCTAATAGTGGGTCTTTTCATTAAAGAAGTACTGTAGCTCCATGTGCTTTGAAAAAAAGCCAGTTTTCCAAAGCTGCAAATAGCAGCTTCAGCTTTTTCCTTTGATTTCAGCTTATTCTCACAGCAGCTTCCAAAATAAGCCATTTTTTTTCAGTTTACCAAACACCTAAAACCCTCACAGCTTTTTTTCATGGGTGCTTTTTTTTTAAGCACCTCACTCCCAAACTAGGTCGTAATAGGACCAAATTGTTTTAATAAGATTAAAATGCATGCTTATATGTGATGAGACCTAACACCCTCAACCAAACCATTATTAAGTTGATAAGCATGAGAGTGCTTTGAACACTCTTTCATGGCCTTCCACCATGGCAGGCTCCGATCGTTTGTGACTCAAACACTGACTTCACCCTATCATGGGGGAGTACAAAGTGCGTGCTTACACTCAGGAGGAGTTCTATATGCATACATGATGTTGTGAAGGTAGGCAACGAGAATGATCAACATCATATCATTGTGAGGTTGTTCTTGAACCCCTACTCAAACTTGCATGGTGGGAATGACTTAACCAAGTGCAATGGAGCACACATCATATCATTGTGAGGCTTCATTCTCTAGAGGCCAAATAAGATGGGTACTTGCAAGAGATGCAAATGAGTAAGCGTATTGTCTCATTATTATTAATGCTAGCTAACATCATATTATTGTGAGGTGGGCTTGGTAATGACGAGTCTCCCATACCCTACTAAGAGTTTCCTCCAAAACTCTCGAATTCCGATGAGGGATATGAAATTTGCCAAAAATAGTGGGTGGTGCTATTTTATTTAAAGACCTGGATCAAATGGCTTAAAATCAATCAATTTATATTTGTTATGTATTTATTTACCAATATATTTGCAAACGCTATCCAAAACTTGACAAAGAAAAAGCCGAAAGCTTTACTTTCCGGACTTGGTACTACAATCCCATAGATTGTCTTTAATGGCTTGTATATGTACCTAAGTAGTCTCAGCCTCGCAATCTTCCTATTGATAATGTATCATTGGAAGAACATGTTAGATAAGTCTATCATAAAGAGGACAACACTTTTAATGTCATAATTCTTCAATTACAAATTTTTGTATGAAGAAGTAAGAGTTGCTTTGAACAACCCTTAGTTAACGCAAACATTAGTGCTCGTTTCTTTGTTACATGAACAAGGAACTTGAGAAGTAAGCACAAGGGCATGGACACTTTATGTGCCATGATTCTTCACTTACAAATTGTTGTATGAAGAAATGAGAGTTGCCTTGAACAACTCTTGAAAGTTTGTAATTATGTTTAGAACATAATGGTTGGTTGACAAAAATAGTCCATCAACATGGACTTATGATGATTTTGAATCATTGAGTGTTGAAGTGTTAAACCACTTCACGAGACGGAAACTAGGCGAGGACTTCACTTTTGTGTCCCTATCCAAATGGTTTACTAAGTTTATTGTAAACTATATAGTGAACAATAACCACATGCTCTCCAAATTGTTTGATGTATATAACACAATTGAAATAAGTTTCAAGAGAGATAGTGGGAGTTTAGGGACCATGACTATTGTAGTAAAAGGAGAGGTCAAATGAAGAAGGTGAAATAACTCCAAGGGAACAAACTTTCTTTATGAAAGGATGGACATTGGAATGGGTATTTGCAAGAAATGTCTTGCAAGTGTCAAGAACACACCTTTCGAAGGTGTTGTAAATTGTTCTTGAATAGTTCAAAACAGTTGGTTCTTCTACTTGAATGATTGATTCCGTATTAGTAACTATGTTTTACAATCGTTGTAAAAGTGTGGCTAATAAGAAGTAGAAGATTAATAAGAGAGAAGAAAGTACTTCACATTCAGAATGTGAATCAAATGTAGATCTCTGTGAAAGCAGGTAGTACTTACTTCCTCATATGAACTACCAAAGAAAATGGAAAAACAAAGATTGTCTTTACATTCCAATTGAATAAAGGAACTTAATTCCGTATGAGAAATGGATAAATAACAAAACATTGTTCTTTATTAATGAATGATTAGATTATTGTAATCTAATTTATTATCTCTATAGTAGAGATGATATGGTAGTGTTAACTATTTAGAATATAATGATGCTTAAAACCCAAAAGGTTGCAATGTAGTGACTAATCCGAACTAAGTTGTGATACCTCTAAAACATAAATTACAAGTTGGTCATAGATGGATGCTTTGGAGCTTTAGATCCGGATCCAATGCCTTCTTGTTAAAATTGTATAGAGGCAAAATGTTTGAATTGTTATTCTTTTGGAAAGGAAGAAAGAATCACAAGGTTGTTGAGGTTAATTCACTTAGATGTTAGTGGCACTTGTCCACAACATAATACTACTCATGTTGTATGACATTCACCGAAGATTATTGTCGGTTGGACTATCGTTTATTTTGAATAAACACAAGTCCGAATACTTTGTAAAAGGTTTCAAAGAATTCAAGAATGTAAGTTGATGAGGAAGACGTCTAAAGTATTTACCTCCTTAGATTTGATCCAAGGAAAGGTAACACTTTAGAACAGTTTCCTTGAAAGATATCAAGGAAAGAAGCATCATAAGATAATGGATTTCTCCATTAGGAGAAGAACGAACTTGAATAAGATTTAGTTTGTTGGATGTTATCAATTACCCATATATAGGATATATACTTCTAAGACAATATGATTGTCAATTAGAAGATCTTCCAAAATTTTCATGACTATATAGGATGTAGTTGGAAAGAAAGATAAGTCTTAATTGTGTTAAGATTTGGGGTTGTGTGCTAATAAGCAATATTTGTTTGATAATTATCTTGTGGATATCCTTAAATTAACCTTTGGATATCACTTCTATAAATCAAAAAACAAATGTTGTTTTGTTGGGTAGTTCATTGTAATCCTACAATATGATTTGCCTAAGCGCAAGTAAGCGAGAGATAGAACTCAAAGAATGGGTTCTTTGAGAGACAAGATGGTAATCAACAAATATAACAACCTAGTTCCTACATCACAAGCTCCAAGGTAGTCAAGAAGGATTTATAAACTGTCTCAGTTGAATGGTTTGAACTTTATGACTATGTCATAGAGTTACACTTCTTAATTCGAAAGAAATAAGAATGAAAATCCT
Organism: Malus asiatica; assembly: GCA_033882615.1. Taxonomy (NCBI): domain Eukaryota; kingdom Viridiplantae; phylum Streptophyta; class Magnoliopsida; order Rosales; family Rosaceae; genus Malus; species Malus asiatica. Next base: position 43,651,294 of record CM066503.1, on the reverse strand, counting down.
TATGACTACATTGAGTGTATATACAACATATAATCAAGGAAATGGTAAATTACCATTTGACCCGAAATAATGAAACCTTCATAGCTAATTGGTAGCTTAAAGTGACTACAATAAAAGAGAATGGTTGACTTGGAAGAAACCATCTTTGACATAGTCTTGGTTTCAATTAATTCAAAGATTGCTAGCTACAACTAAATGGTAATTCAATGTTTGGACATAATATGGGTTTCCGAAACCATTATTAAGATAGTCTTGATAATATATGTCTGAAACTATGAATCACAAGACATGTAAGTTGTAGAGATCCATCCATCATGAATCTTAGCAAGCTAGTGGGAGCTATAAGCGTCTTATGAGAGAAAGATCAAATCGTTTGATTTCTCATAAAGATGTAAATGAATCTTTTGTTTACTAGGTTTACAAAAGATTAGTGGGAGTCAATCATGTTCCTAAATTTGAATATATACATATATGATATATTAATTCTGGAAATGAAAAGAATACTTCTTCGTTAAAGTTATGACTTTAAACATTCTATAACGATAGAATGTATATGGGAGACATAGTCTATAAACATGGGATGGAAATCTATAATGATAGATTTCAGGATATAATTGGATTATATCAAGCCTTAATGATAGACAAAAGATGCTAGGAAGTTTCTCATATGATGATAAACTTCAATCAGAAGGACAACTCTAGTGAGATTAGGAAGTTGCTCTTCTCAAAGGGAACGTACCCTTTTAGACTCCTAAAGAAACATAATGCATAAATATAATCCTTTATGCATACGTAGAAAAGTGATTTACGTATTTCATATTGTATGAAAAACATTGATATGAGTTGTACCTAGAACGGTATAAGACGATATCAGTGCAAGCCCAGGATCAGAACCATGGCATCAAGTGAGTCCTTAAGTATTTAAGAAATACCGATATATTCCTCAAAGAATGAGGAAGAATTAGAGTAACGTAATGGAAGCGTAAATGTATTAGAATATGAATCTAATCCATCATTGCATGTTTCTTCATTATGAATGAAGAGATAATCAAATATCTCTTTATTATGACTAAAGAGATATTTAAATGGAAACATTAAAAGTAATGACTTTACTGTGTTCCATTGTGAATGCAAAATATATTGCCATATAGAAGCTTACAACAATGTTGTTTGGATGAGAAAGTTCATTCATGCTCTCTATTCGGTTCCAACCAGAAAGTGTCTCTAGTGTACCGACACTACGACACTAATGGGGCGATAGCTCAAGCCAGGGAATCAAGGTCTCATCATGATCCGAACTCAAATGAGAGACTAAACCACATGATTAAGAATCATGTATAATAGTGACGTCGTTATTCTCAAGTTTACTTCTATGGATAACATATAGATATCCATTATCTAGGCCTACTACTCAGCCATTTTTTAAATGACTACTAAAGAGGTATCATCATTGATGACAGAGCTGATTGACTCTAGTGCAAGTGGGAGATTGTTGGAAATGTGCCCTAAAACCAATCATGTGATGATACTTTACGGACATTTCACATGTTAAACTAATATAGTTTAATTTAAAGGGCAAAGATTATTGTTTGAAGCCATCTCATATGAAAGTTATACGCTTAAACGATAAGTCAAAGGCATATGTAATTGGGAGAATGCGATCTAAAGAAGTTAGATTCATGAGACCATTCTCTTTCGTATACATATCCTAAACGTTCCTGATCATAGGATTACCAATTGGGCATTGATAGTCCGTTAAGATCAGTACGTGCTACGTCTTCTCTTAGGAAGAGTGGCTGGTCTCAAGTCATTGGTGTGACTGACACCAAGACAAGCATGTAGGTGCTCAATAGATAATGAGTCCACTAAACATGATCAACAAGGAGTTCTCATACTCATGTCATATGAGAACTTATGGTTGGGATAATGCAAAGTAGCACTTTAACCTGAGGCATCATAGTTGTCTTTGTCGGAAATGTGCCCTAAAACCAATCATATGATGATACTTTACGGACATTTCACATTTTAAACTAATATAATTTAATTTAAAGGGCAAAGATTATTGTTTGAAGCCATCTCATATAAATGTTATACGCTTAAACGATAAGTCCAAGGAATATGTAATTGGGAAAATGCGATCTAAAGAAGTTAGATTCATGAGACCATTCTCTTCCGTATACATATCCTAAACGTTCCTGATCATAAAATTGCCAATTGAGCATTGACAGTCCATTAAGATCAATACGTGTTATGTCTTCTCTTAGGGAGAGTGACTGGTCTCGAGTCATTGGTGTGACTAACACGAAGACAAGCATGTAGGTGCTCAATAGAGAATGAGTCCACTGAACACGATCAACAAGGAGTTCTCATACTCCTGTCACATGAGAACTCATGGTTGGGATAATGCAAAGTAGTCCTTTGACTTGAGGCATCATAGTTGTCTTGTGGTTAGGTCCTAGATCTTTGACTATGTCAAAGTCACTCCGTCAGAGGGTGTCCACGGCATAGTTGGGGTTAAGCCATTTAGCCATGGAGGCAAGTGAATGCACAACAAGGGATCTCTAACCTTCAAACTGTTTGAGGGAGAATACTCTATGATATGATTAAGAATGTCTGGCCAAAGTATGAATAAGATTTAGGAAGTCGTTCCTGTTGGAAGTATGCCCACAAAGCCACTCATTTGATGTAATAGCTTTTGGAATACTTATTGTATTAAACTATTATATGTTTAATGGAGGGCAAAGCTTATTGTTAATCACTATTTATTGTATCATGTGTTTAAGCGATAAGGGAATCCAAGGAATGTATTTTATCTAAGAGAGAAGTGATTTAAGTAAGTTAGATTAACGAGACCTTTCTCTTATGTTTATTCCTAAAACATTCCAAGCCATAGGATTGTCAATTGGGCATTGACAATCCGCTAAGGTTAGTATGTGTTATGTCAACTCAAGCATGAGTATGACTAGTCTCAAGTCATTTAGTATTGGACACTAAGACAAACACATAGCTGCTTGAAAGAGTAATCGAGTACACTGAACAACGATCAAAAGAGAGTTCGAGCATACATGTCATGTAAGAACTCGTAGGTTGCAATATGCAAAGTAGTGCTTTGACCTAAGGCATCATAGATGTCTAATGGTTAGGTCCTTGATCTTTGATCATGTCAAAGGCATTGCATTGAGAGTGTCCACGACACTGTTGGGGTCAAGCTATCTAGTCATGTAGGCATATGAATGCACAACAAGGGATCTCTAACATTCCATGGTGGAAGGAGAATACTCTAAGATTTGATTCGGAAGTCTTTGGCCAAAGCATACGAATATGACTTAGGAAGTATGTTCCAAATCATATTCAATTGAATCATATAGAGAAGTATTACATTGGAGAGTAGACATGAAACAAACTATCACTCAAACAATGTGATTAAGAGTATTGTATTAGAGAAGGACCGTATTGCATTGTAATTGTAACTGGATAGGTTCTCCAACCAATTCTACTTAGCTTGGGTAACCATGACATGCTGCTAGGTGTCATTCATGGTTTGTGGAAGCCCTGAAGATTAGCAAAAACTAATCTTAATCAAAGGGAGAATTGAAATGTAGTTTTAATTCATAATCGTTCGTTAAGAGTAACAATCGCCCACTGCCTCGCTAATTGGAACCTAATGGATCGTACACCGAGTAAGGATGAAAGTGAAGAAATATAAATGATATGGATAAGCAATTAAATGGTTTAATTGAGAATGGTCAAGATTAATTAATTAGTTAATTAATTTTACGAAAGGTTCGTATTGGGCTTTTAAGTTAGTTTTGGGCTTCGGGGTCCAAAAGGGCTTGGTCCACTAGGTGTTTGGATTAAAACTGGACTTTGGGCTCAAGAAAGGAGTCAGCCCAAAAAGAGGCCTGGAGGAATAGAAGATCAAGGCCCGGCCAAAACTTAGGGAAGCAGGAAAGGCCTTTTCTGACTTGATACAATTCATAAGGACCACTTGCTTACCTACCCAAGGACCAAGTGGTGTAGACTGACCAGCCCATAAAGTACTTTATGGTGGCATTACATGTAAAAAAGCTGATGAGTCATCACCCTCAAACCGCATTCGGGCAAAGCTGTTGCTACAGGAGGCTAAACCGAGTTGTCTATAAAAGGAGGAAGAGAAGACAGGAATAAGGACACTCAATCAAACAAACAAATGCAAGCCCAAACTCTGCTCAAAGCCAGATTTTCCTTCAAAACGAAGCTGTAGTCAGCCCAAGCCTTAATCCCATTTGGGACAAGCCTTTTTCCCCCGCGGGATAATCTTTTCTTCCAACCTCTGTAATAGCTCTGCTACCTTGTTTGAACTTGTTGTAGTATCGATTCACCTTTTTGTATTCCCCTCTCCCCCTTTCTCCCTCTAAGCTTTCAGACCTTTGACAAAACTACAAAGATAGGGACCTGCAAGACGATCAGCCTTAACTGATAAGGTTTAATCTTGCCCGACCGTCTTTGCTTTGTTTTTGTCTTTTCATTCTTTAAAGCCTAGCAATATGTTGTATACTTCCAGTTATATGCAAGTTGTTTCTAGCAAAATAATGATGAAAAGGCTTCCTCAGTATTTGGATCCGATTTGAATATATCTTCAGTGTTCAAATCAGATCCAAGTCCTAAGCCCTCGGGCATGTAAATCTGATCAGTTTAAAAGTCCTTGGCCTCAAGGCATAAAAAAGAACTTTATGTGGACTTAACCCATCCATGACAATCCTTGATAAACGAGAAGTCCGAAGTTACTTGGGGCGCAAGTAATCGACCTACCTCTTGGTTTTGTTTCTATTATATCATGATTATCATAGAACGCTTAAGTATGGAATGGATTCTGATAGGAATCCTCAAGGCCTACACCTAAGGCCCCACAAAGGCACCTATTTGGATTCATTCTATTCTGCGGTCTAGACTGTTCGAGTATAAGAACGAACTCTAATGGGAAGCCTCAAGGCCTACACCTAAGGCCCCACAAAGGCACCTATTTGTGTTCGCTCTACCTCTCGGACTTGGGTAATCAGAAGTATAATAGTGATAAAACTCTTGCAATCATAAAGACCAAATATGATGTGTTCGAGCACTGGTTTAGTTTGAAGGGAAGCCTCAAGGCCTACACCTAAGGCCTTACAAAGGCACCTATCATGTCTAAACACGGTTTCTCGGGCATATGCATATTCACAACTAAAACTCGACATCCATTCGACATCTGCCATACTGAAGATGGCAGTGGCACGCCTGAGCACCTCAAAAGTTAATCTTGATTGTGAGCCTCAAGGCCTATACCTAAGGCCCCACAAAGGCACCTTCCAAATTAACTCTATCCTTCTCTTTCAGCACTGCCCAAAGTGTCTTGCCTGAAGAGTCTTGCCCGATCAAGACTTGCCCGACAAAGCCCGATAGGAAAGCAGAAGCCCGACAGCAGCCCTCAACCGGCGCCAACCTCCCAGGGGAGCTGTGTGCTCGTTGGCCAGGAAGTCATCCCCGACGGAAATTCCTGCGATGAACACTAGGCCCATTATGTTTAAGTTGTATGACAACTAAAACAAATATGGGCAAATAGCCCAATCACTTAAGATGGCCGGCCATACCAAGGGTAGTGGAAAGTTTTCCTTAATTGCAAGTTTGTCACTCACCTAAGAAAAGAGATATAAAAGCATCTTTATAGCTTTTACCTCATTAGGGTTTTCTAGAGGCAAAGAGGTGAAACACTTTCTCTCTTTTTCTCTACAAGGAGGCCAGCCACTTAGAGAGGAGATAGCTAGCAATCTTTTCTTCTCTAAGTCATCCATTTCATCTTCACACCTCATCCTTGGTGTGGAGACTTAGAGACACCAAACCTTTGGTGTTTTTGGAGATCCTTTCCTCACATCCTCAAGGAGCAAAGGAGCATCAAAAAGGAAGGAAATCACAAGGAAGATCCAAGGAGCTAGGAGGTGACTTGAAGGCCCTCCACTTGGGTGAATCCCTTGTGTAAACAAGGATGAGCTTCAAGGGTAATGAATCTCTAAAACCTTCTTTCTCTTTAATGTTGTTAAAGAGTCTCTTGGTTCACCATTCACTAGGCTTTGAAAGTCATGGGTTTTAGAATTGTTTTGAATGCATGCCTACTTTAATGTGTTAATAGTTTGCATATGTGTTCAAATATTCTCACATGTTCTTAGCTAGGACAAATTTTTTCCTTCAGTTCCAAATCACATTCAAGGTAATCATATAAGTAAGAGAATCACATTGGATAGTAGACATGAATAAACTATCAAACCAAACAATGTGGTCAAGAGTATTGTATTAGAGAAAGACCGTATTGCATTGTAATCCTAAACTGAATAGGTTCTCCACCTCTTCTGATTAGCTTGGGTAACCATGACATACTGCTAGGTGTCACTCATGGTTTGTGGAGCCCTAAACGTGTATAATCACTAAAGGGAGAATTGAAAGTAAGTTTCAATTCACAATCGATTTGAAAGAGTTCCAATCGCCCACTGCCTCGCTAAAAGGATCCTAATGGATCGTACACCGTGTAAGGTAGAGATTAAAGAAACAACGGAGATGAGTAAGGACAATTAAATGGTTTAATTGTTTATGGCAAGAATTAATTAATATGTTAATTAATCAAATGAATAAGTTTGTTTTAAACCGTGAGTTAGTTTTGAGCCTTAAAGCCCAAATTGGGCTTCGAATCGTCAAGCCCATTAGCTTAAGTTGTATGACAACTTAACAAACAAAATTCAAGAAGCCCAAAACAGACCAAAGGCTTGGGAAAACCGGCCATATAGAGAGGGGTAGTGAACTTGGCTTAATTGCAAGTTTGCCACTCCATTGTGAGGTGGTATAAAGCCAACTTTATAGCCATTTCATCCTTAGGGTTTCTTTTAGAGAAAAGATGAGAACACAAGCTCCATTTTTCTCTCTAAGAGGCCGGCCACCCTAGAGATTTTAGCTAGCAATCTTACATCCTCTAGGTCACTCATCTCTTCTTCAAGTCCTACCTTGGTGTGGAGACTTAGAGGTTCTCAACTTTGGGAACTTGGATAATCCTTTCAACCATCCTCATCCAAGAAATCCATGGAGCTAAGAAGCAAGAATGAAGGCCCTCTCCTTGGGTGATTAGCCTTTGCTTATGCAAAGAGGAATCAACAAAGGTATAAAGTTTCTCAACTCACTTTGTTTTTAGTTGAGTCTTGGTTTATCCTTCTACTAGGCTTTGAATTTCATGGGTAATGTTTTTGTTTTTGAGTGCGTACAAGCATGATTCCGCCTTTAATTGTTAATTGCATGCCATAGATGTTGCTTAAATGAACATGTTTTTCACAAAATTTCTTTCAGTCTTGTGGTTAGGTCCTTGATCTTTGACTATGTCAAAGTTGAAGGAAAAATGTTGTCCTAGCTAAGAACATGTGAGAATATTTGAACACATAGGTAAACTATTAACATATTAAAGTAGGCATGCATTTAAAAACAATTCTAAAACCCATGATTTTCAAAGCCTAGTGAATGGTGAACCATGAAGCTCTTCAACAACATTAAAGAGAAGGAAGGATTTAGAGATTCATTACCCTTGAAGCTCATCCTTGTTTACACAAGGGATTCACCCAAGTGGAGGGCCTTCAAGTCACCTCTTAGCTCCTTGGATCTTTGATGTGAAAATTACTTGACACACAAATTAAACCCTCTTTTTGACAATTGTAGTATAAGTATAAGTAGGGTATCGTTCTAGGCCGGGGATTAGGAGGGATTGCTAATCTATTCTAAATTAATTTAAAAATATTAAATAAGACTCAAGGACACAAAACTAGGCTAAAAACTCTAATAACTCGAAACACACTTGGAATGACTCAAAATAATGGAAACACTCACTTTAGACACTAGGAACTGAAATGGACGGAAATTTAATTAAAAGACTAACAATAATGAAAACTAACTAAATAATATAATTTAATAATGGATGGGTGTTTGGTTTTTGATGAAAAGTAAATTAAACTTAATTAAATTACAGAATTGACAAAAACATAAAATTAAGGTAAAATGATAAATGACGGACTAGCTAGAGGGTTCTTCTCCACACATGACACACTTGTACATGAATTGATTTCCAATTGCTTTTCAATAGATTATGAAACTCAACACCCCAGATTAACCGTGATGCACTAATTAATCCTCAGATTTTCCTTGATTTATTGAATTGGATGAATGCATACGACAATTCAAATTATTCTCCAAAAGTCCTCTACATGAATGCATAATAGAGATACAATCAAAGATCATTACGTTCTATGAAAATCATAAGTGTTAACGAGGCATTCGTAACTATGAATGCATGATACGTTTGCCAAGAATTCAATTAACGCGATTGTGACTAGCAACCTTCACTACCAATGAATATAAACTTGTAACGATTAGGTGAAACTCATTTATATCCTAGCATCAAATTCATGCATGAAAATTAAGTATGCATCCTTAATCAACATACAAGAATTAGTTTTGAAGAAAGTAGTTAATTGAATTGCATTCACAACTTATTAAATCACAACTGAAGGTAATCAATTTATATTACAAATATATTCATGGTTTCGAATTAACCTCTAACCAAAATAAAATTAATTACACATTATTAAAACACAAATAAAATATGAGTTTGGAAAGATTAAACCGAAAGAGGATCTGCTGCGTTCGTGCCCACTTTTCTCTCCCCCTGCCCGCGTCAGACTTCCTTGCGTCAGTCTCAGCTGCAAGGGCAGCTTCCCCCGTGCTCACCTCTCTCCATACTCACCATGCCGTGCTCACCTTTGGACTCTCCCCGCTTCACTCTTCTGACCGTCATTCCTTCATGCTGCCCAAATGCAGCTCTCTGCCTCCTGCTCTATTTGCGCTGCCTTGTTTCCGCTCCAAGACCTACGTCTCTGTGAGCTGCCCGAAGGGCAGCTCCCCCCTCGCGTCTGTGTGGACTCCCCCTCTTATATTTCCTGCTTCTGACAGTCTCCCCGCGCTGGCACTGCTCCTGTAAAACACTTCCCTCTGTCGCGTCTAGCTGTCTCCTTCTTTTCTATTATTTTCCCCCATCTGACCTCACATTTCCTGCTTTTCACGTTCTCTCCCCACTATTCTATCTCTCCGTCTGACCCCAGCCACACTGCCAAGGCAGCTTTCCTATCTTCTATCCTGCTCCCTCCTAAAGGCAGCCCACCCTTTTTATTTTTCAGTCCCTTTTTCGCATCTTCTCATTTTCTTTTTCTCTGGCCAGGCAGCCCAGTGCTGCTTTTCCTTTGCCGTGACTTTTATATCTCCACATACCTTCAGCTTTTCTTTCCCTTAACTCTTCCTTTCTTCTTCTTTTATTCAATTTCTTGATAGTGTGCACTCCACTTCTCTCTTTCTCCTCACTGATATCCTCTCTTTTTGCCTATTTTATTCCTTCTTTTCCCCCCCCAAGGCACGCTGCAAAGCAGCTTGCTCCTTAATCTGCCATGCTTCCACCTGCCTTTGTCTGCACAGTTTTATTTTCTTATTTTCTGTCCCAATCTGCAAGTTGTCGTCAGCTAGACCTTCCCTTACTCAAATGTCCATAACTTCTTCTAGAAAAATGATATTAATAATCCGCGAAATGTTCTAGAAAATAGACATCTGTAGCTTTCCAAGCATATAAGGCTCATTCTCTAATTCATTCTGAGCTGTTCGCAACTTGCTCCCAAAGTCAGCTGATCTACACAGGCAGTTTTGACGAAATTATTACTTACAATTTCATTTGTTCTATTTTTATTTTCTTTGCATAACAAATCCTATAAACACAAAAATAACGTAAATAGCTCAAAAATACAAGGAACTAACTAAGAAAAGACGAGTGAATTCGAAGTAAAAATATATATAAATATGATCCGATCAATCTTCCTTGTGATTTTCTTCCCTTTGATGCTCCTTTGCTCTATGAGGATGTGAGGAAAGGATCTCCAAAAACACCAAAGATTTGGTATCTCTAAGTCTCCACACCAAGGATGAGGTGTGAAGATGAAATGGATGACTTAGAGAAGAAAAGATTGCTAGCTATTTCTTCCCTAAGTGGCCGGCCTCTTTTAGAGAAAAAGAGAGAAAGTGTTTCTCATCTTTGTCTCAAGAAAACCCTAATGAGGTAAAAGGTACAAATATGCTTTTATATCTCTTTTCTTAGGTGAGTGGCAAACTTGCAATTAAGCAAAACTTCCCACTATCCTTGCTATGGCAGGCCATCTTATGTGATTGGGCTATTTGCCCATATTTGTTTTAGTTGTTATACAACTTAAACATAATGGGCCTAGTGGACCAAACCCTTTTGGACCCCGAAGCCCAAAACTAACTTAAAAGCCCAATACGAACCTTTCGTAAATTAATTAACTAATTAATTAATCTTGACCATTCTTAATTAAAAAATTTAATTGCTTATCCATCTCATTTATATTTCTTCACTTTCATCCTTACTCGGTGTACGATCCATTAGGTTCCAATTAGCAAGGCAGTGGACGATCGTTACTCTTAACGATCGATTGTGAATTGAAACAACATTTCAATTCTCCCTTTGTTGAAGATTAGTGTTTGCTAATCTTCAGGGCTTGCACAAACCATGAGTGACACCTAGCAGTATGTCATGGCTACCCAAGCTAAGTAGAAGTGGTTGGAGAACCTATCCAGTTACAATTACAATGCAATACGGTCATTCTCTAATACAATACTCTTAATCACATTGTTTGAGTGATAGTTTGTTTCATGTCTACTATCCAGTGTGATACTTCTTTATATGATTCAATTGAATATGATTTGGAACATACTTTCTAAGTCATATTCGTATGCTTTGGCCAAAGACTCCCGAATCATATCCTAGAGTATTCTCCTTCCACCATGGAAGGTTAGAGATCCCTTGTTGTGCATTCATATGCCTACATGACTAGATAGCTTGACCCTAACAATGCCGTGGACACTCTCGATAGAATGCCTTTGACATGATCAAAGATCAAGGACCTAATCATTAGACATCTATGATGTCTCAGGTCAAAGGACTACTTTGCATATTGCAAATAACGAGTTCTTACATGACATGTATGTTCGAACTCTCTTTTGATCGTTGTTCAGTGTACTCGATTACTCTTTTGAGCACCTATGTGTTTGTCTTAGTGTCCAACACTAAATGACTTGAGACTAGTCATACTCACGCTTGAGTTGACATAACACATACTAACCTTAGCGGATTGTCAATTCCCAATTGGCAAGTCTATGGCTAGGAACGTTTTAGGAATGAACATAAGAGAAAGGTCTCGTTAATCTAACTTACTTAAATCACTTATCTCTTAGATCAAATACATTCCTTGGATTCCCTTATTGCTTAAACACATGATACAATAAATAGTGATTAACAATAAGATTTGCCCTTTATTAAACATATAATAGTTTAATACAATAAGTATTCCAAAAGCTATTACATCAAATGAGTGACTTTGTGGGCATACTTCCAACAAAAGTCACTCCGTCAGAGGGTGTCCACGGCATAATTGGGGTTAAGCCACTTAGCCATGGAGGCAAGTGAATGCACAACAAGGGATCTCTAACCTTCAAACTGTTTGAGGGAGAATACTCTATGATATGATTAAGAATCTCTGGCCAGAGTATGAATGAGATTTGTGAAATCGTTCCAAATCACATTCAAGGTAATCATATAAGTAAGAGAATCACATTGGATAGTAGACATGAATAAACTATCAAACCAAACAATGTGGTCAAAAGTATTGTATTAGAGAAAGACCATATTGCATTGCAATCCTAAACTGAATAGGTCCTCCACCTCTTCTGATTAGTTTGGGTAACCATGACATACTTCTAGGTGTCACTCATGGTTTGTGGAAGCCCTAAGGTAGAGATTGAAGAAACAACGGAGATGAGTAGGATAATTAAATAGTTTAATTATTTATGGCAAGGATTAATTAATATGGAGATTAATCAAACAAATAAGTTCGGTTTAGACCTCGGGTTAGTTTTGGGCCTTAAGGCCCAATGAGCTTCGAATGTTAAGCCCATTAGCTTAAGTGGTATGACAACTTAATGAATAAAGATTCAAGAGGCTCAAACAGCCCAAAACCCATAAGATGGCCGGCCATATGTTGAAAGAAAGGCCTTTTGTTCTCTAGGTCGCTTAATTGAAGGGACTATATAAAGAACTTTATAGCTAAAATTCTTTTAGGTTTTCTTTTGGATAAAATTGGAGAGAACATGTTTCTCCCTTTCTCTCTAGGAGGCCGGCCCCCTTGGAGGAGATTAGCTAGCAATCTTTCCTCCTCCAAGGTCACTTATCTTTTCTTCAAGTCCATCCTTGGTGTGGAAAATTAGAGGTTCTCAACTTTGGGAACTTGGAGAATCCTTTCAACCATCCTCATCCAAGAAATCCATGGATCTAAGAAGCAAGGAATGAAGACCCTCTCCTTGGGTGATTAGCCTTTGCTTATGCAAAGAGGAATCAACAAAGGTATAAGATTTCTCAACTCACTTTGTTCTTGAGTTGAGTCTTGGTTCACCTTTCTACTAGGCTTTGAATTTCATGGGTAATGTTTTGTTTTTGAGTGCATACAAGCATGATTCCGCATTTAATTGTTGCATGCCATAGATGTTGCTCAAATGAACATTTTTTTTCACAAAATTTCCTTGAATAGTTTCCAAGGAGTCATCCAGAGGCTGGTTATCCTCTTTATTTCTTGTTGAATCCATTCTTCCTTGCCCTCCAAGTTAGCAATGAATCTCATTAAGAAATTGATTTTCCATAGTAGCCTTTGTAGTTGTACTTTATTGGTAGGAGGAGGTGATTCCATTATTGCTCGAGCTTTATTTTTGTCAACGTCCACCCCTCTTTGATAGACAAGGAATCCCAAGAAGTTGCCCGATCTTACCCCAAAAGCACATTTCTAGGATTCATTTTCAACTTATGGGTCCTCATTCTTGTTAGGCTTGTTTGAGGTCTACTAGGTATTGTTCTTCAGTTTCATATTTTACCACAATGTCATCAATGTATACTTCCATGCTATGGCCAATCCAGTCATGAAAAATGGCATTCATTGCTCTCTGATAGGTTCCACCATCATTTTTAAGCCTGAATGGCATGACTAAGTATTCATATGCTCCAACATGACCTGGACACCTAAAAGTTGTTTTATGTATATCTTCTTTAACCATTTCTATCTAATTATAATCAACACTCCCATCCATGAAAGATAGAACTTTGTGTTTTGAAACTGCATCTATGGATAGGTCAGCCATGGGCATGGTGTATTCATCATTAGGCGTGGCTCCATTAATATTTCTATAGTTAACACAACACCGAACTGCATTAGTTATAACTTTCAATATAGGTACAATGTTGGCTAACCACTCAACATACTTGGTAGGCTTAATAAATTCAGCTTTTACTAGCATTTCAATCTCTTATTTGACTTTTTCTTTGATCTCTTTTGACATTCTTCATGGTGCTTGTTTCATAGGTTTATACGCCTCCTTAATAGGCATTATGTGTTCTACTAAGGTTGAATCTAAACCTGGCATCTCAGTGTAATGCTAAGCAAAACAGTCTTTAAACTTATGCAGAAGGCTGACTATCCTTGCCCGATCTTCAACTTCCAACAAGCCACTGATTTGTATAGGTCTTGGATCCCCCTCAGTTCCCAAATCAATGGTTTTTAAGGGGTCTTGTACATCTGGTGCAAGCTTGTCAGGTTCTGCAAACAAAAATTTGACCAACTTCGGACTCTCCGGCATATCCTCTGGCCAATCCAAGTCATATATACATTCAGCCATTTGTATGGCTGCTTCCAACTCCTTCCCAAAAAAACTCTTTTTCACCCTTGTTCTGGCTGCTTGATGTTTCTTCCCTCCATTTCTCTTCTTCTTTGGCTGAGCTGTCCCTTTCTTGCTTTCTCTCTCTCCCACACACTAACAGTCTCTTGATTAAGAACTTGACTGCAACTACTTGGTCCTTTCTTCTTTGTTCTGGCATTACTGGTGTTGGGGAGTCAGGACGATATGTGGTCTATCCTATTCTTCCCTTGTGAGAAGCAGTCCTTGTTCCACAAGCTTTTAGGCCGTCACCTTAGTCGGGCGGCCATTCTCATCAACTCCTAAGCACTGGAGAATCCCAATACTGGGATTGTAGAAACTAGCTTCTACAACATTGGCTGTGGGAATGAATGGTCGTGACTCGGCCTCCACCACTTCCCAAAATCCTGGTCTCATAGTTCTTTCCTCATAGTAAATAGCTACCTGTTAATGCAAGGTGGATGGTATAGAGAGACTCTGATAAATCCAATCTCTACCAAGCAAAGCTCCATAAGTAGAAATATTGTCCACGACGAAGAAAGCTAGCATGATTTGCTTGGAACCCAAGTCAACCTCCAAAGGCAATATTCCATGAGTTCTGGTAATGGCTCCACAAAAGCTAGAGACTGTTAAGTCAGTAGGAATAAGATATTTTTCACTTCTTCCTAATTTCTTCATCTGTTTTAATGGTATCACATTGATCGTAGCTCCACTATCAATCAAGACCCTCTTGAAGGGTATTCCCTCCAAACGAGCAGTCACATATATGGGCTTCAGATGGTTAGCTTGGGCTAAACTCGGGCGGTTGAAGACCATTTTATATGAATATACCCTCTCGGGCTCCTTCTTTGCAAGCTCGGGCAAACATGTTCTGCCCAATTCTGTTTTTCCTAAATCACCTTTCATTATGGCAGGTTGATCTGGTTTGGCGCAAAACATGGCAGATAGAACATATGTCATGTTTACGTGGAAGTTGTTAGGTTCAAGTAAACCCTCATTCTTGCCCCCAATGTGGCCCATGAATTCATCTAACCAGGCCTGTGCTTCTTTTGGCAACATTAACTCGGGCAACTTTTCCTCCTGAGTTATACCAAAGTCATGTACCTGCTATGGAACTTCACAAAAAGTATCAACCAACAAAGGTGAGGGCATTCTCCTTTCAAGCGAGATAGTTCCAAAACATATTGGTTCTGGACTCCATCTTAGGGTTGGCATCATTACCATATCCTCTTGAGTTCTCCTCAAGATTCTGTATTTTCTCGGATAAGGGCTTTATGGAACATGATCTCCTTCTCCTTCAATCTTGTTATTAGCCCTTTCTACCTCCTTTTTGCTTTTCCAGTGAAGTTGATTTCTTCCCTCATGAGGTACTTTCTCAAACTTCACATTTTCAGAGGTTTCTAATGCAATAGGAACTTTTAGTGAATTCATATAAGCTTTGTGCTGCCTTTGGACTCTTCTAATCATAGAAGCTCTTATTTCCTTGATTGGTCTCCCATCCTTTCCAACTACGTACCATTTCCACCCAAGTTGAGCAGAATCCTTCTTGGTGATTGGGGATACTAGGTTCCTCATTTTTCCTTTCATCCTGACATTACCACCTTCATAACTTGGTTGGGCAAGCCTAACCTCCACCCATTTTGGTATTTTGGCTTCTTTATCTTCCACTTCTTCCAAGGCTTCGTGGTCTTTGAATACCTCGGACAATTTTTTTGGCTCAAAATCACCTTCTAACCTTTGGAAAACTTTTCTGGATGTCTCTTTCTTAACTGCCCTCATGATGCTTCTACGAGCTTCTTGCTCTTCTTTCTTTCTTATTCTGATCAATTCTCGATCAATAATAGCTCCAGACATTGGCACTTCTAATTCACATTCACATTAGCACTTGCTACTTAATACCAACCATTTAACTATGGCCGTTTTGGGTTTCTTGGGTAACTTGATAATTCCTTATGTAGGTATGTCCACTTGTCTTCTTTCTGCTTTTACTTCCCAAATGGCTTTTCCCTTCCCTTTCTCAACCCAAGTTAGGATGATCATGTTTATTGGGGCCTCTGGGAAAGGATCAATGTCAACCATCATATTGGCCTGGTTTCTCCAGAAGCAATTTTCCCTTCACTATGAGGTCTTGTATCTAGTTCCTGAACTGGACACAATTAGTTATAAAATGGTTTAAGGTATATTGCAGCTTGGAATACTTATTTCCTCTTAATTCCTCTGGCTTAGGCATCTTCTTGGTGCTGTCGGGCACAATCATTATTGCCCGCACCAACTCTTCATAGATTTTTTAAGCCTTGGTGAAATCAAAAGAATAACTCTAGTACTTAGGGGGCTTCATAGGGACAAATCCACCATCATTCATTACCACCTTCTGATCCTTGACTGGCTGGACTAAACCCTTTACCATTAATGGTTTAAAAGGCGTAGTCATCTCTGCGGCATACATGTCCATTCCCTCTCCTCTATGATGATCACTTTCTTCTGGCTTTGATCCTTCAAACTTTACTTGGTGAATTGCAGCTTTATTTTTGTAGAAATGAGGCACCTTGGATGAGTGTTTGACCTCTTGTTCTTCAATCAACAGTTTCTCATACTTTGTGGCAACAATCACCAACTCTTGGAGCTCACTGAACTGTACATCATCAAAGTTTTTCCTTAAGGGTAGCCTTATTGCCTTCTAAGCAATGGATATAAGCTAGGCATGATTATTAGGGAATTAGCACTTAATTCTTGTCTTTCTAAACCTCTTCATGAAGTCTTCTGTAAACTCATGCTCATATTGCTTTACCTCAACTAGATCATTGATAGTCATCTCGGGCTCCACCCTATAAAACTGTTCATGAAAAGCCATCTCCATTTGCCCCCTAGTTGGCAATAGAACTGGGGGGCAACATAGAGTACCACTGAGATGCTAGACAAACTAACGAGTTCCCAAACAATCTTAACTTATAATTAGAATTATCTTTAAATGCCGCGCAATGATTGGAGAACTTGAAAATGTGATCTCTAGAGGGCACACTGCCATCTTTTCCACTAAAAGTGGGAAACGCGGGCATATTAAATTTGAGGGGAAAAGGATTATGTTCATCAATATACTCAGGATATGGTTTTTGGTAGGTGATCCTGAACAATGGGCGAGCCTGAGGATGAGCATTATGGAGCACCATTCTTTTTAACTTGGCTAACTTATCTCTGAGTTGCTGGTTGGCTATATTATTAGGTGGGGTATGAGGAGGTTCCCACTTCGGGCTACGATCATTGCCTGAGAAAGTTTCCTTTTTTGGTTTGGGCTTCCTTCATCTAGCCCCTCCAGGGGGGAGGTTTGTCCACATTTGTGGCCTCACCTTTCCCTCTAGATTCTCGAATTAATTGGGACATCCTATACTTCTTTCTTTCTTGCCCACTCTGCTCCCTATTATCTAGTGAAAATAATAGGGTGTCGAGCAATTCTGTCTCCAGGATCTTCTCTAATATTGGCTGACTAATTCCAGATTCCTCCTTGTTTTTCCCCTTTCCCTTTTTTCCTCAAGCAAAGGAAATAGGGGGTTAACTGGTTCTTTCTTAGAACTTACTTCTCTCATCATTCCCCTGGCATAACCATGTTTTGGAGTGGAGTACTCTAGATCTAATCTTCTTTGTAGACTCCCTGTTACAGAACAAAGTTTACTCAATTCTCCTTTGGTTTCCAGCGTAATTTTTTCCATAGTTTTCAATACTTGCACCATGGTAGCTTGTAAGTCTTCATTGACCACCTTTCCTCCTAACTTCTCAGATGAAGTCTGGCTCTCCAGAATAGCTGGTCCTCGTATAGAAAGGAAATCTTCTGGATGATCTGTCATCTTTGATCTTAGTAAACAATGGGATGGTCCGTACTGTGTGTTCCACCTGAAGGTTTTCTCCTTCCTTCTTCTTCTTGGTATACAAGATTAAGTCAGATCCCACGGGGTGTGCCAAAACTATGTTTGGGCAAAGATTTCTCTAGAGAAGGCTCATCGGACCTCATCATAGCTCCTCAAGGGATTGGCACTTTGGATGTGTAGTCGGGCTCTTGCTTGTTGATGTGCTACAAGAAGAGAATAAAGTTAGTTCTGAAAGGTGCCTTTGTGGGCCTTAGGTGTAGGCCTTGAGGATTGCAATCAAAACTAAGTGTTAGGTGTGCCACTGCTATCTCAGTATAGAAGATGTAGAACAAATGTGTTTTAAGTCGATTACTTGCGCCCCAAGTTACTCAAACTTTTTGTTATCAAAGGATTGTCACTGATAAGTTAAGTCTTCATGAAGTTATTTTTCTTGCCTTGTAAATAAGGACTTTTAATTCATGATCTTGTATGTTTGAATTAAGGGAGTCCAGAGCCCTTTAAGTCATTTGTTTGGTTTTACATTGCTCTCAATGAAAACATGTCCATTAAGTTAACCAGATCCATATGCAAAAAGGACTCTCAAATGACAACACAGGTCGAAATGACTTGAATACATATTGAAAAGTATACTACATGGTAGATCTACTCATTTAGAAAACAAACAAAGAGCTTTGGGCAAGATTTCACCTTATCTGGCAAGGTTGAACTTCTTGTAGTTACTTCTCTTTGAATTTACAGGGTTTATATGCTAAAGAAGGATGGATGGTAAACAAGTAAACAATAGGGAATCGATACTAGAACACTAAGGGAGGTAGCAGAGCTTTATACTAGACAAGAGATAGCTTTTTCAGGGAACTATTGCTAAAAAGGATTGAATCTGGGTTGCTTTTAGCTTTTGGATGCAAATCTGGCTTGAGAGCAGAATTTGTTTATTTGTTTGTTTGATTGGTTGAGGGTCATTGTCCCCGTTGTCTCTTCTTCCTTTTATAGGCAGTTTGGCTCGATTGTTGTAGCTTTTGCTCTTATCATAAAGCATTTGAAAGGTAGTAAGTCATCAACTTTTTACTAGTAATGCCACTGGAAAGTGTTTTTTGGCTGATAGTAGGTTAGTCTCCATCACTTGTCATTTCAATTATAAACACGTGGCCTATATCTTGGCTGAGAAGGTTTCAATTTGCTTCTGGACTTAGTGCTGGGCTTTAGGCATATCTCCTTTATTTGGCATCCTTGGGCTTTATTTTCTTCAAGCCCAACATTCAAATATTATTCTAAACAATACTTTTATGGAAACTAGGTCCCTCGGGACTAGGTGACAGGCTACGTTGTTGATATACCTCTAGTTTCTGGAGCTCTTTTCCTTGAGAAGAAGGTTTTACAGACAACACTTCCTTTTCTTGAAACTCACGACTGAACTTATCAGAACTAGTTAAGAAATGTGAATAGTCTATGCTTGGATGCAAATGCATGTCCAGCAAGAGTCAGAATCTTCATCCAAATCTGGCATTGGTAGTTCTTTTCCACAATTAAGAGTATAGTCTTTTATCTCGGTTGATGGGATCGCATAATCAAGTTAACTATGTCCCAATTCCAGCGTTGGCTTCTCAGTGATGGATTCACTTGCCCGCTTCAGTACCTGGTCCTCACTTGAATCCACATGACCATCTCCAAAAACCATTTGCCAGTATCGTTCAACTTCCTTCTCCAAGAAATGCTTTTCCCTCTCCCTCCTAACTGACATCTCTTTAAGAATGTTCATTTCCACTGCATCGTAAGCCGATTTTTCCTCTATCATCCTTTGGTATTGCCTTACCTCCATTTCAATTGATGCTTTCTCCTCTTGCAGGCGCAATATCATGGCCATGGCCTCATCTGCAGCGGTGGCAGCAGCACTTCTCTCCTCCTCTAGTTCAAGATACAGAGCAGCACGAGCAACATGTTGTTCTTTGAATGCCTGTTCCAGTACTCTAATTGTAGTTGTCTCATTACTGTCAAAACCTAGTTTCTCTCCTGCGTTGGATCCAGATTCTTCAACAAGTAATCCATCCATTGGTTTAGTTTCATCAACATGTTCATTAAACTCAACACGTGAAACGCTTTCCGACGAACTCGTATCTGTAGAAGCTTCGATGCCATCTGAAATTACAAGAGCATCCATAAAAATGAAAAAAGTAGTATTAGCATAATATGTGCAGAAATGAAACAATGATGAGTCTGCAAGATCTTACAGCACATCTTCAAAACAGTAAAACATGTGTGAACTTTGGCTGAAGGAAAGCACCTGTAAACTCAAACTTCAAAGGTAATACCTTAAAGTATAAAAAATAAAAATAAAAAAAGGTTGTACTCAGTACACAAGGCTCCCGCTTAAATAAATAAATTGTTAACATCTCAAATCCACTGCAATATTTCCGAATCTCCTAGGACAATTCAAATGTCTCTCACAATCGTTTTCTTTTCTTTAAGAAAGAAAAAGTAAGAGATACTGTTTTACAAAAATAAATGTATCAAAAATATCCTTTTTAGTTGAAAAACGGGGTGAGAGCCCAAACAGAACTATTCACCAATAAATTTATACCAAGACATCCCAAGTCAATCCACACAAACAATACTAACTGAACAAGAAGGAGGATTATCAAAGTAAAAATTGCCTAAATCTAATCCAAGGCTATATAGTTCGCCAAGCTATCCGCAACAAAATATCTTTAAATGTTTGAAAATACATATCTAAAATGCTTTAAGGTTCCATTCTACCTGTTACTCCTGCTGTGGACGTTAAGAAAGGCCTGCATCAGGCCTGGAACCACAAATGTGGATTTAGTTCACAAGCTATGAGTGGCAACTGCTTATTACTAAAAATTATACAATGTAAAATAGAAGTGCTAGCCGTGATGCCGTATACTTCACCCTTGTCATATCTCTAAAAGGGTACTACTTATGAAGTTGAAATATGAAATTACAACATTGTACTGGATCTAAACAGTAAACAGTGACTTAGAATACAGTATGAGAAAGAAATTGGCTAACACCAGCAAACCTAGAATTAAGAAGACTTGAAAGTCAAATTTAGATTACATTAGACCCGATATAATGAATCTCACCTGAATTTACAAAAACTTCAGTAACCGAAACCTCATTCCCCATTTGTGCAAAAAAAAAAAAAAAAAAAAAAAAAAACCTCATTCCCCATTTTACTAACGCTGGAAGGAGATGTAGGAATGTCCTGTGCTGCTGACTGGACCATATCATATGATAAAACTGATGACGACTTTCCATTATCAACAGAGCCCCCTCTGCGGCTGCGCCGAAGTCTCGGCCTACGACCAGCTATATTCTTTGCGTTAAGATCAGAACTTTGTTTCTTCCCACCTGCAAAGTTGCCGACACCAAACTCAACACTCTGTTCATTCTCAACGACCAAAAATGAGCTACATGACGCTTCACCTTCATACGTAAAACTCCCATTTGCCTCATTTAGGGACTTCAACTTTGTATGGAAATTTGGGTCTTCATCCCATATTACATTGAAAGGGAACTTTCTCCTAACCGACCATTGAACTGAACAGATTTTCTCACATGGTAGATGATCTGAAAGCAGTTACTTTTAATTGGGGTCCCGAAAAACCCATCACAAGGGCAAGGCAGACACAACCCAAACAAACCCACAAATTTCGTGGTGAAATAGGCAACCGCTGCCGCACACAGTAGAAGATAGGCTATTGCAAGATTAAGAAATGCACCGATTTGGATCCTCTCCTGAGCTAATGCAAAGGATCTTCCTGACCAATTATCATGAGCCATTGAATTTTTCTCCAACGGCTATAATTATTGTAACTTTAAAGAGACCCTCCGTTTGTAGCCGTTGGATAAAAATTCAACGGCCCACGATGATTGGTCAAGAGGATCCTCTCCATTAGCTCAGGAGAGGATCCAAATCCGAAATGCACCGCTACGTTTGGCGGCTTCGGATTTACTGAACGATGATCAACTGATTCAAATTTGATTTGATGCGCTTTCAGTAACAGATAATGCTAGGAAACTAAAATTTTAAATTAAATTTTTTAGCTTAATGATGTGGAAGTTGATAATTGAATTAGCATTTAAGAATTGACTAACGTACTTATTTCTTATTGATAACATATCATTTGATTTGTAAATTTGATTTAGAATTTTTAGCTTTTTTAGTATTATCCTTGTATAATAGTAGATCTCTTTTTTATAGGGCGTGTTTAACTTTTTTTTGAGTAAAAAGACACTTGGAAGTAAAAAGGAAAAAAACAAAAAAACAAAATTGGGTCTAGTAATAATTTATGCTCTGATTTATGTCTCGTCATCTCCCTCAATTATCTTTTGCCATAATTTTTATTCGAATCATTCAAGTTCTCTTCAAAGGTAAGTGTATCTCTCAAGTTTATCTCTCTGAATTCTATCTGTTCCGATTTTTATTTTTTTTAAGTATTGTGTTTCAATTTATTTCAATTTAGATTCTGAAACGAGTCTCTGATTTGTCAATTTTTTATTGATCGCATTGAGTTTTTTTTTTTTTTTTTTGGATTGTTTTTGTTTTTTGCAGGCACGGTTTTTTAGTTTTGAAGATTTTGATTCAGTTTTTATTTGAGTGTTTGACGAAGGTGATTTTTCGTTGTGCTGCTTTTGTTTTCATTGAAGTTCCTTTTATTTTTTGCAGTATAGTTATCATGTATATTTGTTAGAATTGGAATGGATTATGAGTTAGTTTAGTATTTTGGCGAAGGTTATTAATATTGATGCACCATCAGCTCATAGAATCGTGCTGAATCAGTTGTCATAAGTTTTGGGGGTTGTTCCCGGGAGGGGGGTTGGGGGAAACCCTCCTCCCCCATAAATATTTAATAATTTTCAACATAATATTTTTGCATGATCATTTATATATAATCACAAAGAATCGCTTGGCATTGGTTTATTGAAAGAACAATGGATTACCAACCAGTTAATGGATTATTTAATCATTTTTGACATTTTGTGTAGCATCTGTGTTATAGATATTTGTGTAGCATTAGTGTTTATAAATATTTTATTGTCATTTGTGCAGCATCACTTTTTGCAGAACATTATGTGACGACATGTCCCTAATTTTCTATGTAATTTCTCCCCGAGTGTGTAAATTGACATTTATGCCCTTGTTGGCAAAGTGATGTGGATGTGATTATGCAGATTTTAATTATTTTTCTCACTATCGGAATTAAATAGTACACGTTGTTGCGAACACATGAGCGCGAGTTAGACCCGAATCAGATCTGTAATGGAAAAGTTACGCACAGTTAAAGTACGTTAACAGCGAGTAGAATTGTACACGCATGTGTACTTAATTATCAATGTTAGAAACACTGTTTTTGATAGGGAGTCGGATTTTCTTGCATACTTTTACTGTGTGAAATCTGAAAACCATATCCTCTCTTCTTTTCAAATTGGACCCGTGTTCCCCATTTCACTCACAACCTATCCTTTTCCCTCATTTTACTCTTCACCAACCAATCAGACTTTTTCCTTAAATCTCTCCCCCAATCAGATCTCTCTACCCAATCAGAAAACATACCTCTCTCTTTCATCTGCTCTCTCTCTCCTCGCTGTAACTATTAGGTGAAACTCCCTTATACTCTAGCATCATATTCATGCATGCAAACTAAGTGTGCACTCTTAATAAACATACATGAATAAGTTATCAATCAAGCAGTTAAACAAATTGAATTCACAACTTATGAAATCACAACTGACGGTAACCAAATCATATTGCAAGCATGAACATGGTTTCGAATTCCCCCCTAGCTAAGGGGGGTTTAGTTCGTCATATTCACAAAACAAAGATAAACAAATTTAGACATTGAAAACAAAAGAATGAAAACACCTAAAAATGCTCCAACAATCCAACTTGAATGGCAAGCACGTCCAAGGGTCCTCCTTCTTCTCTTTGTTATGGCACAAGGTGTGGTAAACTCCCACCAATTTCATGCAACACTTAGAAGTAATGGATGATAAACTCCCACGAATTTCATGCAAAACAACTTGGTTACCCCCCCCAACACACACACTTAAATTAAACATTGTCCTCAATGTTTCAAGCATAAACTCACACAAAAAAAAAAAAAAAAACAAGCAAACAAACAAACAACGAATAAACATGACAAGTATGGCAAAGTAAAAACCAGACAGAGTAGAGTTTAAGAAAGCAAATATGGTTTTGGAGATAGATGATCTTAATGTCTTTCCACAGCTTTGATCTCGAACTGGTTTGGAATTCTGAGCGAGGAATATGAGAGTTCCTTGGCTTCAAATCAGACTCTTTCTGCTGGGTTGATTTGATTGTGCAATCTGCATTCTTCTCAGCTTGTTTCTTCTGCACGGCAGGTAGGCACGAGGTAGAGGTGTTGGTCTGTTTCTTTCTTCAATCTTTCCAAGTGCCCACCTCTTGCTTTCTTTCTCCTTGTCCTTAGCTGAGGATGAATTGGAAAATTGTCTCCACATGCTTCGAGGTATCATTTTCACTTCCCTTATCTGTTCCCCAGGCAGATGTGGTAGACAAAGAGGAAGCATAAAATGATGAAGATGAGTACTCAAGTGCAAGTTTAGGTAAGTAATCAAGAAAGGGTTCCAGGCAGTTGGTTCCAGATCAGAAGGTTGATACCAAGTACTGGCTGATTGCTCTCTTTTTCCTTGTCCCAAAACAACGACAAAGAGAAGGACAGGGAGGTTGCATGTGACAAGTGCGGACAAATCTGGAAAAGAAGATTAGCCCGTGGTTTCTGAGCAAGCCCAGCTTTTGAGAAAGCTAGCGCCTCTTCGATTTTTGAGTTGGCCTCTTTGATTTCTGAGCTCGCCTCTTCGATCTCTGAAATCCCGTCGAGTGCTGATTTTTATAGAGGTACGCAGGACGTTCAAAGCACACTTGAATTTCTGCCTGTAGAAACTCCCTTCTTGCACTTCTACGACCTTGACTTGTCTGACCTCTTCTTTCTTTAACACATCTGAAAATGTCTGGCCCCTCCGACCGTTGTTTTGACTTGAACCTTGGTGAAGAGGTAGTCCCGCCTTCTCGAGACAACATATGGTGCCCATCCTTCATATCCCCTACTGGTCCTCTTACCGTTGGGGATTCGGTGATGAAGAATGACATGACTGCTGTAGTGGTGGCCCAGAACCTTGTCACTCCTATAGATAACAGACTGTTTTCCAAACAGTCTGATGAGTTGGCTGTTAAGGATTCTCTGGCTCTCAGTGTGCAGTGTGCCGGTTCTGTGTCCAAAATGGCCCAATGCCTATTGATCGAACCCGTCAAGTTGAATCGTTGGCGGCTGAAGTGATGAGTCTCAAACAGGAGATTAAAGAGCTCAAGCATGAGAATAAATAGTTGCACAAGCTCGCACACAACTATGCCACAAACATGAAGAGGAAAATTGACCAGATGTAGGAATCTGATGGTCAGATTTTACTTGATCATCAGAGGTTTGTGGGTTTGTTCCAACAGCATTTGCCTTCATCTTCTGGGGTTGTACCGCGTAGTGAAGCTCCAAATGATCAACCTCTGATACCTCCTCCTTCTGTGGCTCTGCCGATGCTGAGGCTCCTCCGACTAGTGAGACTTCTCCCAAACAGCCTTTATGAAGGCTCCCTCTTGTATTTTTTTGTCTCCTGTTTCTTTTCCACGAATTTTAATGTGAAAATACCTTGCATATCTGTCAATGTCTAAAAAATAAATCCTAAACCCAAAATAATTAAATAAGCAACAAACAAATAAATTTAAAAAAAATGACAATCAGGCAAAATAAAAATGCAGAAAAGGGAAGGTTTCTTAGAAACGCAAAACTGATTGTGGAGCGATTCAAAAATCTTCCTCATTTGAATACATGGGTTTCCTCCCAAGATGCACTTGCTTTAACGTCTTCCAGCCGAACGAAACTTCCTTCTAAACTTGGATAGGGCCTATAGCATGGAATTGATCCTTGAATGGACGGTGATACTTGACGTGATCCGGCAATGGTTTAAATTCTAGTGTAGGTGCCTGAATCATCCAAATCAGCAAGTTAGTATATAATAAAATCGAAGTTGGAGAACATGGCTTACTTGCTTGCTCCAACACAAACTCAATTACGAACACCACATCTTTGAAGGTTGCAGGGATATGGGACTTGGCCAGATTTGGTGTTTTGAGAGTTATGACTTGTCCCATGTCATAAAATCCAACTTCTTTGGGAATTTTCATCTCAAATGTATCTTCTTTGATGAATTCTAGACATTCCCCATCCACTTCTTGCTCTTGATTCTTTGGAAAGGTTTCGAAGATGCCTTTCTCACCCTCTTCTTCCTTGGATGGCATGATCCTGCAAGGAATAAAGACATTTGGTGAAACGGGATCAGGACAAATTGAATTTAGGCTTACCTAGATTGTAGTGGACGACATAGAAGGCATATGGGGCTGCGGCAATGGTGGTTCTTCCTTTGCCGTGGCCTTGTTATTCTCCTCTTCTTCGAGCAGCAGTTGTTCATCCATGTTTTTGCTTGGTTTGGATGTCTTGGGTTTAGCTCCAACCTCCATAGCACTTCCCGGCAACGGCGCCTAAAATTTGATGCGAATTTTAACTTAACACACAAATTAAACCCTCTTGTTATCAAATTGTAGTATAAATGCAAGTAGGGATCGTTCTAAACCGGGGATTAGGAGGGCTTGCTAAAACGTCTAAACTAACTTAAAAACATATAAACAAAGTTAAACACACTAAACTAGACTCAAAGAACTTAAAACAAACTCAAAGGACTCAAAACAAGCTAAAAACGCTCAAATCTGCCTAAAACACAAACTGGGCAGATTTGGACTCTAACACACTTTTGGGACACCTAAAAACACAAATCAAAATAGATTTTGACTAATAAAACACTTTAAAGTAAAGGGGGTTTTGGTTTTGACGAATTTGAAAACAAAACAAGTAAATTAAAGAACTAATGAAATCTGCACGAATTTGAGTAAATTGAATGGATGGAAGGCTAGCTAGGAGGTTCTTCTCCACACATGACATACTTGCACATAAACCAATTTTCAGTTGTTCTTTCGATCAATCATGAAACTCAACACCCCAGGTTAATTAAGTTAGCTTAAATTAACCTTCAAGTTCTCCTTAAGTTATTGAATTGGATGGGAAAGCGCATACAACAATTCAAGCATCCTTCAAAGGTTCTTTACGTGGACAGCACAATAAAGATACAATCAAAGATCATTAAGCATTACGAAAACTATAAGTATTGACGAGGCATTCGTTACTATGATGAGCATGAAACTCCTGCCAAGAATTTATTTAACGCGATCGTTTATAAGCGGCCTCCACTACTTGTGAATATAAGTTTGTAACTATTAGGTGAAACTCCCTTATACTCTAGCATCATATTCATGCATGCAAACTAAGTGTGCACTCTTAATAAACATACACGAATAAGTTATCAATCAAGCAGTTAAACAAATTGAATTCACAACTTATGAAATCACAACTGAAGGTAATCAAATCATATTGCAAGCATGAACATGGTTTCAAATTCCCCCCCCCTAGATAAGGGGGGTTTAGTTCGTCATACTCACAAAACAAAGATAAACAAATTTAGACATTGAAAACAAAAGAATGAAAACACCTAAAAACGTTCCAACAATCCAACTTGAATGGCAAGCACGTCCAAGGGTCCTCATTCTTCTCTTTGTTGCGGCACAAAGTGTGGTTTGATGGATGAGTGGTAAATTATGGTGGTGGATGGATATAGGTGAGTTATGGTGAAGGGTGGATGGGTGGATTGTCTTCTCCCCTTTGTTATGGTGAAGGGTGGATGTATTTATAGGCTAGGGATAGGACCATCATCTAATTAAGGTGGTAGTGATGAGTGTTGTGGTAATGAGTGGATGTAATGGGTGTGGTGGATGAATGTTTGGTAATGAGTGGATGTAATGGTTGTAGTGGGTGGATGTTTGGTAATGAGTGGATGTAATGGGTGTGGTGGATGAATGTTTGGTAATGAGTGGATGTAATGGTTGTGGTGGGTGGATGTTTGGTAATGAGTGGATGTAATGGGTGTAGTGGGTGAGTGTTTGGTAATGAGTGGATGTAATGGGTGTAATGGATGGATGTTGGATGTAATGGGTGTAGTGGATGAGTGTTTGGTAATGAGTGGATGTAATGGGTGTAGTGGATGAGTGTTTGGTAATGAGTGGATGTAGTGGGTGTAGTGGATGGATGTTTGGAGTTGTAGGTCAACACACTTGCACACACACATGTTGATTTTTAGCCTTCAAATCTTCAAAAACGTCCATCCTCATGTCTCCATGCTTGCACTATCCAATCTTGGCCCAAAAATGCTCCAAAATGCTCCAAATAACACTTTGTTGCTAACTTTGTTATTTGAACCTACAAACACACAAAAATAGCTTAAAGTACTAAAATAACTAGAATTAAACTAAGTAAATGCCAAGAAACAAGCTAACTAAGTTGCATAAATATGCTCCTATTAGTCTGCTTGAAAACTTCGCCCTTACTTCCAAGCACACTCCATCATCGTGCTTACCAATCATCCTCTTCGACAAACACTCCAAAGTCCTGACACTTCTGGGCGAATGATCAAATGGGCGATAGCATTGGGTGAGTTTGACATCTCCTACTAACCAAAGCCAGCTAAGAAGGGCCAAGCAGTGGCAGACTTCATCGCTGACTTCACATATCCTGTTGACATTGTTTCTACGCCTAAAGAAGTGGTTTCATTACCCTCGGAATCTCATAAAATAGAACCAACAGCCTCAGGATGGAGTCTATATGTTGATGGCTCGTCCAACCAACAGGGTTGTGGAGCAGGACTAGTCCTTACGACCCCTGACAAAGTGGCGATGGAGTATGCTCTTCGTTTCAAATTCAAGGCGTCGAACAATGAGGCCAAATATGAAGCCCTCCTAGCAGGCTTACGTTTGGCCAAACACCTTGGGGTTAAACGAATTGATATCTTCAGTGACTCCCAATTGGTGGTTAACCAGGTCACCAACAACTTTGACGTTAAGGATAGCTCCATGGAAACATATCTGGCATAAACACAATTGTTACTCAAGCACTTCCACTACTAGGTCACCTAAATTCCTCGAGCAGCAAACAGTCATGCAGATGCTTTAGCTCGCCTCGCCTCAGCGGTGGAAGACAAGATTGGGAGAAAAATTCAGGTCGAATTGTTGGCAGCACCAAGCACCATGGCTGCGGAAGTGTACAACTTACAATAGAGGGATAGTTGGATTACCCCAATTTATAGATTCCTTACTCATGGCACCCTTCCAAATGACAAAGTCCAAGCTAAGCAGATTCAATACAAGGTTACCCGTTACTTGATCATTAATGACCAACTTTACAAGCGGGGTTTTAACCTACCATACCTAAGATGCCTTACGCCCGTAGAGGGGGAAACTGTCATTCAGGAAATACATGAAGGAGTCTGCAGAGATCATGCTTGATCTCGATCCCTAGCACACAAGGCTTTTCGCCAAGGATATTACTGGCCAACACTCCACCAAGATGCCATCAGAACATCCCGCTCATGTGATAAGTGTCAACACTACGCAACTATTCCTCACTCCCCTCCCGAGCCGCTCACTCCTATGATCAGCCCTTGACCTTTTGCCCAATAGGGACTTGATTTGATCAGCCCAATGCCTGCAGGGAAGGGCAAGGTTCGCTATGCAATCGTTGTAGTTGACTACTTCACAAAGTGGGCCGAAGTAGAACCCTTGGCAACCATTACTGAGGCAAAAATAGAAGACTTTGTATGGAAGAACATCCTTTGCAAATTCGACATTCCCAATGCGATAGTCATTGACAACGGGCGACAGTTCGACAACAAAAAGTTTAGGATGTTCTGCTCCAAGTTCAACATCAACTTATGTTTTACCTCCCCATCTCATCCTCAGTTAATGGAAAAGTTGAAGCCATTAACAAAATAATCAAGCGAACTTTGAAAACCAGCTTGGACAAGGCTAAAGGTTGTTCGCCAAAATTTGTACCCCAAGTTCTTTGGTCATACCGCACTTCGTATCGGACATCAACAAGAGAAACCCCATTCTCACTTACTTTTGGTACAGAGGCAGTTGTCCCAGTTGAGCTTGAGCAAGCAACGTTCCGAGTCCAGAACTACGTGCAAAGCGAAAATGACAAACAACTTACACTCAACTTAGATCTAGTCGAGGAATATAGAAACCAGGCTCACATGAGGAATGTCGCCTACAAGCAGCGCATCTCCAACTACTATGACTCAAGGGTCAAATCTCGTTCTTTCAAAGTGGGGGACTGGGTATTGAAGAAAAGATTACTTTGTGATAAAGTCCCGAGTGAAGGAACACTTAGTCCAAACTAGGATGGACCGTTTGAAGTTGTTGGCATCAGTCGCCCTGGCTTCTACAAGCTTAGAAGCTCTGATGGCAAGACCCTTGGCCATCCATGGAACGCTGATCACTTGAAGTACTATTACAAGTAAACTCACATTGTACAAGTGTTAAGCTTCAGCCGTTCAGCATCCTATGTAACGAAAACTATTTGGCATGAATTCAATAAAGAGGTGATTTAGACAACTCGGTCCTAATCCTCTTACATTCCTAGCAACGAAACACTCGGGTTCAAAGCTTCAACATGAATGCTTCCAACATGAAACAAAGTCTAAGTATATGTTAACAAGACTATACAAATAAATGAATAGCTTCACAGTATATTCGTTCAATCATACACTCTAACACATTCATACATAAGCCAACTGTGCTTCAAAGGGGTTCAACATACTTTGTGTCATTCAACACTTGCTACAATGTGCCTAGACACCTTGCCCTTATTCTCACCAACCAGGTGATGAAATGTAAAAAATGAACTCATCTTCATGCCACCAACCAGGTGATGAAATGTATAACCCGTGCTCTCCTTCATGCCACAAACCAGGTGATGAAATGTATAACCCATACTCTAATATCATTTGGAAACTTGCCATTCATGCCACCAACCAGGGGATGAAATGTACAACCCGTACTCATCTTCATGCCACCAACCAGGTGATGAAATGTACAAACCGTACTTTCCTCCATGCCACCAACTAGGTGATGAAATGTACAACCCGTACTCTAATATCATTTGGCAACTCGCCATTCATGCCACCAACCAGGTAAAGAAGGAACTCATCTTCGTGCCACCAACCAGGTGATGAAATGTGATGAAAGGTGATGAAGGAACTCACCTTTGTACCACCAACCAAGTGATGAAAGCAACTCACCATTCATTCCACCTACCAGAAGATAAATGGTACAACTTGTACATGTGAACTCCTAGCATTCACAAATAATTAAAAACCCTCAAGCTTGACAACTCAACTAGGGGAGCACTTATGCCAGACAAGAGTTATAATCACCAACAAAGTCTTATTGCAAGGCAACAACAACTTCAGTGCATAGCATACGAAGATCAAGCTATTCAGCCTTCTTGCATCTACTTGAGACATTTCCCCTCTGTAACAATACAAACATTACAACTCGTAGAAAGCTTCACACACTCTTGATCAAGACATTATGAAGCAAAACGAATTTATGGTGCCAACAAGAGCTTCATCAATGGAGGGTAATCACAATTCTCAAAAGCTTCACACACTCTTGATCAAGACAGTGTGAAGCAAAACCAATTTATGGTGCCAACAAGAGCTTCATCAATGGAGGGCAATCACAATTCTCAAAAGCTTCACACACTCTTGATCAATACAGTGTGAAGGAAAACCAATTTATGGTGCCAACAAGAGCTTCATCAAAAGAGAGCAACCACAATTCTCAAAAGCTTCAAACACTCTTGATCAAGACTATGTGAAGCAAAACCAATTTATGGTGCCAACAAGAGCTTCATCAATGGAGGGTAATCACAATTCTCAAAAGCTTCACACACTCTTGATCAAGAATGTGTGAAGCAAAACCAATTTATGGTGCCCACAAGAGCTTCATCAATAGAGGGCAACCACAATTCTCAAAAGCTTCACACACTCTTGATCAAGACAGTATGGTGCCAACAAAGGCCTCATCAAAGGAGTTCAACCACAATTCTCAAAAGCTTCACACACTCTTGATCAAGACATTGTGAAGCAAAACCAATTTATGGTGCCAACCAAAGCTTCATCAATGAAGGGCAATTACAACTCGTAGAAAGCTTCACACACTCTTGATCAAGACTGTTCGAAGCAAATTCAATTTATATGGTTCATCCAAACCTTCGACTACTACAAGGTGTGGCTTGCATCACAATCTCTTGCTCAACAGTGTGAAAGCAAAATTTGTATATGTTGTCTCTCCCACATTTTCAAATTTCTAATTTTCCCAAAAAAAAAAAAAGGAAATCGAGAAATTCAACAAAGCTTTAACACAAAAGCTTCACCAACAAAAGCTTCATCAATGGAGGACAACTACAAATTCTCAAAAGCTTCACACTATCTTGATCAAGATAGTGTGAAGCAAAATCAATTCATGGTACCCAACAAAAGCTTCAACTCCAAAGCTTCACCTACAAAGCTTCAACTCCAAAGCTTCACCTACAAAAGCTTCAACACAAAAGCTTCACTCACAAAAGCTTCAACCCAAAAACTTCACCCACAAAAGCTTCACCCATAAAAGCTCTTGACCTACAAAAGCTTGACCCACATTCACCCACAAAAGCTTGACCCACAAAAGCTTGACCGACAATAGCTTGAACCACAAAATCTTTACCTACAAAAGCTTCACCCACAAAAGCTTCACCCACAAAAGCTTGCCCCACAAAAGCTTCACCCACAAAAGCTTGACCTACAAAAGCTTGACCTACAAAAGCTTGACCCACAAAAGCTTCACCTACAAAAGCTTGACCCACAAAAGCTTGACCCACAAAAGCTTGATCCACAAAAGCTTCACCTACAAAGCTTCACCCACAAAAGCTTGACCCACAAAATCTTCACCCACAAAAGTTTCACCTACAAAGCTTCAACACAAAAGCTTCACCTATAAAAGCTTCACACTATCTTGATCAAGATAGTGTGAAGCAAAATCAATTCATGGTGCCCAACAAAGCTTCAACCTCAAAGCTTCACCTACAAAGCTTCAACACCAAAGCTTCACCTACAAAGCTTAAATATATATATATATATATATATATATATATATATATTTGAAAATTCAAAAAATTTGAAAAAAAAAGTTCAAAAATTCGAAAAGAAAAAAAAATTCGAAAAAAAAAAAATTGCCTAGGCCTCCTCTTCTTTAGGCCTAACAACTTTCATAACAAATATATATGAAGGAGGAGTTTTAGGCTACCACTTTGAAAGGAAATGCCTCATTCGTCAACTCCCTCAACTGGAGACTTGGAGGACTCATATCATATGCTACTGCACCTTGATACTCAGAAGTCTCACAACCACTCAGTGACTTGGTGTTGGAAATGTGCCCTAAAACCAATCATATGATGATACTTTACGGACATTTCACATGTTAAACTAATCTAGTTTAATATCAAGGGCAAAGATTATTGTTTTAAGCCGTCTCATATAAATGTTATATGCTTAAACGATAAGTCCAAGGAATATGTAATTAGGAGAATGTAATTTAAACAAGTTAGATTAATGAGACCATTCTTTTTCGTATACATATCCTAAACGTTCCTGATTATAGGATTGCCAATTGGGCATTGACAGTCCGTTAAGATCAGTACATGCTATGTCTTCTCTTAGGGAGAGTGAGTAGTCTCGAGTCATTGGTGTGATTGGCACCAAGACAAGCATGTAGGTGCTCAATGATGAATAAGTCCACTGAACACGATCAACGAGGAGTTCTCATACTCATGTCACATGAGAACTCATGGTTGGGATAATGCAAAGTAGTCCTTTGACCTGAGGCATCATATTTGTCTTGTGGTTAGGTCCTTGATCTTTGACTATGTCAAAGTCACCCCGTCAAAGGGTGTCCACAGCATAGTTGGGGTTAAGCCACTTAGCCATGGAGGCAAGTGAATGCGCAACAAGGGATCTCTAACCTTCAAACCGTTTGAGGGAGAATACTCTATGATATGATTAAGAATCTCTGGCCAGAGTATGAATGAGATTTAGGAAGTCATTCCAAATCACATTCAAGGTAATCATATAAGTAAACGAATCACATTGGATAGTCGACATGAATAAACTATCAAACCAAACAATGTGGTCAAGAGTATTGTATTAAAGAAAGACCGTATTGCATTGTAATCCTAAACTGAATAGGTTCTCCACCTCTTCTGATTAGCTTGGGTAACCATGACATACTGCTAGGTGTCACTCATGGTTTGTGGAAGCCCTAAACGTGTATAATCACTAAAGGGAGAATTGAAAGTAAGTTTCAATTCACAATCGATTTGAAAGAGTTCTAATCGCCCACTGTCTTGCTAAAAGGAACCTAATGGATCGTACACCGTGTAAGGCAGAGATTGAAGAAACAACGGAGATGAGTAAGGATAATTAAATGGTTTAATTATTTATGGCAATGATTAATTAATATGATTAATTAATCAAAAGAATAAAGTTCGTTAAAGACATCGGGTTAGTTTTGGGCCTTAAGGCCTAATGGGCTTCGAACGTCAAGCCCATTGACTTAAGTTGTATGACAACTTAATGACTAAATATTCACAAAGGCCCAAATAGCCCAATAACACCCTATGGCCGGCCATATTGTTAAAGGAGTGGGTTTTGGACTTAATTACAAGTTTGCCACTCAAATGAATGTAGGTATAAATATGACTTTATAGCCAAAATTCATTTAGGGTTTCTTTTAGAGAATTGGAGAGAACATATCTCTCCCTTTTCTCTCTAAGAGGCCGGCCACCCTAGAGGATTTTAGCTAGCAATCTCACTTCCTCTAGGTCGCTCATTTCTTCATCAATCTTTCCTTGGTGTGGAGACTTAGAGGTTCTCAATTTTGAGAACTTGGAGAAACCAATTCTTCCATCCAAATCCATGGATCTAAGAAGCAAGGAATGAAGGCCCTATCTCTTGGGTGATTATCCTTTGCTTATGCAAAGAGGAATCAACAAAGGTATAAATTTCTCGACTCACTTTATTTTGAGTTGAGTCTTGGTGCACCAATCTACTAGGCTTTGAATTTCATGGTTAATGGTTTGTTTTTAAGTGCATACAAGCATGATTCCACATTTAATTGTTAATTGCATGCTAATAGATGTTGCTTAAATGAACATGTTTTTCACAAAATTTCCTTCAAGTGGTATCATAGCCTAGGTGTAGTAGTTGGTGAATCCTTTTGGGTTTTGTAGTTCATAGTCTTTGATTTGAATGTTGTAATTGTTACAAGCTTTATTCTTGCTTCTTTGAATGTAAATTTTGTTAGAAAATTTGCCATCTCAAATGTTGTAGATGTAGTTCATATGAGCATGAATTTTGGAGCTAAAATTTGGTGCCATGTTTTTGGGGATTTTCGGCCAAATCCAAAGGGTGATTTTTGGGTTCATGTTTGTCTTGTTAAAAGTGTTTTAAAGTGACTTTTGGAACCCCTAAGTACTCTAGGATGTTAACCCCATTTTGAGTAGTTAAAATTTGAGTTTTATTGCTTGAAAATGTTCATGGAACTCTTATGAGTTTTCATGGATGTTCTTCATTTGTGCTTGATGTTCTTTCCAAGAACAAAAAGTTTGATGTTTTGATTCAAAGTTTTGATTTATTTCATAAAGTCTTTGTTTTGTGTTGGTGGGTGTGACTTATCTATCAACAAAACATTTATTTAAATTTTTGAAAGGTGATAGAAATGGTGATGGGTGTGTAAGAAGTACTTCTCTTACACACACACCACTTGCATGGCTTTATTCACACCAACCTATTTCCACTCTAAAAACAGGCCACCCTACAAGTGGGGTGCTTTTGGGCTTTTATGCAATTACATAAAGTTTTGGTACTTTTGTGTATTTTGTAGTTTGACCCAAAAGTTTACGTATTTACATAAAGGCCCAAAATCATTAAAGAACAAATTGTTTTGTTCCTTTAATGAAGTTTTTAAATTTGTTGAAATTTTTGGGTTCTAGTTGTAATTACATGAAGTAGTGGACTTTTGTGTTTTTACAAAATGAGCTCAAAAGTTTAAGTTTTGCAACATAGCCCAAAAGGTTGAGGTTATTGCATTTTGGCCCAAATTAGGTTGAGAACAAAATGGTTTTGTCTCTTTAAATGAGAATTGGATTTTCATTTCATTTAGCTCCATTTAAATCAATTCTATGGATACAAAAACCAAATGAAAATGTTGCATTCTAGTTTAATTAATTAAAGCGTTAATTAATTAAAGAAAGGGTGATTATGAACCTAAGCCTATTATAATTGAGCTATGTGAAAGGCCGTCTCAAATTTGTTTGAACCATGGGAATATGTAGATTAGATTTTGGTTGTAATTTGATATGATCAAATGTTGTAAAAGAGCATAAGCTCTTCTTTACTTTAAAGTAATTTGTTTTGATCAAATGTTGTAAAAGAGCATAAGCTCTTCTTTACTTTGAAGTACTCATTTTCTTGTTTTATTTGATATGCATGAAATTTGAGTAGTTGGGTCCAACGCCCAATAGGAACAACACGCCTTAATATGATTAAATGCGTAACTAAAATCAATCACCATCCCTAGACCAAGATTCAACACTAGGCTCGTGTTGGATCTAATCAAAGGTTCATAGTCATCATAAGGCCCTAAGGCAACTATATAGTCCATCAATGAATGCAAACCTTATGTTAGTAGTACCATGTACTCTTACTTTAAAAATCGTTTTACAAAGCATAGTGGGAGTATCATGTACAACTAAATCAATCACATGGACTAATAGTTGTAATAGGACCAAATTTTTTTAATAAGATTAAAATGTATGTATTGATATATGATGAGACCTAAAACCCTCAACCAAACCATTATTAAGTTGACAAGCGTGAGAGTGCTTTGAACACTCTTTCGAGGCCTTCCACCGTGGTGGGCTCCAATCGTTTGTGACTCCTACACCGGCTTCACCCTATAATGGGGAAGTTCAAAGTATGTGCTCACATCCAGGAGGAGTCCATAAACATATATGATGAAGTGAGTGTAGACAACGAGTATGACCAACATTATATAATTCTGAGGTTGTGCTTGAACCCCTACATAAACTAGCATGGTGGGAATGACTTAACTAAGTGCAATAGTGCCAACATGATATAATTCTGAGGCAATCATTCTCTAGAGGCCAAAATCAGATGGGTAATTACAAAAGTTGTAAATGGCTAAGAGTTATCCTCTCATCATTATTGTTGCTAGCCGAAATGATATAATTCTGAGGTGGGCTTGGTAATGGTGAGCCTCCCATACCCTACTAAGAGTTTCCTCCAAAAACTCTCGAATTCCAATGAGGGATATGGAATTTGCCAAAAATAGTGGGTGGTGCTATTTGATTTAAAGACCCGAATCAAATGGCTTAAAATCAATCAATTTATATTCGTTATGTATTTGTTTACCGATGTATTTGCAAACGCTATCCAAAACTTGACAAAGAAAAGCCGAATGCTTTAGTTTCCAGACTTGGTATCACAATCCCAAAGATTGTCTTAAATGGATTGTATATGTACCTAAGTAGTCTAATCCTCACAATCTTCCTAATAATAATGTATCATTGGAAGAACATGTTAGATAAGTCTATCATAAAGAGGACAACACTTTTAATGTCATAATTCTTCAATTACAAATTGTTGTATGAAGAAATAAGAGTTGCTTTGAACAACCCTTAGTCAATGCAAACACTAGTGCTTGTTTCTTTTTAAATGAACAAAGAACTTGAGAAGAAAGCACAATGGCATGGACACTTTATGTGCCATGATTCTTCACTTACAAATTGTTGTATGAAGAAATGAGAGTTGCCTTGAACAACTCTTGAAAGTTTGTAATTATGTTTAGAACATAATGGTTGGTTGACAAAAATAGTCCATTAACATGGACTTATAATGATTTTGAATCATTAAGTGTTGAAGTGTTAAAACCACTTCTAGAGACGGGAACTAGGCAAGGACTGCACGTTTGAGTCCCTAATCCAAATGGTTCACTAAGTTTATTGTAAACTATATAGTGAACAATAACAACACGCTCTCCAAATCGTTTGATGTGTATAACACAATTGAAATAAGCTTCAAGAGAGATAGTGGGAGTTTAAGGACCATGACTATTGTAGTCAAAGGAGAAGTCAAATGAAGAAAGCGAAATAACTCCAAGGGAACAAACTTTCTTTATGAAAGGATGGACATTGGAAGGGGTATTTGCAAGAAATGTCTTGCAAATGTCAAGAACACACCTTTCGAAGGTGTTGTAAATTGTTCTTGAAAAGTTCAAAACAGTTGGTTCTTCTACTTGAATGCTTGATTCCGTATTAGTAACTATGTTTTACAATCGTTGTAAAAATGTGGCTAATAAGAAGTAGAAGATTAAAGAGAGAAGAGAAAGTACTTCACATTCGGAACGTGAATTAAATATAGATCTCTGCGAAAGCAGTTAGTACTTACTTCCTCATATGAACTACCAAAGAAAATGGAAAAACAAAAATTGTCTTTACATTCCAATTGAATAAAGGAACTTAATTCCGTATGTTAAATGGATAAATGTTTTGTTTGACAAAACATTGTTTTTTATTAATGAATGATTAGATTATTGTAATCTAATTAATTATCGCTATAGTAGACATGATATGGTAGTTTTAACTGTTTAGAATATAACGATGCTTAAAACCCAAAAGGTTGCAAGGTAGTGACTAATCCCAACTGAGTTGTGATACCTCTAAAACATAAATTACGAGTTGGTCATAGATGGATATTTTGGATCGTTAGATCCGGATCCAATGCCTTCTTGTTAAAATTGTATAGAGGCGAAATGTTCGAATCTTTATTCTTTTGGAAAGAAGAAAGAATCACAAAGTTGTTGAGGTTAATTCACTTAGATGTTAGTGGCACTTGTCCACAACATAATACTACTCATGTTGTATGACATTCACCGAAGATCACTCTCGGTTGGACTATAGTTTATTTTGAATAAACACAAGTCCGAATACTTTGCAAAAGGTTTCAAAGAATTCAAGAAATGTAAATTGATGAGTAAGACGTCTAAAGTATTTACCTCCTCAGATTTGATCCAAGGAAAGATAACACTTTAGAACAGTTTCCTTGAAAGATATCAAGGAAATAAGCATCATAAGATAATGGATTTCTCCATTGAGAGAAGAACGACTCAAATAAGATTTAGTTCGTTAGATGTTATCAATTACCCATATATATAGGATATATACTTCTAAGACAATATGATTGTCAATTAGAAGATCTTCCAAAACTTTCATGACTCCATAGGATGTAGTTGGAAAGAAAGACAAATCTTAATCATGTTACGATTAGGGGTTGTGTGCTAATAAGCAATATTTGTTTAAAGAATTATCTTGTGGGTATCCTTAAATTAACATTTGGATATCACTTCTATAAACCAACTAACAAATGTTGTTTGTTGGATAGTTCATTGTAATCCTACAATATGATTTGCCTAAATGAACGAGAGATAGAACTCAAAGAATGGGTTCTTTGAGAGACAAGATAGTGATCAACAAATATAACAACCTAGTTCCAATACCAAAAGCTCCAAGGTAGTCGAGAAGGATTTATAAACTGTCTCAGTTGAATGGTTTTAAATTTATGACTATGTCACAGAGTTACACCTCTTAATTCGAAAGAAATAAGAATGAAAATCCTTATGACTACATTAAGTGTATATACGATATGTACTCAAGGAAATGGTAAAGTACCATTTGACGAAACCTTTAAAGCTAATTGGTAACTTAAGGTGACTACAATCAAAGAGATTGGTTGACTTTGAAGAAACCATCTTTGACGTAGTCTTGATTTCAATTAATTTGAAGATTGCTAGCTACAACTAAATGGTGATTCAATGTTTGGACACAATATGGGTTTCCGAAACCATTATTAAGATAGTCTTGATAATATATGTCTATAACTATGAATCACAAGACATATAAGTTGTAGAGATCCATCCATCATGAATCTTAGCAAGCTAGTGGGAGCTATAAGCGTCTTATGAGAGAAAAGATCAAATCGTTTAATTTCTCATAAAGATGTAAATGAATCTTTTGTTCACTAGGTTTACAAAAGATTAGTGGGAGTTAATCATGTTCCTAAATTTGAATATATATATATATATACACACACAAATATATGATATATTAATTTTGGAAATGAAAAAGGATACTTCTTCGTTAAAGTTATGACTTTAAACATTCTATAAAGATAGAATGTCTATGGGAGACATAGTCTATAAACATGGGATGTAAATCTATAATGATAGATTTCAGGATATAATTGCATTATATCAATCCCTAATAATAGACAAAAGATGCTAGGAAGTTTCTGATATGATGATAAACTTCAATTAGAAGGACGACTCTAGTGAGACTAGCAAGTTGCCCTTCCCAAAGGGAACGTGCCCTTTGACTCCCAAAGAAATAATGCGTAAATAGAATCCTTTATGCATATCCAGAAAGGTGATTTATGTATTTCATATTGTATGAAAACATTGATATGAGTTGTACCTAGCAAGGTACAAGACGATATCAGTGTAAGCCCAGGATCAGAACCATGGCAACTATCAAGTGAGTCCTTAAGTATTTAAGAAATACTAAAGGATAGATTCCTCAAAGAATGAGGAAGAATTAGAGTAACGTAAAGGAAGCATAAATGTATTAGATTAGGAATCTAATGAAGGATTATTTTGTGAAAACATGTTCATTTAAGCAACATCTATAGCATGCTATTAACAATTAAAAGGCGGAATCATGCTTGCATGCACTTAAAAACAAAACATTACCCATGAAATTCAAAGCCTAGTAGATTGGTGAACCAAGATTCAACTCAAATGAAAGTGAGTTGAGAAATATATACCTTTGTAGATTCCTCTTTGCATAAGCAAAGGCTAATCACCCAAAGAGAGGGCCTTCATTCCTTGCATATTAAATCTATGGATTTGGATGGAAGAATAGGATTCTCCAAGTTCCCAAAATAGAGAACCTCTAAGTATCTTCACCAAGGTTAGATTGGAGAAGAAATGAGTGACCTTGGAGTAGTGGGATTGCTAGATGCACCCCCCAAGGAGGCCGGCCTCTTTAGAGAGAAAAGGAGAGACATGTTCTCTCCAATTTTCTCCAAAAGAAACCCCTAAATGAATTTTGGCTATAAAGTCATATTTATACCTTTATTCATTTGAGTGGCAAACTTGTAAATAAGTCCAAGTTCACTACCCTTAACAATATGGCCGGCCTTAAGGT
This sequence comes from Malus asiatica, assembly GCA_033882615.1. Classification (NCBI taxonomy): domain Eukaryota; kingdom Viridiplantae; phylum Streptophyta; class Magnoliopsida; order Rosales; family Rosaceae; genus Malus; species Malus asiatica. Next base: position 43,610,232 of record CM066503.1, on the reverse strand, counting down.
GTATTTGGGTTTTTTGGGCCTTTGTGAATATTTGGTCATTAAGTTGTCATAAAACTTAAGTCAATGGGCTTGACGTTCGAAGCCCATTGGGCCTTAAGGTCCAAAACTATCCCGAGGTCTTTAACGAACTTATTCGTTTGATTAATTAACATATTAATTAATCCTTGCCATAAATAATTAAACCATTTAATTATTCTTACTCATCTCCATTGTTTCTTCAATCTCCACCTTACACGGTGTTCGATCCATTAGGTTCCTTTTAGCGAGGCAGTGGGCGATTCAAACTCTTTCAAATCGATTGTGAATTGAAACTTACTTTCAATTCTCCCTTTAGTGATTATACACGTTTAGGGCTTCCACAAACCATGAGTGACACCTAGCAACATATCATGGTTACCCAAGCTAATCAGAAGAGGTAGAGAACCTATTCAGTTTAGGATTACAAATGCAATACGGTCTTTCTCTAATACAATACTCTTGACCACATTGTTTGGTTTGATAGTTTAGTTTATTCATGTCTACTATCCAATGTGATTCATGTGCTTATATGATTACCTTGAATGTGATTTGGAACGGCTTAACCCCAACTATGCCGTGGACACCCTCCTGATGGAGTGACTTTGACATAATCAAAGATCAAGGACTTAACCACAAGACAACGACGATGCCTCAGGTCAAAGGACTACTTTACATTATCCCAACCATGAGTTCTCATGTTACATGAGTATGAGAACTCCTCGTTAATCGCGTTCAGTGGACTCATTCGCTATTGAGCACCTACATGCTTGTCTTGATGTCACACACGCCAATGTCTCGAGACTAGTCACTCTCACTAAGAGAAGACAAAGCATGTACTGATCTTAACGGACTGTCAATGCCCAATTGGCAATCCTATGATCAGGAACGTTTAGGATGTGTCTACGAAAGAATGGTCTCATGAATCTAACTTCTTTAGATTGCATTCTCCCAATCACATATTCCTTGGACTTTATCGTTTAAGCATATAACATTTATATGAGACGGCTTAAACAATAATCTTTGCCCTTGATATTAAACTAGATTAGTTTAACATGTGAAATGTCCGTAAAGTATCATCATATGATTGGTTTTAGGGCACATTTCCAACAATCTCCCACTTGCACTAGAGCCAATCAGCTTTGTTATCAGTGATGATACCTCTTATGTAGTCATTTCAAAAAATGGCTGAGTAGTAGGCCTAGCCAATGGATATCTATATGTTATCCATAGAAGCAACCTTGAGAATATCGACGTCACCATTATACATGATTCTCAATCATGTGGTTCAGTCTCTCATATGAGTTCGAATCTTGATGAGACCTTGATTCCCTGGCTTGAGCTATCGCCCCATTAGTGTCGTAGTGTCGGTACACTAGAAACACTTTCTGGTTGGAACCGAATAGAGAGTTCATGAATGAACTTTCCCATCCAAACAACATTGTTGTAAGCTTCTATATGGCAATATATTTTGCATTCACAATGGAACACACTAAAGTCATTACTTTTAATGTTTCCATCCAAATATCTCTTTAGTCATAATAAAGAGATATCTGTTTATCTCTTCATTCATAATGAAGAAACATCCAATGATGGATTAGATTCATAATCTAATACTTTTACGCTTCCTTTACGTTAATCTAATTCTTCCTCATTCTTTGAGGAATCTATCCTTTAGTATTTCTTAAATACTTAAAGATTCACTTGACAGTTGCCGTGGTTCTGATCCTGGGCTTGCACTGATATCATCTTGTACCTATCTAGGTACAACTCATATCAATGTTTTTCATACAATATGAAATTCATAAATCACCTTTCTGCGTATGCACAAATGATTCTATTTATGCATTATTTCTTTGGGAGTCAAAGGGCACGTTCCCTTTGAGAAGGACAACTTGCTAGTCTTACTAAAGTCATCCTTCTAATTGAAGTTTATCATCATATGAGAAACTTCCTAGCATCTATTGTCTATAATTAGGGATTGATATAATCCAATTATATCTTGAAATCTATCATTATAGATTTCCATCCCATGTTTATAGACTATGTCTCCCATATACATTATATCGTTATAAAATGTTTAAATTCATAACTTTAATGAAGAAGTATTCTTTCCATTTCCAAAATTAATATATCATATATATATTCATATATATCATATATATATATATATTTATATATATATATACAAATTTAGGAATGTGATTAACTCCCACTAATCTTTTGTAAACCTAGTAAACAAAAGATTCATTTACATCTTTATGAGAAATCAAACGATTTGATCTTTCTCTCATAAGACGCTTGTGGCTCCCACTAGCTTGCTTAAGATTCATGATGGATGGATCTCCACAACTTACATGTCTTGTGATTCATAGTTTTAGACATATATTATCAAGACTATCTCAATAATGGTTTCGGAAACCCATATTATGTCCAAACATTGAATCACCATTTAGTTGTAGCTAGCAAACTTCGAATTAATTGAAACTAAGACTACGTCAAAAATGGTTCCTTCAAAGTCAACCATTCTCTTTGATTGTAGTCACCTTAAGCTACCAATTAGCTATAAAGGTTTCAATATTTCGGGTCAAATGGTACTTTACCATTTCCTTCAGTATATATCGTATATACACTCAATGTAGTCATAAGGATTTTTCATTCCTATTTCTTTCGAATTAAGAGGTGCAACTCTATGACATAGTCATAAAGTTCAAACCATTCAACTGAGACGGTTTATAAATCCTTCTCGACTACCATGGAGCTTGTGATATAGGAACTAGGTTGTTATATTTGATGTTCATTATATTGTTTCTTAAAGAACCATTCTTTGAGTTCTATCCCTCGTTCATTTGCTCTATCTTGGGCAAATCACATTGTAGGATTACAATGAACTACCCAACAAACAACATTTGTTAGTTGGTTTATAGAAGTGATATCCAAATGTTAATTTAAGGATATCCACAAGATAATTCTCAAACAAATATTGCTTATTAGCACACAACCCCTAATCTTAACATAATTAAGATTTGTCTTTCTTTCCAACTACATCCTATGGAGTCATGAAAATTTTGGAAGATCTTCTAATTGACAATCATATTGTCTTAGAAGCATATATATCCTATATATATGGGTAATTGATAACATCCAACGAACTAAATCTTATTCAAGTTCGTTCTTCTCCTTATGGAGAAATCTATTATCTTATGATGCTTATTTCCTTGATATCTTTCAAGGAAACTATTCTAAAGTGTTACCTTTCCTTGGATCAAATCTAAGGAGGTAATTACTTTAAACTTCTTACTCATCAACTTACATTTCTTGAATTCTTTGAAACATTTTGCAAAGTATTCGAACTTGTGTTTATTCAAAATAAACTATAGTCCAACCGAGAGTGATCTTCGGTGAATGTCATACAACATGAGTAGTATTATGTTGTGGACAAGTGCCACTAACATCTAAGTGAATTAACCTCAATAGCTTTGTGATTCTTTCTTCTTTCCAAAAGAATAAAGATTCAAACATTTTGCCTCTATACAATTTTAACAAGAAGGCATTGGATCCAGATCAAACGATCCAGGGCATCCATATATGACCAACTCGTAATTTATGTTTTTAGAGGTTTCACAACATAGTTGGGATTAGTCACTACCTTGCAACCTTTTGGGTTTTAAGCATCGTTGTATTCTAAACAGTTAACACTACCAAATCATCTCTACTATAGAGAAAATTATTTAGATTACAATAATCTAATCATTCATTAATAAAGAACAATGCTTTGTCAAACAAAACATTTATCCATTTAACATATGGAATTTAGTTCCTTTATTCAATTGGAATGTAAAGACAATCTTTGTTTTTCCATTTTCTTTAGTAGTTCATATGAGGAAGTAAGTACTAACTGCTTTCGCAGAGATCTATATTTTATTCACGTTTCGAATGTGAAGTACTTTCTCTTCTCTCATTAATCTTCTACTTCTTATTAGCCACACTTTTACAACGATTGTAAAACATAGTTACTAATACGGAATCAAGCATTCAAGTAGAAGAACCAACTGTTTTGAACTATTCAAGAACAATTTACAACACCTTCGAAAGGTGTGTTCTTGACATTTGCAAGACATTTCTTGCAAATACCCCTTCCAATGTCCATCCTTTCATAAAGAAAGTTTGTTCCCTTGGAGTTAATTTCGCTTTCTTCATTTGACTTCTCCTTTGACTACAATAGTCATGGTCCCTAAACTCCCACTATCTCTCTTGAAACATATTTCAATTGTGTTATACACATCAAACAATTTGGAGAGTGTGTGGTTATTTGTTCACTACATAGTTTACAATAAACTTAGTGAACCATTTGGATAGGGACACAAAGGTGAAGTCCTTGCCTAGTTCCCGTCTCAAGAAGTGTTTTAACACTTCAACACTCAATGATTCAAAATCATCATAGTTCCATGTTGATGGACTATTTTTGTCAACCAACCATTATGTTCTAAACATAATTACAAACTTTCAAGAGTTGTTCAAGGCAACTCTCATTTCTTCATACAACAATTTGTAAGTGAAGAATCATGGCACATAAAGTGTCCATGCCTTTGTGCTTTCTTCTTAAGTTCCTTGTTCATGTAACAAAGAAACAAGCACTAATGTTTGCGTTAGTTAAGGGTTGTTCAAAGCAACTCTTATTTCTTCATACAACAATTTATAATTGAAGAATTATGACATTAAAAGTGTTGTCCTCATTATGATAGACTTATCTAACATGTTCTTCCAATGATACATTACCAATAGGAAGATTGTGAGGATTAGACTACTTAGGTACATATACAATCCATTTAAGACAATCTTTGGGATTGTGGTACCAAGTCCGGAAACAAAAGCATTCGGCTTTTCTTAGTCAAGATTTGGATAGCGTTTGCAAATATATAGGTAAACAAATACATAACGAATATAAATTGATTGATTTTAAGCCATTTGATTCGGGTCTTTAAATCAAATAGCACCACCCACTATTTTTGGCAAATTCCATATCCCTCATTGGAATTCGAGAGTTTTGGAGGAGACTCTTAGTAGGGTATGGGAGACTCACTGCTACCAAGCCCACCTCACAATGATATGATGTTGGCTAGCATTAATAATAATGAGAGAGTACGCTTACTCATTTGCATCTCTTGCAAGTACCCATCTTATTTGGCCTCTAGAGAATGTTACCTCACAATGATATGATGTTGGCTCCATTGCACTTAGTTAAGTCATTCCCACCATGCTTAGTTTGTGAAGGGGTTCAAGAATAGCCTCACGATGATACGATGTCGGCCATCCTCGTTGCCTACACTCACCTCATCATATGTTTATGGACTCCTCCTGAGTATAAGCATGCACTTTGCACTCCCCCATGATAGGGTGAAGGCGGTGTACAAGTCATAAACGATTGGAGCCCACCACGGTGGAAGGCCACGAAAGAGTGTTCAAAGCACTCTCACGCTTATCAACTTAATAATGGTCTGGTTGAGGGTTTTTAGGTCTCATCACATATAAATATTCATTTTAATCTTATTAAAACAATTTTGGTCCTATTACAACTATTGGTCCATTTGATTGAATTTAGTTGTATATAATACTCCCACTATGCTTATAAAACGGTTTTTAAAGCAAGAGTATATGATACTACTAACATAAACTTTGCATTCATTTGATGGACTATATAGTTGCCTTAGGGCCTTAGGATGACTATGAACCTTTGTTTAGATTCAACATGAGCCTAGTGTTGAATCTCGGTCTAGGGATGGTGATTGATTTTAGTTACGCGTTTAATCACATTAAGGCGTGTTGTCTTAGGGGCGTTGGACCCTCTACTTCATTTTTCATGCATATCAAATAAAGCAAGAAAGAAGTACTTCAAAGTAAAGAAGAGCTTATGCTCTTTTACAACAATTGATCAAAACAAATTACTTTAAAGTAAAGAAGAGCTTATGCTCTTTTACAACATTTGATCAAATCAAATTACAACCAAAATCTAATCTACACATTCCCATGGTTCAAACAAATTTGAAACGGCCTTTCACATAGCTCAATTATCGTAGGCTTAGGTTCATAATCACCCCCTAATTAATTAACGCTTTAACTAATTAAATTGAATGCAACATTTTCATTTGGTTTTTGTATCCATAAAATTGATTTAAATGGAGCTAAATAAAAGGAAAATCCAATTCTCATTTAAAGAGACAAAACAATTTTGTTCTCTACCTAATTTAGTCCATCATGCAATAACCACAACTTTTTGGGCTATATTGCGAAAACACAAACTTTTAGGGTCACTTTGTAAAAACACAAAAGTCCACTACTTCATGTAATTACAACTAGAACCCAAAAAAATTTCAATAAATTCAAAACTTCATTAAAGGAGCAAAACAATTTGTCCTTTAGCGTTTTTAGGCCTTCACGTCAAAACGTAAACTTTCGGGTCAAAATACAAGTACACAAAGGTATCAAAACTTTATGTAATTGCATAAAAGCCCCAAAAATACCCTATTTTAATAGGGTGGCCGGTTTTAGGGAGAAAAAGGAGTGGAGATAAGTCCACAAAAATTTGGAAATTTTTCAACAAAGTCATAAAGCCTTTGCAAGATATTTGTGACATAAATTCATGCAAGTGGTGTGTGTGAAAGGAAATTAATCCTTTCACACCCACCAATATTTCTTACACCTTTTAAATAAATATCTAACACATTTAAATAAAAGATAAAACATAAAACAAAGACTATATGAAATAATCCAAAACTTTGAATCAAAACATCAAACCTTTTTTGTTCTTGGCAAACTGTCAAGAACAATGAAGAACATTCATGAAAAACCAAAAAAATTTCCATGAACATTTTTCATCCAAAAACATCCCAAAACCACTCAAACTTAAGGGAAATAACATATAACCAAATTAGGGTACATAGGGGTTCCAAAAGTTACTTGAAAACACTTTTAACAAGTCAAACAAGAACCCAAAAATCCACCATTTGGATTTGGCCGAAAATTCCCAAAAACATGGCACCAAATTTTAGCTCCAATATTCATGCTCATATGAACTACATCTACAACATTTGAGATGGCAAATTTTCCAAAAAATTTACATTCAAAGAAACAAGAATAAAGCTTGTAACATATTACAACTTTTAAATCAAAACTATGAACTACAAAACCCAAAAGGATTCACCAACTACTAGACCTAGGCTCTGATACCAATTGAAAGAAATTTTGTGAAAAACATGTTCATTTGAGCAACATCACATAGCATGCAATTAACAATTAAAGGCGGAATCATGCTTGCATGCACTCAAAAACAAAACATTAATCATGAAATTCAAAGCCTAGTAGATTGGTGAACCAAGACTCAACTCAAAACAAAGTGAGTTGAGAAGTTATACCTTTGTAGATTCCTCTTTGCATAAGCAAAGGCTAATCACCCAAAGAGAGGGCCTTCATTCCTTGCATCTTAGATCTATGGATTTGGATGGATGAAAAGGTTTCTCCAAGTTCCCAAAATAGAGAACCTCTAAGTCTCCACACCAAGGTAAGATTGGAGAAGAAATGAGTGACCTTGGAGGAGTAGGATTGCTAGATAATCCCTCCAAGGGGCCCGGCCTTTTTAGAGAGAAAGGAGAGCTTTGTGTTCTCTCCAATTTCCTAAAAGAAACCCTAAATGAATCTTAGCTATAAAGTCATAATTATACCTTTATTCATTGGAGTGGCAAACTTGTAATTAAAGCAAGTTCACTACCCTCCTCTAAATGGCCGGCCATAGGGTTTTGTTTGGGCTTTTTGGGCCTTTGTGAATTAAGTTGTCATACAACTTAAGTCAATGGGCTTGATGTTCGAAGCTCATTGGGCCTTAAGGTCCAAAACTATCCCGAGGTCTTTAACGAACTTATTCGTTTGATTAATTAACATATTAATTAATCCTTGCCATAAATAATTAAACCATTTAATTATTCTTACTCATCTCCGTTGTTTCTTCAATCTCCACCTTACACGGTGTACGATCCATTACGTTCCTTTTAGCGAGGCAGTGGGCGATTAAAACCATTTCAAATCGATTGTGAATTGAAACTTACTTTCAATTCTGCCTTTAGTGATTATACACGTTTAGGGCTTCCACAAACCATGAGTGACACCTAGCAGCATATCATGGTTACCCAAGCTAATCAGAAGAGGTGGAGAACCTATTCAGTTTAGGATTACAAATGCAATACGGTCTTTCTCTAATACAATACTCTTGACCACATTGTTTGGTTTGATAGTTTAGTTTATTCATGTCTACTATCCAATGTGATTCGTGTGCTTATATGATTACCTTGAATGTGATTTGGAACGACTTCCTAAATCTCATTCATACTCTGGCCAGAGATTCTTAATCATATCATAGAGTATTCTCCCTCAAACAGTTTGAAGGTTAGAGATCCCTTGTTGCGCATTCACTTGCCTTCATGGCTAAGTGGCTTAACCCCAACTATGCCGTGGACACCCTCCTGATGGAGTGACTTTGACATAATCAAAGATCAAGGACTTAACCATAAGACAACGACGATGCCTCAGGTCAAAGGACTACTTTGCATTATCCCAACCATGAGTTCTCATGTGACATGAGTATGAGAACTCCTCGTTGATCGTGTTCAGTGGCCTCATTCGCTATTGAGCACCTACATGCTTGTCCTGATGTCACACACACCAATGACTCGAGACTAGTCACTCTCACTAAGAGAAGACATATCATGTACTGATCTTAACGGACTGTCAATGCCCAATTGGCAATCCTATGATCAGGAACGTTTAGGATGTGTCTATGAAAGAATGGTCTCATGAATCTAACTTCTTTAGATTGCATTCTCCCAATCACATATTCCTTGGACTTTATCGTTTAAGCATATAACATTTATATGGGACGGCTTAAACAATAATCTTTGCCCTTGATATTAAACTAGATTAGTTGAACATGTGAAATGTCCGTAAAGTATCATCATATGAATGGTTTTAGGGCACATTTCCAACAGTCATTTCATGGTTAAAGAAGGTATAGTTTTAGGTCATATCATTTCTGAAAATGGTATTGAGGTTGATCAGTCAAACATAGATCTTGTACATCACTTACCCTCTCCTACTTCGGTTAGAGAGGTTCATTCTTTTCTTGGACATGCAGGTTTCTATCGAAGATTCATCAAAGATTTCTCAAAGGTTTCCTAACCTCTTTGTTGTCTCCTTAAAAAAGATGTGGCGTTTGATTTCAATAAGGAGTGCATGGCATCCTTCAAACAACTCAAGGAGTTGCTGACCACGGCTCCCATTATTGTTCCACCTGATTGGAGCCTTCATTTTGAGCTCATGTGTGATGCATCCGATTATGCTTTAGGGGCTGTTTTAGGACAAAGGAAGGATAAGAGGCCGCATGTCATCTACTATGCTTCACAGATGATGAATGATGCCCAATTAAACTATTCCACAATGGAAAAAGAACTTCTTGCCGTTGTCTTTGCTTTAGATAAATTTCGATCATATTTAATTGGTACTAAAGTAATTGTTTTCACTGATCATGCAACTTTAAAATCACCAAGAAGGAAGCCAAGCCAAGGCTAATTCGATGGATATTGCTTCTTCAAGAATTCGACATTGAGATTCGAGACAAAAAGGAAGTGAAAACGTGGTGGCTGACCACCTAAGCCGTATGATGCATAATGAGAAGTCCATACCCATTGGCAAAACATTTCCTGATAAACAATTGTTGTCCATTAAGGTAAGTTAACCTTGGTATGTTGATTTCGTCAACTTTTTGGTGTCTAAACAAATTCCAAGTGGTTGCAGATTTCATTAGAACTAACATATTTTTAAGGTTTGGCATGCCACAAGTAATCATAAGTGATGGAGGGTCTCACTTTTGCAATCGGACCATTGAGGCGTTGTTTAGGAAGTACAATGTCAACCATAAGGTTTCTACACCTTACCATCCTCAAACAAATGGCCAAGCCGAGGTTTCGAATAGAGAGATCAAACTGATTCTAGAGAAGACCGTTGAGCCAACAAGGAACGATTGGAGCTTACACTTAGATGATGCACTGTGGGCATATCGCACGACGTACAAAATACCCATTGGAGCTTACACTTAGATGGAGCACAAAGCTCATTGGGCCGTCAAGAAGTTTAACATGGACCTAGGTGCAGCGGGAAGTCATAGGAAACTCCAATTACATGAACTTGATGAGATAAGGAACGAGGCGTATGAGAATGCCCGCATTTACAAGGAGAAGACCAAGGTTTTCCATGACAAAATGCTTCGTGGCAAAACATTCTCCATAGGGCAGAAAGTGCTATTGTTCAATTCCCGTCTACGTTTGTTTCCTGGCAAGTTATGTTCTAAGTGGATTGGACCGTTTGTTATTACTAACATTTGTCCTTATGGTGCAATCCAGATTCAAAGTCTCAAAACAGGTCATGAATTACAAGTGAACGGACACTGTTTGAAGCCTTACTACGAGCACTTTGAAGAGCATGCCGTGGGATCCAATGGGAAGTGAATGAGCTCCTCGTCCGGCTGCATGACGTTAAAGCAAGCGCTACGTGGGAGGCAACCCATGCATTCAACAAAGGAAGATCTAGGAATCACTCGACTTCCAGATTTGCATTCCTACACCCTTATTTTTACTGTTGTTTCTATTCTGCATGTTAACTGAGTTTATTCCTTGTTTGTTTGTTTGCTTGTTTTTGTGTGAGTTTTTGCTTGAAACATTGAGGACAATGTTTGATTTAAGTGCGCGGGGGGGGGGGGGGAGAGTTAAACAAGTTGTTTTGCATGAAATTCATTGGAGATTATCACCCATTACTTCTAGTGTTGTTCCTTACTGTTTTAAGTGTTTTAAGCTGCTTTGGAGTGTTTTAGTGTGTTTTAACATAAAAATCCGAAAATCTCATAAAAATTTGAAAAATTGTTTTCAAAAACCCAAAAAGAGTTGTTTTTTTTGTGTTTGTTTGTGTCTTAGGGTACCTTCGAACACAATGATGAGGATTTAGTTTTTAATTGCATGACTGTTAAACAGAGTTATAAACATGGATGAAAATTTGATTTACTCTTTGGTGTATGCTTGGTTGTGGTTATAAGTTATGAATTCACATGCAATCATAAAGGAAAAATCAGTTTTTGTAACATGCTTGAAGGAAGGAACTCAAATTAACACTACAACCTTGTGAGACTTGAGCCTAAACGTTTATTTGGAGAGTTAATAATTTGTGCATCATTGATTTCTGAAGTCGTTACATGATCTCATTATTCTTTGCTTGGTTGCTACTTAGAAGGCATTTCATCATTTAGTTCCAAATGCTAGAACTCATGCCTATTTCATTCAAAGCATGTTATTGATTTACATAACACATATTCAAGATGAAGTTGTTTAGTGAGCCAAGAGCCAAAAAGCCTATCCCGTGCATTTGTGTTTAAGTTTAACCCCGTTGAACCTTGAGTAGCCTATGTTCTCTGTTAACCCACACTATCCTCACCTAGCCTAGATTAGGACCATCCATACCCTTGTTCTTGAAGCATAGTAAAGCATAATTTAGAAGGAATTCCTTTTGATGGAATTCTGCAGAAAAACAAGTGTGGGGGAGGTGATTTTTGTGTGTGTGTGTGTGTGTGCCAAAGTCCTTAATAAGGCATAGGTAGAAAAGAAAAGAAAAAAAAATTTGTGGAAAATAGAAAGAAAAAAAACAAAGTTGTGAAAAGAGTGAAAAAGAATTGAAAAATGTATAAAAAAAGAGCTCTAAAGTGTTGTTTGTTAAAGAAAGGGTCCAAAACATTGAATTTGGCCCTAAGTGTTGCATGAATCTTCCCTTTGTATTTAAAAGTTGATTCTGCATTCTAAAGTGAATTCCAAATGTCGATTTCATTGCTTTGCTTGCTCTCGCTTTAAGAACGTTTGTTATCCCTATCCTTTCTTTGTTAGCCATTACTCCCAAGCCCCGTTACAACCCTTGACTTCAATCTTGGGTGTTGTGTGTTTCAATTTGTGGAGTTTGAAATTGGTATGAGCATATGGTGTCAATGGTTCTCGCATCTAAGTAGTAGCATCCCATTCATGAGATCATATCTAAACATGCTTATTAACTCCAGAAATTGCTTTCTTTGTTATAACATATGTGAGCACTAGTCTTTCATGTTTACATCAATCTTCTCACATATAACTAGTGTAGGGTGTGTAGTCAGAAAATGTGTGTGAAAATAGAGAGTATCTTGTAAGGAATTGAGCAAATTCTCTAAGGCATGTTACTACATTCAAAACATTGTTTTAATTGGTTAATTGTGAACTAATAAGTGGTGACTGTGATTAAGTATGTGCTCAAGTGTAAAGATAACCAAAATCTGTGGGAATGATGATTTTTAACATGTCATGTGCATTGGGAATCCCCGAGGCAAATGTTGGAAGGTTAGGTTGTGTTTTGTTTCGTTTTGTTTCTTTTGTTTTGCTCAAGGACTAGCAAAAGCTAAGTGTGGGGGAATTTGATAGGAGCATATTTAGGCAACTTAGTTGGCTTGTTCTTGTGCATTTACGTTGTTATTTCTTAGTTATTTTAGTTATTTTAGTCTATTTCCCTTAGTTTTCTGATTTTATTTCCCTTTTCTAGAAGCTTTTGACTTAATTTCGGTTAACCAAAATAAGTTAGGGTTTTAATTCCTGAAAACCTTAAATAGACTTCCTTTTTGCAGCTTAGGGGAGCCATTCATTCACCGATTCACGCCATAAATCATCACTCCCTCTCTGCCGCATCCATCCTTCACCATTCTCCATAGTTTCTGACCTTAATCAACCTTTGCCGCACCATACACCTATCCTAACCATAAACCCATCCATCTACACCATCCATAACCCCCAAAACTCACCATCAAACCTTGTGCCACAACAAGAAGGAAGGAGGAGAGCCCTTGGATGTGCTTGCCATTCGAGCTAGGATTGCTGGAACGTTTTAGGTGTAATCTTTCTTTCGTTTTCAATGTTTCAATTCAATAATCTTTGTTTTGTGAGTATGAGGAACTAAACCCCTCTTAGCTAGGGGGAATTCGAAACCATGTTCATACTTGCAATATGATTTGATTATATCCCGCTGTGATTCATAAGTAGTGAATTCTATTTACTTATCCGTTTGAATTAAAATTGATTTGTGTGTGTTGGTTGAGAGTGCACGCTTAATTTTCATGCATAAATCTGATGCTAGGATATAAGGGAGTTTCACCTAATTTATGAACTTATATTCATAAGTAGTGAAGGTTGCTTGTCACAATCACGTTATGTGAATTCTTGGCATAAGTTTCATGCAATTCATAGTTACAAGTGCCTCGTCAATGCTTATGATTTTCATGGAACTTAATGATCTTTGTTCGTTTTTTTATTATGCAATTCATGTAGAGAACTTGTGAAGAATGCTTGGGGTTGTTGTATGCAATCATCCAATTCAATGAAATTAAGAGAATCTGAGGGTTAGTTATTGCAATTCACAGTTAATCTGGGGTGTTGAGGATTCGTGGGTGTTGAAAAGCAACTGCAAATCATTTTGTTTGCAAGTGTGTCAAGGGTGGAGAAGAACCTCCTAGCTAGCCTATCATCCATAGTTTTACCCCAAATTCGTCCAAATTTTGCTTAGTTTACAATCTGTTTGTTTTGTTTTCAAATTCGTCCAACACCAAACCCCCCCCTTTGCTTTAGAGTGTCTAATTAGTTAAAATATGTTTAGTTTGTGTTTTTAAGTGTTTTGAACCAATATAAAACCAAAATTCGTCTAAAAATAATGTTAGAGTCAGAAACTGCCTAATTGTTGTTTTTAGGCAGTTTTGAGTTCTTTGAGTCTAGTTAAGTGTTTTTTGCCTCTTTTTACATATTTGAGTTAGTTTAGAGTGTTTTAGCAATCCTCCTAATCCCCGGTTTAAGAACGATCCCTACTTATCCATACTACAATTGTCAACAAGAGGGTTTAATTTGTGTGTTAAGTTAATTTTCGCATCAGATACCGAGGGCACCACCAAACCTTTCCGTTGGGTAATCATCTTAGCAATTGAAGTGGCAACCTTCAGAGCAGCAGGTTTTACAGGCTCAGGCTCAACGAACTTTTTTGTCCCATTTAAAGAAGTTAAATCGTTGACAGGATTCTCAGCAGCAGACGATCCCCCACGAGTAGCAAAAGAAGTCATTGGCTTCTTCTCGGCCAAAGGCTCACAAGTAGGTGAGGAAAATCTCTTCTTTCCACCCTTATTGGCAGCAAGCTCTACAACAGTGATCGGACGAGCAAGCGCCTCATCCTTTATCCGCTTTATGTCTTCCTTCGGAGGTAGCTCGCCTTTCTCCCGATAAATAGGACTGAGCAGCCAGCACCATTCACGGTACTCAGCAGGATTGCCTAAGGCGATGTGCATTTTCTTTATATCTGCCAAAGTTCTTAGAGTTGAGCCAAACTCTGAATCTACACAAAGTAAGAAAGAGGATCATTAAACTAAAGTCATGGAGCAACTCAACAAACATTCAAGCAGGCCAAGAATGAAGCAATTCACTTACCACTAAGAAATTCAGTTAGAACGCGCAGCTCAGGAGAGGAGTCAAACTCCCAATCTCCACTTACCTCCAAGGTGTCCCTCACCCACTCATGATCACTTTTGTAGGAAGCATTGAGTAGCCTATGGCGAGATCTCAGCTGCGCCACGCCTTCCTTGTGGCCGATTTCAAAGAAGTACCATAACTCATTTATGGTCAAGCTAAGATCAAAGAACCTGCTCAAGTTGAAGAACCCCACCATCGCACGAATGACATTCGGGGAACACTAAGCAGGCGCTCATTTCATGGAACAGATCACCTCTTGGAAAATATGTGGCATGGGAAAATTAAATCCTAACACTAAGTAATATGGATGGAATTTGATTGCCTTTTCCTAGCAATGGCACCCTTGCCATATGGTTCATGGCCACTATCATCCTTCACTCGCTTGACATGCACAACCTTGAAATAGGCTACCTTGCTGGAAGAACCACTTTGACTGTACAAAGGTGGAAGATATTCATCACTTTCGCGATCGGAGAAAGACATCTCAAAGTCCCTACAAAAAGTACGAAGGAAAGTATTTAGAAGGCAGATAAAAAAAATAAAAAATAAAAAACAAGACCGCAGAGCCAAACGCCCCAACGCCAGGCCCTACAACCTAGCCTATCCACAAGGCCATGCCACAAAAAAGCCCAGCCCTCACACACACACACACACTCTCTCTCTCCCTCTCATATGCGTGGCCTGCGTTGCTGAGGCCAACACAGGAGGCCCATGCTACCCTTCTTCTTCCTTTGCGCACCCAACACTCCAAAGAAGGCTCAGGCCATTCGCCACAAGCCACCAAGACCCAAGAGCCAACCTATGCTGGTCTCTCTCACTCTCTCACCTCATACCTGCATAGGCCTTTACCCAGCAGCCTTGAAGGCCCGGCCCTAGCACCTATCCACCTTGGCCCAAGCCGAGCCGTCCACCTAGCCCTCGCTAGCCGATTCCTGCTGCCCACTATGCATAGCAGCCCTATGGCTCCCTTGCCATGTGTCACCCACACCTTCGGCGCCCGCTGAGCCAATTTTTCAAGTCCTAAGATTCCCAAAAAATTCAAGTAGAAGAAAATTCAAATTTTCTTACCTTTGGTGCAGCACGGAGAAGAAGAACAATAATGAGAGATGACTCTTTGCAAGGGCAAGAGAAGAAGAAAGCTAGGGGAAGGGGAAGAAAATTTTCCTCTGACTGCTCTTCCTTGTTGGAATGATGATTGCTCTCCAAATTTATTTAATTCCCTACTTAAAGCAGAATTAAATAGGTATTGGGGGCAATTGGTTTCCTTTTTCTAGACGAAGTCTATCTCCAAATCAAGAAAGGAGATCAAAATCAAATTGGGAAACAACCTTATAAACCCAAGTAGCTTGGGATTTGTACACCTACTACCATTTTCCTATATGCAGCCCAGCAGGCGTGGGGGCATTTGTGGAGCCTAAAATAATCCCAAAAATTCTAGAGGCAACACGTGGACTTTTGCCCAAGAAAGATAAGATTGCCCTCAATAAACGTAGAAAAGTCAAAGCATTAAAGATAAGGATTAATTACCCAAATCCTATCTTTAATATATTTCCGATTATCTTAAGATATTATTTCCTATTTAATATCTTGAGAATATTTCTCCATAAATCTTCGCCAATAGGATGCCGCCACGTGTAGGGTAGAACCCTAACACTATGGCTGGCCCTATCCCCTATAAACACCCCATATTCTACCAAATTTCAGAAGTTTTTGATACCCTAAAAAAGCCCTAAACACTTTACTGTCTCAAAGAAACTGACTTAGGCATCGGAGATCCATTGGCCTAACCCCCCCCCACCTCGTGGGTGCGTGAGGCTTGGGTCCTTGATCAAAGGTGTTAATTGTTTTGTAGGTGCTTTTTCGTCAAGACTGAAGACGACGGAAATTTGCATTGACAATTATCTTGATCTTTCATGCTATCTTCGAGCCGATGATGTTACTAGGGCATTTCCTAATACAAGCTATCTCTTTCGAAATATCCCGGGACTTATTATGAATCAATACCAAGGGAAACAAGAGAACGTTCTCAAAGCCCAAGTCCACCTGGACCTAAAAGTCCCCAAACAGATGCAAAATTTTTTGGTTGATTCAATTCATTCATATGTAACATATTTTGTTTATACTATGTAGAAGGTGCCATAAATTTTTATGTTGTTATACTTTTTGTTATATTATGCACCCATATATATTAGTGAGCATAATATTATTATTATTATTATTTTGTTTATATTATGCACCCATTATATTAGTGGGCATAATATTATTATTATTATTTGTTTATATTATACATCCAATATGTTAATTTATCGTTACAGCCAATTAGAAAATAAAAAAAACTAAAATTTGCCATGGGAACCCTAGTTGCAAGAAGGTAAACTTGTAGAGTCCAAATTTCTCCTTGGTGAAACTTTCATCGGCGTACAACAAATTGCGGGAACAATCCGGGGGCATCGAAGCAAAAGATTAGAGGAACACAAAGCGAGTGATTAGAAGTCATGAACTGGAATGTGGGGGATGCCTTGTTGTCAAAGTTAGGCAAAGATTTTCAAACACGATTGGCATATTTGAGTTTGAACCCATCTGGGAGAGCTTCAAAATCACCATCTGTTCCAAAAAATATAAAAGAGTGTTTTTCTCTACAAAAGCGCTGATAATAAGTTTTATTGTCAATTTAATTTTGTACTTTATGGTAATTGATAAGATTTTTACTACTTGCAAAAGTAGGGATAAAAGCACTTAAAAATACTTGCAAGAGTACAAGGTTATTGTAGTATAGCTGCTCAAGCAAGCATATTTCCACAGAGATTGATTGAATAATTTGTATTTATACTGTAACATCCTAATTATTTTAAGTATGTAATTGGTTATTGAAATTTAAAAGAGGGGAAGAATGTGAAATCCCGTTCCTGGATTTCACTATTGTAACCTACGTATTTGTATTAACGAGATTTTATATTATTTTCAAGGATATTAAATTCTATTGAGTTTAAATTAGGAAAAGAGAGGATTATAATTTTCTTGTGGTGGGTTTTGGGGAAGTCACTATCTCACTTCTTCCCGTCTCTTCCACCCATTTCGGGAATTCTCCAAAAGCTCTCTCACTCCGTCCCTCTCTTTCCTTCCTCGTACCGCACACACACAACTGACCCGGTGTAAAAGCCACGTTATCCGGCCAACCTAGAATCATCAAACCTACTTTTGGATGGTTTCAAAGGAGTGGCGCTGAAATTACGAGAGATAATGTTATCTGAGGATGCAACCTGGTACAGGTCAAGGTGAAGGGGATGAGGATGAAGATGTTGACAAGAATAATACAAAAAAGGACAATGGAGAACGTGATTGTGAAGGAAGGATTCTAGGATTTGAAGGGTAAATTCCTTGTTCCTTGATTATCCTGATTTTCGAATTTAATTTCCTTAGGTTGAATTGAAACTGCCATGATATATTTGGAGTTCTTAGTTTTATTTAGGGTTTTCTATCATTCAATGAGCCAGATTGAACATGAATTAAAGTTGGGTGTGTAGATCAATTTTCTTGGTCAAGGGTTTGGTTCAAAAGGTAAATTTCTTGTTAATTTCCAGTTATGTTAGTTTTCGATGTTGTATACATGACTTCTGTACTACCTGAAAGTATTTTGGGATTTGTTATATGAATTGGAAGTAGGCTGTTACGTAAATTGCAGAAAATTGATTTCTTGGCAAAGAAAACTCAAGTTTCAAGTAGCCTTATTTGGCTCTTAATTTCTAGGTCTTTATGTGTTTCTTTGGAGAAAATTTTTAGTGTGTTGAAAGGACATATGTTCATGATCGTAACCCAATTGGTTTCACTCAGTTTCGTTGAGTTCTGATTGAACAAAACCTTATTTAAACTTGGGTCGCGAGCTGCCAAACAGCAGCAGAAAACTGGATTTCCAGTTTCAAGACTCCATTTTCTTTTTGGCATAACATCTAATATAGAGCTCTGTTTTCTGCAAAACTTTATATGCCTTTAAAGTACAAAACACAAGCTTCAAAACCCATATAACATTACACGATTTGGTTTAGTTTTGAATGCTCTAGGGGAGCCTAAACTGGGTCCAATAGTGTTGTTTTTCTGCAGATTTTGTGGAGAGATGTTGTTCTAAAAGCATAATGACGAACTACGAATGACTTGATCCCTTCGCAGGGTACAGTAGTTTAACGATACGGTTAGATGCAGCCATAAAAATATCCCAAATTTAATATTGTGTTGGATTTCTTTTAACGAAATAAATTTGTTCTGGTTAATAGCGTAGAGATTAACCATGACTTTATTTTGGCCTATCACTAGATTTAGCTTCCAAATAAGAATTTTGGGTCGTTACATAAACTAATTCTTAATTAACTATTTAAAAGAAAGTTTCAAAAAATGTTGATTTTATGACCTAGAATATTAAAAACGAATTTTAAATTAAAACAATTAAAGAAACCAATTTGAAAGGGAACAATCTTAAAAAATAATGATAAAAGGACACTAGGGTTCCGCCATCACCTTAACAATCTTATGTAGTTTTACCAATTACTTATGAATTACACATGCAACTTTGAAGGTTAGGTTTTCCTTATGTATATTCTACTTGTGGCATTCAAGCTAGAACGTATATCAAACATGCAATCCGTCTGTGGCATTCAAATCAAATATAAGCATGCATGACTCATTACACTTTGTGAAAGCCCCTTGAAAAACCATGCAACCCCTAAGACGTGGCATTTGCCCTAGGTGAACTTACACAACTATCAATCACAAGAAGCAATACTCAATCCTCCGGTGGCATTCCGACTGAATTGCATTTGATTACTTATCTAAGCATCCTAATGGTATCTAAGCATTTAGATATAGAGACAGTTTAAACACAGTGATTAATAATTCAAAGTATACATGCATAATATCATAAGCAATTAAATAAAAACTACATATTCATGCTAAGGCTCAAGGCATCATGTAGACATATAAATTTCGTAGCACACAAATGATGCATCACAAAGCTCCATGTTGCATATGACTCATCACAAATAGACAAGTTATTAATGACATGTGACACAAACCAAGCAAAGGAAGTGTAAAACATTCCCAAAATTTGGCAAAAGGGAGAAAATCTCCCTTAAAATCGGCAAGGGTCCCAAAATCTCTCAAAACCGGAAAGAAAGCCAAAGCATCTTCACAAAATAAGCAAGAATTGAAGATTGCTCACAAATAGGCAACAAGGCCTATAAATTTCGGCCAATATGGGGAAGTTAGCTGAAATTAAGACACAAAACATGAATAAATTCTCCCATGGATGAATCAGGACACAAATCAAGGCCAAATGCACCCAAAGGCATGGATTTGGAAGTCTATAAAGACAAGGTCCCAAGGCACACATAGGGGTTGAAAATTGCACATTGAGAAGAACCTCTGCACAAAATCTTTGAATACTAATTCGATGCTAAAGCTCTCTTCGAAGAATGCACAACCAAAGCCGAAGCTTTCTATCGACCAAAGCTGAAGCACTCCTTGAAGAATCAACAAGCACCTGTGCTTATTCCTTCAAGACAAACTTGTAACGACGTTCGTTTCAAGATCAAGTTGCCAAGACCCTTGAATCAACAAAATCTTACATCAACACTACCTTTGTTGCAGCTTTGAAGTGAAGATCATCCAAGCGTTGTTTCAAGCTCGAAACTTGAAGCAATCGTTGAAACGTTCGTTCGAGATCAAGTCATTGTGACCCTTGGATCAACAACCTACGCATCTACATCAAATTTGAAGATTGAATCAGAGGAAAATTGTAAATAGAGATTGTAACCTACAA
Source organism: Malus asiatica (assembly GCA_033882615.1). Taxonomy (NCBI): domain Eukaryota; kingdom Viridiplantae; phylum Streptophyta; class Magnoliopsida; order Rosales; family Rosaceae; genus Malus; species Malus asiatica. The sequence goes on along the minus strand of CM066503.1, from coordinate 43,589,799 downwards.
ATTCAAATCAATACAAATCTACTTTGTACACGTGTTCTCGTTTTATTCGTTACAGAATTTTCGTGTTTACACATCGCCCTAGCAAATGAAAATTAATTGCGAACAACCATAAAACAAAAGGAATTTTATTGAAATAGAAAATGGAACCTTGAAATACAAATCGTCAAAGCCTAGCTAAATTCTCCATATTATACTATAAATAGCCTTATTTATACTACTACAAAATAAAATCCTACCTACAAAAGGTCATCTAAAAATTAGGAAACATAATAGAATAAGATAACTAGAAAATAAAAGGTTTCCTTTTTGAACTGAAATTTTGACTTCTAAGAAAATCAGAATTTTGACCGACTAAATCAATTTCGATTTGGTCCCAAAATGTGTCTTTTTAAAGCTTGAGACGTCCCAACAAAGTCCCAACAAATCCTCAAAAAGGAATGTTCCTCAAAATATGCTATCTTGACCTCCAAAATACCCAAAACGTCCAGAAACATTAATTTGGAAAACCTGGGGGTTGAGCCTTAATTTCATTGCCACGGTTAAACGGCTTAGTAGAAAAATCTAGAATTTTGATACAATCATCTTGAAAGCCTCATGAAATTCTCCAATTGGTATCACTTCAAAACTTATCTGTTTGATCATGTTTTGCTCTGGAGGAATTCGAATGCCCTACATTGAAAATATATAACAAAGTATCAAAATTCTACCAAAATAACCAATAAACTAATACTAAGATTAGGGTAAAATGTATAGTATAATATGGACTCATCAAATACCCCCAAACTTAGCTTTTTGCTTGTCCTCAAGCAAAACAAAAATAAAAACTAACAAATATAATTTTTTTTATTAAAACTCAACTAAGACAAGATTTTCATCCTCAAGTTGCAATCCATAGAAAACATTAAAAATCAAAACATCTTTCCAAAAATTCCAACTAATCCCACCACAAAGTCTAAAGCCATTTGGAATCAAATAGAAAAGAATTCATCAACTTCATTTGGTGTAAAGTGAACCAACATAGTTAAGGAGACTCGACTAAAATCCCTACATTTCGTCCTCTTTATTTAACACTTCACACATAATAATTTGATATATATATTATCATTATTTTCACTTTTTTTCTCTCTAACAGTAGTGGTCGTGCAATGCCAGTTCCCTTAAGCTTTTGATCAAACCCATGTAACGAGTTTTAGGTCAATGACTCCCAAACCACAAAGGTTTTAGGGCACTAGGTGTAGAACACCCCTAAGGACTTATTAACTCGACCTGAAAAGGCTACAAAACCAACTAATCACCCTGCCCCATGCCAAGACTCTATTGTTTGACGCAAGAATCATTGTTGATTAGGTAGGACTGGCTCGGTTCCTAAGAAAAGTCTCGGGTGAAACAATTATTACTTTATTTATGATAATAACTAACTTTACTTTACTTAGAACAAAAATTAAAATTACTTAGACGAAAAGTAAGCGCTTCAATCTCAATCCCCACAAACCATGTTGAAGCGAATGTGCAAAATTTCAAAGTATAGCTTATAAATTAGTGTCTAAGCAATGATAAATAGAAAAGATTCTACTGTGGGATTAACCTTCACCATGTTCATTTGTTCTAACGTTTAAAATAATCTATGAATATTAACTTAAAATTTGAAATTTTTTTTATTTGTCTCAAAAATTAAAAATCTAAAATTTTACTTTCCCACCCCCAAATTTAAATCACACATTGTCGTCAAGGTGTGAAAAGTAAAACAAAAATAAATAAAATAATATATAAACTTTAACTTGACTAGAAAGAATACGACACAAATAAAGAAATAAAACTTAGAAAAAAAAAATAAAACAAAACATAAAATAGACAGAATACAAAATAAGAAAAAAAAAAAAAAAAAAAACTAAATAAAAAAAAAATGGTATAAACATACCGAGGTTTGACATGGGGTCCTGATGCATGGAAATCATGGAGCCCTTGTGCTTAACAATTTGAGGTAATGTAGTGAGCCATGAATGAGCCCAATCCAGCGAAAGATGGATCAACCCAACCGGCTTCAGCTGCAAGTGCACACGTGCACCATAAAAAACCTAGAACACACCCGGTTATCATGTCCCTCCTTTCTCTGTAACCAAAAGCCAAAATCATCTCTGCCTAGCTCTCTAGTCATTCCAAAATCTTCCAATGGTCCTGGATTGTCGAACTCAAAAATAAATACCCAGTCGTGCCTCCATAGCTGGATTTATGTCGTTTATTCCCAAATTTCCATGTCTCTGCAAATCGAATCTCCAATATGTTGAATCAATGTCTCAGACTCTCAGTGCACACCAAGGTAAATATCTCCTTTTTCTTACGGGTTTCATGACCAGAAGTTGTATGAACTTCATTCTGAACTTGATGCATGGGCCCATTAATGTGACAAAATTCTCTCATCTGTTTGTGTGTATTGTGCTTGTAGGTTCAACCCAGAAGTGTCATGCAGAAGCCTAAAAATTAATAGATCCACCCAAACTTAGTCTCGATCCATATCTATCGATCTGCATCTAAGCCCTCTGTCTTCAGCCAAAACAAGATATAGCTGGCTGCCATCAATCACCGCCCACATTTAAGCCATCCTTTCACCGCCCACATTTAAGCCATCCTTGCTACAAATTCGTCAGTCTCAGGTTGGCTCCCAAATAAGAAATCCAGTACTTAGAGCCGACACCCACAAGGTAAAAACTCCACTCCATCATCCTATGATTTCGTCCCCAGAGCATAGATTAGGTAAAAATGTATGCCAGGATTTCTCATGCATGCTTGCTCTTTGTGCAGGAGTCCTGAAAGTGACGGTGATAGCAAAGATAAAGAACACGAAGCACAGCAAACTGGAAATCGGGTGGAATTTCTTCATAGCATTAGGATGATGACTCACATGAAAGTCTGATAATTGTCTATAGTTTGCCTCTGCGAATTTTGTTCGTGCATGCATCCATGGATCTAATTTTATTCTTCAGTATACTCATGCCATGTATTTGCTGTGGTTCCATGCCTCCATTAGAAGAATGTTGAGCAAAAGAGAATGTTGCATGATTCTAGATCCTTGGCCTAGATGGATAAATGTATGTGTTCACCTATGTGCACTATTTGGATTCCCCACCCCCAAACTTGTATGTAATAGAGATTTTTAATTAAATGCGAGAGTGAGTGAAAGGGGCTCCAAGCAGTGCAGAGGTCTTCCCAGCAACCCCACTGTAAGCATTCCTGAATTCATTTGCTTGTGTCATTTTCTACACTTTCAGTTAATGATGAACTCTTTGATGAATGTGGATGAATAATGAAAGCGTTGAGTAGCATGTATGAATGCTGCTGAATGTATGATTCAGTTGAATGGGTGTGCTTAGTGGGCATCGAGGGCCGATCAAATCCAAATGCAACCTAAAAATCACACAATAAAAATCTAATTAGAATAAAACACAAAATAAAATATTGATTAACCAAAAAATAATAATAACTTTCTGCACATGCTCACGTGCATGCGAAAGATATTTTTTTTTTAATCACGTTGTGCTACGAGTGACTTACACATTAAACAGAATATCAAATATCAAATAAACCAAATTTTGGACTTGCCGCTTCCAATTGCCATGGAAATCAAGTAGTCACTTCCCTTCTCTATGTTCATCTGGATAACTTTCTTTCTGTATAGACCCATAGTTGCTATCCGATACGTAAAAATAAAAAAAAATAAAAAAAGAGACAATAAAAACATGAAAATATGGAGCAGGGGTTGAAGAGAAAAGGTTTTCCCCGAAAAATCTGACCATACTAATTTGATCTCAATTGTACGTGGGTAGTGTGCTAAAGAGGGAAACCAAAAAAAATGAAACACAGAGGAATTGACTTAAATTTCAATAAACTCCCAAAACAATTATATGGCATTGATGAACTTAAATGAAATCAATAAAAAGTGGATAAAGGAAACCTGCTTCACCCACACAATCCAACATATTGAACTCGAATTATCCAACAACTGCATGGAATTGGTGAAGAGCAAAACAGACTGTGTCACTTGGTGAGGCAGATTAGATAATCGTGTGATCTAATCCCAGTAATATTTACTCTGCTGCTCTCTTTTTGTGATCCACGTATTTCTGTTTGAATGCTCCACTAATTCATTGCACCAAAGCGTATTTAACCAAAAAGAAATGAGGAGAATGTAGACTGGAAATTGATATTAGTAATGCGAACCACTAAATGAAACGCATAAATACCCACTACCGATTAATAGTTCAAGTGTAATCCCTATTTAAGCTTGCCAAAATGAAACACAATATGAATTATGGTAAGTATACAATATGCACGTCCAAGTTTCTAATCCCTATTTAAGCTTGACAGGACCAAAACGATTGAGGTTGAGAATTGGGAATAAAAAATTAGGATTGAGAGTTGAAAAGTTGTATCGAGGAAGACTCTGTCTCGATCTGTTTCACCTCTACCTTGCCCTCGTTTTCTTCCCCTTGATTTCAGCAATGAACGGAGAAACAATCCACTAATAAAAAAATCTATTCATGCAAGAAGTTCTCCATAAAAAAGAATGCAAAGAGAATGTTTTCTCCATGACAGACATCTTTTGCTCAGAATTTCTCTTGTTAAACATTTTTTTAGTAAAAAAAGTTCACCAAGCAGCACGATGGTTTTTCTCAGGCATTTCGTTAAATCATACACACTAAACAAAATATCAAATATCAAATAAACCAAATATTGCACTTGCCGCTTCTAGTAGCCATGGAAATCAAGTAGTGACTTCCCTTCTTTTATCTGGGTAACTTTCTTTCTATATAGACCCATAGTTGCTATCTGATACAACAACAACAACAACAACAACAACAACAACAAAGCCTTTTCCCACTAAGTGGGGTCGGCTATATGAATCCTAGAACGCCATTGCGCTCGGTTTTGTGTCATGTCCTCCGTTAGATCCAAGTACTCTAAGTCTTTTCTTAGGGTCTCTTCCAAAGTTTTCCTAGGTCTTCCTCTACCCCTTCGGCTCTGAATCTCTCTCCCATAGTCACATCTTCGAACCGGAGCGTCAGTAGGCCTTCTTTGCACATGTCCAAACCACCGTAACTGATTTTCTCTCATCTTTCCTTCAATTTCAGCTACTCCTACTTTACCTCGGATATCCTCATTCCCAATCTTATCCTTTCTCGTGTGCCCACACATCCCATGAAGCATCCTCATCTCCGCTACACCCATTTTGTGTACGTGTTGATGCTTCACCGCCCAACATTCTGTGCCATACAGCATCGCTGGCCTTATTGCCGTCCTATAAAATTTTCCCTTCAGCTTCAGTGGCCTACGACGGTCCCACAACACGCCGGATGCACTCTTCCACTTCATCCATCCAGCTTGTATTCTATGGTTGAGATCTCCATCTAATTCTCTGTTCTTTTGCAAGATAGATCCTAGGTAGCGAAAACGGTCGCTTTTTGTGATCTTCGCTAGATTGCTCTGATCATTAGTGTTGATAAGTATATAAATGGATAGAGACAGGAAAGCAAACACAAGATAAAAGTGGTTCACCCAGTTGGCTATGTCCACGGAATATAGGAGCTCTCATTAATTGTGAAGGGTTTACACAAGTACATAGATTCAAGCTCTCCTTTAGTGAGTACAAGTGAATGATTTAGTACAAATGACATTAGGAAATATTGTGGGAGAATGATCTCGTAATCATGAAACTTCTAAGTATCGAAGTGTGGTATCGTCTTCACTTGCCTTATCTGTCTCATAGGTAGATGTGGCATCTTCTCTGGAAGTACTCTTCCTCCATCCAGGGGTGGTATCTTTAACTGGTGGAGATGCACAAGGTAATATATGAATTTCACTTGAAGCTTACTTGTAGTTTCAGCCTTGGTCAAGCGCGATATAAACCATGTAGTAGGAGTCCCCCAAGTCGCCGAGCTAGGGGATCTGCTGAAAGAGGTGACAAACAAGGTAAGCAATCAGAGCTCCAAGCAATCAGTCCCAGATCATAAGTTTGATTTCGAGTTCCAGCTGATTGTTCTCATTCTCCCTATCTTGCAGGCAGCATGAAGGATAAAGAGAAGAAAAATAAGAAGAGATGATATGAGATACTTTTGCTTTTGAAGAAGTAACTTTCCATAGGCTTATTCTTGAACTGGGCTAGAGGGTTTTCTGGTTTCCTCCAGAGTATAAGGCCGACTGAAGAATTTGAGGGTCAAAACAAGTCCATCAAATCTAGAGTACGTTCGACCTTGCTGATATGGGATACATTTGTTTTTGACAAAGTAGTGGATGTATCGGCACGTGTGCTGTTACGCTTGTCTCCACATGCTTCCTTGTATCCTTCTCACTTGCCCTATCTGTTCCTCAAGCAGATACGGTATCTTCCCTGGAAGCATAAGATGTTGAAGATGAGTACTCGAGAGCAATGCTAGGTAAGTAATCAGGTAAAGGGTTCTAGGCAGTCAGTTCCTGACTGGAAGCTTGATTCCAAATGCTGACTGATTGCTCTCTTTCTCCTTGTCTTGCAGGTAAGAACAAGGCCAAAGGAAAACACAGGGAAAAAGCATGATATGGGATACTCTTGCTTTTAACCCTGATGATATGAGATATTCTTGCTCTGGTATAGCTTGTTTGCAGAGGTATTATCGGGGGGAAAGAAAGCTGAATATTTCGAAAGGCTTGGTTGGGAGTGCCCTCTCAGATATGAGGAAGGGTTGAGCATTTTTGCAGGTCTGCTTGTCCGTTGGGGATGGAGGTCGACATATATAGGAGTCTCCCTAACAACAAGTAGTAATGCTATTCCTTTACCCTGCTTGGTTATAGCACGGTAGTGGGAGCTGCCAGCTTCACATGTTTTAACTTCGTCAGAGCACTTTGAAAAAGTGGTCTGTGGTATCTGGAAAGCTGATGTTGCGTGTAAAGATTACAGACAAGCTTTATCCAAGGAGGTCTGGCTCTCGAAGTTGAGAAAATGGTGCCTCTTCGGTTTTCGAACAAGCAATCATGTCGTGGATCTGGCTCTCAAGATTCGGAGAATGATGCCTCTTCAATTTTTGAGAAAGCAATCCTGCTGGGGGTCTGGCTCTTGAGATTCGAAGAGCGGTGTCTCTTCAATTTTTGAGAAAGTAATCATGTTAGGAGTCTGGCTCTCGAGATTCAGAGGGCGGTGCCTCTTCAATTTTGGAGTAAGCAATCTTGTTGGGAGTGTTTTCTCAAATGTGAGTAAAGGTTGGGCATGTTTGCTAGTCTACCTTGCCACGGAGCACAGAGGTTGACACACAGGGACTTTCCAATTATCTAGCAGTGGTACTGTTCCTTTACCCTTGTGGGTAATAATATGGTAGCTAGACCTTCAAAATTTATGTGTCTAAACTTTGTTAGTGCTGTTTCTTTGCTATTCTTTTACCCTTCTTTTACCCTTCTTAGTCAGAGCGATGTAGTGGGAGCTGCAAGCTTCACGTGTCTCAACTTTGTCAGAGAACTTTGGCAAAGTTATCTGTGGTACCCATGAGTTAATGTTGCGTGTGGAAAGTGGGTGATTGAACATTAAGATTCATGTGCTTTCTATTTCACCATAAATCTTCGACAGAATGCCCGTAATTTCCGTAAAGTTGAGTGTGTATGTGACAGGTGCTGACAAGGCTAAAAAAGTAGGTGCCTCTTCGATTTCTGAGATCGGCCCTCGTGGTTTCTAGGCAGCCCAGCTTTTGAGAAAGTAAGCGCCTCTTCGATTTCTGAAATCTGCCTTCGTGGTCTTTGAGCAGCCCAGCTTTTGGGAAAGCAAACGCCTCTTCAATTTCTGAGATCGACCCTCGTGGTCTCTAAGCAGCCCAGCTTTTGAAAAAGCAAACACCTTTTCGATTTCTGAGCAAGCGCCTCTTCAATTTCTGAAGCTTCGTCGAGTGCAGATTTTTATAGAGGCTGGCATTAAGTTCCAGAGCACACTTGAATCTCCACCAGTAGAAGCTCCATTCTTGCACTTCTAAGATCTTGATTTGTCCGACCTCTTCTCTCTTCAACACCTTTGAAAATGTCTGGCCCCTCCGACCACCGTTTTGACTTGAACCTTGTTGAAGAGGCACCCATGCCTTCTCCAAACAACATATGGTGCCCATCCTTCGTCTCCCCTACTGGTCCTCTTACCGTTGGGGATTCCGTGATGAAGAATGATATGACCGCTGCGGTGGTGGCCAGGAACCTTCTCATTCCCAAAGATAACAGACTACTTTCCAAATGGTCTGATGAGTTGGCTGTTAAGGATTCTTTGGCTCTCAGTGTTCAGTGTGCAGGTTCTGTGTCTAATATGGCCCAACGTCTATTTGCTCGAACCCGCCAAGTTGAATCATTGGCAGCTGAAGTGATAAGTCTCAAACAGGAGGTTAGAGGGCTCAAGCAGGAGAATAAACAGTTGCACCGACTCGCACATGACTATGCTACAAACATGAAGAGGAAGCTTGACAAGATGAAGGAATCTGATTGTCAGGTTTTACTTGATCATCAGAGGTTTGTGGGTTTGTTCCAAAGGCATTTATTGCCTTCGTCTTCTGGGGCTGTACCGCGTAATGAAACTCTAAATGATCAACCTCTGATGCCTCATCCTTCTAGGGTTCTGTCCAGTATTGAGGCTCCGAATGATCCCCCTCCGGTGCCTTCTCTTTTTGGGGCTCTACCAACTGCTGAGACTTCTCCTAAGCAACCTTTGTGAAGGCTCCCTCTTGTTTGTTTATTTTGACTCATGTATATGTACATATTTGTAACTTATCGAGGATATCAATAAATAAGCTTTGCTTCATTTCAACGTATTGTGTTAAATACACCAAAGCTTTGTTCGCTAAGTTCGTTGAATTTTTCTTTTGTTGAAGCTTGTATGTTAAAGCTTGTATGTTGAAGCTTTGTGAATGGAGCATGTAGGTTGAGGTAGTGTTCCCTTAATTTCTCGAGTGAGGAAAACTTCTCGGTTGGAGACTTGGAAAATCCAAGTCACTGAGTGGGGTCGGCTATATGAATCTTAGAACGCCATTGTGCTCGGTCCAATGTCATGTCCTCCGTTAGATCCAAGTACTCTAAGTCTTTTCTTAGAGTCTCTTCCAAAGTTTTCCTAGGTCTTCCTCTACCCCTTCGGCCCTGAACCTCTGTCCCATAGTCGCATCTTCTAATCGGAGCGTCAATAGGCCTTCTTTGCACATGTCCAAACCACCGTAACCAATTTTCTCTCATCGTTCCTTCAATTTCGGCTACTCCTACTTTACCCCGAATATCCTCATTCCTAATCTTCTCCTTTCTCGTGTGCCCACATATCCAACGAAGCATCCTAATCTCCGCTACACCCATTTTGTGTACGTGTTGATGCTTCACCGCCCAACATTCTGTGCCATACAGCATCGCGGACCTTATTACCGTCCTATAAAATTTTCCCTTGAGCTTCAGTGGCATACGGCGGTCACACATCACGCCGGATGCACTCTTCCACTTCATCCATCCAGCTTGTATTCTATGGTTGAGATCTCTATCTAATTCTCCGTTCTTTTGCAAGATAGATCATAAGTAACGAAAACGGTCGCTCTTTGGTATTTCTTGATCTCCGATCTTCACCCCTAACTCGTTTTGGCCTCCATTTGCACTGAACTTGCACTCCATATATTCTGTCTTTGATCGGCTTAGGCGAAGACCTTTAGATTCCAACACTTCTCTCCAAAGGTTAAGCTTTGCATTTATCCCTTCCTGAGTTTCATCTATCAACACTATATCGTCTGCGAAAAGCATACACCAAGGAATATCATCTTGAACATGTCTTGTTAACTCATCCATTACCAACGCAAAAAGGTAAGGACTTAAGGATGAGCCTTGATGTAATCATACAGTTATGGGAAAGCTTTCGGTTTGTCCTTCATGAGTTCTTACGACAGTCTTTGCTCTTTCATACATATCCTTTATAGCTTGGATATATGCTACTCGTACTTCTTTCTTCTTTAAAATCCTCCAAAGAATGTCTCTTGGGACCCTATCATACGCTTTTTCCAAATCTATAAAGACCATGTGTAAATCCTTTTTCCCATCTCTATATCTTTCCATCAATCTTCGTAAGAGATAGATTGCCTCCATGGTTGAGCGCCCTGGCATGAACCCGAATTGGTTGTTCGAAACCCGTGTCTCTTGCCTCAATCTATGCTCAATGACTCTCTCCCAGAGCTTCATTGTATGACTCATTAGCTTAATACCCCTATAGTTCATGCAATTTTGTACGTCGCCCTTATTCTTGTAGATAGGCACCAAAGTGCTCGTTCGCCACTCATTTGACATCTTCTTCGTTTTCAAAATCCTATTGAAAAGGTCAGTGAGCCATGTTATACCTGTCTTTCCCAAAACTTTCCACACTTCGATCGGTATATCGTCTGGGCCCACTGCTTTTCTATGCTTCATCTTCTTCAAAGCTACAACCACTTCTTCCTTCCGGATTCGACGATAAAAGGAGTAGTTTCTACACTCTTCTGAGTTACTCAACTCCCCTAAAGAAGAACTCCTTTCATGTCCTTCATTGAAAAGATTATGAAAATAACCTCTCCATCTGTCTTTGACCGCGTTCTCTGTATCAAGAACTTTTCCATCCTCATCCTTGATGCACCTCACTTGGTTTAGGTCCCTTGTCTTCTTTTCTCTTGCTCTAGCTAGTTTATAGATATCCAACTCTCCTTCTTTGGTATCTAGTCGCTTATACATATCGTCATAAGCCGCTAACTTAGCTTCTCTCACAACTTTCTTCGCCTTTTGCTTCGCTTTTCTATACCTTTCACCATTTTCATCGGTCATATCCTTGTATAAGGCTTTACAACATTCCTTCTTAGCCTTCACCTTTGTTTGTACCTCCTCATTCCACCACCAAGATTCCTTTTGGTGTGGAGCAAAGCCCTTGGACTCTCCTAATACCTCTTTTGCTACTTTTCAGATACAACTAGCCATGGAATCCCACCTTTGGCTAGCTTCCCCCTCTCTATCCCACACACACTGAGTGATTACTTTCTCTTTGAAAATGGCTTCTTTTTCTTCTTTTAGATTCCACCATCTAGTCCTTGGGCACTTCCAAGTCTTGTTCTTTTTTCTCACTCTTTTGATATGTACATCCATCACCAACAAGCGATGTTGATTAGCCAAGCTCTCTCCCGGTATAACTTTGCAATCCTTACAAGTTATATGATCCCCTTTCCTCATTAGAAGAAAATCTATTTGTGTTTTTGACGCCCCACTCTTGTAGGTGATCACATGTTCTTCTCTCTTCTTAAAGAAGGTGTTGGCTAAGAAAAGATCATATGCCATTGCAAAATCCAAGATAGCTTCCTCATCCTCGTTTCTCTCCCCAAAACCATGGCCACCATGAAAACCTCCATAGTTGCCTGTCTCCCTGCCCACGTGTCCATTTAAATCTCCTCCTATAAATAACTTCTCCGTCTGAGCAATTCCTTGCACCAAGTGGAGAAAGGAAACTGGTTTCACCCATACAATCCAACATATATCCATCCAGTTGGTTGAGAAGCTCTAGCGTAAGAAGAAGGATGATAGAAAATCATATTAGAAACCTTAAATCTATGCAACCATAAGTCGAATCGTTGAGTGATCCACAATCAAGATTTTTGCGGCATATAAACATAAAACATGTATTGAAAAGTTCCAGGACACTCCAAAAGGCTATTGTTCCTTTGTTTCTTCTAGATTCCATTCCCAAGAGCACCAAATTTGCACACACGCCTTAGACCATCCAATAGTATGAATATATTTCCAAACTCTATGAAGAACAAACCGACCAAAAATCTAGCAATAAATTGACTAATCCAAATGAAAGAAAAACTCGATAAAGCAAAGTATGACAACCCAAAATAATTAAGAGTCATACCTGATTCGTTGCATTGCACCACCAACAACAAAGGTACTCTGCTGCTCCCTTTTTGTGATCCATGGAATTTTTCAGAGCTTCGACTTTCTAGTCCCAATCCTTTTCATGAATCTACAAGGAACAAAGAAAATGAAAAGAGTGAAAAATCAAAACTGCTTCCATGGCTATGTAGATGCCCAATCTCTTTTAACATACACAAATTAACGACGGGAAAAAAATAAACCCTAGTTTTTTAAATTGGGAAGTTGGGTACTTGGAGAAGATGGCAATGAAGGCGGTGGCGGCGTAGGTGGAGGAACACAGCCCGGAGATTGCGCTCCTGAAAGTGGGCGTCTGGGATTGAAGTTGTGAAGAAGCACATGAAGGTGGCGGTGGCATAGGTGGAGGAACACGGCCCGAAGATTGGGCTCCTAAAAGTGAGAGTTCGGGATCGAAGGTGTGAAGAAGGATGGGTTCCAAGACGCGTCTCGAAGTCTAGTTCCAAAAGATGGGTTTTTTTCGATTATTCATCTGTAGATAGCGGTGGTATGTGGTAGTTTGAACCTTCAACTGAACTCAGATTGTGGGAATATCGTTAGACTCTCTAGTTTCGATAGTGGGAAGTTGAAATAGAACTGATAACTGTCTATTATTTTTCACTTTTCTCCACATTTAAATTTTGTAGTTAATGTTTTTACCTTTTTATCCCTTATTAAATTTCTGTATAATTTATTGCATGATTCAAGTTTTTTTTTTTTCAAGTGTTTTTGTGTCCATTTATTTTTTGTGAAGCCTTGAGACACCAAAACTCACTTGTGGCATTCTATTAGTAGAGATAATAATAAATAAATAAATTTGCTGTTTTTGTGCTTTCAATTTTCTGATTTTTTATTTTTATTTTTTGTAATTGAAATAAAACTAAGAAAATAAAATAAACAAAAATAAAAAGAAAAGAGTTAGAAAAATTGGGTTGCCTCCCAATTAGTGCTTTAGTTAATGTCTATAGTTAGATGTAGAGGATTGAAGCTAATGATCACATTACTTGTTCTTTCATAATCAACCACTTCTTAGCAGCATCATAGGGCAATAGTATGTATGGAGTGACTAGAACTGTGCATTTAAATTTAGTGGTTGAATCCTTGATGTTCACCCATCTGTGCGAATGAATCTTTTTAATCCAATAGGGTCTTTTCCAATGAGGCCCATGTCTCCATCGAATTGACTTAAATCTTGTATTTAATATCTACAATTTCTACACTAGACAAATTTCTCGACAAAAAATTGGGTTGCCATTAAGCATCTTCTTTTCCTTGTAGATTTTAGCCTTTTTGCATAAACTGTTACAGCATGAAAAACATTGATATCAGTAGCCTGCCCTATGTTCGAAGTGATAGTGTACAAGATTTGGCCACGTGACTTCCATGATTCTGATTTGGCCACGTGACTTCCTGCAGCTTTGTGGGTTGCATTGTAGCCATTTGAAAGGGTATGTGTGGCATATCGACTTGGGTTAGAGGAGGTTCTGGAGAAATTTCAGGATTGTAAAGGGTTGTGTCCTCCTTTGGGTGTGAATAAATGGCAAATTGCTCCTCAATTTCTACACCAATGTCCTCTTGATCATCATAGCGTTTCCCACAGTTTTCTTGAATTGTGGAACACGCCTCTGAATATTGTGGATTAGCCACATTACGACTAGAAAAATTGGCTTCCTCCGTTTCTTGTTGAATATTTGTTTGTGCAAAGTGTCCATCTGGCTCCTTAGGATTTTCAATCAAAGCATTAATGATCTGAAATTCTCCATTGCTTCTTTTAATGTACAACTTAGTTGATTCTGCCAATTTGGAGAGTTCATCCTCCCCCGAAAGCTTTTGTGGCACATTAGATTGTTCAAAAAGTTGCTAATTACCTGATCGCATAAAACTAGGATGCTTTTTCAAATCTGGAGCGTAGTAATAGAAAGTGGGATTGTCCCAACGCCTTTGTGAGTCGTTCCCCATATTAATATGCTCCTTCACATAGTCTGAAAAATATTTTCTATCAGGGCATTGCAAGATTTGGTGGGTATTTGAACAAGGGGCACAAATTGTAGGTTTAAATCCATAGAAACCCTGTTTTGCGAAAGAAACCCATAAAGGTGGTCCTCTTGATGGTGGTAGTTCCCAGCCCATCGTTGAATTACTCCCAAAAATAAACCAACCAACCTAAAAAATAAAATCAGCAATTAAATAAAAAATATATGTATGTACAATAATAATTAACTAAGAATATGATAAACACAAATTATTTAAAACAATCCCCAGCAACGATGCCAATTTCTTCATAGGATTTTTACCACCTGCAAAGATAGGGCAAAGGTAGGGATAAAAACACTTAAAAATACTTGCAAGAGTACAAAGTTGTTGTAGTATAGCAGCTCAAGTAAGGTCGTTTCCGTAGGGATTGATTGAATAATTTGTATTTAAATTAATTCTTAATTAACTATTTAAAACAAAGTTTCAAAAATGTTGATTTTATGACCTAGAATATTAAAAATGAATTTTAAATTAAAACAATAAAAGAAAAACAAATAAAGAAACCAATTTGAAAGGGAACAATCTTAGAAAATAATAATAGAAGGACACTAGGGTTCCGCCATCATCTTAACAATTTTATGTAGTTTTACCAATTACTTATGAATTACACATGCAATTTTGAAGGTTAGATTTTCCTTGTGCATATTCTACTTCTGGCATTCAAGCTAGAACACATATCAAACATGCAATCCGTCTGTGGCATTCAAATCAAATATAAACACGCATGACTCATTACGCTTTGTGAAAACCCTTTGAGAAACCATGCAACCCCTAAGACGTGTTGTTGATGCATAAAATCAGTGAGGAATTTGGTACAACAGAAAGTGTTAAGTTTGTGACCTTCGCTAGATTGCTCCGGTCACTAATATGGATAAGTATGTAAATGGATAGGGATAGGGATAGGGAATCAAACACAAGGTGTACGTGGTTCACCCAGATTGGCTACGTCCACGGAGTAGAGGAGTTCTCATTAATTGTGAAGGGTTTACACAAGTACATAGGTTCAAGCTCTCCTTTAGTGAGTACAAGTGAATGATTTAGTACAAATGACATTAGGAAATATTGTGAGAGAATGATCTCTATTTATAGAAGAGAGTTTCTAGTTTCATTCTAACATTGACACGTGTCGTGTTGTGATTGGCTTCTGATGTTGACACGTGTCGTGCTATGATTGGCTTCTGATGTCGACACGTGTCGCGCTGTGATTGGCCTTCTGGTTGGAGGGAAACTCTTCTGGGTCCTTGATGGTATAACGTTGACCGGTGCTCAGTAGTTTTCAGATTGGTCAAGTATGGTACAAACAGTGCTCCCTTAAGTTCCCGAGTGAGGGACGCTCCACGGTTGGGGACTTGCAAGATCCAAGCCATTGAGTAAGCACAAAACTTCTAAGTACCGAAGTGTGGTATCATTTTCACTTGCCTTATCTGTCTCATACATAGATGTGGCATCTTCTCTGGAAGTACTTTTCCTCCATCCAGGGGTGGTATCTTTAACCGATGAAGATGCACAAGGTAATGTATCAATTTCACTTGAAGCTTACTTGTAGTTTCGAGCTTGGTCAAGTGCGATACAAAATCCTATAGTAGGAGTCCCCCAAGTCGCCGACCTAGGAGATTTTCCGAAAAAGGTAACAAACAAGGTAAGATATCAGACTTCCAAGCAAGCAACCTGGATCGGAGGTTCGACTTCGGCTTCCGGTTGATTGTTCTCCTTCTCCTTGTGTCGTAAACAGCAACAAGGATAAGGATAAGCAAATGGAGAAGAGATAATATGAGATACTTTTGCTTTTGAAGAAGTAACTTTCCACAGGCTTATTCTTGAACTGGGCTGGAGGGTTTTCTGGTTTCCTCCAGAGTATAAGGCCGACCCAAGAATTTGAGGGTCAAAACAGGTCCATCAAATCAAGAATGCGTTTGACCTTGATGATATGGGATACTTTTGCTATTGACGAAGTAGTGGATGAATCAACACGTATTCTGTTGCGCTTGTCTCCACATGCTTCCTTGTATCCTTCTCACTTGCCCTATCTGTTCCTCAAGCAGATGTGGTATCTTTTCTGGAAGCATAAGATGTTGAAGATGAGTACTTGAGAGCAATGCCAGGTAAGTAGTCCGGCAAAGGGTTCCAGGCAGTCAGTTCCTGACTGGAAGCTTGATTCCAAGTGCTGACTGATTGTTCTCTTTCTCCTTATCTTGCAGGTAAGAACAAGGGCAAAGGAAAAGATAGGGAAAAAGCATGATATGGGATACTCTTGCTTTTAACCCTGATGATATGAGATACTCTTGCTCTGGTGTGGCTAGTTTGCATAGGTATTATTGGGGGGGGGAAGAAAGTTGAGTATTTCGAGAGGCTTCATTGGGAATGCCCTATTAGATATGAGGAAGGGTTGAGCATTTTTGCAGGTCTGCCTGTCCGTGGAGGATGGAGGTCGACATATATAAAAGTCTCCCTAACAACAAGTAGTAATGCTATTCCTTTACCCTTCTTGGTTGTAGCAATGTAGTGGGAGCTGCAAGCTTCACGTGTTTTAACTTTGTCAGAGTACTTTGAACAGTATCTGGAAAGTTGATGTTGTGTGTGAAGATTGCGAACAAGCTTTATCGAAGGAAATTTGATTCTCGAAGTTCGGAGAGCGATGCCTCTTCGGTTTTCGAACAAGCAATCCTGTCGGGGATCTGGCTCTCGAGATTCGGAGAACGGTGCCTCTTCGATTTTTGAGAAAGCAATCCTGTTGGGAGTCTGGCTCTTGAGATTCAAAGAGCGGTGCCTCTTCGATTTTTGAGAAAGTAATCCTGTTGGGAG
The DNA here is from genome assembly GCA_033882615.1 of Malus asiatica. Classification (NCBI taxonomy): domain Eukaryota; kingdom Viridiplantae; phylum Streptophyta; class Magnoliopsida; order Rosales; family Rosaceae; genus Malus; species Malus asiatica. Next base: position 43,573,065 of record CM066503.1, on the reverse strand, counting down.
TCTGGCTCTGGAGATTCGGAGGGCGGTGCCTCTTCGATTTTTGAGCAAGTAATAATGCTATTCCTTTACCCTTCTTGGTCATAGCAATGTAGTGGGAGCTGCAAGCTTCACATGTTTTAACTTTGTCAGAGCGCTTTGAAAAAGTGGTCTGTGGTATCTGGAAAGGTGATGTTGCGTGTGAAGATTGCAGACAAGCTGTATCCAAGAAAATTTGGCTCTCAAAGTTCGGAGAGTGGTGCCTCTTTGGTTTTTGAACAAGCAATCCTGTGGGGGATCTGACTCTCGAGATTCAAAGAACGGTGCCTCTTCAATTTTTAAGAAAGCAATCATGTTGGGAGTCTGACTCTTGAGATTCGGATAGCAGTGTCTCTTCGATTTTTGAGAAAGTAATCCTGTTGGGAGTCTGGTTCTTGAGATTCGGAAAGTAGTGCCTCTTCGATTTTTGAGCAAGCAATCTTGTTGGGAGTGTTTTCTCGAATGTGAGTAAAGGTTGGGCATTTTTGCCAGTCTGCTTTGCCACAGAGCACGGAGGTTGACACACATTGGGACTTTTTAGTTATCAAGCAGTGGTGTTATTCCTTTACCCTTGTGGGTAATAGTAGGGTAGCTGGACCTTCAAAATTTATGTGTCTAAACTTTGTCAGAGATCTTTGGTAAAGTTATCTGTGGTACCTGATGAGCTGATGTTGCGTGTGAAAAGTGGTGCCTCTTCGGAATTCGGAGAGTGGTGCCTTTTCTTTTATAAGGGCACCAATTGTGTGCAAGAAGTACATTCAGAGAGTTATTGCTTGTAGGAATTTTCCCCTTACTTCAGAGATTTATTGCACCTCATTTCTCCTTTATCATTTCTGAGAATGTCTGGCCTATCCGACCGTCGTTTTGACTTGAACTTTGGTGAAGAGGCAGCTATGCCTTCTCAAGACAACATATGGCGCCCATCCTTCTTATCCCCTACTGGTCCTCTTACCGTTGAGGACTCTGTGATGAAGAATGATATGACAGCTGCGGTGGTGGTCCTCAAAGATAACATACTACTTTCCAAACGGTCTGATGAGTTGGCTGTTAAGGATTCTCTAGCTCTCAGTGTTCAGTGTGCAGGTTCTGTATCCAATATGGCCCAACGCCTATTTGCTCGAACTTGCCAAGTTGAATCATTGGCGGTTGAAGTGATAAGTCTCAAACAGGAGATCAGAGGGCTCAAGCATGAGAATAAATAGTTGCACAGGCTCACACATGACTATGCTACAAACATGAAGAGGAAGCTTGACCAGTTGCAAGAATCTGATGGTCAGATTTTGCTTGATCATCAGAGGTTTGTGGGTTTGTTCCAAAGGCATTTATTATCTTTGTCTTCTGGGGCTGTACCGCGTAATGAAGCTCCAAATGATCAACTTTCGGTGCCTCCTCCTTCTGGGGTTCTGCCCAGTACTGAGGCTCCTAATGATCACCCTCCGGTGCCTACTCTTTCTGGGGCTCTGCCGACTGCTGAGACTTCTCATGAGCAACCTTTGTGAATCCCCCTCTTGTTTGTTTATTTTGATTCATGTATATGTACATATTTGTAACTTATCGGAGATATCAATAAACAAGCTTTGCTTCATTTCAACGTATTGTGTTAAATACACCAAGGCCTTCTTCACTAAGTTCTTTGAATTTTTCCTTTTGTTGAAGCTTGTATGTTGAAGCTTTGTGAGTGAATCATGTAGGTTGAGGTAGTGCTCCCTTAATTTCCCGAGTGAGGAAAACTTCTCGTTTGGAGACTTGAAAAATCCAAGTCACTGAGTGGTCGTGAGACTTATGAATATCAAGGTGCAGTAGCATATGGTAGGAGTCCCCCAAGTCTCCAGTCGAGGGAGTTGATGAATGAGGCATTTCCTTTCTAAGTGGTAGCCCAAAACTCCTTCTTCATATATATTTGTTATGAAACTTGCTAGGCCCAAAGAAGAGGAGGCGAAGGCAATTTTTTTTTTTTCGAATTTTCGAAATTTTGAATTTCCGAATTTTTGAATTTTCGAATTTTTAAATTTTTGTATTTTCGAATTTCCGAAAAAAAAATAAAATATATATATATATATATATATATATATATATATATATATATAGGTGAAGCTTTGGTGTTGAAGCTTTATAGGTGAAGCTTTGAGGTTAAAGCCATGTTGGGCATCATGAATTGATTTTGCTTCACACTATCTTGATCAAGATAGTGTGAAGCTTTTGTAGGTGAAGATTTTGTGTTGAAGCTTTGTAGGTGAAGCTTTTGTGGGTTAAACTTTTGTGGGTCAAGCTTTTGTAGGTGAAGCTTTTGTGGGTCAAGCTTTTGTAGGTGAAGCTTTTGTGGGTGAAGCTTTTGTGGGTCAAACTTTTGTGGGTCAAACTTTTGTGGGTTAAGCTTTTGTGGGTCAAGCTTTTGTAGGTGAAGCTGTTGTGGGTGAAGCTTTTGTGGGTCAACATTTTGTAGGTGAAGATTTTTTGTTGAAGCTTTTGTAGGTGAAGCTTTGGAGTTGAAGCTTTTGTTGGGTACCATGAATTGATTTTGCTTCACACTATCTTGATCAAGATAGTGTGAAACTTTTGAGAATTTGTAGTTGTCCTCTATTGATGAAGCTTTGTTGAATTTCCTTTTTTTTTTTTTGAGAAACTAGAAATTTGAAAATGTGGGAGAGACAACATATACAAATTTTGTTTCGACACTGTTGAGCAAGAGATTGTGATGCAAGCCACACCTTGTAGTAGTCGAAGGTTTGGATGAGCCATATAAATTGAATTTTCTTCAAAGGTTTGAGAATTGTAGTTGCCCTCCATTGATGAAGCTTTTGTTGACACCATAAATTGGTTTTGCTTCACACTGTTTTGATCAAGAGTGTGTGAAGCTTATGAGAATTGTGGTTGAACTACTTTGATGAAGCTTTTGTTGGCACCATAAATTGGTTTTGCTTCACGTTGTCTTGATCAAGAGTGTGTGAAGCTTTTGAGAATTGTGGTTGCCCTCCATTGATGAAGCTCTTGTTGGCACCATAAATTGGTTTTGCTTCACACTATCTTGATCAAGAGTGTGTGAAGCTTTTGAGAATTGTGGTTGCCCTTTATTCATGAAGCTCTTATTGGCACCATAAATTGGCTTTGCTTCACACTGTCTTGATCAAGAGTGTGTGAAGCTTTTGAGAATTGTGGTTGAACTCCTTTGATGAAGCTCTTGTTGGCACCATAAATTGGTTTTGCTTCACACTGTCTTGATCAAGAGTGTGTGAAGCTTTTGAGAATTGTGGTTGAACTCGTTTGATGAAGCTCTTGTTGGCACCATAAATTGGTTTTGCTTCACACTATCTTGATCAAGAGTGAAGCTTTTGAGAATTGTAGTGTTTGCATTGTTACAGAGGGGAAATGTTTGAAGCAGATGCAAAAGGGCTGAATAGCTTGATCTTCGTATGCCATGCACTGAAATTTTTGTTGGCTTGCAATAAGACTTTATTGGTGACTATAACTCTTGTTGGGCATAAGTGCTCCCCTAGTTGAGTTGTCAAGCTTGAGGGTTTTTTATTATTTGTGAATGCTAGGAGTTCACATGTACAAGTTATACCACTCATCTTCTGGTAGGTGAAATGAATGGTGAGTTACTTTCATCACTTGGTTGGTGGTACGAAGGTCAGTTCCTTCTTCCCTTAGTTGGTGGCATGAATGGCAAGTTGCCAAATGATATTAGACTACGGGTTGTACATTTCATCACCTGGTTGGTGGCATGAAGATGAGTTGCTTTTTTACCTGGTTGGTGGCATGAGTGGCAAGTTGCTAAATGATATTAGAGTACGGGTTGTATATTTCATCACCTGGTTGGTGGCATGAAGGAGAGTACAGATTGTACATTTCATCACCTAGTTGGTAAGAATAAGGGCATGGTGTCTAGGCACATTGCAGCAAGTGTCGAATGACACAAAATATGTTGAACCTTTTCAAAGCACAGTTGGTTTATGTATGAATGTGTTGGAATGTATGATTGAACGAATATACTGTGAAGCTGTTCGTTTATTTGTATAGTCTTCTTAACATATACTTAGACTTTGTTTCATGTTGGAAGCATTCATGTTGAAGCTTTAAACCCGAGTGTTTCATTGCTAGGAATGTAAGAGGATTAGGATCGAGTTGTCTAAATCACCTCTTTATTGAATTCATGCCAAATAGTCTTCGTTACATAGGATGCCGAACGACTAAAGCTTAACACTTGTACAATGTGAGTTTACTTGTAATAGTACTTCAAGTGATCAGCGTTCCATGGATGGCCAAGGGTCTTGCCATCGGAGCTTCTAAGCTTGTAGGAGCCAGGGCAACTGATGCCAACGACTTCAAACGGTCCATCCCAGTTTGGACTAAGTGTTCCTTCACTCGGTACTTTGTCGCAGAGTAATCTTTTCTTCAATACCTAGTCCCCTACTTTGAAAGAACAAGGTTTGACCCTTGAGTCATAGTAGTTGGAGATGCGCTGCTTATAGGCGACATTCCTCAAATGAGCCTAGTTTCTGTGTTCCTCGACTAGATCTAAGTTGAGGGTAAGTTGTTTGTCATTTTCACTTTGCACGTAGTTCTAGACTCAGAACGTTGCTTGCTCAAGCTCAACTGGGACAACTGCCTCTGTACCAAAGGCAAGTAAGAATGGGGTTTCTCTTGTTGATGTTCGATACGAAATGTGGTATGACCGAAGAACTTGGGGTACAAATTCTGGCCAACAACCTTTAGCCTTGTCCAAGCTGGTTTTCAAAGTTCGCTTGATTATTTTGTTGATGGCTTCAACTTGTCCATTAGACTAGGGACGAGCTAGGCAGGCAAAACATAAGTTGATGTTGAACTTAGAGCAGAACATCCTGAACTTATTGTTATCGAACTGTCGCCTGTTGTCAGTGACTATCCATTGGGAATGCCGAATCTGCAAAGGATATTCTTCCATACGAAGTCTTCTATTTTTGACTCAGTAATGGTTGCCAAAGGTTCTACTTCGGCCCACTTTGTGAAGTAGTCAACTGCAACGATTGCATAGCGGACCTTGCCCTTCCCTGCAGGCATAGGGCCGATCAAATCAAGTCCCCATTAGGCCAAGGGCCAAGGGCAGATAATGGGAGTGAGCGGCTCAGTAGGGGAGTGAGGAATAGTTACGTAGCGTTGACACTTATCACATGAGGGGGATATTCTGATGGCATCTTGTAGGAGTGTTGGCCAGTAATATCCTTGGCGAAAAACCTTGTGTGCTAGGGATCGAGATCCAACATGATCTTCGTAAACTTCTTCATGTATTTCCCAAAGGACAGTTTCTGCCTCTGCGGGCATAAGACATCTTAGGTATGGTAGGTTAAAAGCCTGTTTGTAGAGTTGGTCATTAATGATTAAGTAACGGGTAGCCTTGTATCGAATCTGCTTAGCTTGGACTTTGTCATTTGGAAGGGTGCCCTGAGCAAGGAATCTATAAATCGGGGTAATCCAACTATCCCCCTGTTGTAAGTTGCACACTTCCGTAACCATGGTGCTTGGTGCTGTCAACAATTCGACTTGAATTTTTCTCCCAATCTTGTCTTCCACCACTAAGGTGAGGAGAGCCAAAGCATCTGCATGTTTGTTTGCCGCTCGAGGAATTTGGGTGATCTGGTAGTGGAAGTGCTGGAGCAACAATTATGTTTGTGCCAGATATGTTGCCATAGAGCTATCCTTAGCATCAAAGTTGTTGGTGACTTGGTTAACCACCAATTGGGAGTCACTAAAGATATCAACTCGTTTAACCCCAAGGTGTTTGGCCAAACGTAAGCCTGCTAAGAGGGCTTCATATTTGGCCTCATTGTTCGACGCCTTGAATTTGAAACGAATAGCATACTCCATCGCCACTTTGTGAGGGGTCGTAAGGATTAGTCCTGCTCCACAACCCTGTTGGTTGGACGAGCCATCAACATATAAACTCCATGCTGAGGATGTTGGTTCTATTTTCTGAGCTTCTGAGGGTAATGAAACCACTTCTTTAGGCATAGAAACAATGTCAACAGGATATGTGAAGTCGGCGATGAAGTCTGCCACTGCTTGGCCCTTCTCAGTTGGCTTTGGTTGGTAAGAGGTGTCAAACTCACCCAATGCTATCGCCTATTTGATCATTCACCTGGAAGTGTCAGGACTTTGGAGTATCTGTCGAAGAGGATGATTGGCAAGCATGATGATGGAGTGTGCTTAGAAGTAAGGGCGAAGTTTTCGAGCAGACATGACCAATGCTAGAGCCAATTTCTCAATGTTGGAGTATCGTGTCTCTGCATCTTGTAAGGCCTTGCTAGCGTAGTAGATAGGCCGTTTAACATTACCATCCTTTCGAATAAGAATGGAACTTACTGCTGAAGCCGATACCGACAGATAGATAATGAGAATGTCACCAACCTCAGGTTTGGAGAGCAAAAGGGCTTTACTCATGTAGTCTATGAGGTTCTTGAATGCCTCAGCACATTCATCAGTCCATGTATTGTACTTCTTACTTCCCTTAAGTGCTTTGAAGAAAGTAGCACATCTGTATGTGTCCTTAGAGATGAACTTAGTTAAGGCTGCCACCTTGCCAGTAAGGCTCTGGATGTCTTTTGAAGTTTCCGGTTCCTTCATGTCGAGGATTGCTTTCATCTTCTCAGGATTAGCCTCAATGCCTCGTTGGCTTATCATGAAGCCTAAGAATTTGCCAGAGCTTACGCCGAAGGCACATTTGTTGGGGTTCAACCTCATTCAATACCTCTTCAGAATGGTGAAAGTTTCATATAGGTTGGTGATGTGTTGGTCAGCATGTTTGTTCTTGACTAGCATATCATCAACGCAAACTTCCATGCTCTTCCCAATCTGTTCAGCGAAATTGAATTAACCAGTCTCTGATAAGTCGCTCCTGCATTTTTTAGGCCGAAGGGCATAACTTTATTGCAACATAGTCCCCTATCAGTAATGAAGGCTGTGTGTTCTTGGTCCAGAGGGTTCATGAGGATTTGGTTGTATCCTGAGTAAGCATCTATGAAGCTCAAGAGTTCACACCCTGCCATAGAGACTATAAGTTTGTCTATGAGAGGAAGAGGTAAGTTATCCTTCGGGCATCCTTTGTTTAGGTCGGTGTAATCGACACACATTCTCCACAAGACCTTTTGGAGCAGGAGACTTTCCTTGGTCGGATTCTTCTTAACAAGGACAATAGTTTCCTCAGTTCCTCAAATGAGTCTATTGTCTCAGGTGGTAGACGACAATACCAGTTTGGAGCTCCGCTAGAGAGGGTGGAGGGGAAGAGAAGACATCGCTCTTCATCGGTGTGCATCCGATATGCCATGGTGGACTCAAAGAGGTTAAGGTGTTCAATTGGGTCCTCCCTTCTAGTATAGAGTTGTAAACCAAGCTTTTGTTTTGTCTTCGCTTGAAGAGGGTGTCAAGGATCCTCTTTGTGAGAGGGCATGCCTGGGTTGGTTCCAGTTAGGTATCTTGGCCTGACGTTCGACCTTCAACTTGTTTACTTCCTCAAGGAGCTGTAGGACAAAGGGGTCATGAGTGGAGTCATGTACCATTGGGATTTTCTTTCGTAAGTCTCCATCGCCTCTTTGAAGTAGGAAAGTTTGAGCAAGGGCGTGTGATTTTTCCTTAGACTCGCCGTACTGACTTCTAGGGCGAGTCTGTCGGAATACCTCAAAGTCCCATGTACCTTCATGTTTCTCTAGGACATGTCGTTCCTTCCCTAGATTGGCAGCTGGCCTGGGTTGTGGGAAGGGACCGAGTCTTTTAGAAACCCTTGGGTCATTGAACTTCGAGCATATGTGGAGGGGTTTCTCTCGACAATTCTTTAGGAAGTCTCGATAGTCACGATAAACGGCTTTCGATCCTTCCAACCTTTCTGCAAAGAGGTGCCTTCCTCCACTTCTCCTGCTTTGGGTCGAAGCAGCTGGGTTGAGAGAAGTCTCATGTTGATCAATATTTTAATGATTAGCTCGCTCCTCATCAGGGATACCCATGTCGAAGGAAGGTGACCCTCTATGTTGGGGGCACCCAAATGATGGTTGATGTCCACAGGGGCAACAAGCTCGCGTGTTTGAGTATGCATAGTTTCGTGGAGTGTCTCAAAGAGCTTCTCATACTGCTCCTGGAGGACCTCATTCTTCATTGCTACTTTGTTGTTTTGAGCTTTTAGCTCATCGATTTTAGCTTGAAGAGCAAACCTTTTTCCTTCCTTCTTTCGTTGCTTCGCACTAGGTGCAAGAAAGGTGTCATTCTGTGTGATGTGGCTTCCTTCGCTCCCCATGTTGGAGAGGGATGCCTGGTCAAAAAAGAGTGTACGAGTGGTGGAAACCAACTTGACAAAGCTGAAGAGAGTGGGAATAAGTGTCGTTCCCACAAACGGCGCCAAATGTTGATGCACAAAATCAGTGAGGACTTTGGTAGAACAGAAAGTGTTAAGTTTGTGACCTTTGCTAGATTGCTCCGGTCATTAGTATGGATAAGTATGTAGGGATAAGGAAGCAAACACAAGGTGTACGTGGTTCACCCAGATTGGCTACGACCACGGAGTAGAAGAGTTCTCATTAATTGTGAAGGGTTTAGACAAGTACATAGGTTCAAGCTCTCCTTTAGTGAGTACAAGTGAATGATTTAGTACAAATGACATTAGGAAATATTGTGAGAGAATAATCTTTATTTATAGAAGAGAGTTTCTAGTTTCATTTTGACATTAACACGTGTCGTGTTGTGATTGGCTTCTGATGTTGACACGTGTCGCGCTATGATTGGCTTCTGATGTTGACACATGTCGTGCTGTGATTGACCTCCTAGTTGGAGGGAAACTTTTCTGGGTCCTTGACGGTATAACGTTGACCGGTGCTCAGTAGTTTCAGGATTGGTCAAGTATGGTACAAACACGTGTCATTCGCCCTAGGTGAACTTACAACTATTAATCACATGAAGCAATACTGAATCCTCCAGTGGCATTCCGACCGTATTGCATCCGATTACTTATCTAAACATCCTAATGGTAGCTAAGCATTAAGATATAGAGACAGTTTAAACACAATGATTAATAATTCAAAGTATGCATGCATAATATCATAAGCAATTAAATAAAAACTACATATTCATGCTAAGGCTCAAGACATTGCCCTAGTAAACGAAATGAGTTACGAACAACCATAAAACAAAAGGAATTTTGTTGAAATAGAAAAAGGATAGAAAACACCTTGAAATACAAATCGTCAAAGCCTAGCTAAGTTCTCCAAATTGATGCGTTCTCTTTTCTCTAATGGCTAAATATCGTTATTTATACTACTACAAAATAAAATCTTACCTAGAAAAGGTCTTCCAAAAACGAGGAAACATAATAGAATAAGATAACTAGAAAATAAAAGGTTTCCTATTTGAACTAAAATTCAAACTTCTTAGAAAATCAGACTTTTGACTGACCAAATCAACTCTGATTTGATCCCAAAAAGTTTCTTTTTAAATCTTGAGATGTCCCCAACAAATCCTCAGAAGGAGTCTTCCTCAAAATATACCATATTGACCTCCAAAATACCCAATGTTAGAGAGTTGACCTTTGTAATTAGCTTAGTTACCTGTTTGGGTCCTTGTAATCAGGATGTAATTAAGATAGATATTATTTGGTGTTTCTTTCCTTGTAAATCAATCTTGTACAATATATATTTCCCTCCTTGGTGAGAAGAATAACATCAGAAAATTAAACCCCAAAGTAAGCCCTAATTAGTATGGTATCATAGCAGAGATCCTAGGATTTCTACTCTTCCCGTTCCCTCAAGCAAACTTGGCCCTCCCATGGAGAACCTACCACCACTCCACAATGGAAAAAATTTCATCCTAACCGATTCTACCCCTATACTAAACACTACAACCCTAAACACTTCTCTCCTAACTGACCCTACCATGAATCCTCTTGTTTCGAGTTCTTCCGACATGCCTCCGGATTGCTCAGGTAATTGTGGTTATGCTTTTAATATGAATAATTGTGATACTTAGTCTGGTTGGATCATTGATTTCGGTGCCACAGACCATATGACTTATGACCCCACTGATTTAGCTTGTGATACTATTCAACTTTGACGAAATATTACTAATGCTAATGGTGTCACCTCACCGGTAACTGGCTCTGGCACTGTACACCTCACGCCTACCCTCTCTTTGCTGCATACATTACTTCTACCTTCACTAAAGCATCAATTGATGACTTCTTGCCAAGCTACTGAGCAATTGAACTGTTGTGTACTATTGTATCCGAAGTTTTGTCTTATTCAGGATATTCTCACGAAGGAGATAATTGGTCATGGTACTAAGAGGGTGGATCTCTATTTTGTGGATGATGTCAGTACAGGACAAGTCAATCTCGCCCAAGGAGTCGTTGATCACAAACGGCTTCAAATATGGTTATGGCATCATCGTTTGGGTCATCCATCTTTCAGTTATTTACAATATATGTTTCCAGATTTATTTGTTGGTTGCTCGGTTTCAAACTTTAAATGTGACACTTGCGTACTTGCCAAGAGTCATCATGTTTCTTATTCGTTGAATTCTAATAAAAGTGTTGTTCCTTGTGGTCTTGTTCATTCAGATGTTTGGGGACCATCTCCGATTACTACTTCATCTGGTATTAGGTGGTTTGTAACGTTCATTGATGATTGCACACGGATGACATGGTTATACCTTCTTAAGCATAAAAGTGATATGTTTCTGGCTTTTAAGACATTCCACACCATGGTTCAGACATAGTTTTCTACTAAAATCCAGATTTTGCATTTTGATAATGGTGGTGAATATGTTAATAATGATTTTACACATTATTTAACTAATCACGGAATACTCCATGAGACTACTTGTCCTCAGACTCCTCAACAAAATGGGGTGGCTGAGCACGAAAATTGCCATCTATTAGAAACGGCTCGATCGTTATTAATTAGGGCAGATGTTCCTCGTTCCTCTTGGGATGTTGCTCTTTAGATTGCCACTTACCTTATCAACCGCATGCCATCCAACGTATTGAATTTTCTGTTGGAGATATGCCCTGAAAGTCAATCTTTGGAAGAAACCTTTCAGGACAATGTCTATATGTATGGAAAACTCTAATAGATCAACAGCCAAAGTCACTCATTAGGACTATCTCAATAAACGATATAAGTCCTAAAGAGTGAATCCATGGACAATGGATCGATGGAAGAAGTAATCTAATGATGTTAGACTGCAAAAACCTTATTCACATAACCATGATGTCCAAAAAGGTTCCTGGTCATAGGATTGTCGGAGGGACACTGACAATACATAGACCAGTACATACTATGTCCCCTTCCAATGGGAAGGATGGAAAGTCTCATGCCATTTGTGTAGTGACACTAAGACAAGTATGTAGGTGCTCATTATGGGAATGAGTTCACTGAACACAATCAAACGAGATTACTTGCATGGAGGTCTACTCACATATCAAGCAAGTAACTCTACTGGTTGGAATAATGTAAGTAATCCTTTGACCTGAGACATCATAGTTGTCTTAGGGATACGTTGTTCATCATTTGATAATGAGACGTGACCACATCTCATTTTGGAATTCTATGCATTGTTAGGGTCAGTGATTTATTCTCAGAGGCATGTGAATGATCAACAAAGGATCTCTAATTGTCGTTATGAGATGATGAGTACTCTAAGATATGATTCAGGAATCTTCGGCCGAAGTATCGAGCGTAATGATGGAAGGCGTTCCTATACGACTCAATAGAATCATATAACTTGATATAATCACATTAGGGGTTTGACACTAAATATCCATACCCTAGTAATGTGATTGTGAGTATTGTATTAGAGAATGATCGAATTACATTGTAATTCCAACTGAATAGGTTCTCGGAACAAATTCTACATTAGCTTGGGTAGCCATGATATATGGTTAGATGTCACTCATGGCTTGTGAGTTCTTCTAGATGATTAAATAAGTATTCATCAAAGAAGAAGGAGAATTAAAAGTAAGTTTTAATTCACTAAGTGATTGGATAAATAATAATCAATTGGATTGATACCAATCACCTCACTGAATTGCTAATTAGAACCTAAAATGATTGTACACCGAAACGCTCTTGTGGTGAGACAACTAAAGGATGATGGAATTAATTAATTGCATTAATTAAGTGTTATGATTAATTAGAAAGTCTAAAGAAATCATATAAACGATAAAAGATCGTTTAGGACTTAAAGAAAAGTTCGGGTTCATTCGGGCCCATTGGGCCCAAACGTATTCAAGCATAGAATGACTTGAGATGATGAAAGCCCAAAGTCCAAACCCACACTAAGGGGGCCGGTCAATACAAGTGAAAGGAGAGATAAGGGAGTCAAGTGGTTGACTCACTTCTTTGACCTTTATAAAGGAAGTTTAGTGAAAAAGTTTCATTAGGGTTTTTGTGTGTTCTTTTCAACAAGAGAAAACAAAACTCTCTTTCTCTCTACACATCATATAGCCGGCCACCATATGGGAGAAATAGCTAATCATCTTTTCTCCTTTTTGGTTATTCCAACATCCATCTCACTACACTAGTGGGTGTGGATCTTTAGAGGTCTTCTACTTTGGAGACTAGAGGAGAATGAAAGGAGCTCTAAATCTATCAAGGTGGAGGAAGCAAGGAGGGAGGCTAGACTTAAGGAGTTCTAAGAACAAAGAGCTTGGAGGTGGTCCATCCTTGGTCTCAAGTCTAGATCAAGAGGTATAAAACTATACCTTCACTTTGTTCTTCAATATTTTCTTAGATGCATCATATATGAACCTATGCTTCTTGAAGGGGATTTGCATGACTATAACTTTGATATTATGTGATAACATGCCTCCGTTGTAAATGTATATAAATTTTGAATTGTATATGCATGCTAGTCACTAGAAATCCCACATAAATCTCATTATTTCCCTTCAAGTGGTATCAAGAGCCAAAGGTTTATATTTGATATGTCCTTTTTGATTTTATGCATATGGGTTTTAATTTTATGTTTGACATATTATTTCTTCATTCAAAATATGTTTTTCAAGAGTTGAAAAAGATATGTATGCAAAAAGTGTTTTGGATGCATGAATGAAGAGTGAGTTTTTGAACAAAATTTGGGGCTTATGTACCATAGGGGAGGGCACGGTTTTGGGGGGATTTTTTGGCTTGTGTTTGTGTTTTATTTTAAGTCACACACACACACTTTGAAGCTAAGAAAGTAGAGGCCTTGTCACTTTTGTTTTTTGGTTTGAAAAATCACCAAGAAAGTACAAATCTTGAAAGTGTTTTCATGGTTTTGTTCTTGGTGTTCATGGTTTTGATTTTGGTGTAAAAGGTTTTGTTTTAGTGTTCATACTTTGTTGTTTGAATTTGGATGGTAAACTTGCCATCAATAGCTTTCTCTTGATTGACTCAATTCTAGACTTGACTAGGAGACCTTACACCCATCATACCTTTTTAAGCCAACTTGCACAAGTGGTGACAAGGAAAAGCTAGGGTTTTTGCTTTATTTTGAAACTAAGGGAACAAGATAGGACCTCTCCGTCTCCCCATCACATAACCGGCCACCCTATTGATGGGTCCTCTATGGGCTATTTTGTAATTTAAAAGTTGATTATACTTTCTAGTATTTACAGTTTGACCCATAACTTTTTATAATTGCATTTCGGCCCACCTCTTTATGAGTTTAAAATATTATGTTTTAATTTTGTTTGTAGCTTAAACTCATCATATAATTATGCCCATATGTACTAAATCTAATTGATTATGTTGCATTCCAATTTAATTATTTAATGTGATTAAGTAGTTAGTAAAATGGTTGACTATGGACTTGTGCCTTAAACGATAATTGAGCTATGAGAAAGGCCGCTAAATTCAAATGGTTTGAACCTTGGGAATGTGTTTTAATTGGTATTTCAATTGGACCTCAACATGTTAGACATTAATCTTTCTCTCCCTCTTAGTGTATGTAATTTGTACAAATCGGTTTGTAATTCTTATTACTTCTTTATCTCTTTCAATTAGTTGATTCCCTCTAGTACTAGACTTGACTTTCTTTAACTATTGGTAAGGAAACATATGAAAAGGGGTTTTCATGAGATTAAAGATTTGTTGGGTCCAACGCCCTAATTAGCAATGAATGATTGTCTTTCGTTTCTAATGGCTCAATGAAAAATATTTTAATTGGATTGAAAGCGCGTAATTAAAATGATACATTCCTCCCTAGATCTTATTCAACAATGTTGGCTCATTGTTGAATCAACCTAGTAAGTCTATAGTCATCCAAAGAGCCTAAGATAACTATAAAGTCCAAATTTAAAGGAATGCAAAAACCCTAGTAGTAGTAGTTACTTCCAATATTTGAAAAATTCGATTTTTGATATTGACTTGTTTTTCTCAAAACAAATAGTGGGAGTATCATACGCTACTAAACTAAAATGAACACAATTAGTAGTGATATATATCTCCAATATTTTGAAAAATTGTTTTGATATTGATTTGTTTTACGAAAACGAATAGCGGAGATATCATATGCTACTAATTTCATTTACTTTGGACTAGTAGTTGTAATAGGATACAATTTTATTATAATTTGATTAAATAAATAAAATGATGAGACCTTAAAATCCCTCAGCCAACATCCAATATTAAGTTGAAAGTGGAGAGGTGCTTTTGAACACTTCTTCGTGGCCTTCCACCATGGTAGGCTCCAATTGTTTATGACTCATACACCACCTTCACCCTATCATGGGGGAGTTCAAAGTATGTGCTTATACTCAGGAGGAGTCTATTTCAAACATTTGATGTGGTGATGGTAGGCAACGAGTATGGCTGACATCGTATCATCGTGAGGTGATGCTTGGACCCCTATCCGAACCGCCATGGTGGGTCAAAACTTAACTAAGAGAAATGGTGCCAACATCATATCATTGTGAATCATTGTTCTCTAGAGGCCAAATAGATGCGTAATCACAAGAGGTTGTTGTGAATGGGTAGTTCTACCCTCTCATTATTATTTTTGCTAGCCGACATCGTATCATCGTGAGGTGGGCTTGGTAATAGTGAGCCTCCCATAACCTGCTAGGATCTTTCATTGAAATCTCCTGGATTCCATCTTGAGGGATATGAAATTTGCCAAAAATAGTGGGTGGTGTCATTTGGTTTAAAGACCCGAATCGTTTGACTTAATCAACAATCACACTAATTTATTTTATTGTTATGTATTTAGATATGGTTGGAAGCACACTTGCAAAGATACTCGACAAGAATTGCCTTGAGGGGCACAATTTCCCATCTTGGTAACGTAATGTCAAGATTTTCCTAACCTTGGAGAAAATTGTTTACATACTAGACAAGGCTCCACCTCACATACCTCTTGGCCCTGAGGCCATTGAGGATGAACGTGCTAAGTATGACAAGCACGTTGAGGATGATACACAAGCCAAGTGCTATCTGTTGGCTTCCATGAATGAGGAGCTGCAGAGACAGCATGAGGGTATGGACAGTGCATCCTCCATCATACTCCACCTTACAGAGTTATATGGTGAATGGACGCGCCATCGTCATTTCAGCACTGTCAGTGAACTTGTGAAGACCAAAATGGTCAAGAGAGCCCCAGTGTATCAACATGTACTGAAGATGATTCGACTCATTGAACAATTGGAGAACCTAGGGACTCCACTTGACGGGGAATTGGCCCAGGACTTCATCTTCGCTTCTCTTTCTGGTTCATTCTTGCCATTCATCATGAACTACAACATGAACAAGATGGATAGCTCTCTATGAGTTACTAAACATGTTAGTGACCGCTGAGAAGACTATGAAGAAAGAGAACGTTGTAGGGACTGCTGCAGTAGCCTACAACAAGCCATCCACTTCCAAGGCTAAGCCGAAAGGCAAAGGCAAAGGGAAGGAGAAGAAGTCACCCATTCCTAAGGCACAAGGAGGAGTGAAGAAAAAGAAGGCAAAGGAGCCCAAGGGGACTTGCCACCACTATGGAAAGGACGGGCATTGGAAGAGGAATTGCAAGCTATACCTCGTATCTCTGAAGGACAAGCCACAAGGTATGGTTTGTTCTTATCTTCAATTCTAATTGTTAGATCTTCTAATCTTTATATTTGATATAAAATGCTAGTCACTTATGCAATTGTATGTAGGTGATGGAGCCAAGTAGAAGATGGACGAGCAAAGAAAAGGAATGGAATGAAGGGTTAGGCCATTATTTTGCTAACTACATAGGAAGTTTGTTAGGCACATTAAAGATAGTCTTTAAACTTTCTTATTTTGCTAAGAACTTATTATGTGGCTTCATATGATGGAAGACCCACTTTTGGTGCCTATATGAAGGTATATAATTAGTCTCTAATGTAGGAGCTAATTCTTTTGTATTAAAACATTATGAATGTTTAACTTATCATATCAATGAATGTGATGAATGCCTTCTACTAAATTTGTTCCTCAAAGTAGTATTATGAATTGAAAATTGTCTTGTTGTATTCTTGTTGAGATACAAGAATTGTATCACTTATATAATGTGATATCCAAGCTTTGGATTTATCAATTAAGGATAGATCTTACATGTTGGCCATAGATGGATACAATGAATCTTTAGATTTGGTTCCAATTGCCTACATATGAGTTCTATATGAATTGAGAAAGTCTAGAGATTCCTTTCTTGAAGAAAAGGAAGATCACATTATAATGACATAAGTAATACATAAGAAAAATGTTTCTTATACGGTTATCACTTACTTAACCACAATAACCAAGATCACTCTTGGTTCAATTAGTAGTTTCGAACAACTAATTGGACATTCTTAAATTGTTTTAAGAAATGTCAAATATGTTAGTGATCAAACCAATGTTGAAGTATCTAAATCTATAAAAGGTTTAAAGACTTTAGTTACTTAATAACAAGACATGAACTTAGTGGAGTTGGAATAATAAGCTTAAAAGGTTCTAAGCTACTCCACAATGTCCTCTACCCGTATACTTCATAATTATACACTATGAATGTATAATGCGATTTCTCATTAAGGTCATGAGAAACAGTGGGAGGTGAGAAAAAGGATATAAACTTGAATATGATTGGTTTATAAGTTGTCTAAAATTAATAGTGCATCACTATTATTAATGAGTTTGTAATTTTAATTGTTGAAAGGTCTCAAACTCTTTGAAGCATTAAAATCGATGTTGTGTAACATTCTAAGAATAATCTATGAATGTTGGTTTCACCAACCTAGCATAAAATGGTTATATGTTAGGAGTTGTCCATCATTCTTTCTTACGAGAACAAGCTAAGTACAAAGCAAATGGACAAGTTGATGAAACAAAAGGGAATAGTTTCAAAATGAGTCACAACATATAATTTAACAACAATTTGATTTCAACACCTCATGTAACTATAATGCTCTATGTAGTTCTAATAAGGAATTAAATCAACCACCTAGTCGGAATGGTTCAATTCCTATATCCTTAGTAGGAGCCATGCTTCCACTAATGATTTGGATAATTCTTGTAAGACTACTTTAAAAGGTTTTAGTATGAATAAAACTAGAAATATGATGTTTGACATCATATAGTTTAAATGAATGGACTTGATAAAAACAAGTCACACATATCAAATGGGATTACTTGAGAAGCAATTCTTTTGTATATGTTCGTTTAAATAACTTGTGCTAGCTAGAGTTGTTGATTGTCCAAAACTGTTGAGACATCATCAATAAGCTAATGGATCTTAAAGATTGTCAATAGATCCAAAACAAGTTAGTGGGAGCTATAGGCATTCAAATCAAGAAAATATAAGTGTTATGTTTTCTTAAGGTTTCGATTGAATGCTTAGTTACAACAAGGTCAGTGGGAGTGATGTTTTACTTTTGAGCAACATATTATGAATGAAGTCTATTTGATAGACGTAATAAATATTAATGTTACTCAAAATGACAAATTGTGACAAGGTCAACTTTGAAGTACAGACTTGAAATGGACTTATTGATACAGCAAGGCTGTCTCAAGAAGGTTGTATAAGGAAATTGAATCTTAAACGTTGTAGATTTGAGAAAGTATTTCTACATATTTTAGAAAAATTGCTTTCATGACCCTTATAAAGAATATGTCACAAAATCACAAAAGGGACACATGTATGGACTTGTGAGATGATATCCAAAAGTGAAAAACCATAAGGGTTGTCACTTTAAGATATTACTATGTCCCAGGATTAGAACCAAAGCAACTGATAGAATATTATTACCTTTGAGAAAGGAACATCAGAGTGAGACTCTGGAAGCGTGCATTCATTTAGGTTATAAACCAAATGGAACTTCATGATGGATGAAGTACTAATCATATGAAAGTATTGTTAGCATGGTACTACAATGGTCTCGAGGTTGGAGCAAAGTTTGTATAAAGTATACAAAAGAAATATATGACGATATATATTAAAAATTTAGAAACTGCTTCAAAAGGTGTTTCAGATAGATAGGGTTCATTATGAACCAATGATTGAATCCAAACCATAAGGTCGTTAGTAGGATACTACGACGTAATGGGGTGATAGCTCAAGCCATGGAATCAAGGTCTCATCAAAGTATTTGAACACAAAGAAGAGACAACATTAAATGTTTTGGAAACATTTAATACGTAAATCCTTTTAAGTTAAAAGGATTGATGCAAAACCTAGTTAACCTACGAGCTCAAGTTCACTCGACTAGCATCTATAAGATGCAATACTAATTGACTTTAGTGCAAGTGGGAGATTGTTGGAGATATGCCCTGAAAGTCAATCTTTGGAAGAAACCTTTCAGGACAATGTCTATATGTATGGAAAACTCTAATACATCAAAAGGCAAAGTCACTCATTAGGACTATCTCAATAAACGATATACGTCCTAAAGAGTGAATCCAGGGACAATGGATCGATGGAAGCAGTAATCTAATGATGTTAGACTGCAGAGACCTTCTTCACATAACCATGATGTAAAAAAAGGTTCCTGGTCATAGGATTGTCGGAGGGACACTGACAATACATAGACCAGTACATACTATGTCCCCTTCCAATGGGAAAGATGGAAAGTCTCATGCCATTTGTGTAGTGACATTAAGACAAGTATGTAGGTGCTCATTATGGGAATGAGTTCACTGAACACAATCAAACGAGAGTACTAGCATGGAGGTCTACTCACATGTCAAGCAAGTAACTCTACTGGTTGGAATAATGTAAGTAATCCTTTGACCTGAGACATCATAGTTCTCTTGGGGATACGTTGCTGATCATTTGATAATGAGACGTGACCACATCTCATCTTGGATGTGTTCTATGCATTGTTGGGGTCAGTGATTTATTCTCAGAGGCATGTGAATGATCAACAAGGGATCTCTAATCGTCGTTATGAGATGATGAATACTCTAAAAAATGATTCAGGAATCTTCGGCCGAAGTATCGAGGGTAATGATGGAAGGTGTTCCTATACGACTCAATAGAATCATATAACTTGATATAATCGCATTAGGGGTTTGACACTAAATATCCATACCCTAGTAATGTGATTGTGAGTATTGTATTAGAGAAGGATCGAATTACATTGTATTTCCAACTGAATAGGCTCTCCGAACAAATTCTACATTAGCTTGGGTAGCCATGATATATGGTTAGATGTCACTCATGGCTTGTGAGTTCTTCTAGATGATTAAATAAGTATTCATCAAAGAAGAAGGAGAATTAAAAGTAAGTTTTAATTCACTAAGTGATTGGATAAATAATAATCAATTGGATTGATACCAATCACCTTACTGCCTTGCTAATTAGAACGTAAAATGATTTTACACCGAAACACTCTTGTGGTAAGACAACTAAAGGATGATGGAATTAATTAATTGGATTAATTAAGTGTTATGATTAATTAGAAAGTCTAAAGAAATCATATAAACGATAAAAGATCGTTTAGGACTTAAAGAAAAGTTCAGGTTCATTAGGGCCCATTGGGCCCAAACGAATTGGGTCCTTTTATTCAAGCATAGAATGACTTGAGATGATGAAAGCCCAAAGTCCAAACCCAAACTAAGGGGGCCGGCCAATACAAGTGAAAGGAGAGATAAGGAAGTTTAGTTAAAAAGTTTCACTAGGGTTTTTGTGTGTTCTTTTCAACAAGAGAAAACAAAACTCTCTCTCTCTCTACACACCATATAGCCGGCCACCATAAGGGAGAAATAGCTAATCATCTTTTCTCCTTTTTGGTTATTCCAACATCCATCTCACTACGTTAGTGGGTGTGGATCTTTAGAGGTCTTCTACTTTGGAGACTAGAGGAGAATGAAAGGAGCTCTAAATCTATCAAGGTGGTGGAAGCAAGGAGGGAGGCTAGACTCAAGGAGTTCTAAGAACAAAGAGCTTGGAGGTGGTCCATCCTTGGTCTCAAGTCTAGATCAAGAGGTATAAAACTATATTTGTTCTTCAATATTTTCTTAGATGCATCATATATGAACCTATGCTTCTTGAAGGGGATTTGCATGACTATAGCTTTGATATTATGTGATAACATGCTTCCGTTGTAAATGTATATAAATTTTGAATTGTATATGCATGCTAGTCACTAGAAATCTCACATAATTCTCATTATTTCCCTTCATTTTCTTTCACCTTTGCAAGTTCTTGCTACATTCATGCCTCGACTGTCCGTTTTGGTGCTCCCACCGCGAGTTTTTGTATATGTTGCCTTTGTTCATCTACCTAAAAATCAACGGACAAAACTTGACCTAACAGAAGCAGAATCACTACCCACAGAACCAGCGGCAGACCAGCAGTGCCGTCCTCACCCATGGCAATAGTGCTGCCACTTGTCGATCTTGAGACTTCTACTAATACTACTCCTCCCTCGTCTCAAAATATAGTACCAGCAGATGACCATACTCCAGAGAATATTCCTGAAGTAAGATCTACTATCCTTATTGATGTATCCGATGTTTCGAATTATCAATTACCTTTTAGGCACAACCGGCGAAAGTCACCCAATCGATATTTACCAGAAACAATGAAAGGCTCTAAATATCCCATTGCCAACTATGTGTCATCACATAAATTATCAGAACCTGGCAAAGCTTTTGTACAAAAAATATCCAATGATAGCACACCAAGTTCATTGAATGAGGCATTATCTGATGATCGATGGACCAAGGCAATGGAGGAAGAAATGGATGGTCAAACATGGGATTTAGTTCTGCTACCTTGAGGAAAGAAGAGAGTGGGATGTTGATGGGTGTACACCATCAAGTACAAAGCTGATGGGTCTATTGAACGATACAAAACACGATTGGTGGCCAAGGGATACACTCGAACGTATGGTGTTGATTATACAGAAACATTTGCTCCAGTAACAAAGATTAATATGGTAATAGTGTTACTTTTGTTGGCAGCTAACTTAGATTGGCCATTACAGCAATTTGATATGAAAAATGCTTTCTTACATGGTAATCTTAAAGAAGAAGTGTATATGGATATTCCACCTGGTTATGCATCGGTTTCACAACCCGGAATGGTGTGTAAGTTGAATAAGGCATTGTATGGATTGAAACAATCCCCTCGGGCATGATTTGGTAGCTTCCAGACAGCTATGAGGAAGTATGGGTTCAGGTAGAGCAATTCCGATCATACACTTTTCTTGAACCATCGAATAGGTAAATTGATGGCACTTATTATTTATGTGGATGATATGATTGTTACGAGTGATGATAAAGAGGAAATCTCAAGCCTCAAGGATTACTTAGCAATTGAGTTCGAGATGAAAGATCTCGGTGGATTGAAATATTTCTTGGGTATAGAAGTAGCTCGATCTAAACAGGGTATATTTATATCTCAAAGAAAATATGTTCTTGACTTGTTAGCCAAAATTGGAATGCTTGATTGTGAACCGGTTGACACCCTTATAGCCCAAAATCACCATCTTACTGTGCACCCTAATAAAGTTCCCACTAACCGAGATCGTTATCAAAGGTTAGTTGGGAGGTTGATTTATTTATCTCATACCAGGCCTGATATTTCATATGCAGTAAGTGTTGTTAGTCAATTTATGCTTTCCCCAAGTGATACACATATGGGTGCGGTTAAACGCATTCTACGATACCGAAAGTCCACCCCGGGTAGAGGTACCATGTTTTCTAAGAATGGTCGTTGCCGAAAGGTTATAGCGATGCAGATTGGGTAGGGAATATTACTGATCGACTGTCCACATTGGGTTACTTTACATTTGTGGGGGGAAGTTTAGTGACTTGGCAGAGTAAGAAACAGAAAGTGGTTGCTTTATCAAGTGCAGAGGTATGGCAAAAGGAGTATGTGAATTATTATGGCTTTGGAGGTTACTCGAAGAACTCGGGTGTCCTTCAATGTCGGCTTCAAATTTGTTTTGTGATAATAAAGCAACGATTGATATCTCACACAACCCAATCCAGCGTGATCGCAAGAAACATGTGGAAGTTGATAGACACTTCATTAAGTAGAAGTTGGATGGGAATATTATTCAATTTATGTTCATAAAATCAGAGGATCAATTAGCAGACATCTTAACTAAAGTTGTTGGCAGTCAAGCGTTCTACAACTCTCTCGTCAAGTTGCGCATGAATGACATTTATGCACCAACTTGAGGGGGAGTGTTGGAGAGTTAACCTTTGTAATTAGCTTAGTTACCTGTTTGGGTCCTTGTAATCAAGTTGTAAATAGGATAGATATTATTTGGTGTTTCTTTTCTTGTAAATCAGTGTTGCTTTCCTTGTAAATCAATCTTGTACAATATATATTTCCCTCCTTGGTGAGAAGAATAACATCAGAAAATTAAACCCCAAAATAAGCCCTAATTAGCACCCAAAATGTCCAAAAATGTCACTCTAGGAAACCTGTGCCCTGATCCTTAATTTCATCGCCACAGTCAAACAGCTTAGTAGAAAAATCTGGAATTTTGACACAATCATCTTGTAAAACTCATAAACATTCTCCAATTGGAATCACTCCAAAATTTATCCGTTTGATCATGTTTTGGTCTAGAGGAAGTCGAATGTCTTACATTGAAAATATATAACAAAGTATCAAAATTCTACCAAAATAACCAATAAACTAATACTAAGATTATATAGTATAATGTGGACTCATCAGTAATTATGCAACAGAGTAAAAAAGACCTTATTTAAAGTTTCAGTTAGGTGTAGAAAAATGTTATAGGGGTTCAAATAAAATTTCCCGTGAAATAAATGCCATCGATATTTATATATAATGGAGGGGAAGGTTACTGGATAGGGAGGGATGGAAAATATGCCTCAACACCTTCCTCTAGAACTAAAATTAATACAAAAAAATTCTTCAATTTCCTCTAGTCATTTTCAGTACCACATAAATTTCCTCTAATCATTTTCAATACCACAAATTCTTCAAATTCTTTATCTTCATTTTGGGATTGTTAAAGTGTTAGTATCTATGATTTTTGTTATAATTTTAAGTTCTAGTGGTTATTTCGATTACTCATTCCAGTCTAAATGGAAGGTAATTTGATGTAGAACGGTAAAGGAATTTAGAATTTGGGAAGGGGTTCCGGAAGAGAACTAGAATTAAGTTTTTTAAATTATACGTGAAATACAAGAATTTTAGAGCAAGCTGACAGAGAAGAAACACATAGACCAAGGAGAAATCTAGAGTAGAAAGGGAGATCAGGGTTTAGAAGGCAGAGAGCAATAGATAACTCAAGGGAGATAATTTCATTCGTCAATCAAGCGTGTCTAGATTGAATTACAAAGCACATGTCTATAAATTATGGGTGTTGTTATCCACACACCCATTTTTAACCCCCATACGCCCTGTTCGGGCTGGATCTGTCCCTCACATAGCTCCACAGCGCTCTTGCCTATCGGGCAAGGTTTGCTGCTTTGTGTCTTGCAATATGATTTTGCTATTAGTTTGAAAGGTGCCTTTATAGGGCCTTTGGTTAGGCCTTGAGGCTCACAATGAAGGCTAACATAGATCTGAGAGTGCCACTGTTACGTTTGTATAACATATTGTCATTTAGTTGTGAACTGGGTTGATTACTTGCACCACAAGTTACTTAGACTTCTTGATTTATCAATGGATTGTCACAGATGAGTTAAGTCTTTATAAGGCTCTTTTCTTGCCTTGTAAACAATGACTTTTATTCATTTATTTTAGGGCAAAAGACTGTTTACTACCCTCATGTTTCGTGGTTTTCAACATTTAGTACATCAAGTTTTTTTCATCCCAAAGTCATACCTAAAGTGTAAATTTTGGGACAGTCTCATACATCCGTTGGTCAAACTGTTAAGTATCCCGTTAACTGTGACGTGGCGCTCATGTGGACAATGACTGAGCACCACGTGTCACCTATGTGGAAATTAAAAAAAAAACTATATATATATATATATATATATATTTAAAAATAATAATAATAAAAAAACCGACTACCCATTCGTCTTCCCCACCCGACATCCTTTCATCGCCTCCACCCCTCACCCACCGACACCATTCCCCTTCCCTGATACCCACCCTACCACCAAGCCTTTTCTTCTTCCCAAAAAACCCAGCCCCATTTGTCCTCAACTCGCTCCATCTCACTCATAAATGAAAACCCAGTACGAGTACGAGTTCCAAATCCGCGATGCAAGGACCCACATGGTACGCCTCCATTTCCAGACCTTTAATTCTTTGAAAATGGATTGGAATGATGCTCCATTTCCATACCTTGTGGAGTTTTTGATTTGGGCCGATACATAAAGCTTGTTATTGAGGGAGGATAGAAGAGGGAGGTCGACATTTGGGGTTTTTTCTCCTACCTCGTCATCTGCACCTCCGCCGTCCACGTCCTTTCTGCCCATATCACTGATCACCTCCACCACCGAGTAATTTCCCATCCCTCTCTCTGCCTCTCTCTCCATTTTGATTCATAGATTTACCATTTTTTTTAGGAAATTCAAGCGGCTTTGACATTTGGGCTCTTGACTGCAATCAAGGTTTGGATTTTTTCAACTTAAACGTTTTCCCTAAATCCCACCCTCCCATCACTCACCCCTTCATCTTCCCCAAATCCCACCCTCCCAATTCCCCTTTGTCTTCCCCACCCTCCACCCTTTCCACGGCTCCACTCCTCCATCCCTTCCACCCTTACCCACCGACACCCTTCATTTCCCTGATACCCACATAGCATAACCCATTTCATCCCCCAATTTTATCAAGACACCCACCACCCAATTTTATCAAGCTCCGCCATTTTCGACATCAATCTCACCACACACACCTGAACCCTCCGGTGTTTGAGTCCGACAGCACCAACCTTTCCGTCCCTCATCTTCCCCCGTCGTCCGCTCCCTCGACCTCTTCAGCGCCAACCCAAAAGAAGAACAAAAAGAAAAACCTAGAAGAAGAATAAGAAAAAGGAAGAGGAAGAAGAAAAAATAAATAAATAAACAAACTGAAACTGCAACCCAGAAGAAGAAGAAGAAGGAAAAAAAAAAACCTTCATCTTCCCCATATTCGAAGGAAGAAGGAAAAAAAAAACGGAATCTGCAACCCAGATTCGGAAGAACAAGAAGTAGAAGAAGGAAAAAGGAGAGAAAAAAAAAAACCAAATCTGCAACCCAGATTCGGAGGAAGAAGAAGAAGAAGGAAAGGGAAGAAGGAGGCAGAAGAAGAATAAGAAGAAGGAGGAAGAAGGAAAAAAAAACCCGAATCTGCAACCCAGATTCGGAGGAAAAAGAAGAAGAAATCCCAACCCCCAAAACCCAGAAGAAGAAGGAGGAGGAGGAGGAGGAGGAGGAGGAGGAGGAGGAAGAAAAAAAAAAGTAGAAGATTTTTTTTTCAAAAACTTTTGGCGGGAAAAAATGTAGGTACATGGTTGTGGGAAAAAAATTTGGGAGGGAAAATGTTGTTTTGAACCCCTAAAAAAAATCCACGTGGACCCAGGTGGCACCCAGTCATTGTCCACATGGGCGCCACGTCATCACTTAATTGGAAACTTAACAGTTTGACTAACGGATGTATGAGACTGTCCCAAAATTTACACTTTAGGTATGACTCTAGGATTAAAAAAATTGATGTACTAAATATTGAAAACCACGAAACATGAGGGTAGTAAACAGTCTTTTGCCCTTTATTTTATGTCCAAAATGAATGGGGTTTAGGGCCCTTGCAACCATTTCCTTGATCTAAGTTCACTTGAATGAAAACAGGTTCATTAACTTATCCAGTTTTGATTACAAATGAGACTTTTGAGTGGAAAACAGTTGAAAATGATTTAAAAACACAACGAGATGAGCATTAAACAACATATCTACTTTATGTAAATACAAACAAAAGAGTCTCGGGTAAGGTTTAACGTTTTGCAACCACCTCTCTTTGGGTTTACAGGGGTTTGTAAATTCTGGGAATGTAGATAGGTTTTGCTAGAGGGAATCAATACTATGACACTGGGGAAAAGTAGCTGAGCTTTTAAACTTGATAAAAGATGGCTTTTCTATGGGGAATCTATGACTAAAAAGGGGAAATTTGGACAAAATGCAGCTTTTTGGGTACGAACTTGTCTTAGAGCAAAGTTTGGATATGGTTTGATTGAATCGTTAAGTGTCCTTATCTCTAGTGTCCCTTCCTGTTTTTGTAGACGCTTTAACCCCGACTGTCCAAACTTTGCTAGCTGATGGCTATCGGAGGATGATGAGTCACCAATTATTTATCAACCATGCCTTTAAAAAGTGCTTTTTGCTTGAGATAAGTTGCCTTTTGTTGGCCATCACTTCCAACATAGGCACATATGGCCTATGCCTTGTTGAAATAATTTTCAAATTCTTCCTAGGCCGCTGGCTTTGTTTGAGCCCAACCTACTCTTTGCTTTTGTGTTCTTGGGCCTCCATCGTTACAAAGCCTAGTGTCAAATATGAACCGAAATAGTGCCCCCTTTAATCATTGTCAAGTCTGCTAACCAAGACATTGATAATGACTAAAATTAATTGCATGCTTTAATTGGGTACCACACCACTTAATCAACCATTTTCGAATAAACCCTTGCACTACCAGCCCGTTAAATAACTTCTATTTGAACTTTCTTGATCATCACCGTCAGCAAACTTAACTCTCTGAATTTCCAGAACTCTCGAATTTCTTGCATTCTTAGCCCTTTCTTGCCCCAATCTTCAATCACTAAATCACTTTCCTTTCTCGAATTCAACCATGGCTCCCAAATCATGCCCTGCATGTGAGTTTGGAGAAGGAATTGTTAACTTGCGACGTCGACTCAATGGCCTCCATCACCTTCAGGCTGGACTCAATTTATCCATCTTCTTTTAGGAGGAAGGGGTACACTCTATGGGACCTTCTTGGACTGCCTAAGTCCCATATGCAGTGGAAAGCAGTATGCTTGCTGCCAATTGGTTTACTCCAAATCCCTACTTTGCCGAGGCTGGGTTTTCTTTGTCTAAATGGTCTAACTTTAGGTAGGGCTTTCCTGTGATGACGGATGAGGCATGGTCTCAGTGGGTGGCTGAGCTAGAGCCTATCTGGAAGCAGAAATGGATGGCGAATGGCATCTATGAGCTCATCATGATGTCGAATACCACTATCCCTATTAAGCATGAGCTTTTGGACACTGCTCTCATCTTCTGGAATAATGTGACCAACACATTCGACTTCAGAGTAGGCCTTTTGACTCCTACCATCGTGGACATGGCTCGAGTCTTTGGTCTAAGACCCTCAAGCAGGTGTGTGGACATCGCACATGATTGGTCTTCCCCTTCTCTCTTGACTACTGAAAGCTCGAAGGCCTCCAAGTCCATCACTATTTTAGAGTGCAACTTCACCACTTTCAAGAGCTACGGGACATCTTTTGTAGGTTTTATCCCCTCTGCCGAGAAGATGTTTAGCACACCTTCCCTGTGCTACGGACCAAGCTCAGGAACACATGTACTTCCTTCTCTACTGGTTGAACAAGTATGTGTTCCCCAACAAGTCAAAGGGGGTAAAGCTAGAATGGATCCCACTAGTAGAAGTGCTGCATTCCTTTGGCGATGTCACCACAAGACCATTCATCTTGGCACACCTTTACCATCTCTTTTACGAGAAGACAAGGGGTTAGCCTTTCGAGACCAACATCAACGGGCTACTTGGATGATGCAACTCTAGCTCCAGTGGTACTTCCCTGAGTTTCGAGCTGCCAACTTGGAGTTTCCCGAGGGCGTGGCTCCAGCTTAATTCTTGCAAAGGCTCCTACCACCAGTCACTCCACCCTTGCTTATCTCTACTTCTTCAAGATCTACTGGGCTTATGTAGACTTAGAGTGAGGTTTCTCTGTGCTTACGAGGTAACCTTGGTTCTCGGACCAACTCTTCCAAGACTCATTCGAGGAGGATGCCAACAGCTCATGCAAGGAGAAATTCATCAGCTGCCAACTCCCTTAAAGTACGGTTATCAACCATGCCTTCTTATGGTTCTTCCTCCTCTTCCGAACTCAAATGTGGTGGAGAAGATGGTCGTAAGGACACTGATGCACGCTTCTGCTTGATTTTTCTCTGAAGCTTTGGAAGTGTTCGTTAAAGCTCAGGATCGTAGGAAGCTAGATCAATGCTCTTGAACCTTTGAGTATGCATAAACAACAAAGAATACCTGAAATAAAAACAAAAACAAAAACATTAATTAGACAAGAAAAGAAAACAATAGAAAAATAGGTAATTAGAAATAACAATCCCCGACGACACGGCGCCAAAAATTTTATAAGATTAAAAGCACACCACAAAGTAGCACACAAATGTCCTATTGATTTTCCTTATTAACAATAAGATTTGTCAATTTTAGCATATGAAAATAAGGGTCTTTCCCGTAGAATATTGTTTTATACAACTACTTAAAATGTCACAAAAACTGGGTTGTTGTCCTTACTGACCAGCCACAGAAAAATAATTATTAGACAGACTTACACTTATTTAAAGTCTACGAAAGTTTATATGCAAACACTAGACACATAGAGCTATAGTCACACAAAGTTTTGGTATTTTTGGAGTTGATTTTCTATTTAAATTAAATCAAACTAAAACTGAACATAAACAGATTTTAAGTAGTTCTCAAATTAAGAAAAACGAGTTAGGGGAATTGCTTTTATTGTAGTTACACATTGCTCAGCCTTTTTTGAACCTTTCAGTGTTAAAATGGCCATAACTTCTACTAAACAAATGATATTAATAATCCACGAAATGCTCCAGAACTGATCTGCATAGCCAGTTTTGACGAATTTGTTACTTAAAATCCCACTTGTGCCATTCTTCTTTTCTTTGCTTGACAACAAAACACAAAAACAAAGTAAATAGCTCAAAAATATAAGGAACTAACTAAGAAATGACAAGTGAATTTGATGTAAAATATATATAAATATGAGCTTATCATCCACCCATTTAGTAAAATAATCAGTCAGTACAATTATGAAGATATGTTCTTTGCTGGAAGCTGGGTATATTTGCCCGATGAAGTCCATTGCCCACCCTCTGAAAGGCCATAAGTTTACTTTTGATTCAAGGGTACTGATGGTGTGTGTTGGAGAGGTCCATGCCTTTGGCATTCCTCACATCCTCTAGCATAGGCTTTACAATCTTTTTCCATGCCAAGCTAGAAGTAGCCATATCTTCTCAGCAACCACCTCATCTTTGTCCCTGCTTGATGTGCTCCACAAATGCCTTCATACACTTCAGCCATCACCCTCATTGATTCCTCCAAGCCCAAACATTTAAACAAAAGTCCATCTGGAGTCTTTCTTAGCGAGGTTTTATCCCACATAACAAACTTAGTTGCTTGTTGTCTGATCTTCTTACTTGTGGGAAGAGAGGGGTCTCTTAAGTACTGAATGATAGGTGTTTTTCAATCTTCTATCTCATGCTCTTTAGTCATTGTATCTAAGTAGAATCATCCCTCAAAGATAGAAGGGAGATTTCTCCTTTGTATTTCTACATTCATTTCAAGCCCTCTCTATTGAACCTGTTCTTCAGAAGCCTTTTATGCCATCTCATTGGCAATCAAATTTGCTTCTCTGGGATATGGTTGATTGTTACTTCATTTCCCTAATACTCTAATAACTGAGTAGCTGCTAAGTAATATCTTGCCATTGTGAGGTGTCTACACTTGTAATCTCTATTCAATTGATTAATTACCTACTCATAATCACTATATATTTCTACTTCAGCTGCCCCCAACTCTTTTAGAATTTCCATCCCAATGATTAATGCCTCATACTCTACCTTGTTGTTGGTAGTATCTTTGTAATCCAAAAGGAATGAGTAGCAATGTTGAATCCCATTTGAATCAATAATGACAATTCCAACTCCTACATCATGTTGGGTGCAAGACCCATCAAAATATAGCCTCCAGGAGGTGATCCATATGCTAGTTACTCTTCTCACTTCTTGCTGGATCCATTCCTCCTTGCCCGAATGAGACTTGCTAGGTGGGATCTAGAGGCTGGCTATTTCCAGAGTTCCAGGGATATTGACAAGTTTTTCCTTGGATTCTTGGTGCTCAACAAGACAATCTGCAATTGCTTGTCCTTTTATTGCACCCTGAGGTACATATTGAAAACTTAACTGACAGTGCTAGAATCCATTTCCCAATTCTTCCAGTTAGCATTGGTTTTGACAACATGTATTTGATCACATCAATTTTGGCAATTATGTGAACATGGCAAGGCAACATGTAATGCCTCAATTTGCAAGCAGTGAAGTATAAAGCTAAACATAAATTCTCAACTAAGGCATATCTTGTTTCTGCCTCAGTAAGGATCCTGCTAAGGTAGTATATTGCTCGTTCTTCACCCCCCTTCATTTTTATAAGCTAACAAACTCCCTATCGATTTCTCAGATGCAGAAATGTAGAGTTTCAAGGGTTTCCCCCTCTGGGGAGGCATGAGCACTGGTGGAGAGGCTAGACAAGCCTTTATTTTATCAAAAGCTTCTTGGTACTCAGGGCCTCACTAGAACCTATCATGATTCTTTAGTCTCAACAAGGGAGTCAATGGTTGGATCTTGCCACCAGATTAGCAATAAATCTACTTAAAAAGTTAATCTTCCCTAACATTCTCTGCAATTGCACTTTGTTGGTAAGAGAGGGTGACTCCATTATAGCCCGAGCTTTGTTCTTGTCTATCTCCACACCTCTTTGATGGACTAAGAATCCTAAAAAGTTGCTCGATCTCACCCTAAAGGCACACTTTCTAGGATTCATCTTTAACTTGTGGGTTCTCATCCTTAGCAAGGCTTGTTTGAGGTCTTCTAGGTGTCGATCTTCAGTTCTAGACTTCACCATGATGTCACCAATGTATACCTCTATGCTACGCTTGATCAAATCATGAAAAATAGTATTCATTGCCTTATGATATGTAGCACTAGCATTTTTTAGCCCAAATGGCATGACTACGCATTCATATGCTACTATATGTCATGGGCATCTAAATGTTGTTTTATGTAGTTCTTCTTTAGCCATTTTTATATGATTATATCCAACATTCCCAACCATAAAAGATAAAACTTTAAGTTTTGCAACTGCATCGATGGATAGGTCAGTCATAGGCATGGAGTATTCATCTTTAGCAGTAGCTTCATTAATGTTTATATAGTCAACACAACATCGAATGGCATTAGTTAAAGCTTTTAATATAGGTACAATGTTGGCCAACCACTTCACATACTTTGCAGGCCTAATAAATCCTATTTTTACCAACCCCTCAATTTCTTCTTTGAATTTTTCTTCTATCTCTTTCGACATCCTCCTTGGTGTTTTCTTCATAGGTCTGTACCCCTCTTTGATAGGCATTTTGTGCTCCACTAAAATGGGGCCCAATCTAAACATCTCTGCATAATGCCATGCAAAACAATCCTTGAATTCATGCAAAAGATCAACTATTTGTGTCCGATCTCCATCCTACAGCAAGCAAATGAGTTGTATTGGCCTTGGATCCTCCTCAATCCCCAAATTAATGGTTTCTAAGAGGTCTTGTACTTCGGATGCTGGTTTGTTGAGCTTTGTACACAAAAACTCTACTGACTTTGGAGCCTTGGGCTCATCCTTTGGCCAGTCTAAGTCATATATACGCTCTGCCATGTGAATGGCTACTTCCACTTCTTCTCCAAAAATCTCCTTTCCTTCTTTATCTTTGGTGCCCGAAGTTCATTCTCCCCACTCTGCCATTTCTTCCGCTGAGCTTTCTTTAATCTCTTTTATTTCTCTCCTATAGTCCAATAGTCTTTTGACTAAAGACCTGACTGCAACCACTTGGTCTTTCCTCCTTTAGTCAGTGATCATTGGTGTTGGTGGGCATTGACAATATAAGGCCTATCCCATTCCTCCTTAGTGAGAGAAAGTCCTTGCTTTAAGAGCTTCTGGGCCGTCACCTTGGTAGGGAGGTCGTTCTTATCAACACCTAGACATTGTAAGATCCTAACACTGGGATTATAGAAATTTACTTCTACAACATTAGTGGTGAGGAGAAATGGCAGTGATTCGGCCTCTAATATCTCCCAAAATCCTGGCTCTTTAGTTATGGTCTTATGGTAGACAACAACTGTGCAAAGTAGATGACACAGACAAACTCTGGTGGATCCAATCTCTTCCCAGCAATGCCCCATAGGTAAAGCTATTCTCCACCATAAAGAATGCCAACATAATCCTCTTTGATCCCATATCTACCTCCAAAGGAAATATCCCATAGGTTCTGGTGATGGCCTTAGAAAAACTAGACATTGTTAGATCAGTATGAATAAGATCTTCCTCACTTCTGCAAAGCCTCTTCATCTATTTGAGTGGGAGCTGATGCGATGAAAGTTAAGCACTCAAATTAAACCCACTTTTGACAATTGTAGTATATGTATAAGTAAGGATCGTTCTGGACCGGGGATTAGGAGGGATTGCTAATCTAAACTAAACTGACTTACAAAAAGAAACTTAAAAACACTTAACTAGACTCTATAGACTTAAAACACTTAAAAACACAAACTAAAACAGATTCTAACTAATTAGACACACTAAAGTAAAGGGGGATTGGGTTTTGCACGAAAATAAAGTAAAACAAAACAGAAACTAGAACTAAACTGATTTGCACGAAATTGGTTGTTTTGGATGGATGATGGGCTAGCTAGAAGGTCTTTCTCCACACATGACACACTTGCATACAAATCAATCTCCAATTACTTTTCAATAAACTATGATGCTCAACACCCCAGATTAACCGTGATGCACAAATTAACCCTCATATTTTCCTTTACTCATTGAATAGGATGAATGCATGCGACAACCCAAATCATTCT
The DNA here is from genome assembly GCA_033882615.1 of Malus asiatica. Taxonomy (NCBI): domain Eukaryota; kingdom Viridiplantae; phylum Streptophyta; class Magnoliopsida; order Rosales; family Rosaceae; genus Malus; species Malus asiatica. The sequence continues at coordinate 43,539,772 of CM066503.1, read as the reverse complement.
CTAAAAGTCCCCTATATGAATGCATAATAGAGATACAATTAAAGATCATTAAGTTCCATGAAAATCATAAGCGTTGACGAGGCAATTGTAACTATGAATGCATGATACGTTTTCCAAGAATTCAATTAACGCGATTGTGACAAGCAACCTTCACTACTCATGAATATAAACTTGTAACGATTAGGTGAAACGTATTTATATCCTAGCATCAAAATCATGCTTGAAAACTAAGTATGTATCCTTAATAAACATACACAAATCCGTTATGAATAAAATAGATAATTGAATTGAACAATTGTAGTATATGTATACGTAGGGATTGTTCTGGACCGGGGATTAGGAGGGATTGCTAAAACCTCTAACCTAACTCAAAAACATAAAAACAAAATTAAGGACGTTTGAATAGACTTAAAAGACTCAAAACAAGTTCCGTAGACTCAAAACAACTTGAAAACACTCAAAACTGCCTAAAAACACAAAATGGGCAGATTTTGACTCTAACACAACTTTGGACGAATTTAGTGTTTTGACTTAAATCAAAACACTCCAAAACACAAACAAAACAGATTTTAAACACTTTGGAACAAGAAAGTAGAATGGGGGTTTTGATTTGGGTGAATTTGAAATAAACAAGCAAGTTATAAAACTAGGTAGCTTATAAAATGAATTTGAGAAATAAAATGATGGATGGATTAGTTAGAGGTCCGTTCTTCACACATGACACACTTGTACATGAATCGATTTCCGATTGATTTTCAATAAACTATGATGCTCAACACCCCAGATTAACCGTGATGCACAAATTAACCCTCAGATTTTCCTTTACTCATTGAATTGGATGAATGCATGCGACAACCCAAATCATTCTCTAAAAGTCCCCTATATGAATGCATAATAGAGATACAATTAAAGCTCATTAAGTTCCATGAAAATCATAAGCATTGACGAGGCAATTGTAACTATGAATGCATGATACGTTTGCCAAGAATTCAATTAACGCGATTGTGACAAGCAACCTTCACTACTCATGAATATAAACTTGTAACGATTAGGTGAAACTTATTTATATCCTAGCATCAAATTCATGCATGAAAACTAAGTATGCATCCTTAATAAACATACACAAATCTGTTATGAATAAAATAGATAATTGAATTGAAATTAAACCCTCTTTTGACAATTGTAGTATATGTATAAGTAGGGTTCGTTCTGGACTAGGGATTATGAGGGATTGCTAAAACCTGTAAACTAACTCAAAAACATAAAGACAAAGTTAAAGACATTTGAATAGACTCAAAAGACTCAAAACAACTTAAAAACACTCAAAACTGCCTAAAAACACAAAATGGGCAGATTTTGACTCTAACACAACTTTGGACGAATTTAGTGTTTTGACTTAAATCAAAACACTCTAAAACACAAATAAAACAGATTTTAAACACTTTGGAACAAGAAAGTAAAATGGGGGTTTTGATTTGGATGAATTTGAAATAAACAAGCAAGTTATAAAACTAGGCAGATTATAAAATGAATTCGAGAAATAAAATGATGGATGGATTAGTTAGAGGTTCGTTCTTCACACATGACACACTTGTACATGAATCGATTTCCAATTGCTTTTTAATAAACTATGATGCTCAACACCCCAGATTAACCGTGATGCACAAATTAACCCTCAGATTTTCCTTTACTCATTGAATTGGATGAATGCATGCTACAACCCAAATCATTCTCTAAAAGTCCCCTATATGAATGCATAATAGAGATACAATCAGAGATCATTACGTTCAATGAAAATCATAAGTGTTGACGAGGCAATTATAACTATGAATGCATGATACAATTGCCAAGAATTCAATTAACGAGATTGTGATAAACAACCTTCACTACTCATGAATATAAACTTGTAACGATTAGGTGAAACTCATTTATATTCTAGCATCTAATTCATGCATGAAAACTAAGTATGCATCCTTAATAAACATACAAGAATCAGTTATGAATAAAATAGATAATTGAATTGCAATCACAACTTATCAAATCACAATTGGAAGAAATCAATTCAAATCTCAAGCATGTTCATGGCTTCAAACTTCCCCCTAACTAAATAGGGGTTTAGCCACTCATAATTGCAACAAAATTAGAAAATAACAAAGTAGACATTGAAAGCAAGAACGAAGTACACCTAAAGCGCTCCAAAGTTCCAAGCTTGAAGCTCCCAGGACCTTTGTTTTCACCACCTTGTTGTAGCACAAGTGTCTAGGATGTGTATGGATATATGGATGGAATGGATTTGCACGGCTAAGAGATGAAAGTGTATGGATTGGTGAGATGTAGTATGGCTAGATGAATGGATGGAATGGATTTGCATGGTTAAGAGATGAAAGTGTATGGATTGGTGAGTTGTAGTATGGCTAGATGAATGGATGGAGGTCACTACAAAGAAAATTGTGTTTGTGAATGAAGCTCTTTTGAAGGATCAAGATTGTCTTTAGGAAGGAGAATGGTGGATGTATTTATAGGCTAAGGAGAGGACCACTTCAATTCCTTGCATGTGCAGTTTGTATGGGTGTGTGATGTCCATGTTTCCCTTTACATTTGCACACACATGACCTCCATCATTTCAGCCACAAATCAACCCATTTTATGACCATGTGTGTGTGTTTCCTTTGCCCATGTGTGTGTGTTTTTCCTTTGCATTTTCACAAACATATTCTTCATTATTTCAGCCAACAATCCACCTATTTTCTGCCCATGTCAAACTGTCCATGCCATGCCTTTCTCTTTGTGTGTGTGTTGTCCATGTTTCTTCCATGTGCCTTGTTCATCTTCTAGCTGTGCATTTCCACTTGCTCCAAAGCCAAATGAGTGCAATCATAACCCCATTTGCTGCTGAGTGTTGATGACAAAGCAAAACACAAAACAAGTGCCTTTACTTTCTCACTTTATTAGCCAAATCTGCTTAGCCCTTTTTTGAACCTTTCAGTGTTACAATGCCCATAACTTCTTCTAGAAAAATGATATTAACAATCCGTAAATGATCCAGAAAATAGACATCCGTAGCTTTCCAAGCATATAAGGCCCATTCTCTCATTCATTCTGAGATGTTCGTAACATACTTCCAAAGTCAGCTAATCTGCACAGGCAGTTTTGACGAATTTGTTACTTAATAACTCACTTGTGCTACTTTTCTTTTCTTTGCTTGATAAATCACACAAAACACAAAAACATAGTAAATAGGTCAAAAATATAAGGAACTAACTAAGAAAAGGCAAGTGAATTTTATGTAAAATATATATAAATATGAGCTTATCAAATACCCCCACACTTAGCTTTTGCTAGTCCTCGATCAAAATAAAGAAAACAAAACACAACCTAAACCTTCCAACGTTTGCCTCAGGGATTTCCAACGCACATGACAAGTTAAAAATCATCATTCCCACAGATTTTAGTCAACTTAAAACTTGAGCACATACTTAATCACAGTCACCACTTACTAGTTCACATTTAACCAATTAAAACAATGTTTTGAATGTAGTAACATGCCTTAGAGAATTTGCTCAATTCCTTACAATATATGCACTCAATTTTCACTCAGATTTTCTGACTACACACCCTACACTAGGTACATATGAGAAGATTGATGTAAACATGAAAACTAGTACTCACATATATGTATAACAAGAAAGCATTTTCTTGTATTAATAAGCATGTTTAGATATGATCTCATGAATGGAATGCTACTACTTAGATGCGAGAACCAGTGACACCATATGCTCATACCAAATTCGAACTCCACAAATTGAAACACATAACACTCAAGATAGAAGTCAAGGGTTGTAACGGGGCTTGGGGTATTGGCTAATAAAAATAAAGATAGGAATAACAAATGTTCTTAAAGCGATAGCAAGCAAAGCAATGAAATAGACACTTTGGAATTCACTTTAGAATGCAGAATCAACTTTTAAATACAAAGGGAAGATTCATGCAACACTTAGGGCTCTTTTTCACAACTTTTCTTCTTTTCATTCTATTTTCCACTAATGTTTTTTTTTTCTTTTTCTTTTCTACACGTGCCTTATTAAGGACTTTGGCACACACACACACAAGAGTCACTTCCCCCACACTTGTTTTTCTACAAAAGTTCAACAAAAGGAATTCCTTCTAAATTATGTTTTACTATGCTTCAAGAACAAGGGTATGGATGGTCCTAATCTAGGCTAGGTGAGAATAGTGTGGGTTAACAAAGAACATAGGCTACACAAGGCTCAACGGGGTTAAACTTAAACACATAATGAAATAGGGCACGGCAATTTGGCTGTGGTGGTCACTACACAACTTCATCTTGAATATGTATTATGCAAATCAATAACATGCTTTGAATGAAATAGGCATGAGTTCTAGCATTTGAAACTAACTAATGAAACGCCTTCTAAGTAGCAACCAAGCAAAGAATAATGAGATCATGCAATGACTTTAGAAAACAATGATGCACAGATTATTAACTCTCCAAATAAACGTTTAGGCTCAAGTCTCACAAGGTTGTAGCGTACATTTGAGTTCCTTCTTTCAAGCATGTTACAAAACTGATTTTTCCTTTATGATTGCATGTGAATTCATAAATTATAACCACAACCAAGCATACACCAAAGAGTAAATCAAAATTTCATCCATGTTTATAACTTTCTTTAACAGTCATGCAATTAAAAACCAAATCCTCATCATTGTGTTGGAAGGTACCCTAAGACACAAATAAACATACAAAAACAACTCCTTTTGGGTTTTTCAAAACAATTTTTCAAATTTTTATGAGATTTTCGTATTTTTACGTCAAAACACACTGAAATACTCCAAAACAGCTTAAAAACACTTAAAACAGCAAGGAACAACACTAGAAGTAATGGGTGATAAACTCCTACGAATTTCATGCAAAATGGTTACCCCCACACTTAAATCAAACATTGTCCTCAATGTTTGAAGCATAAACTCACACAAACAAATAACAAATAAACATGACAAGTATGGCAAAGTAAAAATTAGACAGAGTAGAGTTTAAGAACGCAAATCTGGTTTTGGAGATAGATGATCTTGTTATCTTTCCACAGCTTTGATCTTGAACTGGTTTGGAATTATGAGCGAGGAATATGAGAGTTCCTTGGTTTCAAATCAGACTCCTTCTGCTGGGTTGATTTGATTGTGCAGTCTGCATTCTTCTCTGCTTGTTTCTTCTGCACGGCGGGCAGGCACAAGATAGAGGTGTTGGTCTATTTTTTTCTTCAATCTTTCCAAGTGCCCACCTGTTGCTTTCTTTCTCCTTGTCCCTAGCTGAGGATGAATTGGCAAATTGTCTCCACATGCTTCGAGGTATCATTTTCACTTCCCTTATCTGTTCCCCAGGCATATGTGGTAGACGAAGAGGAAGCATAAAATGATGAAGATGAGTACTCGAGAGCAAGGCTAGGTAAACAATTAGGAAAGGGTTCCAGGTAGTCGGTTCCAGATCGGAAGATTGATACCAAGTGCTGGCTGATTGCTCTCTTTCTCCTTGTCCCAAGACAACGACAAGGAGAAGGACAGGGAGAAAGCATGATATGAGATACTCGTGCTTTCAACCTTTATGATATGAAATACTTTTGCTTTGGATGAGTTGTTTGCAGAGGTACCCCAAGGAATAAGGAACACTAAGTGACTCGAGAGGGTTTGTTGGAAAGGCATTCTCGAAGAAGAATAAGGGTTATGTATGTTTGCCTTGCTATGGAGGGTGAAGGGTGACATTTATATGAAGGAAATTTTGTGAAAAACATGTTCATTTAAGCAACATCTATTAGCATGCAATTAACAATTAAAGGCGGAATCATGCTTGTATGCACTTAAAAACAAAACATTAGCCATGAAATTCAAAGCCTAGTAGTTAGGTGAACCAAGACTCAACTCAAAATAAAGTGAGTTGAGAAATTTATACCTTTGTTGATTCCTCTTTGCATAAGCAAAGGATAATCACCCAAGAGATAGGGCCTTCATTCCTTGCTTCTTAGATCCATGGATTTGGATAGAAGAATTGGTTTCTCCAAGTTCTCAAAATTGAGAACCTCTAAGCCTCCACACCAAGGAAAGATTGATGAAGAAATGAGTGACCTTGGAGGAGAAATATTACTAGCTAATCCCCTCCAAGGGGGCCGGCATCTTAGAGAGAAAAGGGAGAGATATGTTCTCTCCAATTCTCTAAAAGAAAACCCTAAATGAATTTTGGCTATAAAGTCATATTTATACCTTTATTCATTGGAGTGGCAAACTTGTAATTAAAGCAAATTCACTACCCTTCCTCTAAATGGCCGGCCATAGGGTTTCATTGGGCTTTTAAGGCCTTTGTGAATTATTTTTCATTAAGTTGTCATACAACTTAAGTCAATGGGCTTGACGTTCGAAGCCCATTGGGCCTTAAGGTCCAAAACTATCCCGAGGTCTTTAACGAATTTATTCGTTTGATTAATTAACATATTAATTAATCCTTGCCATAAATAATTAAACCATTTTATTATTCTTACTCATCTCCATTGTTTCTTCAATCTCTACCTTACACGGTGTACGATCCATTAGGTTCCTTTTAGCGAGGCAGTGGGCGATTAGAACACTTTCAAATCGATTGTGAATTGAAACTTACTTTCAATTCTCCCTTTAGTGATTATACACGTTTAGGGCTTCCACAAACCATGAGTGACACCTAGCAGTATGTCATGGCTACCCAAGCTAATCAGAAGAGGTGGAGAACCTATTCAGTTTAGGATTACAATGCAATACGGTCATTCCCTAATACAATACTCTTGACCACATTGTTTGGTTTGATAGTTTATTCATGTCTACTATCCAATGTGATTCATTTACTTATATGATTACCTTGAATGTGATTTGGAACGACTTCCTAAATCTCATTCATACTCTGGCCAGAGATTCTTAATCATATCATAGAGTATTCTCCCTCAAATGGTTTGAAGGTTAGAGATCCCTTGTTGCGCATTTACTTGCCTCCATGGCTAAGTGGCTTAACCCCAACTATGTCGTGGACACCCTCTGACGGGTGACTTTGACATAGTCAAAGATCAAGGACCTAACCACAAGACAACTATGATGCCTCAGGTCAAAGGACTACTTTGCATTATCCCAACCATGAGTTCTCATGTGACATGAGTATGAGAACTCCTCGTTGATCGTGCTCAGTGAACTCATTCGCTATTAAGCACCTACATGCTTGTCTTGGTGTCACTTACACCAATGACTCAAGACTAGTCACTCTCCCTAAGAGAAGACATAGCATGTACTGATCTTAATGGATTGTCAATGCCCAATTGGCAATCCTATGATTAGGAACATTTAGGATATGTATACGAAAGAGAATGGTCTCACGAATCTAACTTGTTTAAATTACATTCTCCTAATTACATATTCCTTGGACTTATCGTTTAAGCATATAACATTTATATGAGACGGCTTAAACAATAATCTTTGCCCTTGATATTAAACTAGATTAGTTTAACATGTGAAATGTCCGTAAAGTATCATCATATGATTGGTTTTAGGGCACATTTCCAACAATCTCCCACTTGCACTAGAGCCAATCAGCTTGGTCATCAATGATGAAACCTCTTCTGTAGTCATTTCATAAATGGCTGAGTAGTAGGCCTAGATAATGGATATCTATATGTTATCCATAGAAGCAACCTTGAGAATAACGACGTCAGCATTAAACATGATTCTTAATCATGTGTTTTAGTCTCTCATTTGAGTTCGGATCTTGATAAGACCTTGATTCCCTGGCTTGAGCTATCGCCCCATTAGTGTCCTAGTGTCGGTACACTAGAGACTTTCTGGTTGGAACCAAATAGAGAGTTCATAAATGAACTTTCCCACCCAAACAACATTGTTGTAAGCTTCTATATGGTAATATATTTTGCATTCATAATGGAACACACTAAAGTCATTACTTTTAATGTTTCCATCCAAATATCTCTTTAGTCATAATAAAGAGATATCTGATTATCTCTTCATTCATAATGAAGAAACATCCAATGATGGATTAGATTCATAATCTAATACATTTACGCTTCCTTTACGTTACTCTAATTCTTCCTCATTCTTTGAGGAATCTATCCTTTAGTATTTCTTAAATACTTAAGGATTCACTTGACAGTTGCCATGGTTCTGTCCTGGGTTTGCACTGATATCGTCTTGTACCTATCTAGGTACAACTCATATCATTGTTTTCATACAATATGAAATTCATAAATCACCTTTCTGCTTATGCATAAAGGATTCTATTTACGCATTATTTCTTTGGGAGTCAAAGGGCACGTTCCCTTTGAGAAGGGTAACTTGCTAGTCTCACTAGAGTCATCCTTCTAATTGAAGTTTCTCATCATATGAGAAACTTCCTAGCATCTATTGTCTATTATTAGGGATTGATATAATCCAATTATATCTTGAAATATATCATTATAGTTTTCCATCCCATGTATATAGACTATATCTCCCATATACATTCTATCATTATAGAATGTTTAAAGTCATAACTTTAACGAAGAAGTATTCTTTTCATTTCCAAAATTAATATATCATATATGTGTATATACATATATTCAAATTTAGGAACATGATTAACTCCCACTAATCTTTTGTAAACCTATTAAACAAAAGATTCTTTTACATCTTTATGAGAAATCAAACGATTTGATCTTTCTCTCATAAGACGCTTATAGCTCCCACTAGCTTGCTAAGATCCATGATGGATGGATCTCTACAACTTACATGTCTTGTGATTCATAGTTTTAGACATATATTATCAAGACTATCTTTATAATGGTTTCGGAAACCCATATAATGTCCAAATATTGAATCACCATTTAGTTGTAGCTAGTAATCTTCGAATTAATTGAAACCAAGACTACGCCAAAAATGGTTTCTTCAAAGTCAACCAATCTCTTTGATTGTAGTCACCTTAAGCTACCAATTAGCTATAAAGGTTTCATTATTTCGGGTCAAATGGTACTTTACCATTTCCTTGAGTATATGTCACATATACACTCAATGTAGTCATAAGAATTTTCATTCTTATTTCTTTCGAATTAAGAGGTGTAACTCTATGACATAGTCATAAAGTTCAAACCATTCAACTGAGACGGTTTATAAATCCTTCTTTACTACCTTGGAGCTTGTGGTATAGGAACTAGGTTGTTATATTTGTTGATTATCATCTTGTCTCTCAAAGAACCAATTCTTTGAGTAATATCTCTCGTTCATTGCTCTATCTTAGGCAAATCATATTGTAGGATTACAATGAACTACCCAACAAAACAACATTTGTTAGTTGGTTTATAGAATTCATATCCAAAGGTTAATTTAAGGATATCCTTAAGATAATTCTCAAACAAACATTGCTTATTAGCACACAACCCCTAATCTTAACATGATTAAGATTTGTCTTTCTTTCCAACTACATCCTATGGAGTCATGAAATTTTTTGGAAGATCTTCTAATTGACAATCATATTGTCTTAGAAGTATATATCTTATATATATGGGTAATTGATAACATCCAACGAACTAAATCTTATTCGAGTTCGTTCTTCTCTTAATGGAGAAATCCATTATCATATGATGCTTCTTTCCTTGATATCTTTCAAGGAAACTGTTCTAAAGTGTTACCTTATCTTGGATCAAATCTAAGGAGGTAAATACTTTAGACGTCTTACTCATCAAGTTACATTTCTTGAATTCTTTGAAACCTTTTGCAAAGTATTCGGACTTGTGTTTATTCAAAATAAACTATAGTCCAACCAAGAGTGATCTTCGATGAATGTCATACAACATGAGTAGTATTATGTTGTGGACAAGTGCCACTAACATCTAAGTGAATTAACCTCAACAACTTTGTGATTCTTTCTTCTTTCAAAAAAGAATAAAGAGTCGAACATTTCGCCTCTATACAATTTTAATAAGAAGGTATTGGATCCGGATCTAATGATCCAAAGCATCCATCTATGACCAACTCGTAATTTATGTTTTAGAGGTATCACAACTCAGTTGGGATTAGTAACTACCTTGCAACCTTTTGGGTTTTAAGCATCGTTATATTCTAAACAGTTAACACTACCATATCATCTCTACTATAGAGATAATTAATTAGATTACAATAATCTAATCATTCATTAATAAAGAACAATGTTTTATCCATTTAACATACGGAATTAAGTTCCTTTATTCAATTGGAATGTAAAGACAATCTTTGTTTTTCCATTTTCTTTGGTAGTTCATATAAGGAAGTAAGTACTATCTGCTTTCGCAGAGATCTACATTTAATTCAAGTTCCGAAGGTGAAGTTCTTTCTCTTCTCTCATTAATCTTCTACTTCTTATTAGCCACACTTTTACAACGATTGTAAAACATAGTTACTAATACGGAATCAAGCATTCAAGTAGAAGAACCAACTGTTTTGAACTTTTCAAGAACAATTTACAACACCTTTGAAAGGTGTGTTCTTGACACTTGCAAGACATTTCTTGCAAATAGCCCTTCCAATGTCCATCATTTCATAAAGAAAGTTTGTTCCCTTTGAGTTATTTCGCCTTCTTCATTTGACCTCTCCTTTGACTACAGTAGTCATGGTCCCTAAACTCCCACTATCTCTCTTGAAACTTATTTCAATGTGTTATACACATCAAACGATTTGGAGAGCGTGTGGTTATTGTTCACTATAAAGTTTACAATAAACTTAGTGAACCATTTGGATTAGGGACTCAAAGGTGAAGTCCTTGCCTAGTTTCCGTCTCTAGAAGTGGTTTTAACACTTCAACACTTAATGATTCAAAATCATTATAAGTCCATGTTGATGGACTATTTTTGTCAACCAACCATTATGTTCTAAACATAATTACAAACTTTCAAGAGTTGTTCAAGGCAACTCTCATTTCTTCATACAACAATTTGTAAGTGAAGAATCGTGGCACATAAAGTGTCCATGCCATTGTGCTTTCTTCTCAAGTTCTTTGTTCATTTAACAAAGAAACAAGCACTAGTGTTTGCATTGACTAAGGGTTATTCAAAGCAACTCTTATTTCTTCATACAACAATTTGTAATTGAAGAATTATGACATTAAAAGTGTTGTCCTCTTTATGATAGACTTATCTAACATGTTCTTCCAATGATACATTATCATTAGGAAGATTGTGAGGATTAGACTACTTAGGTACATATACAATCCATTTAAGACAATCTTTGGGATTGTGATACCAAGTCCGGAAACTAAAGCATTCGGCTTTTCTTTGTCAAGTTTTGGATAGTGTTTCCAAATATATTGGTAAACAAATACATAACGAATATAAATTGATTGATTTTAAGCCATCTGATTCGGGTCTTTAAATCAAATAGCACCACCCACTATTTTTGGCAAATTCCATATCCCTCATTGGAATTCGAGAGTTTTGAGGAAACTCTTAGTAGGGTATGGGAGACTCACTATTACCAAGCCCACCTCACAATGATATGATGTTGGCTAGCACTAATAATAATGAGAGAGTACGTTTACTCATTTGCATATCTTGGAAGTACCCATCTTATTTGGCCTCTAGAGAATGTAGCCTCACAATGATATGATGTTGGTTCCATTGCACTTAGTTAAGTCATTCCCACCATGTAAGTTTGGGTAGGGTTCAAGAACAACCTCACAATGATATGATGTTGATCATTCTCGTTGCCTACCTTCACAACATCATGTATGCATATAGAACTCCTCCTGAGTATAAGATGCACTTTGTACTCCCCCATGATAGGGTGAAGCCGGTGTACGAGTCACAAACGATCGGAGCCTACCACGGTGGAAGGCCACGAAAGAGTGTTCAAAACACTCTCACGCTTATCAACTTAATAATGGTTTGGTTGAGGGTTTTAGGTCTCATCACATATAAACATACATTTTAATCTTATTAAAACAATTTGGTCCTATTACAACTATTGGTCCATGTGATTGATTTAGTAGTATATAATACTCCCACTAAGCTTGTAAAACGGTTTTTAAAGCAAGAGTATATGGTACTACTAACATAAGGTTTGCATTCATTGATGGACTATATAGTTGCCTTAGGGCCTTCGGATGACTATGAACCTTTGATTAGATCCAACACGAGCCTTGTGTTGAATCTCGGTCTAGGGATGGTGATTGATTTTAGTTACGCGTTTAATCATATTAAGGCGTGTTTTTCCTATTGGGCGTTGGACCCAACTACTCCAATTTCATGTATATCAAATAAAACAAGAAAATGAGTACCTTAAAGTAAAGAAGAGTTTATGCTCTTTTACAACAATTGATCAAAACAAATTACTTTCAAGTAAAGAAGAGCTTATGCTCTTTTACAACATTTGATCATATCAAATTACAACCAAAATCTAATCTACACATTCCCATGGTTCAAACAAATTTGAGACGGCCTTTCACATAGCTCAATTATAATAGGCTTAGGTTCATAATCACCCTTTCTTTAATTAATTAACGCTTTAACTAATTAAACTTGAATGCAACATTTTCATTTGGTTTTTGTATCCATAGAATTGATTTAAATGGAGCTAAATGAAATGAAAATCCAATTCTCATTTAAAGAGACAAAACCATTTTGTTGTCTACCTAATTTGGGCCAAAATGCAATAACCTCAACTTTTTGGGCTATGTTGCAAAACTTAAACTTTTGAGCTCATTTTGTAAAAACACAAAAGTCCACTACTTCATGTAATTACAACTAGAACCCAAAAATTTCAACAAATTGAAAAACTTCATTAAAGGAACAAAACAATTTGTCCTTTAATGATTTTGGGCCTTTACGTAAATACGTAAACTTTTGGGTCAAACTACAAATACACAAAAGTACCAAAACTTTATGTAATTGCATAAAAGCCCCAAAATTACCCTATTTTAATAGGGTGGCCGGTTTTGGAGAGATAAGGGAGTGATGTGTGTGTTGATTTGTAGTTTTGACATAAAGTCATGCAAGAGGTGTATGACACAAAAGTCATGCAAGTGGTGTGTGTGAAAGGGAATTAATCCTTACACACCCATCAATATTTCTATCACCTTTCAAAATGAATATCTAACATATTTAAAAATTAGAAAAGCATAAAACAAAAACTTTATGAAATAAATCAAAACTTTGAATCAAAAACACCAAACTTTTTGTTCTTGGCTAAAATATCAAGAACAATGAAGAACATTCATGAAAAACTCAAAAAATCTCCATGAACATTTTTCACACAAAGACATCCCAAAACCACTCAAACTTAAGGGAAATAACATATAACCATACTAGGGTACATAGGGGTTCCAAAAGTTACTTGAAAACACTTTTAACAAGTCAAACATGAACCCAAAAATCCACCCTTTGGATTTGGCCGAATTTCCCAAAAACATGGCACCAAATTTTAGCTCCAATATTCATGCTCATATGAACTACATCTTCAACATTTGAGATGGCAAATTTTCCAACAAAATTTACATTCAAAGAAACAAGAATAAAGTTTGTAACAATTACAACATTAAAATCAGAGACTATGAACTACAAAACCCAAAAGGATTCACCAACTACTAGACCTAGGCTCTGATACCACTTGAAGGAAATTTTGTGAAAAACATGTTCAGTTAAGCAACGTCTATTAGCATGCAATTAACAATTAAAGGCGGAATCATGCTTGTATGCACTTAAAAACAAAACATTAGCCATGAAATTCAAAGCCTAGTAGTTAGGTGAACCAAGACTCAACTCAAAATAAAGTGAGTTGAGAAATTTATACCTTTGTTGATTCCTCTTTGCATAAGCAAAGGATAATCACCCAAGAGATAGGCCTTCATTCCTTGCTTCTTAGATCCATGGATTTGGATGGAAGAATTGGTTTCTCCAAGTCCTCAAAATTGAGAACCTCTAAGTCTCCACACCAAGGAAAGATTGATGAAGAAATGAGTGACCTTGGAGGAGAAAGATTACTAGCTAATCCCCTCCAAGGGGGCCAGCCTCTTAGAGAGAAAAGGGAGAGATATGTTCTCTCCAATTCTCTAAAAGAAAACCCTAAATGAATTTTGGCTATAAAGTCATATTTATACCTTTATTCATTGGAGTGGCAAACTTGTAATTAAAGCAAATTCACTACCCTTCCTCTAAATGGCCGGCCATAGGGTTTCATTGGGCTTTTAAGGCCTTTGTGAATTATTTGTCATTAAGTTGTCATACAACTTAAGTCAATGGCCGGCCATAGGGTTTCATTGGGCTTTTAACGCACTTATTCGTTTGATTAATTAACATATTAATTAATCCTTGCCATAAATAATTAAACCATTTTATTATTCTTACTCATCTCCATTGTTTCTTCAATCTCTACCTTACACGGTGTACGATCCATTAGGTTCCTTTTAGCGAGGCAGTGGGCGATTAGAACACTTTCAAATCGATTGTGAATTGAAACTTACTTTCAATTCTCCCTTTAGTGATTATACACGTTTAGGGCTTCCACAAACCATGAGTGACACCTAGCAGTATGTCATGGCTACCCAAGCTAATTAGAAGAGGTGGAGAACCTATTCAGTTTAGGATTACAATGCAATACGGTCATTCCCTAATACAATACTCTTGACCACATTGTTTGGTTTGATAGTTTATTCATGTCTACTATCCAATGTGATTCATTTACTTATATGATTACCTTGAATGTGATTTGGAATGACTTCCTAAATCTCATTCATACTCTGGCCAGAGATTCTTAATCATATCATAGAGTATTCTCCCTCAAATGGTTTGAAGGTTAGAGATCCCTTGTTGCGCATTTACTTGCCTCCATGGCTAAGTGGCTTAACCCCAACTATGTCGTGGACACCCTCTGACGGGTGACTTTGACATAGTCAAAGATCAAGGACCTAACCACAAGACAACTATGATGCCTAGGTCAAAGGACTACTTTGCATTATCCCAACCATGAGTTCTCATGTGACATGAGTATGAGAACTCCTCGTTGATCGTGCTCAGTGAACTCATTCGCTATTAAGCACCTACATGCTTGTCTTGGTGTCACTTACACCAATGACTCAAGACTAGTCACTCTCCCTAAGAGAAGACATAGCATGTACTGATCTTAATGGATTGTCAATGCCCAATTGGCAATCCTATGATTAGGAACATTTAGGATATGTATACGAAAGAGAATGGTCTCACGAATCTAACTTGTTTAAATTACATTCTCCTAATTACATATTCCTTGGACTTATCGTTTAAGCATATAACATTTATATGAGACGGCTTAAACAATAATCTTTGCCCTTGATATTAAACTAGATTAGTTTAACATGTGAAATGTCCGTAAAGTATCATCATATGATTGGTTTTAGGGCACATTTCCAACATTATAGGAATTAATAACTAGTATTATTCTTTCACTCTTGTCAACAACCGTTGGATGATTTAATAGTGAACTTCACGTGCTTTCTACTTCACAAGAGATCTTCGACAGATTGCCCGTAATTTCTGCAAAGCTGACTCTACATGTGACAGATGTTGACACGTCTGGAAAAACAGATGTTTAGAATCGGCGCTTCGACAAACTGCCCGTGATTTCTGCAAAATGGACTCTACATGTGAAAGATGTTGACACGTCTGGAAAAGCAGATGGTTGGAATCGGCGCTTCGACAAATTGCCCGTGATTTCCACAAAGCTTACATTGCATATGACAGATGTTGACACGTCTGGAAAAGCAGATGCCTCTCCGATATCTGGAATTGCCTCTTCGATCTCTAAAATCCCATCGAGTGTAGAGGTTGCATGTGACAAGTGCGGACAAATCTGGAAAAGAAGATTGGCCGTGGTTTTTTAGCAAGCCCAACTTTTGAGAAACTTAGCGCCTCTTGGATTTTTTTTTTTAGTTGGCCTCTTCTATTTCTAAGCTCACCTCTTCGATCTCTGAAATCCCATCGCGTGCTGATTTTTATAGAGGTACGCAAGACGTTCAAAGCACACTTGAATTTCTGCCTGTAAAAACTCCCTTTTTGCACTTCTACGATCTTGACTTGTCCGACCTCTTCTTTCTTTAACACCTCTGAATATGTCTAGCCCTTCCGACCATCATTTTGACTTGAACCTTGGTGAAGAGGCAGTCCGTCATTTTTTTGTGTCATAAAATCCAACTTCTTTGGGAGTTTTCGTCTCAAGGGTATCTTCTTTGATGAATTGTAGACATTCCCCATCCACTTCTTGCTCTTGATTTTTTGGAAAGTTTCCGAAGATGCCTTTTTCACCCTCTTCTTCCTTGGATTGCATGATCCTGCAAGGAATAAGGACATTTGGTGAAACGGGGTCAGGACGAATTGAATTTAGGCTTACCTTGGTTGTAGTGGACGGCATATAGGGCATATGGGGTTGCGGCAAGGGTGGTTCTTTCCTTGCCGTGGCCTTGTTACTCTCCTCCTCTTTGAGCAGTAGCTGTTCATCCATGTTTTGGCTTGGTTTGGATGTCTTCGGTTCACCTCGAACCTCCATAGCACTTCCCAAAGTGATAGCATCATGGATTTCAAAATCTTCCTTCAAATTTTCAACAGTTGAGTTGGAGAATTCACTTTGCTCTTGAATTTGTACCCTGAACTCCATAATTTGCCCAAATTGCTTTTCCAATTCGCCCGTCTTCTTGGCTTGATTTTGCACCTCTTTGTTTCGGTTTTCTACATCTTGGTTCAAATAGGTGAGTAACTTATAAACATATCATTACCCAAAGATGTACCTGAATTGAATTGGGCAGATTGTTGTGGTGGCTGTGATGGTTCATATGGCCAGTGATAGAACTCTTCTTCTTGCTGCCAATATCCATCTTGTTGGAATTGTTACGGTTCTCCACACATGCAATCTGAATAATCTCTCCAATCCGAATTGTAAGCGTTGGAAAACATGTTGTCCCCTGATTGGCTATGGCCTTGATAACCCCAAGCATCTTCATTCGCAGTGAATTGAGAACATTGATGAGTTGGATATCCTTAACCATAGGACACACCATCTGTAGGGACACTTTGCATTGTGGTCCTTTCGGCATATTGTGACAATTGAGAAGTAAGTTTCGCCAATTGAGCTTGAATGGTAGCAAAATCCATGTCTAACTTCTCTAGTACTTGAAATCAAGGAAACAAAACTAAATCAAATAAAATAAGTAAAAATAAAAGACACAAATAGAAACAAAGTCAGTAACTAAAACAAAAAAAAAAAACATGAAAAAGAAACAACGGGGGATTAGCAAAGTTGCTAATCCCCGGCAATGGCGCCAAAATTTGATGCAATGAAAGTTAAGCACTCAAATTAAACCCTCTTGTTGTCAAATTGTAGTATAAATGCAAGTAGGGATCGTTCTAAACCGGTGATTAGGAGGGCTTGCTAATCTAAACTAAACTGACTTACAAAAAGAAACTTAAAAACACTTAACTAGACTCTATAGACTTAAAACACTTAAAAACACAAACTAAAATAGATTCTAACTAATTAGACAAACTAAAGTAAAGGGGGATTGGGTTTTGGACGAAAATAAAGTAAAACAAAACAGAAACTAGAACTAAACAGATTTGCATGAAATTGGTTGTTTTGGATGGATGATGGGCTAGCTAGAAGGTCTTTCTCCACACATGGCACACTTGCATACAAATCAATCTCCAATTTCTTTTCAATAAACTATGATGCTCAACATCCCAGATTAACCGTGATGCACAAATTAACCCCCAAATTTTCCTTTACTCAACACCCCTATATGAATGCATAATAGAGATACAATTAAAGATCATTAAGTTCCATAAAAAATCATAAGCGTTGACGAGGCAATTGTAACTATGAATGCATGATACGTTTGCCAAGAATTCAATTAACGCGATTGTGACAAGCAACCTTCACTACTCATGAATATAAACTTGTATCGATTAGGTGAAACTTATTTATATCCTAGCATCAAATTCATGCATAGATAATTGAATTGAAATTAAACCCTCTTTTGACAATTGTAGTATATGTATAAGTAGGGATCGTTCTGGACCGGGGATTAGGAGGGATTTCTAAAACCTTTAAACTAACGCAAAAACATAAAAAAAAAATTAAAGACGTTTGAATAGACTCAAAAGACTCAAAACAAGTTCACTAGACTCAAAACAACTTAAAAACACTCAAAACTGCCTAAAAACACAAAATGGACAGATTTTGACTCTAACACAACTTTGGACGAATTAGTGTTTTGACTTAAATCAAAACACTCTAAAACACAAACAAAACAGATTTTAAACACTTTGGAACAAGAAAGTAAAATGGGGGTTTTGATTTGGATGAATTTGAAATAAACAAGCAAGTTATAAAACTAGGCAGATTATAAAATGAATTTGAGAAATAAAATGATGGATGGATTAGTTAGAGGTCCGTTCTTCACACATGACACACTTGTACATGAATTGATTTCCAATTGCTTTTCAATAAACTATGATGCTCAACACCCCAGATTAACCGTGATGCACAAATTAACCCTCAGATTTTCCTTTACTCATTGAATTGGATGAATGCATGCGACAACCCAAATCATTCTCTAAAAGTCCCCTATATGAATGCATAATAGAGATACAATCAGAGATCATTACGTTCAATGAAAATCATAAGTGTTGACGAGGCAATTATAACTATGAATGCATGATACAATTGCCAAGAATTCAATTAACGCGATTGTGATAAACAACCTTCACTACTCATGAATATAAACTTGTAACGATTAGGTGAAACTCATTTATATTCTAGCATCTAATTCATGCATGAAAACTAAGTATGCATCCTTATGAAACATACAAGAATCAGTTATGAATAAAATAGATAATTGAATTGCAATCACAACTTATCAAATCACAATTGGAAGAAATCAATTCAAATCTCAAGCATGTTCATGGCTTCAAACTTCCCCCTAACTAAATAGGGGTTTAGCCACTCATAATTGCAACAAAATTAGAAAATAACAAAGTAGACATTGAAAGCAAGAACGAAGTACACCTAAAACGCTCCAAAGTTCCAAGCTTGAAACTCCAAGGACCTTTGTTTTCACCACGTTGTTGTAGCACAAGTGTCTAGGATGTGTATGGATATATGGATGGAATGGATTTTCACGGCTAAGAGATGAAAGTGTATGGATTGGTGAGATGTAGTATGGCTAGATGAATGGATGGAATGGATTTGCACGGCTAAGAGATGAAAGTGTATTGATTGGTGAGTTGTAGTATGGCTAGATGAATGGATGGAGGTCACTACAAGGAAATTGTGTTTGTGAATGAAGCTCTTTTGATGGATCAAGATTGTCTTTAGGAAGGCGAATGGTGGATGTATTTATAGGCTAAGGAGAGGACCACTTCAATTCCTTGCATGTGCAGTTTGTATGGGTGTGTGATGTCCATGTTTCCCTTTACATTTGCACACACATGACCTTCATCATTTCAGCCACAAATCAACCCATTTTCTGCACATGTGTGTGTGTTTCCTTTGCCCATGTGTGTGTGTTTTTCCTTTGCATTTGCACATACATATTCTTCATTATTTCAGCCAACAATCCACCTATTTTCTGCCCATGTCAAACTGTCCATGCCATGCCTTTCTCTTTGTGTAAGTGTTGTCCATGTTTCTTCCATGTGCCTTGTTCATCTTCTAGTTGTGCATTTCCACTTGCTCCAAAGCCAAATGAGTGCAATCATAACCCCATTTGCTGCTGAGTGTTGATGACAAAGCAAAACACAAAACAAGTGCCCTTACTTTCTCACTTTATTAGCCAAATTTGCTTAGCTCTTTTCTTAACCTTTCAGTGTTACAATGCCCATAACTTCTTCTAGAAAAATGATATTAACAATCCGTAAATTGTTTCACAAAATAGACATCGGTGGCTTTCCAAGCATATAAGGATCATTCTCTCATTCATTCTGAGTTGTTCGTAATATGCTTCCAAAGTCAACTAATCTGCACAGGCAGTTTGGACGAATTTGTTACTTAATAACTCACTTGTGCTACTTTTCTTTTCTTTGCTTGATAAATCACACAAAACACAAAAACATAGTAAATAGCTAAAAAATATAAGGAACTAACTAAGAAAAGATAAGTGAATTTTATGTAAAACATATATAAATATGAGCTTATCAGGAGTACATTAACTGCTACCCCTCGATCTATCAATACCCTCTTGAAGAGAACTCCCTCCAAATGAGTTGTCACATATATGGGCTTCAAATGGTTTGCTAAAGCTAGACTTGGCTTACTGAACACCTTCTTGTCAGAATAAACCCTATTAGGCTCTTTTTGTGTAGGGTCAGGCAAAGCTGCTAAGCTTGACCTCTCTCTTCCAACTTCCTTAATGTTCACAAGTGCCATCATTGGTTCTTCTGCCAAATAATCTCCTTCCATTATAGCTGGTTGATCTTGTTCTGCATAGAACATGGCTGATAAGACATAGGTCATGTTCACATGAAAGTTACTTGGTACATGTATTTCTTCCTTCTTTTCTCCAATCTGGCACAAAAACTGATCCATCCATGCTTGGGCATCTTTGGTCAACATTAACTCAGGCACTTCCTCCTATTCTATGGTATTAAGATCATGTAACTGCCTTGGGGTCCCAAAGGGAATATTCTCCTGCAGTGGTGGAGGTACCCCAGTTCAGGGGAAATGGTTCCAAAGAAAATTGGCTCTGGATTCCAACCAGGTGTGTGCACCATCACCATGCTTTCTTTGGCTCTTCTCAACACTTTGTATTTCCTTATAAGAAGCTTTTGGGGTACATGATCCCCTATGCCTTCAGCTTTGCTATTAGCCCTCTCTACTTCTCTCTTGCTTCTCCATTTGAGTTGTCTTTCCCCTCCTTGGTTAAACTTCCCGAACTTAATATTTTCATAGGCTTCTAAAGAGGTAGTGATTTTTAATGAGTTCATATGAGCCTTGTGTTGCCTCTGAACCTTTCTTATCATGGATGCCCCCATTTCTTTAACAGGCCTTCCATCCTTGCCCACTACATACCACTTTCGGTCTAGTCGGGCCTTTCAAACTTTCTCATGTTGCTATAATTGGTTGGTTGGGGTCCTTAACATCCACCCAGCGTGGCAACTTTGCCTTCTTATCTTCTACATCCTCAGAAGCTTCAAAATTCCTAAATACTTCGAACAGACCCTTAAGCTCTTAATTTCATCCTAATCTATGGAACACATTCTTGTTGGTCTCCTTGTTTGTCTCAGTTGCCCGAAGAACACTCCTACAAGCATCTTGTTCCTCTATTTCTCTTACTTTAACTAACTCTCGGTCCATGATGGCACCTGACATTGCGACCTCGAGTTCACATTCACACTGACATTTGCTACACATAACCACTCATTTGACTATAGTTGCTTAGGGCCTTTCAGGCAACCTCCTAACACCTTTTGTTAGCCTAACTGCTTGCCTTTTTTCTCCTCTTTCATCCATGGTAGTCTTTCATTTCCCTTTCTCAACCCAATTAAGGTTGATCATGTTGATTAGGGCTTCTGGGAATGAATCTGTGTCAATCATCATATTGGCTTGGGGCTTCTCAAGCAATAGTTTCCCCTTGACTATAAGGTCTTGGATCCAATCTCTGAACTACACACAATAAGCTATGGAGTGATTGAAGGTGTAGTGAACCTTGTAGTACTTATTCCTTCTAAGTTCTTCATGTTTAGGCATCTTTTTGGTGCTATCAGGCAAGATTACTTTAGCTCTTACTAGTTCCTCATAGATGTATGCAGCTTTAGTTAAATCAAAGGAGTATAACTGGTACTTTGGGGGCTTTATAGGTACAAAGCCTCCATCATTCATTATGATTTTCTGGTCTTTGATAGGCTGGACCAATCCCTTCACCATTAAAGGTTTGGAAAGAGTGGTCATCTCTTCAGCACATAGCGCAATCCCCTCTCCCAAACTACTATCATTTTCTCTTGGCTCTAGGCCTTCAAATTCTAACTGGTGTATTGGGGCTTTGTTCTTATATAAAGGAGGCGTTTTAGATGAGTGCTTCACTTGCTGTTCCTCTGTCAGCAACTTCTCATGCTTAGTAGCTACAATCACCAGCTCTTGAAGCTTGTTGAACTGCACATCATAAAACTTCTTCCTCAGAGGTGGCCTTAGAGCCTTCTGGGCAATGGCTATGAGTTGAGCATGGTTGATTGGGAACTGGCACCTCATCTTGGTTTTAAGTGTACTATGTTGGTATTTTCTAGTAATAAATTGAAGTGTCTTCTTGAGCAAAGTATTTTGTCTAATACGTTGTCAAAATTATTGAATTTTGTTTGAATTATTGAAGACATCTATTGTACATCAAAATGTGCAATAATAAGTACAAAAATTATTGAAGGCATCTAGATTAATAGAAACAATAATTAATGAGCCATAAATTTAATACACACAACAATTAATAAACTACATAAACTTAATACGAACGACAATTCATAAACCACATAAACTTAATACAATTGATAATTCATAAACTACATAAACTTAATAATGATATCCACCATATTGACTTGGTGGTGGACTTGGGATATAGCCTTGAGATGAATCATCATCTTGAAATATACCCCTTGTGGCATGCCTTCGCAAAATTACATTTAAACCTTTCTTGCTCCGTATCCCCTTCTTCCTTTATGGCCAAATGCATTCAGACCGCTTCTTCTTGCCGAGAGCTATGGCTTTCGGTCAATCTTGCAAATCTGGTAGCAATTTGTGCACTCATCGGATCTTGGGACTTCCCTTTTCTCTTTGCTTCTTTTTTCTTATCTCTTCCCGAGGGCCTTGCAAAAGAAGTAGAAGGGGTCAATTCATCGACACTTTCATTGACATCTTCATTGACATCATTTGTCGATGCGGCTTCATGTTGAAATAATCTTCCCCATTGTTGGTCCGCATTGGTTCCCCACCACGCTTTGTTGATAACCTTCCACCAATTGTAAATACCACCACCTTCCCTTCAGCAGGCGTTGTAGTTTTCATGGAACTTATCATTGATTTTACCCCACAAAACCTTTTTATTTTAATTCATGCCAACGACACCCTCTTCGCTAATCGAAATCCATGCCAAACATAAAGCAACATCTTCCTCACTTGTCCAGTTATGACCTCTAACATGCTCTTTTGCCATCTTGAAAAAATTGGAAGAATTGTAGGAGAAAAGTGAGTTTTGTGTGGATGTTTGAACAAATACATATGTATTTACATAGTTTTTGGGTGAACTTTGAGTTAAATAACTTTTTTAATTATTTTAGCCGTTAGATTTAAATTTGGGTCGTTAGATTTTTTTTTTAACCTTTAGATTTGATTATATTTGATCTCAGCCGTTGGATTTGAAGGAAAAAATGTGTCCTAGTTAATAACATGTGAGAACATTTAAACACATAAGCAAACTAATAACACTTTAAAGTAGGCAAGCATTCAAAAACAATTATAAAACCCATGACTTTCAAAACCTAGTGAATGGTGAACCAAAAGACTCTTTAACAACATTAAAGAGAAGAAAGGATTTTGAGATTTATTACCCTTGAAGATCATCCTTGTTTACACAAGGGATTCACCCAAGTGGAGGACCTGCAAGTCATCTCCTAGCTCCTTAGATCTTCCTTGTGATTTTCTTCCCTTTTGATGCACCATTGCTCTTTGAGGATGTGAGGAAAGGAACTCCAAAAATACCAAATGTTTGGTACCTCTAAGTCTCCACACCAAGGATGATGGTGTGAAGATAAAATGGATTATCTAGAGGAAGTTGGATACTAGTGAACTCCCCTAGGAAGGTCGGCCTCTGTAGAGAAAAAAAACTAAGAAAAAGTTTCTCTTCATTGCCTCAAGAAAACCCTAGTGACAGAATGGCTATAAAGATGCCCTTATACCACCTCACATGTGAGTGGCAACCTTGCAATTAACACAAGTTTGCTACCACTCACTCTATGGCTGGTTTTGACTTTGTATTTGGGTTAATTTCCATTTAGTTTTAGTTGTTACACAACTTAAACTCAATGAGCCTTGTGGACCAAAACCCTTTTGGGCCTCGAAACCCAAAACCAACTTGAGAGCCCAATACGAACCTCTCGTAAGATTAATTAATTAATTAATTAATCTTGACCATTCTCAATTAAACTGTTTAATTGCTTGTCCATCTCATTTATATCTTCACATTGTACGATCCATTGGGCTCCAATTAGTGAGGCAGTGGGTGATTGTTACTCTTAACGATCGATTGTGAATTGAAACTACATTTCAATTCTCCCTTTGATGAAGATTAGTGTTTGCTAATCTTCAGGGCTTCCGCAAACCATGAGTGACACCTAGCAGTATGTCATGGCTACCCAAGCTGAGTAGAAGTGGATGGAGAACCTATCCAGTTACAATTACAATGCAATACGGTCCTTCTCTAATACAATACTCTTAATCACATTGTTTGAGGGATAGTTTGTTTCATGTCTACTATCCAATGTGATACTTCTCTATATGATTCAATTGAATATGATTTGGAACAAAGTTCCTAAGTATGTTCGAACTCTCTTTTGATCAAGGACCCCTAAGTCATCGGTGCCCTAAACCCTCAAGTCAAAGGACTACTTTGCATGTTGCAACTTACAAGTTCTTACATGACATGTATGTTCGAACTCTCTTTTGATCATAGTTCAGTGTACTCGATTACCATTTTGAGCACCTATGTGTTTGTCTCAATGTCCAACACTAAATGACTTGATACTAGTCATACTCACGCTTGAGTTAACATAACACATAATAACCTTATCGGATTGTCAATGCCCAATTGGCAATCCTATGGCTAGGAACATTTTAGGAATGAACATAAGAGAAAGGTCTCATTAATCTAACTTACCTAGATCACTTCTCTCTTAGATTAAATACATTCCTTGGATTCCCTTATTGCTTAAACACAAAATACAATAAATAGTGATTAACAATAAGCTTTGCCCTTCACTAAACATATAATAGTTTAACACAACAAGTATTCCAAAAGTTATTACAACAAATGAGTGGCTTTGTGGGCATACTTCAAACAGGATTCAATAAATATATAAGTATAAAACTAAAAAAAATTTTGAATCTAGGCCGTTGGATCAACCAACGGCTTGTTGATTCCATCCGTCTGATCAAAAGAGTCGTTGGCTCGCCTATGGAATGTGGCCAACATGCCCACATGGGTGGGGCCTACTCGGTATGAGTGCTCACATGTCGCACGCGCCTAGCGAGTGGGTGGGGGGCGTCACACGTTTCTGGATCACAACCGCCCAGTTTCAGTCACGTTGTGCAAAACAGTTGAAAATGATTAAAAACCTAACAAGATAAGTATTAAACAACATATCTACTTTATGTAAGTACAAACAAAAGAGACCCGGGCTAGATTTAACCTTGTCGAGCAAGGTTCAACTTCTTGCAACCACCTCTCTTTAGGTTTACAGGGGTTTGTAGATTCTGGGGAACAAAATGTAAATAGGTTTTACTAGAGGGAATTGATGCTATGACATTGGGGATAGGTAGCAGAGCTTCAAAACTTGACAAAAGATGGCTTTCTATAGGGAATCTATGACTAAAAGGGGAAATCTAGACAAAATATAGCTTTGCCAAGCTTTTCCTTTAGATGATGGCTTTCCGAGGATGATGAGTCACCAATTATTTACCAACCATGCCCTTAAAAAGTGCTTTTTGCTGGAGATGAGCTGCCATCTGTCGCCCATCACTTCCAACATACGCATATGGTCTATGCCTTGTTCAAATGATTTTCAAATTCTTCTTGGGCCACTGGATTTGTCCGAGCCCAACCTCCTGTTTGCTTTTGTGTTCTTGCACCTCCATCGTTACAAATCCCAGTGTCAAATATAAACCCAAACATTCCCCTTGTTAATTTGTATCATTTGATGTTCTTCAATTTATTTGATCCGACGGCCGAAAATTGAGAAAGTGTGTAGCAAATAAAAAGGGGCGTGCGGATAACACCACCCTAAATTATAATAACCTAGCTTAGCAATAAACAGGAAATAATCCTAAATGTACTAGGAATAGGAAAGTTGTTTGTACCATACTTAGGGCCTCTGTATTTAGATCTCGTATAAATACTCGAGAGACTCAAATGTAATTATGAAAT
Source organism: Malus asiatica (assembly GCA_033882615.1). NCBI lineage: Eukaryota > Viridiplantae > Streptophyta > Magnoliopsida > Rosales > Rosaceae > Malus > Malus asiatica. The sequence continues at coordinate 43,513,593 of CM066503.1, read as the reverse complement.
AAAGGAAGGGGCAAATATGTAATAAGTGATGAGCCCTTATTCTATAAAAGGACTCCTCACTCTCCTCATTAAGGGAGGCCATTTCTTAGGCCATGGGAAGAGTTCTCTCACCCTTAAAAGCTCTCTCCCTCACTCCCTTCACCTCTCAGAGAAATACAATATCAGTGTGGACGTAGCCTAAACCTTGGGGTGAACCACGATACATCTTATGTTATTTACATTCATGCAGATTCATAGTTGGATTTACGTTGTTCCAAGACCCCTCCAGTTTTGTGCATCAACATTTAGCACCATCTATGGGAATCAACATAAAATGTTATGTCGGTTCTCTCTTAATTTTTCACCTCCATCGTGAATCTGCAGAAACCCAAGAACCAAACACCTGTAGAGTCACTGCAAAACCCATCTCTCAAAAATGCAGAAATGAAAACTCCTAAACTCAACCACAGTTTCTTCTCTCTCCTCTCTCTGTCTTGCTCTCTCTATCTCTCTCTCTCTCTCTGTCCATTTCTGTTTGGGTTCTGTGGTGGCATTCTGAGATTTAGTGGTGGGATCCAATGATCAGAGGGAAAAATGGCAGACCCGAAACCCGACACACCCTTGATCCCACCATCGTCGTCATCACCATCCTCATCAAGAAACCTCCCCAACTTAAAAAATTCAGTTAAACTAAAATATATGAAGCTTGGGTAACATATTCTCATCACCCATGGAATGTACCTCTTTCTTTCCCTTCTTGCTGTTGTTATCGCTGTCCAAATTTCAACATTTTCTCTCAATGATCTTTATGATCTTTGGGAGCATCTCCAGTAGAACCTGATTTCAATGATTATCTGCTCGACTCTCCTTGTTTTCCTATCCACCGTGTACTTTGTCACCCGCCCTCGCCCAGTGTACCTTGTTAACTTTTCGTGCTACAAGCTAGAAGAATCTCAAAAATGCACGAAAACAGGGATGGAGAAGTAGAGAATCTGCAAGATCTACAACAAGCGGTTCTCCAATGGAAAAGTGATGGGGGGTCACATGAGATCCCACCTCACCAAGCTTCCTCTCCCTCCAAAGCCGCAATCGCCGCCGCAACAGCAGCATCACCAACTCAATGACTCGCACAATTCGTCGTCCCCTCCATTTCGACTTCAAACAGGGCCATGCATTCTTCTCTGGATTCAACCATGGTCCACGATGGCGGAGACAGCAACAACGAGTCCCACCTGCGAAACCCAACTCATAGAAGATCCAAGCGATGCCGTAAAATGATTGGGAAATCGTCGCTGACACTGCCAGCCGAGCCAAAGAAGACAGGGATGGAGGACCGCAGTCCGATGCTTCACTAACGAAGCTCGCGTCGTCTCACTCTCCCTCCCCTCCCTCAACCTCCACATAGTGTTCTGAAGCCTGTGTTCGTCAGGGAACAGCTGCGATTGAGAGAGCTGTGAAGAGGGAGGAGGAGGAATTTAATGGTAAGCTCCAAGTAGATAGAAAAAAAAAGGCGTGAAGAGATCATCGTCGTCTTTGTCATCCAGCGGAGGAGGAGGTGGCGCAATGAGACGGTGTCAGGTGTGTTGGAAATGTGCCCTAAAACCAATCATATGATGATACTTTACGGACATTTCACATGTTAAACTAATCTAGTTTAATATCAAGGGCAAAGATTATTGTTTAAGCCGTCTCATATAAATGTTATATGCTTAAACAATAAGTCCAAGGAATATGTGATTGGGAGAATGCAATCTAAAGAAGTTAGATTCATGAGACCATTCTTTCGTAGACACATCCTAAACGTTCCTGATCATAGGATTGCCAATTGGGCATTGACAGTCTGTTAAGATCAGTACGTGTTATGTCTTCTCTCAGGGAGAGTGACTAGTCTCGAGTCATTGGTGTGTGTGACATCAAGACAAGCATGTAGGTGCTCAATAGCGAATGAGTCCACTGAACGCAATCAACGAGGAGTTCTCATACTCATGTCACATGAGAACTCATGGTTGGGATAATGCAAAGTAGTCCTTTGACCTGAGGCATCGTCGTTGTCTTGTGGTTAAGTCCTTGATCTTTGATTATGTCAAAGTCACTCCATCAAGAGGGTGTCCACGGCATAGTTGGGGTTAAGCCACTTAGCCATGAAGGCAAGTGAATGTGCAACAAGGGATCTCTAACCTTCGAACTGTTTGAGGGAGAATACTCTATGATATGATTAAGAATCTCTGGCCAGAGTATGAATGAGATTTAGGAAGTCGTTCCAAATCACATTCAAGGTAATCATATAAGCACACGAATCACATTGGATAGTAGACATGAATAAACTAAACTATCAAACCAAACAATGTGGTCAAAAGTATTGTATTAGAGAAAGACCGTATTGCATTTGTAATCCTAAACTGAATAGGTTCTCTACCTCTTCTGATTAGCTTGGGTAATCATGATATGCTGCTAGGTGTCACTCATGGTTTGTGGAAGCCCTAAACGTGTATAATCACTAAAGGGAGAATTGAAAGTAAGTTTCAATTCACAATCGATGTGAAATGGTTTTAATCGCCCACTGCCTCGCTAAAAGGAACCTAATGGATCGTACACCGTGTAAGGTGGAGATTGAAGAAATAATGGAGATGAGTAAGAATAATTAAATGGTTTAATTATTTATGGCAAGGATTAATTAATATGTTAATTAATCAAACGAATAAGTTCGTTAAAAACCTCGGGATAGTTTTGGACCTTAAGGCCCAATGGGCTTCGAACGTCAAGCCCATTGACTTAAGTTGTATGACAACTTAATTCACAAAGGCCCAAAAAACCCAAACAAAACCCTATGGCCAGCCATTTAGAGGAGGGTAGTGAACTTGCTTTAATTACAAGTTTGCCACTCCAATGAATAAAGGTATAAATATGACTTTATTGCCAAAATTCATTTAGGGTTTCTTTTAGGAAATTGGAGAGAACACAAAGCTCTCCTTTCTCTCTAAAGAGGCCGGCCACCTTTGAGGAAATTATCTAGCAATCTTGCTTCCTCTAGGTCACTCATTTCTTCATCAATCCATCCTTGGTGTGGAGGCTTAGAGGTTCTCAATTTTGGGAACTTGGAGGACCATTTCATCCATCCAAATCCATGGATCTGAGAAGCAAGGAATGAAGGCCCTCTCTTTGGGTGATTAGCCTTTGCTTATGCAAAGAGGAATCTACAAAGGTATATATTTCTCAACTCACTTTGATTTGAGTTGAATCTTGGTTCACCAATCTACTAGGCTTTGAATTTCATGGGTAATGTTTTGTTTTTGAGTGTATGTAAGCATGATTCCGCCTTTAATTGTTAATTGCATGCTATATGATGTTGCTCAAATGAACATGTTTTCACAAAATAATCCTTCAAATGGTATCAGAGCCTAGGTCTAGTAGTTGGTGAATCCTTTTGGGTTTTGTAGTTCATAGTTTTGATTTAAAAGTTGTAATATGTTACAAGCTTTATTCTTGTTTCTTTGAATGTAAATGTTTTGGAAAATTTGTCATCTCAAATGTTGTAGATGTAGTTCATATGAGCATGAATATTGGAGCTAAAATTTGGTGCCATGTTTTGGGAATTTTCGGCCAAATCCAAAGGGTGGATTTTTGGGTTCTTGTTTGACTTGTTAAAAGTGTTTTCAAGTAACTTTTGGAACCCCTATGTACCCTAGTTTGGTTATATGTTATTTCCCTAAAGTTTGAATGGTTTTGGGATGTTTTTGGATGAAAAAATGTTCATGGAAATTTTTGGGTTTTTCATGAATGTTCTTCATTGTTCTTGACATTTTAGCCAAGAACAAAAAGGTTTGGTGTTTTGATTCAAAGTTTTGGTTTATTTCATAAAGTCTTTGTTTTGTGTTGATTGGTGTGAAATATCTATCATCAAAACATTTATTATTTTTGAAAGGTGATAGAAAGGGTGATGGGTGTGTAAGGACTTCTCTTACACACCACTTGCATGGTTTTATGATTCACACCAACCAAATACCACTTGCAAGGCTTTATGACTTAGTTGAAAAATTTCCAAATTTTGTGGCTTCATTTTTTTCCCTCCCTCTCTCCTAAAACCGGCACTCCCTCAAGTGGGAGTACTTTTGGGTCTTTTATGCAATTACATAAAGTTTTGATACTTTTGTGTATTTGCACTTTGGCCAAAAAGTTTACATTTTTACGTTTAGGTCCAAAAACGCTAAAGGACAAATTGTTTTGCTCCTTTAATGAAGTTTTTGCATTGTTTAAATTTTGGGTTCTAGTTGTATTTACATGAAGTAGTGGACTTTTGTGTTTTTACAAAGTGACCCCAAAAGTTTATGTTTTCGCAATATAGCCCAAATTTTGTGGTTATTGCAAGATGGCCCAAATTAAGTAGAGAACAAAATTGTTTTGTCTCTTTAAATGAGAATTGAATTTTCATTTTATTTAGCTCCATTTAAATCAATTTTATGGATACAAAAACCAAATGAAAATGTTGCATTCAATTTAATTAGTTAAAGTGTTAATTAATTAAAGGGTTATTATGAACCTAAGCCTACGATAATTGAGCTATGTGAAAGGCCGTTTCAAATTTGTTTGAACCATGGGAATGTGTAGATTAATTTTGGTTGTAATTTGATTTGATCAAATGTTGTAAAAGAGCATAAGCTCACCTTTACTTTGAAGTACTTATTTCTTGCTTTATTTGATATGCATGAAAATGAAGTAGTTGGGTCTAACCCCCCTAAGACAACACGCCTTAATGTGATTAAACGCGTAACTAAAATCAATCACCATCCCTAGACCGAGATTCAACACAAGGCTCGTGTTGGATCTAAACAAAGGTTCATAGTCATCCTAAGGCCCTAAGGCAACTATATAGTCCATCAAATGAATGCAAAGGTTATTTTAGTAGTATCATATACTCTTGCTTTAAAAACCGTTTTATAAGCATAGTGGGAGTATTATATACAACTAAATTCAATCAAATGGACCAATAGTTGCAATAGGACCAAAATTGTTTTAATAAGATTAAAATGAATATTTATATGTGATGAGACCTAAAACCCTCAACCAAACCATTATTAAGTTGATAAGCGTGAGAGTGCTTTGAACACTCTTTCGTAGCCTTCCACCGTGGTGGGATCCAATCGTTTATGACTTGTACACTGGCTTCACCCTATCATGGAGGAGTACAAAGTGCATGCTTATACTCAGGAGGAATCCATAAACATATGATGAGGTTAGTGTAGGCAACGAGGATGGCCGACATCGTATCATCATGAGGCTATTCTTGAACCCCTTCACGAACTAAGCATGGTGGGAATGACTTAACTAAGTGCAATGGAGCCAACATCATATCATTGTGAGGTGACATTCTCTAGAGGCCAAATAAGATGGGTACTTGCAAGAGATGAAAATGAGTAAGTGTACTCTCTCATTATTATTAATGCTAGCCAACATCATATCATTGTGAGGTAGGCTTGGTAGTAGTGAGTCTCCCATACCCTACTAAGAGTATCCTCCAAAACTCTCGAATTCCAATGAGGGATATGGAATTTGCCAAAAATAGTGGGTGGTGCTACTTGATTTAAAGACCCGAATCAAATGGCTTAAAATCAATCAATTTATATTCGTTGTGTATTTGTTTACCAATATATTTGCAAACGCTATCCAAAACTTGATAAAGAAAAGCCGAATGCTTTAGTTTCCGGACTTGGTACAACAATCCCAAAGATTGTCTTAAATGGATTGTATATGTACCTAAGTAGTCTCATCCTCAAAATCTTCCTATTGGTAATGTATCATTGGAAGAACATGTTAGATAAGTCTATCATGAAGAGGACAACACAAACAACTAGTGCTTGTTTCTTTGTTAAATGAACAAAGAACTTAAGAAGAAAGCACAAAGGCATGGACACTTTATGTGCCATAATTCTTCACTTACAAATTGTTGTATGAAGAAATGAGAGTTGCCTTAAACAACTCTTGAAAGTTTGTAATTATGTTTAAGAACATAATGGTTGGTTGACAAAAATAGTCCATCAACATGGACTTATGATGATTTCGAATCATTGAATGTTGAAGTGTTACACCACTTAAAGAAACGGAAACTAGGCTAGGACTTCACCTTTATGTCCCTATCCTAATGGTTCACTAAGTTTATTGTAAACTATGTAGTGAACAATAAACACATACTCTCCAAAATGTTTGATGTGTATAACACAATTGAAATAAGTTTCAAGAGAGATAGTGGGAGTTTAGGGACCATGACTATTGTAGTCAAAGGAGAAGTCAAATGAAGAAGATAAAATTAACTCCAAGGGAACAAACTTTCTTTATGAAAGGATGGACATTGGAAGGGGTATTTGCAAGAAATGTCTTGCAAATGTCAAGAACACACATTTCGAAGGTGTTGTAAATTGTTCTTGAATAGTTCAAAACAGTTGGTTCTTCTACTTGAATGCTTGATTCCGTATTAGTAACTATGTTTTACAATCGTTGTAAAAGTGTGGCTAATAAAAAGTAGAAGATTAATGAGAGAAGAGAAAGTACTTCACCTTCGAAACGTGAATAAAATATAGATCTCTGCGAAAGCAGTTAGTACTTACTTCCTCATATGAACTACCAAAGAAATTGGAAAAACATAGATTGTCTTTATATTCCAATTTTAAGGAACTAAATTCCGTCACTATGTGAAATGGATAAATGTTTTGTTTGACAAAACATTGTTCTTTATTAATGAATGATTAGATTATTGTAATCTAATTAATTTTCTCTATGGTAGAGATGATATGGTAGTGTTAACTATTTAGAATATAATGATGCTTAAAACCCAAAAGGTTGCAAGGTAGTGACTAATCCCAACTAAAGTTGTGATACCTCTAAAACATAAATTATGAGTTGGTCATAGATGGATGCTTTGGATCGTCAGATCCGGATCCAATACCTTCTTATTAAAATTGTATAGAGGCAAAATGTTTGAATCTTTATTCTTTTGGAAAGAAGAAAGAATCACAAAGTTGTTGAGGTTAATTCACTTGGATGTTAGTGGCACTAGTCCACAAACATAATGCTACTCATGTTGTTTGACATTCACCGAAGATCACCCTCGGTTGGACTATAGTTTATTTTAAATAAACACAGGTCCGAATACTTTGCAAAAGGTTTCAAAGAATTCAAGAAATGTAAGTTAATGAGTAAGACGTCTAAACTATTTACATCCTTACATTTGATCCAAGGAATGGTAACACTTTAGAATAGTTTCCTTGAAAGATATCAAGGAAAGAAGCATCATAAGATAATGGATTTCTCCATTAGGAGAAGAACGAACTTGAATAAGATTTAGTTCGTTGGATGTTATCAATTACCCATATATAGGATATATACTTCTAAAACAATATGATTGTCAATTAGAAGATCTTCCAAAATTTTCATGACTCCATAAGATGTAGTTGGAAAGAAAGACAAATCTTAATCATGTTAACATTTGGGGTTGTGTGCTAATAAGCAATATTTGTTTAAAAATTATCTTGTGGGTATCCTTAAATTAACATTTGGATATCACTTCTATAAACCAACCAACAAATGTTGTTTGTTGAGTAGTTCATTGTAATCCTACAATATGATTTGCCTTAGAGCAAATGAACTAGGAATAGAACTCAAAGAATGGGTTCTTTGAGAGACAAGATGATGATCAACAAATATAATAACCTAGTTCCTATACCACAAGCTCCAAGGTAGTCGAGAAGGATTTATAAACCGTGTCAGTTGAATGGTTTGAACTTTATGACTATGTCATAGAGTTACACTTCTTAATTCGAAAGAAATAAGAATGAAAATCCTTATGACTACATTGAGTGTATATACGATATATACTCAAGGAAATGGTAAAGTACCATTTGACCCGAAATAATGAAACCTTCATAGCTAATTGGTAGCTTAAGGTGACTACAATCAAAGAAAATGGTTGACTTTGAAGAAACCATCTTTGAGGTAGTCTTGTTTTCAATTAATTCGAAGATTGCTAGCTACAACTAGATGGTGATTCAATGTTTGGACATAATATATGGGTTTCCGAAACCATTATTAAGATAGTCTTAATAATATATGTCTAAAACTATGAATCACAAGACATGTAAGTTGTAGAGATCCATCCATCATGAATCTTAGCAAACTAGTGGGAGCTATAAGCGTCTTATGAGAGAAAGATCAAATTGTTTGATTTCTCATATAGATGTAAATGAATCTTTTGTTTACTAGGTTTACAAAAGATTAGTGGGAGTTAATCATATTCCTAAATTTGTATATATATATATATATATGCAAATATATGATATATTGATTTTGGAAATGAAAAGAATTCTTCTTTGTTCAAGTTATGACTTTAAGCGTTCTATAACGATAGAATGTGTATGGGAGTTAATCATGTTCCTAAAATTTAATACATATATGATATATTAATTTTGGAAATGAAAAGAATACTTCTTTGTTAAAGTTATGACTTTAAATATTCATTAAAGTTATGACTTTAAACATTTTATAACGATAGAATGTATATGGGAGACATAATCTATAAACATGGGAAGTAAATCTATAATGATAGATTTCAAGATATAATTGGATTATATCAATCCCTAATTATAGACAATAGATGCTAGGAAGTTTCTCATATGATGATAAACTTCAATTAGAAGGACGACTCTAATAAGACTAGCAAGTTGCCCTTCTCAAAGGGAACGTGCCCTTTGACTCCCAAAGAAATAATGCGTAAATAGAATCCTTTGTGCATACGCAGAAAGGTGATTTATGTATTTCATATTGTATGAAAAACATTGATATGAGTTGTACCTAGATAGGTACAAGACGATATCAGTGCAAGCCCAGGATCAGAACTGAAGGAAATATTTTGTGAAAACATGTTCATTTAAGCAACATCAATAGCATGCTAATAACAATTAAAAGGCGGAATCATGCTTGCATGCACTTAAAAACAAAACATAACCAAGAAATTCAAAGCCTAGTAGATTGGTGAACCAATAATCAACTCAAAAACAAAGTGAGTTGAAATTAATACCTTTGTAGATTCCTCTTTGCATAAGCAAAGGCTAATCACCCAAAGAGATAGGGGCCTTCATTCCTTGCTTCTTAGATCCATGGATTTGGATGGAAGAATAGGTTCTCCAAGTTCCCAAAATTGAGAACCTCTAATTTTCGACACCAAGGTTCGATTGTAGAAGAAATGAGTGACCTTGGAGTAGTAGGATTGCTAGATGTACCCTCCAAGGTGTTGGCCTCTTTAGAGAGAAATGGAGAGACAATTCTCACCCATTTTCCCCCAAAAATAAACCCTTATTTCACTTAATAACACTTAATGAATATTTAGTTATAAAGTCATTTATATAGTCACTTCTTTAAGTGACCTAAACAACCAAAAACCCTAATTCATTTCTTCATGGCTGGCCATTTAATGGGATTTGGGCTTTTGGGCTTTAATGAATCTTTATTCATTAAATTGTCATACAACTTAAGTTAATGGGCTTGACGTTCGAAGCCCATTGGGCCTTAAGGTCCAAAACTATCCCGAAGGTCTTTAACGAACTTATTCGTTTGATTAATTAACATATTAATTAATCCTTACCATAAATAAATGATTAAACCATTTAATCATTCTTACTCATTTCCGTTTAATCTCCAATCTACACCTCTTACGGTGTGCGATTAAAACCATTTTACATCGATTGTGAATTGAAACAATTTTCAATTCTCCCTTTAGTGTTTACACACGTTTAGGGCTTCCACAAACCATGAGTGACACCTAGCAGCATATCATGGTTACCCAAGCTAATCAGAAGAGGTTTAGAGAACCTATTCAGTTCGGGATTACAAATGCAATACGGTCCTTCTCTAATCTAATACTCTTGACCACATTGTTTGGTTTGATAGTTTATTTTCTCATGTCTACTATCCAATGTGTGTCTTGTGCTTATATGATTACCTTGAATGTGATTTGGAACGCATTCCAAAATCTCATTCATACTTTGGCCAAAGATTCTTAATCATATCATAGAGTATTCTCCCTCAAAAGGTTTGAAGGTTAGAGATCCCTTGTTGCGCATTCACTTGTCTCCATAGCTAAGTCACTTGACCCCAACGATGCCGTGGACACCCTCCTGATGGAGTGACTTTGACATAATCAAAGATCAAGGTCTTAACCACAAGACAACTATGATGCCTCAGGTCAAAGGACTAATTTGCATTATCTCAACCATGAGTTCTCATGTGACATGGAATATGAAAACTCTTCGTTGATCGCGTTCAGTGAACTCATTCTCTATTGAGCACCTACCGTACTTGTCTTGATGTCACACACACCAATGACTCGAGACTAATCACTCTCCCTGAGAGAAGACATAGTACGTACCGATCTTGACGGACTGTCAATGCCCAATTGGCAATCCTATGATCAGGAACATTTAGGATGTGTCTACGAAAGAATGGTCTCATGAATCTAACTTCATTAGATTACATTCTCCCAATCACATATTCCTTGGACTTTATCGTTCAAGCATATAACATTTATATGAGACGGCTCAAACAATAATCTTTGCCCTTTATATGTAAAACTAGATTAGTTTAACATGTGAAATGTCCGTAAAGTATCATCACATGATTGGCTTTAGGGCACATTTCCAACAAGAACCACGGCAACTGTCAAGTGAATCTTTAAGTATTTAAGAAATACTAAAGGATAGATTCCTCAAAGAATGAGGAAGAATTAGAGTAACGTAAAGGAAGCGTAAAAGTATTAGATTATGAATCTAATCCATCGTTGGATGCTTCTTCATTATGAATGAAGAGATAATTAGATATCTCTTTATTATGACTAAAGAGATATTTGGATGGAAATATTAAAAGTAATGACTTTAGTGTGTTCCATTATGAATGCAAAATATATTGCCATATAGAAGCTTACAACAATGTTGTTTGGATGAGAAAGTTCATTCATGAACTCTCTATTCGGTTCCAACCAGAAAGTGTCTCTAGTGTATCGACATTACGACACTAATGGGGCGATAGCTCAAGCCAGGGAATCAAGGTCTCATCAAGATCCGAACTCATATGAGAGACTGAACCACATGATTGAGAATCATGTATAATGGTGACGTCGATATTCTCAAGGTTGCTTCTATGGATAACATATAGATATCCATTCCCTAGGCCTACTACTCAGCCATTTTTGAAATGACTACAGAAGAGGTATCATCACTGATAATCAAGTTGATTGGCTCTAGTGCAAGTGGGAGATTCTTGGAAATGTGCCCTAAAACCAATCATATGATGATACTTTACGGACATTTCACATGTTAAACTAATCTAGTTTAATATCAAGAGCAAAGATTATTGTTTAAGCCGTCTCATATAAATGTTATATGCTTAAACGATAAGTCCAAGGAATATGTGATTGGGAGAATGCAATCTAAAGAAGTTAGATTCATGAGACCATTCTTTCGTAGACACATCCTAAACGTTCCTGATCATAGGATTGCCAATTGGGCATTGACAGTCCGTTAAGATCAGTACGTGTTATGTCTTCTCTCAGGGAGAGTGACTAGTCTCGAGTCATTGGTGTGTGTGACATCAAGACAAGCATGTAAGTGCTCAATAGCGAATGAGTCCACTGAACGCGATCAACGAGGAGTTCTCATACTCATGTCACATGAGAACTCATGGTTGGGATAATGCAAAGTAGTCCTTTGACCTGAGGCATCGTCGTTGTCTTGTGGTTAAGTCCTTGATCTTTGATTATGTCAAAGTCACTCCATCAAGAGGGTGACCACGTCATAGTTGGGGTTAAGCCACTTAGCCATGAAGGCAAGTGAATGCGCAACAAGGGATCTCTAAACGGAATAGGTTCTCTACCTCTTCTGATTAGCTTGGGTAACCATGATATGCTGCTAGGTGTCACTCATGGTTTGTGGAAGCCCTAAATGTGTATAATCACTAAAGGGAGAATTGAAAGTAAGTTTCAATTCACAATCGATGTGAAATGGTTTTAATCGCCCACTGCCTCGCTAAAAGGAACCTAATGGATCGTACACCGTGTAAGGTGGAGATTGAAGAAACAATGGAGATGAGTAAGAATAATTAAATGGTTTAATTATTTATGGCAAGGATTAATTAATATGTTAATTAATCAAACGAATAAGTTCGTTAAAGACCTCGGGATAGTTTTGGACCTTAAGGCCCAATGGGCTTCGAACGTCAAGCCCATTGACTTAAGTTGTATGACAACTTAATTCACAAAGGCCCAAAAAACCCAAACAAAACCCTATGGCCGGCCATTTAGAGGAGGGTAGTGAAGTTTCTTTAATTACAAGTTTGCCACTCCAATGAATAAAGGTATAAATATGACTTTATAGCCAAAATTCATTTAGGGTTTCTTTTAGGAAATTGGAGAGAACACAAAGCTCTCCTTTCTCTCTAAAGAGGCCGGCCACCTTTGAGGAAATTATCTAGCAATCTTGCTTCCTCTAGGTCACTCATTTCTTCATCAATCCATCCTTGGTGTGGAGGCTTAGAGGTTCTCAATTTTGGGAACTTGGAGGACCATTTCATCCATCCAAATCCATGGATCTGAGAAGCAAGGAATGAAGGCCCTCTCTTTGGGTGATTAGCCTTTGCTTATGCAAAGAGGAATCTACAAAGGTATATATTTCTCAACTCACTTTGATTTGAGTTGAATCTTGGTTCACCAATCTACCAGGCTTTGAATTTCATGGGTAATGTTTTGTTTTTGAGTGTATGTAAGCATGATTCCGCCTTTAATTGTTAATTGCATGCTATATGATGTTGCTCAAATGAACATGTTTTTATAGGGGCTGGCATTAAGTTCCAAAGCACACTTGAATTTCTGCCTATAGAAACTCTCTTCGTGCACTTCTAAAATCTTGATTTGTCCGACCTCTTCTTTCTTCAACACCTTTGAAAATGTCTGGCCCCTCCGACCGTCGTTTTGACTTGAACCTTGTTGAAGAGGCAGCCCCGCCTTCTCCAGACAACATACGGCGCCCATCCTTCGTCTCCCCTACTGGTCCTCTTACCGTTGGGGATTCCGTGATGAAGAATGATATGACCGCTGCGGTGGTGGCCCGGAACCTTGTCACTCCCAAAGATAACAGACTACTTTCCAAACGGTCTGATGAGTTGGCTGTTAAGGATTCTCTGGCTCTCAGTGTGCAGTGTGCAGGATCTGTGTCTAATATGGCCCAACGTCTATTTGCTCGAACCCGCCAGGTTGAATCATTGGCGGCTGAAGTGATGAGTCTCAAACAGGAGATTAGAGGGCTCAAGCAGGAGAATAAACAGTTGCACCGGCTCGCACATAGCTATGCTACAAACATGAAGAGGAAAATTGACCAGATGCAGGAATCTGATGGTCAGATTTTACTTGATCATCAGAGGTTTGTGGGTTTGTTCCAACAACATTTGCCTTCATCTTCTGGAGCTGTACCGCGTACTGAAGCTCCAAATGATCAACCTCCGATACCTCTTCCTACTGGGGCTCCGCCGACTGCTGAGGCTCCGCCGACTACTGAGACTTCTCCTAAGTAGCCTTTGTGAAGGCTCTCTCTCTTGTATTTTTCTGTTTAATGTTCATTTTATTTTTTCTGCTTAATGTTCTTTTTTTTTTTTTTTTTTTTTTTTTCGTTACCCGATTCAATTGTCTGTAATCGATACATAACCTCAAAGTTCCGTCTTTCTTTCTCACACACAAAACTGGAGCTCCCCAGGGTGAAGTACTAGGTTGAATAAAACCTTTATCAACCAATTTTTGTAATTGAATCTTCAATTCTCTTAACTCAGTAGGAGCCATACGATAAGGAGTTAAGGAAATATGATTTGTACCTGGAAGCAAGTCAATGGTGAACTCCACATCTCTGTCCAGCGGCAATCCAAGTAAATCATCTGGAAATACATCAGAAAATGTCTGACTACTCCCACTTCTTCCACACTACTAAGAGCAACATCACCTAATATCACATCAAAATCCACAATGTTTAACGGAATAAGATTCGCTGGCATAACTACTTCTTCCACCATCACTGGACACCCTGAATAATCATAACTGACATCGAATGACCTACCTGTTTACTTGCTTAACGAATCCAACAAATAAGTTATGGATATTACGGTCTACAGCCCGCAATAACGATAACTCATTGTTGTCTCGATAAGTAAGCAACAATTCTTAAGGGTGCAATATTATCATCTTGCTCTCATTAGAAATACCTATATATATGCCTCGATCATGCTCCAACATTACTCTCTTTGGCAACATCGTCAATAATAAGAAATTTCTACATCACAATCAATTAAAACTCTAGCAAGGTAACCAGGAATGTTTAACGTGCCCATGGTCAAGCCCGAAAGGTTCTGAGTATCTTGTAGCTCTATGTCCCATTTTTCCACATGTAAAGCATACTCTGTTTTCCTGCCTACACTCTCCAAAGTGTATGCTATTGTACTTACGGCACAAAGGTACATTTCCTCTACCAGAGTCACCTCGCCTCTGTAATCTAGGATCTCTAGTAAATCTACCACCTCGCATCTGACTAATGGTACTAAAATCTCTGTTAGTAAAACTAAAATTAACTCCACTTCCTTTGAAGCTCTAAGTCTTGAGAGGTTTTTGAGACACATGACCTTTACTTTGGTCATCTTTTCTTTGATTCTCATTCTTTTCCTTATCTCAAATTGTAAACTCTTGTTTCTTACCGTCTACATATGCCAGAGGAATAAACCTTTTCTTAAACAACTCTTTAAACAATTCTCATTCAGCTGTTTCCTCCGGTGACATCGTATAAGACTCCTATCTCCACCGAGATGCAATTTCAATACTCAGAAACCAGGTAGTCATCTCGACCTACCTTTCCAAAAGAAAGATTCCCTTAACTTGCAGAATCTGATATGCCTTTTCCAAATGATTAAGCCATCTATCTGCTCCCTCTGGTCTTTCATTTCCATAAAGTGATTCAGATTCAACTTATAACCATTCTCAAAAGTAGTCATTTGGGAAGGACGAATAACAGACTGAATCACATTAATAGTAGTTTCCCATAACTAAGTTAAATCGGGGAAACTAAGCTCATCT
Source organism: Malus asiatica (assembly GCA_033882615.1). Taxonomy (NCBI): domain Eukaryota; kingdom Viridiplantae; phylum Streptophyta; class Magnoliopsida; order Rosales; family Rosaceae; genus Malus; species Malus asiatica. Next base: position 43,498,472 of record CM066503.1, on the reverse strand, counting down.
GAACAAAGTGGCTATCCACGAGGCGGTAAAGTTCTGACAGAAGACACTAAGGAATTCTCAAGATGTCCAGGGCTGCAACCTAGAGCTCTGATACCAAGCTGACACACCCCGACCTGAAAAGGTAGAAGCATGCTGGCCGTCACCGTGAGGTGACGTAACCATAAGGGTAAGTGATGCGAAAAGTGAATAAAATTAAAACTAAGTAGGACTAAACAGTGAAAGAGTGCGCAATTTGTGGGTTGAACCCACTACAATTATTCAGAGCGTAATAGACAGTGAGACTACGAAAGAGTAGTCAAAGCAACCCAAAGTACACTTATTACATAGTAGTGATAAGTTCGTACGTCTAAACAGAAGGAAATGTCAGAACTGTCTTGATTCCTCGAATGCCACAGAGAGTACAATTATTTAGGTCCTGGAGGGGCGAAAAACAAAGTTGAGTGGGTCAGCAAAACAATGCTTATAAGAAAACCTTTATCTTTGAATATATTAACCCCTCGCCGTAAAACAAGTATAGTTTCCTCAAAACATACTACGTAAGTATGAAATCCAATATATATCAACCATATAACCAGAATTATGCCAAGTCAATGATGTATCATATGCCACAATAATAATCAAGTGATAATCAATATAACTAAGTGCTCATCCATCTAAGCTGACACACAAGTTCGAACAGATGGTTTCTGACACGAGCAGGATTGGGTGTAATCAATATGCTATAGTACTACGATCACGTGAAGACTGGTGCAAAAGCACATCACATACAAGTCGGATTGCCTGATGCAATCTACCCGACAAGACTGGCACCTAAACTTGGATCCAAGGTGAGCAAATGGTGCAGATGTGAACATACACGTGAAGGACTGGCCCTGGCCCTGGGGCGAGTACTAACACCAGGTGCAGTAAGATGAGCATGTACACAAGTATGTATGAATGCCATGACAGTAATATCACAACCATATAGCAGCATTTATCACGACGTCACGAACACGTGACAATTTTCAGAATCGAATTTGGAGCTGTCACGTGCCCCTAGAAGATCTGCCCACGCGCGTCGTCTTCTTCCCTGGTTCGCCGGACTGGTTTCGCTGGAGGTGGGTGTTTTGCCGGAATTTCTGGGAAACTTCAAGGTGTCATAACTTCTTCATTTCTTGGTCATTTTCGACGTACTTTATATCAAAATGAAGGTATTGACGAGACGAACACATCTATACCTGTCTCGACCCTTAACTCGTCGGGAATTCACCGGAAAAAGCCTCGAAAGCCGTCGGACTCGCCGGAAACTGGGTAAGATTCAAATGAGTATAACTTCTTTAATACTCAACGAAATTGGGTGAAACAAAAACGAAAGTTGTAGTTCTCGAAGAGATGAAGAGAATGGTACCTCGCATGACGTCTAATGCTCTGTGGTTTGGCCGGAAAACGCCTCGAAATTTCCGGCCAAACATTGAACTTTCCGATCTCTGTGTTTTTACTTCCAAAAACTTCCAACGAAGCACTCCGAGCTTCCTAAGAACCTCCTTAAGCTCCCTATGAGCTTAAAAACCCCTAAAAATCAACCAATAAAAAGTTGATGAATAGTACCTAAATCGGAGTTCGTATTTTCGACGTGAAAACGTTATAGTTCTTACCTGAAATTGGTATGGTTGGACTCGTATCGTCGAAACGAAGAAGATGGTGATTTTTGTTTTGTCAATCTATGAAGTTTTGATGAACTTTGGTGATGATCCGTGTATAGAGAGAGAGAGGGAGACGAAGTGTTCGAAGGGAGAGAGAGATAGATGCTTCTCTGATTGAGGTGGGGGACAGAACATACAGAAAAAAATAGGATGGTGGAGATGAATGATGAAGGGAAGAGCACGGGTATGATTTAAAATGAATCTCATGATAGCTTTTCAGATTTCCTACCGTAAAAGGAAATTGAAATCTATCCGAAGTAGATATTTTACACTTTAAAATTTACGCATACTCGTACTAGCGTGTACAATTTAAATGCGATAGCGAGAAATAAAAAAAAAAAGAAAATGATAAGAATAAGTCCACGTCTCTTGCCAATAAGGGCATAATCGTCAATACATATACTCGGGGAGAAATTACATAGGAAAATTTGGGACGGGTCGTCACAATCTACCCTCCTTATAAAAATTTCGTCCCCGAAATTTCAATACTAACTACTATTAAGCCATAAAATAGACGTGGATACATATCTCGCATACGCTCTTCTGTCTCCCAAGTGGCTTCCTCCGCTGAGTGGTTCCTCCACAAAACCTTCACTATTCGAACGGTCTTGTTCCTAAGAACCTTATCCTTCCAATCGATGATAGTCACTGGAACCTCGTCACTTAAATCAAACATTGTCCTCAATGTTTCAAGCATAAACTCACACAAAACAAGCAAACAAACAAACTACGAATAAACATGACAAGTATGGTAAAGTAAAAACCAGACAGAGTAGAGTTTAAGAACGTAAATCTGGTTTTGGAGATAGATGATCTTGTTGACTTTCCACAGCTTTGATCTTGAACTGGATTGGAATTCATGATCTTGTTGACTTTCCACAGCTTTGACCTCGAACTGGATTGGAATTCTGAGCAGAGAATATGAGAGGTCATTGGTTTCAATTCAGACTCCTTCTGCTGGGTTGATTTGATTGTGCAGTCTGCATTCTTCTCTGCTTGTTTCTTCTGCACGGCAGGCAGCATGAAGGATAAAGAGAAGAAAAATGAGAAAAGATGATATGGGATACTTTTGCTTTTGAAGAAGTAACTTTCCACAGGCTTATTCTTGAACTGAGCTGGAGGGTTTTCTGGTTTCCTCCAGAGTATAAGGCCGACTGAAGAATTTGAGGGTCAAAACAAGTCCATCAAATCTAGAGTACGTTCGACCCTGCTGATATGAGATATCTTTGCTTTTGACAGAGTAATGGATGTATCGGCACGTGTGCTGTTACGCTTGTCTCCACATGCTTCCTTGTATCCTTCTCACTTGCCCTATTTGTTCCCCAGGCAGATGCGGTATCTTCCCTGGAAGCATAAGATGTTGAAGATGAGTACTCGAGAGCAATGTCAGGTAAGTAATTAGGTAAGGGGTTCCAGGCAGTCAGTTCCTGGCTGGAAGCTTGATTCCAAGTGCTGACTGATTGCTCTCTTTCTCATTGTCTTGCAGGTAAGAACCAGGCCAAAGGAAAAGACAGGGAAAAAGCATGATATGGGATACTCTTGCTTTTAACCCTGATGATATGAAATACTTTTGCTTTTGATGGGTGATCACTCATATATTTCATACATTTATACCATCCATTTCTAAAGTCTTTGTGATGTTTTTGTGTCAAAATTGTGGTACTTTACCTTACCTTGTGTTAATGTACAATTAAATTTGCTTTAAGATTAATTTCAAGTAAAGTGGAGAAAAATAAAAAAAGAAAGGAAAGGACACTTTGTGTTTTGTATAATTAAACATAATTCAGTCCGTTATTATGTGCAGATGGGTTCAAAATATACCGGTTTCAATTATCTTTATCTAAAGTTGCAAACCACTACAATACCACTACATCTTAAAGCTTAAGTGGGGAGTGCACTGACAGAGGAATAAAGAGACTAAAAACAGAAAACAAAGGAAATGGGACGGTAGTGGAGAAATGGGAAGGAAATGGAACAAAAAGAAAGTAGAAAATAAAGAGCATGGCAGACAAGGAAATGTGGAGGAATGGCAAAACAAATAAATGGGACGGTAGTGGAAGAGAGATCAGAGGAAATAATAAAAAAAAATAAAAGAAGAAATAGAGGGCTGACAGGAGGGAGAGAGTGCTAAAAGGCTGGCGGAAAAAAAAAAGAATAAAGACAGGAAGGCAGAGGCGCGCAAAAAGGAGGAAGGGAGTACGGGACAGCCAAGAGAAGGGGGAGAAGAATAAAAGAAATAGAGAGAAGTGAAGGCAGACGGGCAGGGAGAGAAACAGAGAAGCACAGAAAACTGTGCGGAAGAAAAAGAAAAAAAAATATAGAAGATAGACAGCAGGTCAGAGAGCAGAAATCAGAAAAGCATGGACTAACTGACAGTGCAGAGAGCAGCACGGACTGGGAGGAGGACAGAGACAACGGCAGAGAGCACTGAACCACTCTTCTCTCTCGGTTAAATCTTTCCAAACTTATATTTTATTTCTGTTTTAATAATGTGTAATTAAATTTATTTTGGCTAGAGGTTAATTCAAAGCCATGAATATATTTGTAATATGAATTGATTACCTTCAGTTGTGATTCATAAGTTGTGAATTCAATTTACTTATCCGTTCGTATAAAAACTGATTTGTGTATGTTGGTTGAGAGTGCATGCTTAATTTTCATGCATAAATTTGACGCTAGAATATAAGGGAGTTTCACCTAATCGTTATGAACTTATATTCACAAGTAGTGAAGGTTGCTAGTCACAATCACGTTAAGTAAATTCTTGGCATAAGTTTCATGCAAATCATAGTAACGAGTGCCTCGTCAATGCTTATGTTTTTCATAGAACTTAATGATTCTTTGATTGTATCTCTATTGTGCTTTTCACGTAGGGGACTTTTGAAGAATGTTTTGAATTGTTGTATGCGTTTTTCCATCCAATTCAATAACTTAAGGAAAACTTGAAGATTAAAAAAGTGCTGTTCACGGTTAATCTGAAGTATTGAGATTAACAATTTATTGAAAGAACAACTGAAAATCAATTTAGGTTGCATATGTGTCATGTGTGGAGAAGAACCCTCTAGCTAATCCGTCACCTATCCTTTCACCTTAATTTCATGCTTTTGTCAATTATGTAATTTATTTAAGTTTAATTTACTTCTCGTCAAAACCAAACCCCCCCCCTCATTATTAAATTATATTATTTAGTTAGTTTTCATTGTTGTTAGTCTTTTAATTCAATTTCCGTCCATTTCAGTTCCTAGTGTCCAATTTGATTGTTTTCATTATTTTGAGTCATTCTAAGTGTGTTTCGAGTTATTAGAGTTTTTAGCCTAGTTTTGTGTCCTTGAGTCTTGTTTAATATTTTTAAATTAATTTAGAATAGATTAGCAATCCCTCCTAATCCCCGGCCTAGAACGATACCCTACTTACATCTATACTACAATTGTCAAAAAGAGGGTTAAATTTGTGTGTCAAGTAATTCTCACATCAAATTTTGGCTCCGTTGCCGGGGATTAGCAACTTTACTTTTGATATTTGATTTATTTTTCTTTCTTTGATTTTAGGTACAAATGGAGCAAGACATGGCACTTGCGACCATTCAAGCTCAATTGGCACAGCTCACTGCTCAATTGACTCATAATGCCGAACGGACCACAATGCCAAGTGTCCCTACATTTGATGTGCCCTATGGACAAGGTTATCAAAGTCCTCAATTTTCTGCAAATGAAGACGTTTGGGGATATCAAGGCTATAACCAATCAAGGGGCAACATGTTTTCCAACGTTTGCAATTCAGATTGGAAAGGTAATTCAGATTATATGTGGGATGAACCTCAACAATTTCAACAAGGTGGATATTGGCAGCAAGACGAGTTCTAGTCAAGACCTATGCAGCCACCACAGCATTCCCCACAACAATTCCAATCAAATCAAAGTATGCCCATGAATTATAATGAAATTCTTGAAGGACTAATTTCTTTGGTGCAGGGTTTACTAAAAGAAGAACAATTGCCGCCATCGGAAGAGTTCTATCAGTGGCCATATGAACCGTCACAGCCACCACAACAATCAACCCAATTCAATTCAGGTACATCCTTGGATAATGATACACTTAATAAGTTACTCACCTCTTTGAATCAGGGTGTAGAAAATCAAAACCAGGAGATGCAAGACTGAGTCAAAAGGGTGGACGAATTGGATATGCAAGTTGGGCAGATTGTGGAATTCATGGCACAGATTCGAGATCAAAGTGAACTTTCCAACTCAAACATTGCAAATTCAAAGGCAGAAAGTGAAATCGATGAAGCCATCACTTTGGAAGGTGACATGAAGGATGAAGCTGTCCCAGAACCATCCAAACACAGCCCGAACATGGATGAATTGCTGCTGCAAGCAGAAGATGAGGAGGACGACCTGGGCAGTTTAGAAGAATTCTTGCTGCAAGCTCCTCAAATCCCTATGTCATCCAACTCAGGTGAGGAAGTTCTAAATTCACTTCATTCTAACATTATTCCACCGAATATCCTTTGTCCTTGCAGGTTTTTGATTCCAAATATCAAAGAGAGTGAAAAAGACATTGCGGAAGCTCTTCCAAAGGTGCAAAGTGATATCCCAATTCTTGGCACACCAAATCAAGTTCCAGATTGTGTTGAAGTGTTCAAAGAACCTTGCACACCAAGAAAAGGGATTCAAGAGAATGAAGTGGGTGAAGCATATCAAGAATACATCCAAGAGGCTGTGCATGAGACAATCAAGCCCAAAGCAGTTGAGTTTGATGACACGGGACAAGCCACAACCATCATAGTAAACCTGGCCCAGTTCAAAGTCCTGGAAATGTTCAAAGATGTGGTGTTTGTCATTGAGTTTGTGTCGGAAAAAGAAAGTAAGCCATCTTCTCCAATTTTAATTTTAATTTATACTAACATGTTTCTGATTTTGATGATTCAGGCACCCACTCTTGAATTTAAACCATTGCCGAATCATTTCAAGTATCACCTCCCATTAAAAGATAAATTACATGCTTTGGAGCCGAGGGGAGTTTAAAGGAAAGATTCGTCCGACTGCGGACGTTAAAGCAAGCGCTTCTTGGGAGGCAACCCAAGCATTCAACTTACACCCTTATCTTTACTGCTTTCATTTTGTTTTGTTTAGTTAGTTGTGTTATTTGGTTGATTTCTGTGAGTTTGTGTTATTTAGCTTAAGTGTGGGGGAAGGTTAAACAAAGTCTTTTTACATTGATTTACATATTAAAAAAAAAAAAAAAACATAAAAGTAAAAATATTTTACAATGATGTGTAAACTAATAGCATTCATTGGTCAGGTGGTGCTTCAGTAGTCGGCGGAGCTTCAGCAGTCGGCGGGGCCACAGAAGGAGGAGGCAACAGAGGTTGATTCTTTGGAGCTTCAGCAGTCGGCACAGCCCCAGAAGACGAAGGTAGATGCTGTTGGAACAAACCCACAAACCTCCGATGATCAAGTAAAATCTGACCATCAGATTCATGCATCTGGTCAATTTTCCTCTTCATGTTTGTGGCATAGTTGTGTGCAAGCTTGTGCAATTGTTTATTTTCATGCTTGAGTCCTCTAATCTCCTCTTTGAGACTCATTACTTCAGCCGCCAACGACTCAACTTGACGGGTTCGAGCAAATAGGCGTTGGGCCATGTTGGACACAGAACCCGCACACTGCACGCTAAGAGCCAGAGACTCCTTCACAGCCAACTCATCAGATCGTCTAGAGAGCAGTCTGTTATCTCTAGGAGTGACAAGGTTCCGGGCCACCACCGCAGCTGTCATATCATTTTTCATCACCGAATCCCCCACGGTAAGGGGACCGGTAGGGGATATGAAGGATGGGCGCCATATGTTGTCTGGTGAAGGCGGAGCTGCCTCTTCACCAAGGTTCAAGTCAAAACGACGATCGGAAGGGCCAGACATTTTTCAGAGGTGGTGAAGAAAGAAGAGAGTCGGACTGATCAAGATTAAAAAAATGCAAGAAGGGAGTGTTTACAAGAGGGAGCTCAAGTGTGTTGTGGAACAAAATTAGCGCCTCTATAAAAAGAAGAAATCGAAGAGGCGCTCCTCAGAAATCGAAGAAACGTCCTCTCGCAAATCGAAAAGTCGGGGCTCCTTTCTCAAAAGCTGGATTCTTTTCTCAAAAGAGGAGTTTCCTTTCTCAAAAGCTGGGCTTGCTCAGAAATCACGAGCCGAACCCCGAATTTCAAAAGATCAATTTGTCCAGACGTGTTGTCACTCGTCACATGCAACTAGGAGCTTTGCGGAAATTACGGGCACCTTTGTCAGAAAGCGCGTAATTTGTACTATTCATCCATCCACCGGTTGCCGACAATGAGTGAGAGAATAGTTCTGGTTGTGAAGCAAAAGTCCTATAAGTATCTACCTTCGCCTTCCACAGCAGAGGCACACCTTCTCAGCACTTTTTCGTCTCCGAGAATGCATTCCCAAAGAATCCTCCTAAGTTACTCAGTGTTCCTCATTCCTTGGGATACTCCTGCGAACAACCCATTCAAAGCAAAAGTATTTCATATCATGAAGGTTGAAAGCAAGAGTATCTCATATCATGCTTTCTCCCTGTCCTTTTCCTTGTCTTTGTTTTACGACAAGGAGAAAGAGAGCAATCAGCCAGCATTTGGTATCAATCTTCCGATCTAGAGCCAACTGCCTGGAACCCCTTCCTGATTGCTTACATAGCCTTGCTCTCGAGTACTCATCTTCATCATCTTATGTTTCCGTTTTGTCTACCACATCTACTTGGGGGACAAGTAAGGGAAGTGAAAATGATACCTCGAAGCATGTGGAGACAATTTGCCAATTCATCCTCAGCTAGGGACAAGGAGAAAGAAAGCAAGAGGTGGGCACTTGGAAAGATTGAAGAAAGAATCAGACCAACACAGCTACCTTGTGCCAGCCCGCGATACAGAAGAATAAAGCAGAGAAGAACTCAGCAAAAGGAGTGCGAGTTAAATCCAAGAACTCGAGAAGCTTCAACAACATTTGGAGGGCACCTTCGCCAAAGAGCAAAGCCTCGCCGTACAATATCATCAAATCATCACTTGCAAGTAAAAAGCTAAATGTCACCCAGTTCAAGAGGAAAGCTGTGGAAAGTCAACAAGCACGACCAATGATCACTTATTAGTTCTATTCATTGTCTTTTATCGTGATTTTCAATTTTTCGTTTGCAATTTTTTGTTTTTTACATTTTCTTGCGTTACTTAACTGAATTATTTCTTTTCTTTGCAGGAACTTTTGGTTATTTCCACCCTTGAAGTTGATTGCAGAATTTTAGCTTGGGGGGTCATCGCTTGGTTTTACTGCAAACTAGGGAAGTTTTCAGTCCAATTGCTTTATTTTGTTTCTTATTATTTATTTATTTTATTTTTATTTGCATTATAGTGTTTTCTAACATTGGGGACAATGTCCAGTTTAAGTTTGGGGGTAACGAGTATAAAAAATGACCAAATTGAAATTTTTTGTACCTTCAACTACGAACGAGTTTCATTTGTTTCCATGTTGTTGCTTTTTGTTTTCTTTAAAAAAAAAAAAAAAAAAAAAAAAAAAAATTTAAAAAAAAAAAATCGGAAAATTTAAAAATCCAAAAATATTGTCTTGTTTCCCTTATTGTTTTGAATTAGATTTTTTGTTAGTTTCCCGACCCAATGATATAATTGGATCAAATTTGAATCATGATTATCAAGAACTTAGTTAACATGTGTTTTGTGAAATTCCTAATTCTCTTGTTAGTTTTGTACATGTTTGACCATCTTTGAAAAACCAAATGCACATAGCCTTGTTAATGTGAAACTAAAGTATGACTTAAAGCTTCATATGTGAATTTAGTGACCATATACATCCTATGTGAGTTTTTGAGCCGATTGAAAGTGTGCATTTTTCATACTCCTATTCTTTCATGTGTGATGAACTTATGTGAGATACATCTCTAGAACTTGCGTAACGATCTTTCGAAATGTTTGTCATTGATTGCATGAACTTGGAAATGATAGAGGCATTAGGTTTACCACTATGGCCCAAATAATCATGTTTCCCAAAGAAAAATGATATCATTAGATTGCCAATTTGAGCCGTGTATGTTGAGCCTTTTATTTCTTATCACCAGATATGTCTACCCTTATACCTGAAACATTTTTCCTTACCCTTTCCAAGCAAGCTAGTGAGCAATGTGAGATTATCTTATGAGAAATGTTTGTGAAGTACTTTGAAGGTGTTTGGCAAAAGAATAAGTGTGCGGGTATTTCATGTTTGTTTAAAAAAAAAATAAAAAAATAAAAAAATAAAAAAAAAGAGAAGAAAAAAAAAAGAAAAGAAAAAGAAAGATTATATACAAAGAAAATAAAAAGTTTTTCAAGTTTCAGTTAATGGTGTGGTTGGAGGTGCTAGAAGAATCGCTGGAAAGATTGAGTTCTTATAAATCTAAACAAAAGAATTGCTTGCAATGTAGCTTGGAACTTGTGTTTACCTATTCTTTCATTTCAATAACCCTCTCCCTAAACCTCATTACATCCAATAAAAGTCCTCTTGATTTAAGTTTTGCAATTATGATTGTGGAGATGAGATCTTTATGCAAGCTTATGGTAGAAATTTCACATTTGATTCTTTGAGTGAAACACATTTAAACTAAACACATGTGTGATTGAGTGTATATCCCGTGAGAAGGTTGCTAGTTTGCATATGATGATTTTAAAAATATAAAAATTTTGAAATTGCATTAGCATGGCTATCTCACACACTACACTTCAAGGATGATTCAAAGATTACTGCTAATATTTGAATAAGGAAGATGAACTTGGATTAGTTCCTTGATGCTAGCTATGGTTCTTGATGATTTATTTTCTTGAATGAAATTCTATGAGGGTCACATAGAGGGAAGCTAATGTTTTTCATGTTATTACTTTTTCATATTTTCTTTGTTTTGCTAGATGACTAGCAAAGATGTAAGTTTGGGGGTATTTGATCACTCATATATTTCATACATTTATACCATCCATTTCTAAAGTCTTTGTGATGTTTTTGTGTTAAAATTGTGGTACTTTACCTTACCTTGTGTTAATGTACAATTAAATTTGCTTTAAGATTAATTTCAAGTAAAGTGGAGAAAAATAAAAAAAGAAAGGAAAGGACACTTTGTGTTTTGTATAATTAAACATAATTTAGTTCGTTATTATGTGCAGATGGGTTCAAAATATACCGGTTTCAATTATCTTTATCTAAAGTTGCAGAACACTACAATACCACTACATCTTAAAGCTTAAGTGGGGAGTGCACTGACAGAGGAATAAAGAGACTAAAAACAGAAAACAAAGGAAATGGGACGGTAGTGGAGAAATGGGAAGGAAATGGAACAAAAAGAAAGTAGAAAATAAAGAGCATGGCAGACAAGGAAATGTGGAGGAATGGCAAAAGAAATAAATGGGACGGTAGTGGAAGAGAGATCAGAAGAAATAATAAAAAAAAATAAAAGAAGAAACAGAGGGCTGACAGGAGGGAGAGAGTGCTAGAAGGCTGGCGGAAAAAAAAAAGAATAAAGACAGGAAGGCAGAGGCGCGCAAAAAGGAGGAAGAGAGTACGGGACAGCCAAGAGAAGGGGGAAAAGAATAAAAGAAATAGAGAGAAATGAAGGCAGACGGGCGGGGAGAGAAACTAAGAAGCACAGAAAACTGTGTGGAAGAAAAAGAAAAAAAAATATAGAAGATAGACAGCAGGTCAGAGAGCAGAAATCAGAAAAGCATGGACTGACTGACAGTGCAGAGAGCAGCACGGACTGGGAGGAGGACAGAGACAACGGTAGAGAGCACTGAAGCACTCTTCTCTCTCGGTTAAATCTTTCCAAACTTATATTTTATTTCTGTTTTAATAATGTGTAACTAAATTTATTTTGGCTAGAGGTTAATTCAAAGCCATGAATATATTTGTAATATGAATTGATTACCTTCAGTTGTGATTCATAAGTTGTGAATTCAATTTACTTATCCGTTCGTATAAAACCTGATTTGTGTATGTTGGTTGAGAGTGCACGCTTAATTTTCATGCATAAATTTGACGCTAGAATATAAGGGAGTTTCACCTAATCGTTATGAACTTATATTCACAAGTAGTGAAGGTTGCTAGTCACAATCACGTTAAGTAAATTCTTGGCATAAGTTTCATGCAAATCATAGTAACGAGTGCCTCGTCAATGCTTATGTTTTTCATAGAACTTAATGATTCTTTGATTGTATCTCTATTGTGCTTTTCACGTAGGGGACTTTTGAAGAATGCTTTGAATTGTTGTATGCGTTTTTCCATCCAATTCAATAACTTAAGGAAAACTTGAAGATTAAAAAAGTGTTGTTCACGGTTAATCTGAAGTATTGAGATTAACAATTTATTGAAAGAACAACTGAAAATCAATTTAGGTTGCATATGTGTCATGTGTGGAGAAGAACCCTCTAGCTAATCCGTCACCTATCCTTTCACCTTAATTTCATGCTTTTGTCAATTATGTAATTTATTTAAGTTTAATTTACTTCTCGTCAAAACCAAAACCCCCCCCTCATTATTAAATTATATTATTTAGTTAGTTTTCATTGTTGTTAGTCTTTTAATTCAATTTCCGTCCATTTCAGTTCCTAGTGTCCAATTTGATTGTTTTCATTATTTTGAGTCATTCTAAGTGTGTTTCGAGTTATTAGAGTTTTTAGCCTAGTTTTGTGTCCTTGAGTCTTGTTTAATATTTTTAAATTAATTTAGAATAGATTAGCAATCCCTCCTAATCCCCGGCCTAGAACGATACCCTACTTACATCTATACTACAATTGTCAAAAAGAGGGTTAAATTTGTGTGTCAAGTAATTCTCACCTCAATGGGTTGTTTGCAGAGGTATCCCAAGGAATAATAAACACTGAGTGACTCGAGAGAATTTGATGCGAATGCATTCTCGGAGATGAAGAAGGTTTGAGTGAGGTTGCCTTGCTGTGAAGGTTGACATTTATAAGCATTTCTTCATAACTGGAAGAGGCACTGTTCTTTTACTCATGTCGGTATCCGTTGGAAAATTGAACAGGAAGAGTCACGTGCATGCTACTTCACAAGAAATCTTCGACAGATTGCCCGTAATTTCTGCAAGGTTGAGTGTGCATGTGATAGATGTTGACACGTCTGGAAAAGCAGATGCCTCTCCGATTTCTGAGCTTCCCTTTTCGAGTTCTGAGCTTGCCTCTTCGATTTCTGAGCTCCGTCGACTGCAGAAGTTGCATGTGACAAGTGCAGACAAATCTGGAAAAGAGGATGGCCCGTGGTTTCTGAGCAACCCAACTTTTGAGAAAGCAAGCCTCTTCGATTTCGGAGATCGACCTTCGTGGTCTCTGAGCAGCCCAGCTTTTGAGAAAGCAAACGCCTTTTCGATTTCTGAGCAGGCGCCTCTTCGATTTCTGAAGCTTCGCCGAGTGCAGATTTTTATAGGGGCTGGCATTAAGTTCCAAAGCACACTTGAATTTCTGCCTATAGAAACTCTCTTCGTGCACTTCTAAAATCTTGATTTGTCCGACCTCTTCTTTCTTCAACACCTTTGAAAATGTCTGGCCCCTCCGACCGTCGTTTTGACTTGAACCTTGTTGAAGAGTCAGCCCCGCCTTCTCCAGACAACATATGGCGCCCATCCTTCGTCTCCCCTACTGGTCCTCTTACCGTTGGGGATTCCGTGATGAAGAATGATATGACCGCTGCGGTGGTGGCCCGGAACCTTGTCACTCCCAAAGATAACAGACTACTTTCCAAATGGTCTGATGAGTTGGCTGTTAAGGATTCTCTGGCTCTCAGTGTGCAGTGTGCAGGTTCTGTGTCTAATATGGCCCAACGTCTATTTGCTCGAACCCGCCAGGTTGAATCATTGGCGGCTGAAGTGATGAGTCTCAAACAGGAGATTAGAGGGCTCAAGCAGGAGAATAAACAGTTGCACCGGCTCGCACATAGCTATGCTACAAACATGAAGAGGAAAATTGACCAGATGCAGGAATCTGATGGTCAGATTTTACTTGATCATCAGAGGTTTGTGGGTTTGTTCCAACAACATTTGCCTTCATCTTCTGGAGCTGTACCGCGTACTGAAGCTCCAAATGATCAACCTCTGATACCTCCTCCTACTAGGGCTCCGCCGACTGCTGAGGCTCCGCCGACTACTGAGACTTCTCCTAAGTAGCCTTTGTGAAGGCTCTCTCTCTTGTATTTTTCTGTTTAATGTTCATTTTATTTTTTCTGCTTAATGTTCTTTTTTTTTTTTTTTTTTTTTTCGTTACCCGATTCAATTGTCTGTAATCGATACATAACCTCAAAGTTCCGTCTTTCTTTCTCACACACAAAACTGGAGCTCCCCAGGGTGAAGTACTAGGTTGAATAAAACCTTTATCAACCAATTTTTGTAATTGAATCTTCAATTCTCTTAACTCAGTAGGAGCCATACGATAAGGAGTTAAGGAAATATGATTTGTACCTGGAAGCAAGTCAATGGTGAACTCCACATCTCTGTCTAGCGGCAATCCAAGTAAATCATCTGGAAATACATCAGAAAATGTCTGACTACTCCCACTTCTTCCACACTACTAAGAGCAACATCACCTAATATCACATCAAAATCCACAATGTTTAACGGAACAAGATTCGCTGGCATAACTACTTCTTCCACCATCACTGGACACCCTGAATAATCATAACTGACATCGAATGACCTACCTGTTTACTTGCTTAACGAATCCAACATATAAGTTATGGATATTACGGTCTGCAGCCCGCAATAACGATAACTCATTGTTGTCTCGATAAGTAAGCAACAATTCTTAAGGGTGCAATATTATCATCTTGCTCTTCATTAGAAATACCTATATATATGCCTCGATCGTGCTCCAATATTACTCTCTTTGGCAACATCGTCAATAATAAGAAATTTCTACATCACAATCAATTAAAACTCTAGCAAGGTAACCAGGAATGTTTAACGTGCCCATGGTCAAGCCCGAAAGGTTCTGAGTATCTTGTAGCTCTATGTCCCAATTGTCCACATGTAAAGCATACTCTGTTTTCCCGCCTACACTCTCCAAAGTGTATGCTATTGTACTTACGGCACAAAGGTACATTTCCTCTACCAGAGTCACCTCGCCTCTGTAATCTAGGATCTCTAGTAAATCTACCACCTCGCATCTGACTAATGGTACTAAAATCTCTGTTAGTAAAACTAAAATTAACTTCACTTCCTTTGAAGCTCTAAGTCTTGAGAGGTTTTTGAGACACATAACCTTTACTTTGGTCATCTTTTCTTTGATTCTCATTCTTTTCCTTACCTCAAATTGTAAACTCTTGTTTCTTACCGTCTACATGTGCCAGAGGAATAAACCTTTACTTAAACAACTCTTTAAACAATTCTCATTCAGCTGTTTCCTCCGGTGACATCGTATAAGACTCCTATCTCCACCGAGATGCAATTTCAATACTCAGAAACCAGGTAGTCATCTCGACCTACCTTTCCAAAAGAAAGATTCCCTTAACTTGCAGAATCTGATACGCCTTTTCCAAATGATTAAGCCATCTATCTGCTCCCTCTGGTCTTTCATTTCCATAAAGTGATTCAGATTCAACTTATAACCATTCTCAAAAGTAGTCATTTGGGAAGGACGAATAACAGACTGAATCACATTAATAGTAGTTTCCCATAACTAAGTTAAATCGGGGAAACTAAGCTCATCTGAACAAAGTGGCTATCCACGAGGCGGTAAAGTTCTGACAGAAGACACTAAGGAATTCTCAAGATGTCCAGGGCTACAACCTAGAGCTCTGATACCAAGCTGACACACCCCGACCTGAAAAGGTCGAAGCATGCTGGCCGTCACCGTGAGGTGACGTAACCATAAGGGTAAGTGATGCGAAAAGTGAATAAAATTAAAACTAAGTAGGACTAAACAGTGAAAGAGTGCGCAATTCGTGGGTTGAACCCACTACAATTATTCAGAGCGTAATAGACAGTGAGACTACGAAAGAGTAGTCAAAGCAACCCAAAGTACACTTATTACATAGTAGTGATAAGTTCGTACGTCTAAACAGAAGGAAATGTCAAAACTGTCTTGATTCCTCGAATGCCACAGAGAGTACAATTATTTAGGTCCTGGAGGGGCGAAAAACAAAGTTGAGTGGGTCAGCAAAACAATGCTTATAAGAAAACCTTTATCTCTGAATATATTAACCCCTCGCCGTAAAACAAGTATAGTTTCCTCAAAACATACTACGTAAGTATGAAATCCAATATATATCAACCATATAACCAGAATTATGCCAAGTCAATGATGTATCATCTGCCACAATAATAATCAAGTGATAATCAATATAACTAAGTGCTCATCCATCTATGCTGACACACAAGTTCGAACAGATGGTTTCTGACACGAGCATGACTGGGTGTAATCAATATGCTCTAGTACTACGATCACGTGAAGACTGGTGCAAAAGCACATCACATACAAGTCGGATTGCCTGATGCAATCTACCCGACAAGACTGGCACCTAAACTTGGATCGAAGGTGAGCAAACGGTGCAGATGTGAACATACACGTGAAGGACTGGCCCTGGCCCTGGGGCGAGTACTAACACCAGGTGCAGTAAGATGAGCATGTACACAAGTATGTATGAATGCCATGACAGTAATATCACAACCATATAGCAGCATTTATCACAATTTATATCACAATAATGATACTAGGCAATATAAGCGTAAAAATGAAGTAAATACGCATTTATGGAAACTATAAATATATATAGGTATAAAACAACTGCCCACTCACTGATAAGTAGCCGGTTCGTAACCCCCTCGCTTATTTTGGTTACGTTCTTCGTCCGTATAATTTTCACCTATACAAAAATAATTATAAAACATCATTTAAATGCACATACACAAACATTCGTCAATAACTTTCTCATATGTTGCTCAATTTGGGTATGTGAATATACCACGGTGATCTACACGACGTCACGAACACGTGACAATTTTCCGAATCGAATTTTGAGCTTTCACGCTCCCTCACGCGCCCCTAGAAGATCTGCCCACGCGCGTCGTCTTCTTCCTTGGTTCGCCGGACTGGTTTCGCCGGAGGTGGGTGTTTTGCCGGAATTTCTGGGTAAACTTCAAAGTGTCATAACTTCTTCATTTCTTGGTCATTTTCGACGTACTTTATATCAAAATGAAGGTATTAACGAGACGAACACATCTATACCTGTCTCGACCCTTAACTCGCCGGGAATTCACCGAAAAAAGCCTCGAAAACCGTCGGACTCGCCGGAAACTGGGTAAGATTCAAATGAGTATAACTTATTTAATACTCAACAAAATTGGGTGAAACAAAAACGAAAGTTGTAGTTCTCGAAGAGATGAAGAGAATGGTACCTCGCAAGACGTCTAACTCTCTGTGGGTTGGCCGGAAAACGCCTCGAAAGTTCCGGCCAAACATTGAACTTTCCGATCTCTGTGTTTTTACTTCCAAAAGCTTCCAACGAAGCACTCCGAGCTTCCTAAGAACCTCCTTAAGCTCCCTATGAGCTTAAAAACCCCTAAAAATCAACCAATAAAAAGTTGATGAATAGTACCTAAACCGGAGTTCGTATTTTCGACGTGAAAACGTTATAGTTCTTACCTGAAATTGGTATGGTTGGACTCGTATCGTCGAAACGAAGAAGATGATGATTTTTGTTTTGTCAATCTATGAAGTTTTGATGAACTTTGGTGATGATCCGTGTATAGAGAGAGAGAGGGAGAGGAAGTGTTCGAAGGGAGAGAGAGATAGATGCTTCTCTGATTGAGGTGGGGGACAGAACATACAGAAAAAAATAGGATGGTGGAGATGAATGATGAAGGGAAGAGCACGGGTATGATTTAAAATGAATCTCATGATAGCTTTTCAGATTTCCTACCGTAAAAGAAAATTGAAATCTATCCGAAGTAGATATTTTACACTTTAAAATTTACGCATACTCGTACTAGCGTGTACAATTTAAATGCGATAGCGAGAAATAATAAAAAAAAAACGATAAGAATAAGTCCACGTCTGTTGCCAATAAGGGTGTTGATGCACAAAATCAGCGAGGACTTTGGTACAACAGAAAGTGTCAGGTTTTGTGACCTTCGCTTGGTTGCTTCGGTCACTAGTGAGGATAAGTACGTAAATGAATAGAGACAGAGAAGCAAACACAGGATGTACGTGGTTCACCCAGATTGGCTACGTCCACGGAGTAGAGGAGTTCTCATTAATTGTGAAGGGTTTACACAAATACATAGGTTCAAGCTCTGGTTTAGTGAGTTCTAGTGAATAGTTTAGTACAAAATGACATTAGAGATTATTGTGGGAGTATGACCCCTATTTATAGAAGAGAGTTTCTAGCTTTGTTCTGACATTGACACGTGTTGTGTTGTGATTGGCTTCTGATGTTGACACGTGTCGCGATGTGGTTGGCTTCTGATGTCGACACGTGTCGCATTGTGATTGGCCTCCTGGTTGAAGGGAAGCTCTTCTGGATCCTTGACGGTATAACGTTGACCGGTGCTCAGTAGTTTCGGGATTGGTCAAGTATGGTACAAACAGTGCTCCCCTAAGTTCTCGAGTGAGGGAAGCTCCTCGGTTGGGGACTTGCAAGATCCAAGCCGCTGAGTAATCACGAAACTTCTAAGTACCGAGGTGTGGTATCGTCTTCACTTGCCTTATCTTTCTCATAGGTAGATGTGGCATCTTCTCTGGAAGTACGCTTCCTCCATTCAGGGGTGGCGTCCTTAACCGGTGGAGATGCACAAGGTAATGTATCAATTTCACTTGAAGCTTACTCGTAGTTTCGGGCTTGGTCAAGTGCGATACAAACCCT
Source organism: Malus asiatica (assembly GCA_033882615.1). Lineage (NCBI taxonomy): Eukaryota > Viridiplantae > Streptophyta > Magnoliopsida > Rosales > Rosaceae > Malus > Malus asiatica. The sequence continues at coordinate 43,479,905 of CM066503.1, read as the reverse complement.
ATAGTAGGAGTCCCCCAAGTCGCCGAGCTAGGAGATCTGTCGAAGGAGGTAACCGACAAGGTAAGCAGTCAGGCTTCCAAGCAAGCAACCCAGGATCGGAAGTTCGACTTCGGCTTCCGGTTGATTGTTCTCCTTCTCCTTGTCTCTCATTCAACTGCCAGGATAAGGAGAAACAAATGGATAAGAGATGATATGAGATACGTTTGCTTTTGAAGAAGTAACTTTCCACAGGCTTATTCTTGAACTGTACTGGAGGGTTTTCTGGTTCCCTCCAGAGTATAAGGCCGACTCAAGAATTTGAGGGTCAAAACAAGTTCATCAAATCTAGAGTATGATCGACCCTGATGATATGGGATACTCTTGCTGTTGACAAAGTAGTGAATGTGGTATGGCGAGGTTTTGCTCTTCGGCGGCGGTGCTAGTGAAAGGTTGTTGGAGCTTCTCGTGTTGTAGTGATCTGTTTTAGCTCATCGTTGAACATTCTGCTTCAATCTTTTGCCTGGCAGAAGTGGTGTGTACCCTTTGCATTTAAATGGTCCTTCAGAACATTCCTTCCTAGTGACTCATCCACGCTTGGCAGCTTCAGTGTAAAGAGCCAATATCTGATCAACTGTCATGAGATATTTGCCGGTGGAATTCGTGACCTTGACAGCAGTTGAGGATGAGTAGTCGAGAGCAATGTTGAGTAAGCAACCAGGCAAAGGTCTCAGGCAGTCAGTTCCAGATTGGGGGTTTGATTTCAGGTTCCGACTGACTGCTCTCTTTCTCCTTGTCCTGCAGGTGTGGACAAGGACAAAGACAAGGACAAGGAGAAAGCATGATATGGGATACTCTTGCTTTCAACCTTGATGATATGAGATACTCTTGTTCTTGGTGTGGCTTATTTGCTGAGGTATTATCGGGGGGAAATAAAGCTGAGTATTTCGAGAGGTTATGTAGAGGGTGCCTTCTCGAATGCGAGAAAGGGTTAAGCATTTTTGTAGGTTTGCCTGTCCATTGAGGAGGGAGGTCGATGTATATAGGGATTTCCCAATAACAAGTAGTAATGTTATTCCTTTACCCTTCTTGGTCACAGCAATGTAGTGGGAGCTGCCAGCTTCACGTGTTTTAACTTTGTCAGAGCACTTTGAAAAAGTGGTATGTGGTATCTGGAAAGCTGATGTTACGTGTGAAGATTACAGACAAGCTTTATCTAAGGAAATATGGCTCTCGAAGTTCTGAGAGTTGTGCCTCTTCGGTTTTCGAACAAGCAATCCCGTCGAGGATCTGACTCTCGAGATTCGGAAAGCGGTGCTACTTCGATTTTTGAGAAAGTAATTATGTTGGGAGTCTTTTCTCGAATGTGAATAAAGGTTGGACGTTCTTGCCAACCTGTCTTGCCGCAAAACACGGAGGTCGACACACTTAGGGACTTTCCAGTTGTCAAGCAGTGGTGATGTTCCTTTACCCTTATGGGTAATAGTAGGGTAGCTGGAACTTCGAAATTCTCGTGCCTAAACTTTGTCAGAGATCTTTGACAAAGTTATATGTGGTACCCGAGGAGTTGATGGTGCATGTGGAGAGCGGTGATTGAACAGTAAGATTCACGTGCTTTCTACTTCACCAGAAATCTTCGACAGATTGCCCGTAATTTCCGCAAAGCTGAGTGTGCATGTGACAGGTGCTGACGAGGCTGAAAAAGCAGGTGCTTCTTCGATTTCTGAGATCGGCCCTCGTGGTCTCTGAGCAGCCCAGCTTTTGAGAAAGCAAATGCCTCTTCGATTTCTGAAGCTCCGTCGAGTGCAGATTTTTATAGAGGTTGGCATTAAGTTCCACAGCACACTTGAATCTCTACCAGTAGAAGCTCCCTTCTTGCACTTCTATGATTTTGATTTGTCTGACCTCTTCCCTCTTCAACACATTTGAAAATGTCTGGCCCCTCTAACCGTCGTTTTGATTTGAATCTTGCTGAAGAGGCAGACACGCCTTCTCCAGACAACATATGGCGCCCATCCTTCATATCCCCTACTGGTCCTCTTACCGTTGGGGATTCTGTGATGAAGAATGATATGACCGCTGCGGTGGTGGCCAGGAACCTTCTCACTCCTAAAGATAACAGACTACTTTCCAAACGGTCTGATGAGTTGGCTGTTAAGGACTCTCTGGCTCTTAGTGTTCAGTGTGCAGGTTCTGTGTCTAATATGGCCCAACGCCTATTTGCTAGAACCCGCCAAGTTGAATCATTGGCTGCTGAAGTGATGAGTCTCAAACAGGAGATTAGAGGGCTCAAGCATGAGAATAAACAGTTGCAACTGCTCGCCCATGACTATGCTACAAACATGAAAAGGAAGCTTGACCAGATGAAGGATCCGGATGGTAAGGTTTTACTTGATCATCAGCGGTTTGTGGGTTTGTTCCAAAGGCATTTATTGCCTTCGTCCTCTGGGGCTGTACCTGGTAATGAAGCTTCAAATGATGAACCTCCAATGCCTCATCCTTCTGGGGTTTTGTCAAGTACTGAGGCTCTGGATAACCACCCTCCGGTGCTTTCTCTTTCTGGGGCTCTACCGACTGCTGAGACCTCCCCTAAGCAACCTTTGTGAAGGCTCCCTTTTGTTTGTTTATTTTGACTCATGTATATGTACATATTTGTGGCTTATCGAAAATACTAATAAATAAGCTTTGCTTCATTTCAACATCTTGTGTTAAATACACCAAAGCCTTCTTCAGAAAGTTCTTTGAATTTTTTCTTTTGTTGAAACCTGTATTGTTGAAGCTTTGTGAGTGAAGCGTGTAGTTTGAGGTAGTGTTCCCTTAATTTCCCGAGTGAGGAAAACTTCTCAGTTGGAGACTTGAAAAATCCAAGTCACTGAGTGGTTGTGAGATTGCCGAGTATCAAGGTGCAGTAGCATATGGTGGGAGTCCCCCAAGTCTTCAGGCGAAGAGAGTTGCCGAATGAGGTGTCTCGCTTGTTACTAATTTGTCAAAGTAACGAATCCTTGTTGCGATGTCACACATTCGTATATGCCTTATCTAAAAATATTTCCAACTTTTGTGTGTTTGATGCTGCATGCTATTGACTAGACAAGATCAAGTGCAATTAGTAGCTTTTCTCTCTTTTTCATCTTTTCTTTGGTGGAATTGCTGTTCGTTTCCACTAATCAGCCTGAGTGGATGCAAGATAACACCATTCTCTAGAGCTCAGATTGCAAAGTCGTCTTCATGAAAGTTGTTCCTTATTTTGTGAACTACAACATATCCAAATTTGAGATCCATCGGAGTAGTACAACTTCAGAAATTCAAGTATGATGAGTAACTGTTCATCAATTTTCTGTTAACCCGTCAAACTTGTTGTGAGCTTCGAAACTCCATTTTCTCTTGTTCCGATCAATATACTTTCTTCATCGAAGTTGTTCCTCATCATCTCTTCCATAACATATCAAAAATTCAGAACAAACTAACGGTTGAATATGTCCAGATCTTCGAAACACTGCAGCAGCTTTGAAGCTTGCAGAAATCTGACCGTCATGTTTGGAGCTTCAACACTCTAACTTCCGTCGCTTGAATAGAAAAATTTCCTTCGTGAAAGTTGTTCATCTGCTCAAGAACTATAAGATGTCCAAAATTCAGCTCCACTGGAATTAGCTTCGCACTATCTTGATGAAGAGTGTGTGAAGCTTTTATGTGTTTTGGTGTTGAAATTTGGTATTGTAGGTGAAGTTTTGGTGTTGAAGCTTGATAGGTGAAGCTTTGGGGTTGAAGCTTGATAGGTGAAGCTTTGGTGTTGAAGCTTTATAGGTAAAGCTTTGGGGTTGAAGCTTGATAGGTGAAGCTTTGGTGTTGAAGCTTTATAGGTGAAGCTTTGGTGTTGAAGCTTTATAGGTGAAGCTTTGGTGTGAAGCTTTGGTGTCACCATAAATGGATTGTGCTTCACACTATCTTGATGAACATAGTGCGAAGCTTGTGAGATTGATATGTGTCCTCCATTGATGAAGCTTTTGTTGGCACCATAAATTGATTGTGCTTCGCACTATCTTGATGAACATAGTGCGAAGCTTGTGAGATTGATATGTGTCCTCCATTGATGAAGCTTTTTTTTTTGGGAAAACTAGAAATTTGAAAATGTGGGAAAGACAACGTATACAAATTTTGCTTCCCTACTGTTAAGCGAGAGATTGTGATGCAAGCCACATCTTGTAGTAGTAGAAGGTTTGGATGAACCATATAAATTGAATTTGCTTCGAACAGTCTTGATCAAGAGCGTTTGAAGCTTTCTATGAGTTGTAGTGTTTGCATTGTTACAGAGGAGAAATGTCTGAAGCAGATGCAAGAGGGCTGAAGAGCTTGATCTTCGTATACCATGCATTGAAGCCATTGTTGGCTTGCAATAAGACATTGTTGGTGACTATAGCTCTTGTTAGGCATAAGTGCTCCCCTAGTTGAGTTGTAAAGCTTGATGGTTTTTGATTATTTGTGAATGCTAGGAGTTCACATGTACAAGTTGTACCACTCGTCTTCTGGTTAATGGAATGAATGGTAGGTTGCTTTCATCACTTGGTTGATGGTACGAATGTAAATTCCTTAATCACCTTTCATCACATTTCATCACCTGGTTGGTGACATGAAGGAGAGTACGCGTTGTACATTTCATCACCTGGTTGGTGGCATGAAGGAAAGTACGCGTTGTACATTTCATCACCTGGTTGGTGGCATGAAGATGAGTTCATTCTTCACCTGATTGGTGATAAGGGTGGCAAGTTTCCAAATAATATTAGAGTACGGGTTGTACATTTCATCACCTAGTTGGTGGTACGAAGGTGAGTTCCTTCATCACCTAGTTGGTGAGAATAAGGGCAAGGTGTCGAGGCACATTGTGGCAAATGTCGAATGACACAAAGTGTGTTGAACCCTTTCGAAGCACAGTTGGCTTATGTATGGATGTGTTGGAATGTATGATGTTTATGCATGAATGTGTTGGAATGTATGATGTTTATGTATGAATGTATTGGAATGTATGATGTTTATGTATGAATGTGTTGGAATGTATGATGTTTATGTATGAATGTGTTGGAATGTATGATGTTTATGTATGAATGTGTTGGAATGTATGATGTTTATGTATGAATGTGTTGGAATGTATGATGTTTATGTATGAATGTGTTGGAATGTATGATGTAGATCCTTTGTATAGTCTTGTTGACACATACTTAGATTTTGTTTTGTATTGGAAACATTTGCGTTGAAGCTTCAACACTTGAGTGTTTCATTGCTCAGAATGGAAAAGAGTTTATGGCCGAGTTAGCTAAATCACCTCTTTATTGAATTCATATCAAATGGTCTTTGTTACATAGGATGCCGAATGGCTGTAGCTTAACACTTGTACAATGTGAGTCTATTTGTAATAGTACTTCAAGTGGTCAGCATTCCATAGATGGTCGAGGGTCTTGCCGTCGGAGTTTCTGAGCTTGTAGGAGCCAGGACGGCTGATGCCGACGACCTCGAACGGTCCGTCCCAGTTAGGACTGAGTGTTCCTTCACTCGGGACTCTATCACAGAGTAATCTTTTCTTCAGTACCCAGTCTCCCACTTTGAAAGAGCGAGGTTTGACCCTTGAGTCGTAGTAGTTGGAGATGTGCTGCTTGTAGGCGACATTCCTCAGGTGAGCTTGATTTCTGTGTTCCTCGACTAGATCCAGGTTGAGGGTGAGTTGCTTGTCGTTCTCACTCTGTATGTAGTTCTGGATTCGGTATGTTGCTTGCTCAAGCTCAACTAGGACAACTGCTTCTGTACCAAAAGCAAGTGAGAATGAAGTTTCTCCTGTGGAAGTCCGATATGAAGTGCGGTATGACCAAAGGACTTGGGGTACGAATTCTGGCCAACAACCTTTAGCTTTGTCTAAGCTAGTTTTCAGAGTGCGCTTGATTATTTTGTTAACGGCCTCGACTTGTCCGTTAGACTGGGGATGGGTTGGAGAGGCAAAACATAAGTTGATGTTGAACTTAGAGCAGAACATCTTGAACTTCTTGTTGTCGAACTGCCGCCCATTGTCCGTGACTATCGCATTGGGAATGCCGAATCTGCAGAGGATGTTCTTCCATACGAAGTCTTCTATTTTTCCCTCAGTAATGGTTGCCAAGGGTTCTACTTCAGCCCACTTTGTGAAGTAGTCAACTGCAACGATTGCATAGCGGACCTTGCCTTTCCCTGCAGGCATTGGGCCGATCAAATCAAGTCCCCATTGGGCGAAGGGCCAAGGGCTGATCATAGGAGTGAGCGGCTCGGGAGGGGAGTGAGGGATAATTGCGTAGCGTTGACACTTATCACATGAGCGAGATATTCTGATGGCATCTTGGTGGAGTGTTGGCCAATAGTATCCTTGGCGAAAAGTCTTGTGTGCTAGGGATCGAGACCCAGCATGATCTCCGCAGACTCCTTCATGTATTTCCCGAAGGACAATTTCCGCCTCCGCAGGTGTAAGGCATCTTAGGTATGGCAGGGTGAAACCGCGCTTGTAGAGTTGGTCATTAATGATTAGGTAGCGGGGAGACTTGTATCGAATCTGCTTAGCTTGGACTTTGTCAATTGGGAGGGTGCCATGAGCAAGGAATTTATAAATTGGGGTGATCCAACTATCTTCTTGTTGTAAATTGCACACCTCCGCGACCATGGTGCTTGGTTCTGCCAACAATTCGACATGAATTTTTCTCCCAATCTTATCTTCCACTGCCGAGGCGAGGTGAGCCAAAGCGTCTGCATGACTATTTGCCGCTCGAGGAACTTGGGTGATCTGGTAGTGGAAGTGCTTGAGCAAAAGTCGCGTTTGCGCAAGATATGCTGCCATTGAGCTATCCTTAGCATCAAAGTTGTTTGTGACTTGGTTGACCACTAATTGGGAGTCACTGAAGATATCAATTCGTTTAACCCCAAGGTGTTTGGCCAAACGTAAGCCTGCTAGAAGGGCTTCGTATTCGGCCTCGTTGTTCGATGCCTTGAATTTGAAACGAAGAGCGTATTCCATCGCCACTTTGTCGGGGGTAGTGAGGACTAATCCTGCTCCGCAGCCCTGTTGGTTGGATGAGCCATCAACTTACAGACTCCATGCTGGGGTCGTTGATTCTACTTTCTAAGCTTCCGATGGTAATGAAGCTACTGCTTCAGGTGTAGAAGCAATGTCAACAGGATATGTGAAGTCGGCGATGAAATCTGCTACTGCTTGACCTTTTTCGGCTGGTTTTGGTTCGTAGGAGATGTCAAACTCACCCAATGCTATCGCCCATTTGATCATTCGTCCAGACATGTCAGGACTCTGGAGTATCTGTCGAAGAGGGTGATTGGTAAGCACGATGATGGCGTGTGCTTGGAAATAAGGGCGAAGTTTCCGAGCAGACATGACCAATGCTAGAGCTAATTTCTCAATGTTGGAGTATCGTGTCTCCGCATCTTGTAGGGCCTTGCTAGCGTAGTAGACGGGCCGTTCGACACCACTGTCCATTCGAATAAGAACAGAACTGACTGCTGAAGCCGAAACCGATAGATAGATGATGAGAGTGTCACCAACTTCTGGTTTGGAGAGCAGAGGGGCTTTACTCATGTACTCTTTGAGGTTCCTGAATGCCTTGGCACATTCCTCTGTCCATGTAATGTTCTTCTTATTTCCCTTGAGTGCTTTGAAGAAAGGAGCACATCTGTCTGTGGCCTTAGAGATGAATCTGGTTAAGGCTGCCACCTTGCCAGTAAGGCTTTGGATGTCTTTTGAAGTTATTGGCTCTTTCATGTTGAGGATTGCTTTGATCTTTTCAGGGTTAGTTTCAATGCCTCGTTGGCTAATCATGAAGCCTAAGAATTTTCCAGAGCCCACGCCGAAGGCACATTTGTTGGGGTTCAACCTCATTCGATACCTCTTTAGAATGGTGAAAGTTTCAAATAGGTTGGTGATGTGTTGGTCAGCATGTTTGCTTTTGACTAGCATATCATCAACGTAAACTTCCATGCTCTTCCCAATTTGTTCGGTGAACATTGAATTGACCAGTCTCTGATAAGTTGCTCCTGCATTCTTTAGGCCGAAAGGCATGACTTTATAGCAATATAGTCCCCTGTCAGTAGTGAAGGCCGTGTGTTCTTGGTCTGAGGGGTTCATGAGGATTTGGTTGTATCCTGAATAAGCGTCCATGAAGCTCAAGAGCTCACACCCTGCCGTAGAGTCTATAAGTCTATCAATGAGAGGAAGAGGGAAACTATCCTTCGGGCATCCTTTGTTTAGGTCGGTGTAGTTGACACACATTCTCCACAAGACCTTTTGAAGCAGGAGACTTTCCTTGGTCGGATTTTTCTTAACAAGGACAACATTTGCTACCCATGTTGAGTAATTGACTTCACGGACGAAGCCTATGTCCTTGAGTTTTTCAACTTCTGCTTTCATCGCCTCATATCGTTCAACATCATAAGATCTTCGCTTCTGTTTTACTGGTTTGGTCTTGGGATCAATACTCAAGTGGTGACAAATGATATCGGGAGAGATGCCCGGCATATCTTTATATGACCAAGCGAAGACCTCGGCGTTCTCTTGTAAAAATGAGATCAGCGACAACCGAATGGGTGGTGACAAAGTGGTGCCAATCTTCACCATGCGATCTGGATAGTCTTTGGAGATAGAGACATTCTCTAACTCTTCAGCGGGTTGTGCTTGCTGGGTGAAGGAGTCATCTCGAGGGTCGTCGGGTTGACTATTGCTATCATGAAAATCTGAGTTGGATTCATCTGGACTGGTCTTTACGACTTGGTTATGTATAAAGAGAGTCTCCTTGGGGACAGGCAGGTGTTATTGTTTGACTGAAGTGTTGTAACATGATCGAGCACTAAGTTGATCTCCCCTGATGTACCCATTGCCGAAAGGGGTTGGAAACTTCATCAACAACATATGTGTGGATACCATGGCCTTGAGATCATTGATGCTTGTGCGCCCAAAGATGACATTGTATGCCGTCGGGCAGTTGACCACTAGGAAGTTAGTGGTAATAGTAGCTGTGTAGGGGCCTGTACCAATGGTGAAGGGTAAGTGTATACTCCCTAAAGGTTGCACGATATCGCCAGAGAAGCTTATCAGAGGAGAAATCGAGCGATCGAGCAAGTGTTCAGCTACATTAAGTGCCTTGAAAGCTTCAGCAAACATGATATTGACTGAAGCACCTGTGTCTATCAGGATTCGTTTCACATCAAAATTTGCTATGTGAGCTTCCACGATCAGCGGGTCATTGTGAGGGTAGATGATACCTCTTTCTTCCTCAGGGTAGAAACATATTGGATCCCAGTTAGGCTTTTGATACTTGCCTCCTCTGATGTCTTCCACGTGAAACACTTGATGGCCAGGTCTCAAAGTTCGTTCACTGCTTTTCATGGCCCTATTGGAAGATTCAGACATGGGTGTGCCGCCGCTTATGGAATATATCACATTCACCTGGCGTTGGTTACGGTTATCCCTTGGAGGGTGAAGGATGAACTGATCAATTTTTCCTTCACGTGCCAAAGCTTCAATATGGTCACGGAGGATAATGCACTTCTCACTATCATGGCCATTATACTCGTGGTAGCGGCAAAACATGCCCGTGTTCTTCGTGGACTTGTAATCTGGCTGTCTTGGCTTTGGCTTTGGTATCAGGTGAGCTATACTGGGGTAGATGGCAGCACATGTAGCGTTCAAAGAGGTGTACGTCTCATACCTCGGGGTAGGGCCTGTCTTGACACGTGATTGGCCCACTGCGTTAACTGCCTGGGGGCGGGCATTATTGTGACGATATCCTGAGTTATCGCGATAATGCCCCTTATTCTTTTTATTAAAATGAGATTGGTGAGGATGGAAGTCTTTCCTTTTGCCCTGAGATTGATATGTCTGCTAACTTGGCGAAGCATTAAATGGGGCAGGGGGTGTGCTGCTACCATTTGGAAGGTTGAGGTCTTTTCATTTGGTTGGATCTGGCCTTCACTCCCTACTTGCTGATAAGGGGTGACTGTAGGGGGTTTCCCTTGATATGTCCTTGCCTCGGCGGAGGCATGGTTGTAAGCTTGTGTCATCACCTCAGAGTAAGTCTTCCAAGTGTTGGCAATGATCATGTACTTGAAGAAACAGTCACGTAAGCCTGCCGTGAAAGCCTTGAGGGCGGTCTTGTCATCTGCCTCAGCGCAGCGAGAATACTCATGGCTGAAGCGGCTAGCGTACTTTCGTAATGACTCGTCCGACTTCTGGCGAATAGTGTACAAGTCATCTGCGGAATGCAAGCGATCGGTCTGGAAGATGTGTTGAGAGACAAACAGCTTCCTCAACTCTTCAAATGAGTCTACTGTCTCAGGTGGAAGACGGCAATACCAGTTTAACGCTCCGCCAGAGAGGGTGGAGGGGAAGAGAAGGCACCGTTCTTCGTCGGTGTGTCCCCGGTATACCATGGTGGACTCAAAGAGGTTAAGGTGTTCAATCGGGTCTTCCCTTCCAGTATAGAGTTGTAAGTCAAGCTTCTGCTTTGTCTTCGCTTGGAGGGGAGTGTTGAGGATCCTTCTTGTGAGAGGGCCAGGCTTGGGTTGGTTCCAGTCAGGTATCTCGGCTTGACGTTCAGCCTTCAGCTTGTTTACTTCCTCAATGAGCTGCAGGACAAGGGGGTCCTGAGCGGAGTCGTGCACCACCAAAGTTTTCTTCTTTAAATCCCCATCGCCTCTTGGAAGTAGGAAAGTTTGATCAAGATAACGTGATCTTTCTCTGGACTCGCCACATTGACTTCTAGAGTGAGTATGTCGGAATGTTTCCGAGTCCCCAGTACCTTCATATTCTTCTGGGACTTGTTGCCCATTCTCTAGATTGGTGGCTGGCCTGGGTCGTGGAAGAGGACCGAGTCTTTCAGAAACCCTTAGGTCATTGATCTTCGAGCTTATGTGGATGGGATTCTCTCGACGTTGCTTTAGGAAGTCTCGACAATCACGATAGACAGCTTTTGATCCTTCCACTCCCTCTGTGAGAAGGTGTTTTCCTCTACTTCTCCTGCTTCGGGTTGAAGCAGCTGGGTTGAGAGAAGTCTCATGTTGATTATCACATTGATGTGTAGCTCGATCCCTATCAGGGATGTCCGTGTCGGATATCGGCGACCCTCCGTGTTGGGGGGCATTCAGTTGATTGTTGACCTCAATAGGGGCGACGAGCTTATGTGTTTAAGCCTGCCTAGCCTCGTGAAGCATCTCGAAAAGTTTTTCATATTGTTCCTGGAGGACTTCATTCTTCATCGCTATCTTGTTGTTCTGAACCTCTAGCTCATCGACTTTAGCTTGAAGAGTAACTCTATTTCCTTCCTGCTTTCGTTGCTTCATACTAGGTCCAGCGGCGGTGTCATTCTGTGTGTTGTGGCTTCTTTCGCTCCCCATGTCGGAGAGAGATGCTTGGCCAAAAGAAAGTGTACGAATGGTGGAAACCAGCTTGACAGAGCTGTAGAGAGTAGGAATAAGTGTGTTTCCCACAGACGGCGCCAAATGTTGATGCACAAAATCAGCGAGGACTTTGGTACAACAGAAAGTGTCAGGTTTTGTGACCTTCGCTTGGTTGCTTCGGTCACTAGTGAGGATAAGTACGTAAATGAATAGAGACAGAGAAGCAAACACAGGATGTACGTGGTTCACCCAGATTGGCTACGTCCACGGAGTAGAGGAGTTCTCATTAATTGTGAAGGGTTTACACAAATACATAGGTTCAAGCTCTGGTTTAGTGAGTTCTAGTGAATAGTTTAGTACAAAATGACATTAGAGATTATTGTGGGAGTATGACCCCTATTTATAGAAGAGAGTTTCTAGCTTTGTTCTGACATTGACACGTGTTGTGTTGTGATTGGCTTCTGATGTTGACACGTGTCGCGATGTGGTTGGCTTCTGATGTCGACACGTGTCGCATTGTGATTGGCCTCCTGGTTGAAGGGAAGCTCTTCTGGATCCTTGACGGTATAACGTTGACCGGTGCTCAGTAGTTTCGGGATTGGTCAAGTATGGTACAAACAAAGGGCATAATCGTTAATACATATACTCGGGGAGAAATTACATAGGAAAATTTGGGACGAGTCGCCACAATTTTCTTTTTATTGGCTTAGCCGTTTCTAATTTATATGCCATAAAATGTAGAATTTGGTGAGGTGCACAAAGTTAACTTTGATAAAATATTGAAAAGCATTAGGGTGAGTTGGTTGCACCGGACTGTCTCGGACTGGACTAGCAGCAAGAACTAAGCTGGACTGGCTTAGACTAGACTAAGCTGGACTAGCTTAGTGAAGAGTTTGGTGCAGTGTCGGACTAAGAAGCAGGATAATGAAAACAATACTTTTCACCAGATTTGTGTTTGCTTAGACTAGGACTACATTATTGTTCTATTTTCATAGCTCCAATTACCTGTAACCAATGCCCAAATTTTTGCCATATATATTATGAATCATAAAAAAAAAGGACAATTGTTTTGTTTTTAGTACTAGCTAATAGAATTGGTGACACACCCCGATTCTAGAATCAAGACGTGTTGGCCGTCACGTGAGCGTGACGTAACCAAAAGTGCGACGCGGAAGCAGTAGATAAGAGAAATACAAAGAAATAAAAACCAAATACTAACAATAAAATCCAACTAACAAGCTAGAGTAAGTTTAAGTATGAAACACACATATTTAGAGCATAAGTACTAGGTGCAGTCAACTAGGACCATAACTAAATTACAACACCTGCAGGTGAGTCCTACATATATGTAGTCTGTCAGTATGCCGTGGGAATCCTCGTGGGCCACCAACGCTGCTATCTAGAACCTGGAGAGGCGCAAAACAAAATTGAGTTGTCAGTAAAACCAAAGTTTTACTAAAACATTTCAAATAATAACATTTCTAACCCCTTGCTGTAAAACCTGTATACTTTCCCAGAAAATAACATAATATGCTTATACTTCTTCAAATATCTCAACTCACCAATCTTTATCAAAACCCAGAAAATATGCCATGCCATAAATGTCAATAACAGATTAAGAATGCATCAATATAACAGGTGACATAATGAATCAACCAGAGACCCTGCAGTTGGTCCTGTACGGTTAATTCCATAGCTCAATATCCAAACCAACTGGAGTCCCCACGGTGACCTGTACGGCACTACTCTGCACATAAGTCAGAACTACCTGAAGTAGTCTGTACGACAAGAATGGTGTAATAATACGCTCTAGTGCTTCTCTCATCAATCATATGTGCACATAATCTAAGGTTACCTACCAGTCGGAACCACCTCTAGTGATTTGTACGACTAGCATGTCGGAACCCTCTCATGGTCTGTACGACATGCACCTACTTAGATCCAAGGTGAGCGTGCGGTGCGATGAATATTATAAGCACTAACACCAGGGGTGCAGGTTATGAGCTCTCAACACAATTCACATTACAATAATTCATATGAATAACAGAAAACTCACCTGATACTCACCTATGCGTCCACAGCACCATTTCATATATATATGCATCAATTACTAATTCATATAATTCATCATATGCATGCATGGCATTTTAAAAACATACTTTCATTTAAATTCAATTTCTGGGAAATTCAGTAGTATATAAGTAATAACAAAAAATAACTGCCCACTCACTGATAGGTCGAAGGGTCGTAACCCTCATGACGTCCTTCAATGCACTCGTCCTCGGGATAGGTATCACCTATATGCGAAACAACTATAAAAACGTTATTTAAAGCACATAACCGACAATACGTAATAACTTCTCATACGATGCTCAATTTGGGTATATGAATATACCACAGTGACCTACTCGACGTCACGGACGTCGAGGTATTTTTAGAAAAAAATTTCGAGGCTGCACGCGCCCTCACACACCGGACTGGTTTTGCCGGTCGTCTAAAAACTAGAGATTTTTCAATCTCCTTGTTCTCCATCATTTCTCAACCATTTTTCACGCGTTTTATATCAAAATGAAGCCCTAAGCATGTAGAATCACGTTGTACTAGTTTAAGGCTCTAAAAATGACGAAATCTCACCGGAGAAATTCCAAGAAAACAGGCCAACTTCAAACTCAGTGATCCCGACGTCCAAAACCTTCAAACTAAGCACTCCAAGCTTCCTTAGGACCTCACTAAGTTCACTGTAAGCTTAGAATTCCCTGAAAATCAACAATTCACGTATGCATGAACAATACTCAAATCGGACCTCGAGTTTTCAACGTGATATCGAGGGTTCTAAGTTCTAAAAATTGTACCATTCGAATCAGGAGGTTGAAAGGATGAAGAACCTGTTGGAAATATGCCCTGAAAGTCAATCTTTGGAAGAAACCTTTCAGGACAATGAATGTGTGTATAGATGACTCTTATACATCAAAAGGCAAAGGTACTAATTAGGACTATCTCAATAAATGATATATGTCCTAAATAGTGAATCCATGGACAATGGATCGATGTAAGAAGTAATCTACTGATGTTAGACTACAGAGACCTTCTTTACATAACCATCATGTCCAAAAGGTTCCTGGTCATATGATTGTCAGAGGGATAATGACAATGCAAAGACCAGTACATACTATGTCCCCTTCAATTGGAAGGATGGAAAGTCTCATCCCATTCGTGTAGTGACACTAAGACAGGTATGTAGGTGCTCATTAAGGGAATGAGTTCACTGAACACAATCGAATGAGAGTACTTGCATGGAGGTCTACTCACATGTCAAGCAAGTAACTCTAATGGTTGGAATAATGTAAGTAGTCCTTTGACCTGAGGCATCATAGTTGTCTTGTGGTTAGGTGCTTGATCTTTGATTATGTCAAAGTCACTCCATCCGCGGGTGTCCACAACATAGTTAGGGTTAAGTCACTTAGCCATGGAGGCAAGTGAATGCGCAACAAGGGATCTCTAATCCTCGTTATGAGAGGTTGAATACTCTAAGATATGATTCGGGAATCTTCGGCCGAAGTATCGAGCGTAATAAAGGAAAGCGTTCCTATACGACTCAATTGAATCATATAACATGGAATAATCACATTAGGGGTTTGACATAATATATCCATACCCTAATAGTGTGATTGAGAGTATTGTTTTAGAGAAGGATCGAATTACATTGTAATTCCAACTGAATAGGTTCTCCGAACAAATTCTACATTAGCTTGGGTAGCCATGAAATATGGTTACATGTCACTCATGGCTTGTGAGTTCTTCTAGATGATTAAATAAGTAGTCGTCAAAGAAGATGAAGAATTAAAAGTAAGCTTTAACTCACTAAGTGATTGGATTAAATATAATCAATTGAATTGGTGCCAATCACCTCACTACCTTGCTAATTAGAACCTAAAATGATTGTACACCGATACACTCTTGTAGTGAGACAACTAATGGATGATGGAAATAATTAATTGGATTAATTAAGTGTTGTGATTAATTAGAAAGTCTAAAGAAATCATGAAAGCGATAAAAGATCGTTTTGGGCTTAAAGAAAAATTCGGGTTCATTTGGGCTTTTATTCAAGCATATGATGACTTGAAATGATAAAAGCCCAAAGCCCAAAATAACACTTAGGGGGCCGGCCAAAGAGGGAGAGAGAAAGTCAAGTTGTTGACTTGTTTCTTTGTGTTATAAAAGGAACTTTATAGTGAAAAGTTGAATTAGGGTTTTGTGAGTTAATTTTCACCAAAATTGAGAAAAACACAGTCTCTCTCTCTACTCACAAGGCCGCCCACCAAGAGGAGTTCTAGCTAATCATCTTTTCTCCTTTTGGTCATTCCTCCATCCATCTCACTACACTAGTGGGTGTGGATCTTTAGAGGTCTTCTACCTTGGAGACTGATGCGATGAAAGTTAAGCACTCAAATTAAACCCTCTTGTTGTCAAATTGTAGTACAAATGCAAGTAGGGATCGTTCTAAACCGGGGATTAGGAGGGCTTGCTAAAACCTCTAAACTAACTCAAAAACACAAAAACAAAGTTAAAGACGTTTGAATAGACTTAAATAACTCAAAGACACTTAAAGCTGCCTAAAAACCCAAACTAGGCAGTTTCGGACTCTAACACCACTTTGGACGAATTTAGTGTTTTGACTTAAATCAAAACACTCTAAAACACAAACAAAACCTATTTTAAACAATTTGAAACAAGAAAGTAAAATGGGGGTTTTTGATTTGGATGAATTTGAAATAAACAAGCAAGTTATAAAACTAGGCAGATTATAAAATGAATTTGAGAAATAAAATGATGGATGGATTAGTTAGAGGTCTGTTCTTCACACATGACACACTTGTACATGAATTGATTTCCAATTGCTTTTCAATAAACTATGATGCTCAACACCCCAGATTAACCGTGTGAAGGAAAAATTTTGTTTTAGCTAAGAACAAGTAAGAACATTTGAATACATATGCAAACTATTAACACTTTAAAGTAGGCATGCATTCAAAAACAATTCATAAAACCCATGACTTTCAAAGCCTAGTATATGGTGAACCAATAAACTCTTTCACAACATTAAAGAGAAATAAAGATTTAGAGTTTCTTTACCCTTGAAGCTCATCCTTGTTTACACAAGGGATTCACCCAAGTGGAGGGCCTTCAAGTCACCTCCTTGCTCCTTGGATATTGCTTGTGATTTCCTTCTCCTTTTGTGCTCCTTTGGTCCTTGAGGATGAAAGGAAAGGATTTCCAAAAACACCAAAGGTTTGGTGTCTCTAAGTCTCCACACCAAGGGTTAAGTGTGAAGATGAAATGGATGACTTAGAGAAGAAAAGATTGCTAGATTAATCTTCCCTAAGGGCCGGCCTCTTTGTCGAGAGAAAGAGAGAAAATGTTTCACCTCCTTGCCTCAAAGAAAAACCCTAAAGAGAAAAATGCTATAAAGTTACTTTTATAACATTTTTCTTAGGTGAGTGGCAAACTTGTAATTAATCCAAGCTTGCCCATTCACCCTAATGCCCGGCCATATTAATGTTATTGGGCTATTTGCCCATTTTGTTTTAGTTGTCATACAACTTAAACATAATGGGCCTTTTGGACCAAAACGCTTTTGGGCCCCGAAACCCAAAACCAACTTATAAGCCCAATACGAACCTTTCGTAAAATTAATTAACTAATTAATTAATCTTGACCATTCTTCAATTAAACCATTTAATTGCATATCCATTTCATTTAATTTCTTCACTATCACCCTTACTCGGTGTACGATCCATTAGGTTCCATTTAGCGAGGCAGTGGGCGATTGTTACTCTTAACGATCGATTGTGAATTGAAACCACATTTCAATTCTCCCTTTAATTAGTGTTTGCTAATCTTCAAGGCTTCCACAAACCATGAGTGACACCTAGCAGCATATCATGGTTACCCAAGCTAAGTAGAATTGGTTGGAGAACCTATCCAGTTACAACTACAATGCAATACGGTCCTTCTCTAATACAATACTCTTAATCACATTGTTTTAGTGATAGTTTGTTTCATGTCTACTATCCAATGTGATACTTTTCTATATGATTCCGTTGAATATGATTTGGAACAAACTTCCTAAGTCATATTCATTCGCTTTGGCCAAAGACTTTAGAATCATATCTTAGAGTATTCTCCCTCCACCATGGAAGGTTAGAGATCCCTTGTTGTGCATTCATATGCCTACATGATTAGATAGCTTGACCCCAATAATGTCGTGGACACTCCGATGGAATGCCGTTTGACATGATCAAAGATCAAGGACCTAACCATTAGACATCTATGATGCCTCAGGTCAAAGGACTACTTTGCATATTGCAACTTTAGAGTTCTTACATGACATGTATGTTCGAACTCTCTTTTGATCGTTGTTCAGTGTACTCGATTACTCTTTCGAGCACCTATGTGTTTGTCTTAGTGTCCAACACCAAATGACTTGAGACTAGTCATACTCACGCTTGAGTCAACATAACACATACTAAATTAGCGGATTGTCAATACCCAATTGGCAATCCTATGGTTAGGAACGTTTTAGGAATGAACATAAGAGAATGGTCCCGATAATCTAACTTACTTAGATCACTTGTCTCTTAGATCAAATACATCCCTTGGATTCCCTTATTACTTAAAGACATGATACAATAAATAGTGATTAACAATAAGCTTTGCCCTTCATTAAACATATAAAAGTTTAATACATTAAGTATTCCAAAAAGCTATTACATCAAATGAGTGGCTTTGTGGGCATACTTCCAACAATCTCCCACTTGCACTCAAAGCCATCCTCCCATGTATCTAATACCCATCTTTTCCATATGACGGTCAAGCTGGATTTGAGACATTGGCTTTGTCAGTGGATCTGCTACGTTATCGGCTAAAGCAACTTTGAGGATGTTGACTTTCCCCTCGGCAGCATATCTTCTAATGATATTAAAGCGTCTGTCAAAATGCTTGTTCTTTTGATGTGCCCTGGGTTCCTTGGCTTGAGCTATCGCCCCACTATTATCACAGTACAAAGTTACTGGTGATGTAATGGTTGGAACCACTCCAAGTTCAGTGATGAACTTTTTCATCCAGAACGCTTCTTTGCCGGTTTCAGCTGCAGCGACATATTTTGCCTCCGTCGTGGAATCAGCAATTACACTTTGTTTCTTGCTCTTCCAACTGACAGCCCCACCATTCAGAGTGAATACATATCCAAAGTTGGAACTTCTATCATTGCCGTCAGATTGGAAATCTGCGTCTGTATAGGCTTCCACTCGTAACTCTGCCGCTCCTCCATATACGAGGAACATGTCCTTAGTTCTTCTTAAGTACTTAAGGACCGTCTTGACAGCTGCCTAGTGTTCTGGTCCTGGGTTAGATTGATATCGACTAGTAATACTCACAGCATATGCGATATCAGGCCTTATGCATATGATGGCATACATGAGACTTCCTATGGCTGAAGCATAAGGAATAATATTCATTTACCGTATCTCTTCAGGAGTCTTAGGTCCCATGGACTTAGAAAGGTGAATTCCATGTCTCGCAGGAAGAAGACCTTTCTTAGATTGATCCATCGGGAACCTATTTAGCACCTTATCAATGTACATAGATTGGGATAATCCAATTATTCTTCTGGATCTATCACGATATAGCTTTATCCTAAGTACATAAGATGCATCTCCTAAATCTTTCATGTGGAAGGCGAAGGGAAATTTATGAGATTCTAGAATGGGATTTCACAAGTGACTATCATGCATATACAAATCAAATTTAATATACAAAAGCAGCGGAAGCATTTATAACATATTATCAAAGCTATAGTCATGCAAATCCCTTCAAGGTTCATAGGTTTATATATAATGCATCAAAACATTTTACTTAAGAACAAAGTCAAGGAATAGATCTATACCTCTTGATCTAGACTTGAGACCACGGATGGACCACCTCCAAGCCCTTTGTTCCTTGAACTCCTTGAGCCTAGCTTCCCTCCTTGCCTCCTCCACTTTGATAGAATGAGTGCTCCTAGGTTCTCTTCAAGTTTTCAAAGTAGGAAACCTCTAAATATCCTCACCCACTAGTGTAGTGAGAAGGATGAAGGAATAACCAAAAGGGTGTAAGATATGTTAGTAAAAACACCCCTAAGGTGGCCGGCCTTTATAGTGTTAGAGAGCTATTTTTCTTTTGCCTCTTTCTTGTTTTAACACTTCAAAAACCCCTAATGAACAATATCTCTATAAAGTTCCTTATATAGACAAAAGAAACCTAGCCAACAACTTGACTAAATATCTCTCCTCTCCACTTGTACATGGCCGGCCTCTTTTTTGTTTGTTTGGGCTTTGGGCTTTTATTATTTCAAGTCATCCAATGCTTGAATAAAAGCCCAATGGGTTTAGGCCCAATGGGCCCAATTAAACCCGAACGTTTCTTTAAGCCCAAAACGATCTTTATCGCTTTTATGATTTATTTAGACTTTCTAAATTTATCACAACACTTAATTAATCAAATTAATTATTTCCATCATCCATTAGTTACTCACTACAATAGTGTATTGGTGAACAACCTTTTAGGTTCTAATTAGCAAGGCAGTGAGGTGATTGGCACCAATCCAATTGATTATATTTAATTCAATCACTTAGTGAATTGAAACTTCATTTTAATTCACCTTCTTCTTTGATGACTACATTTAATCATCTAGAAGAACTCACAAGCTATGAGTGACATCTAACCATATGTCATAGCTACCCAAGCTAATGTAGAAGTTTATTCGGAGAACCTATTCCGTTGGAATTACAATGTAATTCGATCCTTCTCTAATACAATACTCTTAATCACATTACTAGGGTATGGATATATAATGTCAAACCCCTAATGTGATTATTCCTTCTTATATGATTCTTTTGAGTCGTATAGGAACGCTTTCCTTTTAATACGCTCGATACTTCGGTCGAAGATTCCCGAATCATATCTTAGAGTATTCTTCCTCTCTTATTGAGGATTAGAGATTCCTTGTTGCGCATACACTTGCCTTCATGACTAAGTGGCTTAACCCCGACTATGCCGTTGACGCTTTGATAGAGTGACGTTTGACATAATCAAAGATTAAGTACTTAACCACAAGACAACGACGATGCCTCAGGTCAAAGGACTACTTACATTATTCCAACCATTTGAGTTACTTGCTTGACATGTGAATAGACCTCCATACAAGTACTCTCGTTCGATTGTGTTCAGTGAACTCATTCCCTTAATGAGCACCTACATACTTGTCTTAGTGTCACAACACGAATGGGATGAGACTTTCCATCCTTCCATTTGAAGCAGACACAGTATGTACCGGTCTATGCATTGTCAGTATCCCTCCGACAATCCAATGACCAGGAACCTTTTTGGACATTTGGTTATCTGAAGAAGGTCTTTGTAGTCTAACATCATTAGATTACTTCTTCAATCGATCCATTGTCCATGGATACACTATTTAAGACATATATTGTTTATTGAGATAGTCCTAATTCGTGTCTTTGCCATTTGATGTATAAGAATCATCTATACATCCATTCATTTGTCCTGAAAGGTTTCTTCCAAAGATTGACTTTCAGGGCACCAACAATCTCCCACTTGCACTAAAGTCAATCACTAGTGTATCTTATACATCTTGTTGAGAGAGCTTATGCTCGTAGGTTAACTTGGTTATGTATTAATCCCCTTTTTATTTAAAAGGGATTTTCTTATCAAATGTTTCCAAAACATTTGATGATGTCTCTTTATTGTGTTCGAATATTTTGATGAGACCTTGATTCCATGGCTTGAGCTATCGCCCCATTACATCGTAGTACCATACTAACGACCTTATGGTTTGGATTCAATCATTGGTTCTAAAAGAACCCCTTCCATTCAAAACACCTTTTGAAGCAGTTTCTAAAACTATATATCGACATATATTTCGTTTGTATACTTTATACAAACTTTGCTCCAACCTTAAGACCATTGTAGTACAATACTAACAATTTATTCATATGATTAGTACTTCATCCATTATGAAGTTCCATTTGTTAAAATGGCTTATTTTCACTTTGGTTAACAACCTAAGTGAATGCACGCTTCCAGAGTCCCACTCTGATGTTTCTTTCTCAAAGGCAATAATACTCTATCAGTTGCTTTGGTTCTGATTCTGGGATATAGTAATATCTTAAAGTGATAAACTCAGTGGTTTCTTCACCTTTGGATATCTACTTCACAAGTCAATACATGTGTCCCTTTTGTGATTTTATGACACATTCATTATAAGGGTTATGAAAGTGACTTCCTATCACATAGGAAAATGCTTTCTTAAATCTTCAACATTTGAGATTTAATTCCCATATAACATTATTGAGATAGCCTTGCTATATCAATAAGTCCAATTTCAAGTCTATACTTCAAAATTGACCGTGTCATGTTTTGTCATTTTTCGAGTAATATCTATGTTTAATCAAGTCTATCAAATAGACTTTATTCATATCTTGTTGCTCAAAATATGACATCACCCCCACTGGGCTTGTTGTAACTTAGCATTCATTCAAAAAATTAACGCTTACATTTTCTTGATTTGAATGCGTATTGCTCCCACTAACTTGTCTTGGATCCATTGACTTATTGATGATATCTCAACTATTTTGAGACTATCAACAACTCTAGTTAACACAAGTTATTTAAACGAATCACATACAAAAGAATTCCTTCTAAAGTAATTCCATTTGAAATATGTGACTTGTTTTATCAAGTCCATTAATTATATGGTGTCATACACCATACTACAAGTTTTAGTCATACTAAGACCTTTAATGTAGTCATATAAGAATTATCCAAGTCCTTAGTGGAAGCATGGCTCCTACTAAGGTTATAGAAACTCAACCATTCCTTCTAGGTGGTTGATATAATTCTTTATCAAAACTACATAGAGCAATATAGTTACATGAGATGTTGAATTTGGATTGTCTTGTTGTTTAAACCATATGTTGTGACTCATTTTGAAACTATCCCTTTTGTTTCATCAACTTGTCCATATGCCTTTGTTTATTAGCTTGTTCTCATAAAAGAGAATGATGGACAACTCCCAACATATAACCATTTTATGCTAGGTTGACGAAACCAACATTCAAAGACCATTCTTTAGAATGTCACACAACATAGAATTTTAACGTTTTGAAGAGCTTGAGTCTTTTAACAATTAAAATAGCAAACTCTTAATAATAGTCAAATACTATTACTCTTTAGACAACTATAAACCAATCATATTCAAGTTTATATCCATTTTCACACCTCCCACTATTTCCCATGTCTTTAATGAGAAATCACTTCATACATTCAAAATGTATAAAAGTGGAGTATATTGGAAGAAGACATTGTGTAGTAGCTTTAAAACATTTCAAGCTTATTTGTTTCAATCTTCACTAAGTTAATGTCTTGTTATTAAGTGACTAAAGTCTTTAAACAATTTTATAGATTTAGACACTTCTTTCTTGGTTTAATCATTAACACAATTGACATTTTAAAACCTTTTAAAGAATGCCCAATTAGTTGTTCAAAATTACTAATCGAATCAAGAGTGATCTTGATCATTGTGTTTCAAGTGATAACCATATAAGAAACGTTTTTCTTATTACTTATATCATTGTAATGTGATCTTCCTTTTCTTCAAGAAAGGATACTCTAGACTTTTGTCAATTCATATAGAACTCATAAGTAGACAAATGGAACCAAATCTAAAGATTCATTGTATCCTTTTATGTCCTACATGTGAGATCTATCCATAATTGATAAATCTAAAGTTTGGTTATCATATTACAATAAGTGATATAACTCTTGTATCTCATTTAGGATACTACAAGACAATTTTCATTTCATAACACTACTTTAAGGAAATAGTATATTAAAAAGGCATTCATCATATTACATTAATATGATATTTCAAACATTCATAATATTTAATACAAAAAATATTAGCTCTATACATTTAGAGACTAATTTAAATACCTTTATACATTTAGGCACTAATAGTGGTCTTCCATCATATGAAGCCACATAATAAGTTCTTAACAAAATAAGAAAGTTTAAAGACAATCTTTAATGCCTAACAAACTTCCTAAGTAGTAAGCAAAAACTATAGTGGCCGAACCCTTCACCACGTTTTCCTTGCTTGTTCATCTTCTACTTGGCTTCTCCACCTATATACAATTATACAAGTGATTAGCTCTTTATATCAAATATAAATATTTAGAAGATCTAACATTTAGAATTGAAGATAAGAACATAAACCATACCTTGTGGTTTGTCCTTAAGACTTGCAAGATATAACCTGCAACTCCTCCTCCAATGCCCTTCCTTTCCACAGTGGTGGCAACTCCCTTTGGGCTCCTTTACCTTCTTTTTCCTCACTCCTCCTTTCGGCTTAGGAGTGGGTGACTTCTTCTCCTTCCCTTTGCCTTTGCCTTGCGGCTTGGCCTTGGAAGAGGATGGCTTGTTGTAGGCTACTGCAGCAGCCCCTACAACGTTCTCTTTCTTCATAGTCTTCTCGGCAGTTACTAACATATTTAGTAACTCAGAGAGAGTACTATCCATCTTATTCATATTGTAGTTCATTACGAACTGTGCGAATGAATCTGAAAGAGAAGCCAATATGAAGTCCTGGGCCAATTCCCCGTCAAGTGGAGTACCAAGGTTCTCCAATTGTTCAATGAATCCTATCATCTTCAGTACATGTTGATGCACTGGAGCCCCCTTGACCATCTTGGTCTTCACAAGTTCACAAACAGTGCTAAAGCGACGGTTGTGCGTCCCTTCACCATATAACTCCGTAAGATGGAGTATTATGGAAGATGCACTGTCCATGCCCTCGTGCTGTCTCTGTAGCTCCTCATTCATGGAAGCCAACAGATAGCACTTGGCTTGTGTATCATCCTCCACGTGCTTGTCATACTTAGCACGTTCATCCTCAGTGGCGTTGGGGCCAAGAGGTATGTGAGGTGGAGCCTTGTCTAGCACGTAAACAATCTTCTCCAAGGTTAGGAGAATCTTGACATTACGATACCATGATGGGAAATTGTGCCCCTCTAGGCAATGTTTGTCGAGTACTTTCGCGAGTGTGCTTCCAACCATATCTATATACATAAACAAAATAATTAGATTGATTGTTGATTAAGTCAAACGATTCAGGTCTTTAAACCGAATGACACCACCCACCATTTTTGACAAATTCCATATCCCCCAAGATCGAATATGGGAGATTTCAAAGAAAGCTCCTAGCGGGTTATGGGAGGCTCACTATTACCAAGCCCACCTCACGATGATACGATGTCGGCTAGCAACAATAATAATGAGAGGGTACACTTACCCATTCACAACAACCTCTTGTGATTACCCATCTTTTTGGCCTCTAGAAAACAATGCCTCACGATGATACGATGTTGGCATCATTTTTCTTAGTTAAGTTCTTTCCCACCATGCCGGTTTAGATAGGGGTTCAAGCATGACCTCACGATGATACGATGTTGGCCACACTCGTTGCCTACCTTAACCTCATCAAATGTTTTAAATAAAACTCCTCCTAAATATAAGCATGCACTTTGCACTTCCCCATGATAGGGTGAAGGCGGTGTACAAGTCATAAATGCTTGGAGCCTACCATGGTGGAAGGCCACGAAAAAGTGTTCTAAGCACTCTTACGTTTACAACTTAATATGATTGTTGTTTGAGGGATTTTAAGGTCTCATCATTTTATTTATTTAATCACAATCAAATAAATAATGTCCTATTATAACTACTTAGTCCAAAGTTAATGAAATTAGTAGCATATAATATCCCCACTATTCGTTTTCATAAAACAAATCAATATCAAAACATTTTTCAAAATATTGGAGATATATATAACTACTAATAGTCTTCATTATATTTTAGTAGCGTATGATACTCCCACTATTTGTTTTGAGAAAAACAAATCAATATTAAAAACGAATTTTTCAAATATTGGAAGTAACTACTACTACTAAGGTTTTTGCATTCCTTTGAATTTGGACTTTATAGTTATCTTAGGCTCTTGGATGACCATGGACTTATTAGGTTATTGCAACAACGAGCCAACATTGTTGAATATAAACTCGGGGAGGTTGTGTCATTTAATTAGTGCTTATCAATCCAATTAAAACATTTTCATTGAGCCATTAGAAATGAAAGACAATCATTCATTGCTAATTAGGGCATTGGACCCATTTAATCTTTAATCTCATGTCAAAACCCTCTTTTAGTTATGTCTCCTTACCAATAGTTAAAGAAACTCTAGTCTAGCACTAGAAGGAATCAACTAGCGAATAGAGATTAAGAAGTAATAAGAATTACAAACCGATTTGTACAAATTCCTATAAATTACATATACTAAAAGGGGAGAGATAGATAAACGTCAAACGTGACAAGGTCCAATTAAACAGTAATTAAAACACATTCCCAAAGTTCAAACAATTTGATTTTAACGCCTTATCTCATAGCTCAATTATCGTTTAAGGCATAAGTCCATAGTCACCCATTTTATAACTACTTAAACACATTTAAATAATTAAATGGAATGCAACATAAACATTTAGATTTAGTACATATGGGCATAAGAGTATTGTGAGTTTAAACAACTAACAAAATTAAAATCAAATATTTTAACTTTCTAGTTAGTAGGGGCTTAAATGCAAATATGAAAAGTTATGGGGTCAAACCGTAAATACTCAAAAGTATAAAATATCTTTTTCAAAATTACAAAAAAGCCCTACAAGTGGATAAATCCACTAGGGGAGGCCGGCCACTTAATGGGGGGGATGGGAAGTCTCACCCACATGCATAATTTCAATGCAAAGTAGAAAAATCAAAATTTTGCTTGTCACTTGGTTTTGGCATTTAAAACTTAGGTGAAAAGGTTTGATGGAAATCTCCTAGTCAAGTCTAGGGTTTTACAAGTATATGATATGGTTATGGATGGTATGAACATCACCCAAAACCACAAAACAATGCATTAAAACCATTTTCATCAAAAACCAAACTATGAACACCAAGAACAAAACCATGAACATCAAGATTTGTGTATTCTTGGTGATTTTTCAAACCTAAAAACAAAAGTGACAAGGTTTCAATTTTCTAGCTTTAAAATGATGTGTGAGTGTCTTATAATAAAACACAAACTCATGCTCAAAATTCCCCCAAAACCGTGCCAACCATAAAGAACAAATCCTCAAAATTTTGTTCATGACTTATTCTTCATTCATGCATACAAAACAACTTTTACATGCATATCTTTTCAACTCTTGATTTATATTTTTCAACCATTGAAAAACAAAAGATAAACATACTTTAAATGAAGAAATAATATGTCAAATTAGTTCAAAACTCAATTTTCATTCATGCATACAAAACATCTTTTGCATACATATCTTTCTCAACTATTGACTAACATTTTTCAACTATTGAAAAACAAAAGATAAACATATTTTAAATGAAACAATAATTATGTCATGCATAATATTAATACCCATATGCATAAAATCCAAAAGGACACATTATACATAAACCTTTGCCTCTGATACCACTTGAAGGGAAATTTATGAGATTCTAGAATGGGATTTCACAAGTGACTATCATGCATATACAAATCAAATTTAATATACGAAAGCAGCGGAAGCATTTAGAACATATTATCAAAGCTGTAGTCATGCAAATCCCCTTCAAGGTTCATAGGTTTATATATAATGCATCAAAACATTTTACTTAAGAACAAAGTCAAGGAATAGATCTATACCTCTTGATCTAGACTTGAGACCAAGGATGGACCACCTCCAAGCCCTTTGTTCCTTGAACTCCTTGAGCCTAGCTTCCCTCCTTGCCTCCTCCACTTTGATAGAATGAGTGCTCCTAGGTTCTCTTCAAGTTTCCAAAGTAGGAAACCTCTAAAGATCCTCACCCACTAGTGTAGTGAGAAGGATGAAGGATAACCAAAATGGTGTAAGATATGTTAGTAAAAACACCCCTAAGCTGGCCGGCCTTTGTAGTGTTAGAGAGCTATTTTTCTTTTGCCTCTTTCTTGTTTTAACACTTCAAAAACCCCTAATGAACAATATATCTATAAAGTTCCTTATATAGACAAAAGAAACCTAGCCAACAACTTGACTAAATATCTCTCCTCTCCACTTGTACATGGCCGGCCTCTTTGTTGTTTGTTTGGGCTTTGGGCTTTTATTATTTCAAGTCATCCAATGCTTGAATAAAAGCCCAATGGGTTTAGGCCCAATGGGCCCAATTAAACCCGAACGTTTCTTTAAGCCCAAAACGATCTTTATCGCTTTTATGATTTATTTAGACTTTCTAAATTTATCACAACACTTAATTAATCAAATTAATTATTTCCATCATCCATTAGTTACTCACTACAATAGTGTATTGGTGAACAACCTTTTAGGTTCTAATTAGCAAGGCAGTGAGGTGATTGGCACCAATCCAATTGATTATATTTAATTCAATCACTTAGTGAATTGAAACTTCATTTTAATTCACCTTCTTCTTTGATGACTACATTTAATCATCTAGAAGAACTCACAAGCTATGAGTGACATCTAACCATATGTCATAGCTACCCAAGCTAATGTAGAAGTTTATTCGGAGAACCTATTCCGTTGGAATTACAATGTAATTCGATCCTTCTCTAATACAATACTCTAAATCACATTACTAGGGTATGGATATATAATGTCAAACCCCTAATGTGATTATTCCTTCTTATATGATTCTTTTGAGTCGTATAGGAACGCTTTCCTTTTAATACGCTCGATACTTCGGCCGAAGATTCCCGAATCATATCTTAGAGTATTCTTCCTCTCTTATCGAGGATTAGAGATTCCTTGTTGCGCATACACTTGCCTTCATGACTAAGTGGCTTAACCCCGACTATGCCGTTGACGCTCTGATAGAGTGACGTTTGACATAATCAAAGATTAAGTACTTAACCACAAGACAACGACGATGCCTCAGGTCAAAGGACTACTCACATTATTCCAACCATTTGAGTTACTTGCTTGACATGTGAATAGACCTCCATACAAGTACTCTCGTTCGATTGTGTTCAGTGAACTCATTCCCTTAATGAGCACCTACATACTTGTCTTAGTGTCACAACATGAATGGGATGAGACTTTCCATCCTTCCATTTGAAGCAGACACAGTATGTACCGGTCTATGCATTGTCAGTATCCCTCCGACAATCCAATGACCAGGAACCTTTTTTGACATTTGGTTATGTGAAGAAGGTCTCTGTAGTCTAACATCATTAGATTACTTCTTCAATCGATCTATTGTCCATGGATACACTATTTAAGACATATATCGTTTATTGAGATAGTCCTAATTCGTGTCTTTGCCATTTGATGTATAAGAATCATCTATACATCCATTCATTTGTCCTGAAAGGTTTCTTCCAAAGATTGACTTTCAGGGCATATTTCCAACAGAAGGTTTTCGACAACCACACTTTTACAGAAGAAAGTATTGCAGTGTCATTCCCGAATAGTAATATGTCATCTACATATAACACTAGGAATACTACTGCTTCCCCAACGACCTTTTGATAAACACAATTGTCGTCTTCGTTTTGAGTAAAACCAAACGTTTTGATTTCAGTGTCGAAACGAATGTTCCAGCTCCTGGAGGCTTGCTTAAGTCCATAAATGGACCTTTGAAGCTTGCATACCTTAGTCTTTTCAGACTTGGACATGAAACCTTCGGGTTGAGTCATATAGAGCTCTTCCTCTAGGTTGCCATTCAGAAAAGCCGTCTTCACGTCCATTTGCCAGATTTCATAATCATGGTACCCAGCTATAGCAAGCAAAATCCGAATGGACTTAATCATGGCTACAGGAGAGAAAGTTTCTTCATAGTCAATCCCTTCTCGTTGCCTGTAACCTTTGGCTACTAGTCTAGCCTTATAAGTCTCCACGTTCCCATCAACGCCTATCTTCCTCTTGAAGACCCATTTGTTTCCAACATGTACAATACCTTCTGGAGGATCTACAAGAGTCCAGACCTGATTTTTATACATGGAATCCATCTTGGATTTCATGGCCTCTTGCCATCTCTTTGAATCAATGTCAGACATTGCTTCATTGTAGTCCCTAGGGTCCTCCTTTGTGTCATTGTCACCTAGAAGGTGCAATTCTACAAAGTCATTGTCTAAGCCATACCTCTTAGGTGGCTTACTAACCCGTTCAGATCTACGTGGAGCTAGGGGTTCAGGAACAGGGTTGTCAATATGTCGAGTGCTTGTTTGTGGTTCATTATTAATCTCATTAATTTCCATCTCTTTGCTTATAGTTCCTTTGAGAACGAATTCGTCATTTAGAAACTTAACAGTTCTGGCGACAAAGACTTTCTGGTCGTTAGGATGGTAGAACTCATATCCCATAGTTTCTCTAGGATATCCCACAAAATAGCATCTTACTGATCTCGCTTCAAGCTTAGTAGCCTCAAGCTTCTTGACATATGCTTCACAACCCCAAATCTTAATGTGATTAAGACTTGGCTTTCTTCCATGCCATATCTCATAGGGCGTTTGTGAAACTGATTTGGAAGGTACTCTATTAAGCAAGTAAGTTGTTGTATATAGAGCGTATCCCCAGAATGTTACTGGTAGATCAGCATAACTCATCATTGAACGAACCATGTTCATCAAGGTTCGATTTCTCCTTTCAGAAACTCCATTAAGTTGTGGAGTTCCCGGTGGAGTCCACTGTGATATTATTCCACACTCTTTGAGATAATCTAGGAATTCATTACTCAGATATTCACCCCCTCGATCCGATCTTAGGATCTTTATCTGTTTCCCAGTTTGCTTCTCAACTTCATTCTTGAATTCTTTGAACCTTTCAAAGGATTCTGACTTGTACTTCATAAGATACACATAGCCAAACCGAGAGTGATCGTCGGTGAATATGATATAGTAGGAGAAGCCTCCTCTCGACGTAGTAGACATAGGTCCACATATGTTAGTGTGGATTAACCCTAGAATTTCAGTGGCACGCTCTCCTTTTCCAGTAAATGGAGATTTGGTCATCTTCCCTTTCAAACAACATTCACAAGTACCATCTGGTCATTACCTAATGGGTGGATGTATCCGTCTTTCGACATCTTGTGAATCTTTTCGAGGTTCACATGTCCAAGTTTAAGATGCCACATCTTTTCTTGGTTAACTTCTTTTCTAGCCCTTTTGGGTTTTGAGGTATTCCTGCTTGCAATACAGTGCATCCCACTATTCGTCTCTAGGTGAAAAAGTCCCTCTATCATATTACCATGAGAGATAATACAACCGTTCAAGTATAAAGTGCAACTCATTTTGTCAAACAATACTGAGTGCCCATCTTGTAAAAGCTTAGAGATGGAAATCAAATTCTTTATACATGAAGGAAAATATAAACAATTTTTAAGTTCCAGGACTTCCCCAGAGGGTAGGTTAAGCATGTAGGTGCCTGTCGCTTTTGCAGAGACTTTAGTGCCGTTCCCAACTCGCACAACCATCTCCCCATTGCTTAGTGGCTTGCTCCCCACTAGTCCCTGCATCGTATTACAGATATGTTGACTAGCGCCTGAATCAAATATCCAGGAACTGGAGCTCACTGTAAAAGTACTTTCTATGACAGAAATAGTCTCTTCAAATGTTCGTGTCATAAGGCTCGCAATGCGCACCCTGTATTTCTTCTTCCAACGTTCATCCTTTCCACAATGAAAGCATGTTCCTTTGGATTTCTTTGCCTTCTTCTTATGTAACCTTTTCCTTGTGTTTTCATTCTTACTCCCACTGTCCATTTTGAAACCTTTTTCAAATTTACAGCACATGTCAATCATCTTGTTTAAAGAATGATCGAATCTATTCACTTTATAGTTTACAATAAACTTAGTGAAATCATCCGAGAGAGATGCAAGGAAAAAGTCTTGGGCCATTTTCCCATCGATGGAAGTTCCTAAACTTTGAAGATCTTGAAAGATCTTTTCCATCCTTTGTCCATGTTTATGGACCGATGTCCCCTTTGCCATTTTGGCATTCATTAGACTACAAACATTTGAGAATCGTACATTACTAGTCTCAATGTCATGCATCTTATGCAAACTTTCAACCATGGCACAAGAAGTGTCCATGTGCTTATGTAGCTTCATAAGCTCCTCACTAAGTGAAGTAAGGATTAAGCATTTGGCTTGTAAATCATCCTCATAGTGTCTAACATAATTTTGACACTCCTCCTTTGAAGCTAGTTTCGTAGGAGGTACATGAGGAGGGGATTGCTTAAGCACATACAATATGTCTTTCACCTTTGAGACATTCTCAATGTGGCGATACCAAGCAAGGAAACGTTGGCCCCTAAGGCCCCTTTTGTCAAGTATAATGGTGGGTATATTTTTAGGCATGTCGTTAACTACATAACATAACATAAATCGTATTAGATTGTTTGTTTAAAACTATTTGATTGGGTCTTTGAATCAAATAGTACCACCCACTATTTTTGGCAAATTCCACATCCCTCAATAGAATTCGAGAGTTATATTGAACTCTTAGTGGGGTATGGGAGACTCACCATTACCAAGCCCACCTCACGATGATACGATGTTGGTTAGCAAAAATAATGATGAGAGAATAACGCATTATTCATTTACAACCTTTTGTAATTACCCATCCGTTTGGCCTCTAGAGAATGTTGCCTCACGATGATACGATGTCGGCTCCATTGCACTTAGTTAAGTTATTCCCACCATGCTTAGTTTGTGAAGGGGTTCAAGAATAGCCTCACGATGATACGATGTCGGCTATCCTCGTTGCCTACACTCACCTCATCATATGTATATGGATTCCTCCTGGATTTAAGCACATGCTTTGTACTTCCCCATGATAGGGTGAAGCTGGTGCATGAGTCACAAACGCTTGGAACCCACCACGGTGAAAGGCCTACGGAGAGACGTTCAAAACATCTCTCGTTTATCAACTTAATATTTATTTTGAGGGAGTAGTTTTGGGCTACATCAAAATCATTTTAATCTTATTAAAAGAATTTGGGCCTATCACAACTATTGGTCCAAGTTAATATGTATTAGTAGCATATAATACTCCCACTGTTTCGTTGAAACAAGCGAGACTATATGGAACTACTAACGAATGCATTGCATCCTCATATGGACTATATAGTCATATTAGGTTTTAGGATGATTATGAACCGATTGATTTGATCCAACACGAGCCTTGTGTTGGACCTTGGGTTTAAGGTAGATAGTTGTTGATTTTAGTTACGCATTTAATCCAATTAAACCGTTATTTCCTATTGGGCATTGGACCCAACTATTCCATTTTGCATACATATAAACAAAAGGAATACATGAAATAATAATAAGGGCTTATGCCCTTTTACAACACAAATGATGGACTTATGTCCATTTACAACAAATTGAATTAATCAAATTACATTCAAATCTACACTACCAAACCCAAACATTCATAATGTAAAGCGGCCAATCACATAGCTCAATTATCGAGGCCTTTGGTTCATAATCACCCTTTTCTTAATCAATCACATTAACTAAGAAAGCAACTTAAACAATTGGTTTTTGGATCCATAGAATTGATTTAAATGGAACTAAATGAAATGAAAATCCAATTCTCATTAAAGAGACAAAACAATTTTGTTCTCATTTTATTTGGGCCAAAAGGAAAATATGACCACAACAATTGGGCCATAATGCAAATCCAAAAACTTTTGGGGTCACTTTGTAAAAACACAATAGTCCACAACTTCATGTAATTACAACTAGATCCCAAAATTTTATTAATGTAAAAACATCATTAAAGGATCAAAACAATTTGTCCTTTAGAGTTTTTAAGCCTAAACGTAAAAACGTAAACTTTTGGGTCAAAATACAAAAACACAAAATTATCAAAACTTTATGTAATTGCACAAAAGACCCCAAAAGTACCCCCACTAGGGGGGTGGCCGGTTTTGGGGTGTTAAAGGAGTGTGAAAGGGATTTTATGCAAGTTGAGCATGCATGTGCAAAATGCAAGTGGATTTTGGTGGGTGAGTTATTGGTGAAATTGATGGTTTGTCAGAAAACTTAAAGACTATGACAAACATTAAAACCATTTCATCACATCTCACCAATATCCATCAACCATCAAGTAATAAACCAAAACTTTATGAAAAACATAAAACTTTAGAATCAAAACTTCAAACCTTTTTGTTCTTGGCAAGAACTTCAAGAACATTGAAGAACACCATGAAAACTCATAATAGCTCCATGAATGTTTTCAATCACCAAAACCCAAATTTTCACCACTCAAAAGTTGGTTAATATCCTAGGGTACTTAGGGGTTCCAAAAGTCACCTTAAAACAATTTTAACAAGACAAACATGAACCCAAAAAATCACCCTTTGGATTTGGCGGAATTTCCAAAATACATGGCACCAAATTTTAGTTCCAATATTCATGCTTAAATGAAATACATCTACAACATTTGAGATGCTAAATTTTCTAGCAAAATTTATATATTCAAAAGCAAGAACAAAGCTTGTAACATTTACAACATTTAAATCACAAATCATGAATATCCCAAAACCCAAAAGGATTCACCATAAACTAGGCCTAGGCTCTGATACCACTTGAAGAAAATTTTTTGTTTTAGCTAAGAACAAGTAAGAACATTTGAATACATATGCAAACTATTAACACTTTAAAGTAGGCATGCATTCAAAAACAATTCATAAAACCCATGACTTTCAAAGCCTAGTATATGGTGAACCAATAAACTCTTTAACAACATTAAAGAGAAATAAAGATTTAGAGTTTCTTTACCCTTGAAGCTCATCCTTGTTTACACAAGGGATTCACCCAAGTGGAGGGCCTTCAAGTCACCTCCTTGCTCCTTGGATATTGCTTGTGATTTCCTTCTCCTTTTGTGCTCCTTTGGTCCTTGAGGATGAAAGGAAAGGATCTCCAAAAACACCAAAGGTTTGGTGTCTCTAAGTCTCCACACCAAGGGTTAAGTGTGAAGATGAAATGGATGACTTAGAGAAGAAAAGATTGCTATATTAATCTTCCCTAAGGGCCGGCCTCTTTGTAGAGAGAAAGAGAGAAAATGTTTCACCTCTTTGCCTCAAAGAAAAACCCTAAAGAGAAAAATGCTATAAAGTTACTTTTATAACATTTTTCTTAGGTGAGTGGCAAACTTGTAATTAATCCAAGCTTGCCCATTCACCCTAATGGCCGGCCATATTAATGTTATTGAGCTATTTGCCCATTTTGTTTTAGTTGTCATACAACTTAAACATAATGGGCCTTTTGGACCAAAACGCTTTTGGGCCCCGAAACCCAAAACCAACTTATAAGCCCAATACGAACCTTTCGTAAAATTAATTAACTAATTAATTAATCTTGACAATTCTTCAATTAAACCATTTAATTGCATATCCATTTCATTTAATTTCTTCACTATCGCCCTTACTCGGTGTACGATCCATTAGGTTCCAATTAGCGAGGCAGTGGGCGATTGTTACTCTTAACGATCGATTGTGAATTGAAACCACATTTCAATTCTCCCTTTAATTAGTGTTTGCTAATCTTCAAGGCTTCCACAAACCATGAGTGACACCTAGCAGCATATCATGGTTACCCAAGCTAAGTAGAATTGGTTGGAGAACCTATCCAGTTTCAACTACAATGCAATACGGTCCTTCTCTAATACAATACTCTTAATCACATTGTTTTAGTGATAGTTTGTTTCATGTCTACTATCCAATGTGATACTTTTCTATATGATTCCCTTGAATATGATTTGGAACAAACTTCCTAAGTCATATTCACTCGCTTTGGCCAAAGACTTTAGAATTATATCTTAGAGTATTCTCCCTCCACCATGGAAGGTTAGAGATCCCTTGTTGTGCATTCATATGCCTACATGATTAGATAGCTTGACCCCAACAATGTCGTGGACACTCCGATGGAATGCCGTTTGACATGATCAAAGATCAAGGACCTAACCATTAGACATCTATGATGCCTCAGGTCAAAGGACTACTTTGCATATTGCAACTTTAGAGTTCTTACATGACATGTATGTTCGAACTCTCTTTTGATCGTTGTTCAGTGTACTCGATTACTCTTTCGAGCACCTATGTGTTTGTCTTAGTGTCCAACACCAAATGACTTGAGACTAGTCATACTCACGCTTGAGTCAACATAACACATACTAACCTTAGCGAATTGTCAATACCCAATTGGCAATCCTATGGTTAGGAACGTTTTAGGAATGAACATAAGAGAATGGTCTCGATAATCTAACTTACTTAGATCACTTGTCTCTTAGATCAAATACATCCCTTGGATTCCCTTATTACTTAAACACATGATACAATAAATAGTGATTAACAATAAGCTTCGCCCTTCATTAAACATATAAAAGTTTAATACATTAAGTATTCCGAAAAGCTATTACATCAAATGAGTGGCTTTGTGGGCATACTTCCAACACCGTGATGCACAAATTAACCCTCAGATTTTCCTTAACTCATTGAATTGGATGAATGCATGCGACAACCCAAATCATTCTCTAAAAGTCCCCTATATGAATGCATAATAGAGATACAATCAGAGATCATTACGTTCAATGAAAATCATAAGTGTTGACGAGGCAATTATAACTATGAATGCATGATACAATTGCCAAGAATTCAATTAACGCGATTGTGATAAACAACCTTCACTACTCATGAATATAAACTTGTAACGATTAGGTGAAACTCATTTATATTCTAGCATCTAATTCATGCATGAAAACTAAGTATGCATCCTTAATAAACATACAAGAATCAGTTATGAATAAAATAGATAATTGAATTGCAATCACAACTTATCAAATCACAATTGGAAGAAATCAATTCAAATCTCAAGCATGTTCATGGCTTCAAACTTCCCCCTAACTAGATAGGGGTTTAGCCACTCATAATTGCAACAAAATTAGAAAATAACAAAGTAGACATTGAAAGCAAGAACAAAGTACACCTAAAACGCTCCAAAGTTCCAATATTGAAACGCCAAGGACCTTTGTTTTCACCACCTTGTTGTAGCACAAGTGTCTAGGATGTGTATGGATATATGGATGGAATGGATTTGCACGGCTAAGAGATGAAAGTGTATGGATTGGTGAGATGTAGTATGGCTAGATGAATGGATGAAATGGATTTGCACGGCTAATAGATGAAAGTGTATGGATTGGTGAGATGTAGTATGGCTAGATGAATGGATGGAGGTCACTACAAGGAAATTGTGTTTGTGAATGAAGCTCTTTTGATGGATCAAGATTGTCCTTAGGAAGGGGAATGGTGGATGTATTTATAGGCTAAGGAGAGGACCACTTCAATTCCTTGAATGTGCAGTTTGTATGGGTGTGTGATGTCCATGTTTCCCTTTACATTTGCACACACATGACCTCCATCATTTCAGCCACAAATCAACCCATTTTCTGCCCATGTGTGTGTGATTCCTTTGCCCATGTATGTGTGTTTCCTTTGCCCATGTGTGTGTGTTTTTCCTTTGCATTTGGACACACATATTCTTCATTATTTCAGCCAACAATCCACCCATTTTCTCCCCATGTCAAACTGTCCATGCCATGCCTTTCTCTTTGTGTGTGTGCTGTCCATGTTTCTTCCATGTGCCTTGTTCATCTCCTAGCTGTGCATTTCCACTTGCTCCAAAGCCAAATGAGTGCAATCATAACCCCATTTGCTGCTGAGTGTTGCTGACAAAGCAAAACACAAAACAAATGCCTTTACTTTCTCACTTTATTAGCCAATTCTGCTTAGCCCGTTTCTGAACCTTTCAGTGTTACAATGCCCATAACTTCTTCTAGAAAAATGATATTAACAATCCGTAAATTGCTCCAGAAAATAGACATCCGTAGCTTTCCAATATTATAAGGCTCATTCTCTCATTAATTCTGAGCTGTTCGTAACATGCTTCCAAAGTCAGCTAATCTGCACAGGCAGTTTTGACGAATTTGTTACTTAATAACTCACTTGTGCTACTTTTCTTTTCTTTGCTTGATAAATCACACAAAACACAAAAACATAGTAAATAGCTCAAAAATATAAGGAACTAACTAAGAAAAGATAAGTGAATTTTATGTAAAATATATATAAATATGAGCTTATCAAATACCCCCACACTTAGCTTTTGCTAGTCCTCGAGCAAAATAAAGAAAACAAAACACAACTTAAACCTTCCAACGTTTGCCTCAGGGATTTCCAACGCACATGAAAAGTTAAAAATCATCATTCCCACAGATTTTAGTCAACTTAAAACTTGAGCACATACTTAATCACAGTCAGCACTTACTAGTTCACATTTAACCAATTAAAACAATCTTTTGAATGTAGTAACATGCCTTAGAGAATTTGCTCAATTCCTTACAAGATATGCACTCAAATTTCACTCAGATTTTCTGACTACACACCCTACACTAGGTACATGTGAGAAGATTGATGTGAACATGAAAACTAGTACTCACATATATGTATAACAAGAAAGCATTTTCTGGTATTAATAAGCATGTTTAAATATGAACTCATGAATGGAATGCTACTACTTAGATGCGAGAACCAGTGACACCATATCCTCATACCAAATTCGAACTCCACAAATTGAAACACATAACACTCAAGATAGAAGTCAAAGGTTGTAACGGGGCTTGGGGTATTGGCTAATAAAGAAATGATAGGAATAACAAATGTTCTTAAAGCGATAGCAAGCAAAGCAATGAAATAGACACTTTGGAATTCACTTTAGAATGCAGAATCAATTTTTAAATACAAATGGAAGATTCATGCAACACTTAGGGCCGAATTCAATGTTTTGGACCCTTTCTTCAACAAACAACACTTTAGAGTTTTTTTTCACATATTTTTCAACTCTTTTTCACTCTTTTCACAACTTTTCTTCTTTTCATTCTATTTTCCACGAATGTTTCTTTTTTTTCTTGTTCTTTTCTACCCGTGCCTTATTAAGGACTTTGGCACACACACACATACACACACAAGAATCACTTCCCCCACACTTGTTTTCTGCAAAAGTTCAACAAAAGGAATTCCTTCTAAATTATGTTTTACTATGCTTCAAGAACAAGGGTACGGATGGTCCTAATCTAGGCTAGGTGAGGATAGTGTGGGTTAACAAAGAACATAAGCTACAAAAGGCTCAACTGGGTTAAACTTAAACACATAATGAAATAGGGAATGGCAATTTGGCTGTGGTGGTCACTACACAACTTCATCTTGAATATGTGTTATGCAAATCAATAGCATGCTTTGAATGAAATAGGCATGAGTTCTAGCATTTGGAACTAAATGATGAAACGCCTTCTAAGTAGCAACCAAGCAAAGAATAATGAGATCATGCAACGACTTTAGAAAACAATAGTGCACAGATTATTAACTCTCCAAATAAACGTTTAGGCTCAAGTCTCACAAGGTTGTAGCGTTCATTTGAGTTCCTTCCTTCAAGCATGTTACAAAAATTGATTTTTCCTTTATGATTGCATGTGAATTCATAAATTATAACCACAACCAAGCATACACCAAAGAGTAAATCAAATTTTCATCAATGTTTATAACTCTTTTTAATAATCATGTAATTAAAAACCAAACCCTCACCATTGTGTTGGAAGGTACCCTAAGACACAAATAAACATACAAAAACAACTCTTTTTGGGTTTTTCAAAACAATTTTTCAAATTTTTATGAGATTTTCGGATTTTTATGTCAAAATACACTGAAGCACTCCAAAATAGCTTAAAAACACTTAAAACAGCAAGGAACAACATTAGAAGTAATGAGTGATAAACTCCTACGAATTTCATGCAAAACAATGGTTATCCCCCCACACTTAAATCAAACATTGTCCTCAATGTTTCAAGCATAAACTCACATAAAACAAGCAAATAAACAAACAACGAATAAACATGACAAGTATAGCAAAGTAAAAAAAAAAAAAAAACAGACAGAGTAGAGTTTAAGAACGCAAATCTGGTTTTGGAGATAGATGATCTTGTTGACTTTCCACAGCTTTGATCTCGAACTGGTTTGGAATTCTGAGCGAGGAATATCAGAGTTCCTTGGTTTCAAATCAGACTCCTTCTACTGGGTTGATTTGATTGTGCAGTCTGCATTCTTCTCTGCTTGTTTCTTCTGCACGGCAAGCAGGCACGAGGTAGAGGTGTTGGTCTTTTTCTTTCTTCAATCTTTCCAAGTGCCCACCTCTTGCTTTCTTTCTCCTTGTCCCTAGCTGAGGATGAATTGGCAAATTGTCTCCACATGCTTCGAGGTATCATTTTCACTTCCCTTATATGTTCCCCAAGCAGATGTGGTAGACGAAGAGGAAGCATAAAATGATGAAGACGAGTACTCGAGAGCAAGGCTAGGTAAGTAATCAGGAAGGGGTTCCAGGCAGTCGGTTCTAGATCGGAAGATTGATACCAAGTGCTGGCTGATTGCTCTCTTTCTCCTTGTCCTAAAACAAAGACAAGGAGAAGGACAAGGAGAAAGCATGATATGAGATACTCTTGCTTTCAACCTTCATGATATGAAATACTTTTCCTTTGGATGAGTTGTTTGCAGAGGTACCCCAAGGAATAAGGAACACTGAGTGACTCGAGAAGGTTTGTTGGAAAGGCATTCTCTGAGAAGAATGTGGGTTATGTATGTATGCCTTGTAATTGAGGGTGAAGGATGACATTTATAGGAATTAATAACCGGTACTATTATTTCACTATTGTCAGCAAGCATTGGATGATTTAATAGTAAACTTCACGCGCATTCTACTTCACAAGAGATCTTCGACAGATTGCCCGTAATTTCCGCAAAGCTGACTCTGCATGTGACAGATGTTGACACGTCTGAAAAAGCAGATGGTTAGAATCGGCGCTTCGACAAACTGCCCGTGATTTCCGCAAAGCTTACTCTGCATGTGACAGGTGTTGACACGTCTGGAAAAGCAGATGGTTGGAATCTGCGCTTCGACAAACTGCTTGTGATTTTCGCAAAGCTTACTCTGCATGTGACAGATGTTGACATGTCTGCAAAAACAGATGCTTCTCCGATATCTGGAATTGCCTCTTCGATCTCTGAAATCCCGTCGAGTTACATGTGACAAGTGCGGACAAATCTGAAGAAAAAAAGATTGGTCGTGGTTTCTGAGCAAGCTCAGCTTTTGAGAAAGCTAGCGCCTCTTTGATTTTTTTAGTTGGCCTCTTCGATTTCTGAGCTCGCCTCTTCGATCTCTCAAATCCCATCGCGTGCTGATTTTTATAGAGGTATGCAGGACGTTCAAAGCACACTTGAATTTATGCCTGTAAAAACTCTCGTATTGCACTTCTATGATCTTGACTTGTCCGACCTCCTCTTTCTTTAACACCTCTGAAAAATATTTGGCCATTCCGACCGTCGTTTTGACTTGAACCTTGGAGAAAAGGCAGTCCCGCCTTTTCCAGACAACATATGGGACCCATCCTTCATATCCCCTACTGGTCCCCTTACCATTGGGGATTCAGCGATGAAGAATGATATGACACCTGCAGTGGTAGCCAGGAACCTTGTCACTCCCAAAGATAATAGACTACTTGCCAAATGGTCTGATGAGTTGGCTGTAAAGGATTCTCTGGCTCTCAGTGTGTAGTGCGCAGGTTCCGTGTCTAATATGGCCCAACGCCTATTTGCCCGAACCCGTCAAGTTGAATCATTGGCGACTGAAGTGATGAGTCTCAAGCAGAAGATTAGAGGGCTTAAGCATGAGAATAAACAATTGCACAGGCTCGCACATAATTATGCTACAAACATGAAGAGGAAGATTGACCAGATGAAGAAATCTGATGGTTAGATTTTACTTGATCATCAGCGGTTTGTGGGTTTGTCCCAACAGCATTTGCCTTCGTCTTCTGGGGCTGCACCGCGTACTGAAGATCCAAATGATCAACCTCCGCCGCTTCCTTCTTCTGGGGCTCCGCCGACTACTGAGACTTTTCCTAAGCAGCCTTTGTGAAGGCTCCCTCTTGTAATTTTCTGCTTAATGTTCCTTTTTTTTCATGAAAATGAATGTAAGAATATCTTGCATATTTGTCAATGTTTCAAAAATAAACCCACACCCAAAAAAAAATAATTAAATAAACAATAAAAATAAAAAATGACAATCATGGCAAAATAGAAATGCAGAAAATGGAAGGTTTTTAGAAATGCAAAACTGATTGTAGAGTGATTCATAGATCTTCCTTTTTTTGAATACATGGGTTGCCTCCCAAGAAGCGCTTTCTTTAACGTCTTGTAGCCAGACGATACCTCCAATCACACTCCCCTAGGTTCCATGGAAGTGATCTTCGAATGGAAGGTGATACTTGAAGTGATCCGGCAATGGTGTAAATACTAGTGTGGGTGCCTGAATCATCAAAATCAGCAAGTTAGTGGAAAGCGTATGTAAAATTGGAGAAGATGACTTACTTGCTTTGTCCGACAAGAACTCAATGACAAACACCACTTTTTTGAAAGTTTCAGGGATATTGGACTTGGCCAGATTGAATGTGATGGTTGGGACTTGTCCCGTGTCATAAAATTCAACTTCTTTAGGAATGGTTGTCTCAAGCACATCCTTTTTTATGCATTCTACATCTTCTCCAGCCACTACTTTCTCTTGAATCATTCTTCTTGGTGTACAAAGTCCTTTGAACATTTCAACACAATCTGGAACTTGATTTGTTGCACCAAGAATTGGAATATCATTTTGCACCTTTGGGAAGGCTTCCATGAAGTCTTTTTCATTGTCTTCTTTCATGGGAATAAAAAACCTACGAGGAAAAGGGACGTTTGGAGGAATAACATTAGAATGAAATGAAATTGGGACGTCCTTACTTGTGGTGGGTGGTTTAGAAGGCTAAAGGGGTTGCGGCAAGGGTTGTTCTACCATTTCTGTGTGTATGTCTTCTTCCTCCTCCTTAATCAGCAGCTCCTCATCCACTTCTAGGCTATGTTTGGATGTTTTTAGGTTAGCTCCAACCTCCATAGCACTTCCCAAAGTGATAGCATCATGGATTTCAAAATCTTCCTTCGAATTTTCCATAGTTGAGTTGGGGAGTTCACTTTGCTCTTGAATTTGTGCCATGAACTCCATAATCTGCATAGATTGCTTCTCCAATTCACTCGTCTTCTTGGCTTGATTTTGCATCTCTTTGTTTTGATTTTCTACTTTCTGGTTCAAAAAGGTGAGTAACTTATTAAACATATCATCAGCCAAAGACGTACCTGAATTGAATTGAGCAGATTGTTGTGGTGACT
Organism: Malus asiatica; assembly: GCA_033882615.1. Lineage (NCBI taxonomy): Eukaryota > Viridiplantae > Streptophyta > Magnoliopsida > Rosales > Rosaceae > Malus > Malus asiatica. Next base: position 43,437,084 of record CM066503.1, on the reverse strand, counting down.
ATGACGGTTCATATGGCCAGTGATAGAACTCCTCTTCTTGCTGCCAATATCCATCTTGTTGGAATTGTTGCGGTTCTCCACACATGTAATCTGAATAATCTCTCCAATCCGAAGTGTAAGCGTTGGAAAACATATTGTCCCCTGATTGGCTATGGCCTTGATAACCCCAAGCATCTTCATTCGCAGCGAATTGAGAACATTGATGAGTTGGATATCCTTGCCCATAGGACACACCATCTGTAGAGACACTTTGCATTGTGGTCCTTTTGGCATATTGTGACAATTGAGAAGTAAGTTTCGCCAATTGAGCTTGAATAGTAGCAAAATCCATGTCCTACTTCTCTAGTACTTGAAATCAAGGAAACAAAACTAAATCAAATATCATAAGTAAAAATAAGAGACACAAATAGAAATAAAGTCAGTAACTAAAACAAAAAACATGAAAATAAACAAAAAGAAATAACAAGGGATTAGCAAAATTGCTAATCCCCGGCAACGGCGCCAAAATTTGATGCGATGAAAGTTAAGCACTCAAATTAAACTCTCTTGTTGTCAAATTGTAGTATAAATGCAAGTAGGGATCGTTCTAAACCGGGGATTAGGAGGGCTTGCTAAAACCTCTAAACTAACTCAAAAACATAAAAACAAAGTTAAAGACGTTTGAATACACTTAAAATAACTTAAAGACACTTACAACTGCCTAAAAACACAAACTAGGCAGTTTCGGACTCTAACACAACTTTGGAAGAATTTAGTGTTTTGACTTAAATCAAAACACTCTAAAACACAAACAAAACAGATTTTAAACAATTTGGAACAAGAAAGTAAAATAGGGGTTTTGATTTGGATGAATTTGAAATAAACAAGCAAGTTATAAAACTAGGCAGATTATAAAATGAATTTGAGAAATAAAATGATGGATGGATTAGTTAGAGGTCCATTCTTCACACATGACACACTTGTACATGAATCGATTTCCAATTGCTTTTCAATAAACTATGATGCTCAACACCCTAGATTAACCGTGATGCACAAATTAACCCTCAGATTTTCCTTAACTCATTGAATTGGATGAATGCATGCGACAACCCAAATCATTCTCTAAAAGTCCCCTATATGAATGCATAATAGAGATACAATCAGAGATCATTGCGTTCAATGAAAATTATAAGTGTTGACGAGGCAATTATAACTATGAATGCATGATACAATTGCCAAGAATTCAATTAACGCGATTGTGATAAACAACCTTCACTACTCATGAATATAAACTTGTAACGATTAGGTGAAACTCATTTATATTCTAGCATCTAATTCATGCATGAAAACTAAGTATGCATCCTTAATAAACATACAAGAATTAGTTATGAATAAAATAGATAATTGAATTGCACTCACAACTTATCAAATCACAATTGGAAGAAATCAATTCCAATCTCAAGCATGTTCATGGCTTCAAACTTCCCCCTAACTAAATAGGGGTTTAGCCACTCATAATTGCAACAAAATTAGAAAATAACAAAGTAGACATTGAAAGCAAGAACGAAGTACACCTAAAACGCTCCAAAGTTCCAAGCTTGAAACGCCAAGGACCTTTGTTTTCACCACCTTGTTGTAGCACAAGTGTCTAGGATGTGTATGGATATATGGATGGAATGGATTTGCACGGCTAAGAGATGAAAGTGTATGGATTGGTGAGATGTAGTATGGCTAGATGAATGGATGGAGGTCACTACAAGGAAATTGTGTTTGTGAATGAAGCTCTTTTGATGGATCAAGATTGTCCTTAGGAAGGGGAATGGTGGATGTATTTATAGGCTAAGGAGAGGACCACTTCAATTCCTTGCATGTGCAGTTTGTATGGGTGTGTGATGTCCATGTTTCCCTTTACATTTGCACACACATGACCTCCATCATTTCAGCCACAAATCAACCCATTTTCTGCCCATGTGTGTGTGTTTCCTTTGCCCATGTGTGTGTGTTTTTCCTTTGCATTTGGACACACATATTCTTCATTATTTCAGCCAACAATCAACCCATTTTCTGCCCATGTCAAATTGTCCATGCCATGCCTTTCTCTTTGTGTGTGTGTTGTCCATGTTTCTTCCATGTGCCTTGTTCATCTCTTAGCTGTGCATTTCCACTTGCTCCAAAGCCAAATGAGTGCAATCATAACCCCATTTGCTGCTGAGTGTTGATGACAAAGCAAAACACAAAACAAATGCCTTGACTTTCTCACTTTATTAGCCAAATCTGCTTAGCCCGTTTCTGAACCTTTCAGTGTTACAATGCCCATAACTTCTTCTAGAAAAATGATATTAACAATCCGTAAATTTCTCCAGAAAATAGACATACGTAGCTTTCCAAGCATATAAGGCTCATTCTCTCATTAATTCTTAGTTGTTCGTAACATGCTTCCAAAGTCAACTAATCTGCACAGGCAGTTTTGACGAATTTGTTACTTAATAACTCACTTGTGCTACTTTTCTTTTCTTTGCTTGATAAATCACACAAAACACAAAAACATAGTAAATAGATAAAAAATATAAGGAACTAACTAAGAAAAGACAAGTGAATTTTATGTAAAATATATATAAATATGAGCTTATCAGAGACTAAAGGAGAATCAAGGAGCACTCATTTTAGCAAAGTGGAGGAGGCAAGGAGGGAGGCTAGGCTCAAGGAGTTCCAAGAGCAAAGAACTTGGAGGTGGTCCATCCTTGGTCTCAAGTCTAGATCAAGAGGTATAAAACTATACCTTCACTTTGTTCTTCAATAAAATGTTTAGATGCATCAAATATAGACCTATGCTTCTTGAAGGGGATTTGCATGACTATAGCTTTGATATTAAGTGATAACATGCTTCCGTTGCTTATGTATATAAATTTTGAATTGTATATGCATACTAGTCACTAGAAATCCCACATAAATCTCATTATTTCCCTTCAAGTGGTATCAGAGCCAAAGATTTATATTTGATGTGCCCTTTTGGATTCTATGCATATGGGTTTTAATTTTATGTTTGACATATTATTTCTTCATTCAAAATATGTTTATCTTTAGTTTTTCAAATGTTGAAAAATGTGAATCAAGAGTTGAAAAAGATATGCATGCAAAAAGTGTTTTGGATGCATGAATGAAGATTGAGTTTTGAACAAAATTTGGGGTTTTGTTCCATAGGGTAGGCACGGCAAAGGGGATATTTTTGGCTTGTGTTTGTGTTTTATTGTAAGTATTTCACGCATCCTTTTAAAGCTAGAAAATCTAGATCTTGTCACTTTTGTTTTTGATTTTGAAATATCACTAAGAAAGTACAAATCTTGAAATTATTTTCATGGTTTTGTTCTTGGTGTTCATGGTTTTGTTTTGGTGTAAATGGTTTTGTTTTATGTTCATAAATTGTTTTATGGTTTTGGATGATATACTTACCATCCATAGCCTTCCCAAAAATTTATTAAGATGATATACTTACCATCCATAGCCTTCCCAAAAATTTATTAAATCCTAGACTTGACTAGGTGAATTTCCATCACCTTTACACCAAAGTCCTTAAAGCTTATCAAGTGGCAAGAAATATCTAGGGTTATATCTACTTTAATTTGAATTAATGCAAGATATTTAAAACCTCTCATCCCCCTTTATGTGGCCGGCCACCCTAGTGGAATATCCACTTGTGGGGCTATTTTGTAATTTTTTAAAGTTGTTAATACATTCAAGTATTTGCGGTTTGACCCTTAACTTTTCATATTTGCATATTAGGCCCCATCTCTCTAACAAGTTAAAATATTTTGATTTTAATTTTGTTAGTTGTTTAAACTCATCATACCATTATGCCCATATGCACTAAATCTAATTGTTAATGTTGCATTCCAATTAATTATTTAATGTGATTAAGTAGTTAGAAAATGGTTGACTATGGACTTATGCTTTAAACGATAATTGAGCTATGAGAAAGGGCGCTAAACTCAAATTGTTTGAACCTTGGGAATGTGTTTTAATTACTATTTCAATTGGACCTTGTCATGATAAACATTAATCTTTCTCTCCCTCTTAGCATATGTAATTTGTAGGAATTTGTACAAATCGGTTTGTAATTCTTATTGCTTCTTAATCTCTTTCAATTAGTTGATTCCCTCTAGTACTAGACTAGAGTTTCTTTAACTATTGGTAAGGAGAAATAATTAAAAGAGGGGTTTGACATGAGATCAAAGATTAATTGGGTCCAACGCCCTAATTAGCAATGAATGATTAACTTTCATTTCTAATGGCTCAATGAAAAATGTTTTAATTGGATTGAAAGCATGTAATTAAAACGACACAACCTTCCCTAGATCTTATTCAACAATGTTGGCTCGTTGATTGAATAAACCCAATAAGTCCATGGTCATCCAAAGAGCCTAAGATAACTATAAAGTCCAATTTCAAAGGAATGCAAAAACCATAGTAGTAGTAGTTACTTCCAATATTTGAAAAATTCGTTTTTGATATTGATTTGTTTTTCTCAAAACAAATAGTGGGAGTATCATACGCTACTAAACGATAATGAATACAATTAGTAGTTATATATATCTCCAATATTTTGAAAAATGTTTTGATATTGATTTGTTTTATGAAAACGAATAGTGGGGATATCATATGCTACTAATTTCATTAACTTTGGACTAGTAGTTATAATAGGACACAATTTATTTTAATGTGATTAAATAAATAAAATGAGGAGACCTTAAAATCCCTCAACCAACATCCAATATTAAGTTGAAAGCGGAGAGGTGCTTTGAACACTTCTTCGTGGCCTTCCACCATGGTAGGCTCCAATCGTTTATGACTCGTACACCGCCTTCACCCTATCATGGGGGAGTGCAAAGTGCGTGCTTATACTTAGGAGGAGTCTATTTCAACATTTGATGTGGTGAAGGTAGGCAACGAGTGTGGCCAACATCGTATCATCGTGAGGTCATACTTGAACCCCTATCTAAACCGGCATGGTGGGTCAAAACTTAACTAAGAGAAATGGTGCCAACATCATATCATTGTGAGGCATTGTTCTCTAGAGGCCAACTAGATGGGTAATCACAAGAGGTTGTTGTGAATGGGTAATTGTACCCTCTCATTATTATTTTTGCTGGTCGACATCGTATCATCGTGAGGTGGGCTTGGTAATAGTGAGCCTCCCATAACCCGCTAGGAGCTTTCTTTGAAATCTCCCGGATTCCATCTTGAGGGATATGGGATTTGCCAAAAATGGTGGGTGGTGTCATTCGGTTTAAAGACCCGAATCGCTTGACTTAATCAACAATCAAACTAATTTATTTTATTGTTTATGTATTTAGATATGGTTGGAAGCACACTCGCGAAAATACTCGAAAAACATTGCCTAGAGGGGCACAATTTCCCATCGTGGTTTCGTAATGTCAAGATTCTCCTAACCTTGGAGAAGATTGTTTACGTACTAGACAAGGCTCCACCTCACATACCTCTTGGGCCTGACGCCACTGAGGATGAACGTGCTAAGTATGACAAGCACGTTGAGGATGATACACAAGCCAAGTGCTATCTGTTAGTTTCCATGAATGAGGAGTTGCAGAGACAGCACGAGGGCATGGACAGTCCATCTTCCATCATACTCCATCTTACGGAGTTATATGGTAAAGGGACGCGCAACCATCGCTTTAGCACTATCACTGAACTTGTGAAGACCAAGATGGTCAAAGGAGCTCCAGTGCATCAACATGTACTGAAGATGATTGGACTCATTGAACAATTGGAAAACCTAGGTACTCCACTTGACGGGGAATTGGCCCAGGACTTCATCTTGGCTTCTCTTTATGACTCGTTCTCGCAGTTCGTCTTGAACTACAATATGAACAAGATGGATAGCACTCTCTCTGAGTTACTAAACATGTTAGTAACCGCTGAGAAGACTATGAAGAAAGAGAACGTTGTGGGGACTGCTGCAGTAGCCTACAACATGCTGTCCACTTCCAAAGCAAAGCCGAAAGGCAAAGGCAAAGGAAAGGAGAAGAAGTCACCCACTCCTAAGCCGCAAGGAGGAGTGAGGAAAAAGAAGGCAAAGGAGCCCAAGGGGACTTGCCACCACTGTGGAAAGGACGGGCATTGGAAGAGGAATTACAGGTTATACCTTGCAACTCTTAAGGACAAGCCACAAGGTATGGTTTATGTTCTTATCTTCAATTCTAATTGTTAGATCTTCTAATCTTTATATTTGATATAAAATGCTAATCACTTATGCAATTGTATGTAGGTGATGGAGCCAAGTAGAAGATGAACAAGCAAGGAAAAGGATGGAGAAGGGTTCGGCCACCATTTTTGCTAACTACTTAGGAAGTTTGTTAGGCACTTAAAGATAGTCTTTAAACTTTCTTATTTTGTTAAGAACTTATTATGTGGCTTCATATGACGGAAGACCACTATTGGTGCCTATATGAAGGTATATAATTAGTCTCTAAATGTATAGAGCTAATTCCTTTTGTATTAAACATTATGAATGTTTGAATTATCATATCAATGTAATATGATGAATGCCTTCTACTATATTATTTCCTCAAAGTAGTGTTATGAATTAAATATTGTCTTGTTGTATCCTAGTTGAGATACAAGATTTATATCACTTGTGTAATGCGATATCCAAACTTTGGACTTATCAATTATGGATAGATCTCACATGTTGGCCATAGATGGATACAATGAATCTTTGGATTTGGTTCCAACTGCCTATAAATGAGTTCTATATGAATTGAAAAGAGTCTAGAGATACGTTTCTTGGACAAAAGGAAAGATTACATTATAATGATATAAAGTAATAAGAAAAATGTTTCTTATATGGTTATCACTTACTCAACTACAATAACCAAGATCACTCTTGATTCAATTAGTAGTTTTGAACAACTAATTGGGCATTCTTAAAATTGTTTTAAAATGTCAAGTATGTTAGTGATTAAACCAAGAACAAAGTGTCTAAATCTATGAAATGTTTAAAGACTTTAGTCACTTAATAACAAGACGTCAACTTAGTGGAGATTGAAACAAATAAGCTTGAAAGGTTTTAAAGCTACTCCACATTATCCTCTACCCGTATACTCCACGTTTATACATTTTGAATGTATAATGTAATTTCTCATTAAAGTCATGAGAAACAGTGGGAGGTGAGAAAAAGGATATAAACTTGAATATGATTGGTTTATAGTTGTCTAAAGAATAATAGTACTTCACTATTATTAAGAGTTTGTAATTTTAATTGTTAAAAGACTCAAGCTCTTCAAAACATTAAAATTCTATGTTGTGTAAACATTCTAAAGAATAGTCTATGAATGTTGGTTTCGTCAACCTAGCATAAAATGGTTATATGTTGGGAGTTGTCCATCATTCTCTTTGATGAGAACAAGCTAATAACAAAGCATATGGACAAATTGATGAAACAAAAGGGAATAGTTTCAAAATGAGTCACAACATACGGTTTAACAACATGACAATCCAAATTCGGCACCTCTTGTAACCATAACGCTCTATGTAGTTTTGATAAAGAATCATATCAACCACCTAGAAGGAATGGTTAAGTTTCTATATTCTTAGTAGGAGCCATGCTTCCACTAAAGACTTGGATAATTCTTATATGACTACATTAAAGGTCTTAGTATGACTAAAACTTGAAGTATAGTGTATGACACCATATAATTTAAATGAATAGACTTGATAAAACAAGTCACACATTTCAAATGGAATTACTTGAGAAGGAATTCTTTTGTGTATGTTCGTTTAAATAACTTGTGTTAGCTAGAGTTGTTGATAGTCCCAAAATTGTTGAGACATCATCAAATAAGCTAATGGATCTTAATGATTGTCAATAGATCCAAGACAAGTTAGTGGGAGCAAAATGCATTCAAATCAAGAAAATGTAAGTGTTAATTTTTGAATGAATGCTAAGTTACAACAAGTCCAGTGGGAGTGATGTCATATTTTTGAGCAACAAGATATGAATGAAGTCTATTTGATAGACTTGATAAAACATAGATGTTACTCAAAAATGACAAAATTGTGACACGATCAATTTTGAAGTATAGACTTGAAATTGGACTTATTGATATAGCAAGGCTATCTCAAGAATGTTTAATGGGGAAATTAAATCTCAAATGTTGAAGATTTGAGAAGGTGTTTTCCTATATGATAGAAAATCACTTTCATAACCCTTATAATGAATGTGTCATAAAATCACAAAAGGGACACATGACTTGTGAGTAGATATCCAAAGGTGAAAAACCATTGGGGTTGTCACTTTAAGATATTACTATAGCCCAGGATCAGAACCGTAGCAACTGAAAGAGTATTATTGCCTTTAAGAAAGGAACATCAAAGTCGGACTTTGGAAGCGTGCATTCACTTAGTTTATAAACCAAAGTGAAAATAACCCATTTTAACAAATGGAACTTCATAATGGATGAAGTACTAATCATATGAATGTATGATTAGTACTGTACTACAATGGTCTCAATGTTGGAGCAAAGTATGTATAAAGTATACAAACGAAATATATGTCGATATATAGTTTTAGAAACTGCTTCAAAAGGTGTTTTGAATAGAAAGGGTTCTTATAGAACCAATGATTGAATCCAAACCATAAGGTCGTTAGTAGGACACTACGATGTAATGGGGCGATAGCTCAAGCCATGGAATCAAGGTCCCATCAAAGTATTTGAACACAAGAAAGAGACATCATCAAATGATTTAGAAACATTTGATAAGTAAATCCCTTTTAAATAAAAGGGATTAATACATATCCAAGTTAACCTACGAGCATAAGTTCACTCAACTAGCATCTATGAGATACACTAGTTATTGACTTTAGTGCAAGTGGGAGATTGTTGGAAATATGCCCTAAAGTCAATCTTTGGAAGAAACCTTTCAGGACAATGAATGTGTGTATAGATGACTCTTATACATCAAAATGAAAAGGTACTAATTAGGACTATCTCAATAAACGATACATGTCCTAAATAGTGAATCCATGGACAATGGATCGATGTAAGAAGTAATCTAATGATGTTAGACTACAGAGACCTTCTTCACATAACCATCATGTCCAAAAGGTTCCTGGTCATATGATTGTCAGAGGGATACTGACAATACAAAGACCAGTACATACTATGTCCCCTTCAATTGGAAGGATGGAAAGTCTCATCCCATTCATGTAGTGACACTAAGACAGGTATGTAGGTGCTCATTAAGGGAATGAGTTCACTGAACACAATCGAATGAGAGTACTTGCATGGAGGTCTACTCACATGTCAAGCAAGTAACTCTAATGGTTGGAATAATGTAAGTAGTCCTTTGACCTGAGGCATCATAGTTGTCTTGTGGTTAGGTGCTTGATCTTTGATTATGTCAAAGTCACTCCATCCGCGGGTGTCCACGGCATAGTTGGGGTTAAGCCACTTAGCCATGGAGGCAAGTGAATGAGCAACAAGGGATCTCTAATCCTCGCTATGAGAGGTTGAATACTCTAATATATGATTCGGGAATCTTCGGCCGAAGTATCGAGCGTAATAAAGGAAAGCATTCCTATATGACACAATTGAATCATATAACATGGAATAATCACATTAGGGGTTTGACATAATATATTCATACCCTAATAGTGTGATTGAGAGTATTGTTTTAGAGAAGGATCGAATTACATTGTAATTCCAACTGAATAGGTTCTCCGAACAAATTCTACATTAGCTTGGGTAGCCATGAATTATGGTTACATGTACTCATGGCATGTGAGTTCTTCTAGATGATTAAATAAGTAGTCGTCAAAGAAGAAGAAGAATTAAAAGTAAGTTTTAATTCACTAAGTGATTGGATTAAATATAATCAATTGGATTGGTGCCAATCACCTCACTGCCTTGCTAATTAGAACCTAAAATGATTGTACACTGATACACTCTTGTAGTTAGACAACTAATGGATGATGGAAATAATTAATTGGATTAATTAAGTGTTGTGATTAATTAGAAAGTCTAAAGAAATCCTGAAAGCGATAAAAGATCGTTTTGGGCTTAAAGAAAAGTTCGGGTTCATTTGGGCTATAGAGCCCAAACCCATTGGGCTTTTATTCAAGCATATGATGACTTGAAATGATAAAAGCCCAAAGCCCAAAATAACACTTAGGGGGCCGGCCAAAGAGAGGGAGAGAGAAAGTCAAGTTGTTGACTTGTTTCTTTGTGTTATAAAAGGAACTTTACAGTGAAAAGTTGAATTAGGGTTTTGTGAGTTAATTTTCACCAAAATTGAGAAAAACACAATCTCTCTCTCTACTCACAAGGCCGGCCACCAAGAGGAGTTCTAGCTAATCATCTTTTCTCCTTTTGATCATTCCTCCATCCATCTCACTACACTAGTGGGTGTGGATCTTTAGAGGTCTTCTACCTTGGAGACTAAAGGAGAATCAAGGAGCACTCATTTTAGCAAAGTGGAGTAGGCAAGGAGGGAGGCTAGGCTCAAGGAGTTCCAAGAGCAAAGAACTTGGAGGTGGTCCATCCTTGGTCTCAAGTCTAGATCAAGAGGTATAAAACTATACCTTCACTTTGTTCTTCAATAAAATGTTTAGATGCATCAAATATAGACCTATGCTTCTTGAAGGGGATTTGCATGACTATAGCTTTGATATTATGTGATAACATGCTTCCATTGCTTATGTATATAAATTTTGAATTGTATATGCATACTAGTTACTAGAAATCCCACATAAATCTCATTATTTCCATTCAGAACCTCACCTTTTTTACGTCGATCCGTGAAGATTGGAGGGTTTTGTGCTTTGGTCCGTACGATTTCGAGAGGAAGAGAGAGAATTGCGAGGGAGGAGAGAGAGAGCACGGGGGAGAGAAAGAGAAGGTGTCCCGTGTGTGTGTGTGTGGTCCATCTGAAAACAAGTCCAAACTTTCATTCCTTAACCATACAAATTGCTAATAAGTTTTAATCCATTTTAATTTTCCTAACTTAGGAAAATATGTATTATTCACTAACAAGTCACTCTTATACCTTAGTAATCATCAAGGGTACTTTCATCATTTTGCAGCCTCGATAAATAGAATCACGGGACGGGCTGTGACAATCTTCCCCCTTATAGAATTTCGTCCTTGAAATTCATGCAACCAAACAAGCCATTAATATTCATAAAACAACCTCGAATACATCTCTCTCATTTGATCTTCTGTCTCCCAAGTGGCTTCTTCCATTGAGTGGTTCCTCCACAATACTTTTACCAAGCTCATTGTCTTATTCCTTAGAACCTTGTCTTTCCAATCCAAGATAGTCACTGGTTCCTCATCATACATCAAATCCGGATTAATCTCCAAAGGTTGAGGAGGAATCATATGTGAAGGATCTGAAACATAATGTCGAAGCATCGAGACATGAAACACATTATGTACCTTCGATGATTTCGGAGGCAACTTCAATCTGTAAGCAACTTCACCAATCCTCTCAGTGATCTCATAAGGTCCTATGTACCTAGGACTTAGCTTGCCTTTCTTTCCAAATTGCACTACACCTCTCCAAGGTGACAATTTCAAGAATACCAAATTACCCACATCATATACTGGATCAGTAGCATGTCCATCTGCTAAACTCTTTTGTCAATCCTGGGCCGTTTTCAGGTTAGACTTAATCACCTGAACATTTTGAGTAGTCTCATCCACAATCTCCGGGCCTTCTATCACTCTTTCGCCAACCTCTGACCAACACAATGGCGTACGACAAGCTCTACCATAAAGTGCCTTAAATGGTGACATACCAATGCTCGAATGAAAACTATTATTGTAGGCAAATTCCATCAAGTCTAGGCGATCATGCCAAGAATCACCAAACTGTAACACTGAAGATCTCAGCATATCCTCCAACGTTTGAATAGTCCTCTCTGATTGTCCATCGGTTTGAGGATGATAAGCAGTGCTGTAAAGCAGTTTCGTACCAAGAGCTTCCTGAAAAGCTGCCCAAAACTTAGAAGTAAATCTTGGATCTCGATCAGAAATAATATTCACTGGAACTCCATAATACTTCACAATCTTCGTGATGAACAACTTAGCCAATTTATTCAGGGGATACTTTTCCCTCACTGGAATGAAGTGTGTTGACTTGGTAAGCCGATCTACAACTACCCAAACGCCGTCAGATCCATTTCGTGTACGAGGAAGCTTATACATGAAATCCATAGTTATGTTTTCCCATTTCCATTGAGGAACTGGAAGTGGTTGCATCCGCCCAAAAGGCTTCTTTCTTTCTGCTTTGACTTGCTGGCAAACAATACACCTACTTACATATTCTGCAATTTCCCTTTTCATACCCAACCAATAATAAAATGGTCCAATGGTATGGTACATCTTAGTTCCTCCTGGATGCATCGCATAAGCCGAACAATGTGCTTCATCCAAAATTTCTTTCTTTAGTTCCTCATTATTTGGCACATACATTCTGTTCTCCTGCATAAGCATGCCATCTGATTCTCAAATCCTAAGATCTTTCTTTTTCCCTTCACTTCTCAATTGAATCATTTCTTGAATCTCATCATCAACCATCTGAGCTTCAAGTACATGATCGACCAAAACTGGCCTGACTTGGAAACTAGCAAGAAAAGCTTCTCTTCGATCTTCGAACTCCAACTTTACTCCAGTAGCTCTCAAATCTGTAAGAAGAGGAACACGACAAGCATACAAAGCATTGAGTCGACCTTGAGGTTTCCTACTCAGTGCATCAGTTACCACATTTGTACTACCCGGATGATACTCAATAATGCAGTCATAATCACTTAACAACTCCATCCACCTTCGCTGACGAAGATTAAGATCATGCTGAGTAAAAAGATACTGAAGACTCTGATGATCTGTGAAGATCTTACACTTCTCACCATAGAGATAATGGCTCCAAATCTTCAAGGCAAAAACAATGGCTGCCAACTCAAGATCATGAGTAGGATAATTCCTTTCATGAATCTTCAACTGTCGAGAAGCATAAGCAATCACTCTATTATGCTGCATTAAAACACATCCCAAACCATTCAAAGAAGCATCACTGTAAATCTCAAAGTTATCGATATCATCAGGAAGTACCAATATTGGAGCATGAGTGAGGTAATATTTCAACTGCTGGAAACTTTGCTCACAATTCTCGTCCCAATCAAACTTAACATCCTTCTTGGTTAACTTCGTTAGTGGCAATGCAATCATAGAAAAATCTTGAACAAACCGTCGATAATAACCTGCTAGACCAAGAAAACTCTGTACCTTAGTGACAATTCGTGGTTGTTCCCAATTCTCCATTGCTGCTATCTTTTGAGGATCTACTTGAATTCCTTGTGCCGATACTACATGCCCCAAAAATGCCACTTGATTCAACCAAAACTGATATTTACTGAACTTGGCATACAACTGATGCTCCCTCAATTTCTTTAATACCAAGTTAAGATGTCGAATATGATCTGCTTTAGACTTAGAGTATACCAGAATATCATCGATAAAAACAATGACAAACCTATCAAGATATTGCTGGAATACCTCATTCATTAGCCTCATGAAAGCTGCAGGTGCATTAGTCAATCCAAATGGCATCACCAAAAACTCATAATGTCCATAACGGGTCCTGAAAGCCGTTTTAGGTACATCTTCATCTTTAATCTTCAACTGATAATAGCCAGATCTCAAATCAATCTTAGAGAACACACACACACCTTTAAGCTGATCAAATAAATCATCGATACGAGGCAATGGATAACGGTTTTTAATCGTCACCCCATTCAATTGCCTGTAATCAATACATAATCTCAAAGTTCCATCTTTCTTTCTTACAAATAACACCGGAGCTCCCCAAGGTGAAGTACTAGGTTGAATGAAACCTTTATCAGTTAATTCCTGTAATTGAATTTTCAATTCTCTCAATTCAGCTGGAGTCATTCTATATGGAGTCAAAGATATAGGATCCGTACCTGGAAGCAAATCAATCGAAAACTCCACATCTCTGTTTGGCGGCAATCCAGGCAAATCATCTGGGAATACATCAGGATAGTGCCTGACTACTCCAACTTCCTCCACACTGCTAGGAACAACATCATTTAACACCACATGTGCTAAGTATCCTTGACAACCTTTCGATAACAACTTCTTTGCTCTCATGGCAGAAATAACACCATGTCTCACTCCACTGCTTTCACCCACAAAAGTAACCTCTGGTAATCCAGGACGATGAAAAATAACTGACTTCCCGTAACAATCTATATGGGCACGAATGCAACCAATATGCCCTTAAAAACACATTAAAATCTACGATATCTAACGGGATAAGATTAGCTGGCATAACTACACCATCTACCATCACTGGACACCCTGGATAAACACTATCAACATAACATTTGTCCCTTCTAGGCATAGCAAACTCTAAATCAAATCCTAAAGGTGTAGGGTGAGGTTGTGTCATTTGAGCAAACGTATGAGAAATCACATAATGTGTAGCACCACAATCAATCAAAACTCTAGCAAAGTGACCAAGAATATTAAACGTACCCATAATCAAATCTGGATGATTCTGAGCATCTTGTAGTGAAATGTGATTAACACGTCCCTGAGCTTGCTGTCGTCCACCACGACCTATGTTACCTTGGTTACCTCGTCCCTGAGAAGTACGTCTTTATCCTGGCTGATTAGACTGCCTAGATGGTCCTGCACTGCTAGGAGCAACCTCTCCCTGTCGGGGCTGACCTCCCTGATGCCACTGAGACCCGCTAGCTGGCATGGAAGAATAAAAAGTATAACCTCCAGGGTCTTGGGAATACCCAGTCTGAGAATAAGGATCTTGGGAATACTGATACTGTCCGGAAGCATAGGGAGTAGCATCACCCTGATAGTGGTAAGCACCACCACGACCCGTCTGACCATAACTGCCTGATCCAAAGTTCTGCTGAATCGGCGCTGGAGGTGGCATAACAGACTGTTGAGATCCCTGCTGACTCTGGGGACACTGAGCAACCCTATGTCCCATTTGTCCATAAGTGTAGCAAGTGCCACCATTTCTCCTACACTCTCCATGATGTCTGAAATTACAACGGCAGCACAACGGAGTACCAGAACCACCAGCACCACCAAAATCTCTCTGTCTCTGAAACCTGGGTCCACCAGCAAATCTTCCACCTCTCCTCGGGCCTGTGACACTAAATCCTCCACTGGAAGAACTCGAGCTCGCTCCACTTTTCTTGAAATTATGTGTCTTACGGGGTCCCTGAGTGGAGATACCTTTACCCCTATCATTTTTCTTCTGATTATCATTCTTATCTTTATCATCCTCACTGTTACTAGGAAGGTTGTCGAAATCCTCCATCTTAACCAAAATCTCAGAAAACTCATGATAAGTGGTGCAAGGAAGCGCACTAGCAAAAGTCCGCTATTTCCTCTTAGTTCCCAGCTTAAAACGACGAAGCATCTCTGCCTGATTACCAGCTGTATCAGAATCATAACGAGATAAGTCTGTAACCTTCCAGTAATACTCATGCGCCGACATATTCTTTTGCTTCAATTGAGTGAACTCCTACTTCTTACGATCAATGTACTCCAGATGAACAAATCTTTTCTTAAAATTCTCTTTGAATACTTCCTAATCAGCTGCCATCTCAAGTGACATAAACTGAGTCTAATTTACCCACCAAGCTGCTGGCTCTCGCCCCAAAAACCAAGTAGTGGTCTCAACCCATCTATTAGCAGGAAGATTCCCTTGACTCTGCATCACGTGGAAAGTTTTCTCAATATGGTCTAACCACTTTTCTGCCCCTTCATGACCCTTATTACCCATGAAACGGTCCAATTTTAGATTATACATAGTCTCTAAAGGTGTTCTCTGAGAAGGAGGAGGACATATTGCATTCTGAAAGGCATGGGCCATCGCTTCCCTTAATTAAGTTATATCAGGGAAATTAGGCTCAAAAGCACGACGTGATTCCCTACGAGGCGGCATAGTTCTGACAGAAGACCTCAAAAGATCATTAGAGCATTAACAATTTATACAGGACTGCAACCTAGGCTCTGATACCAAACTGACACACCCTGATTCTAGAATCAAGGCGTGCTGGCCGTCACGTGAGCGTGACGTAACCAAAAGTGCGACGCGGAAGCAGTAGATAAGAGAAATACGAAGAACTAAAAACCAAATACTAGCAATAAAATCCAACTAACAAGCTAGAGTAAGTTTAAGTATGAAACACACATATTCATAGCAGAAGTACTAGGTGCAGTCAAGTACACCATAACTAAATTACAACACCCGCAGGTGAGACCTCCATATATGTAGTCTATCAGTACATCGTGCGAATCCTCGTGGGCCACCAACGATGCTATCTAGAACCTGGAGGCGCGCAAAACAAAATTGAGTGGGTTAGTAAAACCAAAGTTTTACTAAAACATTTCAAATAATAACATTTCTAACCCCTTGCTGTAAAACTTGTACACTTTCCTAGAAAATAACATAATATGCATATAGTTCTTCAAATATCTCAACTCACCAATTTTATCAAAACCCAGAAAATATGCCATGCCATAAATGTCAATAACAGATTAAGAATGCATCAATATAACAGGTGACATAATGAATCAACCGGAGACCCTGCAGTTGGTCCTGTACGGTCAATTCCATAGCTCAATATCCAAACCAATCGGATGAAGGAAAAATTTTGTCCTAGCTAAGAACATGTGAGAATATTTGAACACATATGCAAACTATTAACACATTAAAGTAGGCATGCATTCAAAAACAATTCATAAAACCCATGACTTTCAAAGCCTAGTGAATGGTGAACCATGAGACTCTTTAACAACATTAAAGAGAATGAAGGATTTAGAGATTCATTACCCTTGAAGCTCATCCTTGTTTACACAAGGGATTCACCCAAGTGGAGGGCCTTCAAGTCACCTCCTAGCTCCTTGGATCTTCCTTGTGATTTTCTTCCTTTTGTTGCTCCTTTGCTCCTTGAGGATGTGAGGAAAGGATCTCCAAAACACCAATGATTTGGTGTCTCTAAGTCTCCACACGAAGGATGAGGTGTGAAGATGAAATGGATGACTTAGAGAAGAAAAGATTGCTAGCTATCTCCTCTCTAAGTGGCCGGCCTCTATTGGAGAAAAAAGAGAGAAAGTGTTTCTCATCTTTTGTCTCAAGAAACCCTAATGAGAAAAAGCTATAAAGATGCTTTTATATCTCTTTTCTTAGGTGAGTGGCAAACTTGCAATTAAGCAAAACTTCACACTCCCCTTACTATGGCCGGCCTCTTTTAAGTGATTGGGCTTATTGCCCATTTTGTTTTAGTTGTCATACAACTTAAACATAATGGGCCTTGTGGACCAAAACACTTTTGAGCCCCGAAACCCAAAACCAACTTAAAAGCCCAATACGAACCTTTCGTAAAATTAATTAACTAATTAATTAATCTTGACCATCAATTAAACCATTTAATCGGTTATCCATCTCATTTATATTTCTTCACTTTCACCCTTACTCGGTGTATGATCCATTCAGTTCCAATTAGCGAGGCAGTGGGCGATTGTTACTTTTAACGATCGATTGTGAATTAAAACTACATTTCAATTCTCCCTTTGATTATGATTAGTGTTTGCTAATCTTCAAGGCTTCCACAAGCCATGAGTGCCATCTAGCAGCATGTCATGGCTACCCAAGCTAAATAGAATTGGTTGGAGAACCTATCTAGTTACAATTACAATGCAATACGGTCCTTCTCTAATACAATACTCTTAATCACATTGTTTGAGTGATAGTTTGTATCATGTCTACTATCCAATGTGATACTTCTCTATATGATTCAATTGAATATGATTTGGAACATACTTCCTAAGTCATATTCGTATGCTTTGGCCAAAGACTCCCGAATCATATCTTAGAGTATTCTCCTTCCACCATGGAAGGTTAGAGATCCCTTATTGTGCATTCATATGCCTACATGACTAGATAGCTTGACCCCAACAATGCCGTGGACACTCTCGATGGAATGCCTTTGACATGATCAAAGATTAAGGACCTAACCATTAGACATCTATGATGCCTCAGTTCAATGGACTACTTTGCATATTGCAACTAACAAGTTCTTACATGACATGTATGTTCGAACTCTCTTTTGATCGTTGTTCAGTGTACTTGATTACTCTTTCAAGAACCTATGTGTTTGTCTTAGTGTCCAACACTAAATGACTTAAGACTAGTCATACTCACGCTTGAGTTGACATAACACATACTAACCTTAGCGGATTGTCAATGCCCAATTGGCAATCCTATGGCTAGGAACGTTTTAGGAATGAACATAAGAGAAAGGTCTCGTTAATCTGACTTACTTAAATCACTTCTCTGTTAGATCAAATACATTCCTTGGATTCCCTTATTGCTTAAACACATGATACAATAAATAGTGATTAACAATAAGCTTTGCCCTTCATTAAACATATAATAGTTTAATAGTTTCATACAATAAGTATTCCAAAAGCTATTACATCAAATGAGTGGCTTTGTGGGCATACTTCCAACATCGGAGTCACCACGGTGACCTGTACGGCACTACTCTGCACATAAGTCGGAATTACCTGAAGTAGTCTGTACAACAAGAATGGTGTAATAATACGCTCTAGTGCTTCTCTCATCAATCATCTATGCACATAATCTAAGGTCACCTACTAGTCGGAACCACCTCTAGTGATCTGTACGACTAGCATGTCGAAACCCTCTCATGGTCTGTACGACATGCACCTACTTGGATCCAAGGTGAGCATGCGGTGCGATGAATATTATAAGCACTAACACCAGGGGTGCAGGTTATGAGCTCTCAACATAATTCACATTACAATAATTCATATGAATAACATAAAACTCACCTGATGCTCACCTGTGCGTCCACAACACCATTTCATATATATATATGCATCAATTACTAATTCATATAATTCATAATATGCATGCATGGCATTTTAAAAACATACTTTCATTTAAATTCAATTTCTGGGAAATTCAGTAGTATATAGGTAATAACAGAAAATAACTGCCCACTCACTGATAGGTCGAACCGTCGTAACCCCCGTGACGTCCTTGAATGCGCTCGTCCTCAGGATAGGTATCACCTATATGCAAAACAACTATAAAAATGTTATTTAAAGCACATAACTGACAATACGTAATAACTTCTCATATGATGCTCAATTTGGGTATATGAATATACCATAGTGACCTACTCGATGTCACGGACGTCGAGGTATTTTTAGAAAAAAAATTGAGGCTGCACGCGCCCCCACGCGTGTCACCTTCTTCCTCCAATCGCCGGACTGGTTTTGCCGGTTGCTGAAAAACTGGAGATTTTTCAATCTCCTTGTTCTCCGTCATTTCGCAACCATTTTTCACGCATTTTATATCAAAATGAAGCCATAAGCATGTAGAATCACGTTGTTCTAGTTTAAGGCTCTAAAAATGATGAAATCTCACCGGAAAAATTCCAAGAAAACCGGCCAACTTCGAACTCAGTGATCCCGACGTCCAAAACCTTCAAACTAAGCACTCTGAGCTTCCTTAGGACCTCACTAAGCTCACTGTAAGCTTAGAATTCTCTGAAAATCAACAATTCACGTATGCATGAACAATACTCAAATAGGACCTTGAGTTTTCAAAGTGATATCGAGGGTTCTAAGTTCTAAAAATTGCACCATTCGAATCAGGAGGTTGAAAGGATGAAGAACCTCACCTTCTTGACGTCGATCCGTGAAGATTGGAGGGTTTTGTGCTTTGGTCCGTACGGTTTCGAGAGGAAGAGAGAGAATTGCGAGGGAGGAGAGAGAGAGCACGGGGGAGAGAAAGAGAAGGTGTCCCTTGTGTGTGTGTGTGTGGTCCATCCCAAAACAAGTCAAAACTTTCATTCCCTAACCACACAAATTGCTAATAACTTTTAATCCATTTTAATTTTCCAAACTTAGGAAACTATGTATTATTCACTAACAAGTCACACACATACCTTAGTAACCATCAAGGGTACTTTCGTCATTTCACAGCCTCGATATTATAAATTGGCTGTGACAATTGGGACATATTATAGTTGAGTTTAAGATGGCAAATTGATGATCAGATATTTATAAATTTTCAGAATTCTTCAGCTTATCATATAATGAGCAACATTACATTTCAAGTGGCTGAGACTCCCCCACCCCTTAAGGTACATTCAGGCAGCAAAGTGAGTGTTTGGGAACTTGAACTATGGAATTTCTCAACTCTATTCTAATAAAGGCTTTTGCAGCTAAGCTGTCACTAGCCTATGGGATCCGTGTACACAAACCCTAAGCTCTTTTAATCCACATCCCTTCTCTAAGCTCTTTTAATATGCAAATCTAGCTTGGTTTTAACTCTTATCACCCAAAAGAAGAAAAAGAAGTGTGCCCAATACATGCAACTTCAACAAATGAAGGTACGTAAGAAGATACTTGTGACAAGTCAATCTTTGCTATTGATTGACTCTCTAAAACATCATTTACTAAACTTTCATCCAGGATATTTTACAAAATGCTAGTTAACTATAGTATAGCATTCCAAAGTAGATCTCCATAATTTACAAAATCCTAGTTAACATTAGCCAAAATACTTCATAGTGCAAAGCTAAGTTAGAAGACATAACGTAAGATTGTACGATTAATAAAATACATCCATGTCAAAAGGCACCACATAATATACTCATCCGCTTGCTTTGTTGCTTAAAAGCCTTTGGACGAACACTTTCTTGAGTTCTAAATCGATTGACCTGAACACTCCCACATTTTGTGGTTTTTCCAAAATAAGAGTCAATGCATCAATTTAATCCATAGGAGAAAGACCCATTACTCTAATTTCGTTAGCTATGTCACTATAATCTGCAGTACCTTGAACTATAGCTTCAATTACCATTTCCATCATTTTCCCACTTTCAACATAAAATTCTTTCAGTCCACTGATAATTGCCTCGGTTCCATCACTTTAACTTCCCATATCTCTTTTCCTCTTTCTTTGGCTATTTGCAGATGGGGTGCTTTGTTGGCTTTGTTGGTTCATTGGAGAAACAACATTTTCACCTCCAATATCACTTGCACCAACCTAATCATGACTTTGTTCCTCCATCATTTCAGTAGGGGTTTTGACTACATTACGCGTAGCCCAATCCTTTCCAAATATATATGCAAATCTATCATACAATGGAAAAGGTTTGCTTCTCCATCCATCGGCGTCTTTATTTTTCTAAGATTATATCAACAAAGCAAAACTAAAATTTAGCATGTGTAACAAATATAGCTGCAATAATATAACTAATGTATAAATAAAATAGGATATGAAGCTGCACATAAGTTTGCCATGCGTCATCAATGTCAACTTCAACGCCCTTTTTGACATCATTCCATGCAAATCTACTTGTGTTTATCATGTCAAGGACCAAACTATATATTTTTTTCCATTTCTTCAACTTTGACTCAATATGTGGAGTTGCCTTTATATTTGAATTAGGACATAAAATATTGACAGCTTTCACTATTTCAATCAAAGTAACTTGTTTGAAAGCACCTGTGTCATGTCGTTGCTTCCGAGCAACAAAATCCTCAAGAACGGATAGTTATACTTCTTCCTCAAATGCTTCCCATTTACGCCTTCTTCCTGTTGGCTCTTGAGCAGCATTCAAATTATTGTCATTATCCATGCCTAAACAAAAAATATTTGTATGTACTAAAGTACAATACAAAAAATCAATTTGCATAATATCCAATTAATTTGCGTACTATCCAATCAATAAATCGAATTACATTCAATGATGAGCAATCTAATCATTTTTCTAATATCCAACATATGCATGATAAAAAGGAAAACTAAAATAAAATGTTATCATTAACACATATAGCTAGTTTGGTTGCTGGTTCCTAATTGCTCTCCCTGAGCCATGGCATTCCTCTTTGCAGTCCACTGGTCAGATGTTCCAACACTACCAACATATTCATCTTCTTCTGTATTTTGTCCATCTTCTATTATTGGCAAATTATCCATTGGATCTACAGACGTCTCTTGCCTAATAAGATTGTGTAGTAGGCAACAAGTGGTAATTATTCGACCTTGTGTCCTTATCGGATAGAAAGATGGACTCCTTAGTATCCCCCACCTTGCTTTTAGCAAGCCAAAATAGTGTTCAATTACATTCCTTGCCTTAGAATGCTTCATGTTAAAATATTCTTCCTTATTGGAAGGTGTTCGTCCCTCCCATTCAGATATATGATAAGATATTCCTCTATAGGGTGCAAGGAATCCTTCACCATTTGTATAACCACCATCTATTAGGTAATAATAACCTAAGAAAAAAAAGACCTTATTAATATTTTGTAGTTCACAAACAAAACTAGACCTAACTTACAAAGTTAAGACTAACTAATAGTCTTACCCGCTAGTACCTTTAAACCATTAGGCCTAGTAATTGCATCATGTAGCACTCTAGAGTCTGATGCGAAACCCTCCCACCCCAGAAACACATATATGAAATGCATATCTCCTGAACACACACCTAACACATTAGTTGCGACTCGACCCTTTCTTGTTGGGCATCCTGGTTTGTCAATTTCAGGTACATGCACATCAATGCTCCCAAGCAATTCTAAACAAAAAATAAGCTTTTGTTCATTTATACAAAGGGAATTTGTAGTTAAAGCTTAGGGAAAATGAAAAAAAATATCAACATACCTTAAAACATCGCCACCTAAGATCTGTAGAATGAATAGGCACAGGCTGAGGGACTTTTAGTAGGATACCTTGTAATCGCAAGATTCCTTGCAATACACTATTGAAATACCTTCTTATAGTCTCTCCCAACCTATAAAATCTACTACCAACTGTATGATGTGCTAGTATTTGTAAAGTCATACACACCTGCTCCTCTACAAATACCAAACCATCTGTTTTTACCCTTCCATCTTGGTGAAGTAAGTCATATAATATGCCAAAAGTTTTTCTATCCATTCTCAATTCATTGACACATTCAATATCAGTATTCCCTATTATACCATTCAGATAACACAAACTAATCTCTTGTCTAACAAGTGAAGGGTTAGTCGAAGTGCGTCGTTCAACATGTCTCTATTTGGCCCTTAGCATTAGCAACACAAGAATCGTACAAATGCAAATTGTCTTTATATGAGGCATCTCTAACAATAAGATCAATAAAAGCTTCCGTCGATCCATATCTATCCAAGCAAAAAAAAAAAAAAAGGAAAAAAAATGAGGACATTATATATGTAATATTTACTATTATTAAGGGTGATGGAAATGAAGTGATTATGATATCAAATGAACTAGATCAAAAGAAACGGTACACAAAGAATTCTGAAACAACTAACTGCATCAACAGCCCAAAAATAGCCAGCCAAGTCACTATTAATCTTAGATCAACAAATATTGCAGTTCAGCATCAACCCCACACGGTACAAAACATTCATTATAATATCATGGTTGGGCATTGACGGGACTGTTGGAGATATGCCCTGAAAGTCAATCTTTGGAAGAAACCTTTCAGGATAATGAATGAGTGTATAGATGACTCTTATACATCAAAAGGCAAAGATACTAATTAGGACTATCTCAGTAAACGATATATGTCCTAAATAGTGAATCCATAGACAATAGATCGATGGAAGAAGTAATCTAATGATGTTAGACTACATAGACCTTCTTCACATAACCATCATGTCCAAAAAGGTTCCTGGTCATAGGATTGTCAGAGGGATACTGACAATGCATAGACCAGTACATACTATGTCCCATTCAATTGGAAGGATGGAAAGTCTCATCCCATTCGTGTAGTGACACTAAGACAGGTATGTAGGTGCTCATTATGGGGAATGAGTTCACTGAACACAATCGAATGAGAGTACTTGCATGGAGGTCTACTCACATGTCAAGCAAGTAACTCTAATGGTTGGAATAATGTAAGTAATCCTTTGACCTGAGACATCATAGTTGTCTTGGGGATACGTTGCTGATCATTTTGATAATGAGACGTGACCACACCTCATCTTGGGTGTGTTCTATGCATTGTTGGGGTCAGTGATTTATTCTCAGAGGCATGTGAATGATCAACAAGGGATCTCTAATCCTCGTTATGAGAGGATGAATATTCTAAGATATGATTCGGGAATCTTCGGCCGAAGTATCGAGCGTAATAAAGGAAAGTGTTCCTATACGACTCAATTGAATCATATAACATGGAATAATCACATTAGGGGTTTGACATAATATATCCATACCCTAATAATTTGATTGAGAGTGTTGTTTTAGAGAATGATCGAATTACATTGTAATTCCAACTGAATAGGTTCTCCGAACAAATTCTACATTAGCTTGGGTAGCCATGATATATGGTTAGATGTCACTCATGGCTTGTGAGTTCTTCTAAATGATTAAATAAGTAGTCGTCAAAGAAGAAGGAGAATTAAAAGTAAGTTTTAATTCACTAAGTGGTTGGATTAAATATAATCAATTGGATTGGTGCCAATCACGTCACTGCCTTGCTAATTAGAACCTAAAATGATTGTACACTCATACACTCTTGTAGTGAAACAACTATTGGACGATGGAAATAATTAATTGGATTAATTAAGTGTTGTGATTAATTAGAAAGTCTAAAGAAATCATAAAAGTGATGAAAGATCGTTTTGGACTTAAAGAAAAGTTTGGGTTAATATGGGCCCATTAAGCCCAAACCTATTGGGCTTTTATTTAAGCATAGGATGACTTGAAATGATAAAAGCCCAAAGCCCAAACAACACTAAAGGGGCCGGCCAAATAAAGGGAAAGGGAGAGAGAGAGAGTCAAGTTGTTGGCTAACTATCTTTGAGATATAAAGGGAACTTTTAGTGAAAAGTTTCATTAGGGTTTTGTGTGTTCATTTTTCACAAAAGAAGAAAACGTCTCTCTCTCTCAAATACACACAAGGCCCGCAACCATAAGGGAGAAGTAGTTAATCATCTTCTCTCCCTTATGGTTATTCCTCCATCCATCTCACTACACTAGTGGGTGTGGATCTTTAGATGTCTTTTACCTTGGAGACTAAAGGAGAACCAAGGAGCACTCATTCTAGCAAAGTGGAGGAGGCAAGGAGGGAGGCTAGGCTCAAGGAGTTCCAAGAACAAAGAGCTTGGAGGTGGTCCATTCTTGGTCTCAAGTCTAGATCAAGAGGTATAAAACTATACCTTCACTTTGTTCTTCAATAATTTCTTAGATGCATCAAATATGGACCTATGCTTCTTGAAGGGGATTTGCATGACTATAGCTTTGATATTATGTGATAACATGCTTCCGTTGCTAATGTATATAAATTTTGAATTGTATATGCATGCTAGTCACTAGAAATCCCACATAAATCTCATTATTTCCCTTCAGGGACATATGGAATTGCTTCTTGCCTATCTCCAATGCCATTCAAACAAGGTGGTCCGAGATAGTTCCATAGTAAAAGAAAGCCATCACCTTTAACTACTCATCTCCACTTCAAATTCCTGAACATACGACCTAAAAAAGGATTGATTCGAAGAGAAATCGGAAGAAAACCTCTCCTAATTTTCTCCAGTGATCACATTTATTCACAGGATTGATTATTTAGGGTACAAGCTTAAGTTTTTCTTTTCTTGATAGGGTTTGTCTTTAAGAGCGACAGAAAGTCCTTCGAGGATGGTAAAAGGAAATCAAAAAATGCAGAAACAAAACCAAACAGAGGATATGACTTTCAACATAACCACAAACCATTTAAAGAGTGTATAACAAAAATTTCTTTAGCTCACATAATTTCTCATCCAAACAATTCACAAACATCCAACCCTACATGCAATTTAATAAAATATAAAAGAGAAACTGGTAAAGATTCGTGAACCAAGAACATAAAAACGAAAAACCCTAACATAACAGAGATGGAAGTATGTGCCCCTTTTGCAAAGAAACTTTTCGATTTTATGGCCAAGCATGGTTTCTGAGTTCGGATTTGAAAGAAAAGTTGAAATATGAAAACCCCAAATTCTATTCTCAATTTGACCTAAAAATCAAAACCCTAATTTGTTCAAGTGCAGAGGTCTATGATTGAAAATTTCTCGAACCCAAAATAACAAAATCAAATAAAGCTCAGTAATATCATGATATGCAAAACAAATCGACAAAATAAATCGAAGATTCAAAGTTTACCAGACAACTGGGAGCAGATGAGGGCAAGCATATGCAGATGTGGGAAGACGTAGAGATGAAGGTGAGGAGGACGATGATGAGGGAGCAGGGCAATGAGGGAAAGATGTGCGATGAGCAAGATGAGCGACGTTGGGGTTCTTGGACGAGCAACTCTCTCGCGATTTTCTCTCTATGAGAAGAGCTTATGAGTCAAGCCGAAATTGGGGATCTTTGTTAACAACTCATAGTGAGGTGTATAATCCGAGCGAGTTCGACCTAAGCTCATTAAACCTAATCCTTGTCCAGACCAAACAAGCGACTACAGTCTAGTCTAGTCTAGTCCCCCCTAATCCGGTCAAAGAAACACACCCTTAAGGTTTTAATCAAATGATGTTAGTGTCTAGGGATTGGATCCAAAGTCTCCCAAGAAAGATATGGATAATTACTAATGAGGGATTGGGAGACTTGTTCACTTATAAACATGTTATGAATCCGACTGTTGGAGTTAGAGTTCCCTCAGGCTGCTAAAAAAACTGTTACCCAGGAAAGAAGTTCTATCAGTTCATACAAACGTCAATGACACTGCATATTCCTTAACCAAACTTACGTAATGATGTAACTTGATACGTCGTCATTCATGGAAGAATTTGGCTTGCCCTCGAAGACAAGAACAGAGGTCGGATACAATCTATGGAGCCTAAAATAATCTCAAAAATTCTAGAGGCGACACGTGGACTTTTGCCCAAGAAAGACAAGATTGCCCTCAATAAATGGGCAGGCTTCTCACATGCACCCTCGTGCAGCTCACATGCCTGAAGGTCCCAGCAGCTGAATACAACTGTCCACAACTCACCTGCCCTTGGCAAGGAAAAGTCAAAGCATTAAAGATAAGGATTAATTACCCAAATCCTATCTTTAATACATTCCCAATTGAAGATTGACTCCAATCAAGTAAGTAATCCCAATTTAAATCAATTAGGGATAATTACTCCATTATCTCAAGATATTATTTCCTATTTAATATCCTGAGAATATTTCTCTATAAATCTTGGCCAATAGGATGCCGTCACATGTAGGGTAAAACCCTAACACTATGTCTGGTCTTGTCCCGTATAAATACCCCATATTCTACCAAATTTCAAAAGCTTTTGCTACCCTCAAAAAGCCCTAAACATTTTACTTTCTCAGAGAAACTGACTTAGGCATTATAGATCCATTGGCCTAACCCCCTCCCACCTCGTGGGCGCATGAGGCTTACGTCCTTGATCAGAGGTGTTGATTGTTTTGCAGGTGCATTTTTGTCAAGACTGAAGACGGCGAAAATTTGGATTGACAAATTGGTGCTTTCATTGAGAGCTAATTGAAATACTCGAAGAAGCCCCTTGCATTTGGTTTCTAGAATTTTCTGTTATGTTGAATTTCTCACACGTTGTATCAATTAATTTTTTCTAGAAAAGTTTCTTGATCAATCCTTGAAGAAAGGATACAATGGTAAGAAATTTAGAAACCACAACGAACGGAATCTCGTACGTACAAGGATTTGGAACGGAGAGTGGAGGTAGGAAGAGCCCTACCACCGTAGAGCCATGCCACCACCATGGCCACCACCTTGTAGCCCATGGCAAGGACCATTACAGTAGCAGCAGCCCAAGCCGAGGCCCAAACGTGTGTTGCAGCGGCCCACCACACGGTTAGGGCACCAACAGGCTACGGGCAGGACGCCCAGCCCACGCTAGCTACCACAGTAGGCCCAGCCCATTGCAGCAGCCCATGAATAAGTGGCTCAAGCCCAACTCCTAAGCCCAGCTCGCCCATGCGCACGTGCTAACCTCCCAGCTGGGTTAGCCCGCCCCGCAACCCACTCAGACGACAGGCCCGTGGCCAAATCCAATCCAATGCCATCTCCAGTGATCCAGATTTCAACCACCAGTCCCACGATCAATTCAGGGTTATTTTCATCCCACTTTTATGTAGGAATGCCCACTTTGGGCTCAAGTGTTGTACCTGCAGTCCACTACACTTCCACCACACATGGAAACGTCCATTATCCAAACTCTTCCAATCCAAATGGCGAGCACCATTTGGCCCAATAGGTCACCAATTTGACGAGCACCCTCATGCACTAGACAACCTTGGTGAACCAACTCTTCAAGCACATCAAGATGCAGCGTGCGTTAGACGAGGTGTCCTGAAGTAAGACAAAGGCGGAATAACGTGACTCATTCCAGCGACGTCTCGACAAAAGCCTTTCAGCCCACCACAAACTGTGCATTCAGGTAGTGTGCACTATCGTTTAGGCCCGCAAGGAAACATTTTCTCCCGCTTAGATGCGCAGAGAAACATTCATTCCCAAATCAGCTCACGAGTCAATGTGCATTCGAGGTTGGGTCCACACTTCGACGAGCACTTAAGACATTCCAGGAGAAGCATCCACATGAGGCTAGGTCCACAAGGAGATCCTCCTACAAGGCATCGGAGTAGGTATCTGCCTGACGAACAAAAGAGGGTATAAGAGAAGTCTAACACAAGTTCCACTCGTAACCCCCGCGAAGTACGACGGCGAGCAGAACAAAACCAACCACATGCACCACAATCACAACATAGACGAGCAGGATATGCTGAAGAGCAACATGGACCAGTAGGTCAGCACCAGGGATAACTTGAGGCTCCACTATCCCCACCACGCACAAATCCAAGAAGAAGTACAAAGGCTTATAGCATAGCAGCTACGTGGATTATAGCGCATTAACACTACCGACGATGCCTTTTGAAGAGACGTGGTTAACCTGAGCAGGTCACCATTCACAGATGAGATCGAGCAGCCATTGTAAAAGTTCGGCCCTACCACATTTCACCTTGTTCAAAGGAGATGAAGATCCGAATAGGCACTTAATGCACTACCGAAGTGTTGGAAATGTGCCCTAAAGCCAATCATATGATGATACTTTACGGACATTTCACATGTTAAACTAATCTAGTTTACATATAAAGGGCAAAGATTATTGTTTGAGCCGTCTCATATAAATGTTATATGCTTAAACGATAAAGTCCAAGGAATATGTGATTGAGAGAATGCAATCTAATGAAGTTAGATTCATGAGACTATTCTTTCGTAGACACATCCTAAATGTTCCTGATCATAGGATTGCCAATTGGGCGTTGACAGTCCGTTAAGATCAGTACGTACTATGTCTTCTCTCAGGGAGAGTGATTAGTCTCGAGTCATTGGTGTGTGTGACATCAAGACAAGTACGGTAGGTGCTGAATAGAGAATGAGTTCACTGAACGCGATCAATGAAGGGTTCTCATATTCCATGTCACATGAGAACTCATGGTTGAGATAATGCAAATTAGTCCTTTGACCTGAGGCATCATAGTTGTCTTATGGTTAAGACCTTGATCTTTGATTATGTCAAAGTCACTCCATCAGGAGGGTGTCCACGGCATCGTTGGGGTCAAGTGACTTAGCTATGGAGACAAGTGAATGCGCAACAAGGGATCTCTAACCTTCAAACCGTTTGAGGGAGAATACTCTATGATATGATTTAAATCTCTGATCAGAGTTTGAATGAGATTTGGGAATGCGTTCCGAATCACATTCAAGGTAATCATATAAGCATAAGACACACATTGGATAGTAGACATGAGCAAATAAACTATCAAACCAAACAATGTGGTCAAGAGTATTAGATTAGAGAAGGACCGTATTGCATTTGTAATCCCGAACTGAATAGGTTCTCTAACCTCTTCTGATTAGCTTGGGTAACCATGATATGCTGCTAGGTGTCACTCATGGTTTGTGGAAGCCCTAAAAGTGTATAATCACTAAAGGGAGAATTGAAAATAGTTTCAATTCACAATCGATGTAAAATGGTTTTAATCGCCCACTACCTCGCTAAAAGGAACCTAATGGATCGCACAACGTAAGAGGTGGAGATTGGAGATTAAACGGAAATGAGTAAGAATGATTAAATGGTTTAATCATTTATTTATGATTAATTAATATGTTAATTAATCAAACGAATAAGTTCGTTAAAGACCTTCGGGATAGTTTTGGACCTTAAGGCCCAATGGGCTTCGAACGTCAAGCCCATTAACTTAAGTTGTATGACAATTTAATGAATAAAGATTCATTAAAGCCCAAAAAGCCCAAATTCCCTAAATGGCCGGCCATGAAGAGATGAATTAGGTTTTGGTTGTTTAGGTCACTTAAAGAAGTGACTATATAAATGACTTTATAACTAAAAATTCATTAAGTGAAAATAAGGGTTTATTTTTGGGGAAAATGGGTGAGAATTGTCTCTCCATTTTCTCTCTAAAGAGGCCAACACCTTGGAGGGTACATCTAGCAATCCTACTACTCCAAGGTCACTCATTTCTTCTACAATCTAACCTTGGTGAAGAGACTTAGAGGTTCTCAATTTTGGGAACTTAGAGAACCTATTCTTCCATCCAAATCCATGGATCTAAGAAGCAAGGAATGAAGGCCCTATCTCTTTGGGTGATTAGCCTTTGCTTATGCAAAGAGGAATCTACAAAGGTATTAATTTCAACTCACTTTGTTTTTGAGTTGATTATTGGTTCACCAATCTACTAGGCTTTGAATTTCTTGGTTTATGTTTTGTTTTTAAGTGCATGCAAGCATGATTCCGCCTTTTAATTGTTATTAGCAAGCTATTGATGTTGCTTAAATGAACATGTTTTCCAAAATAATTCCTTCACGAAGAACCATGACTCTCTACGCCAACTACAATGAACTTATATGCAAGATGTTTTCCATGACGCTCCAAGGTGAGGTGCAAGACCGGTTCCACAACCTATGCCACAATCAATCCGGAACTTCAGTGAACTTTCCTTGGTTTTCCCTAAGGAATATTCGTCTTGCTGCTCGATTAAGAAGAAGTCTGACCCCCTCTTTAACATGAAGAAGGACCCGAATGAGTCACTCCACACTTATGTCAAGAGGTTTAAGGCGGAGAAGGCAAAGATCATCAGATACGATGACAGCATTGCATACTCAACCTTCCAAAAAGGGGCTCCCAGCAGATCACCCATTTTTTGGATAATTAATCATGGGTGAGAACTTAGCCTTTGCAGACTTTTATGCTTTGGCAGAAAAGCATTCCCTCTGGGATGAGCAGTTGCGCAGAGATGTAAAGCCAACTCAGAAGAAGGCGAGCGATAAACCACTCAATGACAAAAGCAAGCCAAGAAGCAGACGTAAAGATCGATCCCTAAAAAAAGGGAGGCACGGGGCCCAAGATGTACATCAAGTTCTCAGTCCCGATCAACCAGATCATTCGTGACCTCAAGGACAAACCGTGGTTCAAGCCGCCGCCACCCATGGGGGGAAACCCCTCCAAGATGGATCAAACAAAGTATTGCGCATCCTATAGAAGTCTCGGGCACGTAACCAACGACTACACCACATGGAGGAAGTACCATAAGCAATTCGTGAAAGAAGGCAAGTACGACTAGTATGTCGACAGACCAACTTCCCGACCTAGGCAAGAAGTAAACGTCGATGCAAAACCCCCAACCAAGGCGATCTGAATCAAGGGAATCTTTACCGAATCTAATCATCTAGGGGCCACCAACAGTTCCATGAAGAGGAAGATCCAGCGAGTGAGATCGGTCTTTCAGGTTCAAGCCATAGATGTTGTACCTGGACCAATCATCGACTTCACTGAGTAGGATGCGGAGGGAGTAGACTTTCTCCATGACGACACCTTGGTGATTTCTATTCAACTGGCCCACACCATCGTTGACAGAATTATGGTGGACAGCGGCAGCTCAGTCAATAACCTACAACTGTCAGTCATCTAGAAGAAGGGCTTGGAAAACCCAATCAAACGCAAAGCAGAGGTCTTAACCGAATTCAACGAACTTACCTCAACTGCCATCGGCACCATCACACTCAACGTAACCAGCCCACCGATTATCTCATCGCAGACCTTTATGATCGTCAACGACCCATCTCCCCATAATGGGATTTTGGGCCGATCCTGGCTACTGAAGATTAGAGCTGTAACCTCAATCGAGTATCAAAAAACCTAATTTTACATCCCGGGATGAGCAGTCGGAGAGATCACAGGCCACCAGGCTATGTCCAAAAAATGTATTGTACAAGTTCTGAAAGAGTCAAAGAAGAAGTGTTTCGCCCCAGCATTAGTAGCTAAAGTGCAGAAAGATAATTCTACCTCTACCAAATGAATCAAGAAAATGGCGTCAAGGTCGACAATGCCCTGGAAAATGAATCAGGATGGAAACCCGAAGAAGACTCCGAGCACATCTCCTTCGACCCTAAGCAGCAGTTAGACCATGCAAAACACATATCCAAAGAAGATCAGAGCGATCATGGATATGAAGTCCCCCACCACTCTGAAAGAGATCCAAGTTCAGACCTAACGAGCAGTTGCACTAAATTGATTCCTCTCGTGACCTACCAACCGATGCAAGCCTTTTTCAAGGCGATCAGGACATACAGTAAGACAAATGGAACAACAAAGTTCGAGAAAACATTGCAGGACTTGAAGAAGTACCTGACATCACCTCCCCTACTATTCAAGCTGGAAGCAGCAGAGGGTTTATGCATCTATATGGCGGTATCTGAAGTAGCAATGAGCTCTACCCTTATACGAGAACAGTTGGGGGCCCAACCACATGTATTCCACAGTTCAAAAGCTCTCCTCAATGAGGAAACTAGATACATGAAAATTAAAACTTTGATTTTGGCGCTAGTTGTTGCAACCCGAAAGCTCAAGCCGTACCTTCAGACATACGCAGTTATCATCATGACGTAATATTTCGCACAATCTCGACACACAATGTCAAAGGTGCGAAAACTGGTAGAAGCTCCAACAAGCAAAGCAACTTAACCCAAAAATGTCCCAGAGGCAGCCAAACACACCGTAGCCGCACCAGCCCCACATGTAGAAGATTTTGTTGGAAATGTGTCCTAAAACCAATCATATGATGATACTTTACGGACATTTCACATGTTAAACTAATCTAGTTTAACTATAAAGGGCAGAGCTTATTGTTTGAGCCATCTCATATAAATGTTATATGCTTAAACGATAAAGTCCAAGAAATATGTGATTGGGAGAATGCGATCTAAAGAAGTTAGACTCATGAGACCATTCTTTCGTAGACACATCCTAAACGTTCCTGATCATAGGATTGCCAATTGGGCATTGACAGTCCGTTAAGATCAGTACGTACTGTGTCTTCTCTCAGGGAGAGTGCCTAGTCTCGATTCATTAGTGTGTGTGACATCAAGACAAGTATGTAGGTGCTCAATAGAGAATGAGTTCACTGAACACGATCAATGAAGAGTTCTCATAATCATGTCACATGAGAACTCATGGTTGGGATAATGCAAAGTAGTCCTTTGACCTGAGGCATCACAGTTGTCTTGTGGTTAAGTCCTTGATCTTTGATTATGTTAAAGTCACCCCATCGGGGTGTCCACGACATCGTTGGGGTTAAGCCACTTAGCCATGGAGGCAAGTGAATGCGCAACAAGGGATCTCTAACCTTCAAACTGTTTGAGGGAGAATACTCTATGATATGATTTAGAACCTCTGGCCAGAGTATGAATGAGATTTGGGAAAGCGTTCCAAATCACATTCAAGGTAATCATATAAGCACACGAATCACATTGGATAGTAGACATGAATAAACTAAATTATCAAACCAAACAATGTGGTCAAGAGTATTGTATTAGAGAAATACCGTATTGCATTTGTAATCCTAAACTGAATAGGTTCTCTATCTCTTCTGATTAGCTTGGGTAACCATGATATGCTGCTAGGTGTCACTCTTGGTTTGTGGAAGCCCTAAACATGTATAATCACTAAAGGGAGAATTGAAAGTAAGTTTCAATTCACAATCGATTTGAAAGAGTTTGAATCGCCCACTGCCTCGCTAAAAGGAACCTAATGGATCGTACACCGTGTAAGGTGGAGATTGAAGAAACAATGGAGATGAGTAAGAATAATTAAATGGTTTAATTATTTATGGCAAGGATTAATTAATATGTTAATTAATCAAACGAATAAGTTCGTTAAAGACCTCGGGATAGTTTTGGACCTTAAGGCCCAATGGGCTTCGAACGTCAAACCCATTGACTTAAGTTGTATGACAACTTAATGACTAAATATTCACACAGGCCCAAACAACCCAAATACACCCTAAGGCCGGCCATATTGTTAAGGGTAGTGAACTTGGACTTATTTACAAGTTTGCCACTCAAATGAATAAAGGTATAAATAAGACTTTATAGCCAAAATTCATTTAGGGTTTTCATTAGAGAAAATTGGTGAGAACATTTCTCTCCTTTTTCTCTCTAGGAGGCCAGCCCCCTTGGAGGGTGCATCTAGCAATCCCACTACTCCAAGGTCACTCATTTCTTCTCCAATCTAACCTTGGTGAAGAGACTTAGAGGTTCTCAATTTTGGGAACTTGGAGAAACCTATTCTTCCATCCAAATCCATAGATTTTAGATGCAAGGAATGAAGGCCCTCTCTTTGGGTGATTAGCCTTTGCTTATGCAAAGAGGAATCTACAAAGGTATATATTTCTCAACTCACTTTGATTTGAGTTGAATCTTGGTTCACCAATCTACTAGGCTTTGAATTTCTTGGGTAATGTTTTGTTTTTAAGTGCATGCAAGCATGATTCCGCCTTTTAATTGTTAATAGCATGCTATAGATGTTGCTTAAATGAACATGTTTTCACAAAATAATCCTTCAAGTGGTATCAGAGCCTAGGTCTAGTAGTTGGTGAATCCTTTTGGGTTTTGTAGTTCATAGTTTTGATTTAAAAGTTGTAAAATGTTACAAGCTTTATTCTTGTTTTTGAATGTAAATTTTGTTAGAAAATTTGCCATCTCAAATGTTGTAGATGTAGTTCATATGAGCATGAATATTGGAGCTAAAAATTTGGTGCCATGACTTTGGGGAAATTCGGCCAAATCCAAAGGGTGGATTTTTGGGTTCTTGTTTCACTTGTTAATAATGTTTTAAGGTGACTTTTGGAACCCCTATGTACCCTAGTTTGGTTATATGTTATTTCCCTTAAGTTAAAATGGTTTTGGAATGTTTTTGAGTGAAAAATGTTCATGGAAAATTTTGAGTTTTTCCATGAGTGTTCTTCATTGTTCTTGACATTTTTGCCAAGAACATAAAGTTTTGCGTTTTGATTCAAAGTTTTGATTTATTTCATAAAGTTTATGTTTTATGTTTTTCAAATGATTTAATGTGTTAGATATTGTTTAAATGGTGTAAGAGGTGTAAGAGATAGACTGAAGTCATGGACACTTAGTCAACGGAACGTTCCCTATAGATAGACTGAAGTCCAGTAAGCTCCAAATAAAAGCAACACACTATTACATGTGGAACGGCATGCTCATTCATAAATTCTTCTCAGGACCACATCTCTGCTGCCTATCGCCTCCCAACAACCTGAAGGTTCTTAGCTCATCCACGAAGGTGTATGTGGAAACCACTCTGGAGGCCGCTCCCTGGTGCAAAAAGCTCTTAACACTGGCTACTATTGGCCAACCATGCATCAAAACGCCACGGAATATGTACAAAGGTACGATAGTTTCCAGCGCTTCAAGCCCGTGCCCGCACTACCTGCCAGCAAACTCCACCTTCAAACGAGCCATTGGCCATTCATGCAGTAGGCGATTGACCTAGTAGGACCAATGCAACCTACCACTGGGGGCAGAGGCATGATGATTGTAGCAACAGACTACTTCACGAAATGATGACTACAATCACCTAGATGGACATAGAGCGCTTCATATGGAAGAATTGTTGGAAATATGCCCTGAAAGTCAATCTTTGGAAGAAACCTTTCAAGACAAATGAATCGATGTATAGATGACTCTTATACATCAAATGGAAAAGATACTAATTAAGACTATCTCAATAAACAATATATGTCCTAAATAGTGAATCCATGGACAATGGATCGATTGAAGAAGTAATCTAATGATGTTAGACTACAAAGACCTTCTTCACATAACCATTATGTCCAAAAAGGTTCCTAGTCATTGGATTGTCGAAGGGAAACTGACAATGCTTAGACCGGTACATACTGTGTCCGCTTCAAATGGAAGAATGGAAAGTCTCATCCCATTTGTGTAGTGACACTAAGACAAGTATGTAAGTGCTTATTAGGGGAATGAGTTCACTGAACACAATCGAACGAGAGTACTTGCATGGAGGTCTACTCACATGTCAAGCAAGTAACTCTAATGGTTGGAATAATGTAAGTAGTCCTTTGACCTGAGGCATCGTCGTTGTCTTGTGGCTAAGTACTTAATCTTTGATTATGTCAAAGTCACCCCATTCGCGGATGTCCATGGCATAATTGGGGTTAAGCCACTTAGTCATGAAGGCAAGTGAATGCGCAACAAGGAATCTCTAATCCTCGATAAGAGAGGAAGAATACTCTAAGGTATGATTCGGGAATCTTCGGCCGAAGTATCGAGTGTAATAAAGGAAAGCATTCCTATACGGCTCAATTGAATCATATAAGAAGGAATAATCACATTAGGGGTTTGACATAATATATCCATACCCTAGTAATGTGATTGAGAGTATTGTTTTAGAGAATGATCGAATTACATTGTAATTCCAACTGAATAGGTTCTCCGAACAACTTCTACATTAGCTTGGGTAGCTATGACATATGGTTAGATGTCACTCATAGCTTGTGAGTTCTTCTAGATGATTAAATGTAGTCATCAAAGAAGAAAGGTGAATTAAAAGGAAGTTTTAATTCACTAAGTGATTGGATTAAATATAATCAATTGGATTGATGTCAATCACCTCACTGCCTTGCTAATTAGAACCTAAAATGATTGTACACCGATACACTCTTGTAGTGAGTAATTAATGGATGATGGAAATAATTAATTGGATTAATTAAGTGTTGTGATTAATTTAGAAAGTCTAAAGAAATCATAAAAGCGATAAAAGATCGTTTTGGGCTTAAAGAAACGTTCGGGTTTAATTGGGCCTATTGGGACTAAACTCATTGGGCTTTTATTCAAGCATTGGATGACTAGAAATTAATAAAAGCCCAAAGCCCAAACCAACACAAAGGGGCCGGCCCTTTAAAGTGAAGAGGGAGAGATATTTAGTCAAGTGGTTGACTAGTTTTCTTTTTGTCTATATAAGGAACTTTATAGAGATTTATTCCTTAGGGTTTTTTTGTGTGTTTTAAAACAACAAAGAGGCAAAAGAAACATCTCTCTAAAACCACAAAAGGCCGGCCACCTTGAGGGTGATTTAGCTAACAATCTTTCAGCCTTTCGGTTATTCCTCCATCCATCTCACTACACTAGTGGGTGTGGATATTTAGAGGTCTTCTCCTTTGGAGGCTAAAGGAGAACCTTCGAGCACTCTTACTAACAAAGTGGAGGAGGCAAGGAGGGAGGCTAGGCTCAAGGACTTCAAGGAGCAAAGGACTTGGAGGTGGTCCATCCTTGGTCTAAAATCAAGATCAAGAGGTATAGATCTATACTTTCACTTAGTTCTTTACTTGAATGTTTTAGATGCATTATATATAAACCTATGAACCTTGAAGGGGATTTGCATGACTATAGCTTTGATATTATTTGATAAATTGCTTCCGTTGCTCATGTATATAAATCTTGAATTGTATATGCATGCTAGTCTTTTAGAAATCTCATGTGTTAAACTCATAATTTTCCCTTCAAGAACATCATCTGCCACTACGGCATCCCACACTCCATCATCACAAACAATGATCCATAGTTCGTGGGCAATGATTTGGCAAAGTTCTTCAAAAAATATGACATCAAGTAGTACATGTCCACATCCAGGTATTCGTAGGGCAACAGGCAGGCCGAGGCGTCCAACAAGACCATCCTCGACTGCCTTAAGAAGTCCATTTCAGACAAGAAGGGCAAGTGGCCAAATGAGCTTCCTGGTGTTCTTTGGGCATATCGCACCACCAAAAGATGAGCAACCAGTGAAACTCCATTCTCCCTAGTGTATGGCTTTGAGCCGATCATTCCTCCCGACATCATAATGCCAAGCATTAGCACTTTACTGCCAAATTTGGAGCAGAAGCAGAATGAGATGGAGATGGCCACACACTTAGACTTGGCAGAGGAAAAGCACGAGAAGGTTATCACCCGCATTGCGACCTATTAGCTGCAGCTCCTCTCCAACTACAATAAGAGAACAAAGATATGGTAATTCCAACTAGGAGACTTAATCCTCATAAAAGCCTCCATCACCACCTGCTGAGAAGGCTCCAAAAAGATGGCTCCGTACAAAATTAGCTGAGTAGGCAGAAAAGGCAGCTACACCCTCACCATTATGAGTGACAAAGAAATCGACAAGTAGTGGAATGCCTACAACCTGAGAAAGTACTACATTTGACCTCTCACAATTCCTTGGACCCCATTCAAGATAAATAAAGTTCGAAGACTTAAGCAGCTCGACGAACAAGACCTCGAGTGCCGAGGATTATCAGTTGCTATGCCATTACTGCCTACCAGCAAAGTTAATAAATTTCTCTATTTTCAATAAAGAGTAAAGGAATTATTCATAAGCCTAGGTTGAATGCATAAACAAGCTGACCACCCCTGTGACAAACAGAAGGCGCCCATGCCCTTGCAAACATGGTATGTGCTATCTAATTAGAATAGGGTAAACTAATCCGGAATATCTAGACATGGATAGGTGGTATAACTGCTCAGTTTCCCCTAAATGCACCGACTACCTAAGCCGAACAACTCCCAGAATTGGCCAAGATAGTCTTTCTCCTATAATAGACTTAGCCGACTGAAGGATTTAATTTCACGGGATCCCGGGTCTCTAACCGGAAGAGACGCTAAGTGCTGAATTCCCGCCCATGAAAGAGTTCGCGTGACTAGATTGTATGTCCTTGAAGTGCAAGTCTTCAAGAGTATAACTTGGTTATAAAGTGTTGCAATAATAGTTAAGCGACTTACGGAATCAAGTTACAACTCAGAAGGATATGGCTTCTAAGATGCGATTTTGCATACACCTTATGCCTAAAATGCCTTTGAGAGCCAGGGACGACGCCTGAAGTGGTCACCCAGGTCGTCTGTTTCTGTAAGTAAGACGCCCTTTCAACAACCCAACAGCTTGCAGCCTAAGGCAATCGGTAAGTCGAGACTTACATATGCTATAACTACGCAGCCCATCTGCTTATTTAAAAGCAGAACTACCAATTGAAGGTCTACAGTTGAAGTTTTGTAGGAAATAAAGCCGAAATACGACTATAGTAGCTACGCAGATTTCCTCTGCTTTTTACAAGAAGCAAGTGTCCAACTGACGGCTCTATAAGTTAAAAACTTCGCAACAAGCCCCGAGAGTGCCAAAGCTCGAGAAACGAATAAAACCGAAGTACGACTATAGCAATTACTCATATTTCGTATGCTTTCTATGAGAAGCAAATGTCCAGCCGCCAGCTCTATAAGTTAAAAACTTCGCAACATGCCTCGAGAGGGCCGAAGCTCATAAAGCCACTAAAGTCGACATTCACAAGTAGAGTAGTTACGCGGACTCACTTGCTTCCTACGGAGGCAACGAGTTCAGCCACCAGCTCTATAAGTTAGAAGTCTCGCACCTTTTTTCCTGTTACAGGTAAAGCCCTAGAAGCCCCAAAGCCAAGACTAAAGCCTAAAATGACGATGTGGGATTGACTGCTCCATCGAAGTAGTCAACACAACTGCCCGTCCTAAGGTAAATTTTTGTAAGTCGCCTCAAGCAGGCAAGGCTCCTGAAGCCCTGAGACCGAAACTAAAACCTAAGTGATGACGTGGGATCGACTGCTTCATTGAAGTAGCTCACCCAGTCGCCCATCCTACAGTATGTTTTACAAAAGACATGGCAAAATATAAAGATTGAATCAAAGCAAGGAAAGTTGTTTATTAAATTTCTAGGAAATTGATAAACTAGCTCAAAGGCCAACAAAGTTCGAATAAAGCAGAACGAAAAAGGAAAAGAAGAAAATTCCTAAGTCTAAGCAAAAAGACTACTCATTGGCAGTCGGTCCCTCGACTACCACGTCTTCAGCAGCCGCATCGCTCTTAGCAGCCAAAGCTTCCATCAACTCATCCTCAGCCACCCCTGCCTAGACTGCATAACCCTCAGCTGCTCCACCAAAGGCAGCCTCAAACGAGAAATCAAGCAAATCAACTGGAGAATTAGAGAAAGTCTCGAAGTCCTTCTCGAAAAACTCATAATGACAGCCTACCCTAAAAATGGTCTACTTAGCCAAACTTGTAGAAATCGGCTTGACAAAAAGAAAGTGCCATTTCGTGATCGACTTTCTCATTCTTCAACTACACATTCTCCTCAACAAGCCCAATGTGAACACCCTGTAGCTTATCCAGTTCCTTTTTCAGGTTCTCACTAGCAGACAGCTCACCTTGCATATCCACTTCCTTAGACTCAAGCTGACTAGCAACATCTTTGAGACAAGACGCTTCAACATGCATGAAGACAAGCTCATCGTCCTTGGCAAAGCAAGTCATTCGTAGTTCCGAATTAACATGCTCAAAGTCATTGACCATTGGTGAAACACGACTGAGTTCCTTCTCTGCAGCTTCCACCATTACCTGAGTCACACTAAGCTTAGCCTTCAAGTGGGTGACCTCCTGATGAATGGTCTTCATTTGCATAGAAGTGGGGGGTAGAGACATCAGACCCCTTCAAAATGGCAACTTTAGATTCAAGCTTCTCAATCTTTTCAGCAGCCAAGCAAAGTTAAGCCATGAACGTCACTTCGATCTCCTTAGCACACTTGACAGCATCCTGATCAACACGCATTAACTCAGTTGCTAGGATCAAAGTCTTATGCATTGTAGGAATCAAGGAGAACCTCTTTGAGTAGGCAAGATGCTTCACAAAAGAGTCTGAATAGATCACGACTTTCCCAACACTGTTAACGAACTTGGTGCATGCATCAACGTCCTCAAGCAGGTCACCTTCAGTAGCGCACAAACCTCGGGAACCTTTCTAGCCTCAGAATCAGTGGATTTCTCACAATTGCCCATGTGAGCAGATTTTCCTTTCTCAGCAGAAAAACTAGTCGCAATAGAATGAGGAACAGGCCCAGGTGCCGCCTTAGCAACAGAATCCACCTTATCGCTCTTCATAGCGGCGAGCCTCTAAGAAGCCAAATCAAACTTAGCTCCCGATAGGCGCTTCAACACAAACCAGGACACTAGGGGCACCACCGAACCTTTCTGCTAAGCAATCCTCTCAGCAATGCATGTGGCCACCTTTGGAGCAACAGGTTTCACAGGCTCAACAGACTTGTTCGTCTGCTCTGGAGAAGTCAAATCGATGACAAGCTTTTCAGCAGCAGACGAACCCCCACAAACAGCAAAAGAAGTCTTTGGCTTCTTCTCGACTGAAGGCTCACAAGTAGGTAAGGAATATCTCTTCTTTCCACCTTTGTTGGCAGTAGGCTCTACAGCAGCAATTGGATGAGCAAGCGCCTCATCCTTCATCTACTTTATCTCTTCCTTCAGAGACAGCCTGCCTTTCTCCCGACGAATAGGGTTGAGCAGCTAGTGCCACTCACTGTACTGAGCAAGAATGCCTAAGGCGATGTGCACTTTCTTCATATCTGCCGAAGTTCTTAAAGTTGAGCCAAATTATGAATCTACATAAAGTAAGAAAGACGATCAGTAAACTAAAGTCATGGAGCAACTCAACAAAAATTCAAACAGGCCAAGAATGAAGCAATTCGATGGAGTCAAGCCCGAGATATGGTGGGGGCCCGAGCCGGGATGTGACAATTTGGTATCAGAGCCAATCCCTGGCCGGAAGTGTGCCAACAAGGACGTCGAGCCCCTAAGGGGGGGTGGATTGTAACATCCCACATTGCCCCAGGGGAATGGATCATGTAAGCCTTATATGTATATTCTCATCTCTACCTAACACGAGGTCTTTTGAGAGCTCACTGGCTTCGAGTTCCATTAGAACTCCAAAGTTAAACGAGTTCGTGCGAAAGCAATCCCATGATGGGTGACCCACTGGGAAGTTATCATGTGAGTTCCCAGAAACAAAACAGTAAGGGCGTGGTCGGGGTCCAAAGCGGACAATATCATGCTACGGTGGAGTCGAGCCCAAGATGTGGTGGGGGCCCAGGCCGAGATGTGACAGCAATTCACTTACCATTAATAAAGACAGTTAGAATGCACAACTCAGGAAAGGAGTTACTCTTAATCTTCACTTACCTCCAAGGTGTCCCTCACCCACTCATGATCTCGTTTGCAGGGAGCATTGAGCAGCCTATGGCGAGATCTCAGCTGCCTCATGCCTTCCTTGTGGCTGATTTCAAAGAAGTACCATAACTCATTTATGGTTTAGCCGAGATCAAAAAACCTACTCAAGTTGAAGAACCCCACCAACACATGAATGGCATTCGGGAAGCAATGAGTAGGCGCGCATTTCATGGAGTAGATCACCTCCAGAAAAAGACACAACATGGGAAAAGTAAATCATAACACGAAGTAATACAGATGGAATTTGATAGCCCTCTTCCTGGCAGTGGCACCTTCGTCACACGGTTTATGGCCGCTAGCATCCTTCACCCTCTTGACACAAACCCCTGACGAAATTGCATGCTTGTATGCCTCAAGAAAATCCCGAAACAACTCGTTGGAATTGATCTTGACATGCGTAGCCTTGAAATAGCCCACCTTGCCAGAAGAACCACCTTAATGGTACAAAGGTGGAGGATATTCGTCATTTTTGCGATCGGAGGAAGACATCTCAAAGTTCCTGCAAAAGGTACGAAGGAAAGTATTTAGGAGGCAGTTCAAAACAAAACAAAAAAAAGGACCATAGAGCCCAGCGCCAAGCCCCACGGCCCAGCTCATCCACACGCCCAGGCCACAAAAGAGCCCAGCCCTTACCCTCTCTCATATACGCGGCCCACGTCGCTGAGCCCAATGCAGGAGGAGGCCATTCCCTTCCTCCTTCCTCCTTCCTCTTTCAAGCGCCCAATGCTCTAAAGCCGGCCTAGGCTTCTCTGCCCAAGCCACCAAAACCCGAGAGTCAGCCTGTGCCGGTCTCTCCCACTCTCTCATCTCACGCATGCACATGCCCGTGCCCAGCAGCCCCAAAGGCCCCGCCCATGTCGGCCTCTCCGCACCCCAGCACCCATCCACCTGGGCCCGAGCAGAATTGTCCACTTGGCCCACGCCAGCCTATTCCCGCGCCGCACGACCATGCTGCCCACTATGCATATCAGCCCCATGGCTCCCTTGTTGTGTGTTACCCACACCCTTGGTCCCCACTGAGCCAATTTTTCAAGTCCCAAGATTCCCAAAAAATTCAAGAAGAAGAAAATTCAAATTTTCTTACCTTTGGTGCCACAAGGAGAAGAAGAACAACAACGAGAGACAACTTTTTGCAAGGGTAAGAGAAGAAGAAAGCTAGGGGAGGGGGAAGAAAAATTTCTTCTTCTCTTCCTTGTTGGAATGATGATTGCTCTCCAAATTTATTTAATCCCCTGCTTAAGGCCGAATTAAATAGGTATTGGGGGCAATTGGTCTCCTTTTCCTAGAAGAAGTTTATCTCCAAATCAAGAAAGGAGATCAAGTTCAAATTGGGAAACAACTTTATAAACCCAAGAAGCTTGGGATTTCTACACCTACTGCCCTTTTCCTACATGCAGTTCAACACATGTGGGGGCATTTGTGGAGCCTAAAATAATCTCAAAAGTTCTAGAGACGACACGTGGACTTTTGCCCTAGAAAGACAAGATTGCCCTCAATAAATGGGCAGGCTTCTCAAATGCATCCACGCGCAACTCACATCCCTGAAGTTCCCACCAATTGAATACGACTGCACACAGCTCACTTGCCCTTGGCAAGGAAAAGTCAAAGCATTAAACATAAGGATTAATTACCCAAATCCTATATTTAATACATGCCCAATTGAAGATTGACTTCAATCAAGTAAGTAATCCCAATTTAAATCAATTAGGGATAATTACTCCATTATCTCAAGATATTATTTCCTATTTACTATCTTGAGAATATTTCTCCATAAATCTTGGCCAATAGGATGCCGCCACGTGTAGGGTAAAGCCCTAACACTATGGCCGACCCTATCCCCTATAAATACCCCAAATTCTACCAAATTTTAGAAGCTTTTGCTACCCTAAAAAGCCCTAAACACTTG
The DNA here is from genome assembly GCA_033882615.1 of Malus asiatica. Taxonomy (NCBI): domain Eukaryota; kingdom Viridiplantae; phylum Streptophyta; class Magnoliopsida; order Rosales; family Rosaceae; genus Malus; species Malus asiatica. The sequence goes on along the minus strand of CM066503.1, from coordinate 43,392,640 downwards.
ACTCTCTCAGGAAAACAGACTTAGGCATTGGAGATCCATTGACCTAACCCCCCCCCCAACCCGTGGGCGCATGAGACTTAGGTCCTTGATCAAAGATGTTAATTGTTTTGCAGGTGCATTTTCGTCAAGACTGAAGACAGCAGAAATTTGTATCGACACAATCCATTCTTGGATGACTTGAAGAATACGAAATTTTATCTTAGTGTTCCAACACATAATACCCAATAGATGGACAGTTTTGGCAGCCACTTTGTTTTCGAGAAAGTTTCTGGTCCTGAATGTTTGGAGTTGGGTTTCGTTGTTAGAAGTGATTTCTGGACATCTGAGCAGTAAGGTTGGCGGACCAGCATGATCAGAGTTCTACAGGGTAGGCTTTGAAGTCAGATTTGATGCTGTAACAAACAATACGGTGGAATGCTAGAGCTCATAATGTTATTGCTCACCTTTCTTGCATTTGATGTTTTAAGTGCTTATGATGAAACCTCAGTGACTTGAATAACTCCACAATTCTTAGCTTCTTTCACCTTATGAGCTAAAAAGTACCGCATTTGTTATATTATTATACTTTTTTTTCCAATAAAGAATTATTATTGTTGTTGGTGGAATGCTAGCAATATTTTTGTTCTTGGTTACATTCTGCAATGTTGCACTATAATTTGAGTTAGCAAAATTTTCAATTCTCCTTTTTAGGCTTCGACACCTCGCATAAAGTTATTGTTCGGACATTTGTACAACACAAGCGAAAGGTCAAAACTAAGTCTGCAAAATCGAAAAAATGAATAAATAACCTTCCCAAATGGGGGTAAACTAACAATTCTCAGAACCTTGTACACATTTGACGTGAAATTTCCCGAGCTATCTTGCACTAAGAAGTTGATTACTGAATTGCTTAAAGAAGTTGATTACTGAATTAGTTTAGATGTTACACTGACATGTAAATAGGGATTTTTGTTTCAACCGATTGTGTTCTTGTAAAACTGATTTCATAAAAGTGATTTCAGCCATTTCATAAAATACCAAATCGCATACAAGTGAAATCTATAAGAAACAACTACCACGCAAATACTTGGCCATTAAAACGAACAAAGTATCATAACACGAACAAAAATAATCTCTGAACTCAATCGTCAACAAGATTATCATCTTAAACACACAAATGTCTACTCATCAATATTTAATGGGGGCAATGATCTCTAGCTGAGGTCCTAGTTTCTCCTCAGCAGACTTCTCTGCTTTCACCCTCAGTTTGTTCAACTGTTTCTTCCTCTCATACGCAACTTGGGCCCTCTCCTTTCTCTTGTTCTCAAGCTCCTGCAAACATACAAATTCATTACTTTGACATTTGTAGGCTCATGCAAGAAAAATAAATGCATGACCCTTCGCCTAACAAGAGAGTTTTACCAAATCACAAAAAAAAAAAAAAAAAAAAAAAAAAAAGCCACACATGCACACATGCATGAGTTCCATGGACGTGTTGAATTTATGCTCTTGGTGATGGATGATACAAACACAGAAAGTACTAGACCTATTTTAGATCATCCACTTGACCATACAAAATAAAAACACTCTAGCTCTAACATAAAGTGTGAGACACCAAATTTTCAGTACAAGTGTTGGTGCACATGGGCATCAAAGAAGAGGGATAGCAACCGATTGAAAATAAGAACCAATATAATCAACTATATAACTAGAACTTATGCTTGCGTCCAAGGGATTGAGACCAAGTTAGTAAAGAATGGAGAACAAAAAGTTGATAGAAAGAATTTAGAAATGCACTACATCATCGTTACAACAGTTTGTCGGATGGATTTGTAAATGACGTATTCGAAGTCATGATTTGCGAATTCCCTTCATATGCCTTTGTAATAGTCAAGAAGGGCTTTTTGTAATCCCCCAATCTAACATTTTGGGATAATCCTAAATTGAGACTTAGAAATCCCTCACCCAATCATAACAGTATGTAAAGACCAATATAGATGATTAATAAAGAAAGAAAACAAAAGGAGTGCCGTTTATTATTAATAATACAATAATACAGAACAAATGACTTTTGTCAATAATAATACAATAATGTTAGGCGACTCCACCATTTAGACATGCAGCATGAAACATATAGCAATCATTTTCCAAATCAAGAAAACAGAAGCGCTAACAACATTGTGCATTTAAGAGGAAGAACAAACATAAGCCACGGAAACAACTCCATATGCAAACTCAATTAAGATGCAATCTGACTCAATGGGAAATAATGACCATACCACTTTGAACTAAAAGAGAAAACTAGATACTTTACCCAGACTATTATCAGCACAAGGACACAAAACACTAGGTAAAAACAAACAAGGAAAGCAGGGGATTCTCACCTTAATGGTCTCATAGTGGTTCCATCCAACCTCTGAAGAAAGCTTGCCCAACAAACAGTACTTGTGTCCTGCTTGCAGCCTCAAGACCCTGCAGATATAAAAAAAAACAAAACAATAAACATTCACTTCATGAAATACAGAACAATCTATATAACAAGACAGGCATTTGGCAAATGAAAAATAGTGTCAAAAAGCTTACTTGAGCGCATCAGGAATGACCATCCTCTTAGTCTTGTCATATGGAGGTGGAATACCCTCATATGCCTTCAGACGAGCAAGTGCAGCAGCACCACGCTTAGTCTTATGGGGAATCATCCTGCAGAAAAAAGCAATAACAAAGTTACTTAACATAAAAACTCTCAAGCAGTAGAACGAAGCAAAAAGCAATAACTTATTTTTATTCCAACAAAAAATATGGGCGACTGGCTACAGTATATGTATGTGTATGTGTATGTGTATGTGTATGTGTATGTGTATGTGTATGTATTTAATGTGAACATTATGTTTTTGATACAATCATCTTCTGACGACCGAGAAGGATATTCTATTACATATATGTAAGTATTGTAGCCAGCACCAAAAACTACACAAATCTAACACAAAAAATTCCCTTAGTGAATCAAAATTAGCCAAAAAACAGATATTCCAATACATGTAAGAAATGAGGTTCGCTTTATGGTTGTCAATGGAGAAATGTTATGTTTCATCGCTGAATTGAAGTGTTTTTTGCAAAATAGTGATTAACTAAAGTGCTCTTTCATTTTTTATAAACAAAAACTAACAAGAAGTGTTCAAAACACAAAACTTTACAGCACCTACTGAATTAAAACAATCAATTTCATGATCAACCATAAACCCAACAATAAAAACTAACAAAATCCCCAAATGGGTTTTTTATACATTCCATTGATTTACATAGACAATGTAACCTAATCAAACAAAACAATAAAAGCCCAGCAGCTCAAGCTAATAAAGCATGCATAAATCAATAAATCGGCAAAGACTAACAGAAAAATGACGACGTACCCACGGATGGTGCGCCAGAGGATCTTAGCCGGGGCGCGGAAGTGGATGGGACCATGAGAAGGCTTAGTGTTCATGCGCTTACGCAAGAACCTCATGTACTTCATCTTCTGCCTCACCAGCCCACCGGAGATACAGATCTCCTCCGCGCGAACAACCACGACCTTCTGCCCATTGAGCAGCTCCTTGGCCAGGATCGAAGACAGGCGGCCCAGCATGTGGTGGCGGGCGTCCACCACAACGCGCTTAGCGCAGATACCTGAGCCAGACACCATTGTTCCCTCTCTGTGCAACCCTAATGCGGCTCCGAAGTGAGAAATAGGTGCGGAAGGGTTAGGGTTTTGGGTGAATTGTGGTTTATAGGATGGTTATATAGGATGCGGGTTCGGATTGGCTGTTGGTGGGTGTAGGTTTGCATATGGTGGGGAAGGAGAGGATTATTAATTTATTAGTTGTTGGGCCATCTGGGCTAGGGTGGCCACAAGGCCCAGGCAAAATCATTTCCCGTTCCAACAAACAGAGGAATTAACGTGTTTCGGGAATGCTTGGAAATATTACAACATGTTAATTGGTTGTTTTATTTTTAGAATTCTCGAGGAACGTGAGGTTGTCATTCCTAGAATCGAGGATTTGAGACAAACCAAATACAACATCAAAGAGTGCTCTGCTAGACCAACAGTATTGTTCTATTTCTCCACTCACATTATAATCTCATTCATCATAAAAAGAGAAATTAAAATGTTGTTATAGGTCTATTTGACTGAACTATTCTAAGTGAATAGAGATAGGGAGGCCGGCAGTAATAAGAGAGAAAAGAGAGATTTAATTGTGAGGTGTATGTTGTATCACTCCATTATGCATTTATTTATAGTAGTAGGATAGGTAAAATTCTTACCCTTTTAGGATTACAACTCTAATAGGATATTAACTACTAAAAGGAATTGTTTAGGCCCAAAATATTAGTTTGGGCCAAGTATAGAATCATTCTCAGCCCGGAAGGCCTTACGACAAGGGTACCATGGATCATTTAGTGCGTGGGCCTCCAAACCTAGGTCGGTTAGGTCATGCTGCAAGACAAGTCAAGTCCTGAAGCAATAAGGAGTCTCGGCAGGATTAATTACCATGGATCGTTTAGTGCGTGGGCCTCCAAACCTAGGTCGGTTAGGTCATGCTGCAAAACAAGACAAGTCAAGTCCTGGAGCAATAAGGAGTCTCGGCAGGATTAATAACCCGAAAGTGAATCCGGCTTGATAAAGGACTAGGTTCACAATTATAGTGAAAATAGGACTGGTTGAGTTGGTGTTTGATCAGGAGAAGAAGACCTAGTCCGAGTAGGGTTTTAACTCGACCTTAAAGGTATCCAGTGCTATAAATAGAGGAGGTTGTGCATCATTCAAGCCCCCTCCAATTCAATACACAACTGCCCTGCGCAAACTCTCTCAACAACTTTGAGATTTTTATTTTCTCTTTTCGCTGACACATCTTCCGTTGGCATCAACAGCACTATGAAAGCAACCAGTGATATCTTAAGTAGACATAGATAGCTCTGTCGTCGTAGAATCAGCCGATCTTGCAGCATCTTCCGTTGGCATTAGCAGCACTGTGGCGAGGATTGTTGGTTACCTATCCAAGTCTCGGTCGAGAAGGATTTCCGAATCCTTATTGATTGAGGTCATCTCAATAGCCTTCTCGGCAAAGTGAGGTGTTATAGTTTATTGAGCTCGGCGCATTGCACGCCGAGTTATTTTATGATTGGATACTCTCAAGTGGGATTTAGAGTTTGGCATTCAGACGACCGAACCACATTCACTATTAAGACTTATATTTGCTTTGAGTATTTGTGCCCTTACACTTTGGTGTCGATTCGGCGTGAGTTTACTCTGACGAATAACATCACTGTGACCTAATCCGACGACGACGATTCGTGAACTTCGTAAGAATAGTAGCCTTGTCTTCAGGTTCGAGAACCCAAGAGGCCGAGACGTGTTCCTTCCTCGATCGCAATCGCAAGACGCAGAAGTCAGCCGCGCACCCAACGCAACATCAACAAATTTAACTCCTCGGTCGAGCTCAGCCGACGAGTTGGCACGTCCCGCATTCACCAAAGGACGTAGTTAGCTTATAGATTACTCGGCTTGCGCGCCACGTAGGCTTGGTAGTTTTTAGGGTCAACATTTTGGCACGACCGGTGGGACCCAGTGCTAAACTACGAAGTTCATGCCAATTGAAACGCGATCGGTAAAAAAGAAAACAGCTATGGGAAAGTCAACAGTCGATTTGCCAATTCAGAACATAGGACAAAGTGTACCGCAGGCGCAGAATCCCATTAGCGCCGTGATACCTGAGTCCACAAGCGTGATTCGTCGAGAAAGGGAAGTTAATCTCGACGGTCAGTCACGCAGTCTTGAAGTCCCTAACAGGAACACCTGCATTCTCAATGAAGGGATAGTGGAGGATTGTGATGAGGATGGTGGCGAGGGAACTGATCCGCCAACAAGATCGTTTCTTCGCAAACGACTTAACGAGCAATCTCGGATGGTTGAACAGACGTTTAGTCAAGGAATCGATAAACTTCATGACGTGATATGCAATACCAGTGAGGCACAAACCAAATTACTCAAAATACTGGTTAGTAAGGTCAGCAACGGTAGGTCTTTCGATCTTGCCCAACATTTGCCACCAAAAAATAATCTATTACCAATTGCACTGGCCGACTTAACCCCTATTCGGCTCAAACCAATTAACTTGGAAAAAGGAGGAGGATCAAATAGTAGGTCTGACGGATCCGACCAGCGGGTGGAGGCAACACCCGTCGATATGATTGAGGTCTAACGGATGATCAATTCGGCCATGAAGAAAGGGCCAAAGTTCCCTAAATTTATACATCCGTATCCGGCTTATGTGGAACAGTTCGAATACCCTAGAGGTTTCAAAATCCCAGATTTTAGCCTTTTCGCTGGAGAATCATCCTTATCCTCGTTGGAACATGTGGCTCGTTTCACCGCGCAATGCGGAGATGTCAATAGCAACTTTCACAAGCTGCGACTGTTCAACTTTTCGCTGACCAGTTCAGCATTTGCTTGGTATATCAACCTCCCATCGAATTCTGTCCAGAGTTGGGAGGAGTTGGTCGACAAATTTCATAAGCAATTTTATCGGCCAGGGATGGAAATGTTAGTATCCTTGTTAGCAAGGATGGCTCAAGCATCCGATGAGTTACCAATGGATTATCTTACCAGATTTAAATCAGCTAGGAATTGGTGCCGAGTACCTCTCCCTGAAGTCGAGTTCGTCAGACTTGCTCTGAATGGTCTTGACGTAGAATACAAAAAGAAATTCTTGGGGGCAAACTTTCGGGATATGTATGAACTAGCCCAGCATGTCGAGCAATATGATTATTTGCTCCGTGACGAGAAGATCTCGAAAGCTCCGTCCAGAGTGACGATCTACAAAAATCCCACTGTCAGTTATGCATCGGGCGAAATATATATAAATATGAGCTTATCAAATCCTCGAGCAAAATAAAGAAAACAAAACACAACCTAAACCTTCCAACGTTTGCCTCAGGGATTTCCAACGCACATGACAAGTTAAAAATCATCATTCCCACAGATTTTAGTCAACTTAAAACTTGAGCACATACTTAATCACAGTCAGCACTTACTAGTTCACATTTAACCAATTAAAACGATGTTTTGAATGTAGTAACATGCCTTAGAGAATTTGCTCAATTCCTTACAAGATATGTACTCAATTTTCACTCAAATTTTCTGACTACACACTCTACACTAGGTACATGTGAGAAGATTGATGTAAACATGAAAACTAGTACTCACATATATGTATAACAAGAAAGCATTTTCTGGTATTAATTAGCATGTTTAGATATGATCTCATGAATGGAATGCTACTACTTAGATGCGAGAACCAGTGACACCATATCCTCATACCAAATTCGAACTCCACAAATTGAAACACATAACACTCAAGATAGAAGTCAAAGGTTGTAACGGGGCTTGGGGTATTGGCTAATAAAGAAAGGATAGGAATAACAAATGTTCTTAAAGCGATAGCAAGCAAAGCAATGAAATAAACACTTTGGAATTCACTTTAGAATGCAGAATCAACTTTTAAATACAAAGGGAAGATTTATGCAACACTTAGGGCCGTATTCAATGTTTTGGACCCTTTCTTCAACAAACAACACTTTAGAGCTCTTTTGTTCACATATTTTTCAACTCTTTTTCACTCTTTTCACAACTTTTTTTTTTTTCATTCTATTTTCCACGAATGTTTCTTTTTTTCTTTTTCTTTTCTACCCGTGCCTTATTAAGGACATTGACACACACACATACACACACAAGAATCACTTCCCCCACACTTGTTTTTTCTGCAAAAGTTCAACAAAAGGAATTCCTTCTAAATTATGTTTTACTATGCTTCAAGAACAAGGGTATGGATGGTCCTAATCTAGGCTAGGTGAGGATAGTGTGGGTTAACAAAGAACATAAGCTACAAAAGGCTCAACGGGGTTAAACTTAAACACATAATGAAATAGGGAACGACAATTTGGCTGTGGTGGTTACTACATAACTTCATCTTGAATATGTGTTTGCAAATCAATAGCATGCCTTGAATGAAATAGGCATGAGTTCTACCATTTGGAACTAAATGATGAAACGCCTTCTAAGTAGCAACCAAGCAAAGAATAATGAGATCATGCAACGACTTTAGAAAACAATAGTGCACAAATTATTAACTCTCCAAATAAACGTTTAGGCTCAAGTCTCACAAGGTTGTAGTGTTCATTTGAGTTCCTTCCTTCAAGCATGTTACAAAAATTGATTTTTCCTTTATGATTGCATGTGAATTCATAAATTATAACCACAACCAAGCATACACCAAAGAGTAAATCAAATTTTCATCCATGTTTATAACTCTTTTTAAAAGTCATGTAATTAAAAACCAAATCCTCATCATTGTGTTGGAAGGTACCCTAAGACACAAATAAACATACAAAAACAACTCTTTTTGTGTTTTTCAAAACAATTTTTCAAATTTTTATGAGATTTTTGGATTTTTATGTCAAAACACACTGAAACACTCCAAAACAGCTTAAAAACACTTAAAACAGCAAGGAACAACCTTAGAAGTAATGAGTGATAAACTCCTACGAATTTCATGCAAAACAATGGTTACCCCCCCTCACACTTAAATCAAACATTGTCCTCAATGTTTCAAGCATAAACTCAAATAAAAATAAGCAAATAAACAAACAACGAATAAACATGACAAGTATAGCAAAGTAAAAAAAAAAAACAGATAGAGTAGAGTTTAAGAACGCAAATCTGGTTTTGGAGATAGATGATCTTGTTGACTTTCCACAGCTTTGATCTCGAACTGGTTTGGAATTCTGAGTGAGGAATATCAGTATTCCTTGGTTTCAAATCAGACTCCTTCTAATGGGTTGATTTGATTGTGTAGTCTGCATTCTTCTCTGCTTGTTTCTTCTGCACGGCAGGCAGGCATGAGGTAGAGGTGTTGGTCTGTTTCTTTCTTCAATCTTTCGAAGTGCCCACCTCTTGCTTTCTTTCTCCTTGTCCCTAGCTGAGGATGAATTGGCAAATTGTCTCCACATGCTTTAAGGTATCATTTTCACTTCCCTTATCTGTTCCCCAAGCTGATGTGGTAGACGAAGAGGAAGCATAAAATGATGAAGATGAGTACTCGGGAGCAAGGCTAGGTAAGCAATCAGGAAGGGGTTCCAGGCAGTCAGTTCCAGATCAGAAGATTGATACCAAATGCTAGCTGATTGCTCTCTTTCTCCTTGTCCCAAAACAATGACAAGGAAAAGGACAGGGAGAAAGCATGATATGAGATATTCTTGCTTTCAACCTTCATGATATGAAATACTTTTGCTTTGGATGAGTTGTTTGCAAAGGTACCCCAAGGAATAAGGAACATTGAGTGACTCGAGAGGGTTTGTTGGAAAGGCATTTTCGGAGAAGAAGAAGGGTTATGTATGTCTACCTTGAAATAGAGGGTGAAGGGTACCATTTATAGGAATTAATAACCAATACTATTCTTTCACTCTTGTCAGCAACCGTTGGATGATTTAATAGTGAACTTCACGTGCTTTCTACTTCACAAGAGATCTTCGACAGATTGTCCGTAATTTTCGCAAGGCTGAGTGTGCATGTGATAGGTGCTAACACGTCTGGAAAAGCAAGTGCCTCTTCGATATCTGGAATCAGCGTTTCGACAAACTGTCCGTGATTTTCGCAAAGCTTACTCTGCATGTGACAGATGTTGACACGTCTAGAAAAGCAGATGGTTGGAATCAGCGCTTCGACAAACTGCCCGTGATTTCTGCAAAGCTTACTCCGCATGTGACAGATGCTGACATGTCTGGAAAAGTAGATGCCTCTTCGATCTCTGAAATCCCGTCGAGTGCAGATGTTGCATGTGACAAGTGCGGACAAATCTGGAAAAAGATGATGGCCTATGGTTTTTGAGCAAGCCCAGCTTTTGAGAAAGCTAGTGCCTCTTCGATTTTTGAATTGGCCTCTTTGAATTCTGAGCTCGCCTCTTCGATCTCTAAAATCCCATCGAATGCTGATTTAAATAGAGGCACGCAGTTTGTTTCAAAGCACACTTGAATTTCTGCCTGTTAGAAACTTTCTTGTTGTACTTCTAAGATCTTGACTTGTCTGACCTCTTCGTTCTTCAACACCTTTGAAAATGTCTGGCCCCTCCGACCGTCGTTTTGACTTGAACCTTGGTGAGGAGGCTGCCATGCCTTCTCCAGACAACATATGGTGCCCATCCTTCATTTCCCCTACTGGTCATCTTACCGTTGGGGATTCGGTGATGAATAATGACATGACCGCTGCAATGATGGGCCGGAACCTTGTCACTCCCAAAGATAACAGACTACTTTCCAAACGTTCTGATGAGTTGGCTGTTAAGGATTCTCTGGCTCTCAGTGTGCAGTGTGCAGGTTCTGTGTCTAATATGGCACAACGCCTATTTGCTCGAACCCGTCAAGTTGAATCATTGGCGGCTGAAGTGATGAGTCTCAAGCAGGAGATTAAAGGGCTCAAGCATGTGAATAAATAGTTGCACATGCTCGCACATAACTACGATACAAACATGAAGAGGAAGATTGACTAGATGCAGGAATCTGATGGTCAGATTTTACTTGATCATCAGAGATTTGTGGGTATGTTCCAACAGCATTTGCCTTCGTCTTCTGGGGATGTACCGCGTACTGAAGCTCTAAATGATCAACCTCCGATACCTCCTCCTTCTGGGGCTCCGCCGACTTCTGAGGCTCCACCGACTACTGAGACTTCTTCTAAGCAGCCTTTGTGAAGGCTCTCTCTCTTGTATTTTTCTACCTCCTGTTCATTTTCAATGAATTTTAATGTAAAAATACCTTACATATCTGTCAATGTTTCAAAAATAAATCCACACCCAAAAATAATTAAATAAGCAACAAATAAAAATGACAATCATGGCAAAATAAAAATGCAGAAAAGGGAAGGTTTTTAGAAACGCAAAACTGATTGTGAAGCGATTCATAGATCTTCCTTATTTGAACACATGGGTTGCCTCCCAAGAAGCGTTTTCTTTAACGTCTTGCAGCCGGACGATACCTTCTTTTAAACTCCATTAGGGCTCACGACATGGAGGGGTATTTCCTCCACCATATGCTCCTCAAACAAGTCGTAATAGGGCTTCAAACGATGCCCATTCACCTTAAATTCATGACCGGTTTTCATGCTTTGGACTTGGACTGCACCATGGGTAAAAACATTAGTAATAACAAATGGTCCAATCCACTTAAAGCGTAACTTACCGGGGAATAACCGAAGGCGAGAATCAAATAGGAGCACTTTCTGCCCCTTGGAAAATGTCTTTGTACGAAGCATCTTGTCGTGCTACGCCTTGGTCTTATCCTTGTAAATCCGAGCATTCTCGTATGCCTTGTGCCTAATCTCCTTGAGTTCATTTAATTGGAGCTTTCTATGCAACCCGGCGACATCTATATCGATGTTGAAGGTCTTTACAGCCCAATGTGCCTTGTGCTCTAACTCGACGGGCAAATGACATGGCTTACCATAGATGAACCGAAAAGAGGACATGCCAAGGGGAGTTTTGTAGGCCGTACGATAAGCCCACAGTGCATCGTCTAAGCGCAAGCTCCAATCCTTCCTTGTTGGCCCCACAATTTTCTCAAGGATTTGCTTGATCTCTCTGTTTGAAACCTCGGCTTGCCCATTGGTCTGAGGATGATAAGGTGTTGAAACCTTATGTGTAACGTTGTACTTTTTTAGCAAAGCCTCAATGGTTCGATTACAAAAGTGGGAGCCTCCATCACTAATGAGAACTCTAGGCATTCCAAACCTAGCAAAAATGTTAGTTTTCACAAAATCTGTAACAACCTCAGAATCGTTAGTACGAGTGGCTTTTGCTTCCACCCATTTTGAAACGTAATCAACAGCTAGCAAGATATAAGTGAAACCATAAGATGGAGGGAAAGGACCCATGAAATCAATACCCCAAACGTCAAAAATTTCAACGAAGGATAGGGGTTGCTGCGACATTTGATCCTTGGTACCTATGTTTCCTATTCTTTGGCACCGATCACACGTTAGACAATAAGTTCTAGCATCTTTAAACAACGTGGGCCAATAAAATCCACATTCAAGAACCTTTAATGCCGTTCTTTGAGTGCCAAAATGTCCACCACAAGCATAAGTGTGACAGAATCTTAAGATCGAAAGAAATTCACAATCATGCACACATCTACGCAAAATCTGATCAGAGCAATACTTCCACAAATAAGGATCATCCCAAACATAGAAACGTACATATTTTCGAAGTTTATCACATTGATGCTTGGTGAGAGTGCTAGGAACTTGTTTAGACACTAAGTAATTCACTAGATCGGCATACCATGGTTCACTCACCTCAATGGACAGTAGCTGCTCATCGGGGAAAGTTTCAGGGATAGGCACGTCATGCTCATGCTCCTCATGGACCATTCGGCTTAAGTGGTATGCCACCACATTCTCGCTTCCTTTCTTGTCTCGGATTTCGATGTCAAACTCTTGAAGAAAAGGCATCCAACGAATGAGCCTCGGTTTTGCTTCCTTCTTCGTTAGGAAGTACTTTAAAGCTGCATGATCAGTATAAACAATCACTTTTGGTCCAATTAAGTAAGATCGAAATTTATCTAAAGCAAAGACAACAGCTAAAAGTTCTTTTTCCGTTGTTGAGTAGTTCAATTGGGCATCATTGAGAGTCCGAGAGGCATAGTATATAACATGCGGTTGCTTGTCTTTTCTTTGCCCCAAAATAGCGCCTAATGCATAGTCGGATGCATCTCACATAAGCTCGAAAGGAAGGCTCCAATCAGGAGGAACAATTGTTGGAAATGTGCCCTAAAACCAATCATATGATGATACTTTACGGACATTTCACATGTTAAACTAATCTAGTTTAATATCAAGGGCAAAGATTATTGTTTAAGCCGTCTCATATAAATGTTATATGCTTAAAGGATAAGTCCAAGGAATATGTGATTGGGAGAATGCAATCTAAAGAAGTTAGATTCAAGAGACCATTCTTTCGTAGACACATCCTAAACGTTCTTGATCATAGGATTGCCAATTGGGCATTGACAGTCCGTTAAGATCAGTACGTGTTATGTCTTCTCTCAGGGAGAGTGACTAGTCTCGAGTCATTGGTATGTGTGACATCAAGACAAGCATGTAGGTGCTCAATAGCGAATGAGTCCACTGAACACGATCAACGAGGAGTTCTCATACTCATGTCACATGAGAAGTCATGGTTGGGATAATGCAAAGTAGTCATTTGACCTGAGGCATCATCGTTGTCTTGTGGTTAAGTCCTTGATCTTTGATTATGTCAAAGTCACTCCATCAGGAGGGTGTCCACGGCATAGTTGGGGTTAAGCCACTTAGCCATGAAGGCAAGTGAATGTGCAACAAGGGATCTCTAACCTTCAAACTGTTTGAGGGAGAATACTCTATGATATGATTAAGAATCTTTGGCCAGAGTATGAATGAGATTTAGGAAGTCGTTCCAAATCACATTCAAGGTAATCATATATGCACACGAATCACATTGGATAGTAGACATGAATAAACCAAACTATCAAACCAAACAATGTGGTCAAGAGTATTGTATTAGAGAAAGACTGTATTGCATTTGTAATCCTAAACTGAATAGGTTCTCCACCTCTTCTGATTAGCTTGGGTAACCATGATATGCTGCTAGGTGTCACTCATGGTTTGTGGAAGCCCTAAACGTGTATAATCACTAAAGGGAGAATTGAAAGTAAGTTTCAATTCACAATCGATTTGAAATGGTTTTAATCGCCCACTGCCTCGCTAAAAGGAACCTAATGGATCGTACACCGTGTAAGATGGAGATTGAAGAAATAATGGAGATGAGTAAGAATAATTAAATGGTTTAATTATTTATGGCAAGGATTAATTAATATGTTAATTAATCAAACGAATAAATTCGTTAAAGACCTCGGGATAGTTTTGGACCTTAAGGCCCAATGGGCTTCGAACGTCAAGCCCATTGACTTAAGTTGTATGACAACTTAATTCACAAAGGGCCAAAAAGCCCAAACAAAACCCTATGGCCGGCCATTTAGAGGAGGGTAGTGAACTTGCTTTAATTACAAGTTTGCCACTCCAATGAATAAAGGTATAATTATGACTTTATAGCTAAGATTCATTTAGGGTTTCTTTTAGGAAATTGGAGAGAACACAAAGCTCTCCTTTCTCTCTAAAGAGGCCGGCCCCCTTGGAGGGATTATCTAGCAATCCTACTCCTCCAAGGTCACTTATTTCTTCTCCAATCTTACCTTGGTGTGGAGACTTAGAGGTTCTCTATTTTGGGAACTTGGAGAAACCTTTTCATCCATCCAAATCCATAGATCTAAGATGCAAGGAATGAAGGCCCTCTCTTTGGGTGATTAGCCTTTGCTTATGCAAAGAGGAATCTACAAAGGTATAAACTTCTCAACTCACTTTGATTTGAGTTGAGTCTTGGTTCACCAATCTACTAGGCTTTGAATTTCATGGTTAATGTTTTGTTTTTGAGTGCATGTAAGCATGATTCCGCCTTTAATTGTTAATTGCATGATATATGATGTTGCTCAAATGAACATGTTTTTCACTAAATTTCCTTCAACTAGGGCTTCGGCCACTGGCATATTCTCGACCAGACACTTATTAGATTTGGTACAACAGATAAATTTATTGTACCAATAGAAGAGGAAAGCCTCGTGTTCTCCTTCTCGCAGAGCCTCTTCTCCTTGGCCGGCAAAATGGAGATAGAGGGTGTTATAGTTGAAGAAGTTATTGTGAAGCTTGTGAACCTCTTCTTTCGAAGGTATTGCCTTCACCGCTTAGCGTATCAAGAGCCCGCTTGTCAAAGAGCGCCTTCAAGTTGAGGTTCGACGGGTACCCAGAGAGGGCAGCATCAATTGGGATTCCAGTCGGGGAAGTCCCCAAGATGGCAGTGAGATCAAGGATGGTGGGGCCAATGGGACCGAGAGGGAGGACCATGGTGTTGGTGGCCGAACACCAGAAGCATAAGGCTGCTAGGAGGAGCTTCTTATCCAGGATGACTTCCATGGACGAAAGATGAATGGCGTCGTAAATGCCGAGGACTTTCCATTGCTCGCTGAAGAGCTTTTCCATTCGTACAACCCAGGCTGCCCAGGTTGTAGTGGTCGAGGGCCAAGAGTCTTGGGGCCTTGCCACATCCCACTTCAGCCATTTAAACCCTTGTAGCAAATGTGATAGGTAGTGCTTCTAGAGAAGCCCAGTGACGGTTGATGGTACTGCAGCCTTAAAGAGAGGACCCAAGATTTGATGAAGGGTACTCATGTCACTCTTAAATCGGATGGTCTTGATTGAACTCTGATCAATGATTTTCTAGCATTGGTCACACTCCTTAGAAAGCTTGAAGATAAATGAGGCCATGGTGAATGATTTGAAGGGATGACAAGAAAAGAACTTTCTAGGTTAAGGTTTGAAAACGAAGACCTGGAAGGAAGAGATGCACTGGAGAGCGATGGAAAAAAATTTCAGAAAATTTGAAAGCGTAAAGTACAAATGAGAGAATTTCGGTATTTATAGAATTGTGGAAGGAAAGGCAATCGTTTGAAATTCAAAATGAAGGGTAAAATCGATCGAATAATTCGTTCATCATTATGAACATTCAGAGAATCGAATTGAGAAGACCGAGGGTTTTGTGTTTTGGGGGCGCACGATTGCGTGTGGCGGTGAAATGTTTTGGCGAAAGATGTTTTGGCGTCTGCACAATGACGAATGGCTCGCGGATTGAGGTGGCATGGTTATGTCCAACAACAAGGTTATGATGGCATGACGGTTCAGGGAGTCGCACGCCTTAGACATCATTATTAGGGATTGGCCGTGTTAAAGGATGCCACGTGGTGTATTGGTCAGCAGGATTAAGATCGTGCAATCGTGCTCAATAAATGCGCCTTGGAAACAGAGTATTTGGGTCCTGAATGTTAGATTCGCTTCTTCAAGGTCGAAACTCGACCAAAGAATTCAGGCCAAGGACCTCAGAAGCGAGGGGGCAATGTTTGGGCCCAAAATATTAGCTTGGGCCGAGTATAGAATCATTCTCGGCCCGGAAGGCCTTACGACAAGGGTACCATGGATCGTTTAGTACGTGGGCCTCCAAACCTAGGTCGGTTAGGTCATGCTGCAAGACAAGTCAAGTCCTGGCGCAATAAGGAGTCTCGGCAGGATTAATAACCCGAAAGTGAATCCGGCTTGGTAAAGGACTAAGTTCACAATTATAGTGAAAATAGGACTGGTCGAGTTGGTGTTTGATCAGGAGAAGAAGACCTAGTCCGAGTAGGGTTTTAACTCGACCTTAAAGGTATCCAGTGTTATAAATAGAGAAGGCTGTGCATCATTCAAGCCCCATCCAATTTCACACACAACTGCCCTGCGCAAACTCTCAACAACTTTGAGATTTTTATTTTCTCTTTTCGCTGACATATCTTCCGTTGGCATCAACAACATTGTGAAAGCAACCAGTGATATCTTAAGTCGGCATAGATAGCTCTATCGCCATAGAATCAGCCGATCTCACAGCATCTTCCGTTGGCATCAACAACACTGTGGCGAGGACCGTTGGTTACCTATCCAAGTCTCGGTCGAGAAGGATTTCTGAATCCTTATTGATTGAGGTCATCTTATTAGCCTTCTCGGCGAAGTGAGGTGTTACAGTTTACTGAGCTCGGCGCATTGCACGCCGAGTTATTTTATGATTGGATACTCTCAAGTGGGATTTAGAGTTCGATATTCAGACGGCCGAAGCACGTTCACTATTAAGACTTATATCTGCTTTGAGTATTTGTGCCCTTATACTTTGGTGTCGATTCGGCATGAGTTTACTCTGATGAATAACATCATTGTGATCGAATCTGATGACGACGATTCGTGAACTTTGTAAGAATAGTAGCCTTGTCTTCAGGTTCGAGAACCTAAGAGGCTCAGATGTGTTTCTTCCTCGGTCGCAATCGTAAGACGCAGAAGTCAGCCGCGCACCCAACGAAACATCAACAAATTTAACTCCTCGGCCGAGCTCGGCGACGAGTTGGCACGCCCTGCATTCACCGAAGGACGTAGTTAGCTTATAGATTACTCGGCCTGCGTGCCACGTAGGCTTGGTAGTTTTTAGGGTCAACATGAATATTCAAATATATCCCTAGATACATTAGGATTTACACAATCACATTCCTATTCTACATATGCCTGCAACACTCTTCCTTGAGTATTTAAATACTCAAACAAAACATCGCATTAGATCTTCAGCAGATAAGGTAGAACAGTGGATGAAGTTAGCGACACAACAGGTGAATTGGAGTCTCAAATTTAAAGAAAGTATGCATTGGTAGTAAAACTCACAAAATCTCTCTATGGTAAATCCTATGCATTGGTAGTAAAACTCACAAAATCTCTCTATGGTAAATCCTAAGGCAGGTGATAACCCATAGACTAAGGAGAAAAGTGAGAAGTATGCATAATGTCTAAAACAAACATCAAACAGGACAAACGTAGTGAACTCAACGGAGTATGATTGTAATACCCTGAAAATTTAAATATATGAAATAGAATATTCATAATTATTGTGACGAACCGTCACTAATTTTCCTATGTAATTTCTCCCCGAGTATGTGTATTGACTATTATGCCCTTATTGGCAAGTGACGTGGACGTATTCATATTGCTTTTATTTTATTTCTCGCTATCTCATTTAAATTGTACACGTTGTTACGAGTGTACGTAAATTTTTATCAATGTGAAAACACTATTTCGGATAGATTTTCGATACCCTTTTCGGTACAAAATCTAAACTCTGTCCCTAGCCTTATATTTAGGCCATCATGTGCACTCCACCAATCCCATCCACTCCCTCTTTGCAACAACCAATCAGAAAAAGCAAAAGAAAATAATTCTATCTCTTGCTCTCTCTTTCTCTCTCTCTCTCCCGTATACTATCTTTCTCTGCAAAACCCTCAAACGAGCTTCAAAGCTCACAGATCAAACCCAAAAACCACTCCATTGTACTTACCTCAATCCCACGATCACAACCATGTTCTTCAAACCCGGAATGGACAAGTTTTCAATGTCGAACTCGTGAGGTCCCAACTCAATGATCTGAGTTCATCAAATTTTAGGCTGGGTTAAGGAGTTTTGAAGGTAAAGAAAGCCTTCCAACAACTCCCCGATGCCCTTAGGACATTTTTTAAGAAGCTTGGACGTCGAAACAACTGAGTTTCGAAGAGCTCACTTTTGGTCAGAACTTTCGAGGCGTTTTCCAGCGACATTCGTCCACTTTTTGGACTCCAAACAGGTATAACACGATTCTACACTTCACTAGCTTCAAATCCATATTAAGTACGTCAAAAATGGTTGAGAAATGAAAGAGAATAGTGAGTTTGAAATTTTTTAAGAAAATCGGCGAAAAATCAAGTTGACTGAATATTCCTGACGGCTTCAGGTAACGCCATTAGCTTCTGTTAGCATTTAACGGAATATTCTGTGGAATATTCCTGACGGCGTCAGGCTAGCTGACGGCACTGGCCTGCGCGTCTGGCCGTGCCATTGCCGGTGCGTGGGGGCGCTTGAGTTGACCAAAAATTATTTTAAAAATTTGGGGATGCTTGTGACGTCGAGTAGGTCACGATAGTATATTTAAACCCTAGGTTTGAGCAAACTATGGGGGTTTTATTTAGATTTACGTATATGTGCTTTAATTAATTTGAAATTAGTTATTTCACATATAGGGGAAATGTATCCCCATGACGTTCGAGGCCAAGGTAGGCTCGAGGGCTACGAACTAGCAACTTACTTGTGAGTGGGCAGTTTATTTTTATATCTTTACGTATTTATAGTTTCCCGAATTGGATAAATACATCACTTTACGTATATATTTCCAAATAGTTAATAACTGCTATATAATTGTGATAAATGCTGCTATATGGTTGAGATATTACTGTCATGACATTCATACATATCTATACATGCTCATCTTGTTGCATCAATGTTAGTACTCGCCCCAGGGCTAGGGCCAGTCCTTCACATGTATGTTCACCTCACACCATTCGCTCTCCTTGGATCCAAGTTAGGTGCTAGTCATGTCGGGTAGATTGCATTGGGCAATCTGGCTTGTATGTGACCGTGCTTCTGCACTAGCCTTCACGTGATCGTAGTATTAGAGCATATTAATTACACCCAGTCCTGTTCGTGTGAAAAATTATATGTTCGAACTCGTGTGTCAACTTAAATGGATGAGCTCTTAGCTATACTTGATTATCACATGATTATATTATTGTGGCATTTGATACATCATGACTTGCCATATTTCTGGTTATAATACTATTATAATGTTGTTGTATTATTGTTTACATGCGTACATTGTATGTTTTAAGGAACTATACTTGTTTTAGAGAAAGGAGTTAGTATATTCAAAATAAAGGATTTCGTTTAAGCATTGTTTTGCTGACCCATTCAACTTTGTTTTTCGCCCATTTAGAGCCTAGATAGCTATACTTTTTGTGGCACTTGAGGAATCTCGGCAGTTCTGACATTCCCTTATGTTTGGACGTACGAGCTTATCATTGTGGTGTAATAAGTGTACTTTGACTACTTTTCTGTAGTCTCACTGTCTGTTACACTTTGAATAATTGTAGTGGGTTCATCCCACGATTGCGCACTCTTTCATTGTTTAGTATAATTAGTTCTAATTGGTTTTAAATTTATTCACTTTTTACATCACTTACCTTTATGGTTACGTCACCTCACGGTGATAGCCAGCATGCTTCGACCTTCCCAGGTCAGGGTATGTCAACTTGGCATCAAAGCATAGGCTTAGACAGTCCTGAACTTCCTAGTATGTTTTAACTTTTGTTTTCTTATGTTAGAACCATGCCACTTCGTAGAGAGCCACGTTCTCCAGCTGAGAATAACTTTTACAACTTGGACAGTTTGGTGAGGGTATTGCCAATGCTATTCAGTCTTCACTCTGTCCTGCCCCAAGGAATACTCTGGATATTGTATCTCGCCTAAAGATTAATGATTTCTTTGGTAATGAAGGATAAGAGAAGTCAGAGATATGCATAAGCAGGGTAATATTCTCTAGAGATATAGGTCGAAACAACAACCTGGCTCTTTCGGTTGGGAGCAGAATCTTGGTGGGATCAAGAGAAAAAATCATTATCTATGAGGATGCTATGAATTGGGATGTTTTCAAGCAAATATTTCAGACTAGATTTGTTCCTCTGAAGTATTTGGATCGTAAGAATGATGAGTTTTCAGATTTGAGGCAGGGTAAGATGTCAGCTTCTGAGTATCATCGAAAGCTCACAGACTTATCTCGTTATTTCCCCGAGATTGCTACTAATCCCCAGGAGATGCTTCACTTGTTTAAGAGAAGAACTTGCAAGAAATGGCGTTCTATGGCAAACACTACTCCATGTGCTACGTATCAGGAATTCTTTGAGGTCTGGCTTCGGGTTGAAGATTCGAAGAATGCTCATAACGATGAGGATGTGGATGTTGGCAGTAATGTACAGTAATAGGGGGCAATCGTCACTTGGTTCGAGAAGGGCTTATAATTTTAAAATGAATGGAAACAGCTCTGGATTGTCGAGTGGGGGTTCTAACTCTAGTACACCTTAGAGAGAAGGCAGATCCGCTGGTGGTTCTCGTTTTCAGAATCAAGGAAAATCCAGCATTCAGGTGTTCAGTTTTGTCACAGGTGTAGCATGTCACTATGACGAGTGTAAGAGAAGAAACATATGATGTTTCACTTGCGGACAGACAGGGCATATGGCCTATAATTGTCCTCAGAATCAGAAGAATTAACCTGCTAATCTACCATCTGCAGTCCCCTTATAGCAGTTTCCAGCACCTGGTAATCGTAAGTAGATAGGCCACAATGAAGCTTTCCACTACCAATGGGACATAGCCCGGTATCAGGGAGGACCATACCAGTAAACACCTGAGGTTCCCTACTATCAGGGAGGCTATCAGCAGATTTAAGGAGGCTATCAGCAGACTCAGGGAGGTTATCCACAGTTTCACGAAGACTATATATCGTATCAGGGTGGTGAAGCACATATGTATACTGGAGGACAACATCATAATCTAGACGTAGTAACTAGCAATGGAGGTTCAGGCAGATAGACAAATCTACCCATCAAGGCCGAGGTAATCAGGGCCGAGGTAATCAGGCTCAAGCAAACAGGGGTCATGGAGATAGGCAACAAGTTCAGGGAAGAGTTAACAACATCACCCTATAGGATGCTCAGGCTAATCCGGACTTGATCATGGGTACTTTAATGTTCTAGGCCATTTTGCTAAAGTTTTAATTGATTCTGGTGCTACACATTCAGTTATTTCCCATAAGTTTGCTCAAACGACTAAACCACATCCTACTTCACTCGGGTACAAGATGAAATTCTCGATGCCTAGGGGTGAAATCTATTATGTTAGTTGGGAATATCAAGGATGTCCCATCCTTGTCAAAGATGTAGTCATGTCGGCTAATCTTGTTCCTTTGGATATCGTTGATTTTGACGTTATCTTAGGCATGGATTGGTTACACTACAATCGTGCCAGGTTGGATTCTTATGAGAAGGTTGTTACTTTTCACCGACCGGGGATGCCTACTGTCACGTTTATTGGTGAACGTGGTGGTCTAAAGCACGAAGTTATCACTGCCATAAGGACAAGATGACTGTTTAGTAAAGGTTGTCAACGCTACTTAGCTCATGTTGTGCTATCGGAAAAGACTATTGCCTCTATGGAGGACGTCGGAGTAGTTAGGCACTTTCCCGATGTTTTTCTCAAGGAATTACCTGGCTTACCCCCAGATCGTGAAGTGGAGTTCACTATCGATCTACTTCAAGGGACTACTCCTATTTCCCTTACACCTTACCGTATGGCTTATGCAGAGTTAAGGGAACTTAAAACTCAGTTGCAAGAGTTGGTTGATAAGGGTTTCATTCAGCCAAGCATTTCCCCATGGGGAGCTCCAGTTCTGTTTGTAAGGAAGAAAGATGGAATTTTGAGGTTATGCATCGACTATAGACAGTTGAATCAGGTGACGATTAAAAACCATTATCCGTTACCTCGTATTGATGATCTCTTTGACCAGCTTAAACGTGCTTGTGTGTTCTCGAAGATTGAACTAAGATCAGGTTACTACCAATTGAAAATCAGAAGCGACAACATTCCGAAGACAGCTTTCAGAACTCGATATGGTCATTACAAGTTTCTGGTGATGCCATTTGGATTGACTAATACACCAGCAGCTTTCATGAACCTGATGAATCGAGTATTGCATCCATACCTCGACAGGTTCATCATTGTTTTCATAGATGACATTTTGGTGTATTCGAGGAATGAAATCAATCATGCCAAGCATCTGAGTTTGGTTCTAAAGACGCTAAGGGCAAATCAGTTGTATGCTAAGTTCAGCAAATGTTTGGCTAGATCAAGTGTCATTCTTAAGGCACGTGGTATTAGCTCAGGGTGTTCTTGTGGATCCTCAGAAAGTAGCAGCCGAGGACAATTGGGAATAACCTCAGACAGTTGCGAAAGTTCGAAGCTTTCTTGGTCTTGCTGGCTATTATCGACGCTTCATGAAGGACTTTTCAACCATAGCACTACCTCTGACAAAATTGACTAGAAAAGATGTTCCTTTTGTGTGGAGTAATAAGTGTGAACATAGTTTCTAGAAGTTGAAGTTTCTTCTCACTCATACACCTGTCTTAGCACTTCCCAATGATGGTGGAAACTTCGAGATCTACAGTGATGCATCTCTAAATGGTCTTCGATGTGTGTCAATGTAGCATGATAAGGCGATTGCTTATGCATCGCGGCAGTTAAAGCCCCATGAGGGGAACTATCCTACTCATGATCTCGAGTTGGCAGCGATCATTTTTGCTTTGAAAATTTGGAGGCACTATCTTTATGGGGAAAAGTGTAAGATCTTCACTGATCTTAAGAGCCTTAAGTATATCTTCACTCAGCCAGATCTTAATCTCCAGCAATGAAGGTGGGTAGAGTTACTCAGTGATTATGACTGCACCATTGAGTATCACGCAGGTCGTGCCAATTCGGTAGCTGATGCTCTTAGTAGGAAGTCTCATGGCCAACTTAATGCTCTCTATGCTAGTCGCATTCCTCTTTTGACTGATCTAAGATCCATTGGAGTACCATTGAAAGAGGGTCCACGGGAGGCTCTAATTGCTAATTTTCAGGTCAGACCAGTTCTGTTAAATCGTGTTCTCGAAGCCCAGAAGAACAATACAAAATCTCATGAATTGATACAGGCAATGTCAGACGGGATAAAGAAAGACCTCTGGATTAAAGATTCTGAAGGCATGCTTATGCAAGGTGAGCGGATGTATGTATCGAATGTTGAGGAACTAAAGAGAGGCATATTGGATGAAGCGCATATTTCTACTTATGCGATGCATCCAGGGAGTACCAAGATGTATCATATCATCTAACACTTTTAATATTGGCCAGGTATGAAAAGACAAATTGCAGAGTATGATAGTAGTTGTGCAATTTACCAGCAGGTTAAGGCAAAAAGGAAAAATCCATTTGGATTGCTACAACCACTCCCAATGCCTCAGTGGAAATGGAAAGATATTACGATGGATTTCGTGTACAAATTACCTCATACACGAAATGGTTACGATGGTATCTAGGTGATAATTGATCGGCTTACCAAGTCAGCACATTTCATACCCGTTCGTGAGAATTACTCGTTAAGTCAGTTGGCCGAACGGTTCATCTCTGAAGTGGTTAAGTACCACGGGGTTCCAGTTAGTATTATTTTTGACCGGGATCCCCAATTTACTTTGAAGTTCTAGGTTGCTTTTCATTAAGCTTTAGGATCGAGATTACTCCATAGCACCGTCTGTCATCCTCAAACAGATGGGCAGTCAAAGAGAACTATCCAGACATTGGAAGATATGTTGGGATTGTTAGTTTTATAGTTTGGAGACGCTTGACACAAGCGCTTACCGTTGATAGAGTTCACGTACAATATCAGCTTCCATTCTAGTATTGGTATGGCATCGTTTGAAGCATTGTGTGGGAAACCATATCGTACTCCACTATGTTGGTCCAAAGTTGGTGAACGAGTTTTGGTGGGCCCTGAGATCATGGATGAAACAACACAGAACATTCAGGTGATAAAGGCTAACCTGAAAGTGGCCCAGGATCAGCAGAAGAGTATTGCAAACAGACATTCTACTGACAGACTTTATAAGGTTGGTGATTGGGTATTCTTAAAGTTATCGTTGTGAAAATGTGTTGTCCGATTTGGCAACAAAGGGAAACTTAACCCTAGGTACATTGGACTATACCAGATCGTTGAATGAGTTGGTGAAGTTACTTATCGACTCACTTTGCCACCAGAATTGGTGAGAGTGCACAATGTGTTTCACGTATCGATGCTACGAAGGTACGTCTCTGATCCGTCATACATGATTCCTCCTCAACCGCTAAAGATCAATCCAGATTTGACTTATGATGAGGTTCTAGTGACTATCCTTGATTAGAAGGATAAGGTTTTTAGGAACAAGATTGTACAGATGGTGAAAGTTTTGTGGAGGAACCATTCAATTGAGGAAGCTACATGGGAGACAGAAAAGTGTATGCGAGATATGTATCCACGTCTGTTTTATAGCTTTGAATTGTACTTAGTATTGAAATTTCAAGGACGAAATTTTTATTAGGGGGTAGATTGTGACGACCTGTCCCTAATTTCCTATGTAATTTCTCCCCGAGTATGTGTATTGACTATTATGCCCTTATTGGCAAGTGACGTGGACGTATTAATATTGCTTTTATTTTATTTCTCGCTATCGCATTTAAATTGTACACGTTGTTACGAGTGTACGTAAATTTTTATCAATGCAAAAACACTATTTCGGATAGATTTTCGATACCTTTTTCTGTACAAAATCTAAACTCTATCCCTAGCCTTCTATTTAGGCCATCCTATGCACTCCACCAATCCCATCCACTCCCTCTTTGCAGCAACCAATCGGAAAAAGCAAAAGAAAATAATTCTCTCTCTTTCTCTCTCTCTCTCTCTCTCCCCCTCTCTCTCTCTCTCCTGTATACTCTCTTTCTCTGCAAACCCCTCAAACGAGCTTCAAAGCTCACATATCAAACCCAAAACCACTCCATTGTACTCACCTCAGTCCCACTATCACAACCATACTCTTGAAACCCGGAATGGACGAGTTTTCAACATCGAACTCGTGAGGTTCGAACTTAGTGATCTGAGTTCATTAGATTTCAAGCTGAGTTAAGGAGTTTTGATGGTAGAGGAAGCCTTCCCACAACTCCTTGAGGCCCCTAGGACATTTTTGAAGAAGCTTGGACGCCGAAACAACCGAGTTTCGAGGAGCTCACTTTTGGCCAGAACTTTCGAGGCGTTTTCCAGCGACTTCCGTCCACTTTTTGGACTCCAAACAGGTATAACGCGATTCTACACTTCACTAGCTTCAAATCCATATAAAGTACGTCAAAAATGGTTGAGAAATGAAAGAGAATAGTGAGTTTGAAAATTTTCTAGAAAACCGACGAAAAATCAAGTTGCAGACGACGGCGGACAATGGCCACGGCGAGGACAACCGGAGAAGGAGACAGAATATTCTGTCAAAGTTGTTGGAATATTTTTTATGGCGTGAGGTAACACCGTTAGCTTTTGTTAGCATTTAACGGAATATTCCTGACGGCGTTGGGCTAGCTGACAGCACTGGCCTGTGCGTAGGGGCACGTCTGGCTGTGCCATTGTCGACGCGTGGGGGCGCGTGAGCTATCCAAAAATTATTTTAAAATTTTGGGGATATTTGTGACGTCGAGTAGGTCACGATGGTATATTTAAACCCTAGGTTTGAATAAACTATGGGGGTTTTATTTAGATTTACGTATATGTGCTTTAATTAATTCGAAATTAGTTATTTCACATATAGGGGAAACGTATCCCGAGGATGTTTGAGGCCAAGCTAGGATCGGGGCTACGAGCCAGCGACGTATTTGTGAGTGGGTAGTTTATTTTTATATCTATATGTATTTATAGTTTCCAGAATTGGATAAATACATCACGTTACGTATCTATTTCCAAATAGTTGATAATTGCTATATAATTGTGATAAATGCTGCTATATGGTTGAGATATTACTGTCATGACATTCATACATATTTGTACATGCTCATCTTGCTGCGCCGATGTTAGTACTCGCCTCAGGGCCAGGGCCAGGGCCAGTCCTTCGCGTGTATGTTCACATTGCACCATTCACTCTTCTTGGTTCCAAGTTAAGTGCCAGTCCTATTGGGTAGATTGCATTAGGCAATCTGATTTGTATGTGACTGTGTTTTTGCACCAGCCTTCACGTGATTGTAGTACTATAACATATTGATTACACCTAGTCATGTTCGTGTCAGAAATTATCTATTCGAACTTATGTGTCAGCTTAGATGGATGAGCTCTTAGCTATACTTGATTATCACATGATTATATTATTGTGGCATTTGATACATCATGACTTGTCATATTTCTGGTTATAATACTATTATAATGCTGTTGTATTATTGTTTACATACGTACATTGTATCTTTTAAGGAACTATACTTGTTTTACGGTGAGGGGTTAGTATATTTGAAAATAAAGGATTTTGTTTAAGCATTGTTTTGCTGACCCACTAAACTTGGTTTTTTGCCCCTCTAGGGACTAGATAGCTATACTCTTTGTGGCACTCAAGGAATCTCGGTAGTTCTGACATTCCTTTCTATTTAGACGTATGAACTTATCACTATGGTGTAATAAGTGTACTTTGACTACTCTTCTGTAGTCTCACTGTCTATTACGTTTTTAATAATTGTAGTGGGTTCATCCCACGATTGCACACTTTTTCACTGTTTAGTATAATTAGTTCTAATTAGTTTTAAATTTATTCACTTTTTACATCACTTACCCTTATGGTTACGTCACCTCACGGTGATGGCCAGCATGCTTCGACCTTCCTAGGTCGGGGTGTGTCAGCTTGTCACATCCCAACCTGGGCCCCCACCATATCCTGGGCTTGACTCCGTCGTAGCACGATATTGTCCGCTTTGGGCCTCGACCACGCCCTCACAATTTTGTTTCTGGGAACTCACACGAGAACTTCCCAGTGGGTCACCCATTGCTCTCGCGCGAACTCACTTAACTTCAGAGTTCCGATGGAACCTGAAGCCAGTGAGCTCCCAAAAGGCCTCGTGCTAGGTAAAGATGGGAATATACATATAAGGCTTACAGGATCCACTCCCCTAGGCGATGTGGGATGTTACAATCCACCCCCCTTAGGGGCCCGACGTCCTTGTCGACACACTTCAGGCCAAGGATTGGCTTTGATACCAAATTGTCACATCCCAGCCCAGGCCCGCAGCACATCCCGGGCTCGACTCCGCCGTAACACGATATTGTTCGCTTTGGGCCCTAACCGCGCCCTCATGATTTTGTTTCTGGGAACTCACACGAGAACTTTCTAGTGGGTCACCCATCCTGGGATTGCTCTCACACGAACTCACTTAACTTCGGAGTTCTGATGAAACCCTAAGCCAGTGAGCTCCCAAAATTCCTCGTGCTAGGTAAGGATGAGAATATATATATAAGGCTTACAAGATCCACTCCCCTGGGCGATGTGGGATGTTACAATTATGAATAAGTGGACAAAAATAGGAAATAAATCGATTTATGGTTATGAAAATTTAATTGAGGAATTTTAAAATTTTGTTACCAGAAATTATTATAATTTCCGTATTAGTATTATTGAGATTTTATATATTTTTCAAGAATTTATATTAATTTAGTGAATTGAGTTTTAAATTAAACTAGTTACGAAGTTTGAAGTTTAGAAGTTAATTATCAAAAATCCGTAGACCCTTTTGTGACGACCCGTCTCGAATAAATACATATTTTCTCCTTGAGTATGTAAAGTGATGATAATGCCCTCGAGACGTTGATGTGCATATGCTTATTTAAATTATTTTTCTCACTGACGTAATTAAATTATACTCGTCATCACGAGCAAGTGGACATGAAATAGGGTTGAATAGGGTTCGTAACGAAAAAATTACGAACGTTAGAATACAATTGGATCAAATTGGAAAATAAAATTTAGACCAATTGGATCAAATTGGGTTGAATTAAGTTTTGGGACACTTGGGTTCTCCCTTTCTCCTTTCTCTTACACGGTTCCCCAATGGGGAGCCCTTGATATTTTTCTTTGGCCAATCCCATAACTCAATCACACACACCCACACGTAACCTTGCTTCCTCTCCCTCATCCTTCTTGAAGTCTCCCTCATCCATACTGTCCGTACACCCATGCACCCAACCATCCTCATCTAGCACAGATCAAGCTGTTGGAGACCACCTTCGAGTTCCTCGCAAGCCCATGAGCCTAACCATACCCTTTGTTTGAAGAAAGGACGTCGGAATCGTGAGAACTTCCGACCTCCGGTGAGGAGCTCTGTTTCTCTGATGTAATCGTGGGCATTTCACGATATTTTTAGGCTCGAAAGGGTTCCTAATTAACTTAATAGGAACCTTAGACTAGTTTTGGAGAAGTTTGGACGTTGGATTAAGCATGATCGTAGAACCTCAATTTTGACCGGTTGTTCTAAGCCATTTTCCGACCATTTCCCGTCGGTTTTAGGACCTTTAAGAGGTAAGGATTTGTTCTCTTCTCTATGAGCTTCAAATTCATATAAGATTTGTGAATTTTGGTTAAAAATGATGAAGAAATTAAGATTTAAAGGTTTTCCAGAAACCGACGACGCAGCGGTGGCTGGCGTCGAATCCCAGCAAAGGTCTGGAGAAGAAAAGAGAATATTCCATCAACTTTGACAATTTATACTAACGGTGTCATGTATATTTAATGGAATATTCTCTAACTGCGTTAAAGATTCCGTCCAACGTGCCAGGCAAGTGCTCGTGCATATGGTTGTGCCTTGGTCGACACATGAGGGCGTGTGGGACATCAGAAATTTTTTCTAAAAATATGGGGATACTCGTGGTGTTAAGTAGGCCACGATGGTATATTTAAACACCCCAATTGAACAACGTATGAGAAGCTATTACACGGTTTTGATTATTTACTTTTAAATTAACAATAATTTAGTTGTTTCGCATATAGGTGAGACATTCCCGGAGGACGAGCGTAGCTAGGTGAGACTCGAGGGTTACGACCCTGCTACATACCAGTGAGTGGGCTTTTGGTTTTCTATATACGTATATATACTTTACATTTTCCCATAAACTTGTTTTAAATGGATTTACATTTTAAATGCCATGTCAATTGCACTATGCTTTAGAGTATGCATTAGTATAGATATGCATATTGTTGCTTGATGCTTCGGATGCCCATGTAAGCTTCAAGTGAGTATATATTTATGATAGTGGATGCATTGTTTGTGATTATATGTAGATGCATTTAGAGCTCATTATCCTGCACCCTGGTGTTAGTGCTCCCACCCGTGACCAAGGCACAGTCCTTCACGTGATGTTCACCTCCCACACCGCACACTTACCTTGGATCCAAGTTTGGTGCACAGCCTTCATGTGATCGTAGCACTTGAGCGTACTTATTTACACCCAGTCCTGTCGTACATACCACAATAGGTGGTTCCGACTCGTGTGCAGGCATATTTGATGAGCTATAGGTTCAACCGTACAAGTCACGTTAGGTGACTCTGGCTGTCATATCATTTATATTGATTTATTTCACCTAACTTACTTATTTCATTACTGAGATACTTGACATGGCATATACTTGGTTTTCATTACTCTCAAGCATGATTTCTACATATGTATGTATTACTATTTTCTAGGAAACTATACGGGTTTTACGGTGAGGGGTTGTTACTTTTGGAAAGAGAAATGGTTTTGAAAAGCTTTGTTTTTGCCCACTCACGTTTTCTGTTTTGCGCCCCTCCAGGTTCTAGGTAGAAGTTTGTGTTGGTGGCTTACGAGGATTCTACTGCAGTTCTAACAGACTTCAAATAATGTAGGAATTTCTTTCTTTCATGTCCTGTATTGTTAATACTTAGCCTGCTGGACTGCACTTTGGTTATGTATGCTCTGATTATGTGTAGCTATACTCTAAACATCTCCACTTGCACTTATTTACTTGTCTAGTATGAATTAGTTAATTGGTTTTTAATTACTCACATTTTCATATCACTATCACTTTCGCACTGTGCTTATGGCTACTACACCCTCATTGACGGCCAGCATGCCTTGATTCTAGTTGGGGTGTGCCACCTTTTGAGGTAACAATTTATATTTTTGAATAAAGCTTAATCTCACGAACGCGTAGGTGCAAACCGTTCGTGAAACAGAGTTATAATGAAGAAGTTATTAACGTTTAAAGTCAAGGATATTTTGGTAATTTTAACCTTCTTTAGAAGGCTCCTGATTTTTTGGAGCCATGTGATATGCCATGTGTGTGGTTGGGATGAAAGGAAAAGAAAAGAAGAGTCAGATGGATGGCTGGGATAA
Organism: Malus asiatica; assembly: GCA_033882615.1. Taxonomy (NCBI): domain Eukaryota; kingdom Viridiplantae; phylum Streptophyta; class Magnoliopsida; order Rosales; family Rosaceae; genus Malus; species Malus asiatica. The sequence goes on along the minus strand of CM066503.1, from coordinate 43,362,080 downwards.
GAAGGAGAGATGAGAAAGGAGAGAAAGGAGGGAGGGGACTGGCCAATCAGGAAGAGAGGAAATAAGGGGAAATGAGGGAGAAGAGAAAGAGGGAACTGGATCCCTCTTCGACCCGCCAACCCGACCCAACCATATCTTCTGATTCCAGCCACCGTTGACGACAAGACCGATGCCAAAATGATCCTTACCTCGAACCTAGTCATTTCCACTACTAATTTCACCAAAAATATAGGAAAATTGGCCTTGAATTTGGGAGAAACCGCACTGTGGGTGCGGGGGTTCTTGCCGTTGATCTTCCCATTTCTAAAACAAATTCCTTCAATTACCACAACCTATAGCATCCTCTTGAGCCCAGGAACAAAGCCCAAAAGAGTTTGGGGGGCGACGTTGTTTTGGAGTCGAATCAAGAACACCCAAATCAAGGGTTTCCGGTGGTTCGACGTCGATTTGAGATGTTTCTAGGCCGAATTGGTTTTCGACCCAGGTATGAAAGTTGTTCCTCTCATTGAACTCTACTTGCCTGTAAAATTTCGTAATTTTTAAAGTTAGTCAGAAAATTAGATTTTAGTTCTCCGGAAACCGCCACCCACGGTGGTGCGTGGCCAGTGGGCCGATGTTGCCATTTTGTACAAATTTGGATATTCTAAATACGAATTTGGTACCTATTGGACGTGTTTCAATCATTTGAACTAATGTTGGATATTTCGTTTATTGGAAATATAGTCGGAAATGGATTAAGATTGAATGGTGAACTATGAAAGGCTTGATCCCGTTCAAGGGTATGTAGGCAATCTAACAGGGGTTAGATGCAGCCTTAAATAATCGAGACAAATCTTTTGTTGAGAAATTGAACTAAGAAAAGGAATTTGGTGAATAATTTGAGATTTAACATTATGTTTTGGTAAATCAATGTTGATCATAAATTTTGTGAGGGAAAAAGAAATTAAGGTAGATAATCGTGATTAATGGTAGTTAACTAAACAAGAGTTTAGTTTGGGCCTATCATTGATATTATTTTCCAAAATAAATATTTCGAGGCAGGGCTTTACAAATGGTATCATAGCAAATGATCATACCTCACAATGTGGTTATTATTGATGGTTATGGATGTGAATTATGAACTGCATTGATATTGCACTATTTGATAAGTTTGTTTACTAATGGTGAATTTATGTGAAATGCCTATATTGTGAATCACTAAGAAGTGAATTGAATTGAGTAGGAGTAGAAATTTTAAAAATGTCATATTTTATGTGTAGCTTTAAGAATGAGCGTTTGATTTAAAGTTTTGGATTAATCTTGAATTGAGTTGATATTATGATACGCATTATGAAAATGTTGAATGTGAAGGAGATTGTGAATTATGACAAGTAGATGGAAAAGTTGTATTATACCTGTGCAATTGAGAAATGTTGAATTGGGCGGAAAAGGCCCATGGATGTTGAATTGGGCTATGAAATGTTGAATTGGCCAGAAAAGGCCCGTGGATGTTGAATTGGGCGAAAAGGCCCATGGATGTCAATTTGGGCATGATGCTCGTGGAATTGGAGGATGTGTTATGTGGGCAAAAAGAGCTCGAGGATGTGTGATTGGGCAAAGTGGCCCTGTGAACGATGAATTGGGCGAAATGACCCGTGAAGTGTGAATGAATGGTTGAATGGGAACGTAGACCCAATGTTTCCGGGAAGAAGCTCCATGTGTGGGCTGTGAGAATGAATTATTGAAGTGATAAAATATGTGATGTGTATTGCCCAGGTATATTACAATCTTTTCCAGCCTACTAGTTACTAATTGAGATAAAAAGAAAATGGTGGTGAAATCATTGCTTTGACAATGATAAGTATGGCTAGAAATTTTAAAATCTTTTGGCCAATGATAATTGTGGTTGGAGATTTTAGTATTTATTAAAGTCGTGATGATTTATTAAATGGGAATAAAATTATAAACTATGGTTATGGTTGATTATTATATTTGAAATGGTAAAAAGATCATAAAGATTTCTTCATTTATTATTGGTGGACATGAATGAAAATATGGAATGAGATTTTAAGTTTGTTTAATATAAACGTTTTCCTAGTAGAGTTTTTATGTTGATGAAAAGAATAGTTGGGGAAAGTTATAATTGCCATAGTTATGGGTGGTCATTGTTGGATTCGATATTACGAACAAAATTGATGACGAACACATATTCTCCTGGCTGTGTGATTAATATGGGTTAGTTGTTGGCCAATAGAGTTGTAATATATTTAAATTTTTCTCCTTCGGTTTATGGAATGTGAATAGTTCCCTAGATGTGCAAGTCACTCATTTATTAAGTATGTGACTACACTTTGAAGCAATTTAAAAGAGAAACAATTGAAGGAAAGATTTGGAAAAAAAAAAAGAGATAATGTTTTTAAATTTACTATGGGTAATTTTGACACACCCCGACCGAAGTCAAGGCATGATGGCCGTCACGTGAGCGTGACGTAGCCATGTGCACAGTGCGGAAGCGATAATTTAAGGAAAGTACGAATAATTCAAAGCCAATTACCATAGGTTCTAAGATAAGTTTAAGTGTGAATACACAACCAAAGCATAAAGTCTAAGTGCAGTCAAACATAAGATGTACTAATTTAATAACACTCGAAGATAATCCTACATGAGTGATGGTTTGTCAGAACTTCAGCTGGAAACCTTGAGATCCACCAACAACGCTACCTAAAACCTGGAGGGGCGCAAAACAAAGTTGAGTGGGTCAGTAAAACAAACTTTTCAAAACTTTCTTTTCTCTTTGAATATACTAACCCCTCGCCGTAAAACAAGTATAATTTCCCATAAATAAAGTATATACTTATATACGTAATATATCTCAAAGTCATGCTAGACAATATGAATGTACGCCATGCCAAAGTATCATAATTGAATGCTCATCATCTCTATATGAATATGATGGAATAACATATAATCAATTCAATCATCGGCCATAAATCTAGTTTATACTCTTTCATCATAATCAACTCAGCCATCGACTGCATATATAGCTCATAATCATCTCATCACATCATGTATATATATGTAAATCCTGCACACAATCAATACCACCTCACGTGGTCTGCAATTTATCATTGTATATAACATAATATGCTCTAGTGCTACAATCACGTGAAGACTGTGCGATAAATTGCGGGTCACCTACGAGTCGAACCCACTAAAGGTGGTCTATACGACAGGACTGTACGATAAATGAGCTCTCAATCATATCTCAATCGTATAATTCATCATATTCCAATCATATCTCAATCGTATCTCAATTATATCTCAATCATATTTCAATCATATCACAATCATATCTCAATCGTATAATTCATAGTATTTCAATCGTTATCAGCATAATATACTCACAAGTAGCTTACTTGGGCCTCCTCAGCACCATGGAACAATATGTATAATTATGATAATGCACATACTAAAATATGAAGCATATATGACAGGAAACTTAATCACATTTCTTTTAAAATACGTTTTCTGGGAAAAACGTCAAGTATACGTATATATATACTGAAAAATAATTGCCCACTCACTGATAAGTAGCCGGTTCGTAACCCCCACGCCTAGTTTGGTTACGCTCGTCCTCCGTATAAGTCTCACCTATAAAAGAATAATTATAGAAACATTATTTAAAAGCACATACACAACATTCACTAATAACTTCTCATATATTACTCAATTTGGGTATATGAATATACCACCGTGACCTACTCGACGTCACGGACATCAACATATTTTTAAAATAATTTTTGGGCTCCACACGCGTCCCCATGCTCCTGGAAAAGGTCGGCTCCATGCGCCGCATGTGTCGTCTTCTTCCTTGGCTCGCCAGACTGGTTTCGCCGATTTCTGGGCAGTTTTTCAAACTGCCATAACTTTGTCATTTCTTCACCATTTTTAACGTTCTTTATATCAAAATGAAGATCTTGATGAGATGAACAAATCTATACCTGTCTCAACCCTTAACTCGCCGGGAATTCACCGAAAAAAGCCTCGAAAGCCGTCGGACTCGCCGGAAACTGGGTAAGATTCAAATGAGTATAACTTTTTCAATACTCAATGAAATTGGGTGAAACCAAAAACAAAAGTTGTAGTTCTCGAAGAGACGAAGAGAATGGTACCTCGCACGACGTCTAACTCTCTGTGGTTTGGCCGGAAAACGCCTCGAAAGGCACGAGTCAAACTTGAACTTTTCGATCTCGATATTCTTACGTCCAAAAACTTCCAACGAACTACCCCGAGCCTCCTAAGGACCTCCTTAAGCTCCCTATGAGCTTAAAAACTCCTGAAAATCAACCAATAAAAAGTTGATGAATAGTGACCAAAACGGTGCTCGTGATTTCGACGTGAAAACGTTGTAGTTCTTACCTGAAATGGGTATGGTTGGACTCGTATCGTCGAGATGAAGACGATGGTGATTTTAGTTTCTTCGATCTGTGAAATTTTTTAGAGTCTTGTTGTTTTGCCGTGAGTGTAGAAAGAGAGAGGGAGTGAGAGAGAGCTTGAAAGGAGATAGAGAATGAGGATGAGTTTGAGGGAGCAGGATTGAGGGAAAGAGGGAGTATGATTGAGGGAATCGCAGGAGAACAATGAAAAAGGGGGAAGAAATGTGTAACCCGTGTATGCACAGTACAAAGGTTACAATAATTCAAACACTAACATACAAACCGTCCAACTTTAATAAAGATTTAAGGTACTAAACAAACCCTAAAGTTCTAAGTCTTTAAAACGTTTAAGGATAATACATTAACCTTACACTTACGAGAATATTAATGCGAGACGGGCTGTCACAACCTACCCTCCTTATAAAAATTTCGTCCCCGAAATTTACACAACCAAAATACAACACTAATAATCATAAAACAATCTCGTATACATCTCTCTCATCCGATCATCTGCTTCCCAAGTAGCCTCTTCCACCGAGTGGTTCCTCCACAAGACTTTTACCAACTGCACTGTCTTATTTCTCAGAACTTTCTCTTTCCAATCCAAGATAGTCACTGGTTCTTCATCATAAGTCAAATCCGGGCTAATCTCCAAAGGTTGAATTGGAATCACATGCGATGGATCTGCAACATAATGAGGAAGCATCGAGACATGAAATACATTATGCACTTTAGACAGCTCTGAAGGCAACTCAAGCCTGTAAGCAACCTCACCAACTCGCTCGGTGATCTGATAAGGTCCGATGTACCTAGGGCTTAGCTTACCCTTTTTCCCGAACCTTACTACTCCTTTCCAAGGCGATAGCTTTAAAAATACCCAATCATTAACCTTATACACTCGATCAGTAGCATGCCTGTCCGCTAAGCTTTTCTGCCGATCCTAGGCCACTTTCAAATTAGACTTAATTACTTGAACATTTTGATTAGTCTCCTCCACTGTCTCCGGGCCCACCAAAACTCTTTCACCGACCTCTGACCAACACAAAGGAGTACGGCACGATTTTCCATATAAAGCTTCAAACGGTGCCATCCCGATACTAGAATGTTAACTGTTATTATAAGCAAACTCCATTAAATCCAACTTTGCATGCCAATCATCGCCAAACTGCATTACAGAAGATCTTAACATATCTTCCAAAGTCTGTATCGTCCTTTCTGATTAACCATCTGTCTGGGGATGATATGCCGTACTATATAGCAATCTCGTACCAAGAGCTTCCTGAAAAGCTGTCCAGAACTTAGAAGTGAATCTTGGATCTCGATCTGAAATAATACTCACTGGTATCCCATGGTACTTCACAATCTTAGTGATAAACAGCTCATCCAATTTATTCAGAGAATACTTTTCTCTCACTGGAATAAAGTGCGCTGACTTAGTAAGTCGATCTACAATCACCCAAATGCCATCATAACCGTTCCGTGTACGAGGAAGCTTGTACACAAAATCCATAGTGATATTTTTCCATTTCCACTGTGGAACGGGAAGTGGTTGCATTAAACCAAATGGTTTCTTCCTTTCAGCTTTAACCTGCTGACAAACTGCACACCTACTGACATACTCTGCAATTTCTCTTTTCATACCTGGCCAATAGTAAAATGACCTAATGGTATGATACATCTTAGTGCCCCCTGGATGCATTGCATATGCTGAAATATGCGCTTCATCAAGAATCTCTTTCTTCAATTCCTCATTATTTGGCACGTACATCCGCTTATCCTGCATAAGCATGCCATCAGATTCTCGAACATTGAGATCCTTTTTCTTTCCTTGAGAAACTGCCAAGATTAAACTCTGAACTTCTTCGTCAATTCCTTGGGCTTCGAGTATACGGTCCATCAAAATAGGCTTAACTTGGAAACTAGCAAGTAAAGCTTCTTCTCGTCCTACCACAATTTCCTCTTGTTCTTCCAATCCCAATTACACTCCAGTGGACCTCAAATCTGCAAGAAGCGGAACACGAGAAGCACACAAAGCGTTAACTCGACCTTCGGATTTCCTACTGAAAGCATCAGCGACCACATTAGCACGACCAGGATGATACTCAATAGTGCAATCATAATCGCTAAGCAGCTCTAACCACCTTTGTTGCCTAAGATTAAGCTCTTTCTGGGTGAAAATGTACTAAAGACTCTTGTGATCCGTAAAGATCTTTCATTTTTCACCATAAAGGTAGTGTCTCCAAATCTTCAAGGCAAATATAATGGCTGCTAATTCCAAATCATGAGTAGGGTAATTCTTTTCATGAGGCTTTAACTGACGTGAAGCATAAGCAATCACCCTACTATGCTGCATTAAAACACATCCCGGGCCATTCAATGAAGCATCGCTATAAATCTCGAAATTACCACTGTCATTAGGAAGTGCCAAAACAGGTGCATGAGTGAGACAATGCTTAAGCTGCTGAAAACTCTGCTCACACTTACTATCCCACTCAAACTTGACTTCCTTTCTGGTTAACCTTGTAAGTGGTAAAGCGATAACTGAAAAATCCTTAACAAATGGTCGATAGTAACTTGCTAAGCCAAGGAAACTCCGTACCTCTGTGACTGTTCGTGGCTGTTCCTAATTCTCCACAGCTACTATTTTCTGAGGATCTACCAAAATACCCTGAGCTGATATGACATGTCCCAAGAATGCCACTTCATTTAACCAAAATTGGCACTTGCTAAACTTAGCATACAAACGGTGCTCTCTCAATTTCTCTAACACCAGAGTGAGATGTTGAACATGATCTACTTCAGACTTGGAATACACCAGAATGTCATCAATAAAGACAATGACAAATCTATCTAAGTATTGCTGGAATACTTTATTCATCAAACCCATAAAAGCTGTTGGTGCATTCATCAATCCAAATGGCATCACAAGGAACTCATAATGGCCATAACGCGTTCTAAAAGCTGTTTTGTAGACATCGTCACTCTTAATCTTCAACTGATAGTAACCTGACCTTAAGTCGATCTTTGAGAATGCACAGGCACCTCGAAGTTGATCAAATAGATCATTGATACGCGGCAATGGATAACGGTTTTTAATCGTTACCCGATTCAATTGCCTGTAATCGATACATAACCTCAAGGTTCCGTCTTTTTTTCTCACAAACAAAACTGGAGCTCCCCAAGGTGAAGTACTAGGTTGAATAAAACCTTTATCAACCAATTCTTGTAATTGAATCTTCAATTCTCTTAACTCAGTAGGAGCCATACGATAAGGAGTTAAGGAAATAGGATTTGTACCTGGAAGTAAGTCAATAGTGAACTCCACATCTCTATCTGGAGGCAATCCAGGTAAATCATCTGGAAATACGTCAGGAAAATGTCTGACTACTCCCACTTCTTCCACACTACTAGGAGCAACATCATCTAATATCACATGAGCCAAGTACCCTTGACAACCTTTCGATAACAACCTTTCAGCTCTCATAGCTGAAATAACTTCATGCCTTAATCCACTAGGCTCACCTACGAATGTAACTTCAGGTAATCCAGGACGATGAAAAGTCATTGTTTTCCCGTAACAATCAATTTGGGCACGATTAAAATGCAACCAATCTGTGCCTAATATCACATCAAAATCCACAATATCTAACGGGATAAGATTAGCTGGCATAACTATATCCTCTACCATCACTGGACACCCTGGATATACAAAATCTACATAACATATTTCCCCTCTAGGCATAGCAAACTCTAACTCAAACCCTAGAGGCGTAAATCGAGGTTGAGTCAATTGAGCAAATATATGAGAAATCACAGAATGTGTAGCACCACAATCAATCAACACTTTAGCATGATAACCAAGAATATTTAACGTACCCATAATCAAGTCAGGATTATTCTGAGCATCCTGTAGAGAAATGTTGTGGATACGTCATTGGGCCTGCTACCTTCCTCCTCGACCTCTGCTGGCATGAACACCTCTACCATGCGAACTACGTCCTTGACCGGACTGAATGGGCAGCCTAGACGATCCAGCACTACTAGTAACCATATCTATCTGTTGTGGTTGTCCTCCTGACTGCCATTGCGATCCACTAGTTGAAAACTGCTGACCAAGGTTGTTCTGCTAATAAGGCATATAACCTTCTGAAGATTGACCATAATGATTCTACTGGTAATGGTCCTGAGGGTACTGATACTGCCCTGAAGGATAAGAAATTGAATCCCCTTGAAGATGATAAGCGCTACCACAACCCGTCTAAATGAAACCACTAGGTCCTGAAAACTGTTGAGTCGGAGCTCGCTGTGGCACAAAAGGCTGTTGAGGTCTCTGCTAGCTTTGGGGACAATACTTAGCCATATGCCCTATCTGACCACAAGTATAACACCCACTGCTACCTCGACAACATTCTCCAAAGTGTCGATTATTGCACCTACGGCAAAGAGGAGCACCTGAACCTTCAGAACCACCAAAAACTCTTTGTCTCTGGAATTTAGGGCCTCCAGAAAATCTAACTCCTCGTCTTTGATCTGAGAAACTAAAACCTCCACTAGAAGAACTCGAGCCCATACCACTTCTTTTGAAACTTTGTGCTTTTTTAGGTCCCTGAGAAAACTGACCTTTACCCTTATCATTTCGCCTTTGATTCTTATCTTTTTCTTCTTCTTCATTGTCACTGGGTAAATTTTCTGAGTCCTCAACTTTCAACAAAACCTCATAAAATTCCTGATAAGTGGTATAGTTTGCAATAATAGCCATAGAACGCCACTTCTTTTTAGTACCCCTTTTGAAACGTCTAAGCATCTCAACAAGATTAGCAGCAGTATCAGGATCATATCGAGACAAATCAGTAAATCTCCAATAATACTCATTAGCAGACAACTTTCCTTGCCTTAAACTGACGAATTCCTGCTTCTTCTGATCAAGATATGCTAGAGGAATAAACCTTTTATAGAACGAATCCTTAAAATTCTTCCAGTCTGCTACTTCTTCAAGCAACCATCCACGAGATTCCTGTTCCCACCAAGATGCAGTCTCTTTACCCAAAAACCAAGTGGTAGTCTCAACCCACCTTTCAGCAGGGAGATTGCCTTGACTCTGCATAACCCGAAAAGTCTTCTCTACATGCTCAAGCCATCGCTCGGCCCCTTCATGTCCTTCATTACCCATCAAAGTAGGTAATTTCAAATTGTACACTACCTCTAAAGGAGTTTTCTGAGAAGGGCGAAGTGAAGTTTGAATGGCATTAGCTATAGCTTCCCCTAATTGAGAGATATCGGGAAAACCAGGCTCAAAAGAAGAACGTGGATCTCTACGAGGCGGCATAGTTCTGACAGAAGACACCAAAAATAATTAGGGAAGTTTATAAAATATGTAGGACCGCAACCTGGCTTTGATACCAAACTGACACACCCCGACCGAAGTTAAGGCATGCTGGCCATCATGTGAGCGTGACGTAGCCATGTGCGCAGTGCGGAAGCGATAATTTAAGGAAAGTACGAATAATTCAAAACCAATTAACATAGGTTCTAAGATAAGTTTAAGTGTGAATACACAACCAGAGCACAAGGTCTAAGTGCAGTCAAACATAAGATGTAATAATTTAACAACACTCAAAGATAATCCTACATGAGTGATGGTTTGTCAGAACTTCAGCTGGAAACCTCGAGATCCACCAACAACACTACCTAAAACCTGGAGGGGCGCAAAACAAAGTTGAGTGGGTCAGTAAAACAAACTTTTCAAAACTTTCTTTTCTCTTTGAATATACTAACCCCTCGCCGTAAAACAAGTATAATTTCCCATAAATAAAGTATATACTTATATACGTAATATATCTCAAAGTCATGCTAGACAATATGAATGTACGCCATGCCAAAGTATCATAATTGAATGCTCATCATCTCTATATGAATATGATGGAATAACATATAATCAATTCAATCATCGGCCATAAATCTAGTTTATACTCTTTCATCATAATCAACTCAGCCATCGGCTGCATATATAGCTCATAATCATCTCATCACATCATGTATATATATGTAAATCCTGCACATAATCAATACCACCTCACGTGGTCTGCAATTCATCATTGTATATAACATAATATGCTCTAGTTCTACAATCACGTGAAGACTGTGCGATAAATTGCGGGTCACCTACGAGTCGAACCCACTAAAGGTGGTCTATACGATAGGACTGTGCACCTAACTTGGATCCAAGGCGAGCATGCGGTGCGGGAGGTGAACATCACGTGAAAGATTGTGCCCCTAACTCTGGGCGGTAGCACTAATATCAGTGTGCAAGTAAATGAGCTCTCAATCATATCTCAATCGTATAATTCATCATATTCCAATCATATCTCAATTGTATCTCAATTATATCTCAATCATATTTCAATCATATTTCAATCATATCACAATCGTATCTCAATCATATAATTCATAGTATTTCAATCGTATTTCAATCGTTATCAGCATAATATACTCACAAGTAGCTTACCTGGGCCTCCTCAGCACCATGCAACAGCATGTATAATTATGATAATGCACATACTAAAATATGAAGCATATATGACAGGATACTTAATCACATTTCTTTTAAAATACGTTTTCTGGGAAAAACGTCAAGTATACTTATATATATACTGAAAAATAACTGCCCACTCACTGATAAGTAGCCGGTTCGTAACCCCCATGCCTAGTTTGGTTACGCTCGTCCTCCGTATAAGTCTCACCTATAAAAGAATAATTATAAAAACATTATTTAAAAGCACATACACAACATTCACTAATAACTTCTCATATATTACTCAATTTGGGTATATGAATATACCACCGTGACCTACTCGACGTCACGGACGTCGACATATTTTTAAAATAATTTTTGGGCTCCACACGCGCCCCCACGTGCCTGGAAAAGGTCGGCTCCATGCGCCGCGTGTGTTGTCTTCTTCCTCGGCTCGCCGGACTGGTTTCGCTGGTTTCTGGGCAGTTTTTCAAATTGCCATAACTTTGTCATTTCTTCACCATTTTCAACGTTCTTTATATCAAAATGAAGATCTTGACGAGATGAACAAATCTATACTTGTCTCGACCCTAAACTCACCGGGAATTCACCTGAAAAAGCCTCGAAAGCCGTCAGACTCGTCAGAAACTAGGTAAGATTCAAATGAGTATAACTTCTTCAATACTCAACGAAATTAGGTGAAACAAAAATAAAAGTTGTAGTTCTCGAAGAGACGAAGAGAATGGTACCTCGCACGATGTCTAACTCTTCGTGGTTTGGCCGAAAAATGCCTCGAAAGGCATGGGTCAAACTTGAACTTTTCGATCTCGATATTCTTACGTCCAAAAACTTCCAACGAACTACCCCGAGCCTCCTAAGGACCTCCTTAAGCTCACTATGAGCTTAAAAACTCCTGAAAATCAACCAATAAAAAGTTGATGAATAGTGACCAAAACGGTGCTCGTGATTTCGACGTGAAAACGTTGTAGTTCTTATCTGAAATGGGTATGGTTGTACTCGTATCGTCGAGATGAAGACGATGGTGATTTTAGTTTCTTCGATCTGTGAAATTGTTTAGAGTCTTGTTGTTTTGCCGTGAGTGTAGAAAGAGAGAGGGAGTGAGAGAGAGCTTGACGGGAGAGAGAGAATGAGGATGAGTTTGAGGGAGCAGGACTAAGGGAAAGAGGGAGTATGATTGAGGGAATCCCGGGAGAACAATGAAAAAGGGGGAAGAAATGTGTAACCCGTGTATGCACAGTACAAAGGTTACAATAATTCAAACACTAACATACAAACCGTCCAACTTTAATAAAGATTTAGGGTACTAAACAAACCCTAAAGTTCTAAGTCTTTAAAACGTTTAAGGATAATACATTAACCTTACACTTACGAGAATGTTAATGCGGGACGGGCTGTCACAAATTTAGTTTAATTGCAGAAATAAGGGAGATCATAGAATGAGGTTTATGTTAGTGGTGTTGCGGAGTTGGTTTAAATTTCTTTCCTTTACCTAGTGAGTGTGATTGGAAACTCCACTGATTTTGGTTGGAAAGTTTGATATTTAATATGCCAATTATAATGTTATGGCTTGAAATTTTGATATTTACTTAGCCACTGATGATTATGACTTGAATTTCTGGTATCTCTTTGATCGATGATGATAATGACTGAAGTTTATGATCATTGTTTTAAAGGTGATGTATTTTGTGACAACCCGTCCCTAATTCAACATTTTTATTAATTTTAAAAGCATGAATTGATGAAAATTCCCTAGAAGCAAGGAACTTTGATTTTCGTTGACTATTGTCTAGAGAAATGTATGACTTATTCTTTTAGTTTATTTGTGTAGTACTTGATGGTACGAACATGTGGGCACAAATGGAACGTAATTCGGAGTTATAATAAAGAAGTTGTGGACAAGTAAAAATAAAGATAAAATGGTCATTTGACCATTTTCTGGAAGGCTTCAGATTTTTGGAGCAAAGAATGGTCATGCCACATGTGTGGCTATGATGGAAATGAAAGGAGGACTAAGGAGGGGTGCAGACCAATCAGTGAAGGGAGGAGAGAAAGTGACCAATAGGGAGAGCAGGAAATGAGGGGAAAGGAAGGAGACGAGAAGCACAGGATCCATGAACCATTTCTCCTTTTCCGACCCAACGCGGACGGTATCCATGGAATTCGGCAGTTTTTCCTTGGTTTTTCCAATGAATTACATCACCTAACCACCTAGAACCAACTCCACGACCTTCCTTCTTTGCATTCCACCCACAAATCGAAGGAATTGGGCTCTAAATTATGAAGTTCGAAGCTATCGACTCCGACAGCAACCCGTAAGTCTCTAGGCGGCGATCTGCCATTTGTGAAGGCAATCTCATCGATCCCCACCATCAAACAACTCCCTTTGAGCTCAAGAACAATTCCCAATCATTGGTTAAGGCGTCAGAGAAAGTATGGAGAATGAATCAAAGCACACCCAAATTTAGGGTTCCGACGGGTTTTAGTGAAATTGGGGATTTTCCTGGTCAAATTGGCCATAGTCGCAGGTATGAAAGTTGTTCCTCTCATTGAGATATTCATTCCTATCAAATTTCAGAATTTTTAGAAATAGTTGAATCTTCCAGTGAGTCGGGGCGGCCGACAACCTCGTGCGGCGGCGCATGGGCTAATACCCCACCTGACCATCTTAGGCTAATTTTGAAGCCCCAATTCCATAATTGACATTCGTTTAGTGAAATTACAATGTTTTAATATAGTTTCGTAGTTGACCACCTAGTTGGCCACCACGTGGTCCTTATATGAATTGACGATCTGATTGTTGGATCGTTACCAAACCTTAGTACCATATAGTACATAATATTTGAAGATTATAGGAACTGACGGATCGGGAATCCGACGTACGGATCTTCCCAAATTAGATTTGTAAGTTTGTAAAATAACTGTCACTTAATTTTAGCAATTGGTGGAGATCCGACCGTTGGATCGTTATGAAACTTTAGGATATTGTTCTAGGAAGCATAATATAGATCTTTGGAAGTTACAGATCAAAAATCCAAGGAGTGGATCTTTCGAATCGAGTTACGTAAGGTTGTGGACCCTATCTTCGACCTTTGACCGACGGTTGACTTTTGGTCAATGGATTTCAAATCATTCTAGAACATCCTTGGGGATGTGTTTTACGTAAGTTACGTGTTCTATCGATAAGAATCCTAAGTTGTGATTTGATATTTGTTCTAGGCGACGTTCGTTCGTGACGCCTTGATATTATGCTAGGGACTTGTAGCGCGGACTCCAGGTGAGTGAGTCTTTTTCCTTTTTATAATGTGTGTGTGTGTGTGTATGTATATATATATATATATAACTTTATAGTTTCCACGAATGCTTTGAACTGAGTTATGCATAGCATGCCATGATTTAAAGATGTTATATTTAAATATTGCGTTATGATGGGATTTGTGATTATGCCAAATGATCCTACGGGGGCGCAGGTAAGTTCAGTTGAGTTATTATGTGATTGAAATGGTTGAATTATATGAGTATGCATATATTCATTAAAGCTGATCATGGATGCATCTCAGTATTAGTGCTCCTACCCTGGGCCAAAGCCAGCCTTCACGTGATTGTTCACCTCCCGCACAGCATGCTTACCTTGGATCCAAGTCTTGTGCCAGCTTGTCGTACAGACCACAATAGATGGTTGACTCGTAGGTGACTCGTGATTTATCGCACAACTTTCACATGATCGTAGCATTTGAGCGTACATATTTATACCCAGCCTGTCATACAAGTCACACTATGTGACTCCGACTCGTGTGCTAGCCTAGACTGATGAGCTATAGATTCAGTCGTACAGGTCACGCAAGGTGACTCCAATTGGCATACTATTTTACATTAGTTGCACATTTGGTTTACATCTTTTAGTGCTGAAATATTATGACATGGCATATCTCAATTTTTGCTGGTCTTGTGCATTGGTTTTTATACCTACGTAGTACTATTATTTTCGGGAAACTATACAGGTTTTACAGTTAGGGGTTATAATGATTTCAAAAGGTTTTTATTAAAACTTTATTTTCAGGCCTACTCACCCTTGTTTTTCACCCTTCTAGGTTCTAGTAGCAGAGTTTTCGTATTGACGAGGATTATTGGTAAATCTTGGAGTAGACAATTACCATCGATGGTATAATTCTCACCCTATTTTATTGTACTATACTTAAGCTCTATCATCACGTGTGAAATGGGTTCACACTCGCTCACTGCACACTCTTGTACTTAGGCACTTTTAGGTTTAAATTTGTTCACATCTTCCACATCAATACACTTTATGGCTTTGTCACCTACCAGGTGTCGGCCAACACATCTCGATTCGAAGTCCTAGTAGACATCCCAGGTCAGGATGTGTCATACATGGAAAAAGAAAAAAAAATTTGTTGTATAGTATTGCCGATGATTGTGATTACTATGTTAGTATTTATTTTAGGTCATGAAAATTATGGCTTGATGAGGATATTTATTTTGCCAATGAATCTAGTAGGGAATCTGAAACTGTGGATAAGAATCACGATTTTTATTCGTTGGTTTCCTTATTTTTAGAGCTTGAATAAAATCGTAGACTGAGATTATGATTTTATTCACCATTAAAGGAATGGTGGAAATAGTTCTAAGTCCTTTCGTAACTCGATGGTTGAAATCTCGGGGACGCAATTTATTTTAATGGGGGGTGAATGTAATACCCTGAAAATTTAAATATATGAAATCGAATATTCATAATTATGAATATGTTGAAAAAAAATCGGAAAAAAATCGATTTATAGTTATGAAAATTTAATTGAGGAATTTTAAAATTTTGTGACCGGAAATTATTATAATTTCCGTAGTGGTATTATTTAGATTTTATATTATTTTTCAAGAATTTATATTAATTTATTGAATTGAGTTTTAAATTAAACTAGTTACGAAGTTTGAAGTTTAGAAGTTAATTATAAAAAATCCATAGACCCTTCGAGGTCACAATTTATATTTTTGAATAGAGCTCGATATCACAACTGTTCATGAAACGGAGTTAAAATGAAGAAGTTATTAACGTTTAAAGTCAAGGATATTTTGGTAATTTTAACCTTCTTTAGAAGACTCCTGATTTTCTGGAGCGATGTGATATGCCATGTGTGTGGTTGGGATGAAAGGAAAAGAAATGAAGAGTGAGAGATGGACGGCTAGGATGAGAAAGAGAGAAGAGAACGGAGATAAAGGAGGGAGGGGACCGGACAATCAGGCAGAGAGGAAAAGAGGGGAAATGAGGGAGAAGAGAAAGAGGGAATCGAATCCCTCGTTGACCCGCCAACCCGACCTGACCATATCTACCAATTTCAACCACTATTGACTACGAGACAGGTGCCAAAATGATCTTTACCTCGAACCCAGTCGTTCCCTCTACCAATTTCACCCAAAAGTATAGGAAAATTGGCCTTGAATTTGGGAGAAACCGCACGGTAGATGCAGGGGTTCTTGCCGTCGATCCTCCTATTTCTGAAACAAATTCCTTCAATCACCACAACCTATAGCATCCTTTTGAGCCCAGGAACAAAGCCCAACCAAGTTTGGGGGCGGCGGAGCTGTTTAGGAGTCGAATCAAGAACACCCAAATCAAGGGTTTCAAGCGGTTCGAGGTCGATTTGAGGTGTTTGCCAACTGAATTGGTCTTCGGCCCATGTACAAAAGTTGTTCCTCTCATTGAACTCTACTTGCCTGTAAAATTTGGTAATTTTTGGAGTTTGTCAGAAAATTAGGTTTCCGTTCACCGGAAATCGCCACCCACTGCGACGCGTGGCCAGTGGGCCGATGCTGTCATTTTGTACAAATTTGGATATTCTAAATATGAATTTGGTACCCATTGGATGTGTTTCAATCATTAGAACTAATGTTGGATATTTTATTTATTGGGAATATAATCGGAAATGGATTAAGATTGAATGGTGAACTACGAAAGGCTTGATCCCGTTCAAGGTACGTAGGCAGTCTAACATGGGTTAGATGCAACGTTAAATAATCAAGACAAATCTTTTGTTGAGAAATTGAACTAAGAAAGGGAATTTGGTGAATAATTTGAGATTTAACCTTATGTTTTGGTAAATCAATGTTGATCATAAATATTGTGAGGGAAAAAGAAATTGAGGTAGAGAATCGTGATTAATGGTAGTTAACTAAACAAGAGTTTAGTTTGGGTCTATCATTGATATTATTTTTTGAAATAAATATTTCAAGGCAGGGCGTTAAAATGATCATCCCAGGATGGGTGCCTCATCAAAACCTCATTAGGTAGCAAAAACCTAGTGGGAAAAATGCTCCTAATCATATGAAAAAGAGTACATTAAGATCAAGTGAATATGCTTCAAGATACTACTCCTGAGTTAGACATAACTTCCAAATAAAAGAACCATAAGCAATTCAACTCAGATAATTTACACATATCGATTCCTTGGACAAGCTTCTGAAAAGTAGACTTGGTAAAGAGATCAGCCAGGTTGTCCTAGGAATAGATTTGCTTGACTTCAATGTTCTGATGTTGTTGTTGCTAACAAGAATAAAAGAACTTTGACGCTATGTGCTTGGTGTTGTCTCCCTTGATGTATCCCTTCTTTGACTCCTTAATACATGCTGCATTGTCTTCAAATATCGTCATAGGAAGATTAACGATGAAAGTATGACCACTAGTGCTTCAAATATGTTCCATGACTGCTCTCAACCAAAAGTACTCACGCGATGCTTCATGTAGGTCGAGGATCTCAGCATGGTTCGAAGAAGTTGCAACTAGCGTTTGCTTGGTACACCTCCAAGATATAGCATTGTCTCCAATGGTAAAGACATAGCCTATTTGAGAACGTGCCCTATGTGGGTCAGACAGATATCCAGCATCTGTGTAACCAACAAGGTGGGAATCAACTGGAGAACCGAGGGCGGCGACTCCTCTCGAGGATTCTGGGAGGGGGTAGAACAAGCCCAAATCCGTTGTACCCTTAAGGTACCTAAAAATGTCTCTAACACCATTCTAGTGTCTACATGTGGGCGCATTGCTGTATCTAGCTAAAAGATTAATAGCGAAGGAGATGTTGGGTCTAGTGCATTGAGCCAAGTACAATAAAGCCCCAATTGCACTTAGGTATGGAACTTTAGGCTCCAAAATCTCTTCCTCATCCTCCTTTGAATGGAAGGGATCTTGTTTAGCATCTAGAGTCTGAACGACCATAGGAGTACTCGAAGGCTTCTCTTTATCCTCATTAAAACGTCATAACACCTTTTGGGTATAGTTCGATTGATGTACTAAGATTCCATCTGAACAATGCTCGATCTCTAGGCCAAGATAATATCGAGTTTTCCCAAGATCTTTTATCTTAAATTCCGATTTCTAAGTGAATGAAAATTTCCTCAAGCTTTGCAGGAGTTCCGATGAGTTTCATGTTGTCGACATAAACTGTAACGATCACAGATCCATAATGTGACTTCTTAGTGAACACGCATAGGCATAATTTGTTGTTCACATAACCCTGACTTGTCAAATATTCACTCACACGATTATACCACATCTGCCCGAATTGTTTCAATCCGTAGAGTGATCTCCTCAATCTAATAGATAGAGTGTTTTGTGGTCTAGAACTATTTGAACCAGTCAATGGAAATCCTTCTGGAACCTTAATGCATATTTTTGCATCTAGATCCCTATAGAGATACGCGATTACCACGTCTATAACCTGCATATTCAGTTTTTCAGAAACTACCAAACTGATAAGGTAGCGGAACGTTATGACGTCCATTATAGGGGAATACGTCTCCTCGTAATCAATCCCAAGGCACTGAGAGAAGCCTTGAGCTACAAGGTGTGCTTTGTATCGTACTATTTCATTCTTCTCATTATGTTTCCTCACAAGAACCCACTTGTAGCCCATAGGCTTCACATGTGGTGGAGTAGGAGCTATAGGTCTAAACACCTTACGTTTTGCAAGCGAATCGAGTTTGACCTGGATTGCTTGTTTCTAGTTTGACCAATCTGTTTTATGTCAGCATTCATCAACAGAACATGGTTCAATGTCATCGCTAAGTATGATGTCAGAAGCTACTGTGTATGCAAATGCATAGTCGACGATCATCTCAATCCAAATCCAAACGTCATCAAATACTGCGTAGTGGACAGAAATCTCATGATTCTCAGGAGGTCGGGTTGTCTCATCTAAAAATCATCGTAATCTACAATAACCTTATGTGTTGGAACAGATGAGTAAGCGATGGTCGAATTCAAACTAGGGTCACTAGTTTGTGTTGTTTTCCTCTTTCGGGGTTATGAATCCTTTGAACCAAAGGGTCTGCCATGCTTCAAGGTCGGAGCATATTTATGCGACTGATTTAGCTTGTTCTCATGCATTTATGCTGTTATTTCTTAGTTAATTATGTATTTTAAGCTATTTTCGTGTGTTTGTAGGTCTATAGGCCTTATGAAGCAATAAGATGCATTTTGGTGCATTTTGGAGCAGTTTTGGGCTTGGAATGAATAGCACATGCATGGAGCTAGGTGGATGGACAAAATTGAAGACTAAAGAGGCTAGGAATGTGTTAAAGAGAAAGAAGAATTAATGTAAAAAGGACAAAGAGCTCAGCCACAAAGGGGTGTCCTCCACCATTCACCTTTCCATCATTGACGTGCACCACCATTTTTTTTTCTTTCTACCCGTGCCTTATTAAGGACTTTGGCACACACACACACACATAAGAATCATTTCCCCTACACTTGCTTTCTGCAATACATTGATAAAAAAGGAGTTCATTTTAAGTCATGCTTTACTATGCTTCAAGAACAAGGGTATGGATGGTCCTAAAACTAGGCTAGGTAAGGATAGTGTGGATTAAAAAAGAACATAGGCTTAACAAGGCTCAACGGGGTTAAACTTAAAGGTTAAACTTAAACACATAATGAAATAGGGGCACGACAATTTGGCTTTGGTGGTCACTACACAACTTCATCTTGAATATGTGTTATGCAAATCAATAGCATGCTTTGAATGAAATAGGCATGAGTTCTAGCATTTGGAACTAAATGATGAAACACCTTCTAAGTAGCAACCAAGCAAAGAATAATGAGATCATGCAACGACTTTAGAAAACAATGATGCACAGATTATTAACCCTCCAAATAAATGTTTAGGCTCAAGTCTCACAAGGTTGTAGCGTTCATTTGAGTTCCTTCCTTCAAGCATGTTACAAAAACTAATTTTTCCTTTATGATTGCATGTGAATTCATAAATTATAACCACAACCAAGCATACACCAAAGAGTAAATCAAATTTTCATCCATGTTTATAACTCTCTTTAACAGTCATGTAATTAAAAACCAAATCCTCATCATTGTGTTGGAAGGTACCCTAAGACATAAATAAACACACAAAAACAACTCTTTTTGGGTTTTTCGAAACAATTTTTCAATTTTTTATGAGATTTTCGGATTTTTATGTCAAAACACACTAAAACACTCCAAAACAGCTTAAAAATACTTACAAACAGCAAGGAATAACACTAGAAGTAATGGGTGATAAACTCCTACGAATTTTATGCAAAACAACTTGGTTAGCTAGCCACCAATGTACTGGCCACGTGGAAGGTGCGGCCTCCCCAACTTAAGGGATGGTCTGGCCTTCCCAGGCAGTGTTATTATTTACGCGGGGTACGTCTATCGTTGCAGGTGCGTTTGTAGTCAGTATATGTGATCTTGTCACCTTAGCTAGATCAGTAAAAGCATCTATTATGCTTTAAGCAATGCTCTGAAGATCTATAATTCGTCGCACCTCAGTTTAAGACTGGGCAGTGCAGGGATCTAGATGAGACATAGTGGGAGCATGCCATGATAATTCGCGGCGTTCTCCAAGAATGTTCACATGCTTATCTACCCCTAATGACAGGAAGACTATCTCATCAAAGTGACAATCTGCAAAACGGGTGGTAAAAAGATCTCCTGTCAGGGGCTCTAAATAGTGAATAATTGATGGCGAATCATAACCGACATAGATTCCTATTTTTCTTTGAGGAACCATTTTGGTACGTAGTGGCGGCGTTATTGGCACATAAACTACGCACCCAAACATACGTAAATGCAAGACATCAAGCTCATATCCAATAAACTATAATGGTGAATGAGTTTGGGTAGCGATGGGCTTCAAGCAGACTAACATAGATGCGTGCAATATTGCATAGCCCTAGGCAGATACCGACAATTTGGTTCTCATAACCAAAGTTCAAGCTATCAATTGAATGCGCTTTATAAAGGCTTTTACCAGGCCGTTTTGGGTGTGAACATGGGGTACAAAATGTTTGACTTCAATCCCTACTAACATGCAATAATCGTCAAAAGTATGTGACGTAAACTCTCCAGTGTTATCCAGTCGAATCGACTTGATCAGATAATCAAGGTGGTGAGCCCTAAGCTTAATAATTTGTGCTAGGAGTTTCGTAAATGTAATGTTACGTATGGACAATAAGCAAACATGTGACCATCGTATTAATGCATCAACCAACACCACAAAGTATCTAAATTGCCCACATGTTGGTTGGATAGGTCCACAAATATCCCCTTGGATCTTCTGAATAAACTTAGGAAGGTTGTGAATAATCTTTGTAATTGAGGGTTGAGTATTCAACTTTCCCAAAGAACACGATTTGCATGGTGGGAATCCAACGTAGGGAGGTAAATGATGCCCATGTGATGATTTGAGGATACGGCGCATCATGACTTCTCGTGAATACACTTCTGGCCATACTCGTAAGAAGTGATACAAAGAAATTCAGATCCATTATCTTCAGTGGTTTCAATATGATATTGATTATCTTGAATATCTCTAAAACTCAGCAACGTTCTTCTCGAACATAAAGAATAAAAGGCCTCTTTAATGGTTAAGATAGTAAAATAGTGTCGCTCACGCAATATGGTGTGTGTGGTAGCACTATCAGCTAGACAACTAACTTCCCCACTAGACATACCTAGAAATAAATTGATTGAATTGGTCACATGCATAAATATAATTCCATTCATTCAATTAATCAATTCGAGAAATAATATCCATAAAAATAATTATCCATAATTCAAACCAAACCAAAACCAAACAAATTATTCCAAATACTTAGAAAAATTGTCCACAAATTAAACCATAAACCTAAAAATTGGGGGGAAGGGGTGTCCGGCCACTCTTAGTGGGTTTGGCAACTAGGGTTAAAAACACCCTAAAAACATGTCTAGAAGAATAAAAACTTATTCGTCCATAGGAGCTAATGCCTCCTTAAAATCTGATATCTCCATGGATGTAGTAGCATATTTGAGATGTTCCACATTGGCAAAGTTAGATTCACGATGGGAATAATACTTGGCAATGGCCTCAGGGGTAGCTCTGCATGCATGTGAACAATGATCCTTTGATCCACAACAGTAACACATGTCCATTTTAGTGGAAGCCAATTGAGCAGTAGCTTTTCTCTTGTTCTTGAAGTTTGGGGCCTTAGGGGCAAGGGGTTGGCACTTCTGGGTTAAATTTCCTCCCTTAGGTGGGCCTTGGCTTTGTTGACCTTGGGCTTGTAGTTAGGCTTACCGCTCCTTACCACAGCCACGATGCCTTTTTCGTCGTTTATGGCTGCTAGAATTGGTCACATGACCTTCAAGAACGGCATTCGAGCCAGTGGGTTGAGCTTGATGATTTTTCATCAAAAGCTGGTTTTGCTTTTCAGCGAGAAGTAAAACAGAGATCAAATCCAAAAATTTGGTGAACTTTTGTGCCCTATATTGTTGTTACAGGACAATATTGGTGGCATGGAAGGTCGAATAGGTATTCTCCAGGAGATCTGATTCGGTTAAGTCCACTTTACAGAACTTAAGTAGTGATCGGATTTTATAAACTTTAGAGTTGTATTCATTCACGAACTTAAAGTCTTGGAATCGTAGATGCTGCCAGTCGTATCTTGCTTCAAGCAAGTAAATGTATTTATGGTGATCGAAACGGTCGGCCCGAGCAAGCCAGAGGGTGCGTGGGTCTTCCTCAGTGAGGTACTCGGTTTGTAGAGCATCATGGATGTGTCTTCAAATGAAGATCATTACAGTAGTTTTTTTAGCTTCATCAATGGGTTTGTCGTCAATAGGTGCCTTAATGATGGCTTTAATACCCTTTGCAGTAAGATAGAGCTTCACGTCTTGAACCCACTTTAGGTAGTTTCTTCCAGATACTTCCAAAGAGTTGAAATTAGGCTTGTTCAAGTTCGACATGTCCCTAAAATAGAGGGTACAACAAAATGTGGTTTGTCATATGGTAATCCATTGATATACATCGTAGAACATTTGAGTTCTATATACATGTATTGGTTTAATTTAAGCATGCAAGCTACAGGTTTCATGTGGTAAGTTTTGAATGAAAACTTCGGGTTTCAAAGGCACTAAATATGAAACTACATGTCCAATTTAGTTTTATGAACGATTAGTTCATAAAGAAGAGGTTCCTACAAGAACATAGAATGCAATATGCTGATTTAAGTGTAGTGGATATGAGTTGCTTCGAGAACTCAAGTGTGAAAGCTTCAAGACTACGAAAGGATGTCAGCAGTTCAAAGTATAAAAATAAATTATTGAATCGTTAATGTCAAAAAGTGATATTCAGGTCAATAATTTTGGATTAAATATCAAATTAATGGAATGCATGTCACTTTTAATTAATTCACTAGATCGGGACCAAACGGGGTCGATCATGGAAGCAAAATAATGACAAACGGGTCATATTAGATTCGGTTGGTGATGAACCAAGTGTTAATTAAATTAGAATTAATTAGCATAAACCAAAGCACCCCAAAAATTGGCATTGGGTCGAAAAATAATGCAGGAATAGGCTCTGCAGTTTCGGCTGCAAGTTTTTTGGGCCTCGGGAAGGGTTGCAGGCCTTGGGCCTAGTGCTCTGGGTGAGCCCAGTAGCAAAAGTTGCTGGTTTTAGGCCACAGGTCAAGGCCTTGCAGGTTGGTGGAGGGAAGCCCAACCGAAGCTAGGTTTTGGGTTTTTGGGTCTGGGCAAGTCAAGCCCAGCAGCGAAAGCTACGGTCGAATGGGCCGAAAGCTAGGCCGAAGCCCAGAAAGTAACGGGTTGCTGCGGGCAGGCCTGTCATGGGTTAAGGAAAGCCCAATAGCAAAAGCTGCAAGAGATGGGCCAGGAACATACGGACAAGTCCAAGAAGGTTGCAGGCTTCTTGGTTTAGGCTTGGGGACTTCAGGCCCATATAAGCTTACCAGGCCAAAAACCTGCGCCTCTATGCATGAGCAGCAAAGCCCAAAGGGCTGCTGTTGTGTGGTGTAAGGTGTCAAAACGACAAGGCTACAAGCCAGAGCAGTGGTTCGGCGGTGGTGCCACGACGGTGCAGCTGTCGTGCCGTATATGTTGGAAATGTGCCCTAAAACCAATCATATGATGATACTTTACGGACATTTTACATGTTAAAATAATCTAGCTTAATATCAAGGGCAAAGATTATTGTTTTAAGTCGTCTCATATAAATGTTATATGCTTAAACGATAAGTCCAAGGAATATGTAATTAGGAGAATGTAATTTAAACAAGTTAGATTCATGAGACCATTATCTTTCGTATACATATCCTAAACGTTCCTGATCATAGGATTGCCAATTGGGCATTGACAGTCCGTTAAGATCAGTATGTGATGTGATGAGTAGATTTTATATTATATATTTTACCCTAATCTTAGTATATTTTGGTTAATATTTTGGAAGAATTTTGATACTTTGAATTGTATTTTCAATATAGGACTTCCGACTTCCTCTGGAGCAAAACAGGACCAAATGGACGAATTTTGGAGTAATTCCAGTTGGAGGACGTTCGTGAGTCACTTAGCTTGATCGTATCAAAATTTGGGATTTTTCCCCCAAGCAGTGATTTTCTGGCGATGAAATAAAGAAGCAGTGCGCAGTGCTGGAAAATGACGTTTTTGGGCTTAAATTGCGTTTTTGAAGCCCAAGATGACCTCGGATGGGTTCGTGGCCTTCTGGAAAAGTGTTCAGAATATTCCAAACATTAAATCCAGCTATATTGGGCCAGTTTTGGAGCAGCTTATGGCCCAAAACGTGGCTGTTCAGATTTTAGACGAATTTTTATCATTTAATTTAGGGTTATGTTTTCTAGGGTTTTGGCAGTGGCTTGGCAAATATATTGCTTAGCCGTCTACATTTTTAGATTACGCTTTCTTTTATGCAATTTTGGAGACAGATAATTGTTAGGGTTTTGAGAACATTTTACTTGAAGGTGCTTTCAATCCTTTTCTTGAATATATTTTCTATGATTTCAATTATGAGTATGCGGAACTAATTTCTTTTGCTAGGGTGAAGCCTTGAGCCTTAGCATGAATATGTGATTTTTATTTAATTGCTTATGATTGATTGCATGCATACTTTGAATTGTTAATCACCGGGATAAAAACTATCTAATTGTCGTAATGCCTGATCACCATTAGGATCTTTAGAAAAGTAATTTGATGAAATTTTGGTCGGAAGGTTCCCTGAAATTGACGTTGGCTTCTTGTGATTAATAATTGTAATTTCTCTTAGGATGAATATCACGACTTAAGGATTGCATGGTTTTTCAAAAGATTTTCATAAAGCATAATGAGTCTTTCATGTTTAGATTTGATCCGAACGTCCAGACGGGTTGCATGTTAGATATACGTTCTATGTTGGAGGTTCCAAGTAGAATATGAATTAGGAAAATCTAACCTTCAAAGTGGCATGTGTAGATCATAAGTAATGGGTAAAAATTCATAGGATTGTTAGGTGATGGTGGAACCCTAGTGTCTTCTTAATTTGATTTTCTCATCACTGTTTTCTTCTCTAGCTTTAATATTGCAGATTATCTATTTTAATTCATTAAATTCGTTTTTCCTTTAGTAGGTTATAAAGTCAATCATCTAAATTTCTACTTTACAATTATTAATTGAAATCTGGTTTGTTTCGAATTATTTAATAATCCCTGTGGAGAATGACCTTGCGAGATCCGTTTATACTACAATAACCTTGTGATTCTTGCAAGTAAAATAGGAGGTTTTTTATCGCATTCACATAAGTAGTAAAAATCCCTATCAAGAAAATGGCGCCGTTGCCGGGGATTATTTAAAATAATCCCTACGAATCAGATTTTCAATTAGTAATTGTTGTTTATACATATATAAAAAAACAAAAAAACAAAAAAATTTAATTTTCGTTTTATTTTATTTTTACAAATTACAACAGCAGTGCAGATTGCATAAATCTGTGCATGGTCAGCACCCGCTCAACAGTGCAGAAATTAATTCCATTTGATCCAGAACTTGAGCAGAATTTAAGGAGGAAACGCAGGGAGCAAAATTTGCAGCGGGTTCGTCCTCTGCAGGAGACATTTCTGGAATCAGTCTTTACTGGGGACCTGCACAACAAAGAAAAAATGGCGTTTGTAATTCCAGAGGCAGGTCAGCCCCTGGGTGATTCACTGACTGCCCATACCACAAATATACCCAGTTGCATTACATATCCGGCAGTGGAAGAAGGGACTGCATTTGAAATAAAACAGCACATGTTGAATATTCTACCTACGTTTCATGGGTTATCATCTGATGATCCTAACATGCACATTGCAGAATTTTTAATGGGGTGCAAAAACATTTTGGTGAGGGGATTTTCAGCCGAATCTATTAAGTTGCGGTTATTTCCATACACTCTAAAAGATCAGGCAAGGAGATGGCTCCTCACACTGCCATCTGGAAGCATTACCACTTGGGCCCAACTCAGCGAAATTTTTTTAAACAAGTATTATCCGGCTTCTAAGACCCTTGACATGAGAACGCAGATTTTATCTTTCGCCCAAAAACCAAATGAGGAGTTTCATGAGGCGTGGGAGCGGTTTAAAGAGTTGATTAGAAAATGTCTGCATTCAGGTATTAACACTACTGATCAAATGCATATATTTTTCAGAGGGTTGAATATGACTACAAAAACTCTTGTCAACGCTTCATGCGGAGGTTCGTACAAAGACAAAAATGCCCAAGAGGCTTGTTTGTTATTTGAAAAAATGGCAGCAGATACACAGCAGTGGGCAGTTGAACAGCCACAATCTAGATCTGTTTTTGAGATGTCTAACGATTCTCCATACGTTACAGCGCAGATTGAAAAAATGGAAAAAAGGCTTGACACAAAATTTGACATGCTATTACAGAGAATGCCAGGTTCTCAGGTTGCTGTACAGCAGCCCTTACAAGCTGCCTGCAGCAATTGCAACATGATAACTCACGATTTTATGAGTTGCCCACATAAAGAAGTTTCACCAGATTTTACAGCAGAGCAGGTTAATGCATTTAACAATTTCCAGCGTCCCCGATATGACCCGTATTCTAATTTTTACAACCCAGGTTGGAGAGATCATCCTAATCTAAGGTGGGATAAGGAACAGCATACTAGGCCTCAATTTCAACAGCAGGTACAGCAACCTGCTGCCCCTAAGGCTGCCTGGGAGGTTGCAATTGAAAAATTGGCAAATACTACCACTCAAGAAATTCAAAATCTGCAGGCATCAGTGAAAAACATGGAAAAACAAATGGGGCAGATTGCTTTGCAGGTTTCTGGAAGGGCACCAGGTATATTTCCCAGTCAAACCGAACCAAATCCTAGGGGAGGCACAGATTGCAAGGCAGTTAGAGTTCTACGTTCCGGAAAAAGTTTTGATAACAGGGATGAAAATTGCATTCAAAATTCGCGGGTGACTTCACAGCCAAAAACAGATTCGGGGAATGTTGAAAAATCTGCCAATTCAAAGGATTCTGAACAGACAGTGAACAGTTTCGAAAATGGTGCAGATATTGTTGAGGATCGTGTTTATGAGCCACCTATGCCTTATCCCGAACGGTTGAAGCCTAAAGTTAAAGATCAACAATTGACAGATTTTATGAAGACTTTGTCTAAGGTTCAGATTAATCTACCGTTAATTGATGCTATCAAGAACATTCCGTCTTATGCCAAGTTTTTTAAGGATGTGTGCACAAAGAAAAAGAAGCTTGTTGATTTTGAGAAAGTAATTCTTACAGAACAGTGCAGCGCTGGTCTGCTTCACAAGTTGCCCCCAAAGAAACAAGATCCAGGGAGTTTTACAATTTCATGCACAATTGGAAATTCTCATTTTAAACGTGCTTTAATTGATTTAGGTGCTAGTATTAACTTAATGCCTTTTTCTGTTTTCCAGAGACTAGGACAAGGAGAAATCAAGCCTACATCAGTTATTCTACAACTAGCGGACCGTTCAGTTGCTTATCCAATGGGTATTATTGAAGACCTAATTATTAAAGTGGATAATCTCTATCTTCCTGCAGATTTTGTGATTTTGGATATGGATGAAGATATGCAAACACCGATTATTTTGGGACGTCCTTTCATGGCAACAGCTAGAACGTTAATTGATGTAGAGGCTGGGACACTTACACTTAGAGTGCAAGATCAATCTGTTGTGTTCAGTTTATTTGAAGCTACCAAAAGGCCAGGTGATGTGCATGACTGTATGCGTGTTGATGTGCTTGACAGTTTATTACATGCTGAAATTATGCCACGTTTGACATCTGATCCATTGTTAAATGTGATGCATGGGTTTGAGAATAAAAATACAGAGGATGAAGAGGTTTTTCAGTATGTTTCAGCTTTGGAAAGCGTTCATTTTCAACCCCCACGTTGGAGGCACGTTTTTTAGAGTTTGGGGGAACTCAAAAAGTTGTTGCAGCCTTCTAAGGTACAGCCACCTAAACTGGAGTTAAAAGTGCTTCCAGAACACTTGAAATATGCTTATTTGGGTGCAGATTTTTCGCTGCCAGTTATTATAGCTGCTGATTTATCATCAACAGAAGAAGATAAATTGTTGCGCATTATAAGGAGTCATCAAGATGCAATTGGCTGGCCTATAGCTGACATTAAAGGGATCAGCCCTACAATTTGTATGCACAAAATTTTGATGGAGGATGGGGTAAAACCTGCCATTGACGCTCAACGACGATTGAATCCGATTATGAAAGAAGTGGTTCGTAATGAAGTTATGAAGCTTTTGGATGCTGGGATGATCTATCCTATTTCAGATAGTAAGTGGATTAGTCCAACTCAGGTGGTGCCAAAGCGTTCTGGTATTACAGTTGTGAAAAATGATAATAATTAACTGGTGCCTACTCGTTTGACTACAGGTTGGCGTATGTGTGTTGATTTTAGAAAGATCAATGCTGGTACTAGAAAAGATCATTTCCCATTGCCATTTATTGATCAAATGTTGGAAAGGTTGGCTGGTCGTGCTTTCTACTGTTTCTTGGATGGCTATTCAGGGTACAACCAGATTCCAGTTGCCCTTGAGGATCAAGAAAAGACAACCTTTACTTGTCCTTTTGGGACTTTCGCATATAGAAGAATGCCTTTTGGTTTGTGCAATGCCCCTGCCACGTTTCAACGTTGCATGATGAGCATATTTACCAGGTTAGTTGAACATGTAGTTGAGGTATTTATGGATGACTTTTCTGTTTTTGGGGATTCTTTTGACCAATGTTTGCAGAATTTATCTCTAGTTCTTGAAAGATGCATTAAGACCAACCTGGTTTTAAATTGGGAAAAATGTCATTTCATGGTTAAGCAGGGAATTGTCCTAGGCCACTTGATTTCTAACAGGGGTATTGAAGTTGATAAGGCTAAAATTGATGCCATTGAGAAGTTGCCACCTCCGACAACTGTTAAGAGTGTTCGATCTTTTCTTGGCCATGCTGGGTTTTATAGACGGTTCATCAAGGATCTCCAAGATTAGCCGACCCTTGTGTAATTTATTGGCTAAAGATGCTCCTTTTGTGTTTGATGTGGCTTGTTTGGAGGCCTTTAAGAAGTTAAAGACACTCATCACTACATCACCCATTATTGCAGCTCCTAATTGGAGCCTACCTTTTGAACTGATGTGTGACGCGTCAGATTATGCAGTGGGGGCAGTTCTTGGACAGCGGAAAGATAAACTTCCCCAAGTTATTTATTATGCTAGTCGAACCCTCAATGATGCACAATTGAATTATGCAACAACATAGAAGGAATTGTTGGTAGTTGTTTTTGCTTTGGAAAAATTTCGTTCGTATTTAATTGGGGCTAAAGTGATTGTTTATACAGATCATGCAGCTTTGAAATATTTGTTGTCTAAAAAAGATGCTAAGCCTCGATTGATTCGTTGGATTCTTTTATTGCAAGAGTTTGACTTAGAAATCAGAGATAAAAAGAGCAGTGAAAATGTGGTGGCTGACCACTTGTCTAGATTGATTATTCCCTCAGCTTCAGAAGAGGATTCCCTACCACTGAGGGATAGTTTTCCGGATGAACAGCTATTTGCAGTCCATTTCCATACACCATGGTTCGCTGATATTGTTAATTATTTGGTTAAAGGTGTAGTGCATCCAGATTTAACGTTTCAGCAGAAAAAGAAGTTTTTATCTAATGTGAAGCATTATTTCTGGGATGAGCCATACCTATTTAAGTATTGCCCAGACCAGATTATTCGCAGGTGTATTCCTGAAGCCGAACAGGAAAGTGTTTTAAGGTTTGCTCATCATTTTGCTTGTGGGGGACATTTTGGGCAGAAAAGGACAGCATAGAAAATTTTGCAGAGTGGGTTGTTTTGGCCTACACTTTTTAAAGATGCATATAATTGGTGCAAATTTTGTGATCGGTGTCAAAAAGTCGGCAACCAGTCCAAAAGGAATGAGATGCCCCAGCAAAGTATTTTGATCGTTGAATTATTTGATGTTTGGGGTATTGATTTCATGGGACCATTTCCATCGTCCCATGGGAACCAATATATTTTAGTTGCAGTGGAGTATGTTTCTAAGTGGGTCGAGGCCATTGCAGCACCAACTAATCAGGGATCAGTGGTCCTGAGGTTCCTCCAAGGGGTTATATTTCCGCATTTTGGAATTCCACGCGTTATTCTAAGTGATGGGGGGAAGCACTTTATTAATAAACCATTTGCTAATTTGTTTGCAAAATATGGGATTAATCATCGTGTGGCTACACCTTATCATCCACAAACATCTGGTCAAGTGGAAGTTTCAAACAGAGAATTAAAACGCATTTTGGAGAAAACAGTTGGTTCAACACGAAAAGATTGGAGTTTAAAACTAAATGATGCATTGTGGGCTTACAGGACAGCTTATAAAACTCCTATTGGGATGTCACCATTTCGACTCGTTTATGGGAAAGCATGTCATCTTCCTATGGAGCTTGAGCATAAGGCTTACTGGGCAATTAAAGAGTTAATTTTTTCTTATGACTCAGCTGGAGAACAACGTAAATTGCAGCTCAATGAGCTGGAGGAAATTCGTCAGGGTGCTTACGAAAGTTCTCGCATCTACAAAGAAAGAACTAAGGCGTTTCATGATAGTCAGATTTTACGGAAAGAATTTCAGCCAGGGCAAAAGGTGTTGCTATTCAGTTCAAGGCTAAAGTTGTTTCCAGGGAAATTGAAATCTCGCTGGACTGGGCCGTATTTGGTTACTAAAATTTTTCCTCATGGGGCAGTTGAAATATTTAATGAGGCTCAAGGCAACACATTCAAGGTGAATGGTCACAGGTTGAAACCATACGTGGAGTCATACTGCATACGAGTCTTTGACTCTGAAGGCACCAGTGATCTAGCCACCGGACTTCCGCAACGTCTAGCTACAGACTTAAAATAAAGCGCTAATTGGGAGGCAACCCAATTTTTCTAAACTCTTTCCTAATTTTAATTTTCGTTTGATTTTCTCTTTAGTATTTTAAAAAAAAAATTAAAAAACAAACATACATAAAAATAAATAAATAAATAAAAATGAAATTGAAAAAAAAAATTGAAAAATGGAAGATTGCAAGTTGATTTTATTTACCCATTTTATTTTTATTTTTATTTTTATTTTCAATTTTTTTTAACGCATATTGGTTAATTGCAGGTTGCGAACGTGAAAAAAAAGCGCGTCCTATGCTGGAATCCTGCACCCAGCAGCAAGCCTAACGTTCACATCAACCACATCTACACTATGCTGGAAATTTAAAGCAGTCAACATAAAAGTCATTCACAGATGCAAGTATGGGGGAGATTGTTGCAGATCCAGCACAGAAACAGAATTTAGAGCAATTAATTTTCTGCAGCTCAGTTTTGCAATGCATGGAGGAAGCACAATTAAATCACAGATCCATACACCACAGAACTGAGTACAGCTATTATTACCAGATCTACAACAATTCCAATTGCAAGGATATGAAATTTTACCTCCCAGATTCACCGATCTGGACTCCTGGAAGCTTGTGCGTTTGTTTATTGAAGCTGATGTTGTCCATCCACATTTCTTCCCATGGGCTCTATCATGAATCCGCATTCCCTGCAGCACAGAGCAACACAATGAAACCATGCTGGGACATATATATCATGTTTACATATCAAGACAAAACCCAACCCCGGATTAATTTTACCTTCGTCTGGGAGGCGGATCTGTGATGTCCGCGCTGTCCTGTTTTCTTCCTTTGTTCCGGGAGCAGCTTGTCACCTTGCCCAGTTTACAACAGATAGACTAATGCCACTTTGCTTTCCATGATCCAGAGGTATAATGAAGCAACGGTTTCACGGAATGGAATTCATCATGAACGGAGTACAAGATCGTTACCTTACTTATTTGCAGAGGCCGAGACATTTGTCGTTTCTTTTGCCTTCAGGGACCACTGTACTGGAAGCTCACGGTTGTTGTCTCTCGGTTGTATACTGGTTTGGAGTGTCAATTTTCAGTCAAAGAAGTAATTTTATTGTTCAAATAGCAGATCATCGTCGATCCAAAAAAAAAAAAAAATAAGGGCTTGCAGTGTCTACCTAAAAATTTGCAGATCCATGAATTTGGGGGCTTTTCAAGTCCGTCTCTTCAGTCTCTTTGTGCATCTCGGCCACCTACTACAGAAAAAAAAATTAGTGTAAGCTTCTTCAGAGACTCATCACGCAAATATAACTTGCCAAGATTTTTTTTCGCAAGCTAAGAGACATGGATCTTGAACTAGGTAAGAGTGATTACTGGGGCATGTGCAAAATGGTACTCAAATTTCTGATGGCTTGAGGCTTGGGAGATATGATTTTGTGGAGTTGAGATGGCGATTCAGGGTGATGTTGTCTCGGATTCGAAATTATTGGGGGTCCTCACATAGCTAAAACGACATGCATGTGTTAGATTTAGTTCTATTTCTCTAAAACAAATGAATCTGAGACATGACAACAAAAGATTGGAGGATGATTTTACCTTTGGCTTTCAGATTTTCCGATTTCTACCATGGATGGGCTATTGAAACATTGGGAGGTACGTGGTTCAGTTGCGAGGGATAGAAGATTTGAGACATGAAAGGGCTGCGAGGGAAGAGATCCGAGAGAGGAGGTGGCTGACTTTCTAAAAGACAGAAGGATTTTACGTTTCTGAGACGCTATGAAATGGAGAGAAAGCATTTTCAGATCTACGAGAAATGGACATGGTAAAGATTAATCCCACATTAGAGTCCTTTCTATTTATCGTTGCTTAGACACTAATTCATGAATTATATTTTGAACTTTGCACATCACACCAACATGGTTTGTGGGGAGTGAGATTGAAACACTTGCTTTTAGTCTAAGTTTATTTTTAATTTTTGTTTTAAGTAAAGTTAGTTATTATTGTGAATAAAGTAATAATTGTCTCACCCGAGGTTTTGCCTAGTAACCGGGCCAGTCCTGCTTAATCAGCAGTGATTCTCGCGTCAAACGGTAGAGTTTTGGCATGAGGCAGGGTGGTTAGTTGGTTTCGTAGCCTGTTCAGCTCGGGTTAATAAGTCCTTAGGGGTGTTCTACACCTAGTGCCCTAAAGCCCTAGTGGTTTGGGAGTCATTGACCTCAAGCTTGCTACATGGGTTGGATTGAAAGCTTAAGTGAACCGACATTGCACGACCACTACTGTTACTGAAAAAAAAAAAAAAGTTATATATGAAGAAAAAAAAAAGAGAGAAAAAAAAATTTGAAAAAGAAAAAAAAAGAAAAAGAAAGAGAGTTATATTTAAAGTTACTATGTGTGAAATAAATAAGGACGAGAGGTAAGGGTTTTAGTCGAGTCTCCTTAATTATGTTGGTTCACTTAACACTAAAGGAAGTTTGTGAATTCTTTTCTAATTGATTCTAAATGGCTTAGACTCTGTGGTGGGATTAGTTGGAACTTTTGAAAAGATGTTCTAGTTTTTAAAATTTGCTATGGATTGCAACTTTGAAGGTGAAAATTTTTGTCAGTTAATTTTAGCTAGTTGTCTAGTTTGTTAAGTTTTTATTTTTGTTTGAGTCTTGTTTTGCTTGAGGACAAGCAAAAAGCTAAGTTTGGGGGTATTTGATGAGTAGATTTTATATTATATATTTTACCCTAATCTTAGTATATTTTGGTTAATATTTTGGAAGAATTTTGATACTTTGAATTGTATTTTCAATATAGAACTTTCGACTTCCTCTGGAGCAAAACAGGACCCAATGGAAGAATTTTGGAGTAATTCTAGTTGGAGGACGTTCGTGAGTCACTTAAATTGATCGTATCAAAATTTGGGATTTTTCCACCAAGCGGTGATTTTCTGGCGATGAAATAAAGAAGCAGTGCGCAGTGCTGGAAAATGACGTTTTTGGGCTTAAATTGCGTTTTTGAAGCCCAAGATGACCTCGGATGGGTTTGTGGCCTTCTGGAAAAGTGTTCAGAATATTCCAAACATTAAATCCAGCTATATTGGGCCAGTTTTGGAGCAGCTTATGGCCCAAAACGTGGCTGTTCAGATTTTAGACGAATTTTTATCATTTAATTTAGGGTTATGTTTTCTAGGGTTTTGGTGGTGGCTTGGCAAATATATTGCTTAGCCGTCTACATTTTAAGATTACGCTTTCTTTTATGCAATTTTGGAGACAGAGAATTGTTAGGGTTTTGAGAACTTTTTACTTGAAGGTGCTTTCAATCATTTTCTTGATTATATTTTCTATGATTTCAATTATGAGTATGCGGAACTAATTTCTTTTGCTAGGGTGAAGCCTTGAGCCTTAGCATGAATATGTGATTTTTATTTAATTGCTTATGATTGATTGCATGCATACTTTGAATTGTTAATCACCGGGATAAAAACTATCTAATTGTCGTAATGCCTGATCACCATTAGGATCTTTAGAAAAGTAATTTGATGAAATTTTGGTCGGAAGGTTCCCTGAAATTGACGTTGGCTTCTTGTGATTAATAATTGTAATTTCTCTTAGGATGAATATCACGTCTTAAGGATTGCATGGTTTTTCAAAAGATTTTCATAAAGCATAATGAGTCTTTCATGTTTAGATTTGATCCGAACGTTCGGACGGGTTGCATATTAGATATACGTTCTATGTTGGAGGTTCCAAGTAGAATATGAATTAGGAAAATCTAACCTTCAAAGTGGCATGTGTAGATCATAAGTAATGGGTAAAAATTCATAGGATTGCTAGGTGATGGTGGAACCCTAGTGTCTTCTTAATTTGATTTTCTCATCACTGTTTTCTTCTCTAGCTTTAATATTGCAGATTATCTATTTTAATTCATTAAATTCGTTTTTCCTTTAGTAGGTTATAAAGTCAATCATCTAATTTCTACTTTACAATTATTAATTGAAATCTGGTTTGTTTCGAATTATTTAATAATCCCTGTGGAGAATGACCTTGCGAGATCCGTTTATACTACAATAACCTTGTGATTCTTGCAAGTAAAATAGGAGGTTTTTTATCGCATTCACGTAAGTAGTAAAAATCCCTATCAAGAAAATGGCGCCGTTGCCAGGGATTATTTAAAATAATCCCTACGAATCAGATTTTCAATTAGTAATTGTTGTTTATACATATATAAAAAAACAAAAAAACAAAAAAATTTAATTTTCGTTTTATTTTATTTTTACAAATTACAACAGCAGTGCAGATTGCAGAAATCTGTGCATGGTCAGCACCCGCTCAACGGTGCATAAATTAATTCCAATTGATCCAGAACTTGAGCAGAATTTAAGGAGGAAACGCAGGGAGCAAAATTTGCAGCGGGTTCGTCCTCTGCAGGAGACATTTCTGGAATCAGTCTTTACTGGGGACCTGCACAACAAAGAAAAAATGGCGTTTGTAATTCCAGAGGCAGGTCAGCCCCTGGGTGATTCACTGACTGCCCATACCACAAATATACCCAGTTGCATTACATATTCGGCAGTGGAAGAAGGGACTGCATTTGAAATAAAACAGCACATGTTGAATATTCTACCTACGTTTCATGGGTTATCATCTGATGATCCTAACATCCACATTGCAGAATTTTTAATGGGGTGCAAAAACATTTTGGTGAGGGGAGAGTGACTGGTATCGAGTCATTGGTGTGATTGACACCAAGACAAGCATGTAGGTGCTCAATAGCGAATGAGTTCACTGAACACGATCAACGAGGAGTTCTCATACTCATGTCACATGAGAACTCATGGTTGGGATAATGCAAAGTAGTCCTTTGACCTGAGGCATCATAGTTGTCTTGTGGTTAGGTCTTTGATCTTTGACTATGTCAAAGTCACTCTGTCAGAGGGTGTCCACGGCATAGTTGGGGTTAAGCCACTTAGCCATGGAGGCAAGTGAATGCGCAACAAGGGATCTCTAACCTTCAAACTGTTTGAGGGAGAATACTCTATGATATGATTAAGAATCTTTGGCCAAAGTATGAATGAGATTTAGGAAGTCGTTCCAAATCACATTCAAGGTAATCATATAAGTAAGAGAATCACATTGGATAGTAGACATGAATAAACTATCAAACCAAACAATGTGGTCAAAAGTATTGTATTAGAGAAAGACCGTATTGCATTGTAATCCTAAATTGAATAGGTTCTCCACATCTTCTGATTAGCTTGGGTAACCATGATATACTGTTAGGTGTCACTCATGGTTTGTGGAAGCCCTAAACGTGTATAATCACTAAAGGGAGAATTGAAAGTAAGTTTCAATTCACAATCGATTTGAAAGAGTTCTAATCGCCCACTGCCTCGCTAAAAGGAACCTAATGGATCGTACACCATGTAAGGTAGAGATTGAAGAAACAACGGAGATGAGTAAGGATAATTAAATGGTTTAATTATTTATGGCAAGGATTAATTAATATGTTAATTAATCAAACGAATAAAGTTTGTTAAAGACCTCAGGTTAGTTTTGGGCCACAAGGCCCAATGGGATTTGAATGTCAAGCCCATTAACTCAACTTGTATGACAACTTGAATAAACAAAGGGCTTGAAAGCCCAATAAACCCTTAAGGCCGGCCAAATAGAGGAGGGTAGTCAACTTGCTTTAATTGCAAGTTTGCCATTCCATTGTGAGGTGGTATAAAGGCAATTTTATAGCCATTTCATCCTTAGGGTTTCTTTTAGAGAAAAGATGAGAACACAATGTCTCTCCCTTTCTCTCTAAGAGGCCGGCCACCCTAGAGGATTTTAGCTAGCAATCTTACTTCCTCTAGGTCATTCATCTCTTCTTCAAGTCCTTCCTTAGTGTGGAAAAATTAGAGGTTCTCAATTTTGGGAACTTGGAGAATCCTTTCAACCATCCTCATCCAAGAAATCCATGGATCTAAGAAGCAAGGAATGAAGGCCCTCTCCTTGGGTGATTAGCCTTTGCTTATGCAAAGAGGAATCAACAAAGGTATAAAATCTCTCAACTCACTTTGTTCTTGAGTTGAGTCTTGGTTCACCTTTCTACTAGGCTTTGAATTTCATGGGTAATGTTTTGTTTTTGAGTGCATACAAGCATGATTCCGCCTTTAATTATTAATTGTTATTAATTGCATGACATAGATGTTGCTCAAATGAACATGTTTTTCACAAAATTTCCTTCAGTATAATCCTATATTTGTTTTTTGTTTTTTTGTTTTTTGACATCTTTAGGGTTTGAAAAATCCTAAATTGCTTCCAATTTATTTATATGCTTTGACTCACAAATTCCACATAGCAATATAATTACGTAATGCATGAAACGTGTATATATATATATTGACAAATATATGAAACATATACAATATACATATATATATATATATATATATATCGAAAGGAAAAATATAAATATAAGGGGTTCATGCATCATGGGGAATGTTTTCATGCGTCATGTCGTTTCAAATATCTTACTTTATTTTAAGCGTACCTGATTGGCAGAAAACAAATAAAAGCCTTTGAATTTTGTAGAAGAGAGTCTCCTCCTACGATCCTCCTGTTCCTTAACTTTTAGTAAGAGCGTGCTGATAATGTGTTCTAGACCTATTGGATTGAACTATTCTAAAGGAATAGAGAGACGAAGGCCGATGGCAATAAGCGAGAAAAGAGAGAGATTTAATTGTGAGGTGTGTGTTGTATCATCCCATTGTGACTTTATTTATAGTAGTAGGATATGTTAAATCCTCACCCTTCTTTTAGGATTACAACTCTAATAAGATATTAACTACTAAAGGGAATATTCAAAGATATCCCTAGATATACTAGAATTTCCACAATCACATTTCTATTATAAATGACTGCAACAAATAGACTATGATTATCTCATCTCCTCTTTACATCCCCTCCTCTCACATTCTCTATTTTGTCTTTTTTTTTCTATAAAAAAACTAATATAAAATGTTGACGTGGCTTAACCGTGACTGTTCAAATAGGAAGGGAGGGAAGGGAAGGGGAGGGAAAAAAAGGAGGGGAGAGAATCCTACTCCACACTATTTTCTCACCCACTATAAAAAACTAACTATTTTTCCATTGAAGGTGTTATTTGGATCAAAGCAACTTGACAAGAATTCTCAAACTCCACCTTTGATTGCAAGGTGGACACCATCACTTCGGATTCTTTGGATTCGTCCATCTTGGATAGAAAGCATCCAACTCAACTGTCAAATTCTTCATAAAATAAAAAACAACGCCATTCTTTTTCACCCAAATTTTGTTGTTCACGCGTTAAGCTTGAAAATTCGTCACATGTGAGGGGATGTATTAAGAATGAATCTCTCATTGATTGGAGGAGGAAACTTACATGGGTTTATATGTAAGTTGAGTTATTTCCCATTTTGCCAATTGGTTTTATGTGGAACTCCAACTTTCTTTATTATGCAAATTAACTTCTTGTGTTTAATTTCTTGTCGTTCTTTAGTTCATTGCATTTACATTCCCTATATATGTATCCATAAAACTTGAAAAATCCAAAATGCACAAATCAAACCTAACCACCCTTGAAGGTAAGGGTGTGAAAGAACCTAGGCCAAGAGGTTCATTGTTTGGTCGTTCAATCGTCTTGATAAAGAAGTCAAATCCCAATGCACACCATTCAAAATTTGCTTATCCAATTTCTTCGACGGAAGATGTAACATCCCACATCGCCCAAGGGAGTGATCCTTAAATGTATATTCCCATCTCTACCTAGCACGAGGCCTTTTGGGAGCTCACTGGCTTCGGGTTCCGTCGGAACTCCGAAGTTAAGCGAGAAGGTGGCTAGAGCACTTCCATGATGGGTGACCCACTGGGAAGTTGATCGTGAGTTCCCAAAAACAAAAACCGTGAGGGCGTGGTCGGAGCCCAAAACGGATAATATCGTGCTACGGTGGTGGAGCGGGCCCGGGAAGTGATTCGTCCCGGGCCGGGATGTGACAAATGGTATCAGAGCCAATCCCTGGCCGGAAGTGTGCCGACGAGGACGTCGGGCCCCTAAGGGGGGTGGATTGTAACATCCCACATCGTCCAGGGGAGTGATCCTTAAATGTATATTCCCATCCCTACCTAGCACGAGGCATTTTGGGAGCTTACTGGCTTCGGATTCCGTCGGAACTTCGAAGTTAAGCGAGAAGGTGGCCAGAGCACTCCCATGATGGGTGACCCACTGGGAAGTTGCTCGTGAGTTCCCAAAAACAAAAATCGTGAGGGCGTGGTCAGAGCCCAAAGCGGACAATATCGTTCTACGGTGGTGGAGCGGGTCCGGGAAGTGATCTGGCCCAGGTCGGGATGTGACCGAAGGTAGATTCGGCAAGTCGTATGACATCTCCGCTTCTTTCCGAATCGAGATCTGCACCTGTTTATCACATCCATAGGATTTTCATTGCCATTTTTGGAGTTTGACGGAGTATAAGATCAGATGGTGGTTGGGGAAATGAGAAAATTACAGAAATTAATCGTAGTTTATGGAATTTTTCTCTCTTCATACGAATGAAATGTACCAAATAAACGGGTGAAAAAACTTAACGTTAGGGGTAAAATTGGAAGCCCAATAAATTATTTTAGCTGGGCCATTTTAGATTTTGTCATAACCATTAAATAAAATCATTACATGATTTTTAGTTAAAATTCAAAGTTTAAAAACTATTTCCATTAATTTGCCTTTGATATGATTTGATTCAATAAGGCAACTGAATCAAACTAAAACCGTGTCGGTCCCTAAAAAAGCTCCATAAAATTAGAATTCGGCCCCAAAACAAACGCACTACATGATTAGAAAAACGTGAAACTAACAACAAAAATGACCAAACTTTCCACCAAAATCACCGGTTTACTACCAACCCAACGAATGCCCTCCAATCCTCGTCCGCGTACCTACCAAAAATCTATTCAATAACCTAACAACCCATCCGGCTCTCTGTCTCTGTCTCTGTCTCCGTCTCTGTCTCTCACACACACACATTATTTACACTACACTGACATCAAATTTCCCCGTGCATCGTCTCCTTCCATCAGTACGCAACGTAGATACCAAGAAAGGCAAATGGGTAGTGGCGCAAAGGTTTTCACTTTGGCTCAAGTCTCCGAGCACAACACCCCCAAGGACTGCTGGCTTATCATCAATGGCAAGGTTCTCCCCTTCCCACTCTTCAACATATTTTATAAAATCAATCATCTTGCTTGCTTCTTGGATTATATTCTATGTCTTTATTTTTGAAGGCTGTGATTCAGTAAGGATTGGGAATTTGAATCCTTGCATGCGAATTCAACCATACATATGATGAAAATTGACAATTGTGTTCCTTGTTAGAATCGTGGATCTTGGTTTTTTTGTATTTTTTCTCTTTTTGGGAATTCACCTGAAGAATCTGTTGTTTTTTACTTTGTTCAAGAACAATCTGTTGTTATGCATGTCAAAATTCATGCCCGTAAAGTAAATCTCGACATCGTTTCGGTTAATTTCTTACCATGAAACTTTGATCGAGATCATGTCAATCTTTCGTGCTAATTGGTTGAGCTTATGTTTATGTTTATGGCTTTGTTGATATTCCACTATCATCTTTAGATATAAATTCGCATGGATGTGTTTCTTTAAAGCAGACTACTTGGTAGGATCCATTCCGTAGGAATGGAGAAGAAAAGGGAAATGCAAGGAAATTAAGAAATAAAATAACAGTTTTTTTCATTCATGCCTTTCCCAAATGGTGAAAGGAGGCTTATATACAACCCTAGAGGAGGGGTGCCCTGATTGGAACACATCTCCACCCTCACTATCGTTGGATGAAACCAACTACTACTAGGATAAGACAAAATACCATAAAGATATAAACCCAATAACTAGGATCCTAACATTCCCTCCCCCTTAAAATAAGGCATGTCCTCATGCCGTCAAGTTGGTATGTAGAGACTTGCGCTGCTTGTTCTCCCAAGCCTTGGCGTTCCAAAAAAATTAGCATGACAAATGCTTCCAAAACCAGTGGTGTGAATCGCCAAATAGACCACAAGTCTAGCAAGCATGTAATATAGCCAATTTTTGCCAAACAATAAACCCAAGGAACTAGAAGACCTGGAAGGATTGGAGAAGATGGCAGGCCATTGGTGGAATATAGAAAAGATGACACTATGATGCCCTATCAGAAAGTGCCTTGTTGCAGCCATAATCCATGAAGGTGTTGATATAGAATCAGTGAAAAGTGCTAGTGGATTTGTGCCGCACGTCTCAACTGTCGTATTGTGCTCCAACTGCCGAGATTCATTTACCAAAGTAAATAGGAGAGAATTCAGAGGTCCAAAACCAAAGAATGTTGGGCAAGAAACTGAGTGTGACTCGTTGGGTACAACTGCTAGTTCCATTGGAATCTTCAAAACTATGAAATTTGAGACATCAAGAAAAGTGATTGATATCCCCAAAGTCATATAGGAAATGTCGTCTTGGAAAAGTATTTGGTCTCTGAGTGCACTCCTTAATTGGTCAGCTTCCACAAACCTTGGATAACCCAGTAATCTGATATATAAGAGGTGAGGAACTAACAGCTCTATCGGAACAATGTTTCCCAGTAAAACACCCATCCACACAATTAATGAGACGAACACTTTACGGTTCCAAACCTGATTATCAGCGACCGAAACTTTTGGATTGAACCAATAGCTCATGCAAGTGATATTAGTAGTAGCAAACGAAAGAATCGTGCTAACAAAAATATTTTCCAGCTTATACATTGAAAAGAGCGCTAAGGCCACACACACGAGCACTGCATGCGTGTAGTCATTCCAATAATGCAGAATCACATCAGTCATCCCGTTCACATGCTCAGGGAGTAGGTTGGAGATCCAAAAATAGTGTGGAAAATAACTTGTCACAAAGCCATTGAATACCTCAATTCTTCCCAAATATTTTGCTGTTGGAAATTCAGAAGTATGTCGAATTAGTTTAGAATTCAAGGACTGCCATTGCCACCAAGTCTCGAGAAGAGTGATGCAACCAATCAGGTATTGCAGATCAACATTATGCCGATATGATCCCACAATTAATTCATACAGCGGTATAGTGAGAGAGGCCATAATTCCATGCATCAGTGCTTGTGATATTACCTTGGTCTCTTTTTGCAAATTTGAATCATAGCATTGATCGTTGTTATCATAGAACTCGGAGATCAGAACGATAGCATACCACATCAAGTTGGGTTGGGTGGTCGTGCAGTAACTCGCAAAGAAATCATGAGGAGGTTTAGAAGGCACAAGCAGGTAGGATACGAATTTTGAGGTACACTTGACAGAAAAGCTGCCCCCTTTTGTGGAAACTAAGGATCACTAAAATTCTTGCTAGTTTGGCCTTGCGTGATTGGCTCCATAAAAATCATTTCAGGTTCTTCTATCATACTTGCAGTGCCCAAAATTTGAATATTTCTTGCAAGACCATGCGGTCCATCGTTGCTCCACACTGGCGAACCAATGCTCTCCTGAGCATGACCAAGTAAGCCCTCCAAGTATACAAACAAAATCATCTCACTAGCATTGAGGCCAAAGTTAGTAGAAGCCAGCTCAATCAAATCGTGTAAAGGCAATAACCCATTTACGTTTAAACGGTCAAGGGTTTTGTAGTGTCTCTCAACTAACTGAGAAAGAGTATTATTAGACACAAATAGAGAAGCTATAACATCAACCAGATATGTAACAGTGCACTCAACTACGGACTTTGGACCATTAAAATGCTTGCCAAAAGCATTCAGTATAACCATGGGATCAATAATAAGAACAAGACCAACAAGTCTCTGAAGTGGAGGAATTACATAGGTGGTTGCAAACGGACAAACTCCAACAATAGAAATATGATATGGTTCATGCTCATAAATGCACAACTCCCAATCATGAAAGAAACCATGCATTTCGGTCATAGAAACAACATAATCCGTTGAAAGATTGGAACAAGAACAGTACCTCATGTACTGAGATTGGACCATCAAGTGCAAAAGCCTAGATTTATGTTGAATAATTCGTATTCCTGTGGCAAGAACCTGTGGTTGTAGACAAGTAGAATGCATTGAAGGATTTACGAGGTCTAGCTGCAAAACCAAAAAACTGAGGGTGCACATCAAATTGGTTCTTGTGGCACATAAAACAGCGCATCAACTCTATAGTGTTAGTTACAGCATTGCCCGGATCCCATACAGGCCGAAAGTCAAGGTTCCTAGGGAACAGCAGAGAGAAATCAGCATATAGGTCTATAGCCAAAGCATCCAAATCGCTTTCCGGGTGATATAGGAAATCAAATAGAGTACCCATATTGCCATCACTCCATCTCATAGACATTTCATCAACATTTCATCAAACAGTTCAGCTGCATTCAAAATACCTTTCTCGAATGTGCCCACAAGGTACTTACAAAACCACCAACTAGAATCGTTAAAAAAAAAACATCACATAGGAGCCAACAAAATAAAACCCTCCAATTTCCCGAACAATCATTTTGCAAGTCCAGTTTCCGTAGTGTCAAGGAAAGAGAGCTGACGAAGGCGCATTAGTTGCAAATTGACGTCTGAGTGTGTGAGC
Source organism: Malus asiatica (assembly GCA_033882615.1). NCBI lineage: Eukaryota > Viridiplantae > Streptophyta > Magnoliopsida > Rosales > Rosaceae > Malus > Malus asiatica. Next base: position 43,317,794 of record CM066503.1, on the reverse strand, counting down.
GAGAAACCCATACTTTGTACACCTTTGTCTAAGTCGTTGCAACCACTCAGATGTGGTAGTGCATCGGTGGAGTTGGCGGAATTCGAGACCAACAACGGCCCATGAGAAGGCAGAATAGTATAGGCAAAGGGCGATGAAGGAAAGCCAAACATTGACACAGTGACATTTGGTGGTGCAGTTTGACGAGTGCCCATGGACACTGTGGGCGAAGACCCAATTTCTGGCGAAATTGAGGAAATCAAAACGGCAGAGAAGGAGCAAGGAGCCTTCGTAACTGACTCCAAATGCAGAATGGAGGTCAGTGACGGCGAGTATATGAGCGGCCTCGGGTAAGGGTTTGACGGCATTGATTCAAGTGCACGGGAAGGGTTCAATCCAAGCATTGAATCCAAACCTTCCAATTGAGACTCTATCCCATCTTCTCCACATAGGCTGAGTTTGCAACCTGTCTTGGCAAACACGCAGAGAGGACACGAATTCCGTAACACGCTGAACCTGCTTGCCCAAATTCGCACGATGAAGAACTGGCTTGAGCGATGCTGTTGTGAACTCTAGGACGGCAGGTGTAGACATCGTCGGCCCCTGTAAGTCTGGAGCTGGAATGGTCATGGGAGAATTGGGAGGGGTCGAGTAGGCATGGGTGAAATGGGGGCCGTGGGTTGGTGGAGGAGGCAGGTAGTGGTGGGAGAAATGTGGGTTGGAGTCAAATGGATGGAAAACAGAGCTGCTGGATGACTGGGGTAAATATCTGGAGGTGGGGAAATCACCAACGAGATGGGAAGAGGAGTGGAATGGCGGCGTGTTAGGAGAGCGGGACGAAGGACCAGCAGCGAAAGGGGTCCTCGACGAGTGGAAGGTAGCGATGGGCTGTGGCGGAGAAGTACTCCATGTGGGCTGAGGGAGGGTGGTGGGTTGGGTTTTTAGAGAACGAATCTCCTCAAGACAAGTTTGTTGGAGTTGCTCCGGGTGAGCAGTGTGGATGGCCAGATCTGCGAGGTGGTGCTGTAGAGCATCGTGCCGTAGGTTCATCAGTGTGACCTTGGCACGCAAGTTTTGGATTTGAGTGATGATTTGCTACTGCGGAAACTGCCGGTCGAGTGCCGCCTTTGAAACGTCGGTCACGGGCACCGATGCGTGCGCTTGCCCATGGAAGCACACCTGGGCTTTGGATACCAGATGGTAGGATCCATTCCGTAGGAATGGAGAAGAAAAGGGAAATGCAAGGAAAGTAAGAAATAAAATAACAGTTCTTTTCATTCATGCCTTTCCCAAATGGTGAAGGGAGGCTTATATATAACCCTAGAGGAGGGGTGCCCTGATTGGAACACATCTCCACCCTCACTACCGTTGGATGAAACCAACTATTACTAGGATAAGACAAAATACCATAAAGATATAAACCCAATAACTAGGATCCTAACACTACTAAATGGTTGCATCTGCAATTTGGTTTCTATTGATTCGACTACGGCTGTATGCCATAGGAATCTGGATGCGGACAACCTGATTTAAAGAAAATATAAAAGTTATTTTGTTCCTCTTATCTCTTTGTAGATTTGAAAAATTTTGGTACTTTGATTTGAAAAATTTATTGACATGCCTACCTTGAATTTTAGAAGGCCGAGTGCCAATCAAACTCTTCCTCATTGATTTAGACTATTTTGTTCCTCTTATCTCGTTGTAGTTTACTCCAATAATAGTATCTATATTTTTACTGTCACTTTAGTAATTTATTTGGTATTTTCTTCCTAAGCTTTAGGATTTGGATACAAATGTCTCCTTCTCTTGTTCTGCAAATCTACGAGTATATGTTTTGAAATACTATATTTGATGTGTAGAGCATGCTTAGTGATGCGATTCTCTTCTAGTGTAGGACTTGCTAAAAAGATTACAAACTAAGAAAAGCACATTATTATTTTTCAGACCAGCTGATTTTGTTTGTTTGTTTATTTATTTATTTTTTAATCAGATCAGCTGATTTTGTTAAATTATGACATTTCCTGCATTTCTGACTAAAGGGTTAAATCAGAAGAGCACTATGACCATGATTTTCAAACCATCCAATTAGGTGTCAAACATGGATGAATTGTCCCACAAGTCATGACCATCATAGCTGAAATGGTGTATAATATACTAATTACCGTACAGAACTCGTATATCATAGCATTCTAGATGAAGTGTCCTCCAAATCCAACCATTTCATGCCTAAGCGGAAGTTGTGCTGAATTACTTGCTAATAACACTTAAGTGATATGGTGTCTAGAGGTACATCCACGACAAAGGTGACAGCTTGCAAGTAAAAAGTGGAAATGCTATAACCTCAAAATATAATCTCCCAAATTTGAAAAAAAATAAAATTTTAATTAGCTTCTTTACAGTGATGTATTGTAAAAGTTAATTTGTTTAAATTGTTATAAGGATTCCTTAGACACATCCAGTTTAAGGATGCTTAGATAGATACATGCAAAGGAATAATTGACTTTGCGTACAGTTGTTATAGGCAGAAGAATAATGTTTCTATGGACAGATGTAGGCATGAAGATGGATGAACAAGGCCAAATAATTAACTGCTGTGTGGTCATATAGAATTATTCTTTCTGTCCTCCACAAAAATTAACTCATTGAGCTGATAACAGTATAGAATTCTACTTGTTTCCACATCTAAGAAAATATCTTGTGATAATTTCCTCTGTTTAAAGGTGCATTCTAGGAACTAGAGGTGTGCTTGAAGTCTTAATGGTTTTACACTATCACGGGATGCCGAATGACCAAACTAGTATCTAACTATCAAGGTGTTTGGTATTGCTGTCTTATTTCTAGCATAAGACAGTTAGCCTGCTTGCTGTTTTCCCCAATTAAATCACCTAAATACTGCCAATATCTGTTTTTGGATCAGGTTTATGATGTGACCAAGTTCTTGGAGGACCATCCTGGTGGTGATGATGTATTGGTGTCAGCAACAGGTATGATGTTAAATGAAATTTCTTTAAGAATTAATTTTTAAATTTATCAAGAAGTAGTGAGCAATATACAAACTACATTTAACATTTGAGTTAATAGTTCACACAGAGTCCAACCAAATTGTGCCTTTAGTAAGCTTATTTAGGTGTCACCTTCTGTTGCCCATGTTGCAATGTGGTTCAAGGTTCTGAACCATCTATTTTTGTTAACTTTTATTCATTTATCATCCTTGAATCTCCATTGGACGCACATAGACATCTAATTGTGATCAAATAAATAGACCAACATAGTGCTTCAGTTAAAGCTGAATTGTGGTGATGGTCAAATAATTAAATAGTTGAAAGGAGACTTAAAAATAGACTTTTTATTGTTGAGCCACACTGCAGGGTCGGCCTTACTGGATCCCTCAGTAGGAGGGCTCTGTTAAACTATATATCTGATATTTGTGCATATAATATTCACTGGTTTGATTAGATGAGAATGATTGGGATGAATTTCATCCACTTTGCAGTCATCGATATTTTATCAAACGGTTGACAAACAAGTCCTTGTTTTTTCTACTTTAGTAGAGAATGACTGTATACATCCCTCAACTTTGTTAATCATGTTGACTTCACTGTATCATCGACATGATTAACGACCTGCAGAGGTCTGCAATGTTTGTGATTTTTCCAATTGAAAAATCTTGTAGCGTGCATTCTCATATTATGTGTATGTTGTTTCTTGTCTCTTTATGCTTTTCTTTGAATACAAAGTGAACTTGATAGAGGTCGCACTTGGTGCGATGGCAAGTGCCTTCGTCCATGAGCGGTAGCTCTCGGGTTCGAGACTTGGGAGCAGCCTCTCCATAAATGGGGGTAAGGCTAGCCGACATTCATCTCTCCCAGACCCTGCGTAAAGCGGGAGCCTTGTGCACTGGGTACGACCTTTACCTTTTACAAAGTGAACTTGATGTTGCTATGTATTTTTTCCAGGGAAGGATGCAACTGATGATTTTGAGGACGTGGGTCACAGTGATAATGCCAGAGATATGTTGAAGGACTTCTACATGGGAGAGATTGATGCCTCTACCATCCCCAAAAGTACCACATACACTCTGCCGAAGCAGCCTCATTACAACCAGGACAAGACTTCAGAGTTTATCGTCAAACTTCTCCAGTTCCTGGTTCCCATTGCAATCTTGGGTTTGGCTTTTGGCGTCCGCCTTTACACCAAGTCATCATAAGGTTCTAGATTATGTTATTGTGACAGAATTGTTAGTCGTATATTATTGTGACGAGTAGTGAATACTACTCACTTGGTGTGGGCAATCTAAACTATTTTTGTCTTGCATCGGATCGGATGATATGTTACTGGTATTGTGTTCTTGTCTTATCCGCTCCCGCCTCCCGGACTGAAGTAACTTAATCCTATGCAGATGTTTTTCACCTTCTTGGGAGTCCGGCATGCCGAGATTCTTTTCCTTTTGACTTGTGAAGCAAGATGGTTACTCAAGTTTGGAAACAAGAAAGACCATTGAACTTGTTGTGTGGGCAAGTGGATTGAATCAGATATCTAGTTGAACGCCAATAACCGTGTGCTGAAAACCGAGAAGAGATAATAACTCAGAGATGACAGATGTCCGACGACAATACCTGTGCTTGATTCAACAACTGTCGAGGCCAAAATCTGTTCGACTTCAAACACCATACAGTATCAAAACAAAGATTATCGACTTGATTTATGAAGTTTATGTTTTATACAAGTGGGGGTAAGGGTGGACGAACGGGCCTGAATTCGCAGATTGTGGCGGGTTCATGCGGTTCTGGACGGTTTCCAAAATTCGTAAGACAAAATGGGGCGGTGTGGGTCAAAAAATCTATGGAAACGAGGCCCTGTCCTGGACCGTTTCCACGATGCGGGTTCAGCCTTGTTAGGAACCTGTTTGTCTTATGGCCTAGGTTACTAATTGATGGGCTGAGGTCATCTTGAGGATTGGCCTATCAGCTCAAAAGCTTCTATTACTTTTTTGCGTTTTTTAAGGTGCGGACCGCATTTTGCAAATTTTAGGTGCAGACGGAATCTGGTCCGATGGATCAAACCTGAACGGCTGAAAAACAATCTATCAAAATGGCTTACTATGAAACCAGGTCATCAATGACCCGTCACTAAATTAAAATGATACCCGGTAAAATTTCAAAATTTTGGGGATTTAAACGCTTCCCTCCCCGACATCAACAATAACCTGCTTAAATTTGTCTCGTCATCCCAAAACTCTATTCAACTCCCGTGTATGCTCAAGCAACCCTGCCATCGACAACATCATTCCCGTTCGAAAACTTGTTTCCCGTTCCAAACCCATTGGTAGTTGTGTTGTGCTTGTCTTCTCCAGCCTCATTGTAATTCCAAACAGTATTTAAGAAAAGCAAGGGAGTTTGGTTGAAGGCTGTGCAGTATGTTCCATAGAAATGACATGCTTTTTCGCTTCATTCAAGATGGGTTCAACGTCCTTGCACCACCACCGACGTCATATTTGTTTCCCCCCATTCAATTTCAAATTTGGTGAGTTTTGAAAATGGAAATCTAGAATTTAATCTTGTTATTTTCCGTTAATTATGATAAATTAAGTTAGTTGTAAGGTTTAATTATGCATGTTCGTTGATATAATTAGTTGAAATTGGTGGATATATGTGATTTTTTGGGAAATTTGGGTGCGTTGTGAAGTTATAGAGCTATGTTGGCGGGTTGTGTAGACGATAGGTCTTTAATTGTTGTTTTGGTAAAGTTATAGTTTTGAGTTGGGATTGATTTTTGTTTCTGAAATATTGTTAATTTTATGATAGGAGTTGATATTGATTAAGTAATGATGCTCTACTGACAGTAGATGTATAGGCATGAAACATTATTGGACTACGAATGGCTTGGTCCCATTTACAGCACATTGGTAGCCTAATCTAAGGGTTAATGCAGCCATGAAATAAAAGGAAAAGTTATTGCGCTTTTGAACTGTTGGTTATTTATTTATTTATTTCATGTCTCATAAGCGAGTCATGATAGTGGGACAAGAACGTTTTTACGTCATTTGTCAATCTTGAACGTATCTTGTGATCGAGGCGTGACAGATGCCTGCTTCCCAAACCAAAGCCTAGATTTGAGAATGTTTAGCAAGATCAATCCACCAAGAACCACATCCACATCCATACATGCTAAGAAAGTCACCAAACATAATATATGGGGGGAAGGCAAAGAGTGTATAAAACACTCTTGTTCCAACGTGAAAAGTTCCACACTTCACCCAATATTTTCAGCATGCCAATTCAACAGTGAGATGTGAATATAGGGCCTTGTGTGAAGATCGAGTCCATAACCCTGAGATCTATCATGATTATGGGTTGCAAAAGAGGAGGGGAAGCAAAAGAGATGAAGGAAAAGAACAGCTAAAGGAGAGGGAGGAACAAAAAGAATGTATTTAGAATTTTGAATCTCTGATGTTAAAGTTAGAATTTTGAATATGATGTATTTAGGAGTTTGTGGGTAGCAAATGGCTTTGCATTTTAGTGGGATGAGAGTGGTATTTATAGGAGGGTGGCCGGCCCTTTGGGTGGAGAGTGGTTGGCCATATATGGTGGTTATTGGAGAATAATTGCAAGATATTTTGAGATATAATATCTTGCAATTAACATGGAAATTATTTCTAATTTAAATAGGAAGTTTTGGGAGTTACCTTTTGAACAAAATCAATAAGGGATTGATGAGGAGTGATAAGTGACACACCCCGATCCTAGAATCAAGGCGTGCTGGCCGTCACGTGAGTGTGACGTAACCAAAAGTGCGATGCGGAAGCAAAGGATATGAGAAATACGAAGGAATAAAAACCAACTAGCATGCTAGAGTGAGTTTAAGCGTGCAATACACAATTTCAGAGCATAAAAACTAGGTGCAGTCAAGTAGGACTATAATTAAATTACAACATCCGCAGGTGAGTCCTACATACAGGAAGTCTATCAGAACGCCGAAGAAAACCTCGTGAGCCACCAACTGCTAACTAGAACCTGGAGGGGCGCAAAAACAAAATTGAGTGGGTCAGTAAAACCAAAGTTTTCCAAAACATTTCATTTAAAACATTTCTAATCCCTCACTGTAAAACCTGTATACTTCCCCAGAAAATAACATAATAGTATATAAAACCTCATACGTCACAAATCACCAATTTATCACAAATCCAGGAATATGCCATGCCATAAATGTCAATAACAAAACATGGATGTATCAAAATAACGGGTGACATAATGAATCAACCGGAGATCCTGCAGTTAGTCCTGTACGGTTAATTCCATAGCTCAATATCCAATCCAGCCGGAGTCACCACGGTGACTTGTACGGCACTACTCTGCACATAAGTCGGAAATACCTGAAGTAGTCTGTACGACAAGAATGGTGTAATGATACACTCCAGTGCTTCTCTCATCAATCATCTGCGCGCATAATCTAAGGTCACCTACTAGTCGGAACCACCTCTAGTGATCTGTACGACTAGCATGTTGGAACCCTCTCATGGTCTGTACGACATGCACCTACTTGGATCCAAGGTGAACGTGCGGTGCGGTGAATAATATAAGCACTAACACCAGGGGTGCAGGTTATGAGCTCCCAACACAATTCACATCATCAATGATTCACATGAGTAACATAAAACTCACCTGATACTCACCTGTGCATCCACAGCACCAATTCACATATATATATGCATCAATATCAATTCATATAATTCATAATATGCATGCATGGCATTTGAAAACATACTTTCATATAAATTCAATTTATGGGAAAATCAATAGTATATAGGTATATACTGAAAACAAAACTGCCCATTCACTGGTAAGTCAATGGGTCGTAACCCTTGTGACATCCCTGGATGCGCTCGTCCTCGGGATAGGTGTCACCTATATGCGAAACAACTATAAAAACGTTAATTTAAGCACATAACCGACAATTCGAAATAACTTCTCATATGGTGCTCAATTTGGGTATATGAATATACCACATCGACCTACTCGACGTCATAGACGTCGAGAAATTTTTAGAAACATTTTCTGAGGCCGCACGTGCCCCCATGCGCCGGGAGAGGCACAGACCCACGCGACCCCCATGCGCGTCTCCTACCTTGGCTCGCCGGACTGGTTTTTCCGGTGGTTGAAAACTGGAGATTTTTCAATCTCCTTGTTCTCCGTCGTTTCTCAACCATTTTCTTTGTATTTTATATCAAAATGAAGCCCTAAGCATGTAGTTTCACGTTATACTACTTTAAGGCTCTAAAAACTACAAAATCTCAATGGAGAAATTCCAAGAAAACCGGCCAAATTTGAACCCAGTGATCCCGACGTCCAAAACCTTCAAACGAACACTCCGAGCTTTCTTGGGACCTCACTAAGCTCACTATAAGCTTAGAATTCCCTGAAAATCGACATATTACGATTGTATGAATAGTGACATAAAATGGGGGTTCGGGTTTCACGTGATTTCGTAGGTTTCACGTCCTAAAACTAGTACCAAACGATTCAGGAGGTCTAAAGGATGACAAACCATACCTTTTTGGCGTCGATCTATGAAAGTTCGAGGGTATTGACCCTTGTCCGTACAATTCGAGAGGGAGAGAGAGACTGAACAGAGAAGAGAGAGCACGGGGAGAAAGGGGGAGATGCCCCGTGTAGTCCAACCAAAACAATTAAAAAAAAATCCAATTCCTTTAATCCCTAACCACATAAATTACAACCCAATTTTTAATCCCACTAAAACTATGCTTCCAAAAGTTTAGGAATGAATGCATTTAGTCCAATATGTCACACACACACATACCTTAATACCCGCCAAGCGTAATTCCGTCATTCCACGTCCCCGATATATAAAAATCCGGAATGGGCTATGACAATAAGAGGAATTTGAATAAATACCATATTGATCACCTTTGACTCTGAAGGAAATTTTGTGAAAAACATGTTCATTTGAGCAACATCTATAGCATGCAATTAACATTTAAAGACGAAATCATGCCTGTATGCACTCAAAAACAAAACATTACCCATGAAATTCAAAGCCTAATAGATGGGTGAACCAAGACTCAACTCAAAACAAAGTGAGTTGAGAAATTTATACCTTTGTTGATTCCTCTTTGCAGAAGCAAAGGATAATCACCCAAGAGATAGGGCCTTCATTCCTTGCTTCTTAACTCCATGGATTTGGATGGAAGAATTGGTTTCTCCAAGTTCTCAAAGTTGAGAATCTCTAAGTCTCCACACCAAGGAAGGATTGATGAAGAAATGAGTGACCTAGAGGAAGTAAGATTGCTAGCTATGTTCCTCTAGAGTGGCCGGCCTCTTAGAGAGCAAAGAGAGCTTTTGTTCTCATCTTTTCTCCCAAAAGAAACCCTAATGAAGAAAAGGCTATAAAGTCATATTTACACCTATCTTCATTGGAGTGGCAAACTTGTAATAAGTCCAAAACCCACTCCTTTATCAATATGGCCGGCCATAGGGTGTTATTGGGCTATTTGGGCCTTTGTGAATATTTAGTCATTAAGTTCTCATACAACTTAAGTCAATGGGCTTGACGTTTGAAGCCCATTGGGCCTTGAGGCCCAAAACTAACCCGAGGTCTTTAACGAACTTTATTCGTTTGATTAATTAACATATTAATTAATCATTGCCATAAATAATTAAACCATTTAATTATCCGTACTCATCTCCGTAGTTTCTTCAATCTCTGCCTTACACGGTGTACGATCCATTAGGTTCATTTTAGCAAGGCAGTGGGCGATTAGAACTCTTTCAAATCGATTGTGAATTGAAACTTACTTTCGATTCGCCCTTTAGTGATTATACACGTCTAGGGCTTCCACAAACCATGAGTGACACTTAGCAGTATGTCATGGTTACCCAAGCTAATCAGAAGAGGTGGAGAACCTATTCAGTTTAGGATTACAATGCAATATGGTCTTTCTCTAATACAATACTCTTGACCACATTGTTTGGTTTGATAGTTTAATCATGTCTACTATCCAATGTGATTCTTTTACTTATATGATTACCTTGAATGTGATTTGGAACGACTTCCTGAATCTCATTCATACTCTGGCCAGAGATTCTTAATCATATCATAGAGTATTCTCCCTCAAACGGTTTGAAGGTTAGAGATCCCTTGTTGCACATTCACTTGCCTCCATGGCTAAGTGGCTTAACTCCAACTATGCCGTGGACACCCACTGATGGAGTGACTTTGACATAGTCAAAGATCAAGGACCTAACCACAAGACAACTATGATGCCTCAGGCCAAAGGACTACTTTGCATTATCCCAACCATGAGTTCTCATGTGACATGAGTATGAGAACTCCTCATTGATCGTGTTCAGTGAACTCATTCGCTATTGAGCACCTACATGCTTGCCTTGGTGTCAATCACACCAATGACTCGAGACCAGTCACTCTCCCTGAGAGAAGACACAACACATACTGATCTTAACGGACTGTCAATGCCCAATTGGCAATCCTATGATCAGGAACGTTTAGGATATGTATACGAAAGAGAATGGTCTCATTAATCTAACTTATTTAAATTACATTCTCCTAATTACATATTCCTTGGACTTATCGTTTAAGCATATAACATTTATATGAGACGGCTTAAAACAATAATCTTTTCCCTTGATATTAAACTAGATTAGTTTAATATGTGAAATGTCCGTAAAGTATCATCATATGATTGGTTTTAGGGCACATTTCCAACAATCTCCCACTTGCACTAGAGCCAATCAGCTTGGTCATCAGTGATGATACCTCTTCTTTAGTCATTTCAAAAATGGCTAAGTAGTAGGCCTAGACAATGGATATCTATATGTTATCCATAGAAGCAACCTTGAGAATAACGACGTCACCATTATACATGATTCTCAATCATGTGGTTCAGTATCTCATTTGAGTTCGGATCTTGATGAGACATTGATTCCCCGGCTTGAGCTATCGCCCCATTAGTGTCGTAGTGTCGGTACACTAGAGACACTTTCTGGTTGGAACTGAATAGAGAGTTCATAAATGAATCTTGCCATCCAAACAACATTGTTGTAAGCTTCTATATGGCAATATATTTGCATTCACAATGGAACACACTAAAGTCATTACTTTTAATGTTTCCATCCAAATATCTCTTTAGTCATAATAAAAAAATATCTAATTATCTCTTCATTCATAATGAAGAAACATCCAATGATGGATTAGATTCATAATCTAATACATTTACGCTTCCATTACGTTACTCTAATTCTTCCTCATTCTTGAGGAATCTATCCTTTAGTACTTCTTAAATGCTCAAGGACTCACTTGACAGTTGCCATGGTTCTGATCCTGGGCTTGCACTGATATCGTCTTGTACCTTTCTAGGTACAACTCATATCAATGTTTTCATACAATATGAAATACATAAATCACCTTTCTGCGTATGCATAAAGGATTCTATTTACGCATTATTTCTTTGGGAGTCAAAGGGTACGTTCCCTTTGAGAAGAGCTACCTTCTAGTCTCACTAGAGTTGTTCTTCTGATTGAAGTTTATCATCATATGAGAAACTCCCTAGAATCTTTTGTCTATTATTAGGGCTTGATACAATCCAATTATATCCTGAAATCTATCATTATAGATTTAGATCCCATGTTTATAGACTATGTCTCCCATAGACATTCTATCGTTATAGAAATGTTTAAAGTCATAACTTTAACGAAGAAGTATTCTTTTCATTTCCAAAATTAATATATCATATATTTGTATATATATTTTCAAATTTAGGAACATGATTAACTCCCACTAATCTTTTGTAAACCTAGTAAACAAAAGATTCATTTACATCTTTATGAGAAATCAAACAATTTGATATTTCTCTCATAAGATGCTTATAGCTCCCACTAGCTTGCTAAGATTCATGATGGATGGATCTCTACAACTTACATGTCTTATGATTCATAGTTTTAGACATATATTATCAAGACTATCTTAATAATGGTTTCGGAAACCCATATTATGTCCAAACATTGAATCATCATTTAGTTGTAGCTAGCAATCTTTGAATTAATTGAAACCAAGACTACGTCAAAGATGGTTTCTTCAAAGTCAACCAATCTCTTTGATTGTAGTCACCTTAAGCTACCAATTAGCTATAAAGGTTTCATTATTTCGGGTCAAATGGTACTTTACCATTTCCTTGAGTATATGTTGTATATACACTCAATGTAGTCATAAGGATTTTCATTCTTATTTCTTTCGAATTAAGAGGTGTAACTCAATGACATAGTCATAAAGTTCAAACCATTCAACTGAGACAGTTTATAAATCCTTCTCGACTACCTTGGAGCTTGTGGTATAGGAACTAGGTTGTTATATTTGTTGCTCACTATCTTGTCTCTCAAAGAACCCATTCTTTGAGTTCTATCCCTCGTTCATTTGCTCTATCTTAGGCAAATCCTAGTGTAGGATTACAATGAACTACCCAACAAACAACATTTGTTAGTTGGTTCATAGAAGTGATATCCAAATGTTAATTTAAGGATACCCACAAGATAATTCTTTAACAAATATTGCTTATTAGCACACAACCCCTAATCTTAACATGATTAAGATTTGTCTTTCTTTCCAACTACATCCTATGGAGTCATGAAAATTTTGGAAGATCTTCTAATTAAAAATCATATTGTCTTAGAAGTATATATCCTATATATGGGTAATTGATAACATCCAATGAACTAAATCTTATTCAAGTTCGTTCTTCTCTTAATGGAGAAATCCATTATCTTATGATGCTTCTTTCCTTGATATCTTTCAAGAAAACTGTTCTAAAGTGTTACCTTTCCTTGGATCAAATCTAAGAAGGTAAATACTTTAGACATCTTACTCATCAACTTACATTTCTTGAATTCTTTGAAACCTTTTGCAAAGTATTCGGACTTGTGTTTATTCAAAATAAACTATAGTCCAACTGAGAATGATCTTCGGTGAATGTCATACAACATGAGTAGTATTATGTTGTGGACAAGTGCCACTAACATCTAAGTGAATTAACCTCAACAACTTTGTGATTCTTTCTTCTTTCCAAAAGAATAAAGATTCGAACATTTCGGCTCTATACAATTTTAACAAGAAGGCATTGGATCCGGATCTTACGATCCAAAGCATCCATCTATGAGCAACTTGTAATTTATGTTTTAGAGGTATCACAACTTAGTTGGGATTAGTCACTACCTTGCAACCTTTTGGGTTTTAAGCATCGTTATATTCTAAACAGTTAACACTACCATATCATCTCTACTATAGAGATAATCAATTAGATTACAATAATCTAATCATTCATTAATAAAGAACAATGTTTTGTCAAACAAAACATTCATCCATCTCTTATAGTGACGGAATTAAGTTCCTTAAAATTGGAATGTAAAGAAAATCTTTGGTTTTTCCAATTTCTTTGGTAGTTCATATGAGGAAGTAAGTACGATCTGCTTTCGCAGAGATCTACATTTGTTTCGCGTTCTGAATGTGAAGTACTTTCTCTTCTCTCATTAATCTTCTACTTCTTATTAGCCACACTTTTACAACAATTGTAAAACATATTTACTAATACGGAATCATGCATTCAAGTAGAAGAACCAACTGTTTTGAACTATTCAAGAACAATTTACAAAACCTTCGAAATGTGTGTTCTTGACACTTGCAAGACATTTCTTGCAAATACCCCTTCCAATGTCCATCCTTTCATAAAGAAAGTTTGTTCCCTTGGAGTTATTTTGCTTTCTTCATTTGACTTCTCCTTTGACTACAATAGTCATGGTCCCTAAACTACCACTATCTCTCTTGAAACTTATTTCAATTGTGTTATACACATCAAACAATTTGGAGAGCGTGTGGTTATTGTTCACTATATAGTTTACAATAAACTTAGTGAACCATTTGGATAGGGACACAAAAGTGAAGTCCTTGCCTAGTTTCCGTCTCGTGAAGTGGTTTAACACTTCAACACTCAATGATTCAAAATCATCATAAGTCCATGTTGTTGGACTATTTTTGTCAACCAACCATTATGTTCTAAACATAATTACAAACTTTCAAGAGTTGTTCAAGGCAACTCTCATTTCTTCATATAACAATTTGTAAGTGAAGAATCATGGCACATAAAGTGTTCATGCCCTTGTGCTTACTTCTCAAGTTCTTTGTTCATTTAACAAAGAAACAAGCACTAGTGTTTGCATTAACTAAAGGTTGTTCAAAGCAACTCTTATTTCTTCATACAACAATTTGTAAGTGAAGAACTATAACACTAAAAGTGTCCTTGTCTTTATGCTAATCTTCGTAAGTTCCTTTGTTCATATAACGAAGGAATAAACATTGGTTGTTTGTGTTGTCCTCTTCATGATAGACTTATCTAACATGTTCTTCCAATGATACATTACCAATAGGAAGATTTTGAGGATGAGACTACTTAGGTACATATACAATCCATTTAAGACAATCTTTGTGATTGTGGTACCAAGTCCGGAAACTAAAGCATTCGGCTTTTCTTTGTCAAGTTTTGGATAGCGTTTGCAAAAATATTGGTAAATAAATACATAACGAATATAAATTGATTGATTTTAAGCCATTTGATCCAGGTCTTTAAATCAAATAGCATCACCCACTATTTTTGGAAAATTCCATATCCCTTATTGGAATTCGAGAGTTTTGGAGGAAACTCTTAGTAGGGTATGGGAGACTCACTATTACCAAGCCCACCTCACAATGATATGATGTTGGCTAGCATTAATAATAATGAGAGAGTATGATTACTCATTTGCATCTCTTGCAAGTACCCATCTTATTTGGCCTCTAGAGAATGAAGCCTCACAATGATATGATGTTGGCTCCATTGCACTTAATTAAGTCATTCCCACCATGCAAGTTCGAGTAGGAGTTCAAGAACAACCTCACAATGATATGATGTTGGCTATTCTCGTTGCCTACCTTCACAACATCATGTATGCATATAGAACTCCTCCTGAGTGTAAGCACGCACTTTGTACTCCCCCATGATAGGGTGAAGTCGGTGTACGAGTCACAAACGATTGGAGCCTACCACGGTGGAAGGCCACGAAAGAGTGTTCAAAGCACTTTCATGCTTTTCAACTTAATAATGGTTTGGTTGAGGGTTTTAAGTCTCATCACATATAAACATACATTTTAATCTTATTAAAACAATTTGGTCCTATTACAACTATTGGTCCATGTGATTGATTTAGTTGTACATGATACTCCCACTATGCTTTGTAAAACAATTTTTAAAGGAAGAGTGTATGGTACTACTAACATAAGGTTTGCATTCATTGATGGACTATATAGTTGCCTTAGGGCCTTAGGATGACTATGAACCTTTGATTAGATCCAACACGAGCCTAGTGTTGAATCTTGGTTTAGGGATGGTGATTGATTTTAGTTATGCGTTTAATCACATTAAGGCGTGTTTTTCCTATTGGGCGTTGGACCCAACTACTCCAATTTCATGCATATCAAATAAAACAAGAAAATGAGTACTTCAAAGTAAAGAAGAGCTTATGCTCTTTTACAACATTTGATCAAAACAAATTACTTTAAAGTAAAGAAGAGCTTATGCTCTTTTACAATATTTGATCATATCAAATTACAACCAAAATCTAATCTACACATTCCCATGGTTCAAACAAATTTGAGACGGCCTTTCATATAGCTCAATTATCGTAGGCTTGGGTTGATAATCACCCTTTAATTAATTAATGCTTTAACTAATTAAACTTGAATGCAACATTGTCATTTGGCTTTTGTAACCATAGAATTGATTTAAATGGAGCTAAATGAAATGAAAATCCAATTCTCATTTAAAGAGACAAAACCATTTTGTTCTCAACCTAATTTGGGCCAAAATGCAATAACCTCAACTTTTGGGCTATATTGCAAAACACAAACTTTTGAGCTCATTTTGTAAAAACACAAAAGTCCACTACTTCATGTAATTACAACTAGAACCCAAAAATTTCAACAAATTCAAAAACTTCATTAAAGGAACAAAACAATTTGTCCTTTAGTGATATTGGGTCTTTACGTAAAAACGTAAACTTTCGGGTCAAAGTACAAATACAAAAAATTATCAAAAACTTTATGTAATTGCATAAAAGCCCCAAAAGCACCCCACTTGTAGGGTGGCCGGTTTTGGTGAGAGTGAAGCCTTAAAATTTTGAAATTTTTTCAACAAAGTCATAAAGCCATGCAAGTGGAAATGGGTTGGTGGGAAACAAGTGTGTAAGAAAAAATATCAATTATGTACATAAATTCAAACACTCTATCAACATTTCAATCACCTTTTCAAATAAATGTCTTGTTGATAGAAAAGTCACACCAACCAGCACAAAACAAAGACTTTATGAAATCAACCAAAACTTTGAATCAAAACACCAAACTTTTTGTTCTTGGTAAGAACATCAAGAACAATGAAGAACATCCATGAAAACCCATAAGAGTTCCATGAACATTTTCACTCAATAAAACTCAAATTTTCACTACTCAAAATGGGGTTAACATCCAAGGGTACTTATGGGTTCCAAAAGTCACCTTAAAACACTTTTAACAAGACAACCATGAACCCAAAAAATCACCATTTGGATTTGGCCGAATTTCCCCAAAAGCATGGCACCAAATTTTAGCTCCAAAATTCATGCTCATATGAACTACATCTACAACATTTGAGATGACAAATTTTCTAACAAAATTTACATTCAAAGAAGCAAGAATAAAGCTTGTAACAATTACAACATTCAAATCAAAGACTATGAACTACAAAACCCAAAAGGATTCACCAACTACTAGACCTAGGCTCTGATACCACTTGAAGGAAATTTTGTGAAAAACATGTTCATTTGAGCAACATCTATAGCATGCAATTAACATTTAAAGGCGGAATCATGCTTGTATGCACTCAAAAACAAAACATTACCCATGAAATTCAAAGCCTAGTAGATGGGTCAACCAAGACTCAACTCAAAACAAAGTGAGTTGAGAAATTTATACCTTTGTTGATTCCTCTTTGCATAAGCAAAGGATAATCACCCAAGAGATAGGGCCTTCATTCCTTGCTTCTTAACTCCATGGATTTGGATGGAAGAATTGGTTTCTCCAAGTTCTCAAAGTTGAGAATCTCTAAGTCTCCACACCAAGGAAGGATTGATGAAGAAATGAGTGACCTAGAGGAAGTAAGATTGCTAGCTATGTTCCTCTAGAGTGGCCGGCCTCTTAGAGAGCAAAGAGAGCTTTTGTTCTCATCTTTTCTCCCAAAAGAAACCCTAATGAAGAAAAGGCTATAAAGTCATATTTATACCTATCTTCATTGGAGTGGCAAACTTGTAATAAGTCCAAAACCCACTCCTTTATCAATATGGCCGGCCATAGGGTGTTATTGGGCTATTTGGGCCTTTGTAAATATTTAGTCATTAAGTTCTCATACAACTTAAGTTAATGGGCTTGACGTTCGAAGCCCATTGGGCCTTGAGGCCCAAAACTAACCCGAGGTCTTTAACGAACTTTATTCGTTTGATTAATTAACATATTAATTAATCATTGCCATAAATAATTAAACCATTTAATTATCCTTACTCATCTCCGTTGTTTCTTCAATCTCTGCCTTACACGGTGTACGATCCATTAGGTTCCTTTTAGCAAGGCAGTGGGCAATTAGAACTCTTTCAAATCGATTGTGAATTGAAACTTACTTTCGATTCTCCCTTTAGTGATTATACACGTCTAGGGCTTCCACAAACCATGAGTGACCTTTAGCAGTATGTCATGGTTACCCAAGCTAATCAGAAGAGGTGGAGAACCTATTCAGTTTAGGATTACAATGCAATACGGTCTTTCTCTAATACAATACTCTTGACCACATTGTTTGGTTTGATAGTTTAATCATGTCTACTATCCAATGTGATTCATTTACTTATATGATTACCTTGAATGTGATTTGGAACGACTTCCTTAATCTCATTCATACTCTGGCCAGAGATTCTTAATCATATCATAGAGTATTATCCCTCAAACGGTTTGAAGGTTAGAGATCCCTTGTTGCACATTCACTTGCCTCCATGGCTAAGTGGCTTAACCCCAACTATGCCGTGGACACCCACTTATGGAGTGACTTTGACATAGTCAAAGATCAAGGAGCTAACCACAAGACAACTATGATGCCTCAGGTCAAAGGACTACTTTGCATTATCCCAACCATGAGTTCTCATGTGACATGAGTATGAGAACTCCTCGTTGATCGTGTTCAGTGAACTCATTCGCTATGGAGCACCTACATGCTTGCCTTGGTGTCAATCACACCAATGACTCGAGACCAGTCACTTTCCCTGAGCGAAAACACAACACGTACTGATCTTAACAGAATGTCAATGCCCAATTGGCAATCCTATGATCAGGAACGTTTAGGATATGTATACGAAAGAGAATGGTCTCATTAATCTAACTAGTTTAAATTACATTCTCCTAATTACATATTCCTTGGGCTTATCGTTTAAGCATATAACATTTATATGAGATGGCTTAAAACAATAATCTTTGCCCTTGATATTAAACTAGATTAGTTTAATATGTGAAATGTCCATAAAGTATCATCATATGATTGGTTTTAGGGCACATTTCCAACAGACTCTTCCTTGATTAAGTTGTTATTGTTCGTTGTATGCGCGTCTTTTTTTACACAAAAGTTCTCGTGTCACCTCCATGATTTTTTGGATTATTTTTGGTTCCACAAATGCCCCCACACCTACTGGGCTGCTCACAAGAAAGGGTAGTAGGTGTAGAGATCTCTAATAGCTTAGGGAAACATAAGATAGTTTCCTAATTTGATGCAGATTCCCAGTTTGACTTGGAATTAGATTCTTCTAGGAAAGAGAAATAAATTGCCATTAAACCCTACCTTAATTAGGGGATTAAATTAACTTTGGAGGGCAATTATTTATCCCTACAACAAAGAGATAAAGCTAGAGGATATTTGTTCCCTTTTCCCTAGCATTCTTCTTCGCTTGCCCGTGCAAATAATTGTTTTCCTTTGATTTCTTTGTCTTCTCTATTGCACCAAGGTAAGGAAAACATAATTTTCTTAGTCTTCTTCTTAGGTGGTGATGTTGTCGAGTAATCGTTAGGGTGGTATGGCACATCGGTTGGCAGGGTCTAGGAATTGGCTCGACATGGGCCTAGGAGGTAGTGTGGTAGGGACCACGGTTTGGGCCGCTCGACTTGGCTAGAGCCAGGGCAACTGTGCGGCTGGGGCTGCGACTTGAGGCGCTAGGGCGCAGTGTTGGGTGAGCTGTGTGGCTCAAGCCCTTTAGGATCTTGGACCTGACGTGTATCAAGTCAGTGTTTAAGAGAAATGAGGAGGTTGCGAGCCTCTTGGGCTGCTGGAATATTGGGCATGTAGGCCTCCTACCTGTTGGTCCGAGAAAGAAAATGAAGGAAAAGCCACCATAGGCTGAGCTCCCCTGCTGAGTACCGTGAATGGTGTTAGCTGTTTAGTCTTCTTCATTGGGAGAAAGGTGGGTTGCCGTTGGGGAAGAGATAAAGGAAATGGTAGAGGCATTGGCTTGTCCGATCACTATCGTAGAGCCCATTGCGAATGAAGGTGGAAAGAAGAGACCTTCCCCGCCTGCTTAAGAGATGCCCATTGAGAAAAAACTGAGGACTTCATCTGCTGCTCGTGAAGATGCGAAGAAGCTTGTGATTGACTTGACTTCTTCCAAGGGGAAGAAAGATAGGGTTGCTAGATATGAGCATATGACGCTTGCCATATTGTACATGGCTAGTACAATTGCTAATAAGATTGCTCAGCGTAGAGGTTCTGTCATGCCTTCAATGCCAAAGTCTATACTAAGACATCTGTTGGGAGCTAAGTCTGGTTCACCTTTGAAGATGATTGCTACTATAGAGCTATAGAGAGCAATAAGGTAGACTCTGCTGCTAAAGTGGTGCTTGGGCATATTCCTTTTGCTGCTGAGACTGGTTCGACTGCTGGGAAAGATAAGTCTGCTAGCGTGGGCAGTTATGAGAAGTCCACCAAGCCTGTTTCTGGAGAGTTTACTGAGATCTGTGCACTTTTGAAGTCTGATCTGTTTGAAGATATGGATGCTTGTGCCAAACTTGTTGATAACATCAAAGAGGCTGTTTGCCCAAGTTCCTTTGCGAAGCATATAACCCAACATAGAAGGACTGCTCTGCTTGCTATGCTGCAGAAAACGGAAATTTTGGCAGCTGAGTCTATGCTCCTTAACCAAGCAAAAACCAAGGCTGCCAAGGAGATGGCAACGATAATGGCAACTGATGCTTATTCTTTTGCCAAGAAGATCAAAATGTTGGAATCTGAGCTCGTCACTTTGAAAGGGTCTAATATATTTGCCCTCACTTCTCTACAGCTTGAGATCGCTTGCCAGGAGATCGTTGACTTGAAAACTAGGTTTGACGCGATCCAAGTTAAGTATGAAAGTGTATAGAAGGAAATTGGTCGTTACATACCTCAGATTCAAGGTCTTGAGTGTGATGTTTCAAGGCTTCGTTCTACTGCATTCGCAATGGATGAAGAGTTGATTGCTACTTGTAATCTAGTAATCAACTTCAAGAAGATTGTCGATATGATTGAACCCCAAGTGTTGGAACTCCAAGGCATGCTGAAAGTCTGAAGAATGAAGTGGATGAGTTGCAGTGCATTTGTGTTAGTTTGCTCGAGGGGTGCAAGTAACTGAATAGTGAGAAGGTTAGACTCGTGGCTTCGCTTGTTCAGTGGCAGGCCAAGTTCTACAAGGTGGGTTATGTAGATCATCTTTTTGGTAGGCTGTTTGACTTTGGGTTTGCTGAAAAAGACTTCGAGACCTTCTACCTTTACTTTCTAGGGTTCCATTGGTGAAGTAGTCGGAGAGGTCGGTGTCTAGGCTGGGGCAGCCGAGGGCAAGGGTGTGGTCATGAGATATCCAAGCTGCTGAAAAGTAGTCTTCTAGGTAGCCTTTAAGATTTTCTTTATTTTCCATGTTTCTTTTTGTTTTTCATGAACTCCGTTGGCCTTGCTATTTGTTTATCAATTTTGCTAGAAAATTTAATAAACTTGTTTCCTTTGCTTTTCTTCATCTTCGCTTCTTTTGTTTACTCCCAACCTTTGGCTTTTAGACCAGCAGTAGGAGTGCTACTTTTCTATTAAGTAGATAGGCCCACGTAGCCTATGTAGCTATAGATTTTGGTGTAGAACTTTTGCAAAGCTGTTAGCCATAGGGTCAACAGTTGAACACCTTACTTACAAAAGCAGGCGAGTCCGCATGACTACTTGGTTATTAGCTTTGGATTTTTTCAATCCTTTGAGCTGTGTGGTCTGCATCACAACATACTAAAGATTTATGGGGCATGCAATTTGCTAACCTTTCGTATCAAAAGTACGTGATTGTATGGAATTTCGTAGGCAAAGGTTCGGAATAACACTTTGCATTTTATGTAACCAATTCCATGGGTTGCGCAGCAAGTATCAAAACACTTTAGGAATCAGTGTAGATCTGAATGATCATTCTGTTCTTGGCAAACATAAAGCTTATCGACTATGTAGCATGTCGGCGGTGGATAGAGCTTTGTATATGCACGCTAACTGTTAACCTTTCACAAAAATGTGCGGTTGTATAAATTTAGCGCATCTAACTGCTCGAAGGGCAAGCCGTAGACAGTCTTTTGAAAACCGTAGGGTACCTTAGTGCACTTGGTAGCGGCTTTAGGGTTCTAGGGCAGCCATCTATAGGGCGTACTACATAATGTGCCTCATCTGTCTCTAAGGTCCGATTCCCCGTTAATTAGGCAAAAAGGCCAAAAATCCTTCAGTTAGCTTCATCATGCTTCTAGTTACACCAGGGCAGCCCAACCCATCCACGTTTGGATGTTTGGAGTGTATAGTTTACCTTCTCGAATCAAAGAGCAGACCCATATGGATGTCAAGGAATTAGTTTACCCCTCTCACACTGGAAAGCATGGTTGGTCCCTAGGGGGTACAATTCTTGCAATAAGTCCCAAAAAGTGAAGGAAATTTTTTGTCCTAGCTAAGAACAAGTAAGAACATTTGAATACATATGCATACTATTAACACTTTAAAGTATGCATGCATTCAAAAACAATTCATAAAACCCATGACTTTCAAAGCCTAGTATATGGTGAACCAATTAAACTCTTTAACAACATTAGAGAGAAGTAAAGATTTAGAGTTTCTTTACCCTTGAAGCTCATCCTTGTTTACACAAGGGATTCACCCAAGTGGAGGGCCTTCAAGTCACCTCCATGCTCCTTGGATATTCCTTGTGATTTTCCTCCTTTTAGTGCTCCTTTGCTTCTTGGAGGATTTGAGGATTTGTTCTCCAAAACACCAAATGTTTGATGTCTCTAAATCTCCACACCAAGGATGTATCTTGTGAAGGTAATATGGATGACTTAGGGAAGAAGAGATTGCTAGATGTCCCTCCCCTAAGTGGCCGGCCTCTTTAGAGAAAAATGAGAGAAAGTGTTTCACCCAATTTCTTTAAGAAAAACCCTAATGAGAAATAAAGCTATAAAGTTGATTTTATACTTCATTTCAAGTGAGTGGCAAACTTGTAATTAATCCAAGTTTGCTACCCTCACCTTTATGGCTGGCCTTACCTTTGTTATTGGGCTATTTGCCCATTTTGTTTTAGTTGTCATACAACTTAAACATAACGGGCATTGTGGACCAAAACGCTTTTGTGCCCCGAAGCCCAAAACCAACTTAAAAGCCCAATACGAACCTTTCGTAAAATTAATTAACTAATTAATTAATCTTGACCATTCTTCAATTAAACCATTTAATTGCTTATCCATTTCATTTAATTTCCTCACATACATCCTTACTCGGTGTACGATCCATTAGGTTCCAATTAGCGAGGTAGTGGGCGATTGTTACTCTTAACGATCGATTGTGAATTGAAACCACATTTCAATTCTCCCTTAATGATTAGTGTTTGCTAATCATTTAGGGCTTCCACAAACCATGAGTGACACCTAGCAGTATGTCATGGTTACCCAAGCTAAGTAGAAGTGGTTGGAGAACCTATCCAGTTACAACTACAATGCAATACGGTCCTTCTCTAATACAATACTCTTAATCACATTGTTTGAGTGATAGTTTGTTTCATGTCTACTATCCAATGTGATACTTATCTATATGATTCCCTTGAATATGATTTGGAACAAACTTCCTAAGTCATATTCATATGCTTTGGCCAAAGACTTTAGAATCATATCTTAGAGTATTCTCCTTCCACCATGGAAGGTTAGAGATCCCTTGTTGTGCATTCATATGCCTACACGACTAGATAGCTTGACCCCAACAATGCCGTGGACACTCCGAGGGAATGCCGTTGACATGATCAAAGATCAAGGACCTAACCATTAGACATCTATGATGCCTCAGGTCAAAGGACTACTTTGCATATTGCAACTTTCGAGTTCTTACATGACATGTATGTTCGAACTCCTTTTTGATCGTTGTTCAGTGTACTCGATTACTCTTTCGAGCACCTATGTGTTTGTCTTAGTGTCCAACACTAAATGACTTGAGACTAGTCATACTCACGCTTGAGCCAACATAACACATACTAACCTTAGCGGATTGTCAATACCCAATTGGCAATCCTATGGTTAGGAACGTTTTAGGAATGAACATAAGAGAATGGTCTCGATAATCTAACTCACTTAGATTACTTGTCTCTTAGATCAAATACATCCCTTGGATTCCCTTATTGCTTTAACACATGATACAATAAATAGTGATTAACAATAAGCTTTGCCCTTCATTAAACATATAAAAGTTTAATACATTAAGTATTCCAAAAAGCTATTACATCAAATGAGTGGCTTTGTGGGCATACTTCCAACAATCTCCCACTTACACTCAAAGCCATCCTCCCATGTATCTAATACCCATCCTTTCCATATGACGGTCAAGCTGGATTTGAGACATTGGCTTTGTCAGTGGATCTGCTACGTTATCGGCTGAAGCAACTTTGAGGATGTTTACTTTCCCCTCGGCAACATATTTTCTGATGATATTAAAGCGCCTGTCAAAATGCTTGTTCTTTTGATGAGCCCTGGGTTCCTTGGCTTGAGCTATCGCCCCACTATTATCACAGTACAAAGTTACTGGTGATGTAATGGTTGGAACCACTCCAAGTTCAGTGATGAACTTCTTCATCCAGAACGCTTCTTTGCCAGCTTCAGCTGCAGCGACATATTCAGCCTCTATTGTGGAATCAGCAATTACACTTTGTTTCTTGCTTTTCCAACTAACAGCCCCACCATTTAGAGTCAATACATATCCGGAGTTGGAACTCCTATCATCGATGTCAGATTGGAAATCTGCGTCTGTATAGGCTTCCACTCACAACTCTGCTGCTCCTCCATATACGAGGAACATGTCCTTAGTTCTTCTTAAGTACTTAAGGACCGTCTTGACAGCTGCCCAGTGTTTTGGTCCTGG
Source organism: Malus asiatica (assembly GCA_033882615.1). Lineage (NCBI taxonomy): Eukaryota > Viridiplantae > Streptophyta > Magnoliopsida > Rosales > Rosaceae > Malus > Malus asiatica. Next base: position 43,293,265 of record CM066503.1, on the reverse strand, counting down.
GTTAGATTGATATCGACTAGTAATGCTCACAGCATATGCGATATCAGGCCTTGTGTATATCATGGCATACATGAGACTTCCTATGGCGGAAGCATAAGGAATAGTATTCATTTGCCATATCTCTTCAGGAGTCTTAGGTTCCATGGACTTAGAAAGGTGAATTCCATGTCTAACAGGAAGAAAACCTTTCTTAGATTGTTCCATCTGGAACCTACTTAGCACCTTATCAATGTACATAGATTGGGATAATCCAATTAATTTTCTGGATCTATCACGATAGAGCTTTATCCCAAGTACATAAGATGCATCTCCTAAATCTTTCATGTGGAAGGTTTTGGACAACCACACTTTTAAAGAAGAAAGTATTGCAGTGTCATTCCCGAATAGTAATATGTCATCCACATATAACACTAGGAATACTACTGCTTCCCCAACGACCTTTTGGTAAACACAATTGTCGTCTTCGTTTTGAGTAAAACCAAACGTTTTGATTTCAGTGTCGAAACGAATGTTCCAGCTCCTGGAGGCTTGCTTAAGTCCATAAATGGACCTTTGAAGCTTGCATACCTTAGTCTTTTCAGACTTAGACATGAAACCTTCGGGTTGAGTCATATAGAGCTCTTCCTCTAGGTAGCCGTTCAGAAAGGCCATCTTCACGCCCATTTGCCAGATTTCATAATCATGGTACGCATCTATAGCAAGCAAAATCTGAATGGACTTAATCATGGTTACATGAGAGAAAGTTTCTTCATAGTCAATCCCTTCTCTTTGCCTGTAACCCTTGGCTACTAGTCTAGCCTTATAAGTCTCCACGTTCCCATCAACGCCTATCTTCCTCTTGAAGACCCATTTGTTTCCAACAGGTACAATACCTTCTAGAGGGTCTACAAGAGTCCAGACCTGATTTTGATACATGGAATCCATCTCGGATTTCATGGCCTCTTGCCATCTCTTTGAATCAATGTCGGACATTGCTTCATTGTAGCCCTTAGGGTCCTCCTTTGTGTCATTGTCACCTAGAAGGTGCTATTCCGCAAAGTCATTGTCTAAGCCATACCTCTTAGGTGGCTTACTAACCCGTTCAGATCTACGTGGAGCTAGGGGTTCAGGAACAGGGTTGTCAACTTGTCGAGTGCTTGTTTGTGGTTCATCATTAATCTCATTAATTTCCATCTCTTCGCTTATAGTTCATTTGAGAACAAATTGTTCCTCTTGAAACATAGCAGTTCTGGCGACAAAGACTTTCTGGTCGTCAGGATGGTAGAACTCATATCCCATAGTTTCTTTGGGATATCCCACAAAATAGCATCTTACTGATCTCGCTTCAAGCTTAGTAGCTTCAAGCTTCTTGACATATGCTTCACAACCCCAAATCTTAATGCGATTAAGACTTGGCTTTCTTCCATGCCATATCTCATAGGGCGTTTGTGAAACTGACTTGGAAGGTACTCTATTAAGCAAGTAAGCTGCTGTATATAGAGCATATCCCCAGAATGTTACTGGTAGATCAACGGAACTCATCATAGAATGAACCATGTTCATCAAGGTTCGATTTCTCCTTTCAGAAACTCCATTAAGTTGTGGAGTTCCCGGTGGAGTCCACTGTGATATTATTCCACACTCTTTGAGATAATCTAGGAACTCATTACTCAGATATTCACCCCTTCGATCTGATCTTAGGATCTTTATCTGTTTCCCAGTTTGCTTCTCAACTTCATTCTTGAATTCCTTGAACCTTTCAAAGGATTCTAACTTGTACTTCATAAGATACACATAGCCAAACCGAGAGTGATTGTCGGTGAATGTGATATAGTACGAGAAGCCTCATCTAGACGTAGTAGACATAGGTCCACATACGTCAGTGTGGATTAACCCTAGAATTTCAGTGGCACGCTCTCCTTTTCCAGTAAATGGAGATTTGGTCATTTTCCTTTTCAAGCAACATTCACAAGTACCCATCCGGTCATTACCTAATGGGCGGAAATATCCGTCTTTCGATATCTTGCGAATCTTATCAAGGTTCACATGTCCAAGTTTAAGATGCCACATCTTTTCTTGGTTAACTTCTTCTCTAGCCCTTTTGGGTTTTGAGGTATTCCCGCTTTCAATACAATGCATCCCACTATTCGTCTCTAGGTGAAAAAGTCCCTCTATCATATTACCATGAGAGATAATACGACCGTTCAAGTATAAGGTGCAACTCATTTTGTCAAACAATACTGAGTGCCCATCTCGTAAAAGCTTAGAGATAGAAATCAAATTCTTTATACATGAAGGAAAATATAAACAATTTTTAAGTTCCAGGACTTCCCCAGAGGGTAGTTTAAGCATGTAGGTGCCTATTGCTTTTGCAGAGATTTTAGTGTCGTTCCCAACTCGCACAACCATCTCCCCATTGCGCAGTGACCTGCTCCCTGCTAGTCCCTGCATCGTATTACAGATATGTTGACTAGCGCCTGAATCAAATATCCAGGAATTGGAGCTCACTGTAAAAGCACTCTCTATGACAGAAATAGTCCCTTCAAAAGTTCGTGTCATAAGGCTCGCAATGCGCACCTTGTATTTCTTCTTCCAACGTTCATCATTTCCACAATGAAAGCATGTTCCTTTGGATTTCTTTGCCTTCTTCTTATGTAACCTTTTCCTTGTTTTTGCATTCTCACTCCCACTGTCCATTTTGAAACCTTTTTCAAATTTACAGCACATGTCAATCATCTCGTTTAAATTATGATCGAATCTATTCACTTTATAGTTTACAATAAACTTAGTGAAATCATCCGAGAGAGATGCAAGGAAAAAGTCTTGGGCCATTTTCCCATCTATGGAAGTTCCTAAACTTTGAAGATCTTGAAAGATCCTTTCCATCTTTTGTCCATGTTTCTGTACTGATGTCCCCTTTGCCATTTTGGCATTCATTAGACTACAAACATTTGAGAATCGTACATTACTAGTCTCAATGTCATGCATATTATGCAAACTTTCAACCATGGCACAAGAAGTGTCCATGTGCTTATGTAGCTTCATAAGCTCCTCACTAAGTGAAGTAAGGATTAAGCATTTGGCTTGTAAATCATCCTCATAGTGTCTAACATAATTTTAACACTCCTCCTTTGAAGCTAGTTTCGTAGGAGGTACATGAGGAGGGGATTGCTTAAGCACATACAATATGTCTTTCACCTTTGAGACATTCTCAATGTGGCGATACCAAGCAAGGAATCGTTGGCCCCTAAGGCCCCTTTTGTCAAGTATAATGGTGGGTATAATTTTAGGCATGTCGTTAACTACATAACATAACAGAAATCGTATTAGATTGTTTGTTTTAAAACTATTTGATTGGGGCTTTGAATCAAATAGCACCACCCGCTATTTTTGGCAAATTCCACATCCCTCAATAGAATTCGAGAGTTATATTGAACTCTTAGCAGGGTATGGGAGACTCACCATTACCAAGCCCACCTCACGATGATACGATATTGGTTAGCAAAAATAATGATGAGAGAATAACGCTTTATTCATTTACAACTTTTGTAATTACCCATCCGTTTGGCCTCTAGAGAATGTTGCCTCACGATGATACGATATCGGCACCATTGCACTTAGTTAAGTCATTCCCACCATGCTTAGTTCGTGAAGGGGTTCAAGAATAGCCTTACAATGATATGATATTGGCCATCCTCGTTGCCTACACTCACCTCATCATATGTATATGGATTCCTCCTGGATGTAAGCACATACTTTGTACTTCCCCATGATAGGGTGAAGCCGGTGCATGAGTCACAAACGATTGGAACCCACCACGGTGGAAGGCCTACGAAGAGATGTTCAAAACATCTCTCGCTTATCAACTTAATATTTGTTTTGAGGGAGTAGTGTTGGGCTACTTCAAAATCATTTTAATCTTATTAAAAGAACTTTGGGCCTATCACAACCATTGGTCCAAGTTTAATATGAATTAGTAGTTTATAATACTCCCACTATTTCGATGAAACAAGCGAGACTATATGGAACTTCTAACGAATGCATTGCATCCTCATATGGACTATATAGTCATATTAGGTCTTAGGATGATTATGAACCGTTTAATTTGATCCAACACGAGCCTTGTGTTGGACCTTGGGTTTAAGGTAGATAGTTGTTGATTTTAGTTACGCGTTTAATCCAATTAAACCGTTATTTCCTATTAGGCGTTGGACCCAACTATTCCAATTTGCATACAATTAAACAAAAGGAATACATGAAATAATAATAAGGGCTTATGCCCTTTTACAACACAAATGATGGACTTATGTGTTGGAAGTATGCCCACAAAGCCACTCATTTGATGTAATAGCTTTTGGAATACTTATTGTATTGAACTTTTATATGTTTAATGGAAGGGCAAAGCTTATTGTTAATCACTATTTATTGTATCATGTGTTTAAGCAATAAGAGAATCCAAGGAATGTATTTTATCTAAGAGATAAGTAATCTAAGTAAGTTAGATTAACGAGACCTTTCTCTTATGTTCATTCCTAAAACGTTCCTAGCCATAGGATTGCCAATTGGGCATTGACAATCCGCTAAGGTTAGTATGTGTTATGTTGACTCAAACGTGAGTATGAACTAGTCTCAAGTCATTTGGTGTTGGACACTAAGACAAACACATAGGTGCTCGAAAGAGTAAACGAGTACACTGAACTACGATCAAAAGAGAGTTCGAACATACATGTCATGTATGAACTCTAAAGTTGCAATATGCAAAGTAGTCCTTTGACCTGAGGCATCATAGATGTCTAATGGTTAGGTCCTTGATCTTTGATCGTGTCAACGACATTCCCTCGGAGTGTCCAAGGCATGGTTGGGGTCAAGCTATCTAGTCATGTAGGCATATGAATGCACAACAAGGGATCTCTAACCTTCCATGGTGGAGGGAGAATACTCTAAGATATGATTCTAAAGTCTTTGGCCAAAGCAAATGAATATGACTTAGGAAGTTTGTTCCGAAACATATTCAAGGGAATCATATAGGAAAATATCACATTGGATAGTAGACATGAAACAAACTATCACTTAAACAATGTGATTAAGAGTATTGTATTAGAGAAGGACCGTATTGCATTGTGGTTGTAACTGGATAGGTTCTCCAACCAATTCTACTTAGCTTGGGTAACCATGACATACTGCTAGGTGTCACTCATGGTTTGTGGAAGCCCTAATGATTAGCAAACACTAATCATCAAAGGGAGAATTGAAATGTGGTTTCAATTCACAATCGATAGTTAAGAGTAACATCGCCCACTGCCTCGCTAATTGGAACCTAATGGATCGTACAACGAGTAAGGATGTATGTGAAGAAATTAAATGAAATGGATAAGCAATTAAATAGTTTAATTGAAGAATGGTCAAGAATAATTAATTTTACGAAAGGTTCGTATTGGGCTAATATGTTGATTTTGGGTTTCGGGGCCCAAAAGCGTTTTGGTCCAAAAGGCCCATTATGTTTAAGTTGTATGACAACTAAAATAAAATGGGCAATAAGCCCAACAACAATATGATGGCCGGCCATAAGGGTGAATGGTGAAAGCTTGCTTAATTGCAAGTTTGCCACTCACCAAAGAAAAAAAAAGGTTATAAAAACCACTTTATAGCTTTATTTCATTTAAGGGTTCTTCTTGTTGAAATTGGGTGAAACATTTTCTCTCTTTTTCTCTAAGAAGGCCGGCCACTAAGGGGAGGGACATCTAGCAATCTCTTCTTCCCTAAGTCATCCATATCATCTTCACAAGATACATCCTTGGTGAAGAGACTTAGAGACATCAAACTTTTGGTGTTTTGGAGAACTAATCCTCATTTCCTCAAATCATCAAAGGAGCACTAAAGGGAGGATAACACAAGGAGGATTCAAGGAGCTTGGAGGTGACTTGAAGGCCCTCCACTTGGGTGAATCCCTTGTGTAAACAAGGATGAGCTTCAAGGGTAAAGAAACTCTAAATCTACTTCTCTTTAATGTAGTTAATGTGTTTAATGGTTCACCATATACTAGGCTTTGAAAGTCATGGGTTTTATGAATTGTTTTTGAATGCATGCCTACTTTAAAGTGTTAATAGCTTGCATATGTATTCAAATGTTCATGCTTGTTCTTAGCTAGGACAAAAATTTTCCTTCATTATGTCCATTTACAACAAATTGAATTAATCAAATTACGTTCAAATCTACACTACCAAACCCAAACATTCATAATGTAAAGCGGCCAATCACATAGCTCAATTATCGAGGCCTTTGGTTCATAATCACCCTTTTCTTAATTAATCACATTAACTAAGTAAGCAACTTAAACAATTGGTTTTTGGATCCATAGAATTGATTTAAATGGAACTAAATGAAATGAAAATCCAATTCTCATTAAAGAGACAAAACAATTTTGTTCTCATTTTATTTGGGCCAAAAGGAAACTATGACCACAACAATTGGGCCATAATGCAAATACAAAAACTTTTGGGGTCACTTTGTAAAAACACAATAGTCCACAACTTCATGTAATTACAACTAGATCCCAAAATTTTATTAATGTAAAAACATCATTAAAGGATCAAAACAATTCGTCCTTTAGAGTTTTTGGGTCTTAACGTAAAAACGTAAACTTTTAGGCCAAAGTGCAAATACACAAAAGTATCAAAACTTTATGTAATTGCATAAAAGACCCCAAAAGTACCCCCACTAGGAGGTGGCCGGTTCTTAGAGTGTGAATGAGTGTGAAAGGGATTTTATGCAACTTGATTTTGGTGGGTGAGGTAAAGGTGAAATTGATGGTTTGTAAGAAAATGTTTTGTAAAACATTAATGAATTTTGTCAAACATTAAAGCCAATATTAATGCTTCACCAATAACTATCACCCATCAAAATTAAACCAAAACTTTATGAAAAAACATAAAACTTTTGAATCAAAACTTCAAACCCTTTTTGTTCTTGGCAAGAACTTCAAGAACATTGAAGAACACCTTGAAAACTCATAATAGTTCCATGAAAGTTTTCACTCACCAAAACTCAATTTTTCACCACTCAAAAGAGGGCTAATATCCTAGGGTACTTAGGGGTTCCAAAAGTCACCTTAAAACCATTTTAACAAGACAAACATGAACCCAAAAAATGACCCTTTGGATTTGGCTTAATTTCCCAAAATACATGGCACCAAATTTTAGTTCCAATATTCATGCTTAAATGAAATACATCTACAACAATTGAGATGCTAAATTTTCTAGCAAAATTTATATATTCAAAAGCAAGAACAAAGCTTGTAACATTTACAACATTTAAATCATAAATCATGAAAATGACAAAACCCAAAAGGATTCACCATAAACTAGGCCTAGGCTCTGGTACCACTTGAAGGAAAAATTTTGTCCTAGCTAAGAACAAGTAAGAACATTTGAATACATATGCATACTATTAACACTTTAAAGTAGGCATGCATTAAAAAACAATTCATAAAACCCATGACTTTCAAAGCCTAGTATATGGTGAACCAATTAAACTCTTTAACAACATTAAAGAGAAGTAAAGATTTAGAGTTTCTTTACCCTTGAAGCTCATCCTTGTTTACACAAGGGATTCACCCAAGTGGAGGGCCTTCAAGTCACCTCCAAGCTCCTTGGATATTCCTTGTGATTTTCCTCCTTTTAGTGCTCCTTTGCTTCTTGGAGGATTTGAGGATTTGTTCTCCAAAACACCAAATGTTTGATGTCTCTAAGTCTCCACACCAAGGATGTATCTTGTGAAGATAATATGGATGACTTAGGGAAGAAGAGATTGCTAGATGTCCCTCCCCTAAGTGGCCGGCCTCTTTAGAGAAAAATGAGAGAAAGTGTTTCACCCAATTTCTTTAAGAAAAACCCTAATGAGAAATAAAGCTATAAAATTGATTTTATACTTCATTTCAAGTGAGTGGCAAACTTGTAATTAATCCAAGTTTGCTACCCTCACCCTTATGGCCGGCCTTACCTTTGTTATTGGGCTATTTGCCCATTTTGTTTTAGTTGTCATACAACTTAAACATAATGGGCCTTGTGGACCAAAGCGCTTTTGTGCCCCGAAGCCCAAAACCAACTTAAAAGCCCAATACGAACCTTTCGTAAAATTAATTAACTAATTAATTAATCTTGACCATTCTTCAATTAAACCATTTAATTGCTTATCCATTTCATTTAATTTCCTCACATACATCCTTACTCGGTGTACGATCCATTAGGTTCCAATTAGCGAGGTAGTAGGCGATTGTTACTCTTAACGATCGATTGTGAATTGAAACCACATTTCAATTCTCCCTTAATGATTAGTGTTTGCTAATCATTTAGGGCTTCCACAAACCATGAGTGACACCTAGCAGTATGTCATGGTTACCCAAGCTAAGTAGAAGTGGTTGGAGAACCTATCCAGTTACAACTACAATGCAATACGGTCCTTCTCTAATACAATACTCTTAATCACATTGTTTGAGTGATAGTTTGTTTCATGTCTACTATCCAATGTGATACTTATCTATATGATTCCCTTGAATATGATTTGGAACAAACTTCCTAAGTCATATTCATATGCTTTGGCCAAAGACTTTAGATACATATCTTAGAGTATTCTCCTTCCACCATGGAAGGTTAGAGATCCCTTGTTGTGCATTCATATGCCTACACGACTAGATAGCTTGATCCCAACAATGCCGTGGACACTCCGAGGGAATGCCGTTGACATGATCAAAGATCAAGGACCGAACCATTAGACATCTATGATGCCTCAGGTCAAAGGACTACTTTGCATATTGCAACTTTCAAGTTCTTACATGACATGTATGTTCGAACTCCTTTTTTATCGTTGTTCAGTGTACTCGATTACTCTTTCGAGCACCTATGTGTTTGTCTTAGTGTCCAACACTAAATGACTTGAGACTAGTCATACTCACGCTTGAGTCAACATAACACATACTAACCTTAGCGGATTGTCAATTCCCAATTGGCAATCCTATGGTTAGGAACGTTTTAGGAATGAACATAAGAGAATGGTCTCAATAATCTAACTCACTTAGATCACTTGTCTCTTAGATCAAATACATCCCTTGGATTCCCTTATTGCTTAAACACATGATACAATAAATAGTGATTAACAATAAGCTTTGCCCTTCATTAAACATATAAAAGTTTAATACATTAAGTATTCCAAAAAGCTATTACATCAAATGAGTGGCTTTGTGGGCATACTTCCAACAAAAAGAGCGCGATCTTTAGTGAGAAGCATAAGTGATCAGTTGTTGTAGGCATACAGTCGAGCTAAGCTTTTGAATGACTTCTTTGATCTTCAAAGAAATGTATCAACTTTGCTGAAAGGCAGAAACTGCATAACAACTAGATAATCCTCAGTTTGCAAGGTCTTGTTCGTCAAACTGCTTGAGTCTTCGAACTTTGATAGGCCTAAATGAGATCTAGGTGGTGGTGACGAAATGCATAATTCATCGTTTTAGAGCCTTCACGTTGGTTGGTGATGAAGGCTTTTTTTAGGATCAAGTTTTAGGCTGGAACTACCAGATTCATCCTCTTACTGTAGCTGGAGATGATTTGTTGTTAGTAGCATACGACATGGGTAATAACCTTCTTACGTTCTTCCATTGTCAGGTTTAAGTTTATGGCTATCTTCTTTTTATTCTACTCAATGGTTGGTAGTAAAGTGTTAGTGCTCGGCACGATAACATTAGGAGGGATGATATGCTAAGGAGAAATGAGTTTTTCTAGTTGCTCATCGTTTGGTGGTGCGATACGCCCATAGAACACCGGGAAGTTCGTCTGGCAACTTTTCTTTCTTGTCTGATAAGGATTTCTTGAGGTAGTTAAGGATTGTCTTATTAGATGTCTCAGCCTACTTGTTGCCTCAGGGATACCTTGGTGTAGACATGTTGCTTGATGCCATATTTTTGGAAGAACTTTGCCTACAAATTGCAGGCCGTTGTCTGTGACGATAGCTTGATGGATGCCGAACCAACATAATGTTCCTCCATATGAAGCGCTCTATATTTGTATGAGTTGTGGTTGTCATGGGCTCTGCTTCCACCTATGTGGTGAAGTAGTAAGTTGCCATGATCATCATGCCTCTGCCCCTAGTAGCGGGGGGCAATGGCTTTACAAGGTTGATTGCCCACTACATGAACGACCAAGGACTCCTCTGCGAATGTAGTTCACTGGCAAGCAGTGCTGGTACCAGCTTGTAGCATTAGCAGCTGTCGTACTTTTTCACTAACTCCTTTGTAATTGGATGCATAGTTGCCAATAGTAGCATTAGTTAAGAGCTTTATGTGCTAAGGATTTTCTTCCAAAGTGATTTCCACAAACACCTTCATGGATTGAACTTAAAACCTTCATGTTGTCAGGAGGTGCTAGGTAGCGAATATGTGGTCGATGTAAGATTTTCGAACAAGAATGTCGTTCCACATGTAGTAGTGTGTTGCCTTCATTTAGAGCTTTCTCGACTCCAATCTTTTTATAGGGAGTGTTCCATTGACTAGATAGTCTATGATGGGATCTAGCCAGTTGAGAGTTGTACTAACCTATGACACCTCGGCTGTTGGCTCTGCCTCTATGCTTGGTTTTTCCAAATACTCCACTGGAATAGAACGTTTGAGTTAATAGTCAAGGGTAGAGCTTAAGCTGGCTAGCGCGTCCGTGTGGGCGTTGTCTGCCCACAGAACTTGAGTGAAGGTGTAAGTCTCAAACTCCTCAAGCTACTTTCGTACCTTCTTTTGGTATTGCGCCATCCTTGTATGCTTTGCTGTGTACTCCCCGGTAGTTTAGCTGGTGATTAGTTAAGAATTGGAATGAATTGCGAACTTTTTCACTGCCAATTCTTTCGTCATCCAGGGGCCTGTTGGTAAAGCCTTGTATTCTGCTCTGTCATTGGATGCTTTGAAGTCTAAAGAGTCGTGAACATAATTGGCGCGATGAGGAGTTGCGATGCTTGAGGTGAGGAGCCATGGAGTATGATTCTCATGGTCGGAAGCCATGATGCAAGATAAGCGTGACATGGAGTTATGGAGCTGGGGCCATGTTACGCACAGCCGGAGGTGATGCTCAATTATCGGTATTGAGCCACTCTAGAGCTGAGTTATAGAGCAGGGTCGGCTGGGGTCGTGTGACATGCAGTAGGAGGTAGTGCTCAACTGCCATTATAGGTTGCTTCTATGTAGAATCTTTTGAGGTGATGAGGACAAAACTTTCTTCTGAGTACGTCCTTCTAATGTTCGTCTACCCTTGATGTGCCTTTCGGACTGAGTTGGTGCGTTCTTTGAAAAACTTTGTGTTCGCTAGTGTCAGCACATTTATAAGTGCATCTGGATTGGGTGGAGTAGTGCATCATGAGAATGATTGAGTGCGTCTGAAGGTATAACTTAAGTTTTCGGGTTGCAACATTTGTCGCCAAAGTTAGCTTTTGAATTTTTAGTACCTGTTTTTCACATCAAAGAGAGCTTTTAAACTGTGGAATACAAGTAGTCGGGCCCCCAACTGTTCTCGTATGAGGGTAGAGCTTATTATTGTTTCAGATACCGCCAAACATATAAATAAGTTCTCAACTGCTTTCGTCTTGGACAGTAGGGAAGTGATGTTAGGTACTTTTTCAAGTCCTTGAATGCTTTCTCGCTCTCGCATCCTATTCATCTTGATGCTCTTTTTCCATCTAGTCCAGAAAAAGGCTTACGTCGATCAGTGGATCTCAAGGGTAAAGAAATATGTGCTCGGCGTCTTCTTAACCCATCTTCGGTTGAGGTAGAGTTGTCTTTCTGCACTTTAGTAGCCTCTACGGGGGTAAAAAACTTCTTCTTTAACTCCTTCAGTACTTGCACAGTGCATTGTCGAGATATGGCCTATTCAGACTTGATTTCTCCAACTCCTCCTCCCGGGATGTGGAACCAGATTTTTTGATACTTGACAGAGGTTACCACATCCAACTTTATCAAACAAGGTTGCCTATAATCCTATTGTAGGGAGACGGGTCACTTACTATAGTGAACGTCTGCTTTGAGACAACGAACGGTATTCTCACATCATGTGTAATGTTGCCAATAGCAGTCAAGGTGTGTCCATTGAATCCTGTAAGAACCTCCGCCTGGCATGTGATTGTACTTTCCAGGCCCATTTTATGAATTACTAAGAGCTGAAGTAGGTTGACTGCACTTTTGTTGTCAACCATCATTTTGTCGACTATAACATGGGCTAGTTGGACATATATCACTAGGGTGTCGTCATATGGGAAGTCGACGCCTTCGGCATCCTGCTCGGTGAAGCGAATGATGGGCCCAAGTTAGGTGTTAACATTCTGGATCTGAGAGACCAATAGAGCTTGCTGGATCTTCCTCTTCTTGGAATTGTTGGTGGCTCGAATTTGGCGAAGATGCCATTAATATGAATTGTCCAAGTATTTGTTGACCTTGCCATCTTTTACCAGCTTATCTAGGTAGTTCCTCCAAGTGTAGCAGTCATCGGTTGTGTGATTGGGACCTCAATGGAATGCGTAGTACTTGGTGTGATCCAACTTGGAGGTATCTCCCTTTAATTACTTTGGCAACCTGAACCATGGTTACTCTTGATGTCGTAGAGGATTTGGTGGATTGGGATCGAGAACTTTGTATAGTTATAGGGCGTCAGGCCTCATTTAGTCGAGGATTGGTCCTTGTGATTGGCCTCTGGCCTACTCTTGTTGTTGTACCGCTTCACATCCTCCTTCTTTTGAGTTACTACTGATTCTTTTTTTGGTTGCTTGGGTGCCTTGTCTACTCACAGAGACTTGTACCAAAGTGCATACTTCTCTGCCAGAGCAAATGACTATGCTAGAGTCAAATCTTCTCCCATGATTAATTCTCCAAATAGCGGGTGGTTTGCTGGGAGTCCTTTTTGGAAAGTTGCCCTAGCTATCAAGTTGTTGCATCCGACTATCTTCGCCTTATCTTCTTTGAACTTCTTCACATAATTGTGAAGTGACTCCTTTGGGTTCTTAATGTTGAACAAGTGGTCAAACTTCTTCTTGATCGAGCGATAGGATGAATATTCTTTGGTGAAATAAAAGAAAGATCATCGAAACTCTGGATGGACTATGGCAGCAGGGTGTGGAACCAATCTTGCACCTTGCCTTGCAAAGTAGTAGTGAATTTCTTGCACATGAGGGCATCGTTGTTCCGATAAAGGATCATTGCGTTGTGGTAGTGCTTTAGGTCCCTTTCTAGGTATCTATCATGTGAAATGTGGCATGTTGACCTTGAGTGGAGGCTCTGCCTACTCGATCTCCTCCATGAAAGGTAACCTGCTTATGTTGGTCATGCCTTATTCGTAACTTCGTTGGGCTAGAAGTCACGCAATTGTTCATTTATGAGCCTTTCTACTTTTTCTTGAGCTTGCCTTTGTTGGGGTAGTGGAGCTTCCAACTGCCCGCGATCGTGACCTGCTGGTCTAGGCTACTCTTACCTATGCTTGATTTGTCTATGTTGTGGCTGCAGTGCATGTGGTACATTCTAGTAGGCAAACGAGTTACTCACAAACTGCCGGTTAAACTTGAGCCATATTGAGTAACTACTTCTCTCCGTCCATCATGTTACTTACTTTGATATGAGATATAAGATGCTCCTTGCTACTTTGATATGAGATATAAGATGCTCCTTGCAGGGCTAGTTGCAAATGAACATTTTGCCTGGAAGGTTGTCCAAGTTAGTTATCTGAGTGTGGCCCCAATCATGAATGTATGCTCGTCCTTGGGCCTAATCGGGAGTGCATGCTCCTCCACTCGCTAAGACAAGAGTGTACATTATCTTGGGAGCCCAAACGGGAGTATACACTGCCAAAACGCTCGGTTCATGGCTGGTTAAGGGGCTGCTTGCCAGGACCCTGCTGGAGAGGTTCATCGTCTACCTTTGTCCTGCTTCTGGACACCTCGTATGGGGCACATTGCTTTTTGGTGTGCTGCAAAAGCTGATTCACCAAGGTCGTCTACTGAGCGAGGGCGCTTGTCAACTCTATAACTTGTCAGGACAAGTGTTGTTCACCATTTGGGGTGGAAGAGCTTGGACGGTCTGCGTCTTCTTGAATGGTGGAACTGAAATGGGCTTCAGGTACGAGATTAAAACCGGGATGGAACAAATCTGCGAAAAAATAAGGTGAAAATACCTCTGGTTCAATCGTCGATCCACAAATCTGAAGTCGAGACGCTTGAACCGGTCTTGGATCAGTTTGGGTTGCTAGGTGGGCCATGGTAGTGGACTAGGCCACATGCGTAGTGTTGGAAATGTGCCCTAAAACCAATCATATGATGATACTTTACGGACATTTGACATGTTAAACTAATCTAGTTTAATATCAAGGGCAAAGATTATTGTTTTAAGCCGTCTCATATAAATGTTATATGCTTAAACGATAAGTCCAAGGAATATGTAATTAGGAGAATGTAATTTAAACAAGTTAGATACATGAGACCATTCTCTTTCGTATACATATCCTAAACGTTCTTGATCATAGGATTGCCAATTGGGCATTGACAGTCCGTTAAGATCAGTACATGCTATGTCTTCTCTTAGGGAGAGTGACTAGTCTCGAGTCATTGGTGTAAGTAACACCAAGACAAGCATGTAGGTGCTCAATAGCGAATGAGTCCACTGAACACGATCAATGAGGAGTTCTCATACTCATGTCACATGAGAACTCATAGTTGGGATAATGCAAAGTAGTCATTTGACCTGAGGCATCATAGTTGTCATGTGGTTAGGTCCTTGATCTTTGATTATGTCAAAGTCACTCCGTCAGAGGGTGTCCACGACATAGTTGGGGTTAAGCCACTTAGCCATGGAGGCAATTAAATGCGCAACAAGGGATCTCTAACCTTCAAACCGTTTGATGGAGAATACTCTATGATATGATTAAGAATCTTTGGCCAGAGTATGAATGAGATTTAGGAAGTCATTCCAAATCACATTCAAGGTAATCATATAAGTAAATGAATCACATTGGATAGTCGACATGAATAAACTATCAAACCAAACAATGTGGTCAAGAGTATTGTATTAGAGAAAGACCGTATTGCATTGTAATCCTAAACTGAATAGGTTCTCCACCTCTTCTGATTAGCTTGGGTAACCATGACATACTGCTAAATGTCACTCATGGTTTGTGGAAGCCCTAAACGTGTATAATCACTAAAGGGAGAATTGAAAGTAAGTTTCAATTCACAATCGATTTGAAAGTGTTCTAATCGCCCACTGCCTCGCTAAAAGGAACCTAATGGATCGTACACCGTGTAAGGTAGAGATTGAAGAAACAATGGAGATGAGTAAGAATAATTAAATGGTTTAATTATTTATGGCAAGGATTAATTAATATGTTAATTAATCAAACGAATAAAGTTCGTTAAAAGACCACGGGTTAGTTTTGGGCCTTAAGGCCCAATGGGCTTCGAACGTCAAGCCCATTGACTTAAGTTGTATGACAACTTAATGAAAAATAACTCACAAAGGCCTTAAAAGCCCAATGAAACCCTATGGCCGACCATTTAGAGGAAGGGTAGTGAATTTGCTTTAATTACAAGTTTGCCACTCCAATGAATAAAGGTATAAATATGACTTTATAGCCAAAATTCATTTAGGGTTTCTTTTGGAGAAAATTGGAGACAACACAAAGCTCTCCTTTCTCTCTAAAGAGGCCAGCCACCCTTGGAGGGATTAGCTAGTAATATTTCTCCTCCAAGGTCACTCATCTTTTCTTCACATCTTACCTTGGTGTGGAGACTTAGAGGTTCTCTATTTTGAGAACTTGGAGAAACATATTCTTCCATCCAAATCCATGGATCTAAGAAGCAAGGAATGAAGGCCCTCTCCTTGGGTGATTAGCCTTTGCTTATGCAAAGAGGAATCTACAAAGGTATAAATTTCTCAACTCACTTTGATTTGCGTTGAGTCTTGGTTCACCAATCTACTAGGCTTTGAATTTCATGGTTAATGTTTTGTTTTTAAGTGTATACAAGCATGATTCCGCCTTTAATTGTTAATTGCATGCTATAGATGTTGCTTAAATGAACATGTTTTTCACAAAATTTCCTTCACTTAGGCTATCCTGAGTGTGCACGTGGGTGCTGGGCTTGTGCTGGCCTAGGGCCCACGAGTGACGGGCTCCATCTGCCATAGCTACTTAGGCCGTGTACTAAGTTATTGGGTGCAAGGCTTGGGCCTGCATTGCTGGGGCAATTACTTGGGCTGCCTTTGGCGCTTGGGCTTGCTGCTATAAAGTGGCATGGGCCTTGGCTTGTGGCTACCTTGCTGCTCTCTGCTCACCGTGGCCTTGCTGCTCGCTGCTTATCGTGGCCTCGTTTCCATAAAGCTGTCCTACTCCCCACTGCCACAACATTTGCCGTGGCTGCCAGTGTGGTGGTGCTCCATGGTGGCAAGGTTAGTTCTCTTGCCATCGCGTTAAGCCTCGCGGATCATCGTGGTGGGACAAAATCATGATCTCCATCATTTGATCCGAATATTTGAACGTAGAAAGTTCCATTCATCGTGGTTTCCGAATTTCCCGTCATTGTATGTTTCCCTTACATTTATTAAAAGAATTAAAAAAATTTAGGAATAAGAATGTATGAAAAATTTACGAACGAACGAGAAATGAGAAGCTTTGAATGCGAGAGTCTTCTTCGAGCGTGTAAATCAAGCTCTCAATGAAAGCATCAATTTGTGGATGCATATTTCCGCCATCTTCTCCTTTGATGAAAATGCACTTGTAAAATAATAACACCTAAGATTAAGGCCAAAAGTATCACGCGCCCATGATGATTCTTTTGTTGTTGGGGGGAGGGGGCTTTGGCCGAAGAATCTCTGATACCAAAGTTAAAATTCTGAAAAGAATGTATTTAGGAGTTGGTGGATAGCAAATGACTTTGCATTTTAGTGGGATGAGAGGGGTACTTATAGGAGGGTGGCCGGTCATATATGGTGGTAATTGGTGAATAATTGCAAGATATTATGTGAAATAATATATTGCAATTAACATAGCAATTATTCATAATTTAAATAGGAAGTTTTGGGAGTTACATTTTGAGTAAAATCAATAAGGGAGTGATTGGGAGTGATAAGAGGGATTTAAATAAATACAATATTGATCACCTTTGACTCTTCCTTAATTGAGCCGTTATTGTCCGTTGTATGTGCGTGAGAATCCCAATGTGCCTCGAAAATAATCTCATCTTTTTTATCCAAAAGTCCATGTGTCACCTCTATGATTCTTTGGATTATTTTTTGTTCCACAATCCAGTTTTTGCAAATTGCAGACTTCACCAAAATGAAATGCCTATGTGAGTCTTCTCGACTTTCGAAATGGACTTACCACCAGTTGTCCCCCTTTTTCTAAATAGAAAAAAAAAAACCTTGAGAGTTGAGTTGAAAGAGACAACACCATGTGTGACTAAGTGTGTTAATCTTCATGTGATGACTGTAACAGCCCGTCCCTAAAAATTATGGTTTTTATAATTTTTATACGTGAATGGACAAAAATGCCCCATGGGCAAAGCATGATTTTTTAAGGACATGTGTAACTCTCGTATCTTTTGTCATGATTATTGACATATTCGGATAGAGCTCGATGTTATGGATGCGTAGGCATAGGTAGAAGTAATTTTGGAGTTTCAGTTAAAGTTTCATGGAATTATGAACCCGAAAGTATTTGGAATAAATCATTATGTTAATTATCCTACACTATATTTTATTATTATTATTAAATGATTCTATGATATATGTTTGTGTGTGACTAGTGGAAAAAGGGGGAGAGGAGAAGATTGGGCGGAACTGCTCAATCTGAGGAGAGAAGAGGAGAGGGCTGCTACCTATCAGAAAGGAGGAAGATGGGAGGACGAATCAGGGAGGAATCAAGGAAGGAAAGGAGGAAGATGAGAGGCACCTAACCATGATCTCCTTCCCCTTGACCCGTTTTTGACCCGCGTAACTCGAACACCCGTGTGTTTTCCGATGGTTTTTCTCCAAATCTCCGACAATTTACAACCTCCCATCATCACTAAACATCACCCCAACATCCCATCGTTCCACTCTAGCCAAAATAGACATAAATTAGTTAAGATTTTGGGAAGATTGTACCATGGGTGTTGCAGCCCTCCTTGTTCGAATTCCCCCAAATCTGAAACTAATTGGATCAATTACTACCACCATTAGACTTCCCTAGAGGTATGGAAAAAAGCCCAATCAGTTGTAGGAGTGGCGGATCATCGAGAAGGAAGAATCGAAGCACACCCATACTTAGGGTTCCGACGGATTTTAGCAAAATTGGAGCTTTTCCCGACCAAATTGGCCTTGGCTGCAGGTATAAAGTTTGCTCTACTCTTTGAGATCTTTATTTCTGTAATTTTTGAGAATTTTTAGAAATATTTGAATTTTCCTGCGAGCCGAGGCTGCAGTGCGTGGCTAGGGGGCCGTCGATGTTATTCTTAGGCTAATTAGATGCCTTGAGTTCAGTTTTGATAGTTGTATGACGTAGGTTGATTGTTGAAATCTAAATTCTCTATGTTACGTTAATAGGTCATTATATGAATCGACGATCCGACCGTTGGATCGTCACCAAACTTTATTTTGTTATAGTACGTAATATTTGAGAACCATAAGAACTTACGGATAGGGAATCCGAAATACGGATCTTCCCGAATTGGATTTGTAAGTTCATAAAATAAAATGTTAACCACCACTTGGTTTTGGCAATTGGCAGAGATCCGACCATTGGATCGTCTCAAAACTTTAGTATGTTATTCTAGAAGTGTAATGTGGATCCTTGGAAGTTACAGATCAGAGATCTGATTTGTAGATCTTCTGGACCAAATTACCTAGATTCATGTGCGATGTAAGTTATGTATTGTATCAACGAGAACTCTAAGATATGATTTGATAATTGGCCGCAAGCGCCGATCATTTGTGACGCCTTGATGTTTGTGCTAGGAAGTTGTAGTGCGGACTCCAAGTGAGTGGATCTTTCCTTGCTTATCATATTTTTCATGATTGATAATTCTATAGATGCTTTTAAATAAAACTAAGAAATTTATGCCATGACATATATATATTTATATGCTATAAAATACTATGAGATGGTTGAGTTTAGATTTCATCGTGATATATCCATATGCGTATTACTATAAATGATTAATGCGAACTACGAATGGCTTGATCCCTATTTACGGTACGTAGATAGTCTAACGAGACATTAGATGCAGCCATATACGAAATGAGATTATATAATCGAGACAATAGCCTTGTTTAAGGAATTGAGCAATGTGAGGGATATTGGTGAAAAATGTGCGTTTTAACTTTATGTTTTGGTGATTAATAGTTAGTACACCGTATTATATAATTAGAAATACTATGAAATGTTTTTATTTTAGATTTCATCATGGCATATCCATACGTATATTCCTTGCACATAATTATTGTGAACGCTCTGAAGTGCAAAGGTGAACGCAGGACACACAGGTAAGTTCAAGTAATTATATGGTATTAGTTGAATTGATGGGGTTATGATATGACTACATTTATGTTTAAAACAACTCCGACACTGTCGTACATGTTGCAATAGTAGGCAACTCTAGCATTGTCGTACAAGTCGCTTATGAGTCGTACATGTTGTATTAGATGCATTCAAAGTTCATAAACCTGCACCTCGCTACAGGCTTGTGGCGTTGAAGGTGATGTTGGAAATATGCCCTGAAAGTCAATCTTTGGAAGAAACCTTTCAGGACAATGAATGTATGTATAGATGACTCTTATACATCAAAAGGCAAAGATACTAATTAGGACTATCTCAATAAACGATATATGTCCTAAATAGTGAATCCATGGACAATGGATCGATGTAAGAAGTAATCTAATGATGTTAGAATACAGAGACCTTGTTAACATAACCATCATGTCTAAAAAGGTTCCTGGTCATATGATTGTCAGAGGGATACTAACAATGCAAAGACCAGTACATACTATGTCCCCTTCAATTGGAAGGATGGAAAGTCTTATCCCATTCGTGTAGTGACACTAAGATAGGTATGTAGGTGCTCATTAAGGGAATGAGTTCACTGAACACAATCGAACGAGAGCACTTGCATGGAGGTCTACTCACATGTCAAGCAAGTAACTCTAATGGTTGGAATAATGTAAGTAGTCCTTTGACCTGAGGCATCATAGTTGCCTTGTGGTTAGGTGCTTGATCTTTGATTATGTCAAAGTCACTTCATCCGCGGGTGTCCACAGCATAGTTGGGGTTAAGCCACTTAGCCATGGAGGCAAGTAAATGCGCAACAAAGGATCTCTGATCCTCGTTATGAGAGGATGAATACTGTAAGATATGATTCGGGAATCTTCGGCTGAAGTATCGAGCGTGATAAAGGAAAGCGTTCCTATACGACTCAAATGAATCATATAACATGGAATAATTACATTAGGGGTTTGACATAATAAATCCATACCCTAATAGTGTGATTGAGAGTATTGTTTAGAGAAGGATCAAATTACATTGTAATTCCAACTGAATAGGTTCTCCGAACAAATTCTACATTAGCTTGGGTAGCCATGATATATGGTTAGATGTCACTCATGGCTTGTGAGTTCTTCTAGATGATTAAATGACTAGTCGTCAAAGAAGAAGGAGAATTAGAAGTAAGTTTTAATTCACTAAGTGATTGGATTAAATATAATCAATTGGATTGGTGCCAATCACCTCACTGCCTTGCTAATTAGAACCTAAAATGATTGTACACCGATACACTCTTGTAGTGAGACAACTAATGGATGATGGAAATAATTAATTGGATTAATTAAGTGTTGTGATTAATTAGAAATTCTAAAGAAATCATAAAAGCGATAAAAGATCGTTTTTGAGCTTAAAGAAAAGTTCGGGTTTATTTGGGCCCATTGAGCCTAAACCCATTGGGCTTTTATTCAAGCATAAGATGACTTGAAATGATAAAAGCCCAAAACCCAAACCAAACACAAAGGGCCGGCCAAAGAGAGGGAGAGAGAGAGAGTCAAGTTGTTGACTTGTTTCTTTGTCTTATAAAAGGAACTTTATAGCAAAAGTTTCATTAGGGTTTTTTGAGTGTTCAAAACAACAAGAGTTGAAAAAGAAAATATCTCTCCACACTCAAAGGGCCGGCCACCAAAGGGGGATTTAGCTAATCATCTTCTCACCCTTTTGGTTATTCCTTCATCCTTCTCACTACACTAGTGGGTGTGGATCTTTAGAGGTCTTCTACCTTGGAGACTAAAGGAGAACCAAGGAGCACTCATTCTAACAAAGTGGAGGAAGCAAGGAGGGAGGCTAGGCTCAAGGAGTTCAAGGAACAAAGGGCTTGGAGGTGGTCCATTCTTGGTCTAAAGTCTAGATCAAGAGGTATAGAACTAAACCTTCACTTTGTTCTTCACTAAAATGTTTTGATGCATCTTATATAAACCTATGCATCTTGAAGGCTATTTGCATGACTAAAGCTTTGATAAAATATGTTGATATGCTTCCGTTGCTTTCGTATATAAATTTTGAGTATATGCATGCTAGTCACTAGAAATCCCACATGAAATCTCATAATTCCCTTCAAGTGGTATCAAGAGCCAAAGGTTTATATTTGTTGTGTCCTTTTGGATTTTATGCATATGGGTTTTAATATGATGTATGACATATTATTTCTTCATTCAAAGTATGTTTATCTTTTGTTTTTCAAATGTTGAAAAATGTGAATCAAGAGTTGAAAAAGATATGCATGCAAAAAGGTGTTTTGGATGCATGAATGAAGATTGAGTTTTTGAACAAAATTTGGGGTTTTGTTCCATAGGGGAGGGCACGGTTTTGGGGGTGGTTTTGGCTTGTGTTTGTGTTTTATTGTAAACCACTCACACATCCTTTTAAAGCTAGAAAGTAGAGATCTTGTCACTTTTGGTTTTGGGTTTGAAAAATCACCAAGAATGTATAAATCTTGAAATAGTGTTCATGGTTTTGTTCTTGGTGTTCATGGTTTTGGTTTTGGTGAAAATGGTTTTGTTTTGTGTTCTTACTTCATTATTTGGTTTTAGATGGTATACTTACCATCCATAGCCTTCCCAAAAATTTAACAAATCCTAGACTTGACTAGGTGAATTTCCATCACCTTTTCTTAAAGTCCTTAAAGCCTAAGTCAAGTGACAAGTAAAATTTGGATTTTTTCTACATTATGTTGATTTAATGCTTTGTGTAAGAAACCTCCCATCCCCATTATGTGGTTGGCCTCCCTAGTGGATTTATCCACTTGTGGGGCTATTTTGTAATTTTTTGAAAAGTTGATATTTACTTTCAAGTATTTACGGTTTGACCCCTAACTTTTCATATTTGCATGATAGGCCTCTATCTAAAAAGTTAAAATATTTGATTTTAATTTTGTTAGTTGTTTAAACTCATAATAATATTATGCCCATATGCACTAAATCTAATTATTCATGTTGCATTCCATTTTATTATTTAATGTGATTAAGTAGTTAGAAAATGGTTGACTATGGACTTATGCCTTAAACGATAATTGAGCTATGAGAAAGGGCGCTAAACTCAAATTGTTTGAACCTTGGGAATATGTTTTAATTACTATTTCAATTGGACCTTGTCATGATAGACATTAATCTTTCTCTCCCTCTTAGTATATGTAATTTGTAGGAATTTGTACAAATCGGTTTGTAATTCTTATTACTTCTTAATCTCTTTCCATTAGTTGATTCCCTCTAGTACTAGACTAGAGTTTCTTTAACTATTGGTAAGGTGACATGATTAAAAGAGGGTTTTGACATGAGATTAAAGATTAATTGGGTCCAACGCCCTAATTAGCAATGAATGATTGTCTTTCATTTCTAATGGCTCAAAGAAAAATGTTTTAATTGGATTGAAAGCACGTAATTAAAACGACACAACCTTCCCTAGATCTTATTCAACAATGTTGGCTCGTTGTTGAATTAAACCAATGAGGCCATGGTCATCAAAAGAGCCTACGGTAACTATAAAGTCAAATTTCAAAGGAATGCAAAAACCATAGTAGTAGTAGTTACTTCCAATATTTGAAAAATTCGTTTTTGATATTGATTTGTTTTTCTCAAAACAAATAGTGGGAGTATCATACGCTACTAAACTATAATGAACACAATTAGTAGTTATATATATCTCCAATATTTTGAAAAATGTTTTGATATTGATTTGTTTTATGAAAACGAATAGTGGGGATATCATATGCTACTAATTTCATTAACTTTGGACTAGTAGTTATAATAGGACACCATTTATTTTAATGTGATTAAATAAATAAAATGATGAGACCTTAAAATCCCTCAACCAATAAACAATTTTAAGTTGAAAGCGGAGAGGTGCTATTGAACACTTCTTCGTGGCCTTCCACCATGGTAGGCTCCAATCGTTTATGACTTGTACACCGCCTTCACCCTATCATGGGGAAGTGCAAAGTGCATGCTTATACTCAGGAGGAGTCTATATAAACATTTGATGAGGTGAAGGTAGGCAACGAGTGTGGCCAACATCGTATCATCGTGAGGTCATACTTGAACCCCTATCTAAATCGGCATGGTGGGTCAAAACTTAACTAAGAGAAATGGTGCCAACTGTTGGAAATATGCCCTGAAAGTCAATCTTTGGAAGAAACCTTTCAGGACAAATGAATCGATGTATGGATGACTCTTATACATCGAATGGCAAAGATACTAATCAGGACTATCTCAATAAACGATATATGTCCTAATTAATGAATCCATGGACAATGGATCGATTGAAGAAGTAATCTAATGATGTTAGACTACAGAGACCTTCTTCACATAACCATTATGTCCAAAAGGTTCCTGGTCATTGGATTGTCGGAGGGACACTGACAATGCTTAGACCGGTACATACTGTGTCCGCTTCATATGGAAGAATGGAAAGTCTCATCCCATTTGTGTATTGACACTAAGACAAGTATGTAGGTGCTCATTAAGGGAATGAGTTCACTGAACACAATCGAACGAGAGTACTTGCATGAAGGTCTACTCACATGTCAAGCAAGTAACTCAAATGGTTGGAATAATGTAAGTAGTCCTTTGACCTGAGGCATCGTCGTTGTCTTGTGGTTAAGTACTTAATCTTTGATTATGTCAAACGTCACTCTATCAGAATGTCAATGGCATAGTCGGGGTTAAGCCACTTAGTCATGAAGGCAAGTGAATGCGCAACAAGGAATCTCTAATCCTCGATAAGAGAGGAAGAATACTCTAAGATATGATTCGGGAATCTTCAGCCGAAGTATCGAGCGTAATAAAGGAAAGCGTTCCTATACGACTTAATAGAATCATATAAGAAGGAATAATCACATTAGGGGTTTGACATAAAATATCCATACCCTAGTAATGTGATTGAGAGTATTGTTTTAGAGAAGGATCGAATTACATTGTAATTCCAACTGAATAGGTTCTCCGAACAACTTCTACATTAGCTTGGGTAGCTATGACATATGGTTAGATGTCACTCATAGCTTGTGAGTTTTCTAGATGATTAAATGTAGTCATCAAAGAAGAAAGGTGAATTAAAATGAAGTTTTAATTCACTAAGTGATTGAATTAAATATAATCAATTGGATTGAAGCCAATCACCTCACTGCCTTGCTAATTAGAACCTAAAATGATTGTACACCGATACACTCTTGTAGTGAGTAATTAATGGATGATGGAAATAATTAATTGGATTAATTAAATGTTGTGATTAATTTAGAAAGTCTAAAGAAATCATAAAAGCGATAAAAGATCGTTTTGGGCTTAAAGAAACGTTCGGGTTTAATTGGGCCCATTGGGCCTAAACCCATTGGGCTTTTATTCAAGCATAGGATGACTTGAAATAATAAAAGCCCAAAGCCCAAACCAAACACTAAAGGGCCGGCCACTTAATAGGTTTGGGAGAGATATTTAGTCAAGTTGTTGACTAGGTTTCTTTTTGTCTATATAAGGAACTTTATAGCACAAAGTTCATTAGGGTTTTTGTGTGTTTAAAACAACAAAGAGGCAAAAGAAATATCTCTCTAAAACACTACAAAGGCCGGCCACCTTGGGGTGATTTTACTAACAAATCTTTCACCCTTTTGGTTATTCCTCCATCCATCTCACTACACTAGTGGGTGTGGATATTTAGAGGTCTTCTCCTTTGGAGACTAAAGGAGAACCTTGGAGCACTCTTACTAAAAAAGTGGAGGAGGCAAGGAGGGAGGCTAGGCTCAAGGACTTCAAGGAGCAAAGGGCTTGGAGGTGGTCCATCCTTGGTCTAAAATCAAGATCAAGAGGTATACATCTATTCCTTGACTTTGTTCTTAAGTTAAATGTTTTAGATGCATTATATATAAACCTATGAACCTTGAAGGGGATTTGTATGACTAGAACTTTGATAATATGTGTTACATGCTTCCGTTGCTTATGTATATAAATTTTGAATTGTATATGCATGCTAGTCATTTCGAAATCCCATGTGTTAAACTCATAATAATCCGTTCAAATGGTATCAGAGCCAAAGGTTTATGTATAATGTGTCCTTTTGGATTTTATGCATATGGGTATTAATATTATGCATGACATAATTATTGCTTCATTCAAAATAAGTTTATCTTTTGTTTTTCAATAGTTGAAAAATGTTAGTCAAAAGTTGAGAAAGATATGTATGCAAAAGAGGTTTTGTATGCATGAATGAAAATTGAGTTTTGAACTAGTTTGACATATTATTTCTGCATTTAAAGTATGTTTATCTTTTGTTTTTCAATGGTTGAAAAATATAAATCAATAGTTGAAAAAGATATGCATGTAAAAGGGTGTTTTGTATGCATGAATGAAGAATAAGTTTTGAACAAAATTTTGGGGTTTTGAACCAAAAGGGAGGGCACGGTTTTGGGGGTGGTTTTGGGTTGTGTTTGTGTTTTATTGTAAACCACTCACACATCCTTTTAAAGCTAGAAAAAGAGTTCTTGTCACTTTTGTTTTTGGGTTTGAAAAATCACCAAGAATATACAAATCTTGAAAATGTGTTCATGGTTTTGTTCTTGGTGTTCATGGTTTGGTTTTAGGTGAAAATGGTTTTATTTGGTTTTCATGCATTGTTTTGTGGTTTTGGATGATGTTCTTACCATCCATAAACATATCATATATTTATAAAACCCTAGACTTGACTAGGAGGATTTCCATCACCCTTTTCACTAAAGTCTTCATAGCTAAACCAAGTGACAAGCAAAATTTAATTTTTTTCTACATAATGTGGTTTTTGATGCATGTTGTGTAAGAGTGTGTAAGGAACCTCCCATCCCCTTAATGTGGCCGGCCTCCCTAGTGGATTTATCCACTTGTGGGGCTATTTTGTAATCTTTGAAAAGTTGATATGTTATACTTTCAGGTATTTACATTTTTACCCCTAACTTTTCTTATTTGCATTTAGGCCCCTACTAACTAGAAAGTTAAAATATTTGATTTTAATTTTGTTAGTTGTTTAAACTCATAATTATATTCTGCCCATATGCACTAAATCTAAATGTTCATGTTGCATTCCATTTAATTATTTAAATGTGTTTAAGTAGTTAGAAAATGGGTGACTATGGACTTATGCCTTAAACGATAATTGAGCTATAAGATAAGGCGCCAAAATCAAATTGTTTGAACCTTGGGAATGTGTTTTAATTACTGTTTAATTGGACCTTGTCACGTTTGACATTAATCTATCTCTCCCCTTTTAGTATATGTAATTTATAGGAATTTGTACAAATCGGTTTGTAATTCTTATTACTTCTTAATCTCTATTTGTTAGTTGATTCCCTCTAGTGCTAGACTAGAGTTTCTTTAACTATTGGTAAGAAGACATAATTAAAAGAGGGTTTTGACATGAGATTAAAGATTAAATGGGTCCAATGCCCTAATTAGCAATGAATGATTGTCTTTCATTTCTAATGGCTCAATGAAAATGTTTTAATTGGATTGATAAGCACGTAATTAAATTGACACAACCTCCCCGAGTTTATATTCAACAATGTTGGCTCGTTGTTGCAATAACCTAATAAGTCCATGGTCATCCAAGAGCCTAAGATAACTATAAAGTCCAATTTCAAAGGAATGCAAAAACCTTAGTAGTAGTAGTTACTTCCAATATTTGAAAAATTCGTTTTTGATATTGATTTGTTTTTTCTTAAAACAAATAGTGGGAGTATCATACGCTACTAAAAAATAATGAATACAATTAGTAGTTATATATATCTCCAATATTTTGAAAAATGTTTTGATATTGATTTGTTTTATGAAAACGAATAGTGGGGATATTATATACTACTAATTTCATTAACTTTGGACTAGTAGTTATATTAGGACAATTTATTTGAATATGATTAAAATAAATAAAATTGATGAGACCTTAAAATCCCTCAACCAACCAACAATATTAAGTTGAAAGCATAAGAGTGCTTAGAACACTTTTTCGTGGCCTTCCACCATGGTAGGCTCCAAGCGTTTATGACTTGTACACCGCCTTCACCCTATCATGGGGAAGTTCAAAGTGCATGCTTATATTCAGGAGGAGTTTATTTAAAACATTTGATGAGGTTAAGGTAGGCAACGAGTGTGGCCAACATCGTATCATCGTGAGGTCATACTTGAACCCCTAGCTAAACCGGCATGGTGGGAAAGAACTTAACTAAGAGAAATGATGCCAACATCGTATCATCGTGAGGCATTATTTTCTAGAGGCCAAAAGGATGGGTAATCACAAGAGGTTGTTGTGAATGGGTAAGTGTACCCTCTCATTATTATTGTTGCTAGCCGACATCGTATCATCGTAAGGTGGGCTTGGTAATAGTGAGCCTCCCATAACCCGCTAGGAGCTTTCTTTGAAATCTCCCAGATTCCATCTTGAGGGATATGGAATTTGCCAAAAATGGTGGGTGGTGTCATTCGGTTTAAAGACCCGAATCGTTTGACTTAATCAACAATCAAACTAATTATTTTATTGTTTATGTATTTAGATATGGTTGGAAGCACACTCGCGAAAATACTCGACAAACATTGCCTAGAGGGGCACAATTTCCCATCATGGTATCGTAATGTCAAGATTCTCCTAACATTGGAGAAGATTGTTTACGTACTAGACAAGGCTCCACCTCACATACCTCTCGGCCCTGAGGCTACTGAGGATGAACGTGCTAAGTTTGACAAGCACGTTGAGGATGACACACAAGCCAAGTGCTATCTGTTGGCTTCCATGAATGAGGAGCTATTGAGACAGCACGAGGGCATGGACAGTGCATCTTCCATCATACTCCATCTTACGGAGTTATATGGTGAAGGGATGCGCAACCGTCGCTTTAGCACTGTTTGTGAACTTGTGAAGACCAAGATGGTCAAAGGGGCTCCAGTACATCAACATGTACTGAAGATGATAGGATTCATTGAACAATTGGAGAACCTAGGTACTCCACTTGACGGGGAATTGGCCCAGGACTTCATATTGGCTTCTCTTTCTGATTCATTTTCGCAATTTGTAATGAACTACAATATGAATAAGATGGATAGTACTCTCTCTGAGTTACTAAACATGTTAGTAACTGCCAAGAAGACTATGAAGAAAGAGAACGTTGTAGGGACTGCTGCAGTAGCCTACAACAAGCCATCCTCTTCCAAGGCTAAGCCGCAAGGCAAAGGCAAAGGGAAGGAGAAGAAGTCCCCCACTCCTAAGCCGAAAGGAGGAGTGAGGAAAAAGAAGGCAATGGAGCCCAAGGGGACTTGCCACCACTGTGGAAAGGAGGGGCATTGGAAGAGGAATTGCAGGTTATACCTTGCAACTCTTAAGGACAAGCCACAAGGTATGGTTTATGATCTTATCTTCAATTCTAAATGTTAGATCTTCTAAATATTTATATTTGATATAAAGGGCTAATCACTTGTATAATTGTATATAGGTGGAAGAGCCAAGTAGGAAAGGAACAAGCAAGGAAAATGTGGAGAAGGGTTCGGCCACTATTTTTTTGCTTACTACTTAGGAAGTTTGTTAGGCATTTAAAGATTGTCTTTAAACTTTCTTATTTTGTTAAGAACTTATTATGTGGCTTCATATGATGGAAGATCACTATTAGTGCCTAAATGTATAAAGGTATATATATTAGTCTCTAAATGTATAGAGCTAATACTTTTTGTATTAAACATTATATGAATGTTTGAATTATCATATTAATGTAATGTGATGTATACCTTTTAATATACTATTTCCTTAAAGTAGTGTTATGAATTTGATATGATATTAACTAGCACTCAAATTAACCCTCTTTTTATCAATTGTAGTATGGAATGTAAGTAGGGATCGTTCTAGACCAGGGATTAGGAGGGATTGCTAAATCACTTGAAAACTGACTCAAATACGTAAAAACAAGTTTAAAACACTAAACTAGACTCAAAAAATGCAAAACTAAACTTTAAAACACCAAAACAAACCAAAAGACTCAAAGTAACACAAAAACACTCAAAACTGCCTTTAAACCACTTTCTGGGCAGTTTTGGACTCTAAACAAGATTTGGACAAAATTTGGGTTTAACTTGACTCAAAACACTTAAAAACACAAACTAACACACTTTCTAACTAATTTGACACTTGAAAACAAAGGGGGATTGGGTTTTTACGAAATTGAAACTAAAACATAAACTTGTAAATCAAAACAGAATTTAAAACGAATTTGGCTTAAAACAATGGATGGAAGGCTAGCTAAGGGGTTCATCTCCACACATGTTATACTTGCATACAAAACGATTTCCAATTGCTTTTCAATAAACCATGAATTCTCAACGCCCCAAGTTAATTAGGTCCGCTTAAATTAACCTTCAGATTTTCCTAACGTTATTGAATTGGATGATTGCATACGACAACCCAAAGCATTCCCCACAAGTCCCCTACATGATTGCATAATAGAGATACAAGCAAGAATCATTAAGTTCTACGAAAACCATAAGCATTGACGAAGCACTTGTTACTATGATTGCATGAAACTTATGCCAAGAATTTACTTAACGCGATTGAGATCATCAACCTTTACTACTTGTGAATATAATTCAATAACGATTAGGTGAAATTTCCTTATATCCTAGCATTCAATTTATGCATGATAATTAAGCGTGCACTCTCAACCAACACACACAAATCAATGTAATTCACATAGATAAGTAAATTGAATTCACAACTAATGAAACGCAATTAGAAGTAATCAAATCATATCGCAAGCATAAACATGTATTTCGAATCCCCCCTAGCCAAGGGGGGGTTTAGTTCCTCATATGCACAAAACAAAGAGAAGTGAATTTAAACATTGAAATCAAAGGAAAAGAAACACCTAGAAATTCCAGCGACGCGAACTTGAATTGCATGAACTTCCGAGCTTCCTTCCCCTCCTCCTTGGTGCGGCAAAGAGTCTAGGGACAGGTTTAGGGCCTTAGGTGTATGGATGAATGGTTATGGATGGATGTAGTAGTGTTTAGGGGATGGGGATGGTGCGGCTAAGGTGTGGAGACAGGTTTGGGCGAATTTCTGAATTTGTGGAATGAATGAATGTGTATGAGAGGTGCTGATCTGATTTAGGGGTTAATATGAGTATATATAGGCACTTAAAACCCTAGGGGAATCAGATATGGACTTGAATAACCCAAATCCACAAGGAATTAGGTTAAAACAATCAGAAATCCTAAGGGATAAGGAACAATGGTGCGGCAGGAATGTAGGGATATGGATAGGCCTTCTAGAATGCCTTGCAAGGCAAGGAATTAGAAGCTAAGGTGCGGCACCAATGTAAGGATTAGGGATAGGGCTTCTAGAAAGCCCCAAAACTGATAGGAAATGCAAGAACTCACGGCAAGGAGGGAAACTCATCTAGAAACTTCTCATTTGTGTCCTACAACACTTAGGAGTCCTCTTTGCATTAGGAAAACATGTCTCAATCCTCTCTTGACTTGGAATTCTTCTCCTTCTTCATCTTGGAAACCTTTCCTTCTTGGACTTGGAAATCTTCTTTGTTGCTGAAACTTGATGCCATTCGGATTTAACTTTCCTACTTCGAGTAGGAAACCTTGTTTGAGTAGGAATCTTCATTCTTCTAGGAATCCATCTCCAACTAGGAATCCCTCGTTGATTAGGAATCCTTCGTTGACTAGGATTTCATCTTTTAATTAGGCGCTTTCCTACTTCGACTAGGAAACCTTGTTCAAGTAGGAAACATCATCTTCAAATCTTCAATTTCGTCCATCCTCTTGGCTCCAAGCATATGATGTCCATTCCAAGCTCTAATTTGCTCCAAAAGGCTCCAAAATGCTTCCCTTTGCATACTTTGCCCTTAAAACCTGAAAACACATAAAACTAGCTTAAAAGACTACTTTACTAAGGAAAAACACTATAAATGCACAAGAACAAGCTAAACTAAGGCGCATAAATATGCTCCTATCAAATCCCCCCACACTGAGCTTTTGCTAGCCCTCGAGCAAAACAAAATGAAACAAAAGAAACAAAAGCGAAATAATACAAGTAAAACATAACCTAAACCTTCCAACGATTGCCTCAGGGATTTCCAATGCACACGACATGTTAAAGATCATCATTCCCACAGTTTTTAGCCATCTTTACACTTAAGCACATACTTAATCATAGTCACTACTTACTAGTTCACATTTAACCAATTAAAACATGATTTTGAATGTAGTAACATGCCTTAGAGAATTTCCTCAATTCCTTACTAGATATGCACTCAATTTTCACACAGATTTTCTGACTACACACCCTATACTAGTTATATGTGAGAAGATAGATGTAAATATGAAAACGAATGCTCACATAAATGTATGACAAAGAAAGCACTTTTCGGAGTTAAAAAGCATGTTTATCAATATGATCTCATGAATGGAATGCTACTACTTAGATGCGAGAACCAATGACACCATATGCTCAAACCAATTTCAAACTCCACAAATTGAAATGCACAACACTCAAGATTAAAGTCAAGGGTTGTAACGGGGCTTAAGGTATTGGCTAACAAAAACGGATATAGAAAACAAACGTTCTTTAAAACAATAGTAAGCAAAGTATGGAAATCGAAACGCAAAATTCACTTTAGAGTGCATGAATCAACTTTTCAACACAAAGGGAAGACTCAAACAATCAATTAGGGCCGGATGCAACTCTTTGGACCCTTTCTTCAACAAACAACACTTTGGAACGCTTTTCAACTATTTTGCATGCTTTTCACATCTTTTCTTTTTTTCTTTCTTTTTCTCATTTTTTTCTTCTTTCTTCTTCTTTGCCGTGCCTCATTCAAGACTTTGGCACATCCCCATATTACTAATCCTTTCCCCACACTTGTTTTCCGCAATACATTGATCAAATGGAATTCATCTTGCGTTATGCTTTACTACGTTTTAAGAACAATGGATGGTCCTAATCTAGGCTAGGTGAGGATAATGTGGTTAACAAAGAAAATAGGCTAAACAAGGCTCAACGGGGTTAAAACCTACAAAACATAATGGAATAGGGATATACGGCTTTTTGGCTATGGTGGACACTACACAACTTAATCTTGAATATGTATATGCAAATCAATGACATGTTTTGAATGAAATGGGCATGAGTTCTAGTGTTTGGTTCTAAGTGATGAAACGCCTTCTAAGTAGCAACCAAGCAAAGAATAATGAGATCATGCAACGACTTTAGAAAACAAAGAATGCACAGATTTTAACTCTCCAAATAAACATTTAGGCTCAAGTCTCACAAGGTTGTAGCGTTAGTTTGAGTTACTTCCTTCAAGCATGTTACAAAAACTGATTTTTTTTCTTTATGATTACATGTGAATTCATAAGTTATAACCACAACCAAGCATAAACCAAAGAGTAAATCAAACTTTTATCCATGTTAATCATTCTCTTTAACAGTCATGCAATTACAAACCGAATCCTCATCATTGTGTTGGGAGGTACCCTAAGCACAAACAAACACACAAAAACAACTTAAAAACAACTCTTTTTGGGTTTTCAAAACAATTTTTTCAATTTTTTCTGAGATTTTTGGATTTTTAAAACAACATATACTAAAACACATCAAAACAGCCTAAAAACACCTAAAAACAGCAAGGAACAACATTTGAAATTATGGGTGATAAAACCCTACGAATTTGCTTCAAAAACACTTTGGTTACCCCCCCACACTTAAATCAAACATTGTCCTCAATGTTTCAAGCATAGACTCACACAAATAACAAACAAACAAACAAAACAACATCTAACAACCTAACATGGCAGAAACGAAATCAACACAAAGAGAAGAGTTTAGGAACGCAAATCTGGAATTGGAGTGCTTTCTCGGTCTTCCTTTGTTGAATGCATGGGTTGCCTCCCACGTAGCGCTTGCTTTAACGTCGTACAGCCGGACGAAGACCTCATTCACTCCTTACTAGGGCCCACGGCATCCAAGGGTATGTCATCCACGGCATGCTCCACAAAGGTGTCATAATAGGGCTTCAAACGATGCCCGTTCACCTTGAATTCTTGTCCCGTTTTCAAGCTTTGGATTTGGACTGCACCATGAACAAAAACATTAGTAATAACAAACGGTCCAATCCACTTAGAACGTAACTTACCGGGAAACAAACGTAAACGGGAATTGAACAATAGCACTTTCTGCCCAATTGAGAATGATTTCCCACGGATCATGTTGTCATGGAAAGCTTTGGTCTTTTGCTTGTAAATGCTTGCATTATCGTACGCCTCGTGCCGTATCTCATCAAGCTCATTCAATTGCAATCTCCTTTGACTTCCCACTTCGTCGAGGTTCATGTTAAACTTCTTGATGGCCCAAAGTGCTTTGTGCTCCAATTCAACGGGAAGATGGCACGCCTTGCCATAGACAAGTCGGAAGGGGGACATCCCAATGGGGGTTTTGTACGCCGTACGATACGCCCAAAGTGCATCATCTAACCGTAAGCTCCAATCCTTCCTCATCGGCCCAACGGTCTTTTCAAGTATTTGCTTGATCTCTCGGTTGGAAACCTCAGCTTGGCCATTCGTTTGAGGATGGTAAGGTGTAGAAACCTTATGGGTGACACTGTATTTCCTCAATAACGCTTCAATGGTCCGATTGCAAAAGTGTGACCCTCCATCACTAATGATCACTCGTGGCATTCCAAACCTTGCAAAAATGTTAGTTCTAATAAAATCTGCAACCACTTTAGAATCATTAGTCCGGGTGGCCTTGGCTTCCACCCATTTCGACACATAATCAACCGCAAGCAAAATATACATGAAACCATACGATGAAGGGAAGGGACCCATAAAATCAATACCCCAAACATAAAAAATTTCAACATTTAGGATAGAAACCTGCGGCATTTGGTCCCTTGCACTAATTCCACCCATTCGTTGGCATTTATCACATGTTAAGCAAAAAGTTTTAGCATCTTTAAAAATGCTAGGCCAATAGAATCCACATTGTAACACCTTGAGGGCTGTGCGTTGTGTGCCAAAGTGCCCTCCACATGCATATGTATGACAAAAACTCAAAATTGAATGACATTCAGAATCGTGCACACAACGACGTATAATCTGATCGGGGAAAAATTTCCATAAGTACGGATCATCCCACACATAAAACCGTGCATCATGCCTAAGTTTATCACGTTGGTGCCTAGTGAACTCACTTGGAATACGTTTTGACACCAAAAAATTAACAATATCGGCATACCAAGGTGCACTAACCTTAATGGACAACAATTGTTCATCGGGGAATGTCTCGGCAATGGGTAGGGACTCTTCATTGTGCACCATTCGGCTTAGGTGGTCAGCCACCACGTTTTCACTTCCCTTCTTGTCCCGAATCTCTATGTCGAACTCTTGAAGTAGCAACATCCATCGAATTAGCCGTGGCTTGGCCTCCTTTTTGGTGAGCAAGTACTTCAGAGCTGCATGATCAGTGAAAACAATTACTTTAGTACCAATTAGATATGATCGAAATTTATCTAAAGCAAAGACAACGGCAAGAAGTTCTTTTTCCGTAGTGGAGTAGTTCAATTGTGCATCGTTCATCGTCCGTGAGGCGTAGTAGATGACATGCGGCCTCTTGTCCTTTCTTTGTCCTAAAACAGCTCCTAAAGCATAGTCGGACGCATCACACATGAGCTCGAAAGGTAGACTCCAATCCGGTGGAACAATGATGGGTGCCGTGGTCAACAACTCCTTGAGTTGGTTGAATGATGCCGTGCACTCCTTGGTGAATTCAAACGCCACGTCTTTTTGTAGGAGACGGCAAAGAGGTTGTGCAACCTTCGAGAAATCCTTGATAAACCTACGATAGAAACCTGCATGGCCAAGAAAAGAACGAACCTCTCTAACTGAAGTTGGAGAGGGTAAGTGACGTACAAGATCTATTTTTGACTTATCAACCTCAATACCGTTTTCAGAGACTATATGACCTAAAACTATGCCTTGTTTAACCATGAAATGGCATTTTTCCCAATTAAGAACAAGGTTAGTTTCAACGCAACGTTTTAAGATTAAACTAAGATTATGCAAGCAACCATCAAACGAATCACCAAATACGCAAAAATCATCCATAAACACTTCAATGATTTTCTCAACATAATCAGAAAATATGCTCATCATGCATCTTTGAAATGTAGCAGGTGCATTACATAAACCAAAAGGCATGCGACGATATGCAAAAGTACCAAAGGGGCATGTAAAAGTGGTTTTTTCTTGATCTTCAGGTGTTATGACAATTTGATTGTAACCAGAATAACAATCAAGAAAACAATAGAAAGCATAACCGGCTAACCTCTCAAGCATTTGGTCGATGAACGGCAATGGGAAGTGATCCTTCCTCGTGGCGGCGTTTAGCTTCCTATAATCGATGCACACCCTCCAACCGGTTTGAATGCGTTGAGGAACAAGTTCATTCTCGGCATTTGCAACCACCGTCACTCCAGATTTCTTCGGAACGCATTGAACGGGTGAGACCCACTTACTATCCGAGATTGGATAGATTACTCCGCAATCCAAAAGCTTGATTGCCTCCTTCTTCACAACTTCCATCATCGGAGGGTTGAGACGGCGTTGAGCCTCTCGGGATGTTTTGGACCCCTCCTCTAGAAGTATGCGATGCATGCATGTAGTAGGGCTAATTCCCTTTATGTCGGCCAAGGTCCATCCAATTGCCGTTTTGTACTCCTTAAGCACTCGTACCAATTTGCTCTCTTCTTGTGCCGTGAGTGAGGATGAAATAATGACGGGCAACGTGTCATCCTCGCCCAAGAAAACGTACTTCAAATGACTAGGCAACGGCTTAAGTTCAAGTGTAGGTGGCTGCACAATTGAGGGAAGCATTTTATTAGCCGAAACTGAACTTAAAATAGGGTCTGAATACTTACCCGATTGTGATGGCAATGACTCGAGGGCAGCCACCATCTCAATGACCTCATCATTAGGGGGCACGGCAAAAGAATGATCATGCATGCTGTGGGTTCCCATGGTTGTGGCTTCAACGTTTTGCTTGTCCATGCCTTGTGCAATGACCAATTCAAGTGCATCGTCATTCAATTTGTCAAAATGGTCCTGCAACAAAGAGTCAATTACATCAATAGAAAAACATGAATGATTTTCACTAGGGTACTTCATAGAATCAGAAAGATTAAAATTAATAACTTCCCCATCAAATTCCATCGTCAACGTGCCATTATAGACGTCAATATTCGTCCGAGCAGTTTTCATGAATGGCCTTCCAAGGAGGATGGGCAATGAAGGGGCATGGTCTGATTCATCCATCTCAAGTACGTAGAAGTCCGCCGGGAAGATCAAATGATTAACCTGCACTAACACATCTTCCAAAACTCCCTTTGGATAGGCATTAGATCTATCGGCTAATTGTATGATCACACCATCGTTTTTCAACGCTCCTAGGTTCATAGATGCATAAATTGAATATGGCATGACATTTATGGATGCACCTAAGTCTAACATGGCATATTCAAAACTAGAATTACCAATAACACACGGAATTGTAAAACTACCCGGATCTTTGCATTTTGGGGGCAGCTTGCGTTGTAAGATGGCTGAGACGTTTTCACCTACTTTGACCACCTCCTTGGTCGAAATCCTCCTCCTATTGGTGCAAAGTTCCTTCAAAAACTTGGCGTACCTCGGGACTTGCTTGATTGCATCCAAAAGGGGGATATTGGCTTGAACTTTCCGAAACGTCTCCAAAATGTCCTTTTCCGCTTCTTCTTTCTTTGTTTGCTTAAACCTACTAGGGAAAGGAACATTGGCAGGAAAATCATTAGTAGGAACTGAACTTGACACGTTTTTACCTTTATTGGATGAATTGGACGAATTGGGATCACTTGTAGCTTGCGGCAATATTGGTTCCATCTTGGCCGTGAGTGGCCTTTGCTCCTCCTCTTCAATTCTCAACTCATCCTCCTCGTTGGAACGTGACTTGGATGGGTTGAGGTCAGATCTGACTTGCTTTCCACTTCGCAAATGCATAGCTTTTGCAGATTCGAATCCACCTTTTGGATTGACCACCGTTGAGCTAGGCAACCTTCCTTGCTCACGAAATTGCCCCATGAACTCGGCAATTTGTCCCACTTGCTTCTCCAAGTTGTCCACCCTCTTGTCTTGGATTTGCCTCTCTTTGTTTTGAGTTTGGACTTCCTGCGTCAAAGTAGTAAGTAATTGAAAAATCTTATCATTATCACTTGAATTACCTACATTGCTTTGGGCAGGTTGTGCTTGGGCTTGTGGTGGTGCCAACGGCTTTTGATAGAAACCCGGGGGTTGTTGCCTAAATCCGCTTTGTTGTTGGCCTTGTTGGAGGTCTCGCCATTTGAAATTCGGATGATCACGCCAACCGGGATTGTAAGTATTGGAAAACGGATCACCACGTGATTGGTATTGGTTGCCATATCCCACGACATTGAGTGTCTCCCACCCTCCATTCTCGATCAATTGTGGGCACTTGTCCGTAGGATGGTTTTGCATGGAGCATACGCCACAAGAAGCTACGGGTTTGACTTTTGGTCCTTCCACCACCTGAGAAAGTGATCGGATCATATTTATATATATTTTTACTTCGAATTCACTCGTCTTTTCTTAGTTAGTTCTTTATATTTTGAGCTATTTACGTTATTTTTGTGTTTATAGAAATTGTTATGCAAAGAAAATAAAAATAGAACAAGTGATAATTAAGAAGGATTATATAGTTGTTAAGTGGTTGAATTTTGTTTGTTACTTGATTGGTGGCTTTAGATAACCTTTTATTCGACATGTTTCTTAATGTACGGTAGATGTGGATAATGGAAACAGATTGTTACTTGCACCCCCTAATTGTGAAGTTGTTTTAGCAGTAGAAACCTGTCAAGAATTATATCTTTCTTTTATTTCCAAATGGTCCACGACTCTTTTCTTGAATCCAGAGAGTCAAAAAGGGCTGCCTTTGCAGCTGGAGGAAATGGGACGCGAGAAACACGGCAGGTGCAGAGAGAAAAGAAAGCTGCTTTGCAGCTGGAAAAAGAATAAAAAAAATATATAGAAGAAGACAGGGAGAGCACGGACAGAAACAGAAGCAGCAAGCTTCTCCTCGGTTAAAACTTTCCAAAACTTCTCTTTTATTTCTGTTTTCAATAATGTGTAATTAAATCTATTTTGGCTAGAGGTTAATTCAAAGCCATGAATATGTTTGTGATATAAATTGATTTCTTCCAATTGTGATTTAATAAGTTGTGAATGCAATTCAATTAACTACTTTCTTCAAAACTAATTCTTGTATGTTGATTAAGGATGCATACTTAGTTTTCATGCATGAATTTGATGCTAGGATATAAATGAGTTTCACCTAATCGTTACAAGTTTATATTCATTGGTAGTGAAGGTTGCTAGTCACAATCGCGTTAATTGAATTCTTGGCAAACGTATCATGCATTCATAGTTACGAATGCCTCGTTAACACTTATGATTTTCATAGAACGTAATGATCTTTGATTGTATCTCTATTATGCATTCATATAGAGGACTTTTGGAGAATACTTTGGATTGTCGTATGCATTCATCCAATTCAATAAATCAAGGAAAATCTGAGGATTAATTAGTGCATCACGGTTAATCTGGGGTGTTGAGTTTCATAATCTATTGAAAAGCAATTGGAAATCAATTCGTGTACAAGTGTGTCATGTGTGAAGAATGGATCTCTAGCTAATCCATCAACCATATATTTAGTTTTACTTTTTATCTCAATCACAACCAAAACCAATACATCCATTATTTTCTTGTATCAAAGTGTGCTTAAGTTTGTTTTGAACTCTTTGAGTCTAGTTTAGTGTTTTAAAGCCTACTTTTGTGTTTTTAAGTTTCTTCTTATATTTTTGAGTCAAGTGAGAGGTTATTAGCAAGCCCTCCTAATCCCCGGT
Source organism: Malus asiatica (assembly GCA_033882615.1). NCBI lineage: Eukaryota > Viridiplantae > Streptophyta > Magnoliopsida > Rosales > Rosaceae > Malus > Malus asiatica. The sequence continues at coordinate 43,253,767 of CM066503.1, read as the reverse complement.
CCAGAACGATCCCTACTTATACATATACTACAATTGTCAAAAAGAGGGTTTAATTTGTGTGTCAAGTAATTCTCGCACCAAATTTTGGCGCCGTTGCCGGGGATTAGTAACTTTGCTAATCCTTTTATTTTTGTTTTTGTTTATGTTTATATTGGTGTTTGTGTATTTTACTTTTGATATTTGATTTATTTTTCTTTCTTTGATTTTAGGTTCAAATGGAGCCGAGGGAAATTTAAAGGAAATATGCGTCTGGCTAAAGACGTTAAATCAAGCGCTTCTTGGGAGGCAACCCAAGCATTCAACGAAGGGAGACTTTGGAATCGCTAAACCCATAAGATTTGCATTTTTTTTTTTTACACCCTTATCTTTACTGCTTTCATTTTGTTTTGTTTAGTTAGTTGTGTTATTTGGTTGATTTATGTGAGTTTGTGTTATTTAGTTTAAGTGTGGGGGTAGATTAACCAAAGTCTTTCTACTTTAATGTACAAAAAAAAAAAAAAAAATATAGAATATACAAAAAAAAAAAAAAAAAAAAATTGATAAAATTAAAAAATAAAAAAAAAAATAAATAAATAAAAATAATAAAAAAAGATAAAATTTAAAATTAATGTTAAATAAAAAAAAAAAAAAACATAAAATTTAAAATTAATGTTAATAATACAAAAAAAAAAAAAAAAAATTAAAAAAAAATTTATTTAAAAGTACAAATATTTACAATGAAGTGTAAGCTAATAACAATCATTGGTCCGGTGGTGCTTCAGTAGTCGGCGGGGCTTCAGTAGTCGGGGGGGCCACAGAAGGAGGAGGCAGCAGAGGTTGATCAGTGGGAGCTTCACTACGCGGTGCTGCTCCAGAAGACGAAGGCAGATGTTGTTGGAACAGACCCACAAACCTCCGATGATCAAGTAATATTTGACCATCGGTGTCCTGCATCTGGTCAATCTTCCTCTTCATGCTGGTGGCATAGTTGTGTGCGAGCTTGTGCAATTCTTTGTTCTCATGCTTGAGGCCTTTAATCTCTTGCTTGAGACTCTGTATTTCTGCCACCAACGATTCAACGTGACGGGTCCGAGCAAATAGGCGTTGGGCCATGTTGGATACGGAACCTGCACACTGCACACTGAGAGCCAGCGACTCCTTGACCGCCAAGTCATCAGACCGCCTTGAAAGCAGTCTGTTATCTTTCGGAGTGACAATGTTCCGGGCCACCACCGCAGCTGTCATATCGTTTTTCATAACCGAAGCCCCAACGGTAAGGGGACCAGTGGGGGATATGAAAGAAGGGCGCCATACGTTGTCTGGTGAAGGCGGAGCTGCCTCTTCACGAATGTTCAAATCAAAACGTCGATCAGAAGGGCCTGCCATTTTCTGAAGGTGTTGAGAAAGAAGAGATCGGACAGATTAAGATTAAGGAAGTGCAAGAAATGAGTGTTTACATGAGGGCGCTCAAGTGTGTTGTGGAACACGATTAACGCCTCTATAAAAAGGAAGAAATCGAAGAGGCGCTCCTCAGAAATTGAAGAGGCGTCCTCTCGCAAATCGAAGAGTCGGGGCTCCTTTATCAAAAGCTGGATTCTTTTCTCAAAAGAGGAGTCTCCTCTCTCAAAAACCGGATTCCTTTCTCAAAAGAGGCGTTTCAATTCTTAAAAGTTGGGCTTCCTCAGAAAACACGAGCCGAATCCCGGATTTCGCACGATCAATTTGTCCAGACGTGTTGTCACCTATCACACGCAAACTCAACTCTGCGAAAAATCACGGGCAGTCTGTCGAAGCGCCGATTCCAACCATCTGTCTCTCTCAGCCTAGTCAGCACTTGTCACATGCAACTGGCAGCTTTGCGGAAATTACGGGCAGCTTTATCAGAAAGCGCGTAATTTGTACTATTCATCCATCCACCGGCTGCCGACAATGAGTGAGAGAACAGTTTCGGTTGTGAAGACAAGTCCTATAAGTTTCTACCTTCGCCTTCCACAGCAAAAGCACACCCTCTCAGCACTTCTTCATCTCTGAAAATGCATTCCCAAAGAATCCTCCTAAGTTACTCTGTGTTCCTCATTCCTTGGGATACTCCTGCGAACAACCCATTCAAAGCAAAAGTATTTCATATCATAAAGGTTGAAAGCAAGAGTATCTCATATCATGCTTTCTCCTTCCTTCTCCTTGTTCCTGATTGCTTACCTAGCCTTGCTCTCGAGTACTCATCATCTTGTGCTTCCGCTTCGTCTTTCACGTATAAGGGAAGTGAAGATGATACCTCGAAGCATGTGGAGACAAATTGCCAATTCATCCCCAGCTAGGGACAAGGAGAAAGAAAGCAAGAGGTGGGCACTTGGAAAGATTGAAGAAAGAATCAGACCAAAACACCTCTACCTCGTGCCTGCCCGCCGTGCAGAGGAAACAAGCAGAGAAGAATGCAGACTGCATAATCAATCAACCCAGCACAAGGAGTCCGATTTGAAGAACTTGAGAAGCTTCAACAACATTTGAAGGGCACCTTCGCCAAAGAGCAAAGCCTCGCCGTACAATATCCTCAATTCATCACTTGCAAGTAAAGAGCTAAGTGTCACCCCGTTCAAGAGGATAGCTGTGGAAAGTCAACAAGCACGACCAATGATTACTTATTAGTTTTATTCATTATCTGTTATTTTCATTTTCAATTTTTAGTTTGCATTTTTCTACATTTTCTTGCGTGCTTAACTGAATTATTTCTTTTCTTTGCAGGAACTTTTGGTTATTTCCACCCTTGAAGTTGATTGCAGAATTTTAGTATGGGGGTCATCGCTTGATTTTACTGCAAATTAGGGAAGTTTTCAGTCCAATTGCTTTATTTTGTTTATTTTATTTATTTTTGCATTATAGTGTTTTCTGACATTGAGGACAATGTCCAGTTTAAGTATGGGGGTAAAGGGTAAAAATGACCAAATTGAAATTTTTTGTACCTTCAATTTCGAACTGGTTTCATTTGTTTGTGTGTTGTTGCTTTTTATTTTTTCTTAATTAGTTTTGTTTTCTTAAAAAAAAAAAAAATCGAAAAATTTAAAAATCCAAAAATATTGTCTTGTTTTCCTTATTGTTTTGAATTAGATTTATGTTAGTTTCCCGACCCAATGATATAATTGAATAAAATTTGAACCATGATCATCAAGAACTTAGTTAACATGTGTTTTGTGAAATTCCTAATTCTTTTGTTAGTTTTGTACATGTTTGATCATCTTTGAAAAACCAAATGCACATAGCCTTGTTGATGTGAAACTAAAGCATAACGTAAAGCTTCATATGTGAATTTAGTGACCATATACATCCTATGTGAGTTTTTGAGCCGATTGAAAGTGTGTGCAGTTTTCATACACTCCTATTCTTTCATGTGTGATGAACTTATGTGAAATACATCTCTAGAACTTGCATAACGATCTTTCGAAATGTTTGTCATTGATTGCATGAACTTGGAAATGATAGAGGCATTAGGTTTACCACCATGGCCTAAATAACCATGTTTCCCAAAGAAAAATAATATCATTAGATTGCCAATTTGAGCCGTGTATGTTGAGCCTTTTATTTCTTATCACAAAAAATGTCTACCCTTATACCTGAAACATTTTTCCTTACCCTTTCCAAGCAAGCTAGTGAGCAATGTGGGATTGTCTTATGAGAAATGTTTGTGAAGTACTTTGAAGGTGTTTGGCAAAAGAATAAGTGTGGGGGTATTTCATGTTTGTGATTTCAAAAAAAAAAAAAAAAAAAAAAAGAAGAAAGATTGTATACAAAGAAAATAAAAAGTTTTTTTTAAGTTTCAGTTTAAGGGTGTGATTGGAGGTATCAGAAAAATCGTTGGAGAGCTTGAGTTCTTATAAATCTAAACAAAAGAATTGCTTGCAATGTAGCTTGGAACTTGTGTTTTCCTATTCTTTCATTTCAATAACCCTATCCCTAAGCTTCATTACATCCAATAAAAGTCATCTTGATTTAAGTTTTGCAATTATGACTGTGGAGAAGTGATCTTTATGCAAGCTTATGGTAGAAATTTCACATTTGATTCTTTGAGCGAAACACATTAAAACTAAACACATGTGTGATTGAGTGCATATCCAGTGAGAAGGTCGCTAGTTTGCATATGATGATTTTAAAAATAAAAACTTGAAATTGCATAAGCATGGCTATCTCACACACTACACTTCAAGGATGATTCAAAGATTACTGCTAATATTTGAATAAGGAAGATGAACTTGGATTAGTTCCTTGATGCTAGCTATGGTTCTTGATGATTTGTTTTCTTGAATGAAATTCTATGAGGGTCACATAGGGGGAAACTAATGTTTTTCTTGTTACTTATTGTTCTTGTTTTCTTTGTTTTGCTCGAGGACTAGCAAAGGTTAAGTGTGGGGGTATTTGATCGGATCATATTTATATATATTTTTACTTCAAATTCACTCGTCTTTTCTTAGTTAGTTCTTTATATTTTGAGCTATTTACGTTATTTTTGTGTTTATAGAAATTGTTATGCAAAGAAAATAAAAATAGAACAAGTGATAATTAAGAAGGATTATATAGTTGTTAAGTGGTTGAATTTTGTTTGTTACTTGATTGGTGGCTTTAGATAACCTTTTATTCGACATGTTTCTTAATGTACGGTAGATGTGGATAATGGAAACAGATTGTTACTTGCACCCCCTAATTGTGAAGTTGTTTTAGCAGTAGAAACCTGTCAAGAATTATATCTTTCTTTTATTTCCAAATGGTCCACGACTCTTTTCTTGAATCCAGAGAGTCAAAAAGGGCTGCCTTTGCAGCTGGAGGAAATGGGACGCGAGAAACACGGCAGGTGCAGAGAGAAAAGAAAGCTGCTTTGCAGCTGGAAAAAGAATAAAAAAAATATATAGAAGAAGACAGGGAGAGCACGGACAGAAACAGAAGCAGCAAGCTTCTCCTCGGTTAAAACTTTCCAAAACTTCTCTTTTATTTCTGTTTTCAATAATGTGTAATTAAATCTATTTTGGCTAGAGGTTAATTCAAAGCCATGAATATGTTTGTGATATAAATTGATTTCTTCCAATTGTGATTTAATAAGTTGTGAATGCAATTCAATTAACTACTTTCTTCAAAACTAATTCTTGTATGTTGATTAAGGATGCATACTTAGTTTTCATGCATGAATTTGATGCTAGGATATAAATGAGTTTCACCTAATCGTTACAAGTTTATATTCATTGGTAGTGAAGGTTGCTAGTCACAATCGCGTTAATTGAATTCTTGGCAAACGTATCATGCATTCATAGTTACGAATGCCTCGTTAACACTTATGATTTTCATAGAACGTAATGATCTTTGATTGTATCTCTATTATGCATTCATATAGAGGACTTTTGGAGAATACTTTGGATTGTCGTATGCATTCATCCAATTCAATAAATCAAGGAAAATCTGAGGATTAATTAGTGCATCACGGTTAATCTGGGGTGTTGAGTTTCATAATCTATTGAAAAGCAATTGGAAATCAATTCGTGTACAAGTGTGTCATGTGTGAAGAATGGATCTCTAGCTAATCCATCAACCATATATTTAGTTTTACTTTTTATCTCAATCACAACCAAAACCAATACATCCATTATTTTCTTGTATCAAAGTGTGCTTAAGTTTGTTTTGAACTCTTTGAGTCTAGTTTAGTGTTTTAAAGCCTACTTTTGTGTTTTTAAGTTTCTTCTTATATTTTTGAGTCAAGTGAGAGGTTATTAGCAAGCCCTCCTAATCCCCGGTCCAGAACGATCCCTACTTATACATATACTACAATTGTCAAAAAGAGGGTTTAATTTGTGTGTCAAGTAATTCTCGCACCAGAAAGCATCGTAGTAAGGTTAGCCATTTGATTTTGAAGTTCGGTTATGGCACTTACCTCATTGACTTGATGTTGCCGTGGCATGCTCCTTTGTCCAACACCTTCGTATTGTTGAGCGTTCAACGCTCGATTAGCAATCAACATCTTTGCAGCCGTAGGGGTCTTGTCCACCAATGCTCCTCCCGTTGAGGCATCTAGCATTTGACGTTCGATTGGTAGAAGTCCCTCATAGAAGTATTGTAGAAGAAGCTCCTCCTTCATTTGATGTTGTGGACAAGAAGCAACAAGAGATTTAAAACGTTCATAATATGTAGGAAACGACTCACCTTCATCTTGTTGAATTCCACTTATCCTTTTTCGTAGGAGGATGACTCGAGAAGTTGGGAAAAACTTCTCCAAGTAAGCTCCTTTCATGCTCTCCCATGATGTGACAGTTCCGGGAGCCAATTCGTACAACCAATCTTTCGCCTTCTCTTGGAGAGAAAAGGGAAAGGCCTTCATCTTCAAGATGCTCTCACCCACGTTCACCGGAGTCATGCTTGAGCAAACGACTTCAAACTCCTTCAAATGCTTGTTCGGATCTTCCATGGACAGCCCATGGTACTTCGGAATGTGATGTAACAAGCTTGACTTCAATTCGAACTCGGCAGTTTTGTCCGGAGCCGCCCTATGGTATTGGATACATAAAGGTGCGGCATTATCCAATCCCGAAGCGGAAAGCTCCTTGATCGTTTGGTTGTCCGCTGCCATGTCTTCCACTTCCTCTTCAAATTCAGAAACGGACTCGGAACTTGCACTTGATTCACTAGGTTCCGGGTTCTTCCTCTTACGTCTCAACTCACGCTTAAAATCGTCGTCAAAGTCTAAAATATGTTCGTGAACCAGATTAGAACTCCGAGTCATAAACAAGTACCTAAAACAAGAAACAAAATAACATAAGAATCTGATCTAATAAGAAAAACGAAAATAACAATCCAAGGGATTAGCAAAGTTGCTAATCCCCGGCAACGGCACCAAAATTTGATATGATATTAACTAGCACTCAAATTAACCCTCTTTTTATCAATTGTAGTATGGAATGTAAGTAGGGATCGTTCTAGACCGGGGATTAGGAGGGATTGCTAAATCACTTCAAAACTGACTCAAATACGTAAAAACAAGTTTAAAACACTAAACTAGACTCAAAGAATGCAAAACTAAACTTTAAAACACCAAAACAAACCAAAAGACTCAAAATAACACAAAAACACTCAAAACTGCCTTTAAACCACTTTCTGGGCAGTTTTGGACTCTAAACATGATTTTGACGAAATTTGGGTTTAACTTGACTCAAAACACTTAAAAACACAAACTAACACACTTTCTAACTAATTTGACACTTGAAAATAAAGGGGGATTGGGTTTTTACGAAATTGAAACTAAAACATAAACTTGTAAATCAAAACAGAATTTAAAACGAATTTGGCTTAAAACAATGGATGGAAGGCTAGCTAAGGGGTTCATCTCCACACATGTTATACTTGCATACAAAACGATTTCCAATTGCTTTTCAATAAACCATGAATTCTCAACGCCCCAAGTTAATTAGGTCCGCTTAAATTAACCTTCAGATTTTCCTAACGTTATTGAATTGGATGATTGCATACGACAACCCAAAGCATTCCCCACAAGTCCCCTACATGATTGCATAATAGAGATACAAGCAAGAATCATTAAGTTCTACGAAAACCATAAGCATTGACGAAGCACTTGTTACTATGATTGCATGAAACTTATGCCAAGAATTTACTTAACGCGATTGAGATCATCAACCTTTACTACTTGTGAATATAATTCAATAACGATTAGGTGAAATTTCCTTATATCCTAGCATTCAATTTATGCATGATAATTAAGCGTGCACTCTCAACCAACACACACAAATCAATGTAATTCACATAGATAAGTAAATTGAATTCACAACTAATGAAACACAATTAGAAGTAATCAAATCATATCGCAAGCATAAACATGTATTTCGAATCCCCCCTAGCCAAGGGGGGGGGTTTAGTTCCTCATATGCACAAAACAAAGAGAAGTGAATTTAAACATTGAAATCAAAGGAAAAGAAACACCTAGAAATTCCAGCGACGCGAACTTGAATTGCATGAACTTCCGAGCTTCCTTCCCCTCCTCCTTGGTGCGGCAAAGAGTCTAGGGACAGGTTTAGGGCCTTAGGTGTATGGATGAATGGTTATGGATGGATGTAGTAGTGTTTAGGGGATGGGGATGGTGCGGCTAAGGTGTGGAGACAGGTTTGGGCGAATTTCTGAATTTGTGGAATGAATGAATGTGTATGAGAGGTGCTGATCTGATTTAGGGGTTAATATGAGTATATATAGGCACTTAAAACCCTAGGGGAATCAGATATGGACTTGAATAACCCAAATCCATAAGGAATTAGGTTAAAACAATCAGAAATCCTAAGGGATAAGGAACAATGGTGCGGCAGGAATGTAGGGATATGGATAGGCCTTCTAGAATGCCTTGCAAGGCAAGGAATTAGAAGCTAAGGTGCGGCACCAATGTAAGGATTAGGGATAGGGCTTCTAGAAAGCCCCAAAACTGATAGGAAATGCAAGAACTCACGGCAAGGAGGGAAACTCATCTAGAAACTTCTCATTTGTGTCCTACAACACTTAGGAGTCCTCTTTGCATTAGGAAAACATGTCTCAATCCTCTCTTGACTTGGAATTCTTCTCCTTCTTCATCTTGGAAACCTTTCCTTCTTGGACTTGGAAATCTTCTTTGTTGCTGAAACTTGATGCCATTCGGATTTAACTTTCCTACTTCGAGTAGGAAACCTTGTTTGAGTAGGAATCTTCATTCTTCTAGGAATCCATCTCCAACTAGGAATCCCTCGTTGATTAGGAATCCTTCGTTGACTAGGATTTCATCTTTTAATTAGGCGCTTTCCTACTTCGACTAGGAAACCTTGTTCAAGTAGGAAACATCATCTTCAAATCTTCAATTTCGTCCATCCTCTTGGCTCCAAGCATATGATGTCCATTCCAAGCTCTAATTTGCTCCAAAAGGCTCCAAAATGCTTCCCTTTGCATACTTTGCCCTTAAAACCTGAAAACACATAAAACTAGCTTAAAAGACTACTTTACTAAGGAAAAACACTATAAATGCACAAGAACAAGCTAAACTAAGGCGCATAAATATGCTCCTATCAAATTCCCCCACACTGAGCTTTTGCTAGCCCTCGAGCAAAACAAAATGAAACAAAAGAAACAAAAACGAAATAATACAAGTAAAACATAACCTAAACCTTCCAACGATTGCCTCAGGGATTTCCAATGCACACGACATGTTAAAGATCATCATTCCCACAGTTTTTAGCCATCTTTACACTTAAGCACATACTTAATCATAGTCACTACTTACTAGTTCACATTTAACCAATTAAAACATGATTTTGAATGTAGTAACATGCCTTAGAGAATTTCCTCAATTCCTTACTAGATATGCACTCAATTTTCACCCAGATTTTCTGACTACACACCCTATACTAGTTATATGTGAGAAGATAGATGTAAATATGAAAACGAATGCTCACATAAATGTATGACAAAGAAAGCACTTTTCGGAGTTAAAAAGCATGTTTATCAATATGATCTCATGAATGGATTGCTACTACTTAGATGCGAGAACCAATGACACCATATGCTCAAACCAATTTCAAACTCCACAAATTGAAATACACAACACTCAAGATTAAAGTCAAGGGTTGTAACGGGGCTTAAGGTATTGGCTAACAAAAACGGATATAGAAAACAAACGTTCTTTAAAACAATAGTAAGCAAAGTATGGAAATCGAAACGCAGAATTCACTTTAGAGTGCATGAATCAACTTTTCAACACAAAGGGAAGACTCAAACAATCAATTAGGGCCGGATGCAACTCTTTGGACCCTTTCTTCAACAAACAACACTTTGGAACTCTTTTCAACTATTTTGCATGCTTTTCACATCTTTTCTTTTTTTCTTTCTTTTTCTCATTTTTTTCTTCTTTCTTCTTCTTTGCCGTGCCTCATTCAAGACTTTGGCACATCCCCATATTACTAATCCTTCCCCCACACTCATTCAAGACTAAGGCGCATAAATATGCTCCTATCAGAATTGAAAAATTGTCTTGTTGTATCCTAGATGAGATACAAGAGTTATATCACCTATTGTAATGTGATAACCAATCTTTAGATTTATCAATTATGGATAGATATCACATGTAGGACATAAAAGGATACAATGAATCTTTACATTTGGTTCCATTTGTCTACCTATGAGTTCTATATGAATTGACAAAAGTCTAGAGTATCCTTTCTTGAAGAAAAGGAAGATCACATTGTAATGATATAAGTAATAAGAAAAACGTTTCTTATATGGTTATCACTTGAAACACAATGATCAAGATCACTCTTGATTAAATTAGTAGTTTTGAACAACTAATTGGGCATTCTTTAAAAGGTTTTAAAATGTCAATTGTATTAGTGATTAAACCAAGAAAGAAGTGTCTAAATCTATAAAATGTTTAAAGATTTTAGTCACTTGATAACAAGACATTAACTTAGTGAAGATTGAAACAAATAAGCTTGAAATGTTTTAAAGCTACTACACAATGTCTTCTACCAATGTACTCCACTTTTATACATTTTGAATGTATGAAATGATTTCTCATTAAAGTCATGAGAAATAGTGGGAGGTGTGAAAATGGATATAAACTTGAATGTGATTGGTTTATAGTTGTCTAAATAATAATAGTACTTGACTATTATTAAGAGTTTGTAATTTTAATTGTTAAAAGACTCAAGCTCTTCAAACGTTAAAATTCTATGTTGTGTGACATTCTAAAGAATAGTCTTTGAATGTTGGTTTCGTCAACCTAGCATAAAATGGTTATATGTTGGGAGTTGTCCATCATTCTCTTTTATGAGAACAAGCTAAATAACAAAGCGTATGGACAAGTTGATGAAACAAAAGGGAATAAGTTTCAAAATGAGTCACAACATATAGTTTAACAACAAGACAATCCAAATTCAACATTTCATGTAACTAAAACGCTCTATGTAGTTTTGATAAAGAATTATATCAACCACCTAGAAGGAATGGTTGAGTTTCTATATCCTTAGTAGGAGCCATGCTTCCACTAAAGACTTGGATAATTCTTATACGACTACATTAAACGTCTTAGTATGACTAAAACTTGAAGTATGGTGTATGACACCATATGATTTAAAATGAATAGACTTGATAAAGCAAGTCACACATTTCATGGAATTACTTGAGAAGAAATTTTTTTGTGTATAATTCGTTTAAATAACTTGTGTTAACTAGAGTTGTTGATAGTCTCAAAATAGTTGAGACATCATCAATAAGCTAATGGATCTTAATGATTGTCAATAGATCCAAGACAAGTTAAATGGAGCAATATGCATTCAAATCAAGAAAATATAATTGTTAATTTTTGAATGAATGCTAAGTTACAAACAAGGCCAGTGGGAGTGATGTCATATTTTGAGCAACAAGTTATGAATAAAGTCTATTTGATAGACTTGATTAAACATAGATGTTACTCAAAAATGACAAAACATGACACGGTCAATTTTGAAGTATAGACTTGAAATTGGACTTATTGATATAGCAAGGCTATCTCAATAATGTTATATGGGAATTAAATCTCAAAATGTTGTAGATTTAAGAAAGCATTTTCCTATGTGATAAGAAATCACTTTCATAACCCTTATAATGAATGTGTCATAAAATCACAAAAGGGACACATGTATTGACTTATGAAGTAGATATCCAAAGGTGAAGAACCACAAGGGTTGTCACTTTAGGTATTACTATATCCCAGGATCAGAACCAAAGCAACTGATAGAGTATTATTGCCTTTAAGAAAGAAACATCAGAGTCGGACTCTGGAAGCGTGCATTCACTTAGGTTGTTAACCAAAGTGAAAATAAACCATTTTAACAAATGGAACTTCATAATGGATGAAGTACTAATCATATGAATGAATTGTTAGTATTGTACTACAATGGTCTCAAGGTTGGAGCAAAGTTTGTATAAAGTATACAAACGAAATATATGACGATATATTGTTTTAGAAACTGCTTCAAAAGGGTGTTTTGAATGAAATGGTTCTTTTAGAACCAATGATTGAATCCAAACGATAAGGTCGTTAGTAGGATACTACGACGTAATGGGGCGATAGCTCAAGCCATGGAATCAAGGTCTTATCAAAGTATTCGAACACAACAAAGAGACATCATCAAATGTTTAGGAAACATTTGATAAGTAAACCCCTTTTTAATAATAAAAGGGATTAATACATAACCCAGTTAACCTACGAGCATAAGCTTTCTCAACTAGCACGTATAAGATACACTAGTGATTGACTTTAGTGCAAGTGGGAGATTGTTGGAAATATGCCCTGAAAGTCAATCTTTGGAAGAAACCTTTCAGGACAAATGAATCGATGTATGGATGACTCTTATACATCGAATGGCAAAGATACTAATCTGGACTATCTCAATAAACGATATATGTCCTAATTAATGAATCCATGGACAATGGATCGATTGAAGAAGTAATCTAATGATGTTAGACTACAGAAACCTTCTTCACATAACCATTATGTCCAAAAGGTTCCTGGTCATTGGATTGTCGGAGGGACACTGACAATGCTTAGACCGGTACATACTGTGTCCGCTTCATATGGAAGAATGGAAAGTCTCATCCCATTTGTGTATTGACACTAAGACAAGTATGTATGTGCTCATTAAGGGAATGAGTTCACTGAACACAATCGAACGAGAGTACTTGCATGGAGGTCTACTCACATGTCAAGCAAGTAACTCAAATGGTTGGAATAATGTAAGTAGTCCTTTGACCTGAGGCATCGTCGTTGTCTTGTGGTTAAGTACTTAATCTTTGATTATGTCAAACGTCACTCTATCAGAATGTCAACGACATAGTCGGGGTTAAGCCACTTAGTCATGAAGGCAAGTGAATGCGCAACAAGGAATCTCTAATCCTCGATAAGAGAGGAAAAATACTCTAAGATATGATTCAGGAATCTTCGGCCGAAGTATCGAGCGTAATAAAGGAAAGCATTCCTATACGACTCAATAGAATCATATAAAAAGGAATAATCACATTAGGGGTTTGACATAAAATATCCATACCCTAGTAATGTGATTGAGAGTATTGTTTTAGAGAAGGATCGAATTACATTGTAATTCCAACTGAATAGGTTCTCCGAACAACTTCTACATTAGCTTGGGTAGCTATGACATATGGTTAGATGTCACTCATAGCTTGTGAGTTTTTCTAGATGATTAAATGTAGTCATCAAAGAAGAAAGGTGAATTAAAATGAAGTTTTAATTCACTAAGTGATTGAATTAAATATAATCAATTGGATTGAAGCCAATCACCTCACTGCCTTGCTAATTAGAACCTAAAATGATTGTACACCGATACACTCTTGTAGTGAGTAATTAATGGATGATGGAAATAATTAATTGGATTAATTAAGTGTTGTGATTAATTTAGAAAGTCTAAAGAAATCATAAAAGCGATAAAAGATCGTTTTGGGCTTAAAGAAACGTTCGGGTTTAATTGGGCCCATTGGGCTTTTATTCAAGCATAGGATGACTTGAAATAATAAAAGCCCAAAGCCCAAACCAAACACTAAAGGGCCGGCCACTTAATAGGTTTGGGAGAGATATTTAGTCAAGTTGTTGACTAGGTTTCTTTTTGTCTATATAAGGAACTTTATAGCACAAAGTTCATTAGGGTTTTTGTGTGTTTAAAACAACAAAGAGGCAAAAGAAATATCTCTCTAAAACACTACAAAGGCCGGCCACCTTGGGGTGATTTTACTAACAAATCTTTCACCCTTTTGGTTATTCCTCCATCCATCTCACTATACTAGTGGGTGTGGATATTTAGAGGTCTTCTCCTTTGGAGACCAAAGGAGAACCTTGGAGCACTCTTACTAACAAAGTGGAGGAGGCAAGGAGGGAGGCTAGGCTCAAGGACTTCAAGGAGCAAAGGGCTTGGAGGTGGTCCATCCTTGGTCTAAAATCAAGATCAAGAGGTATACATCTATTCCTTGACTTTGTTCTTAAGTTAAGTGTTTTAGATGCATTATATATAAACCTATGAACCTTGAAGGGGATTTGCATGACTAGAACTTTGATAATATGTGTCCCATGCTTCCGTTGCTTACGTATATAAATTTTGAATTGTATATGCATGGTAGTCATTTCGAAATCCCATTTGTTAAACTCATAATAATCCCTTCACCAACATCGTATCATCGTGAGGCATTGTTCTCTAGAGGCCAAATAGATGGGTAATCACAAGAGGTTGTTGTGAATGGGTAAGTGTACCCTTTCATTATTATTTTTGCTAACCAACATCGTATCATCGTGAGGTGGGCTTCGTAATAGTGAGCCTCCCGTAACCCTCTAGGAGCTTTCTTTGAAATCTCCTGGATTCCATCTTGAGGGATATGGAATTTGCCAAAAATGGTGTGTGGTGTCATTCGGTTTAAAGACCTGAATCGTTTGACTTAATCGACAATCAAACTAATTATTTTATTGTTTATGTATTTAGATATGGTTGGAAGCACACTCGCGAAAATACTCAACAAACATTGCCTAGAGGGGCACAATTTCCCATCATGGTATCGTAATGTCAAGATTCTCCTAACATTGGAGAAGATTGTTTACGTGCTAGACAAGGCTCCACCTTACATACCTCTCGGCCCTGAGGCCACTGAGGATGAACATGCTAAGTATGACAAGCACGTTAAGGATGACACACAAGCCAAGTGCTATCTGTTCGCTTCCATGAATGAGGAGCTATAGAGACAGTACGAGGGCATGGACAGTGCATCTTCCATAATACTCCATCTTACGGAGTTATATGGTAAAGGGACACGCAACCGTCGCTTTAGCACTGTCAATGAACTTGTGAAGACCAAGATGGTCAAGGGAGCTCCAGTGCATCAACATGTACTGAAGATGATTGGACTCATTAAACAATTGGAGAACCTAGGGACTCCACTTGACGAGGAATTGGCCCAGGACTTCATTTTGGCTTTTCTTTCTGACTCGTTCTCGCAGTTCGTTATGAACTACAATATGAACAAGATGGATGGTACTCTCTCTGAGTTACTAAACATGTTAGTAACTGCCGAGAAGACTATGAAGAAATAGAACGTTGTAGGGACTGCTGCAGTAGCCTACAACAAGCCATCCTCTTCCAAGGCCAAGCCGCAAGGCAAAGGCAAAGGGAAGGAGAAGAAGTCTCCCACTCCTAAGCCGCAAGGAGGAGTGAGGAAAAAGAAGGCAAAGGAGCCCAAGGGGACTTGCCACCACTGTGGAAAGGAGGGGCATTGGAAGAGGAATTGCAGGTAATACCTTGCAACTCTTAAGGACAAGCCACAAGGTATGGTTTATGTTCTTCTCTTCAATTCTAATCGTTAGATCTTCTAAATATTTATATTTGATATAAAGGGCTAATAACTTGTATATTTGTATATAGGTGGAGGAGCCAAGTAGAAGATGAACAAGCATTGAAAAGAGTGGAGAAGGGTTCGGCCACCAAGTTTTTGCTAACTACTTAGGAAGTTTTGTTAGGCACTTAAAGATAGTCTTTAAAACTTTCTTATTTTGTTAAGAACATATTATGTGGCTTCATATGATGAAAGATCACTATTAGTGCCTAAATGTATGAAGGTATTTAATTAGTCTCTAAATGTATAGACCTAATTCCTTTTGTATTAAACTTTATGAATGTTTGAATTATCATATTAATGTAATGTGATGAATGCTTTCTAATATATTATTTCCTTAAAGTAGTGGTATGAATTGAATATTGTCTTGTTGTATCCTAGTAGAGATACAAGAATTATATCAGTTATTGTAATGTGATAACCAAACTTTAGACTTATCAATTATGGATAGATCTCACGTGTTGGACATAGAAGGATACAATGAATCTTTAGATTTGGTTCCAATTTTCTACCTATGAGTTCTATATGAATTGACAAAGGTCTAGAAATTCCTTTCTTGAAGAAAAGCAAGATCACATTATAATGATATAAGTAATAAGAAAAACGTTTCTTATATGGTTATCACTTAAACCACAATAATCAAGATCACTCTTGATTCAATTAGTAGTTTTGAACAACTAATTAGGCATTCTTAAAATTGGTTTTAAAATGTCAATTGTGTTAGTGATTAAACCAAGAAAGAAGTATCTAAATCTATAAAATGTTTAAAGACTTTAGTCACTTAATAACGACATATTAACTTAGTGAAGATTGAAACAAACGAGCTTGAAAGGTTTTAAAGCTACTACACAATGTCCTCTACCCATATACTCCACGTTTATACATTTTTGAATGTATGAAGTGATTTCTCATTAAAGTCATGAGAAATAGTGGGAGGTGTGAAAATGGATATAAACTTGAATATGATTGGTTTATAGTTGTCTAAAGAATAATAGTACTTGACTATTATTAAGAGTTTGTAATTTTAAATTGTTAAAGGACTCAAGCTCTTCAAAACGTTAAAATTCTATGTTGTGAAACATTCTAAAGAATAGTCTTTGAATGTTGGTTTCGTCAACCTAGCATAAAATGGTTATATGTTGGGAGTTGTCCATCATTCTCTTTTATGAGAACAAGATAATAACAAAGCATATGGACAAGTTGATGAAACAAAAGGGAATAGTTTCAAAATAAGTCACAACATATGGTTTAACAACAAGACAATCCAAATTCAACATCTCATGTAACTAAAACGCTCTATGTAGTTTTGATAAAGAATTATATCAACCACCTAGAAGGAATGGTTGAGTTTCTATGTCCTTAGTAGGAGCCATTCTTCCACTAAAGACTTGGATAATTCTTATATGACTACATTAAAGGTCTTAGTATGACTAAAACTTTGAGTATGGTGTATGACACCATATGATTTAAATGAATAGACTTGATGAAACAAGTCACACATTTCAAATGGAATTACTTGAGAAGGAATTCTTTTGTGTATGTTCGTTTAAATAACTTGTGTTAGCTAGAGAGTTGTTGATAGTCCCAAAATTGTTGAGACATCATCAAACAAACTAATGGATCTCAATGATTGTCAATAGATCCAAGACAAGTTAGTGGGAGCAATAGGCATTCAAATCAAGAAATTATAAGTGTTAAATTTTTGAATGAATGCTAAGTTACAACAAGGCCAGTGGGAGTGATGTTATAATTTGAGCAACAAGATATGAATAAAGTCTATTTGATAGACTTGATAAAACATAGATGTTACTCAAAATGACAAAACATGACACGATCAATTTTGAAGTATAGACTTGAAATTGGACTTAATGATATAGCAAGGCTATCTCAAGGATGTTTAATGGGGAAATTAAATCTCAAATGTTGAAGATTTGAGAAAGTGTTTTCCTATATGATAGAAAATCACTTTCATAACCCTTATAATGAATGTGTCATAAAATCACAAAAGGGACACATGTATGGACTTGTGAGATGATATCCAAAGGTGAAAAACCATAAGGGATTGTCACTTTAAGATATTGCTATAGCCCAGGATCAGAACCATAGCAACTGATAGAGTATTATTGCCTTTAAGAAAGAAACATCAGAGTCGGACTCTGGAAGCGTGCATTCACTTAGGTTATAAACCAAAGTGAAAATAACTCATTTTAACAAATGGAACTTCATAATGGATGAAGTACTAATCATATGAATGAATTGTTAGTATTGTACTACAATGGTCTCAATGTTGGAACAAAGTATGTATAAAGTATACAAACGAAATATATGATGATATATTGTTTTAGAAACTGCTTCAAAAGGTGTTTTGAATAGAAGTGGTTCTTATAGAACCAATGATTGAATCCAAACCATAAGGTCGTTAGTTGGACACTACGACGTAATGGGGCGATAGCTCAAGCCATGGAATCAAGGCCTCATCAAAGTATTTGAACACAAGAAAGAGACATCATCAAATGTTTTAGAAACATTTGATAAGTAAATCACTTTTAAGAATTAAAAGGATTAATGCATAACCAAGTTTACCTATGAGCATAAGTTCCCTCGACTAGTATGTATAAAATACACTAGTGATGACTTTAGTGCAAGTGGGAGATTGTTGGAAATATGCCCTGAAAGTCAATCTTTGGAAGAAACCTTTCAGGACAATGAATGTATGTATAGATGACTCTTATACATCAAAAGGCAAAGATACTAATTAGGACTATCTCAATAAACGATATATGTCCTAAATAGTGAATCCATGGACAGTGGATCGATGTAAGAAGTAATCTAATGATGTTAGAATACAGAGACCTTCTTAACATAACCATCAAGTCCAAAAAGGTTCCTGGTCATATGATTGTCAGAGGGATACTGACAATGCAAAGACCAGTACATACTATGTCCCCTTCAATTGGAAGGATGGAAAGTCTCATCCCATTCGTGTAGTGACACTAAGACATGTATGTAGGTGCTCATTAAGGGAATGAGTTCACTGAACACAATTGAACGAGAGTACTTGCATGGAGGTCTACTCACATGTCAAGCAAGTAACTCTAATAGTTGGAATAATGTAAGTAGTCATTTGTCCTGAGGCATCATAGTTGTCTTGTGGTTAGGTGCTTGATCTTTGATTATGTCAAAGTCACTCCATCCGCGGGTGTCCACGACATAGTTGGGGTTAAGCCACTTAGCCATGGAGGCAAGTAAATGCGCAACAAGGGATCTCTGATCCTCGTTATGAGAGGATGAATACTCTAAGATATGATTCGGGAATCTTTGGCCGAAGTATCGAGTGTGATAAAGGAAAGCGTTCCTATACGACTCAAATGAATCATATAACATAGAATAATCACATTAGGGGTTTGACATAATAAATCCATACCCTAATAGTGTGATTGAGAGTATTGTTTAGAGAATGATCGAATTACATTGTAATTCCAACTGAATAGGTTCTCCGAACAAATTCTACATTAGCTTGGGTAGCCATGATATATGGTTAGATGTCACTCATGGCTTGTGAGTTCTTCTAGATGATTAAATGACTAGTCGTCAAAGAAGAAGGAGAATTAAAAGTAAGTTTTAATTCACTAAGTGATTGGATTAAATATAATCAATTGGATTGGTGCCAATCACCTCACTGCCTTGCTAATTAGAACCTAAAATGATTGTACACTGATACACTCTTGTAGTGAGACAACTAATGGATGATGGAAATAATTAATTGGATTAATTAAGTGTTGTGATTAATTAGAAAGTCTAAAGAAATCATAAAAGCGATAAAAGATCGTTTTTGGGATTAAAGAAAAGTTCGGGTTTATTTGGGCCCATTGAGCCTAAACCCATTGGGCAATTATTCAAGCATAAGATGACTTGAAATGATAAAAGCCCAAAGCCCAAACCAAACACAAAGGGCCGGCCAAAGAGAGGGAGAGAGAGAGTCAAGTTGTTGACTTGTTTCGTTGTCTTATAAAAGGAACTTTATAGCAAAAGTTTCATTAGGGTTTTTTGAGTGTTCAAAACAACAAGAGTTGAAAAAGAAAATATCTCTCCACACTCAAAGGGCCGGCCACCAAAGGGGGATTTAGCTAATCATCTTCTCACCCTTTTGGTTATTCCTTCATCCTTCTCACTACACTAGTGGGTGTGGATCTTTAGAGGTCTTCTACCTTGGAGACTAAAGGAGAACTAAGGAGCACTCATTCTAACAAAGTGGAGGAAGCAAGGAGGGAGGATAGGCTCAAGGAGTTCAAGGAACAAAGGGCTTGGAGGTGGTCCATCCTTGGTCTAAAGTCTAGATCAAGAGGTATAGAACTAAACCTTCACTTTGTTCTTCACTAAAATGTTTTCATGCATCTTATATAAACCTATGCATCTTGAAGGGGATTTGCATGACTAAAGCTTTGATAAAATAAGTTGATATGCTTCTGTTGCTTTCGTATATAAATTTTGAATTGTATATACATGCTAGTCACTAGAAATCCCACATGAAATCTCATAATTCCCTTCAAGTGAGGGAGTCCCTTTTATAGAATAAGGGCTCGCTCCTCAATACATAAGTGATGGGTTAAGAGTGATGCTCACGGCGAGGCAGTTGCTCAGCAGGTGGCGATGCTCTCTAATGATGGTGAGGGAGTCCCTTTTATAGAATAAGGGCTCGCTCCTCAATACATGAATCATGGGTGCTCTCTAATGAAAGTGAGAGAGTCCCTTTTATAGAATAAGGGCTCACTCCTCAATACATAAACAATGGGCTAAGTCCCCCAAGTATTTTTCATATGGCCCAGTTGAGGCCCAATATATGGTACATAGTGTAGTCCCCCAAGTTTTCGGTCAATAGAGGCTGTTGGCTGGAGACTTCAAATTCAATACATGTATGGACCGAAATGGGGGTTGTTCGGAGGCGGTATTTGTATACCCTGCACTGAAGCTTTGTAGGTGAAGCTTTGCAAGTGAAGCTTTTGAAGCTGGAGCTTTTGAAGATGGAGCTTTTGTAAATGGCTTTTGAAGCTGGAGGTTTTGTAAATGAAACTTTTGAAGCTAGAGCTTTGTAAATGAAGCTTTTGAAGCTAGAGCTTTTGTAAATGAAGCTTTTGAAACTAGAGCTTTTGTAAATGAAGCTTTGAAGCTAGAGCTTTTGTAAATGAAGCTTTTGAAACTAGAGCTTTTGTAAATGAAGCTTTTGAAGCTAGATCTCTGTAAATGAATCTTTCGAAGCTAGATTGACATGAGTGATGCTCATGAATGTTTATGTTGATTGACATGAGTGATGCTTATGGATGTTGACATGAGTGATGCTCATGAATGTTAACATGAGTGATGCTCATGAATGTTGACATGAATGATGGTCATGAATGTTTATGTATGATTGACATGAGTGATGCTCATGAATGTTTATGTATGATTGACATGAGTGATGCTCATGTATAATTTTGGAGTACTGGACGTACTTTTGATCACCTGGTTGGTGATAATAGCGGCAGGCTGCCGAATAATTTTGGAATACTAGGCATACTTTTAATAACCTGGTTGGTGGAAATAGTGGCAGGTTGTCGAATAATTTTAAAGTACTGGGCGTACTTTTGATCACCTGGTTGTTGATAATAGAGGGCCTGGCTCTTATGGGCATACGGGCTTTTGCCCTCCACATGACACTGCAACCCATTATTTTGGGCTTGCCGTTTTTTTTTTTTTTTTAACCCTCTGACGGGGTTTACACGGATGTCTCTAAAAGATAAAAAAAATAAATTACATCATTCAAAAATAAATCCGACCCTCTACTCAATGGATCATGCCCATAATGCCATCACCACCGTAATTTTGTCTGTTTCTTTTTATCTTCTTTTGCTTTCTGCTTTTGCTTTTTGCTTTTACT
Source organism: Malus asiatica (assembly GCA_033882615.1). Lineage (NCBI taxonomy): Eukaryota > Viridiplantae > Streptophyta > Magnoliopsida > Rosales > Rosaceae > Malus > Malus asiatica. Next base: position 43,232,454 of record CM066503.1, on the reverse strand, counting down.
TTCTGCTTTCTGCTTTTCTCCAGACATCCTTTTCTTTTTCTTTTGTGGGAATGGTTGAGTTGTCTGATGGTTTGCATCTCTGAGACTAATTGAGTAGTGGGTTGTTTCATCATTCTCTGGTGGCTTAAGGAAGTAATAATGATAAAGCAAAATAATAAAGAAAAAGGAGAAAGGTCTCATCTTTTTCAGATTTTTTTTGCTTAGAGTTCAACAACCGCCTGCTACAACTTTTTTGATCTCCTGCCTAGCTTGTAACGGAGCACCGAGTTTGGACAAACCCCACAGAGGCAACTCATCTTTGCTTGCGTATCAGGCTTCCATAATTCATTCGCCTTCTCGGTGATCTCATCCACGTTGTTCAGCCAGTTTTGGACGTCAGTATGGATTCTTTCACGTTATTGTTCAGCTTGAACAACCTCGAGCCGTAGCCGTTCTCTAGCATTTGGCTTGCTGGAAAGTTTAAGAAAATCCTGAGCAGTGATGCTCATGAAAGCCTTGGCAAACACAACACCTTCTCCATGGTAGTCCGCCAATCATCCCAACACGGTCCTTGCACATAACAATTATGTAGCTAGGTGCTGTGAAGCCTTTCCAACGATGGCAGCGACCTCGTTCAGCTTCTCAAGTTTCTCCGCCATGGCGAGCTCGAGAACAGGGTCGCTATGAGCTGACAATGTAGGCCTGCTGTGATTCCAAGATGTTTTTTCAGGTCACCGGAGTAGATCTTGTTGCTGAAGGGGATGAGTAGTCTTTGGAGCCAGAGTAGGAGAAGAAGCTTCGGTCACACCGACGCTGATGAACCCAAAGCGTCGGAGACAGAGGAGGCCGAAGACTACGAGATAGATGACGGTGTTTCCTTTCCCTCCGTCGCACACATGTGCTGTTTGCTGTAGCAGCAGCTGCAGAGAGTAAGCTATCATAGCAATTTCTCATATCTTGCATGTCCTGAGCCGCCTAAGTGAGCTCATCGACCTGAGCCAATGGTTAAATGTCTTTCTTATCTTTGGCATCGTTTTTGTGTAGTTCGAATTTCCGTAACATGCTGAGCTAGGTCTTCATTTTTTTTTTTAAAAAACCCAATGACCGGGACGACGACTCAGAGTGACTCACAATGTGAAACTCAAATCCTTGGAAATTCAAAGACGCTCGACTCCAAATCGTTTACTGCGATTAACTCTGCAGTTTCAAACGACATATAAGCAGGGGGATGACGAGGAGGAAGAATGAGCATTATTGTCGCGATGAGCCAGATTGCACATCACCACGTAACAATGGCCTGCTAGATGCTTTACTCCACGAGGCAAAAGCTCTTAGTAGTGCGAAGAATCATTCATTTGAGTGGGACTGACAAATGACGAAAATGACTGTTTGGTTGGCTGTGACTGAGCAGGTGTATCCTTCTGTGCTCGGAACTTGAGCTTGTCCATGGCGGAGTAGGTGGTGGCAGCTGAGAAAAAAGAAACAGAGCAGGGCGGAGGAGACCTTCAGAGTTTGGTTCTCATATTTTCTGCTTTTGGCTTGCTGGGTTTTTGCAGATTCACGGCGGAGGTGAAAAATTAAGAGAGAACCAACATAACTTTTCATATTGATTCTCACAGACGGCGCCAAGTGTTGATGCACAAAATCGAAGGGGTCTTGGAACAACGTAAATCCAACCGTGAATCTGCGAGAAAGTAAATAACACAAGATGTATCGTGATTCACCCCAAGGTTTGGCTATGTCCACACTGATATTGTATTTCTCTGTAAGAGCTTGACTGTGAGGGTGAGAGAAAGCCTCTGTAATGAGAGTGAGGCTTCCCCCAATTGTGAGGGTGAGGGTATGGCCTAAGAATTAGCTTCTCCTAATGAGGAGAGTGAGGAGTCCTTTTATAGAATAAGGGCTCCTCACTTATTACATATTTGCCCCTTCCTTTATTACATAATTACATTTAAGTCCCCGAGTGTTTATACGAGATCTAAATATGGAGGTCCAGAGTATGGTACAAAGATAATGAATATGTGATGAGCTAGCATACGTTATGAATATGTGATGAGCTAGCATATGTAATGAATATGTGATGAGCTAGCATACGTGATGAATATGTGATGAGCTAGCATATATGATGAATATGTGACAAGTTAGCATATGTGATGAAATATGTGATGAACTAGTATATGTGATTAGATATGGGTAAGTCGTACAGGTCACCATAGGTGACTCTGACTTACGTACTAGTATGAGTTATTAATCACATAATTATTCAATATTGCTGACGAGATGCTGTGTTGTGATATATTTATGATTTTTCTGGAAATTATACAAGTGTCATGGCGAGGGGTTAAGATGTTTTATATGATTTCTATTAAAATTTTATTACAGGGCCACGCATGCCCACGCGCCCCCGCGAGTACACTGTACTCGCCTTCTTCGCGAAAATCTGCAGGTTTGCAGATTTTTAGGTTAACTTCCAGAGCCCATAACGAGCTCGATTCTCAACCAAATTCACTTCTACAAAAGCCAAATTAAAGCTAGAATGTGATCTACCAATCCCAATTTACAGAAAGTTCGAATCTAGTCCGTGTTGTTCGGAAATTTGGCCTGAAAGTGGCCAAACGACCACGGTTACAAATTTTCCAAAAACTAAAATTTCTTCCTAACTTCCAGAGTTGATTTCTAACTCGTTACTTAACCAAACTCAGTGTTTCAAAAGCCATTTTGAAGTTAGGAATGTAGAGAACAAGTTTTTACCTAGAAGAAGTCTAGTTATGGTCGAGGTTGACCAGAAAAATGGTTTGAAAGTGACTAAATGGCCACGGTTCTTGTACGAAAAACTTCGGGTTCTCCTTCTTCTCGAGTTTCTGGGTAAAACAACACGTTCAAAACAGAAACAAAGGATCCATAACAACCCATAGAAGTGAAATGAAGGTTCTAAGGGTTTCTTAAGGCTTACCTTAGCCATGCATGGCTTGAAAACCGTAGTATTGAACTCGCCGAGTCGGACCTTCCGAGTTGGTGAGTCAAAACTCGTCCACACTAGATTTCAAGGACATGGTTGTGATCGTGGGACTGAGATGAGCATGATGATGTAGTTGGTTTGTCACGTTTGTGAGTTTTGGTGTGTTTTGTGGTTGTTCTAGAGAGGAAGAAGAAGAAGAATGTGGCGTGGGAGAGTGAGCAGAGAGAAAGAGAGAGAGATGCTTTTCTGATTGAGGGGGGGACAGTGAAGGAAAAATTTTGTCCTAGCTAAGAACATGTGAGAATGTTTGAACACATATGAAAACTATTAACACATTAAAGTAGGCATGCATTCAAAAACAATTCTAAAACCCATGACTTTCAAAGCCTAGTGAATGGCGAACCACAAGACTCTTTAACAACATTAAAGAGAAAGAAGGTTTTACAGATTCATTACCCTTGAAGCTCATCCTTGTTTATACAAGGGATTCACCCAAGTGGAGGGCCTTCAAGTCCCCTCTTAGCTCCTTGGATCTTCCTTGTGATTTTCTTCCTTTTGATGCTCCTTTGCTCCTTGAAGATGTGAGGAAATGATCTCCAAAACACCAAAGATTTGGTGTCTCTAAGTCTCCACACCAAGGATGAGGTGTGAAGATGAAAATGGATGACTTAGAGAAGAAAAGATTGCTAGCTATATCTTCTCTAAGTGGCCGGCCTCCTTTAGAGAAAAAAGAGAAAATGTTTCTCATCTTTGCCTCAAGAAAACCCTAAATGAGGTAAAAGCTATAAAGATGCTTTTATATCTCTTTTCTTAGGTGAGTGGCAAACTTGCAATTAAGCAAAACTTACCACTCCCTCACTATGGCCGGCCTCTTTTAAGTGATTGGGCTATTTGCCCATATTTGTTTTAGTTGTCATACAACTTAAACATAATGGGCCTAGTGGACCAAAACCTTTTGGACCCCGAAGCCCAAAACTAACTTAAAAGACCAATACGAACCTTTCGTATAATTAATTAACTAATTAATTATCTTTGACCATATTCCAATTAAACCATTTAATTGCTTATCCATTTTATTTATATTTCTTCACTTTCATCTTTACTCGGTGTATGATCCATTAGGTTCCAATTAGCGAGGCAGTGGGCGATTGTTACTCTTAACGATCGATTGTGAATTGAAACTACATTTCAATTCTCCCTTTGATTAAGATTAGTGTTTGATAATCTTCAGGGCTTCCACAAACCATGAGTGACACCTAGCAGCATGTCATGGCTACCCAAGTTAAATATAATTGGTTGGAGAACCTATCCAGTTACAATTACAATGCAATATGATCCTTCTCTAATACAATACTCTTAATCACATTGTTTGAGTGATAGTTTGTATCATGTCTACTGTCCAATGTGATACTTCTCTATATGATTCAATTGAATATGATTTGGAACATACTTCCTAAGTCATATTCGTATGCTTTGGCCAAAGACTCCCGAATCATATCTTAGAGTATTCTCCTTCCACCATGGAAGGTTATAGATTCCTTGTTGTGCATTCATATGCCTACATGACTAGATAGCTTGACCCCAACAATGCCGTGGACACTCTCGATGGAATGTCTTTGACATGATCAAAGATCAAGGACCTAACCATTAGACATCTATGATGCCTCAGGTCAAATGACTACTTTGCATATTGCAACTACCGAGTTCTTACAAGACATGTATGTTTGAACTCTCTTTTGATCGTTGTTCAGTGCACTCTATTACTCTTTCAAGCACCTATGTGTTTGTCTTAGTGTCCAACACTAAATGACTTGAGACTAGTCATACTCACGCTTGAGTTGACATAACACATACTAACCTTAGCGGATTGTCAATGCCCAATTGGCAATCCTATGGCTAGGAACGTTTTAGGAATGAACATAAGAGAAAGGTCTCGTTAATCTAACTTATTTAAATCACTTCTCTCTTAGATCAAATACATTCCTTGGATTCCCTTATTGCTTAAACACATGATACAATAAATAGTGATTAACAATAAGCTTTGCCCTTCATTAAACATATAATAGTTTAATACAATAAGTATTCCAAAAGCTATTACATCGAATGAGTGGCTTTGTGGGCATACTTCCAACAATCTCCCACTTGCACTCAAAGCCACCTTCCCATGTATCTAATACCCATCTTTTCCATATGGCGGTCAAGTTGGATTTGAGACATTGGCTTTGTCAGTGGATCTGCTACGTTATCGGCTGAGGCAACCTTGAGGATGTTGACTTTCCCCTCGGCTGCATATCTTCTAATGATATTAAAGCGCTTGTCAAAATGTTTGTTCTTTTGATAAGCCCTGGGTTCCTTGGCTTGAGCTATCGCCCCACTATTATCACAGTACAAAGTTACTGATGATGTAATGGTTGGAACCACTCCAAGTTCAATAATGAACTTTTTCATCCAGAACGCTTCTTTGCCGGCTTCAGCTGCAGTGACATATTCTGCCTTCGTCGTGGAATTAGCAATTACATCTTGTTTCTTGCTTTTCCAGCTAACAGCCCCACCATTCAGAGTGAATACATATCCGGAGTTGGAACTTCTATCATCGACGTCAGATTGGAAATCTGCGTCTGTTTAGGATTCCACTCGTAACTCTGTTGCTCCTCCATAAACGAGGAACATGTCCTTAGTTCTTCTTAAGTACTTAAGGACCGTCTTGACAGCTGGCCAGTGTTCTAATCATGGGTTAGATTGATATCGACTAGTAGTGCTCACAGCATATGCGATATCAGGCTTTGTGCATATCATGGCATACATGAGACTTCCTATGGTAGAAGCATAAGGAATAGCACTCATCTGTCGTATCTCTTCAGGAGATGCATCTTATCAAAAGGTCATTGGGGATGCAATTGTATTCCTAGGGGTTTAGGAACAGGGTTGTCAACTTGTCGAGTGCTTATCTGTGGTTCATCATTAATCTCATTAATTTCCATTGTTTTACTTATAGTTCCTTTAAGAACAAATTCGTCCTCTAGAAACTTAGCAGTTCTGGCGACAAAAACCTTTTAGTCGTCAGGATGGTAGAACTCATATCCCATAGTTTCTCTAGGATATCCCACAAAATAGCACCTAACTGATCTCGCTTCAAGCTTCTTGACATATGCTTCACAACCCCAAATCTTAATGTGATTAAGACTTGGCTTTCTTCCATGCCATATCTCATAAGGCGTCTGTGAAACTGACTTTGAAGGTATTATATTAAGCAAGTAAGCTGTTGTATATAGAGCGTATCCCCAGAGTGTTACTGGTAGATTTGCGGAACTCATCATAGAACGAACAATGTTCATCAAGGTTCGATTTCTCCTTTCAGAAACTCCATTAAGTTGTGGAGTTCCCGGTGGAGTCCACTGTGATATTATTCCACACTCTTTGAGATAACCTAGGAACTAGGTACTTAGATACTCTCCCCTTTGATCTGATCTTAGGATCTTTATCTGTTTCCCAGTTTGCTTCTCAACTTCATTCTTGAATTCTTTAAACCTTTCAAAGGATTCTGACTTGTACTTCATAAGATACACATAGCCAAACTGAGAGTGATCGTCGATGAATGTGATATAGTAGGAGAAACCTCCTCTTGACGTAGTAGACATAGGTCTACATACGTTAGTGTGGATTAACCTTAGAATTTCAGTGGCACGCTCTCCTTTCCCAGTGAATGGAGATTTGGTCATCTTCCCTTTTAAGCAACATTTACAAGTACCCATCTGGTCATTACCCAATGGGCGGAAATATCTGTCTTTCGACATCTTGCGAATCTTATCAAGGTTCAAATGTCCAAGTTTAAGATGCCACATCTTTTCTCGGTTAACTTCTTCTCTAGCCCTTTTGGGTTTTGAGGTATTCCCGCTTTCAATACAGTGCATCCCACTACTTGTCTCTAGGTGAAAAAGTCCCTCTATCATATTACCATGAGAGATAATACGACCGTTCAAGTATAAAGTGCAACTCATTTTGTCAAACAATATTGAGTGCCCATCTAGTAAAAGCTTAGAGATAGAAATCAAATTCTTTATGCACAAAGGAAAATATAAACAATTTTTAAGTTCCAAGACTTCCCCAGAGGGCAATTTAAGCATGTAGGTGCCTATTGCTTTAGCAGAGATCTTAGTGCCGTTCCCAACTCGCACAATCATCTCCCCATTGCGCAATGTTCTGCTCCCTGTTAGTCCCTGCAACGAATTGCAGATATGTTGACTAGCGCCTGAATCAAATATCCAAGAATTTGAGCTCATTGTAAAAGCACTCTCTATGACAGAAATAGTCCCTTCAAAAGTTCGTGTCATAAGGCTCGCAATGCGCACCCTGTATTTCTTCTTCCAACATTCATCCTTTCCACAATGAAAGCATGTTCCTTTGGATTTTATTGCCTTCTTCTTATGTAACCTTTTCCTTGTGATTGCAATCTCACTCCCACTGTCCTTTTTGAAACCTTGTTCAAACTTATAGCACATGTCAATCATCTCGGTAAAAGTATGATTGAATCTATTCACTTTATAGTTTACAATAAACTTAGTGAAATCATCCGAGAGAGATGCAAGGAAAAAGTCTTGGGCCATTTTCCCATCGATGGAAGTTCCTAAACTTTCAAGATCTTGAAAGATCCTTTCCATCTTTTGTCCATGTTTTTGGACCGATGCCACCTTTGCCATTCTGGCATTCAATAGATTACAAACATTTGAGAATCATATATTACTAGTCTCAATGTCATGCATATTATGCAAACTATCAACCATGGCACAAGAAGTGTCCATGTGCTCATGTAGCTTCTTAAGCTCCTCACTAAGTGAAGTGAGGATTAAGCATTTGGCTTGTAAGTCATCCTCATAGTATCTTGCATAATTTTGACACTCCTCCTTTGAAGCTAGTTTCATAGGAGGTACATGAGGAGGGGATTGCTTAAGCACATACAATATGTCTTTCACCTTTGAGACATTCTCAATGTGGCGATACCAAGCAAGGAAACGTTGGCCCCTAAGGCCCCTTTTGTCAAGTATAATGGTGGGTGTAATTTTAGGCATGTCATTAACTACATAACATAACAGAAATCGTTTTAGATTGTTGATTTTAAAACTACTTGATTGGGTCTTAAATCAAATAGTACCACCCACTATTTTTGGCAAATTCCACATCCCTCAATGGAATTCGAGATTTATTTTGAACTCTTAGCGGGGTATAGGAGGCTCACCATTACCAAGCCCACCTCACGATGATATGATGTTGGTTAGCAAAAATAATGATGAGAGAATAACGCTTTAGTCATTTACAACTCTTGTAATTACCCATCTAGTTTGGCCTCTAAAGAATGATGCCTCACAATGATATGATGTTGGCACCATTGCACTTAGTTAAGTTATTCCCACCATGCTAGTTCATGTAGGGGTTGAAGAATAGCCTCACAATGATATGATGTCGGCCATCCTCGTTGCCTACCTCACCACATCATGTATGTATATATGGACTCCTCCTGAATGTAAGCACATACATTGAACTTCCCCATGATAGGGTGAAGCCTGTGCAGGAGTCACAAACGATTGGAGCCCACCATGGTGGAAGGCCTACCAAGAGATGTTCAAAGCATCTCTTGCTTATCAACTTAATATTCATTTTGTTGAAGGAGTTATGTTGGGCTACATCAATTTTATTTTAATCTTATTAAAAGAACTTGGGCCTATCATAACCATTGGTCCAAGTTAATATGAATTAGTAGTATATAATACTCCCACTATTTCGATGAAACAAGCGAGACTATATGGAACTACTAACGAATGCATTGCATCCTCATATGGACTATATAGTTATATTAGGTCTTAGGATGATTACGAACCATTTGATTTGATCCAACACTAGCCTTGTGTTGGACCTTGGGTTTAAGGTAGATAGTTGTTGATTTTAGTTACGGGTTTAATCTAATTAAACCGTTATTTCCTATTGGGCGTTGGACCCAACTATTCCAATTTGCATACATATAAACAAAAAGGAATACATGAAATAAAGAGAAGGGCTTATGCCCTTTTACAACAAATTAGAAGGACTTATGTCCTTTTACAACAAATTTAAACTAATCAAATTACATTCAAATCTAAACTACTTAACCCAAACATTCACAATGTAAAGCGGCCAATCACATAGCTCAATTATCGAGGCTTTTAGTTCATAATCACCATTTTCTTAATCAATCAAATTAACTAAGAAAGCAACTTAAACAATTGGGCTTCGGATTCATAGAATTGATTTAAATGGAACTAAATGAAATGAAAATCCAATTCTCATTAAAGAGACAAAACCATTTTGCTCTCATCATCTTTTGGGCCGAAAAACAATGACCACAACAATTGGGCCATAAGGTTAAAACATAAACTTTTGGGATCACTTTGTAAAAACACAAGAGTCCACAACTTCATGTAATTACAACTAGAACCCAAAAAATTTCAACAATAGCAAAAACGTCATTAAAGGAGCAAAACAATTTGTCCTTTAGCGTTTTGGGCCTTAACGAAAAACGTAAACTTTTGGGCCAAAATACAAATACACAAAAGTATCAAAACTTTATGTAATTGCATAAAAAGCCCCAAAAGTACCCCCATTAAGGGGTGGCCAGTTTTGGTAGTGAAAAAGGAGGGGGGAAAGGTTTTGATGAAAAATTCAAAATTTGAAAGTGTTTTGTGCAAGTGGATAGGTAGGTGAGGAAAAGTTGATTGGTATAGGTTGTAAGAAAATGTTTTGTCAAACAATAAAGACATAAATCATCTATCACCAATTAATTATAAACCAAAACTTTATGAAAACCACCAAACATTTTGAATCAAAACTCCAAACCTTTTTGTTCTTGGTAAGAACATCAAGAATATTGAAGAACACACATGAAAACTCATAAGAGCTCCATGAATGTTTTCACACAATAAAACTCAAATTTTCACTACACAAAAGAGGGTTAATATCCTAGGGTACTTAGGGGTTCCAAAAGTCACTTTAAAACTCTTTTAACAAGACAAACATGAACCCAAAAATCCACCCTTTGGATTTGGCCAAATTTCCCAACATTCATGGCACCAAATTTTAGTTCCAATATTCATGCTTAAATGAACTACATCTACAACATTTGAGATGCTAAATTTTCAAGCAAAATTTATATTCAAAAGAAAGAACAAAGCTTGTAACATTTACAACATTTAAGTCACAAACCATGAAAAATACAAAACCCAAAAGGATTCACCATAAATAGACCTAGGCTCTTGATACCACTTGAAGGAAAAAATTTGTCCTAACTAAGAACATGTGAGAATATTTGAACACATATGCAAACTATTAACACATTAAAGTAGGCATGCATTAAAAACAATTCTAAAACCCATGACTTTCAAAGCCTAGTGAATGGTGAACCACAAGACTCTTTAACAACATTAAAGAGAAAGAAGGTTTTAGAGATTCATTACCCTTGAAGCTCATCCTTATTTACACAAGGGATTCACCCAAGTGGAGGGCCTTCAAGTCACCTCCTAGCTCCTTGGATCTTACTTGTGATTTTCTTCCTTTTGATGCTCCTTTGCTCCTTGAAGATGTGAGGAAAGGATCTCCAAAACACCAAAGATTTGGTGTCTCTAAGTCTCCACACCAAGGATGAGGTGTGAAGATGAAAATGGATGACTTAGAGAAGAAAAGATTGCTAGCTATATCTTCTCTAAGTGGCCGGCCTCCTTTAGAGAAAAAGAGAGAAAATGTTTCTCATCTTTGCCTCAAGAAAACCCTAAATGAGGTAAAAGCTATAAAGATGCTTTTATATCTCTTTTTTTAGGTGAGTGGCAAACTTGCAATTAAGCAAAACTTACCACTCCCTCACTATGGCCGGCCTCTTTTAAGTGATTGGGCTATTTGCCCATATTTGTTTTAGTTGTCATACAACTTAAACATAATGGGCCTAGTGGACCAAACCCTTTTGGACCCCGAAGCCCAAAACTAACTTAAAAGCCCAATACGAACCTTTCGTATAATTAATTAACTAATTAATTAACCTTGACCATATTTCAATTAAACCATTTAATTGCTTATCCATTTCATTTATATTTCTTCACTTTCATCCTTACTCGGTGTACGATCCATTAGGTTCCAATTAGAGAGGCAGTGGGTGATTGTTACTCTTAACGATCGATTGTGAATTGAAACCACATTTCAATTCTCCCTTAATGATTAGTGTTTGCTAATCATTTAGGGCTTCCACAAACCATGAGTGACACTTAGCAGTATGTCATGGTTACCCAAGCTAAGTAGAAGTGGTCGGAGAACCCATCCAGTTACAATTACAATGCAATACGGTCCTTCTCTAATACAATACTCTTAATCACATTGTTTGAGTGATAATTTGTATCATGTCTACTATCCAATGTGATACTTCTCTATATGATTCAATTGAATATGATTTGGAACATACTTCCTAAGTCATATTCGTATGCTTTGGCCAAAGACTCCCGAATCATATCTTAGAGTATTCTCCTTCCACCATGGAAGGTTAGAGATTCCTTGTTGTGCATTCATATGCCTACATGACTAGATAGCTTGACCCTAACAATGTCGTGGACACTCTCGATGGAATGCCTTTGACATGATCAAAGATCAAGGACCTAACCATTAGACATCTATGATGCCTCAGGTCAAAGGACTACTTTGCATATTGCAACTTACGAGTTCTTACATGACATGTATGTTCGAACTCTCTTTTGATTGTTGTTCAGTGTACTCGATTACTCTTTCAAGCACCTATGTGTTTCTTAGTATCCAAAACTAAATGACTTGAGACTAGTCATATTCACGCTTGAGTTGACATAACACATACTAACCTTAGTGGATTGTCAATGCCCAATTGGCAATCCTATGGCTAGGAACGCTTTAGGAATGAACATAAGAGAAAGGTCTCGTTAATCTAACTTATTTAAATCACTTCTCTCTTAGATCAAATACATTCCTTGGATTCCCTTATTGCTTAAACACATGATACAATAAATAGTGATTAACAATAAACTTTGCCCTTCATTAAACATATAATAGTTAATACAATAAGTATTCCAAAAGCTATTACATCAAATGAGTGGCTTTGTGGACATACTTCCAACAGACAAAACATACAGAAAAAAAAATGGGATAGCTTAGACTGAATGATGAAGGGAAGTGCACGGGTGGGATTTAAAAGGAATCCAAGGATAGGTTTTCAGATTTCCTACAGTAAAAGGAAATTGAAATCTATCCGAAGGAGATATTTTACACTTTAAAATTTACGCATACTCGTACTAGCATGTACAATTTAAATGTGATAGCGAGAAATAAAAAGGAAAGCGAAAAGAATAAGTCCACATCACTTGCCAATAAGGGCATAATCATCAATACACATACTCGGGAAAAAATTACGTAGAAAAATTAGGGACGGATCGTCACAATTATTACGTAACAGACACAACAGACACAATGTCGCATAAATTTTGCTCAAATGAGTAATATTTGAATATTTATCAGTTAGATTATCTTCTTGAAATTTTTGGATCAAAGTTCAATTGTCATCATTTAATGACAAACCATGATTTTTACTTTGAAAAAGTCTTTCCCCGTTATTTCAAATGTGTTGCGTGTGAGTCAAGCAACCCACCGAAATTTTGGACTTGATAGATAAGGGCAAAAAGGCATGGTGCATGTGGGGGACAGTTTCCTTGTTAGGGTCTTCGATTGGTAAGCAAAGCAATGAATGCACACTTGAATATTTCGCAGTAACTAATTACTCTCAAAGACCTAAAAACTAGAAAACGTTCATTGGAATTTGAAGATTCCTCAGTTTCTTCCAATACCATTTAAGCAACACCAACTTCCACTATAACCACCACTGCAATTTCTACCCCTATTTATTTAGTGGAGTCGTTTATTATATGTCATAATATAAGTGAAAAATGATATATTTTTTAGTGTTTATTCACTTTTTGTATTATGATACCTAATAGATTTACTCATGTTTCAAATACACTGAAACATCTCTCATGGTAACACTTCACCGTATGCTTATTCCATCTCTCATTATAGTGGTTGATAATTGAATTTCTTATTTAAATCATTAAAAATGAAACCTAATTATCAACCGTCACATTATGTGGTTTACGTTAGGTGGTGTTATCCACACATTCCTTGTTAATTTTTGTCTTTTAATCATCTTCAATTCATTTGATCTGATGACTGAAAATTAAGATATGTGAAAAATAAAAATGTGTGTGTGAACTGGATAGTAGTGCCATACAAAATATGGTCTGAAAAAAAAAATAGTCTTGGTATATATTATAAAGTTGCGGCTCCTGCTTTATAATGTAAATTGCAATCTCCAAGTTTATGAACATCTTTTAAGGAAAAGGTATGAGAATAATTTGAAACTTAGGGCACACTTGCCATGGAAATTTGTGTTTTGTTTCTTCATTCTACCGCTTTATGCTATTGTTGTTGCATGCACAATGGGGTTGATGGACTGAAATCTGACTTTCATCGAGTTCATGTCGACTTTGATTAAATTCTACATGGACCTTAACAGAATTTGTGAGAATTTTATTGTGAATTTAATGGATTCTCATGAACTTTTTCGTGGTTCATTTATTAATAGCATTTTTGTAGTTTTGAATTATGACCACGGTAAGGCGATGTTATGGTGGTGGTCATGACAGTAGGGTTTGGCCAATTCATCAAGACAGTAGGGTTTGGTCACTTTGTGGGCATGTGAGGTTTTGGTTACGAATTTGTACTCACAAAATAATCAACATCTTTGATTGTTTTGTATGTACAAATTTGTTAAGACTGAAGATGATAGATTTTTGCTACCACACTGATGGTGTTAGCAGCAAGGTGGTCGTAGAAGGTTATTGTGGTAGTTTCATGATAAGATGGTGGAAATAGTCGAGGTGGTGTTGTGGCACTGGCTGTAGTTACAATGGTGGTGGAGGGTGGTGGTGGTGATAGCCATGGCAATATAGTGATAATAGAGTGGTGTATTATATGAAAAGACAGTAGAAAAAAGTTCTATCAAACTCAAGGAAGAGGTTGAATTTGTTATAATAAAAAATTACACTATAAATCCCTCAAAATCCACTTGACTACCTGAGTCAAATAACGTTTCATAATCTTCTCAAATCAATTACTTTATCAATGCACTTAACTTTTAGAGATCACTAAAATCTTGGTTGAATATAACCGAATTTCTATGGACTTCTATAGACTCATTTAAAATTTTGATTGAATACATCTACACTTACTCTTTTGAAATACATAATTATTTTTTTTATTTTTTTATTTTTATTTTTTTGTCAAAAAATAGATTTGTTGGATTAGATGTTAGATTAGGAAGTCGGTGGGATTCGAATCACTCATCTCCACCACTATAGTAAAGGGCCACTTGCCTTTTGAAATACTGATTAAATACCAAGACTTTAAACTCCTTTAAAATCTTTTTGCATCTCAAGTGAATGTACAAGTTTAAGTGAGATCTAATACGGTTTTTGAAGCAATTTTTTTTTTATTTTTTATAATTGACTTCACTTGGCTAACACAGAAATTACTTGGGACTGTTTTCAGACTGCTTGTGTAAAAAAAAAAACCAATTGAGAGAATAAGTGCTTATGCTAATCATCATAAGACTTTTCTACCCGACTTCCCTTGTGTTGATTATATAAGGAAGACCCAAAAACATTTTAAAAATATTTAAATAAAAAACAATCATAATTGCTTTTAATTATCAGAAAACGTAGTCAAATTAGAGTCCATATCTTATAATATGATTATGTAGGCATCTTTTGATCTCTCTTGTCATCCACAACATAGCTGTGGTTGGCATACAAAAGTCCAACATTTTCATACGGCGGCAAGTCACGTTAAATTTAGCCTGAATAACACTACGATATAAATATGACCACCATGAACATAAAGCGGGAAACCTACCCTACCATTACCCTCAAAACCTTATCATTTCTCACTAGCACAAGCATATGAAAAGAAAAAAAAGGGTAAAAGACTGTTTACTACCCTCATATTTCGTGGTTTTTAACATTTAGTACATTAAGTTTTTTTCGTCTCAGAGTCATACCTAAAGTGTAAATTTTGGGACAATCTTATACATCCGTTAGTCAAACTGTTAAGTTTCTAGTTAAGTGATGACGTGGTGCCACGTAGACAATGACTGGGCACCACGTGTCATTAAAAATATTAATTAAATAAAAGTATTTATAAAAAAAAAGAAAAATTAGTATCCGGTCCTTAGTTCTTACTGTACATTGATTAAGACCTTATTAGTTCTCAAATTTTGATTCAAGTCCCTAGCATTAATGTGATAATGAATTTACATGTTTATTATATAATTTTTAATATAAATATTAGTAATTAATTTAGGGTTTAATACTCACACCTCTATTAAACTTCTAATTAATTTTCAATTCAAACATTTTCAAAATAATAAAAATTTAAATTAAATTAAGTTTGTACCTATTAGGTTTTTTTTTATATATAAAAAGATTCTCAATTTTTTAATCTTAAATGTACCCATTCATATAATTTTTCAATTTTTTTTAATCATCAATGTACCCATTCTCAAATATATCAATTTGTTATATGTAAAATGTACCTTTTTTTTAATATAAAATCCATTCAAATTTTTTAATCCATGTTTAAACTTATATGGGTACATTCTTTTTCGTTGATTTGAGAATGTATCCATGTTTTGGTACAATAACTTTTTTTGTTAATTTTGGTTAATGTACCCATACATATATGTACACACACACACAATATAATAGAGAGTATAATTTATATTTTATTTTTTTTAATCCCATAAATTATGGGTTTTATTTAAAATCTCATTAATATAAACAATTACAAATTTCAATTTTTAATTTTTAATCTAAAAAATATAGTAACTTACATTATTACATTAATGTCAGGGACCTCAATCAAAAACTAAAAACTAACAAGGTTTCAATCAAAGAATATTGATAGTTAGGGACCGCATCCAAAGTGTCCCAAAAAAAAATTTAAAAAAAAACCCTACCCCCGCACACTCTATCTCCCTCAATTCCCTCTCTCTCTCTCTCTTTCTCTCTCTCTCTCTCTCTCTCTCTTTCTCTCTCGCTCTCTGTCTACCTCTCTTTGCTCTTACTTCTCTTCTCTCTCCTACACCATCGACAATGTCAAGGCCAAGATCCAAGCCCAGGAGGGCATCCCCCCGAACCAGCGGCACCTCATCTAAACCCACCTCCAGATTCGTCCTATGCACCCTCACCCTCACCCCACTTCCCTCTGCATCCTCTATTTCGTAGAAAACCCAAACAACGCCTCTGATTTCTTCAAAACCAACGAAAACCCTCAATCTTGGCTCTCACAACAATCTTTAAGTCTCTTGCCTTTTTCATCAAATCAAAGACGTCTGAGCGTCCATTCCTTAAATTCCCGATCCACATAGTCCAACGGAGCCTTGGACCTACAATCAAGGTGAGACACCGTCATTTGACCCAGGTCGAGGTTACTGTCATGTGCGATTGACAGGTTCCCTTCGTCTACTCGAAACGCCGCTACCATCACCATCTTCTCCGGCCGTTGGGTTTTGTACTCTACGTCGTCAAATCTGATGGGTGTGACTCTCTGGCCGTAAATCTAGGTTTTGTTGACCACCACCCGTCAAATGGGTGGGGTTAGGGTATGGTGGTGAGGGAGAGGTGGGTCGGGTATGGAAGAATCAGGGGAGAGAAGAGTGGAGTCGAAGAGGGAGGGGGAAAGTTAGATATGCGGGGGATCGAAGAGGGTTGGGCGGGCACAGGAGAGAAGGGAGGGAGGGCTTGGTGACGACGTCGAAGCGGGAGAATAGGGCAGGGATGATGGGTGTCGGGAAGCCTATGAGGGCATCCCCCCAGACCAGCAGCGCCTCATCTAAACCCACCTCCAAATTCGTCATATGCACCCTCACCTTCACCCCACTTCCCTCTGCATCCTCCATGTCGCAGAAAACCCAAACAACGCCTCTGATTTCTTCAAAACCAACGAAAACCCTCAATCTTGGATCTCAGAACCATCTTTAAGTCTCTTGCCTTTTTTCATCAAATCAGAGACGTCTGAGCATCCATTCCTTAAATTCCTGGTCCACATAGTCCAACAGAGCCTCGGACCTGCAATCAAGGTGAGACGCCGTCATCTAACCCAGGTCGAGGTCGCTGCCATGTGCGATTGACAGGTTCCCTTCGTCTACTCGAAACGCCGCTACCATCATCGTCTTCTCCGACCGCTGGGTTTTGTTCTCCACCGTCGTCAAATCTGGTGGGTGTGACTCTGGCCGTAAATTTGGGTTTTGTTGACCACCGCCTGTCAAATGGGTGGGGTTAGGGTATGGTGGTGAGGGAAATGTGGGTCGGGTATGGAAGGATCAGGGGAGAGAAGAGTGGAGTTGAAGAGGGAGGGGGGAAGGTTAGATGTGCAAGGGATCGAAAAGGGTTGGGTGGGCACAGGAGAGAAGGGAGGAAAGGCTTGGTGACAGCGTCGAATTGAGAGAATAGGGTAGGGATGATGGGTGTTGGGGGTTAAGGTAAGGTTTTTTTTTTTAATTTTTTTTATAAATACTTTTATTTAATTAATTATTTTAATATTTTTTAATGACATGTGGTGCCCAATCATTGTCCACGTGGGCACCACGTCATCACTTAACTGAAACTTAACGATTTGACTAACAGATGTATGAGACTGTCCCAAAATTTACACTTTAGGTATGACTCTGAGACGAAAAAAACTTAACGTACTAAATGTTGAAAACCACGAAACATGAGGGTAGTAAACAATCTTTTACCCAAAAAAATAAAAAAATAAAAAAAGAATGACTAAATTAAACAAGTAAAAAATATGAAACAATTTTGGTGCTAAACAATGCAGAGCTCCAGAACACAGTGAGAGGGCACCATCATAAAGGACACAACTGAATGCTGCACAAGATAAATAGAATAGCAGATGGGAAGATAATTGAATCATTTTTATTCCAACAGTTTCCTCAAGTTTGCATCACTACAAGTATAGACATACAACTCTCTGTACCACATAGACTGACTCACCTAATTGACATAACCCTAATCCTAAACCCTAACCCTAACCCTACATCTCAAACCCCACCCCCCCCCCCCCCCCCCCCTCTCTCTCTCTCTCTCTCATGAAGCATCATCTGTTAGACAAGGTGACTCTTTGATTTGTATCGTTGTCTACTCACAGAACCTGTTAAGTTACAGATCATTAGTCTTTACCACTCCTACTTCTTTACAAGTAAAACAAGGGTGATGGAAAATAGAAATAGCAACCATCACCGCAACTACTAAAAAACCAAACCCTGCTATTTAGCCCCAGATCAACCAAGAATCTGCAGGAAACCAAGTCCTGACCGATATATGCTACCGTCTTCTAAGGATCCACCTTCTCCCATTCATAACGTCCGGGGATCGGTTTATCATTCACAGGATCAAAGTTATATCTGCAAATAAATCCACAAAGGAAAATATGATATCATCTGGGAGGATAAAATCAGGCTTGTATTTAGCATATATGACGAGTGATAAAAAGTCTTAAGCCTAAACTTGAAAGTAGTAACAGAGTCATGAATAACATACTTCTCAATAAAAATTTTTTGCTGCTCTTCTTCAGCACCAGCAAAGAACTCATTCATATCATGTGCTGTGGGTATGTGCCTCTGCAATGAGTTCTGTATTCTCCAATTAGCTTCAGCTGAATTAGTGAGCCTGGTAGTAGAACCAGGGGACCTGATAGTGTCTGGATCCCGTATCAAGCTACACGGCGTGGACTCCCTTGTGGTTCTGTCATAAAAAAGATCAATCCCTTTAGATATAACAGGCTGGAAAATGTAACCCACGCTAAGCTCAGATGATGATACGGTAATTTGTTTATAAAACAAATACAAGTTTTGCAACTAGAATGTTGTTAAATTATGTGCAAGGACTATGCAAATAGTACCATTAACAAAAATAACACACTGTGAAGCAACATTATTATCTTTTCGTTTGTTTGCTGTCCCAATGCACAAAGTTTTGCATCTCGAATGTTGTTGACTACAGGTAAGATTCATGCAAACGTCATTAACAAACAAAACACTTGACAGTGAAGTAACATTATCCCTTCTTTTATTTTCTGACTCAATCACAAACAGTAATTATTTAACACACTAAACTGCATGATGCAGTCTGTGTATCCAGCGAGAACTTTCTCACTTGAAATGCTTCAATTGCTAAATTATTTAGCGAAGACTCTGACTCTGCCCCCCTCCCCCTCATCAATAAATCAATCCTTACACTTGAAATGCTTCAATTGCTAAATAATGCATGTTCAATGCACTAGCAGACTAATGCCTGTTCAATGCACTAGCAATTTTGGTTTATGATTTATTACTAGCAGACACTTTGAAAAATTATTACTTGACTGAAAAATAGACAGTTTGAAAAAGATGCTATTATAGGAAGTAAATGATTATGTCCTATGTTCCAAGTAGAGAATAAAAACAATGTCAATTGTATCAGCCATTATAATTTTAACACCCGAAGAACAGAGAGATGATGATAGTCAGTTAATTGTTGCAGAATTATGGCAGAGTAATGAATCGTGTATAACAAATTAGGGAGGAGTGACATATAAAACACTGCTGGAATAAAAAATATATTGTTTACCCTCATAGGGAAATCAAGAAAAGAAATCATAAACTTTATCCTTCCATGCCAACTTTCATTTCCCTTTTGCAGTCGAAATCTTTTACAACCAAAAGATTTTCAGTGGAAAAAGACGGTTTCATAAAGAAAAACAGAGAGAGAATGTAAAAAAGCTTTGAATTGGCTGACAAATTTCTTAGCTTTTCTTTCAAAGAAAATTTTAGAGTTGCACTTTTCAGAGAAAATATAAGAGAGTATTTCAAATATAAATCTCAAATTTCTAAAAAATTAGTTTTGGTTTTCTTAGCAATGACCTGATGCTCCCTCCCCTCCCCTCCCCCAACACAAAAGGAAAATGGAAATCCAGAAATAATAGTAAGCAAGAAATGTTGTGGGTGTAAGTATAGAATATAGAAAAACTTGTAATGAATCTTCAACACAATAATTATCATTTCCCCACCCAACTAACAACAGTCTCACTCTCTGCTATTTCCTTTATTTTCTCTTTCTTAACCCTAAAAGTAATAGGCATTGAAGAATACCCTAAATTTTCAAAACAAAACAAAACAAGTAACAGCAATTGTTTGCACAAATTTTCAATTGAATAAAATTCTCCACTTTTCCCTAACCAAAACACTCAAACCCCAAAATCTCCATTCAATTTTACTTCAATCTCTCAGAAACCAAACAGATGTCTAACTCTTTTTATTCTTGAAAGAAAAAAAAACCCAGAACAATGAGTTTTCACACAAATTTTGAACATAAATAAAGAAAACCCAGAAAACCCACCTCTCTCTACCTTCAAACTCGAGCACATTCTCTCCAAACGAAGCTTCTTCGACACCCAAATCACCATTTTCGTCGTTGTTGGTGTTACTCTGCTCATTCTGTCGTCTGTCGTCTTCCTCTTTCGCCGCCGTTTCTTCAGCCTCCTCCGGCTTTTGGCATCGAGACGCGACCCCAAGCCTCGAACTTGACCTAGAATTAGGACCAGTCTTGGGTTTCCGCCTCTTGGGTTCGAGCCGCTTGGTCATAAGAATCGGGGGCTTCTCGAGTCGGCGGCTACGGAGCTGGAGATAGGAGCCGGATGTGACAGATGGAGCGGAGGACCTCTGGAGAGCTAGGGTTTTGGCTCGGGTGCGAACCCCAAGAGAGGCCTGTGAGTGTGAGACTTCCATAACTGCTACTTTCCCTGTGGCCTTGGACTTCCTCATGTACTTGCCCATTTCCTGCTATTCTTTTTCTTCTCTGGTTAATTTGTTTGTTCAACTCATTGAAGGAGTGAGATAGAGAGAGACAGGAGAGAGGAGAGAGGGGAGAGAGGGAGGGAGAATGGAAAACTCTGAAAATTGTGAAATTTGGAAAGGAAGGCAGGGAAGGGTGAGTTCGAGGGTTATTGTAAATTTGCAGTAAGTGGCGAGAGAGAGAGAGAGAGAGAGGGCAGGGTTGGAAAGCAAGGACAATGAAATTGTTTTACTATTTATTTTAAACAGTAATTATCTTTGTACAGTAAGTTTGTTCTTTGAAAATAAAACTCTTTATTTTACTTTGATAATGTACTTTTAATTTCCTATCAAACAAGTTTTTGGATTGAAATTTGCCCAAAAAATAAAAATTCTCTAGTTGAAAAAGTATATAACTTTTAACTTCGAGTTTCTAAGTAGATTATCAAATGAAGCTTATGAATTTCGTGAACATAGATCATCTAAGGATGGGCACGGTTTGGTTTGATGCGGTTTTGAATGAAGCCGAAACCAAAACCGAAACCGAAAATTTTTGCGGTTTGGTTCGGTGCAATTTTGAAGCCAAAACCGAAATTAAACCAAACCAATTGATTCGGTTCGGTGCGGTTTCAAACGGTTTCGGTTTGGTTTTTAAAAAAAAAGTTTACAATTTGCAATTTAACATATTAATAAGCATTTGCCAGTAGCAATAGGAAAAAGACATTTGTTATGTAAACAATTAGCATGTTGAATGCAATTGTGATGTTAAAACATGTTTGTGCAACAAAAGGGTATCTCATATAAGGTATAACATAAAACAAGTTGAATAACTTTGAATTCATTTAACGTGAGTGAAACTTTCATACTAGAATATGTGATATCATGCTTCAAATGAGTGGACTTCATGAGATCATTGTTCGACTTTTGATAACAAGATTAGTCCACCTTTGTACATATGTGTGTGTGTGTGTGTGTGATGGTATAAAATAACAGAGGTTCTTCAAGTTAGTGAATGAAAAAAAGTGATGAATGATGATATTCAAGTGTGGTTGAGTCCGTACTAAGTGTATGGATTCTAACAAACAACAATTAAAACATGAAATCTAATATGAACATTTAATTAAATGTTATTAATATTTGCGGTGCGGTTCGGTTTCAGTGCGGTTTTCAAAAGTTAAAACCGAAACCAAACCGTTTTCTATGTTGCGATTCGGTTTCAAAACCGAAACCGTTTTAAAACCGTAAAACCAAATCGTTCGGTGCGGTTCAATTTGGTTCGCGTTTCGACTTTGGGTTTCAGTTCTAAGTGCCCACCCCTAAGATCATCTGTCCTAATAGCAAGTTACCATCTAGAGAGTTGCTTATAGAGTAGATGACACAAATATCAAAAGCTTTCCTTGCAACTAAATGAAATACGAAACAGGTATAGTACTATACATGAAAAATATGTACGTTTATAATTAGACAACTTAGCTAAAAAATTCTTAGAAATAGGCCCTATTCTTAATGTTCAATATTTATTAATAATATGATAAAAACACGTATAGAATACGTAAATTTTATATGTTTAATTGAAAAATGTTTGAAAATAACGTTTATTATATGTGAAAAGTATGTGTATTATAAAGACACAGATCAGCAGCACAATCAGCATTGCCAATCCAAGTCCATGTCAACTGCATAGTCAACAGCTCAGGGCAGTTAGTTTCTTTTTATAGTTAACTAGATTTTAATCTTTAAATAAGATGAAGTTTAGAAAAATATTTTATACAAGATTAAAATTTAATTTTAATCTTTAGATTCTATTTAATGTCAGCATATTAAATGTTTCACTTTTTTATTTATAATTTTATGGTGTTCATAAATTAAATTTTATGAAAATATTATAAATTTTAATTCTCATTATGGTAAGTATCTTGTATAAGAAAATATTTTTGTAAAGATTCGGTACACATGTTTTTACATATTTTCTTATGTGCCACTAATTCATTACAATATATTTAGGTACAAACATTTGGGTACACTAAGTTAGTATAATATGTTTAGGTATGAATATTTCGGTACACTGGTTTATTATAATATATTTAGGTATCGACATTTCGGTATACTAGTTTAGTATCATATATTTAGGTACAGAATTTTTCGGTACACTTATGGTCTTGCATATTTTCTTACGTGCTGCTAATTCATTATAATATATTTAGGTACGGACATTTCAGTACACTAATTTAGTAAAATATATTATGATATGTGTGACGACCCGTCCCGAATTATAATGTATTTATTCCCGAAGGCGTGAAAATGATAGTTTTACCCTTGAGCGTTGGGTTGTGAATGCATTTTTTAGACATCGAAATTTCGGTAAATAAATGTTGACTGATAAATCAAAGTGTCAACGCTCATGTATTACATAAATTTTACACGTAGCGTGTGACTCAACGAAAATTGAAATGAGTTGGAAAGTCATCAAATAGGACACGTGTCAACACCTGGCAGAAACGACTTATTTCATCTGGGATATTATATTCAAAATTAGGCCTTGGAAAATTCTATAAATACAAGCCCATTTCATTCATTTGGGGGGAACCAATTCATATTACACCTTGAAGCTCTGAAGCTTTGAAGATCTGAAACTCCGAAGCTTTCAAGCATCCAGGTTCCCGAAGAATCAAGAAAGCCTTCTTCGTTCTTCGTTCATCGTTCTTCCAAGATCAAGCCCCGACGGCCCTTGGATCAACAATCATCCACCTTCAAGCCCAAGCCTCAACGGCCCCTTGAAGAAAGCGTTCATCGTTCATCAACTGTTCATCCTCAAGGATCAAGCCCCAACGGCCCCTTTGGATCGACAACATCAACGAATCCGCTCATCCGCTGTTCATCAAGCCCAAGCCTCGACGGCCCTTGAAGAAAGCGTTCATCGTTCATCACTGTTCTTCGAGATCAAGCCCAAAAGCCCTCGAAGATTCGTTCAAACCCAAAAGCTCTCGAAGATCCGTTCGTCACTGTTCTTCAAGATCAAGCCCAAAAGCCCTTGAAGATCCGTCAATCACCATTCTTCAAGATCAAGCCCAAAAGCCCTTGAAGATCCGTTCATCCTCGTTCATCCAAGATCAAGCCTCGACGGCCCTTGGATTAATCGCACATCCCACAAATCAACACCTTACGGAGATCGAATCAGAGGATCAAAATAGAGAGAGATTGTTGAAGGAATTATTTTGAAAAACATGTTCTTTTAAGCAACATCAATAGCATGCTAATAACAATTAAAAGGCGGAATCATGCTTGCATGCACTTAAAAACAAAACATAAACCAAGAAATTCAAAGCCTAGTAGATTGGTGAACCAATAATCAACTCAAAATAAAGTGAGTTGAAATTAATACCTTTGTAGATTCCTCTTTGCATAAGTAAAGGCTAATCACCCAAAGAGATAGGGCCTTCATTCCTTGCTTCTTAGATCCATGGATTTGGATGGAAGAATAGGTTCTCCAAGTTCCCAAAATTGAGAACCTCTAAGTCTCTTCACCAAGGTTAGATTGTAGAAGAAATGAGTGACCTTGGAGTAGTAGGATTGCTAGATGTACCCTCCAAGGTGTTGGCCTCTTTAGAGAGAAATGGAGAGACAATTCTCACCAATTTTCCCCAAAACAAACCCCTTATTTTTGCTTAATGAATATTTAGTTATAAAGTCATTTATATAGTCACTTCTTTAAGTGACCTAAACAACCAAACCCTAATTCATCTCACTATGGTCGGCCATCTAGGGGATTTGGGCTTTTTGGGCTTTAATGAATCTTTATTCATTAAATTGTCATACAACTTAAGTTAATGGGCTTGACGTTCGAAGCCCATTGGGCCTTAAGGTCCAAAACTATCCCGAAGGTCTTTAACGAACTTATTCGTTTGATTAATTAACATATTAATTAATCCTTGCCATAATTAAATGATTAAACCATTTAATCATTCTTACTCATTTCCGTTTAATCTTCAATCTCCACCTCTTACGGTGTGCGATCCATTAGGTTCCTTTTAGCGAGGCAGTGGGCGATTAAAACCATTTTACATCGATTGTGAATTGAAACTATTTTCAATTCTCCCTTTAGTGATTACACACGTTTAGGGCTTCCACAAACCATGAGTGACACCTAGCAGCATATCATGGTTACCCAAGCTAATCAGAAGAGGTTTAGAGAACCTATTCAGTTCGGGATTACAAATGCAATACGGTCCTTCTCTAATCTAATACTCTTGACCACATTGTTTGGTTTGATAGTTTATTTGATCATGTCTACTATCCAATGTGTGTCTTGTGCTTATATGATTACCTTGAATGTGATTCGGAACGCATTCCCTAATCTCATTCATACTCTGGCCAGAGATTCCAAATCATATCATAGAGTATTCTCCCTCAACTGTTTGAAGGTTAGAGATCCCTTGTTGCGCATTCACTTGTCTCCATAGCTAAGTCACTTGACCCCAACGATGCCGTGGACACCCTCCTGATGGAGTGACTTTGACATAATCAAAGATCAAGGTCTTAACCACAAGACAACTATGATGCCTCAGGTCAAAGGACTAATTTGCATTATCTCAACCATGAGTTCTCATGTGACATGGAATATGAGAACTCTTTGTTGATCGCGTTCAGTGTACTCATTCTCTATTGAGCACCTACGTACTTGTCTTGATGTCACACACACCAATGACTCGAGACTAATCACTCTCCCTGAGAGAAGACATAGTACGTACCGATCTTTACGGACTGTCAATGCCCAATTGACAATCCTATGATCAGGAACATTTAGGATGTGTCTACGAAAGAATGGTCTCATGAATCTAACTTCATTAGATTACATTCTCCCAATCACATATTCCTTGGACTTTATCGTTTAAGCATATAACATTTATATGAGACGGCTCAAACAATAATCTATGCCCTTTATATGTTAAACTAGGTTAGTTTAACATGTGAAATGTCCGTAAAGTATCATCACATGATTGGCTTTAGGGCACATTTCCAACAATTGTAACCCGAAATCATCAAAACACAAATATTTGTTTGTGCACGTCGTTCTTGTCTCTTTCGTTTCAGGAATTTTCCGTGTTCACAAATTGGCACGCCCAGTGGGACGATCTCTGCCTCTCATCTCTTTCTCCGTTCAAGAAAATCAAAGCGCACTTCCAAAATTAATGGCATCAAGGAAGGCTCAAACTGCTCCCGCAACTGGTGTCAATTTTGGCATCACGACTCGAAGCATGGCAAAAGCTACTTCTGCCACCTCTATCAACTCTGCCAAGGGAACAAGAGCACCCAAGGCACGAGCCTTTGATCACCTTAGCCTCACTAAGGGCACCAAGGGGGGGAAGCCCAAGGAAATACTCCGAATCCATGCTCTCCGATGCCGATTCAAGCGGCAGTGCAACCATGCAAGTCATGACCATTGGAGTAACTTCAATCGATGAGCAGCTGGCTCAGATGAATGAAGCAATCGCAAGGCTAACCCGAACTGTGGAAGAAAAAGACTTGCAAATTGCAGCACTCGTCAATCGACTAGAGGCGCAGGACGACGATAAACCCGACCCAGAGAATGATCCACTAAAGAGAAGAGATGACGAAGAAGATGAGCCTCAGGTGGAGAAAAACGATGCGAAGCCGGAGCCAGACCAAGCAGCGGCACTCATGGGATCTCTTTCTATCCAGCAGCTGCAAGAGATGATCACCAACACCATCAATGCACAATACGAAGGGAGCTCAAATACCTCTGGGTTGTACTCAAAGCCGTATTCAAAGAAGATCGACGCCTTAAGGATGCCGAGGGGTTATCAACCACCAAAGTTCATGCAATTTGATGGAAAGGGAAACCCGAAACAGCACGTTGTCCACTTCGTTGAAACTTGCAACAACGCAGGAACCGAAGGGGATTACCTCGCCAAGCAGTTTGTACGCTCGCTGAAAGGAAACGCCTTTGAGTGGTACACAGACCTAGAGCCTAAGTCTATCAACAGCTGGGAGCAGTTAGAGCGGGAATTCCTCAACCGCTTCTATAGCACCCGCCGCACTGTGAGCATGCTAGAGCTAACGAGCACAAAGCAGTGGAAGGACGAGCCAGTCATTGACTACATCAACAGATGGCGCACTCTAAGCCTCGACTGTAAAGACAGGCTCTCGGAAACCTCTTCAATCGAGATGTGCATCCAAGGCATGCAATGGGGTTTGCAATACATCCTTCAAGGCATTAAACCAAGGACCTTCGAGGAATTGGCCACTCGCGCCCATGACATGGAGTTGAGCATCGCCCATCATGGGAAGAAAGAACCGATCGCCGACTACAAGAAAGACAAAGTTCTTGGGACAAAGGTGGAAAAGGCCGCATGGAAACCCACCAAGGAAGCGATGACGGTCAACACAGCTCCCGTCAAAATCTCCACACGAGGCAAGGCGATTCAAACCGAAGCTTTTCGTGATCAAGAGATGCGTAGACGCACTTTGAAGGAGCTTGAGGAGAAGATTTATCCATTCCCCGACTCTGATGTAGTTGCCATGCTGGATGACCTGTTGGACAAGAAGGTGATCAGTTTGCCTGAGTGCAGACGGCCGGAAGAGATGAATCGTACCGACAACCCAAGATACTGTAAATTCCACCGCTTCATCAGTCATCCAACGGAAAAGTGCTTCGTACTGAAAGATCTCATCTTGAAGCTAGCACAGCAAGGGGAAATCGAGCTTGACCTCGAAGACACGGTTGCGGTACACACTACTACTATTGTGTTTGAATCACTCGATCCTGTGCATCTCCGAAGCATGCATGACCATTCCCGTCAATGTTCAAGTCACATGGCACATCCTACACAACCATCACTGGGGGCAAGCAACCAAGATACATCTACTGGTGATAAGAAAGGGTGGACATCGGTGACCTACAAAAAAACGAGGAAGCCAATACCACAAGCCACAAGGCCAAAAGAGGAGCCTAAACCCGCCCCTCGAACTTCAGTCTTCGAAAGGCTGAATTATTCAAAACCTAGAATTGCAGCACTTGATCGCATCAGTGGTCGAGACCAAAATTCCGTCTTCAAAAGGCTTGAGACGCCAACACCGCAAAGATCAGTCTTTGAAAGGTTATCAAAACCCAAGAAACAAAGCGGCACAGCTAGATCTCCTCCGCAACGGTCGGCTTTGGACAGACTTGAAGAAACTAAGAAGCCTTCTAGAAACAGGAAGACAACGCCAAATGGAGAGAAGCTCGACAGTCTAGCAGGAAAAGACAATGTTCAAAGCTTGATTCCTTCAAGGATGAAGCGCCAAGCAACTTTGGAAGTCGACACAAAATGACCACTGAAGGTAAGGAGGCGCACCATCATCTACACCGGCCAATCTTCACGACGACAAACCCAAGAAAACCGCACTGAAAAAGAGGCCCAAGAAGACAAAGAAGACGAAGTCCTAGAAGAAGACGTCACTTCCGGCTCTGTCAACTTAAAATCTTCACCTCAATCACTGGGGCATGCTAAAAAAACATGCCAGTCAAGCCGAGTGAAGTTGAAGGATGGACTTATGTCACTCCGAAGCAATTGCACAGAAAGCATATGTCTTCTCCACAAGCTCACCAATGGGAAAGGGGGCAAAACAGCTCCTGTTCACCTCCAGAACAATGTGAAAGTGTTGGAGATAATGAAACTTTGACACGAAGATCATCCATCCCCATCACGATGCGTGACATCTTCCCAGAAGACTTCTTCAACTACTCAGTCAAGGCTCCTTGCTATGAAGATTGCGAGGAACGACTCTCTCAGATCGCTTGACGCACCAAAAGCTCCTTGTCTGCAAGAGCCTAAACTGCAAGACACAAGGCTCCTCGCCCGCACGAGCTAAAACGGCAACACGGCACCAAATGCTCCTTGTCTACACGAGTTGAAACTGCAAACGACACCAACGCTCCTTGTCTGCACGAGTTGAAACTGCAAACGACACCAACACTCCTTGCCTGCATGAGCTGAAGCGGCAAACGGCACAAAAAAAAAAGAAAATCCAAAAAAATATGTATTTGAACTACGTTACGACTTGATCTATTCTTTGGAGGGGTACGTAGGCAGCTCGAATGTTCAATTTTTCGAGTTCAGTCACATCAAAATATAAATAAATGTTTTATTAAAGAAAGTCAATTTTATTAAAAAAAATGATGAATACATATGTTTATGTATTTTAAAAAAATTCCTTATACATATATATATATATATATATATATATATATATGTCTTCTATCTAGCAGCAATAAGCCCATCAAAAGGAGGTTGGCCAAGCCCAAAGCCTGTTGTCCAAATCCAGCTCCAAGAAGAAGAAACCCAAATCAAACCAGGCCCATCCCCTTCCTTGTCCACCAATTACAAAACCGGGCCCAGCTCTCAAAGCCCATCCTCACAAGTCTCACTCTCTCTCCTCTTTGAGCACAACCTCTCTCTCTCTGTGACCAGGTTTCATCCAATGAATTCCACTCTGTTAGAAAACAAGCGTCTCTCAACAAGACTGATGAGACTGAAAGTTGGAGTTCAGTCCCTTGCTCTCTTCCTCAGCAGCAAGCATGCACCGCCAGAAGCAGTAGCACGACCCACGAGACTGACGAAGGCCCGTCGGATTCAGGCCCCCTTTTCACTTCAAGATCACTTCAGAAGCTACCAGGTGCATCAACCAGATCCCTGTTTTGGTCGATTCATCGACGATGACGACGAGCCTGCCGTGGGTGACGAGAATAACTTGTCTGATCTGCACATATCTCTTGAATAATAATTTTTTCAGACAATCTGAAAAAATCGACGCAGAGGAATCGGATAAGATGAGCGAGAGGTAAGAGATTCGCCACCATCTCCAATTGCTTGGATCTGGAGATTATGTACCTGGTTAAGACTCCTAAGTGCACCAATGTAAACTTGCCGCCATACCCAAGTGCTTCAGTGAGCGTCGTGGTCCTTGCGACACGTCGGCAAAACCCAAAAGCCTTCAAGACTCTCTGGGCGGTCTCGCTTTCCCTGACGACGATTGTGGCGAGACTCCCGTGATAGAATGTCTCTCCGTCCATTTGGCTTTGTCAAACTCGATGACAACGACACTCTCACCTTTTGAGAGGACGTCGCTCTCGGATTTGACCTAGAAGACTAGATCTCTCTCTTTTTCTCTCTCAGAGTGAAACTCAGTCCCTCACTGGCCAATGGAGTGAACAGCTACGCCTACTCGCCCCGACTACAATTCAAGGCTCCGGAGCTCTGCCTCAGCGTCTCGCTCGACAAGGTCTCCTCGACCCAGCTCGCTGACGACCCGCCCGAGTCAACCAGGTCACTCGTCGTCTGCAACCCTCTGACTCACCAGTTTTGAGTCCTCTCTCAGCTCGGCTCGGCTCGGCTTGGTCGCGCCACGACTCGGTCCTCGTTAACTCCCAAACCCGAGTCATGGTCCTCACTGAGTTCGCTGCACTCCACTTCTCCGGTGCAAACCAGTGGCTTAAGTTCTGATCGAACCTCCCAACAAAACCACAATAACTGCACTCTTTAATTTATCTGGTTTCGATCTTTCAGATCTTCCTCTCCTTTTTACTTTTCCAACCTTCACTTCTTGATCCTTTATCTTTCTGGGTTTTGCGTTTCACTGCTTCTGGGTAGCTTAAGCATCATCTCCTAGAAGATTCCAAACGATCGGTTATCGAAAAAGCAGTGCATTCTTGAGGATCTGGGCAAACACCGATTTTTCTTGAAACTGAATCAAAGAGGATTTGGATATTGAGGAGAGGGTGGAAGGTTCTCTCTTCCGATACCAGCCATGGCTCCAGCTGGGAAAGTTTCTGAGTTTTGCAGAAAAGGCATTGACTGGTTTCGCAAAGCGCGATTGCCGAGTGATATAACTATCGTGGTGGACGGCGTGAACTTACACCTTCACAAGTTTCCTCTCATATCAAAATGTGGGAAGATATCAGATATGTATGAAGAGTCCAAAAGCACACGCGGGAGCATTTTCACTGCAGTTTTGGAGGAACTTCCTGGTGGCCCTGACATGTTCCTGATTGCAGTTAAATCCTGCTATGGTATGCGAGTGGAATTGACTCCAAGAAACGTAGTGATGGTGTATTGTGCAGCGGACTACCTTGAAATGACTCTGCATCAGTCTCAGAGTCGCTGGAGGACCGTGTCGCCCATCAGAACCGTGAGATCTAGTCTCACCTCGTCGATAATCAACGGCTGGCAGCAGCCCATGTCGCTCTCAAACAGGATCTTACCGCGGCCCAGCATGACCTCCGTCGCTCATCCGTCGTCGTCGGTAAAATCCGTCGTCACAGGGACAACCTCCGCCATCCATCTTCGTCTTCCACCTAACGCCAGCATCTCCACCTTCACCACACCAAAGGGAGGGATGGATGACTCGGCCAAAGCAGGTCCGGCATTAAAGGCCTCGTGCTTTAGCCCGTTCACGCGTCACCCTCGTGGTCAAATGGATGAACAAGCTACTGCTTCACCTTCGTCTTTAGCTCCCCGTCGTTGGTCGTCGAGCTGGGCTTGATGCCCGAATCAACCACGTTTATCCGGGACGTCAAGCTCCAGCCCAAAGACCTCCTCCGTCTCTTGCCTCACAGTGGCCAACAACTTCAAAGACCGCTGTCAAACGACTAGCCGGCCGAGAAGCTCTTCCTCAAACTCGTGCTCTCCATGCGCCTTCATCCTTCCCTGCAAATTCCCCAGCCCATCATCGAAATTTATAAAAAAAATAATAATAATAGAAAATGGGATAGTGGATCAAAGATGGGGAACAGCCCCATGACAGATCAAAAGTTTCTGGTGGTGCATGGGCACCATGTGCAGAAAGAAAAAAAAAATTGCAAAAAAAAAATAAAAAAAATGAAAAGTTTGATCTTTGGTGCGTCTGGCACCATGATTAAAGAAAAAATTGTTTGATATTTGGTGCTCTGGCACCATGTGCAAAAAAATAAAACAGGAGAAAAGAAAAGAAAATATAAAAAAAATGGATGGTGCATCTGGCACCATGTGCAAAAAAAAAAAAAAAAAAAAAAAAACAATAAGAGAAATAAAAGTCCATTTTATTTATTTTTTCTGGAAATTTTACATAAAATTGCATTCTACATACTTAAAAAAAAAACATCAAATTTACAAGAGGGGATCTTCAAGGACGATCAGGTGCCGCCTCACCACTCGGCAGAGCTCCAGAAATGAGAGGCGCCGGAGGTTGACTGTTTGAAGCCACACGACTCGGCGGAACTCCAGGAAGAAGAGGAGCCAAAGGTTGATCATTTGGAGCTTCATTACGCGGTACAGCCCCAGAAGACGAAGGCAAATACTGCTGGAACAAACCCACAAACCTCTGATGATCAAGTAAAATCTGACCATCAGATTCTTGCATCTGGTCAATCTTCCTCTTCATGTTTGTCGCATAGCTATGTGCGAGCTTATGCAACTGTTTATTCTCCTGCTTGAGCCCTCTAATCTCCTGTTTGAGACTCATCACTTCCGCCGCCAATGATTCAACTTGACGGGTTCGAGCAAATAGGCGTTGGGCCATATTAGACACAGAACCTGCACACTGCACACTGAGAGCCAAAGAATCCTTAACAGCCAACTCATCAGACCGTTTGGAAAGTAGTCTGTTATCTCTGGGAGTGACAAGGTTTCGGGCCACCACCGCAGCGGTCATATCATTCTTCACCACCGAATCCCCAACGGTAAGAGGACCAGTAGGGGATATGAAGGATGGGCGCCATATGTTGTCTGGAGAAGGTGGGACTGCCTCTTCACCAAGATTCAAGTCAAAACGACGATCGGAGGGTCCTGACATTTTCAAAGTGTTGAAGAAGGAAGAGGTCGGACGAATCAAGATCTTAGAAGTGCAAGAATGGAATTTTCACAAGTAAAATTCAAGTGTGCTTTGAAACGAACAGCGTGCCTCTATAAAAAAATCAGCACTCGACGGGATTTCAGAGATCGAAGAGGCGAGCTCAGAATTCGAAGAGGCTATTCAAAAATCGAAGAGGCAAGCTCAGAAATCGGAGAAGTATCTTGCTTTTCCAGACGCGTCGACACCCGTCACACACAAACTCAGCTTTGTGAAAATCACGGGCAATTTGTCGAAGCACCAATCCCAGATATCGAAGAGGCGCCAATCTTTTTCAGCCACGTCAGCACCCATCACACGCAAACTCAGCTTTGCGTAAATCACGGGTAATTTGTCGAAACGCCGATCCCAGTTATCGAAGAGTCGCCAGTCTTTTTCAGCCGCGTCAACACCTGTCACATGCACACTCAGCTTGATGGAAATTACGGACAATTTGTCGAAGATTTCTGATAAAGAAGAAAGCACGTGAAGCCATATAGATCAATCACGCATTGGTTGCCGACACGAGTGAAAGAATAGTACCTCTACAGGTATCAAAGAACTTCCTATAATTGTCTACCTTCGCCTTCCATAGCAAGGCAGACATACAAAGCCTTTCTTCATCTCCAAAAAAAAAAAAAAATGCTTTCCCAACGAAGCCTCTCGAGTCATTCAATGTTCCTTATTCCTTGGGGTACCTCCGCAAGCCAATGACTCCAAAGCAAAAGTATCTCATATCACCAGGGTAGAAAGCAAGAGTATCTCATATCATGCGTTCTCCCTGTCCTTTCCTTTGTCCTTGTTCTTACCTACAAAGACAAGGATAAAGAAAACAATATGCCGGAACTTCCACTCAAACTCGGGTAAGGAACCGACTGCTTGGAACCCTTCCTTGATTGCCTACCTAGCACTGCTCTCAAGTACTCGTTTCCCACTGCTGCTGTACTTCCAAAGAAGCTGCCACATCTGCCTGGAGAACAGATAAGGCAAGTGAAAATGATACCTTGCAGCATGTGGAGACAAGGTGCAGAAGGAACAAGCAGAGAAGAATGCAGTCTGCACAGTCAACTCAGCAGAAGGAGTCCGAGCTGAAGAACTCGAGAAGCTGCCATATCTGCCTGAAGAAACAAGCAGAGAAGAATGCAGCATGCACAGTCAACTCGGCAGAAAGAGTATGAGATGAAGAACTCGTTTTGACCCTCAAATTCTTGGGTCGACTTACTAGGCGTTGTGGCCTGCACGTGCCGATTCACCACCCTTGAATCAAATCCTTAAAGATCAAGTCACCAATTGGAAGAAGAGCCCATCAATCTTGAAGATCATACCGCTGACCAAACTGCTCAGGTGTGAATTAGAAAGATTGAACAAAACAACAAGTCGTCACCTTCACCTCGTGCCTGCTTGCCATATGTTCGAGTCAGCCTTCAAGAATCAAGCCTCAACGACCCTTGAAGAAGCTTCCAGCCAAATTCAAAATCAAGCATCGACAGGCCTTGAGGAAATCACAAGTCCGATTCAAGATTAAGTGTCTACCACCCTTGAATCAAAACCTAGTTCAAGAATAAGCTGTGGAAAATCAACAATTGGAGGAATCCAGAAAATCCTCCAACCCAGTTCAAGAT
This sequence comes from Malus asiatica, assembly GCA_033882615.1. Lineage (NCBI taxonomy): Eukaryota > Viridiplantae > Streptophyta > Magnoliopsida > Rosales > Rosaceae > Malus > Malus asiatica. The sequence continues at coordinate 43,198,073 of CM066503.1, read as the reverse complement.
CAAAGCTGTGGAAAGTCAACAAGCGCAACAAAATATATGCCGATTCACCCACTACCAAAGCCAAAGATCATCTACCACATGAAGCTCCTTGTGGTCCAATTTCAACCTTCAAGATCAAGTCTCGACGGCCCTTGAAGAAATTTCAAACAAAAGTTCAAGAACAAGCCTCAACGGCCCTTGAAGAAATCTCTAGCCCAATTCAAGATCAAGCCTCGACGACCCTTGGATCGACATCTACAGTAAGGGACTTCAAAACGCATCTCCTACACGTGACAAGCACATGTATACGACGCGCCTTGAAGTGGGGGCATTTGTAGACATCGAAATTTCGATAAATAAATGTTGACCGATAAATCAAAGTGTCAACGCTCATGTATTACATAAATTTTACACGTAGCGTGTGACTCAACGAAAATTGAAATGAGTTGGAAAGTCATCAAATAGGACACGTGTCAACACCTGGCAGAAACGACTTATTTCATCTGGGATATTATATTCAAAATTAGGCCTTGGAAAATTCTATAAATACAAGCCCATTTCATTCATTTGGGGGGAACCAATTCATATTACACCTTGAAGCTCTGAAGCTTTGAAGCTCTGAAACTCCGAAGCTTTCAAGCATCCAGGTTCCCGAAGAATCAAGAAAGCCTTCTTCGTTCTTCGTTCATCGTTCTTCCAAGATCAAGCCCCGACGGCCCTTGGATCAACAATCATCCACCTTCAAGCCCAAGCCTCAACGGCCCCTTGAAGAAAGCGTTCATCGTTCATCAACTGTTCATCCTCAAGGATCAAGCCCCAACGGCCCCTTTGGATCGACAACATCAACGAATCCGCTCATCCGCTGTTCATCAAGCCCAAGCCTCGACGACCCTTGAAGAAAGCGTTCATCGTTCATCACTGTTCTTCGAGATCAAGCCCAAAAGCCCTCGAAGATCCGTTCAAACCCAAAAGCTCTCGAAGATCCGTTCGTCACTGTTCTTCAAGATCAAGCCCAAAAGCCCTTGAAGATCCGTCAATCACCATTTTTCAAGATCAAGCCCAAAAGCCCTTGAAGATCCGTTCATCCTCGTTCATCCAAGATCAAGCCTCGACGGCCCTTGGATTAATCGCACATCCCACAAATCAACACCTTACGGAGATCGAATCAGAGGATCAAAATAGAGAGAGATTGTAACCCAAAATCATCAAAACACAAATATTTGTTTGTGCACGTCGTTCTTGTCTCTTTCGTTTCAGGAATTTTCCGTGTTCACACATTTATGGGCCAGGGAAAATGTACCAATTACATCATTTCCAAATTTTTGGGATCCAATTAAGATAGTAGAATTATTAGGACTTTTTAGTGGGCCAATTGGAACTCAAGGGTTTAATTTTGTTGCCCAATCCGGACCACACCCACACATACACACGTTGACCTCTCTCTCTCTTTCCCAATCTTTCTCATCTGTCTGTATAACCCGTATGGTCAATTCATCAACCAGCTTCTTCATTCATGGATCAAGCTTGAGGAAACCATCATCATCTTCCTCATAACCTCACAAACTCATATATACTTTTAGTTTCTTGTTTAGTGGTCGAAAACCTAAGAAAACAAAAAACTCCAACAAGGAGCGAACTTGTTCCAACGCGATCGCCAAGGTTTTACAAGGTTCTAAGGTTCAAGGAGGGTCCTAGCCAACTTTATAAGGATCCTAGGTAAATTTTGGAAGGTTTTGGATGTCGGGACACTTAAATTCTTGGAGTTGTAGGTTTGGCCGGTTTTCACGAAATTTTCCAACGAGATTCTGTTGGTTTTAGGACTCCAAAGTGGTAAGATCATGTTCTCCTTGTTGAGAGCTTCATTTTGGTACAAATTTCATGAAATTTGGTGTTGAAATGAGTGAGATATTAAGGTTTGAAGTTTTTCCAGAAATTGGTGAGTGCAGCGGTGATCGGCACCTGACTCCGGCGAACCAAGGAAGGAGAAGGGGAATATTTCGTCAACTTTGACAGAATATGCTAACTGCATCAGATAAATTAAACGGTATATTCCATTATTCAATGGAATATTCCCTAACGCCGTTAGGGAATCCGTCAGTGTGCCAGGCACATGCCTACGCGTGGGAACTTAGAATATTTTTCTAAAAATATGGGGATGTTCATGGGGTTGAGTAGGCCACGATGGTATATTCAAATACCCCAATTGAGCAACGTATGAGAAGTTATTACGTAGTTTTGATTATGTGCTTAAAATAACGTTAAAATAGTTGTTTCACATATAGGTAAGACGTTTCTTGAGGACGAGCCCAGTCAGGTGAGGCTCGGGGGTTACAACCCTGCCACATACTAGTGAGTGGACTTTTGGTTTTCAGTATATATATATATATGTTTGCACCATACTTGACCAATCCCGAAACTACTGAGCACCGGTAAACGTTATACAGTCAAGGACCCAGAAAAGTTTCCCTTCAACCAGGAGGCCAATCACAGTGTGACACGTGTCGACATCAGAAGCCAATCATAGCACGACACGTGTCAACATCAGAAGCCAATCACAATACGACACGTGTCAATGTCATAATGAAACTAGAAACTCTCTTCTATAAATAGAGATCATTCTCTCACAATATTTTCTAATGTCATTTGTACTAAATCATTCACTAGTACTCACTAAAGGAGAGCTTGAACCTATGTACTTGTGTAAACCTTTCACAATTAATGAGAACTCCTCTACTTCGTGGACGTAGCCAATCTGGGTGAACCACGTACATCTTGTGTTTGCTTCCCTGTCCCAATCCATTTACATACTTATCCACACTAGTGACCGAATCAATCTAGCGAAGGTCACAAGGTCACAAACTTAACACTTTTTGTTGTACCAAAGTCCTCAGCACACAGAATGACACCCTTCTTGCACCTAGTGCGAAACAACGAAAGAAGGAAGGAAAGAAGGTTGCTCTTCAAGCTAAAGTCGAAGAGCTAGAAGCTCAGAACAACAAGATAGCAATGAAGAATAAGGTCCTCCAAGAGCAGTATGAGAAGCTCTTTGAGACGCTCCACGAAACTAGGCGTACTCAAACATGTGAGCTCGTTACCCTGTGGACATCAACCATCATCTGGGTGCCCCCCAACACGGAGGGTCACCTTCCTTCGACATGGGTATCCCTGATGAGGAGCGAGCTAATCATCAAAACATTGATCAACACGAGACTTCTCTCAACCAAACTGCTTCGACCCGAAGCAGGAGAAGTGGAGGAAGACACCTCCTTGCAGAAGGGTTGGAAGGATTGAAAGCCATTTATCGTGACTGCCGAGACTTCCTAAAGCAACGTCGAGAGAATCCCCTCCACATATGCTCGAAGATCAATGACCCAAGGGTTTTTGAAAGACTCGGTTCCCTCCCACGACCCAGGCCAGTTGCCAATCTAGGGAAGGAACATGAAGGTACAGGGGACTCTAAGGTATTCCGACATACTCGCCCTAGAAGTCAGTACGGCGAGTCCAAGAAAAAATCACATGCCCTTGCTCAAACTTTCCTACTTCCAAGAGGCGATGGAGACTTACGAAAGAAAATCCCAGTGGTACATGACTCCACTCATGACTCTCTTATCCTACAGCTCCTTGAGGAAGTAAACAAGTTGAAGGCTGAACGTCAGGTTGGGATACCTGACTGGAACCAACCCAGGCCTGGCCTTCTTACAAGGAGGATCCTCGACACCCCCTTCAAGCGAAAACAAAACAAAAGCTTGGTTTACAACTCTATACTGGAAGGGAGGACCCAATTGAACACTTTAACCTCTTTGAGTCCACCATGGCATATCAGATGCACAATGACGAAAGGGATGTCTTCTCTCCCTTTCCACCCTCTCTGGCGGAGCTCTAAACTGGTATTGTCGTCTTTCACCTGAGACAGTAGACTCATTTGAGGAACTAAGGAAACTGTTTATCTCTCAACACATCTTTCAGACCGATCGCTTACGTTCTGCAGATAACTTGTACACTATTCGCCAAAAGCTGGACGAGTCACTACGAGAGTATGCCGGTCATTTCAACCATGAGTATTCTCGTTGCGCTGAGGCAGATGACAAGACCGCCCTCAAGGCCTTCACGATAGGCCTACATGATTGTTTCTTCAAGTACATGATCAATGCCAACACTTGGAAGACTTACTCTGAGGTGATGGCACAGACTTATAACCATGCCTCCGCCGAGGCAAGGACATATCAAGGGAAACCCCCCACAGCCACCCCTTATCAGCAAGTAGGGAGTGGAAGCCAGATCCAACCAAATGAAAAGACCTCAACTTTCCAAACGGCAGCGGTGCCTCCCCCTACCTTACTTAATACTTTGCTAAGTCAACAGACATATCAATTTCAGGGCAAAAGGAAAAATTTCCATCTTCACTAGTCTCATTTTTGTAAAATGAGTAAAGGACACTACCGCGACAACCAAGGGTATCGCCATGATAATCCCCGACCCCAGGCAGTCAACACAGTGGGTCAAGCACATGTCAGGACAACCTCTACCCTGAGGTATGAGGCATACACACCTTTGAACGCCACATGCGTGACCATTTACCCCAGCATAGCACACTTGATACCGAAGCTAAAGCCGAGGCACCCGGATTACAAGCCCATGAAAAACACAGGCATGTTTTGCTGCTACCACAAGCATAACGGCTATGACGGTGAGAAGTGTATCACCCTTCGTGATCATATTGAAGCTTTGGCACCTGAAGGAAAAATTTATCAATTCCTCCTTCACCCTCCAAAGGGTAACCGTAACCAACGCCAGGTGAATGTGATATATTCCATATGTGGTGGAACACCCATATCTAAATCTTCCAATAGGGCCATGAAAAATAGTGAATGAGCTTTAAGGTCTGGCCACCAAGTGTTTCACGTGGAAGACATCAGGGGAGGTAAGTATCAAAAGCCTAACTGGGATCCAATATGTTTTTACCCTGAGGAAGAAAGAGGTATCATCTACCCTCACAACGACCCACTGATTGTGGAAGCTCACAAAGCCAACTTTGAAGTACGACGAATCCTAGTAGACATGGGGGCTTTGGTCAATATCATGTTTGCTGAAGCTTTTAGGGCACTTAATGTAGCTGAACACTTGTTCGATCCCTCGATTTCCCCTCTGATAAGCTTCTTCAGTGATATCGTGCAACCTTTGAGGAGCATACACTTACCTTTCACTATTGGTACAGGCCCACACACATCTACCATTACCACTAACTTCCTGGTGGTTGCTTGCCCAATGGCATACAATGTCATTTTTGGACGCACATGCATCAATGATCTCAAGGCCATGGTATCCACACATATGTTGTTGATGAAATTTCCAACCCTCTATGGCAATGGTTACATCAGAGGAGATCAACTTAGTGCACGATAATGTTACAACACTTCGGTCAAGCAACAACACCTGCCTGTGCCCAAAGAAACCCTTTCTATACATGACCAAGTCATAAAGACCAACCTAGACGAAGCCAACTTGGATCTTCACGGTGGTAGCAGTCAACCCGACGATCCTCGAGATGACTTTTTCACCCAGCAAGCACAACCCACTGAAGAGTTGGAGAAGGTCCCTATCTCAAAAGATTATCCGGATCGCATGGTGAAGATTGACACCACCTTGTCACCACCTATTCGATTGGCATTGATCTATTTTTGCAAGAAAACACTGAGGCCTTCGCCTGGTCATACGAGGACATGCCAGGCATCTCTCCTGATATCATATTTCATCACTTAAGTATCGACCCTAAGACCAAGCCAGTGAGACATAAGCGAAGATCTTATGACGCTGAACAGTACGAGGCAATGAAGGCAGAAGTTGAAAAACTCAAAGGCATAGGCTTCGTCCACAAAGTCAATTATCCAATGTGGGTAGAAAATGTTGTCCTTGTTAAGAAGAATCCGACCAAGGAAAGTCTCATACTCCAAAAGGTCTTATGGAAAATGTGTGTCGATTACATCGACCTAAACAAAGGATGCCCGAAGGATAGCTTTCCTCTTCCTTTCATAGACAGACTTATAGACTCTACGGCACGGTGTGAACTTTTGAGCTTCATGGATGCTTGCTTAGGACACAACCAAATCCTCATGAACCATCCGGACCAAGAACACATAGCCTTCACTAATGACAGGGGACTATATTGCTATAAAGTCATGCCCTTCGGCCTAAACAATGCAGGAGCGACTTATCAGAGATTGGTCAATTCAATGTTCGCCGAACAGATTAGGAAGAACATGGAAGTTTACATTGATGATATGCCAGTCAAGAGCAAACATGCTGACCAACACATGACCAACCTATCTGCAACTTTCACCATTCTGAAGAGGTATCGAATGAGGTTGAACCCTAACAAATGTGCCTTCAGCGTAGGCTCTGGCAAATTCTTAGGCTTCATGATAAGCCAACGAGGCATTGAGGCTAATCCTGAGAAGATCAAAGCAATCCTCGACATAAAGGAACCGGTAACTTCAAAAGACATCCAAAGCCTTACTGGCAAGGTGGCAGCCTTAACTAGGTTCATCTCTAAGGCCATAGACAGATGTGCTCATTTCTTTAAAGCACTTAAGGGAAGTAAGAAGTACATTACATGGACTGATGAATGTGCTGAGGCATTCAAGAACCTCAAAGACTACATGAGTAAAGCTCATATGCTCTCCAAACCTAAGGTTGGTGACACTCTCATTATCTATCTGTCGGTATCGGCTTCCGCAGTAAGTTCCGTTCTTATTCGAAAGGATGGTAACGTTGAACGACCTGTCAACTACACTAGCAATGCCTTACAAGATGTGGAGACATGATACTCTAACATTGATAAATTGGCTCTAGCATTGGTCATGTCTGCTCGAAAACTTCGCCCTTACTTGCCAACACACTTCATCATCGTGCTTACCAATCATCCTCTTCGACAGATACTATAAAGTCCTGACACTTCAGGGCGAATGATCAAATAGGCGATAGCATTGGGTGAGTTTGCCATCTCTTACTAGCCATAGCCAGCTGAGAAGGGCCAAGCAGTGGCAGAGTTCATCGTCGACTTCACATATCATGTTGACATTGTTTTTACGCCTAAAGAAGTGGTTTCATTACCCTCGAAAGCTCAAAAAATAGAATCAACATCCCCAACATGGAGTCTATATGTTGATGGCTTGTCCAACCAACAGGGTTGAGGAGCAGGACTAGTCCTTACGACCCCTAACAAAGTGGCGATGGAGTATGCTTTTCATTTCAGGCTTACGTTTGGCCAAACACCTTGGGGTTAAACGAATTGATATCTTCAGTGACTCCCAATTGGTGGTTAACCAGATCACCAACAACTTTGACGTTAAGGATAGCTCCATGGCAGCATATCTGGCACAAACACAATTGTTGCTCAAGCACTTCCACTACCAGATCACCCAAATTCCTCGAGTGGTAAACAATCATGCAGATGCTTTGGCTCGCATCGCCTAAGCGATGGAAGACAAGATTGGGAGAAAAATTCAGGTCGAATTGTTGGCAGCACCAAGCACCATGGCTGTGGAAGTGTGCAACTTACAACATGGGGATAGTTGGATTACCCCGATTTATAGATTCCTTGCTCATGGCACCCTTCCAAATGACAAAGTCCAAGCTAAGCAGATTTGATACAAGGCTACCCATTACTTGATTATTAATGACCAACTCTACAAGCGAGGTTTTAACCTACCATACCTAAGATGCCTTACGCTCGCAGATGCGGAAACTGTCTTTTGGGAAATACATGAAGGAGTATGCGGAGATCATGCTGGATCTCGATCCTTATCACACAAGGCTTTTCGCCAAGGATATTACTAGCCAACACTTTACCAAGATGCCATCAGAATATCCACCTCATGTGATAAGTGTCAACGCTACGTAACTATTCCTCACTCCCCTCCCGAGCCGTTCATTCCTATGATCAACCCTTGGCTCTTCGCCTAATGGGGACTTGATTTGATCGGCCCAATGCCTGCAGGGAAGGGCAAGGTTCTCTATACAATCATTGCAGTTGACTACTTCATAAAGTGGGCTGAAGTAGAACCCTTGACAACCATTACTGAGACAAAAATAGAAGATTTCGTTTGGAAGAACATCCTTTGCAGATTTGGCATTCCCAATGCGATAGTCACTGACAACGAGCGACAGTTCGACAACAATAAGTTCCATATGTTCTACTCTAAGTTCAACATCAACTTATGTTTTGCCTCCCCAGCTCATCCCCAGTCTAATGGATAAGTTGAAGCCATCAACAAAATAATCAAGGAAACTTTGAAAACCAGCTTGGACAAGGCTAAAGGTTGTTGGCCAGAATTTGTACCCCAAGTTCTTTGGTCATACCGCACTTCGTATCGGACATCAACAGGAGAAACCCCATTCTCACTTGCCTTTGGTACAGAGGCAGTTGTCCCAGTTGAGCTTGAGCAAGCAACGTTTCGAGTCCAGAACTACGTGCAAAGTGAAAATGACAAACAACTTACCCTCAACTTAGATCTAGTCGAGGAACACAGAAACCAGGCTCACTTGAGGAATGTCGCCTACAAGCAGTGCATCTGTAACTACTATGACTCAAAGGTTAAACCTCGTTCTTTCAAAGTTGGTGACTGGGTATTGAAGAAAAGATTACTTTGCGATAAAGTCCCAAGTGAAGGAACAGTTAGTCCAAACTGGGATGGACCGTTTGAAGCTGTTGGCATCAGTCGCCCTGGCTCCTACAAGCTTAGAAGCTCCGATGGCAAGACCCTTGGCTATCCATGGAACACTGATCATTTGAAGTACTATTACAAGTAAACTCACATTATACAAGTGTTAAGCTTCAGCCGTTCATCATCCTATGTAACGAAGACTATTTGACATGAATTCAATAAAGAGGTGATTTAAACAACTCGGTCCTAATCCTATTACATTCCTAGCAATGAAACACTCAGGTTCAAAGCTTCAACATGAATGCTTCCAACATGAAACAAAGTCTAAGTATATGTCACCAGACTATACAAATAAACGAACAGCTTCACAGTATATACGTTCAATCATACATTCCAACACATTCATACATAAGCCAACTGTGCTTTGAAAGGGTTCAACATACTTTGTGTCATTTAACACTTGTTACAATGTGCCTAGACACCTTGCCCTTATTCTCACCAACCAGGTGATAAAATGTGAAGAAGGAACTCATCTTTATGCCACCAACTAGGTGATGAAATGTACAACCCGTACTCTATTATCATTTGGCAACTTGCTACTCATGCCACCAACCAGGTGAAGAAGGAACTCATCTTCAAATGTATGATAGGAGCATATTTATGCGACTTAGTTAGCTTGTTTCTTGGCATTTATGTTGTTAGTTCGTAGTTATTTTAGTATTTTAAGCTATTTTCGTGTGTTTGTAGGTCCAAAGGGTTAATGTGGCAAAGAAGTGCATTTTGGAGCATTTTGGAGCATTTTTGGGCATGGAATGGATAGCATATGCTTGGAGCAAAAGGAATTGACGAAATTTGAAGTTTGTGCGTCATCCTCTCCTTATAAATAACCACAACATCCACTCATTTCACCCAACACATCCACTCATTTCACCCAACACATCCATTCACCTACCACTACATCCACTAATTTCACCCAACACATCTACTCATTACAACCACCCAACACATTCATCTGCCACTACATCCACCCAACACATTCACCTACCACTACATCCACTCATTTCACCCAACACATCCACTCATTTCAACCACCCAACACATTCACCTACCACTACATCCACTCATTACCACCACCCACTACATCTTCTCCCTAGCCTATAAATATATTCATCCAAAGACACATTGAGGGGGGACAGTTTAGGGAGAAGGGAGGAAGACACATTATGCCTTAAGGCAGAGTCTTTTCTTCTTAACCATTCTACACATTCCCACAACAAAAACACAATTCCATGCACCTTTATTTCCCTTTCCTTGCCGTGACCTCCATCCAACCTAAACACATTCAGCCATTCCATTCCATATATCCATATGCATCCATCAAACTGTTGGAAGTATGCCCACAAAGCCACTCATTTGATGTAATAGCTTTTGGAATACTTATTGTACTAAACTATTGTATGTTTAATAAAGGGCAAAGCTTATTGTTAATCATTATTTATTGTATCATGTGTTTAAGCAATAAGGGAATCTAAGGAATGTATTTGATCTAAGAGATAAGTGATTTAAGAAAGTTAGATTAACGAGACCTTTCTCTTATGTTCATTCCTAAAACGTTCCTAGCCCTAGGATTGCCAATTGGGCATTGACAATCCACTAAGGTTAGTATGTGTTATGTCAACTTAAGCGTGAGTATGACTAGTCTCAAGTCATTTAGTGTTGGACACTAAGACAAACACATAGGTGCTCGAAAGAGTAATTGAGTACACTGAACAACGATCAAAAGAGAGTTCGAACATACATGTCATGTAAGAACTCGTTAGTTGCAATATGCAAAGTAGTCCTTTGACCTGAGACATCATAGATGTCTAATGGTTAGGTCCTTGATCTTTGATCATGTCAAAGGCATTCCATCGAGAATGTCCATGGCATTGTTGGGGTCAAGCTATCTAGTCATGTAGGCATATGAATGCACAACAAGGGATCTCTAACCTTCCATAGTGGAAGGAGAATACTCTAAGATATGATTCGGGAGTCTTTGGCCAAAGCATACGAATATGACTTTGGAAGTATGTTCCAAATCATATTCAATTGAATCATATAAAGAAGTATCACATTGGATGGTAGACATGAAACAAACTATCACTCAAACAATGTGATTAAGAGTATTATATTAGAGAAGGACCGTATTGCATTATAATTGTAACTGGATAGGTTCTCCAACCACTTCTACTTAGCTTGGGTAGCCATGACATACTGCTAGGTGTCACTCATGGTTTGTGGAAGCCCTGAAGATTAGCAAACACTAATCTTCAACAAAGGGAGAATTGAAATGTTGTTTCAATTCACAATCGATCGTTAAGAGTAACAATCGCCCACTACTTCGCTAATTAGAACCTAATGGATTGTACACCGAGTAAGGATGAAAGTGAAGAAATATAAATGAGATGGATAAGCAATTAAATGGTTTAATTGAGAATGGTCAAGATTAATTAATTAGTTAATTAATTTTACGAAAGGTTCGTATTGGGCTTTTAAGTTAGTTTTGGGCTTTAGGGTCCAAAAGGGTTTGGTCCACTAGGCCCATTGTGTTTAAGTTGTATGACAACTAAAACAAATATGGGCAAATAGCCCAATCACTTAAGATGGCCGGCCATAGCAAGGGTAGTGGGAAGTTTTGCTTAATTGCAAGTTTGCCACTCACCTAAGAAAAGAGATATAAAAGCATCTTTATAGCCTTTACCTCATTAGGGTTTTCTTGAGACAAAGATGAGAAACACTTTCTCTCTATTTCTCTAAAAGAGGCCGGCCACTTAGGGAAGAGATAGCTAGCAATCTTTTCTTCTCTAAGTCATCCATTTCATCTTCACACCTCATCCTTGGTGTGGAGACTTAGAGACACCAAATCTTTGGTGCTTTTGGAGATCCTTTCCTCACATCCTCAAGGAGCAAAGGAGCATCAAAAGGAAGAAAATCACAAGGAAGATCCAAGGAGCTAGGAGGTGACTTGAAGGCCCTCCACTTGGGTGAATCCCTTGTGTAAACAAGGATGAGCTTCAAGGGTAATGAATCTCTAAATCCTTCCTTCTCTTTAATATTGTTGAAGAGTCTCATGGTTCACCATTCACTAGGCTTTGAAAGTCATGGGTTTTAGAATTGTTTTTGAATGCATGCCTACTTTAATATGTTAATAGTTTGCCTATGGGTTCAAATATTCTCACATGTTCTTAGCTAGGACAAAATTTTTCCTTCACAAACCACACCTTGTGCCGCAACAAAGAGAAGAAGGAGGACCCTTGGACGTGCTTGCCATTCAAGTTGGATTGTTGGAGCGTTTTTAGGTGTTTTCATTCTTTTGTTTTCAATGTCTAAATTTGTTTATCTTCGCTTTGTGAGTTTGAGGAACTAAACCCCCCTTAGCTAGGGGGGAATTCAAAGCCATGAACATACTTGCAATATGAAGTGATTACCTTCAGTTGTGATTTCATGAGTTGTGAATTCAATTTGTTTAACTGCTTGATTGATAACTTATTCGTGTATGTTTATTAAGAGTGCACACTTAGTTTGCATGCATGAATATGATGCTAGAGTATAAGGGAGTTTCACCTAATAGTTACAAACTTATATTCACAAGAAGTGGAGGTCGCTTATAAATGATCGCATTAAATGAATTCTTGGCAGGAGTTTCATGCTCATCATAGTAATGAATGCCTCATCAATACTTATAGTTTTCATAATGCTTAATGATCTTTAATTGTATCTTTATTGTGCTGTTCACGAAAATGACTTTTGAAGAATGCTTGAATTGTTGTATGCGCTTTCCCATCCAATTCAATAACTTAAGGAGAACTTGAAGGTTAATTTAAGCGGACTTAATTAACCTGGGGTGTTGAGTTTCATGATTTATCGAAAGAACAACTGAAAATTGGTTTATGTGCAAGTGTGTCATGTGTGGAGAAGAACCCTCTAGCTAGCCCATCATCCATAGTTTACCCAAATTCGTCCAAAATCTGTTTGTTTTGTTTTCAAATTCGTCAAAATCAAATCCCCCTTTACTTTAAAGTGTTTTATTAGTCAAAATCTGTTTTGATTTGTGTTTTTAAGTGTCTTGAGTCATGTTAGAACCTAATTTCGTCCAAAACCATCCCTAGAGTCAGTTTAGAGTCAAATTCATTGTTCTAAGCTATTTTGAGTCTTTTAAACTACTTTTGAGTCTTTTTAGTTTGTATAGCATCTTTTGAGTCTAGTTTGGTGTTTTAAACTTAATTTTATGTTTTTAAGTCAGTTTAGAGGTTATTAGGAAGCCCTCCTAATCCCCGGTCCAGAACGATCCCTACTTATATTCTTTACTAACAATTGATACAAGAGGGTTTAATTTGTGTGTTAAGTAATTTTCGCATCAAATTTTTGGCGCCGTTGCCGGGGATTAGCAACTTTGCTAATCCCTTGTTATTTCTTTTTGTATATTTTCGTGTCTTTTGTTTTTAGTTACTGACTTTGTTTCTCTTTGTGTTTTTTTTTTGTTTTTTTGTTTGTTTTACTTTTGATATTTGATTTAGTTTTGTTTCCTTGATTTAAAGTACTAGAGAAGTAAGACATGGATTTTGCTACCATTGAAGCTCAATTGGCGAAACTTACTTCTCAGTTGTCACAATATGCTGGAAGGACCACAATGCAAAGTGTCCCTGCATATGGTGTGTCCTATGGGCAAGGATATCCAACTCATTAATGTTCTCAATTCGTTGCGAATGAAGATGCTTGGGGTTATCAAGGCCATAGCCAATCATGGGACAACATGTTTTCCAACGCTTACAATTCGGATTGGAGAGATTATTCAGATTACATGTGGGGAGAACCTCAACAATTCCAACAAGATGGATATTGGCAGCAAGAAGAGGAGTTTTATTCAAGACCTATGCAGCCACCACAACCTCCTCCACAATCCAATCAAATTCAAGTATGCCTATGAGTTATGATGAAATTCTTGATGTACTAACCTTGTTGACGTAGGGCTCACAACAAGAAGAATATTTGCCGCCATCGGATGAGTTCTATCACTGGCCATATGAACCATCACAGCCACCACAACAATCTGCCCAATTCAATTCAGGTACGTCTTTGGATAATGATATGTTTAATAAGTTAGTCACCTCTTTGAACCAGGAAGTAGAAAATCGAAACAAAGAGATGCAAAATCAAGCCAAGAAGATAGGTGAATTGGAAAAGCAAATTGGGTAGATTATGAAGTTCATGGCACAAATTCAAGAGCAAAGTGAACCCTCCAACTCAACTATTGAAAATTTGAAGGAAGATTTTGAAATCCATGATGCTATCACTTTGGGAAGTGCTATGGAGGTTGGAGGTGAACCCAAGACATCTAAACCAAGCCAAAACATGGATGAACAGCTGCTGCTTGAAGAAGAGGAGAATAACAAGGCCACGGCAAGGGAAGAACCACCCTTGCCGCAGCCCCATATGCCCTCTATGCCATCCACTACAACCAAGGTAAGCCTAAATTCAATTTGTCCTGACCCCGTTTCACCAAATGTCCTTATTCCTTGCAGGATCATGCAATCCAAGGAAGAAGATACACTTGAGATGAAAATTCCCAAAGAAGTTGGATTTTATGACACGGGATAAGTCATAACTCTCAAAACACCAAATTTGGCCAAGTCCCATATGCCTGCAACCTTCAAAAATGTGATGTTCGTAATTGAGTTTGTGTTGGAGCAAGCAAGCACCTACACTAGAATTTAAACCATTGCCGGATCACGTCAAGTATCACCTTCCATTCAAGGATCAATTCCATGCTATGGGTCCTATCCAAGTTTAGAAGGAGGTATTGTCCGGCTGGAAGACGTTAAAGCAAACGCTTCTTGGGAGGCAACCCATGTATTCAAATAAGGAAGATTTTTTAATTGCTCCACGATTGGTTTTGCGTTCCTAAAAACCTTCCCTTTTCTGCAGTTTTATTTTGCCATGATTGTCATTTTTATTTGTTGCTTGTTTAATTGTTTTTGGTGTGGGTTTATTTTTGAAACATTGACAGATATGCAAAGTATTTTTACATTCATTTTCATAAAAAAAGGGAACATTAAGCAGAAAAATACAAGAGAGAGCCTTCATTACGATGGTCAGCGGAGCCCCGGAAGGAGGAGGCATCGTGAAGGAAAAAAATTGCCCTAGCTAAGAACAAGTAAGAACATTTGAATACATATGCATACTATTAACACTTTAAAGTAGGCATGCATTCAAAAACAATTCATAAAACCCATGACTTTCAAAGCCTAGTATATGGTGAACCATTAAACTCATTAAAAACATTAAAGAGAAGTAGATTTAGAGTTTCTTTACCCTTGAAGCTCATCCTTGTTTACACAAGGGATTCACCCAAGTGGAGGGCCTTCAAGTCACCTCCAAGCTCCTTGGATATTGCTTGTGATTTCCTTCTCCTTTTTGTGCTCCTTTGGTCCTTGAGGATGTAAGGAAAGGATCTCCAAAAAAACACCAAAGATTTGGTGTCTCTAAGTCTCCACACCAAGGGTTAAGTGTGAAGATGAAATGGATGACTTAGAGAAGAGAAGATTGCTAGATTAATCTCTCTAAGTGGCCGGCCTCCTTGTGTAAAAAGAGAGAAAGTTTTTCACCTCATTTCACCAAGAAAAACCCTAATTGAAAAATAAAGCTATAAAGTTCCTTTTATACTTCATTTCAAGTGAGTGGCAAACTTGTAATTAATCCAAGCTTGCCCATTCACCCTAATGGCCGGCCATATTAATGTTATTGGGCTATTTGCCCATTTTGTTTTAGTTGTCATACAACTTGAACATAATGGGCCTTTTGGACCAAAACGCTTTTGGGCCCCGAAACCCAAAACCAACATATAAGCCCAATACGAACCTTTCGTAAAATTAATTAACTAATTAATTAATCTTGACCATTCTTCAATTAAACCATTTAATTGCATATCCATTTCATTTAATTTCTTCACTATCACCCTTACTCGGTGTACGATCCATTAGGTTCCAATTAGCGAGGCAGTGGGCGATTGTTACTCTTAACGATCGATTGTGAATTGAAACAACATTTCAATTCTCCCTTTTATGATTAGTGTTGCCTAATCATTAGGGCTTCCATAAACCATGAGTGACACCTAGTAGTATGTCATGGTTACCCAAGCTAAGTAGAATTGGTTGGAGAACCTATCCAGTTACAACTACAATGCAATACGGTCCTTCTCTAATACAATACTCTTAATCACATTGTTTGAATGATAGTTTGTTTCATGTCTACTATCCAATGTGATACATTTCTATATGATTCCCTTGAATATGATTTGGAACAAACTTCCTAAGTCATATTCATTTGCTTTGGCCAAAGACTTTAGAATCATATCTTAGAGTATTCTCCTTCCACCATGGAAGGTTAGAGATCCCTTGTTGTGCATTCATATGCCTACATGATTAGATAGCTTGACCCCAACAATCCCGTGGACACTCCGATGGAATGCCGTTTAACATGATCAAAGATCAAGGACATAACCATTAGACATCTATGATGCCTCAGGTCAAAGGACTACTTTGCATATTGCAACTTTAGATTTCTTACACGACATGTATGTTCGAACTCTCTTTTGATCGTTGTTCAGTGTACTCGATTACTCTTTCGAGCACCTATGTGTTTGTCTTAGTGTCCAACACTAAATGACTTGAGACTAGTCATACTCACGCTTGAGTCAACATAACACATACTAACCTTAGCGGATTGTCAATACCCAATTGGCAATCCTATGGTTAGGAACGTTTTAGGAATGAATCATAAGAGAATGGTCTCGATAATCTAACTCACTTAGATCACTTGTCTCTTAGATCAAATACATCCCTTGGATTCCCTTATTGCTTAAACACATGATACAATAAATAGTGATTAACAATAAGCTTTGCCCTTCATTAAACATATAAAAGTTTAATACATTAAGTATTCCAAAAAGCTATTACATCTAATGAGTGGCTTTGTGGGCATACTTCCAACACATCGGAGGTTGATCATTTGGAGCTTCATTATGCGGTACAGCCCCAGAAGACAAAGGCAAATGCTGTTGGAACAAACCCACATACCTCTGACGATCAAGTAAAATCTGACCATCAGATTCCTGCATCTGGTCAATCTTCCTCTTCATTTTTGTAGCATAGTTATATGTGAGCCTGTGCAACTGTTTAATCTCATGCTTGAGCCCTCTAATCTCCTATTTGAGACTCATCATTTCAGCCGCCAATGATTCAACTTGACAAGTTCGAGCAAATAGGTGTTGGGCCATATTGGACACAAAACCTGCACACTGCACACTGAGAGCCAGAGAATCCTTAACAGCCAACTCATCAGACCATTTGGAAAGTAGTCTGTTATCATTGGGAGTGACAAGGTTTCGGGCCACCACCGCAGCGGTCATATCAATCTTCATTACCGAATCCCCAACGGTAAGAGGACCAGTAGGGGATATGAAGGATGGGTGCCATATGTTGTCTGGAGAAGGCGTGGATGCCTCTTCACCAAGGTTCAAGTCAAAATGACGGTTGGAAGGGCCAGGTATTTTCAAAGGTGTTGAAGAAAGAAGAGGTCGGACAAGTCAAGATTGTAGAAGTGCAAGAAGGGAGTTTCTACAAGCAGAAATTCAAGTGTGCTTTGAAATGTACTGCATACCTTTATAAAAATCAGCACTTGATGGGATTTCAGAGATCGAAGAGGCAAGCTCAGAAATCAAAAAGGCCAATTCAAAAATCGAAGAGGCACTAGCTTTCTTAAAAGCTGGGCTTGCTCAGAAACCACAGGCCAATCTTTTTTTCCAGATTTGTCCGCACTTGTCACATGCAACCTCTGCACTCGAAGGAGCTGAGAACTCGAAGAGGTAAGCTCAGAAATCGGAGAGGCATCTGCTTTTCCAGACGTGTCAGCGCTTGTCGCATACACACTCAGCTTTGCGGAAATCACAGGCAGTTTGTCGAAGCGCCGATTCCAGATATCGAAAAGGCATCAGCTTTATCCAGATGTGTTAGCATCTGTCACATACACACTCAGCCTTGCGGAAATTATGGGCAATTTGTCAAAGATTTCTGGTGAAGTAGAAAGCACGTGAAGTTTACTGTTCAATCATCCAATGGTTACCGACAAGAGTGAAAGAATAGTACCGGTTATTATTTCCTATAAATGTCGACCTTCACCCTCTATAGCAAGGCAGACATACATAACCTTCCGTCATCTCTGAGAATGCCTTCCCAATGAAGCCTCTCGGGTCACTCAGTGTTCCTTATTCCTTGGGTTACCTCTGCAAACAACTCATCCAAATCAAAAGTATTTCATATCATGAAGGTTGAAAGCAAGAGTATCTCATATCATGCTTTCTCCATGTCCTTCTCCTTGTCGTTGTTTTCATCTGCAAGACGGAGAAAGAGAGCAATCAGCCAGCACTTGGTATCAATCTTTCGATCTGGAACTGACTGCCTGGAACCCTTTCCTGATTGCGTACCTAGCCCTGCTCTCAAGTACTCATCTTCAACATCTTATGCTTCCTCTTCGTCTACCACATCTGCTTGGGGAATAGATAAGGGAAGTGAAAATGATACCTCGAAGCATGTGGAGACAATGTGCTAATTCATCCTCAGCTAGGGACAAGGAGAAAGAAAGCAAGAGGTGGGCACTTGGAAAGATTGAAGAAAGAAACAGACCATCACCTCTACCTCGTGCCTGCCTGCCGTGCAGAAGAAACAAGCAAAGAAGAATGCAGACTGCATAATCAAATCAACCCAATAGAAGGAGTCTGATTTGAAACCAAGGAACTCTCGCTCAGAATTCCGAACGAGTTCGAGATCAAAGCTGTGGAAAGACAACAAGATCATCTATCTCCAAAACCAGATTTGCGTTCTTAAACTCTACTCTGTCTCGTTTTTACTTTGCCATACTTGTCATGTTTATTCGTTGTTTGTTTGATTGTTTGCTTGTGTTTGTGTGAGTTTATGCTTGACACATTGAGGACAATGTTCGATTTAAGTGTGTGGGGGGGGGGGGTAACCAAGTTGTTTTGCATGAAATTCGTGGGAGTTTATCACCCATTACTTCTAGTGTTGTTCCTTACTGTTTTTATGAGGTTTTGGAGTGTTTTAGTGTGTTTTAACATAAAAATCCAAAAATCTCATAAAAATTTGAAAAATTGTTTTGAAAAACCTAAAAAGAGTTGTTTTTGTGTGTTTGTTTGTGTCTTAGGGTACCTTCCAACACAATGATGAGGATTTGGTTTTTAATTACATGACTGTTAAAGAGAGTTATAAACATGGATGAAAATTTGATTTACTCTTTGGTGTATGCTTGGTTGTGGTTATAATTTATGAATTCACATGCAATCATAAAGGAAAAATTAGTTTTTGTAACATGCTTGAAAGAACGAACTCAAATGAACGCTACAACCTTGTGAGACTTGAGCCTAAATGTTTATTTAGAGAGTTAATAATCTGTGCATCATTGTTTTCTAAAGTCGTTGCATGATCTCATTATTCGTTGTTTGGTTGCTACTTAGAAGGCGTTTCATCATTTAGTTCCAAATGCTAGAACTCATGCCTATTTCATTCAAAGCATGCTATTGATTTGCATAACACATATTCAAGATGAAGTTGTGTAGTGAGCACCAAAGCCAAATTGTCGTGCCCCTATTTCATTATGTGTTTAAGTTTAACCCCGTTGAGCCTTGTTAAGGCTATGTTCTTTGTTAACCCACACTATCCTTACCTAGCCTAGTGTTAGGACCATCCATACCCTTGTTCTTGAAGCATAGTAAAGCATGACTTAAAATGAACTCCTTTTTGATCATTGTATTGCAGTAAGCAAGTGTGGGGGAAGTGATTCTTGTGTGTGTGTGTGTGCCAAAGTCCTTACTAAGGCACGGATAGAAAAGAAAAAAAAAAGAATTGAAAAAAAGAGTATGAAAAAGAGCTCTAAAGTGTTGTTTGTTAAAAAAAGGGTTCAAAACATTGAATTCGGCCCTAAGTGTTGCTTAAATCTTCCCTTTGTAATTAAAAGTTGATTCTGCATTCTAAAGTGATTTCCAAGTGTCTATTTCATTGCTTTGCTTGCTATCGCTTTAAGAACGTTTGTTATCCCTATCCTTTCTTTGTTAGCCATTACCCCCAAGCCCTGTTACAACCCTTGACTTCAATCTTGAGTGTTGTGTGTTTCAATTTGTGGAGTTCGAAATTGGTATGAGCATATGGTGTCACTAGTGCTCGCATCTAAGTAGTAGCATTCCATTCATGAGATCATATCTAAACATGCTTAATAACTCCAGAAAATTGCTTTCTTTGTTATAACATATGTCAGTCCTAATCTTTCGTGTTTACATCAATCTTCTCACATATACTAGTGTAGGGTGTGTAGTCAGAAAATGTGTGTGAAAATAGAGAGTATCTTGTAAGGAATTGAGAAAATTCTCTAAGGCATGTTACAACATTCAAAACATTGTTTTAATTGGTTAATTGTGAACTAGTAAGTGGTGACTGTGATTAAGTATGTGCTCGAGGACTAGCAATTGTTGGGGAATTTGATAAAAATCCCTGAGGCAATTGTTGGAAGGTCTAGGTTGTGTTTTGTTTTGTTTTATTTTGTTTGTTTTGTTTTGCTCGAGGACTAGCAAAAGCTAAGTGTCGGGGAATTTGATAGGAGCATATTTATGCGACTTAGTTAGCTTGTTTCTTGGCATTTATGTTGTTTGTTCGTAGTTATTTTAGTATTTTAAGCTATTTTCATGTGTTTATAGGTCCAAAGGTTTAATGTGGCAAAGAAGTGCATTTTGGAGCATTTTGGGGCATTTTTAGGCATGGAATGGATAGCATATGCTTGGAGCAAAAGGAATGGACGAAATTTGAAGTTTGTGCATCATCCTCTCCCTATAAATAACCACTACATCCACTCATTTCACCCAACACATCCACTCACTTACCACTACATCCCCTCATTTCACCCAACACATCCTCTCATTACAATCACCCAACACATTCACCTACCACTACATCCACTCATTTCACCCAACACATCCACTCATTTCACCCAACACATCCATTCACTTACCACTACATCCACTCATTTCACCCAACACATCCACTCATTACAATCACCCAACACATTCACCTATCACTACATCCACTCATTTCACCCAACACATCCATTCATTTCAACCGCCCAATACATTCACCTACCACTACATTCACCTACCACTACATTCACTCATTGCCACCACCCACTACATCCTCTCCCTAGCCTATAAATATATCCATCCAAAGACACATTGAGGGGGGACAGTTTAGGGAGAGGGAGGAAGACACATTCTGCCTCAAGGCAGAATCTTTTCTTTTTAACCATTATACACATTCCCACAACAAAAACACAATTCCATTCACCTTCATTTCCATTTCCTTGTCGTGACCTCCATCCAACCTAAACACATTCAGCCATTCCATTCCATATATCCATATGCATTCATCAAACCACACCTTGTGCCGCAACAAAGAGAAGAAGGAGGACCCTTGGACGTGCTTGCCATTCAAGTTGGATTGTTGGAGCGTTTTTAGGTGTTTTCAGTCTTTTGTTTTCAATGTCTAAATTTGTTTATCTTTGCTTTGTGAGTATGAGGAACTAAACCCCCCTTAGCTAGGGGGGAATTCAAAGCCATGAACATACTTACAATATTAATTGATTACCTTCAATTGTGATTTCATAAGTTGTGAATTCAATTTGTTTAACTGCTTGATTGATAACTTATTTGTGTATGTTTATTAAGAGTGCACACTTAGTTTGCATGTATGAATATGATGCTAGAGTATAAGGGAGTTTCACCTAATAGTTACAAACTTGTATTCACAAGTAGTGGAGGTCGCTTATAAACGATCGCGTTAAGTGAATTCTTGGCAGGAGTTTCATGCTCATCATAGTAACGAATGCCTCGTCAATACTTATAGTTTTCATAATGCTTAATGATCTTTGATTGTATCTTTATTGTGCTGTTCACGAAAAGGACTTTTGAAGAATGCTTGAATTGTTGTATGCGCTTTCCCATCCAATTCAATAACTTAAGGAGAACTTGAAGGTTAATTTAAGCAGACTTATTTAACCTGGGGTGTTGAGTTTCATGATTTATCGAAAGAACAACTGAAAATTGGTTTATGTGCAAGTGTGTCATGTGTGGAGAAGAACCCTCTAGCTAGCCCATCATCCATAGTTTACCCAAATTCGTCCAAAATCTATTTGTTTTGTTTTGAAATTCGTCAAAATCAAATCCCCCTTTACTTTAAAGTGTTTTATTAGTCAAAATCTGTTTTGATTTGTGTTTTTAAGTGTCTTGAGTCAAGTTAGAACCTAATTTCGTCCAAAACCATCCCTAGAGTCAGTTTAGAGTCTAATTCATTGTTTTAAGCTGTTTTGAGTCTTTTAAACTAGTTTTGAGTCTTTTTAGTTTGTATTGCATCTTTTGAGTCTGGTTTGGTGTTTTAAACTTAATTTTATGTTTTTAAGTCAGTTTAGAGGTTATTAGCAAGCCCTCCTAATCCCCGGTCCAGAACGATCCCTACTTACATTCTTTACTACAATTGATACAAGAGGGTTTAATTTGTGTGTTAAGTAATTTTCGCATCAATGTACAACCCGTACTCTCCTTCATGCCACCAACTAGGTGATGAAATGTATAACCCGTACTTTAATATGATTTGGCAACTTGCCATCCATTCCACCAACCAGGTGATGAAATGTACAACCTGTACTCTCCTTCATGCCACAAACCAGGTGATGAAATGTACAACTCATACTCTAATATCATTTGGCAACTTGCGACTCATGCCACCAACCAGGTGAAGAAGGAACTCATCTTCATGCCACCAACCAGGTGATGAAATGTACAACCCGTACTCTAATATCATTTGGCAACTTGTCATTCATGCCACCAACCAGGGGAAGAAGGAAATCATTCTCGTGCCACCAACCAGGTGATGAAATGTGATGAAAGGTGATGAAGGAACTCACCTTCGCACTACCAACCAAGTGATGAAAGCAATTCACCATTCATTCCACCTACTAGAAGACGAGTGGTACAACTTGTACATGTGAACTCCTAGCATCCACAAATAATAAAAAACCCTCAAGCTTGACAACTCAACTAAGGGAGCACTTATGCCCAACAAGAGTTATAGTCATCAACAAAGTCTTATTACAAGCCAACAAAAACTTCAATGCATGGCATACGAAGAACAAGCTATTCAGCCCTCTTGCATCTACTTCAAACATTTCCCATCTGTATAAGGCAAACACGACAACTCGTAGAAAGCTTCGCACACTCTTGATCAAGACAATGTGAAGCAAAACAAATTTATGGTGCACACAAGAGCTTCATCAAAGGAGTTCAACCACAATTCTCCAAAGCTTTACACACTCTTGATCAAGACAGTGTGAAGCAAAACCAATTTATGGTGCCAACAAAAGCTTCATCGATGGAGGGCAACCACAATTCTCAAAAGCTTCACACACTCTTGATCAAGACATTGTGAAGCAAAACCAATTTATGGTGCCAATAAGAACTTCATCAAGGGAATTCAACCACTATTCTCAAAAGCTTCACACACTCTTGATCAAGACAGTGTAAAGCAAAACCAATTTATGGTGCCAACAAGAGCTTCATCAAAAGAGTTCAACCATAATTCTCAAAAGCTTCACACACTCTTAATCAAGACAGTGTGTAGCAAAACCAATTTATGGTGCCAACAAGAGCTTCATCAATGGAGGGCAACCACAATTCTCAAAAGCTTCACACACTCTTGATCAAGACAGTGTAAAGCAAAACCAATTTACGGTGCCAACAAGAACTTCACCAAAGGAATTCAACCACAATTCTCAAAAGCTTCACACACTCTTGATCAAGACAGTGTGAATAAAAACAAATTTATGGTGCCAACAAGAGCTTCATCAATGGAGTTCAACCACAATTCTCAAAAGCTTCACACACTCTTGATCAAGACAGTGTGAAGCAAAACCAATTTATGGTGCCAACAAGAGCTTCATCAATGGAGGGCAACCACAATTCTCGAAAGCTTCACATACTCTTCATCAAGACAGTGTGAAGCAAAACCAATTTATGGTGCCAACAAGAGCTTCATCAAAGGAGTTCAACCACAATTCTCAAAAGCTTCACACACTCTTGATCAAGATAGAGTGAAGCAAAACCAATTTATGTGTCAACAAGAGCTTCATCAATGGAGGGCAACCACCATTCTTAAAAACTTCACACACTCTTGGTCAAGATAGTGTGAAGCAAAACCAATTTATGGTGCCAACAAGAGTTTCATCGAAGGAGTTCAACCATAATTCTCAAAAGCTTCACACACTCTTGATCAAGACAGTGTGAAACAAAACCAATTTATGTGTCAACAAGAGCTTCATCAATGGAGGGCAACCACCATTCTTAAAAACTTCACACACTCTTGATCAAGATAGTGTGAAGCAAAACCAATTTATGGTGCTAATAAGAGCTTCATCAAAGGAGTTCAACCACAATTCTCAAAAGCATTACACACTTTTGATCAAGACAGTGTGAAGCAACACCAATTTATGGTGCCAACAAGAGCTTCATCAATGGAGGGCAAGCACAATTCTCAAAAGCTTCACACACTCTTGATCAAGATAGTGTGAAGCAAAACCAATTTATGGTGCCAACAAGAACTTCATCAAAGGAGTTCAACCATAATTCTCAAAAGCTTCACACCTCTTGATCAAGATAGTGTGAAGCAAAACCAATTCATGGTGCCAACAAAAACTTCATCAATGGAGGGTAACAACAATTCTCAAACCTTTGAAGCAAATTCAAGATTGTTCGAAGCAAATTCAATTTATATGGTTCATCCAAACCTTCGACTACTACAAGATGTGGCTTGCATCACAATCTCTTGCTCAATAGTGTGGAAGCAAAATTTGTATATGTTCTCTCTCCCACATTTTCAAATTTCTAGTTTCCCAAAAAAAAAAACTTCATCAATGGAGGACAACTACAAATTCTGCAAAGCTTCACACTATCTTGATCAAGATAGTGTGAAGCAAAATCAATTCATGGTACCCAACAAAGCTTCAACCTCAAAGCTTCACCTACAAAACTTCAACACCAAAGCTTCACCTACAAAGCTTTAAAATATATATATATATATATATATATTTTCGGAAATTCGAAAATTCAAAAATTTGAAAGAAAAAAAAGTTCGAAAAAAAAAATTGCCTAGGCTTCCTCTTCATTGGGCCTAAGAACTTTCATAACAAATATATATGAAGAAGGAGTTTTGGGCTACCACTTTGAAAGGAAATGCCTCATTCGTCAACTCCTTCGACCGAAGACTTGAGGGACTCCTACCATATGATTCGGGAGTCTTTGGCCAAAGCATACGAATATGACTTAGGAAGTATGTTCCAAATCATATTCAATTGAATCATATAAAGAAGTATCACATTGGATAGTAGACATAAAACAAACTATCACTCAAACAATGTGATTAAGAGTATTGTATCAGAGAAGGACCGTATTGCATTGTAATTGTAACTGGATAGGTTATCCAACCACTTCTACTTAGCTTGGGTAGCCATGACATACTGCTAGGTGTCACTCATGGTTTTTGGAAGCCCTGAAGATTAGCAAACACTAATCTTCAACAAAGGGAGAATTGAAATGTTATTTCAATTCACAACCGATCGTTAAGAGTAACAATCGCCCACTACCTCGCTAATTGGAACCTAATGGATCGTACACCGAGTAAGAATGAAAGTGAAGAAATATAAATGAGATGGATAAGCAATTAAATGGTTTGATTGAGAATGGTCAAGATTAATTCATTGGTTAATTAATTTTACGAAAGGTTCGTATTAGGCTTTTAAGTTAGTTTTGGGCTTCGGGGTCCAAAATGGTTTGGTCCACTTGGCCCATTATGTCTAAGTTGTATGACAACTAAAACAAATATGGGCAAATAGCCCAATCACTTAAGATGGCAGGCCATAGCAAGGGTAGTGGGAAGTTTTGCTTAATTGCAAGTTTGCCACTCACCTAAGAAAAGAGATATAAAAGCATCTTTATAGCTTTTACCTCATTAGGGTTTTCTTGAGACAAAGATGAGAAACACTTTCTCTCTTTTCCTCTAAAAGAGGTCAGCCACTTAAGGAAGAGATAGCTAGCAATCTTTTCTTCTCTAAGTCATCCATTTCATCTTCACACCTCATCCTTGGTGTGAAGACTTAGAGACACCAAATCTTTGGTGTTTTTGGAGATCCTTTCCTCACATCCTCAAGGAGCAAAGGAGCATCAAAAGGAAGAAAATCACAAGGAAGATCCAAGGAGCTAGGAGGTGACTTGAAGCCCTCCACTTGGGTGAATCCCTTATGTAAACAAGGATGAGCTTCAAGGGTAATGAATCTCTAAATCCTTCCTTCTCTTTAATGTTGTTGAAGAGTCTCATGGTTCACCATTCATTAGGCTTTGAAAGTTATGGGTTTTAGAATTGTTTTTGAATGCATGCCTACTTTAATATGTTAATAGTTTGCCTATGTGTTCAAATATTCTCACATGTTCTTAGCTAGGACAAATTTTTTCCTTCAATGCTTCATTCACAAAGCTTCAACATACAAACTTCAACAAAGGGAAAAATTCAAAGAACTTAGTGAAGAAGGCCTTGGTGTATTTAACACAATACGTTGAAATGAAGCATTGCTTGTTTATTGATATCTCCGATAAGTTACAAATATATACATATACATGAATCAAAATAAACAAACAAGAGGGAGCCTTCACAAAGGTTGCTCGAGAGAAATCTCAGCAGTCGGCAGAACCCCAGAAAGAGGAGGCACTAGATGGTGATTATTCGGAGCCTCAGTACTAGGTAGAACCTCAGAAGGAGGAGGCACCGAAGGTTGATCCTTTTGGAGCTTCATTACGAGGTACAGCCCCAGAAGATGAAGGCAATAAATGCCTTTGGAACAAACCCACAAACCTCTGATGATCAAGTAAAATTTGTCCATTAGATTCCTGCAGCTGGTCGAGCTTCCTCTTCATGTTTGTAGCATAGTCATGTGCGAGCCTGTGAAACTGTTTATTCTCATGCTTGAGCCCTCTGATCTCCTATTTGAGACATATCACTTCAGCTGCCAATGATTCAACTTGGCGAGTTCGAGCAAATAGGCGTTTGGCCATATTAGACACAGAACCTGTACAATGAACATTGAAAGCCAGAGAATCCTTAACAGCCAACTCATCAGACCGTTTGGAAAGTAATCTGTTATCTTTGAGAGTGAGAAGGTTCCTGGCCACCACCACAGTGGTCATATCATTCTTCATCACATAGTCCCCAACGGAAAGATGACCAGTAGGGGATAAGAAGGATGGGCACCATATGTTGTCTTGAGAAGGCATGACTGCCTCTTCACTAAAGTTCAAGTCAAAACAACGGTCGGATGGGCCAGACATTCTCAGAAATGATGAAGGAGAAATGAGGTGCAATAAATCTTTGAAGTAAGGGGAAAATTCCTATAAGCAATAACTCTCTGAATGTACTTCTTGCACACAATTGGTGCCCTTATAAAAGAAAGGGCAACAGGGTTGTTGGTTCAAAAATCGAATAGGCACCACTCTCCACACGTAACATCAGCTCCTCGGGTACCACATATAATTTTGCTAAAGATCTCTGAGAAAGTTTAGACACATAAATTTGGAGGTCCAGCTACCCTACTATTACCCGCAAGGGTAAAGGAACAGCACCACTGCTTGATAACTAGAAAGTCCCAATATGTGTCAACCTTTGTGCTCCGTGGCAAGGCAAACTGGCAAAAATGCCTATCCTTTACTCACATTCGAGAAAACACTCCCAACAAGATTGCTTGCTCAAAAATCGAAGAGGCACCGCTCTTCGAATCTCGAGAGCCAGACTCCCAACAGGATTACGTGCTCAAAAATCGAAGAGGAACTGCCCTCCGAATCTCGAGAGTCAGACTCCCAACAAGATTACTTTCTCAAAAATTGAAGAGGCACCGTTCTCTGAATCTCGAGAGCCAGGTCCTAGACAGGATTGCTTGTTCGAAAACTGAAGAGGCATCGCTTTCCGAACTTCGAGAGCCAGATTTCCTTGGATAAAGCTTATCTGCAATCTTCACATGCAACATTAGCTTTCTAGATACCACAGACCACTTTTTCAAAGTACTCTGACAAAGTTAAAACACGTGAATCTTGCAGCTTCCACTACATTGCTATGACTGAGAAGGGTAAAGGAATAACATTACTACTTGCTGTTGGGATAATTCCTATATATGTCGACCTGTATCCTCCACAGCCAGGCAAACCTGCAAATAAAAAAAATGATCAACATTTCTTCACATCCGAGAGGGCACTCTCAGCAGATTATTTCAAAATACTCAACTTATTTTTCCCTCGATAATACCTCTACAAACAAGCCACACTAGAACCAGAGTATCTCATATCATCAGGGTTAAAAGCAAGAGTATCCCATACCATGTTTTTTCCATGTCTTTTCGTTTGGCCTTGTTCTTACCTGCAAGACAAGGAGAAAGAGAGCAATCAGTCAGCACTTAGAATCAAGCTTCCAGTCAGGAACTGATTGTCTAAAACCCCTTGCCTGATTACTTACCTGACATTGCTCTCGAGTACTCATCTTCAACATCTTATGCTTCCAGAGAAGATACCACATCTACCTGAGGAACATATAGGGCAAGTGAGAAGGATACAAATAAGCATGTGGAGATAAGCGTAACAGAACACGTGCCGATACATCCACTACTTTGTCAACAACAAAAGTATCCCATATCATGAGGGTCGAACATACTCTAGATTTGATGAACTTGTTTTGACCCTCAAATTCTTGAGTCGGCCTTATACTCTGGAGGAAACCAAAAAACCATTCAGCCCAGTTCAAGAATAAGTCTGTGGAAAGTTACTTCTTCAAAAGCAAAAGTATCTCATATCATCTCTTCTCCATTTGCTTCTCTTTATCCTTGTTGCTATTTACGACACAAGGAAAAGGAGAACAATCAACCGGAAGCCGAAGTCGAACCTCCGATCGAGGTTGCTTGCTTAGAAGTCTGATTGCTTACCTTGTCTGTTACCTCCTTCGGCGAATCTCCTAGCTTGGCGACTTGGGGGACTCCTACTATAGGGTTTGTATCGCACTTGACCAAGCCCGAAACTACAAGTAAGCTTCAAGTGAAATTGATACATTACCTTGTGCATCTTCATCGATTAAAGATACCACCCCTGGATAGAGGAAAAGTACTTCCAGAGAAGATGCCACATCTACATATGAGACATATAAGGCAAGTGAAAATGATACCACACTTCGGTACTTTAGAAGTTTCGTGATTACTCAATGACTTGGATCTCGCAAGTCCCCAACTGAGGAGTTTCCCTCACTCGGGAACTTAGGGGAGCACTGTTTGTACCATACTTGACCAATCCCAAGACTACTGAGCACCGGTCAACGTTATACCGTCAAGGACCAAGAAGAGTTTCCCTCCAACCAGAAGGCCAATCACAGCGCGAAACGTGTCCACATGAGAAGCCAATCATAGCATGACATGTGTCAACATCAGAAGGCAATCACAATACGACACGTGTCAATGTCAGAATGAAACTAGAAACTCTCTTCTATAAATAGAGATCATTCTCTCACAATATTTCCTAATGTCATTTGTACTAAATCATTCACTAGTACTCACTAAAGGAGAGCTTGAACCTATGTACTTGTGTAAACCCTTCACAATTAATGAGAACTCCTCTACTCCATGGACGTGGCCAATCTGGGTGAACCACATACATCTTGTGTTTGCTTCCCTGTCCCTATCCATTTACATACTTATCCACACTAGTGACCGAAGCAATCTAGGGAAGGTCACAAGGTCACAAACTTAACACTTTCTGTTGTACCAAAGTCCTCACTGATTTTGTGCATCAACAATATATATATATATATATATATATATATGTTGTACGTTTTTCCCAGAAAAGTTGATTTAAATGATTTTATGATTTAAATGCCATGTCGAATACTTTATATCTTAGAATATGCTTCTAGTAGTTGTGTATAATATTGTTGACGCTGTAGATGCACGGGTAAGTTCCAGGTGAGTATAGGTATTAATAATTACGAGTTGCATTATGATGGTTAAACATAGATGCATTTAGAGCTCATAAATTTGCACCCCGGTGTTAGTGCTCTCACCCATGGCTAGGGCACAGTCCTTCACCTGATGTTCACCTCCCGCACCGCATGCTCACCTTGGATCCAAGTTTGGTGCACAGTCCTGTCGTACAAACCACTATAAGTGGTTTCGACTCATAGGTGACCCGCAATTATTTGCACAATCTTCATGTGATCGTAGCACTTGAGCGTATTTATTTACACCCTGTTTTGTCGTACAGACCACCTTAGGTGGTTCCGACTTGTGTGTAGGCATATTTGATAAGCTATAGATTCAGCTGTACAGGCCACCTTAGGTGGATCTCCCGGCTGACAAATTACTTTTCATTGAATCACTTCACCTGATTTACTTACCTCATTATGTTGAGATATTTGGCATGGTATACACGTGGATTTGGCTATTTGAAGTGTGGTTTCAAGATAGATATGTAGTTTATTTTCTGGGAAATTATACAAGTTTTACAGCGAGGGGTTATTACTTTGTTAAGTGAAATGGTTTTGAAAAGCTTTGTTTTTGCCCAC
Organism: Malus asiatica; assembly: GCA_033882615.1. Classification (NCBI taxonomy): domain Eukaryota; kingdom Viridiplantae; phylum Streptophyta; class Magnoliopsida; order Rosales; family Rosaceae; genus Malus; species Malus asiatica. Next base: position 43,167,652 of record CM066503.1, on the reverse strand, counting down.
TCACACTTTTTGTTTTGCGCCCCTCCAGGTTCTAGGTAAAAGCGTTCTTGTTGGTGGCTTGTGAGGAGTCTACGGTGGTTTTGACAGATGGTATCTAATGTAGAACCATCCCTCTGGTATTGTATAATTAGTATTTGTCCTGCTAGACTGCACTTATGCTACCTATGCTCTGATTGTGTGTATTTACACTTAAATCTCGTTGCTCGCACCTATTTATTCGTCTAGTGTAAATTAGTTAGCTTGGTTTTTATTTACTCACATTTTTATATCCCTATCACTTCCACACTGCGCACATGGCTACGTCACTTTCACGTGACGGCTAGCATGCCTTAATTTAGGTCGGGGTGTGTCAATAAGAATGTTTAGGTACACTAACTAGAGGAAGTAAAATAAATATAATGAATTAAAATGTGTATAATAATAAATAAATTTAATTTTAATATAATGCCATTAAATAAGATATCTATGAAATATTAAATAAAAATATAATAAAAATTTGAATTAAGTACACATTAGAGGACTAAAATCAATATCCAATCTAACATCAAGTTTTTATTAAATTTTAATCTTTTTCAAGGATTAAAGTTCAAAAACCCCTTGTTACTAATCGTTTATTCAGAACTGTATAAATACCCCAATGTAACTTCATTTCAATTAATAAAAGATACACTTCCTGTATGGTATTATTCTTCTTCGCTTCGCAGTTTCGATCCTGCGCTTTCTGCGATTTCTGATTTTGTTGCAATCCTTGCAAAATTATGAGATTTCTTCTCGCGATCGTGACGACGCGATCTTCAATCTTGATTCAATGACTTCTTCAAATCATTAAAACATGTATAGAAAAGAGAAATATTTTTTAAACAACTTGTACATACGTGTATAATACGTGAGTTTAACAACTATGTCATAAACAAGTACTCCATCTGGATTCATTGCATATGCTAATTATATGCTCAAAAGAAAAGATAAATTACACTAAGTTCATTAAAATTATGGTAAGAAGAATAATAACTTGAGTGCAAAGAAAATAGCAAACAGCTCTAGCCAATTAGGGCTTGAGTACTAAAGCATGTATTGATTACACGTACATGAAAAGTTGGCTACGCTAATGCTGGAACAAATGAGAAAAGTTGAAAACATCCCATTTATTCTTATACACATCACCGTTTAATCATGTCTATTGTTTTTGTTTTTATCCGTACAATCCGATTTTCTTAAAGAAAAAATAATTTGTGAGAAACTAATAAAATTAAAAGGCCTAATTAGATAGATGGTCCTCGTGGTGATAAGGTTATCGGAAGATAGCCCTCGTGATAAATAAAAATTAGGATTTAAACCCTCGTGGTATAGTCTGTTAGCAAATTTAGTCTACAAGTGATTTTTTCGTTAGTTGTCCGTTAAATGCGGGGTAAAAATGTACTTTTGACGTGTTCTTCTTCCTTGTCTCTCTGCATTTCCTCATCTAGCTGGGTTTTGAATTTGTTGGAGGAGTAAGCGATGGTAAAGGAGGAGAATCCCGCTGTGCTTTTCTGCAGTGGCCACTTTGCCGCTGGATCATTGCGAATTTGGGTTGTTTAGGATTTTTAATCAAAAAATTTTTAATCCCCAAAATTTGGCGCTCAAACCCCAAATCAAATTGCCGCCAAAATTTTTAGTAATACCAAAATCCCACATCGACTTGTGAAATCCGAAAGCAGAGAAGAAAATGTCGATCGTGTTCATCGCAGTTCAATGCTGCCAATGCTCCACCATGCAGGTGTTAGAAGCCAATCAAATGTCACGGATACAATATATATAATTTGCACAGTTTATTTCGAATAAGAAATTCAACAACAGATACAATAAATATCAAAATACAAACATTTAAGTAAATTGCATATAAAATCTCAAATCACTGACTTGTTCTTGAAGATAGAGGCTTGCAAATGCAATCACCTAAGACAGAAATTCGCCCCTACACCCGTGCAGTAGTTCAATGGACGTCTATCTTGCAAGATACAACTATCTAATCCAAGTTCTTGCACTCGAACTTGGATTCTTGGCGAATTGGTTGTGCGTTTCTCTGTGTAGTTTGGAAAAAGGAAAACAATGGAAATTGATGTTTTGTTTCTGATCTTATTGCCATATATATAATGGCATAACTTGAACAAATGTAACTGTTCATTCTTATTAGTTTTAAAACAGACATAACTGTTCAATCAGTTTTATCCTTTCAGAAAAACTGAATCCAAAAAATCAAAAACGTAACTTGGGTTTTTCGGTCCATTCGAGCCCCAAGTCTAAGGCCCAAAATCCATGGCTTTGGCCCGATTCTTTTCAAGCCATAAGTGTGAGAACACACTTATAAAGAGCACTTAAATTAGGGAAATGGGCAATGTGGGATTGGGAGTCCCATAGAATCACAAGTTCCAACAACAGGTATGTACATGCATGTGTGTGTGTGTATCTGTGTGTGTGTGTACAAACACTTGAATTTCAAAACTTGATGATTTTGTTTGGCGATGAATACCGATTAAATTTGCAGGTGAAGCAAAGGAACAAAAGCAGCAAGTGGACATGCGTAGTCTGCAAGCAGAAGCAATCTGTCCACCAAGTGTCTGCTCAGGGTCCCATGGCTAGAGACCTCCGCATCTTCGTCCAGTCCTCCAACATGTCTCACCAATTCGCCCAGCAAACCCATGATCAACAGAAAAATTAGTTTTGGACTAAATTTACTAACGGATTATACCACGATGGTTTAAATCTTAATTTTTTTTACCATAGGGGCTATCTTCCGATTACCTCATTACCACGATGACCTTTTATCCAATTAGGCCAAATTAAAATCATCTCCCTATATGAAATTGCCACATTTTAATTCCTAGTTCAAGTAAAAAAAAAAAAAAAAAGCAAAGAGATTATATCATCAAATTTATGACCTCGTTTATAACAGGGGGCCGTACAAACCCGAACGTGTGAATGGAAAAGCAGCAAATGACGATATCTTAGGAGAGGAGAGCATAATTCCATTTATTTTTTGGGAAAATTAGAATCCCCTGCACTTTTCTAATAATCTTTCGATCAAACATTGGTTTTATTTTGAAATTTGATTGGGATGCCTAAACGATAGCCATGTCAGCATTTTTATACTTATTTAGATTACATGTCATCATTGTATTTTTTTTTAAATTTAAAATGTTAATTATTAAATTCCATATATATCCTTTTAGGTTGATATATACGTGGCCTATTTTGTAGGAAGTCGTATGGTTTCTTCTCCACGTTTGAGCCGTATGGTTCTTCTCCCACGTTTGAATTATGTGATCCTCAATTTTGAATTTTGAATGGACTTATCCATTTCAATTAGTAGTTGTTTTCACTATTTTATATTGATATCATGTAAGATAAATAGATGTATTCCCTATTTTCGAAGGCTTGAGGCTAGTACGTTCAGAAGGTTTTATCAAAATTCTCCACAACGTCTACCTTGCTATCTGTGGTACGTTGTGATAAATACTTATACATCATTTATAGTGATTGTGATATATTGTTATTTAGACATAAATGTGCTTAATGGGGTTTCAGATAATTATCATAAAGTTAATGCTTTTTGTAGTTCTGTCGATTTTAATATGGGTTTGAAAAGGGATTAGAATTGGTTATTTTGTTGTGGGTTTCATATAACTATTCAAATGCATTCTTTTTAGGTGCCTGGTATAATTGTTATGTTGAGTTTTAATGAAGAGGTGCTTGTGTACATGATTTAGTTTAAGACTTGCCGTCCTACCACTATTCCTTTTCCTCACTTTATTCCTTCTCTTATTATGCTTTCATTGAGCAATATATTTTTTAGGAGTCTTCAGTTGGCATGAAAACTTGGTTATGGAACAACATAGTGTAGAATTATGCAATGTTTTGATTGACAATTTTTTTGGCAGGTACGGTGAAATGTGGTCAAATGTTGCTGAGTCATTGAATTCTTGGATTAGGAAAGAATGATTACTACCAATATTCCAATTGGTAGAAAGCATAAGAGTTAAATTGATGGTGATGACTGCTGAGAGACGTATTACTACAGAGAAATGGAACTCTTATTTATGCCCTGAAATGGAGAACAAGTTGGATAAGTTATTGGAGGTGGGAAGACATTGGCACATTAGCCGGTCAAGCGAGTTTGTATTTGAAGTACGTAGTAATGACTCGGTGATGGTGGACTTGGAAAAATGGTATTGTTCATGTTGTCAGTGGTAGATTAAAGGTTTCCCTTGCTCACACGCAGTTGCAACTATCATGCACAACGGTATCAATCCTCATGACTACATTGAAGACTATTTCACAGCTGATTACTATAAGTCTTCATATTCTTTTTCAATTGAACCGATTCCTGACATCCATCCCCCACTTGATATAGTGAACGATTTTGTCATCAAGCCTCCAGTGCTCAGTATTATGTTTTTGGTAATAAATCATTATAAACGCTTATCTTTCATGCTCAAAGTTGTATACGCTAAGTTATCATATACTTTTGAAAGACATAGCTCATCTTCAAAATATTCTTGATATCTCAAAAACCCACCTATCAGAGAACCGTTTGATAATCAAATAGTATAAATAGCGCACAGTAATTTACATGGTAATTTACAATAGTTCAAACTTATTACATTAATGTGTCAATATAATGCTAATTAACATACCTATTAGTTGATAGTTTAATACCTATCAACTATTAGTTGATAGTTGCAGCTATAATGCTAATTAACGTACCTATTAGCAAGGTTCTAAAAGTTGTTAGGCGCTAGTCGGGCGACGGGTTGCGGCCTAGCGCCTAGGCAGACTAGGCGGATTTAAGTAAATCTATCATATTTCAGGTAAATAAGTGTCTGCTTCTACTTGAAATATATATAATTTCATCATAAACTACAAAATAGAATGCATATATATCATGAAGTATTGGAACATAATGAAAACATGTGAAATAAGGATATAATGTTTGTTCATTCAAGTATGCAACAAGTCTCTTACAATTTATTGGAAAAAAACAAAATGCAAAATGAAAGTTATGTATTTTCTGTCTAAGTGAGTTGTAACCTAGGCGGGCTAGGCGGTGGGCTGGGGCTTAGGCATTAATCGGGGCGGTGGGCTGGGGCCTAGCGCCTAGGCGGCGCTAGGCGGGGATTTTTAGAACAGTGCCTATTAGTTGATAGTTTAATACCAATTAATCATTGATCGTCAAACTAATGACAAAAGAACCAAATAATTGATACATTTGGATTAACACACCAACACTTTGCCAAACCCTTATGTTTCAAAAATAAAAAAAAAACTTACTAAACGCCTTGAATGATCTAATTTAATATTATATCATGAACCAAACGATCATTATGAGTCAGTGTAACATTAAGTAACGTACCAAACTCCTGGTACGTTACAAACACATTGTGTGACGTTTTTTCCAAACAAATACATTTCAAAAGTAAAAAAAAAACTTTATGTACCAAACGCTTGGAATGATATAATTTAATATTATATCATGAACCAAACATTCATTATGAGTCAGTGTAACATTAAGTAATGTACCAAACTCATGTTACATTACAAGCACTGTATAACGTTTTTCTAGACAAATACATTTCAAAAATAAAAGACTTTACATACCAAACGCTGTGAATGATCTAATTTAATATTATTTCGTGAACCAAGTAATCAATATGAGTCAGTGTAACATTAAGTAACGTACCAAACTCCTGATACATTACAATCAATATGAGTCAGTGTAACATTAAGTAACGTACCAAACTCCTGATACATTACAAACACACATTTTATAACGTTTTTCCAGACGGATACGTTTCAAAAATAAAAACTTTACGTACCAAACGATCAATATGAGTCAGCATAACATTAAATGACATACCAAACTCTTGGTACATTACAAAGTTGCAATCAATAATGTACCAAACTAAAAATGTTAACTGGTACATTTGACCAATGCACAAACATAAATAATATGGCACGAAGACAACTTCTGAACAAAGCAATGAAAATTACTTGCAAGTACGTTTCTACTAAACCAAAATAAATACAAAATATTATCCTAATGAAGGTCCAGGAAAGTGCATTCTCGAAACACAATTGAAAAGATAGAAATCACCACAATGATGCCTTATTCGACTAGTACTAATATAGTAGGATTTTGTGTACTATTGGCTCCAATTAAATTCATCATTTAAAAGACTGCTTACTATTGTGGCTCTCATTTTCTTCATGTCAAAATGTTAAAAAACGGGTATGCCAGAAACCATGCTCTCCATGATGTTTACTATTCTTAGCCGTTGGTAGTGCCATAATGTACCTAAAACATTTTTAGTCAAATAATTTGTACCAATATATATATATATATATATAGCACACTACATGAATCATAAATTCTAGGCTGCAAACATGCCAAAAGCTAGGTGTCAAACTACGAACATGTTTACCAATTAAAAATTACGATCAAAATCTTAGAATTCAAAAGACTATCAAAACCAAAGAGCATATAATATTCATGTTCAAGCACACTACAAGATGAGATGTAGCAGTATGCTAACAAATGTACCAATCATAGCCTTGCTCAGGACCCTCAACTTACTAGCTACGTACATTGCGGTGTAACTCCTAGCAAGTTGGATGGATCTGAGATCCAACCGAAGCTCCATGTGGGATTCTTAATTTAATTAATACTAAAATCCTAATCAACAATTTGGCTAATACACAACATGCATCGACCCTAACGTGTGAACCATTTTTTTTAACTCGATAACAGCTTCAGCTATACCTAGATTAATTAAGTTTTCATCTTTTATTTTTTTCGTTTAATCAAAACCTTCGACTTCGAAAGACAATCAAAATCAACGCACCCAACTGATAATTGAATAAAAATCAGTATCTGGAACCTAAATACCAACGTCGACCTCTGTACGAAAAGAAGGCTTTTGAAACTTATGGTACGTTCATAGGAAGGAAGTGCTGCTAGAAAATAAAATTCACTAGAAAAATAACATTATTAATATCCTTAAATTCAAATCCTTCTGATATTCCACAAGTATTCTTCTTGGATTAAAACTCTAAGACATTAGTTAGCAAGAATCTAGGAAACTTGTGTGCAGTTTGGGGTGAAGAAACGGGATACGACAAAGAGATATGTTAAAGGCTATGGCAAAATATGTAATTTAGGTACATTACAATGGGTTAATTAAAATACACATGGCACCAAAATTGTAGGAGAATGTTTCATCAAATTGTTAAATTGAATAGATGTTTAATCTAAGAAGCCTAAAAATGAGGGGTCTATATCAAAACGCCCCTTATTTTTTCTTGAAAAGGTACTTGCATCCACCTAATAATCAAAACCGTTTGCTTTCTTCATCATTATATAAAGGTTATCTTTACCATTAAATCGGTTAACTAAAAATCGTTTAATCACTTCTAATTATTAAATAAAAAAAGGGTTTATCATATATATATATAAAGCAAGAGCCCCAAAACAGTGAAGCATTCCAAAATGCCAAGAATATATCTATGTTTTCTTTACAACGAAAATCCAAAAATTTCAAAAAAAAGGTGGACAAAAATGTAAAAAAGAACTTAACTTATCAAAAACCGCATTGAAAACAAAACATGGTAATTAAAATAAAAAAATCATGATAATTATCTTGTAAAAGTTAGCAATTATGGAGAGCAGAGAGAGATAAATGATAAAGGCTGACACACCCCAACCTGGAAAGGTCGAAGCATGTTGGCCATCACCATGAGGTGACGTAACCATAAGGGTAAGTGATGCAAAAAGTGAATAAGATTAAAACTAATTAGAACTAAACAGTGAAATAGCGCGCAATTCGTGGGTTGAACCAACTACAATTATTCAGAGCGTAATAGATAGTGAGACTACAAAAGAGTAGTCAAAGCAACCAAAGTACATTTATTACATAATACTGATAAATTCGTACGTCTAAAACAGAAGGAAATGTCAGAATTGCCAGGATTCCTCGAGTGCCACAAAGAGTACAACTATCTAGGTCCTGGAAGGGCGAAAAACAAAGTAAAGTGGGTTAGCAAAACAATGCTTATAAGAAAACCTTTATCACTGAATATACTAACCCCTTGCCGTAAAACAAGTATAGTTTCCTTAAACATACTATTCAAGTATACAAACGATAATTCGATACTATTAAAGCAGTATAATAATCAGAAATATGCCAAGTAATGATGTATCGAATGCCACAGTAATAATCATGTGATAATCAAGTATAGCTAAGTGCCCATCCATCTAAGCTGACACACAAGTTCGAACAAATAGATTCCGACACGAACATGACTGGGTGTAATCAATATGCTCTAGTACTATTATCACGTGAAGACTGGTGCAAAAGCACATCACATACAAGTCAAATTGCCTAAGTGCAATCTATCCGATAGGACTGGCATCTAAACTTGGATCCAAGGTGAGCGAACGATGCAGATGTGAACATACACGTGAAGGACTGGCCCTGGCCCTAGGGCAAGTACTAACACCAAGTGCAGCAAAATGAGCATGTACAAATATGTATGAATTCCATGATAGTAATATCATAACCATATAGCAACATTTATCACAGTTTATATTACAATAATGATACTAGGCAATATAGGCGTTAAAGTGAAGTAAATACGCATTTATGGAAACTATAAATATATATAGGTATAAAACAACTGACCACTCACAAGTACGTCGCTGGGTCGTAACCCCCAAGCCTAGCTTGGCCTCGAAAATCCTCAAGATAAGTTTCCCCTATATATGAAATAACTAAAATAGCATTAATTAAATCACATAACGGAAACCTAAATAAAACCCCCATAGCATGCTCAAACCTAGGGTTTAAATATATGAAATCGATCTACTCGACGACATGAAAACGCACGTGTCAACCACGCGCTGCCCAAAGTGTTTGCACAAGCTGCCCACGCACCCTGTTAGTACACTGTTTTTGGCCCAACTTCCAGAGCTCTTAACGAGCTCGATTCTTAACCAAATTCACTTCTACAGAAGCCAAATTAAAGCTAGGAATGTGGTCTACCAATCCCAATTCACAGAAAGTTTGAATATAGTCCCAGTTAATCAGAAATTTGGCCTGAAAGTGGCCGAACGACCACGGTTACAAATTTTCCAGAAACTGAAATTTTCTTGCTAACTTCCAGAGTTGATTTCTAACTCGATACTTAACCAAACTCAGTGATTCAAAAACCATTTTGAAGTTAGGAATGTAGAGAACAAGTTTGTACCTAGAAGAAGTCCAGTTATGGTCGAGGTTGACCAGAAAAATGGCTTGAAAGTGACCAAATGGTCACGGTTGTAGACTAAAAAACGCAGGTCCTCATTCTTCTCGAGTTTCTGGGTAAAACCACACGTCCAAAACACAAACAAAGGATCAATACCAACCCATAGAAGTGAAATGAAGGTTCTAAAGGTTTCTCAAAGCTTACCTAAGCGATAAATGGCTTGAAAATCGATATGTCAAACTCGCTGAGTCGACCTTCCGAGTTGATGAGTTAAAACTCGTCCACACCAGATTTCAAGGACATGGTTGTGATCGTTGGACTGAGATGATCACAATGGTGTAATTTGTTTTTCACGTTTGAGTGTTTTGGTGTGTTTTTGTGGTTGTTGCAGAGAGGAAGAAGAAGAAGAACTCGGCGTGGGAGAGGAAGAAGAGAGTGAGAGATGGGATGCTTGCTTTTCTGATAAAGTAGACAGAAAATAAAGAAGAGATGGGATAGGTGAGAGTGAAATAATGAAGAGGGGATGCACGAGATGGGATGAAAAGGAATCCAATGGATAGGTTTTTAGATTTCCTACAGTAAAAGGAAATCGAAATCTATCCGAGGTAGATATTTTTTACACTTTAAAATCTACGCCTACTCGTATTACCGTGTACAATTTAAATGCGATAGCGATAAATAAAAAGGAAAGCAATAAGAATAAGTCCACGTCACTTGCCAATAAGGGCATAATCGTCAATACACATACTCAGGGAGAAATTACATAGGAAAATTAGGGACGGGTCGTCATAATCTACCCTCTTTATAAAAATTTCGTCCCCGAAATTTTATTACTGACTACCATCAAAGCCATAAAATAGACGTGGATACATGTCTCGCATACGTTCTTCTGTCTCCCAAGTGGCTTCCTCCACTGAGTGGTTCTTCCACAAAACCTTCACCATCCGCACGGTCTTATTCCTAAGAACCTTATCCTTCCAATCAAGGACAGTCACTGGAACCTCATCATAGGTCAAATCTGGATTGATCTCTAGAGGCTAAGGAGGGATTCGTAGCATTAATAAATGAAACACATTGTGTACTCTCACCAACTCTGGTGGTAAAGCAAGTCAATAAGCAACTTCACCGACTCGTTCAATGATCTGGTATGGTCTGATGTACCTATGGTTGAGTTTCCCTCTCTTGCCGAATCGTACAACACCTTTGCATGGCGATAATTTCAAGAATACCCAATCACCAACCTCATAAACTTTGTCTGTAGAATGTCTATCGGCGATACTCTTCTGCCGATCCTGGGCCACTTTCAGGTTAGCCTTTATTACCTGAATGTTATGCGTCGTCTCCTCTACGATCTTAGGGCTCACTAAAACTCATTCGCCAACTTCAGACCAACAAAGTGGAGTACGACATGGTTTTCCATACAATGCCTCAAACGATGCCATACTAATCCTAGAATGGAAGCTATTGTTGTACGCAAACTCTATCAAAGGTAAGCACTTGTGCCAAGCATCTCCAAACTGTAGAACTGACGATCTCAACATATCTTCCAAAGTCTGGATAGTTCTCTCTGACTGCCCATCTGTTTGAGGATGATAGGCGATGCTGTAAAGTAATCTCGATCCTAAAGCTTCCTGAAAAGCTACCCAGAACTTTGAAGTGAATCTAGGATCTTGGTCAGAAATGATACTAACTGGGACTCCATGGTACCTAACCACTTCAGAGATGAACCGTTCGGCCAACTGACTTCACGAGTAATTCTCACGAATAGGTATGAAGTGTGCTAATTTGGTAAGTCGATCAACCACCACCAGATACCATCGTAACCATTTCGCGTACGAGGTAACTTGTACATGAAATCCATCGTAATATCTTCCCATTTCCACTGAGGTATTGGGAGTGGTTGCAGCAATCCAAACGGCTTTTTCCTTTTTGCCTTAACCTACAGGCAAATAGCACAACGACTAACATACTCTCCAACTTCTCTTTTCATACCTGGCCAATAGTAGAAATGTCGGATGGTATGATACATCTTGGTGCTCCCTGGATGCATTGCATAAGCAGAAATATGTGCTTCATCCTATATGTCTTTCTTTAGTTCCTTGACATTTGGTACATACATATGTTCGCCTTGCATAAGCATGCCGTCAAGATCTCTAATCCAATGGTCCTTTTTTTTCCCGTCTGACACTGCCTGTATCAATTCCTGAGATTCTGTATCGTTCCTCTGAGCTTCGAGAACACGATCCAACATAATCGGTCTGACCTGAAAACTGGCAATTAAGGCCCCCCGATGACCCTTTTTCAAAGCTACTTCAGTGGATCTCAAGTCAGTTAAAAGAGGAATACGACTAGCATAAAGAGCATTAAGTTGGCCATGAGACTTCCTACTAAGAGCATCAGCTACTAAATTGACACGACCTGGGTGACACTCAATGGTGCAGTCATAATCATTGAGCAACTTTACCCACCTCCGTTGCCGAAGATTGAGGTTCGGCTGATTGAAGATGTACTTAAGGCTCTTATGATCAGTGAAGATCTTACACTTTTCCCCATAAAGATAGTGCCTCCAGATTTTTAAGGCAAAGATGATCGCTGCCAACTCGAGGTCATGAGTAGGATAATTCTTCTCATGGGGCTTTAACTGTCGCGATGCATAAGCAATCACTTTATCATGCTGCATTAACACACAACCAAGACCATTCAGAGATGCATCAATGTAGATCTCGAAGTTCCCACCATCATCGGGAAGTGCTAAGATAGGTGCATGAGTGAGAAGATACTTCAACTGCTAGAAACTCTGCTCACACTCACTACTCCACACAAAAAGAACGTCTTTTCTAGTCAATTTTGTCAAAGGTAGTGCTATGGTCGAAAAGTCTTTCATGAAGCGTCGATAATAACCAGCAAGACCAAGAAAGCTTCGAACGTCCATAACTGTTTGAGGTTGTTCCCAATTCTCCACACCTGCTATTTTCTGAGGATCCACAAGCACACCATGAGCTGATACCACGTGCCCTAAAAATGACACTTGATCCAGCCAAAACTGACATTTGCTGAACTTAGCATACAACCGATTTGCCCTTAGTGTCTTTATAACTAAACGTAATTGCCTGGCATGATCTGTTTCATTCTTAGAATACACCAAAATGTCATATATGAAAACAATGATGAACTTGTCAAGATATGGATGAAATACTCGATTCATTAGGTTCATGAAAGTTGCTGGTGCATTAGTCAATCCAAATGGCATCACTAGGAACTCGTAATGACCATATTGAGTTCTGAAAGCTGTCTTCGGAATGTCGTCGCTTTTGATCTTCAATTGGTAGTAACCAGACCTCAGATCCATCTTCGAGAACACACAAGCACCTTTGAGCTGATCAAAGAGGTCATTAATACGAGGTAATGGATAACGATTTTTAATCATCACTTGATTCAACTGCCTGTAATCGATGCATAACCTCAAAGTTCCATCTTTCTTCCTTACAAACAAAACTGGAGCTCCCCAAGGGGAAATGCTTGGTTGAATGAAACCCTTATCAACTAACTCTTGCAACTGAGTTTTAAGTTCCCTTAACTCTACGGGAGCCATATGATAAGGTGTAAGAGAAATAAGATTAGTACCTGGAAGTAGATTGATGGTGAACTTCACTTCACGATCCAGGGGTAAGCCAGGTAATTCCTTGGGAAAAACATCAGGACAGTGTCTAACTACTCCGACGTCTTCCAGAGATGTAGTAGTCTCCTCAACTAGCACGACATGAGCTAAGTAACCTTGACAACCTTTATTCAATAGTCGTCTTGCCCTTATGGAAGTGATAGCTCCCTGCTTTAGACCACCATGCTCACCGATAAACGTGGCAGTAGGCATGCCCAGTCAGTGAACAGTAACAACTTTCTCATAGCAGTCCAACCTGGCACGATTGTAGTGTAACCAATTCATGCCTACGATAACGTCGAAATCAGCGATATTCAAAGGAACAAGATTAGCCGGCAAGATTACATCTTTGACAAGGATAGGACATCCTTGATATTCCCAACTAACATAACAGATTTCACCCCTAGGCATCGAGAACTCCAACTCGTAGTCGAGTGAAGTAGGATGTGGTTAAGTCGTTTGAGCAAACTTATGGGAAATAATTGAATGTGTAGCACCAGAATCAATTAAAACTTTAGTAAAATGGCCTAGAACATTCAACGTACCCATGATCAAGTCTGGATTCGCCTGAGCATCCTGAAGGGTGATGTTGTTAACTCTCCCCTGAACTTGTTGTCTGCCTCCATGACCACTGTTTGCTTGAGTCTGATTACCTCGACCCTGATTACTTTGGCCCTGCTGGGGTGGATTTACCTGTCTGCCTGAACCTCCACTGCTAGACGCCACGTCTAGGTTCTGATACTGCCCTCCAGTATACATCTGTGCTTCGCCGCCTTGATACAACGTATAATCTCCCTGGAATTATTGATAACCTCCCTGAGTCTGCTAATAGCCTCCCTGATAGTAGGGAACCTCAGGTGTATACTGGTATGGTCCTCCCTGATTCGAGTCTACACCCCTTGGTAATGGAAGGCTCCACTGTGGCCTAATTGCTGACGGTTACCAAGTGTTGGAAGCTGCTGTAAAGGGACGGCAGGTGGTAGATTAGTAGGCTGATTCTTCTAATTCTGGGGACAATTATAAGCCATATGCCCTATTTTTCTGCAAGTGAAACATCCTCTGCTTCCCATCTTACACTCGTCATAGTGACGGGTGTTACACCTGCGACAAAACTGAACACTTGAACTGCTGGAGTTTCCTTGGTTCTGAAAACGAGAACCACCAGCAGACCTGCCTCCTCTTTGAGGTGTACCGGAGTTAGAACCCCCGCTCGAGGATCCAGAGCTGTTTCCACTCCTTTTAAAATTCTGAGCCCTTCTCGGGCCAAGTGACGATCGCCCCCTGTTATTATACATCTAGACATTCCTGCCAACATCCTCATCCTCATTGTCAGGAGCATTCTCCAAATCTTCAATCCGAAGCAAGATCTCGAAGAACTCCTGGTAAGTAACACAGGGAGTAGAGGTTACTATAGTAGGCCATTTCTTGCAAGTTCCCCTCTTAAATAAACGAAACATCTCTCGGGGATTAGCAGCAGTCTCGGGGCAATAACGAGATAAGTCTGTGAACCTTTGATGATACTCAGTGGCTAACATATTGCCCTGCCTCAGGTCTTTGAACTTATTCTTCTTACTATCCAAATACTCAGGAAGGACAAATCTGGTATGAAACAACCGTTTGAAAACATCCCAATCTATAGCATTTGCATTAGATAAGGATCTCCTCTCATGATCCTACCAAGATTCTGCTCCCAATCGAAAGAACCAGTTCATTCTCTCGACCTATCTCTTTAGGGAAAGATTACCCTGCCTGTGCATAACTTAAAAAGTGTTCTCCACATGATTGAACCATATCTCTGACTTCTCTGATCCCTCATTACCAAAGAAATCATTAATCTTCAGGCGAGATACAATATCCAGAGTATTCCTCGGGGTAGGACGGAGTGAAGACTGAATAGCAGTGGCGATAGCCTCACAAAACTGCCCAAAGTCCAAAAAGTTATTCTCAGCTAGAAAATGTGGCTCACTACGAGGTGGCATGGTTCTGACATAAGAAAACAAGAGTTAAAACACACTCGGAAGTGTAGGACTGTCTAAACTTATGCTCTGATACCAAACTGACACACCCCGACTTGGAAAGGTTGAAGCATCCTGGCCATCACCATGAGGTGACGTAACCATAAGGGTAAGTGATGCAAAAAGTGAATATGATTAAAACTAATTAGAACTAAACAGTGAAATAGTGCGCAATTCGTGGGTTTAACCCACTACAATTATTCAGAGTGTAATAGACAGTGAGACTACAGAAGAATAGTCAAAGCAACCAAAGTACACTTATTACATAATAGTGATAAGTTCGTACGGCTAAAACCGAAGGAAATGTCATAACTGCCAGGATTCCTCGAGTGCCACAAAGAGTACATCTATCTTGGTCCTGGAAGGGCGAAAAGCAAAGTTGAGTTGGTCAGCAAAATAATGCTTATAAGAAAACCTTTATCTTTGAATATACTAACCCTTCGTTGTAAAACAAGTATAGTTTCCTTAAACATACTACTCAAGTATATAAACGATAATTTGATAATATTAAAGCAGTATAGTAATCACAAATATGCCAAGTAATGATGTATCGAATGCCACAGTAATAATCATGTGATAATCAAGTATAGCTAAGTGCTCATCCATCTAAGCTGACACATAAGTTCGAACAGATAAATTCTGACACGAACATGACTGGGTGTAATCAATATGCTCTAGTACTACGCTCACGTGAAGATTGGTGCAAAAGCACATCACATAAAAGTCGGATTGCCTAAGTGCAATCTACCTGACAGGACTGGCACCTAAACTTGGATCTAAGGTGAGCGAACGGTGTAGATGTGAACATACACGTGAAGGACTGGCCCTGGCCCTAGGGCGGGTACTAACACCGGGTGCAGCAAGATGAACATGTACTAATATGTATGAATGCCATGAAAGTAATATCACAACCATATAATAGCATTTATCATAGTTTATATTACAATAATGATACTAAGCAATATAGGCGTAAAAGTGAAGTAAATACAACTGCCCACTCACAAGTACGTCGTTGGGTCGTAGCCCCCAAGCCTAGCTTGGCCTAAAAAATCCTCGGGATAAGTTTCCCCTATATGTGAAATAACTAAAATAGCAAAAATTAAAGCACATAACGGAAACCTAAATAAAACCCCCATAGCTTGCTCAAACCTAGGGTTTAAATATATGAAATCGATGTACTTGACGACACGAACACGCATGTGTCAACCATGCGCCGGCCAGAGGCTGGACGTACCCTTACGCACCCTCACGTGAGGCCAAATGCTTGCTTTTCTGATAGAATGGACAGAGAATATAAGAAGAGATGGGATAGGTGTGAATGAAATAATGAAGGGGGTATGCACAGGATGGGATGAAAAGGAATCCAATGGATAGGTTTTTAGATTTCCTACAGTAAAAGGAAATCGAAATTTATCCGAGGTAGATATTTTTTACACTTTAAAATCTATGCCTACCCGTACTAGCGTGTACAATTTAAATGCAATAGCGAGAAATAAAAAGGAAAGTGATAAGAATAAGTCCACGTCACTAGCCAATAAGGGCATAATCGTCAATACACATATTCGGGCAGAAATTACATAGGAAAATTAGGCATAGGTCATCACAAAGTCAACAATAACAAATTAAAAATTAAAAAAATGAAAACAAATTGAAAAAATAGATGATCCAAACAAAAATGGCAAAACCGTTTGGAAGGGGGGAAGATTAAGGCTGGTTTGGTATGGGATACCAAACCAAAACCCTTGTCCCAATTCCCAAACCAAAGTTTTCAGGAATCCCAATTTCAAGACCAATCCAAACCAAATTTTCGGGAATCCCGAAATAGTATAGGGATTTCGGGACAAATTGGGAATCCCGAAATAAAATTCACACAAAATTGCAAGCAGACTATTACAATTGTATCTGATATACATATGCAGAACTTAAGACATCTAAATTCCCAATCCAATTCAATATGCAGAAACTAATTGCATCTGCATAATTCAATCATCTCAAAAGAAACTAAAGCATGAAACTTGTAACAATCACACAACAAATCATCATAAAACATTGCAGCCAACCAAGATGCGAACTTCTTTGAGAATAAAAATATAGATCATCCAAACATCCAAGTAAATGAAATTAAGCCACAAACCACGTAATTTAACATCAATTTCTCTGTAAAACATCCACTAAAATATGTTCATCACAGGAAGAATAGTAGTTCAATTGGCTTCATCACAACCACGATTTCCTATACAAAATACCCTAAAAACGTAGTACAAAAATAGTAATTCCCTTGAGTAGCAATCCAGACTGAACAAATTGATGCCCCAAGATCATCTTCAAGAATCAGAATTACCAAGAAAGTAATTAACAATTGTTTATTTATATACCCAATTAAGTAATTAGCAAGTAATTGAACCTAAGTCACAAGTAAACCAGGGACTTCCCAGGAATACGATTTTATGATTCCCAGAGGTTAATTAAAGAATCAAGCAGGTATACAACAAATGAAAGCATAATCTGGAAATATGTACTCTAAACTGCTAGTGCAGACCAAGTCACGAACGGGAAGTTATCGCTATAATGTAAAGTAAAGACATAGCTGATGCAAATTACTGAATGGAAACCTTGTCGTTATGGCACTTTATTATCTCCTCAAATTTTCTTTTAGACGTCCTCAACCTAATACAACTAGTCTTTCATTAATTCAGAATCACAACTGATTAATTAGAATCACAAAATTAAGCTAACGAAACCTTAGAATCTCATTCCTACTCTTCCTAATAATTTCGTCTCAAGAATCTCAATATTCAAACAAAATGCTCTTCACAAACACTAATCTAAATTTCACAAACCCTAAATTAATTCCAAAATTTACCTGATTTAGGGGAGAATCGGTGCACAGTGCATTAGAATCTGGATGAAAAAGTCGAGAGAGAGATCAGAAAGGTGAGCCCTTTGTGCCATGAAGGAAGGCTCATCCACAGTGACGATCTAAGGGATTAGAAGTTGAGAGAGATCAGGGGGTTTGAGGGTGTGGCCGGATTCTGAGGTGACTTGTGAGTTTGTCTGAGGTGAGGTCGAGGAGGGTGGTGGTGAGGTTGTTTGAGACTCTGATGCAAGGTCGACTCAAAGTCGAGAGACGGAGGCGAGAGAGTGAGGTCAAGTTGAAGTCTGAGGGTTTGAACTTTGATTTGTATTCACTGGTTGAGATTAAATCTCAACCGAATCTAATGGCTACTAAAATTCTAAATCTATATTTAAAAAATTAAATAATATATATATTTTTCGGTTCGGTTCGAGATTACCGAAATCCTGAAAACTTGAGACCGATTCCCGCACCGAAATTTCAGGATCGGTTCGGTATTGGGTATCTAAATTTGAGGGATTTTTGGTTTGGGATTTTTTCGGTTTGATTTCGGGATTTTTTTTGTTCGGTTTGGGATTTTTGGTATTTTTTTCCAACTCTAAGGAGGATGAACGTTGACACACCCCAACCTAAATCAGGGCATGCTGGTTGTCATGTGAGCGTGACGTAACCATGTGCACAATGCGGAAGCAATAATGATATAGAGGAATATGAGTAAATAAAAACCAACTACTAGCAGTACTAGATAAGATAAGGTGCTAAAACGAGATTAAGTGTGAAATACACAACCAGAGCATAAATAGCCTAAGTGCAGTCAAGCAGGACAAGTACTAATTTACAACACCCAAGGGTGATCCTACATTTATGATGTTCTGTCAGAACCACCGTTAAAATCCCCGTGAGCCACCAAAGCACTTCTACCTAAAACCTGGAGGGGCGCAAAACAGAAAGTGGGAGTGGGCAAAAACAAAGTCTTTCAAAATCATTTTATTTCTCAAAAGTTCTAACCCCTCGCCGTAAAACCTGTATACTTTCCCAGAAAAATATATATACTATAACAGAAATTATGCTCAAGATGAAAACCCATAGAAATATACCATGCCAAAGTATCTCAATGCAATGCCATAAGTAGTTCAGACAAAATATATCAGTGTCAGATATCGCATTAGCCGAATCCCTCTAACTCAAACTGTACAGATAAGTTTATAGCTCATAATCAATCTTAATCATATCATATCAATCCTACTCATAAGTCAGAACCACCTAAAGTGGTTTGTACGACAATACTAGGTGTAAAATGAATATGCTCTAGTGCTACGATCACGTGAAAACTGTGCGAATAATCGTGGGTCACCTACAAGCCTGTGCACCTAACTTGGATCCAAGATGAGCATATGGTGTGGGAGGTGAACATCACATGAAGGGCTGTGCCTTAACTTTGGGCAGGAGCACTAACACCGGGGTGCAGGTTTATGAGCTCTTAATGCATCACATAATATTTCACATAACTAAAGCAATCTCACATCTGTAATTTATGAACTTACCTGGCACTTACATGTGCATCCGCAGCACCAATCATAAATATATGCAACTACTAATGCATAAATAAAATAAGCAAATACTTTGCATGGCATTTCAAAACATATAATCATTCAATTTCATTTTCTGGGAAAAAATCTCAAGTATATAGGTATATACAGAAAACCAAAAGCCTACTCATTGACATGTCAAAGGGTCATAGCCTTCGAGCCTCAATTGATGGCGCTCGTCCTCAGGATAGGTCTCACCTATATATGAAATAACTGAATAAACGTTATTTAAAGCACATACACAAAACTAGGAAATAACTTCTCATACATTGCTCAAATGGGGTATTTGAATATACCACCATGACCTACTCAACCTCAGGAAGATCCCCATATTTTTAGAAAAAAATTTCATGAACCCATGCGCCCTCATGCGCCGGCCAAGGCACGGCCAGATGTGCGGCCCATGCGCAGGCACGTGCCTGGCACACCAAATGGATTCCCTAACGGCGTTAGGGAATATTCCATTAAAAACTAGAATATGCCGTTAAAGTTACCTGACAGCGTCAGAATATTCTGTCAACTTTAACAGAATATTCTCCTCCTTCTTCCTTGCTTCACTGGAGTTTGGCGCCGGTGCCGCTGCAATCGTCGGTTTCTAGACCATCTTTAATGCTTCAAATCTCACTCATTTTTGCACCAAAATCCATGAAATTTGAACCAAAATGAAGCTTACAATGATTAGAACAAAACCTTACCAATTTTAAGCCCTAAAATCCATGGAATCTCATCGGAAAAACCTCGATAATCCGGCCAAAATTTGGAACTTGTCAAACTCAACTTCCCGACATCCAAAACACTTCGTTTTTCTTCTCCGAGCTTCGCGAAGGTGTCCTAAAGCTTTCTAACAGCTTAAAATTTCCTAAAAACTACACATTTGTGTTTGCATGAACAATGCTCAAATCGGAGGTTCTTGGGTTCTCGGGTTTTTTGGGTTCTCACGTCCAAATAATAGTATCGATGGGTTCTTAGGCTCGCAAGGAACTTAAAAATGGTCTCTATAGGTTCAATCTGAGGATGGAAGTGCAGGTTCAAGGTTTGTCCGTACACTTGTATAGAAATGGTAGAAAATGCGAGAGAGAGGAAGGAGGGTCAACGGGATAAGGTGAAGGTATGTATGTGTGGTCCAGTTTGCAGCTAATCACAACAAATAACAACCAAAAATTTTAAGTTCCAAAAACTTAGGAACTAATTAGATTAGTCTAAACCCAAACTCAAACCACAACATCACACAACGTACTCAACATCCAAGGGTATTCTAGACAAATCACACCATCAAAAAAATATTTCGAGATGGGCTGTCACAACCTACCCTCCTTAAGAAAATTTCTTCCTCGAAATTTAAACAATAATTACAAACCACGAATAATCATAAGACATCCTTGGGTACATATCTCTCATTCGGTCCTCTGTCTCCCAGTTGGCTTCCTCCACTGAGTGATTTCTCCACAAAACCTTCACTAGGCACACTGTCTTATTTCTCAGAACCTTATCCTTCCAATCCCAAATAGTCACTAGCTCCTCATCATAAGACAAGTCCAGATTAATTTTTAGCGGTTGAGGAGGTATCACATGAGAAGGATCTGAGATGTAATGACGAAGCATAGAGACATGAAAAACATTGTGCACTTTGGACAACTCTGGAGGCAACTCAAGCCTGTAAGCAACCTCACCAACTCAGTCGGTGATCATATATGGTCCAATATACCTAGGACTTAGCTTGCCTTTCTTTCCAAACTGCACTACACCTCTCCAAGATGATAGCTTCAGATATACCCAATCACCCACATTATACATCTGGTCAGTGGCATGTCTGTCTGCTAAGCTCTTCTATCGATCCTAGGCTGCTTTGAAGTTAGACTTAATCACCTGAACATTCTACGTAGTCTCATCCACGATCTCAGGGCCCACCAAAACTCTTTCACCAACCTCTAACCAACATAAGGGTGTACGACAAGATTTTCCATAAAGGGCCCCAAATGGTGACATACCAATACTAGAATGAAAGCTGTTGTTGTAGGCAAATTCCATCAAATCCAACCGCTTATGCCAAGCGTCACCAAACTGCAATACTGAAGATCTTAGCATATCTTCCAATGTCTGAATAGTCATATCTAATTGTCCATCTGTTTGAGGATGATATGCTGTACTATAAAGTAATATCGAACCAAGAGCTTCCTGGAATGCTATCTAGAACTTAGAAGTGAATCTAGGATTCCGATCTGAGATAATAGTAACTGGAATCGCATGGTACTTCACGATCTTCGATATAAATAATTCAGCTAATCGGCTTAAAGGATATTTCTCCCTCACAAGAATAAAATGTGCTGACTTAGTAAGCTGATCAACTATCACCCAAATGCCATCGTAACCATTCTGTGTACGAGGAAGCTTGTACACAAAATCTATACTAATATTTTCCCATTTCCACTGCAGAACGGGAAGTGGTTGCATCAATCCAAAATGTTTCTTTCTTTCTACTTTGACTTGCTGACAAATGAAACACCTACTCATATGTTCAGCAATTTCTCGTTTCATACCTGGCCAATAATAAAATGCTCGAATGGTATGATACATTTTTGTACCTCCCGGATGCATTGCATAAGCTGAAATATGTGCTTCATCAAGAATTTCTTTCTTTAATTCCATATTATTCAGTATATACATCTTACTCTCCTGCATAAGCATGCCATCAGTTTCTCGAATTCTGAAGTTTTTCTTCTTCCCTTGATTCCTTGCTTGAATTATTTCTTGGGTATCTTCATCATCCATCTGGGCTTCAAGTACACGATTAATTAAAATTGGCCTGACTTGAAAATTAGCAAGTAAGGCTTCCTTTCGATCTTCCACTCCTATCTTCACTCAAGTGGACCTCAAATCAGTAAGAAGAAGAACGTGACAATCATAAATGACATTAAGTCTAACTGGAGTCTTTCTACTAAGTGCATCAACCAGTACATTCGCATGACCAGGGTGATACTCAATCATGCAATCATAATCACTAAGCAACTCAATCCACCTTCGCTGCCGAAGATTAAGATCCTTCTGAGTAAAAAGATACTGAAGACTCTTATGATTTATGAAGATCTTACATTTCTCACCATAAAGATAATGTCTCCAAATCTTCGAAGCAAATATGGTAGCTGCTAACTCCAGATCATGAGTAAGGTAATTCATCTCATGAGGCTTCAATTGTCATGAAGCATAAGCAATCACCCTACCATGTTGCATTAACACACAACCTAGACCATTTAAGGAAGCATCATTGTAGACCTCAAAATTACCACTACCATCTGGGAGTGCCAAAACAGGTGCATGAGTGAGATATTACTTTAACTGCTGAAAACTTTGCTCACAATTATTGTCCCACTCAAACTTAACTTCCTTTATAGTCAACCTCGTTAATGGCAAAACAATGACTAAAAAATGCTTAACAAACCGTCTACAATAACGTGCTAGACCAAGAAAACTCTGTACCTCAGTGATGGTTCGAGGTTGTTGCCAATTCTCCACAGCTGCTACCTTTTGAGAATCCACTTGAATACCTTGAGCATATATGACATGTCCCAAAAATGCCACTTGATCTAGCCAAAATTAGCATTTGCTAAATTTAGCATACAACTGATGTTCCCTTAATTTCTTCAACACGAAAGTAAGATGTCAAACATGTTCTGTTATAGACTTAGAGTATACCAAAATGTCATCAATAAAAACAATGACAAACCTATCTATATATGGCTGGAATACTCGATTCATCAAATCCATGAAAGCTGCTGGTGAATTTGTTAATCCGAATGGCATCACAAGAAACTCATAATGACCATAACGAGTCCTGAAAGCAGTCTTAGGGACATTCTCATTGCTCAAATGGGGTATTTGAATATACCACCATGAACTACTCAACCTCATGAACATCCCCATATTTTTACAAAAAATTTTCATGACCCCATGCACCCTCATGCGCTGGGCAAGGCACAGCCAGACGCACGGCCCACGCACAGGCACGTGCCTGGCACACCAAACGAATTCCCTAACGGCGTTAGGGAATATTCAGTTAAAAATTAGAATATTCTGTTAAAGTTACCTAACGGCGTCAGAATATTCCGTCAACTTTGACTGAATATTCTCCTCCTTCTTCCTTGGTTCCCCGGAGTCCGGCTCCGGTGCCGCTGCGATTGCCGGTTTCTGGAAGATCTTTAAAGCTTCATATCTCACTCATTTTTGCACCAAAATCCATGAAATTTGAACCAAAATGAAGCCTACAATGAGTAGAACAAAACCTTACCAATTTTAAGCCCTGAAATCCATGGAATCTCAACTTCCCGACGTCTAAAACACTACATTTTTCTTCTCCGAGCTTCGCGAGGGCATCCTAAAGCTTCCTAGCAACTTAAAATCTCCTAAAAACTTCCCATTTGTGATTGCATGAACAATGCTCAAATCGGAGGTTCTTGGGTTGTCGTGTTTTACGGGTTCT
The DNA here is from genome assembly GCA_033882615.1 of Malus asiatica. NCBI lineage: Eukaryota > Viridiplantae > Streptophyta > Magnoliopsida > Rosales > Rosaceae > Malus > Malus asiatica. The sequence goes on along the minus strand of CM066503.1, from coordinate 43,143,786 downwards.
CACGTCCAAATAATAGTATTAATGGGTTCCTGGGCTCACAAGGAACTTAAAAATGGTCTCCATAGGTTCAATCTGAAGATGGAAGTGAAGGTTCAAGGTTTGTCTGTACATTTGTACAGAAATGGTAGAAAATGTGAGAGGGAGGAATGAGGGTCAACGGGATAAGGTGAGGGTATGTGTGTGTGGTCCAATTTGCAGCCAATCACAACAAATAACAACCACAAATTTTAAGTTCCAAAACTTAGGAACTAATTAGATTAGTCTAAACCCAAACTCAAACCACAACATCACACAACGTACTAACATCCAAGGGTATTCTAGACAAATCACACCATCGAAAATATTATTTCGGGACGGGCGATCTCAAACGTGGCATCATTTTGTAACGGTTATAAGTAGTTATCGTTTGATTTTTTAAATGGATATTGACACACCCCGATGGTGATGAAAGTCATTTAATGAATGCATATGCTAAGAACATGTGAAACGTGCATGTAAATTTCACGCGAATTATGCAATGTAATATTCACACATAAACCTTATAAAATAATATAATAATATTCAACTGCCAACAATGATAATGTTAGTGATAATGTATGACATGTTCAGAGCATACATTTAATTAAGAATACAAACAGAATGTGTTATTACAAGTGATGTCAAAGCAGAGAGGATGGAACAATGTCATTGGTAGGGGAATGCTTGTAGCTCAGATTGTATGCCTCGTTCCTATGTCTTGAGGGGGCGCAAAACAAAAATGAGTAGACCAAGTTGATGTATAAATAGTACGAACATAATTATTCAATAATGTACTAACCCCAAAGGTTATAAAAACTCATATAGCATAATAAGTAATAGGTTTTCTGAAAACCCTAGCATGCCATAAAAACCTTCAGGAAACATATATCGTATAGTGTGCTAAATAGTGGTATCATGTATCAGTGTCTCACGACCGAAGCCACTAACCTACACCTGACCGAAGCCAATATAAGTATCTCTCGGCCGAAGCCACCAACCTATGCCCGACCGAAGCCACCAACCTATGCCTGGCCGAAGCCAATATAAGTATCATCGCCCGTAGGCAGAACAGTGACCACTAGATATGCACAAAAACATTGAATATAATCTTTCCAACATAAGTACATATATTTCAAAACATATATACTACAAATAGTGTAAAAACATGTTCATAAATAGTATATAGTCATCCATCATATATACTACCAAGAACATAAATTCGATAAAGTATGGTATTCTAATTTGAGGTAGGGGATAACGGTTCTTCATTGCCACCCTATTTAGTTGCCTGTAGTCGATGCAAAGTCTCATCGACCCATCCTTCTTTCTGACAAATGGTACAAGAGTGCCCCAGGAAGGCGTGCTGGGCTGGATGTAGCATTTATCCACCAACTCTTAAAGTTGAATCTTCAATTCCCCTAACTCCGTTGGTGCCATTAGGTATGGTGCTAAGGAAATGGGGTTGGTACCTAGAAGTAAATAAATGGTGAATTCGATTTCCTTCGCAGGTGGTAACCCTGGCAAATCTTCAGGAAACACATTGATGAATTCATTCACCACTGGCACATCTCTAGCACACAGAGAAGGTTCATCTCATGTGACTACTTGGGCTAAGAATCCCACACAACCCTTATGTAATAACTTGGTCGTTTGGATGGCGGAAATAATACTATTCTGGAGAATTCGTCACTCACCCTGAAACGTGATTACTGGTTGTCTAGGCCGATCAAAGGTTTCAAATTTCTTCCTACATTTGAAAAAAGCATTATGCCTAGATAGCCAATCCATTCCCAGAATGACATCGAACTCCACAAGTTTGAAGGGAATCAAATTGGCCTTCAAGATTTCCGCTTCGATAATAACTGTGCAATCCCTAAACTTCCACTGTGCACAGAATAGATCTCCAGTTGACAACGGAATGAACATATCAAATCTGAGCGATGTAGGTTGCGGTCTACAGCCCGTGCAAATGGTGAGGATATAAATGAATAAGTGGCACCCAAATCAATCAGAACACAAGCCCAGTTACCATAAACAAGTAACGTACTAGTAATAACTCTGAGGTCCTGCTCCGTCTCTTGCTGAGTTATGGCGTTGATATGCCCATGGACCTGACGTCCTGAGCCACTGTTACTGCCGCCTCGAGTTCCAAGGCCTTGGCTATTGCGGCTTACTCGGTTCCCCTGAGCACAAGTACCTAAAGCTGCTCCAAAAAACTGTGGTTGCCTCTGAGCAGAAAACTGGGTACTCTGACTACTACTGTCGCCATAACTTTGAGTATTCGGGTTATTTCCCGCATCTTAATTAATATAATTGCTGAAACGCTACTGTATTATTTTACTAATATAATTGATCAATGCATCTAATTGGACTACTTTCAAGTATATTAACAATATTGTACTAATGAATCCTAGCTATTTAGTCTAAAATATTTCAATTGAAGTAGTTTGTCATACTAATTAATTTTTAAGATAAAGTTTATAAATATTTTTCTTTTAAAAATTAAGTATATTTAGTAGTTCACCTTTATTTGTTAAGAAAATTAAATTAATGGCACATCTAATATTATACCCTTTTTGGTCATTTCACAGAATCACACCTGTTTTATATAAAAGTTTACCAAACACTATAATACTTTTTTTTTTCCAAAAGCACCTTGACAAAAAAGTTTACCAAACACTCTGCTGCTTTATTTCACAACTGGTTATTCTTATAGCACAGCAGAAGTAGTTTTGTTTTCAAAGCACAACAATACCAAACCAGCCCTAAGAATATTGTGGCTTTTTAATCGATTGACATAATTTTCTTTTTAGTCTTTCCTGTAATTTTTTCTGTAACAAAAGGATTGTTTTGTTGCAAAAAGCAGGACAATGCTCCAATATGTTTAGGGATTGGAACTAGATCTTTCAAGTTTGGGTGCTGTGAATACCATGTTTGGTTTTGATTACGAAGAGACTGGTGGATTGAGTCTTTGCTTATAGGTAGGGCTGGCATTTTGAACTCGACCCGTTAACCCGACTCGACCTGTTAAAACTAGTATTTGGGTGAGTGCTTAATGGGTTGGGTTGTTAATGGGTTAACCCGTTAGTCACCCGTTAAGTAACGGGTCATTTTGGATCAACCTGTGAAACCCATTAGCACCCGTTAACACCCATTAAGAACTTTTGTGCAATTTTATAGTTGGAATAGAACCTGCAAGGACTTTGAATTGGAGATGCCGCAGATGTCACAGCTCGTTCCGGAATTTCATATTCGTTGATATGAAATGACGGAATTACCCTTAACGGTTGCTAAGGTACGTGTGACATGTCAATTGATAAATGTATACTCTCCCAAGTTCTTGGAAATAAATTTTTAAGTGGATTAAAAGTTGTTTACAACTTGTGTGGTTAGGGACCTAAAGGAATTGGATTGTGATTGTTTTGGGTGGACCACACACACACACACACGGGACAAGCCCTCTCTCTTCCTTGTGCCCTCTCTCTCATCCCTCTCAGTTTCTCTCTCTCTCTCTCTCCCTTCGAATCGTACAGACTAGCACCAAAATCCTTCAAAACATCACGGATCGACGTAAAAAAGGTAAGTTCCTTCATCCTTGCAACTTTCTGAGTCGATTGGTACTAGTTTTAGAACTGGAAACCCTCGAAATCACGTGAAATCCGAACCCTAGTTTGATGTCACTGTTCATGCACACGTGAATTGTTCATTTTCAGGGAATTCTAAGCTTACAGGGAGCTTAGTGAGGTCCCAAGAAAGCTCGGAGTACTTAGTTTGAAGGTTTTGGACGTCGGGATCGTAGGGTTCGAAGTTGGCTGGTTTTCTTGAATTTTCTCCTGTGAGATTTCGTATGTTTTTTAGCCTTAAAGTAGTATAACGTGATTCTACATGCTTAGGGCTTCATTTTGATATAAAATGCGTAAAAAATGGTTGAGAATTGACGGAGAACAATGAGATTGAAAAATTTCTAGTTTTCCGGCGCTGGCGAAATCAGTCTGGAGACTGGAGGTAGGGGACGATGCGCGTGGGGGTGCGTAGGTCTGTACCATTCCTGGCGCGAGAGGGGGCGTGGCAAGTCCAAAAAATTTTCTAAAATTTGGGTGATGATCCTGAGGTTATGTAGATCATTGTGGTATATTTATATACCCAAATTGAGCATGGTATGAGAAGTTATTACGTATTGTTGGTTGTATGCTTTGAATAACGTTTTTATAGTTGTTTCGCATATAGGTGAGACCTATCCCGAGGATGAGCGCGTTCAAGGGCGTCACGGGGGTTACGACCCTTCGACTTACCAGTTAGTGGGTAGTTATTTTCTGTATTTACCTATATACTATGGATTTTCCCAGAAATTGAATTTAAATGAAAGTATGTTTTAATTGATGCATATTATGAAATGTCTGAGTTAGTAATTGATGCATATATATATATATATATATGTGAAATGGTGCTGTGGAAGCACATGTGAGTTTTATGTTATTCAGGTGAATTATTGATGATGTGAATTGTGTTGAGAGCTCATAATCTGCACTCCTGGTGTTAGTGCTTATATTATTCATCCGCACCACACGCTCACCTTAGATCCAAGTAGGTGCATGTCGTACAGACCATTAGAGGATTCCGACATGTCGTACAGACCATTAGAGGTGGTTCCGACTTGTAGGTGATTTTAGATTATTATACAGTTGTTGATGAGAGAAGTACTAGAGCGTATTCTTACACCTTTCTTATCGTACAAACTACTTCAGGTAGTTCGGATTTATGTGCATAGTAGCGTCGTACAGGTCACTGTGGTGACTCCGGTTGGTTGGATATTAAGCTATAGAATTAACCGTACAGGACCAGCTACAGGGTCTCCGATTGATTCATTACGTCACCTGTCATATTGATGCATCCTTATTTTTGTTATTGACGCTTATAGCGTGGCATACTTTCTGGTTTTTGATAAAGATTTGTGATTTGAGATATATGAAGATTTATATGCATATTATATTATTTTTTGGGAAAGTATATAGGTTTTACAACGAGGGGTTAGAAATGTTATTAATTGAAATGTTTTCGAAAAGCTTTGTTTTACTGATCCACTCAATTTTGTTTTGCGCCCCTTCAGATTCTAGTTAGCAGTGTTGGTGGCTCACTAGGATTCCCACGGTGTTCTGATAGACTCCTTAAATGTAGGACTCACCTGCGGGTGTTGTAATTTAGTTATAGTCCTACTTGACTGCACCTGGTACTTATGCTCTGAATATGTGTGTTTCACACTTAAACTCACCCTAGCATGTTAGTTGGATATGATTGCTAGTAGTTGGTTTTTATTCCTAAGTATTTCCTTTATCTTTTGCTTCCGCATCCCACTTTTGGTTACGTCACGCCCACGTGACGGCCAGCACGCGTTGATTCTAGGATCAGGGTGTGTTAGTTTGGTATCAGAGCATAGGTTTGCAGTCCTGTATAAATTGTTAATGCTCTAATGATCTTTTGGTGTCTTATGTCCGCACTATGCCACCTCGTAGGGAATCACGTTGTGCTTCTGAGCCTAATTTCCTTGATATAACTCAATTAGGAGAAGCGATGGCCCATGCCTTTCAGAATGCAATACGTCCTCCTCCTCCTAAGATAACACCCCTGGAGACTATGTATAATATGAAATTAGACCGCTTCATGGGTAATGAGGGCCATGAAGGGGCAGAAAAATGGTTAGACCATATTGAGAAGACTTTTCAGGTGATGCAGAGTTAAGGGAATCTTCTTGCTAGTAGATGGGTTGAGACCACTACTTGGTTTTTAGGATGAGAGCCAACAGCTTGGTGGGTAAATCAAACCCAGTTTATGTCACCTGAAGAGGCAGCTAATTGGGAAGTATTCAAAGAGAATTTTAAGAAAACAATTGTTCTCCCGGAGTACATTGATCGTAAGAAGCAGGAGTTCACTCAATTGAAGCAAAAGAATATGTCGGTGCATGAGTATTACAGGAAGTTCACAGACTTATCTCGCTATGATCCTGATACAACTGGTAATCAGGTAGAGATGCTTCACCGTTTTAAGCAGGGAACTAAGAGGAAATGGTTGACTTTTGCTAGTGCGATTCCTTGCACCACTTATCATGAGTTTTCTGAGATTTTGGTTCGGATGGAGGATTCTGAAAACCTCCCTAGTAATAGTGAGGAAGATGAAGATAAGAATGATAATCAGAGGAAAGATGATAGGGGTAAAGGTATCTCCACTCAGAGACCCCGTAAGACCCAGAATTTCAAGAGAAGTAGAGCGAGTTCGAGTTCTTCTAGTGGAGGATTTAGTGTCACAGGCCCGATGAGAGGTGGAAGATTTACTGGTGGACCCAAGTTTCATAGGCAGAGAGACTTTGGTGGTGTTGGTGGTTCAGGTCCTCCGTTGTGTCGCCGTTGTAATTTCAGACATCATGGAGAGTGTAGGAGAAGTGGTGGTAGTTGATACACTTGTGGACAGATGGGACATAGAGCTGCTTAATGTCCCCAGAGTCAGCAGAGGTCTCAACAGTCTGTTATGCCACCTCCATCACCAATTCAGCAGAACTTTGGATCATGCAGTTATAGTCAAACGGGTCATGGTGGTGCTTACCACTATTAGGGTGATGCTGCTCCCTATGCTTCCGGACAGAATCAATATTCCCAGGATCTTTATTTTCAGACTGGGTATTCCGAAGATCCTGGAGGTTATACTTCATATCCTTTCATCCAACTAGTGGATCTCAGTGGTATCAGGGAGGCTAGCCCCGACAGGGAGAGGTTGCTGCTAGCGGTGCAAGACCGTCTAGGCAGTCTAGCCAGACAGGACAGGGACATACTTCTCAAGGACGAGGTAATCAAGGTAATAGGGGTCGTGGAGGACGACAGCAAGCTCAGGGACGTGTTAATCACATCTCACTGCAAGATGCTCAGAACCATCCATATTTGATTATGGGTACGTTAAATATTCTTGGTCACTTTGCTAGAGTTTTGATTGATTGTGGTGCTACCCATTCTGTGATTTCTCTTGCATTTGTTCAAATGACACAACCTCACCCTACACCTCTAGGATTTGATTTAGAGTTTGCTATGCCTAGAGGGGACAAATGTTATGTTGATAGTGTTTATCCAGGGTGTCCAGTGATGGTAGATGGTGTAGTTATGCCAGCTAATCTTATCCCGTTAGATATTGTGGATTTTGATGTGATTTTAGGGGCAGATTGGTTGCATTATAATCATGCTCATATAGATTGTTACGGGAAATTAGTTACTTTTCATCGTCCTGGACTACCATAGGTTATTCTTGTGGGTGAAAGAAGTGGGGTGAGACATGGTGTTATCTCTGCCATGAGAGCAAAGAAGTTGTTATCGAAAGGTTGTCAAGGATACTTAGCACATATGGTGTTAAATGATGTTGTTCCTAGCAGTGTGAAGGAAGTTGGAGTAGTCAAGCACTATCCTGATGTATTCCTAGCTGATTTGCCTGGATTGTCGCCAAACAGAGATGTGGAATTTTCAATTGATTTGCTTCCTGGTACGGATCCTATATCTTTGACTCCATATAGAATGGCTCCAGCTGAATTAAGAGAATTGAAAATTCAGTTACAGGAAGTAACTGATAAAGGTTTCATTCAGCCTAGTACTTCACCTTGGGGAGCTCCAGTGTTGTTTGTAAGAAAGAAAGATGGAACCTTGAGATTGTGTATTAATTACAGGCAATTGAATCGGGTAACGATTAAAAACCGTTATCCATTGCCTCGTATCGATGATTTGCTTGATCAGTTTAAAGGTGCATGTGTGTTCTCTAAGATTGATCTGAGATCTGGCTATTATTAGTTGAAGATTAAAGATGAAGATGTACCTAAAACGGCTTTCAGGACCCGTTATGGACGTTATGAGTTTTTGGTGATGCCATTTGGATTGACTACTGCACCAGCAGCTTTCATGAGGCTAATGAACGAAGTATTCTAGCAATATCTTGATAGGTTTGTCATTGTTTTTATTGATGATATTCTGGTATACTCTAAGTCGAAAGCAAATCATATTCGACATTTTAACTTGGTATTAAAGAAATTGAGGGAGTATCAGTTGTATGCCAAGTTTAGCAAATGCCAGTTTTGGTTGAATCAAGTGGCATTTTTGCGACCTGTAGTATCGGAACAAGGAATTCAAGTAGATCCTCAAAAGATAGCAGCAGTGGAGAATTGGGAACAACCACAAACCGTCACTAAGGTACGGAGTTTTCTTGGTCTAGCAGGTTATTATCGACGGTTTGTTCAAGATTTTTCTATGGTTGCCTTACCACTAACAAGTTAACCAGGAAGGATGTTAAGTTCGAGTGGAACGAGAATTGTGAGCAAAGTTTCCAGCAGCTGAAATATTGCCTCACCCATGCTCCAATATTGGTATTTCCTGATGATAGCGGTAACTTTGAAATTTATAGTGATGCTTCTTTGAATGGTTTGGGATGTGTTTTGATGGAGCATAATAGAGTGATCGCCTATGCTTCTCAACAGTTGAAGATTCATGAAAGGAATTATCCTACTCACGATCTTGAGTTGGCAGCCATTGTCTTTGCTTTGAAGATTTGGAGACATTATCTCTATGGTGAGAAATGTAAGATCTTCATAGATAATAAGAGTCTTCAGTATCTTTTTACTCAGCGTGATCTTAATCTTCGTCAGCGAAGGTGGATGGAGTTACTAAGTGATTATGGCTGGACTATTGAGTATCATCCGAGTCTTGCAAACGTGGTAGCTGATGCACTGAGTAGGAAACCTCATGTTCAACTCAATGTTTTGTATGCTTGTCGTGTTCATCTTCTTGTAGATTTGAGAGCTACTGGAGTAAAGTTGGATATCGAAGAGCGAAGAGAAGCTTTTCTTGCTAGTTTCCAAGTCAGGCCAGTTTTAGTCGATCGTGTACTTGAAGCTCAGATAATTGATGAAAAGATCCAAGAAATGATCCAATTGAGGAATGAAGGGAAAAAGAAAGACCTCAAAATTCGTGAATCGGATGGCATGCTTATGCAGGAGAACAAAATGTATGTACCGAATAATAAGGAATTAAAGAAGGAAATTTTGGATGAAGCACATTGTTCGGCTTATGCGATGCATCCAGGAGGAACTTAGATGTACCATATCATTCGACTATTTTACTATTGGCCGGGTATGAAAAGGGAAATTGCAGAATATGTAAGTAGGTGTATTGTTTGCCAGCAAGTCAAAGCAAAAAGAAAGAAGCCTTTTGGACCGATGCAACCACTTCCCGTTCCTCAGTGGAAATAGGAAAATATAACTATGGATTTTGTGTATAAGCTTCCTCGTACATAGAATGGATTTGATGGCATTTGGGTGGTTGTAGATCGACTTACCAAGTTAGCACACTTCATTCCAGTGAGGGAAAGGTATCCCCTGAATAAATTGGCTAAGTTGTTCATCACGAAGATTGTGAAGTATCATGGAGTTCCAGTGAATATTATTTCTGATCAAGATCCAAGATTTACTTCTAAGTTTTGGATACCTTTTCAGGAAGCTCTTGGTACGAAACTGCTTTACAGCACTGCTTATCATCCTCAAACAGATAGACAATCAGAGAGGACTATTCAGACGTTAAAGGATATGCTGAGATCTTCAGTGTTACAGTTTGGGGATTCTTGGCATGATCGCGTAGACTTGATGGAATTTGCCTACAATAATAGTTTCATTCGAGCATTGGTATGTCATCATTTGAGGCACTTTATGGTAGAGCTTGTCGTACGCCATTGTGTTGGTCAGAAGTTGGTGAAAGAGTGCTAGAAGGCCCAGAAATTGTGGATGAAACTACTCAAAATGTTCAGGTGATTAAGTCTAACCTGAAAGAGGCCCAAGATCGACAAAAGAGTTTAGCAGATGGACATACTACTTATCGAGTTTATGATGTGGGTAGTTTGGTATTCTTGAAATTGTCACCTTGGAGAGGTGTAGTGCAGTTTGGAAAGAAAGGCAAGCTAAGTCCTAGGTGCATAGGACTTTATGAGATCATTGAAAGGATTGGTGAAGTTGCTTATAGATTGGAGTTGCCTCCGGAGTTATCTAAGGTACATAATGTGTTTCATGTCTCGATGCTTCGACATTATGTTTCGGATCTTTCACATGTGATTCCTCCTCAACCTTTGGAGATTAATTCGGATTTCACGTATGATGAGGAACCAATGACTATCTTGGATTTGAAAGACAAAGTTCTAAGGAATAAGACAGTGAGCTTGGTAAAAGTATTGTGGAGGAACCACTCAGTGGAAGAAGCTACTTGGGAGACGGAAGATCGAATGACAGAGATGTATCCAAGGTTGTTTTATGACTATTAGTGGAGTCAGTGTTGTATGAATTTCGAGGACGAAATTCTATGAGGAGGGTAGATTGTCACAGCCCTTTCCGGAATTTCATATTCGTTGATATGAAATGACGGAATTGCCTTAACGGTTGCTAAGGTATGTGTGACATGTCAATTGATAAATGTATACTCTCCTAAGTTCTTGGAAATAAATTTTTAAGTGGATTAAAAGTTGTTTACAACTTGTGTGGTTAGGGACCTAAAGGAATTGGATTGTGATTGTTTTGGGTGGACCACACACACACACACACAGGACAAGCCCTCTTTCTTCCTCGTGCCCTCTCTCCCTTCCCTCTCAGTTTCTCTCTCTCTCTCTCTCTCCCTTCGAATCGTACGGATGAGCACCAAAATCCTTCAAAATATCACGGATCGACGTCAAAAAGGTAAGTTCCTTCATCCTTGCAACCCCCTGAGTCGATTGGTACTAGTTTTAGAACAGGAAACCCTCGAAATCACGTGAAATCCGAACCCTAGTTTGATTTCACTGTTCATGCACACGTGAATTGTTAATTTTCAGGGAATTCTAAGCTTACAGGGAGCTTAGTGAGGTTCCAAGAAAGCTCGGAGTACTTAGTTTGAAGGTTTTGGACTTCGAGATCGTAGGGTTCGTTCATAATGAAGAAACATCCAATGATGGATTAGATTCATAATCTAATACATTTACGCTTCCATTACGTTACTCTAATTCTTCCTCATTCTTGAGGAATCCATCCTTTATTCTTTCTCAAATACTTAAGGATTCACTTGACATTTGCCATGGTTCTGATCCTGGGCTTGCAATGATATCGTCTTGTACCGATCTTGGTACAACTCATATCAACGTTTTTCATACAATATGAACTACATAAATCACCTTTCTGCGTATACATAAAGGATTATATTTACGCATTATTTCTTTGGAAGTCAAAGGGTACGTTCCCTTTGAGAAGAGCTACCTCCTAGTCTCACTAGAGTTGTTCTTCTGATTGAAGTTTATCATCATATGAGAAACTTCCTAGCATCTTTTGTCTATCATTAGGGCTTGATATAATCCAATTATATCCTGAAATCTATCATGATAGATTTCCATCCCATGTTTATAGACTATGTCTCCTATATACATTATATCGTTATAGAATGTTTGAAGTCATAACTTTAACGAAGAAGTATTCTTTTCATTTGCAGAATTAATATAACATATATGTATATATTCAAAGTTAGGAACATGATTGACTCCCACTAATCTTTTCTAAACCTAGTAAACAAAAGATTCATTTACATCTTTAAAAATAAATCAAACGATTTGATCTTTCTCTCATAAGACGCTTATAGCTCCCACTAGCTTGCTAAGATTCATGATGGATGGATCTCTTCAACTTACATGACTTGTGATTCATAGTTGTAGACATATATTATCAAGACTATCTTAATAATGGTTTCGGAAACCCATATTTTGTCCAAACATTGACTCACCATTTAGTTGTAGCTAGCAATCTTTGAATTAATTGAAACCATGACTACGTCAAAGAAGGTTTCTTCCGAATCAACCAATCCCTTTGATTGCAGTCACCTTAAGCTACCAATTAGCTATTAAAGGTTTCACTATTTCAGGTCAAATGGTACTTTACCATTTCCTTAAGTATATGTTGTATGTACACTCAATGTAGTCATAAGGATTTTCATTCTTATTTCTTTCGAATTAAGAGGTGTAACTCTATGACATAGTCATAAAGTTCAAACCATTCAACTGAGATGGTTTATAAATCATTCTCGACTACTTTGGAGCTTGTGGTGTAGGAACTAGGTTGTTATATTTGCTGATTATCTTGTCTCTCAAAGAACCCATTCTTTGAGTTCTATCTCTCGTTCATTTGCGTTAGGCAAATCATAGTGTAGGATTACAATGAACTACCCAACAAAACAACATTTGTTAGTTGGTTTATAGAAGTGATATTCAAAGGTTAATTTAAGGATATCCACAAGATAATTCTTAAACAAATATTGCTTATTAGCACACAACCCCCAAATCTTAACACGATTAAGACTTATCTTTCTTTCCAACTACATCCTATAGAGTCATGAAAATTTTGGAAGATCTTCTAATTGACAATCATATTGTCGTCGTAGAAGTATATATCCTATATATGGGTAATTGATAACATGCAACAAACTAAATCTTATTTAAGTTCGTTCTGAAGGAAATTTTGTGAAAAACAAGTTCATTTGAGCAACATCTATGGCATGCAATTAACATTTAAAGGCAGAATCATGCTTGTATGCACTCAAAAACAAAACATTACCCATGAAATTCAAACCTAGTAGAAAGGTGAACCAAGACTCAACTCAAGAACAAACTGAGTTGAGATATTTTATACCTTTGTTGATTCCTCTTTGCATAAGCAAAGGCTAATCACCCAAGGAGAGGGCCTTCATTCCTTGCTTCTTAGTTCCATCGATTTCCTGGAGGAGGATGGTAGAAAGGATTCTCCAAGTTCCCAAAATTGAGAACCTCTAATTTTTCCACACCAAGGAGGGACTTGAAGAAGAGATGAGTGACCTTGGAGGATGAGAGATTGCTAACTAATCTCCTCCAAGGGGGCCGGCCTCTTAGAGAGAAAAAGGAGAGCATTGTGTTCTCATCCTTTCCCCAAAAGAAAACCCTAAGGGTGAAATGGCTATAAAGTTGGCTTTATACCACCTCACAATGGAGTGGCAAACTTGCAATTAAAGCAAGTTCACTACCCTCCTCTATTTGGCCGGCCTTAAGGGTTTATTGGGCTTTCAAGCCCTTTGTTTATTCAAGTTGTCATGCAAGTTGAGTTAATGGGCTTGACATTCAAATCCCACAGGGCCTTGCGGCCCAAAACTAACCCGAGGTCTTTAACGAACTTTATTCGTGATTAATTAACATATTAATTAATCCTTTCCATAAATAATTAAACCATTTAATTATCCTTACTCATCTACGTTGTTTCTTCACTCTCTACCTTATACGGTGTACGATCCATTAGGTTCCTTTTAGCGAGGCAATGGGCGATTAGAACTCTTTCAAATCAAATGTGAATTGAAACTTACTTTCAATTCTCCCTTTAGTGATTATACACATTTAGGGCTTCCACAAACCATGAGTGATACCTAGCAGTATGTCATGGTTACCCAAGCTAATCAGAAGAGGTGGAGAACCTATTCAATTTAGGATTACAATGCAATACGGTCTTTCTCTAATACAATACTCTTGACCACATTGTTTGGTTTGATAGTTTAATCATGCCTACTATCCAATGTGATTCATTTACTTATATGATTACCTTGAATGTGATTTGGAATGACTTCCTAAATCTCATTCATACCCTGGCCAGAGATTCTTAATCATATCATAGAGTATTCTCCTTGAAACGGTTTGAAGGTTAGAGATCCCTTGTTGCGCATTCACTTGCCTCCATGGCTAAGTGACTTAACCCTAACTATACCGTGGACACCCTCTAACAGAGTGACTTTGACATAGTCAAAGATCAAGGACCTAACCACAAGAGAACTATGATGCCTCAGGTCAAAGGACTACTTTGGATTATCCCAACCATGAGTTCTCATGTGACATGAGTATGAGAACTCCTTGTTGATCGTGTTCAGTGGACTCATTCTCTATTATGCACCTACATGCTTATCTTGGTGTCAATCACACCAATGACTCGAGACCAGTCACTCTCCCAGAGAGAAGACACAACACGTACTGATCTTAACAGACTGTCAATGCCCAATTGGCAATCCTATGATCAGGAACGTTTAGGATATGTATACGAAAGATAATGGTCTCATGAATCTAACTTCTTTAAATTACATTCTCCTAATTACATATTCCTTGGACTTATCATGTAAGCATATAACATTTATATGAGACGGCTTAAAAAAATAATCTTTGCCCTTGATATTAAACTAGATTAGTTTAACATGTGAAATGTCCGTAAAGTATCATCATATGGAGAAATCCACTATCTTATGATGCTTATTTCCTTGATATCTTTGAAGGAAACTATTCTAAAGTGTTACCTTTCCTTAGATCAAATCTAAGGAGGTAAATACTTTAGACGTCTTACGCACGAACTTACATTCTTGAATTCTTTGAAACCTTTTGCAAAGTATTCGGACTTGGGTTTATTCAAAATAAACGATAGTCCAACCGAGAGTGATCTTCGGTTAATGTCATACAACATGAGTAGTATTATATTGTGGACAAGTGCCACTAACATCTAAGTGAATTAACCTCAACAACTTTGTGATTCTTCCTTCCTTTCCAAAAGAATAAAGATTCAAACATTTTGCCTCTATACAATTTTAACAAGAAGGCATTGGATCCGGATGTAACGATCCAAAGCATCCATCTATGACCAACTCATAATTTATGTTCTAGAGGTATCACAACTCAGTTAGGATTAGTCACTACCTTGCAACCTTTTGGGTTTTAAGCATCGTTATATTCTAAACAGTTAAAACTACCATATCATCTCTACTATAGAGATAATCAATTAGATTACAATAATCTAATCATTCATTAATAAAGAACAATGTTTTGTCAAACAAAACATTCATCCATTTCTCATACGGAATTATGTTCCTTTATTCAAATTGGAATGTAAAGACCATCTTTGTTTTTCCATTTTCTTTGGTAGTTCATATGAGGAAGTAAGTACTACATGCTTTCACAAACATCTACATTTGATTCACGTTCCGAATGTGAAGTACTTCCTCTTCTCTCATTAATCTTTTCCTTCTTATAAGCCACACTTTTACAACGATTGTAAAACATAGTTACTAATACGGAATCAAGCATTCAAGTAGAAGAACCAACAGTTTTGAACTATTCAAGAACAATTTACAACACCTTCGAAAGGTGTGTTCTTGACACTTGCAAGACATTTCTTGCAAATACCCCTTCCAATGTCCATCCTTTCATAAAGAAAGTTTGTTCCCTTGCAGTTATTTCGCCTTCTTCATTTGACTTCTCCTTTAACTACAATAGTCATGGTCCCTAAACTCCCACTATCTCTATTGAAACTTATTTCAATTGTGTTATACACATCAAACAATTTGGAGAGAGTGTGGTTATTGTTCACTATATAGTTTACAATAAACTTAGTGAATCATTTGGATAGGGACACAAAAGTGAAGTCCTTCCCTAGTGTCTGTCTCTAGAAGTGGTTTAACACTTCAACACTTAATGATTCAAAATCATCATAAGTCCATGTTGATGGACTATTTTTTGTCAACCAACCATTATGTTAAACATAATTGCAAACTTTCAAGAGTCGTTCAAGGCAACTCTCATTTCTTCATACAACAATTTGTAAGTGAAGAATCATGGCACATAAAGTGTCCATGCCCTTGTAATGACTTCTCAAATTCCTTGTTCATGAAACGAGCACTAATGTTTGCATTAACTAAGGGTTGTTCAAAGCAACTCTTACTTTTTTATACAACAATTTGTAATTGAAGAATTAGGACATTAAAAGTGTTGTCCTCTTTAAGATAGACTTATCTAACATGTTCTTCCAATGATACATTATTAATAGGAAGATTGCGAGGATGAGACTACTTAGGTACAAATACAAGCCATTATAGACAATCTATGGGATTGTAGTACCAAGTCCGGAAACTAAAGCTTTCGGCTTTTTCTTTGTCAAGTTTTGGATAGCGTTTGCAAATATATTGGAAAATAAATACATAACGAATATAAATTGATTGATCTTAAGCCATTTGATCCAGTTCATTAAATAAAATAGCACCACCCACTAATTTTGGCAAATTCCATATCCCTCATCGGAATTCGTGAGTTTTGGAGGAAACACTTAGTAGGGTATGGGAGACTCATCGTTACCAAGCCCACCTCACAATGATATGATGTTGGCTAGCATCAATAATAATGAGAGAGTACGCTTACTCATTTGCATCTTTTGCAAGTACCCATCTTATTTGACCTCTAGGGAATATAGCCTCACAATGATATGATGTTGGCTCCATTGCACTTAGTTAAGTCATGCCCACCATGCAAGTTCGAGTAGGGGTTCAATAACAACCTCACAGTGATATGATGTTGATCATTCTCGTTGCCTACCTTCACAACATCATGTATGCATATAGAACTCCTCCTGAGTGTAAGCAGGCACTTTGTACTCTCCCATTATAGGGTGAAGTCGGTGTACGAGTCACAAACGATCAGAGCCTACCACGGTGGAAGGCCAAGAAAGAATGTTCAAAGCACTCTCACGCTTATCAACTTAATAATGGTTTGGTTGAGGGTTTTAGGTCTCATCTTATATAAGCATGCATTTTAATCTTATTAAAACGATTTGGTCCTATTACAACTATTGGTCCATGTGATTGATTTAGTTGTATATGATACTCCCACTATTCTTGTAAAACGGTTTTTAAAGCAAGAGTATATGGTACTACTAACGTAAGGTTTGCATTGATGGACTATATAGTTGCCTTAGGGCCTTAGGATGACTATGAACCTTTGATTCGATCCAACACGGGCCTAATGTTGAATCTCGGTCTAGGGATGGTGATTGATTTTAGTTACGCGTTTAATCACATTAAGGCATGTTTTCTTATTGGGCATTGGACCCTTTACTTCATTTTCATGCATATCAAATAAAACAAGAAAGAAGTACTTCAAAGTAAAGAAGAGCTCATGCTCTTTTACAACATTTGATCAAAACAAATTACTTTAAAGTAAAGAAGAGCTTATGCTCTTTTACAATATTTGATCATATCAAATTACAACCAAGATCTAATCTACACATTCCGCCTTTAATATATCATATATGTGTGTCTATATATATATATATATATATAAATATATATATATATATATATATATTCAAATTTAGGAACATGATTAACTCCCACTAATCTTTTGTAAACCTAGTAAACGAAAGATTTATTTGCATCTTTTTGAGAAATCAAACGATTTGATCTTTCTCTCATAAGACGCTTATAGCTCCCACTAGCTTGCTAAGATTCATGATGGATGGATCTCTACAACTTACATGTCTTGTGATTCATAGTTTCAGACATATATTATCAAGACTATGTTAATAATGGTTTTGGAAACCCATATTATGTCCAAACATTGTATCACCATTTAGTTGTAGCTAGCAATCTTTGAATTAATTGAAACCAACACTACGTCAAAGATGGTTTCTTCAAAGTCTACCAATCTCTTTAATTGTAGTCACCTTAAGCTACCAATTAGCTATAAAGGTTTCATTATTTCAGGTCAGATTGTATTTTACCATTTCCTTGAGTATATGTCGTATATACACTCAATGTAGTCATAAGGATTTTCATTCTTATTTCTTTCGAATTAAGAGGTGTAACTCTATGACATAATCATAAAGTTCAAACCATTCAAGTGAGACAGTTTATAAATCCTTCTCGACTAGCTTGGAGCTTGTGGTATAGGAACTAGGTTGTTATATTTGTTGATCACTATCTTGTCTCTCAAAGAACCCATTCTTTGAGTTCTATCCCTCGTTCATTTGCTCTATCTTAGGCAAATCGTAGTGTAGGTTTACAATGAACTACCCAACAAACAACATTTGTTAGTTGGTTTATAGAAGTGATATCCAAATGTCAATCTAAAGATACGCACAAGATAATTCTTTAAACACATATTGCTTATTAGCACACAACCACAAATCTTAACATTATTAAGATTTGTCTTTCTTTCCAACTACATCCTATGGAGTCATGAAAATTTTGGAAGATTTTCTAATTGACAATCATATTGTCTTAGAATTATATATCCTATATATGGGTAATTAATAACATCTAACAAACTTAATCTTATTCAAGTTCGTTCTTCTCCTAATGGAGAAATCCATTATCTTATGATGCTTCTTTCCTTGATATCTTTCAAGGAAACTGTTCCAAAGTGTTACCTTTCCTTGGATCAAATCTAAGGAGGTAAATACTTTAGACGTCTTACTCATCAACTTACATTCTTGAATTCTTTGAAACCTTTTGCAAAGTATTCGGACTTCTCTTTATTCAAAATAAATGATAGTCCAACTGAGAGCGATCTTCGGTGAATGTCATACAACATGAGTAGTATTATGTTGTGGACAAGTGCCACTAACATCTAAGTGAATTATCGCCAACAACTTTGTGATTCTTTCTTCCTTTGCAAAAGAATAAAGATTCAAACATTTTGCCTCTATACAATTTTAACAAGAAGGCATTGGATCCGGATCTAACGATCCAAAGAATCCATCTATGACCACCTCGTAATTTATGTTTTAGAGGTATCACAACTTAGTTGGGATTAGTCACTACCTTGCAACCTTTTGGGTTTTAAGCATCGTTATATTCTAAACAGTTAACACTACCATATCATCTCTACTATACAGATAATCAATTAGATTACAATAATCTAATCATTCATTAATAAAGAACATTGTTTTGTCAAACAAAACATTTATCCATTTCTCATACGGAATTAAGTTTCTTTATTCTATTGGAATGCAAAAGACAATCTTTGTTTTTCCATTTTCTTTGGTAGTTCATATGAGGAAGTAAGTACAATCTGCTTTCGCAGAGATCTACGTTTGATTCACGTTCCGAATGTGAAGTACTTTCTCTTCTCTCATTAATCATCTACTTCTTATTAGCCACACTTTTACAATGATTGTAAAACATAGTTACTAATGCGGAATCAAGCATTCAAGTAGAAGAACCAACTGTTTTGAACTTTTCAAGAACAATTTACAACACCTTCGAAAGGTGCGTTCTTGACACTTGCAAGACATTTCTTGCAAATACCCCTTCCAATGTCCATCCTTTCGTAAAGAAAGTTTGTTCCCTCGGAGTTATTTCGCTTTCTTCATTTGACTTCTCCTTTGACTACAATAGTCATGGTTCCTAAACTCCCACCATCTCTCTTGAAACTTATTTCAATTGTGTTATACACATCAAACGATTTGGAGAGTGTGTGGTTATTGTTCACTATATAGTTTACAATAAACTTAGTGAACCATTTGGATTGGGACACAAAGGTGAAGTCTTTGCGTTGTTTCCATCTCTAGAAGTGGTTTAACACTTCAACACTCAATGATTCAAAATCATCATTAAGTCCATGTTGATGGACTATTTTTGTCAACCAACCATTATGTTCTAAACATAATTACAAACTATCAAGAGTTGTTCAAGGCAACTCTCATTTCTTCATACAACAATTTGTAAGTGAAGAATCATGGCACATAAAGTGTCCATGCCCTTGTGCTTACTTCTCAAGTTCCTTGTTCATGTAACAAAGAAACAAGCACTAATGTTTGCGTTAGCTAAGGGTTGTTCAAAGCAACTCTTATTTCTTCATACAACAATTTGTAATTGAAGAATTATGACATTAAAAGTGTTGTCCTCTTTATGATAGACTTATCTAACATGTTCTTCCAATGATACATTATCAATAGAAAGATTGTGAGGATGAGACTACTTAGGTACATATACAAGCCATTATAGACAATCTATGGGATTGTAGTATCAAGTCCGGAAACTAAAGCTTTCAGCTTTTTCTTTGTCAAGTTTTTAGATAGCGTTTGCAAATATATTGGTAAAGAAATACATAACGAATATAAATTGATTGATTTTAAGCCATTTGATCCAGGTCTTTAAATCAAATAGCATCACCCACTATTTTTGGCAAATTCCATATCCCTCATCGGAATTTGAGAGTTTTGGAGGAAACTCTTAGTAGGGTATGGGAGACTCATCATTACCAAGCCCACCTCACAATGATATGATGTTGGCTAGCATCAATAATAATGAGAGAGTACACTTACTCATTTGCATCTCTTGCAAGTACCCATCTTATTTGGCTTCTAGAGAATGAAGCCTCACAATGATATGATGTTGGCTCCATTGCACTTAGTTAAGTCATTCCCACCATGCAAGTTCGAGTAGGGGTTCAAGAACAACCTCACAATGATATGATGTTGATCATTCTCGTTGCCTACCTTCACAACATCATGTATGCAAATAGAACTCCTCCTGAGTGTAAGCATGCACTTTGTACTCCCCCATGATAGGGTGAAGTCGGTGTACGAGTCATAAACGATCGGAGCCTATCACTGTGGAAGGCCACGAAAGAGTGTTCAAAGCACTCTCACGCTTATCAACTTAATAATGGTTTGGTTAAGGGTTTTAGGTCTCATCACATATAAGCATGCATTTTAATCTTATTAAAACAATTTGGTCCTATTACAACTATTGGTCCATGTGATTGATTTAGTTGTATATAATACTCCCACTATGCTTGTAAAACGGTTTTTAAAGCAAGAGTATATGATACTACTAACATAAGATTTGCATTCATTGATGGACTATATAGTTTCCTTAAGGCCTTAGGATGACTATGAACCTTTGATTAGATCCAACAAGAGCCTAGTGTTGGATCTCGGTCTAGGGATGGTGATTGATTTTAGTTACGCGTTTAATCAAATTAAGGCGTGTTTTTCTTATTGGGCGTTGGACCGAACTACTCCAATTTCATGTGTATCAAATAAAAGAAGAAATGAGTACTTCAAAGTAAAGAAGAGCTTATGCTCTTTTACAACATTTGATCAAAACAAATTACTGTAAAGTAAAGAAGAGCTTATGCTCTTTTACAACATTTTATCATATCAAATTACAACCAAAATCTAATCTACACATTCCCATGGTTCAAACAAATTTGAGACGGCCTTTCACATAGCTCAATTATCGTAAGCTTAGGTTCATAATCACCCTTTCTTTAATTAATTAACGCCTTAACTAATTAAACTTGAATGCGACATTTTCATTTGGTTTTTGTTTCCATAGAATTGATTTAAATGGAGCTAAATGAAATGAAAATCCAATTCTGATTTAAAGATACAAAACTAATTTGGGCCAAATGCAATAACCTCAACTTTTTGGGCTATGTTGCAAAACACAAAATTTTGAGGTCACTTTGTAAGAACACAAAAGTCCACTACTTCATGTAATTACAACTAGAATCCAAAAATTTCATCAAATACAAAAACTTCATTAAAGGAGCAAAACAATTTGTCCTTTAGTGATTTTGGGCCTTTACATAAAAACGTAAACTTTCGGGTCTAAGTACAAATACACAAAAGTATCAAAACTTTATGTAATTGCATAAAAGCCCCAAAAGTACCCTACATGTAGGGTGGCCGGTCATGGTAGTGTGAGGGAGTGGTTTTTTTGATAAAAAAACTAAGTCATAAAGTCATGCAAGTTGAAAATGATGGGTGATGGGTTGGTGTGAAAAAGTAGGTATAGGTGTGTAAGAAAAAGTACCAATCATATACAAACATTTCAAACGCTCTATCAACATTTCAATCACCTTTTCAAATAAATGTCTTGTTGATAGAAAAGTCACACCAACTAACACAAAACAAAGACTTTATGTAAGCAACAAAAAACTTTGAATCAAAAACACCAAACCTTTTGTTCTTGGTAAGAACATCAAGAACATTGAAGAACACACATGAAAACTCATAAGAGCTCCATGAATGTTTTCACTCAATAAAATTCAAAATTTCACTACTCAAAAAGGGGGTTAACATCCTAGGGTACTTAGGGGTTCCAAAAGTCACCTTAAAACACTTTTAACAAGATAAACAAGAACCCAAAAATCCACCCTTTGGATTTGGCTGAATTTCCCCAAAAACATGGCACCAAATTTTAGCTCCAAAATTCATGCTCATATGAACTACATCTACAACATTTGAGATGACAAATTTTCTAACAAAATTTACATTCAAAGAAGCAAGAATAAAGCTTGTAGCAATTACAACATTCAAATCAAAGACTATGAACTACATAACCCAAAAGGATTCACCAACTACTAAACCTAGGCTCTTGATACCACTTGAAGAAAAGTTTGTGAAAAAACATGTTCATTTGAGCAACATCTATGACATGCAATTAACAATTAAAGGCGGAATCATGCTTGTATGCACTCAAAAACAAAACATTACCCATGAAATTCAAAGCCTAGTAGAAAGGTGAACCAAGACTCAACTCAAGAACATAGTGAGTTGAGATATTTTATACCTTTGTTGATTCCTCTTTGCATAAGCAAAGGCTAATCACCCAAGTAGAGGGCCTTCATTCCTTGCTTCTTAGTTCCATCGATTTCTTGGAGGAGGATGAAGGAAATTTTGTGAAAAACATGTTCATTTAAGCAACATCTATTGCATGCAATTAACAAATTAATGGCGGAATCATGCTTGTATGCACTTAAAAACAAAACATTACCCATGAAATTCAAAGCCTAGTAGTTAGGTGAACCAAGACTCAACTCAAATCAAAGTAAGTTGAGAAATTTACACCTTTGTAGATTCCTCTTTGCATAAGCAAAGGCTAATCACCCAAGGAGAGGGTCTTCATTCCTTGCTTCTTAGATCCATGGATTTGGATGGAAGAATTGGTTTCTCCAAGTTCTCAAAATTGAGAACCTCTAAGTCTCCACACCAAGGAAAGATTGATGAAGAAATGAGTGACCTTGGAGGAGAAAGATTACTAGCTAATCCCCTCCAAGGGGGCCGGCCTCTTAGAGAGAAAAGGGAGAGATATGTTCTCTCCAATTCTCTAAAAGAAAACCCTAAATGAATTTTGGCTATAAAGTCATATTTATACCTTCATTCATTGGAGTGGCAAACTTGTAATTAAAGAAAATTCACTACCCTTCCTCTAAATGGCCGGCCATAGGGTGGTATTGGGCTATTTGGGCCTTTGTGAATATTTAGTCATTAAGTTGTCATACAACTTAAGTCAATGGGCTTGACGTTCGAAGCCCATTGGGCCTTAAGGCCCAAAACTAACCCGAAGTCTTTAACGAACTTTATTCGTTTAATTAATTAATCATATTAATTAATCCATGCCATAAATAATTAAACCATTTAATTATCCTTACTTATCTCCGTTGTTTCTTCAATCTCTGCCTTACACGGTGTACGATCCATTAGGTTCCTTTTAGTGAGGTAGTGGGCGATTAGAACACTTTCAAATCGATTGTGAATTGAAACTTGCTTTCAATTCTCCCTTTAGTGATTATACACGTTTAGGGCTTCCACAAACCATGAGTGACACCTAGCAGTATGTCATGGTTACCCAAGCTAATCAGAAGAGGTGGAGAACCTATTCAGTTTAGGATTACAATGCAATACAGTCTTTCTCTAATACAATACTCTTGACCACATTGTTTGGTTTGATAGTTTATTCATGTCGACTATCCAATGTGATTCGTTTACTTATATGATTACCTTGAATGTGATTTGTAATGACTTCCTAAATTTCATTCATACTCTGGCCAGAGATTCTTAATCATATCATAGAGTATTCTCCCTCAAACGGTTTGAAGGTTAGAGATCCCTTGTTGCGCATTCACTTGCCTCTATGGCTAAGTGGCTTAACCCCAACTATGCCTTGGACACCCTCGGACGGGGTGACTTTGACATAGTCAAAGATCAAGGACCTAACCACAAGACAACTATGATGCCTCAGGTCAAAGGGCTACTTTGCATTATCCCAACCATGAGTTCTCATGTGACATGAGTATGAGAACTCCTCGTTGATCGTGTTCAGTGGACTCATTCGTTATTGAGCACCTACATGCTTGTCTTGGTGTCACTTACACCAATGACTCGAGACTAGTCACTCTCCCTAAGAGAAGACATAGCATGTACTGATCTGAACGGACTGTTAATGCCCAATTGGCAATCCTTGATCAGGAACGTTTAGGATATGTATACGAAAGAGAATGGTCTCATGAATCTAGCTTGTTTAAATTAAATTCTCCTAATTACATATTCCTTGGACTTATCGTTTAAGCATATAACATTTATATGAGATGGCTTAAAACAATAATCTTTGCCCTTGATATTAAACTAGATTAGTTTAACATGTGAAATGTCCATAAAGTATCATCATATGATTGGTTTTAGGGCACATTTCCAACAGAGGATGGTAGAAAGGATTCTCCAAGTTCCCAAAATTGAGAACCTCTAATTTTCCACACCAAGGAGGGACTTCAAGAAGAGATGAGTGACCTTGGAGGATGAGAGATTGCTAGGTAATCTCCTCCAAGGGGGTCGGCCTCTTAGAGCAAAAGGAGAGCATTGTGTTCTCATCCTTTCCCCAAAAGAAAACCCTAAGGATGAAATGGCTATAAAGTTGCCTTTATACCACCTCATAATGGAGTGGCAAACTTGCAATTAAAGCAAGTTCACTACCCTCTTCTATTTGGCCGGCCTTAAGAGTTTATTGGGCTTGCGAGCCCTTTGTTTATTCAAGTTGTCATACAACTTGAGTTAATGGGCTTGACATTCAAAACCCATTTGGCCTTGTGGCCCAAACCTAACCCTAGGTCTATAACAAACTTATTCGTTTGATTAATTAACATACTAATTAATCATAGCGATAAATAATTAAACCATTTATTTATCCTTACACATCTCCGTTATTTCTTCAGTCTCGACCTTACACGGTGTACGATCCATTTGGTTACTCTAAACGATCGATTGTGAATTGAAACTTACTTTCAATTCTCCCTTTAGTGATTATACACGTTTAGGGCTTCCACAAACCATAAGTGACACCTAGCAGTATGTCATGGTTACCCAAGCTAATTAGAAGAGGTGGAGAACCTATTCAGTTTAGGATTACAATGCAATACGGTCTTTCTCTAATACAATACTCTTGACCACATTGTTTGGTTTGATAGTTTAATCATGTCTACTATCCAATGCGATTCATTTACTTATATGATTACCTTGAATGTGATTTGGAACGACTTCCTAAATTTCATTCATACTCTGGCCAGAGATTCTTAATCATATCATAGAGTATTCTCCCTCAAACAGTTTGAAGGTTAGAGATCCCTTGTTGCGCATTCACTTGCCTCCATGGCTAAGTGGCTTAACCCTAACTATGTTGTGGACACCCTCTGACTGAGTGACATTGACATAGTCAAAGATCAAGGACCTAACCACAAGACAACTATGATACCTCAGGTGAAATGACTACTTTGCAGTATCCCAACCATGAGTTCTCATGTGACATGAGTAAGAGAACTCCTTGTTGATCGTGTTCAGTGGACTCATTCTCTATTAAGCACCAACATGCTTGTCTTGGTGTCAATCACACCAATGACTCGAGACCAGTCACTCTCCCTGAGAGAAGACACAACACGTATTGATCTTAACGGACTGTCAATGCCTCATTGGCAACCCTATGATCAGGAACGTTCAGGATATGTATATGAATGAGAATGGTCTCATGAATCTAACTTCTTTAAATTACATTCTCCTAATTACATATTCCTTGGACTTATCATTTAAGCATATAACATTTATATGAGACGGCTGAAAACAATAATCTTTGCCCTTGATATTAAACTAGATTAGTTTAACATGTGAAATGTCCGTAAAGTATTATCGTATGAAGCTTTGGAGTTGAAGCTTTTGTTGGGTACCATGACTTGATTTTGCTTCACACTATCTTGATCAAGATAGTGTGAAGCTTTTGAGAATTTGTAATTGTCCTCCATTGATGAAGCTTTGTTAAATTTCTCATTTTTTTTTTTTTGGGAAAACTAGAAATTTGTTGAATTTCCCTTCATTGATGAAACTTTCTACGAGTTGTAGTTGCCTTTCATTGATGAAGCTTTTGTTGGCAACATAAATTGGTTTTGCTTCACACTGTCTTGATCAAGAGTATGTGAAGCTTTTGAGAATTGTGGTTGCCCTCCATTGATGAAGCTCTTGTTGGCCCCCTAAATTGGTTTTGCTTCACACTGTCTTGATCAAGAGTGTGTGAAGCTTTTGAGAATTGTGGTTGCCCTCCATTGATGAAGCTCTTGTTGGCACCCTAAATTGGTTTTGCTTCACACTGTCTTAATCAAGAGTGTGTGAAGCTTTTGAGAATTATGGTTTCCCTCCATTGATGAAGCCCTTGTTGGCACCATAAATTGGTTTTGCTTCACACTGTCTTGATCAAGAGTGTGTGATGCTTTTGAGAATTGTAGTTGAACTCCTTTGATGAAGCTTTTGTTGGCACCATAAATTGGTTTTACTTTACAATGTCTTGATCAAGAGTGTGTGAAGCTTTTGAGAATTGTGGTTGAACTCCTTTGATGAAGCTCTTGTTGGCACCATAAATTGGTTTTGCTTCACATTGTCTTAATCAAAAGTGTGTGAAGCTTTCTACCCGTTGTAGTGTTTGCATTGTTACATAGGAGAAATGTCTGAAGCAGATGCAAGAGGACTGAATAGCTTGATCTTCGTATGCCATGCACTGAAGTTTTTGTTGGCTTGCAATAAGACTTTATTGGTGACTATAACTCTTGTTGGGCATAAGTGCTCCCCTAGTTGAGTTGTCAAGCTTGAGGGTTTTTTATTATTTGTCAATGCTAGGAGTTCACATATACAAGTTGTAGCACTTGTCTTTTAGTAGGTGGAATGAATAGTGAGTTGCTTTCATCACTTGGTTGGTGGTACGAAGGTAAGTTCGTTCATCACATTTCATCACCTGGTTGGTGGCACGAAGATGAGTTTTTTCTTCACCTGGTTGGTGGCATGAATGGCAAGTTGTCAAATGATATTAGAGTACGGGTTGTACATTTTATCACCTGGCTGATGGCATGAATGAGAGTACGGGTTGTACATTTTATCACTTGGTTGGTGGCATGGAGATGAGTTCCTTTTTCACCTGGTTGGTGGCATGAGTGGCAAGTTGCCAAATGATATTAGAGTACGGGTTGTGCATTTCATCACCTAGTTGGTGGCATAAAAGAGAGTACGGGCTGTACATTTCAGCACCTGGTTAGTGGCATAAAAGAGAGTACAGGTTGTACATTTCATCACCTGGTTGGTGGCATGAACATAAGTTCCTTCTTCACATTTGATCACCTGGTTGGTGAGAATAAGGGCAAGTTGTCGATGCACATTGTAGCAAGTGTCGAGGCACATTGTAGTAAGTGTCGGATGACACAAAGTATGTTGAACCCTTTCGAAGCACAGTTGGCTTATGTATGAATGTGTTGGAATGTATGATTGAACAAATATACTATGAAGCTATTCGTTTATTTGTATAGTCTTGTTGACATATACTTAGACTTTGTTTCATGTAGGAAGCATTCATGTTGAAGCTTTGAACCCCAGTGTTTCATTGCTAGGAATGTAAGAGGATTAGGACTGAGTTGTCTAAATCACCTCTTTATTGAATTCATGCCAAATAGTCTTCGTTACATAGGATGCTGAACGGCTGAAGCTTAACACTTGTACAATGAGTTTACTTGTAATAGTACTTCATTTGAGCAACATCTATGGCATGCAATTAACATTCAAAGGCGGCATCATGCTTATATGCACTCAAAACCAAAACATTACCCATGAAATTCAAAGTGTAGTAGTTATGTGAACCAAGACTCAACTCAAGAACAAAGTGATTTGAGAAATTTTATACCTTTGTTGATTCCTCTTTGAATAAGCAAAGGCTAATCACCCAAGGAGAGGGCCTTCATTCCATGCTTCTTAGCTCCATGAATTTCTTGGATGAGGATGGTTGAAAGGATTCTCAAAGTTCCCAAAGTTGAGAACCTCTAAGTCTCCACACCAAGGTAGGACTTGAAGAAGAGATGAGTGACCTAGAGGAAGTAAGATTGCTAGCTAAATCCTCTAGGGTGGCCGGCATTTTAGAGAGAAAAGGGAGCTTGTGTTCTCATCTTTTCTCCGAAAGAAACCCTAAGGATGAAATGGCTATAAAGTTGCCTTTCTACCACCTCACAATGGAGTGGCAAACTTGCAATTAAGCCAAGTTCACTACCCTGCTCTATATGGCCGGTTTTCCCAAGCCTTTGGGTTGTTTTGGGCTACTTGAATTTTCTTTGTTAAGTTGTCATACAACTTAAGCTAATGGGCTTGATGATTCGAAGCCCAATTTGGGCTTTAAGGCCCAAAACTAACTCAAGGTTTAAAATGAACTAATTTGTTTGATTAATTAACATATTAATTAATTCTTGCCATAAATAATTAAACCATTTAATTGTCCTTACTCATCTCCGTCTAATCTTTCAAGCATTACCTTAAACGGTGTGTGATCCATTAGGTTCCTTTTAGCGAGGCAGTGAGCGATTAGAACTCTTTCAAATCGATTGTGAATTGAAACTTACTTTCAATTCTCCCTTTAGTGATTATACACGTTTAAGGCTTCCACAAACCATGAGTGACTAGCAGTATGTCATGGTTACCCAAGCTAATAAGAAGAGGTGGAGAACCTATTTAGTTTAGGATTACAATGCAATACGGTCTTTCTCTAATACAATACTTTTGACCACATTGTTTGGCTTGATAGTTTATTCATGGCTACTATCCAATGTGATTAATTTACTTATATGATTACCTTGATTGTAATTTGGAACAGCTTCAAACAATAACCTTTGCCTTATAAATTAAACTACATTAGTTTAAAATGTGAAATGTCCGTAAAGTATCATCATATGATTGGTTTTAGGGCACATTTCCAACAATCTCCCACTTGCACTAGAGCCAATCAGCTTGGTCATCAATGATGATACCTCTTCTGTAGTCATTTCAAAAATGTCTAAGTAGTAAGCCTAGATAATTGATATCTATATGTTATCCATAGAAGCAACCTTGAGAATAACGACGTCACCATTACACATGATTCTTAATCATGCGGTTTAGTCTCTCATTTGAGTTCGGATCATGATGAGACCTTGATTCCCTGGCTTTAGCTATCGCCCCATTAGTGTTGTAGTGTTCGTACACTAGAGACACTTTCTGGTTTGAATCGAATATAGAGTTCATAAATGAACTTTCTCATCCAAACAACATTGTTGTAAGCTTATATGTGGCAACATATTTTGCATTCATAATGGAACACACTAAAGTCATTACTTTTAATGTTTCCGTCCAAATATCTCTTTAGTCATAATAAAGAGATATCTGATTATCTTTTCATTCATAATGAAGAAACATCCAATGATGGATTGGATTCATAATCTAATACATTTACGCTTCCATTGCGTTACTCAAATTCTTCCTCATTCTTGAGGAATCCATCCTTTATTATTTCTCAAATACTTAAGGATTCACTTGACAGTTGCCATCGTATCCTAGGCTTGCATTGATATCGTCTTGTACCGATCTTGGTACAACTCATATCAACGTTTTTCATACAATATGAAATACATAAATCACCTTTCTGCGTATACATAAAGGATTCTATTTAAGCATTATTTCTTTGGGAGTCAAAGGGTACGTTCCCTTTGAGAAGAGCTACCTCCTGTCTCACTAAAGTTGTTATTCTGATTGAAGTTTATCATCATATGAGAAACTTCCTAGCGTCTTTTGTCTATGATTAGGGCTTGTTATAATCCAATTATATCCTGAAATCTATCATTATAGATTTCCATCCCATGTTTATAGACTATGTCTCCCATATACATTCTATCATTATAGAATGTTTAAAATCATAACTTTAACGAAGAAATATTCTTTTCATTTCCAGAACTAATATATCATATATGTATATATTCAAATTTAGGAACATGATTGACTCCCACTAATCTTTTGTAAACCTAGTAAACAAAAGATTCATTTACATCTTTATGAGAAATCAAACGATTTGATCTTTCTCTCATAAGATGCTTATAGCTCCCACTAGCTTGCTAAGATTCATGATGGATGGATCTCTACAACTTACATGTCTTGTGATTCATAGTTTTAGACATATATTATCAAGACTATCTTAATAATGGTTTCGGAAACCCATATTATGTCCAAACATTGAATCACGATTTAGTTGTAGCTAGCAATCTTTGAATTAATTGAAACTAAGACTATGTCAAAGATGGTTTCTTCCAAGTCAACCAATCTCTTTGATTGTAGTCACCTTAAGCTACCAATTAGCTATTAAAGGTTTCACTATTTTGGGTCAAATGGTACTTTACCATTTCCTTGAGTATATGTCGTATGTACACTCAATGTAGTCATAAGGATGTTCCTTCTTATTTCTTTCGAATTAAGAGGTGTAACTCTATGACATAGTCATAAAGTTCAAACCATTCATTTGAGACGGTTTATAAACTCTTCTCGACTAACTTGAAGCTTGTGGTGTAGGAACTAGGTTGTTATATTTGTTGATTATCTTGTCTCTCAAAGAACCCATTCTTTGAGTTCTATCTCTCGCTCATTTGCGCTTAGGCAAATCATATTGTAGGATTACAATGAACTACCCAACAAAACATTCATCCATTTCTCATATGGAATTAAGTTTCTTTATTCAAATTGGAATGTAAAGACAATCTTTGTTTTTCCAATTTCTTTGGTAGTTCATATGAGGAAATAAGTAGTACCTGCTTTCGCAGAGATCTACATTTGATTCAAGTTTCGAATGTGAAGTACTTTCTCTTCTCTCATTAATCTTCTACTTCTTATTAGGCACACTTTTACAACGATTGTAAAACATAGTTACTAATAAAGATTCAAGCATTCAAGTAGAAGAACCAACTAATTTGAACTATTCAAGAACAATTTACAACACCTTCGAAAGGTGTGTTCTTGACACTTGCAAGACATTTCTTGCAAATACCCCTTCCAATGTCCATCCTTTCATAAAGAAAGTTTGTTCTCTTGGAGTTATTTCACCTTCTTCATTTGACTTCTCCTTTGACTAAAATAGTCATGGTCCCTAAACTCCCACTATCTCCCTTGAAACTTATTTCAATTGTGTTATATACATCAAACAATTTGAAGAGCGTGTGGTTATTGTTCACTATATAGTTTACAATAAACTTAGTGAACCATTTGGATAGGGACACGAAAGTGAAGTCCTTCCCTAGTTTCCATCTCTAGAAGTGCTTTAACACTTCAACACTCAATGATTCAAAATCATCATAAGTCCATGTTGATGGACTATTTTTGTCAACCAACTATTATGTTTAAAACACAATTGCAAACTTTCAAGAGTTGTTCAAGGCAACTCTCATTTCGTCATACAACAATTTGTAAGTGAAGAATCATGGCACATAAAGTGTCCATGCCCTTGTGCTTACTTCTCAAGTTCCTTGTTCATGTAACAAAGAAACGAGCACTAATGTTTGCGTTAACTAAGGGTTGTTCAAAGCAACTCTTACTTCTTCATACAACAATTTGTACTTGAAGAATTATGACATTAAAAGTGTTGTCCTCTTTATGATAGACTTATCTAACATGTTCTTCCAATGATACATTATCAATAGGAAGATTGCGAGGATGAGACTACTTAGGTACGTATACAAGCCATTTAAGACAATCTATGGGATTGTAGTACCAAGTCCGAAAGCTAAAGCTTTCGGCTTTTCTTTGTCAAGTTTTGGGTAGCGTTTGCAAATATATTGGTAAATAAATACATAACGAATATAAATTGATTGATTTTAAGCCATTTGATCTGGGTCATTAAATCAAATAGCACCACCCACTATTTTTGGTAAATTCCATATCCCTCATCGGAATTCGAGAGTTTTGGAGGAAACTCTTAGTATGGTATGGGAGACTCATCATTACGAAGTCCACCTCACAATGATATGATGTTGGCTGGCATCAATAATAATGAGCTCATTTGCATCTCTTGCAAGTACCCATCTTATTTGGCTCTAGAGATTTAAGCCTCACAATGATATGATGTTGGCTCCATTTCACTTAGTTAAGTCATTCCCACCAGGCAAGTTCGAGCAGGTGAAGGAAATTTTGTGAAGAACATGTTCATTTGACCAACATCTATGGCATGCAATTAACAATTAAAGGCGGAATCATGCTTGTATGCACTCAAAACAAAACATTACCCATTAAAGTCAAAGCCTAGTAGAAAGGTGAACCAAGACTTAACTCAAGAACATAGTGAGTTGAGATATTTTATACCTTTGTTGATTCCTCTTTGCATAAGCAAAGGCTAATCACCCAAGGAGAGGGCCTTCATTCCTTGCTTTTTAGTTCCATCGATTTCTTGGAGAAGGATGGTAGAAAGGATTCTCCAAGTTCCCAAAGTTGAGAACCTCTAATTTTCCACACCAAGGAGGGACTTGAAGAAGAGATGAGTGACCTTGGAGGATGAGAGATTGCTAGCTAATCTCCTCCAAGGGGGGCGGCCTCTTAGAAAGAAAAGGAGAGCATTGTGTTCTCATCCTTTCCCAAAAGAAAACCCTAAGGATGAAATGGCTATAAAGTTGCCTTTACACCACCTCATAATGGAGTGGCAAACTTGCAATTAAAGCAAGTTCACTACCCTCCTCTATTTGGCCAGCCTTAAGGGTTTATTGGCCTTCAAGCCCTTTGGTTATTCAAGTTGTCATACAACTTGAGTTAATGGGCTTGACATTCAAATCCCATTGGGCCTTGCGGCCCAAAACTAACCCTAGGTCTATAACGAACTTATTCGTTTGATTAATTAACATATTAATTAATCTTAGCCATAAATAATTAAACCATTTAATTATCCTTACTAATCTCCGTTCTTTCTTCAATCTCTACCTTACACGGTGTATGACCATTAGGTTCCTTTCAGCCATAAATAATCAACCTCATTTGATACTTGTTGAAAATGGTGGAAGTTTCAGATAGGTTGGTGATGTGTTGGTCAGCATGTTTGCTCTTGACTAACATATCATCAACGTAAACTTTCACGCTCTTCCCAATCTATTCAGCAAACATTGAATTGACCAGTCTCTTATAAGTCGCTCCTGCATTCTTTAGGTTGAAGGGCATAACTTTATAGCAATATAGTCCCCTATCAGTAGTGAAGGCTGTGTGTTCTTAGTCTGAAGGGTTCATGAGTATTTGGTTGTATCATGAGTAAGCATCCATGAAGCTCAGGAGTTCACCCTCTGCCATAGAGTCTACAAATCTGTCTATGAGAGGAAGAGGAAAGTTATCCTTCGGGCATCCTTTGTTTCAGTTGTTATAATCGACACACATTCTCCACAAGACCTTTTGGAGCAAGAGACTTTCCTTGGTTAGATTCTTCTTAACAAGGACAACATTTCCTACCCACGTTGGATAATTAACTTCACGGACGAAGCCTATGCCTTTGAGTTTTTCAACTTCTGCCTTCATTGCCTTGTACCGTTCAGCATCATAAGATCTTCGCTTCTGTCTCACTGGCTTGGTCTTGGGGTCAATACTTAAGCGATGATAGATGATATTGGGCGAGATGCCTAGCATGTCCTTGTATGACCAGGCGAAGACCTCAGTGTTCTCTTACAAAAAAGAGATCAATGCCAACCGAATAGGTGGTGATAAGGTGGTGCTAATCTTCACCATGCGATCTGGATAATCTTTTGAGATAGAAACCTTCTCCAGCTCTTCAACGGGTTATGCTTGCTGGGTGAAAGAGTCATCTTGAGGATCGTCGGGTTGACTGTTGCCACCGTGAAGATCCAAGTTGGCTTCATCTAGGCTAGTCTTTATGACTTGGTCATGTATTGAAAAGGTTTCCTTAGGCACAGGCAGGTGTTGTTGCTTGACCGAAGTGTTTTACATGACCATGCACTAAGTTAATCTCCTCTGATGTAACCATTGCCATAGGGGGTTGAAAATTTCATCAACAACATATGTGTGGATACCATGGCCTTGAAATCATTGATGCTTGTGCATCCAAAGATGACATTGTATGCCATTAGTCAATCAACCACCAGGAAGTTAGTGGTAATGGTAGCTATGTAAGGGCCTGTACCAATGGTGAAAGGTAAGTGTATGCTCCCTAAACGTTGCACGATATCACCGGAGAAGCTTATCAGAGGAAAAATCAAGTGATCAAGCAAGCGTTCAACTTCATTAAGTGCCCTGAAAGCTTTAGCAAACATGATATTGACAGAAGCCGCTGTGTCTACCAGGATTTGTCGTACTTCAAAGTTGGCTATGTGAGCCTCCACTATCAGTGGGTCGTTGTGAAGGCAGATGATACCTCTTTCTTCGTTAGGGTATAAACATATTGGATCCCAGTTAGGTTTTTGATGCTTGCCTCCCCTGATGTATTCCACGTGAAACAGTTGGTGGCCAGGCCTTCAAGCTCGTTTGTTGTTTTTCATGGTCCTATTGGAAGATTCAGATATGGGTATGCCGCGGCTTATGGAATAGATCATATTCACTTGGTGTTGGTTACGGTTATCTCTTGAAGGGTGAAGAAGGAATCGATCATTTTTTCCTTCACGCGCCAAAGCTTCAATATGATCATGAAAGGTGATACACTTCTCAACGTCATGGCTGTTATGCTCGTGGTAGCAGCAAAACGTACCCGTGTTCTTCGTGAGCTTGTAACCCGACTGCCTCGGCATTGGCTTCGGTATCAGCTATGTTATGCTGGGGTAAATGGCCATGCATGTAGCGTTCAAAGGTGTGCATATCTCATACCTCAGGGTAGGGTCTATCCTGACACGTGCATGGCCCACTGTGTTGACTGCCTGGGGGCAAGCATTATCATGGTGATACCCTTGGTTACCGTAATAATGTCCCTTACTCCTTTTACTAAAATAAGACTGGTGAGGATGGAAACCTTTCCTTTTGCCCTAAGGTTGATATGTCTATTCACTTGGCGAAGTATTAAGTAAGGCAAAGGGAGGCACCGCTACTTTTTAGAAGGTCGAGGTCTTCTCATTTGGTTGGATCTGGCTTCCACTCCCTACTTGTTGATAAGGGGTGGCTGTGGGGGGTTTCCCTTGATATGTCCTTGCCTCGGTGGAGGCATGGTTGTAAGCCTGTGTGATCACCTCAGAGTAAGTCTTCCAAGTGTTGGCATTTATCATGTACTTTAAGAAACAATCATGTAGGTCTGCCGTGAAAGCTTTGAGGGTAGTCTTGTCGTCTGCCTCCGCACAACGGGAATACTCATGGCTGAAACGGCCAGCATACATACGTAATGACTCATCTGGCTTCTAGCGAATAGTATACAAGTCATTAGCATAGTGCAAGTGATTAGTCT
Source organism: Malus asiatica (assembly GCA_033882615.1). Lineage (NCBI taxonomy): Eukaryota > Viridiplantae > Streptophyta > Magnoliopsida > Rosales > Rosaceae > Malus > Malus asiatica. Next base: position 43,108,417 of record CM066503.1, on the reverse strand, counting down.
AGAAAATGTGTTGAGAAACAAACAGTTTCCTCAATTCCTCAAATGAGTTTACCGTTACAGGTGGAAGACGGCAATACCAATTTAGAGCTCCGCTAGAGAGGGTAGAGGGGAAGAGAAGACATCGCTCTTCGTCGGTGTACATCCGGTATGCCATGGTGGACTCAAAGAGGTTAAGGAGTTCAATCGGGTCGTGCTTTCCAGTATAGAGTTGCAAGCCAAGCTTCTGCTTTGTCTTTGCTTTGAGGAGGTGTCGAGGATCCTCCTTGTAAGAGGGCCAGGCCTAGGTTGGTTCCAATCAAGTATCTCAGCTTGTCGTTGGACCTTTAACTTGTTTACTTCCTTAAGGAGTTGTAGGACAAGAGGGTCCTTAGTGGAGTCATGTACCACTGGAGCTTTCTTTTGTAAATCTCCATCTCCTCTTGGAAGTAGGAAGGTTTGATCAAGATCATGTGATTTTTCCCTGGACTCGCCGTACTAACTTCCAAGGTAGTTTTGTCGGAACATCTCTGAGTCCCCTATACCTTCATGTTCCTCTATGGCTTGTTTCCCCTTCCCCAAATTGGTAGCTGGCCTGGGACATGGGAGGGGACCGAGTCTTTCAGAAACCCTTGGGTCATTGATCTTTGAGCTTACATGGATGGCATTGTGTCAACGTTGCTTTAGAAAGTCTCGACAATCGCGAAAGACGGCTTTCAATCCTTCCACTCCTTTTATAAGGAGGTGCCTTCCTCCACTCCTCCTGATTCGGGTCGAAACAGCTGGGTTGAGAGAAGTCTCATGTTGGTCGCCATTTCGATGAGTAGCTCACTCCTCAACAGGAATGCCCATGTCGAGGGTAAATGACCATCCGTGTTGGGGGGCACCCAGTTGATGGCTGACTTCCACATGGGTGATAAGCTCGTGCGTTTTAGTATATCTAACCTCATGGAGCATCTCAAAGACCTTCACATACTACTCTTCGAGGATCTCATTCTTCATCGCTATCTTGGTGTTCTGAGCTTTCAGCTCATCGACTTTAGCCTGAAGAGCAAACTTCTTTTGTTCCTTCCTTCGTTGCTTCGCACCAGGTGCACAGGGGGTGTCATTATGTATGTTATGGCTTCCTTCACTCCCCATGTTAAGGGATGCTTGGTCAAAAGAGCGTGTACGAATGGTGGAAACCAACTTAACAAAGTTGAAGAGAGTGGGAATAAGTGTCATTCCCACAGACGACACCAAATGTTGATGCACAAAATCAGTGAGGACTTTGGTACAACAGAAAGTGTTAAGTTTGTGACCTTCGCTAGATTGCTCCGGTCACTAGTGTGGATAAGTGTGTAAATGGATAAAGACAGGGAAGCAAACACAAGATGTACGTGGTTCACCCAGATTGGCTACGTCCACGAAGTAGAGGAGTTGTTATTAATTGTGAAGGGTTTACACAAGTACATAGGTTCAAGCTCTCCTTTTGTGAGTACTAGTGAATGATTTAGTACAAATGACATTAGGAAACATTGTGGGAGAATGATCTCCTTTTATAGGAGAGAGTTTCTAGCTTTGTTCTGACATTGACATGTGTCGTGTTGTGATTGGCTTCTGATGTCGACACATGTCGCGCTGTGATTGGCTTCCTAGTTAGAGGGAAACTTTTCTGGGTTCTTAATGGTATAACGTTGACCGGTGCTCAATAGTTTCGGTATTGGTCAACTATGGTACAAACATAGTTCATAGTCTTTGATTTGAATGTTGTAATTGTTACAAGCTTTATTCTTACCTCTTTGAATGTAAATGTTGTTAGAAAATCTGCCATCTCAAATGTTGCTGATGTAGTTCATATGAGCATGAATTTTGGAGCTAAAATTTGGTGCCATGTTTATGGGGAAATTCAGCCAAAATCCAAAGGGTGGATTTTTGGGTTCATGTTTGTCTTGTTAAAAGTGTTTTATAGTGACTTTTTGATCCCCTAAGTGCCCTATGATGTTAACCCCCTTTTGAGTAGTGAAAATTTGAGTTTTATTGAGTGAAATCATTCACGAAGCTCTTATGGGTTTTCATGGATGTTCTTCAATGTTCTTGCTTTGTTCATACCAAGAACAAAAAGTTTAGTGATTGGATTCAAAGTTTTGGTTGATTACATAAAATCTTTGTTTTGTGTTGGTTGGTGTGACTTTTCAATCGACAAGACATTTTTTTTTAAATAAAAAAAAAGTGATTGCAAGGTTGAGTGTTTGAAATTATGTTACTCACGGTTGGTGTGTACTTTGCTTTCACACCCATACCTATTTTATTTCAAAACCTTACCTAGTTTTCAACTTACTTGACTTTGTCTTTCATCAAAAGCCACTCCCTTACATTACCATGACCGGCCACCCTATTAAAGTAGGGTACTTTTGGGGCTTTTATGCAATTACATAAAGATTTGATACTTTTGTGTATTTGTACTTTGACCCGAAAGTTTACGTTTTTAAGTAAAGGCCTAAAAACACTAAAGTACAAATTGTTTTGGAAGCATAAGATGTTGAAGATGAATACTCGAGAGCAATGCCAGGTAAGTAATCAGGCAATGAGTTCTAGGTAGTCAGTTCCTGACTGGAAGCTTGATTCCAAGTGTTGACTGATTGCTCTCTTTCTCCATGTCTTGCAGGTAAGAATAGGTCTAAAGGAAAAGACAGGGAAAAAGCATGATATGGGATACTCTTGCTTTTAACCCTGATGATAGGAGATAATTTGGCTCTGGTGTGGCTTGTTTGCAGAGGTATTATCAGGGGGAAAATAAGCTGAGTATTTCAAAAGACTTTGGTGAGAGTGCCTTCTCAGAGGTGAAGTAAAGTTGAGCATTTTTAATTATTTGCAGGTTTGCCTGGCTGTGGAGGATGAAGGTCGACATATATAGGAATTGTCCCAACAGCGAGCAGTAACGCTGTTCATTTACCCTTCTCGGTCATAGCAATGTGGAAGCTGCAAGATTCACGTGTTTTAACTTTGTCAGAGCACTTTGAAAAAGTGGTATGTGGTATCTGGAAGGCTGATGTTGCAAGTGAAGAATGCAGATAAGATTTATCCAAGGAAATCTGGCTCTCGAAGTTCGAAGAGCGTTGCCTCTTCGGTTTTCGAACAAACAATCCTGTTGGAAACCTGGCTCTTAAGATTCGGAGAACAGTGCCTCTTCTGTTAGAAATGCGCCCTAAAACCAATCATATGATGATACTTTACGGACATTTCACATGTTAAACTAATATAGTTTAATTTAAAGGGCAAAGATTATTGTTTGAAGCCATCTCATATAAATGTTATATGCTTAAATGATAAGTCCAAGGAATATGTAATTGGGAGAATGCGATCTAAAGAAGTTAGATTCATGAGACCATTCTCTTCCATATACATATCCTAAACATTCCTGATCATAGGATTGCCAATTGGGCATTGACAATCCCTTAAGATCAGTACGTGTTATGTCTTCTCTTAGGGACAGTGACTGGTCTCGAGTCATTGGTGTGACTGACACCAAGACAAGCATGTAGGTGCTCAATAGAGAATGAGTCCACTGAACACGATCAACAAAGAGTTCTCATACTCATGTCACAAGAGAACTCATGGTTGGGATAATGCAAAGTAGTCCTTTGACCTGAGGCATCATAGTTGTCTTGTGGTTAGGTCCTTGATCTTTGACAATGTCAAAGTCACTCCGTCAGAGGGTGTCCACGGCATTGTTGGGGTTAAGCCACGTAGCCATGGAGGCAAGTGAATGCGCAACAAGGGATCTCTAACCTTCAAACTGTTTGAGGGAGAATACTCTATGATATGATTAAGAATCTCTGGCCAGAGTATGAATAAGATTTAGGAAGTCGTTCCAAACCACATTCAAGGTAATCATATAAGTAAGAGAATCACATTGGATAGTAGACATGAATAAACTATCAAACCCAACAATGTGGTTAAAAGTATTGTATCAGAGAAAGACCGTATTGCATTGTAATCCTAAACTAAATAGGTTCTCCACCTCTTCTGATTAGCTTGGGTAACCATTACATACTGCTAGGGGAGAATTGAAAGTAAGTTTCAATTCACAATCGATTTGAAAGAGTTCTAATCGCCCACTGCCTCGCTAAAAGGAACCTAATGGATCGTACACCGTGTAAGATAGGGATTGAAGAAACAACGGAGATGAGTAAGGATAATTAAATGGTTTAATTGTTTATGGCAAAAATTAATTAATATTTTAATTAATCAAACGAATAAGTTTGTTTTAAACCTTCAGTTAGTTTTGGGCCTTAAAGCTCAAATTGGGCTTCAAATCGTCAAGCCCATTAGCTTAAGTTGTATGACAACTTAACAAACAAAATTCAAGAAGCCCAAAACAACCCAAAGGCTTGGGAACTCCGGCCATATAGAGAGGGGTACTGAACCTGGCCTAATTGCAAGTTTGCCACTTCATTGTGAGGTGGCATAAAGGCAACTTTATAGCCATTTCATCCTTAGGGTTTCTTTTAGAGAAAAGATGAGAACACAAGCTCCATTTTTCTCTCTAAGAGGACAGCCACCCTAGAGGATTTTAGCTAGCAATCTTACTTCCTTTAGGTCACTCATCTCTTCTTCAAGTCCTACCTTGGTGTGGAAACTTAGAGGTTCTCAACTTTGGGAACTTGGAGAATCCTTTCAACCATCCTCATCCAAGAAATCCATGAACCTAAGAAGCAAGAATGAAGGCCCTCTCCTTGGGTGATTAGCCTTTGCTTATGCAAAGAGGAATCAACAAAGGTATAAAGTTTCTCAACTCACTTTGTTATGAGTTGAGTCTTGGTTCACCCTTCTACTAGGCTTTGAATTTCATGGGTAATGTTTTGTTTTTGAGTGCATACAAGCATGATTCCGCCTTTAATTGTTAATTGCATGCCATAGATGTTGCTCAAATGAACATGTTTTTCACAAAATTTTCTTCAAGTGGTATCAAGAGCCTAGGTCTAGTAGTTGGTGAATCCTTTTGGGTTTTGTAGTTCATAGTCTTTGATTTGAATGTTGTAATTATTACAAGCTTTATTCTTGCTTCTTTGAATGTAAATTTTGTTAGAAAATTTGCCATCTCAAATGTTGTAGATGTGGTTCATATGAGCATGAATTTTGGAGCTAAAATTTGGTGGCATGTTTTTGGGGAAATTCGGCCAAATCTAGAGGGTGGATTTTTGGGTTCGTGTTTGTCTTGTTAAAAGTGTTTTAAAGTGACATTAGGAAACCCTAAGTACCCTAGTATGGTAATATGTTTTTTCCCTTAAGTTTGAGAGTTTTTGGGGTGTCTTTGGGTGAAAAATGTTCATGGAGCTCTTATGGGTTTTTATGGATGTTCTTCATTGTTTTTGTTATGTTCTAACCAAGAACAAAAAGGTTCGGCGTTTTGATTCAAAGTGTTTGATGTTTTTCATAAAGTTTTGATTATGGAATCAACACCATACCAATGACTTACACCTTTTCCTTGTTTCAAGGAATCGTGTTTTATGGAAACTTACTTTTTCAAACCAACCCATCACCTTTTCAACCCCTCACCTTTCACTTTGTTGAAAAATTCAAAAGTTTTTATGACACCATCACTCTCACCAACTGGCCACCCTATTAAAATAGGGTACTTTTGGGGCTTTTATGCAATTACATAAAGTTTTGATACTTTTGTGTATTTGTACTTTGACCCAAAAGTTTACGTTTTTACGTAAAAGCCCAAAATCACTAAAGGACAAATTGTTTTGCTCCTTTAATGAAGTTTTTGTATTTGATGAAATTTTTGGGTTCTAGTTGTAATTACATGAAGTAGTGCACTTTTGTGTTCTTACAAAGTGACCTCAAAAGTTTGTGTTTCGCAACATAGCCCAAAAAGTTAAGGTTATTGCATTTGGCCCAAATTAGTTTTGTATCTTTAAATGAGAATTGGATTTTCATTTCATTTAGCTCCATTTAAATCAATTCTATGGAAACAAAAACCAAATGAAAATGTTGCATTCAAGTTTAATTAGTTAAAGCGTTAATTAATTAAAGAAAGGGTGATTATGAACCTAAGTCTACGATAATTGAGCTATGTGAAAGGCCGTCTCAAATTTGTTTGAACCATGGGAATGTGTAGATTAGATTTTGGGTGTAATTTGATGTGATCAAATGTTGTAAAAGAGCATAAGCTCTTCTTTACTTTAAAGTAATTTGTTTTGATCAAATGTTGTAAAAGAGCCTAAGCTCTTTGCTTTGAAGTACTCATTTCTTGTATTATTTGATATTGCATTGTAATCCTAAACTGAATAGGTTCTCCACCTCTTCTGATTAGCATGGGTAACCATGACATACTGCTAGGTGTCACTCATGGTTTGTGGAGCCCTAAACGTGTATAATCACTAAAGGGAGAATTGAAAGTAAGTTTCAATTCACAATCGATTTGAAAGAGTTCTAATCATCCACTGCCTCACTAAAAGGAACCTAATGGATTGTACACCGTGTAAGATAGAGATTGAAGAAACAACGGAGACGAGTAAGGATAATTAAATGGTTTAATTGTTCATGGCAAAAATTAATTAATATGTTAATTAATCAAACGAATAAGTTCGTTTTAAGCCTTGAGTTAGTTTTGGGCCTTAAAGCTCAAATTGGGCTTCGAATCGTCAAGCCCATTAGCTTAAGTTGTTTGACAACTTAACAAACTAAATTCAAGAAGCCCAAAACAGCCGAAGGGCTTGGGAAAACCGGCCATATAGAAAGGGGTAGTGAACTTGGCTTAATTGCAAGTTTGCCACTCCATTGTGAGGTGGTATAAAGGCAACTTTATAGCCATTTCATCCTTAGGGTTTCTTTTAGAGAAACGATGAGAACACAAGCTCCATTTTTCTCTCTAAGAGGCCGGCCACCCTAGAGGATTTTAGCTAGCAATGTTACTTCCTCTAGGTCACTCATCTCTTCTTTAAGTTCTACCTTGGTGTGGAGACTTAGAGGTTCTCAACTTTGGGAACTTGGAGAATCCTTTCAACCATCCCCATCCAAGAAATCCATGGAGCTATGAAGCAAGAATGAAGGCCCTTTCCTTGGGTGATTAGCCTTTAAGCAAAGAGGAATCAACAAAGGTATAAAGTTTCTCAACTCACTTTGTTTTGAGTTGAGTCTTGGTTCACCCTTCTACTAGGCTTTGAATTTCATGGGCAATGTTTTGTTTTTGAGTGCAAACAAGCATGATTCCGCCTTTAATTGTTAATTGCATGCCATAGATGTTGCTCAAATGAACATGTTTTTCACAAAATTTTCTTCATCTTCGATTTTTTGAGAAATCAATCCTGTTGACTCTCGAGATTCGAAGAGCGGTGCCTCTTCGATTTTTAAGAAAGCAATCCTGGTGGGAGTTTGGCTCTCGAGATTCGGGGAGCGGTGCCTCTTCGATTATTGAGCAAGTAATCCTGATAGGAGTGTTTTCTCGATGTGAGTAAAGGTTGGGCATTTTTGCTAGTCTGCCTTGCCACAGAGCACAGAGATTGACACGCACAGGGACGTTCTAGTTATCAAGCGGTGGTGTTGTTCCTTTACCCTTGTGGGCAATGGTAGGGTAGCTGGACCTTCAAAATTTATGTGTCTAAACTTTGTTAGAGATCTTTGGCAAAGTTATCTGTGGTACCCGAGAAGCTGATGTTGCTTGTGGGGATTGTCGACATATTTCACTCAGGAAAATCTGCTTCTCGAAATCCGGAGAGTGGCGCCTTTTCGATTTTTGAACCAACGGCCCTGTTGCCCTTTCTTTTATAGGGGCACCAATTGTGTGCAAGAAGTACGTTCAGAGAGTTATTACTTGCAGGAATATTCCCCTTATTTTTGTACTTCAGAGATTTATTGCACCTCACTTCGCCTTCATCATTTCTGAGAATGTCTACCCTATCTGACCGTTGTTTTGACTTGAACTTTGGTGAAGAGGCAACCATGCCTTCTCAAGACAACATATGGCGCCCATCCTTCTTATGCCTTACCGGTCCTCTTACCATTGGGGACTCTGTGATAAAGAATGATATGACTGATGCGGTGGTGGCCAGGAACCTTCTTACTCTCAAAGATAACAGACTACTTTCCAAACGGTCTGATGGGTTGGTTGTTAAGGATTCTCTGGCTCTCAGTGTTTAGTGTGCAGGTTCTGTGTCTAATATGGCCCAACGCCTATTTGCTCGAACCCGCCAAGTTGAATCATTGGCGGCTGAAGTGATAAGTCTCAAATAGGATATCAGAGGGCTCAAGCATGATAATAAACAGTTGCATAGGCTCGCACATGACTATGCTACAAACATGAAGAGGAAGCTCGACCAGCTGCAGGAATCTGATGGACAGATTTTACCTGATCATCAGAGTTTTGTGGGTTTGTTCCAAAGGCATTTATTGCCTTCATCTTCTGGGGCTGTACCGCGTAATGAAGCTCCAAATGATCAACCTTTAGTGCCTCTTCCTTCTGGGATTCTGCCCAATACTGAAGCTCCGAATAAGGTGTCTCCTCTTTCTTGGGCTCTGCCGACCGCTGAGACTTCTCCTGAGCAACCTTTGTGAAGGCTCCCTCTTGTTTGTTTATTTTGATTCATGTATATGTACATATTTGTAACTTATTGGATATATCAATAAACAAGCTTTGCTTCATTTCAACGTATTGTGTTAAATACACCAAGGCCTTCTTCACTAAGTTCTTTGAATTTTTTCTTTTGTTGAAGCTTTGTGAGTGAAGCATGTATGTTGAGGTAGTGCTCTCTTAATTTCCCGAGTGAGGAAAACTTCTCGATTAGAGACTTGAAAAATCCAAGTCATTGAGTGGTCGTGAGACTTCCGAGTATCAAGGTGCAGTAGCATATGGTAGGAGTCCCCCAAGTTTCCGGTCGAGGGAGTTGACGAATGAGGCGTTTCCTTTCTAAGTGGTAGCCCAAAACTCCTCCTTCATATATATTTGTTCTGAAAGTTGTTAAACCCAAAGAAGAGGAGGCCTAGGCAATTTATTTTTTTTTTCGAATTTTTGAATGTTCAAATCTCCGAATTTTTTAATTTTTGAATTTCTGAAAAAAAAAAAATATATATATATATATTAAGCTTTGTGGGTGAAGCTTTGTAGGTGAAGCTTTGTGGGTGAAGCTTTGGTGTTGAAGCTTTGTAGGTGAAGCTTTGAGGTTGAAGCTTTGTTGGGTACCATGAATTGATTTTGCTTCACACTATCTTGATCAAAATAGTGTGAAGCTTTTGTAGGTGAAGCTTTTGTGTTGAAGCTTTGTAGGTGAAGCTTATGTGTTGAAGCTTTGTAGGTGAAGCTTTTGTGGTGGGTGAAGCTTTTGTTAGTGAAGTTTTTATGGGTGAAGCTTTTGTAGGTGAAGTTTTTGTGGTGGGTGAAGCTTTTGTGGGTGAAGCTTTTGTTGGTGAAGCTTTTATAGGTGAAGCTTTTATGGTGGGTGAAGCTTTTGTTGGTGAAGTTTTTGTGGTGGGTGAAGCTTTTGTTAGTGAAGCTATTATGGGTGAAGCTTTTGTAGGTGAAGCATTTGTGGGTGAAGCTTTTGTAGGTGAAGCATTTGTGGGTGAAGCTTTTGTGGTGGGTGAAGCTTTTGTTAGTGAAGCTTTTATGGGTGAAGCTTTTGTCGGTGAAACTTTTGTGGGTGAAGCTTTTGTGTTGAAGCTTTGGAGTTGAAGCTTTGTAGGTAAAGCTTTTGTGTTGACGCTTTCGTAGGTGAAGCTTTGGAGTCGAAGCTTTGTAAGTGAAGCTTTGGAGTTGAAGCTTTTGTTGGGTACCATGAATTGATTTTGCTTCACACTATCTTGATCAAGATAGTGTGAAGCTTTTGAGAATTTATAGTTGTCCTCCATTGATGAAGCTTTGTTGAATTTCCCAATTTTTTTTTATTTTTTTTATTTTTTTAGGAAACTAGAAATTTGAAAATGTGAAAGACACAACATATACAAATTTTGCTTCCACATTGTTGAGCAAGAGATTGTGATGCAAGCAACACCTTGTAGTGGTCGAAGGTTTGGATGAACCATATAAATTGAATTTACTTTGAACAGTCTTGATCAAGAGTGTGTGAAGCTTTCTACGAGTTGTAGTTGCCCTTCATTGATGAAGCTTTTGTTGGCACCATAAATTGGTTTTGCTTCACATTGTCTTGATCAAGAGTGTGTGAAGCTTTTGAGAATTATGTTTGAACTCCTTTGATGAAGCTCTTGTTGGCAGCATAAATTGGTTTCGCTTCACACTGTCTTGATCAAAAGTGTGTGAAGCTTTTGAGAATTGTGGTTGCCCTCCATTGATGAAGCTCTTGTTGGCACCCTAAATTGGTTTTGCTTCACACTGTCTTGATCAAGAGTGTGTGAAGCTTTCGAGAATTATGGTTGCCCTCCATTGATGAAGCTATTGTTGGCACCATAAATTGGTTTTGCTTCACACTGTTTTGATGAAGAGTGTGTGAAGCTTTTAAGAATTATGGTTGAACTCTTTTGATGAAGCTCTTGTTGGCAACATAAATTGGTTTTGCTTCACACTGTCTTGATTAAGAGTGTGTGAAGCTTTTTAAAATTGTGGTTGAACTCCTTTGATGAAGTTATTGTTGGCAACATAAATTGGTTTTGCTTCACACTGTCTTGATCAACAGTGTGTGAAGCTTTTGAGAATTGTGGTTGCCCTTCATTGATGAAGCTCTTGTTGGCACCATAAATTGGTTTTGCTTCACACTGTCTTGATCAAAAGTGTGTGAAGCTTTCTACGAGTTGTAGTGTTTGAATTGTCACAGAGTAGAAATGTCTGAAGGAGATGCAAGAGGGCTAAATAGCTTGATCTTCGTATGCCATGCACTGAAGTTGTTGTTGGCTTGCAATAAGACTTTGTTGGTGACTATTAAACCAAAAAATTACCGATCCCAAACCAAAAATGTCCTAAACTGATTTTTCCAAAATTTCGGTATTCCCAAACCGAAAAAATACCGAAATTTCGGTATGGGATTCGGGATTGCCTTTCCAATATTTCGGTATTCCCATACCGAACCAAAAATATATATTTTTAATTATTATATATATATATATATTATTTTTTTAATTATAATTAGAATTAATTTGAACTGTTGGATTGTTTCAAATTAATCTATGACGTCCATCTATTCCTTGTCAGGCTTTCAGGTTTCAGCTTTCTTTGTTATGCTTTTCGCTTTTTGATCCATCTTTTTTTACAGAAACTTCATGAAGTTCAAATTCCAATCTGCATTTTTTTGCTCATTGTTTTGCAGGACCAATTTGGTGTAAGATCCTTAAGGGAGACTTCTGAGGAACTAATGGCTGCCTTGTACCTTCAAGTGAGAATTGGAAGCCTGGCCCTCATTTTTGTGACTCGATCCCGCGGCTTCTCCTTTATGGAATGCCCTGGAATGCTTCTACTCGGTGCTTTCATGATCGCGCAGCTGGTACGAAGAATGCCGCTTATATCCTTTATTAAATACAACAAGTTTTTATGTATATGTTATCGAAAGCCGAAGTTTATCCTTTCTTTATATTGCAATTTTGATAGCAGTATATGCCAACTGGAGTTTTGCAAGAATACACGGGCTTCACCATAAAACTATTTCAGGATTCCCGATTTGTCCCGAAATCCCGAAACTATTTCGGGATTCCTGAAAATTGGGATTCCCGAAAATTTGGTTTAGGATTGGTATTGAAATTGGGATTCCGAAAAATTTCGGTTTGGGAATCGGGACAAGGGTTTCGGTATGGGATCCCATATCGAACCACCCCTAATGACTATAACTCTTGTTGGCCATAAGTGCTCCCCTAGTTGAGGTGTCAAGCTTGAGGGTTTTTTATTATTTGTGAATGCTAGGAGTTCAAATGTACAAGTTGTACCACTCGTCTTCTGGTAGGTGGAATGATTGGTGAATTGCTTTCATCACTTGGTTGGTGGTACGAAGGTGAGTTCCTTCATCACCTTTCATCATATTTCATCACCTAGTTGGTGGCACGAAGATGAGTTTCTTCTTCACCTGGTTGGTGGCATGAATCGCAAGCTGCCAAATGATATTATTGTACGGGTTGTACATTTCATCACCTGGTTGGTGGCATGAAAGAGAGTACGGGTTTAACTTTTCATCACCTGGTTGGTGGCATGAGTGGCAAGTTGCCAAATGATATTAAAGTACGGGTTGTACATTTCATCACCTGGTTGGTGGCATGAAGGAGAGTACGAGTTGTACATTTGATCACCTGGTTGGTGGCATGAAGATGAGTTCCTTCTTCACATTTCATCACCTGGTTGGTGCGAATAAGGGCAAGGTGTTAAGGCACATTGTAGCAAATGTCGAATAACACAAAATATGTTGAACCCTTTCAAAGCACAGTTGGCTTATATATGAATGTGTTGGAATGTATGATTGAACGAATATACTGTGAAGTTGTTCGTTTATTTGTATAATCTTGTTAACATATACTTAGACTTTGTTTCATGTTGGAAACATTCATGTTGAAGCTTTGACACTTATCACATGAACGGGATATTCTGATGGCATCTTGGTGGAGTGTTGGCCAGTAATATCATTGGGGAAAAGCCTTATGTGCTAGGGATCGAGATCCAACATGATCTCCGCAACTCCTTCATGTATTTCTCGAAGGATAGTTTTCGCCTATGCTGGCGTAAGGCATCTTAGGTATGGTAGGTTAAAACCCTGCTTGTAGAGTTGGTCATTGATGATCAAGTAACGGGTAGCCTTGTATCAAATCTGCTTAGCTTGGATTTTATCATTTAGAAGGGTGCCATGAGCACGGAATCTATAAATCGGGGTAATCCAACTATCCCCCTGTTGTAAGTTACACACTTCCGCAGCCATGGTGCTTTGTACTGCCAACAATTCAGCCTAAATTTTTCTCCCAATCTTGTCTTCCACCGATGAGGCGAGGCAAGCCAAAGCATCTACATGAATGTTTACTGCTCGAGGAATTTGGGTGATCTGGTAGTGGAAGTGCTTGAGCAACAATTGTGTTTGTGCCAGATATGCTGCCCTCGTTTAACCCCAAGGTGCTTGGCCAAACGTAAGCCTGCTATAAGGGCTTTATATTCATCCTCATTGTTCGACGCCTTGAATTTGAAACGAATAGCATACTTCATCGCCACTTTGTCAGGGGTCGTAAGGACTAGTCCTGCTCCACAACCCTATTGGTTAGACGAGCCATCAACATATAGACTCCATGCTGGGGCTGTTGGTTCTATTTTCTGAGCTTCTGAGGCTAATGAAACCACTTCTTTAGGCGTAGAAACAATGTTAACATGATAAGTGAAGTTGGCGATGAAGTCTGCCACTGCTTGGCCCTTCTCAGCCGGCTTTGGTTGGTAGGAGATGTCAAACTCACCCAATGATATCGCCCATTTGATCATTCACCCCGAAGTGTCAGGACTTTGGAGTATCTGTCGAAGAGGATGATTGGTAAGCACGATGATGGAGTGTGCTTGGAAGTAAGGGCGAAGTTTTCGAGCAGACATGACCAATGCTAGAGCTAATTTCTCAATGTTGGAGTATCGTGTCTCCGCATCTTGTAAGGCCTTGCTACCATAGTAAACAGGCCGTACGACATTACCATCATTTCGAATGAGAATAGAACTTACTGTTGAAGCTGATACCAACAGATAGATAATGAAAGTGTCACCAACCTCAGGTTTGGAGAGCAGAAGGGTTTTACTCATATAGTCTTTGAGGTTCTTGAATGCCTCGGCACATTCATCCGTCCATGTAATGTACTCCTTACTTCTCTTATGTGCTTTGAAGAAAGAAGCACATCTATCTGTGGCCTTAGAGATGAACCTAGTTAAGGCTGCCACTTTGCCAGTAAGGCTCTGGATGTCTTTTGAAGTTACCGGTTCCTTCATGTCGAGGATTGCTTTGATCTTCTCGAGATTAGCCTCAATGCCTCGTTGGCTTATCATGAAGCCTAAGAATTTTCCAAAGCCTACGCCGAAGGCACATTTGTTGGGGTTCAACCTCATTCGATACCTCTTCAGAATGGTGAAAGTTTCAGATAGGTTGGTGATGTGTTTGTCATCATGTTTGCTCTTGACTAGCATATCATCAACGTAAACTTCCATGCTCTTCGCAATCTGTTCAGCGAACATTGAATTGACCAGTCTCTGATAAGTCGCTCCTGCATTCTTTAGGCCAAAGAGCATGACTTCATAACAATATAGTCCCCTATCAGTAGTGAAGGCTGTGTGTTCTTAGTCCGAAGGGTTCATGAGGATTTGGTTGTATCCTGAGTAAGCATCCCTGAAGCTCAAGAGTTCACACCCTGTCGTAGAGTTTATAAGTCTGTCTATGAGAGGAAGAGGAAAGCTATCCTTCGGGCATCCTTTGTTTAGGTTGGTGTAGTCGACACACATTCTCCACAAGACCTTTTGGAGCAAGAGACTTTCTTTGGTCGGATTTTTCTTAACAAGGACCACATTTGCTACCCATGTTGGGTAATTAACTTCGCGAATGAAGCCTATGCCTTTGAGTTTTTCAACTTCTTCCTTCATTGCTTCGTATCGTTCAGCATCATAAGATCTTCGCTTCTGTCTCATCGGCTTGGTCTTGGGATCAATACTCAAGTGATGACATATGATATCGGGAGAGATGCCTAACATGTCCTCGTATGACCAGGCGAAGACCTCAGTGTTCTCTTGCAAAAAAGAGATCAATGCAAACCAAATGTGTGGTGACAAGGTGTTACCACCATGAAGATCCAAGTTGGCTTCGTCCGGGTTAGTCTTTATGACTTGGTCATGTATAGAAAAGGTTTCCTTGGGCACAAGCAGGTGTTGTTGCTTGACCAAAGTGTTATAACATGACCGTGCACTAAGTTGATCTCCTCTGATGTAACCATTGCCATAGGGGGTTGGAAATTTCATCAACAACATATGTGTGGATGCCATGGCCTTGAGATCATTGATGCCTATGCGTCCAAAGATGACATTGTATGCCGTTGGGCATTCAACTACTAGGAAGTTAGTGGTAATGGTAGGTGTGTAAGGGCATGTACCAATGGTGAAAGGTAAGTGTATGCTCCCTATAGGTTGCACAATATCACTGGAGAAGCTTATCAGAGGAGAAATCGAGCGATCGAGCAAGTGTTCAGCTACATTAAGTGCCCTGAAAGCTTCAGCAAACATGATATTGACCGAAGCCCTTTGTCTACCAGGATTCGTCTTACTTCAAAGTTGGTTATGTGAGCCTCCACGATCAGTGGGTCATTGTGAGGGTATATGATACCTCTTTCTTCCTCAGGGTAGAAACATATTGGATCCCAGTTAGGCTTTTAATAATTGCCTCCCCTGATGTCTTCCACGTGAAACATGTGGTGGCCAAGCCTTAAAGCTCGTTCGCTGTTTTTCATGGCCCTATTGGAAGATTCAGATATGGGTGTGCCGCCACTTATGGAATATATCACATTCACTTGGCATTGGTTATGGTTATCCCTTGAAGGGTGAAGGAGGAATCGATCAATTTTTCCTTCACGCGTAAAAGCTTCAATATGATCACGAATGGTGATACATTTCTCACCATCATGGCCGTTATGTTAATGGTAGCGGCAAAACGTGCCCGTGTTCTTCATGAGCTTGTAACCCGATTGCCTCAGCATTGGCTTCTGTATCAGGTGTGCTATGCTGGGGTAAATGGCCACGCATGTGGCATTCAAAGGCATGTATGTCTCATACCTTGGGGTAGGGCCTGTCTTGACACGTGTTTAGGCCACTGTGTTGACTGCCTGGGGAAGAGCATTATCATGGCGATACCCTTGGTTATCGCAATAGTATCCCTTACTCCTTTTGCCCTAAGATTGATATGTCTGTTGACTTGGCGAAGTATTAAGTAAGGCATGAGGAGGCACCGCTGCCGTTTGGAAGGTCGAGGTTTTCTCATTTGGTTGGATCTAGCTTCCACTCCCTACTTGCTGATAAAAGGCGGCTGTGGGGGGTTTCCCTTGATATGTTCTTACCTCAGCAGAGGCATGGTTGTAAGCCTGTGCTATCATCTTAGAGTAAGTCTTCCAAGTATTGGTATTGATCATGTACTTGAAGAAACAATCACGTAGGCCTACCATGAAGGCTTTGAAGGCAGGTTTGTCATCTACCTCGGCACAACGGGAATACTCATGGCTGAAGCGGCCAGTATACATACGTAATGACTCATCTGGCTTCTGGCAAATGGTCTGTAGAGTGCAAGCGATCGGTCTGGAAAATGTGTTGAAAAACAAACAGTTTCCTCAATTCCTCAAATGAGTCTACCGTCTCAGGTGGAAGACAACAATACCAGTTTAGAGCTCCGCCAAAGAGGGTGGAAGGGAAGAGAAGACATCGCTCTTCGTCGGTGTGCATCCGGTATGCCATGGTGGACTCAAAGAGGTTAAGGTGTTCAATCAGGTCCTATTTTCCAGTATAGAGTTGCAAGCCAAGCTTCTGCTTTGTCTTTGCTTGGAGGGGGTGTCAAGGATCCTCCTTGTAAGAGGGCCAGGCCTAGGTTGGTTCTGATCAGGTATCTCAGCTTGTCGTTCGGTCTTCAACTTGTTTACTTCCTTAAAAAGCTGTAGGATAAGAAGGTCCTGAGTGGAGTCATGTACCACTGGAGCTTTCTTTCGTAAATCTCCATCTCCTCTTGGAATTATGAAGGTTTGATCAAGAGCATGTGATTTTTCCCTGGACTCGTCGTACTGACTTCCAAGGTATGTCTGTCGGAACATCTCTGAGTCCCCTATACCTTTGTTTTTCTCTAGGACTTGTTGCCCCTTCCCCAAATTGGTAGCCAGCCTGGGACATGGGAGGGGACTGAATCTTTCAGAGACCCTTGGGTCATTGATCTTTGAGCTTACATGGATGGGATTGTCTCGATGTTGCTTTAGGAAATCTCGACAGTTGCGAAAGATGGCTTTTGATCCTTCCACTCCTTCAGTAAGGAGGTGTCTTCCTCCACTTCTCTTGCCTCGGGTCGAAGTAGCTGGGTTGAGAGAAGTCTCATATTGACCAATGTTTTGATGATTATCTCTCTCCTCATCAGGGATACCCATGACGAAGGAAGGTGACCCTCCGTGTTGGGGGGCACCCAGATGATGGTTGATGTCCACAGGGGTAACGAGCTCGCGTATTTGAGTACGCCTAGTTTCGTGGAGCGTCTCAAAGAGCTTCTCATACTCCTCATGGGGGACCTCATTCTTCATTGTTATCTTGTTGTTCTGAGTTTCTAGCTCATCGACTTTAGCTTGAAGAGCAACCCTCTTTCCTTCCTTCTTTCGTGCCTCACACCAAGTGCAAAGAGGGGTGTCATTCTGCGTGCTGTGGCTTCCTTCGTTCCCCATGTTGGAGAGGGATGCCTAGTCAAAAGAGAGTGTACGAATGGTGGAAACCAGCTTAACAAAGCTGAAGAGAGTGGTAATAAGTGTCGTTCCCACAGACAGTGCCAAATGTTGATGCACAAAATCAGTGGGGACTTTGGTACAACAAAAAGTGTTAAGTTTGTGACCTTCGCTAGATTACTCCGGTCACTAGTGTAGATAAGAATGTAAATGGATAGAGACAGGGAAGCAAACACAAGATGTATGTGGTTCACCCAGATTGGCTACGTCCATGGAGTAGAGGAGTTCTCATTAATTGTGAAGGGTTTACACAAGTACATAGGTTCAAGCTCTCCTTTAGTGAGTACTAGTGAATGATTTAGTACAAATGACATTTGGAAATATTGTGGGAGAATGATCTCCTTTTATAAAAGAGAGTTTCTAGCTTTGTTCTGACATTGACACGTGTCGTGTTGTGATTGGCTTCTGATGTTGACACGTATCGCACTATGATTGGCTTCTGATGTCGACACGTGTCGCACTATGATTGGCCTCCTGGTTAAAGGGAAACTCTTCTGGGTCCTTGACGGTATAACGTTGACCGATGCTCAGTAGTTTCGGGATTGCTCAAGTATGGTACAAACAAGTATATATATTCTATTTTTCTGGGAAAATTATACAGGTTTTACGGTGAGGGTTAGAACTTTTGAGAAATGAAATGATTTTGAAAAGCTTTGTTTTTGCCCACTCACACTTTCTGTTTTGCGCCCCTCCAGGTTTTAAGTAGAAGTGCTTGGTGGATCATGAGGATTCTGACAGGGGTTCTGACAGAACATCAGCATGTAGAATCACCCTCGGGTGTTGTATTCTTAGTACTTGTGCTGCTTGACTGCATCCAGGATATTATCCTTTGGTTGTGTATTACACTTAATCTCGCACTAGCACTCTATCTTAACTAGTTCTGCTGGTAGTTTGGTTTTATTCCTTTGCAATTCCCTTATATCTTTATTACTTCCGCACTGTGCACATGGTTACGTCACTTCCACGTGACGGCCAGCATGCCCTGATTTAGGTGGGGGTGTGTCATCATCTATCTATATATATAAAGTGAGAGGCCTAAATAGGTGAAGCATTTCAAAATGCCAAAAATATCCTCATTTTCCAAAAAAAAAAAAACACAAAACTACTTCAATATAATAGAGTTATAATCGTAATACACAAATTTAATAGGGTTAAAATCGTAATCTGCATATATAAAGGGATTAGTATCAGGTAATCAACTCCACTCCTCTATTTTAGGAGAGATATTAGTATCTCATTAACTAAAAAAAACCAATGTGGGAGTAAAGGGGTATAGAAAACTGTTAGCAGTTGCCGACGGTTTTCAAACTCCCCACCTTGAATCAGATTTGCTATTTCCATTGGTAGATTATCTGCTCATTTTTTCACTGCGTTTACAAACTCAAAACAAAACTCCACTTCCAGACTTAAAACATATCGATATTCTTGCACGTTGAGGATATATCTTACGAAAATTGTTATCTTTCACAATGGGCCATCCTGAGAAGAAAAAGTGATGAATTACACAAATCGGTGAGTCTTTGTCCCACTCTCATTCAGTTTCCTAAAAATCGACCATCTAACTTGGAGGGTACTTCAATCACCAATCTACATAATCACTCTTTAATTGGATGCAAACTTCTCTTATCTTTCTTTGGTATCCAATGAAACATAATATGTTGTTTTTGTAATTCTTTTAGCTTTAAATAGTTTACTGCTCGGTCAAAGATTTGTACTAAATATTTGGAAGACGATATTATTTTTACTTCCAGTAAAGTTTTCTTATTATTGTTTTTTCTTATTTGGAAAACTCCATTTGATTTTCTTTTTCTATGTAGTTTTTAAATTACTTATGCATTTTTATTTCTATCTGTTTTGGCCATATTCTGTATTCAATTTTTATCATATACTCTGCAGTTTCTGCATTTTTCATTACAATTGTTTAAAGGGTAAACCCCCATGATGTGGTGAAGGAGGATGTTTAAGGAAACAGTGAGTGGAGATTCCCTGACAGAGACCAGAGAGATCCAATGAGGTAATACCTTCACGTTTGGTTCGGTAAGATATGTTGTCATATGTTAGATTAACACCATTTGGTAGTTTCCATTAGTCAGAAATTTTTTAATCTTCTATACTTCTGATGCTTTTTTTTTTTTTTTTTTTTTTTTTTTTTTTAACTTGGTTTGCACAAAGAGCAAGAAAGAAAGGACTAAGAAGCAACCAACTAAATAATCTCAATTTACTCAAACCATACAAAGTACATACTCTCTACACCCAAATCTGCTAAAATTTGCCTAATTTTTTTTTTTGTTTTTGTAAATTTTTGAATGAATGAATTAACAAATTTCTTTTATTTTTGGGTTTGAATCCGTGCAGACATAATCAATCAATGGTATTCTTTCTATTTTCTTTTGTTTTTTTTTATTCAATAGGATTTAATTTTTTATTGCTTTTGGCTAGTTTTGTGTTTTAAACAATTTCGCTAATTTTGTTTACATGTATCATTTTTCTCTAGGTTTAATGGCTAATGTTTTACAGGTATATTTTTCTATGTTTTACGATCTTTTGGTAATTTTTCTATAGATCTGTTGACCCTAAAAACTACCAAGCATACGTGACGCGAAGGCCGAGTAATCAATAAGCTAGCTACGTCCTTCGATGAATGCGGGGTGTGCCAACTCGTTGGCCGAGCTCGGCCGAGGAGTAAATTTGTTGATGTTGCATTGGGTGCGCGGCTGACTTCTGCGTCTTGCGATTGCGACCGAGGAAGGAACACGTCTCGGCCTCTTAGGTTCTCGAACCTGAAGACAAGGCTACTATTCTCACGAAGTTCATGAATCGTTGTCGTTGGATTCGGTCACATTGATGGTATTCGTCAGAGTAAACTCACGCCGAATCAACACCAAAGTGTAAGGGCACAAATACTCAAAGTAGATATGAGTCTTAATAGTGAACATGGTTCGGCCGTCTGAATGCCGAACTCTAAATCCTACTTGAGAGTATCCAATCATAAAATAACTCGGCGTACAATGCGTCGAGCTCAATAGGTTGTAACACCTCACTTCGCCGATAAGGCTAACGAGATGACCTCAATCAATAAGGATTCGAAAATCCTTCTCGACCGAGACTTGGATAGGTAACCAACCATCCTCGCCGCAATGATGTTGATGCCAACGGAAGATAATGCGAGATCGGTTGATTCTACGGTGACAGAGCTATCTATGCCGACTGAATATATCACCGGTTGCTTTCATAGTGCTGTTGATGCCAACGGAAGATGTGTCAGCGAAAAGAGAAACTAAAAAATATCAAGTTGTTGAAAGAGTTTGCGCAGGGCAGTTGTGTGTTGAATTGGAAAAGGCTCAAACGATGCACAACCTCCTCTATTTATAGCACCGGATACCTTCAAGGTCAAGTTAAAAACCTACCCAGATTAGGACTTTTTCTCCCAATCAAACTCTAACTCGAACAGTCCTTTTTCACTATACTTTTGAACCCAGTCCTATATCGAGCCGGATTCACTTCCGGGTTGTTAATCTCGCCGAGACTCCTCATTGCACCAGGATTCGACTCGTCTTGCAGCATGACTTAACCGACCCAGGTTTGGAAGCCCACGAACCAAACAATCCATGGTAACTTTGTCATAGGGCCTTCCGGGCCGAGAATAATTCTATACTCAACCCAAACTGATATTTTGGGCCTAAACATTGCCCCCTCGCTTCTAAGGTCCTCGGCTTGAATTCTCTGGTCGAGCTCCGACCTTGAAGAAGCAAAACTAATACTCAAAATCCACATACTCTATTTCCAAGGCGTATTTATTGAGCACGATTGCACGATCTTGATCCTGCTGATGAACACACCACGTGGCATTTTTTAACACGGTTAATCCCTAATGATGACTTTTAAAACGTGCAGCTCTCTGAACCGTCATACCATCATGACCTTGTTGCTGAGCACCACCATGCTACCTTGATCCGCGAACCATTCACCATCGTGCAGACGCCAAACGTCTTTCACCATAAATCTCACCGCCACACGCAATCGTGTGTTCCCCAAGCCACGAAACCCTCGATCTTCTCAACTGGATTCTATGAATGTTCATAATGATTAGAGGATTCTTCGGTCGATTTTACCCTTCCTTTTGAATTTCAAACGATTGACCTTCCTTCCATATTCCTATAAATACCGAAATTCCCTCATTTACACCTTACGCTTTCAAATTCTCTGAAATCTCTTGCCCTCATTCTCCGGTGAATCCCTTTCTTCCAGATTTTTGTCTCAAAATCCCCCAACCTAGAAAAATTCCTTTCGTCGCATCTTCAACCCCCATACAATGGCCTCTTTCATATCCAAACTTTCCAAGGAATGTGACCAATGCTAGAAAATTATTGATCAAAGTTCGATCAAAACCATCCGTTTTGAAAGTGATATGAGCACCCCTCACCAAATCTTGGGCCCTCTCTTCAAAGCGACAGTACCACCAACCATCATCGGACTTCTCAAGGAGCACTGCCTATCATCCTTGCTGCAAGGGTTTGAATGGTCGAAGTGGGACCTGGCAAGGCCACAAAGTTCATGGCCTTCAACCACTACAGCCTGGGTGGCTTGGGTCATACGAATGGAAAAACTCTTCGGTGAGCAATGGAAAACCCTGGGCATCTACGACGCCATTCACCTCTCATCCATGAAAGTTATCATGGACAAGGAGCTCCTCCTAGCGGCCTTATGCTTCTGGTGTTTGACCACCAACACCATGGTCCTCCTTCTCGGCCCCATACGTCCCACCATCCTTGACATTACTACCATCCTGGGGACTTCCTCGACTGGAATCCCAGTTGATGCTACCCTCTCTGGGTACTTGTCGAACCTTGACCTGAATGTGCTTTTCGATAAGCGGGCCCTTGAGACGTTGAACGGTGAAGGCCAAGCACTATCGAAAGAAGAGGTTCACAAACTTCATAAGAACTTCTTCAACTATAACATCCTCTATTTCCATTTTGCCAGCCAATGAGAGGAGACTCTGCGAGAAGGAGAACACGAGGCCTTCCTCTTCTATTGGTACAATAAATTTATCTGTTGTACCAAATCCAATAAGTGTCTGGTCGAGAACATGCCAGTGGTCGAAGCCCTAGCTAGCGGTCACACTCTGGCACTCAGCCTGGCCATTCTCGTCCATCTCCTACGATGCTTGGCCGAGACGACCCAACACAAGATCGACCCGTAATAGAGTGGTCCCCTCTGGATATTTCAACTCTGGCTTCAAGTTTACTTTGCATCTATTGGGCCAGAGATTGCCGATTTCTCGCCTACAGGAGTGCTCGACCCTCAGCTAGCTTCTCGGTCAACACCCTCTCACCAGGCTAAAGAGGTATTCAGATACCGTTTCGCTCTCGATGATCTTTCTAATGACGAGTTCCTTATCTGTCGTCGTCGAGAATACCCTTCGTCGATCAAGCTTCCTACATCAACGAGGGGCACGGATGAAGATGCTGACCTTCGTCAATCCTGGGGGTCCTTCGTGCTTACCCGCGACCTACCCCTCGGTTGCGAGGGTCACCGAGCTGGTTGGGAAGTGTATCTTCCCAACTACCTCGCTCGGCAGCTTAGCTACCTCCAAGGCTGCCAGGTCCTTCTTCTCTCTTCACGGTCCGTCTTAAGCCGCTGATGTGAACCCAGTTCTTCAGAGAAGGAATGCCACGACGCCAAAAAAGAATTCCAAGAGCGATGCTGAAAATTCCATCTTTGACCGGTCACTCCAGAATCTCTTAGTACCGATACCTTCGGTGATTGGTGGGAAGAATATACTCAGAGCTTCTTCAGCGTACGGGTCAAAGATATCATTAACAAGATTTTCGACGATCGTCCCCACAAGGCTCCTGCTCCCCAACCCAAAGAGGCTACCCAAGCTATATAGCTTACTTTATATATTTGGATATATCTATATCCTTATTGTTATCGACTCAGCTTTCAATTCTCAAGCGGCCGAGTGTCGAAAAAGGTAACGGCGGTGGTTGCAATTGTAGCCAAGAAAAAAGCAATCCCCTCTTCCCAGCCGAGCAAACGACCCCGACAGGAGATTGAGACGGCCGCCGCAGTTTCTCGTCCTACAAAACACATCAAGAAATTGGCAAACAAAGGGCAACGAGAAATTCACATCATCTCTAGCCAAACGTCGGGAACGGCCACTCCCAACATTTCTCCTTCCGTCCCAACTGTACGTATCTCGACGGTTGTGCAGCCGACCCTGGTGAGTCAGGCTCCCAAGGCTCATCCTGACCCTCCAGTTGTGACTGGGCCAAGGACTGCTCCATTGGTCGAGCCATCTGTAGTTTTGGGGTTGGCCGCCGCACCTATCGTGGAAAAGACGGCCCCCTAGGCCGAAAGAACTCCCCCTAAAAGTCCAAAACACACATCAGTCGTTCTAAAAGAGAGCTACGAGAGCAACGAGATTCCGCTAGCGGGTCACCTCCAACCACGCAATCAACCTCCTCATGCGTCCGAGGCAGCTGTCCAAGTCGGTCCTTCTGTGGCTGACCATGGCAAACCACCTACCGTCGACCTAGAGGAGAGTGATGGGAGCGACAAGATTCCGCTAGCGGGTCGCCCTCAACCCCGTAGTCAACCTCCCCCTGCGTCCAAGGCGGCTGTCCAGATCGGCCCTTCTGCAGCCGATCGTGGCAAACGACCTGCCGTAGAGCCAGAAGCGTCGGCGGAAATGCCCTTTCATCTGTAAGACCAGGGCTTCACCATTCCTCCCCAAGAATCCACTTTGGCCTTCGTAATTAACCCTACTCCTTTCCTTGGTTATTTTTCTCTTAGAGCTCTAAACCAAGGAAAATATTAAATGTCAGGAGCCTACCCACTCTTTTCATCGAAAATTTTATGCGCCGAAATGTGTTATCTATATTTCTTGGCCGCCTCTGTGGCCATTGAATGTAGATAACCTTCATCGGCCGCGTGAATTGAGGAACAGTCTAAGGCACTGGGCTCAGCCATTAAGTTCTTTAGGTTCGAGCAATGAACTTGAAGACATGGTTGAAGTCTCATCTCGGCAGGTTTAAAACAAAACCTTCTTGTTATGTTCTTTTGTGATATATTTGAGCTTAAGCTGAGTTTTGTGTGCAGCCTTCATGGGAAGTCGAGTTTAAATCCCTCCTGTCAAGTACTACTAGAGCGGCTGGCTCTTCGGCCCCTACAACTGACCCCGTCGATTCAACTGCTTTGGTTCGGGTGCAAGAAGTTTTGTCTCCCTCTGCGTCGCAAGTCCTTGAACGTAAAGGCCTCAATTTATTGGGTGCATGCCTAAACGACCTCGGCGCAGATGGTCAAATGAGCGCCGAGGCCATCATTCAGGCGTCGTCTACCTTAGATCGAGTTCGGGAGACTTTTAGTGTCCTTGAGAACGCTCTTCGGGCTGAACAAGATCTGAAAGCTGCCATGGTCGTCCAAGACGCTCTTCGTCTGAAGATCGATGCTTTAACGGTGAAAGAGGAAGCCTTGGCTGACCTCGACCGCCAAATAGCTGAACTGGCAAAACGAAGGTCGGCTATTGCTTCTGATCTTGCGAAAGACTTCGAGTCGGGCAGCAAAGATTGTCTGACCGAGTATGCGGTGAGCACAAAACGAATCGAGCAGTTGAAGATTGACAAGAAAAATCGGCAGGCTGAGGTCATAATGGGCGAGGTGCGGTTGCTGGAGCTTAAGGCTCTTCTCAGCACTCTTCTTCCTTCTTCGCCCTGAATTTATGTAAACTGATCGACCAACTCAATTTGTGTATTCTTCTATTGACTTTAATGAAATGAATTTCTATTCTCGCATTTCCCATGTGACCGGATAGTACTTCTTTAAAAACATCCCATTGATTGGCAATTTGTGAACTAAATCAATCTGGTCTCTAAGATGATATGCGCATTTACCGAGAACCTTATGTATGACAAAAGGCCCTTCCCAAGTTGGCGACCATTTGCCGAACCTAGGGCCTTTAATTCCTACGGGTAACACCGTTTGCCAAACTAATTCTCCTTCGCCAAATGTTTTCTGTCGGACCTTTTGATTGTATGCTCGCTCGGCAATCTGTTTTTGTGCCACTAGCAAGTTATAAGCATCGAGTCGCACTTCTTCTAAGTCTTTTAACTCCTGTCTCATGGACTGATTATATTCGACGCTGAATAGACTACTTTGTTCAATTATTCGTAATGAATTTATGCTTAGCCCAACTGGTAACATTGCGTCGTGTCCGTAGGTTAGTGCATACAGGGTTGTCCCAGTCGCCGATCGAAGCGATGTTCGATAAGCCCATAAAGCCTGATTTAACTTTAAATGCCACATGCCAGGCCTCTCTTTTATTATTTTCTCAAGAATGCCGATCAACAGTTTGTTACTTGCCTCGGCCTGCCCATTTGCTTGTGGATAATATGGTGTAGACTGTTCAAGCCAAATTTTCAAACTTACCATATATTCTTTAAACCTCTCGGCTGTAAAGATTGTGCCATTGTCAGTTATAATCGTTTCTGGCACGCCAAATCTGGTCACAATATGTTCTTCCACAAAGTCGCAAATTTCTTTAGACATTAGCTCGGCATACGATTTTGCTTCGACCCACTTAGTGAAGTAATCGGCTACTACCAATATCCATGCGTGCTTGGTAGCCCCGGGAGATGGTGTGATTTTGCCGATTACGTCCATGGCCCATCCTCTAAACGGCCATGGTTTAGTGACCGAATGTAATGACTCGGCCAGGACCCGTTGTATAGGTCCATGAATCTAACATTGTATGCACCCTCGTGTGAACTTGATACAATCCTTTAATATTCTTGGCAAAAAATAACCGTGTCGTCGAAACAACCACCTCATTTTACGTCCAGACTCATGAGCTCCGCAAACCCCTTCATGGACTTCTGTGATTGC
Source organism: Malus asiatica (assembly GCA_033882615.1). Lineage (NCBI taxonomy): Eukaryota > Viridiplantae > Streptophyta > Magnoliopsida > Rosales > Rosaceae > Malus > Malus asiatica. The sequence continues at coordinate 43,082,176 of CM066503.1, read as the reverse complement.
TTGAGCACCTTCTTAGGGGCCGAGGCATAGCAGTAATAGACCATCCTCACCCTTGCTGGTTAACCAAGGCCGGGTATAGCTGTCGTAACACGGGTATTTCTCGGCCTAGCTTGCCCCCCAGGAGTTGTGAACCAGAGGTGATTTGAGCCAATTCGTCTGCGTCGGTATTATGGATCTGGGAAATATGTTCAAAGGAATACCGTCGAAGGATTCGGCGAAATAGCTGGCAACCATGTGGTAGGGTGCCAGGGTACAACTGATGCATCGAAAGGACCTATTAAGTTGGTTAATCACAAGTTCGGAGTCACCGAGGATGAGCTCACAGGTTGCCCGCAAGTCATAAAGGATGCCAAGGCCGATGATAAGGGCTTCGTATTCGGCTTGATTATTTGTGCATTCGAAATCCAGCTTGAGCGAAAAATACCAACGATCGTTGTTTGGGGATTGAATGACAATTCCGACACCAGCCGAGGATGAAGTACTTGAGCCATCAAAGTACATCGTCTAGTAGTTATCACGCATTTCAACCATGTCGATTTCGACGTCGGTGCCCCCAAAACCATAGGGGGAAGGGTGTTAAGCAAGGAAATTAGCCAGTGCCTAGCCTTTGACAGCTTTCTGAGGTACGTATTGCAAGCTAAACTCGAACAACGCCATTGTCCACTTCCCAATTCGGCCTTTTACGATTGGTCGGGTGAGCACGTAGCGGATGACGTTGGTTTGGGCAATGACTTGTGTGACTGATGGGAGCGTGTAATGCCAAAGCTTGGAGGCGGTGAAAAATACGGCGAGACAGAGCTTCTCGACGGCGGAATAATTGATCTCCAATTGATTGAGATTTTGACTGAGGTAGAAAATAGCCTGCTCTTGTCCGGCATCGTTATCTTGCACGAGGAGGCAACCGATGGACTCTTCGGCCGTCGAGATATATAGCTTGAGAGGCTTACCGCACCAGGGTGGGATAAGGACAGATGGTGTCATGAGGGAGACTTTGATTTGCGTAAACGCCGCATGATGCTTGTCTTTCCACTCAAATTTATCTGAGTCCTTGAGTTTCAAAAGTGTAGACAACGATTTTATTTTACCCGCTGAGTTAGCTATAAATCGGCGGAGAAAATTTATCTTACCGAGTAAGGACTGTAGTTGTTTCTTCGTCGTTAGGGGTGGAGCATTGATGATTGCGCATGTTTTATTTTCATCCACTTCAATCCCACAGTGATGCACGAGGAAGTCGAGAAAATTACCAGCCGACACACAAAAGGCACATTTGGCAGGATTCATTTTGAGGTTGTGTTGACGCATACGAAGGAAAGCCTGTTGGAGATCATCCAGATGTGTCTGCCAGCGTTTAGATTTAATTACAACATCGTTGGTGTAGACTTCGATGATGGTTCCAATTAAATCATGAAATATGGTGTTCATTGCTCGTTGGTATGTGGCGCCGGCGTTCTTGAGGTCGAATGGCATGACAACCCATTCGTAAGTACCGAGTGCCCCCGAGCAGCGAAAAGCAGTCTTATGCACATCAACTTCGGCAATGAAAATTTGGTTGTACCCGGCATATCCATCCATAAAAGCTAAGATCGCGTGATTCGCCACAACATCGATTAATAAATCTGAAATCGACTTTGTATACTCATCTTTGGGAGTTGCCAGATTCAGATTTTTGAAGTCGATGCAAATGCGCAATGCACCAGTTTTCTTTACAACAGGAACGATATTGGCCAACCATTCAACGTATCGAGCTGTCCGAATGAACCCTGCTTTCAAAAGCCGAAACAGTTCATCCTTGATACCGAGTTGCACTTCGATCGAGAATCGTCGAGGTGGTTGACGGAAAGGTTTACACCCAGGTTTAATACGTAACTCATGCTCGACGAAAGTGCGATCTAAGCCAGGCATCTCGTGGTAGCTCCAAGCAAAACAATCTTTAAATTCTTCAAGTAGGGCACGAAGTTTGGCTTTCATAGGTTGGGGAAGCAAAACACTAATAAATAAAGGCCGTGGGTCATCAGTCGTCCCAACATTAATTTCTTCCAATGGGTCATTGACTTGGGGCCTATTGTCTTCGAGCTCGACCGGGGCAGCTTGAACTTTGTCAAGAGATAAGACAGGACCATTATCTCATTTAGCGAGGAACTCTACGAGGTTGACGTTTGAATTTGATTGCTTAGATATAGTATACCAATGAGCCAGCAGCTGTTTCATAGTAGATGAAACCACGGCCCGATGTTTTTCCCAATCGGTGTCAAACATCGGGGTCAGGGATGAAGTTAGCTAACCCGAGTCTCGCCGAATCCTGGTGGACAGTCTCGGTGCCAACCTCGATAGCTTTCTAAACAAAATTTTGAGTCGGCCGTCCTTCATCATTGAAACCTTGTAGGGTGATGTAACTGACGTGGTCATCATAATACCGTGCTTGGATCATGTTAGCTTCGAAGGGTTGGCTATCGGCAGGGTGAACAATGACCAATTTGCCATCCCAAAAGACAAGCACTTGATATAATGATGAAGGAATATAGCTGGTTTGATGAATCCAGTCTCGACCGAGCAGTGCATTATACTCGATCTTGGAGTCGACGATGAAAAAGACGATCATGTGATTACGGTCGGCAATGTTCACCGCTAAAGGAAGCACCCCTTTGGTTTGGGATTTGTCTTCGACGAAACTGCTCATTGTGATCCTAGAAGGAATAAGTTCATCATTGGAGCGATGTAATGCTTTCATGACGTTTACAGGCATGATATTGGCGGTGGCTCCGCAGTCGACAAAAACTTTGGATACTGGATACCCTTCGATATGGGCCGTTACATACAATGGCTTCAAATGATAAAGTTTGGCCGATGATGAGCGAGGAAACAATTCGGCCAAAGCTGCCTTGAAATTGTCATCTTTTGTTATCGACTCGACTTCAGCAATAGTTACAAAATCAATGTGACCGGCTTTCTCGGCAACTACGTCACCATCGAGGAAATTCGGTTGAGCTGTGTTCGACTGAAAATCAGCTGGCAAAACATGGACCATACTGATTTCCATGTTATCCAAGACTGACGGGCCCATTGGGTTACAATCATCTTCTTCAGCCTCTTCTTTTTCCTGGTCACCGACTGCGGCATCCGCTTTCGTCAGAGTTGTACCAAGAGATCCTCGACTCCTTCTTCAATGGTTTGTTCCCGCGATGTCTCTTCGGCAACCTGTTGGTTCTGCGTAGGTGCCTCAGGTGGGTTTGAGATCAGAAATGTGCCTAGGATTGGTGCCAAGATACGAGTTTGTTCTTGGTACATTATACGGGCATCCCTGGTGTCGAGATAGGCATCTAACCGTGGGACTCGTGTTATTTCATTGGTCGTAAGGCCGAAGAGAGAAACAGCCGAAAAGACTTCAAAATGGTATCATAAATACTGAAGGTCCTCCATTGAGAAAGGAAGGTCGGCTGCATCGATATCAGTGTATGGGTCGACTTTAAAACCAAAGACTCGAGCTTCTCGTATGTGCTCGAAGCTAGCTTTCAATCCTGGATCTGAGGTCTTCTGAATAATTTGCTCGGCATCCGGGCAAGTTAGGACAAGATTGATTGTATCTTGACATGCTTTCGGCAAACCATATAGATCGTTGGCCGAATGTTTTTTATGAAAATCTCGCATATATTCCAAGGCCTCCCCGAGGAATGGTGGATGTAAATTCCGTCGAATTTTGATCAAAGGTGCTTGTGTGGTTGGCGGGGGCAGTTTTCTTTCAGCTTCTTGCTTGAAATGCTTGAAGCATGCCTTCATCTCCCCAGGTCAAAGAAGAAGTTTAATCCGTTTATCAGCCTCCTCAAACGTGGTTTCAACATCTCGATTAACCAGCCGTTTCCCTTGAACCAGCTCTGTCATAATCGTTGGAGATGGTCATTCATCGTTATTGGCAACTGTTTCTTTCGGTCGCCATTTAAGGACCGAAGTTTCTTGGGCTGCCCGTCGGCGGGCCATGCAATCTATTCTTTGGTGCCGACATTTCTGGGATTTGGACAGTGCAGTGTAGACACCTTTCGAAGAGTGATATGTATACCAACGCTGGTCTCGAGGTTCGGGAGGTTTGAAAGTTTTTTGGCTTTGCGATGATTCCGACCTGCTAGAATTACGTATGTAATAGTCTTTGTCATAAAACGGAGCATCAAAATCAAGGCTCCGTATGACTGAAGGTGTCTTTTCCACCCGTACTTTAGGACCGAGCCTATCAAAAACCCCTTGATGTTGGCCTGCGTTGAGCACATTTTGCTGTGTTGCGGCTGTATGTTGTTCCATTATAGGCGGAGATGACTTTTCCTTTGGCTCGGTGTTGACATTTGCTTTACATTTGCTGCATAAAACTACCGACCCATTGTCTTCATTAGTGCTGTAATTTGTCATGGGCTTGACAATAGTAGGTCCCGTTAGAGCTGTAGGTGGTTTGTTTGAACGAAAATCAGCATTGAAACGTGGCCGAGAATTCTGATTCAGAGAATGTTGCGGTGTAGCGACCTCTGTTTTCCCTTTTCCTTTGTCCCTAGGTAGGCGAGCATCTACCATATTTACTGTTGCCGTGGGAAATGGGTCGGTATCAACACTCATCTTCTTCTCCGTAAATCTGAGTTTGCCGTTATCAATCCAGGTTTGGATGTTGTCTCGAAACACGACGCAATTATTTGTTGTATGTTTGCTTGAATTATGGTATCTGCAATATATCTTTCCTTCAAGTTCGTCGGCCTTGGGAATGGTATGCCAAGGCCGAAGTTTGATGATCTTCGCTGATAGCAATTGATCAAAAATTGCATCGACTTTTGTAATATCAAAAGTATAGACTTTTGACGTTTTCATTGTTTCTTCAAAGGTCGAGCGGGTTTTGACTTCCTTAGATTCAATTTGAGTCAATGCCTTGCAAACGTATGGCTTATCTATGACTATCTCAGCTGCGTCCACGCTATCACATTCACTTTCGGCCGATGCATAACTGACAGTGGGTTTTTGTAGATCGTCCCTCTGGATGGAGCTTTCGAGATCTTCTCTTCATGGAGCAAATAATCATATTGCTCGACATGCTGGGCTAGTTCATACATATCCCGAACGTTTACCCCCAAGAATTTCTTTTTGTATTCTACGTCAAGGCCCTTCAGCGCAAGTCTGACGAATTCGACTTCGGGGAGAGGTACTCGGCACCAATTCCTGGCTAATTTAAATTTGGTAAGATAATCCATTGGTGACTCGTCGGACGTTTGAGCATCCTTGCTACGAGGATACTGACATTTCCATCCCTGGCCGATAAAACTGCTCATGAAATTTCTCGACCAACTCCTCCTAGCTCTGGACAAAATTCGGTGGGAGGTTGATATACCAAGCAAATGTTGAACCGGTCAGCGAAAAGTTGAACAGTCGCAGCTTGTGAAAGTCGCTATTGATATCCTCGCATTGCGCGGTGAAACGAGCCACATGTTCCAACAAGGATAAGGATGATTCTCCAGCGAAAAGGCTAAAATCTGGGATTTTGAAACCTCTAGGGTATTCGAATTGTTCCACATAAGCTGGATACAGATGTATAAATTTAGGGAACTTCGACCCTTTCTTTATGACCGAATCGATCATCCGTTGGACCTCGGTCATATCGACGGGTGTTGCTTCCACTTTCTGGTCGGATCCGTCTGACCTACTATTTGATCCTCCTCCTTTTTCCAAGTTAATTGGTTTGAGCCGAGCAGGGATTGACTCGGACGGTACAATTGGTAATAGATTATTTCTTGGTGGCAAGTGCTAGGCAAGATCAAAAGACCTACCGTTGCTGACCTTACTAACCAGTATTTCGAGTAATTTGGATTGTGCCTCACTGGTATTGTGTATCATGTCATGAAGTTTATCGATTCCTCGACTAAACGTCTGTTCAACCGTCTGAGATTGCTCGTCAAGTTGTTTTCGAAGAAACGATCTTGTTGGTGGATCGGATCCTTCGCCACCATCCTCGTCACAATCCTCCACTATCCCTTCATTGAGAATGCAGGTGTTCCTGTTAGGGATTGCAAGACTGCGAAACTGACCGCCGAGATTAACTTCCCTTTCTCGACGAGTTGCGCTCGTGGACTCAAGTGTCACAGCGCTAATGGGATTTTGCGCCTGCGGCACACTTTGTCCTATGTTCTGAATTGGCAAATCAGCTGTTGATTTTCCCATAGCTGTTTTCTTTTTTACCAATCGCATTTCAATTAGCATGAACTTCATAGTTTAGCACTGGGTCCCACTGGGCGTGCCAAAATGTTGACCCTAAAAACTACCAAGCCTACGTTGCGCGTAGGCCGAGTAGTCTATAAGCTAACTACATCCTTCAATGAATGCGGGGCGTGCCAACTTGTCAGCCGAGCTCGACCGAGGAGTAAATTTGTTGATGTTGCGTTGGGTGCGCAGCTGACTTCTGCATCTTGCGATTGCGACCGAGGAAGGAATATGTCTCGATCACTTGGGTTCTCGAACCTGAAAACAAGGCTACTATTTTCACGATGTTCACGAATCGTCGTCGTTGGATTCGGTCACAATGATGGTATTCGTCAGAGTAAACTCACGCCGAATCGACACCAAAGTGTAATGGCACAAGTACTCAAAGCAGATATGAGTTTTAATAGTGAACGTGGTTCGGCCGTCTGAATGCCGAACTCTAAATCCTACTTGAGAGTATCCAATCATAAAATAACTCGACGTACAATGCGTCGAGCTCAATAGGCTGTAACACCTCGCTTCACCGAGAAGGCTAACGAGATGACAATCAATAAGGATTCGAAAATCCTTCTTGACCGAGACTTGGATAGGTAACGAACCGTCCTTGCCGCAGTGCCGTTGATGCCAACGGAAGATACTGTGAGATCGACTGATTCTATGACGACAGAGCTATCTATGCCGACTGAAGATATCACCGGTTGGTTTCACAGTGCTGTTAATGCCAATGGAAGATGTGTCAGCGAAAGGAGAAAATAAAAAATCTGAAGTTGTTGAGAAAGTTTGCGCAGGGCAGTTGTGTGTTGAATTGGAAGGTGTCGAACAATGCACAACCTCCTCTATTTATGCTCTCATACGATAAGAGCTAGGGGCCTAACTGCTGGTATTCTACACTTTTAAAGCTCTTCTCAATACAGAAACAAGATATCTGAATATCAAAAAATTAATTTTGGCACTAGTTGTTGCGGCTCGAAAGCCCAAACCATACTTTCAAGCTCATACAGTCATTGTCATGACTCAGTATCCTCTACGATCAATCTTATATGGTCCGTGCGCTTCTCAACGAGTGATGAAGTGGGCGTTGGAACTTGGCCAATATGGTTTAGTTTTCTGACCCCGCATAGTAATAAAGGCCTAAGCCTTGGTAAATTTCATAGTGGAATTCATGCCTAGCCTAGGCAACGCAACAGAGCGGCCCAACAACGCCCTAGAAGCAGTCGAGCACACCTTAGCTACGCCTGCTCTATCTGATGGAGACTTCTAGCATTTACATGTCGACGGAGCATCCAATTATAAGGGCTTAAGAGCAGGCATGGTCCTTGTCACCCCAGACTGCTTAATGCTCAAGTAAACGATCACTCTAGGCTTCAAAGCATCCAATACTAGTAGGCCTTCGAATGGCAAAAGACTTGGCAGTGAAAAAGCTTGCAATTCATTCCAATTCCCATTTAATCACCAGCCAAACTATTGGAGAAAACACCGCAAAACATCTGAGGATGGCGCAATACCTAGAGAGGGTACGCAAGCAGCTTGAGGCATTTCAGACTTACACTCTCACTCAAGTTCCACGGGCAGACAACGCCCACTCAGATGCGTTAGCTGGCCTAGGCTCCACCCTCGACCACCAATTCAAACGCTCTATTCTGGTGGAATATCTAGACAAGCCAAGCATAGAGGCGGAGCCAACGACCGAAGTGTCACAGGTTAGTATAACTCCCAACTGGAAAAGATTTAGCGAAGTTCTTCCAAAAGTATGGCACCAAACAGCACATGTCCACACCGAGATACCCTCAACGCAATGGGCAGGCCGAAGCATCAAACAAGAGGATCCTCGACTGCCTCAAGAAATCCCTCACTGACAAGAAGGGAAAATGGCCAGACGAACTCCCTAGAGTCTATGGGCATATCGCACCACGAAAAGATGAGCAATCGGTGAGACTCATTTCTCTTTAGCATTTGGCTCAGAAGCAATCACTCATCCCAATGTCATCAAGCCAAGTATCACTACTCTACTACTAAGCATTAAGCAGAACAGTAAGAAGATGGCCACAAGCTTAGATCTGGCAGAGGAAAAGCGCGAGCAGACCGTCATCTGCATCGCAGGCTACCAGCAACAACTCATTTCCAGCTACAATAAAAGGGCCAAGATCCAGCAGCTCCAGCCTGAAGATCTAGTCTTAAGAAAAGCCTTCATCACTGCCCGCAGAGAAGGCTCCAAAAAGATGGATCCCATCTTGGAATATCTGTACAAGATCAGCAGAGTAGGCGACAAGAGTAATTACACCCTCACCACCATGAAACGATAAAAAGATCAAAAAGCAATGAAGCACCTACAATCTGAGGAAGTACCATGTGTGACCTCCTGCTACATCAAAGCCCGAAGACTTAAGCAGCTCAACGGGCACCACCTCACAAGCCGAGGACTATCCAATTGTTATTCAGTTTCTACCTTACAATTAAGTACTCGTTCGTTTCACTTGTTTTTCAATGAGGAATTTAGAAGTAATCACAACTTGGCTCGGCTACATGCTTAAAACAACTGATCATTCCTGCACTTCAAAAGTAGATCGTGCCCTTCTTAGGGACTCATCACATGAATTGCACCTCCCGAGAGACCAACCATGCTCTTCAGTGCAAGAGGGTAAACTTATTGCTCTCTAGTGCGAGAAGGTAAACCAATTCCTAACACCCACATGAGTCAGCTCTCCAAGATGGGAGGATAAACTCTATACTCCGAATATCCAGACATGGATGAGCATGGCTGCCCTAGTATAACTAGATGCACGATGGCTTATGGCCGAATTCCTACAAGTAGCCACAATGGTCTTTTTCAAGGCTTAGCTAACTGAAGGATTTTGGGTCTCTTGGCCTAATTCGTGGGGAACCGGGCCCTAGAGATGGAGAGGGCACATTACGCAGTACGCCCTACAGACGGCTGCCCTGGAACCCTAAAGTTGCTACTAAATGCACTAAGGTAGCCTACGGTTTCCAAAAACTTCCTACGGCTTCCCTTTGAGCAGTAAAACCACGCTAGACGTATACAACCGCAAATTCTTATGAAAGGTTAAACAAGCTAGTATGCATATACGAAGGTTTATCCACTGCCGACATGCTACGTAGTTGATAAGCTTTACCTCTGCCAAGCGTAGAACAACCTACACCAAGTCCTAAAGTGTTGTAATACTTGCTACGCAACCTATAGAATTGGAGAAAGCCAAAGTTAACAGCTTAATGGTTACGCGGACTTGTCTACTTCTGTAAGTAAGGCATCCAGCTGCCAACCCTATGGCTAGCAACTTTGCAAAGTTCTACACCAACACCTATGCCTGCATACGCGGGTCTGTCTGCTTATAGAAAAGTATCACGCCTGCCACTGGTCTATAAAGTCTAAAGGTTAGGGCATGAATAAAAGAAGTGAAGATGAAGAAAAGCGAAGGAAACATGTTTATAAACAACTAGGAAAGGTTGAAGGAGTTCAAGTAAAACAAGAGCTACAACGAAAAACAAAGAAAATCTTAAAAGCTACCTAAAAGACTACACTTCAGCAGCTTAGACATCCCACGACTACTCGGTCGCCACACCTTCAGCAGCCACGACACTCTTAGCAGTGGTATCATCCAATGCTTCACCCTTGGCTACCCTAGCCTGGGCACCAACTTCTCTAACTACTTCACCAATGGAAGCCTTAAAAGTAAAAACAAGCAAGTCTTCCGGAGAAATAGAGAAGGTCTTGAAACCTTGAGCCCATCCTTCTCACCCTTCAGCTGCTCATCCTCCTCGGGCAGACCAACACAGACGCGTTATAACTCATCCACTTCCTTCTTCAGACTTTCATTAATCTTCAGTACACCTTGAAGTTCCAACACTTGAAGTTCCAACACTTGCACTTTCATACTTAACTTGGATTGCGTCACGCTTAGTCTTCAAGTCAACAATATTTGGCGAGCGATCTCAAGCTGCAAAGAAGTGGGGGTAAAAATATTAGACCCCTTAAAAGCAACGAGCTCAGAATCCAACCTCTTGATCTCCTCGGTCGAGGAATAAGCTTCAGCTGCCATTGTCTTCGCCACCTCCTTAGCAACCTTGCTATATCTACATCATAGCAAACAGAGTAGTCTTTCTATATTGGGTCATATGCTTCGCAAAGGAACTTCGGCAAACAAACATTTCTAAACACCATCAACAAACTTGGCACAAGCGTCCATGTCTTCAAGCAGATCTGGTTTTAAGAGCACACATATCTGAGTAGCCTTCCCATAAGTAGGCTTAGTGGATTGCTCACAGCTGCCCACACGAGCAGTCTCCTCTTCCCCAACAAGTGAATCAGTTTCAGCAGCAGAGGGAATGGGCCTTAGAGCCACTTTAGCAGCAGAGTCCACCTTTCCGAAGGAGAACCGGACTTTGCTCCCAACGAACATCTTGGCACAAAATTCGGCACTAGGGGCATGACAAGACCTCTACACTAAGCAATACTATCAACAATCGTACAAGCCATTCTTGACATGGCAGGCGCCACATGCTCAGATCTAGCAGCCTCATTTTTCTTCCCATTGGAAGAAGTCATGTCAATCACAGGACTCTCGGCAACAAGCGGACCCTCACAAGCAGTGGAGGAAGTCTTTAGTTTTCTCAACAGACATCTCTTGAGCAGGTGGGGAAGATCTCTTCTTTCCACCTTCATTCATAATAAGCTCCATGACAGCGTTCAAACGAGCCAATGCATCCGCCTCAATCCTCTTTACCTTATCTCGAGAGAGCAGCCCACCTTTATCCTGGCGAAGAGAACTAAGCAGTCAACACCATTCACGGTACTCAACAGGGGAGCTTAACCCATACTGGCTTTTGCTTCATTTTTTCTCTCAGACCAGAAGGCATGAGGCCTGCATCCCAGCATTCTAGTAGCCCATGAGGCCCGCGACCTTTTCATTTCTCTCAATCGCTAGCCTAGCCCGCGTCAGGACTAAGAGCCCAAAGGACAAGAATGATGCGATTGTCCTAGCACTACACCCCAACACCTCAATCTGCAACCCTAGCCGTGCAAGCTGCCCTTGGCACTAGCCAAGCCAAGCAGCCCAAGCAGTGGTCCTTGCCACAACACCTCCTTGGCTCATGCTGAGCCGACTTCTGGCCCCTGCCAGCCGACGTGCCGCACCACCTCGACGGCTGCCCGGCGACAGCACTATCCAAGAAGAAGACAAGGAAAATTAAATTTTTCTTACTTTGGTGCAGCGCGGAGAAGACGAAGAAAGCAATGAAAGATGGTCCTTTGCATGGGCAAAATGTAGAAGATTGCTAGAGGAAGGGGAACAAATATCCTCTAAGCTCTCTTTCTTGTAGGGTATAATAAATTGCTCTCCAAATTTGATTTAATAACCCACTTAAGGTGGACTTAAATAGACTCTGAGAGAAATTGATTTCTCTTTCCTAGAAGGATCTAATCTCCAATTAAAGAGGGAATCAACATCAAAATAGGACACAATATTATGTTTCCTCAAGCAAGAAGATCTCTACACCTGCTGCCATTTCTTGCGAGCAGCCCAACATGTGTGGGGGCATTTGTGGAGCCAAAAATAATCAAGAGGTGATACGTGGATTTTGGTAAAAAGGACAAAATTACCCTCGAGGTACATCGGGATTCCTAAGCGCGAACAGTGGACAATAATCCCTCAATCAAGTCAAAAATACCCCAAAATAGGTAACAAATTCAAAGTTATTTCATCCATCCTCATCCTATATTTTCCACATGGTAATTATTTCATAACCTTCAAAACATTCCATATAAATGGAGTTAATTGGCTAATTAATGGATTCATTCCTATTTAATCCATTAATTACCAACTAAATCACCCATTTCACACAAAAATACCCCAAAGGGCTGGCCACCTTTTCTCAAAAGAGGGATCGGCCATGCTCTATATATTGAACCCCATTTTCTCTAAAAACCTAGGTCCACTCTTGCAAAACTCCAAAAACTCTTTAAACACTTTTCTCTCTAAATTCTAACTTTGGCATCGGAGGTTCTTCGGCCAAAGCCCCCCTCCCCATTCATCGTGGGTGTTTGAGGCTTTTGGCCTTAACCAAAGGTGTTAATTGTTTTGTAGGTGCAATTTTGTCCAAGATCAAAGAGGAAGAAATTTGCATCCACACTCACCATTCGATTGGGTGATTCCAACTACTCTAAATGGGCATTCCAATTTCAGTCAGCATTAAAAGGTTGCAAGTCATTCGATTGGGTGCTGACTTTCTTGACAAGTATTTGTCAAGGTTGAAATCTATTCGAGATCAACTCATTACAGTAGGGGAATTTATTTTTGAGAATGGTATGATCATTGCTGCATTGGCTGGCCTACCAAGGGAGTACTCCATTATTCGAACAGTCATTTTGGCTAAGGAATCCTATATATCTCTGAAAGAATTTCAGGCTCAATGGTTAAACACTGAAAGGGAAATTGGGGGCATGGAAAACACTCTGTCTCATTCAATGGCAGCTATGTTTATGCAAGGAGGTTATTCTTCACAAAACTCTGGAGTCGGTTCTTCTTCAAGTTCTAAAACTCATAATGGCTTGTCATCTGCCACTGTTGGTACAATCACACTAGGATCATTTTATCCTACTCCTGTTCCCTTACCAATGCATTCTCATACTTCTAGCATTCCACCTATGCCTTAACAATTTTCCCTCCATCCCCTGTGCCTCAACAATTTCCATCTCCATCAACTATGAATTATGGTAATGGTTTTGGAGTCACTGGAAGTGCTTCAAACAATTTTACTCCAGGGCCTAGGTCTTCTAATAATTCCAGGAATTCTTTTGGAGGGCAACAAAGAGGGGGCTTTAAGCCATTTTACAACAAAGTGCGAGGTTATAGTCCCAACTTTAGACAAGGATGGCAATCTTGGAATGGCAATACAGATCACAGATTCACTATACAGCCTGAGTGTCAGATATGTCAACGTCGAGTTCATATAGCTCCTAACTATTTCTACAGAAGTCCAAATGCTATGCCCAATTTGGTTGAGTGTCAAATTTGTGGCAAATGTGGTCACATCGCTCTTGAATGCTAACATCGAGGCAATTTTGCATATCAAGGAGCTCCTCCACCATCATCTCTTTACGCACCACTGGACTTTGCTTAAATAGTTGACACTGGTGCTACTCACCATATGACATCTAACATCAACACTCTCAATCATGCTACTCCATTCGAAGGATCTAATCGAATCAAAGTTGGAAATGGTCAAGGTTTACCTTTGCATGTATGGGTTCTACAACTCTTAACACTCATTCACATTCTTTGAAATTGCGTAAAGTTCTTCATGTGCCTCATATTGCTGAAGATCTTCTCTCTGCGAAACAAATTATGCAAAGATAACAAATGTTGGTTTGTCTATGATGTCATTTGGTTTTTTTGTGCATGACAAGGTAACAAAGGAGATCCTTTACAAAGAAAAAAGTAGGCTCGATGAGTTGTTTCAGATTCCTGTGTTCAAACCATTGTCTTTTTTAATTCTGTTTTCAGCTTCTGCACATCTTGGACAGCAAATAAAGTCATCTCTTTGGCGTCAACAATTGAGGCATCCTACAAATGAAGTAATGTCATCCATGTTGCGTAAGTCTAAGATTTCTCATGTGTTAGATGATACATTTCGAATGTGTACAGATTGTATTCATGGAAAAATGACATGATTACCTTTTTCTCAGCAATCCAATAGGTGTTTGTTTCCTTTTGAAAATATCCATTCCGATGTTTGGGGTCCTTTTCCTATTAAATCTATTGAAGGTCATAGATATTATGTAACATTTGTCGATGATTGTACAAAATTTGTGTGGATTTTCCCACTTTGCAACAAATCAGATGTGTTCAGTATTTTTGTGAAGTTTCATGCTTATGTGGCAGTCCAATTTGGTTCCAATATTAAAACTCTTCAATCGGATGGAGGTGGTGAGTTTATGAGCAAAAAATTTCAGAACTTTCTTGCACTAAATGGTATGGTACATAGGATCTCTTGTCCTCATACACCTCAACAAAATGGATTTGGTGAGAGAAGACACCGACACATAATAAAGACTGCCATTACTTTGTTAAATGCTGCATGATTATCTCAAGAGTTCTGGTTTTATGATTGTGCTCATGTAGTCTATTTAATTAATAGAATGTCATCTCCTTCACTTCAAATAAACTCTCCTTATTTTCTGCTGCATAAAAACATCTAGAATTGGTTCATTTGAGAAATTTTGGATCAGCTGTGTACCTCTACCTCAGACCATATACTCAGAACAATTTACAACCGAGATCTACATTATGTATCTTTCTGGGATATGCTGTTGGTTATAAAGGCATTCTCTGTTATAATTTGTAGTCAAAGAACTTGATACTTTTGAGACATGTGGTCCATGATGAAACAATGTTCCTTACTAGACTACCTTCTTCATCCTTATCTAAGACATTAGTGCAGTCTCTATCACAAGGTTACTCATTAGTTATTGTTCCAATTCCCATATTTGGTAAATCTGCAGCTTCTACAAATTCAGTGCCTCTATCTACTAATATTGAATCTCTACAGTCTGTTTCATAAGAGATGTCAACAAATTCCAGCTTACCTTATGGTTTTGAACAATCACAAGAATCTGAAACATCCACTTTAACTCATTCTCAGGATCCTTCTCCTTTGTTACATGTCCTCAACTCATCTCAGCTCCAAGTACTTCTTCCTCCTCCACGATCATCCATTCAAACTAGACTCAAAATTGGTGCTACTACTAGCAAGGATTGATGTTGTCCCAGAACTTCAGTCTTTGCGTATTGATGACGATTTTTCCACCTTTTCTGGTTATACATTTCGGGCCGATATTGTTGACGTTGATGAGCCTAAAACTTTAAGAAGTGCTAGCTCTCATTCTCAATGGCAGAAAGCCATGTAAGAGGAGTATAATGCTTTACAGACATAAGGAACTTGGGTTTTAATTCTTCCACTTGAAAATAGGTCTATTGTTGGACGTAAATGGGTTTACAAAATTAAATGAAATGCAGATGGTACTGTAGCTATATATAAAGCTCATTTAGTGGCTCATGGCTTTACTCAAGTACACGGTGTTGATTATTTAGAAACATTCAGTCCCGTTGTGTGCCATTCTACAGTTAGACTTATCCTAGCTTTAGCTACTACTTGCAAATGGAAGCTCAGGTAGTTAGACATTAAAAATGCCTTTCTTCATGGTGATTTATATGAGGAGGTTTATATGCATCAACCACAGGGATTTGTGAATTCTCGATATCCCTCTCATGTTTGCAAACTTATCAAATGCTTAAACAAGCTCCCTGAGCATGGCATTCTAAATTCACAGAAATTCTTACTATCTTGGGATTTGTAACTTCTCAGTCTGATACTAGCCTTTTTGTGAAACATGATGGTCTTCATGTTGTCATTCTACTTTTATATGTAGATGGCATTATACTTACAGGCTCTAATTCTACTCAAATTCAAGAGGTGGTCACTAACCTTGGGACATTCTTTGATCTTAAAGACATGGGACAACTCACTTATTTTCTTGGTCTTCAAATTCAATATAAGGAGAATGGTGATTTGTGTGTCAATCAAACTAAATATGCCAAGGAGTTGCTCATTAAGGCTGGCATGGAACATTGTAAACCCTCTCCTACACCCTCAAAACCTCATACACAACTCTTCATTTCAGAAGGTACACCTTTTTCAGATCCTACTCTATATCGAAGCCTTGTTGGAGCCTTGCAGTATCTTACCTTTACTCTACCTGATATAGCTCATGCTGTCAATGTTGTTTGCCAATTTATGCATCAACCCACTGACTCTCATTATTACTTGGTTAAAAGAATACTGCGATATATCCAGGGCACATTACAATGTGGTTTAACATACAAGTCATCCATTGATCACAACATTTGAGCTTTTTCTGATTCCAACTGGGCGGCTGATATCAATACTCATAGGTCCATTACTAGATTTGTGGTTTATTTGGGATCTAATCCTATGTCATGGCAGTCTAAAAAACAGCCTTCTATTTCTAGAAGTTCAATTGAGGCAGAATACAAAGCCTTAGCTCATTGTGCAGCTGATGTTTGGTGGATTCGGTCATTACTAATGGACTTAAATGTGTTTCTGCCTTCTCCTCCCATTTTACATTGTGACAAACTTTATGCGTTAGCAGTAACTTTGAATCTTGTGTATCACTCTCGTATCAAACATCTTGATAGGGACTCGCACTTTGTGCAAGAGAAGGTTCAAAAAGGTGATTTTGTAAAAGTTTGTGCAAGAGAAGGTTCAAAAAGGTGATTTTGTAAAAGAATTAAAATTCCTCAAATTCTCAATTGAATACACCCTCCTTAGTTTCCTTGTTAATCAAGGGTGATTTTGTATAAATTCAATAAAAGTTACAATATTAATAATATATCAACAATATTATGTTAATTATAAATATGTCAATCATGTATTATGATATTAAAATGAATTTAAAATAAATAAAAATTACAAATATGCCACTACAGCTAGCACCAATTTCAAATGGCACTCCCTCATAGTTTTATATTTTGGAATAAGTCAATTCATTTCATTTCATGATTCTTTTTACATTTGGATTCAGGCACTGCGTTATTGTGTCCATTTTCTAGTTTTATTTTTTCCATCACCTACACGCCTCTTATGCTTCACATCTGGTGTGACTTCTGATTTTAATATTTGGATACAGACACTGCAATACAATGTATGTTTCTTGATTCTGTTTTTTACCTGTGGATTCAAACACGACAAAGTGGAACAAGGAAATGAACACGGAATGAAGTGTCCATTTTTTTGTTATGTTTTTACTATTTATTTGGATTCATACACTGCAATGCAATGTCCATTTCCTGATTTTGCTTTTTACCTTTGGATTCAAACATTGGAAAATGGAACATGAAACGAACACGTCAATGAAGTGTCCATTTCCTGATACGTTTTTATTATCTATTTGGATTGCGACATTCCAATGGAGTGTCCGTTTCTTTGTTCGATTCTTCACTTTTAAATTAGCAAAGACAAGACTTCACTGACAAGGAGAAAAATATATGGTGAAAGCGGGTTACCTGGTCACATCCCCGAGAGGGTTTGAATTTCCTACGGGGTTGTCCGTTGATAAGCACCGAAAAGTCAAGAGTCACCACAACTCATCACCCAATCAACCCATCTTCTATCGAGTCCATTTTAATCACCACTGCGTAAAAGAAAACCCATTTGACTCGGTCATAGGCCTCGTTCATATATAACTTTATACCAAGCTCGGTCGAACTTTCGCTTAGCTTTCCTCAACTTTATGAAATGGAATACTTCAAGAGCGATTAGAAATGTTATTCTTGATTTGGCCACCCGCAACAACTGCATTTTGGGTAGAAGAAATCACACTTGCCAGTTCACCAAAATCTTTGACAGAAGTTTATCGGAATAATTGCAGATCAAGGCTATTGTGATACGGTTTTTCTGTTTGGCTTGTTAAGCAGCAACACAACATGTGAGGAATTCAGACTTTTGGGGCTGGTCTGACCCCTTGATCTCTTCTGAGATGGCATCACATAATTTTCCTCAAGTGTTCCCAATTATTGCTTTCCCTTCTCCATCTGAATTTCCTCTTACTCCACTCTTTAAGTTGGTCCTCGCATGTATTCAATTTTATTTGCCATTTATCCAAATAATTTTCTTCACATGATTTTTGGAATTATTTTTGGCTCCATACATATATCATGTAGCAAAAATGGATCATCAACTCAGGCTTTCATAAGCTGGAGAGTGTTCCTAGTAAAAATGAGACTACTTATGGCCTGTTCGGTATCCTATTTGAAATTTTTTATCATTTCTCAAAACATTTCTTGAAAACAATTTTCTTTAAGACTCAAAAACTTGATTGGTTTGCGATTTAAAAATTTTAAATCTTACGACTTAAACTAGACAAAGAGATCTAAAAAGAAGGGGTCGCAGGGGAGGGAGAAAGAGGAGAGAGGAGGAAAGAAACTAAGAGATAATTGAAAGAAAGAGAAAGAGGGAGGATCGGACGAGATAGAGAGGAAGTAAAGTGAGAGAAAAACCGAGAGAATGAAGAGAGCGGATTGAAGGAGAGACGAAAAAGGTCAAAAAAAAGGAGAGAGAAAGAGGAAGAGAGAAAGAGAGAGAGAGAGATTTGGAGTGAGAGGGGAGGAGAGAAAAAAAAGAAATGAGTGAGTTTAAGTTTAAAAACTCTAAAAACTCATTTTTTATGTTTTAAGAGAATATACTATATTTTTTTAGTTAGTCATGAGTTCAGTTTTTTAAAATAGTCCAACCAAACAAGTTTTTAAGGCCTAATATTTGAAAATTATTTTTGAGTTTAAAAAGTTGGATTCAAATAGAGTACCAAACAGACTTATAGTTTTGTGTTCTTTCGAGCTTAGCCCGTCCTGTTCACCATCAGAAAAATGTAAAATTGTTGTTTATTGGTTCACAATTTTACAGTGAGCAAACACAAATTTTGAAGAATAAAACATTGAAAAATTGTACAACTTTGTACAGTAATTTGATCTAAATTACTGAAAATAAAACAAGAGAACTTGAGGTCCAAGGCCCCTAAACCAAACCCAACCTCATTAATTAACATAAGATTCATTTTGTTTAGACATAGTATGTCTGAGAGTAAAACAATTGATCTTGCCCACAAGGACGGAGCCACCTTATATTAATTGGGGGCGAATGCCCCCATTCACATTGGTCTAAAAAGAAAAAAGAGTACATAATATCAACTTCGATCCCCACTTTTATCTTTTCTCCTTACACATTCTTGCGCATTTCTAGTAATTGAATTAAATAAATTAAAAGAAAACAAAATAAGGGAGCTTTATATTTAGAGACAAAAAGACAAAAACATAAAAACAACTAATGCCCAACCAAAAAACATGAAAACAATGTTTTAAAATATCATCCATACCCCTAAGGCTTTAGGTTTGTTAATAGAACTCAACCCTCACAACTCTAACAAAATAAATATGTGTCATAAGCTCAACCCATCTTAGACTATTTCTGCAGAATCAGTTTTGAAATTATATGTAGAATCAGTTTGTATCATTTCTTACTAGAATCAATTCACCTCGTCCTCGACCATCTTTGTAGAATCAGTTCAACTAGTCCTCGACCATTTTTTCAAAATCAGTTCAATCAATCCTCGAGTATATTTGCATAATCAGTTCAACCAGTCATCGACCATTTTTGCAAAATCAGTTCAACCCATCCTCGACTATTTTTACAGAATTAGTTCAAATCATCCTAGACCATTTTTACAGAATCAATTCAACCCGTCCTCGACCATTTTTACAAAATTAGTTCTCGATCATTTTGCAGAATCAGTTAAACCCGTCTTCAACCATTTTTGCAGAATCCATTCATCCCGTCCTCAGCCATTTTTACAGAATCAGTTCATCTTGTTTTCGACCATTTTTACAAAATCAATTCAACCATCCTGACCATTTTGCAAAATCAGTTCAACCTGTTCTTGACCATTTTTCCAGAATTAGTTCATTCCATCCTCGACCATTTATACATAATTAGTTCAACTTATCCTCGACCGTTTATGCAGAATTAGTTCAACTCGTCTTCGACCATTTATGCAGAATTAGTTCAACTCGTCCTCATCCATTTTGCAGAATAAGTTCAACTCGTCCTTGACCATTTTTGCAAAATCAGTTCAACCTGTCCTCAGCCATTCTTGCAGAATCAGTTCTCGACCATTTTGCAAAATTAATTCAACCCGTCTTCGACCATTTTTTTAGAATGAGTTTATCCTGTCTTTGACCATTTTTGCAGAATCAATTTATCTTGTCTTTGACCCGTCCTCGACCATTTTTGCAAAATCAGTTTTAAATACATGTATAATCAGTTTTGTATACTTTTTAGTAGAACCAATTCATACATACAGTCCAACCCCTTTCTTGACCATTTTGTATAGTTTTTAGAATAATCAATTTTCAATATGTACAACATCAACAAAATACAAACACATCAATAGCCTAATCTAACCTCGACCACTTATGCAGAGTCGGTTTCAAAAACATGTAGAATTAGTTTTTAGTAGAATCGGTTTGTATAGTTTTTAGCAAAATGAAATTTCAACTTGGAAAAGATATTTAAGTCTTCATTCCCAACTCTTTCTGCAAGTGAACTGACCTTATTTACCATAAACACTCCATCATATAGTATTTCCATAATGAGAGGGAAAAGGTCGTTGGAAAACTCCCCACCTTAAGTCTTGACGGACTAAAGTGATTTTCTTATTGGTAAATGTGTGCTTGAAATTCCCTTGAGTATAGGGGTGGACATGATTTGGTTTGGTACAATTCGAGGTGAAACTGAAACTGAAATCGAATTTTTTGTGGTTCAATTTGGTGCGGTTTTGAAGTTTGAGCCAATAAGGAACCAAACCATTTGGTTGCAGTTCGTTTGGTTTCAAAGCATTTGCTAACTAAATACATTATGTCATCAATACTACACAATTGAAAAAGAAATTCATGACCACACTACTAAAAACTCAAGTTGAAATAAAGATTAACGTTGTTATATATCAACTTCACCTATGAAATAAGTATACAATTGACAAATTAGATAGCCTAGAGAGAACAATTGCCGAGTGAAGTAACATTTTATATATAGATACACACAACATATTAGTCAAGCAGATGTCAAGGCAGCTAGTTTCATACCATGGAAGCTTCAGATCATGTTCCAACTGAAACACGAGCTTTTTTTTAATCATGGACATGGTCTTAGATGAGGGTTGATCCCCTTCCCTAGTGGGAACCTTTTTAGAAATCTACCCATGAAATTCTTGGTCTTGGGCATCTTTTTCCCTAGCAGTACTACTTTTTCCACTAATATCCTTGTGAACATGATTAGTACTCTTGCAGCACTCCATAGACTCGACCATGTCGTTTTGAAGGGGCGACCCGGAACAATCTTGAGATCTGTAGCCTTCATGAGAACATTGTGAAGGCTCATCTTTCACAGCCCTTCCCATATTTATAAATTTTGAACCCGTTCATCATCTGCTTCTCTTCTAGTACCACTGAACTATTTATCCATTTATTTACATCTAAACAAACGCATGAACGTGATGATATCAGTAAAACAAATTAAGGACATATATAATTTATAAAAAAACGTAATTGGAAAATAATTGTGTGTGTATATATATATATAAGTGTATGTATATATATATGTATGTATGTATCATATGTTGTTCAATATATACCTTGTGCTTCTGCAGTTTGATGATCAATCTTTTGACTTTTTTAGGCGTTGCATCAATGTCAGGAGAGGGTTTAAAGGGTTAATGTTTACAACTCAACACCTAATTAAAACCAATTACCAAATCGCACTTAGTAAACACACGGACTTGCCAATTAACAACTCCACGAACACACAATTCACATATAAAAACCTCACCGGATGCGACTACAACTCAACTTCGCAATCAGGGCCTTCTTCAGAAACGTCGTCGTCGTAAGCAGAAGCCTACTGAAGCTTGGGCTTATGCAACTGTGTCTGCTGCTATTAAGTCTAGTAGTACACCAGAGCACCACTTGTACTGCTACTCCGGTTAAGAGCATCAGTGGCAGTAACAATCTGGTTTCGCGGAGCTTGGAGCCGATTGCAGGGGAGGTATAAGACCATCTCCAACCGAAGGGTCCAGAGGGCCAAAGGGCCGAAAATAGCCCGAAAACCGTCTCCAACCGAGGGCTAGGCCAGAGGGCTCGTGAAATCTGAGAGGGCCCCATGGAATCTAAAAGGACAAAGGGATGGAGGGCTGGAAAGAAAAAACATTAATCATGTCGATTATAACCGACAAGAATACATTTATATTAACAGGAATGCTTAAAAAGAAATTTGAATCCAACGGCTAGCTAGCGCTAGTTACCGTTGGATTCAAATTTTTTTTATTTTGTTTTTTTAGGTTTTTTGGGCCTTTTTTTTTTTTACACGTCCTGACCCCGATATTCTCTTAATACCCGAATAGGCAAGTGTTGGCCGACACCCGAGGATGACGAAAGCCATTTATTGAATGCAAGAGTAATGATGAGGAGAAAATGAACATTGTTGATGCACAAAATCGGTGAGGACTTTGGTACAACAGAAAGTGTTAAGTTTGTGACCTTTGTTAGATTGCTCCGGTCACTAGTGTGGATAAGTATGTAAATGGATAGGGACGGGGAAGCAAACACAAGATGTACGTGGTTCACCCAGATTGGCTACATCCACGAAGTAGAGGAGTTCTCATTAATTGTGAAGGGTTTATACAAGTACATAGGTTCAAGCTCTCCTTTAGTGAGTACTAGTGAATGATTTAGTACAAATGACATTAGGAAATATTGTGGGAGAATGATCTCCTTTTATAGAAGAGTTTCTAACTTTGTTTTGACATTGACACGTGTCGTGTTGTGATTGGCTTCTGATGTTGACACGTGTCGCGCTGTGATTAGCTTCTGATGTCGACACATGTCACACTGTGATTGGCCTCCTGGTTGGATGGAAACTTTTCTGGGTCCTTGACTGTATAACGTTGACCAGTGCTTAGTAGTTTCGGGATTGGTCAAGTATGGTAAAAACAGTGCTCCTCTAAGTTCTTGAGTGAGGGAAGCTCCTCGGTTGGGGACTTGCAAGATCCAAGCTGCTAAGTAATCACGAAACTTCTAAGTACCAAAGTGTGGTATCATTTTCACTTGCCTTATATGTTTCATAGGTAGATGTGGCGTCTTCACTTAAAGTACTTTTCCTCCATCCTGGCGTGGTATCCTTAACCGGTGGAGATGCAGACCATGTATCAATTTCACTTGAAGCTTACTTTTAGTTTCAGGCTTGGTCAAGCGCGATACAAACCATGTAGTAGGAGTCCCCCAAGTCGCCGAGCTAGGAGATCCGCCGAAAGAGGTGACAAACAAGGTAAGTAATCAGAGCTCTTAGCAATTAGTCCCATATCAGAAGTTTGATTTCGAGTTCCGGTTGATTGTTCTCATTCTCCCTATCTTGCAGGTAGTAGGAAGGATAAAAAGAAGAAAAAGGAGAAGAGATGATATGAGATACTTTTGCTTTTGAAGAAGTAACTTTCCACAGGCTTATTCTTGAATTGGGCTGGAGGGTTTTCTGGTTTCCTCCAGAGTATAAGGTTGACTTAAGAATTTGAGGGTCAAAACAAGTCCATCAAATCAAGAGTGCGTTCGACCTTGATGATATAGGATACTTTTGATGTTGACAAAGTAATAGATGAATTGGCATGTGTTCTGTTGCGTTTGTCTCCACATGCTTCCTTTTATCTTTCTCACTTGCTTTATCTGTTCCTCAGGCAGATGTGGTATCTTTTCTGGAAGCAGTAGAGGTTGAAAATGAGTACTCGAGAGCAATGTCAGGTAAGTAATCAGGCAAGGAGTTCCAGGTAGTCAGTTCTTGACTAGAAGCTTGATTCCAAGTGCTGACTGATTGCTTTCTTTCTCCTTGTCTTGCAGGTAAGAACAAGGCCAAAGGAAAAGACAAGGAAAAAGCATGATATGGGATACTCTTGCTTTTAACCCTGATGATATGAGATACTTTTGCTCTAGTGTGGCTTGTTTGCAGAGGTATTATCAGGAGGAAAAGAAGTTGAGTATTTCGAGAGACTTTGCTGAGAGTGCCCTCTAGGATGTGAAGAAAAGTTGAGCATTATTTTTTACTTACAAGTGTACCTGGCTGTGGAGGATGAGGGTCAACATATATAGGAATTGTCCTAACAGCGAATGGTAACGCTGTTCCTTTACCCTTCTCAGTCATAGCAATGTAGTGGGAGCTGCAAGCTTCACGTGTTTTAACTTTGTCAGAGCACTTTGAAAAAGTGGTATGTGGTATCTGGAAAGCTGATGTTGCATGTGAAGATTGCAGACAAATTTTATCCGAGGAAATCTGGCTCTTGAAGTTCGGACAGTGGTGCCTCTTCGGTTTTCGAACAAGCAATCCTGTTGGGGATCTGGTTCTCGAGATTCGAAGAGCGTTGCCTCTTCAATTTTTGAAGTAGCAATCCTATTAGGGATCTGGTTCTCAAGATTTAGAGAGCGGTGCCTCTTGGATTTTTGAGAAAGCGATCCTGGTAAGAGTCTGGCTCTAGAGATTCGGATAGTGGTGCCTCTTCGATTTTTTAGAAAGTAATCCTGGTGGGAGTCTGGCTCTCGAGATTCGGATAGTGATGCCTTTTTAATTTTTGAGAAAGCAATCCTGGTGAGAGTTTGACTTTCAAGATTCGGGGAGCGGTGCCTCTTCGATTTTTGAGAAAGTAATCCTGTTGGTAGTGTTTTCTCGATGTGAGTAAAGGTTTGGCATTTTTTCCAGTCTGCCTTGCCATAGAGCACGGAGGTTAACACACATAGGGACTTTCCAGTTATCAAGCAGTGGTGCTGTTTCTTTACCATCCTGAGTAATGGTAGGGTAGCTGGACCTTCAAAATTTATGTCTCTAAACTTTCTCAAAGATCTTTGGCAAATATTTCTGTGGTACCCGAGGAGCTGATGTTGCGTGCGGGGATTGTCAACATATTTTACTCATGAAAATCTCCTTCTCGAAATCCGGAGAGTGGTGCCTCTTCAATTTTTGAGCAAAAGGCCCTGCTGCCATTTCTTTTATAGGGGCACCAATTATGTGCAAGAAGTACGTTCAGAGAGTTATTGCTTGTTGGAATTTTCCCCTTATTTTCGTACTTCAAAGATTTATTGGACCTCATTTCTCCTTCATTATTTCTGAAAATGTCTGGCCCATCCGACTGTCATTTTGACTTGAACTTTGGTGAAGAGGCAGCCATGCCTCCTGAAGACAACATATAGTGCCCATCCTTCTTATCCCCTACTAGTATTCTTACCATTGGGGACTCTGTGATGAAGAATGATATGACCGCTGCAGTGGTGGCCATGAACCTTCTCACTACCAAAGATAACAAACTACTTTCCAAACGGTTTGATGAGTTGCCTGTTAAGGATTCTCCCGCCAAGTTGAATCATTGGCGATTGAAGTGATAAGTCTCAAATAGGAGATTAGAGGGCTTAAGCATGAGAATAAAGAGTTGCATAGGCTCGCACATGACTATGCTACAAACATGAAGAGGAAGCTTGACCAAATGCAAGAATCTGATGGTCGGATTTTACTAGATCATCAGAGGTTTATGGGTTTGTTCCAAAGGCATTTATTGCTTTTGTCTTCTGGGTCTATACCGCGTAATGAAGCTCTAAATGATCAGCCTCCGATGCCTCCTCCTTCTGGGGTTCTCTCTAGTACTGAGGCTCCGAATGATCACCCTTCGGAGCTTTTTCTTTCTGGGGCTCTATCGACTGCTGAGACTTTTCCTAACCAACCTTTGTGAAGGCTCCCTCTTATTTGTTTATTTTGATTAATGTATATGTACATATTTGTAACTTGTCAGATATATCAATAAATAAGCTTTGCTTCCTTTCAACATATTGTGTTAAATACACCAAAGCCTTCTTCACTAAGTTCTTTGAATTTTTTCTTTTGTTAAAGCTTGTATGTTGAAGTTTTGTGAGTGAAGCATGTATGTTGAGGTAGTTCTCCCTTGATCAAGAGTGTGTGAAGATTTTGTAGGTGAAGCTTTTGTGGGTGAAGCTTTTGTAGTTGAAGCTTTTATGGGTGAAACTTTTGTGGTGGGTGAAGCTTTTGTGGGTGAAGCT
Organism: Malus asiatica; assembly: GCA_033882615.1. Taxonomy (NCBI): domain Eukaryota; kingdom Viridiplantae; phylum Streptophyta; class Magnoliopsida; order Rosales; family Rosaceae; genus Malus; species Malus asiatica. The sequence continues at coordinate 43,056,236 of CM066503.1, read as the reverse complement.
TTTGTAGATGAAGCTTTGTAGGTGAAGCTTTGGAGTTGAAGCTTTGTAGGTGAAGCTTTTGTGTTGAAGCTTTGTAGGTGAAGCTTTGGTGTTGAAGCGTTGTAGGTGAAGCTTTGGAGTTGAAGTTTTGCAGGTGAAGCTTTGGAGTTGAAGCTTTTGTATGTGAAGCTTTGGAGTTAAAGCTTTAGTTGGGTACCATGAATTGATTTTGCTTCACACTATCTTGATCAAGATAGTGTGAAGCTTTTGAGAATTTGTAGTTCATCCATTTGTTGAAGCATTTGTTGGTGAAGCTTTTATGGTGAAGCTTTGTAGGTAAAGCTCTGTTGGGTACCATGAATTGATTTTGCTTTTTATTTTTTTATCTTTTTTTTTGGGAAACTAGAAATTTGAAAATGTGGGAGAGACAACATATACAAATTTTGCTTCCATACTGTTGAGCAAGAGATTGTGATGCAAGCCACACCTTGTAGTAGCCGAAGGTTTGGATGAACCATATAAATTGAATTTGCTTCGAACATTCTTGATTAAGAGTGTGTGAAGCTTTCTACGAGTTAAAGTTGCCCTTCATTGATGAAGCTTTTCTTAGCACCATAAATTGGTTTTGCTTCACACTGTCTTGATCAAGAATGTGTGAAGCTTTTGAGAATTGTGGTTGAACTCTTTTGATGAAGCTCTTGTTGGCACCATAAATTGGTTTTGCTTCACACTGTCTTGATCAAGAGTGTGTGAAGCTTTTGAGAATTGTGGTTGAACTATTTTGATGAAGCTCTTGTTGGCACCATAAATTGGTTTTGCTTCACACTGTCTTGATCAAGAGTGTGTGAAGATTTTGAGAATTGTGGGTGAACTCCTTTGATGAAGCTCTTGTTGGCACCATAAATTGGTTTTGCTTCACACTGTCTTGATAAAGAGTGTGTGAAGGTTTTGAGAATTGTGGTTGTCCTCCATTGATGAAGCTCTTGTTGGCACCATCAATTGGTTTTGCTTCACAATGTCTTGATCGAGAGTGTGTGAAGATTTTGAGGATTGTGGTTGAACTCCTTTGATGAAGCTCCTGGTTGCATCATAAATTGGTTTTGCTTCACACTGTCTTGATTAAGAGTGTGTGAAGCTTTTGAGAATTGTGGTTGAACTCCTTTGATGAAGCTCTTGTTGGCACCATAAATTTGTTTTGCTTCACATTGTCTTGATAAAGAGTATGTGAAGCTTTGTACGAGTTATAGTGTTTGTATTGTTACAGAGGAGAAATGTCTGAAATCGATGCAAGAGGGCTGAATAGCTTGATCTTTGTATGCCATGTACTGAAGTTGTTGTTGGATTGCAATAAGACTTTGTTGGTGACTATAACTCCTGTTGGGCATAAGTGCTCCCCTAGTTGATTTGTCAAACTTGAGGGTTTTTGATTATTTGTGAATGCTAAGAGTTCACATGTACAAGTTGTACCACTCGTCTTCTGGTAAGTGGAATGAATGGTAAGTTGCTTTCATCACTTGGTTGGTGGTACGAAGGTGAGTTCCTTCATCACCTTTCATCACCTGGTTGGTGGCACGAAGATGAGTTCCTTCTTCACCTGGTTGGTGGCATGAATGGCAAGTTGCCAAATGATATTAGAGTACAGGTTGTACATTTCATCACCTGGTTGGTGGAATGAAGATGAGTTCCTTCTTCACCTGATTGGTGGCATGAGTGGCAAGTTGCCAAATAATATAAGAGTACAGGTTGTACATTTCATCACCTAGTTGGTGGCATGAAGGAGAGTACAGGTTGTACATTTCATCACCTGGTTGGTGGCATGAAGAAGGGTATGGGTTGTACATTTCATCACCTGGTTGGTGGAATGAAGATGAGTTCCTTCTTCACCTAATTGGTGGCATGAGTTTCAAGTTGTCAAATGATATTAGAGTATGGGTTGTACATTTCATCACCTAGTTGGTGGCATGAAAAAGAGTACGGGTTGTACATTTCATCACCTGGTTGGTGGCATGAAGATGAGTTCCTTCTTCACATTTTATCACCTGGTTGGTGAGAATAAAGGAAAGGTGTCGAGGCACATTGTAGCAAGTGTTGAATGACACAAAGTATGTTGAACCTTTTCGAAGCACAGTTGGCTTATGTATGAATGTGTTGGAATGTATGATTGAACGAATATACTATGCAGCTGTTCGTTTATTTGTAAGTCTTCTTGACATATACTTAGACTTTTTTTCACGTTGGAAGCCTTCATGTTGAACTTTGAAACCGAGTGTTTCATTGCTAGGAATGTAAGAGGATTAGGACCGAGTTGTCTAAATCACCTCTTTATTGAATTCATGCCAAATAGTCTTCATTACATAGGATGCTGAACGGCTGAAGCTTAACACTTGTACAATGTGAGCTTACTTGTAATAGTACTTCAAGTGATCAGCGTTCCATGGATGGCCAAGGGTCTTGCTATCGGAGCTTCTAAGCTTATAGGAGCCAGGGCGACTGATGCCAACAACTTCAAACGGTCCATCCTAGTTTGAACTAAGTGTTCCTTCACTCGGGACTCTGTTGCAGAGTAATCTTTTCTTCAATACCCATTACCCCACTTTGAAATAACGAGGTTTAACCCTTGAGTCATAATAGTTGGAGATGCGCTGCTTGTAGGCGACATTCCTTAAGTGAGCCTGGTTTTTGTGTTCCTCGACTAGATCTAAGTTGAGGGTAAATTGTATGTCATTTTCGCTTTGCACGTAGTTCTGGACTTGGAACGTTGCTTGCTCAAGCTCAACTAGGACAACTGCCTCTGTACCAAAGGCAAGTGAGAATGGGGTTTCTCTTGTTGATGTCCAATACGAAGTACGCTATGACCAAAGAACTTAGGGTACAAATTCTAGCCAACAACCTTTAACCTTGTCCAAGCTGGTTTTCAAAGTTCGCTTGATTATTTTGTTGATGGCTTCAACTTGTCCATTAGGCTGGGATGAGCTGGGGAAGCAAAACATAAGTTGATGTTGAACTTAGAGTAGAACATCATGAACTTATTGTTGTCTAACTGTCGCCCGTTGTCAGTGACTATCGCATTGTGAATGCCGAATCTGCAAAGGATGTTCATCCATACGAAGTCTTCTATTTTTGCCTCAATAATGGTTGCCAAAGGTTATACTTCAGCCCACTTTGTGAAGTAGTCAACTTCAACGATTACATAGCGGACCTTGCCCTTCACTGCAGGCATTGGGCCAATCAAATCAAGTCCCTATTGGGCGAAGGGCCAAAGGCTGATCATAGGAGTGAGCGACTCGGGAAGGGAGTGAGGAATAGTTGCCTAGCGTTGACACTTATCACATGAGCGAGATATTCTGATGGCATCTTGGCAGAGTGTTGGGCAATAATATCCTTGGCGAAAAGCCTTGTGTGCTAAGGATCGAGATCTAGCATGATCTCCACAGACTCCTTCATGTATTTCCCGAATGACAATTTCTGCGTCTGCGGGCGTAAGGCATCTTAGGTATGGTAGGTTAAAACCCCGCTTGTAGAGTTGGTCATTAATGATTAAGTAATGGGTAGCCTTGTATTGAATCTGCTTAGCTTGGACTTTATCATTTGGAAGGGTGCCATGAGCAAGGAGTCTATAAATCGGGGTAATCCAACTATCCCTCTGTTGTAAGTTGCACACTTCCACGGCCATGGTGCTTGGTGCTACTAACAATTCGACTTGAATTTTTCTCCCAATTTTGTCTTCCACTGCTAAGGCGAAGCAAGCCAAAACTTTTGCATGACTGTTTGCTGCTCGAGGAATTTGGGTGATCTAGTAGTGGAAGTGCTTGAGCAACAATTGTGTTTATGCCAGATATGTTGCCATGGAGCTATCCTTAGAGTCAAAATTGTTGGTGACCTACTTAACCACCAATTGGGAGTCACTAAAGATATTAATATGTTTAACCCCAATGTGTTTGGCCAAACGTAAGCCTGCTAGAAAGGCTTCATATTCGGCCTCATTATTCGATGCCTTGAATATGAAACGAAGAACATACTCCATTGCCACTTTGTCAGGGGTTATAAAGACTAGTCCTACTCCATAACCCTATTGGTTAGATGAGCCATCAACATATAAACTCCATGTTGGGGCTGTTGGTTATATTTTTTGAGCTTCCGAGGGTAATGAAACCACTTCTTTAGGCGTAGAAACAATGTCAACAGGATATGTGAAGTCGGCGATGAAGTCTGCCACTGCTTGGCCCTTCTCAGCTGGCTTTGGCTGGTAGTGCTGGAAATGTGCCCTAAAACCAATCGTATGATGATACTTTACAGACATTTCACATGTTAAACTAATATAGTTTAATTTAAAGGGCAAAGATTATTGTTTGAAGCCATCCCATATAAATGTTATACGCTTAAACGATAAGTCCAAGGCATATGTAATTGGGAGAATGCGATCTAAGAAAGTTAGATTCTTTAGACCATTCTTTTTCGTATATATATCCTAAATGTTCCTAATCATAGGATTACCAATTGGGCATTAATAGTGCATTAAGATCAGTACGTGCTATATCTTCTCTTAGGCAGAGTGACTGGTCTCGAGTCATTGGTGTGACTGACACCAAGACAAGCATGTAGGTGCTCAATAGAGAATGAGTCCACTGAGCACGATCAACAAGGAGTTCGCATATTCATGTCACATGAGAACTCATGGTTGGGATAATGCAAAGTAGTCCTTTGACCTGAGGCATCATAGTTGTCTTGTGATTAGATCCTTGATCTTTGACTATGTCAAATTCACTCCATCAGACAGTGTCCACGACATAGTTCGGGTTAAGCCACTTAGCCATGGAGGCAAGTGAATGCGCAACAAGGGATCTCTAACCTTCAAACTGTTTGAGGGAGAATACTCTATGATATGATTAAGAATCTCTGGCCAGAGTATGAATGAGATTTAGGAGTATTGTATTAGAGAAAGACCGTATTGCATTGGATAGTAGACATGAATAAACTATCAAACCAAACAATGTGGTTAAGAGTATTGTATTAGAGAAAGACCGTATTGCATTGTAATCCTAAACTGAATAGGTTCTCCACCTCTTCTGATTAGCTTGGGTAACCATGACATACTGCTAGGTGTCACTCATGGTTTGTGGAAGCCCTAAACATGTATAATCACTAAAGGGAGAATTGAAAGTAAGTTTCAATTCACAATCGATTTGAAAGAGTTCTAATCGCCCACTGCCTCGCTAAAAGGAACCTAATGGATCGTACACCGTGTAAGGTAGAGATTGAAGAAACAACGGAGATGAGTAAGGATAATTAAATAGTTTAATTATTTATGACAAGGATTAATTAATATGATGATTAATCAAACGAATAAGTTTGTTTTAGACCTCGGGTTAGTTTTGGGCCTTAAGGCCCAATGGCCTTCAAATGTCAAACCCATTAACTTAAGAGGGCCCAAACAACCGAAAAGCTATAAGATGGCCCGCCATATGTTGAAAGAAAGGCATTTTGTTCTCTAGGTCACTTAATTGAAGGGACTATATAAAGAACTCAAGAAGAGATTTTGTGCAAAACATGTTTATTTGAGCAACATCTATGGCATGCAATTAACAATTAAAGGCGGAATCATGCTTGTATGCACTCAAAAACAAAACATTACCCATGAAATTCAAAGCCTAGTAGAAAGGTGAACCAAGAACATAGTGAGTTGAGATATTTTATACCTTTGTTGATTCCTCTTTGCATAAGCAAAGGCCAATCACCCAAGGAGAGGGCCTTCATTCATTGCTTCTTAGTTCCATCAATTTCTTGGAGGGGGATGGTAGAAAGGATTCTCCAAGTTCCCAAAATTGAGAACCTCTAATTTTTCCACACCAAGGAGGGACATGAAGAAGAGATGAGTGACCATGGAGGAGGAAATATTGCTTGCTAACCTCCTCCAAGGGGCCGGCCTCCTACAGAGAAAGGGAGAGACATGTTCTCTCCAATTTTCTCCAAAAGAAACCGTAAGGATGAAATGTCTATAAAGTTGCCTTTATACAACCTCACAATGGAGTGGCAAACTTGCAATTAAGCCAAGTTCACTACCCCTCTCTATATGGCCGGCCATTAAGGGTTCCTTGGGCTTTCATGCCCTTTGTGTTTTCAAGTTGTCATACAACTTGAGTTAATGGGATTGACATTCAAATCCCATTGGGCCTTGCGGCCCAAAACTAACCCGAGGTCTTTAATGAACTTTATTCGTTTGATTAATTAACATATTAATTAATCCTTGCCATAAATAATTAAACCATTTAATTATCCTTACTCATCTCCGTTGTTTCTTCAATCTCTACCTTACATGGTGTACGATCCATTAGGTTCTTTTTATCGAGGCAGTGGGAGATTATAACTCTTTCAAATCGATTGTGAATTGAAACTTACTTTCAATTCTCCCTTTAGTGATTATACACGTTTAGGGCTTCCACAAACCATGAGTGACACCTAGCAGTATGTCATGGTTATCCAAGCTAATCAGAAGAGGTGGAGAACCTATTCAGTTTAGGATTACAATGCAATACGGTCTTTCTCTAATACAATACTCTTGACCACATTGTTTGGTTTGATAGTTTAATCATGTCTACTATCTAATGTGATTCATTTACGTATATGATTACCTTGAATGTGATTTGGAACAACTTCTTAAATCTTATTCATACTATGGCCAGAGATTCTTAATCATATCATAGAATATTCTTCCTCAAACAGTTTGAAGGTTAGAGATCCCTTGTTGTGCATTCACTTGCCTCCATGGTTAAGTGGCTTAACCCTAAGTATGCCGTGGACACCCTCTGACAGAGTGACTTTGACATAGTCAAAGATCAAGGACCTAACCACAAGACAACTATGATGCCTCAGGTCAAAGGACTACTTTGCATTATCCCAACCATGAGTTCTCATGTGACATGAGTATAAGAACTCCTCGTTGATCGTGTTCAATGGACTCATTCTCTATTGAGCACCTACATGCTTGTCTTAGTGTCAATCACACCAATGACTCGAGACCAGTCACTCTTCCTGAGAAAAGACATAGTACGTACTGATCCTAACGGACTGTCAATGCCCAATTGGTAATCCTATGATCAGAAACGTTTAGGATATGTATAAGAAAGAGAATGGTCTCATAAATCTAACTTCTTTAAATTACATTCTCCTAATTACATATTCATTGTACTTATCGTTTAAGCATATAACATTTATATGAGACGGCTTAAAACAATAATCTTTGCCCTTGATATTAAACTAGATTAGTTTAACATGTGAAATGTCCGTAAAGTATCATCATATGATTGGTTTTAGGGCACATTTCCAACAATCTCCCGCTTGCACTAGAGCCAACCAGCTTGGTCATCAATGATGATACCTCTTCTGTAGTCATTTCACAAATGGCTCAGTAGTAGGCCTAGACAATGGATATCTATATGTTATCCATAGAACCAACCTTGAGAACGACGTCACCATTATACATGATTCTTAATCATGTGGTTTGGTCTCTCATTTGAGTTCGAATCATGATGAGACCTTGATTCCCTGGCGTGAGCTATCGCCCCATTAGTGTCGTAGTGTCAATACACTAGAGACACTTTCTGGTTGGAACCAAATAGAGAGTTCATGAATGAACTTTCTCATCCAAACAACATTGTTGTAAGCTTCTATATGGCAATATATTTTGCATTCACAATGGAACACACTAAAGTCATTACTTTTAATGTTTCCATCCAAATATCTCTTTAGTCATAATAAAGAGATATCTGATTATCTCTTCATTCATAATGAAGAAACATCCAATGATGGATTAGATTCATAATCTAATATATTTACGCTTCCATTACGTTACTCTAATTCTTCCTCCTTTTTGAGGAATCCATCCTTTATTATTTCTCAAATACTTAAGGATTCACTTGACAGTTGCCATGGTTCTAATCCTAGGCTTGCATTGATATCGTCTAGTACCGATCTTGGTACTACTCATATCAACGTTTTTAATACAATATGAAATACATAAATCACCTTTTTGCGTATACATAAAGGATTCTATTTACGCATTATTTCTTTGGGAGTCAAAGGGTACATTCCCTTTGAGAAGAGCTACCGCCTAGTCTTACTAGAGTTGTTCTTCTGATTGAAGTTTATCATCATATGAGAAACTTCCTAGCATCTTTTGTCTATCATTAGGGCTTCATATAATCCAATTATATCCTGAAATCTATCATTATAGATTTGCATCCCATGTTTATAGACTATGTCTCCCATATACATTCTATCGTTATAGAATGTTTAAAGTCATAACTTTAACGAAGAAGTATTCTTTTCATTTCCAAAATTAATATATCATATATGTGTGTGTGTATATATATATATATATATATATATATATATATATTCAAATTTAGGAACATGATTAACTCCCACTAATCTTTTGTAAACCTAGTAAACAAAAGATTTATTTACATCTTTATGAGAAATCAAACGATTTGATCTTTCTCTCATAAGACGCATATAACTCCCACTAGCTTGCTAAGATTCATGATGGATGGATCTCTACAACTTACATGTCTTTTGATTCATAGTTTTAGACATATATTATCAAGACTATCTTAATAATGGTTTCGGAAACCCATATTATGTCCAAACATTGAATCACCATTTAGTTGTAGCTACCAATCTTTGAATTAATTAAAACCAAGACTACATCAAAGATGGTTTCTTCAAAGTCAACCAATCTCTTTGATCGTTGTCACCTTAAGCTACCAATTAGCTATAAAGGTTTCATTATTTCGGGTCAAATGGTACTTTACCATTTTCTTGAGTATATGTCGTATATACACTCAATGTAGTCATAAGGATTTTCATTCTTATTTCTTTCGAATTAAGAGGTGTAACTCTATGACATAATCATAAAGTTCAAACCATTCAACTGAGACAGTTTATAAATCCTTCTCGACTACCTTGGAGCTTGTGGCAGAGGAACTAGGTTGTTATATTTGTTGATCACGATCTTGTCTCTCAAAGAACCCATTCTTTGAGTTCTATCCCTCGTTCATTTGCTCTATTTTAGGCAAATCCTAGTGTAGGATTACAATGAACTACCCAACAAACAACATTTGTTAGTTGGTTTATATAAGTGATATCCAAATGTTAATTTAAGGATACCCACAAGATAATTCTTTAAACAAATATTGCTTATTAGCACACAACACCATATCTTAACTTGATTAAGATTTATCTTTCTTTCCAACTACATCCTATGGAGTCATGAAAATTTTGGAAGATCTTCTAATTGACAATCATAGTGTCTTAGAAGTATATATCCTATATATGGGTAATTAATAACATCCAACAAACTAAATCTTATTCGAGTTCGTTCTTCTCTTAATGGAGAAATCCCTTATCTTATGATGCTTCTTTCCTTGATATCTTTCAAGGAAACTGTTCTAAAGTGTTACATTTCTTTGGATTAAATCTAAGGAGGTAAATACTTTAGGCATCTTACTCATCAACTTACATTCTTGAATTCTTTGAAACCTTTCGCAAAGTAATCGGACTTGTGTTTATTCAAAATAAACGATAGTCCAACCGAGAGCGATCTTCAGTGAATGTCATACAACATGAGTAGTATTTTGTTGTGGACAAGTGCCACTAACACCTAAGTGAATTAACCTCAACAACTATGTGATTCTTTCTTCCTTTCCAAAAGAATAAAGATTCAAACATTTTGCTTCTATACAATTTTAACAAGAAGGCATTGGATTCGGATCTAACGATCCAAAGCATCCATCTATGACCAACTCGTAATTTATGTTTTAGAGGTATCACAACTCAGTTGGGATTAGTCACTACCTTGCAACTTTTTGGGTTTTAAGCATCGTTATATTCTAAACAGTTAACACTACCATATGATATCTACTATATAGATAATCAATTAGATTACAATAAACTAATCATTCATTAATAAAGAACAATGTTTTGTCAAACAAAACGTTCATCCATTTCTCATACGGAATTAAGTTCCTTTATTCAAATTGGAATGTAAAGACAATCTTTGTTTTTCCATTTTCTTTGGTAGTTCATATGAGGAAGTAAGTACTACTTGCTTTCGCAGAGATCTATATTTGGTTCACGTTTCAAATGTGAAGTACTTTTTCTTCTCTCATTAATCTTCTACTTCTTATTAGCCACACTTTTACAATTATTGTAAAACATAGTTACTAATACGGAATCAAGCATTCTAGTAGAACAACCAACTGTTTTGAACTTTTCAAGAACAATTTACAACACCTTCGAAAGGTGTGTTTTTGACACTTGCAAGACATTTCTTGCAAATACCCCTTCCAATGTCCATCATTTCATAAAGAAAGTTTGTTCCCTTGGAGTTATTTCGCCTTCTTCATTTGACTTCTCCTTTGATTACAATAGTCATGGTCCCTAAACTCCCACTATCTCTCTTGAAACTTATTTCAATTGTGTTATATACATCAAACAATTTGGAGAGCGTGTGGTTATTTGTTCACTATATAGTTTACAATAAACTTAGTGAACCATTTGTATAGGGACACAAAAGTGAATTCCTTGCCTAGTTTCCGTCTCTAGAAGTGGAGTAACACTTCAACACTCAATGATTCAAAAACATCATAAGTCCATGTTGATGGACTATTTTTGTCAATCAACCATTATGTTCTAAAGATAATTACAAACTTTCAAGAGTTGTTCAAGGCAACTCTCATTTCTTCATAGAACAATTTGTAAGTGAAGAATCATGGCACATAAAGTGTCCATGCCCTTGTGCTTACTTCTCAAGTTCTTTGTTCATGTAACAAAGAAACGAGCACTAATGTTTGCGTTAACTAAGGGTTGTTCAAAGCAACTCTTACTTCTTCATACAACAATTTGTAATTGAAGAACTATGACATTAAAAGTGTTGTCCTCTTTATGATAGTCTTATCTAACATGTTCTTCCAATGATACATTATCAAGAGGAAGATTGCGAGGATGAGACAACTTAGGTACATATACAAGCCATTAAAGACAATCTATGGGATTGTGGTACCAAGTCAGGAAACTAAAGCATTCGGTTTTCCTTGGTCAAGTTTTGGATAGCGTTTGCAAATATATTGGTAAATAAATACATAACAAATATAAATTGATTGATTTTAAGCCATTTGGTTCGGGTCTTTAAATCAAATAGCATTACCCACTATTTTTTACAATTTCCATATCCCTCATAGGAATTCGAGAGTTTTGGAGGAAACTCTTAGTAGGGTATGGGAGACTCATCATTACCAAGCCCACTTCACAATGATATGATGTTGGCTAGCATCAATAATATTAAGAGAGTACGCTTACTCATTTGCATCTCTTGCAAGTACCCATCTTATTTGGCCTCTAGAGAATGAAGCCTCACAATGATATGATGTTGGCTCCATTGCACTTAGTTAAGTCATTCCCACCATGCAAGTTCAAGTAGGGGTTCAAGAACAACCTCACAATGATATGATGTTGATCATTCTCATTGCCTACCTTCACAACATCATGTATGCATATAGAACTCCTCTTGAGTGTAAGCACGCACTTTGTACTCCCTCATGATAGGGTGAAGTTGGTGTACGAGTCACAAACGATCGGATCCAACCACGGTGGAAGGCCACAAAAAAGTGTTCAAAGCACTCTCACGCATATCAACTTAATAATGGTTTGGTTGAGGGTTTTAGGTCTCATCAGATATAAGCATGCATTTTAATCTTATTAAAACAATTTGGTCCTATTACAACTATTGGTCTATGTGATTGATTTAGTAGTATATGATACTCCCACTAAGCTTGTAAAACGGTTTTTAAAGCAAAAGTATATGGTACTACTAACATAAGGTTTGCATTCATTGATGGACTATATAGTTGCCTTAGGGCCTTAGGATGACTATGAACCTTTGATTAGATCCAACACGAGCCTAGTGTTGAATCTTGGTCTAGGGATGGTGATTGATTTTAGTTACGCGTTTAATCATATTAAGGCGTGTTTTTCTTATTGGGCGTTGGACCGAACTACTCCAATTTCATGCATATCAAATAAAACAAGAAATAAGTACTTCAAAGTAAAGAAGAGCTTATGCTCTTTTACAACATTTGATCAAAACAAATTACTTTAAAGTAAAGAAGAGCTTATGCTCTTTTACGACATTTGATCATATCAAATTACAACCAAAATCTAATCTACAAATTCCCATGGTTCAAACAAATTTGAGGCGGCCTTTCACATAGCTCAATTATCGTAAGCTTAGGTTCATAATCACCATTTCTTTAATTAATTAACGCTTTAACTAATTAAACTTGAATGCAACATTTTCATTTGGTTTTTGTTTCCATAGAATTGTTTTAAATGGAGGTAAATGAAATGAAAATCCAATTCTCATTTAAAGATACAAAAGTAATTTGTTCTCAACTAATTTGGGCCAAATGCAATAACCTCAACCTTTTGGGCTATGTTGCAAAACACAAACTTTTGAGGTTACTTTGTAAGAACACAAAAGTCCACTACTTCATGTAATTACAACTAGAACCCCAAAAATTTCATTAAATACAAAAACTTCATTAAAGGAGCAAAACAATTTGTCCTTTAGTAATTTTGGGCCTTTACGTAAAAACGTAAATTTTCAGGTCAAAGTACAAATACACAAAAGTATCAAAACTTTATGTAATTGTATAAAAGCCCCAAAAGTACCCTACTTTTAGGGTAGCCGGTTTTTGGTAGTGTGAGGGAGTGGTTTTTTGATAAAATACAAAGTCATAAAGTCATGCAAGTTGAAAAAGATGGGTGATGGGTTGGTGTGAAAAAGTAGGTATAGGCGTGTAAGGAAAAAAAAGTACCAATCATGTACAAAAAATTCAAACACACTATCAACATTTCAATCACCTTTTCAAATAAATGTCTTGTTGATAGAAAAGTCACACCATCCAACACAAAACAAAGACTTTATGTAATCAACCAAAAACTTTGAATCAAAAACACCAAACTTTTTGTTCTTGGTACGAACATCAAGAACATTAAAGAACACACATGAAAACTCATAAGAGCTCCATGAATGTTTTCACTCAATAAAATTCAAAATTTCACTACTAAAAAGGGGGTTAACATCCTAGGGTACTTAGGGGTTCCAAAAGTCACCTTAAAACACTTTTAACAAGACAAACAACATCCAAAAAATCCACCCTTTGGATTTGGCTGAATTTCCCCAAAAACATGGCACCAAATTTTAGCTCCAAAATTCATGCTCATATGAACTACATCTACAATATTTGAGATGGAAAATTTTCTAACAAAATTTACATTCAAAGAAGCAAGAATAAAGCTTGTAACAATTACAACACTCAAATCATAAACTATGAAAATACAAAACCCAAAAGGATTCACCAATTACTAGACCTAGGCTCTGATACCACTTGAAGGAAATTTTGTGAAAAACATGTTCATTTGAGCAACATCTATGGCATGCAATTAACAATTAAAGGCGGAATCATGCTTGTATGCACTCAAAAACAAAACATTACCCATGAAATTCAAAGCCTAGTAGAAAGGTGAACCAAGACTCAACTCAAGAACATAGTGAGTTGAGATATTTTATACCTTTGTTGATTCCTCTTTGCATAAGCAAAGGCTAATCACCCAAGAAGAGGGCCTTCATTCCTTGCTTCTTAGTTCCATCGATTTCTTGGAGAAGGATGGTAGAAAGCATTCTCCAAGTTCCCAAAATTGAGAACCTCTAATTTTTTCACACCAAGGAGGGACATGAAGAAGAGATGAGTGACCTTGGAGGAGGTCCAAGGGGCCGGCCTCTTAGAGAGAAAGGGAGAGACATGTTCTCTCCAATTTTCCCCAAAAGAAACCCTAAGGATGAAATGTCTATAAAGTTGCCTTCATACCACCTCACAATGGAGTGGCAAACTTGGAATTAAGACAAGTTCACTACCCCTCTCTATATGGCCGACCATTAAGGGTTCATTGGGCTTTCATCCCCTTTGTGTTTTCAAGTTGTCATACAACTTGAGTTAATGGGCTCGACATTCAAATCCCATTGGGCCTTGCGGCCCAAAAATAACCCGAGGTCTTTAACGAACTTTATTCGTTAGATTAATCAACATATTAATTAATCCTTGCCATAATTAATTAAACCATTTAATTATCCTTACTCATCTCCGTTGTTTCTTCAATCTCTACCTTACACAGTGTACGATCCATTAGGTTCCTTTTAGCAAGGTAGTGGGCGATTAGAACTCTTCCAAATCGATTGTGAATTGAAACTTACTTTCAATTCTCCCTTTAGTGATTATACACGTTTAGGGCTTCCACAAACTATGAGTGACACCTAGCAATATGTCATGGTTACCCAAGCTAATCAGAAGAGGTGGATAACCTATTCAGTTTAGGATTGCAATGCAATACGGTCTTTCTCTAATACAATACTCTTGACCACATTGTTTGGTTTGATAGTTTAATCATGTCTATTATCCAATGTGATTCATTTACTTATATGATTACCTTGAATGTGATTTGGAACGACTTCCTAAATCTCATTCATACTCTGGCCAGAGATTCTTAATCATATCATAGAGTATTCTCCCTCAAACGATTTGAAGGTTAGAGATCCCTTGTTGTGCATTCACTTGCCTCCATCGCTAAATGGCTTAACCTTAACTATGTCGTGGACACCCTCTGACAGAGTGACTTTGACATAGTCAAAGATCAAGGACCTAACCACAAGACAACTATGATGCCTCAGATCAAAGGACTACTTTGAATTATCCCAACCATGAGTTCTCATATGACATGAGTATGAGAACTCCTCATTGATCGTGTTCAGTGGACTCATTCTCTATTGAGCACCTACAAGCTTGTCTTAGTGTCAATCACACCAATGACTCGAGACCAGTCACTCTCCCTAAGAAAAAACACAGCACGTACTGATCTTAACGGACTGTCAATGCCCAATTGGCAATCCTATGATCAGGAACGTTTAGGATATATATACGAAAGAGAATGATCTCATGAATCTAACTTCTTTAAATTACATTCTCCTAATTACATATTCCTTAGACTTATCATTTAAGCAAATAACATTTATATGAGACGGCTTAAAACAATAATCTTTGCCCTTGATATTAAACTAGATTAGTTTAACATGTGAAATGTTCGTAAAGTATCATCATATGATTGGTTTTAGGGCACATTTCCAACAAGAACTTTATAGCCAAAATTCTTTTAGGGTTTCTTTTGGAGAAAATTGGAGTGAACATGTTTCTCCCTTTCTCTTTAGGAGGCCAGCCCCCTTGGAGGAGATTAGCTAGCAATCTTTCCTCCTCCAAGGTCACTTATCTCTTCTTCAAGTCCATCCTTGGTGTAGAAAATTAGAGGTTCCCAACTTTGGGAACTTGGAGAATCCTTTCAACCAGAAATCTATGGATCTAAGAAGAAAGGAATGAAGGCCCTCTCCTTGGGTGATTGGCCTTTGCTTATGCAAAGAGGAATCAACAAAGGTATAAGATTTCTCACCTCACTTTGTTCTTGAGTTGAGTCTTGGTTCACCTTTCTACTAGGCTTTGAATTTCATGGGTAATGTTTTGTTTTTGAGTGCATACAAGCATGGTTCCGCCTTTAATTGTTAATTGCATACCATAGATGTTGCTCAAATGAACATGTTTTTTCACAAAATTTCCTTCAGGTAGGAGATGTCAAACTCACCCAATGTTATCGCCCATTTGGTAAACACGATGATAGAGTGTGCTTGGAAGTAAGGGCGAAGTTTCTAAGCAGACATGACCAATGCTAGAGCCAATTTATCAATGTTAGAGTATTGTGTCTCCGTATCTTGTAAGGCCTTGTTAGCGTAGTAGACAGGTCGTTCAACATTACCATCATTTCAAATGAGAACGAAACTTGCTGTTGAAACCGATACCGATAGATAGATAATGAGAGTGTCACCAACCTCAGGTTTGGAGAGCATAGAGGCTTTACTCATGTAGTCTTTGAGGTTCTTGAATGCCGCGGCATATTCATCATTCCATGTAATGTACTTCTTACTTCCCTTCAGTACTTTGAAGAAAATAGCACATCTGTCTGTGGCCTTAAAGATGAACCTAGTTAAGGCTGGCACCTTACCAGTAAGGCTCTGGATCTCTTTTAAAGTTACCAGTTCCTTCATGTCGAGGATTGCTTTGATCTTCTTCGGATTAACATCAATTCCTCGTTGGCTTATCATGAAGCCTAAGAATTTGCCAGAGCCTACGCCAAAGGCACATTTGTTAGGGTTCAACCTTATTCGATACCTCTTAAGAATGGAGAAAGTTTCAGATAGGTTGGTGATGTGTTGGTCAGCATGTTTGCTCTTGACTAGCATATCATCAAAGTAAATTTCCCTGCTTTTCCCAATCTGTTCGGTAAACATTGAATTTACTAGTCTCTGATAAGTCGCCCCTGCATTCTTTAGGCTGAAGGGCATGACTTTAAAGCAATATAGTTCCCTGTCAGTAGTGAAGCTTGTGTGTTCTTGGTCCGGAGGGTTCATGAGGATTTGGTTGTATCTTGAGTAAGCATCCATGAAGCTCAGGAGTTCACACCCTGCCGTAAAGTCTGTAGGTCTGTTAATGAGAGGAAGAGGAAAGCTATCCTTCGGGCATCCTTTGTTTAGGTCGGTGTAGTCGACACACATTCTCCACAAGACCTTTTGGAGCAGGAGACATTCCTTGGTTGGATTCTTCTTAACAAGGACAACATTTGCTACCCACGTTGGATAATTGACTTCGCAGACGAAGCCTATGCTTTTGATTTTTTTAACTTCTCCCTTCATTGCTTCGTATCATTCAGCGTCATAAGATCTTCACTTCTGTCTCACCGGCTTGGTCTTGGGGTCAATACTCAAACGATGACATATGATATCGGGAGAGATGCCTGGCATGTCCTCGTATAACCAGGCGAACACCTCAGTGTTCTCTTGCAAAAAAAAGATCAATGCCAACTGAATGGGTGGTGACAAATGTTGGAAATGTGCCCTCAAACCAATCATATGATGATACTTTACGGACATTTCACACGTTAAACTAATCTAGTTTAATATCAAGGGCAAAGATTATTGTTTTAAGCTCTTTCATATAAATGTTATATGCTTAACGATAGGTCCAATGAATATGTAATTAGGAGAATGTAATTTCAACAAGTTAGATTCATGAGACCATTCTCTTTCGTATACATATCCTAAACGTTCCTGATCATAGGATTGCCAATTAGGCATTGATAGTCCGTTAACATCAGTACATGCTATGTCTTCTCTTAGGGAGAGTGACTAGTCTCGAGTCATTGGTGTAAGTGACACTAAGACAAGCATGTAGGTGCTTAATAGCGAATGAGTCCACTGAACACGATCAACGAGGAGTTCTCATACTCATGTCACATGAGAACTCATAGTTGGGATAATGCAAAGTAGTCCTTTGACCTGAGGCATCATAGTTGTCTTGTGATTAGGTCCTTGATTTTTTATTATGTCAAAGTCACCTCGTCAGAGGGTGTCCACGGCATAGTTGGGGTTAAGCCACTTAGCCATGGAGGCAACTGAATACGCAACAAGGGATCTCTAACCTTCAAACCGTTTGAGGGAAAATACTCTATGATATGTTTAAGAATCTCTGGCCAGAGTATGAATGAGATTTAGGAAGTCATTCCAAATCACATTCAAGGTAATCATATAAGTAAATGAATCACATTAGATAGTCGACATGAATAAACTATCAAACCAAACAATGTGGTCAAGAGTATTGTATTAGAGAAAGACCGTATTGCATTGTAATCCTAAACTGAATAGGTTCTCCACCTCTTCTGATTAGCTTGGGTAACCATGACATACTGCTAGGTGTCACTCATGGTTTGTGGAAGCCCTAAACGTGTATAATCACTAAAGGGAGAATTGAAAATAAGTTTCAATTCACAATCGATTTAAAAATGTTCTAATCGCCCACTGCCTCGCTAAAAAGAACCTAATGGATCGTACACCGTGTAAGGTAGAGATTGAAGAAACAATGGAGATGAGTAAGAATAATTAAATGGTTTAATTATTTATGGCAAGGATTAAATAATATGTTAATTAATCAAACGAATAAAGTTCGTTAAAAGACCACGGGTTAGTTTTGGGCCTCAAGGCCCAATGGGCTTCGAACGTCAAGCCCATTGACTTAAGTTGTATGACAACTTAATGACAAATAATTCACAATGGCCTTAAAAGCCTAATGAAACCCTATGGCCGGCCATTTAGAGGAAGGGTAGTGAATTTGCTTTAATTACAAGTTTGCCACTCCAATGAATAAAGGTATAAATATGACTTTATAGCCAAAATTCATTTAGGGTTTCTTTTAGAGAATTGGAGAGAACATATCTCTCCCTTTTCTCTCTAAGAGGCCAGCCCCCTTGGAAGGGATTAGCTAGTAATCTTTCTCCTCCAAGGTCACTCATATCTTCATAAATCTTTCCTTTGTGTGGAGACTTAGAGGTTCTCAATTTTGAGAACTTGGAGAAACCAATTCTTCCATCCAAATCCATGGATCTAAGAAGCAAGGAATTAAGGCATTATCTCTTGGGTGATTGATAGGAGCATTTTTATGCGACTTAGGGGGCTTGTTCTCATGCATTTATGTTGTTTTTCTTGAGTTATTTCAATGTTTAAAGTCATTTTCGTGCAATTTCAGGTTTAGAGACAAAGGATGCAAATAAGTGCGTAATGGAGCATTTTAGAGCAAAATTGAGCTGGAATGTTGTGAATGCTAATGGAGCACGAGGAATGGACGAGTTTGAAGGTCAAAGGAGCTTAAGAAATGAAGAAATGAAAGTGAAGAACAAAGAAGTCGGAATTGGCAACCTAGGGCCTAATCATTTAATTTCTGCCAAGTTAAACCCTAATCTATCTCCCCTAGGGTTTGGGCCACACCTAATGTTCTAGAACCCTTATTTTCTGGTGGATTTCCAACCCATTGCCGCACCTAAACCCTAGCCCATTGTTTAAACCTGATTTCCCTAGGGTTTGTGATGCCTATATATATGTGTTCTAAGCCTTGCCGCACATATCACCCCCTCCACAATTCAGAAATTCGTCCAAACACATTCAGCCACCTTGCCGCAGCCTTCCTTCACCAATCTGCCATATTTTCACACTTTGCCGCAACCCCCATGTCCCCTAAACACTACCATATCATTCCTTACCTACTCATCCATCCAAATAACCCCTAGAACCTGTCTCTAGTCTTTGTGCCGCAGCCAAGAGGAGGAGAGGAGCTTGGGACGTTCATGCCATTCAATTGAGGATTGCTGGAACGTTTTAGGTGTTGTCTTTCCTTTGAATTCCATGTTTAATTTTGATATTCTTTGTGTTGTGAGTATGAGGAACTAAACCCCCCTTGGTTAGGGGGGGATTCAAAACCATGTATATGCTTGCAATATGATTTGATTACATTCAGTTGTTATTTCATAAGTTGTGGATTCAATTCGTTCATCTATTTGATTGATAACTTATTTGTGTATGTTGATTGAGAGTGCACGCTTAGTTTTCATGCATGAATATGATGCTAGATTATGAGGGAATTTCACCTAATAGTTACAATCTTATAATCACAAGTAGTGAAGGTCGCTTGAAAACGATCGCGTTGAATGAATTCTTAGCATAAGTTTCATGCAATTCATAGTAATGAATGCTTCGTCAATGCTTATGTTTTTCATAGAACTTAATGATTCTTGCTTGTATCTCTATTATGCAATTCATGTAGGGAACTTGTAGGGAATGTTTTGGGTTGTCGTATGCAATCATCCAACTTAATAACTTGTGGAAAAACTGAGGGTTAATTAGTGCAATTCACGGTTAATTTGGGGCGTTGAGTATTTATAATTTACTGGAAGAACAACTGAAAATCGTTTCGTTTGCAAGTGTGACATGTGTGGAGAAGAACCTCCTAACTAGCATTTTATCCAACCTTTTCATCCAAAAACGTTTTACAATCTGTTTAGTTTCAAGTTTCTGTTTTGTTTTCAAATTTCGTCCAAAACAAATCCCCCTTTATTTTGAAGTCTTAGATTAGTTAGAAAGTGTTTTGATTTGTGTTTCTAAGTGTTTTGATTCAAGTTTTCAACCAATTTCGTCCAAATTAGTGTAGGTGCTCAAAACTGCCCAGAAAGTGGTTTTTAGGCAGTTTTGAGTCTTCTAGTTGCTGTTTTGGGTTTTATGTTTGTTTAAGTGTTTTAACCTTTAGTTTTGCATTCTTTGAGTTTAGTTTAGTGTTTTAAACTTTGTTTTTGAGTTTTTAAGTCAGTTTCCAAGTGTTTAGCAATCCCTCCTAATCCCCGGTTTAGAACAATCCCTACTTACATCTTTACTACAATTTGACAAAAAGAGGGTTTAATTTGTGTGCTTATCTATTTCGCATCAGTGATTATCCTTTGCTTATGCAAAGAGGAATCAACAAAGGTATAAATTTCTCAACTCACTTTATTTTGAGTTGAGTCTTGGTTCACCAATCTACTAGGCTTTGAATTTCATGGTTAATGTTTTGTTTTTAAGTGCATACAAGCATGATTCCGCCTTTAATTGTTAATTGCATGCTAATAGATGTTGCTTAAATGAACATGTTTTTCACAAAATTTTCTTCAAGTGGTATCAGAGCCTAGGTCTAGTAGTTGGTGAATCCTTTTGGGTTTTGTAGTTCATAGTCTTTGATTTGAATGTTGTAATTGTTACAAGCTTTATTCTTGTTTCTTTGAATGTAAATTTTGTTGGAAAATTTGCCATCTCAAATGTTGAAGATGTAGTTCATATGAGCATGAATATTGGAGCTAAAATTTGGTGCCATGTTTTTTGGGAAAATTCGGCCAAATCCAAAGGGTGGATTTTTGGGTTCATGTGTTGACTTGTTAAAAGTGTTTTCAAGTAACTTTTGGAACCCCTATGTACCCTAGTTTGGTTATATGTTATTTCCCTTAAGTTTGAGTGGTTTTGCGATGTCTTTGGGTGAAAAATGTTCATGGAGATTTTTTGACTTTTTCATGAATGTTCTTCATTGTTCTTGGAGTTTTAGCCAAGAACATAAAGTTTGGTGTTTTGATTCAAAGTTTTGATTTATTTCATAAAGTTTTTGTTTTGTGCTTTTCAAATGTTTAAATGTGTTAGATATTTATTTTGAAAGGTGATAGAAATGGTGATGGGTGTGTAAGGATTAATTCCCTTTCACACACACCACTTGCATGACTTTAAGGCTTTGTTGAAAAAAAATTTCAAAGTTTTGTGGCTTTAACCTCTCCAAAACCGGCCACCCTATCAAGCGGGGTGTTTTTTGGGGGCTTTTATGCAATTACATAAAGTTTTGGTACTTTTGTGTAATTTGTAGTTTGCCCAAAAGTTTACGTATTTACGTAAAGGCCCAAAATCATTAAAGGACAAATTGTTTTGTTCCTTTAATGAAGTTTTTCAATTTGTTGAAATTTTTGGGTTCTAGTTGTGATTACATGAAGTAGTGGACTTTTGTGTTTTTACAAAATGAGCTCAAAAGTTTAAGTTTTGCAACATAGCCCAAATGTTGAGGTTATTGCATTTTGGCCCAAATTAGGTTGAGAACAAAATGGTTTTGTCTCTTTAAATGAGAATTGGATTTTCATTTCATTTAGCTCCATTTCAATCAATTCTATGGATACAAAAACCAAATGAAAATGTTGCCTTCAAGTTTAATTGGTTAAAGCGTTAATTAATTAAAGAAAGGGTGATTATGAACCTAAGCCTATTATAATTGAGCTATATGAAAGGCCGTCTCAAATTTGTTTAAACCATGGGAATGTGTAGATTAGATTGTGGTTGTAATTTGATTTGATCAAATGTTGTAAAAGAGCATAAGCTCTTCTTTACTTTAAAGTAATTTGTATTATTCAAATGTTGTAAAGAGCATAAGCTCATCTTTACTTTGAAGTACTCCTTTTCTTGTTTTATTTGATATGCATGAAAATGGAGTAGCGGGTCAAAAGCCCAATAGGAACAACATGCCTTAATATGATTAAAACGCGTAACTAAAATCAATCACCATCCCTAGACCGAGATTCAACACTAGGCTCGTGTTGGATCTAATCAAAGGTTCATAGTCATCCTAAGACCCTAAGGAAACTATATAGTCCATTAATGAATGCAAACCTTATGTTAGTAGCATCATATACTCTTTCTTTAAAAACCGTTTTATAAGCATAGTGGGAGTATTATATACAACTAAAAACAATCAAATGGACCAATAGTTGTAATAGGACCAAATTGTTTTAATAAGATTAAAATGTATGTTTATATGTGATGAGACCTAAAACCCTCAACCAAACCATTATTAAGTTGATAAGCGAGAGATGCTTTGAACATCTCTTCGTAGGCCTTCCACCATGGTGGGCTTAAATCGTTTGTGACTCATACACCGTATTCGTCCAGTTCTGGGGTATGCAAAGTATGTGCTTACATTCAGGAGAAGCCTATAAATATATGATGAAGTGAAGGTAGGCAACGAGTATGGTCAATATGATATTCTTCTGAGGCCATTCTTGAACCCCTACTTGAACTAGCATGGTGGGAATGACTTAACTAAGTGCAATGGTGCCAATATGATATTCTTATGAGGCATCATTTTCTAGAGGCCAAATTAGATGGGTAATTACAAAAGTTGTAAATGCCTAAAGCGTTATCCTCTCATCATTATTGTTGCTAGCCAATATGATATTCTTCTGAGGTGGGCTTGGTAATGGTGAGTCTCCCATACCCTACTAAGAGTTTCATCCAAAACTCTCAAATTCCAATAAGGGATATGGAATTTGCCAAAAATAGTGGGTGGTGCTATTTGATTTAAAGATCCGGATCAAATGGCTTAAAATCAATCAATTTATATTCGTTATGTATTTAATTACCGATATATTTGCAAACGCTATCCAAAACTTGACAAAGAAAAGCCGAATGCTTTAGTTTCCGGACTTGGTACCACAATCCCAAAGATTGTCTTAAATGGATTGTATATGTACCTAAGTAGTCTAATCCTCACAATCTTCCTATTGATAATGTATCATTGGAAGAACATGTTAGATAAGTCTACCATAAAGAAGATAACACTTTTAATGTCATAATTCTTCAATTACAAATTGTTGTATGAAGAAATAAGAGTTGCTTTGAACAACCCTTAGTCAATGCAAACACTAGTGCTTGTTTCTTTGTTAAATGAACAAAGAACTTAAGAAGAAAGCACAATGACATGGACACTTTATGTGCCATGATTCTTCACTTACAAATTGTTGTATGAAGAAATGAGGGTTGCCTTGAACAACTCTTGAAAGTTTGTAATTATGTTTAGAACATAATGGTTGGTTGACAAAAATAGTCCATCAACATGGACTTATGATGATTTTGAATCATTGAGTGTTGAAGTTTTAAACCACTTCATGAGACAGAAACTAGGCTAGGACTTCACCTTTGAGTCCCTATCCAAATGGTTCACTTAGTTTATTGTAAACTATATAGTGAACAATAACCACACGCTCTCCAAATTGTTTCATGTGTATAACACAATTGAAATAAGTTTCAAGAGAGATAGTGGGAGTTTAAGGACCATGATTATTGTAGTCAAAGGAGAAGTCTAATGAAGAAAGCGAAATAACTCCAAGGGAACAAACTTTCTTTATGAAAGGATGGACATTGGAAGGGGTATTTGCAAGAACTGTCTTGCAAATGTCAAGAACACACCTTTCGAAGGTGTTGTAAATTGTTCTTGAATAGTTCAAAACAGTTGGTTCTTCTACTTGAATGCTTGATTCCATATTAGTAACTATGTTTTACAATCGTTGTAAAATGTGGCTAATAAGAAGTAGAAGATTAAAGAGAGAAGAGAAAGTACTTCACATTCGGAACGTGAATTAAATGTAGATCTCTGCGAAAGCAGTTAGTACTTACTTCCTCATATGAACTACCAAAGAAAATGGAAAAACAAAGATTGTCTTTACATTCCAATTTTAAAGAACTTAATTCCGTCACTATGTGAAATGGATAAATGTTTTGTTTGACAAAACATTGTTCTTTATTAATGAATGCTTAGATTATTGTAATCTAATTGATTATCTCTATAGTAGAGATAATATGGTGGTGTTAACTGTTTAGAATATAAAGATGCTTAAAACCCAAAAGGTTGCAAGGTAGTGACTAATCCCAACTGAGTTGTGATACCTCTAAAAACATATATTACGAGTTGGTCATAGATGGATGCTTTGGATCGTTAGATCCGGATCCAATACCTTCTTATTAAAATTGTATAGAGGCGAAATGTTCGAATCTTTATTCTTTTTGAAAGAAGAAAGAATCACAAAGTTGTTGAGGTTAATTCACTTAGATGTTAGTGGCACTTGTCCACAACAAAATACTACTCATGTTGTATGACATTCACCGAAGATCACTCTCGGTTGGACTATAGTTTATTTTGAATAAACACAAGTCCGAATACTTTGCAAAAGGTTTCAAAGAATTCAAGAAATGTGAGTTGATGAGTAAGATGTCTAAAGTATTTGCCTCCTTAGATTTGATCCAAGAAAAGATAACACTTTAGAACAGTTTCCTTGAAAATATTAAGGAAAGAAGCATCATAAGATAATGGATTTCTCCATTGAGAAAAAGAACGAACTCGAATAAGATTTAGTTCGTTGGATGTTATCAATTACCCATATATAGGATATATATATTCTAAGACAATATGATTGTCAATTAGAAGATCTTCCAAAATTTCCATGACTCCATAGGATGTAGTTGGAAAGAAAGACAAATCTTAATCATGTTAAGATTAGGGGTTGTGTGCTAATAAGCAATATTTGTTTGAGAATTATCTTGTGAATATCCTTAAATTAACTTTTGGATATCACTTCTATAAACCAACTAACAAATGTTGTTTTGTTGGGTAGTTCATTGTAATCCTACAATATGATTTGCCTAAGATAGAGCAAATGAATGAGAGATAGAACTCAAAGAATAGGTTCTTTGAGAGACAAGATGATAATCAACAAATATAACAACCTAGTTCCTATACCACAAGCTCCAAGGTAGTCGAGAATGATTTATAAACTGTCTCAGTTGAATGGTTCGAACTTTATGATTATGTCATAGAGTTACACCTCTTAATTCGAAAGAAATAAGAATGAAAATCCTTATGACTACATTGAGTGTATATATGACATATACTCAAGGAAATGGTAAAGTACCATTTAATCCGAAATAATGAAACCTTTATAGCTAATTGGTAGCTTAAGGTGACTACAATCAAAGAGATTGGTTGACTTTGAAGAAACCATCTTTGACGTAGTCTTGGTTTCAATTAATTCAAAGATTGCTAGCTACAACTAAATGTTGATTCAATGTTTTGACATAATATGGGTTTCCGAAACCATTATTAAGATAGTCTTAATAATATATGTCTAAAACTATGAATCACAAGACATGTAAGTTGTAGAGATCCATCCATCATGAATCTTAGCAAGCTAGTGGGAGCTATAAGCATCTTATGAGAGAAAGATCAAATTGTTTGATTTCTCATAAAGATATAATGAATCTTTTGTTTACTAGGTTTACAAAAGATTAGTGGGAGTTAATCATGTTCCTAAATTTAAATATATATATATATATATATATATATATACACATATGTGATATATTAATTTTGGAAATGAAAAGAATACCTCTTCATTAAAGTTATAACTTTAAACATTCTATAAAGGATAGAATGTATATGGGAGACATAATCTATAAACATGGGATGTAAATCTATAATGATAGATTTCAAGATATAATTGGATTATATCAATCACTAATAATAGACAAAAGATGCTAGGAAGTTTCTCATATGATGATAAACTTCAATTAGAAGGACGACTCTAGTGAGACTAGCAAGTTGCCCTTCTCAAAGGGAACGTACCATTTAACTCCCAAAGAAATAATGTGTAAATAGAATCCTTTATGCATACACAGAAAGGTGATTTACGTATTTCGTATTGTATGAAAAACGTTGATATGAATTGTACCTAGAACGGTACAAGACAATATCAATGCAAGCCCAGGATCAGAACCATGGCAACTGTCAAGTGAGTCCTTAAGTATTTAAGAAATACTAAAGGATAGATTCCTCAAAGAATGAGGAAGAATTAGAGTAACGTAAAGGAAGCGTAAATGTATTAGATTATGAATCTCATCCATCATTGGATGTTTCTTCATTATGAATGAAGAGATAACCAGATATATCTTTATTATGACTAAAGAGATATTTGGATGGAAACATTAAAAGTAATGACTTTAGTATGTTCCATTGTGAATGCAAATATATTGCCATATAGAAGCTTACAATAATGTTGTTTGGATGGGAAAGTTCATTTATGAACTCTCTATTCGGTTCCAACCAGAAAGTGTCTCTAGTGTACCTACACTACGACACTAATGGGGCGATAGCTCAAGCCAGGGAATCAAGGTCTCATCAAGATCCGAACTCAAATGAGAGACTGAAGCACATGATTAAGAATCATGTATAATGGTGACGTCGTTATTCTCAAGGTTGCTTCTATGGATAACATATAAATATCCATTGTCTAGGCCTACTACTCAGCCATTTATGAAATGACTACATAAGAGGTATCATCATTGATGACCAAGCTGATTGGCTCTACTACAAGTGGGAGATTGTTGGAAATGTGCCCTAAAACCAATCATATGATGATACTTTATGGACATTTCACATGTTAAACTAATCTAGTTTAATATCAAGGGCAAAGATTATTGTTTTAAGTCGTCTCATATAAATGTTATATGCTTAAACGATAGGTCCAAGGAATATGTAATTAGGAGAATGTAATTTAAACAAGTTAGATTCATGAGACCATTCTCTTTCATATACATATCTTAAACGTTCCTGATCATAGGATTGCCAATTGGGCATTGACAGTCCGTTAAGATCAGTACATGCTATGTCTTCTCTTAGGGAGGGTGACTAGTCTCGAGTCATTGTTGTAAGTGGCACCAAGACAAGCATGTATGTGCTCAATAGCGAATGAGTCTACTGAACACGATCAATTAGGAGTTCTCATACTCATGTCACATGAGAACTCATAGTTGGGATAATGCAAAGTAGTCCTTTGACCTGAGGCATCATAGTTGTCTTGTGGTTAGATCCTTGATCTTTGATTATGTAAAAGTCACCCCGTCAGAGGGTGTCCACGGCATAGTTGGGCTTAAGCCACTTAGCCATGGAGGCAAGTGAATGCGCAACAAGGGATCTCTAACCTTTAAACCGTTTGAGGGAGAATACTCTATGATATGATTAAGAATCTCTGGCCAAAGTATGAATGAGATTTAGGAAGTCATTCCAAATCACATTCAAGGTAATCATATAAGTAAACGAATCACATTGGATAGTGGACATGAATAAACTATCAAACCAAACAATGTGGTCAAGAGTATTGTATTAGAGAAAGACCGTATTGCATTGTAATCCTAAACTGAATAGGTTCTCCACCTCTTCTGATTAGCTTGGGTAACCATGACATACTGCTAGGTGTCACTCATGGTTTGTGGAAGCCCTAAACGTGTATAATCACTAAAGGGAGAATTGAAAATAGTGGAGATGAGTAAGAATAATTAAATGGTTTAATTATTTATGGCAAGGATTAATTAATATGTTAATTAATCACACTAATAAAGTTCGTTAAAAGACCACGGGTTAGTTTTGGGCCTTAAGGCCCAATGGGCTTCGAACATCAAGCCCATTGACTTAAGTTGTATGACAACTTAATGGCAAATAATTCACAAAGGCCTTAAAAGCCCAATGAAACCCTATGGCCGGCCATTTAGAGGAAGGGTAGTGAATTTGCTTTAATTACAAGTTTGCCACTCCAATGAATAAAGGTATAAATATGACTTTATAGCCAAAATTCATTTAGGGTTTCTTTTAGAGAATTGGAGAGAACATATCTCTCCCTTTTCTCTCTAAGAGGCCGGCCCCCTTGGAGGGGATTAGCTAGTAATCTTTCTCCTCCAAGGTCACTCATATCTTCAAAAATCTTTCCTTGGTGTGGAGACTTAGAGATTCTCAATTTTGAGAACTTGGAGAAACCCATTCTTCCATCCAAGTCCATGGATCTAAGAAGCAAGGAATGAAGGCCCTATCTCTTGGGTGATTATCCTTTGCTTATGCAAAGAGGAATCAACAAAGGTATAAATTTCTCAACTCACTGTATTTTGAGTTGAGTCTTGGTTCACCAATCTACTAGGCTTTGACTTTCATGGTTAATGTTTTGTTTTTAAGTGCATACAAGCATGATTCCGCCTTTAATTGTTAATTGCATGCTAATAGATGTTGCTTAAATGAACATGTTTTTCACAAAATTTCCTTCAACAAGGTGGTGCCAATCTTCACGATGCGATTTGGATAATCTTTTGATATAAAAAGCTTATCCAGCTCTTCAACGGGTTGTGCTTGCTGGGTGAAAAAGTCATCTCGAGGATCGTCGGGTTGACTGTTGCCACCGTGAAGATCCAAGTTGGCTTTATCCGGGCTGGTCTTTATGACTTGGTCATTTATAGAAAAGGTTTCCTTGGGCACAGGCAGGTGTTGTTGCTTGACCGAAGTGTTGTAACATGACCGTGCACTAAGTTGATCTCCTTTAATGTAACCATTGCCATAGGGGGTTGGAAATTTCATCAACAACATATGTGTGGATACCATGGCCTTGAGATCATTGATGCCTATGCGTCCAAAGATGACATTGTATGTCATTGGGCAATCAACTTCCAGGAAGTTAGTGGTAATGGTAGCTGTGTAAGGGCCTATACCAATGGTGAAAGGTAAATGTATGCTCCCTATAGGTTGCACGATATCACCGGAGAAGCTTATCAGAGGAGAAATCGAGTGATTAAGCAAGTGTTCAGCTACATTAAATACCCTGAAAGCTTCAGCAAATATGATACTGACCGAAGCCCCTGTGTCTACCAGGATTCATCTTACTTCAAAGTTGGCTATGTGAGCCTCCACGATTAGTGCGTCGTTCTGAGGGTAGATGATACCTCTTTCTTCCTCAAGGTAGAAACATATTGGATCCCAGTAAGGCTTTTGATACTTGCCTCCCCTGCTGTCTTCCACGTGAAACACTTGGTGGCTAGACCTTAAAGCTCGTTCGCTCTTTTTCATGGCCCTATTGGAAGATTCAGATATGGGTGTGCCGCCGCTTATGGAATATATCACATTCACTTGGCGTTGGCTACGGTTATCCCTTGAAGGGTGAGGGAGGAATCGATCAATTTTTCCTTCACGCGCCAAAGCTTTAATATGATCACGAAGGGTGATACACTTCTCGCCGTCATGGCCGTTCTGTTCGTGGTAGCAGTAAAACGTGCTTATGTTCTTCGTGGGCTTGTAACCCAACTCCCTCGGCATTGGCTTCGGTATCAGGTGTGCTATGCTGGGGTAAATGGCGACGCATGTGGCATTTAAAGGTGTATATGCCTCATACCTCGGGGTAGGGGCTGTCCTGACACATGCTTAACCCACTGTGCTGCCTGGGGTCGAGGATTATCGTGGTGATACCCTTGGTTATCGCGGTAGTGTCCCTTACTCCTTTTACTAAAATGGGACTGGTGAGGATGGAAATCTTTCCTTTTGCCCTGAGATTGATTTGTCTGTTGACTTGGCGAAGTATTAAGTAAGGCAGGAGGAGGCACCACTGCCGTTTGGAAGGTTGAGGTCTTCTCATTTGGTTGGATCTAGCTTTCACTCCCTATTTACTGATAAGGGGTGGCTGTGGGGGGTTTCCCTTGATATGTCATTGCCTCAATGAAGGCATGGTTGTAAGCCTATGCCATCACCTCAGAGTAAGTCTTCCAAGTGTGAGCATTGATCATGTACTTGAAGAAACAATCACATAGGCCTACCGTGAAGGCTTTGAGGGCAGTCTTGTCGTCTACCTCAGCATAACGAGAATACTTATGGCTGAAGCGGCCAGCATACGTACGTAATGACTCGTCTGGCTTCTGGCTAATAGTTTACAAGTCATTCGCAGAGTGCAAGCGATCGGTCTGAAAAATGTATTGAGAAACAAATAGTTTCCTCAATTCCTCAAATGAGTCTACCGTCTCAGATGGAAGACGACAATACCAGTTTAAAGCTCTGCCAGAGAGGGTGGAAGGGAAGAGAAGACATAGCTCTTCGTCGGTGTGCATCCGATATGCCATGGTGGACTAAAAAAGGTTAAGGTGTTCAATTGGGTCCTCCCTTCCAGTATAGAGTTGTAAACCAAGCTTTTGTTTTGTCTTCGCTTAAAGGAGGTGTCGAGAATCCTCCTTATGAGAGGGCTAGGCCTGGGTTGGTTCTAGTCAGGTATCTCGGCCTGTCGTTCAGCCTTCAACTTGTTTACTTCCTCAAGGAACTGTAGGACAAGGGGGTCCTGAGTGGAGTCATGTACCACTGGAATTTTCTTTCATAAGTCTCCATCACCTTTTGGAAGTAGGAAAGTTTGAGCAAGGGCGTGTAGTTTTTCCTTGGACTCGCCGTACTGAGTTCCTTCTTTCGTTGCTTCCTACTAGGTGCAAGAAGGGTGTCATTCTGTGTGTTGTGGCTTCCTTCGCTCCCCATGTTGGAGAGGGATGCCTGGTTAAAAAAGAGTGTATGCATGGAGGAAACCAGCTTGGCAAAGCTGAAGCGAGTGAGAATGAGTGGACCAAGTTAATATATATACAATAATAATAAAAGGGTTATCAAGATACTATCTCCCACAGTTTATATAAAGAAAACTACTAGCATAATGAGTGAAAGGTTTACTGAAAATCCTAGCATGCCAAAAACATCTCAAAAGACATATCGCGGAAATCAAAATATCAATCGTCTCACATATCGTTTTGTAAGTGCGGTGTGCTGCCAATAAGATCACTGAATAAATATAACTCCCAGCCCTATGCCAGCACCGTGGTCTCTGCGCCCATAGCCAGAGATTACTAACTCCCGACCCAATGCCTACTCGTGTCCCTCAGCCCGTGGCTAGGGATTATTTCTCCCGGCCTAACTGCCAACACCAGATCCTCACCCCAGGCGGCATAGTGTCCACTAGGTACCCACAAATAGTTACGCCTCTCAAATATAACCACTTCATAGTATAAAGTCATCCATTGTCTATACTATAAAGAGGGGTTTTGAAAACATGTTCTAGCATCCTATCGTCAACCATCAGATAGTCTACCAGTTCATGATTTTTATAGAAAATACGATATATTAAAATATAGTGCAATATAGGCCAACAATTAATTCCTTACAAAATAACGAGACGATAATCAACATTTCAATAAACATGCTTAACATAAAATTAGTTATAAACTCGTAAGGCATGCATTTCATTTATGCAAATAAACTATAAAATTATGCAAATTTTAGAAGGTCCACTCACCTTTGTTTTGCGCCCCCATTTAGGTCTTAGAAACGAGTACTACGACATAACATACGAGCCATTCCCCTACCAATAGCAGTCTATCACTCATTTGTGTGATATCTTGTAATGATCTTTCCTTTTGTGATCTTTAATTAGAGCGTATTCTGTGCACTTTGGACATTTCCTTAAACATTGTTTTTTACCTTTAGATTCTAATGATTATTCATGTTCATTTTCTTCTAATCATTACTCTTGTATTCAATAAATGGCTTTCGTCACCCTCGGGTGTCGGCCAGCATGTGCCTATCCAGGTATTCAGAGAATATCAAGGTCGGGACGTGTCAGATTGTATCAGAGCATGGTTAGGGCTTCTTTCCACCAATTTGGTAAATTTCAGCCTTTCTAAATCTTGTTGTCCTTGTCAGAATCATGGCTAATCCTGGTGGGAATGTGCCTCAACGACCTCCTTCTTCTATAATGGGGGAATCCAGCTATTTACCTCTACATTAATGAATGCTCTTCCGGGTCATAGGCCGAATTGGACGTATTTAGAAATCGGTAGAAGTCATGGATTACTGAGTTGAAATCTGTGGGAAATTGTGAGGAGGCTGAGCAGTGGTTAGAGAAAATGGAGGATACTCTGAAGGCTATGAAGTGTCTACTAGATGAGTGAGCAAACACAGTAGGTTATTTTATTTAAGGTAATGCTAGAAGTTGGTGGAAATCAACGAAGGAATCCCGTCCACCTGGTTCTTGGATGACATGGGCTGCCTTCAAGAAACGTTTTTTTACTTACTTTCTAAGCCCCAGTTACAGATTGAGAAAGAGACAAGAGTATTTAGAGTTCCAACAGGGTGACCATAGCATCACAGAATTTGACAGTACCTTCAAGCGCTTGGCTAGGCATCATGATGGGACTTATGATAATTCACAAGCACATATGGATCAGGCGATGCTTGCACTGAACCAAAAGTACCGTACACTGGTAGTTGCTCAGAGACCCAGAACTTATGAAGAAGTAATCGAGATAATTCTGAGTATAGAATAGTCTAAGTGGAATACAAAGATGTAGGATCAACCTTAAATTTGGAGCCAGCCTCAGAGACAGAATAGACAACAGAATCAGAGGAGTCAAAATTTCTGATCACGGAGTACCACAGAATCAATGGGCCCCTCTAGTTCTGTAAGTCCCAGACATTCTTTTTCATTTAAATAACCAGGTTGGAGTTCAGGGTCATCCAGTGAAATCTCAGGCAATAAGTCAGTGAGACGATCTTTTGGTCATTTCACTCCGGGTTATCCGACTTGTAACCGCTATGGTTTACGTCATCGAGGAAACTACGGGGTAACTACTGTAGTGTGTCACATGTGGGGTGGCACTGGCCATTTTGTTCGTGATCGTCCTTCGGCGCCACCACCTGATGATTTTACCTCTGGCTCAGGCTATAGTGGATATCAGACAGTTCAGAATTTTGGCACCCGACATAGCTATGATGGCAATGGCAGTAGTAGTCGGAGTTATGGTAGCAGTACTAATCAGAACTATGGGGGTAACAGAGGTCTGCAGTTTGGTGGCAGAGGTAGCCAAAGTTTTAGAGGAAATGACAACCGGAGTGTTCAGTTTTCGACCCAGCAGCAGGCTGGAACATCTTCTAGTAACAATAATCGGGGGAACAAAGTAGGACATGGTTCCAGAAGTCGTGGCGGTCGGAACAATAATGTGGGGTATCAGGTTCATGGGCGTATAAACGCCATGACTCAACAAGAGGCTGATCAGGATCCTCGAGTTATCACTGGTACGTTACCTGTCTGTAATACTTGGGCTAGAGTTTTAATTGATCCGAGTGCTACACAGTCTTTTTTTTCTTCATCTTTTGCTCAAGTTATACCTTCTTAACCTCAACCACTAGGTTTAGATATGTTGATTCAAATGCCATGTGGTGAATTGTTTTGTGCTCAATGGCAATATCGGAATTCTCCAGTTATTGTGGAAAGGGAAAACTTAGAGATTGATTTAATTCCTTTTAAATTAGCGGAGTTTGATGTCATTCTAGGAATGGATTGGCTATCTAAGCACAGAGCGAATGTCGCATGTTAGGAGAAAATTGTGACGTTCAATCGGCCAGGACTTCCATCAATTATATTTATGGGTGAGCAACGTGTCCTCCCCAGTAGTATTATCTCTGCCATTCGAGCAACTAGGTTGTTTAATAAGGGTTGTGTGGGGTTTTTAACCCACGTAGTTGTGAAGGATAAACCTTCTTTACGTCCAGAAGAGGTGCCAGTTGTAAGGAACTTCATCGATGTATTTCCTGATGATTTACCGGGGTTGCCACCTGCGAGGGAAATTGAGTTTACTATCGATTTACTCCCAGGTACAAATCCTATTCCCTTAGTACCTTATCGAATGGCACCAGCGGAGTTGAAAGAATTGAAGATCCAACTCCAGGAATTGGTAGACAAAGGTTACATCCAGTCGGGTACATCCCCGTGGGGAGCTCCTATTCTTTTTGTTAGAAAGAATGATGGATCAATAAGACTCTTTATCAATTATAGACAACTAAATTAGGTGACGGTAAAGAATCGTTACCCTCTGCCTTAGATCGATGATTTGTTTGATCAATTGAAGGGTGCTCAGGTATTTTACAAAATTGAACTTCGATCGGGTTACCATGAATTAAGGATTCGCGAGGATGATGTTCCGAAAACTGCTTTTCGTACGAGGTATAGACATTATGAGTTTCGTGTCATGCCCTTTGGATTGACAAATGCACTTGCAGCATTTATGGATT
Organism: Malus asiatica; assembly: GCA_033882615.1. Classification (NCBI taxonomy): domain Eukaryota; kingdom Viridiplantae; phylum Streptophyta; class Magnoliopsida; order Rosales; family Rosaceae; genus Malus; species Malus asiatica. The sequence goes on along the minus strand of CM066503.1, from coordinate 43,021,992 downwards.
TGATGAACAGAGTCTTTAGACTGTATCTAGATCGGTTTGTGATTGTGTTCATTGATGACATTCTAGTTTATTCTAAAAGTGTTAATGAGTACAAGAAGCATTAGAGACTAGTGCTAGAATGACTGAGGGACAAGCAGCTTTATGCCAAGTTCAGTAAGTGACAGTTTTGGTTAACTCAGGTTGGTTTTCTTGGACACATAGTTTATGTTGAAGGAATTAATGTGGATCCCCAATAGGTGTCAGCAGTGTCTAACTGGGAACAACCAAAGAATATCACCAAAGTGAGAAATTTCCTGGGTTTGGCAGGGTATTATCGAAGATTCATTCAGAATTTTTCTGGAATCGCACTGCTTGTTACTAAATTGACTCGTAAAGGTGTCCAGTTTGTGTGGGATGAAAATTGTGAACAAAGTTTTTAGGAGCTTAAGCAACGTCTCGCTCAAGCCCCTGTTCTCGCTCTTCCAGATGACAGTGGTGAATTTGAGGTGTACATTGATGCTTCTCTATCGGGTTTTGGGTGTGTGCTGATGCAGCATGGAAAAGTTATCGCCTATGCTTCCAGACAACTCAAAACCCATGAAAGAAATTATCCCACTCATGATTTGGAGTTAGGAGCAGTCATTTTCACTTTGAAGATTTGAAGGCACTACTTATATGGAGAGAAATGTCGTATTTTTACGGATCATAAGAGTCTTAAGTATGTGTTCACCAAGAAAGAGCTAAATTTGAGATAGAGAAGATGGATGGAGCTTATCAGTGATTATGACCGTTCAATCGAGTACAATCATGGGCATGCTAATGTCGTGGTTGATGCTTTTAGTCTGAAACATCCCGAGCAGCTTGTATCACTTCAAGCTGTGCACGTTCCTTTACTATTTTCTCTTCGGGAACCTGGTGTTAATTTGGAACCAGGTGAGCACGGAGCTTGGCTAGCACATTTTAAGGTTAGACCTATCTTTGTAGACATGGTCAGAGAAGCTCAGGAACTTGATCCAGAATGCGCCAAATTAAAGGAACAAATGTTGAAGGGGGAGAATGAGAAATTCGTCATCTGTAGGGATGGAGCTTTATTGAAAGGGAACCGTTTGTTTGTGCCTAAAGATAATGAAGCTGTTAAGAAGGAAATTCTTGATGAGGCTCATACTTCAGCTTATGTTATGCATCCGGGAAGTACTAAATTGTATCGCACCATCTATCTTTTCTATTACTGGGAAGGGATGAAACAGAACGTAGCAGAGTATGTGACTAGATGTTTAATCTGCCAACAGGTTAAAGTAGACAGACAAAGACCTAGGGGACTGATGCAGAATCTTCCGATACCAGTTTGGAAGTGAGAGGATATCATTATGGACTTTGTGTACGAACTGCCTAGAATGCCGTCAAGGTATGATGGTATTTGGGTAATTGTGGATCAGCTTACCAAGGCCACTCATTTCTTACCAGTTCGACAGACCTATTCGTTGGAGAAATTGATGAAATTATTCGTCAATAATATTGTTCGTCTTCATGGTGTACCCATCTCCATTGTGTCAAATAGAGATCCCAGATTTACTTCCAAGCTTTGGAAAGCCTTTAATGCCACTATGGGTACTCAATTATTGTTCAGCACTGCTTATCATCCACAAACTGATGGTCAGTCCGAGCGGACGATTTAGACTTTAGAGGACATGTTGAGAGTGTCGGTGTTATAGTGGAAAGGTAGCTGGGATAACTATTTGTCGTTGGTGGAGTTTGCTTACAATAATAGTTATCACTCGAGTATTAGTATGGCACCTTTTGAAGCACTTTACGGGAAGGCGTGTAGGACGCCATTATGTTGGGCAGAAGCAAGAGAAAGGTCGTTGGTGGGAACAGAGATTGTGGATACCACCAACGTTAATATCCAACTAATTAAGGTGAATTTGAAAGCAACACAAGACCGACAGAAAAGTATTGTAGATAGACACTCCAAGGATCGTGAGTTTACAGTGGGCGACTTTGTATTCTTGAAGTTGTCTCCCTGGAAGGCTGTTGTTCATTTTGGTAAGCGAGGAAAGCTGAGTCCTCGATACATCGGTACTTATCAGTTTATTGAGAGAATTGGTGCAGTTGCTTATAGGTTGGAGCTACCACCAGAGTTGTCACTGATCCATAACATTTTTCATGTTTGCATGCTTCGGAAATATGTACCAGATCCCTCTCATATCATCTAGTTAGAACCATTGGAAGTAAATCTGGATTCTAGCTATGTATAACAACCAGTAGTTATCCTTGACAGATAGGATAAGGTGTTGCGGAACAAAGTTATTCCTTTGGTGAAGGTACTGTAGAGTAACCATGCAGTCGAAGAAGCTACTTGGGAAACAGATGAATCAATAAGTAACCAATATCCCTTTCTTTTCGTGTAAATTCACAATTTTGAGGACGAAATTTCTGTAAGGGGGTAGATTGTTACACCCACCCCCACATTTTATTTGTACTTCTATATTCCTCCTTGAAACATGTTTAAGTCTATCAATTTAGTCCCTTATCTCATTTAATCCTAGCCGTCGATCTAGATACCTTATTCCTTCTAAACTGCCAAGTGGCAGCTTCCTAGCTTTCTTCTCTTCCCGAGCTCTCCCTCTGCATTTTCTGAAATCTCTCTCTTGGGAACTCTCATCTCTCCCTTTCTCTCTCTGTACCTTGACCAACCAAACAAACCTGCATGTAGCTCCTGCTGTAGACCATCAACATCATCATCTACCTTGCGCCATCTCTCTCTATCTCTCTCTCTGTCGCAATGAGATCGGGAAATCCAGAGAAAATACCTCCGACGGTTTTCTCCATTTATATTTCCAGCTAGGTAAGTTTAAATTCCTTTTGAAATCGCCATTCATGTTGTTGGGCGTTGTGTGTTGAAATCTACATTGTTCTTTCAATGTTTTGAGGATGGGAACGGCGTGGGGGAGGCTCTCCCACACTTTCCGGCGAACCCGTGACCTCCGAGGATTCTTCCGAACACTCACAGCCGGTCACGGCGAAGCAAGGGTACGAAAATACTCCACTCTCTTCCCTCTTCATTTTGGTACATGGTTTGGATGTTGGTTTACATGTTCATCGTCGGCCGGAGCTGTAGTAGCTCCGATGTTCTTCCCCGAGCACCATGAGGCCATCCAAGCCATTTCAGAACACCCACCGGCCTTAACCTGTATTTAGAGCAGCCCAGCTTTCTTTTTTTTTGGTTATTTGGCCTGCGGGCCGTGCCTTGCATAAGCTGAGTGTATGTGTGGTGTGTGTGTGTGTTATGTCATGCGTGTATGGGTGTGTGCGTGTACTGTGTGTGTATGGTATGTATGTGTGTCAGTGTGAGTGTGTGTGGTGCACGTGTGTATGTGTGTGTTTTGTGCTATGTGTGTGTGTGTGTGTTGTGCATGCAAGTGTGTGTGCTGGCATGTATGTATGTGTGTTGTGTGGGTTTGGGCTTAAGCCCAAACCACCCCTTTGTTCCTAAACTATCCAAACCCAAAACCCAATAGGTCTTAACCCTATTTAACCTAAACCTAAACCTAATCCGAATCCAAACCCAAGACCCATTTCCATTTCTTGAAATTCTATAGTTGGGTAGTTTGATAAATTGTACATTTTTGTGCTTAGGTGAAGTTGCTAGTGGGGATTTCCTTAATCCTATTCCACACAATTGTACTGCTACGGAGTATTTGTGAATGGACCCCTTCTAAAATTTGCATCATTTTATAGTTTATTTGCATAAATGAAATGCATGCCTTACGAGTTTATGAACTGATTTTATGTTAAGCATGTTTATTGAAATGTTGATTATCGTCTCGTTATTTTGTAAGGAATTAATTGTTGGCCTGTATTGAGCGATATTTTAATATATCGTATTTTCTATAAAAACCATGAACTGGTAGACTATCTGATGGATGACAATAGGATGCTAGAACATGTTTTCAAAACCCCTCTTTATAGTATAGACGATGGATGACTTTATACTATGAAGTGGTTATATTTGAAAGGCGTAATTATTAGTGCGTACCTAGTGGACACTATGCCGCCTGGGGCGAGGATATGGTGTTGGCAGTTAGGCCAGGAGAAATAATCCATAGCTACGGGTTGAGGGACACGGAGTAGGCATTGGGCCAGGAGTTGGTAATCTCTGGCTACGAGCGCAGAGACCATGGTGCTGGCATAAGGCTGGGAGTTATATTTATTCAGTGATCTTACTGGCAACACACCGCATTTACGAGACAATCTGTGAGACGATTGATATTTTGATTTTCGTGATATGTCTTTTGAGATGTTTTTGGCATGCTAGGATTTTCAGTAAACCTTTCACTCATTATGCTAGTAGTTTTCTTTATATAAATTGTGGGGGATAGTATCTTGATAACCCTTTTATTATTATTGTATATATATTAACTTTGTCCACTCACCTTTGTTTTGCGCCCCTATTCATGTCACAGCCCGTCCCGGGAATTATATATTGGGAGCGTGAAATGATTATTTTACCCTTGATGGGTACTAAGGTACATAGGTATGTGACGTTATTTTGGTTCAAATATTAATCAAGTTGGGAGAATTATATATTAGTGAGTTGGAATATATTGAAAGTTTGATTTTGTTATGTATGGTTAGGATGAAAAAGGATGGTGTGGATTAGTTTGGACCACACACAGGACCTCTCTCTCTCTCCTTCCCCGTGTCTTCTCTGTCTCTCTCCCCCACGATCTCTCACACTCCCTCACACCCATAACGTACGGCACACACCCAAATCCTCCAAAATCCCGACGGATCGAGGAAACCAAGGTATGCATCTTCATCCTCTTGACATTCTGAGTTCATTGGTACTAGTTTTAGGAAGTGAAACCTTCGATTTCACGTGGAACCCGAACCTCCATTTTTGAGTTACTGTTCATGCACACATAAAATGTCGTGTTTCAGGGAATTCTAAGCTTATAGTGAGCTTAGTGAGGTCCCAAGGAAGGTCGGAGTGCTTCGTTGGAAGGATTTGGACGTCGGGATCACGTGGTACCATTTTTAGAGCCTTAAACTAGTCTATCGTGATTCTACATGTTTGGGGCTTCAATTTGATATAAAATACGAAGAAAATGGGTGAAAAACGAAGGAGAACGAAGAGTTTTAAAACTCGCCGGAAAACGGCCGCCGGAAAAACCAGTCCGACGAGCCAAGGAAGAAGGAGATGCTTGTGGGGGGCGCGTGGACCCATGCCATGCGCGGCACGTGGGGGCGCGTGAGACCTCCAAAAAATTTTCTAAAAATTTCTCGACGCTCGTGACGTCGAGTAGGTCGATGTGGTATATTCATATACCCAAATTGAGCATCGTATGAGAAGTTATTTCGAATTATTGGTTATGTGCTTAAATTAACGTTTTTATAGTTGTTTTGCATATAGGTGAGACGTATTCCGAGGACGACCGCATCCAGGGACGCCACGGGGGTTACGACCCGTCGACTTATCAGTGAGTGGGCAGTTTTGATTTCGTATTTACCTATATACATTTATTTTCCCAGAAAATACGTTTTTATGAAAGTTATGAATTTAATTGCCATGCATGAAATTATTGAGACATTTAGCTTGAGTATTGATGCATATATATGTGAAATGACGCGGTAGACGCTCAGGTGAGTTTATTTATTATTCAGCTGGGTTATTTATGTGAATTGCATTGAAAGCTCATCACCTGCACCTAGGTGATAGTGCTTATATTGTTATTCACCACACCGCACGCTCGTCTTGGATCCAAGTAGGTGGATGTCGTACAGACCATGTGAGGGTTCCGACATGCTAGTTGTACAGATCACTAAATGTGATTCCAACTAGTGGGTGACCTTAGTTATGCGCGCCGATGATTGATGAGTGAAGCACTAGAGCGTAATTATACACCTGTCATCGTACAGACTACTATATGTAGTTCCGAGTGACGTGCAGAGTTGAACCGTACAGGTCACCGAGGTGACTCCGGTTGGATTGGATGTTGAGCTTTAGAATCAGCCGTACAGGATCATTGTAGGGTCTCCGGTTGATTTATTATTCACCTGACTATTATTGATGCATTCTGATTATATTTTGGGCATGGCATATCATTTATGAGATATTATGATGATGAATATGTGTTGAGTTATGAGGTTGCGTATATATATATATATATGTTTATATACTATTTTCTGGGAAAGTATACAGGTTTTTACGGCGAGGGGATAGAATTTTTTTTAATGAACTGTTTTGGAAAACTATTTGATTTTACTGACCCACTCATTTTGTTTTGCGCCCCTCAAGGTTCTAGTTTAGCGGTTGGTGGCTCTCGAGGTCTTATTCCAGCTTTCTGACAAACTCTCGACATGTAGGACTCACCTGAGAGTGATGTATTTTTATTTTAGTCCTACTTGACTGCAGTTAACCTATGCTCTGAACTTACATGTTTACTTATTAACTTGTCCGGTTACGTTCGTAAGTTGTTATGCTAGAGTTTGGTTTGAACTTATGCTGATTTTTTATGTTGTTTCGCTTTCGTGTCGCATTTATGGTTACGTCACGCTCATGTGACGGCCAGCAGACCTGGGTCCTCTGGATCGGGGTGTGTCAGTTTGGTATCAGAGCTTAGGTTGCAATCCTGTATAATTGTTAATGCTTTAATGATCTTTTGATGTTTTCTGTCAGAATCATGCCGCCTCGTAGAGAGCGTAGGGAGTCCCGCCGTACTCCTGAACCTAACTTTCCAGATATTACTCAATTGGGGGAAGCAATGGCTCAGGCTTTCCAGAACGTGATTCGTCCTCCTCCCCCACCTCAGAGGATACCTTTGGAGACCATGTACAATTTGAAGTTAGATCGTTTTATGGGTGATGAAGGCCACGAGGGGGCTGAGAAATGGCTAGATCACATTGAAAAGACATTTCAGGTAATGCAAAGTCAGGGGAATTTTTCGGCTGATAGGTGGGTAGAGACTACTACCTGGTTCTTGGGTCGAAAGCCGGCTAGTTGGTGGAGGAATCAGACTCAGTTTATGACCCCAGCTATGGCATCTGATTGGGCTGTATTTATAGATAATTTCAAGAAAAGGTTTGTCCCTCCAGAGTATATTGACCGCAAGAAACAGGAATTTACTCGGTTGAAACAGAAGAATATGTCAGCTCAGGAGTACTACAGAAAGTTTACTGACTTGTCTCGCTATGACCCTGATACAGCTGGTAATCAGGGAGAGATGCTTCGACGTTTCAAGTTGGGATCTAAGAAGAAGTGGCGTACTTTTGCCAGTGCACTTCCCTGCTCCGACTACCATGAGTTTTTCGAGATTTTGGTCAGGATGGAGGATTCTGATAAACTTTCCAGTGAGAGTGATGATGACGATGATAAGAATGACAGTCAGAAAAATGATGATAAAGGTAAAGGTATTACTATTCCGGGACCACGCAAGACTCAGAATTTTAAGAAGAGTGGAGCAAGTTCGAGTTCTTCTAGTGGTGGATTCAGTGTTACTGGCCCTAGGAGAGGTGGTGGTAGATTTTCTGGTGGGCCTAGATTTCAGAGGCAGAGGGATTCTGGTGGTGCTGGTGGTTCTGGCGCTCCGTGGTGCCGCCGTTGTAACTTCTGTCACCATGGTGAGTGTAGGAGAGGTAGTGGTGCTTGCTTTACGTGTGGGCAAATGGGACATCGGGCTTCTCAGTGTCCCCAGGGTCAGCAGATACCGCAACAGACTAATATGCCACCTCCAGCACCTATTCAGCAGAGTTTTGGACCAGGCGAGTATGGCCAGTCGAGTCGTGGTGGTGCCTACCACTACCAGGGGGATGCTGCTCCGTATGCTCCCCGACCTTATCAGTATCCCCAGGAGCCTTATCCTCAGGCAGGGTTTTCTCAAGATTTTGGAGGTTATCCTTCTTATTCATCTATGCCAGCTGGTGGATCGCAGTGGCATCAGGGAGGCCAGTCCCGTCAGGGGGAAGTTGCTACTGGTGGTGTAGGATCATCCAGGCAGCCTAGTCAGCCAGGCCAGGGGCGTAATCCTCAGGGACGAGGTAATCAGGGCAGTAGAGGCCGAGGTGGACGACAACAAGCCCAGGGGCGAGTTAATCATATTTCTCTGCAGGAGGCTCAGAACCATCCGGACTTGATAATGGGTACGTTAAATGTTCTTGGTCATTTTGCTAAGGTTTTGATTGATTGTGGTGCTACGCACTCTGTGATTTCTCATACGTTTGCTCAAATGATCCAACCTCACCCTTCACCTCTAGGATTTGATTTAGAGTTTGCCATGCCTAAAGGAGATAAATGTTATGTTGATAGTGTGTATCTTGGGTGTCCAGTGACGGTTGAGGGGGTGATTATGTCAGTTGATCTTATTCCGTTAGATATTGTGGATTTTGATGTAATCTTATGAGCTGATTGGTTGCATTATAATCGTGCCCATATTGATTGTTATGGTAAATCAGTTACTTTTTATCGTCCTGGACTACCTAAGGTTACTTTTGTGGGCGACAGAAATGGGGTGAGACATGGAGTTATTTCTGCCATAAGGGCAAGGAAATTATTATCGAAGGGTTGTCAGGGATATCTAGCACATGTGATGTCAAATGATGTTGCTTCTACTAGTATAGAAGAAGTTGGTGTGGTCAGACATTATCCGGATGTATTCCCTGATGATTTGCCAGCATTGCTGCCAGACAGAGAGGTGGAATTCGCCATTGATTTGCTTCCAGGTACTGATCCTATATCTCTGACTCCTTATAGAATGGCTCCTGCCGAGTTGAGAGAATTAAAAATCCAGTTGCAAGAATTACTTGATAAAGGTTTCATTCAATCTAGTTCTTCACCTTGGGGTGCCCCAGTATTATTTGTGAGGAAGAAAGATGGAACTCTGCGATTGTGTATTGACTATAGGCAACTGAATCGGGTAACGATTAAAAACCGTTATCCATTGCCTCGCATTGATGATTTGTTTGATCAGCTGAAAGGTGCGTGTGTATTTTCTAAGATTGATTTGAGATCAGGGTATTATCAATTGAAGATTAAAGAAGATGATGTACCTAAGACGGCTTTCCGAACTCGGTACGGACATTATGAATTTCTGGTTATGCCATTCGGATTAACTAATACACCTGCAGCTTTTATGAGATTGATGAATGAGGTATTCCAGCAATATCTTGATAAATTTGTTATTGTTTTTATTGATGATATTCTGGTATACTCTAAATCTCAAGCAGATCATATCCGACACCTTAACTTGGTGTTAAGGAAATTGAGGGAGCATCAGTTGTATGCCAAGTTCAGTAAATGTCAGTTTTGGTTGACTGAAGTGGCATTTTTGGGGCATGTTGTATCTGCTCAAGGAATTCAAGTTGATCCTCAAAAGATAGCAGCGGTGGAGAATTGGGAGCAACCTCGAACCGTCACTGAGGTACGCAATTTTCTTGGTTTAGCAGGTTATTATCGACGGTTCATTCAGGATTTCTCTATGATTGCCTTGCCGTTAACAAAGTTGACCAGGAAGGATGTTAAATTTGAGTGGGATGAAAATTGTGAGCGGAGTTTCCAGCAATTGAAATATTGCCTCACTCATGCTCTAGTGTTAGTACTTCCTGATGATAGCGGTAATTTCGAGATTTATAGTGATGCTTCCTTAAATGGTTTGGGATGTGTTTTGATGCAGCATAATAGGGTGATTGCCTATGCTTCTCAGCAGTTGAAAAATCTTGAAAGGAATTATCCTACTCACGACCTTGAATTGGCAGCAATTGTTTTTGCCTTTTTGGAGGCATTATTTATATGGTGAGAAGTGTAAGATCTTCACTGATCACAAGAGTCTTCAGTTTTTGTTTACTCGGCATGATCTTAATCTTCGTCAGCGAAGGTGGATGGAATTGCTAAGTGATTATGATTGTACTATTGAATATCATCCGGGTCGTGCTAATGTGGTAGCGGATGCATTGAGTAGGAAACCCCAAGGTAGACTCAATGCCTTATATGCTTGCTGTGTACCTCTTCTTGCTGAACTGAGGGCAACTGGGGTAAGGTTGGAGTTGGAAAATCGAAGTGGAGCTTTTCTTGCTAGTTTTCAAGTCAGGCCAGTTTTGGTTGATCGTATACTCGAAGCTCAAATGGTGGATGAGGAAATTTAGAAGTTGATTCAATTAAGAAATGAGGGGAAAAAGAAAGACCTTAGAATTCGGGAATCAGATGGTATGCTCATGCAGGAAAACAGAATGTATGTTCCGAATAATGAGGAATTAAAGAAGGAAATTTTGGATGAAGCGCATTGTTCAGCTTATGCGATGCACCCGAGAGGAACTAAAATGTATCATACCATTCGACCATTTTATTATTGGCCAGGTATGAAACGAGGGATTGCTGATTATGTGAGTAGATGTATTATTTGCCAGCAAGTGAAGGCAGAAAGAAAGAAGCCATTTGGGCAAATGCAGCCACTTCCCGTTCCCCAGTGGAAATGGGAAAATATAACCATGGATTTCGTGTATAAACTTCCTCGTACACGAAATGGATTTGATGGTATTTGGGTGATTGTGGATCGACTTACCAAATCAGCGCATTTTGTTCCAGTTAGGGAGAAGTACCCTCTGAATAAATTGGCTAAGTTGTTCATTACAAAGATTGTAAAGTATCATGGAGTTCCAGTAAATATTATCTCCTAAATTTACTTCTAAATTTTGGGTGGCTTTTCAAGAAGATCTGGGTAAACAATTACTGTATAGCACAGCTTATCATCCTCAAACTGATGGGCAATCAGAGAGGACCATTCAGACGTTGGAAGATATGTTGAGCTCTTCTGTATTACAATTTGGTGATTCCTGGCATGATCGTCTAGACTTGATGGAGTTTGCTTATAATAACAGTTTTCACTCAAGCATTGGTATGTCACCATTTGAGGCATTTTATGGTAGGGCGTGTCGAACGCAATTATGTTGGTCTGAGGTTGGTGAAAGGATATTAGAAGGCCCAGAGATTGTGGATGAGACAACTCAAAATGTTCAGGTAATTAAGTCAAACCTGAAAGCAGCCCAGGATCGACAGAAGAGTTTAGCGGATCGGCACACTACTGATCGAGTATATGATATGGGTGATTGGGTGTTTTTGAAATTGTCACCTTGGAGATGTGTGGTACGATTTGGAAAAAGAGGGAAGCTAAGTCCGAGATACGTTGGACCTTATGTGATCACCGAAAGAGTTGGTGAAGTTGCCTACCGGTTGGAGCTGCCTCCAGAGTTATCTAAGGTCCATAACACCTCTCTATGCTTTGACATTATATTTCTGATCCTTCTCATGTGATCCCTCCTCAACCGCTAGAGATTAATCCGGATTTGACTTATGGTGAGGAACTAGTCACTATATTGGATTGGAAAGATAAGGTTCTAAGGGACAAAACGGTGAGTTTGGTGAAGGTGTTGTGGAGGAACCATTCTGTAAGGGAAGCTACTTGGGAGACGGAAGATCGGATGAGAGAGATGTACCCAAGGTTATTTTATGGGTATTAAGTGCGTTATTTGGTTCTGGGAATTTCGGGGACGAAATTCTATAAGGAGGGGAGATTGTCACAGCTCGTCCTGGGAATTATATATTGGGGGCGTGAAATGATTATTTTACCCTTGACGGGTACTAAGGTACGTAGGTATGTGACGTTATTTTGGTTCAAATATTAATCAAGTTGGGAGAATTGTATATTAGTAAGTTGGAATATATTGAAAGTTTGATTTTGTTATGTATGGTTAGGATGAAAAAGGATGGTGTGGATTAGTTTGGACCACACACAGGACCTCTCTCTCTCTCCTTCCCCATGTCTTCTCTGTCTCTCTCCCTCACGATCTCTCACACTCCCTCACACCCATAACGTACGGCACACACCCAAATCTTCCAAAATCCTGACGGATCGAGGCAACCAAGGTATGCATCTTCATCCTCTTGACGTTCTGAGTTCATTGGTACTAGTTTTAGGAAGTGAAACCTTCGATTTCACGTGGAACCCGAACTTCCATTTTTGAGTTACTGTTCATGCACACGTAAAATGTCGTGTTTCAGGGAATTCTAAGTTTATAGTGAGCTTAGTGAGGTCCCAAGGAAGGTCGGAGTGCTTCGTTGGAAGGATTTGGACGTCGGGATCACGTGGTACCATTTTGGCCGAATTTCTTGGGAATTTTCCGGTGAGATTTCTTGATTTTTAGAGCCTTAAACTAGTCTATCGTGATTCTACATGTTTGGGGCTTCAATTTGATATAAAATACGAAGAAAATGGGTGAAAAACGAAGGAGAACGAAGAGTTTTAAAACTCGCCGGAAAACGGCCGCCAGAAAAACCAGTCCGGCGAGCCAAGGAAGAAGGAGATGCGCGTGGGGGGGCGCGTGGGGGCGCGTGAGACCTCCAAAAAAATTTCTAAAAATTTCCCGACGCTTGTGACGTCGAGTAGGTCGATGTGGTATATTCATATACCCAAATTGAGCATCGTATAAGAAGTTATTTCGAATTATTGGTTATGTGCTTAAATTAACGTTTTTATAGTTGTTTCGCATATAGGTGAGACGTATTCCGAGGACGACCGCATCCAGGGACGCCACGGGGGTTACGACCCGTCGACTTATCAGTGAGTGGGCAGCTTTGATTTCGTATTTACCTATATACATTTATTTTCCCAGAAAATACGTTTTTATGAAAGTTATGAATTTAATTGCCATGCATGAAATTATTGAGACATTTAGCTTGAGTATTGATGCATATATATGTGAAATGACGCGGTAGACGCTCAGGTGAGTTTATTTATTATTCAGCTGGGTTATTTATGTGAATTGCTTTGAAAGCTCATAACCTGCACCTAGGTGATAGTGCTTATATTGTTATTCACCACACCGCACGCTCGTCTTGGATCCAAGTAGGTGGATGTCGTACAGACCATGTGAGGGTTCCGACATGCTAGTTGTACAGATCACTAGATGTGATTCCAACTAGTGGTGACCTTAGTTATGCACGCCGATGATTGATGAGTGAAGCACTAGAGCGTAATTATACACCTGTCATCGTACAGACTACTATATGTAGTTCCGAGTGACGTGCAGAGTTGAACCGTACAGGTCACCGAGGTGACTCCGGTTGGATTGGATGTTGAGCTTTAGAATCAGCCGTACAGGACCATTGTAGGGTCTCCAGTTGATTTATTATTCACCTGACTATTATTGATGCATTCTGATTATATTTTTGGCATGGCATATCATTTATGAGATATTATGATGATGAATATGTGTTGAGTTATGAGGTTGTGTATATATATATATATGTTTATATACTATTTTCTGGGAAAGTATACAGGTTTTTACGGCGAGGGGATAGAATTGTTTTTAATGAACTGTTTTGGAAAACTATTTGATTTTACTAACCCACTCATTTTGTTTTGCGCCCCTCCAGGTTCTAGTTTAGCGGTTGGTGGCTCTCGAGGTCTTATTCCGACTTTCTGACAAACTCTCGACATGTAGGACTCACCTGAGGGTGATGTATTTTTATTTTAGTCCTACTTGACTGCAGTTAACCTATGCTCTGAACTTACATGTTTACTTATTAACTCGTCCGGTTACGTTCGTAAGTTGTTATGCTAGAGTTTGGTTTGAACTTATGCTGATTTTTTATGTTGTTTCGCTTCCGTGTCGCATTTATGGTTACGTCACGCTCACGTGACAGCCAGCACACCTGGGTCATCTGGATCGGGGTGTGTCAATTCAGGTCTTAGAAACAAGGACTTCGACACAACGTACGAGGCATTCCCCTACCAGTAGCAGTCTATCACTCATTTGTGTGATATCTTGTAATGATCTTTCCTTTTGTGATCTTGAATTCGAACGTATTCTATGCACTCTAGACATTTCCTTAAACTTTGTTTATTACCTTTAGATTCTAATGATTATTCATGTTCATTTTCTCCTAATCATTACTCTTGTATTCAATAAATGGCTTTCGTCACCCTCGGGTGTCGGTCAATACGTGCCTATCCGGGTATTCAGAGAATTTCGGGGTTGGGATGTGTCATTTTTTTTAATTCTCGAAAATTCTAATTTTTTTTCCTAGAAATACCTAAACCATTCATTCACCATTCCTAAAACATTCTAATTATGACGTGGCGGTAGTTGTTTACCTTTGTACTCCTACAATGACGGATGATGAAGATGATGTTGATTATGGGTATTAAATTTAAGTTGTACTTTTTAAATTCAAGTTAACATTGTTTTTAAATTTAATTTGTAGTTTTTAAATTTAATTCGTCGTTTTTAAATTTAAGTTGTAGTTTTTAAATATAAGTTGTTGTTTGTTAATTTAAGTTGTTATTGGATTTGAATTTAAGTTGTTGTAGTTTTTAAATTTAAATAATAAATTATGTTTGGCCTTTGGCTCTCAGTTGGAGACGGTTTTTTGTGACATGGCTAAAACGAGCCATATGGCAATTTGGCCCTCGGTTGGATATGAAGGCAAATATGGTCATGTACTGTTCATTACAATATTAATATCTTAGAGGGCTAGAGGGCTAAAACGAGCCCTCTGGCTAGCCCTCGGTTGGAGATGGCCTAATTGTGGGTGGTGACGACGAAGCAGACGAGGTGGTGGGGAGGGACGTCGATGGAGCCGTACGAGGAAGGAGGCTGGTCCTTCATCACTAGGAGTGAGGGTGTGGAGAAGGAGGCAATGGGCTTTGGATGCGAAGGGCGCGACGCGTGAGAGAATTGCAGAGAGTGAAAGACCAACTGAAGGTGATAAAGGTGTGTTCGACCAAAGAAAAAAAGAAAAAAAAGGAGATAGAGGTGTGAAAAGACTTTACAACTATAAAGAGTATTTTTATAACTCAATTACACTTTAGATAAAAAATAAATTAAAAAAAAAAAACCAATGATGTCATGTATTAACTTTTGTCTCTATTTGAAATGTTTAAAAAGTGTTGTCTCAATACAAAATTAAGTATTAAAAGTGTACTCTAGGTGTAATTTTTCCTAAAAATAAACAGATGTGTATGTAGACAGATAAAAGAGGTGTATAGATATCATTTCATTTCGCTTGATAAATTTTTGAGTTAATGCCCCCATTCAAAACAATCTCTAGCTTTGTCCCTGCTTGCCCATACAGAATTTTGGCCAAGTTCCGCTTAAATTTCATTCAAGACAATAGCACATAACATTCTTGTTACTGAACAAAATTGAAAAAAAAAAAACAAAAGGAGAGAATTATTGTAACAACCGTCCCTAATTATACGGCTTTATTAATTTTAAAAGAGTGAATTGACAAAAATGCCTCTAGAGTTGAGATTATTGGCTTTCATTGACCATCGTTTAGAGAGACATACAACCCATTATTTTCACGTATTTGTGTAGTACTAGACGATACGAACTCATGGACACAAACGAAACTCAATTTGGAATTTTGACGAACCAGTTATGTCTAAAACTGTGTAAAACTATCGGGATAATTTCAAAATTTGGAGTGTGACTTTGTGCAGTAGGCTGCCTTGGCCTTGTCCGTCTGATGACCCTGGTGTAGACTAAAGGCATGCATGGGTTTGAAAAAAAATTGAACATCACATGGGTTGTGGACAAGTGTGACATTAAAATAATATTTATTTTGGGTTTTAGAAACCCATACTTGTTCCATCAGACACATTACTTCATCATTTTCCTTCTTTTTGGTCTATCACCTCACATCCCTCACTCTCTCTCCCATTGCTTCCTCTCTCCCTCTCTCCACGCCTCACTCACTCTCATTACACTCAAGCCTCACTTTTCTTTACCCACTTAACACATTTTCTCTTCTCCCTCACTCTACTTCTCTCATCTCTCTCACTTCTCTCTTTCCCTCAAGCTTTCTTTCTATGTGCTTTCTGTGCAACACATAGCAGTTGAGCAGCATCACCACTCACTACCTTCTCCAGCGAGCTTTGCCATACCACCACCATAACTCTCTATCTCTGAACTCTCTCTTTCTCAATCAATCCCTGCTCTCCCTACACAAAAGCACCGAGCCATCACAACCTCCACTCCGGTGAACCACCCAGACCACTATCCCTCCTCATTTTCAAACCACATGAGTGCAACAACATGTTTGGGCAGCCACCTCGAGAACCCAGCTACTGCCGTCGAGCCAAGAAGCTCCAGCAGGTAGTTGTGGTTTTTCGAACGAAGATCTCGTCAATACTAGTGAAGGCAACGTTCGATAATCCTTTTAAAACCTAGTAGATCGCGTTTTCCTGTACCTTTGGAGTAGTTTTAAGAAGTTTAATGGCTTTTGGACGCAGAGACCTCGGAGGAAAAGGATTTTCCAATTGCTGACGAGAAATTCAATCCTTGCAGGCCATTTTCCGGCCAAATGTGACCACTGACGAGAACCCTAATGGTATATTTCGATTCTTTGTTTATGGGGCTTCAATTTGATATATGGGGTTGCTAGTTTTGGTTGAGTTTTAGGGATGAACAGAGCTTCTAAACTTCCAGCTTTCTTTTTCGTGGAAAACCGACGATAAGACCAGGTCGACCTAACCCGACCCGAAAAAAAAATAAAAGGGGCCCAAACCTGGAACCGGCCCTAACCCATGACCCATCAACCCAAGATTTGGCCCAATCCATTTCTTAAATGGATTTGGAATATTCTTTGTATTGATTTTTTTTTGAAATTTTCTCGGAAACCCTCTTAGGCTAATTTCAACGCCCCAAGTCTGTTTTTGACATCCATTTAGTGTATTTCCAAAGTTTTAACGTAGTTGATCGCTGGGGCGGCTCGGTTGACCTTCAAGAGTTAACCCTTGACTTTTTGTAAAATTTGTCAGGGACCCTCCTTAACGTATTTCGACACCTTGATTCTAAATCCACACTTCATTTTCCCAAATTTAATTGTGTTAATGGAGTTTTACTAATGGGTCCCAATATTATGCTTAGGTGTGATGACTATCGAAGACTTCCGCTATCTTAGTTCGAATGGCTGCGACTCTGCAAGTATCTGTAAGTGGGTCGTTTCATTTTTACATGTATATATATATATATATATGATTTTCCCAACAACTGCTTTATATATTATGATGTGACATGTCATGTTTAGCTTTACAAATAGACTTTTCGTACACTTTATGTTTAATATTACTTGTGAGCATCAACTTATGGCATGACATCGTTGCGTTTTATCTGCTCATTATTACATGTTTGCTCGGTGCCTCTTAGTTATTTGTACTGTCCTGGGCCAAGGACCAGCTTCACGTGTAGTTCACATGCACCGTTTACATTCGCTTTGGATCAAGAGTTAGGTGATAGCCTGTCCTTTTGTGTGATATTTTGGACTCGTATGTGATGCGACTAGCAGATCTCACATAATGTAGCACCAGAATGTAAAACCTACACCCAGCCTGTTCCATTGTTTGAATATCTCTACAATGGACTTGTGTGCCTACATAAATTAATAAGCCTTGATTTCTTATAATAATGAATTGAGATTTGATGTTGAGATACCTTATTGTTGTGCTTATTTATACCCTTTAGCTCACTTGTGTTACAGGGTACCTATTACATATTAATATTATAATATTTTTGGGAAACCATATACTTGTTTTATAATGAGGGGTTACACTTTTCAAAAAAAACTTTACAAAACTTTATTTTTAGGCCCACTCACCCTTATTTTTCGCCCCTCCATGATTTTAGTGGCAAATGTTTCGTGACGACGAGGATTGTTGGTAAAAGCTTTTATGTGGGAGATTTTTCCTTTCGGTATAAATGTCCTTACTCTTTCTTTATTGCAATTTATCTTTACTCTGACATTATTTGTGTGATATGGGTTCAATCATGCTCACATGCACACTTTAAATTAGTCACTTTCATGTTTTAATTTATGCACACTCTAAATTAGCACATCGTGATTTTAATGTCCAGATAAACATTTCGGATCGGAGTGTGTCAATTATCCTCTGTTTAAGTGTTATAGAATTTGTTCACGTTTTCCTATTTTGACAAAACTCATGAATGCAGCACACGGTCCAACCACTAATCTACAGGGCCTTCCCGCCTTGATCTATGCACCTTTCATATTTTTCCATTTTTCTTTTATTTATTTATTTTTGCAACTGAAAAATTCAAATTAACTACATCAGCAGTGTTACGACGTCGTTCTATTCAGGAACTCAGAGAAAAGAAATAATACGGTATATGGCTCTTTCTTTCTGTCTCTGCGTAAATTCAGCATTTACATTCTTTCCATCCCGTCATCCCTCTCTCGCTCTGAATCTCCGTACAACCACATTTCGATTGGGACTTACGGTTAGGTTTTTTTTTCTTCCTCCTGTAATTTGGGATTCAGATGGGGCAGCAATCTCTGATCTACAGCTTCGTCGCTCGAGGCTCTGTGGTTCTCGCCGAGTACACCGAGTTCACCGGAAATTTCAGCACCATCGCCGCTCAATGCCTCCAGAAGCTTCCTTCCTCCAACAACAAGTTCACATACAATTGCGACGGCCACACCTTCAATTACCTTGTCGAAAACGGCTTCAGTGAGTCCCCATGCATTCATTTCCTCGTGCCTTTTTTCGGTTTCCTTCCCATTAATTTATGCGTTTCCCTTCAGTTTTGGTTGATTTTATTCCGATCTCCGTCTTCTTCTCTTCGATTTCCTTGTTTCGATGACTTTGATTGATCCCTGTGTTCTTTCATTTGTTTTGTTGGATTGAGAGGATTATATCAATGTACGTTTATGAAAACGCTGATTATTGTTAATTATTTGTTTGATAGAACTAAATTTTTGTGTTTTATTATTTATTTACATGATTTTTCGCGATTCGCAGTGCATTGAAACTTTCGGAAAATGATACAGAAAGGACAATGATTGTGCATACACTGGGATGCTGTGTCTTTGTTTTTCTATTAAAGGACCTATGCGAAAATATCTGATTTGACAATTCGAAATGTATTTTTGATGGATGCTTATGCAGAACATAAGGATCATTGGGGATTAGCTGATAAATGATCTCTGTGTTTTTCGGATTTGAAATGTCATGAGATTTAACATCTAGTCATCATTCATTTTCTTTTACTTTCTTATATTTCTTGAACAATCGAGAAGGGTGGTTGCTCGTCTGTGCGTATAGTCAGTTGATCAGATCTTATAGAATCAGTGGCAAGGTTATGTATTTATATTGCATTCATGTAATAGGCAATGCACATTGTATAGACAATGGGGTATTTTTATTTATCATGTGATTCACTAAACAGTCGTACTTTTCCAGTGAGAATATTTCTACAATCAGAATTCACTGGTGAAAGGTACTGTTTAATCATCTGAATCCGTTTGGACAATGCGTATTTAAAAAAGTTTCACAAAAACGTTTACGAATGTGTAAAGTACTATCAGATTTTCTGAGAAAAGTTTATGTTTCTATCAAATGTTAAGGTTTTGGAACAAGTTTATGTTCCTTGACACAAAACCGAGTGCAATGGCGTTTTAGGATTCACATAGCCGACCCCATTTAGTAGGAAAAGACTTTGTTGTTGTTGTTGTTGTTGTTGGTGTATCGTTATTGGATTAGATGGATTGGATAACTTGTCCCAATTTTCAGCTATGGTCCTATTTTTCCTCCTGTTCGTTGCTCTTATTGTGGTTGATCATATATCTTTATGTATTAATAACTAGATCGCTATAGTATTGGAAGAATATCGCTGTAGTATTGGAAGATTGTCTTTAGTTTGAACTTATAATTTGAAGTCTTCCAACAACAACAACAAAGCCTTTTCCCACTAAGTGGGGTTGGATATATGAATCCTAGAACGTCAGTGCGCTCAGTTCTGTGTCATGTCCTCCGTTAGATCCAAGTACTCTAAGTCTTTTCTTAGGGTCTGTTCCAAAGTTTTCCTAGGTCTTCCTCTAACCTTTCGGCCCTGAATCTCTATCCCGTAGTCACATCTTCGAATCGGAGTGTCAGTAGGCCTTCTTTGCACATGTCCAAACCACCGTAACCGATTTTCTCTCATCTTTCCTTCAATTTCGGCTACTCCTACTTTACCTCGGATATCGTCATTTCTAATCTTATCCTTTCTCGTGTGCCCACACATCCAATGAAGCATCCTCATCTCCGCTACACCCATTTTATGTACGTGTTGATGCTTCACCGCTCAACATTTTGTGCCATACAGCATCGCCGACCTTATTGCCATTCTATAAAATTTTCCCTTGAGCTTCAGTGGCATATGGCGGTCACACAACACGCCGGATGCACTCTTCCACTTCAACCATCCAGCTTGTATTCTATGGAACTTGAAGTCTTCCAACCAAAAGAAAATTATACTCTGCGAGTTTTTTTTATTGGATTTTTGTTCATTGATTTATTGAAGTTCAATGCTTGTGGAGTGGTTCTTAATCTTGTAGGATTAGGGTTTTAGACTCTTTTTTATTTTGGATTCTACAGCCTACTGTGTCGTTGCCGCTGAATCTGCTGGCAGGCAAATTCCAATTGCCTACCTGGAGAGAATCAAGGATGATTTCAACGAAAGATATGGTGGTGGGAAAGCTGCGACTGCTGTTGCCAATGGACTGAACAGAGAGTTTGGGTATTAATTTCACGAAGTGCTTTTCATGGCAACAAATATTGTTCAAATTTTAATTTTTCTGAAGACGCTTAACTCTTGTATATATGGATGTTTTAGACCCAAACTGAAGGACCACATGAAGTACTGTGTAGATCATCCTGAAGAGATCAACAAGCTTGCAAAAGTGAAGGCTCAGATTACTGAGGTCAAGGGTGTTATGATGGAAAATATTGAGAAGGTATAAAGAACTGATACGGTTTTTTTATACAAATTTTTGTAACTGTTGTGTGTTGAGCGACCAAGGACGTAATAACCCCCAAAGAGGCTAGAGCAAGGCCTAATTGAAAATGAATCGAATTATTGATTGTGTCATAAAGACCCTTATAGGTAATTTGGAAGTTAAAGACTGTCTACGATATAGCCTAATTTTGCATGCTTATTTCTGATTACTAACGGACTTTTGCTATCGAAAATTTAGCACTGGCATGAATAATATCTCTCTGACTAATTCTGTGTATACATTTGCAATAATTCGTGTGTATTTTGGATATATTCTGTGCCTACATACATTGACTCAATGATATGTTTACATACCCGGAATGGTAATCATTCTAATCCCTTCCCATGTCAGTGTTTACCTACGTGCAATAAAGAATCAAGAAACATGTCGGATCTTTCTGATTTTACTTATTACCAAAAACTCCCTTAAGTAATCAGTGTTTTATTAGTAAGTAATTGGCCCATACAAATGTTTCTTTGTGCAATGGTGCTTTTGTAATCAGAGTGCTTTTATTTGATTCCTGAAAAGGATTTGCGATAGGAACAACTCGATTCCTATTTCATTTTGAAACAACCAGTAAACAGGTCAATGAGATCATTTCTTTTTGAATTTTATCCCTCTAATATTTGTTTTCTCATTCGCACTGCATTACAAGTGGGATAATATGTTACCTATTTTCTCGTGGAAATTCACATGATGTGCAGGTTCTTGATCGTGGTGAGAAGATTGAGCTGTTGGTGGATAAAACTGATAATCTTCGCTCCCAGGTTAGTCGAAGATCATTACTTCTGGAGCTAGTTGAACTTCTGGAAACCCTTGTCCTGTTAGGTTTGGGTGATGGAAGATGATATGGTTATTTGATTAGATAGACTTCGCAGGGCGCTACACTTGCTCTCACTTTCTTTTCTTTATCCCTCCCCCATTTTTTCACCTTTTCTTGTATACCCATTGTATATCTCCCCTCTGTCAATTTCACGATTTTTTTAATATACGTTGTTATGGTGTATTTATATTTTTAAAATACTGGTTTGTTGCAGGCCCAAGATTTCAGGACACAGGGAACAAAAATGAAAAGAAAGATGTGGCTTCAGAACATGAAGATGAAACTGATAGTCGTGGCGATCCTCGTTGTCATAGCCCTCATCATATATTTATCTATTTGTCATGGTTTCAAGTGTACCTAAGTCGCCTTGGAATGTCTCTGGAAACTTTCCTCATGTCATGCGGCGGTTAAGGTCTTGGTAAATTGCTCTAACTCTTCCAGTTCTTTACCTTTCTAGGTTATACCCGTCCTCTTTTGCTAGCCACTTTAGGACGGGGGCGGTTCTGTATTTCGCATTGGTTGTATAGTTTATATATTTTTACCTTGTCTAGGTAGTTAAATCACTGTTCTCCACCATGTGTAATGGATCCTTAGCTTATGATGTAATGGAGAGTACTTTGTAAATCAGCATGTCCTTTTGCAATGCTATCTATCCCCTTATTTGCTTCTATCCAATTTGCAGTGATACATTACGTTGGTTGAGAACGGGTTTCATCACTATTACGTTTAACAATTATCGCGACGAAACAAAGGCGGTTGCGCAAAGAAGGATTTTGTCGGCCAAAAAATTGCACGACAAAATCTTTGTCTTCAAAGTGTCATCACACAAAGCTTGTGAAGTTAGGGTTTGCGCAACGAATACACAAAGTTTGTCGTGCAAAGTATATTGGGCGACGAAATTAACATTTGTCGCACTAAGGTTTAAGGGACGAAGCACCTTCGTAGTGCAATATTTAATACGACGAAGGACTATTCGTCGCACTAAGTTTTAAAGGACAAAGGCCTTTGTGGCGCAATATTTAACACCACAAAAGAACCTTTGTTGCACTAAGTTTTGCGAGACAAATATTTCGTGTTGCAACGTTCAGCACCACGAGGGTCTTTTCGTCGCACGGCTACGTTCAGTATCTAAATATGAACCCGTGATGCATCAGTGCACCATTAGAGCACCCTTTGAAAATATTATGAGCCATGAGAAATGTTTTTTAATATAATCACTATCTTTAGTCTTGCATTGAATTTATAGAAAATGTTATGAACTTTATACCTGGGTAACACCGTTAGTCTTGCATTGAAATTTACAACTCAGAAAAGTCGTGGCAAACAAAAGAGGTACTATAAGAAGTTTGGATATCTTCAACCGATTCATAAGTCAAGGGTAAATGCACTGATGCAAGGAACACTTATTACATTATAACTTTGTTTTTAATAATTATGAATGTAATGTAATAACTTTGTTTATAATAATTCTGAATGTACTTTGGAAACACCATTTGCAGGTTCGCCATTCGGATAATCCGTCAACTCAAATGGAAATTAATCGTCAAATGGCCAAACATTTTTCTCATCAGACTGTTGAACAAAAAAAAAATATTAAAAAATAGAATCCACACAAATTGGATCAAGCTACAAGACAAAACAAAAATGTAATTCAACCAAAAAAATAGAATCCACTCAAATGTAATCCATAAATAAAATAAAAATAAAAAGAAAATATGTATTTCCTCCTACAAAAAGGGGGAAGTAACGTGCTAAGCAAAGTCTCCCTATTTTTCTGCAAAAGCAAGACGTGGAAGACTGGACAGTTAGTGGAAAAAGTTAAGAGAAAGTGGCGGAAGACATTGTTGAGAAAAAAAAAACTAGAGTACACAATTCTAACACAAGTGTTGGAGAGACAACACTAGTAAACAAATTACTTGTATTACACACACAAAATATTAAAACACATAAACTCTCAAGTACACACTTGAGAAGCTATGACACTCACTCACTTTCTATAGAGACAAACTCTAGACCACTCACACTCTCCACAAGACTACTCCTACTTCTCACTCTCACTTAGTCTTCTTGATTGTTTGATTCTTACTTCGGTTGGTTTATTTCACAACATCACACACCTATTTATAGGTGGTGTTTTGCTGACTCCAGTTGCCCACCGACATGGGCATTACATAATAGCAACACATTTGTGATGGTTCTAGGCTTTTCTACAAACAAACCATTTTTCTAGATTTTCTTAAACCTAAGGCAGTGGACTTAGGCTTTTCCAACTTGCTACCTTCTTTGCTAGAGTTTTCTAGCATATTCTCATTCATGATTCCAAATAGGCTGGACCTTAATTATTGAGCTGGTGTTGTACATTCAACAGACATGGCCTCCATCTCCCCCATATAAAAAACTGTAGAGCCCTCCTAAGATGTCCATAAATAGGCATCAGCTGCTATCAGAAAAGGGGGGAACAAAAAAAAAAAAAAAAAAAAGAGACTCCGTAGAAATTAAGAGAGAAATCAAAGAGGTGAACTACTGCGGAAATTCAGGGAGACAAAAAACAAACAAAGAAGAGGATACACGGCAAACGAAAGCAACAAAGCATTTAAAGGTACAAATCCATCCTTCTAAATTTTTCTTTGTTTGGTTTCTCTCGGTTTTGTAGGAAATAAAGAAGTAATTTGCTTCTCCAACCTCTCCTATTCCTCAACATCCTCCCAAGTTGCAGCAACCAAACCGCAACACCACTGCTCTTCAATCGTCGTCTCCGTCAGTCCTCCGGAAGAAGCTCAAAGGGCAGTACAATCCATGATCCAAAGGTGATGAACCAGAATGAGCCCATGCACTCTGTGACTTGAAGGAGATGGATTTGATGATGCAGTGGCATAATGGTGGTTTTCCAAAAGGAATATGTGCATTATGCGGCTTGAAGGAGATGGGTTTGCTAATGACGTGTCGCATAAAGCCAGAAGAAACCAAAGAAAGTCGCGTCAATGAAGGAAGGGATCAACACCCGCCGCCGCTATGTTGTCGACACCTTTAACTTCTCTGCAATCTTTTGCCCAGATCCTAGTACCAGCAGCGACATCAATAAAGAAAAGCACTACCGTCGCTGTGCCTTTGCCGTCATCAACACCCTGCAACTTGTGATGCCCAACAGAGATCTCACCAAAACACAGCAGTAAACTGTCTTCCCACAGCCTCCTGCAACCTCTTGGGTGTCTAAAAAGGTTTCTGAAATCTCTCTTTTTTTCTTTAGATATGCAACAAAGAAGAAACCATCACCCTGCACGTTTTGAACAAGTGGAGAAGAAGAACCTAGCGTGCCCAGCGATGGTTCCAAAACTCGCCGACGAAAGGGATGGTTTGAAACAGGGCAGCAGCGGTATCTTCGTATTCTAAATCTCCAGCGAGGATCTATAAATCCTTCAAACGACTACCGACTCATATCGTTTAGAGAGAGATGTACGGTAGCGAAGCCCAAGCAACCCAAATCAATTAAAGAGCTCTGCTTCTATGAAAACGAAGAAGTCTTCTACTTGACATATGTGAAGAAGAAAAAAAGATAGGCAATTGCCTTTATTCCAAAACTTCCAAGTGTGTTTCTCTGCACAATGAAGGAAAAATACTTCCGTTCGCTGGTGCATCTTCACTATCTCCAAAAGACTTTGACAGCAATTCAACACAAGCAGTCAACGACCTTGCCGCATGTTGTTCTTTTCCAATGATTCCATGAAGATGACAAATTGTTCGTGTATTCAAGGCCCTCAGTGGTTGTGCTTTTCTGAGTCCTATTTGGGCTAGGAATTCAACCCACATTTGGTTTAATCAAAGCATGTTCCAGCAAAAGACAAAAGAGAGAAAGCTTCTCAAAATTGGAAAATGCTATGTTGGTGGTCTTTTCAAGATAAACACATTGTTAAATGATCGGCCAAAATTAAAACACGGAGCAAAGTGGAAGACAAAGGCACACTAACCTCTTATCAAATACAAATATAAGGGGAGTGGAAACAACTTCGACGATGTCTAAATCAGTGGATACCCTCTACTCTAAATACCGTGGATGCGGACCACCTCAAAGCACCAAGCTTGATGAACAATCAAATTTAATTTCAAATCCTCAAAGTGGTCAAATGGCACAAAGCCAAGACAAAGTCTCAAATGGCACAAAGCCACTCTAAAATTAAATGGCACGAAGCCATGTTAAGTTTCAAATGGCACCAAGCCCTATCAAATCCCAAATGGCATGAAGCTGTATCATGTATCAAAGGGCACGAAGCCGTACCAAGACTTAAATGGCCCGAAGCCGCATATTGCTCCAACAGCTTAAAGTTCTCACCCGCACGAGCTAAAACTGCACAAGGCATCAAAAGCTCCAATGGTTCAAAGTCCTCGCCCGCACAAGCCAAAACTTCACAAGGCATCAAACCCCAACAAACACATAAGGAACTATGAGTGACTTGATCCCTCAACGAGGGTACGTAGGCAATCTAGGGCTTTGCCTAGATGCAGTCACAAAATCAAATAAACACCCAAATCCCCAAGTTACGATTTATTCATATTAGAATCAAAGGGTATTCCTTTCTCAAAAGAAGGGTTGTAATTAATAGGCGCGTAGCCTAGAATGGGTCGAACTCAAATTAATAAAACCCTCTTCAGAAAAATGAACGAAGGTGAAATTGTGTCGAGTGAATTATTTATTTACATATTATGGACAATTTTTGCTCAACACAAACCAAAGAATGCTTAATCACTGAAAAGATATATTTTTTAGGAAGTCCAAGAATTAATTAGGTGGAGAGTGTATGTTGTTATTGTTTTGAATTGTTTCGTTGCTTTTGCTTGCTCTTGCTGAGGATTTTTTGGTATTCACACTGGTGGGATGCCGCTTTTTGAGTTGTATGACTAAGTTCTCTATATTTATAGAGGATGTCTTAGTGAGCTAAACATTGTGAGATTTAGTTGTTGAATGTTTTGAACATCTGTTTATATGTATATAGAGTGGTCAACAACTACTTTATATTTATGCAAATACTTTGTATATGTTTCTACACATTTAGTCCTGTATCCTAACACTTGTATATCATATTTATAATCATTTGACATTCCTGTAGCAACATGCAAGCTAAAACTGCTAGTTATTGCTATGACCAAATGAAAATGAGTAAGAGAAAAGCAACATGCATATATATATACACAGAGAGAGAGAGAGAGAGAGAGAGAGAGAGATAAAGGGAGGGAGGGGAGAGTGTAGCTTTAGGGAGATGTTTGCCATCATTCGCACTCAACAAAATTTTGATGCCAAAAAAGCTGGAATTGGATCCTTTCCTGACCCATTTCATGCGGACCTTCCGGACCACTTTATATGAACGTTCACCATAGAACAAATGGTCACCAATTCCAATCATTTTATCTTTCTTTGTTTTTTACAAAACTAAAGCACCAACTGTTTCAACCCGACCTCGGTGCAGTTTGGGATTGAGGTGATTAAAAAAAAAGCTGGTATGAAAAAAAGCTGGGAGGGTTTTTGGTGTTTGGTAAACTTTCAAAATCAGCTTTATTTCAAAGTTTGGTGTGAAAATAAGCCCAAAACATGAAGTTGCAAATAGCAACTTCCAAAAACCAGCTTATTTTCGAAAACACGAGTCAACGATGGTGCGTTTAATGAATTTTTCAATAACCCAAAATTGTCCTCCTTTCCTCTCACCTTCAACACTCTCTCTCAGTACCCGAACCAGAAAACCAGCGATCTCTCTCGTTTTCTAGGTTTCTCCGGCTCTACGTCTTTCCTTTGGTAAGCTTCTCTTGTAAAATTTTGTTATTTATTTGTTTGGATTTTTAAATTTGAGGATGGGAGATTGAGAGGGAAAGAGGGTGGGAAAATCAAAGGGATGAGGGCATGGGTGTTGGGGAAAAAAAATTGGGGATGGAGGAGGGTGGGGAAAAAATTAGGGTTTGTGGAGGAAACAAGAAAAATTGAGAGAGAAGTTTGATTACTTCTCTATTAATTTTTTTTAGAAGGTCTGCTTCTGATTTATCTTAGGGTTTAGGTAAAGGATAATTTCTATAAAGCTCTGCTCTATTTCTTATTTGTGAACTGTGCTTCTAATTTTTCATGCGCCGTTCCCTCGTCTCTTGCGATTCAGCACACCCCTCTACGACGCCGTTTCATCGTCTTCTTCAAGCTCTCACAATCTCTTTTGAAACTCCAACCTCCAAGTCAGTGCTCGTATCTTATCTCTCTCTTAGTCTACTATGTGTTTTATATTTTTTTTTCTGAATTCTTCATTTATGCTATATTTCTTTTTTTTTCTTTTGAATTCTTCATTATGCCATTACATGAAACTTGGTTATGGAGAGTTTTTGAATTCTCATGCAAACTTGTTTGGTAGTTGTCTTACATATCACTATTATAGTGAGGATTACACTTTTGCCAAATGTGTCTATTATGCTCTGTGTCTTCTTTTTTGACCGCTTGTACTAGAGATTTATATCATTGTTTGGGCCCAAAATAATGGTTTGGGCCGAGGGTAGGGTCACTCTCGGCCCAGGAGGCCGGGCGGCAACGGGACCATGGATCGGTCAACCCATGGGAGTCCAAATCTAAGACTGATAGGACGAATCCTAGTGCAATAGGGAGTCTCGACGGTATCGGATATCCAGGAAACTGATCCGGCGTAGCAAAAGGACTAGATTCATAGTCCTAGTAGATGTAGGACTGATCGAGGGGATCCGGAGAAGGAAACCTAGTCCGAGTAGGATTTAAACTCGGACTCAAGGTTCAGTACTATAAATAGGGGATACTGTGCAACATTGAAATCCCCTGCAAATCAACACAAAATTGCCCTGCGCAAACTCTCACAACTTGAGATCTTTTTCTTTTTCTTTTTCGCTGACACATCTTCCGTTGGCATCAACAGCACTGTGGAAGCAACCGGTGATATCTTAAGTCGGCATAGATAGCTCTATCACCGTAGAATTGGTCGGTCTCGCAGTATCTTCCGTTGGCATCAACAGCACTGCGGCGAGAACGGTCAATTACCTATCCAAGTCTCGGTCGAGAAGGGTTTTCGAATCCTTATTGGTCGAGGTCATCTCATCAGCCTTCTCGGCGAAGTGAGGTGTTACAGTTATTACATTCGGCACATTGAAAGCCGAATTCGGTTCGTGAACTTTGTAAGAATAGCAGCCTTGTCTTCAGGCTCGAGAACCCAAGAGGCCGAGACGCGTTCCTTTCTCGGCCGCAATCGCAAGACACAGAAGTCAGTAGCGCGACCCAACGCAACACCAACAAATTTACTCCTCGGCCGACGAGTTGGCACGCCCCGCAATCACCGAAGGACGTAGTTAGCTTAGAATACACTCGGCCTGCGCGCCACGTAGGCTTTGTAATTTCTAGGGTCAACATTTTGGCACGCCCAGTGGGACCCAGTGCTAAACTACGAAGTTCATGCCAATTGAAACACGATCGGTAAAAAAGAAAACAGCTATGGGAAAGTCGACTGCCGATTTGCCGAGTCAGAGCATAGGACAGAGTGTGCCACAGGCGCAGAATCCCCTTAGCGCTGGTACACCTGAGTCCACGAGCGCGACTCGCCGAGAGAGAGAAATTAATCTCGGTGGTCAGCTCCATGGGTTAGAGATCCATAACCGAAACACAGGCATCCTCAATGAGGGGATAATAGAAGAATGTGACGAGGATGGTGGTGAAGGATCTGATCCACCAACAAGGTCGTTTCTTCGGAAGCGACTGGAGGAGCAGTCTCGGTCAGTCGAGCAGACTTTCAGCCGAGGCATCGATAAACTGCATGATGCGATAGTCAGTTCTGCTGAGCGACAGAACAGGTTGCTCGAGATGTTGTTTAGTAAAGTCGGTGGCAGCAGGCCTGCTGATCCTCTCCAGCATTGTCCTCCAGGAAACAATCCGGTCCCGATTGTACTGGCCGAACCTGTTCCTGCTCCGTTGAAACCAATTAATTTGGAAAAATGAGGAGGATCAAATAGTAGGCCAGCCGAAACTGACCAGAGAGTCGAAGCAACACCTGTTGACATGACCGAAGTGCAGCGGATGATTGACTCGGCCATGAAAAAAGGGCCGAAATTTCCCAAGTTTATTCATCCGTACCCAGCTTATGTGGAAACGTTTGGGTACCCGAAGGGGTTTAAGATCCCAGATTTTAGCCTTTTTGCCGGAGAATCGTCTTTATCCTCATTGGAGCATGTGGCTCGTTTTACCGCGCAATGCGGAGATGTCAATAGTGACTTTCATAAGTTACGGCTGTTCAACTTCTCATTGACCGGCTCGGCATTTGCTTGGTACATTAATCTACCCCCTAATTCCATCCAGAACTGGGAAGAGTTGGTCGAGAAATTCCACGAGCAGTTTTATCGGCCAGGGATGGAGATGTCAGTATCTTCGTTGGCAAGGATGGCTCAGGCATCTGATGAATCACCGATGGATTATCTTACTAGGTTCAAGACAGCCAGGAATTGGTGCCGAGTGCCTTTACCCGAAGTTGAATTCGTCAGGCTTGCTTTGAACGGATTAGACGTCGAATACAAGAAGAAGTTCTTGGGGGCAAACTTTCGGGACATGTACGAATTAGCCCAACATGTCGAACAGTATGACTATTTGCTTCGCGAAGAGAAGGTTTCGAAAACGCCATCTCGGGGGACGCTGTACAAAAATCCTACTGTCAACTATGCGTCCGCCGAGGATGAGTGCGTTAGTGTGGATGCGGCCGAGATAGTGATAGATAAGCCATACGTTTGCAAAGCGTTGACTCAGGTGGATTCTAGAGAAGTCAAAGGTCGCTCGGCCACCGAGGGAGCATTGAAGGCGTCGAAAGTTTACACTTTTGATATTACCAAGGCCGACGCAATTTTTGACCAACTGTTGTCCGCAAGAATCATCAAGCTTCGGCCTGGCCACAACATTCCCAAGGCCGAAGAGCTCAAGGGAAAGGTGTACTGCAAGTATCACAATTCAAGCAAACACACGACCAACAATTGTGTCGTATTTCGTGACAACGTCCAAAGCTGGATTGACAATGGTAAACTGAAATTTCCCGAGAAGAAGATGGGTGTTGACACTGATCCATTCCCCACGGCAACCGTGAATATGGTCGACGCATGCCTACCTAAGGACAAAGGGAAGGGGAAGGCCGAAGCCGTTACGACGCAACGCTTCCGGACTCAGAATTCTCGGCCGCATTTCATGGCCGATTTTCGTTCAAACGCACCACCTACGGCTTTAACGGGACCCGCTATTGTCAAACCTATGATGGATTATACCACCGACGAGGACAGCGGAACGGCGGTTTTGTGCAGGAAATGTAGAACGAAGGTCGAAAGCGAGTCAGAAGAGAAGCCCCCTTCAGTTGGGACAGAACGACCTGTGGCCGCAACCCGGCAGAGTATTGCCAATATAGGCCCTCAAGGTGTTTTTAACAGGCTTGGTCCTAAAGTACGGGAGGAAGAGACACCCCCGATCCGGAGGCGCCTTGATTTTGATGATTCGTTCTATGACGATGATTACTACAAACGAAATTCTAGCAGTTCAGAATCATCGCGGAGCCAGAAAACCTTTAAACCTCCTGAACCTAAAGATCAACGGTGGTACACGTATCATTCTTCGAGGGGAGTTTACACAGCACTGTCCAAATCCCAGAAACGTAGGCAACAACGGATAGATTGCATGGCTCGCCGACAAGCAGCCCATGAAACTTCGGTCCCTAAATGGCGACCGAGGGACACGATTGCTCCCGATGATGAGCGACCAACTCCCGCTATCATGACAGAATTGGTTCAAGGGAAACGGTCAGTCGACCGAGATGTTGAAACTACGTTCGAGGAGGCTGATAAACGAATCAAACTTCTTCTTCGGCCAGGGGAGATGAAGGCACGCCTCGAGTTTTTCAGAAAGGAGGCTGACACCAAATTCGCTCCGCCAGCTATACAAGAACCTTTGATCAAGATTCGGCGGAATTTGCATCCACCATTTCTTGGGGAGGCTTTGGAGTATATGCGAGAATTTCATAAGCGACATTCGGCCAACGATCTGTATGGTTTGCCGAAGGCATGCCAGGACACTATTGATCTAGTCCTGACTTGTCCGGATGCCGAGCGAATCATCCAAAAGACCTCAGATCCAGGATTGAAAGCAAGGTTCCAGCATATCCGAGAAGCTCGTGTCCTGGGATTTGAAGTTGACCCGTACACCGATCTCGATGCAGCTGACCTTCCTTTCTCGCTGGAAGATCTTCAATACTTACGATATCACTTCGAGGTATTCTCGGCTGTTTCTCTCTTCGGCCTTACGGCCGATGAAGTTGCACGGGTCGCACGTCTAGATGCTTATCTCGACATCAGGGATGCTCGGCTCCAATATCAGGAGCAGGTTCAGGCTTGGACCCCAAAGGCGCTGTCAAGTTCGACCTTACCTGAGACGGTCTCGCAGGACCAACAACTCGCTGATGCAGCACCGCCGAATGAAGCCGTCGCAGAGGAAACAGAGGAGTCCTGTTGTCCAGCTTTGACAGCAACAGAATCCGTAGTTGCCGACCAACCGAGTGAAGAGGGTATTGACCCAATGGGCCCATCAGTCCTGGATAATATGGAAATCAGTATGGTCCATGTGTTACCTGCCGATTTTCAATCGCGCACGGCTCAACCAAATTTCCTCGATGGAGATGTGGTTGCCGAAGAACCCGGCCATATTGATTTCGTGTCGATCGCTGAAGGAGAGTCAGCAACAAAAGATGAGGGTTTAAAAGCTGCCTTGGCCGAATTGTTCCCTCGGTCATCGTCGGCCAAGCTTCACCATTTAAAGCCATTATATGTGACGGCCCACATTGAGGGATATCCAGTCTCCAAAGTTTTTGTTGACTGTGGGGCTACCGTCAATATCATGCCTCTGAGTATCATGAAGGCCTTACGCCGTTCGAATGACGAACTAATTCCGTCAGGAATCACAATGAGTAGCTTCGTCGGCGACAAATCCCAAACCAAAGGAGTACTTCCGTTAACTGTGAATATTGCCGGTCGCACCCACATGACCGCCTTTTTTGTAGTTGATTCCAAAACCGAGTATAATGCACTGCTTGGTCGAGATTGGATCCATCAAACCAGTTGTATTCCCTCTTCGTTGTATCAAGTGCTTGTCTTTTGGGACGGCAAATCGGTCACTATTCACCCGGCCGATAGCCAGCCCTTCGAAGCTAACATGATCCAGGCCCGGTACTATGATGATCACGTCGGCTACATTACGCTGCAAGGCTTCAATGAAGACGGGCGGCCGACTAGGATTTCAGTTCAGAAAGCCATCGAGGTTGGCGCCGAGACTGTTCACCAGGATTCGGCGAGACTCGGATTGGCCAATTTCCTACCCGAGGCTGATGTCGGACACTGATCAGGACAAACGTAAGGCCGCGGTTTCATCTACGATGGAACGGCTGCTGGCCCATTGGTATGCTATATCTCGGCAACCGAATTCAGGCGTTAACCTCGTCGAGTTCCTGGCCGAAGAAGATCATGGTCCTGCCCTATCTTTTGATAAAGTCCAGGCCGCCCCGGCCGAGCTCGAGGATCATCGGCCCCAGGTTAAGGACCCCCTAGAAGAGATTAATGTTGGGACGGCCGATGACCCACGGCCTTTGTTTGTTAGTGCTTTACTTCCTCAACAAATGAAGGACGAGTTGCGTGCCTTGCTTACGGAATTCAAAGATTGTTTTGCTTGGAGTTATCATGAAATGCCCGGCTTAGATCGCGCTTTGGTCGAGCATGAACTACGAATTAAGCCTGGATGTAAACCTTTCCGCCAGCCACCTCGGCGATTCTCGACGGAAGTACAACTCGGCATCAAGGACGAATTGGTTCGGCTTCTAAAAGCCGGGTTCATTCGGACGGCCCGATATGTCGAATGGTTGGCAAACATCGTTCCTGTGTTAAAGAAAAGTGGCGCACTACGTATCTGCATCGACTTCAGAAATTTGAATCTGGCAACTCCCAAAGATGCGTATTCAATGCCGATTTCCGACCTGTTAATCGATGCTGCGGCGAATCATGCGATATTGTCTTTTCTAGATGGACATGCCGGGTACAACCAAATATTCATTGCCGAAGCCGATGTGCACAAAACTGCTTTCCGTTGCCCGGGGGCACTCGGCACCTACGAGTGGGTTGTCATGCCATTCGGCCTCAAGAATGCCGGCGCCACATACCAACGGGCGATGAACACCATCTTTCATGATTTAATTGGAACAATCGTCGAAGTTTACATTGACGATGTTGTCATCAAATCGAAACGCCGACAGACACATCTAGACGATCTCCGACAGGCTTTCCTTCGCATGCGGCGCCACAACCTCAAAATGAATCCTGCCAAATGTGCCTTCGGCGTGTCGGCCGGAAATTTTCTAGGTTTCCTCGTACATCACCGAGGGATTGAGGTTGATGCGAATAAGGCACGCGCAATCATCAGTGCCCCACCCCCAACAACAAAGAAGCAACTACAGTCCTTACTCGGCCAGGTCAATTTTTTACGCCGATTTATTGCTAATCCAGCAGGTAAAATGAAAGCATTCTCCACACTTTTGAAACTCAAGGACTCAGATAAGTTCGTGTGGAATGCGGAGCATCAGGCAGCGTTTACTCAAATCAAGGTTTCTCTCACAAACCCACCTGTCCTGGTCCCTCCTCAGCGCGGTAAGCCTCTCAAGCTATATATTTCGGCGGCCGAAGAGTCCATCGGTTGCCTCCTCGCGCAAGACAACGATGCCGGCCGAGAGCAGGCTATCTTTTACCTCAGCCGCAATCTGAGCCACCCGGAGATCAATTATTCCGCCGTTGAGAAGCTTTGTCTTACCGTGTTCTTCGCCGCATCCAAGCTTAGGCATTACATGCTCCCGTCGGTCACCCAAGTCATTGCCCAGACCGACGTTATTCGGTACATGCTTACCCGGCCCATTGTGAAGGGCCGAATTGGGAAATGGACGATGGCGTTGTCCGAATTCAGTTTGCAGTATGTACCGCAAAAAGCTGTGAAAGGACAGGCGTTGGCCGATTTCCTTGCGCAGCACCCTTCGCCTTACGGTTTTGGGGATGTTGATGTCGAAATCGGCATGGTGGTGACACGCGATAACTATTGGACGATGTATTTTGATGGTTCCAGTACTTCGTCTTCGGCTGGCGCGGGCATCGTCATTCAATCTCCTCACAACGATCGGTGGCATTTTTCGCTCAAATTGGATTTCGAGTGCACCAACAATCAGGCCGAGTACGAGGCTCTTATCATTGGTCTTGGCCTCCTTCGGGACCTTCGAGCCGCTCGCGCCCTCGTCCTCGGTGATTCTGAACTCGTGATTAACCAAATTAATGGGTCTTTTCGCTGCATGAGTTGTACCCTGGCGCCCTACCACATGGTCGCCAGCTATTTGGCCGAGTCCTTTGATGGTATTACATTCGAGCATATTTCTCGGGTTCATAATACCGATGCCGACGAGTTGGCTCAAATCGCCTCCGGTGCACAACTCCTGGGGGGCAAGCTAGGCCGGGAGATACCAATATTACGACAGCTATACCCGGCCTTGGTTAATCAGCAAATCCTCCGACGAGACAATGTGATACGCACCAGGGTCATGTCCCTGCCTTCGTTGTTGGATCGGCAGGATTCTATAGAAATTTGCGCGGTCGAGGCAATCTCAGATGATTGGAGGAAACCCATTATGCAGTACCTTGATAATCCTAACGGGAAACATAGTCGCAGGACACGGGTTCACGCCACGAACTATGTTACATACCAGAACGAGTTGTACCGAAAGGGCGAAGATGGTTTGTTACTCCTATGCCTCGGCCCCCAAGAGAGTGCTCGGGCGATCGCGGAGGTTCATGAAGGAGTATGTGGAGCTCACCAGTCTGGACGAAAAATGCGATGGCTACTCCGACGACACGGCTATTTTTGGCCGAGAATACTGAAAGATTGTATCGAGTTTGCACGAGGATGCGTGCAGTGTCAAATCCATGGGCCTATACAAAGGGTCCCGGCCGAATCACTACATTCGGTCATTAAGCCGTGGCCGTTTAGAGGATGGGCCATGGATGTAATCGGCAAAATCACGCCGACTTCTGGGGCTGCTAAGCATGCATGGATAATAGTAGCAACTGATTACTTTACCAAGTGGGTCGAAGCGAAATCATATGCTGAGTTAACATCCAAGGAGGTTTGCGACTTCGTGGAGGAACATATTGTGACCCGGTTCGGTGTGCCGGAGACGATCATAACCGACAATGGAACAATTTTCACAGCCGAAAGGTTTAAAGAATACACGGCAAGTTTGAAAATTCGGTTGGAGCAGTCCACACCGTATTATCCACAGGCGAATGGGCAGGCCGAGGCAAGTAATAAAGTGTTGATCGGCATCCTCGAGAAAATAATAAAAGAAAGGCCTGGCATGTGGCATTTGAAGTTGAACGAGGCATTATGGGCATACCGAACGTCGCCCCGATCGGCGACTGCAACAACCCCGTACGCGTTGACCTACGGACACGATGCGGTGCTACCGGTCGAGTTGAGCATAAATTCGTTGCGATTAATTGAACAAAGTAGTTTGTTCAGCGCCGAATATAATCAGTCCATGAGTCAGGAACTGGAAGATTTGGAAGAGGCGCGATTTGACGCTTATAACTTATTGGTGGCACAAAAACAGATTGCCGAGCGAGCCTATAACCAAAAGGTGCGACAGAAGACGTTCGGCGAGGGTGACTTAGTGTGGCAAACGGTGTTGCCCGTAGGACTAAAGGATCCTAGGTTCGGCAAGTGGTCGCCGAATTGGGAAGGGCCGTTCATTGTGCATAAAGTATACGGCAAGGGGGCATATCATCTTAAAGACCGGACTGGTGTAATTCACAGATTACCGATTAATGGAAAGTTTTTGAAGAAATACTATCCAGTTACTTGGGAAATGCGTGAATAAAAAAAAAAAAAAAAAAAAAAAAAAAAAAAAAAAAAACAAAAAAACAAACTTTGGTTGTACCAGTAAGGAAAGTCTCCATTAAAATTAATAGGTATTACAAAAATGAGTCGGTCGAATACATTCAGGGAGACGAGGGAAGAAGGATGCTGAGCAGAGCCTTCAGCTCCAACCACCGCACGTAGCCATAAGGACTTCGGCTTCCCGATTCTTTTTGTCCAGCTTCAACCGCTCGACCCGTTTTTTGGCCGCTGCATACTCGGTTAGGCGATCCTTCCCGCCTGACTCGAAGTCCCTCGCAAGCTCAGAAGCAATAGCCGACCGGCGTTTTGCTAGTTCGGCCATTTGACGGTCGAGCTCGGCTAACACTTCTCCTTTTGCCCTTAGATCGTCGATCTTCGGACGGAGGGTGTCTTGAACGGTCGTGGCGGCTTGAAGGTCCTGTTCGGCCTTCAGAGCAGTCTGGAAGATACTAAAGGTCTCCCTAACGCGCTCCAAGGCAGATGATGCCCGAACAATGGCATCTCCGCTCAGGCGACCGTCGGCTCCAAGGTCGTTCAGACACACGCCGAGCGAATCGAGACCGTTGCGCTCAAGAACTTGCGAGGATGAGAGCGAAAGGATTTCTCGCAACTGGGTGAGGGCGTTTGGATCGGCAGCTTCGGTCGGAGCAGCCGAAGGACCGGACTCTGCAGTCGTGCTGGAGAGAAGGGCTTTGAACTCAACCTCCCATGAAGCCTGCACGAATAAACAAGGTTAAGCTTAAAGGAAGTCATGACAAGAGTATCAAGAGGGTGTCGTTTTGTAACCTGCCGAGAAGAGACCTCGGCCATGTCCCCAGGATCGTTGCTTGAACCTAAAGAACTCAATGGCCGAGCCCAGTATCTCAGATTGCTTCTCACTTCACGCGGCCGATGGAGGTTATCTACGTTTGATGGCCACTGAGGCGGCCAGGAAACATAGATAACGCCCTTCGGCGCATAGAATTGACGGTGAAAAGAATGTACAGGCACCTGACATTTAGTAGTCTTTTAGAATTTTAAAGCAGAAAAGCCATCAAAGAAAGACAGTAAAAGATACTTACGAAGGCCGAAGTAGCCTCTTGTGGGGGGATATGGAAACACTGGTCCTGAGGATGGATAGGCGAGTCCGCTGTCGCCTCAGGTTCCTCGACCAGTCGTTTACCGCGGTCGGCCGCGGAGGGGCCGACCGGGACAGCCGCTTCGGCAGAAGGAACACTCCGTCCCTGTGAGGATGCCAGGGGTTCGGCCACCACAGGAGGTTCTTCGACCGGACGCTTGTGGCGATCGGCCAAGGAGGGGCCAGCTGGAACCGCCACCTCAGATACTGGAGGAGGTTGTTGGTGAGGACGAGGACGCGGTGCCAGCGGGACTTCGTCGCTCCCCTCACTTTCATCCAACACAAGGACCGAGGGCTTTGGATTCTTGGGCGAAATTCCCTTAGTCATAGAAACCGCCCGCTGAGGGATAGGCGCCTTCTCGACGAAAGGAGGTCCGGTTGATGCGCCGACCGCAGAGGCAGGCCGCGCTTGGGCCGTCTTTGCGACCAAAGCAGGCTGTTTCTCGACCCCAGAATGGCCGGCGGCAGGAGAAAGGGAAGCACTGGGAGTCGTCGTATGACTGGAGATAACGTGGATCTCCCGTGCGCCCTTCTTCGCCATTTGTTTGACCCGCTTGGCAGGCGGGGAGGGCTCGACAGCCGGCTCAGCCTCTTGGCGAGGCCGTTTGATCAGCACGGCCTTACCAGCGGGTTTATCTTTCTGGACCACGACCGATCTTTTCTCAGTCGTGGCAGCGGCAACTGCCTCCGTCTTTCTCAAGGGCCGATTACCTAAAAGGACAAAGACGATTCAGCAAGGCAAATCAAGATACAAGGTTGATGGAAAGGAGGGAAAGGAAATAGGTACCTTGAGGATGAGGGGCCGAGGCCTTCTTAGGCCGGTCACCGAAGAGCCTGCTGAGCAAGTCTTCGACCGGCGCCCCAAAGAAGTCTTGGGTGTATTTCTCCCACCACTCACCGAAGGTGTCGGTGCAGTGGGTTTCCGGGGTGGCTGGCCGAAGACGAAATTTTCGGCAGCGCTCTTGAAACTCCTTCACGGCGGTGCTGCACTCCTGCTCAGAGGAACGAGGCTCGCGTCCACGGCTTAGGACCGTTCGGGAGGAGAGAAGGGGAATAGGGCAGCCCTGAAGATAGCCGAGCTGTCTGGCGAGGAAGTTTGGATGATATACTTCCCAACCTGACCGTTTTCCATCACAGCCGAGAGGGAGGTCGCGAGCAAGCACAAACGACCCCCAGGTCTGACGAAGGTCAGCATCCTCTTCCGCGCTCCATGGGGAGGTAAGCAGCCTGATGGAGGAAGGATATTCTCGACGACGACATATTAGGAACTCGTCGTTGGAGAAGTCGTCGAGAGCGAAGAGGTACCTAAATACCTCTTCGGCTTGATGGGGGGGTGTCGGTCGAGAGGCCAGTTGAGGACCAAGCGCCTCTGTTGGTGAGAATTCGGCTATGGCCGGCCGAAGGGAGGCAAAGTATACCTGCAACCAGAGTTGGAAGACCCAGAGAGGACCATTCTGATGCGGATCGACTTTGTGGAGGGTCGCATCGGCCAGACAGCGGAAAAGTTGGGCGAGAATGTTGGAACTCAGGGCCAAGACGTGACCACTAGCCAGGGCTTCGGCTACCGGCATGTTTTCGACCAAGCACTTGTTTGACTTGGTACAACAAATGTATTTGTTGTACCAGTAGAAGAGGAAGGCTTCGTGCTCTCCCTCTCGCAGGTCCTCTTCTCCTCGACCGGCGAAGTGAAGATATAGGGTGTTGTAATTGCAGAAGTTCTTGTGGAGCTTCTGAA
This sequence comes from Malus asiatica, assembly GCA_033882615.1. Classification (NCBI taxonomy): domain Eukaryota; kingdom Viridiplantae; phylum Streptophyta; class Magnoliopsida; order Rosales; family Rosaceae; genus Malus; species Malus asiatica. The sequence goes on along the minus strand of CM066503.1, from coordinate 42,982,528 downwards.
TATCTTCCTTCGACGGGATTCGACCATCACGGTTTAAGGTCTCGGAGGCCCGACGGTCGAAGAGCGTTTTTAGGTCGATATTCGACGGACGCCCAGAGAGGGTCGCGTCGACAGGGATCCCGGTCGCCGAAGTCCCCAGGATGGCAGTGATATCCAGGACGGTGGGACCAATGGGACCCAGAGGAAGGACCATTGTGTTGGTGGCCGAGCACCAGAAGCACAGAGCGGCTTGGAGAAGTTCCTTGTCGGGGACGATTTCCATGGACGAAAGAAGGATGGCGTCGTAGATGCCAAGGGCCTTCCATTGCTCACCGAAGAGTCGCTCCATTCGAACGACCCAGGCTGCCCAGGACGTGGTCGTCGAGGGCCAGGAGCCTTGGGGCTTAGCCGCTTCCCATCGCGACCATTCAAACCCTTGAAGCAAGGGTGTTAGGCAGTGCTCCTGTAGGAGGCCGATGATAGTCGGCGGTATGGTAGCCTTGAAGAGAGGACCCAGGATTTGGTACTGGGTGCTCATGTCGTTTTCAAACCGGATGGTTTTGATCGAGCTCCGATCGAATATCTTCTGGTTTTGTTCACATTCCCTGGAAAGCTTGGAGATGAAAGACGCCATTGCAAGAAAGAAGCACGGAGTAAAAGGGTTTCTGGGTTGGGGATTTGAAGACGAAGGCTCGGAATAAGAGAGGCGCTAGAAATCAATGACAGAGAATTTTAGAAAATTTGAGAGCGTAAAAGTACAAATGAAAGAACTTCGGTATTTATAGAGCTGTGGGGGGGAGAGCAATCGTTCGAAATTCAAAACAGAGGGCAAAATCGGCCGAAGAAATTACTGATCATGATGAACATCTGGGAAATGCGGTTGAGAAGACCGAAGGTTAGGGTTTTGGGGGCGCACGATTGCGTGTGACGGCGAAATTAATGACGAAAGACGGTTCGGCACCCGCATGATGACAGGTGGCTCACGGACTGAGGTAGTGGCTCGCGGATTGAGATAGTGGTCATAATGGCTAGACGGTTCAGGCTGCCGCACGCCTTGGACGCCATTATGGGGGATTGGACATGTTAGAGGACGCCACGTGGAAAGTGGGTTAGCAGGATCAAGATCGTGCGATCGTGTTCAATAAATGCGCCTGGGAACTCGGGTATTAGGACTGAGTGGCAGATTCGCTTCTTCAAGGCCGGAACTCGGCCAAAGGTTTCAGGCCGAGGACCTCAGAAGCGAGGGGGCAGTGTTTGGGCCCAAAATAATGGTTTGGGCCGAGGGTAGGGTCACTCTCGGCCCAGGAGGCCGGGCGGCAACGGGACCATGGATCGGTCAACCCATGGGAGTCCAAATCTAAGACTGATAGGACGAATCCTAGTACAATAGGGAGTCTCGACGGTATCGGATATCCAGGAAACTGATCCGGCGTAGCAAAAGGACTAGATTCATAGTCCTAGTAGATGTAGGACTGATCGAGGGGATCCGGAGAAGGAAACCTAGTCCGAGTAGGATTTAAACTCGGACTCAAGGTTCAGTACTATAAATAGGGGATACTGTGCAACATTGAAATCCCCTGCAAATCAACACAAAATTGCCCTGCGCAAACTCTCACAACTTGAGATCTTTTTCTTTTTCTTTTTCGCTGACACATCTTCCGTTGGCATCAACAGCACTGTGGAAGCAACCGGTGATATCTTAAGTCGGCATAGATAGCTCTATCACCGTAGAATTGGTCGGTCTCGCAGTATCTTCCGTTGGCATCAACAGCACTGCGGCGAGAACGGTCAATTACCTATCCAAGTCTCGGTCGAGAAGGGTTTTCGAATCCTTATTGGTCGAGGTCATCTCATCAGCCTTCTCGGCGAAGTGAGGTGTTACAGTTATTACATTCGGCACATTGAAAGCCGAATTCGGTTCGTGAACTTTGTAAGAATAGCAGCCTTGTCTTCAGGCTCGAGAACCCAAGAGGCCGAGACGCGTTCCTTTCTCGGCCGCAATCGCAAGACACAGAAGTCAGTAGCGCGACCCAACGCAACACCAACAAATTTACTCCTCGGCCGAGCCTCGGCCGACGAGTTGGCACGCCCCGCAATCACCGAAGGACGTAGTTAGCTTAGAATACACTCGGCCTGCGCGCCACGTAGGCTTTGTAATTTCTAGGGTCAACAATCATACAATGCGAACTTATGCTTGAAGAAAATTTATTGTTTTTACTTGTTGATATTTCTATGTTGTTGCCCTACAGTTGAAAACATTGAAAGTTATGCTCTGTGTTCCGACCCTATTTTCTATGAATTTTTTTGAACTCTACATCTGTTTCTATTTCTATTTCCACAATCCATTATGGCCAACCTTCCACCATAAGTTTAACAGAGAGAACCCTTGATTTTATCCTTGACATCTGTTTGTACCATACTTGACTAATCCTGAATCTACTGAGCATCAGTTAACGTTATACCGTCAAGGACCCAGAAGAGTTTCCTTCCAACCAGAAGGCCAATCACATCGCGACACGTGTCGACATCAGAAGCCAATCATAGCGCGACATGTGTCAACATCAGAAGCCAATCATAACACGACACGTTTCAATGTCAGAATGAAACTAGAAACTCTCTTCTATAAATAGAGATCATTCTCTCACAATATTTCCTAATGTCATTTGTACTAAATCATTCACTTGTACTCACTAAAGGAAAGCTTGAACCTATGTACTTGTGTAAACCCTTCACAATTAATGAGAACTCCTCTACTCTGTGGACATAACCAATCTAGATGAACCATGTACATCTTGTGTTTGCTTCACCGTCTCTATCCATTTACATACTTATCCACACTAGTGACCGGAGCAATCTAGCGAAGGTCACAAACTTAACACTTTCTGTTGTACCAAAAGTGTTATGAAGCTCCAAATGATCAACCTTCAGTGCCTCCTCTTTTTGGGGTTCTACCTAGGACTGAGGCTCCGAATAATCACCCTTTGGTGCCTCCTCTTTCGGGGGCTCTGCCGACTGCTGAGACTTCTCCTGAGTAACCTTTGTGAATGCTCCTTCTTGTTTGTTTATTTTGATTCATGTATATGTACATATTTGTAACTTATCGGAGATATCAATAAACAAACTTTGCTTCATTTCAACGTATTGTGTTAAATACACCAAGCCCTTCTTCACTAAGTTCATTGAATTTTTCCTTTTGTTGAAGCTTGTATGTTGAAGCTTTGTGAGTGAAGCATGTAGGTTGAGGTAGTGTTCCCTTAATTTCCCGCATGAGAAAAACTTCTCGTTTGGAGACTTGAAAAATCCAAGTCACTGAGTGGTCGTGAGGCTTCCAAGTATCAAGGTGCAATAGCATATGGTAGGAGTCCCCCAAGTCTTCGGTCGAGGGAGTTGACGAAGGAGGTGTCTTGCTAGTAGCCAAGTTTCCAAAGTAACAAAACTTCACCATTTTCCTTTCTAAGTGGTAGCCCAAAACTCCTCATTCATATATAGTTGTTATGAAAGTTGTTAGGCCCAAAGAAGAGGAGGCCTAGGCTTTTTTTTTTTTTTTTTTTTTTTTTTTTTTGAATTTTTGAATTTTTGAATTTTTGAATTTTTGAATTTTTGAATTTTGAATTTTTGAATTTTTAAATTTTTTTCCAAAAAAAAAAAAAAGCTTTGTAGGTGAAACTTTGAGGTTGAAGCTTTGTTGGGTACCATGAATTGATTTTACTTCACACTTGATCACGATAGTGTGAAGCTTTTGTAGGTGAAGCTTTTGTGATAAAGCTTTGTAAGTGAAGCTTTTGTGGGTAAAGCTTTTGTAGTGGGTGAAACTTTTGTGGTGGGGGAAGCTTTTGTGGGTGAAGCTTTTGTTGCTAAAGCTTTTATGGGTGAAGCTTTTGTAGGTGAAGCTTTTGTAGGTGAAGCTATTATGGGTGAAGCTTTTGTGGTGGGTGAAGCTTTTGTGGATGAAGCTTTTGTTGGTGGGTGAAGCTTTTATGGGTGAAGCTTTTGTAGGTGAAGCTATTGTAGGTGAAGCTTTTGTGGGTGAAACTTTTGTGTTGAAGCTTTGTAGGTGAAGCTTTGGAATTGAAGCTTTGTAGGTGAAGCTTTTGTGTTGAAGCTTTTGCAGGTGAAACTTTGGAGTTGAGGCTTTGTAGGTGAAGCTTTGGAGTTGAAGCTTTAGTTGGGTACCATGAATTGATTTTGCTTCACACTATCTTGATCAAGATAGTATGAAGCTTTTGAGAATTTGTAGTTGTCCTCCATTGATGATGCCTTAGTGGTGAAGCTTTTGTCGGTGAAGCTTTTATGGGTGAAGCTATTGTGGGTGAAGCTTTTGTGTTGAAGCTTTGTAGGTGAAGTTTTGGAGTTGAAGCTTTGGAGTTGAAGCTTTGTAGGTGAAACTTTCGTGTTGAAGCTTTTGTAGGTGAAGCTTTAGAGTTGAAGCTTTGTAGGTGAAGCTTTGGAGTTGAAACTTTTGTTGGGTACCATGAATTGATTTTGCTTCACACTATCTTGATCAAGATAGTATGAAGCTTTTGAGAATTTGTAGTTGTCCTCCATTAATGAAGCTTTTGTTGGTGAAGCTTTTATGGTGAAGCTTTGTTGGGTACCACGAATTGATTTTGCTTCACACTATCTTGATCAAGATAGTGTGAAGCTTTTGAGAATTTGTAGTTGTCCTCCATTGATGAAGCTTTGTTGAATTTCCTTTTTTTTTTTTTTTTTTTTTGGCAAACTAGAAAATTGAAATTGTGGGAGAGACAACATATACAAATTTTGCTTCCACACTGTTGAGCAAGAGATTGTGATGCAAGCCACACCTTGTAATAGTCGAAGGTTTGGATGAACCATATAAATTGAATTTACTTCGAACAGTCTTGAATTTCCCTCAAAGGTTTGAGAATTATAGTTGCCCTCCATTGATGAAGCTTTTGTTTGCACCATAAATTGGTTTTGCTTCACACTGTCTTGATCAAAAGTATGTGAAGCTTTCGAGAATTGTGGTTATCCTCCATTGATGAAGCTCTTGTTGGCACCATAAATTGGTTTTGCTTCACAGTATTCTGATCAAGAGTGTGTAAAGCTTTTGAGAATTGTGGTTGAACTCCTTTGATGAAGCTTTTGTTGGCACCATAAATTGGTTTTGCTTCACACTGTCTTGATCAAGAGTGTGTGAAGCTTTTGAGAATTGTGGTTGCCTTCAATTGATGAAGCTCTTGTTGGCACCATAAATTGGTTTTGCTTCACACTATCTTGATCAAAAGTGTGTGAAGCTTTTGAGAATTGTGGTTAAACTCCTTTGATGAAGCTTTTGTTGGCACCATAAATTGGTTTTGCTTCACACTGTCTTGATCAAGAGTGTGTGAAGCTTTTGAGAATTGTGGTTGAACTCCTTTGATGAAGCTCTTGTTGGCACCATAAATTGGTTTTGCTTCACATTGTCTTGATCAAGAGTGTGAAGCTTTCTACGAGTTGTAGTGTTTGCATAGTTACAGAGAGGAAATGTCTGAAGCAGATGCAAGAGGGCTGAATAGCTTGATCTTCGTACGCCATGCACTGAAGTTGTTGTTGGCTTGCAATAAGACTTTGTTGGTGACTATAACTCTTGTTGGGCATAAGTGCTCCCCTAGTTGAGTTGTCAAGCTTGAGGGTTTTTGATTATTTGTGAATGCTAGGAGTTCACATGTACAAGTTGTACCACTCGTCTTCTGGTAGGTGGAATGAATGATGAGTTGCTTTCATCACTTGGTTGGTGGTACGAAGGTGAGTTCCTTCATCACCTTTCATCACATTTCATCACCTATTTGGTGGCACGAAGATGAGTTCCTTCTTCACCTTGTTGGTGGCATGAATGGCAAGTTGCCAAATGATATTAGAGTACGGGTTGTACATTTCATCACCTAGTTGGGGGCATGAAGATGAGTTCCTTCTTCACCTGGTTGGTGGCATGAGTGGCAAGTTGCCAAATGATACTAGAGTACTGGATATACATTTCGTCACTTGGTTGGTGGCATGAAGAAGAGTACGGGTTGTACATTTCATCACCTGGTTGGTGGCATGAAGATGAGTTTCTTCTTCACCTAGTTGGTGGCATGAGTGGCAAGTTGCTAAATGATATTAGAGTACAGGTTGTACATTTCATCACCTGGTTGGTGGCATGAAGGAGAGTACGGGTTGTACATTTCATCACCTGGCTGGTGGCATGAAGATAAGTTCCTTGTTTACTTTTCATCACCTGGTTGGTGAAAATAAGGATAAGGTGTCGAGGCACATTATAGTAAGTGTCGAAGACACAAAGTATGTTGAACCCTTTCGAAGCACAGTTGGCTTATATATGGATGTGTTGGAATGTTTGATGTTTATGTATGAATGTGTTGGAATGTATGATGTTTATGTATGAATGTGTTGGATTGTATAATGTTTATGTTGATTGATATGAGTGATGCTTATGAATGTTTTGCTATGCATGAAGGGATCCATGCTTTCGATATGTGAACCATGTTAGTTGTAACACTTTGTATCACATAATTTGTGTCAAAGTACGCATGTTGAAGCTCTGAGTTGGAGTATAAGGGTTGTTCAGCGTAGACTAAGTGTTCCAATGCTAGGAACGCAAACGACTCAGAAGAAATTGTCTGAATTCCCTTTTCTTTAAATATTTGCCGAATGGCTTGTGTGACAAAAGATCTTAAGCGGTTGAGAGTCAAAACATTTGTAATGTGTATGCCTTCTTATAATAACATTTCCTTCAGTACCTAGTCCTCCACTTTGAAAGAGTGAAGCTTGGCCCCATAGTTATAATAGTCGACGGTACGTTCACCCCTGGTTGTCTTGATACGAACTTTTATCCCTCTTGTTGTAATGGGTTTGCTGAGAGTAAAAATCCTTCCTTTTACCAAGAGACATATACGTTTGGTGACTTAGCGAGTAGCTAAATGAGGTAGGAGATGATGCAATGGGTGTCTGAATGGCCAATATCTCCTCACTTGGTAGAACTTGACTTCCACTTCCCATTTGTTGATAGGGGTTAACGATATGGGAGTTCCCTTGGTATGTCCTTACTTCGACGGAGGTGTGGTTGTAAGCCTGTGCCATCACCTCAGAGTAAGTCTTCCAAGTGTTGGCATTGATCATGTACTTGAAGAAACAATCATGTAGGCTTGGTGTGAAGGCCTTTAGGGAAGTCTTGTCATCTGCCTCAGGGCAGCGAGAATACTCATGGCTGAAGCGACCATCATACTCTTATAGTGACTCGTCCGGCTTCTGGCGAATAGTGTACAGGTCATCTGCATAATGCAAGTGATCGGTCTGGAAGATGTGTTGAGAGACAAACAGTTTCCTTAATTCCTCAAATGAGTCTACTATCTCAGGTGGAACACGGCAATAGCAGTTTAGAGCTCCGCCAGAGAGGGTGGAGGGGAAGAGAAGACATCGCTCTTCGTCGATGTACATCTGATATGCCATGGTGGACTCAAAGAGGTTAAGGTGCTCAATTGGGTCATCCCTTCCGATATAGAGTTGTAAACCACGCTTTTGTTTTGTCTTTACTTGAAGAGGGTGTCGAGGATCCTTCTTGTGAGAGGGCTACGCCTGGGTTGGTTCCAGTTAGGTATCTCGACCTGACGTACGACCTTCAACTTGTTTACTTCTTTAAGGAGCTGTAGGACAAAGGGTTTCTGAGTGGAGTCATGTACCACTGGAATTTTCTTTCATAAGTCTCCATTGCCTCTTAGAAGTAGGAAAGTTTGCGTAATGGCGTGTGGTTTTTTCTTGGACTCGCTATATTGACTTCTAGGGTGAGTCTATCGGAATACCTCAGAGTCCCCCATACCTTAATGTTCCTCTGGGACCTGTTGTTCCTTCCCTAGATTGGCAGCTGGCCTGGGTCGTGGAAGGGGATCGAGTCTTTTAGAAACACTTGGGTCATTGATCTTCGAGCATATGTGGAGGGGATTCTCTTGACGTAACGTTAGGAAGTCTCGGTAGTCACGATAAACGGCTTTCGATCCTTCCAACCCTTTTGCAATGAGGTGTCTTCCTCCACTTCTTCTACTTCGGATCGAAGCATCTGGGTTAAAAGAAGTCTCATGCTGATCAATGTTTTGATGATTAGCTCGATCCTCATCAAGGATACCCATGTCGAAGGGAGGTGACACTCCTTGTTGGGGGGCACCCAGATGATGGTTGATGTCCACAGGGGCAACGAGCTCACGTGTTTGAGTACGCCTAGTTTCGTGGAGCGTCTCAAAGAGCTTCTCATACTGCACCTTGAGGACCTCATTCTTCATTGCTATCTTGTTGTTCTGAGCTTCTAGCTCATCAACTTTAGCTTCAAGAGCAACTCTCTTTCCTTCCTTCTTTCGTTGCTTCACACTAGGTGCAAAAGGGGTGTCATTCTATGTGCTGTGGCTTCCTTTACTCCCCATGTTGGAGAGGGATGCCTGGTCAAAATAGAGTGTAAGAATGGTGGAAACCAGCTTGGCAAAGCTGAAGAGAGTGGGAATAAGTGTCGTTCCCACAGAGGGCGCCAAATGTTAATGCATAAAATCAGTGAGGACTTTGGTACAACAGAAAGTGTTAAGTTTGTGACCTTCGCTAGATTGCTCTGGCCACTGGTGTGGATAAGTATGTAAATGGATAGAGACAAGGAAGCAAACACAAGATGTACGTGGTTCACCCAGATTGGCTACGTCCACGGAGTATAGGAGTTCTCATTAATTGTGAAGGGTTTACACAAATAAATAGGTTCAAGCTCTCCTTTAGTGAGTACTAGTGAATGATTTAGTACAAATGACATTAAGAAATATTGTGAGAGAATAATCTTTATTTATAGAAGAGAGTTTCTTGTTTCATTCTAACATTGACACGTGTCATGTTATGATTGGCTTCTAATGTTAACACGTGTTGCGCTATGATTGGCTTCTGATGTCGATACGTGTCACGTTGTGATTGGCCTCATGGTTGCAGGGAAACTCTTATGGGTCCTTGATGGTAAAACGCTGACCGGTGCTCAGTAGTTTCGGGATTGGTCAAGTATGGTACAAATAATGGTAATGTCGAACGGCTTGTCTACTACGCTAGCAAGGCCTTACAAGATGCGGAGACACGATACTCCAACATTGAGTAATTGGCTCTAGCATTGGTCATGTCTGCTTGAAAACTTCGTCCTTACTTCCAAGAACACTTCATCCTCGTGCTTACCAATCATCCTCTTCGACAGACACTCCAAAGTCCTGACACTTCTGGGTGAATGATCAAATGGGCGATAGCATTGGGTGAGTTTGACATCTCCTACAAACCAAAGCCAGCTGAGAAAGGCCAAGCAATCTTATTGCAAGCCAACAACAACTTCAGTGTATAGCATACGAAGTCTTATTGCAAGCCAACAACAACTTCAGTGCATGGCATACGAAGATGAAGCTATTCAGCCCTCTTGCATCTGCTTTAGACATTTCCCCTCTGTAACAATGCAAACACTACAACTCGTAGAAAGCTTCACACACTCTTGATCAAGACAGTGTGAAGCAAAACCAATTTATGGTGCCAACAAGAGCTTCATCAAAGGAGTTCAACCACAATTCTTAAAATCTTCACACACTATTGATCAAGACAGTGTGAAGCAAAACCAATTTATGGTGCCAAGAAGAGCTTCATCAATGGAGGGCAACCGCAATTCTCAAAAGCTTCATGCATTCTTGATCAAGACAGTGTGAAGCAAAACCAATTTATGGTGCCAATAAGATCTTTATCAATAGAGGGCAACCATAATTCTCAAAAGCTTTACACACTCTTAATCAAGACAGTGCGAAGCAAAACCAATTTATGGTGCCAACAAAAGCCTCATCAAAGGAGTTTAAGCACAATTCTCAAAAGCTTCACACACTCTTGATCAAGACAGTGTGAAACAAAACCAATTTATGGTGCCAACAAAAGCTTCATCAATGAAGGGCAATTACAACTTGTACAAAGCTTCACACACTCTTGATCAAGACTGTTCGAAGCAAATTCAATTTATATAGTTCATCCAAACCTTCGACTACTAAAAGGTGTGGCTTGCATCACAATCTCTTGCTCAACAGTGTGGAAGCAAAATTTGTATATGTTGTCTCTCCCACATTTTCAAATTTCAATTTTGCAAAAAAAAAAAAAAAAAAAAGAAAAGAAATAACGGAAATTGGGAAATTCAACAAAGCTTCACCACAAAAGCTTCACCAACAAAAGCTTCATCAATGGAGGAGAACTACAAATTCTCAAAAGCTTCACACTATCTTGATCAAGATAGTGTGAAGCAAAATCAATTCATGGTACCCAACAAAGCTTCACCAACAAAAGCTTCATCAATGGAGGACAACTACAAATTCTCAAAAGCTTCACACTATCTTGATCAAGATAGTGTGAAACAAAATCAATTCATGGTACCCAACAAAAGCTTCAACTCCAAAGCTTCACCTACAAAAGCTTCAACTCCAAAGCTTCACCTACAAAAGCTTCACGCACAAAAGCTTCACCCACAATAGCTTCACCTACAAAAGCTTCACCAATAAAAGCTTCACCCAAACAAAATCAATTCATGGTACCCAACAAAAGCTTCAACTCCAAAGCTTCACCTACAAAAGCTTCAACTCCAAAGCTTCACCTACAAAAACTTCACACACAAAAGCTTCACCCACAATAGCTTCACCTACAAAAGCTTCACCAATAAAAGCTTCACCCACCACAAAAGTTTCATCTATAAAAGCTTCACCCACAATAGCTTCACCTACAAAAGCTTCACCCATAAAAGCTTCACCAACAAAAGCTTCACCAGTGGAGGACAACTACAAATTCTCAAAAGCTTCACACCATATTGATCAAGATAGTGTGAAGCAAAATCAATTCATGTTACCTAACAAAAGCTTCAACTCCAAAACTTCACCTACAAAAGCTTCAACTCCAAAGCTTCACCTACAAAAGCTTCACTCACAAAAGCTTCACCCACAATAGCTTCACCTACAAAAGCTTCACCCATAAAAGCATCACCAACAAAAGCTTCACCGACAAAAGCTTCACCCACAATAGCTTCACCCACCACAAAAGCTTCACCCACAAAAGCTTCACCCACCACAAAAGCTTCACCCACAATAGCTTCACCAACAAAAGCTTCACCCATAAAAGCTTCACCAACAAAAGCTTCACCCACAATAGCTTCACCGACAAAAGGTTCACCCATAAAAGCTTCACCCATAAAAGCTTCACCCATAAAAGCTTCACCAACAAAAGCTTCACCCACAAAAGCTTCACCCACCACAAAAGCTTCCCCCACCACAAAAGCTTCACCTACAAAAGTTTTCCCCACCACAAAAGCTTCCCCCACCACAAAAGCTTCACCCATAAAAGCTTCATCAACAAAAGCTTCACCCACCGCAAAAGCTTCACCCACAAAATCTTCACCTACAAAGCTTCAACACAAAAGCTTCACACTATCTTGATCAAGATAGTGTGAAGCACAATCAATTCATGGTACCTAACAAAGCTTCAACCTCAAAGCTTCACCTACAAAGCTTCACCTATAAAGCTTAAAATATATATATATATATATATTCGGAAATTCAAAAATTCAACAATTAAAAAATTCGAAAATTTGAAAATTAAAAAAAAAAAAAAAAACAAAATTGCCTAGGCCTTCTCTTCTTTACACCTAACAACTTTCATAACAAATATATATAAAGGAGGAGTTTTGGGCTACCACTTAGAAAGGAAAATGGTGAAATTTTGTTACTTTGGAAACTTGGCTACTAGCAAGACACCTTCTTCGTCAACTCCCTCGACCGGAGACTTGGGGGACTCCAAACATATGCTACTGCAACTTGATACTCGGAAGTCTCACGACCACTCAGTGACTTGGATTTTTTCAAGTCTCCAACCGAGAAGTTTTCCTCACTCGGGAAATTAAGGGAGGACTACCTCAACCTACATGCTTCACTCACAAAGCTTGAACATACAAGCTTCAACAAAAGGAAAAATTCAAAGAAGTTAGTGAAGAAGGCCTTGGTGTATTTAACACAATACTTTGAAATGAAGCAAAGCTTGTTTGATATCTTTGATAAGTTACAAATATGTACATATACATGAATCAAAATAAAGAAACAAAATGGAGCCTTCACAAAGGTTGCTCAGGAGAAGTCTCAGCAGTCGGCAAAACCCCAGAAAGAGGAGGCACCAAAGGTTGATTATTCGGAGCCTCGGTACTAGGAAGAACCCCAGAAGAAGGAGGCACCGAAGGTTGATCATTTGGAGCTTCGTTACGCGGTACAACCCCAGAAGACGAAGGCAATAAATGCGTTTGGAACAAACCCAAAAACCTCTGATGATCAAGTAAAATCTAACCATTAGATTCCTGCAGCTGGTCTAGCTTCCTCTTCATGTTTGTAGCATAGTCATGTGCGAACCTGTGCAACTGTTTATTCTCATGCTTAGGCCTTTTGATCTCCTGTTTGAGACTTATCACTTCAGCCGCCAATGATTCAACTTTGCAGGTTCGAGCAAATAGGTGTTGGGCCATATTAGACACATAACCTACACACTGGACATTGCACACTGGACACTGAGATCTCTGACAAAGTTTAGACATATAAATTTTGAAGGTCCAGCTACCCTACTATTACCCACAAGGGTAAAGGAGCAACACCATTGCTTGATAACTAGAAAGTCCCAATGTGTGTCAACCTCCGTGCTCCGTGGCAAGGCAGATTGGCAAAAATGCCAAAGCTTTACTCACATTGGAGAAAACACTCCCAACAAGATTGCTTGCACAAAAATCGAAGAGGCACCACTCCCCGAATCTCAAGAGCCAGACTCCCAACAGGATTACTTTCTCAAAAATCGAAGCGACATTGTTTTCCGAATCTCAAGAGTCAGACTCCCAACATGATTGCTTTCTCAAAAATTGAAGAGGCACCGTTCTCTGAATCTCGAGAGTTAGATCCCTGATAGGATTGCTTGTTCAAAAACTGAAGAGGCACCGTTCCAGATTTCCTTGGATAAAGCTTGTCTGCCATCTTCACACGCAACATCAGCTTTCCAGATACCACAAACCACTTTTTCAAAGCGCTATGACAAAGTTAAAACATGTGAAGCTTGCAGCTCCCAGTACATTACTATGACCAAGAAGGGTAAAGGAATAGCATTATTACTTGCTCAAAAATCAAAGAGGCACCGCCCTTCGAATCTCGAGAGCAGACTCCCAACATGGTTACTTTATCAAATATCAAAGAGGCACCGCTCTTCGAATCTCAAGAGCCAGACTCCTAATAGGATTGCTTTCTAAAAAATTGAAGAGGCACCATTCTCTTAATCTCGAAAGCCAAATCCCCGACAGGATTGCTTGTTCAAAAACCAAAGAGGCATCGCTCTCCGAACTTCAAGAATCAGATTTCCTTGGATAAAGCTTGTCTGCAATCTTCACACGTAACATCAGCTTTCCAGATACCGCATACCACTTTTTCAAAGCGTTCTGACAAAGTTAAAACACGTGAAGCTTGCAGCTTCCACTACATTACTACGACCAAGAAGGGTAAAGGAATAGCATTACTACTTATTGTTAGGGAGACTCCTATATATGTCGACCTCCATCCTCCACGAACAGGCAGACCTGCAAAAATGCTCAACCCTTCCTCATATCTGAGAGGGCACTCCTAATGAAGCCTCTCAAAATACTCATCTTTCTTCCCCCCAATAATACCTATGCAAACTAGCCACACCAGAGTAAGAGTATCTCATATCATCAGGGTAAAAAACAAGAGTATCCCATATCATGCTTTTTCCCTATCTTTGCCTTTGCCCTTGTTCTTACCTGCAAGACAAGGAGAAAGGGAACAATCAGTTAGCACTTGGAATCAAGCTTCCAGTCAGGAACTGACTGCCTGGAACCCCTTGCCTGACTACTTACCTGGCATTACTCTCGAGTACTTATCTTCAACATCTTATGCTTCCAGAAAAGATACCACATATGCCTGAGGAACAGATAGGGCAAGTGAGAATGGTACAAGGAAGCATGTGAAGACAAACGCAACAGAACACGTGCCGATTCATCCACTACTTCGTCAACAGCAAAAGTATCCCATATCATCAAGGTCCAACGCCCTTTTGATTTGATGGACTTGTTTTGACCCTCAAATTCTTGAGTCGGCCTTATACTCTGGAGGAAACTAGAAAACCCTTCAGCCTAGTTCAAGAATAAGCATGTGGAAAGTTACTTCTTCAAAAGCAAAAGTATCTCATATCATCTCTTCTCCATTTGCTTCTTCTTATCCTTGTTGCTGTTTACGACATAAGGAGAAAGAGAACAATCAACCGGAAGCCGATGTCGAACCTCCTATCCAGGTTGCTTGCTTGGAAGTCTGATTGATTACCTTGTATGTTAGCTCTTTTGGCAAATCTCCTAGCTCGGCGACTTGGGGGACTCCTACTATAGGGTTTTGTATCGCACTTGACCAAGCCTGAAACTACAAGTAAGCTTCAAGTGAAATTGATACATTACCTTGTGCATCTTCATTGGTTAAAAATACCACCCCTGGATGAAGGAAAAGTACTTCCAGAAAAGATGCCACATCTACGTATGAGATAGATAAGGCAAGTGAAAATGATACCACACTTTGGTACTTAGAGGTTTTGTGATTACTCAATGGCTTGGATATTGCAAGTCCCCAACCGAGGAGCTTCCTTCACTCGGGAACTTAAGGGAGCACTGTTTGTACCATACTTGACCAATCCTGAAACTACTGAGCACTGGTCAACGTTATACTGTCAAGGACCTAGAAGAGTTTCCCTCCAACCAGGAGGCCAATCACAGCGCGATACGTGTTGACATCAGAAGGCAATCATAGCGCAACATGTGTTAACATCAGAAGCCAATCACAACACGACACGTGTCAATATCAGAATGAAACTAGAAACTCTCTTTTATAAATAGAGATCATTCTCTCACAATATTTCGTAATGTCATTTGTACTAAATCATTCACTTATACTCACTAAAGGAGAGCTTGACCTTATGTACTTTTATAAACCCTTCACAATTAATGAGAACTCCTCTACTCCGTGGAAGTAGCCAATCTGGGTGAACCACGTACACCTTGTGTTTGCTTCCCTATCCCTATCCATTTACATACTTATCCATACTAGTGACTAGAGCAATCTAGCGAAAGTCACAAACTTAACACTTTCTGTTATACCAAAGTCCTCACTGATTTAGTGCATCAACAACTTATATTTCATTGTTGTTATTCAATGTTGATTATTATATAATTTATATAGCAAAAAATTAAAGGAAAACTAATGAAAATTGTTTGAAAACTTGGAATTTAACCAAAAACCATGTAATAACTTTATTTAATGGTTAGGATAAAGCCCAACATTAAACCAGTCCATTTAAAATGGCCCAATCATTAGTTTTCGGTTTTGCCCCTGACGGCAAGCCTTTTTCCATTTAATTTCATTTACGGATCTCCTTACTATTCTATATCTCCTTTATTTCTTCCGGACATTCGAAACCTTCCATTTTTTCTTTCTAATTTCAGATCGCAACTCCATCTCCATCACTATGCAAAATCATAGATCCGATCTGACTCCAAACTTAATTTTGATCCATCTCCATCTCTGTCAAAATTGCAGATGATCTCTAACATGCAAAACGATGTCACCCTCTCTCTCTCTCTGTCCCAATATTTCTGACTCTCTTTCCCTTATGTAAAGATGAGAAGAGACCTAGACTCTTCATCGGCAAAAAAGCCAAAGGTAAGCAATTGTTCTCACACACACACACACTCTCTCTCTCTCTCTCTCTCTCTCTTTCTCTCTCCTATTTTGTCGCTCTCTTGATTGCGCATAATTTGCACCTAAAAGAATGTGTTTCGGCTTCTGTTGCTGATATTCTGATCATGGACTACATTTGTAATCAGAAATCCACCGTCGCCATCTACGGCAATGCCATCATGGTATGCTTTTGAAGCTCTAATTTAATTAAAATGTGTATATGTAATTGATCAATCAAGAAATATAGTTTGAAATCGTGAATTAGGAGTTCGGAGCAATGTTGTTTGCTAGTGTTGATTGTTTTAGCTAGATCATAGTGCCAATCTCATACTATTTTTTTGTGTCAGGTTCGGAATTGAGACTGAATTATTTAGAATTGAGTCATTTTTGTAGTTTATAGCGTTTCTTTGTCCAAGGAAATAGGTATATACGTTTTATTTATAAATTTGATCATACACTTTGCTTTTCTTATGCCATGTAATCATAAAACATGGAAATCATTTTGCTCATCAAGAAATCGGTTTATATGTTATTAGAAACTTATTTTAAATTATTCTGATGCTTTAGCATTTTTAAGCTTTGATTTCTAAGTTCTTTCTATTTTATTGTAATTTTACATTCATCTTTCCACTACGTGAGTATATTAGTTGAAGAAAATCTGGGTAAGGGAAGGTATCTGTTGTGCTCTTGACTAGTGAAATGGATAAATGATTGTGTGTGATTTCTGAGTTTGTTTTAAGTTTCTAATGTTGTTTTCACTTTTAATGTACTTCCTCGGTTTCAAACTTAAGTGTAACTTTTCTATGAACATATTCCGAGTAATCCACATTTCAACAGTACCCCAAAACTTTTCAAGACAAATGATTAAGCCCACAAACCTCAACCAAGGCACTATCCAACTCCCCTTTAACCTTGGAAACCTCAAGGATGGTTGTCTCCAACTGTGCCTTAGTCACTTCCAATTGTTTCTTGAGCCTCACGTTCTCACCATTCCGCCTCTTCAAACTCTCAAAGTTTTCATCCTTAAGGCAGATGGCATCAGCCAAATCTTTGCTCGTTTTTATGGCGTCATTCACAAATTGCTAATTCTCTTTAAACTTTGCCTTGTACCGCTCGACTTCTCGTAATCTGTCATCGTACTTGGTTATGACCTACATGACAAGATAATCATCACTACTAGGAAAAAAAAAGGGAGAAAGCAAAGAAATGACAAAATAACAATTACATAAGAAGATAGCCTCATCATCCGGTCACGATCATATTCGTTCTCATCTAGCGGCTCGCCAAGCTCATCAACAATGGATCGACATCCTGCCAGGCAATTATTGACATACCTAAAACTACTTGGCTGCATGGCAACCTTCAAGTCCTTCCAATGAATGCTGCCAACCTCTTCCTTGTACTTTCTCTTACGGCTACAGTTAGGGCCACCTTCTTGGTCAGTAGACTCCATGGTTGGAGGAAATATGGGATTGGTGGTAGGAAGAGGAAGCAACAGTTGTCTCTCCTCCCTTGCAACTATGGTAGCATCACACCCGATAGTGGTACCTCTTCGAAATCCGGAGAGTGGTGCCTCTTCGATTTTTGAACCAACGACCCAGTTGCCCTTTCATTTATAAGGGCACCAATTATGTGTAAGAAGTACATCCATAGAGTTATTGCTCGTAGGAATTTTCCCCTTACTTCAGAGATTTATTGCACCTCATTTCTCCTTCATCATTTATGAGAATGTATGGCCCATCCGACCGTCGTTTTGACTTGAACTTTGGTGAAGAGGCAGCCATGCCTTTTGAAGAAAACATATGGCACCCATCCTTCTTATCCCCTACTGGACCTCTTACTGTTAGGGACTCTGAGATGAAGGATGATATGACCGCTGTGGTGGTGGCCAGGAACCTTTTCACTCCCAAAGATATCAGACTACTTTCCAAACGGTCTGATGAGTTGGCTGTTAAAGATTCTCTGGCTCTCAGTGTTTAGAGTGCAGGTTATGTGTCTAATATGGCCCAACGTATATTTGTTCAAACTCGCCAAGTTGAATCATTGGTGGCTGAAGTGATAAGTCTCAAACAGGAGATCAGAGGGCTCAAGCATGAGAATAAACAATTACACAGGCTCGCACATGACTATGCTACAAACATGAAGTGGAAGCTCGACCAGCTATAGGAATCTGATGGTCAGATTTTACTTAATCATCAGAGGTTTGTGGATTTGTTCCAGAGGCATTTATTGCCTTCGTCTTCAGGGGCTGCACTGCGTAATGAAGCTCCAAATGATCAACCTTCGGTGCCTCCTCCTTCTGGGGTTCTGCCTAGTACTGAGGCTCCGAATAATCACCCTCTGGTGCCTCCTCTTTCTGGGGCTTTGCTGACTGCTGAGAGTTCTTCTGGGCAACCTTTGTGAAAGCTCCCTCTTGTTTGTTTATTTTGATTCATGTATATGTACATATTTGTAACTTATCAGAGATATCAATAAAAAAACTTTGCTTCATTTCAACATATTGTGTGAAATACACCGAGGCCTTCTTCACTAAGTTCTTTAAATTTTTCCTTTTGTTGAAGTTTGTATGTTGAATCTTTGTAAGTGAAGCATATAGGTTGTGGTAGTGCTGCCTTCATTTTCCGAATGAGGAACACTTCTCGTTTGGAGACTTGAAAAATCCAAGTCACTAAGTGGTCGTGAGACTTCTGAGTATCAAGGTGCAGTAGCTTATGGTAGGAGTCCCCCAAGTCTCCAGCTGAGGAAGTTGACGAATGAGGCATTTCCTTTTTAAGTGGTAGCCAAAATATATTTGTTATGACAGTTGTTAGGCCCAAAGAAGAGGAGGCCTAGGCTTTTTTTTTTTTTTTGAAAATTTTTTTTGAAATTTTTTTTTTCGAATTTTCGAATTTTTGAATTTTTCGAATTTTTGAATTTTCGAATTTTTGAATTTTCGAATTGTTGAATTTCCGAAATATATATATTAAAGCTATGTAGGTGAAACTTTGTTGTTGAAGCTTTGTAGTGAAGCTTTGAGATTGAAGCTTTGTTGGGCACCATGAATTGATTTTGCTTCACACTATCTTGGTCAAGATAGTGTGAAGCTTTTGTAGGTGAAGCTTTTGTGTTGAAGCTTTATAGGTGAAGCTTTTTTGTTGAAGCTTTATAGGTGAAGCTTTTGTGTTGAAGCATTGTAGGTGAAGCTTTTGTGGGTGAAGCTTTTGTTGGAAATGTGCCCTAAAACCAATCATATGATGATACTTTACGGACATTTCACATGTTAAAATAATCTAGTTTAATATCAAGGGCAAAGATTATTGTTTGAGCCGTCTCATATAAATGTTATATGCTTAAACGATAAAGTCCAAGGAATATATGATTGGGAGAATGCAATCTAAAGAAGTTAGATTCATGAGACCATTCTTTTGTAGACACATCTTAAACGTTCCTGATCATAGGATTGCGAATTGGGCAATGATAGTCCGTTAAGATCAGTACATGCTATGTCTTCTCTTAGGGAGAGTGACTAGTCTCGAGTCATTGGTGTGTGTGACATCAAGACAAGCATGTAGGTGCCCAATAGCGAATGAGTCCACTGAACGCGATGAACGAGGAGTTCTCATACTCATGTCACATGAGAACTCATGGTTGGGATAATGCAAAGTAGTCCTTTAACCTGAGGCATCGTCGTTGTCTTGTGGTTAAGTCCTTGATCTTTGATTATGTCAAAGTCACTCCATCAGGAGGGTGTCCACGGCATAGTTGGGGTTAAGCCACTTAGCCATGAAGGCAAGTGAATGCGCAACAAGGGATCTCTAACCTTCAACCTGTTTGAGGGAGAATACTCTATGATATGATTAAGAATCTCTGGTCAGAGTATGAATGAGATTTAGAAAGTCGTTCCAAATCACATTCAAGGTAATCATATAAGCACACGAATCACATTGGATAGTAGACATGAATAAACTAAACTATCAAACCAAACAATGTGGTCAAGAGTATTGTATTGGAGAAATACCGTATTGCATTTGTAATCCTAAACCGAATAGGTTCTCTACCTCTTCTGATTAGCTTGGGTAACCATGATATGCTGCTAGGTGTCACTCATGGTTTGTGGAAGCCCTAAACGTGTATAATCACTAAAGGGAGAATTGAAAGTAAGTTTCAATTCACAATCGATGTGAAATGGTTTTAATCGCCCACTGCCTCGCTAAAAGGAACCTAATGGATCGTACACCGTGTAAGGTGGAGATTGAAGAAATAATGGAGATGAGTAAGAATAATTAAATGGTTTAATTATTTAACAATTTATGGAAAGGATTAATTAATATGTTAATTAATCAAACGAATAAAGTTCGTTAAAAGACCAGGGGTTAGTTTTGGGCCTCAAGACCCAATGGGCTTCGAACGTCAAGCCCATTGACTTAAGTTGTATGACAACTTAATTCACAAAGGCCCAAAAGCCCAATAAAACCCTTATGGCCGGCCATGTTAGAGAGAATGGTCTTTTGGTTCTTTAGGTCACTTATTTGAAGGGACTATATAAAGGACTTTATAGCCTAAAATTCATTAAGGGTTCTTTTGGAGAAAATTGGAGAGAACATGTCTCTCCTTATCTCTCTAGGAGGCCGGCCCCCTTGGAGGGTGTATCTAGCAATCCTACTCCTCCAAGGTCACTCATTTCTTCTCCAATCTAACCTTGGTGTAGAGACTTAGAGGTTCTCTACTTTGAGAACTTGGAGAAACCAATTCATCCATCTAAATCCATGGAGCTAAGAAGCAAGGAATGAAGGCCCTATCTCTTGGGTGATTATCATTTGCTTATGCAAAGAGGAATCAACAAAGGTATAAATTTCTCAACTCACTATGATTTGAGTTGAGTCTTGGTTCACCAATCTACTAGGCTTTGAATTTCTTGGTTAATGTTTTGTTTTTAAGTGCATGAAAGCATGGTTCCGCCTTTTAATTGTTAATAGCATGCTATAGATGTTGCTTAAATGAACATGTATTTCACAAAATATCCTTCAATTGGTATCAGAGCCTAGGTCTAGTAGTTGGTGAATCCTTTTGGGTTTTGTAGTTCATAGTTTGTGATTTAAAAGTTGTAATATGTTACAAGCTTTATTCTTGTTTTTTGAATGTAAATTTTGCTAGAAAATTTGCCATCTCAAATGTTGTAGATGTAGTTCATATGAGCATGAATATTGGAGCTAAAATTTGGTGCCATGCTTTTGGGAAAATTCGGCCAAATCCAAAGGGTAGATTTTTGGGTTCTTGTTTGACTTGTTAAAAGTGTTTTAAGGTGACTTTTGGAACCCCTATGTACCCTAGTTTGGTTATATGTTATTTCCCTTAAGTTTGAATTGTTTTGGGATGTTTTTGGGTGAAAAATGTTCATGGAAAATTTTGAGTTTTTCCATGAGTGTTCTTCATTGTTATTGACATTTTTGCCAAGAACAAAAAGTTTGGTGTTCTGATTCAAAGTTTTGGTTTATTTCATAAAGTCTTTGTTTTGTGTTGATTGGTGTGAAATATCTATCATCAAAACATTTATTATTTTGAAAGGTGATAGAAAGGGTGATGGGTGTGTAAGAATTATTACACACCACTTGCATGGTTTTATGATTCACACCAACCAAATACCACTTGCAAGGCTTTATGACATTATTGAAAAAATTTCCAAATTTTCGTGGACTTATCTCCACTCCTTTTCTCCTCCCTAAAACCGGCCCTCCCTCAAAGGGAGTACTTTTGGGGCTTTTATGCAATTACATAAAATTTTGATACTTTTGTGTATTTGCACTTTGGCCCAAAAGTTTACGTTTTTACGTTTAGGTCCAAAAACGCTAAAGGACAAATTGTTTTGATCCTTTAATGAAGTTTTTGCATTGTTTAAATTTTGGGTTCTAGTTGTATTTACATGAAGTAGTGGACTTTTGTGTTTTTACAAAGTGACCCCAAAAGTTTATGTTTTCGCAATATAGCCCAAATGTTGTGGTTATTGCAAGATGGCCCAAATTAAGTAGAGAACAAAATTGTTTTGTCTCTTTAAATGAGAATTGGATTTTCATTTTACTTAGCTCCATTTAAATCAATTTTATGGATACAAAAACCAAATGAAAATGTTGCATTCAATTTAATTAGTTAAAGTGTTAATTAATTAAAGGGTGATTATGAACCTAAGCCTACGATAATTGAGCTATGTGAAAGGCCGTTTCAAATTTGTTTGAACCATGGGAATGTGTAGATTAGATTTTGGTTGTAATTTGATTTGATCAAATGTTGTAAAAGTGCATAAGCCCTTCTTTACTTTAAAGTAATTTGTATTATTCAATTGTTGTAAAAGGGCATAAGCTCTTCTTTACTTTGAAGTACTTCTTTCTTGCTTTATTTGATATGCATGAAAATGAAGTAGTTGGGTCCAACGCCCCTAAGACAACACGCCTTAATGTGATTAAACGCGTAACTAAAATCAATCACCATCCCTAGACCGAGATTCAACACAAGGCTCGTGTTGAATCTAAACAAAGGTTCATAGTCATCCTAAGGCCCTAAGGCAACTATATTGTCCATCAAATGAATGCAAAGTTTATGTTAGTAGTATCATATACTCTTGCTTTAAAAACCGTTTTATAAGCATAGTGGGAGTATTATATACAACTAAAAACAATCATGTGGACCAATAGTTGTAATAAGACCAAAATTGTTTTAATAAAGATTAAAATGAATATTTATATGTGATGAGACCTAAAAACCCTCAACCAAACCATTATTAAGTTGATAAGCGTGAGAGTGCTTTGAACACTCTTTCGTGGCCTTCCACCGTGGTAGGCTTCAATCGTTTGTGACTCATACACCGTATTCGTCCAGTTCTGGGGTTGCAAAGTATGTGCTTACATTCAGGAGAAGCCTATACACATATGATGAAGTGAAAGGTAGGCAACGAGTGTGGTCAATATGATATTCTTCTGAGGCCATTCTTGAACCCCTACTTGAACTAGGCATGGTGGGAATGACTTAACTAAGTGCAATGGTGTCAATATGATATTCTTCTGAGGCATCATTCTTTAGAGGCCAAACTAGATGGGTACTTGCAAGAGATGCAAATGAGTAAGCGTACTCTCTCATTATTATTAACGCTAGCCAATATGATTTTCTTCTGAGGTGGGCTTGGTAATAGTGAGTCTCCCATACCCTACTAAGAGTTTCATCCAAAACTCTCGAATTCCGATGAGGGATATGGAATTTGCCAAAAATAGTGGGTGGTGCTATTTGATTTAAAGACCCGGATCAAATGGCTTAAAATCAATCAATTTATATTTGTTATGTATTTGTTTACCAATATATTTGCAAACGCTATCCAACACTTGACAAAGAAAAGCCGAATGCTTTAGTTTCCGGACTTGGTACCACAATCCCAAAGATTGTCTTAAATGGATTGTATATGTACCTAAGTAGTCTAATCCTCACAATCTTCCTATTGGTAATGTATCATTGGAAGAACATGTTAGATAAGTCTATCATAAAGAGGACAACACTTTTAATGTCATAATTCTTCAATTACAAATTGATGTATGAAGAAATAAGAGTTGCTTTGAACAACCCTTAGTCAATGCAAACACAAGTGCTTGTTTCTTTGCTAAATGAACAAAGAACTTGAGAAAGAAAGCACAATGGCATGGACACTTTATGTGCCATGATTCTTCACTTACAAATTGTTGTATGAAGAAATGAGAGTTGCCTTGAACAACTCTTGAAAGTTTGTAATTATGTTTAGAACATAATGGTTGGTTGACAAAAATAGTCCAACCACATGGACATATGATGATTTCGAATCATTGAGTGTTGAAGTGTTAAAACACTTCTAGAAACGGGAACTAGGCAAGGACTTCACCTTTGTGTCCCTATCCAAATGGTTCACTAAGTTTATTGTAAACTATATAGTGAACAATAACCACATGCTCTCCAAATTGTTTGATGTATATAACACAATTGAAATAAGTTTCAAGAGAGATAGTGGGAGTTTAGGGACCATGACCATTGTAGTCAAAGGAGAAGTCAAATGAAGAAGATAAAAATAACTCCAGGGGAACAAACTTTCTTTATGAAATGATGGACATTGGAAGGGGTATTTGCAAGAAATGTCTTGCAAATGTCAAGAACACACCTTTCAAAGGTGTTGTAAATTGTTCTTGAATAGTTCAAAACAGTTGGTTCTTCTACTTGAATGCTTGATTTCGTATTAGTAACTATGTTTTACAATCGTTGTAAAAGTGTGGCTAATAAGAAGTAGAAGATTAATGAGAGAAGAGAAAGTACTTCACATTCGGAAAGTGAATCAAATATAGATCTCTGCGAAAGCAGATGGTACTTACTTCCTCATATGAACTACCAAAGAAATTGGAAAAACATAGATTGTCTTTATATTCCAATTTTAAGGAACTAAATTCCGTCACTATTTGAAATGGATAAATGTTTTGTTTGACAAAACATTGTTCTTTATTAATGAATGATTAGATTATTGTAATCTAATTAATTTTCTCTATAGTAGAGATGATTTGGTAGTGTTAACTGTTTTGAATACAACGATGCTTAAAACCCAAAAGGTTGCAAGGTAGTGACTAATCCCAACTAAGTTGTGATACCTCTAAAACATAAATTATGAGTTGGTCATAGATGGATGCTTTGGATCGTTAGATCCGGATCCAATACCTTCTTATTAAAATTGTATAGAGGCAAAATGTTTGAAATCTTTATTCTTTTGGAAAGAAGAAAGAATCACAAAGTTGTTGAGGTTAATTCCCTTAGATGTTAGTGGCACTTATCCACAACATAATACTACTCATGTTATATGACATTCACCGAAGATCACTCTCGGTTGGACTATAGTTTATTTTGAATAAACACAAGTTTGAATACTTTGCAAAAGGTTTCATAGAATTCAAGAAATGTAAGTTGATGAGTAAGACGTTTAAAGTATTTACCTCCTTAGATTTGATCCAAGGAAAGGTAACACTTTAGAATAGTTTCCTTGAAAGATATCAAGGAAAGAAGCATCATAAGATAATGGATTTCTCCATTAAGAGAAGAACGAACTTGAATAAGATTTTGTTCGTTGGATGTTATCAATTACCCATATATATAGGATATATATATTTCTAAGACAATATGATTGTCAATTAGAAGATCTTCCAAAATTTTCATGACTCCAAAGGATGTAGTTGGAAAGAAAGACAAATCTTAATTATGTTAAGATTAGGAGTTGTGTGCTAATAAGCAATATTTGTTTGAGAATTATCTTGTGGATATCCTTAAATTAACATTTGGATATCACTTCTATAAACCAACTAACAAATGTTGTTTGTTGGGTAGTTCATTGTAATCCTACAATGTGATTTGCCCAAGATAGAGCAAATGAACGAGGGATAGAACTCAAAGAATGGTTCTTTAAGAAACAAGATAATGATCAACAAATATAACAACCTAGTTCCTATACCACAAGCTCCAAGGTAGTCGAGAAGGATTTATAAACCATCTCAGTTGAATGGTTTGAACTTTATGACTATGTCATAGATTTGCACCTCTTAATTCGAAAGAAATAGGAATGAAAAATCCTTATGACTACATTGAGTGTATATACGATATATACTGAAGGAAATGGTAAAGTACCATTTGACCCGAAATAATGAAACCTTTATAGCTAATTGGTAGCTTAAGGTGACTACAATCAAAGAGAATGGTTGACTTTGAAGGAACCATTTTTGACGTAGTCTTAGTTTCAATTAATTCGAAGTTTGCTAGCTACAACTTAACGGTGATTCAATATTTGGACATAATATGGGTTTCCGAAACCATTATTGAGATAGTCTTGATAATATATGTCTAAAACTATGAATCACAAGACATGTAAGTTGTGGAGATCCATCCATCATGAATCTTAAGCAAGCTAGTGGGAGCCACAAGCGTCTTATGAGAGAAAGATCAAATCGTTTGATTTCTCATAAAGATGTAAATGAATCTTTTGTTTACTAGGTTTACAAAAGATTAGTGGGAGTTAATCATATTCCTAAATTTGTATATATATATAAATATATATATATATATATGATATATATGAATATATATATGATATATTAATTTTGGAAATGAAAAGAATAATTCTTCGTAAAAGTTATGACTTTAAACATTCTATAACGATAGAATGTATATGGGAGACATAGTCTATAAACATGGGAAGTAAATCTATAATGATAGATTTCAAGATATAATTTGATTATATCAATCCCTAATAAATAGACAATAAATGCTAGGAAGTTTCTCATATGATGATAAACTTCGATTAGAAGGACGATTCTAGTGTGACTAGCAAGTTGCTCTTCTCAAAAGGAATGTACCCTTTTGACTCCCAAAGAAATAATGCATAAATAGAATCCTTTATGCATACACAGAAAGGTGATATATGTATTTCATATTGTATGAAAAACGTTGATATGAGTTGTACCTAGAATGGTACAAGACAATATCAATGCAAGCCCAGGATCAGAACCATGGCAACTGTCAAGTGAGTCCTTAAGTATTTAAGAAATACTAAAGGATAGATCCCTCAAAGAATGAGGAAGAATTAGAGTAACGTAAAGGAAGCGTAAATGTATTAGATTATGAATCTAATCCATCATTGGATGTTTCTTCATTATAAATGAAGAGATAAACAGATATCTCTTTATTATGACTAAAGAGATATTTGGATGGAAACATTAAAAGTAATGACTTTAGTGTGTTCCATTATGAATGCAAAATATATTGCCATATAGAAGCTTACAACAATGTTGTTTCGATGGGAAAGTTCATTTATGAACTCTCTATTCGGTTCCAACCAGAAAGTGTATCTAGTGTACTGACACTATGACACTAATGGGGCGATAGCTCAAGCCAGGAATCAAGGTCTCATCAAGATCCGAACTCATATGAGGGACTGAACCACATGATTGAGAATCATGTATAATGGTGACGTCGATATTCTCAAGGTTGCTTCTATGGATAACATATAGATATCCATTGCCTAGGCCTACTACTCAGCCATTTTTGAAATGACTACAGAAGAGGTATCATCACTGATAATCAAGTTGATTGGCTCTAGTGCAAGTGGGAGATTGTTGGAAATGTGCCCTAAAACCAATTATATGATGATACTTTACAGACATTTCACATGTTAAACTAATCTAGTTTAATATCAAGGGCAAAGATTATTGTTTGAGCCGTCTCATATAAATGTTATATGCTTAAACGATAAAGTCCAAGGAATATATGATTGGGAGAATGCAATCTAAAGAAGTTAGATTCATGAGACCATTCTTTCGTAGACACATCTTAAACGTTCCTGATCATAGGATTCCCAATTGGGCATTAACAGTCCGTTAAGATCAGTACATGCTATGTCTTCTCTCAGGGAGAGTGACTAGTCTCGAGTCATTGATGTGTGTGACATCAAGACAAGCATGTAGGTGCTCAATAGTGAATGAGTCCACTGAACGCGATCAACGAGGAGTTCTCATACTCATGTCACATGAGAACTCATGGTTGGGATAATGCAAAGTAGTCCTTTGACCTGAGGCATCGTCGTTGTCTTGTGGTTAAGTCCTTGATTTTTTATTATGTCAAAGTCACTCCATCAGGAGGGTGTCCACGCCATAGTTGGGGTTAAGCCACTTAGCCATGAAGGCAAGTGAATGCGCAACAAGGGATCTCTAACCTTCAAACTGTTTGAGGGAGAATACTCTTTGATATGATTAAGAATCTCTGGCCAGAGTATGAATGAGATTTAGGAAGTCGTTCCAAATCACATTCAAGGTAATCATATAAGCACACGAATCACATTGGATAGTAGACATGAATAAACTAAACTATCAAACCAAACAATGTGGTCAAGAGTATTGTATTGGAGAAAGACCGTATTGCATTCGTAATCCTAAACTGAATAGGTTCTCTACCTCTTCTGATTAGCTTGGGTAACCATGATATGCTGCTAGGTGTCACTCATGGTTTGTGGAAGCCCTAAACGTGTATAATCACTAAAGGGAGAATTGAAAGTAAGTTTCAATTCACAATCGATGTGAAATGGTTTTAATCGCCCACTGCCTCGCTAAAAGGAACCTAATGGATCGTACACCGTGTAAGGTGGAGATTGAAGAAATAATGGAGATGAGTAAGAATAATTAAATGGTTTAATTATTTAACAATTTATGGAAAGGATTAATCAATATGTTAATTAATCAAACGAATAAAGTTCGTTAAAAGACCACGGGTTAGTTTTGGGCCTCAAGACCCAATGGGCTTCGAACGTCAAGCCCATTGACTTAAGTTGTATGACAACTTAATTCACAAAGGCCCAAAAGCCCAATAAAACCCTTATGGCCGGCCATGTTAGAGAGAATGGGCTTTTGGTTCTTTAGGTCACTTATTTGAAGGGACTATATAAAGGACTTTATAGCCTAAAATTCATTAAGGGTTCTTTTGGAGAAAATTGGAGAGAACATGTCTCTCCTTATCTCTCTAGGAGGCCGGCCCCCTTGGAGGGTGTATCTAGCAATCCTACTCCTCCAAGGTCACTCATTTCTTCTCCAATCTAACCTTGGTGTAGAGACTTAGAGGTTCTCTACTTTGAGAACTTGGAGAAACCAATTCATCCATCTAAATCCATGGAGCTAAGAAGCAAGGAATGAAGGCCCTATCTCTTGGGTGATTATCCTTTGCTTATGCAAAGAGGAATCAACAAAGGTATAAATTTCTCAACTCACTATGATTTGAGTTGAGTCTTGGTTCACCAATCTACTAGGCTTTGAATTTGTTGGTTAATGTTTTGTTTTTAAGTGCATGAAAGCATGGTTCCGCCTTTTAATTGTTAATAGCATGCTATAGATGTTGCTTAAATGAACATGTATTTCATAAAATATCCTTCAGCTTTTGTGGGTGAAACTTTTTTTGGTGAAGCTTTTGAGATTTTGCTTCACACTATCTTGATCAAGATAGTGTGAAGCTTTTGAGAATTTGTAGTTGTCCTCCATTGATGAAGTTTGTTGAATTTCCTTCTTTTTTTTCGGAAACTAGAAATTTGAAAATGTTGAGTAGGAGATTGTGATGCAAGCCACACTATGTAGTAGTCGAAGGTTTGGATGAACCATATAAATTGAATTTTCTTCGAACAGTCTTGAATTTGTTTCGAAGGTTTGAGAATTGTAGTTGCCCTCCATTGATGAAGCTTTTGTTGGCACCATAAATTGGTTTTGCTTCATACTGTCTTGATCAAGAGTGTGTGAAGATTTTGAGAATTATGGTTGCCCTCCATTGATGAAGCTCTTGTTGGCACCATAAATTGGTTTTGCTTCACATTGTCTTGATCAAGGGTGTGTGAAACTTTTTACGAGTTGTAGTGTTTGCATTGTTACAGAGGGGAAATGTTTAAAGCAGATGCAAGAGGGCTGAATAGCTTGATCTTTGTATGCCATGCACTGAAGTTGTTGTTGGCTTGCAATAAGACTTTATTGGTGACTATAACTCTTACTGGGCATAAGTGCTCCCCTAGTTGAGTTGTCAAGCTTGAGGGTTTTTGATTATTTGTGAATGCTAGGAGTTCACCTATACAAGTTGTACTCCTCGTCTTCTGGTAAATGGAATGAATGGTGAGTTGCTTTCATCACTTGGTTGGTCGTACGAAGGTGAGGTCCTTCATAACCTTTCATCACATTTCATCACTTGGTTGGTGGCACGAATGGCAAGTTGCCAAATGATATTAAAGTACGGGTTGTACATTTCATCACGTGGTTGGTAGCATGAAGGAGAGTACAAGTTGTACATTTTATCACCTGGTTGGTGGCATGAAGATGAGTTCCTTCTTCACCTGGTTGGTGGCATGAGTGGCAAATTGCCAAATGATATTAGAGTACGGGTTGTACATTTCAGCATCTGGTTGGTGGCATGAAGGAGAGTACGGGTTGTACATTTCATCACCTGGTTGGTGGCATAAATGGCAAGTTGCCAAATGATATTAGAGTATGGGTTGTACATTTCATCACCTGGTTGGTGGCATGAAGATGAGTTCCTTCTTCACCTGGTTAGTGGCATGAGTGGCAAGTTGCCAAATGATATTAGAGTACTGGTTGTACATTTCATCACCTGATTGGTAGCATGAAGGAGAGTACGGGTTATACATTTCATCACCTGGTTGGTGGCATGAATATGAGTTCCTTCTTCACATTTCATCACCTGGTTGGTGAGAATAAGGGCAAGGTGTCTAGGCACATTGTAGCAAGTGTCGAATGACACAAAGTATGTTGAACCCTTTCAAAGTACAGTTGGCTTATGTATGAATGTGTTGGAATGTGTGATTGAACGAATATACTGTGAAGCTGTTCGTTTATTTGTATAGTCTTGTTGACATATACTTAACTTTGTTTCATGTTGGAAGCATTCATGTTGAAGCTTTGAACCTGAGTGTTTCATTGCTAGGAATGTAAGAGTATTTGGACCAGGTTGTCTAAATCACCTCTTTTTTGAATTCATGCCAAATAGTCTTCGTTACATAGGATGCCGAACGGCTAAAACTTAACACTTGTACAATATGAGTTTACTTGTAATAGTACTTCAAGTGATCAGCGTTCCATAAATGGCCAAGGGTCTTGCCATCGAAGCTTCAAAGCTTGTAGGAGCCAGGGCGGCTGATGCCAACAACTTCAAACGGTCTATCCCAGTTTGGACTAAGTGTTCCTTCTCTTCAATACCCAGTCCCTCACTTTGAAAGAATGAGGTTTGACCCTTGAGTCATAGTAGTTGGAGATGCGCTGCTTGTAGGCGACATTCCTCAAGTGAGCTTGGTTTCTGTGTTCCTCGACTATATCTAAGTTAAGGGTAAGTTGTTTGTCATTTTCACTTTGCACGTAGTTCTGGACTTGGAACGTTGCTTGCTCAAGCTCAACTGGGACAACTGCTTCTGTACCAAAGGCAAGTGAGAATGGGGTTTCTCCTGTTGCTGTCTGATACTAAGTGCAGTATGACCAAAGAACTTGGGGTACAAATTCTGGCCAACAACCTTTAGCCTTGTCCAAGCTGGTTTTCAAACTTCGCTTGATTATTTTGGTGATGGCTTCAACTTGTCCATTAGACTGGGGATAAGCTGGGGAGGCAAAACATAAGTTGATGTTGAACTTACACCAGAACATCTTGAACTTATTGTTGTTGAATTGTCGGCCGTTGTCAGTGACTATCGCATTGGGAATGCTGAATCTATAAAGGATGTTCTTCCATACGAAGTCTTCTATTTTTACCTTAGTAATGGTTGCTAAGGGTTCTACTCCGGCCCACTTTGTGAAGTAGTCAACTGCAATGATTGCATAGCAAACCTTGCCCTTCTCTGCAGGCATTGGGTCGATCAAATCAAGTCCTCATTAGGCAAAAGGCCAAGGGCTGCTCATAGGAGTGAGTGGCTTGGGAGGGGAGTAAGGAATAGTTGCGTAGCGTTGACACTTACCACATGAGCAGGATATTCTGATGGCATCTTGGTGGAGTGTTAGCCAGTAATATCCTTGGCAAAAAGCCTTGTGTGCTAGGGATCGAGATCCAGCATAATCTTCGTAGACTCCTTCATGTATTTCCTGAAGGACAGTTTTCGCCTCTGTGGGCATAAGGCATCTTAGGTATGGTAGGTTAAAACCCTGCTTGTAGAGTTCATCATTAATGATCAAGTAACGGGTAGCCTTGTATCGAATCTGCTTAGCTTGGACTTTGTCATTTGGAAGGGTGCCATAAGCCATGAATATATAAATTGGGGTAATCCCTGTTGTAAGCTGCACACTTCCGCAGCCATGGTGCTTGGTGCTACCAACAATTCGACTTGAATTTTTCTCCCAATCTTGTCTTCCACCGCTGAGGCGAGGTAAGCCAAAGAATCTGCGTGACTGTTTGCTGCTAGAGGAATTTGGGTGATCTAGTAGTGGAAGCGCTTGAGCAACAATTGTGTTTGTGCCATATATGCTGCCATGAAGTTATCCTTAACGTAAAAGTTGTTAGTGACTTGGTTAACCACCAATTGGGAGTCACTGAAGATATCAATTTGTTTAACCCCAAGGTGTTTGGCCAAACGTATGCCTACTAGGAGGGCTTCATATTCGGCCTCATTGTTCGACTTCTCGAATTTGAAACGAATAGCATACTCCATCATCACTTTGTTAGGGGTTGTAAGGACTAGTCCTGCTTCATAACCCTGTTGGTTGGATGAGCCATCAACATATAGACTCCATGCTGAGGCTATTGGTTCTATTTTTTGAGCTTCCGAGGGTAATGAAACCACTTCTTTAGGCGTAGAAACAATGTCAACAGGATATGTGAAGTCAGCGATGAAGTCTGCCACTGCTTGGCCCTTCTCAGCTGGCTTTGGTTGGTAAGAGATGTCAAACTCACCCAATGCTATCGCCCATTTAATCATTCGCCTAGAAGTGTCAAGACTTTGGAGTTTCTGTCGAAGAGGATGATTGGTAAGCACGATGATGGAGTGTGCTTGGAAGTAAGGGCAAAGTTTTCGAGCAGATATGACCAATACTATAGCCAATTTCTCAATGTTGGAGTATCGTGTCTCCGCATCTTGTAAGGCCTTGCTAGCGTAGTAGACAGGCCGTTCGACATTATCATCGTTTCGAATAAGAACGAAACTTACTGCTGAAGCCGATACCGACAGATAGATGATGTGAGAATTACTTGACACACAAATTAAACCCTCTTTTTGACAATTGTAGTATAGATGTAAGTAGGGTATCGTTCTAGGCCGGGGATTAGGAGGGATTGCTAATCTACTCTAAATTAAAGTAAAAATATTAAACAAGACTCAAGGACTCAAAACTAGGCTAAAAACTCTAATAACTCGAAACACACTTAAAATGACTCAAAATAATGAAAACAATCAAATTAGACACTAGGAATTGAAATAGACGGAAGTTGAATTAAAAGACTAACAACAATGAAAACTAACTAAATAATATAATTTAATGATGGGGGGTGTTTGGTTTTGACGAAAAGTAAATTAAACTTAACTAAATTACAGAATTGACCACAACATGAAATGAAGGTAAAATGATAAATGACGGACTAGCTAGAGGGTTCTTCTCCACACATGACACATATGCAACCTAAATTGATTTTCAGTTGTTCTTTCAATAAATTGTGAATTTCAATTCTCCAGATTAACCGTGAACAGCACTTTTTTAACCCTCAGTTTTTCCACAAGTTATTGGGTTGGATGATTGCATACGACAACCCAAAACATTCCCTACAAGTTCCCTACATGAATTGCATAATAGAGATACAAGCAAGAATCATTAAGTTCTATGAAAAACATAAGCATTCATGAGGCACTCGTTACTATGATTTGCATGAAACTTATGCCAAGAATTTACTTAACACGATTGTGGATAGCAACCTTCACTACTTGTGAATATAAGTTCATAACGATTAGGTGAAATTCACTTATATTCTAGCATCAAATTCATGCATGTAAATTAAGTATGCATCCTTAATCGACATACAAAAATAAGTTATCAATCAAGCAGTTAAGCAAATTAAATCACAACTCAGAAATCACAACTGAAGGTAATCAATTCATATTACAAATATATTCATGGTTTCGAATTAACCTCTAGCCAAAATAAATTTAATTACACATTATTAAAATAAAAATAAAATATAAGATTGAAAGGATTGAACCGAAAGAAGGTGATCTGCTGCATTCGTGCCCGTGTCTATCTCCTTCTCGGTTTCTGCTCTGCACGTCAGCCCCCTTGGGCTCTTGGATCCCTCGTCTCTGCGAGCTGCCCAAAGGCAGCTCCCCACCTGTCCGTCCTTTCCTCTCTCCCCACGTCTCTGCCTCTCTCTCCTTCTGTTTCTCTCAGTCTGGCCAGTCTTTCCACGCTGCCCCGTTTCTGCCTCACTGCCCTCTCACTCTGCCAGCTGCCAAGGGCAGCTGTTTTACTCTCTGACTTCCCTCCGCCCAAGCTGCCAAATGGCAGCCTCTTTCCGTCCCTCCAAGCTCTCTGCGAGCTGCCCAAAGGGCAGCCCCTTTCTCCCCCCCAGACCGCCCACTTCTCTCTTCTGCCAATCCCCTATATATCCTCATGCTTCTGACCTCTTATTTTTCCGTGTGGTTTTCTCCCCACCAGTCAATCCCCATGTTACCTACTCCCCCTCTTATTTTATTATGCCCCCCGTCCTGCTTTCCGTCCCATTTCCTTTATTTTATTATCCCATTATTCTTTTGTTCCACCTACCAAGTCCACTTGCAATTGCAGCTTATTTTATTCCTTCTTTTTGGTCTTCCACATAGCATGCACTTGCCAGCTGACAATAATTATGAAACATGAAGCTAACATAAGTTTCGTACCATTAGAAATTCTCAGTGCAAAATACTCACATAAGAGTCCAGGGGAGGAAAATGTTCACAGAAGTTTGTGACTGATAAAATATTATAGATCACCCTAAGGTATTAGCAATTAATAACCCATGCAACAAAAACTTTATCTTGGAACATTTAAATCTTACTGAACGGACAAGATGGCCACAACTTGGACGGCCACAGTAAAAGAAAAATTCATAGAAATAATATTCTAAGGCACTACAACATAAACAGACCATAGAAAAGCTTATTTGTGCCATTTTTATTCTCTTTGTATAACAAATCCTATAAACACAAAAATAACGTAAATAGCTCAAAAATATAAGGAACTAACTAAGAAAAGACGAGTGAATTTGAAGTAAAAATATATATAAATATGATCCGATCAATAGATAATGCGAGTGTCACCCACTTCAGGTTTGGAGAGCAAAGGGGCTTTACTCATGTAGTCCTTCAGGTTCTTGAATGCCTCAACATATTCATCAGTCCATGTAATGTACTTCTTACTTCCCTTAAGTGCTTTGATTCTGTGGCCTTAGAGATGAACCTAGTTAAGGCTACCACCTTAGCAGTATGGCTCTGGATGTCTTTTGAAGTTACCAGTTCCTTCATGTAGAAGATTGCTTTGATCTTCTCGGGATTAGCCTCAATGCCTCGTTGTCTTATCATGAAGCTTAAGAATTTGCCAGAGCCTACGCCGAAGGCACATTTGTTGGGGTTCAACCTCATTCGATACCTCTTCAGAATGGTGAAAGTTTCAGACAGGTTGGTGATGTGTTGGTCAACATGTTTGCTCTTGATTAGCATATCATCAACGTAAACTTCCATGCTCTTCCCAATCTGTTCGGCGAACATTGAATTGAGCAGTCTCTGATAAGTCGCTCCTGCATTCTTTAGGCCGAAGGGCATGACTTTATAGCAATATAGTCCCCTGTCAGTAGTGAAGGCTGTGTGTTCTTGGTCTGGAAGGTGCATGAGGATTTAGTTGTATCCTGAGTAAGCATCCATGAAGCTCAAGAGTTCACAGCCTGCCGTAGAGTCTATAAGTCTGTCTATAAGAAGAAGAGGAAAGCTATCCTTCGGGCATCCTTTGTTTAGGTCGGAATAATTGACCTTTTGGAGCATGAGACTTTCCTTGGTCGGATTTTTCTTAACAAGGACAACATTTGCTACCCACGTTGGATAACTGACTTCGCAGACAAAGCCTATGCCTTTGAGTTTTCAACTTCTGCCTTCATTGCCTCGTACCGTTCAGCGTCATAAGATCTTCGCTTCTGTTTCACTGGCTTGGTCTTAGGGTCAATACTTAATTGATGACAGATTATATCGAGAGAGATGCCTGACCTGTCCTCGTATTACCAGGCAAAGACCTTAGTGTTCTCTTGCAAAAAAGAGATCAATGCCAACCGAATGGGTGGTGACAAGCTGGTTCCAATCTTCACCATGCTATCCGGATAATTTTTTGAGATAGAGACCTTCTCTAACTCTTCAGCAGGTTATGCTTGCTGGGTGAAAGAGTCATCTCGAGGATCGCCGGGTTAACTGTTGCCACCGTGAAGATCCCAGTTGGCTTCATCTGGGCTGGTCTTTATGACTTGGTCATGTATAGAAAGGGTTTCTTTGGGCACAGGCAGGTGTTGTTGCTTGACCGAAGTGTTGTAACATTATCTTGCACTAAGTTGATCTTCTCTGATGTAACCATTGCCATTTGCCATAGGGGGTTGGAAATTTCATCAACAACATATGTGTGGATACCATGGCCTTGAGATCATTGATGCCTGTGCATTCGAAGATGGCTTTGTATGTTGTTGGTCAATCGACCACCAGGAAGTTAGTGGTAATGGTAGTTGTGTAAGGGCATGTACCAATGGTGTTCAGAGGGGAAATCAAGCGATCGAGCAATGTTGTTGGTAGCTGTGTAAGGGCATGTATCAATCTCAGACCAATGTTGTTGGTCAACAACATAAGTGTACGCTCTACAAAGGTTGCACGATATCACCGGAGAAGCTTATCAGAGGGGAAATCGAGCGATCGAGCAAGTGTTCAGCTACATTAAGTGCCCTGAAAACTTCAGCAAACATGATATTGACCGAAGCCCCCGTGTCTACCAGGATTCGTCGTACTTCAAAGTTGGCTATGTGAGCTTCCACGATCAGTGGGTCGTTATGAGGGTAGATGATACCTCTTTCTTCCTCAGGGTAGAAACATATTGGATCCCAGTTAGGCTTTTGATACTTACCTCCCCTAATGTCTTCCACGTGAAACACTTGGTGGCCAGACCTTAAAGCTTGTTCACTATTTTTCATGGCCCTGTTGGAAGATTTAGATATGGGTGTGCCACCACTTATGGAATATATCACATTCACCTAGCGTTGGTTACGGTTAGCCCTTGGAGGTTGAAAAAGAAATTGATCAATTTTCCTTCACGTGCCAAAGCTTCAATATGATCACGAAAGGTGATACATTTCTCACCATCATGGCCGTTATGCTCGTGGTAGTAGCAAAACGTGCTCGTGTTTTTCGTGGGCTTGTAATCCGGGTGCCTCGGCTTTGGCTTCAGTATCAAGTGTGCTATGCTGGGGTAAATGGCCACGCATGTGGCGTTCAAAGGTGTGTATGCCTCATAGCTCCGGGTAAGGGCTGTCCTAACACGTGCTTGACCCACTGTATTGACTGCCTGGATTATCATAGCGATACCTTTGGTTAACACGATTGTGTCCCTTACTCCTTTTACTAAAATGAGACTCATAAGGATGGAAATCTTTCCTTTTGGCCTGAGATTGATATGTCTGTTGACTTGGCAAAGTATTAAGTAAGGCAGGAGGAGGCACCGCTGCCGTTTGGAAGGTCGAGGTCTCCTCATTTGGTTGGATCTGGTTTCCACTCCCTACTTGCTGATAAGGGGTGGCTGTGGAGGGTTTCCCTTGATATGGAATTGCCTCGGCAGAGGCATAGTTGTAAGCCTGTGCCATCACCTCAGAGTAAGTCTTCCAAGTGTTGGCATTGATCATGTACTTGAAAAAACAGTCACGTATGCCTGCCGTGAAGGGTTTAAAGGCAGTCTTATCATCTGCCTCGGCACAACGGAAATACTCATGGTTGAAGCGACTAGCATACATACGTAATGACTCGTCTGGCTTCTAGCAAATAGTGTACAAGTCGTATGCAGAGTGCAAGTGATCAGTTTGAAAAATATGTTGAGAAACAAATAGTTTCCTCAATTCCTCAAATGAGTCTGCCGTCTCAGGTGGAAGACGGCAATACCAGTTTAGAGCTCCAACAGAAAGGGTAGAAGGGAGGAGAAGACATCGCTTTTCGTCGGTGTGCATCCGGCATGCCATGGTAGACTCAAAGAGGTTAAGGTGTTCAATCGGGTCTTCCTTTCTAGTATAGAGTTGCAAGCTAAGCTTTTGTTTTGTCTTCGCTTGAAGGGGGTGTCAAGGATCCTCCTTGTGAGAGGGCTTGGCCTGGGTTTGTTCCAATCAGGTATCTAGGCCTGACGTTCAGCCTTCAACCTATTTACTTCCTTAAAGAGTTGTAGGACAAGGGGGTACTGAGTGGAGTCATGTACCACTGGTATTTTCTTTCGTAAATCTCCATCTCTTCTTAGAAGTAGGAAAGTTTGAGCAAGGGTGTGTGATTTTTCCTTGGACTTAACGTACTGACTTCTAGGGCGAGTCTGTCGAAATACCTCAGAGTCCCTTGTACCTTCGTGTTTCTCTAAGACTTGTTGCCCCTTCCCCAAATTGGTAGCCGGTCTGACACGTGTCATGCTATGATTGGCTTTTGATGTCGACATGTGCCGCTCTGTGATTGGCTCCTGGTTGGAGGGAAACTCTTCTGGGTCCTTAATGGTATAACGTTGACTGGTGCTCAGTAGTTTCAGGATTGGTCAAGTATGGTAGAAACAAATAGTGTCTGCTTATTCCAGTTTCATACATAGTGTCTCCTTATTTGTGATGACCCATCCTGAATTAATATATATATTTTATCCTCGGATATGTGGAATTGACGATTATACCCTCGAGTCGTAGTGACGTGGATGTATGTTTATAGTTTTAAATTATATTTTAGCGGACATGAGTAAATTATACGCGACATCACGAGAGCGTTGACGTGAGTTAGTGCCAAATGGGGTTCATAACAAAAATGTTACAAATGAATAGGTGAAATTGGGTTGGTTTCTTTTGATTGGATCTCATTTGCATGGACCTTAGACATTGTAGCCCAATGAGGGCTTGAATTTTTTTTATTGGCCAATCCCGTAACCCACACACACACACACACACACACACGTGCAACCTTCTTCTTTCCCCTCTCTCTCGAAATTTCCTTCCCATCCGTACAAACCGAGAATACTCACCCTTAAACTAAACCAAAACTCTACGAATCGAGCTTGATGTCTCCAGATTCTTACTCCTCTCGAGCTCTAGAATCCAATGATACCTTTTGTTTGGTGATTTGACTTCAAAAACCCGAGAACTCTTAAACTCCAGCAAGGTGCTCTGCTACTCCATTGTGATCGTGGACGTTTCACGGAGTTTTAAAGCTTAAGGGAGTCTTATAACTACTCCATAGAGACCTAGGAACAATTTTGGCAGCTTTTGGATGTCGGGATAGGTCAGTTCTACGAGTTGCAGACTTAGCCGGAATATCGAAGGATTTTCCGGCCACTTTTAGTCGGTTTTAGGACCTCTAAGAGGTAAGATCATGTTCTACTAGTTTAGGGCATCAAATTGATATAAAATTTGTGGAATTTGTTTGAAAAATGAAGAAGATATTGAAGTTTTACGATTCGCAAGAATTCGGCGCCGGAACTAGAAAATCGTAAAACTTCAATATCTCCTTCATTTTTCAACCAAATTTTTTTTTTCTTTCTGCAATTAATTTTCTTCAACTAGGACCCAAATAAGACTTTGATTGAGAAGTGGAAATCCACGTGTATGCAAGTCTAGTAGAGTCTTTCTAACATCTCCATTCCATTTCTCTCACAATCTCACACCAAAAGGCATAGACTCACCAAACAAATATTTAATGGTAGTGTGCCTGACAAAGAACACTACCATATACATTTAGGGGGGCAGGGAAGGCCTTCATTACAAAGAACATGAACAAGGGAAGATGGGGGTCTATCAACCCAAATATGATCACATACTTCCTTACATCGCCGCGACGCCAAAAGGTTTGCAGTCGAGTTGGCCAGTCTTGGAACCCATCTTGAAAAGCCACCCCCATTATGTTGCACTTAACTAGAATGGGAAAAGCTCCCCAACTGCCCTTCTTTGCCATATCCCTAAAGCAAGAAATTGATTCCAGGAAGTCAGACTCAACAATTACTGAATTCCAACCCCTACAAATCCCCAGCTTACACCCATGCATAATAGCCAATGCCTCCACCATTGCTACACTTGTCGCCTTCACACCATACCTACATGCCGCCAAGAACCTTCCATATTCATCCCACGCCACCACTCTCATAAATCCTAAACCTTCACTAGCCTCCCAACTGGCATCGACATTAATCTTTACAAAGCCCGGACTCGGTGGAGACCATCGAACACAAATATTCGTATCCTAAGAACTGGGCACGAGCGTAGTGGTCGGTAGTGATTTAGCCTCTTTGAAGGTTGTAGCCAAATGGGAAATAGCAGCAATTACCTATCTTGGGTAGATTTGTTGTTGGTTGAACTAGAAGTTACACCTTGATTTCCATATATGCCAGCATGTAAAGGCAATATATGATAACAGATTATTCCTCACCTCCTTTGAACCATTGGCCATATCAGACATTTCAAGCGGCCAGTTTGCCCAAGTTGTGATCTCCATCCGATTAATCCTTATATTCAAATTTCCCCCAAACCAAACCACGTCCACCCATGGGCATTGAAGAAAAAGGTGCTCAATTGACTCTTCATGCGACTTGCAAAGAGGGCATAGGAGTGATGGAGACGATTGTGGATACCATTATAATCACAATTATACTTGGTTTTCATAATTTTTTAATTCCAAATACAAATGTACTAGCTATGACTATATGTCGTTGAGATCTATAAATGATGTGGAGCCAAAAATAATCAAGAGGCGACATGTGGATTTTTGGGTAAAAAGGACAAAATTACCCTTGAAGAGCACTAGAATTCCCAAACCCGAGCAATGGACAATCATCCCACAATCAAGTCAAAAGTGCCCAAAATAGGTATTTATTCAAAACCTATTTCATCCATCTTCTCGACAAGGTAACCCCCAAAACATTCCTTTTAAATTATGTTAATTAGCTAATTAATAGATTTAGTACCTAATTAATCTATTAATGACTACTTAAATTACCAATTTACTACAAAATACACTCAAAAACACCACAAAGGGCCGACGACCTTCTCCCCCAAGGAGGCCCGCCATGCCCTATTTATACTACTCCATTTTCTCTAAAAACCTATGTCTACACTCTTGCTAAATACTCAAAATTTTCCAAACACTTTTCCCTCAAAATTCTAACTTTGGTATCGGAGGTTCTTTGGCCAAACCCCCCCCCTTCATCGTGGGTGCGTGAGGTATTGGCCTTGAGCTAAGGTGTTATTGGTTTTGTAGGTGCAATTTTGTCCAAGAACAAGGAGGAAGAAATTTGCATCCACAAATGATATGATTTGTAATTTGATGCTTCTTGAAAAAATGGAATAGCTAAGCAACTACAATTAGAGATGGAACCATTTATTATTCAACATTTAAGACACCACGCAGCTATTGCATCAAGGTTTACTCCATGATACCAACAGACGCTTCAAAATAAACAAATTCCAAAGCCCAAAAACTAGCTACAAATACTGGAAAGAAATTAATGTTGACACATTACATTTAGGAACACAGTACAAATGATCATTTAATGCCTTAAAAGTTTGCAAGCAACCACCACGTTGTGAAACACGACTGTCTCGATGGTGAGGCCTGGACCGAATCCGAACAACACTCCCCACTCCAGTCCTTCTCTGGTTGTTTTGAGTCCTTTCTCGGTGGACTTCCTCCTCACCTCGTCCAAAATAAACAAGACACACGCACTCGACATGTTGCCGTAATCGGACAGCACTTGCCTTGTGGCCTCTAATTTCTCTGGCTTAAGTGCCAACTTGGCCTCTACTTGGTCCAGAATAGCAAGGCCGCCTGGGTGTGCAATCCAGAAAAGCGAGTTCCAATAAAAAATGCCTATAGGCTTGAAGGCCTTAATAAGGCTCTTTTCGATGTTCTTCAAAATAAGCCTAATAACGTCTTTGAGAAGGTGAAATGTAAGCCCGACTTCACGGAGATGTCCGTCAATTGCCCCATCACTGTCAGGGAGAATGGTTTGCACCGCCGAGACCAATTCAAACAAGGGCTTCTCGACTTCGGGCACTGGATCTGCACTAATGATGACCACCGCTATATCGTCACCAAACAAGGCTTGACCCACAAGATTGTCAAGGTGGGTGTCACTAGGCCTGCGGAAGGTGACCGCAGTGATCTCAGAGCACACAATCAGAACACGTGCACCCTTGTTGTTTTCGGCCAAGTCTTTGGCCAAACGGAGAACCGTGTCTCCAGCAAAACAACCTTGTTGGTACACTATGAGGCGCTCGACGGAGGGGCGAAGGCCCAGAGCTTGGTAAGCTGGTAGTCAGCGCTGGGCATGTCGACACCGCTAGTGGTGCAAAAGACCAAGTGGGTGATTTTGGACTTGGGCTGTCCCCATTCCTTGATGGCCTTGGTGGCAGCCTCTTTGCCAAGCCTCGGGACTTCAACAACCACCATGTCCTGTCGAGCATCGGGTGAGGGTGCCATGTACTCGCACACACTTGGATTCTCTTTCAGAATTTCTTCAGTCAAGTACATGTAACGCTTCTTGATCATGGATTTGTCACCTGAAAATTACATAAAATCACAAGAAAAGTTAACTACCACACATTTTGTTTTTAGTACAAGCAATACTACTAATCTGTGCCACAAGGGAGAAAGATTTGAACCCAAAACGCAATGAATTAACACAAAAATGTCAAATCCAAAAGACCAATCCACCAATTACCACCCAACTTTATATGAAATGTTCAAATCCATTGGCAACACACAATAAAATTGTAGCTTTTTCGTTTTGTGGCATGACTCTCCTAATTTGGTTCATTTGCAGTGAGCTGCCTTACTTTTAAACGTGGCTGAAACAAATGTTTTGAAGCTGACGTGCTAAATAAATAAAATAGAGTAACCCTGAGGAGACTAAAATACATCCCCAAACCACATGAACTTAACCAGCAAAACAACCCCGGCCAGTCCACCAATGAGTCTAATTTACTCGGAGTTTTAATTTGCTAATGACTTAATTAATTTAATTAAAAGGGTAATTAAAGAAAATGTAGCTGTGTTTTCCTTGTAGTTTGCATGTTGTACACGTATATTGTTCTGCTAGAATGTTTTTC
Organism: Malus asiatica; assembly: GCA_033882615.1. NCBI lineage: Eukaryota > Viridiplantae > Streptophyta > Magnoliopsida > Rosales > Rosaceae > Malus > Malus asiatica. The sequence continues at coordinate 42,939,926 of CM066503.1, read as the reverse complement.
CCTTCCATTAATAGCAGAGCTCAATGAAAGGAGATGAGAAGAGAGGAAACATAGATCTTTCTTCATTCATGGACCTTATACATATTAGTTTTCTGCAACCTCAGTTACCAAGCACATGCATCTATAGCAATAGGAATAATAAATTGCAAAGAAAAAAATATATTAATCAACAGAAGAAAAAAGGAAAACGGAGAGGAAGTGAAGTGTACCTACACATGCGCTGGAATTTTTCTTTGAGCTCAACCTTGTGCTCGCTGTTGGTGATACGAAAGTTGTAGTCGGGGTATGTGGCTTGGTCTACACAATTGGGAGGAGTTGCAGTCCCAATGGCAAAAACAGTGGCCGGACCCTCAGCCCTTTGAGCCCTGCGAACTTCCTCGACGGTCACCATTTTTTCTATGTATCCGATGGTCGAGAAAGATCAAATACGACAGAGGGCTAGAGGTGGTGGTGTTGTTGGGGGAGGAGGTGGGGGTGGTGTGACAAAATAGTGAAAGAAGTGGATTGTATTTATACAAGGAGGAAAAGAAGGGAAAGAGGTTAAGAGGGTAGATGAGGGTCACGTGATTGACCAATGCATGCCAGCCATTAGTGGGAGCACCAACAACCACCTAAAGAAGAAGAGAATGGGTTAAAAGGCTTCAGAGGCCGACTGGCACGTGCTTTTTTTGAGTTTGGCGTGGATTGTTGCCCATCGAACATTCGCATGATCTACATGTGGAATATGTTTCTTCTAACGTTTCACCACTTTAGCTGGCAATTTTAGTAGCTAAGTTTTCAATATCTTTTGCCACTTAATACTACGGTCTAATTGTATTCCTCTTCACTTATAAGTGAGAGGTCTCAGGTTTGATTCTCGCCAAAACTGAGTACGGACCATATTATAAGGCTAAACTCACTATTCCTTCACATAGATAATATCGTTTGTTAACAAAAATAAAGCTTTCAATATCTTTCTAAAAAATACTATTCTTAGTATCTATTTATACCATCATTTGTATCATTTCAACATCACTACTTGTTGATGCATAAAATCAGCGAGGACTTTGGTATAACAGAAAGTGTTAAGTTTGTGACCTTCACTAGATTGCTCCAGTCACTAGAGTGGATAAGTGAGTAAATGGATAGGGATAGGGAAGCAAACATAAGATGTACGTGGTTCACCCAGATTGGCTACGTCAACGGAGTAGAGGATTCAAGTTCTCCATTAGTGAGTACTAGTAAATGATTTAGTACAAATGACACTAAGAAATATTGTGAGAGAATGATCTCTATTTATAGAAGAGAGTTTTTGGTTTCATTCTGACATTGACACGTGTCGTGTTGTGATTGGCTTCTGATGTCGACACGTGTCGCGCTGTGATTGGCCTTCTGGTTGGAGGGAAACTCTTCTGGGTCCTTGACGGTATAACGTTGACCGGTGCTCAGTAAGTTTGGGATTGGTCAAGTATGGTACAAACAGTGCTCCCCTAAGTTGCCGAGTGAGGGAAGCTCCTCGGTTGGGGACTTGATATCACAGAAGTGTGGTATCATTTTCACTTGCCTTATCTGTCTCATATGTAGATGTGGCATCTTCTCTAGAAGTATTTTTCCTCCATCCAGAGGTGGTATCTTTAACCGATGAAGATGCACAAGGTAATGTATCAATTTCACTTGAAGCTTACTTGTAGTTTCGGGCTTGGTCAAGTGCGATACAAACCCTATAGTAGGAGTCCCCAAGTCGCCGAGCTAGGAGATTTGTCGAAGGAATTAATAGACAAGGTAAGCAATCAGACTTCCAAGTAAGCAACCTAGATTGAAGGTTTGACTTCGGCTTCCGGTTGATTGTTCTCTTTCTCCTTGTGTCGTAAACAACAACTAGGATAAGGAGAAGCAAATGGAGAAGAGATGATATGAGATACTTTTTCTTTTGAAAAAGTAACTGGGTTGGAAGGTTTTCTAGTTTCCTCTAGAGTATAAAGTCGACTCAAGAATTTGGAAGTCAAAACAAGTCCATCAAATCTAGAGTACGTTCGACCCTGATGATATGGGATACTTTTGTTGTTGACAAAGTAGTGGATGTATTGGCACGTGTTTTGTTACGCTTGTCTCAACATGCTTCCTTGTATCCTTCTCACTTGCCCTATCTGTTCCTCAAGCAGATGTGGTATCTTCTTTGGAAGCATAAGATGTTGAAGATGAGTACTCGAGAGCAATGCTAGGTAAGTAATCAGGCAAGGGGGTTCCAGGCAGTCAGTTTCTAACTGGAAGCTTGATTCCATGTGTTGACTGATTGCTCTCTTTTTCCTTGTCTTGCAGGTAAGAACAAGGTCAAAGGAAAAGACAGGGAAAAAGAATGATATGGGATACTCTTGCTTTTAACCCTGATGATATGAGATACTCTTGCTCTGGTGTGGCTTGTTTGCAGAAGTATTATCGGGAGGAAAAGAAGCTGAGTATTTTGAGAGACTCTGTTGAAAGTGCCCTCTCGGATGTGAAGAAAAGTTGAGCATTTTTTTTATTTGCAGGTCTGCTTGGTTGTGGAGCATGAAGGTCGACATATATAGGAGTCTCCCAAACAACAAGTGGTAGTGTTATTCCTTTACCCTTCTTGGTCATAGCAATGTAGTGGGAGCTGCAAGCTTCACGTGCTTTAACTTTTTCAGAGCACTTTAAAAAAGTGGTCTGTGGTATCTTGAAAGCTGAGGTTGTGTGTGAAGATTGCAGACAAGTTTTATCCAAGGAAATCTAGCTCTCGAAGTTCGAAGAGTGGTGCCTCTTCGATTTTTGAACAAGCAATCTTGTCAGGGATCTGGCTCTCGAGATTCAAAGAACGGTGCCTTTTTGATTTTGGAGAAAGCAATCCTGTTGGGAGTCTGACTCTTGAGATTCGGAGAGGAGTTTCTCTTCGATTTTTGAGAAAGTAATCTTGTTGGGAGTATGGCGCTCGAGATTCGGAGGGCGGTGCCTCTTCGATTTTTTAGCACGTAATCCTGTCGGAAGTCTGGCTCTCAAGATTCGGAGAGCGGTGCCTCTTCGATTTTTGAGAAAGCAATCCTGTTGGGAGTTTGACTCTTGAGATTCAGAGAGTAGTGTCTCTTCAATTTTTGAGAAAGTAATCCTATTGGGAGTCTGGCTCTCAAGATTCGGAGGGCAGTGCCTCTTTGATTTTTAAGCAAGCAATATGAAGGGAAATCTATGAGATTAATATGGGATTTCATAATGACTAGCATGCATATACAATACAAAATTTATATACATAAGCAACGGAAGCCTGTTATCGAATAATATCAAAGCTATAGTCATGCAAATCCCCTTCAAGGTTCATAGGTTTATATATAATGCATCAAAACATTTTAGTAAAGAACAAAGTGTAGGTTTAGTCTTATACCTCTTGATCTAGACTTGAGACCAAGGATGGACCACCTCCAAGCCCTTTGTTCCTTGAAGTCCTTGATCCTAGCCTCCTTCCTTGCCTCCTCCACTTTGTTAGTATGAGTGCTCCTAGGTTCTCTCCAAGTTTCCAAAGTAGAAAACCTCTAAAGATCCACACCCACTAGTGTAGTGAGATGGATGGAGGAATAACCAAAAGAGTGAAAAAGGATTAGCTAAATCACCCTTAAGGTGGCCGGCCTTTTGGTAGTTTTTAGAGAGATATTTCTTTTGCCTCTTTGTTGTTTTCAACACCCAAAAACCCTTTTGAATAAATCTCTATAAAGTTCCTTATATAGACAAAAGAAACCTAGTCAACAACTTGACTAAATATCTCTCCCTCTCCACTTTAAATGGCCGGCCCCTTTGTGTTGGTTTGGGCTTTGGGCTTTTATTTATTTCAAGTCATCCAATGCTTGAATAAAAGCCCAATGGGTTTAGGCCCAATGGGCCCAATTAAACCCGAACGTTTCTTTAAGCCCAAAACGATCTTTTATCGCTTTTATGATTTCTTTAGACTTTCTAAATTAATCACAACACTTAATTAATCCAATTAATTATTTCCATCATCCATTAATTACTCACCACAAGAGTGTATCGGTGTACAATCATTTTAGGTTCTAATTAGCAAGGCAGTGAGGTGATTGATATCAATCTAATTGATTATATTTAATTCAATCACTTAGTGAATCAAAACTTCCTTTTAATTCACCTTCTTCTTTGATGACTACATTTAATCATCTAGAAGAACTCACAAGCTATGAGTGACATCTAATCGTATATCATAGCTACCCAAGCTAATGTAGAAGTTGTTCGGAGAACCTAATCAGTTGGAATTACAATGTAATTCGATCCTTCACTAAAACAATACTCTCAATCACATTACTAGGGTATGGATATATTATGTCAAACCCCTAATGTGATTATTCCTTCTCATATGATTCAATTGAGTCGTATAGGAACTCTTTCCTTTATTACGCTCGATACTTCGACCGAAGATTCCTGAATCATATCTTAGAGTATTCTTCCTCTCTTATCGAGGATTAGAGATTCCTTGTTGCGCATTCACTTGCCTTCATGACTAAGTGGCTTAACCCCAATTATGCCGTGGACACCCGCGAATGGGGTGACTTTGACATAATCAAAGATTAAGTACTTAACCACAAGACAACGACGATGCCTCAGGTCAAAGGACTACTTACATTATTCCAACCATTAGAGTTACTTGCTTGACATGTGAGTAGACCTCCATGCAAGTACTCTCGTTCGATTGTGTTTAGTGAACTCATTCCCTTAATGAGCACCTACATACTTGTCTTAGTCTCACCACACGAATGGGATGAGACTTTCCATCCTTCCATTTGAAGCAGACACAGTATGTACCGGTCTAAGCATTGTCAGTATCCCTCCGACAATCCAATGACCAGGAACCTTTTTGGACATTATGGTTATGTGAAGAAGGTCTCTGTAGTCTAACATCATTAGATTACTTCTTCAATCGATCCATTGTCCATGGATTCACTATTTAGGACATATATCGGTTATTGAGATAGTCCTAATTAGTATCTTTGCCATTTGATGTATAAGAATCATCTATACATCCATTCATTTGTCCTGAAAGGTTTCTTCTAAAGATTGACTTTCAGGGCATATTTTCAACAATCTCCCACTTGCACTAAAGTCAATCACTAGTGTATCTTCTACATGCTAGTTGAGAGAGCTTATGTTCGTAGGTTAACTTGGTTATGTATTAATCCTTTTTATTTAAAAAAAAAAAAGGGATTTACTTATCAAATGTTTCCAAAACATTTGATGATGTCTCTTTCTTGTGTTCGAATACTTTGATGAGACCTTGATTCCATGGCTTGAGCTATCGCCCCATTACGTCATAGTATCCTACTAACGACCTTATGGTTTGGATTCAATCATTGGTTCTAAAAGAACCCCTTCCATTCAAAACACTTTTGAAGCAGTTTCTAAAACAATATATCGTCATATATTTCGTTTGTATACTTTATACAAACTTTGCTCCAAACTTAAGACCATTGTAGTACAATACTAACAATTCATTCATATGATTAGTACTTCATCCACTATGAAGTTCCATTTGTTAAAATGGCTTATTTTCACTTTGGTTTATAACCTAAGTGAATGCACGCTTCCAGAGTCCCACTCTGATGTTTCTTTCTTAAAGACAATAATACTCAATCAGTTGCTTTGGTTCTGATCCTGGGATTTAGCAATTTCTTAAAGTGACAACCCCTGCGGTTCTTCACTTTTGGATATCTACTTCACAAGTCCATACATGTGTCCCTTTTGTGATTTTGTGACACATTCATTATAAGGGATACGAAAGTGATTTTCTATCATATAGAAAAATGCTTTCTTAAATCTTCAACATTTGAGATTTAATTTCCCTATTTAATATCCTTGAGATAGGCTTGCTATATCAATAAGTCCAATTTCAAGTCTATACTTCAAAATTGACCGTGTCATGTTTTGTCATTTTCGAGTAACATCTATGTTTAATTAAGTCTATCAAATAGACTTTATTCATATCTTGTTGCTCAAAATATGACATCACTCCCACTGGGCTTGATGTAACTTAGCATTCATTCAAAACTTAACAATTATATTTTTCTTGATTTGAATGCATATTGCTCCCACTAACTTGTCTTGGATCTATTGACAATCGTTCAGATCCATTAGCTTATTGATGATGTCTCAACATTTTTGAGACTATCAACAACCCTAGCTAACACAAGTTATTAAATGAATCACATATAAAAGAATTCCTTCTCAAGTAACTCCATTTGAAATATGTGACTTGTTTTATCAAGCCTATTCATTTAAATTATATGGTGTCATACACCATACTTCAAGTTTTAGTCATACTAAGACCTTTAATGTAGTCATATAAGAATTATCCAAGTCTTTAGTGGAAGCATGGCTCCTACTAAGGATATAGAAACTCAACCATTCCTTCTAGGTGGTTGATATAATTCTTTATCAAAACTACATAGAGCGTTATAGTTACATGAGATGTTGAATTTGGATTGTCTTGTTGTTAAACCATATGTTGTGACTCATTTTGAAACTTATTCCCTTTTTGTTTCATCAACTTGTCCATATGCTTGGTTATTTAGCTTGTTCTCATAAAAGAGAATAATGGACAACTCCCAACATATAACCACTTTATGCTAGGTTGACGAAACCAACATTCAAAGACTATTCTTTAGAATGTCACACAACATAGAATTTTAACGTTTGAAGAGCTTGAGTCTTTTAACAATTAAAATTACAAACTCTTAATAATAGTCAAGTACTATTATTCTTTAGACAACTATAAACCAATCACATTCAAGTTTATATCCATTTTCACACCTCCCACTATTTCTCATGACTTTAATGAGAAAATCATTTCATACATTCAAAATCTATAAAAGTGGAGTATATTGGTAGAAGACATTGTGCAGTAGCTTTAAAACATTTCAAGCTTATTTGTTTCAATCTTCACTAAGTTAATGTCTTGTTATCAAGTGACTAAAGTCTTTATACTTTTTATAGATTTAGACACTTCTTTCTTGGTTTAATCACTAACACAATTGACATTTTAAAACATTTTAACGAATGCCCAATTAGTTGTTCAAAACTACTAATTGAATCAAGAGTGATCTTGATTATTGTGTTTCAAGTGATAACCATATAAGAAATGTTTTTCTTATTACTTATATCATTATAATGTGATCTTCCTTTTTTTCAAGAAAAGATTCTCTAGACTTTTGTCAATTCATATAGAACTCATAGGTAGACAAATGGAACCAAATCTAAAGATTCATTGTATCCTTTTATGTCCTACATGTGAGATCTATCCATAATTGATAAATCTAAAGTTTGGTTATCACATTACAATAAGTGATATAACTCTTGTATCTCATCTAGGATACAACAAGACAATATTCAATTCATAACACTACTTTAAGGAAATATATTTAGAAGGCATTCTTCACATTACATTAATATGATAATTCAAACATTCATAATGTTTAATACAATAAGTATTAGCTCTATACATTTAGAGACTAATTTAAATACCTTTATATATTTAGGCACTAATAGTGGTCTTCCATCATATGAAGCCACATAATAAGTTCTTATCAAAATAAGAAAGTTTAAAGACAATCTTTAAATGCCTAACAAACTTCCTAAGTAGTGAGCAAAAAACATAGTGGCCGAACCCTTCTCCACATTTTTCCTTGCTTGTTCCTCTTCTACTTGGCTCCTCCACCTATATACAATTACACAAGTGATTAGCCCTTTATATCAAATATAAATATTTAGAAGATCTAACATTTAGAATTGAAGATAAGAACATAAACCATACCTTGTGGCTTGTCCTTAAGAGTTGCAAGGTATAACCTGCAATTCCTCTTCCAATGCCCCTCCTTTCCACAGTGGTGGCAAGTCCCTTTGGGCTCCATTGCCTTATTTTTTTTCACTCCTCCTTTCGGCTTAGGAGTGGGTGACTTCTTCTCTTTCCCTTTGCCTTTGCCTTGCGGCTTGGCCTTGGAAGAGGATGGCTTGTTGTAGGCTATTGCAGCAGTCCCTACAATGTTCTCTTTCTTCATAGTCTTCTCGGCAGTTACTAACATGTTTAGTAACCCAGAGAGAGTACTATCCATCTTATTCATTTTGTAGTTCATTACAAACTGCGAGAATGAATCAGAAAGAGAAGCCAATATGAAGTCCTGGGCCAATTCCCCGTCAAGTGGAGTACCAAGGTTCTCCAATTGTTGAATGAATCCTATCATCTTCAGTACATGTTGATGTACTGATCGGATCATATTTATATATATTTTTACTTCGAATTCACTCGTCTTTTCTTAGTTAGTTCCTTATATTTTTGAGCTAGTTACATTATTTTTGTGTTTATAGGATCTGTTATGCAAAGAAAATAAAAATAGCACAAATGAGTTTTAAATAATAAACAAAAAGAAGGAATAAAAAAATTCATGACAGCAGGGCAACAAAACAAGTGGTTGCACTTTTAAGTGCTCCACTTGAGAAATATAATGATATTGTCACAGCCTTGAAGCTTACAAATTATCCTCGTGTCCTGGAATTTCTTGATTGTGGAACAAATAAAGTCATGGCTACTATTATAATTCAGAGCATTATGAAAAATACAACTCATGTTTTAACTGCTGAGAAGGTATGGTTAACTCATTGAGAGTCCTTTTCTCCAAGTTTGCTTCTTAATGACATGGAATGCTATTTTTACAGGTTGAGGCATTATTTGAATTAATAAAAGGACTTATTGAGGATTTGGATGGGTCTCTTAATGATGAGGTTGATAAAGAGGATGGAACATGAAATGGAAAAAACAAAAGAAAAGAAAGAAGTTGATGGGAGACACGGACAACACAAGCAGAGAAAGAAGAATAAGAAAATAAAGTTGATTGGAGACATGGAATAATGGGAAAGAATAAAGAAGTGGACGGCAATACAATAAAGAGGGCAGCTGGCGTAAAAGGAAGAAAAATGAGCAGAGACCAGCGAAATTGAGGAGTCCACACGGGGGGAAAAAGGAAGAAAAAATAGAAAGAAAATAAAGAGCTGCCTTGGGCAGCTGGAGGATCCAACGTGGAGGGCAGGTGAAGATAGAGAGAGCAGCTGCTTTGGCAGCTGGAGGACAGCGTGTCAGAAGAATAAAAGAGAGAGAACACACAGAACCGAAGGGGAGAAGGGGGGTGAAAAACGGAAAAGAGGGGGCTGCCCTTTGGGCAGCTCGAAAAGAAACAGCAAAAGACTGAGGTTAGACAGGAGAGAGAGACGCGGGGGTGAGCAAGGTGAGAAACGGAGGAAGAAAAGTCAAAAGAGCAGGAGAGCAGGGGAAACGTATGCGCAGGAAAGGGAGGTGCAGAGGAAAGCTGCCATTTGGCAGCTTGAGTATGGGAGGTCAGGAGGAATTTAAGAAGCAAAGCTGCCTTAGGCAGCGGGATAAACAGAAAGCAAGTCAGCGAGAGAGAGGGCAGGCACGGTAGGAAGCAAAGTTTCACTCCATCTCTTTCGGTTTAATCTTTCCAAACTTTTATTTTATTTCTGTTTTAATAATGTGTAATTAAATTTATTTTGGCTAGAGGTTAATTCAAAGCCATGAATATATTTGTAATATGAATTGATTACCTTCATTTGTGATTTCTGAGTTGTGATTTAATTTGCTTAACTGCTTGATTGATAACTTATTTTTGTATGTCGATTAAGAATGCATACTTAATTTACATGCATGAATTTGATGCTAGAATATAAGTGAATTTCACCTAATCGTTATGAACTTATATTCACAAGTAGTAAAGGTTGCTAGTCACAATCACGTTAAGTAAATTCTTGGCATAAGTTTCATGCAAATCATAGTAACGAGTGCCTCGTCAATGCTTATGTTTTTCATAGAACTTAATGATTCTTGCTTGTATCTCTATTATGCAATTCATGTAGGGAACTTGTAGGGAATGTTTTGGGTTGTCGTATGCAATCATCCAACCCAATAACTTGTGGAAAAACTGAGGGTTAATTAGTGCAATTCACGGTTAATTTGGGGCGTTGAGATTTACAATTTATTGAAAGAACAACTGAAAATCAATTTAGGTTGCATATGTGTCATGTGTGGAGAAGAACCCTCTAGCTAGTCCATCACCTATCCTTTCACCTTAATTTCATGTTTTTGTCAATTCTGTAATTTATTTAAGTGTAATTTACTTCTCGTCAAAACCAAACACCCATCCATTATTAAATTATATTATTTAGTTAGTTTTCATTATCGTTAGTCTTTTAATTCAATTTCCGTCCATTTCAGTTCCTAGTGTCCAATTTGATTGTTTTCATTATTTTGAGTCATTCTAAATGTGTTTCGAGTTATTAGAGTTTTTAGCCTAGTTTTGTGTCATTGAGTCTTGTTTAATATTTTTAAATTAATAGATTAGCAATCCCTCCTAATCCCCGGCCTAGAACGATACCCTACTTACATCTATACTACAATTGTCAAAAAGAGGGTTTAATTTGTGTGTCAAGTAATTTTCACATCATGTACTGGAGCCCCCTTGACCATCTTGGTCTTCACAAGTTCACAGACAGTGCTAAAGCGACGGTTGCGCATCCCTTCACCATATAACTCCGTAAGATGGAGTATTATGGAAGATGCATTGTCCATGCCCTCGTGCTGTCTCTGTAGCTCCTCATTCATGGAAGCCAACAGATAGCACTTGGCTTGTGTGTCATCCTCAACGTGCTTGTCATACTTAGCATGTTCATCCTCAGTAGCCTCAGGGCCGAGAGGTATGTGAGGAGAATCTTGACATTACGATACCACGATGGGAAATTGTGCCCCTCTAGGCAATGTTTGTCGAGTATTTTCGTGAGTGTGCTTCCAACCATATCTATATACATAAACAATAAAATAATTAGTTTGATTGTTGATTAAGTCAAACGATTCGGGTCTTTAAACCGAATGACACCACCCACCATTTTTGGCAAATTCCATATCCCTCTAGATGGAATCCGGGAGATTTCAAAGAAAGCTCCTAGCAGGTTATGGGAGGCTCACTATTACCAAGCCCACCTCACGATGATACGATGTCGGCTAGCAACAATAATAATGAGAGGGTACACTTACCCATTCACAACAACCTCTTGTGATTACCCATCTTTTTGGCCTCTAGAAAACAATGCCTCACGATGATACGATGTTGGCATCATTTCTCTTAGTTAAGTTCTTTCCCACCATGCCGGTTTAGCTAGGGGTTCAAGTATGACCTCACGATGATACGATGTTGGCCACACTCGTTGCCTACCTTAACCTCATCAAATGTTTTAAATAAACTCCTCCTGAATATAAGCATGCACTTTGAACTTCCCCATGATAGGGTGAAGGCGGTGTACAAGTCATAAACGCTTGGAGCCTACCATGGTGGAAGGCCACGAAAAAGTGTTCTAAGCACTCTTACGCTTACAACTTAATATTGTTTGTTGGTTGAGGGATTTTAAGGTCACATCATTTTTATTTATTTAATCATATTCAAATAAATAATGTCCTATTATAACTACTAGTCCAAAGTTAATGAAATTAGTAGTATATAATATCCCCACTATTCGTTTTCATAAAACAAAACAATATCAAAACATTTTTCAAAATATTGGAGATATATATAACTACCAATTTTATTCATTATATTTTAGTAGCGTATGATACTCCCACTATTTGTTTTAAGAAAAACAAATCAATATCAAAAACGAACTTTTCAAATATTGGAAGTAACTACTACTACTAAGGTTTTTGCATTCCTTTGAAATTGAACTTTATAGTTATCTTAGGCTCTTGGATGACCATGAACTTATTAGGTTATTGCAACAACGAGCCAACATTGTTGAATATAAACTCGGGGAGGTTGTGTCAATTTAATTACGTGCTTTTCAATCTAATTAAAACATTTTTATTGAGCCATTAGAAATGAAAGACAATCATTCATTGCTAATTAGGGCATTGGACCCATTTAATCTTTAATCTCATGTCAAAACCCTCTTTTAGTTATGTCTCCTTACCAATAGTTAAAGAAACTCTAGTCTAGCACTAGAGGGAATCAACTAACTAAAAGAGATTAAGCAATAATAAGAATTACAAACCGATTTGTACAAATTACACATACTAAGAGGGAGAGATAGATTAATGTCAAACGTGACAAGGTCCAATTAAACAGTAATTAAAACACATTCCCAAGGTTCAAACAATTTGATTTTATCGCCTTATCTCATAGCTCAATTATCGTTTAAGGCATAAGTCCATAGTCACCCATTTTTCTAACTACTTAATCACATTAAATAATTATATGGAATGCAACATAAACATTTAGATTTAGTGCATATGGGCATAATACTATTATGAGTTTAAACAATTAACAAAATTAAAATCAAATATTTTAACTTTCTAGTTAGTAGGGGCCTAAATGCAAATAAGAAAAGTTAGGGGTCAAACCGTGAATACTCAAAAGTATAAAATATCTTTTTCCAAATTACAAAAAACCCCACAAGTGGATAAATTCACTAGGGTGGCCGGCCACATTAATGGGAGATGAGAAGTCTCCCCCATCTTGCTTTAATTCACTGCAAAGTAGAAAAAAATTAAATTTTGCTTGTCACTTGGTTTTGGCATTAAAACTTAGGTGAAAAGGGTTGATGGAAATTTCCTAGTCAAGTCGGATTTAATAAATTTTTGGGAAGGCTATGGATGATAAGTATATCATCCAAAACCATAAAACAATTTATGAAAACCAATTAAAACCATTTTCACCAAAAAACAAACCATGAACACCAAGAACAAAACCATGAACATATTTTCAAGATTTGTGTATTCTTGGTGATTTTTCAAACCCAAAAACTAAAGTGACAAGGGCTCTACTTTCTAGCTTTAAAATGATGTGTGAGTGTCTTACAATAAAACACAAACTCATGCCCAAAAACCCCTTTAATGCCGTGCCTACCACAAGGAACAAAACCCCAAATTTTGTTCAAAACTTACTCTTCATTCATGCATCCAAAACACTTTTTTACATGCATATCTTTTTCAACTCTTGATTTACATTTTTCAACCATTGAAAAACAAAAGATAAACATACTTTGAATGAAGAAATAATATGTCAAACTAGTTCTAAACTCATTTTTCATTCATGCATACAAAATACTTTTGCATACATGCGCTGGAATTTTTCTTTGAGCTCAACCTTGTGCTTGCTGTTGGTGATATGAAAGTTGTAGTCGGGGTATGTGGCTTCGTCTACACAATTGGGAGGAGTTGCAGTCCCAATGGAAAAAACAGTGGCCGGACCCTCAACCCTTTGAGCCTTGCGAACTTCCTCGACGGTCACCATTTTTTCTATGTATCCGATGGTCGAGAAAGATCAAATACGACAGAGGGCTAGAGGTGGTGGTGTTGTTGGGGGAGGAGGTGGGGGTGGTGTGACAAAATAGTGAAAGAAGTGGATTGTATTTATACAAGGAGGAAAAGAAGGGAAAGAGGTTAAGAGGGTAGATGAGGGTCACGTGATTGACCAATGCATGCCAGCCATTAGTGGGAGCTGATAGGAGCATATTTATGCGCCTTAGTTTAGCTTGTTCTTGTGCATTTATAGTGTTTTTCCTTAGTAAAGTAGTCTTTTAAGCTAGTTTTATGTGTTTTCAGGTTTTAAGGGCAAAGTATGCAAAGGGAAGCATTTTGGAGCCTTTTGGAGCAAATTAGAGCTTGGAATGGACACCATATGCTTGGAGCCAAGAGGATGGACGAAATTGAAGATTTGAAGATGATGTTTCCTACTTGAACAAGGTTTCCTAGTTGAAGTAGGAAAGCGCCTAATTAAAAGATGAAATCCTAGTCAACGAAGGATTCCTAATTGAAGAAGGATTCCTAATCAACGAGGGATTCCTAGTTGGAGATGGATTCCTAGAAGAATGAAGATTCCTACTTAAACAAGGTTTCCTACTCGAAGTAGGAAAGTTAAATCCAAATGGCATCAAGTTTCAGCAACAATGAAGTTTTCCAAGTCTAAGAAGGAAAAGGAATCCAAGAAGAAAGAGGAGTCCTAAACACTTTAGGACACCTTAGCCTTATCCTAATAGGAGTGCCGCACCAATTTCAACAAGGAGATCTATTTTCCTTGCCTTGCAAGGCTTTCTAGAAGCCTTATCCCTTCCCCCTTATCCTTGCCGCACATCCTCACCCTTTTCCCTTTTTAAATCTGATTTCTTAGCCTTTTTCCTTGTGGATTTGGACTCTAGAAGTCCATATCTGATTCCCCTAGGGTTTTAAGTGCCTATATATACTCATATTAACCCCTAAATCAGATCACCACCTCTCATACACATTCATTCATTCCACAAAGTAAGAAATTCCCCCAAACCTGTCTCCACACCTTTGCCGAACCATCCCCATCCCCTAAACACTACTACATCCATCCATAACCATTCATCCATACACCTAAGGCCCTAAACCTGTCCCTAGACCCTTTGCCGCACCAAGGAGGAGGAGAAGGAAGCTCAGAAGTTCATGCAATTCAAGTTCGCGTCGCTGGAATTTCTAGGTGTTTCTTTTCCTTTGATTTCAATGTTTAAATTCAATTCTCTTTGTTTTGTGCATATGAGGAACTAAACCCCCCTTGGCTAGGGGGGGATTCGACATGGTTATGCTTGCGATATGATTTGATTACTTCTAATTGCGTTTCATAAGTTGTGAATTCAATTTACTTATCTATGTGAATTACATTGATTTGTGTGTGTTGGTTGAGAGTGCATGCTTAATTATCATGCATAGATTGAATGCTAGGATATAAGGAAATTTCACCTAATCGTTATGGACTTATATTCACAAGTAGTAAAGGTTGATGATCTCAATCGCGTTAAGTAAATTCTTGGCATAAGTTTCATGCAATCATAGTAACAAGTGCTTCGTCAATGCTTATGGTTTTCATAGAACTTAATGATTCTTGCTTGTATCTCTATTATGCAATCATGTAGGGGACTTGTGGGGAATGCTTTGGGTTGTCGTATGCAATCATCCAATTCAATAACGTTAGGAAAATCTGAAGGTTAATTTAAGCGGACCTAATTAACTTGGGGCGTTGAGAATTCATGGTTTATTGAAAAGCAATTGGAAATCGATTCGAATGCAAGTATAACATGTGTGGAGATGAACCCCTTAGCTAGCCTTCCATCCATTCAATTCAATCAAATTCGTTTTAAAATCTGTTCTAGTTTACAGAGTTTGTTTTGTTTTTAAATTCGTCCAAAATCAATCCCCCTTTACTTTGTTGAGTCATAGTAGTTAGAAATCACTTTAGTTTGTGTTTTTAAGTGTCTTAGATCAAGTTAAAACCAATTTTCGTCCAAGTTTGTGTCTAGTGTTCAAAACTACCCAGATTGTGTTTTTAAGGCAGTTTTGAGTGTTTTGGTGCTGTTTTGAGTCTTTTGGTTTGTTTTGGTGTTTTAAAGTTTAGTTTTGCATTTTATGAGTCTAGTTTAGTGTTTTAAACTTGTTTTTACGTATTTGAGTCAGTTTTCAAGTGATTTAGCAATCCCTCCTAATCCCCGGTCTAGAACGATCCCTACTTACATACTTTGCTACAATTGATAAAAGAGGGTTTAATTTGTGTGCTAGTTAATATCATATCAGGAGCACCAACGACCACCTAAAGAAGAAGAGAAGGGGTTAAAAGGCTTCAGAGGCCGACTGGCACGTGCTTTTTTTGAGTTTGGCGTGGATTGTTGCCCATCGAACATTCGCATGATCTACATGTGGAATATGTTTCTTCTAACGTTTCACCACTTTAGCTGGCAATTTTAGTAGCTAAGTTTTCAATATCTTTTGCCACTTAATACTACGGTCTAATTGTATTCCTCTTCACTTATAAGTGAGAGGTCTCAGGTTCGATTCTCGCCAAAACCGAGTACGGACCATATTATAAGGCTAAACTCACTATTCCTTCACATAGATAATATCGTTTGTTAACAAAAATAAAGCTTTCAATATCTTTCAAAAAAATACTATTCTTAGTATCTATTTATACCATCATTTGTATCATTTCAACATCACTACTTGTTGATGCATAAAATCAGCGAGGACTTTGGTACAACAGAAAGTGTTAAGTTTGTGACCTTCACTAGATTGCTCCAGTCACTAGTGTGGATAAGTGAGTAAATGGATAGGGATAGGGAAGCAAACATAAGATGTACGTGGTTCACCCAGATTGGCTACGTCCACGGAGTAGAGGATTCAAGTTCTCCATTAGTGAGTACTAGTAAATGATTTAGTACAAATGACACTAGGAAATATTGTGAGAGAATGATCTCTATTTATAGAAGAGAGTTTTTGGTTTCATTCTGACATTGACACGTGTCGTGTTGTGATTGGCTTCTGATGTCGACACGTGTCGCGCTGTGATTGGCCTTCTGGTTGGAGGGAAACTCTTCTGGGTCCTTGACGGTATAACGTTGACCGGTGCTCAGTAATTTTGGGATTGGTCAAGTATGGTACAAACAATGCTCCCCTAAGTTCCCGAGTGAGGGAAGCTCCTCGGTTGGGGACTTGATATCACCGAAGTGTGGTATCATTTTCACTTGCCTTATCTGTCTCATATGTAGATGTGGCATCTTCTCTAGAAGTATTTTTCCTCCATCTAGAGGTGGTATCTTTAACCGATGAAGATGCACAAGGTAATGTATCAATTTCACTTGAAGCTTACTTATAGTTTCGGGCTTGGTCAAGTGCGATACAAACCCTATAGTAGGAGTCCCCAAGTCGCCGAGCTAGGAGATTTGCCGAAGGAATTAATAGACAAGGTAAGCAATCAGACTTCCAAGTAAGCAACCTAGATTGAAGGTTTGACTTCGGCTTCCGGTTGATTGTTCTCTTTCTCCTTGTGTCGTAAACAACAACAAGGATAAGGAGAAGCAAATGGAGAAGAGATGATATGAGATACTTTTTCTTTTGAAAAAGTAACTGGGTTGGAGGGTTTTCTAGTTTCCTCTAAAGTATAAAGCCGACTCAAGAATTTGAAAGTGAAAACAAGTCCATCAAATCTAGAGTACGTTCGACCCTGATGATATGGGATACTTTTGTTGTTGACAAAGTAGTGGATGTATTGGCACGTGTTTTGTTACGCTTGTCTTAACATGCTTCCTTGTATCCTTCTCACTTGCCCTATCTGTTCCTCAAGCAGATGTGGTATCTTCTTTGGAACCATAAGATGTTGAAGATGAGTACTCGATAGCAATGCTAGGTAAGTAATCAGGCAAGGGGGTTCCAGGCAGTAAGTTTCTAACTGGAAGCTTGATTCCATGTGCTGACTGATTGCTCTCTTTCTCCTTGTCTTGCAGGTAAGAACAAGGTCAAAGGAAAAGACAGGGAAAAAGCATGATATGGGATACTCTTGCTTTTAACCCTGATGATATGAGATACTCTTGCTCTGGTGTGGCTTGTTTGCAGAAGTATTATCGGGAGGAAAAGAAGCTGAGTATTTTGAGAGACTCTGTTGAAAGTGCCCTCTCGGATGTGAAGAAAAGTTGAGCATTTTTTTTTATTTACAGGTATGCTTGGTTGTGGAGCATGGAGGTCGACATATATAGGAGTCTCCCTAACAACAAGTAGTAGTGTTATTCCTTTACCCTTCTTGGTCATAGCAATGTAGTGGGAGTTGCAAGCTTCACGTGCTTTAACTTTTTCAGAGCACTTTAAAAAAGTGGTCTGTGGTATCTTGAAAGCTGAGGTTGCGTGTGAAGATTGCAGACAAGTTTTATCCAAGGAAATCTGGCTCTCGAAGTTCGAAGAGCGGTGCCTCTTCGATTTTTGAACAAGCAATCCTGTCAGGGATCTGGCTCTCGAGATTCAAAGAACGGTGCCTTTTTGATTTTGGAGAAAGCAATCCTGTTGGGAGTCTGACTCTTGAGATTCGGAGAGGAGTTTCTCTTTGATTTTTGAGAAAGTAATCTTGTTGGGAGTATGGCTCTCGAGATTCGGAGGGCGGTGCCTCTTCGATTTTTGAGCACGTAATCCTGTTGGAAGTCTGGCTCTCAAGATTCGGAGAACGGTGCCTCTTCGATTTTTGAGAAAGCAATCCTGTTGGGAGTTTGACTCTTGAGATTCAGAGAGCAGTGTCTCTTCAATTTTTTAGAAAGTAATCCTATTGGGAGTCTGGCTCTCAAGATTCGGAGGGCAGTGCCTCTTTGATTTTTAAGCAAGCAATATGAAGGGAAATCTATGAGATTAATATGGGATTTCATAATGACTAGCATGCATATACAATACAAAATTTATATACATAAGCAACGGAAGCATGTTATCGAATAATATCAAAGCTATAGTCATGCAAATCCCCTTCAAGGTTCATAGGTTTATATATAATGCATCAAAACATTTTAGTAAAGAACAAAGTGTAGGTTTAGTCTTATACCTCTTGATCTAGACTTGAGACCAAGGATGGACCACATCCAAGCCCTTTGTTCCTTGAAGTCCTTGATCCTAGCCTCCTTCCTTGCCTCCTCCACTTTGTTAGTATGAGTGCTCCTAGGTTCTCTCCAAGTTTCCAAAGTAGAAAACCTCTAAAGATCCACACCCACTAGTGTAGTGAGATGGATGGAGGAATAACCAAAAGAGTGAAAAAGGATTAGCTAAATCACCCTTAAGGATGCCGGCCTTTTGGTAGTTTTTAGAGAGATATTTCTTTTGCCTCTTTGTTGTTTTAAACACCCAAAAACCCTTTTGAATAAATCTCTATAAAGTTCCTTATATAGACAAAAGAAACCTAGTCAACAACTTGACTAAATATCTCTCCCTCTCCACTTTAAATGGCCGGCCCCTTTGTGTTGGTTTGGGCTTTGGGCTTTTATTTATTTCAAGTCATCCAATCCTTGAATAAAAGCCCAATGGGTTTAGGCCCAATGGGCCCAATTAAACCCAAACGTTTCTTTAAGCCCAAAACGATCTTTTATCGCTTTTATGATTTCTTTAGACTTTCTAAATTAATCACAACACTTAATTAATCCAATTAATTATTTCCATCATCCATTAATTACTCACCACAAGAGTGTATCGGTGTACAATCATTTTAGGTTCTAATTAGCAAGGCAGTGAGGTGATTGATATCAATCCAATTGATTATATTTAATTCAATCACTTAGTGAATCAAAACTTCCTTTTAATTCACCTTCTTATTTGATGACTACATTTAATCATCTAGAAGAACTCACAAGCTATGAGTGACATCTAACCATATATCATAGCTACCCAAGCTAATGTAGAAGTTGTTCGGAGAACCTATTCAGTTGGAATTACAATGTAATTCGATCCTTCTCTAAAACAATACTCTCAATCACATTACTAGGGTATGGATATATTATGTCAAACCCCTAATGTGATTATTCCTTCTCATATGATTCAATTGAGTCGTATAGGAACGCTTTCCTTTATTACGCTCGATACTTCGGCCGAAGATTCCTGAATCATATCTTAGAGTATTCTTCCTCTCTTATCGAGGATTAGAGATTCCTTGTTGCGCATTCACTTGCCTTCATGACTAAGTGGCTTAACCCCAATTATGCCGTGGACACCCGCGAATGGGGTGACTTTGACATAATCAAAGATTAAGTACTTAACCACAAGACAACGACGATGCCTCAGGTCAAAGGACTACTTACATTATTCCAACCATTAGAGTTACTTGCTTGACATGTGAGTAGACCTCCATGCAAGTACTCTCGTTCGATTGTGTTCAATGAACTCATTCCCTTAATGAGCACCTACATACTTGTCTTAGTGTCACCACACGAATGAGATGAGACTTTCCATCCTTCCATTTGAAGCAGACACAGTATGTACCGGTCTAAGCATTGTCAGTATCCCTCCGACAATCCAATGACCAGGAACCTTTTTGGACATTATGGTTATGTGAAGAAGGTCTCTGTAGTCTAACATCATTAGATTACTTCTTCAATTGATCCATTGTTCATGGATTCACTATTTAGGACATATATCGTTTATTGAGATAGTCCTAATTAGTATCTTTGCCATTTGATGTATAAGAATCATCTATACATCCATTCATTTGTCCTGAAAGGTTTCTTCCAAAGATTGACTTTCAGGGCATATTTCCAACACAATCTTGTTAGGAATGTTTTCTTGAATGTGAGTAAAGGTTGGGCATTTTTTCCAGTCTGCCTTGCCACGGAGCACAGAGGTTGATACACATAGGGAGTTTCTAGTTATCAAGCAGTGGTGTTGTTCCTTTACCCTTGTAGGTAATAGTAGGGTAGCTGGACCTTCAAAATTTTTGTGTCTAAACTTTGTCAGAGATCTTTGGCAAAGTTATATGTGGTACCCGAGGAGCTGATGTTGCGTGTGGAAAGTGGTGCCTCTTCGATTTTTGAACCAACGACCATGTTGCCCTTTCTTTTATAAGAGCACCAATTGTGTGCAAGAAGTATATTCAGAGAGTTATTGCTTGTAGGAATTTTCCCCTTACTTCAGAGATTTATTGCACCTCATTTCTCCTTCATCATTTATGAGAATGTCTTGCCCATCCGATCGTCGTTTTGACTTGAACTTTGGTGAAGAGGCAGTCATGCTTTCTCAAGACAACACATGGTGCCTATCCTTCTTATCCCTTACTGGTCCTCTTACCGTTGGGGACTCTATAATGAAGAATGATATAACCGCTGCGGTGGTGGCCAGGAAGCTTCTCTGGCTCTCGGTGTTCAGTGTGCAGGTTCTGTATCAAATATGGCCCAACGCCTATCTCCTCATTTGGTAGAACTTGACTTTGGTACAACAGAATGTGTTAAGTTTGTGACCTTCGCTAGATTGCTCCGGTCACTAGTGTGGATAAGTGAGTAAATGGATAGGGACAGGGAAGCAAACACAAGATGTACGTGGTTTACCTAGATTGGCTACGTCCACGGAGTAGAGGAGTTCTCATTAATTGTGAAGGGTTTACACAAGTACATAGGTTCAAGCTCTCCTTTAGTGAGTACTAGTGAATGATTTAATATAAATGACATTAGGAAATATTGTGAGAGAATGATCTCTATTTACAAAAGAGAGTTTCTACTTTCATTCTGACATTGACACGTGTCGTGTTGTGATTGACTTCTAATGTTAACACATGTCGTGCTGTGATTGGCCTTCTGGTTGGAGGGAAACTCTTCTGGGTCCTTGATCGTATATCATTGACCGGTGCTCAGTAGTTTCAGGATTGGTCAAGTATGGTACAAACACTACTCATATCTTTTCTCTATCTCTTTCTTTTTATCCTTTGTACTTTTTTGAGATATATAAAATATCACAGCTAATAGATTTTCTAATTGAATATAGACTACTAAGTTGACCAAAATATCAAACCTGTATATGATTATGATGTAAAAGGTGTAGGATCTTAATTATCAAAATCTCAACAATTAAAAAAGTCTTAAATTATTAGATTTGGGCGGGCTACATTTACATTTCCAAACAAAATGACTAGTAGTTATGCATTATTTGCTTATTCTCTCACTCACTTCAATCAAGTCAATGTGGTGTGTATTTAATATAAACTAATATGCAAATAGCTATTTACTACAATAGTGGAAATGTGTTGAGCCCTTTTATAACAGCATGAGTTCAAACTCGGTCAATTACTAATCTAACAAATCTATCAAATCTATCTTTGACAAAAGAAATATATAAAAAAAACTAATACGGCGTCAAAAGACTTGGTTAGTTGATTGGGACATTAGTGTGGAACCATTGATATGGACTCCTTTAATCTTGTTGTTTATCCGACGGGCACAATTTGTTTTGGAAAAAGGGTGTGACCGATTAATTTGGGGGTGGTAGGCGAGTGACACAGAACGTGTATGATTAAAGACCCAAATATATAAATTAAGAAAGCGATTAAGAAGGTGTGGTGTACTGTGCTGTGGGTAGCATAAAGCTTATGTTATTATCTTCATTACAGACGGCGTTACTTGAGGACTAACATAAAGCTTATGTTATTATCTTCATTAAAAAATGGCTTATTAATCGAAATGTCCCTTGAAACTGCTATTGAGTCTCAGTTTAACCTTTGAAACTGGTTTTGTCTCATTTTGCTCCTTGGAACTGACATTTTCAACTCCTTTGTCTCACTTTACCCACTTCCATTAATGGACTGTTAAATTTAAGGGTATTTTAGACATTTCACTTTTTACACATTAATTTACTTTTAGTCTACACACTAAACAAGCCTCAGTTTTATTTTTGAAACTATAATTCAAACCCATAAATTTTGGGCATTTAAAAAAATAAATTATTCAATCAATAGAAAAATTCCAAGACATCCATGTATTGGCTTGAAATTTTGTAATTGAAAAATATTCATTACAACAAAATCATTATACCATTAAGCTATCATATCCAAAATGACACCCGCAACCCGAAATGTCCACTTGGAAACCCGAATCACGATGTACTGGCTTACACCTGGAACATGATGAAGCCATAGAGTGTAGTGATGTGGAAAATGTGAATAAATTTAAACATAAAAGTGACTAATTTAGAGTGCGCATATGAGCGGGATTGAACCCATATCACACAAGTGATGTCAGAGCATAGATAAAATTACAGTAAAAGAAGAGTAAAGACATTTATACCGAAAGGAGAAGTCTCCTACATAATAGCTTTTGCCAATAATCCTCGTCATCACGAAACCTCTGCCACTAAAATCCTAGAAGGGCAAAAAATAAGGGTGAGTGAGCTTGAAAATAAAGTTTTGTAAAACCCTTTCGAGAAGTGTAACCCCTCACTGTAAAACGAGTATATGGTTTCCCAAAAATATTATAATAACAGTATGTAATAGGTACCCTACAGCAGAAGTGAGTCAAAGATCTAGGGTACAACAACAAGGTATCTCAACATTAAATTTCAAACCGTTATTACAAGAAATCAATGCTCATTAATTTATGTAGGCACATAAGTCCATTGCAAAGGTATTCATACAATGGAATAGGCTGGGTGTAGGTTTTACATTCTAGTACTACATCACGTGAGTTGTGCTAGTCGCATCACATACAAGTCCAACAGATCATACAAAAGGATAGGCTGGCACCTAACTCTGGATCCAAAGCGATGTAAACGATGCATGTGAACTACACGTGAAGCTAGTCCTTAGCCCAGGACAGTACAAATAATAAAGAGACACCGTGCAAACATGTAATAATGAGTAAATAAAACGTAAGGATGTCATGCTTCAAGTTTATGCTCACAAATAATATTTAAAACATAAAGTGTACGAAAAATTTATTTGTAAAGCTAAACATGACATGTCACATCATAATATATAAAAATAGTTGTTGGAAAAATCACATATTTATACGTAAAAATAAAAGGCCTACTCACACGTACATGCATGTCGTAACCATAGCAGCTAGGAAAGTGGGGGCCTTCGATAGAAATTGCACATAAGCATAATATTGGGTCATGTCAGTAAACTCAACCAAAATGATTTAATTTGGAAAAACAGACGGCCGATTTAGAATCAGCACGTCGAAATACGCTAAGAGGGGTCCCGGGCAAATTTTGTAAAAAGTCAACCAAAAGAAAGTCAACGGTCAACTCTAAAAAGTCAATCGAGTGGTCACAATGGTCAACTATGTTAAAATTTTGAAACTTCACTAAATAGATGCCAAAAATGGACTCAGGGTGTCGAAATTAGCCTCTAAGGTTTCCGAGAAAATTTCGAAAAAAATCAACACTAGGAATATTCCAGAGAATTTTCCAAAAATATTATGAACCCATTTCAGAAATTGGGCCGGATCTTGGGTTGATAGGTGATAGAAGCATACTTATGCAACTTAGTTAGCTTGTTTCTTGGCATTTACTTAGTTTAATTCTAGTTATTTTAGCACTTTAAGCTATTTTCGTATGTTTGTAGGTTCAAATAACAAAGTTGGCAACTGTTTGGGCCCAAAATATCAGTTTGGGCCGAGTATAGGATTATTCTCGGCCCGGAAGGCCCTACGACAAAGTTACCATGGATCTTTTGGTTTGTGAGCTTCCAAACCTAGGTCGGTAAAGTCATGCTGCAAGACGAGTAGAATCCTGGTGCAATAAGGAGTCTCAACGAGATTAATAACCCTGGAAGTGAATCCAACTCGGTGAAAAGATAAGTTCAAAATCCTGGTGGGAGTAGGAGTACTCGAGATGGTGTTTGATCAGAAGAAGAAATCTTAATCCGAGTAGGTTGTTAACTCGACCTAGAAGGTACATTACTACTATAAATACAAGGCGCTGTGCAGTGTGAGAGGCTCCTCCAATTCAACACACAACTGCCCTGCACAAACTCTCTCAACAACTTTGAGATTTTTATTTTCTCTTTTCGCTGACACATCAGCTGATCTCGCAGTATCTTCCGTTGGCATCAACAGCACTGCGGCGAGGAATGTTGGTTACCTATCTAAGTTTCGGTCGAGAAGGATTTCCGGATCCTTATTGATTGAGGTCATCTCGTTAGCCTTCTTTGCGGAGCGAGGTGTTACAGCCTACTGAGCTCGGCATTCAGACGGCTCGTCGAGTTATTTTATGATGGGATACCCTCAAGTAGGATTTAGAGTTCGGCATTCAGACGGCCAAACCGCGTTCATTATTAAGACTCATATCTGCTTTGAGTATTTGTGCCCTTACACTTTGGTGTCGATTCGGCGTGAGTTTACTCTGACGAATACCATCACTGTGACCGAATCTAACGACGACGATTCGTGAACTTTGTAAGAATAGTAGCCTTGTCTTCAGGTTCGAGAACCCAAGAGGACTAAACGTGTTCCTTCCTCGGTCGCAATCTCGAGACGCAGAAATCAGCCGTGCACCCAACGCAACATCAACAAATTTAACTCCTCGGCCGAGCTCGGTCGCAATCTCGAGACCCAGTGCTAAACTACGAAGTTCATGCCAATTGCAATGCAATCGATAAAAAGGAAAACAACTATGGGAAAATCAACAACTGATTTGCCAATTCAGAACATAGGACAAAGTGTGCCGCAGGCGCAGAATCCCATTAGCGCCGTGACACCTGAGTCCACGAGTCCGACTCGTCGAGAAAGGGAAGTTAATCTCAGCGGTCAGTTTTGCAGTCTTGAAATCCCTAATAGGAACACCTGCGTTCTCAATGAAGGGATAATGAAGGATTGTGTCGAGGATGGTGGCGAAGGATCTGATCCACCAACAAGATCGTTTCTTCGAAAATGACTTGATGAGCAGTCTCAGACGGTTGAACAGACGTTTAGTCGAGGAATCGATAAACTTCATGACTTGATATGCAATACCAGTGAGGCATAAACCAGATTACTCGAAATACTAGTTAGTAAGGTCAATGACGGTAGGTCTTTCGATCTTGCCTAGCACTTGCCACCAAGAAATAATCTATTACCAATTGCACCGGCCGAGTCAATCCTTGCTCGGCTCAAACCAATTAACTTGGAAAAAGGAGGAGGATCAAATAGTAGGTCAGACAGATCCGACCAGAGAGTGGAAGCAACACCCATCGATATGATCGAGGTTCAACAGATGATCGATTCGGCCCTGAAGAAAGGGCTGAAGTTTCGTAAATTTATACATCCGTATCCAGCTTATGTGGAATAGTTCGAATACCCTAGAGGTTTCAAAATCCTGGATTTTAGCCTTTTCACCGGAGAATCATCCTTATCCTCATTAGAACATGTGGCTCGTTTCACCGCGCAATGCGGAAATGTCAATAGCGACTTTCTCAAGTTACGACTTTTCAACTTTTCGCTGACCGGTTCAGCATTTGCTTGGAAATGTCAGTGTCCTCGTTAGCAAAGATGGCTCAAGCATCCGACGAGTCACCAATGGATTATCTTACCAAATTTAAATCAGTCAGGAATTGGTGCCAAGTACCTCTCCTCGAAGTCGAATTCGTCAGACTTGCTCTGAATGGTCTTAACGTACAATACAAAAAGTATTTCTTGGGGGAAAACTTTCGGGATATGTATCAACTAGCCCAGAATGTCGAGCAATACGATTATTTGTTCCGTGAAGAGAAGATCTCGAAAGCTCCATCCAGGTGAATGTGTTAGCGTGGACGCAACTGAGATAGTCATAGATAAGCCATACGTTTGCAAGGCACTAACTCAAATTGACTCTAAGGAAGTCAAAACCTGCTCGGCCACTGAAGAAACAATGAAAACGTCAAAAGTTTATACTTTTAATATTACAAAGGCCGATGCAATTTTTGATCAATTGTTATCAGCAAAGATCATCAAACTTCGGCCTGGGTATACCATTCCCAAGGCAGAAAAGCTTAAAGGAAAGATATATTGCAAATACCATAATTCAAGCAAACATACGACAAATAATTACGTCGTGTTTCGAGACAACATCCAAAGCTGGATTGATAACGGCAAACTCAGATTTCCAGAGAAGATGAGTGTTGACACCGACCCATTTCCCACGGCATAAGTAAATATGGTAGATGCTCGCCTACATAGGGACAAAGGAAAAGGGAAGGCAGAGGTCGCTACAACGCAATGTTCTTTGAATCAGAATTCTCGGCCACGTTTCAATACTGATTTTCGTTCAAACAAACCACCTATAACTCTAACGGGACCCCCTATTGTCAAGCCCATGACAGACTACAGCATTGATGAAAACAGTGGGTCGGCGGTTTTATGCAGCAAATGTAAAGTAAATGTCAACACCAAGCCAAAGGAAAAGTCCTATCCGCCTATAACGGAACAACCTACAACCGCAACATAGCAAAAGGTGCTCAATGCAGGCCAACATCAAGGGGTTTTTGATAGGCTCGGCCCTAAAGTACGGGTTGAAAAGACACCTTCAGTCAGACGACGCCTCAATTTTGATGCTCCATTTTATGACGAAGATAGATTACATACATAATTATAGTAGCTCGGAATCATCGCAGAGCCAAAAAACTTTCTAACCTCCCGAACCTCGAGACCAGCGTTGGTATACATATTATTCTTTGAAAGGCGTCTACACTGCATTGTGCAAATCCCAGAAACATTGACACCAAAGAATAGATTGCATGGCCCACTGACGGGCAGCCCAAGAAACTTCGGTCCCTAAATGGCGGCCGAAGGAAACAGTTGCCAATGATGATGAATTACCATCTCCAACGTTATGACAGAGTTGGTTCAAGGGAAATGGCTGGTCAATCGAGATGTTGAAACCACGTTCGAGCATTTCAGGTAAGAAGCTGAAAGCAAACTGCCCCCGCCAGCCACACAAGAACCTTTGATCAAAATTCGACGGAATTTACATCCACCATTCCTCAGGGAGGCCTTGGAATATATGCAAGAGTTTCATAAAAAACATTCGGCCAACGATCTATATGGTTTGCCGAAAGCATGTCAAGATACAATCGATCTCATCCTAACTTGCCCGGATGCCGAGCAAAATATTCAGAAAACCTTAGACCCAGGATTCAAAGCTAGGTTCCAGTATATACGAGAAGCTCGAGTCCTTGGTTTTGAAGTCGACCTATACACTGATATCGATGCAGCCGACCTTCTTTTTCTCAATGGAGGACCTTCAGTATTTACGATACCATTTCCAAGTCTTTTCGGTTGTTTCTCTCTTTGGCCTTACGGCCGATGAAATAACACGAGTCACACGGTTGGATGCCTATTTCGACACCAGGGATGCCCGTATAATGAACCAAGAGCAAGCTCGTATCCTGGCACCAATTCCAGGCACAATTTCGATCTCAGACACACCTGAGGCACGTACGCAGAACCAACAGGCTACCGAAGAGACACCACGGGAACAAACCATTGAAGAAGGAGCAGATGAGTCTCTTGGTACAACTCTGACGGAAGCGGATGCCGCAGTCGGTGACCAGGAAAAAGACGAGGCTGAAAAAGATGATCGTAACCCGATAGGCCCGTCAATCCTGGATAACATGGAAATCAGTATGGTCCATGTTTTGCCCGCTGATATTCAGTTGAGCACATCTCAACCGAATTTCCTCGATGGCGATGTAGTTGCCGAGGAAGCTGGTCACATTGATTTTATAACTCTTGCTGAAGTGGAGTCGACAACAAAAGATGACAATCTCAGGGCAGCTTTGGCCGAATTATTTCCTCGTTCATCATCGGCCAAACTTCATCATTTGAAGCCATTGTATGTAACGGCCCATATCGAAGGGTATCCAGTCTCCAAAGTTTTTGTCGACTGTGGAGCCACCGTCAATATTATGCCTGTAAACGTCATGAAGGCATTACGTCGCTTCAATGACGAACTTATTCCTTCTAGGATCACAATGAGGAGTTTCGTCGGAGATAAATCCCAAACCAAAAGGGTGCTTCATTTAACGGTAAACATTATCGGCCGTAATCACATGACCGTCCTTTTTCATCATCGACTCCAAGATCGAGTATAATGCACTGCTCTGTCGAGATTGGATTCATCAAACCAATTGTATTCCTTCATCATTATATCAAGTCCTCATCTTTTGGGACGACAAATCGATCATTGTTCACCCGGTCGATAGCCAACCCTTCGAAGCTAACATGATCCAAGCACGATATTATGATGACCACGCTGGCTACATCACCCTACAAGGTTTCAATGATGAAGGACGGCCGACTTGGATTTCTGTTCAGAAAGCTATCGAGGTTGGCGCCGAGACTGTCCACTAGGATTCGGCAAGACTCAGGTTAGCTAACTTCATCCCTGACCTCGATGTTTAACATCGATGAGGAAAAACATCGGGTCACGGTTTCATCTACTATGGAATGACTGCTGGCTCATTGGTATACCATATCTAAGCAAACCAAATTCAGACATCCAGCTCGTAGAGTTCCTCGCCGAAGGAGATAATGGTCCTGTCTTATCTCTTGACAAAGTTCAAGCTGCCCCGACCGAGCTCGAAGACAATCGGCTCCAAGTCAATGACCCATTGGAAGAAATTTATGTTGGGACAGCCGATGACCCATGGCCTTTACTTACTAGTGCTTTGCTTCCCCAACCTATGAAAGCCGAACTTCGTGCCGTGCTTGAAGAATTCAAAGATTGTTTTGCTTGGAGCTACCACGAGATGCCTGGCTTAGATCGCACTCTCGTCGAGCATGAGTTACGTATTGAACCCGGGTGTAAACCCTTCCGTCAACCACCTCGACGATTCTCGACCGAAGTGCAACTCGATATCAAGGAAGAGCTGGTTCGTCTTTTAAAAGCAGGTTTCATTCGGACAACTCGATATGTTGAATGGTTAGCCAATATCGTTCCTCTTTTAAAGAAAAGTGGTGCATTGCGCATTTGCATCGACTTTAGAAATCTGAATCTAGCAACTCCCAAAGATGAGTATACAATGTTAATTTCAGATTTGTTAATCGACGATGCGGCAAATCATGTGACCTTATCTTTTATGGATGGACAAGCCGGGTACAACCAAATTTTCATTGCCAAAACTGATGTGCACAAGACTGCTTTTCGCTGCCAGGGGCACTCGGCACATACGAATGGGTTGTCATGCCATTCGACCTCAAGAACACCGGTGCCATGTACCAACGAGCAATGAATACCATATTTCATGATTTAATTGGAACCGTCGTTGAAGTCTACATCGACGATGTTGTAATCAAATCTAAACGCCGCCAAACACATCTGGATGATCTCCGATAGGCATTCCTCTGCATGCATTAACACAACCTCAAAATGAATCCTGCCAAATATGCCTTCGGTGTGTCAGCCGGTAATTTTCTCGGTTTCCTCGTGCATCACCGTGGGATTGAAGTGGATGAAAATAACGCACGCGCTATCATCAATGCCCCACCTCTGACAACGAAGAAACAAGTACAGCCCTTACTCAGTAAGATAAATTTTCTCCGCTGATTTATAGCTAACTCGATGGGTAAAATGATAGTGTTCTCTACGTTATTAAAACTCAAGGACTCAAATAAATTTGAGTGGACAGACGAGCATCAGGCGGCGTTTACGCAAATCAAAGTCTCCCTCATGACACCACATGTCCTCGTCCCACCTCGGCGCAGTAAGCCTCTTAAGCTATATATCTCGACAGCCGAAGAGTCCATCGGCTGCCTCATTGCGCAAGACAACGACACCAGACAAGAGCAGGCGATTTTTTATCTGAGTCAAAATCTTAACCAACCAGAGATCAATTATTCTGCCATCGAGAAGCTTTGCCTCGCTTTATTTTTTGCCGCATCAAAACTTAGGTCATTGCCCAGACCAAGGTCATCCACTACATGCTCACTCGGGCAATAGTAAAAGGCCGAATTGGAAAATGGACAATGGCCTTGTCCGAATTCAGCTTGCAATACGTGCCCTAGAAAGCTGTCAAAGGCCAGGCACTGGCTGATTTCCTTGCTCAACACCCTTCCTCATATGATTTTGGGGGCAACGACGTCGAAATCGACATGGTTGACACGCATGATAACTACTGGACGATGTACTTTGACGGCTCAAGTACTTCATCCTCGACTAGCGTGGGAGTCGTCATACAATCGCCAACCCACGATTGTTAGTATTTTTTGCTCAAGCTGGATTTTGACTGCACAAATAATCAGGTCGAATACGAAGCCCTTATCATCGACCTTGGAATCCTTCACGACTTACGAGCGACCCATGCCCTCATCGTCGGCGACTTCGAACTTGTGATTAACCAACTTAATGGTTCTTTTCGATGCATGAGTTGTACCCTGGCACCCTACCACATGGTTGCCAGCTATTTGGCTGAATCCTTCGACAGTATTACATTTGAACATATTTCCCAGATTCATAATACCGCCATGGACGAGTTGGCTCAAATTGCCTCCGGGGCACAACTCTTGGGGGGTAAGCTAGGCCGAGAAATACTCATGTTATGACAGCTATACCCGGCCTTGGTTAACCAGCAAGTCCTCCGACGCGACAACCTGATACGTACAAGAGTCATGTCCTTACCTTCGTTGTTAGACCGATAAGACCTTATAGATGTTTGTGTTGTCTAGGCAATACCAGATGATTGGAGAAAGCCCATTATGCAGTACCTTGACAATCCTAATGGCAAACACGATCGCAAGACAAGAGTTCACGCCACAAGCTATGTCATGTATCAAAACGAGTTATACCGAAAAGGCGAGGATGGTCTACTACTGATATGCCTCGGCCCCCAAGAGAGTGCTCAGGCAATCACAGAAGTCCATGAAGGGTTTTGCGGAGCTCATCAGTCTGGACGTAAAATGCGATGGTTGCTTCGACGACATGGCTATTTTTGGTCAAGAATACTAAAGGGTGGTATCAAGTTCGCACGAGTGTGCATACAATGTTAGATTCATGGTCCTATACAAAGGGTCCCGGCCGAATCATTACATTCGGTCACTAAACCATGGCCATTTAGAGGATGGACCATGGATGTAATCGGCAAAATCACACCATCCTCCGGGGCCGCCAAGTACGCATGGATACTGGTAGCAACCGATTACTTCACTAAGTGGGTCGAAGCAAAATCATATGCCGAACTAACGTCTAACGAAGTTTTCGACTTTGTGGAAGAACACATTATGACCAGATTCGGCGTACTAGAAATGATCAGAACTGACAATGGCACAATCTTCACAGCGGGGAGGTTTAAAGGGTATATGGCAAGTTTGAAAATTCGGCTTGAACAGTTTACACCGTATTATCCACAAGCAAATGGGCAGGGCGAGGCAAGTTACAAAGTGGTGATCGGCATTCTAGAGAAAATAATAAGTAATTGCCTGACATGTGGCATTTAAAGTTAAATGAGGCTTTATGGGCATATCGAACATCGCTCAGATCGGCGGCAGGGACAACCCCGTATGCACTAACCTATGGACACGATGCAATGTTACCAGTCGAGTTAAGCATAAATTCATTGCGAATAATTGAACAAAGTAGTCTGTTTAGCGCCAAATATGATCAGTCCAAGAGACAGGAGTTCGAAGATTTGGAAGAAGCACGACTTAATGCTTACAACTTGCTGGGGGCATAAAAATGGATTGCCGAGCGAGCTTATAATCAAAAGGTCCGACAAAAAACATTTGGCGAGGGAGAGTTGGTTTGGCAAACGGCGTTGCCTGTAGGTTCGGCAAATGGTCACCAAATTAGGAAGGGTCGTTTGTTGTACATAAAGTATACGGCAAGGGGGCATTTCATCTTAGAGACCGGACTGGCTTAGTTCACAAATTGCCAATCAATGGGAAGTTTTTGAAAAAGTACTATCCGGTCACATGGGAAATACGGGAATAGAAATTAAGTTCATTAAGATCGATAAAAGAATATACAGATTAAGTAGGTCGATCAGTTTACATCTAAATAAATTCAGGGCGAAGAAGGAAGTAGAGTGCCAAGAAGGGCCTTCTGCTCCAACACCGCACCTCGCACATGATGACCTCGGCCTGCCGGTTCTTCTTGTCCATCTTCAACTGCTCGATTCGTTTCGCGCTCACCGCATACTCGATTAAACAATCTTTGCCGCCCGACTCAAAGTCCTTCGCAAGCTCAGAAGCAATAGTCGACCTTCGTTTTTCCAATTCAGCTATTTGATGGTCAAGGCCAGCCAAGGCTTCTCCTTTAGCCTTTAGAGCATCGATCTTCGGCTGTAGAGCATTTTGGACGGCCATGACCACTTTTAAATCTTGTTCATCCTTCAGAGCATTCTTCAGGACAATAAAGGTTTTACGAATGCGCTTCAAGGCGGACGACACTTGAACGATAGCCTTGACGCTCATTTGACCATCGACTCTGAGATCGTTTAGGCATGCACCCAACAAATCAAGACCTTTACGCTCAAGGACTTGCGACGATGAGAGAGACAAGATTTCTTGCAACCGAACTAGAGCAGTTGAATCAGCAGGTTCAGTTGTGGTGGTCGAAGGACCAGCAACTCCGGTAGTGCTTGATAAGAGAGCTTTGAACTCTATTTCCCATGAAGGCTGCACACAAAAATCAGTTTAAGCTCAAGGACATCACAAAAAAGATAGCAAGAAGGTTTTGTTTTAAACTTGACGAGAGAAGACTTCAGCCATATCTTCAGGTTCATTGCTCGAACCTAAAGAACTTAAGGGCCGAGCCTAGTGTCTTAGATTGCTCCTCAGTTCACGCGGCCGATGAAGGTTATCTACGTTCGATGGCCATTGAGGCGGCCAAGAAATATAGATAACACCCTTTGGCGCGTAGAATTTTTTATGAAAAGAGTGGGTAAGCACCTGACAGTTAATATTGTCCTGGTTTAGAGCTCTATGACAGAAAAGTAACCAAGGAAAGCGGTAGGGTTACTTACGAAGGCCGAAGTGGCTTCTTGGGGAGGAATGGTGAAGTCCTGGTCCTGCGGATCAACGGGCGTTTCCGCCGTCGCTTCTAGCTCTACGGCAGGTTGTTTGCCACGATCGGCTGCAGAAGGGCCGATCTAGATAGCTACCTCAGACGCAAGGGGAGGTTGACTGCGGGGTTGAGGGTGACCCGCCACCGGAATCTCGTCACTCCCATCAATCTCCTCTGGTTCGACGGCAGGTCGTTTGCCACGATCTGCCGCAGAAGGGCCGACTTGGACAGCTGCCTCGGACGCAGGAGGAGGTTGATTGCATGGTTGGTAGCGACCCGCCAACGGAATCTCGTCGCTCCAGTCGCTCTCTTCTAGAACGACTGCCGCGTGTTTTGGATTTTTAGGGGGAGTTCTCTCGGCCAAGGGGGCCGTCTCTTCCACAACAGGTGCAGCTGCCAACCTCGAAACAATAGATGGCTCGACCAATGGAGCATTCATTGGCCTGGTCACGACTGGAGGGTCAGGATGAGCTTTCAGAGCCTGACTCGTCGGGGCCGGCTGCACGACCGTCGAGACATGTACAGCTGGGGAGGAAGGAGAAATGCCAAGAGTGGCTGTTCCTGACGTTTGGCTAGAGATGACGTGAATTTCTCGTTGCCCTTTGTTTGCCAATTTCTTAACGTGTTTTGTAGGACGAGAGACTGCGGTGGCCGTCTCAGTCTCCTGTCTGGGTCATTTGCTCGGCTGGGAATAGGGGATTGCTTTTTTCTTGGCTGCAATTGCAGCCACCGCTGTTACCTTTTTCGACACTCGACCGCTTGAGAATTGAAAGCCGAGTTAATAACAATAAGGATATATATATATATATCCAAATATATAAAGCAAGCTATATACCTTGGGTAGCCTCTTTGGGTCGGGGAGCAGGAGCCTTGTGGGGAGGATCGTCGAAAATCTTGTTAATGACATCTTCGACCGGTGCGCTGAAGAAGCTGTGAGTATATTCTTCCCACCAATCGCCGAAGGTATCGGTACTAAAGGATTCTGAAGTCACCGGTCGAAGATGGAATTTTTGGCATCGCTCTTGGAATTCTTTTTTGGCATCGTGGCATTCCTTCTCTGAAGAACCGGGTTCGCGTCCGCAGCTTAAGACGGACCGTGAAGAGAGAAGAATGACCGGGCAGCCTTGGAGGTAGCCAAGCTACCGATCGAGGAAGTTGGGATGATACACTTCCCAACCCGCTCGGCGACCCTCGCAGCTGAGGGGTAGGTCACGGGTAAGCACGAAGGACCCCCAGGATTGACGAAGGTTAGCATATTCATCCACGCCCCATGTTGATGTAGGAAGCCTGATCGATTAAGGGTATTCTCGACGACGACAGATCAGGAACTTGTCATTAGAAAGATCGTCAAGAGCAAAAAGGTATCTGAATACCTCTTTAGCTTGGTGAGGGGGTGTTGGTCGAGAAGCCAGCTGAGGGCCGAGCGTTCCCATGGGCGAGAAATCGGCAATCTCTAGCTTAAAAGATTCCAAGTAAACTTGAAGCCAAAGTTGAAATATCCAGAGGGGACCGCTCTGGTACAGATCGATCTTGTGTTGGGTCGTCTAGGCCAAGCATCGTAATAGATGGGCGAGAATGGCCGGGCTGAGTGCCAGAGTGTGACCGCTAGCTAGGGCTTCGGCCACTGGCATGTTCTCGACCAGACACTTATTGGATTTGGTACAACAGATAAATTTGTTGTACCAATAGAAAAGGAAGGCCTCGTGTTCTCCTTCTAGCAAAGCCTCATCTCCTCAGCCGGCTAAATGCAGATAGAGGGTGTTATAGTTGAAGAAGTTCTTATGAAGTTTATGAACCTCTTCTTTTGACGGTGCTTGGCCTTCACCGCTCAGCATCTTAAGTGCCCGCTTGTCGAAAAGCGCCTTCAGGTTAAGGTTCGACGAGTACCCAGAGAGGGCAGCATCAACTGGGATTCCATTCGGGGAAGTCCCAAGGATGGCAGTAATGTCAAGGATGGTGGGACCTATGGGGCTGAAAGGGAAGACCATGGTGTTGGTGGCCGAACACCAGAAGCATAAGGCTGCTAGGAGGAGCTCCTTGTCCATGATAACTTCCATGGATGAAAGGTGAATGGCGTCGTAGATGCCTAGGGCTTTCCATCGCTCACCAAAGAGTTTTTCCATTCGTACAACCCAAGTCGCCCAGGCTGTAATGGTCGAAGGCCATGAACTTTGTGGCCTTGCCAGGTCCCACTTCGACCATTCAAACCCTTGCAACAAGGGTGATAGGCAGTGCTCTTTGAGAAGTCCGATGATGGTTGGTGGTACTGCCACTTTGAAGAGAGAACCTAAGATTTGGTGAGGGGTGCTCATGTCACTTTCAAAACGGATGGTTTTGATCGAACTTCGATCAATAATTTTGGTCACATTCCTTGGAAAGCTTGGAGATGAAAGAGGCCATTATATGGGGGTTGAAGATGTGACGAAAGGAATTTTTTTGGGTTGGGGGGTTTTGAGACGAAGATCTGGAAGTAAGTATAGCAAAGTAAAAACCAGACAGAGTAGAGTTTAAGAACGCAAATCTGGTTTTAGAGATAGATGATCTTGTTGACTTTCCACAGCTTTGATCTCGAACAGGTTTGGAATTCTGAGTGAGGAATATTAGAGTTTCTTGGTTGTGCAGTTTGCATTCTTCTCTACTTGTTTCTTCTGCACGGTAGGCAGGCACGAGGTAAAGGTGACGATCTGTTTCTTTCTTCAATCTTTCCAAATGCCCACCATTTTCTTTGTTTCTCCTTGTCCCTAGCTGAGGATGAATTAGCACATTGTCTCCACATGCTTCGAGGTATCATTTTCACTTCCCTTAACTGTTCCCTAGGCAGATGTGGTAGACGAATAGGAAGCATAAAATGTTGAAGATGAGTACTCGAGAGCAAGGCTAGGTAAGCAATTAGGAAGGGGTTCCAGGCAGTCGGTTCCAGATCGGAAGATTGATACCAAGTGCTGGCTGATTGCTCTATTTCTCCTTGTCCTGTAGATGAAAACAATGACAAGGAGAAGGATAGGGAGAAAGCATGATATGAGATACTCTTGCTTTCAATCTTCATGATATGAAATACTTTTGCTTTGGATGAGTTGTTTGCATAGGTACCCCAAGGAATAAGGAACACTGAGTGACTCGAGAGACTTCGTTGGGAAGGCATTCTCGAAGATGAAGAAAGGTTATGTATGTCTGCCTTGTAATGGAGGTTGAAGGTTGACATTTATAGGAATTAATAACCAGTACTATTCTTTCACTCTTGTCGGCAACCGTTGGATGATTTAACAGTAAACTTCACGTGCCTTTTACTTTACAAGAAATCTTCAACAGATTGCCCATAATTTCCGCAAGGCTAACTAAGTGTGCATGTGACATGCGCTGACACGTCTGGAAAAGCAAGTGCCTCTTCGATATCTGGAATCGACGCTTCGACAAACTGCCCGTGATTTCCTCAAAGCTGAGTGTGCATGTGTCAGATGCTAACACGTCTGGAAAAGTAGATGGCTCTCCGATTTCTGAGCTTGCCTTTTCGAGTTCTAAGCTCGCCTCTTCGAGTTCTGAGCTCCATCGAGTGCAGAGGTTGCATGTGACAAGTGCGGACAAATCTGGAAAAGAAGATTGGCCCGTGGTTTTTGAGCAAGCCCAGCTTTTGATAAAACTAGTGCCTCTTCGATTTTTGAATTGGCCTCTTCGATTTCTGAGCTCGCCTCTTTGATCTCTGAAATCCCGTCGAGAGCTGGTTTTTATAGAGGTGCACAGTACATTTCAGAGCACACTTGAATTTCTGCCTGTAGAAACTCCCTTCTTGCACTTCTACGATCTTGACTTGTCCAACCTCTTCTTTCTTCAACACCTTTGAAAATGTCTGGCCCCTCCGACCGTCGTTTTGACTTGAACCTTGGTGAAGAGGCAGCCATGCCTTCTCCAGACAACATATGGCGCACATCTTTCATATCCCCTACTGGTCCTCTTACCGTTAGGGATTCGGTGATGAAGAATGATATGACCGCTGCGGTGGTGGCCCGGAACCTTATCACTCCCAAAGATAACAGACTACTTTCCAAACGGTCTGATGAGTTGGCTGTTAAGGATTCTCTGGCTCTCAGTGTACAGTGTGCAGGTTCTGTGTCTAATATGGCCCAACGCCTATTTGCTCGAACCCGTCAAGTTGAATCGTTGGCGGCTGAAATGATGAGTCTCAAACAGGAGATTAGAGGGCTCAAGCATGAGAATAAACAGTTGCACAAGCTCACACATAACTATGCTACAAACATGAAGAGGAAGACTGACCAGATGTAGGAATCTGATGGTCAGATTTTACTTGATCATCAGAGGTTTGTGGGTTTATTCAAACAACATTTGCCTTCGTCTTCTAGGGCTGTACCACGTAATGAAGCTCCAAATGATCAACCACGGATGCCTCCTCCTTCTGGGGCTCCGCCGACTACTGAGACTTCTCCTAAGCAGCCTTTGTGAAGGCTTCTTCTTGTATTTTATGCTTAATGTTCCTTTTTTTTCATGAAAATGAATGTAAAAATACCTTGCATATCTGTCAATGTTTCAAAAATAAACCCACACAAAAAACAATTAAACAAGCAACAAATAAAAATGATAATCATGGCAAAATAAAACTGCAGAAAAGGGAAGGTTTTTAGAAATGCAAAACTGATTGTGGAGCGATTAAAAAATCTTCCTCATTTGAATACATGGGTTGCCCCAAGAAGCACTTGATTTAACGTCTTACAGCCGGACAAAACTTCCTTCTAAACTTGGATAGGGCCCATAACATGGAATTGATCCTTGAATGGAAGGTGATACTTGACGTGATCCGGCAATGGTTTAAATTCTAGTGTAGGTGCCTGAATCATCAAAATTAGCAAGTTAGTATATAATAAAATCGAAGTTGGAGAAGATGGCTTACTTTCTTGCTCCGACACAAACTCAATTACAAACACCACATCTTTGAAGGTTGCAGGGATATGGGACTTGGCCATATTTGGTGTTTTGAGAGTTATGACTTGTCCCGTGTCATAAAATCCAACTTTTTTGTCTCAAGTGTATCTTCTTTGATGAATTCTAGACATTCCCCATCCACTTCTTGGTCTTGATTCTTTGGATAGGTTTCGAAGATGCCTTTCTCACCCTCTTCTTCTTGGATTACATGATCCTGCAATGAATAAGGACATTTGGTGAAACGGGGTCAAGACGAATTGAATTTAGGCTTACCTTGGTTGTAGTGGACGGCATAAAAGGCATATAGAGCTGCGGCAAGGGTAGTTCTTCCCTTGCCGTGGCCTTGTTAGTTTCCTATTCTTCAAACAGCAGTTGTTCATCCATGTTTTGGCTTGGTTTGGATGTCTTGGGTTCACCTCCAACCTCCATAGCACTTCCCAAAGTGATAGCATCATGGATTTCAAAATCTTCCTTCAAATTTTCAATAGTTGAGTTGGAGAGTTCACTTTGCTCTTCAATTTGTGCCATGAACTCCATAATCTCTCCAAGTTGATTTTTCAATTCACTCATCTCATTAGCTTGATTGAGCATTGTTTCCTTTTGATTTTGCTGCCCCTGCACCAAAGAGGTTAGTAATTGAAAATTTTGATCACTATTCATGGACATACTTGAATTTGATTGGAATTGTTGTAGGGGAAGCTGTGGTGGCTGCATAGGTGTTAAATAAAACTCCTTAGATTGCTGCCAATATCCATCTTGTTGAGCCACCTTGGTTTGATTTTGTGAGCCCTGCACCAAAGAATTTATTTCATCAAAAATTCTATCATAATCTATTGACGAACGTGAGTTTGATTGAGCATATTGTATATGAGGTTGTGATGGTTGCATAGGTCTTGAATGAAACTCCTCTTCTTGCTGCCAATATCCATCTTGTGTTGAGGTTCTATGTAATCTAAATAATCTCTCCAATCCAAATTGTAAGCGTTGGAAAACATGTTGTCCCATGATTGGCTATGGCCTTAATAACCCTAAGCATCTTCATTTGCAGCGAATTAAGAATATTGCTAAGTTGGATATCCTTACCCATAGGACACACCACATGTAGCGACACTTTGCATTGTGGTCCTTTCGGCATATTGTGACAATTGAGAAGTAAGTTCCGCCAATTGAGCTTGAATGGTAGCAAAATCCATGTCTTATTTCTCTAGTAACTGAAATCAAGGAAACAAAACTAAATCAAATATCAAAAGTGTAAAAAAAAAAAAAAAAAAAAAAAAAAAAAAAAAAACACAAACAGAAACAAAGTCAGTAACTAAAAACAAAAGACATGAAAATAAACAAAAAGAAATAGCAAGGGATTAGCAAAGTTGCTAATCCCCGGCAACGGCGCCAAAAACTTGATGCGTTTATTATCTTAACACACAAATTTAACCCTCTTTTGACAATTGTAGTGCAAGTATAAGTAGGGATCGTTATGGACCGGGGATTAGGAGGGCTTGCTAATAACCTTTAAACTGACTCAAAAACATAAAACTAAACTTAAAAACACTTAACAAGATTCACAAAACTCAAAGCAAACTTAAAATACTCAAAACAACTTAAAACAACCAAATAAACTTAAACTAGACACTAGGAATGACTTTGGATGAAAATTGACTTTTACTTTAATCAAAACACTTAAAAACACAAACTAAAACAGATTTGAAACACTTTGAAACAAGAAACTAAAAGGGGGGGTTTTGATTTGGATGAAGTTGAAACAAACAAACAAGTATGAAAAACTAGACAGATTGTAAAACAAATGTGAGAAATAAGATGATGGATGGGATAGCTAGAGATTTTTTCTCCACACATGACATGTATGCAAATAACTTGATTTCCAGTTACTACTTCATTGAATTATGAACGACAATGCTCCAAATTAATCGTGACATCACTAATTAACTCTCAGATTTTCCTTGTTTTATTGGATTGGATGACATCATTCGACAACCCAAAACATTCTTCTAAAGCTCCCTACATGACATCATAATAGAGATACAATCAAAGATCATTACGTTTAATGAAAATCATAAGCATTGACAAAGCACTTGCAACTATGACATCATGTCACTCATGCTAGGAATTGAACTTAACACGATTGTTTATAAGCGACCTTCACTACATGTGAATATAAGTTTGTAACGATTATGTGAAACTTCCTTATATTCTAGCAACGGATTTATGCATGCCAATTAAGTGTCGACCCTTAATTAACAATTACAAATAAGTTATCAATCAAATAGTTAAGCCAATTGCATTCACGATTCAAGAGTTCATAACTGGAATTTATCAAATTATATTGCACACATACTCATGGCTTTGAAATCACCCCTAGCTAAGAGGGGTTTAGCCACTCATA
Source organism: Malus asiatica (assembly GCA_033882615.1). NCBI lineage: Eukaryota > Viridiplantae > Streptophyta > Magnoliopsida > Rosales > Rosaceae > Malus > Malus asiatica. Next base: position 42,899,316 of record CM066503.1, on the reverse strand, counting down.
TTTACAAAAAAATGAAAGGAAATGAATTTAAACATTAGGGCCGAATTCAATGTTTTGAACCCTTTCTTTTAACAAACAACACTTTAGAGCTCTTTTCATACTTTTCTTTTCAATTTTTTTTTCTTTTCTTTTCTACCCGTGCCTTATTAAGGACTTTGGCACACACACACATACAAGAATCACTTCCCCCACACTTGCTTTCTGCAATACATTGATAAAAAAAGAGTTCATTTAAAGTCATGCTTTACTATGCTTCAAGAATAAGGGTATGGATGGTCCTAAAACTAGGCTAGGTACCAAAGTCGTAGAGTTGGCAATCGTGAGCTCGGTGGTGAAGCTGGAGTCGCAGCACTTGGCGCAGATAGGGAAGCCAGTGCAGAAGCTGACGGGGGTGAAGAATGTGAGGATCAAGACAGAGATTGATTCGAGCCTGGTGGCGGGGTTCACGGTGAGGAACGGGCAGTCGGGGTCAAAGCTTATTGACTTGAGCGTGAAGAAGTAGCTGGAGGAGATTGCAGCGGAGCTTGACTTGGGTGACATTAAGCTCAATTTATAAGCTTCAGTAGAAAGGGACTCAGATCCAGGTTGTCGAGCGAGGTCTCGTCGATGGGTAGCTTCTTTGAAGCTAGTTTTTTGGCGTTGAATGTGAACGTAGCGGTCCTTCCCTAACTTCATCCACCTACCGTCTCCTCCAAAAAGCTAGAGAAAAAGACTGACTAAGCGAGGAGAAAGTGATTGTGTGCGACTGACTGAGATAGGAGAAAGAGACTGACTTTTTTTTTTTATTTCTTTTTTTGTTTTGGTTTCTATGTATGACTGACCGAGAGAGGCGAGAGAGAGAGATTTGGTTTTTTGGATTTTTGTGATTTTCCAGATTCACGGTGGTGGTATGAAAAATTGAGAGAGAACTGACATAGCTTTTCGTGTTGATTCCCACAGACGGTGCCAAATGTTGATGCACAAAACCTGAGGGGTCTTGGAACAACGTAAATCCTACCGTGAATCTGCAAGAAAGTAAATAACACAAGATGTATCGTGGTTCACCCTAATGTTTAGGCTACGTCCACACTGATATTGTATTTCTCTGACTGTATGTATGGATTACAAGGGTAAGGGGTAGTCCCCCAAAGAAAGAAAGAGTTTGAGATGGCTCTCTATTTGTGAGCATGAGAGCTTGAGAGAGATGAGCTTTGTGAAGGTAAGAGGGCTTCAGAATTGGCCTCCCTGAAGGATAAATATAGTCCTAACTAAGAACAAGAATGAACATTTGAATACACATGCAAGCTATTAACACTTTAAAGTAGGCATGCATTCAAAAACAATTCATAAAACCCATGACTTTCAAAGCCTAGTATATGGTGAACCAAAAGACTCTTTAACAACATTGAAGAGAAGGAAGAATTTAGAGTTTCATTACCCTTGAAGCTCATCCTTGTTTACACAAGGGATTCACCCAAGTGGAGGGCCTTCAAGTCACCTCCAAGCTCCTTGGATATTGCTTGTGAATTTCCTTCCTTTGTGTGCTCCTTTGCTCCTTGAGGTTGTGAGGAAAGGATCTCCAAAACACCAAAAGTATGATGTCTCTAAGTCTCTTCACCAAGGATGTATCTTGTGAAGATGAGATGGATGACTTAGAGAGATTTTAGATGCTAGTAAAAATCCTCTAAGTGGCCGGCCTCTATGTAGAAAATGAGAGAAAATGTTTCACCCAATTTCTATTAGAAAACCCTAATGAGAAAATAGCTATAAAGTTGCTTTTATAACCTTTTCTTTGGTGAGTGGCAAACTTGCAATTAAGCAAGCTTTCACCATTCACCCTAATGGCCGGCCATCACATTGTTGTTGGGCTTGTTACCCATTTTGTTTTAGTTGTCATACAACTTAAACATAATGGGCCTTTTGGACCAAAACGCTTTTGGGCCCCGAAACCCAAAACCAACATATAAGCCTAATACGAACCTTTCGTAAAATTAATTAACTAATTAATTAATCTTGACCATTCTTCAATTAAACCATTTAATTGCTTATCCATTTCATATAATTTCTTCACTAACATCCTTATGTGGTGTGCGATCCATTAGGTTCCAATTAGCGAGGCAGTGGGCGATGTTACTCTTAACGATCGATTGTGAATTGAAACCACATTTCAATTCTCCCTTTTTGTTGATTAGTGTTTGCCAATCATTAGGGCTTCCACAAACCATGAGTGACACCTAGCAGCATATCATGGTTACCCAAGCTAAGTAGAATTGGTTGGAGAACCTATCCAGTTACAACTACAATGCAATACGGTCCTTCTCTAATACAATACTCTTAATCACATTGTTTAAGTGATAGTTTGTTTCATGTCTACTGTCCAATGTGATACTTTCCTATATGATTCCCTTGAATATGATTTGGAACAAACTTCCTAAGTCATATTCATATGCTTTGGCCAAAGACTTTAGAATCATATCTTAGAGTATTCTCCTTCCACCATGGAAGGTTAGAGATCCCTTGTTGTGCATTCATATGCCTACATGACTAGATAGCTTGACCCCAACAATGCTGTGGACACTCCAAAGGAATGCCTTTGACATGATTAAAGATCAAGGACCTAACCATTAGACATCTATGATGCCTCAGGTCAAAGGACTACTTTGCATATTGTAACTTTAGAGTTCATACATGACATGTATGTTTGAACTTTTTGTTGATCGTCGTTCAGTGTACTCGATTACTCTTTCGAGCACCTATGTGTTTGTCTTAGTGTCTAACATCAAATGACTTGAGACTAGTTCATACTCACGTTTGAGTCAACATAACACATACTAACCTTAGCGGATTGTCAATGCCCAATTGGCAATCCTATGGCTAGGAACATTTTAGGAATGAACATAAGAGAAAGGTCTCGTTAATCTAACTTACTTAGATTACTTATCTCTTAGATCAAATACATTCCTAGGATTCTCTTATTGCTTAAACACATGATACAATAAATAGTGATTAACAATAAGCTTTGCCCTTCCATTAAACATATAAAAGTTCAATACAATAAGTATTCCAAAAGCTATTACATCAAATGAGTGGCTTTGTGGGCATACTTCCAACACTCCCCTTATGAGGAGAGTGAGGGGTCCTTTTATAGAATAAGGGCTCCTCACTTATTACATATTTGCCCCTCCATTTATTACATAATTACATTTGAGTCCCTCGAGTATTTATACGAGGTCTAAATACGGAGGCCCTAAGTATGGTACAAACACTTTTCATCACAATTAAAGCACAACCAATTTTTCTTCCTAAGTTGTATTTCTTTACCAGTTAATCGATGAAAATTATTAACAGTATCAGATTTTGGCACAGAGGAAAATTATGTTGAAGGTGTTGATTTAGTAGGAATTGTAGAAGGGGTAAAACGAGAAAAATATCTAACTTTTAACTCGCTGAGCTTCTAAATAAACCTGCTAGGCATATGAGATTGTCTCATGAACATCAAAAGGCTATAAGATTTTGACGTCATGGCGCAGTTCCAGCTTCAATCACCAACGAAACAACTCTTCATCAAACCAGGGGTCATATCCAAAGTCCGATTAGCCAAATGACTAAATTCTGAAACATAATTCCGCAAAAGACCCCGTTTGGCGAAGTTTCACCAACTTCTTAGCACAATTGTCGAAATCAGATGGCCCAAACTCCCTGCAAAATACTATGCTAAAATGCTCCCATTTAAGCTAGTTCTTGACACGATTCATCCACTGGAGCCATTGAAGGGCTTCACCCTCTATATGAAAGGAATCCATCTTAACTTTCTTCTTTGTTTGTACTATACTTGACCAATCCCGAAACTATCGAGCACCGATCAACCTCATACCTTCAAGGACCCACTGAGGGGTTCATGCTAAGGCACCCCTGCCGAAGCATAAGAGTTTCCCTCCAACTAGGAGGTCAATCATAGCGCAACACATGTTAACGTCAGAATAAAGCTCACAAAGTCTCACATCGACCGTGGACAAAAGCTAAAGACTCTCCTCAACTATAAAAGGAGACCATTCTCCTACAATTAATCCCTAATGTCATTATTGTACTTAAACTAGTCATTATAACCCACTAATGATAATTATGCTTAGACCTATGTATTTGTGTAAACCTTTCACTATTAATGAGAACTCCTATACTCCGTGGACATAGCCTAACTTAGGGCGAACCACGTACATCTTGTGTTTGCTTCCCTATCTCTATCTCCTTACACATCATCATCACTAGGTGATTGGAGCAACCTAGCGAATGTCACAAAATTGACACTTTACGTTGTTCCCCTCACTGATTTTGTGCTTCAATATTTGGCGTCGTCTGTGGGAAAAGACACTTAACCCTACTCTCTTCAACTTTGTCAAGCTGGTTTCCATCGTTCATACACTCTCATTTGACCAGGCACCTTTCTCTAACATGGGGAGCGAAGGAAGCCACATCACACAGAACGACACTCCCCTCGTGCCTAGTGTGAGGCAACAAAGGAATGAACGAAAAAAGTTTTCTCTTCAAGCTAAGTGTAAACATGGAAATTCATGAAATAAATGAGACAAGAACACGTGTACAAAATAATATTTGTATTAATGATTTAGGGGTTACAATCTCTCTCAAATTTGATCCTCTGATTAGATCTCTATAAGGTGTTGATTTGTGGTTGTGCGATTGATCCAAGGGATGTCGAGGCTTGATCTTGGATGAACAGTTGAAAGTTTTCTTCAAGGGCCGTTGGGGCTTAATCTTGAAGGTTGGGGGAAGTTTCTTCGAGGGCCTTTGGGCTTGATCTTGAAGGTTGATGGATGAACGGATCTTCAAGGCTTTTGGGCTTGATCTTGAAGAACAGTTGTTGAACGGATCTTCAAGGGCCTTTGGGGCTTGATCTTGATGAACAGTTGATGAATGAATCTTGAAGGGCTTTTGGGCTTTATCTTGAAGAACGACTTTTGGGCTTGATCTTGAAGAACAGTTGATGAACGGATCTTCAAGGGCCTTTAGGGCTTGATCTTAATGAACAGTTGATGAATGGATCTTTAAGGGCTTTTGGGCTTTATCTTGAAGAACAGTTGGATATGTGGATTTGTTGATGTTGTTGATCCAAATGGCCGTTGGGGCTCGATCTCAGGATGAACGAATGATGAACGATAAACGCTTTCTTCAAGGGTCGTCGGGGCTTGATCTTGAATTGGTGGAAGTTCTTTCAAAGGGCCGTTGGGGCTTGATCTTGAAGGTTGGGTTGATGAAGAACAAAGAGAGCTTTCTTGATCCTTCGGGATTTGCTTGGGAGCTTTGGAGTTTCAAAGCTTCAAGGTTTTGGTGTGAGGTGAATTGGTTATGAATTGGTCTCTCAAAATGAATGCCTTGGCTTCCTATTTATAGAATTCCAAAACCTAATTTTTGGATTTAAATAATCAGATAAAATAAATCATTTCTGCCAAGTGTTGACACGTGTCATGTTTGACGATTTTTCTGATGATTCTCGATTTTTCGTTGAGTCACCTGCTATGTGTAAAATTTATGTGACACGTGAACGTTGAAATTTTAATTATTGATCAACATTTATTTCATCGAAATTTCAATGTCTACACTAAGGTCGAAGAGTTGGAGGCTCAGAACAACAAGATAGCAATGAACAATGAAATCCTCTAGTAGCAGCATGAGAAGCTCTTTGAAATGCTTCATGAGGCTAGACATACTCAGTCACACGAGCCCACTGCTCTTGTGGACGTCAACCATTACTTGGGTACCCCCCCAACACGGAGGGTCACCGGTCTTCAACATGGATATTCTTAATGAGGAACAAGCTACAAATCAATGTGTTGATCAACGTGAGACTTTTCTCAACCCAGCTGTTTCGAACTAAAGCAGGAGAAGTGGAGAGAGGCACCTTCTTGCAGAGGGAGTGGAAGGATCGAAAGCTATTTATCGCAATTTCCAAGACTTTCTGAGGCAGCGTCGAGAAAACCCCATCCACATAAACTCAGGAATAAAAAACCTAAAGGTCATAGAAAGGCTCAGTCCCCTACTACAACATAGGTCATCCTTTAATCTAGGAAAGCAATAACAAGCCTTGGAGGGACAAGAAGTTGTAAGAGACTCGAGGGACTTCCAACTGACACGTCTCGAAAACGAGTACGATGAATCCAGGGAAAGGTCTCATGCCTTTGACCAAACTTCCATACTTCCAAATAATGAAGGAAACTTAGGAAGAAAAGTTCAAATGGTGTCTGACTCCACTCAGGACCTTCTTATCTTACAGCTCCTCGAAGAAGTGTACGGGTTGAAGGCCGAACATCAAGCCAAAATTCTTAACTGGAATTAGCCAAGGCCAGACCCTCTAACAAGGAGGATCCTTTGCACCCTTCTACAAGGAAAAATTAAACAAACGCTTGGCTTACAATCATATACTGGGAGGGAAGATTCAATTAAGCATATCCATGTCTTCGAATCTACCATGGCATACCGAAGACACAATGATGAAGAACAATGTCTCATATTCCCCTCAACCCTCTCTAGTAGAGCTCCCAATTGATATTGTCATCTTCAACCTAATACTGTGGATTCCTTCACTGAGCTAGGATCAAGAAAGCTCTCTTCGTTATTCGCCAACCCAACCTTCAAGATCAAGCCCCAACGACCCTTTGAAGGAACATCCACCAATTCAAGATCAAGCCTCGACGGCCCTTGAAGAAAGCGTTCATCGTTCATCATTCGTTCATCGTAAGATCAAGCCCCAACGACCCTTTGGATCAACAACATCAACAAATCCACATATTCAACCGTTCTCCAAGATAAAGCCCAAAAGCCCTTCAAGATCCATTCATCAACTATTCATCAAGATCAACCCCAAAGGTCCTTGAAGATCCGTTCATCAACAGTTCTTCAAGATCAAGCCCAAAAACCTTGAAGATTCGTTCATCCATCAACCTTTAAGATCAAGCCCAAAGGCCCTTGAAGAAACTTCCCTCAACCTTCAAGATTAGGCCCCAATGGCCCTTGAAGAAAACTTTCAACCATTCATCCAAGATCAAGCCTCGACGGCCCTTGGATAAATCGCACATCCACAAATCAACACCTTACGGAGATCGAATCAGATGATCAAATTTGATGGAGATTGTAACCCTAAAATCATCAATACAAAATATTATTTTGTACACGTGTTCTTGTCTCGTTTGGTTCAGGAATTTCCGTGTTTACAAATTTGGCACGCCCAGTGGGAACATCTCTACCTCTCATCTTTTTGTCCATTCAAGGAATCCAAACACACCTCAAAGTCAATGGCATCAAGCAAGGGACAAGCCGTTCTCACAACCACCAAGGGAAGGATCCAGAGCAATTTTGCCATAAACGAACAATCCATTGGCGCCACAACCACTCCTCAACATGCCACTTCAAAGTTGGTGCTGCTAAAGGAGCAAAGGGAGCATCAAAAGCGTGAGTCCGTCCTCAACCTGACCTCGCTGGGGGCACCGAAGCATGCTGCTGAGGCACACAAGATGACATCCCAAAGCAGCCAACTACGTTCTTCGTCAGCATTCTGGATGTCTAAAGGAAAGTCACGTCTATTGGTTGCACAGGTCATGACCATCGGTGTTACCTCCATCGAAGAACAGCTGGCTCAAATGAATGAAGTGATCGTAAGGCTAACACGGATTGTGGAAGAAAAAGACTTGCAAATCGCTGCATTTGTCAGCCGACTGGAGCCACAGGACGGCGAGAACCCTGACCCAGAGGATGATCCACTAAAGAGAGGAGCTGGCAAAGAAGAGGAGCTTTCGGCGGAGAAAATCGATGTGAAGCCAGAGCCAGACCAAGCAGCGGCACTCATGGGATCTTTTTCTATTCAGCAGCTGTAAGAGATGATCACCAACACCATCAAGGGGTAGTACGAAGGGAGCTCACATACCTCCTTGTTCAACTCAAAGCCATACTCTAAGAAGATTGATGCCCTGAAGATGCCAATGGGTTATCAACCACCAAAGTTCATGCAGTTTAATGGAAAAGGAAACCCAAAGCAGCACGTTGCACATTCGTCGAAACTTGCAACAACGCGGGGATGGAGGGATACCTTGCCAAGTAGTTTGTGTGCTCGCTGAAAGGAAACACCTTTGAGTGGTACACGGACCTAGAGCCTGAGTCTATCAACAACTGGGAGCAATTGGAAAGAGAATTCCTTAACCGCTTCTACAGCACCCGCCGCACTGTAAGCATGCTGGAGCTGACAAGTACGAAGCAATAGAAAGATGAGCCAGTCGTGGACTACATCAACCAATGGCGCACTCTAAGTCTTGACTGCAAAGATAGACTTTCGGAGACCTCATTGATCGAGATGTGTGTTCAAGGCATGTAGTAGGGATTACACTACATCCTTCAAGGCATCAAACCACGGACCTTTGAGGAGTTAGCCACCCGCGCCCATGACATGGAGTTGAGCATCGCCCATCATGGGAAGAAACAATCGATCGCCGACTACAAGAACGACAAAGCTCTTGGGACAAAGGTGGAGAAGGCTGCGTGGAAATCCACCAAGGAAGCAATGACGGTCAACACAGCTCCCGTCAAAATCTCTACACGAGGCAAGGCGATTCAAGTCGAAGCTTTTCGTGATCAAGAGATGTGTAGACGTACTTTGAAGGAGCTTGAGGAGAAAACTTATCCATTCCCCGACTCTGATGTGGTTGCCATGCTGGACGACCTGTTGGACAAAAATGTGATCGACCTTCCTGAGTGCAAACGGCCGGAAGAGATGAATCATACCGACAATCCAAGATACTGTAAATTCCACCACTTCATTAGTCATCCAATGGAAAAGTGCTTCGTGCTGAAAGATCTCATCATGAAGCTGGCCCAGAAAGGAATCATTGAGCTAGATCTTGACGACGTGGTGAAGTAAAATTATACCACCATCATGTCTGGCTCATTCAACTCAAAATCTTTACCTCGACTGTTGGGGGCATGTTCCAAGTCAAGCAAAGTTGAAGGATGGACTCATGTCGCTCCGAAGAAATTGCACATGAAACATACGTTGCATCCAGAAGTTTTCCAATCGAAAATGGGGTAAAACAACTCTTGTCAACCTTCAAAGCTACATGAAAGTGTTGAGGATGATGAAACTTCGACACGAAGATCGTCCGTCCCCATCACAATGCGCGATTTCTTCCCTAAAAACTTCTTCAATCATTCGGTCAAGACTCCTTGCTATGATGATTGCGAGGAACGCCTCTCCAAAATTGCTTGACAAATCCACCAAATTCTTCTTGCCCGCACGAGTCTAAACTGCATGGCACTACGCTCCTGGTCTGTACGAGCATAGAAGGCAAAACCAACGTTCTTGGTCCGCACGATTTTAAAAGGCGACACAACATGCTCCTTGCCTGCATAAGTTGAAACTGCATCACGGCATCAAACACTCCTTGCCTGCACGAGTTGAAACTGCAAATGGCACCAAAAGAAAATACAAAAAAAAAAAAAAAAAAAGAATGTATTTGAACTACATTATGACTTAATCTCTTCTTTGGAGGGGTACGTAGGCAGCTCGAGCATTCAATTTCGAGTTCAGTCACATCAAAATAAAAGAATAAATGTTTTATTAAAGAATGTCTATTTTATTACAAATTTATTTTGTTAAAAAAAATTGCAATTTTCTTTGTACAAAATTAAATCATAGTTTCTTAAAAAAAAAATGGAATACATATGTTATGTATTTACAAAAAAACAAAAAGAAAAGAATTGGGTCGCCCCCTCTTCTACACCGATAGAAAGAGAGTCAAAGCCCAAAGACCGATTGATGCCATGGGCCACGCAAGAAGCCCATTCTGCTTCTTCTTATTCGTCGATAGGGTCATGCTGATGACCCTCAAGGACACCGAATTCGTCAAAGTCAACCAAGCCACGCTCTTTGATCTTATCCTGGCTGCGAATTATTTGAACATAAAGAGGTTGCTGGACCCAACTAACCGTCATCTTCATCTCTCTCCTCATCACCACCTGCGTTGCTCTATCCACCGCTTCTCTCTCCTCGAGCAGCACCCAACCAAGTGGACATTGCGAAGTTAGACGAAACAGGGGGATCTAGTCGAATCCCAACCTGTCATTCGAGTGACCCAGGACCCAAGTTCATTTTTCTCGAGCATTTACATTCTCAAACTCCCTCTGATAACATTGCTCCGGAGACTAAGGAACCTGAAATTAAGACAGAACAGCATGCGATGAAGGTTGAGTCTCTCTATTAATATCGTTCGCAAAGCCATCTTTTTGAACCTTTATTGTAGACCAATCATCCCAGCAAGCAGTGGTTAGCCGTCATCCCAGCAAGCAGTACCAAACATTTAGTGTAGTAATCAGCAGCAGCGTAGCGAGCGGCAGTGTGCAGCAATCTCTGGTAGCCTATTTTTCTTCATCACCGCTTGGCTCTCCCTCCTGATCCCCACCGTCGTTCTGTCACCTGCTCAAGACGACGGGTGCAGCATCATCACCGACGAGGTCCGGAAGGTCTTCAAAAGCTTCAACTCCAACGACTCCACCCTCTCCTCCGAGCTCAGCAACAACACCAAGAAGGTTGTACTCCTATGAATGCATGACTCATTTTTCAGCATAACTTCCGTCCTCAGCTACAACTCCAACACCCTCCTATGGTAGATGTGAAGATTAGCGTTGTTGTTGCAGCCGCCATCGAAGCCATCGGCTCTGACAGCTCCACTAAGTGGTCGGGACTTACCCCAGCTCACTCGTCCACCTCTGCAAGCCTTCCCCTTCTACCCATCAGCTTCAGCAGCAAGAAACACGGTGGAACCATCAACAACGAGCAACACTCCCCACCGCAGCAAGCGGTGTCCCTTGTAGCAAATAGCAACGGTAGTTTCAACAGCTCTCCGTCCGTGGCAAACAGCAATGGTGAAAAACTTCAATAACTGTCGTCAAACAACTAGCCGGTCATGAAGCCTCGAGTGTAGCTCCCCGTCCGTGGCAAACAGCAATGGCGAAGAACTTCAATAACCACCGTCAAATGACTAGCCGATCATGAAGCCTCGACTGCAGCTCTCCATCCGTCCTCGTCCTCCTCTGCATTTCCTCCCTGCACCATGTGGGGAATATATATAAAAAATGAAAGGGGACAAACCAGTCTGGAAAGAAGAAGAAATGGTGGAATCTTGGTGGATCAGCACCACCATATGCAAGAAAAGAAAAGAAAATATAAAAAAAAATGAATGGTGCATCTGGCACCATGTGCAAGAAAAGAAAAGAAAATATAAAAAAATTGGATGGTGCATCTGGCACCATGTGCAAGAAAAGAAAAAAAAAATATATATATATATATATATATAAATGAATGGTGGATCAGCACCATATAAAATATATATGTATATATAGACACTAAATGAAATAAAGCTCATTTATTGATATTTCTGATAAGTTACAAATATGTACATCTACATAAATCAAAATAAACAAACAAAAGGGAGCCTTCACAAAGGTTGCTTAGGAGAAGTCTCAGCAGTCAGCAGAGCCCCAGGTCGAAGAGGCACCAGAGGGTGATTATTCAGAGCCTTAGTACTAGGCAGAACCCTAGGAGGATGAGGCACCGAAGGTTGATCATTTGGAGCTTCATTACGCGATACAGCCCCAGAAGACGAAGGCAAATGTTGTTGGAACAAACCCACCAACCTCTGATGATCAAGTAAAATCTGACCATCATATTCCTGCATCTGGTCAATCTTCCTCTTCATGTTTGTAGCATAGTTATGTCTGAGCCTGTGCAACTGTTTATTCTTATGCTTGAGCCCTCTAATCTCCTGTTTGAGACTCATCACTTCAGCCGCCAATGATTCTACTTGACGGGTTCGAGCAAATAGACGTTGGGTCATATTAGACACAGAACCTGCACACTGCACACTGAGAGCTAGAGAATCCTTAACAACCAACTCATCAGACCGTTTGGAAAGTAATCTATTATCTTTCGGAGTGACAAGGCTCCAGGCCACCACCGCAGCAGTCATATCATTCTTCATCACCGAATCCCTAACGGTAAGAGGACCAGTAAGGGATATGAAGGATGGACGCCATATGTTGTCTGGGGAAGGCATGGCTGCCTCTTCACCAAGGTTCAAGCCAAAACGACGGTCAGAGGGGCCAGAAATTTTCAAAGGTGTTGAAGAAAGAAGAGGTCAGACAAATCAAGATCTTAGAAGTGCAAGAAGGGAGTTTCTACAAGCAAAAACTCAAGTGTTCTTTGAAACGAACTGCGTGCCTCTATAAAAATCAGCACTCGACGGGATTTCAGAGATCGAAGAGGCGAGCTCAGAATTCGAAGAGGCTAATTCAAAAATTGAAGAGGTGCTAGCTTTCTTAAAAGTTAGGCTTGCTCAGAAACCACGGGCCAATCTTCCTTTCCAGATCTGTCCGCACTTGGCCCATGCAACCTCTGCACTCGACGGAGCTCAGAACTTTAAGAGGCAATCTCAGAAATCGGAGAGGCATCTGCTTTTCCAGACGTGTGAGCATCTGTCACATGCACACTCAACTTTGCGGAAATCATTGGCAGTTTTTCAAAGCGCCGATTCCAGATATCGATGAGGCACTTGCTTTTCCAGACGTGTCAGTGTCTGTCACATGCACACTCAGCTTTGCAGAAATTACAGGCAATCTGTTGAAGATTTCTTGTGAAGTAGAAAGCACGTGAAGTGTACCGTTAAATCATCCAACGGTTGCCGACAAAAGTGAAAGAACAATACCGGTTATTAATCCATATAATGTCAACCTCCACCCTCCATAGCAAGGCAAACATACAGAACCTTTCTTCATCTCCGAGAATGCCTTCCCAACAAAGCCTCTCGAGTCACTCAATGTTCCTTATTCCTTAGGGTACCTCGGCAAACAAATGACACCAAAGAAAAAGTATCTCATATCACCAGGGTAGAAAGCAAGAATATCTCATATCATGTTTTCTCCTTGTCCTTTCCTTTATCCTTGTTCTTACCTGCAAAGACTAGGATAAAGAAAGCAATATGCTGGAACCTCCACTTAAACTCGGGTAAGGAATCGACTACCTGGAACCTTTGCCTGGTTGCTTACCTGGCATTGCTCTCGAGTACTCGTCTTCAATTGCTGATGTACTTCTGAAGAAGATGCCACATTTGCCTGGAGAGCAGATAAGGCAAGTGAAAATGATACCTTGCAGCATGTGGAGATAACTTGCAGAAGAAATAAGCAGAGAAGAATGCAGCTTGCATAGTCAACTCAGCAGAAAGAGTCTGAGTTGAGGAACTTAAAAAGCTGCCACATCTGCCTGGAGAACAAATAAGGAAATGCGGCATGTACAATCAACTCAACAGAAGGAGTCCGAGTTGAAGAATTAGAGAGAAGAAGGGGTCTGAGTTGAATCCAAGAGCTCGAGAACCTTCAACAACATATTGACGGCACCATCGCCGAAGAACAAAGCCTCGCTGTGCAACGCTGTCAAATCGCCACCACTTCTTCGAAAGCAAGAGTATTTCATATCATGCTTTCTCCCTGTCATTTTCTTTGTCCTTGTTCTTACCTGCAGGACAAGGAGAAAGAAAGCAATCAGCCAGCAGTTGGTATCAATCTTCCGATCTAGAACCGACTGCCTAGAACCCTTCCCTGATTGCTTACCTAGCACTACTCTCGAAGTACCCATTGTCTCAACATCTTATGCTTTCAGAGAAGGTACCACATCTGCTAGAAGAACATATAAGGCAAGGGAAAATGATACATTGAAACATGTGGAGACAAGCACAACAAAGCACGTGCCGATTCATCCTCTACTTCTTCAAAATCAAAAGCATCTCATATCATCAGGGTTGCAATCACTCTGGGTGGAGGACTCGTTTTGACCCTCAAATTCTTAGGTCAACTCGCTAGGTGTTGTGGGCTACACGGGCCGATTCACCACCCTTGAATCAAATCCTTAAAGATCAAGTCACCAACGGAAGAAGAGCCCATCAATCTTGAAGATCATACCGTTGAGCAAACTGCTCAGGTGTGAATTAGAAAGATTGAACAAAGCAAGAAGTCGTCACCTTCACCTCGTGCCTGCTTGCCATGTGTTCGAGTCAACCTTCAAGAATCAAGCCTCAACGGCCCTTGAAGAAACTTCCAACCAAATTCAAGATCAAGCCTCGACGGCCCTTGAGGAAATCACAAGTTCGATTCAAGATCAAGCGTCCGCCACCCTTGAATCAAACCCAGTTCAAGACTAAGCAGTGGAAAGTCAACAACTGGAGGAATCTAGAAAATCCTCCAACCCAGTTCAAGATCAGAGCTGTGGAAAGTCAACAAGTGCAACAAAATACGTGCCGATTCATCCACTACCAAAGCCAAGGATCATCTACCACATGAAGCTCATTGTGGTCCAATTTCAACCTTCAAGATCAAGCCTCGACGGCCTAATTCAAGATCAGGCCTCAACGGCCCTTGAAGAAATCTCCAGCCCAATTCAAGATCAGCCCTCAACGGCCCTTGGATCAACATTTACATTAAGAGACTTCAAAACGTATCTTCTACACATGACAAGCACTTGTATACGGTGCGCCTTGAAGTGGGGGCATTTGTAGACATCAAAATTTCGGTGAAATAAATGTTGATCAATAATTAAAATTTTAACATTCACGTGTCACATAAATTTTACACATAGCAGGTGACTCAACGAAAAATCGAGAATCATCAGAAAAGTCATCAAACAGGACATGTGTCAACACCTAGCAGAAACGATTTATTTCATCTGAATAATATATTCAAAATTAGGCTTTGGAAAATTCTATAAATAGAAGCCATTTCATTCATTTAGAAAAAAAGAAACCAATTCATAACCAATTCATCTTACACCAAAACCTTGAAGCTTTGAAACTCCAAAGCTCCCAAGGAAATCCCAAAGGATCAAGAAAGCTCTCTTCGTTCTTCGTCAACCCAACCTTCAAGATCAAGCGCCAACGGCCCTTTGAAGGAACTTCCACCAATTCAAGATCAAGCCCTAACAGCCCTTGAAGAAAGCGTTCATCGTTCATCATTCATTCATCCTAAGATCAAGCCCCAACGACCCTTTAGATCAACAACATCAACAAATCCACATATCCAACCGTTCTTCAAGACAAAGCCCAAAATCCCTTGAAGAACCATTCATCAACTGTTCATCAAGATCAAGCCCCAAAGGCCCTTGAAGATCCGTTCATCAACAGTTCTTCAAGATCGAGCCTAAAAGCCTTGAAGATTCGTTCATCCTTCAACCTTTAAGATCAAGCCAAAAGGCCCTTGAAGAAACTTCCCTCAACCTTCAAGATTAGGCCCCAACAGCCCTTGAAGAAAACTTTCAACCATTCATCCAAGATCAAGCCTCAACGACCCTTGGATAAATTGCACATCCACAAATTCACACCTTACGGAGATCGAATCAAAGGATCAAATTTGGGAGAGATTATAACCCTAAAATCATCAATACAAAATATTATTTTGTACACGTGTTCTTGTCTCGTTTGTTTCAGAAATTTCCGTGTTTATAGAACCATGTACATCTTGTGTTTGCTTCCCTATCTTTATATCCTTACACATCATCATCACTAACCAGAGCAACCGAGCGAAGGTCACAACCGAGAGAGAGAGAGAGAGAGAGAGAGAGAAATATAAGGAGTTAGCTAGGATTTGATACTTGGGGATGGGTATTTAGGTCATCTCCAACCGATCCGACCAGAGGATCATAGGGCTAAAAATAGCCCGAAATGACACAAAAACCATCTCCAACCGAGGGATAGGCCAAAGGGCTCATGGACCTCATCGGGCCAAAAACACCAAATCAGGCCAACCAGCTAGCCCTAGGCTGGCCTTTTTTTTGAATCCAACGGCTACCTGGCATCAGTATGATGATGGCTAGCTGACGCCAAGTGATCGTTGGATTTGAATTTCTTTTTTCCTGAACAAATTTAAAAAAAAATATTAAAAAATTCCCATTTTTTTCCTATAAATACCCAAGCCATTCCTACACTATTTCTCACATAATTTTCACCATTCCATACTATCTTACTTCATTTTATTTCAGTTCTTCACATTCTATTCTCTTACCTCTTCCAATAATTTTTCCTTCAATTTTTTCAACAATTTTCAAATGGCTTCATCTGCAATGAAAAGTAGAGTTTGGACACGAAAAGAAGATGAAGCTCTTTGCAGGGCTTATAGATGGGACTCGGAAGGTAGTGTTAAGGGAGTTCTTAAATAAGTGAAGGTGTTTGGACTCGCACGTCCAAAAAGTACTATGAGTTATACGAAGGCACCACTCCATTGAATTCCCGAAACCACGAGAGTTGTTCTTCAAGATGAAAAAAAACATCTTCATCCAAGTTTGAATAAATGTCATCAAGCAGTGTTAAAGGCCGAAAACAGACATGAAAGCAAGGCCAATTACTACGACAAAGTAAGTGTTTTCACAAGTTATTTTAAATATTTAAATATATTACATTTAATTTCGTAAATTAATTTCCCTTAATTTTTGGAATTATATTTTCTAGGTACGCCAAGCGGAGGAATTGTATGTGGAGGACAACTCGAAACCCTTTAATCATCACAGTTGTTGGGAAATTTGTAAAGGGTGGATGTTATTTGAAGATCCACCTCAAGAAAGAGTTGCTCCTATGCTGGTGTTCGGAAATGCATCCACAAATGCAGTTGGGGATTGATGCGATGAAAGTTAAGCACTCAAAGTAAACCGTCTTGTTGTCAAATTGTAGTAATAATGCAAGTATGGATTGTTCTAAACCGAGGATTATGAGGGCTTGCTAAAACCTCTAAACTAACTTAAAGACATAAAAACAAAGTTAAAAACGTTTGAATAGACTTTAAAGAACTCAAAACAGGTTCACAAGACTCAAAATAACTTAAAGACACTCAAAATTGCCTAAAAACACAAACTAGGCAGTTTCTGACTCTAACACAACTTTGGACGAAATTTAGTTTTTGACTTGACTCAAAACACTCTAAAACACAAACAAAACAGATTTTAAACACTTCGAAACAAGAAAGTAAAAGGGGGATTTTAGTTTTGATGAATTTGAAACAAACAAACAACTTATAACATTAGACAGATTGTAAAATGAATTTAAGAAATGAGATGATGGATGGATTAGTTAGAGGTCCGTTCTTCACACATGACACACTTGTATATGAATCGATTTCCAATTCCTTTTCAATTAACTATGATGCTCAACACCCCAAATTAACCATGATGCACAAATTAACCCTCAGATTTTCCTTTACTCATTAAGTTGGATGAATGCATGCAACAACCCAAACCATTCTCTAAAAGTTCCCTATATGAATGCATAATAGAGATACAATCAGAGATCATTACGTTCAATGAAAATCATAAGTGTTCACGAGGCAATTATAACTATGAATGCATGATACATTTGCCAAGAATTCAATTAACGCGATTGTGATAAACAACCTTCACTACTAATGAATATAAACTTGTAACGATTAGGTGAAACTCATTTATATTCTAGCATCTAATTCATGCATGAAAACTAAGTATGCATCCTTAATAAACATACAAGAATTAGTTATGAATAAAATAGATAATTGAATTGCAATCCCAACTTATCAAATCACAATTGGAGGAAATCAATTCAAATCTCAAGCATGTTCATGGCTTCAAACTTCTCCCTAACTAAATAGGGGTTTAGCCACTCATAATTGCAACAAAATTAGAAAATAATAAAGTAGACATTGAAAGCAAGAACGAAGTACACCTAAAACGCTCCAAAGTTCCAAGCTTGAAACGCCAAGGACCTTTGTTTTCACCACCTTGTTGTAGCACAAGTGTCTAGGATATGTATGGATATATGGATGGAATGGATTTGCACGGCTAAGAGATGAAAGTGTATGGATTGGTGAGATGTAGTATGGCTAGATGAATGGATGGAGGTCACTACAAGGAAATTGTGTTTGTGAATGAAATGAAGCTCTTTTGATGCATCAAGATTGTCCTCCTTTGGAAGGGGGGTGGTGGATGTATTTATAGGCTAGGGAGAGGACCACTCCATTTCCTTTGCATGTGCAGATTGCATGGGTGTGTGCTATCCATGTTTCTCCTTTCCTTTTGCACACATATGCTTCATCATTTCAGCCACCAATCCACCCATTTTCTGCCCATGTTTCTCCTTTCCTTTGGATGTGGGTGTGTCTTCTCTTTCTAGTTGTGCATTTCCACTTGCTCCAAAGCCAAATGAGTGCAATCATAACCCCATTTGATGCTGAGTGTTGATGACAAAGCAAAACACACAACATGTGCCTTTACTTTCTCATTTTATTAGCCAAATCTGCTGAGCCCTTTTCTGAACCTTTCAATGTTACAATGCCCATAACTTCTTCTACAAAAATGATATTAACAATCCGTAAATTGCTCCAGAAAATAGACATCCGTAGCTTTCCAAGAATAGAAGGCTCATTCTTTCATTCATTCGGAGCTGTTCGTAACATGCTTCCAAAGTCAGCTAATCTGCATAGGCAGTTTTGACGAATTTGTTGGCTGTCCATGTTTCTCTTTTGCACATGCCTTGTATAATGTTGTCTCCATGTTCTTGTGGCAGAAATGTTAAGTAATGATGAAGGGTTGCTGCTGACAAGTGTGAAGGATGGTGCTCAAGGCCTCTTTGCATGTGTCTTTGTTGTCATGTTATCATTATTTCCACATCCACAAGCTGTCACACTTGCACACACACATGCTCTTCACTATTTCAGCCACAAACAACACATTTTCTCCATCACATGGCAGCTATGATGTTTGTTAGTTGTAGGTCACACACTTGCACACACATATGCTGAATTCTAATCTTCCCAAAACGTCCATCCTCATGTCTCCAAGTGCATGCAATCCATTTCAACCCAAAATTGCTCCAAAATGCACCAAAATGCACTTTTCTTGCCAACTTTGTTATTAGGACCTACCAATATACTAAAATGGCTTAAAACACTCTTATAAGCAATAACTAACTAAGTAAGTGCAAGAAAACATGTTAACTAAGTCGCATAAATATGCTCCTATCAAATTCCCCCACACTTAGCTTTTGCTAGTCCTCGAGCAAAATAAAGAAAACAAAACACAACCTAAACCTTCCAACGTTTGCCTCAGGGATTTCCAACGCACATGACATGTTAAAAATCATTATTCGCACAGAGTTTAGTTATCTTCACACTTGAACACATACTTAATCACAATCACCACTTACTAGTTCACATTTAACCAATTAAAACGATGTTTTGAATGTAGTAACATGCCTTAGAGAATTTGCTCAATTCCTTACAAGATACTCTCTATTTTCACACATTTTCTGACTACACACCCTACACTAGTTATATGTGAGAAAATTGATGTAAACATGAAAACGAACACTCACATATATGTATAACAAAGAAAGCGATTTTCTGGAGTTATTAAGCATGTTTTAGATATGATCTCATGAATAGAATGCTACTACTTAGATGCAAGAACCAGTGATACCATATGCTCATACCACTTCCAAACTCCACATATTGAAACACATGACACTCAAGATGAAGTTAAGGGTTGTTACGGGGTTTAAGGGTAATGGCTAACAAAGAAATGATAGGGATAACAAACATTCTGAAAGCAATAGCAAGCAACGTAATGAAATAGACGCTTGGAATTCATTTAATAATGCAGAAATTAACTTTTAAACGCAACGGGAAGATTCAAGCAGTACTTGGGGGCCGAATTCAATGTTTTGGACCCTTTCTTCAACAAACAACACTTTAGAGCTCTTTTTCACCACTTTTCTTCTTTTCATTCTATTTTCCGCAAATATTTCATTTATTTATTTATTTATTTATTTACCCGTGCCTTATTAAGGACTTTAGCGCACACACACACACACAAGAATCACTTCCCCCACACTTGTTTTTCTGCAAAAGTTCAACAAAAGGAATTCCTTCTAAATTATGTTTTACTATGCTTCAAGAACAAGGGTATGGATAGTCCTAATCTAGGCTAGGTGAGGATAGTGTGGGTTAACAAAGAACATAGGCTACACAAGGCTCAACGAGGTTAAACTTAAACACATAATGAAATAGGGCACGACAATTTGGCTGTGGTGGTCACTACACAACTTCATCTTGAATATGTATTATGCAAATCAATAACATGCTTTGAATGAAATAGGCATGAGTTCTAGCATTTGAAACTAACTGATGAAACGCCTTCTAAGTAGCAACCAAGCAAAGAATAATGAGATCATGCAACGACTTTAGAAAACCATGATGCACAAATTATTAACTCTCCAAATAAACGTTTAGGCTCAAGTCTCACAAGGTTGTAGCGTACATTTGAGTTCCTTCTTTCAAGCATGTTACAAAACTGATTTTTCCTTTATGATTGCATGTGAATTCGTAAGTTATAACCACAACCAAGCATACACCAAAGAGTAAATCAAATTTTCATCCATGTTTATAACTCTCTTTAATAGTCATGCAATTAAAAAGCAAATCCTCATCATTGTGTTGGAAGGTACCCTAATACACAAATAAACATACAAAAACAATTTTTCAAATTCTTATGAGATTTTCGGATTTTTATGTCAAAACACACTGAAACACTCCAAAACAGCTTAAAAACACTTAAAACAGCAAGGAACAACATTAGAAG
Organism: Malus asiatica; assembly: GCA_033882615.1. NCBI lineage: Eukaryota > Viridiplantae > Streptophyta > Magnoliopsida > Rosales > Rosaceae > Malus > Malus asiatica. The sequence goes on along the minus strand of CM066503.1, from coordinate 42,878,645 downwards.
TCATGGGTGATAAACTCCTACGAATTTCATGCAAAACAATGGCTACCCCCCCCACACTTAAATCAAACATTGTCCTCAAGCATAAACTCACACAAACAAACAACGAATAAACATGACAAGTATGGCAAAGTAAATATTAGACAGAGTAGAGTTTAAGAACGCAAATCTGGTTTTGGAGATAGATGATCTTGTTATCTTTCCACAGCTTTGATCTTGAACTGGTTTGGAATTCTGAGCGAGGAATACGAGAGTTCCTTGGTTTCAAATCAGACTCCTGCTGGGTTGATTTAATTATGCAGTCTGCATTCTTCTCTGCTTGTTTCTTCTACACGGCAGGCAGGCACGAGGTAGAGGTGTTGGTCTGTTTCTTTCTTCAATCTTTCCAAGTGCCCACCTCTTGCTTTCTTTCTCCTTGTCCCTAGCTGAGGATGAATTGGTAAATTTTCTCCACATGCTTCGAGGTATCATTTTCACTTCCCTTATTTGTTCCTGAGGCAGATGTGGTAGATGAAGAGGAAGCATAAGATGTTGAAGATGAGTACTCGAGAGCAAGGCTAGGTAAGCAATCAGGAATGGGTTCCAGGCAGTCGGTTCCAGATCGGAAGATTGATACCAAGTGCTGGCTGATTGCTTTCTTTCTCCTTATCCTAAAACAAAGACAAGGAGAAGGACAAGGAGAAAGCATGATATGAGATACTCTTGCTTTCAACCTTCATGATATGAAATACTTTTTCTTTGGATGAGTTGTTTGCAGAGGTATCCCAAGGAATAAGGAACACTGAGTGACTCGAGAGGGTTTGTTGGAAAGGCATTCTCTGAGAAGAAGAAGGGTTATGTATGTCTGCCTTGCGATTGAGGGTGAAGGGTGACATTTATAGGAAATAATAACCGGTACTATTCTTTCACTCTTGTCAGCAATCGTTGGATGATTTAATAGTAAACTTCACGTGTTTTCTACTTCACACGAGATCTTCGACAGATTGCTCGTAATTTTCGCAAAGCTGACTCTGCATGTGACAGATGTTGACACGTCTGGAAAAGAAGATGGTTGGAATCGGCGCTTCAACAAACTGCCCGTGATTTCCGCAAAGCTTACTCTGTATGCGACAGATGTTGACACGTCTGGAAAAGCAGATGCCTCTTCGATATCTGGAATTGCCTCTTCGATCTCTGAAATCCCATCGAGTGCAGAGGTTGCATGTGACAAGTGCGGACAAATCTGGAAAAGAAGATTGGATGTGGTTTCTGAGCAAGCTCAGCTTTTGAGAAAGCTAGCGCCTCTTTGATTTTTTTAGTTGGCCTCTTCGATTTCTGAGCTCGCCTCTTCGATCTCTGAAATCCCATCGAGCGTTAATTTTTATAGAGGCACGCAGTTCATTTCAAAGCACACTTAAATTTGTGCTTGTATAAACTCCCTTCTTGCACTTCTACGATCTTGACTTGTCCGACCTCTTCTTTCTTTAACACCTCTGAAAATGTCTGGCCCCTCCGACCGTCATTTTGACTTGAACCTTGGTGAAGAGGCAGTCCCGCCTTCTCCAAACAACATATGGCGCCCATCTTTCATATCCCTTACTGGTCCCCTTACCGTTAGGGATTCGGTGATGAAGAATGATATGACAGCTGCGGTGGTGGCCAGGAACCTTGTCACTCCCAAAGATAACAGACTACTCGCCAAACGGTCTGATGAGTTAGCTGTAAAGGATTCTCTGGCTCTCAGTGTGCAGTGCGCAAGTTCCGTGTCTAATATGGCCCAACGCCTATTTGCCCGAACCCGTCAAGTTGAATCATTGGCGGCTGAAGTGATGAGTCTCAAGCAGGAGATTAGAGGGCTTAAGCATGAGAATAAACAATTGCACAGACTCGCACATAATTATGCTACAAACATGAAGAGGAAGATTGACCAGATGCAGGAATCTGATGGTCAGATTTTACTTGATCATCAGCGGTTTGTGGGTTTGTTCCAACAGCATTTACCTTCGTCTTTTGGGGTTGCACCGTGTATTAAAGCTCCAAATGATCAACCTCCGCTGCCTCCTTCTTCTAGGGCTCCGCCGACTGCTGAAGCTCCGCCGACTACTGAGACTTCTCCTAAGCAGCCTTTGTGAAGGCTCCCTCTTGTAATTTTCTGCTTAATGCTCCTTTTTTTTCTTCATGAAAATGAATGTAAGAATATCTTGCATATCTGTCAATGTTTCAAAAATAAACCCACACCCAAAAATAATTAAATAAACAACAAAAATTAAAAAAAAAACACAATCATGGCAAAATAGAAATGCAAAAAAGGGAAGGTTTTTAGAAACGCAAAACTGATTGTAGAGCGATGAAAATGAATGTAAGAATATCTTGCATATCTGTCAATGTTTCAAAAATAAACCCACACCCAAAAATAATTAAATAAACAACAAAAATAAAAAAAATGACAATCATGGCAAAATAGAAATGCAAAAAAGGGAAGGTTTTTAGAAACGCAAAACTAATTGTAGAGCGATTCATAGATCTTCCTTTTTTTAATACATGGGTTGCCTCCCAAGAAGCGCTTTCTTTAATGTCTTGCAGCCGGACGATACCTCCAGTCACATTCCCCTAGGTTCCATGGAAGTGATCCTCGAATGGAAGGTGATACTTGAAGTGATCCGGCAATGGTGTAAATTCTAGTGTAGGTGCCTGAATCATCAAAATCAGCAAGTTAGTGGAAAACGTATGTAAAATTGGAGAAGATGACTTACTTGCTTTGTCCGACAAGAACTCAATGACAAACACCACTTTTTTTAAAGTTTCAGGGATATTGGTCTTGGCCAGATTGAATGTGATGGTTGGGACTTGTCCCGTGTCATAAAATTCAACTTCTTTAGGAATGGTTGTCTCAAGCCCATCCTCTTTGATGCATTCTACATCTTCTCCAACCACTACTTTCTCTTGAATCATTCTTCTTGGTGTACAAAGTCCTTTGAACATTTCAATACAATCTGGAACTTGATTTGTTGCACCAAGAATTGGAATATCATTTTGCACCTTTGGGAAGGCTTCCACGATGTCTTTTTCACTCTCTTCTTTCTTGGGAATCAAAAACCTACTAGGAAAAGGGACGTTCGGAGGAATAACATTAGAATGAATTGAATTAGGAACCACCTCACCTAAGTTGGATGGCATAAGGACTTGAGGGGCTTGTGGCAAAAGTTCTTCTAAATTGCCCATGTCGTCCTCCTCCTCTTCTTCTTGCAGCAACAAGTCATCCAATTTCAGGCTATGTTTGGATGGTTCTGGGACGACTTCATCCTCCATTTCACTTCCCAAAGTGATAGCCTCAGCAATTGCAAAATCTTCCATTGAATTTACGATGTTTGCTTTGGAGAATTCACTTTGTTCTTGAATTTGTGCCATGACTTCCACAATCTCTCCCATTTGATTATTTAATTCACCCAACTTCTTGTCTTGATTTTGTAGGTCCTGTGTCAAAGAGGTTAGTAATTGAACAATTTGATCACTATCCATGGACATACTTGAATTTGATTGGAATTGTTGTAGGGGGAGCTGTGGTGGCTGCATAGGCGTTAAATAAAATTCCTCGGATTGCTGCCAATATCCATCTTGTTGAGCCTCCTTGGCTTGATTTTGTGAGCCCTGCATCAAAGAATTTAATTCATCAAAAATTCGATTGTAATCTATTGACGAATCTGAGTTTGATTGGGCATATTGTATATGAGGTTGTGGTGGCTGCATAGGTCCTGAATAGAACTCCTCATATGGCTGCCAATATCCTTCATGTTGAACTTGTTGAGCATCCACCACATAGAGTTTGAATGATCACTCCAATCTCTTTACTGACTTTGTTTCTTTTCTTGTCTTTTGTTTTTAGTTTCTGTTTTTGTTTTGTTTTGTTTATTTTACTTTTGATATTTGTAAAACGAATTTAAGAAATGAGATGATGGATGGATTAGTTAGAGGTCCGTTCTTCACACATGACACACTTGTATATGAATCGATTTCCAATTTCTTTTCAATTAACTATGATGCTCAACACCCTAAATTAACCGTGATGCACAAATTAACCCTCAGATTTTGCTTTACTCATTGAGTTGGATGAATGCATGCAACAACCCAAATTATTCTCGAAAAGTCCCCTATATGAATTCATAATAGAGATACAATCAAAGATCATTACGTTCGAAAAGTCCCCTATATGAATGCATGATACATTTGCCAAGAATTCAATTAACGTGATTGTGATAAACAACCTTCACTACTCATGAATATAAACTTGTAACGATTAGGTGAAACTCATTTATATTCTAGCATCTAATTCATGCATGAAAACTAAGTATGCATCCTTAATAAAGATACAAGAATTAGTTATGAATAAAATAGATAATTGAATTGCAATCCCAACTTATCAAATCACAATTGGAGGAAATCAATTCAAATCTCAAGCATGTTCATGGCTTCAAACTTCCCCCTAACTAAATAGGGGTTTAGCCACTCATAATTGCAACAAAATTAGAAAATAATAAAGTAGACATTGAAAGCAAGAACGAAGTACACCTAAAACGCTCCAAAGTTCCAAGCTTGAAACGCCAAGGACCTTTGTTTTCACCACCTTGTTGTAGCACAAGTGTCTAGGATGTGTATGGATATATGGATGGAATGGATTTGCACGGCTAAGAGATGAAAGTGTATGGATTGGTGAGATGTAGTATGGCTAGATGAATGGATGGAGGTCACTACAAGGAAATTGTGTTTGTGAATGAAATGAAGCTCTTTTGATGCATCAAGATTGTCCTCCTTTGGAAGGGGGGTGGTGGATGTATTTATAGGCTAGGGAGAGGACCACTCCATTTTCTTTTGCATGTGCAGATTGCATGGGTGTGTGTTGTCCATGTTTCTCCTTTCCTTTTGCACACATATGCTTCATCATTTCAGCCACCAATCCACCCATTTTCTGCCCATGTTTCTCCTTTCCTTTGCATGTGGGTGTGTCTTCTCTTTCTAGTTGTGCATTTCCACTTGCTCCAAAGCCAAATGAGTGCAATCATAACCCCATTTGATGCTGAGTGTTGATGACAAAGCAAAACACAAAACAAGTGCCTTTACTTTCTCATTTTATTAGCCAAATCTGCTTAGCCCTTTTCTGAACCTTTCAGTGTTACAATGCCCATAACTTCTTCTACAAAAATGATATTAACAATCCGTAAATTGCTCCAGAAAATAGACATCCGTAGCTTTCCAAGAATAGAAGGCTCATTCTCTCATTCATTCGGAGCTGTTCGTAACATGCTTCCAAAGTCAGCTAATCTGCATAGGCAGTGTTGACGAATTTGTTGGCTGTCCATGTTTCTCTTTTGCACATGCCTTGTATAATGTTGTCTCCATGTTCTTGTGGCAGAAATGTTAAGTAATGATGAAGGGTTGCTGCTGACAAGTGTGAAGGATGGTGCTCAAGGCCTCTTTGCATGTGTCTTTGTTGTCATGTTATCATTATTTCCACATCCACAAGCTGTCACACTTGCACACACACATGCTCTTCACTATTTCAGCCACAAACAACACATTTTCTCCATCACATGGCAGCTATGATGTTTGTTAGTTGTAGGTCACACACTTGCACACACATATGCTGAATTCTAATCTTCCCAAAACGTCCATCCTCATGTCTCCAAGTGCATGCAATCCATTTCAGCCCAAAATTGCTCCAAAATGCACCAAAATGCACTTTTCTTGCCAACTTTGTTATTAGGATCTACCAACATACGAAAATTGCTTAAAATACTCTTATAAGCAATAACTAACTAACTAAGTGCAAGAAAACATGTTAACTAAGTCGCATAAATATGCTTCTATCAGGGATGAACATGGATCTCCTACCATTCAAGAAATAAGGGTAGAAAATTTGTCTTCGGGTGAAGGTTCCATACCTAGGGATATGGGATGAAACAAGGCCCAAAAATTGAAGGAAAAAGGTAAGGCAAAGGATGATTACGCCTTTCAACAGGAAATGGCATCCTCATTGCAATTAATGGCAGAGCAAAATGCCTTTGCCGTAGAAGAAATGAACCATAGGCAAAACAAATTCAAGAAGAGATGGATGATAGGAACATGTAAAGGAACACTTCGGATTACACTCCAATGAGTAAGGCCTATTTTGATAGGAAAAATAGGGAAATTATGGCCCGACGGGAGTTGTTTACATCCGACTATAATCCTATAATGGCAGATGATGATGATTATGATTATAGACTTTAAATTTAAGTTGTAGTTTTTAAATTTAAATTGTTGTAGTCTTTAAATTTAAATAATAAATTATATTTGGCCTATGTCCCTTTGGCCTCCTCGATTGGAGATGGTTTTTTGTCACAGGGCTATGTTCGGCCTATGACCCTTTGACCCCTTGGTTGGAGAAGGTAAGAAATATGGCTTGTCATTGATTTTTAAAATATTAATTTCTTGGAGGGCTATAGCCCTCTAGCCCTCCTTTGGTTGGAGATGACCTTAGTTGTCTTGCTAAGGTTCTAATAATTGAGGTAAGATCCCACATCACCCAGGAGAGTGATCCTTATATGTATATTCTCATCCCTACCTAGCACGAGGTTTTTTGGGAGCTCACTGGCTTCGGGGATATTAAGGCGGGAAGGCCATTAAGGGTCACATGGTGAGTTACAATTTATGAAGGATATAATGAACATGTAAATGGATTATGTGATATGAAATTAGGTGGCTAAGCTTTGATATTATTCTCATATTTTCTAGCGTGTGTAAAACGGCATCACTTGACTGACATATTACATATTCTACTCACTAGGTGGCAGTGGTTGTTGCTCATCCATCATCTTTATATTTTTTATATGAGTTATCTGGCAAGACAAGTACTAGACGAGCTGAGGTTGTGATTGAGGAGACATTTCAGGATTTTAATTTATTTTGTACACCTTGTAAAGATTTTTTGGAGTTATTTTTATAAAGAGAAATTGTTTTTCGTTTTATTTTTATTTTTACTTGCGCCCGGACGTGGGGTTGAATTTTCCATGGATCCCAGGTCTATGGTGTGACATAAAACCCAAGCATTCAACCTTAGAGTCATGCAAGTGATATTAACAACAGAACTTTGTTATTCACAACTAACTTTTACAATCCAATACATTTCCAGCTATATAGCTAAAATATCTCCTTAAGTTGACATCACTAATTAACAAACCAAATATCACAGCTAACAACTTGTTAATTAGTGGGTGTCACTAACAGAACGACACTTGCACAACCCAGTTTCCTAATAAGGTAACTTGGGATTGGCTACAAAGAGTTAAGCAAGGAGATTAATAAAAGGAAAAATTGGGATGATTAAATTACAGGTTAATTTGTATAATTGAGCAACCAAATCACCACTGCAGAGGTAAAAAGCATTGTATTAGACATACAAGTCTGCTTATTATTATAGAAATTAATGGGTTGGGTAAATGACGTCAAGTTGCATTGCATTCATGCATTGTTACTAATAATGATTTCATACTTAATTTTATGATGCCATGACACTTAATTTAGTATTGTCAATTTACTGTAGTATGGTTATGTCCCTAATAAGTTTTTGAAGCTCACCCCTCATTGGTTATGCAGGTTTATGAATTAAACAATCAAGAGGGTAAGTGGAATGAAATTGAATTAAATATGTGAGGCTAAAAGTAGTGTTTAATTATTTTAGCCTCATAAAAAATTCTTGATTATTTGTATAAAAGGAATTTATTTCTCACCTCGTTTCAGTTTCTATTCTTTTTGTTTATTTTTAATTTTTAGTTCATCTTTAAGATTCGATTTTTTTACTGACCCCGAGTTGGGCGCGTCACAAAAATAGTCCCTTGCTTCCTTAATTGTAGCAAATAGTGAGTCATAGAATCTGCCGCCTTGATATTCTGAAGATCTACTTTCATTTGGAAAATAGAAGTTCGACGCACAGTACAGAGTTGACCACTAAAGAGTTGGCCACTAAAAAGCTAACCACTAGAGTCGACCACTAGAAAGTTGATCACTTGGAAGAGGTAGTCTGTCACGTACCAAAAGGTTTCTCATTCAATAGTGACCCAGTTACTAATCAACTAGTCTTCCATCCAACCCCAATTAAAGAATCTTCTCTCAAAATAATAATAGTGAAACTAGGTCGGACAAGGATCTACGCTAATATAAACAAATTCTCACGAAATGGAGAAGCAGCCAAGCGATATTAGTACATCACATATCAAAGAGTAGCTACCATAGATGATATATTTGTCACTTAAAACGCTTGAAAGTTGGAAAATTATGGCATTATTCATCAATATGTAACTCGTTACATTCCCCAATCAGGGCCTTTTTTTTTTCTTCCATCAATGTTGTAGTAAACGCAGCCCTTGCAACAAAGTTTACCCATGGCTCCCACGCACTTTTCAAACTAAAAAAATATACGAAAACCAAAAACTGACCAGAAAAAGGTGGAAACAATACATATACGAACTAGAAGCAGATAAATAAATCGACATTGATACTGGTGTCTTCAAGCAGCCACGCTGTGAAGCACGACGGTCTCCACCGTGAGGCCAGGCCCAAATCCAAACAGCACACCCCATTCCAGTCCTTCTCCAGTTGTCTCCAGTCCTTTCTCAGCTGACTTCCTCCTCACCTGGTCCAAAATAAACAAGACACACGCACTCGACATGTTGCCGTAATCTGACAACACTTGCCTTGTCGCTTCTAGTTTCTCTGGCTTCAACGCCAACTTGGCCTCTACTTGGTCCAGAATAGCAGGGCCACCTGGGTGTGCAATCCAGAAGAGTGAGTTCCAGTCCGAAATGCCTATAGGCTTGAAGGCCTCGTTAAGGCTCTTTTCGATGTTCTTTGAAATAAGCCCGGGAACATCCTTCAAAAGGTGAAACGTAAGCCCTACTTCACGGAGATGTCCGTCGATAGCCCCATCACTGTCAGGGAGAATGGTTTGTGCCGCCGAGACCAATTCAAACAAGGGCTTCTCGACTTCGGGCACTGGGTCGGCACCAATGATGACGGCCGCTGCACCGTCGCCAAACAAGGCTTGACCCACAAGACTATCAAGGTGGGTGTCACTAGGCCCGCGGAAGGTGACCGCGGTGATCTCAGAGCACACAACAAGAACACGTGCACCCTTGTTGTTTTCGGCCAAGTCCTTGGCCAAACGGAGAACCGTGCCTCCAGCGAAACAGCCTTGTTGGTACATCATGAGGCGCTTAACAGAGGGGCGGAGGCCCAATAGCTTGGTGAGCTGGTAGTCAGCGCCGGGCATGTCGACACCGCTGGTGGTGCAAAAAACCAAGTGGGTGATTTTGGACTTGGGCTGTCCCCATTCCTTGATGGCCTTGGTGGCAGCCTCTTTGCCAAGCCTTGGGACTTCAACAACCACCATGTCCTGCCGAGCATCAAGTGATGGTGCCATGTACTCGCACACACTTGGATTCTCCTTTAGAATTTCCTCAGTCAAGTACATGTAACGCTTCTTGATCATAGATTTGTCACCTGAAAATTTAACATATTATTCAAGATTCACCGTTTGAAAAGAAAAACATAATCAAGATCCAATTTTCTTGACTTTTTAGTTTTATTTTAATGTGTGGAAAATAAATAAAAATATTGTTTCCTGGTAAGTTCTTTTGTGTAGGATTGCATTTTTGCTCACCACCGTCAAGTAGTGATAAATAAGGTGGTGAGCAAAAATATTTCTTTTTTGCAAGACAGCATGGAGTTTTGTCCCTTTTTAATTGGTGGTTTCCTTTTCGAGTTACTAGGTTCTTCGTGCTACTTCTAATTTCACCAGAAAATACTATTAATTTCATTAAAGAGACTTTAATGAACAATAAACTACTTATCAATAAAATAATTGTCAATTAAAATAGAATGAAAATACAATTTGATCTTATATTACAAAATAAAATCGTGGGCATTAATGTAAATTTGCCCAAACCAAATTTTACTTTTGTTTTTCTTTATTCACCCACATGTCATTATAACATATCTCTAATTTTTTATTTAAAAAAAAATAAAAAATTTAAACATCTTCCCCGTTTTCTCTCACCCTCTCCCTTTCACATTTCTCACAAACTTCTCTCTTTCATATATTGTTTTTACTTTTTAAATTTTTTATATTTACACACACCTAGTGTGTGGTACTTCATCTAATAACAATAGAATTTAAAATTTAAGCCAACTGCGATCACAAATATTAAGTTTTCTAAGGAAGAAAAAAATAACATTTGTTTTCAAAATATTGTAAAAAAATTCTGTTTACGAAAATTCATGTATTGTTTTTTGTACTTTTTTTTTTATATCAGGACAGTGTTTTGTGCTTATATTAACACAGTTGCCCCCTCTTTGGATAGAAGTAGTTTACAGTGAGAGAAAAGCCATGAGCATTAGTTTCAATTTTTTTTCTGTGTGGCTATATTCGTAGTTCTTCATTATATACAAATACGATGATATCATGAATAAACGTTGAACTATATCCTATGCAAGATAAAGAGAGAATGTTTATCAAACACCTTCCAAAAATACATAGCGAAAGCATATATAGCAGATATGCAAAATTCATGCGTGGCATCCCATTTTCTGGAATTAAACAACAAATGGTAAAAGATGAACAAATCAAATAATTATTCAAAGAGAAATAAGAACAAAAAAAATATGGTACATACACATGCGCTGGAATTTTTCTTTGAGCTCAGCCTTGTGCTCACTGTTGGTGATACGAAAGTAATAGTCGGGGTATGTGGCTTGGTCGACACAATTGGGAGGAGTTGCTGTCCCAATGGCGAATACTGTGGCCGGACCCTCAGCCCGTTGAGCCTTGCGAACTTCCTCGACAGTCACCATTTTTATCGGGTCGTCAAGAAAGATCAAAGAGAGACTAAGGAGCTAGTTGTGGTGAGGAGTTACAGATGTTGCAAATTGCAATGGTAAGTAAGATATCAGGGAAGGGTGTGACAAAATGTTAAGAGAAGTTATATTTATATAACACGTAAAAGAGGAGAGGGTAGTTGAGGATCACGTGCCTGACCAATTCATTTTTAGTAACCCTCAACCACCTTAGGGTAGGGGGCTTGCTGGCACGTGCATTATTTGTGGTGTGCATTGCCTACAAACTTCTGCATGATTTGGAATGTGTCCGTTCTCTCGTCTTACCTACCAGACAAAGGGCAGGAAAAAATTCACATCTTTGCTTTGAAATTTAATTGTTTGTACCTTCAACGGAGGGCGGTGATAAACGGGTGGTGCATGTATATATGCTGGAAACTCAAAACCGACGGATTGTATTTTTCTATCGTGTTGTTTTTCTATCGGACGGATACAATTTGTTTTTAAAAAAGAGTGTCACCAATAATTTGGAAGTGGGAAATGAACGTAATAACAATTTTGGGGTGGTTGCGTACGTGGTGGGCAGAGTGACACACAATAATTAATTAGTTGGATAACTCAAATTAGAAGGATAAAAATATTTATGGTTACTAAAAATTAAATCCTGAAGATCACATTAAAACTCTATTCGTTAGCTATATTTAGTTGACATTTCTTAGTACTTGCAAATTACTCATCCAAACATAACTATACGTAGATGTGATGAGATAGAAAAAAATTACCTCATACCTCCAAACTGGACCATCATCTAACCAAACTGGATGGATGAGTATATATAATTAGCTCGCCCTCGTTTGCTCGCTAGCTAAAAGCAAATTTTTACAAGATTATGATCATAATCCGAGTATGCATGGGTTGGAGGACATTTGCATATATAAACGATAATTCTTGGACTATATATATCGATCTCATTGAATTTGAGACCGGACAGGACATGCACTAGCTACTTTATTCTGTTTGCTAAACTCCATAAATTACTTATCATTTTTGCCAACAGCTCTATCTGGTAGCAAAAATTTGTTGTCATTAGTCTGGACAAATTTGTACCTACAAAACAATTAACACCTTTGATCAACGACCAAAGCCTCATGTGCCCATGATATAGGAGGGAGGGGGTGGAAGACTCATGAGAACTGCACACTTGTTAATACGTGTAACTAAGGTGTGAGATAATAGAGTTGGAGATGACTTTATTTGTAAGCTACCAAAAGGTGTGTGTACGATAAGGAATGTAGCTCAACAATCCTAATATGGATACTTAGGGATTGCATGATAAGGTTGAGTTCAATTAGGACTAATGTTATGGGAGGTCACCTAATTGACACACCATTGCATAAGGTATAAATATGGGGTCCCTGCACTCTTAATTGATACACAATAAAAGCCTCACACCCTATAGTATGAGACATTGCACTTTGAGATTGATGAATTGCAGAAGACACCTATAATGTGCTCTAGTCAACATGGTTTCTTAAGGTTAGTGGTTATTTGGGTTTAGTAATCGGTTATGAATTAATCTAATCTGACATTTGTATCGGAGCTTTCACATACGATTTAACTCTATGACGAAACAATTTTCTTTGACTGCAGATTCTGGATGATGACAAGTTATCTGGGAATTCATGCATCGAGCATATATCAACTAAAGCTGTTTGTGTTCATATGCATGTCTTTAAAAACTTGGCCATTCGTGTTCATATGCATGTCTTAAAAAACTTGACAATCGGTACTTGCGCTAAATTTTGAAATATAAACACTAATCATCTAAAGATTAGCCGTTGTTTATATCTCAAACTCGAAGTGGCACAATGCTTTGTTTAACCCCAGAATGTCCACTGTTGGGTTCCAAGTCATAAAGGCATGCATCCATGCTTCAAGATAGGTATATTCATGGAAAAGCAATGGCGTCGTGATAAAGAAAATGGTTCACAAATTTCAGCATTAAAAAATGTTGAAATTGTGATAAATGGATATGGGACTAAAGTTTAATCTCTTTGCATATTGTGGTTTTTAAAGGTGTTAATCCAAGCTCCATGAACCTCAATACCATTGAGCCACTTACTAGAATGAATTATAAGAACTGGAAGCAAGACCTTGAGATTGTTCTTGGGGTGAGGGACATGGATTTGGCACTAAGGAGTGATGAACCATTGCTACCCGATGAAGGATGCACAACAAGTCAAAGGTTGAAGCATGAGAAATGGCATAAAGCAAACAGAATCTATCTCATGATTACCAGAAGGACCAATGTTGTGCACGGGAGTTTCCTAGAAGCATCCAAAGCCAAGGATCTTATGAAATCCAATGAAGAAAAATACAAGGAGTTCAAGAAGACCGAGATAGGTAACTTGATGAATTCTCTCACCACTATTAGGTATGATGGAGTGGAAAGTGTTTGAGCATATATTCTCAAAGTAGCGGACATTGCTGGAAAATTGAAGATGCTTGAGGTACCAATTTCTAAAAGCTTTTTGGTTCATGTCGTTATGAATTCTCTACTTGAAAGTTATACTCAGTTAAAAGTCTCATATAATGCATTACAAGCTAAGTGGGTGAGGAAATTAGAATTATGAAAGAGATGGCTGACAAAGAGAGGGTTAAATCTGTGAATTATGTTCAAAGCTACAATCAAAACCCCAAGCATGGCAACCATGATACTGTCAAAAAAGATGCTACCAGAAGTTCTCCCTCATTTAAGAAAGTTTTTCAAACCTAACAAACCAAGTTTTTTTTTCAAATGTTTTTTCTGCAAAAAGGCAGGCCACTTGAAGAAAAATTGTCCAAAATACAAAGCTTGGCTTGCTAAGCAAGAAATGAAGAAAGGTAAAAATATTTTCTTTGTTTTGAGTCTAATTTAGTTAACATACCTAGTAATGCATGGTGGCTTGACTCTGACTCTTCTATTCATGGTACGACTTCATTGTAGGACTTCACAACAAAGTGAACACCAAACAAAGATGAAGTAAAGGTCTTGGTGGGCAATGGAAGAAGGGTTGAAGTCAAAGCCTTAGGGACTTTTAGACTTGAAATAGAATTTGGTTTTTATTTGGATTTGGAAAATGTTGCTTATGTACCTTCCATGAGAAGGAAATTAGATTCGGTTTCAAAACTTGTTTTGCTAGGTTATTATTTTATATTGAATAAAATTGGCTTCAACATTTTTTACAATTCTTCTCACATTGGCACTAGTGCTATATGTTATGGCATGTTTCAGTTCAAACTAAGTGTGGAAAACATGGTTTTCAATGTCGAAAAGAACACCACAAAACCTCAGCAGTCATCTCACCTTTGGCTTAAAAGACTTGGACACCTTTCAAAACCGAAAATGGAACTTGTTTGTACCATACTTGACCAATCCCGAAACTACTGAGCACCGGTTAATGTTATACCGTCAAGGACCCAGAAGAGCTTCCCTCCAACTAGAAGGTCAATCACAGCACGACATGTGTCGACATCAGAAGCTAATCATAGCATGACACGTGTCAATATCAGAAGCCAATCACAACATGACACGTGTCAATGTTAGAATGAAACTAGAAACTCTCTTCTATAAATAGAGATCATTCTCTCACAATATTTGCTAATGTAATTTGTACTAAATCATTCACTAGTACTCACAAAAGGAGAGCTTGAACCTATATACTTGTGTAAACCCTTCACAATTAATGAGAACTTCTCTACTCCGTGGACGTAGCCAATCTAGGTGAACCATATACATCTTGTGCTTGCTTCCCTGTCTCTATCCATTTACATACTTATCCACACTAGTGACCAGAGCAATCTAGCGATGGTCACAAACTTAACACTTACTGTTGTACCAAAGTCCTCACTGATTTTATGCATCAACATTTGGTGTCGTAAGTTGGAACGACACTTATTCCCACTCTCTTCAGCTTTGTCAAGGTGGTTTCCACCATTCGTACACTCTGTTTTGACCAGGCCTCCCTTTCCAAAATGGGGAGCGAAGGAAGCCACAACACACAAAATGACACCCCTCTTGCACCTAGTGCGAAGCAACGAAAGAAGGAACAAAAGAAGTTTGTTCTTCAGGCTAAAGTCGATGAGCTGGAGGCTTAGAACAACAAGATAGCGATGAAGAATGAGATCCTCCAAAAGCAGTATGAGAAGGTCATTGAGATGCTCTACGAGGCTAGATATATTAAAGCACATGAGCTCATCACCCATGTGGAAGTCAACCATCAACTGGGTGCCCCCCAACACGGAGGGTCCTTTGCCCTTGACATGGGTATTCCTGTTGAGGAGTGAGCTACTCATCAAAATGGCGACCAACATGAGACTTCTCTCAACCCAGTTGCTTCGAGCCGATGTAGGAGGAGTGGAGGAAGGCACCTCCTTACAGAAGGAGTGGAGGGATCGAAAGCTGTCTTTCGTGACTGTCGATATTCCTAAAGCAACGTCGAGACAATCCCATCCAGGTAAGCTCGAAGATCAATGACCCAAGGGTCTCTAAAAGACTCGGTCCCCTCCCATGTCCCAGATTGGCTACCAATTTGGGGAAGGGGCAACAAGTCCTAGAGAAACACGAAGGTATAGGGGACTCAGAGATGTTCTGACAGACGTACCTTGGAAGTCAGTACAGCGAGTCAAGGGAAAAATCACATGCTCTTGATCAAACCTTCCTACTTCAAAGAGGAGATGAAGATTTACGAAAGAAAGCTCCATTGGTACATGACTCCACTCAGGATCCTCTTGTCCTACAACTTCTTAGGGAAGTAAACAAGTTGAAGGCCAAACGACAAGCTGAGATACCTGATTGGAACCAACCTAAGCCTGGCCCTCTTACAAGGAGGATCTTCGACACCCCCCTCTAAGCAAAGACAAAGCAGAAGCTTGGCTTGCAACTTTATACGGGAAAGGAGGACCCAATTGAACACCTTAACCTTTTTAAGTCCACCATGGCATACCGGATGCACACCGATGAAAAGCGATGTCTTCTCTTCCCCTCCACCCTTTCTGACGGAGCTCTAAACTGGTATTGCCGTCTTCCACTTGAGACGGTAGACTCAATTGAGGAATTGAGGAAACTATTTGTTTCTCAACACATTTTCCAGACCGATCGCTTGCACTCTGCGGATGACTTGTACACTATTCGCCAAAAGCCAGACGAGTCATTACGTATGTATGCTGGCCGCTTCAGCCATGAGTATTCCCGTTGTGCTGAGGCAGACGACAAGACTGCCCTCAAAGCCTTCACGGCAGGCCTACGTAATTGTTCTTCAAGTACATGATCAATGCCAACACTTGGAAGACTTACTCTGAGGTGATGACATAGGCTTACAAGCATGCCTCCGCTGAGGCAAGGACATATCAAGGGAAACCCCCCACAGTCACCCCTTATCAGTAAGTAGGGAGTGGAAATCAGATCTAACCAAATGAGAAGACCTCGACCTTCCAAACGGCAGCAGTGCCTCCCCCTGCCTTACTGAATACTTTGCCAGGTCAACAAACATATCAATCTCAGGGAAAAAGGAAAGATTTCCATCCTCACCAGTCTCATTTTAGTAAAAGGAGTAAGGGACACTATCGCGATAACCAAGGGTATCCCCATGATAATCCCTGACCCCATGCAGTCAACACAGTGGGTCAAGCACATGTCAGGACAGCCCCTACCCCGAGGTATGAGGCATAGACACCTTTGAACACCACATGCGTGGCCATATACCCCAACATAGCACACCTGATACCAAAGCCAAAGCCGAGGCACCCGAATAACAAGCCCACGAAGAACACGGGCACGTTTTGCTGCTACCACGAGCATAACGGCCATGATGGCGAGAACTGTATCACCCTTCGTGATCATATTGAAGCTTTGGCACGTGAAGGAAAAATTGATCAATTCCTTCTTCACCCTCCAAGGGGTAACCGTAACCAATGCCAGGTGAATGTGATATATTCCATAAATGGTAGCACACCCATATCTAAATTTTCCAACAGGGCCATGAAAAATAGTGAACGAGCTTTAAGGTCTGGCCACCAAGTGTTTCACATGGAAGACATCAGGGGAGGTAAGTATCAAAAGCCTAACTGGGATCCAATATGTTTTTACCCTGAGGAAAAAAGAGGTATCATCTACCCTCACAACGACACATTGATTGTGGAAGCTCACATAGCCAACTTTGAAGTACAACGAATCCTGGTAGACACGGGGGCTTTGGTCAATATCATGTAGCTGAACACTTGCTCGATCGCTCGATTTCCCCTCTGATAAGCTTCTCCGGTGATATCGCGTAGCCTTTGGGGAGTATACACTTACCTTTCACTATTGCTACAGGCCCCTACACAGCTACCATTACCATTAACTTCTTGGTGGTTGATTGCTCAACGACATACAATGTCATCTTCGGATGCACAAGCATCAATGATCTCAAGGCCAAGGTATCCACACATATGTTGTTGATGAAATTTCCAACCCCTTATGGCAATGGTTACATCAGAGGAGATCAACTTAGTGCACGATCATGTTATAACACTTCGGCCAAGCAACAACACTTGCTTGTGCCCAAGGAAACCCTTTCTATACATGATCAAGTCATAAAGACCAGCCTAGACGAAGCTAACTTGGATCTTCACAGTGGTAACAGTCAACCCGACGATACTCAAGATGACTCTTTTACCCAGCAAGCACAACCCGCTGAAGAGTTAGAGAAGGTTTCTATCTCAAAAGATTATCCTATGAAGATTGGCACCACCTTGTCACCACCCATTCGGTTGGCATTGATCTCTTTTTTGCAAGAGAACACCGAGGTCTTCGCCTAGTCATACGAAGACATGCCAGGCATCACTCCCAATATCATCTGTCATTGCTTAAGTATTGACTCCAAGACCAAGCCAGTGAGACAGAAGCGAGGATCTTATGACGCCGAACGGTACGAAGCAATGAAGGCAGAAGTTGAAAAACTCAAAGGCATAGGCTTCGTCCGCGAAGTCAATTATCCAACATGGGTGGCAAATGTTGTCCTTGTTAAGAAGAATCTAACCAAGGACAGTCTCATACACCAAAAGGTCTTGTGGAGAATGTGTGTCGATTACACCGACCTAAACAAAGGATGCCCGAAGGATAGCTTTCCTCTTCCTCTCATAGACAAACTTATAGACTTTACGGTAGGGTATGAACTCTTGAGCTTCATGGATGCTTACTCAGGATATAGCCAAATCCTCATGAACCCTCCGGACCAAGAGTACATAGCCTTCACTACTGACAAGGGACTATATTGCTATAAAGTCATGCCCTTCAGCCCAAAGAATGTAGGAGCGACTTATCAGAGACTGGTCAATTTAATGTTCGCCGAATAGATTGGGAAGAGCATGGAAGTTTACGTTAATGATATGCTAGTCAAGAGCAAACATGCTGACCCACACATCACCAACCTATCTGAAACTTTCACCATTCTGAAGAGGTATCGAATGAGGTTGAACCCTAATAAATGTGCCTTCGGCGTAGGCTATGGTAAATTCTTAGGCTTCATGATAAGCCAACGAGGCATTGAGGCTAATCTTGAAAAGATCAAAGCAATCCTCAACATGAAGGAACCGGTAACTTCAAAAGATATCCAAAGCCTTACTGGCGAGGTGGCAGCCTTAACTAGGTTCATCTCTAAGGCCACAGACAGATGTGCTCCTTTCTTCAAAGCACTTAAAGGAAGTAAGAAGAACATTACATGGACTGATGAATGTGTTGAGGCATTCAAGAACCTCAAAGACTGCATGAGTAAAGCCCCTCTCCTCCCTAAACCTGAGGTTGGTGACACTCTCATTATCTATCTGTCGGTATTGGCTTCAGCAGTAAGTTCCGTTCTCATTCGAAAAGATGGTAATGTCAAACGGCCTATCTACTACGCTAGCAAGGCCTTACAAGAGGCAGAGACACAATACTCCAACATTGAGAAATTGGCTCTAGCATTGGTCATGTTTGCTCGAAAACTTCGCCCTTACTTCCAACCACACTCCATCATCGTGTTTACCAATCATCCTATTTGATAGATACTCCAAAGTCCTGACACTTCCGGGTGAATGATCAAATGGGCGATAGCATTGGGTGAGTTTAACATCTCCTACCAACCAAAGCCAACTGAGAACGGCCAAGTAGTGGCAGACTTCATCGCCGACTTCACGTATCCAACAACCCTAACATGGAGTCTATATGTTGATGGCTCGTCCAACCAACAGGGTTGTGGAGTAGGACTAGTCCTTACGACCCCTGACAAAGTGGCGATGGAATATGCTCTTCGTTTCAAATTCAAGGCGTCAAACAATGAGGCCGAATATGAAGCCCTCTTAGCAGGCTTACGTTTGGCCAAACACCTTGGGGTTAAACGAATTGATATCTTCAATGACTCCTAATTGGTGGTTAACTAGGTCACCAACAACTTTGACGTTAAAGATAGCTCCATGGCAGCATATCTAGCACAAACACAATTGTTGCTCCATCACTTCCACTACCAGATCACCCAAATTCCTCGAGCGGTAAACAGTCATGTAGATGCTTTGGCTTGCCTCGCCTCAGCGATGGAAGACAAGATTGGAAGAAAAATTCAGGTCGAATTGTTGGCAGCACCAAGCACCATGGCTGCGGAAGTGTGCAACTTACAATAGGAGGATAGTTAGATTACCCCGATTTATAGATTCCTTGCTCATGGCACCCTTCCAAATGACAAAGTCCAAGCTAAGCAGATTTGATATAAGGCTACCTATTACTTGATCATTAATGACCAACTCTACAAACGGGGTTTTAACCTACCATACCTAAGGGAAATATCCTTCGGGAAATACATGAAGGAGTATGCGGAGATCATGCTGGATTTCGATCCCTAGCACACAAGGCTTTTCGCCAAGGATATTAGTGGCCAACACTCCACCAAGATGTCATCAGAATATCCCGCTCATGTGATAAGTGTCAACGCTACGCAACTATTCCTCACTCCCTTCCCCAGCCGCTCATTCCTATGATCAACCCTTGGCCATTCGCCCAATGAAGAATTGATTTGATCGGCCCAATGCATGTAAGGAAAGGCAAGGTCCGTTATGCAATCGTTGCAGTTGATTACTTCACAAAGTGGGTTGAAGTAGAACCCTTGGCAACCGTTATTGAGGCAAAAATAGAAGACTTTGTATGGAAGAACATCCTTTGCAGATTCGGCATTCCCAATGCAATAGTCACTGACAACAGGCGATAGTTCGACAAGAATAAGTTCATGACGTTCTGCTCTAAGTTCAACATCAACTTATGTTTTGCCTCCCCAGCTCATCCCCAGTTTAATGGACAAGTTAAAGCCATCAACAAAATAATCAAGCGAACTTTGAAAACCAGCTTGGACAAGGCTAAAGGTTGTTGGCCAGAATTTGTACCCCAAGTTCTTTAGTCATACCGCACTTCGTATCGGACATCAACAGGGGAAACCCCATTCTTACTTGCTTTTGGTACAGAGGCAGTTTTCCCAGTTGAGCTTGAACAACCAATGTTTCAAGTCCAGAACTACGTGCAAAGCGAAAATGACAAACAACTTACCCTTAACTTAGATCTAGTCGAGGAACACAAAAACCAAGCTTACTTGAGGAACGTCACCTACAAGCAGCGCATCTCCAACTACAATAACTCGAGGGTCAAACCTCATTCTTTCAAAGTGTGGGACTGGGTATTGAACAAAAGATTACTCTGCGACAAAGTCCCGAGTGAAGGAACACTTAGTCCAAACTAGGATGGACCGTTTAAAGTTGTTGGCATCAGTCGCCCTGGCTCCTACAAGCTTAGAATATCCGATGGCAAGACCTTTGGCCATCCATGCAACACTGATCACTTGAAGTACTATTACAAGTAAACTCACATTGTACAAGTGTTAAGCTTCAACCATTCGGCATCCTATGTAACGAAGACTATTTGGCATGAATTCAATAAAGAGGTGATTTAGACAACTTGGTCCTAATCCTCTTACATTCCTAGCAATGAAACACTCGGGTTCAAAGCTTCAACATGAATGCTTCCAACATGAAACAAAGTCTATGTCAACAAGACTATACAAATAAACGAACAGCTTCACAGTATATTTGTTCAATCATACATTCCAACACATTCATACATAAGCCAACTATGCTTCAAAAGGGTTCAACATACTTTGTGTCATTTGACACTTGCTACAATGTGCCTCGACACCTTGCCTTTATTCTCACCAACCAGGTTATGAAATGGGAAAAAGGAACTCATCTTCATGCCACCAACCAAGTGATGAAATGTACAACATGTACTCTCCTTCATGCCACCAACCAGGTGATGAAATGTACGGGTTGGTGATGAAATGTACAACCCGTACTCTCCTTCATGCCACCAACCAGGTGATGAAATGTACAACCTGTACTCTAATATCATTTGGCAACTTGCCATTCATGCCACCAACCAGGTGATGAAATGTACAACGCGTACTCTCCTTCATGCCACAAACCAGGTGATGAAATGTATAACCCGTACTCTAATATCATTTGGCAACTTGCCATTCATGCCACCAACCAGTGAAGAAGGAGCTCATCCTTGTGCCACCAACCAAGTGATGAAATGTGATGAAAGGTGATGAAGGAACTCACATTCGTACCACCAACCAAGTGATGAAAGCAACTCACCATTCATTCCACCTACCAGAAGATGAGTGGTACAACTTGTACATGTGAACTCCTAGCATTCACACATAATCAAAAACCCTCAAGCTTAACAACTCAACTAGGGGAGCACTTATGCCCAACAAGAGTTATAGTCACCAACAAAGTCTTATTGCATGCTAACAACAACTTCAGTTCATGGCATACAAAGATCAAGCTATTCAGCCCTCTTGTAGCTGTTTTAGACATTTCTCCCCTGTAACAATGCAAACACTACAACACGTAGAAAGCTTCACACACTCTTGATCAAGATAGTGTGAAGCAAAACCAATTTATGGTGCCAACAAGAGCTTTATCAAAGGAGTTCAACCACAATTCTCAAAAGCTTCATACACTCTTGATCAAGACTGTTGGAAGTATGCCCACAAAGCCACTCATTTGATATAATAGCTTTTGGAATACTTATTGTATTAAACTATTATATGTTTAATGAAGGGCAAAGCTTATTGTTAATCACTATTTATTGTATCATGTGCTTAAGCAATAAGGGAATCCAATGAATGTATTTAATCTAAGAGAGAAGTGATTTAAATAAGTTAGATTAAAAGAGAGTTCGAACATACATGTCATGTAACAACTCGTAAGTTGCAATATGCAAAGTAGTCATTTGACCTGAGGCATCATGGATGTCTAATGGTTAGGTCCTTGATCTTTGATCATGTCAAAGGCATTCCATCGAGAGTGTCCACGACATTGTTGGGGTCAAACTATCTAGTCATGTAGGCATATGAATGCACAACAAGGAATCTCTAACCTTCCATGGTGGAAGGAGAATACTCTAAGATATGATTCGAGAGTCTTTGGCCAAAGCATACGAATATGACTTAGGAAGTATGTTCCAAATCATATTCAATTGAATCATATAGAGAAATATCACATTGGATAGTAGACATGATACAAACTATCACTCCAACAATGTGATTAAGAGTATTGTATTAGAGAAGGACCGTATTGCATTGTAATTGTAACTGGATAGGTTCTCCAACCAATTCTATTTAGCTTGGGTAGCCATGACATGCTGCTAGGTGTCACTCATGGTTTGTGGAAGCCTTGAAGATTAGCAAACACTAATCTTAATCAAAGGGAGAATTGAAATGTAGTTTCAATTCACAATCGATCGTTAAGAGTAACAATCGTCCACTGCCTCGCTAATTAGAATCTAATGGATCATACCCCGAGTAAGGATGAAAGTGAAGAAATATAAATGAAATGGAAAAGCAATTAAATGGTTTAATTGAAATATTATCAAGGTTAATTAATTAGTTAATTAATTATACGAAATGTTTGTCTTGTTAAAAGAGTTTTAAAGTGACTTTTGGAACCCCTAAGTACCCTAGGATGTTAACCCTCTTTGTGTAGTGAAAATTTGAGTTTTATTGTGTGAAAACATTCATGGAGCTCTTATGAGTTTTCATGTGTGTTCTTCAATATTCTTGATGTTCTTACCAAGAACAAAAAGGTTTGGAGTTTTGATTCAAAATGTTTGGTGTTTTTCATAAAGTTTTGGTTTATAATTAATTGGTGATGGATGATTGGTGATGGATGATTTATGTCTTTATTGTTTGACAAAACATTTTCTTACAACCCATCCCAATCAACTTTTTCCTCACCTACCTATCCACTTGCACCAAACATTTTCAAATTTTGAATTTTTGACCAAAAACCTTTCCCCCCCCCCCTCCTTTCTCACTACCAAAACCGGCCACCCCTTAGTGGGGGTACTTTTGGGGCTTTCATGCAATTACATAAAGTTTTGATACTTTTGTGTATTTGCACTTTGACCCAAAAGTTTATGTTTTTTACGTTAAGGCCCAAAAACGCTATAGGACAAATTGTTTTGCTCCTTTAATGAAGTTTTTATTATTGTTGAAATTTTTGGGTTCTAGTTGTAATTACATGAAGTTGTGGACTCTTGTGTTTTTACAAAGTGACCCCAAAAGTTTATGTTTTAACCTTATGGCCCAATTGTTGTGGTCATTGTTTTTCGGCCCAAAAGATAATGAGAACAAAATGGTTTTGTCTCTTGAATGAGA
This sequence comes from Malus asiatica, assembly GCA_033882615.1. Taxonomy (NCBI): domain Eukaryota; kingdom Viridiplantae; phylum Streptophyta; class Magnoliopsida; order Rosales; family Rosaceae; genus Malus; species Malus asiatica. Next base: position 42,855,048 of record CM066503.1, on the reverse strand, counting down.
ATTGGATTTTCATTTCATTTAGTTCCATTTAAATCAATTCTATGAATCCGAAAACCAATTGTTTAAGTTGCTTTCTTAATTAATTTGATTGATTAAGAAAAGGGTGATTATGAACCAAGGGCCTCGATAATTGAGCTACGTGATTGGCCGCTTTACATTATGAATGCTTGGGTTATGCCCACAAAGCCACTCATTTGATGTAATAGCTTTTGGAATACTTATTGTATTAAACTATTATATGTTTAATGAAGGGCAAAGCTTATTGTTAATCACTATTTATTGTATCATGTGCTTAAGCAATAAGGGAATCCAATGAATGTATTTGATCTAAGAGAGAAGTGATTTAAATAAGTTAGATTAACGAGACCTTTCTCTTATGTTCATTCCTAAAACGTTCCTAGCCACATGATTGCCAATTGGGCATTGACAATCCGCTAATGTTAGTATGTGTTAAGTCAACTCAAGCGTGAGTATGACTAGTCTCAAGTCATTTAGTGTTGGACACTAAGACAAATACATAGGTGCTTGAAAGAGTAATCAAGTACACTGAACAACGATCAAAAGAGAGTTCGAACATACATGTCATGTAACAACTCGTAAGTTGCAATATGCAAAGTAGTCCTTTGACCTGAGGCATCATGGATGTCTAATGGTTAGGTCCTTGATCTTTGATCATGTCAAAGGCATTCCATCGAGAGTGTCCACGGCATTGTTGGGGTCAAGCTATCTAGTCATGTAGGCATATGAATGCACAACAAGGAATCTCTAACCTTCCATGGTGGAAGGAGAATACTCTAAGATATGATTCGAGAGTCTTTGGCCAAAGCATACGAATATGACTTAGGAAGTATGTTCCAAATCATATTCAATTGAATCATATAGAGAAATATCACATTGGATAGTAGACATGATACAAACTATCACTCCAACAATGTGATTAAGAGTATTGTATTAGAGAAGGACCGTATTGCATTGTAATTGTAACTGGATAGGTTCTCCAACCAATTCTATTTAGCTTGGGTAGCCATGACATGCTGCTAGGTGTCATTCATGGTTTGTGGAAGCCCTGAAGATTAGCAAACACGAATCTTAATCAAAGGGAGAATTGAAATGTAGTTTCAATTCACAATCGATCGTTAAGAGTAACAATCGCCCACTGCCTCGCTAATTAGAACCTAATGGATCGTACACCCAATAAGGTTGAAAGTGAAGGTTAATTAATTGAAATATTATCAAGGTTAATTAATTAGTTAATTAATTATATGAAAGGTTAGTTTTGGGCGTCGGGGTCCAAAAGGGTTTGGTCCACTAGGCCCATTATGTTTAAGTTGTATGACAACTAAAACAAATATGGGCAAATAGCCCAATCACTTAAAAGAGGCCGGCCATAGTGAGGGAGTGGTAAGTTTTTCTTAATTGCAAGTTTGTCACTCACCTAAAAAAAGAGATATAAAAGCATCTTTATAGCTTTGACCTCATTAGGGTTTTCTTGAGGCAAAGATGAGAAACATTTTCTCTCTTTTTCTCTAAAGGAGGCCGGCCACTTAGAGTAGATATAGCTAGCAATCTTTTCTTCTCTAAGTCATCCATTTCATCTTCACACCTCATCTTTGATGTGGAGACTTAGAGACACCAAATCTTTGGTGTTTTTGGAGATCCTTTCCTCACATCCTCAAGGAGCAAAGGAGCATCAAAAAGGAAGAAAATCACAAGGAAGATCCAAGGAGCTAGGAGGGGACTTGAAGGCCCTCCACTTGGGTGAATCCCTTGTGTAAACAAGGATGAGCTTCAAGGGTAATGAATCTCTAAAACCTTGTTTCTCTTTAATGTTGTTAAAGAGTCTTGTGGTTCACCATTCACTAGGCTTTGAAAGTCATGGGTTTTAGAATTGTTTTTGAATGCATGCCTACTTTAATGTGTTAATAGTTTGCATATGTGTTCAAATATTCTCACATGTTCATAGCTAGGACAAAATTTTTCCTTCAAAGACAGTGTGAAGCAAAACCAATTTATGGTGCCAACAAGAGCTTCATCAATGGAGGGCAACCACAATTCTTAAAAGCTTCACACACTCTTGATCATGATAGTTTGAAGCAAAACCAATTTATGGTGCCAACAAAAGCTTCATCAAAGGAGGGCAACCATAATTCTCAAAAGCTTCACACACTATTGATCAAGATAGTGTAAAGCAAAACCAATTTATAGTGCCAACGAGAGCTTCATCAATGGAGGGCAACCACAATTCTCAAAAGCTTCACACACTCTTGATCAAGACAGTGTGAAGCAAAACCAATTTATGGTGCCAACAAGAGCTCATCAAAGGAGTTCAACCACAATTCTCAAAAGTTTCACACACTCTTGATCAAGACAGTGTAAAGCAAAACCAATTTATGGTACTGTTTGGGCCCAAAATATTAGTTTGGGCCGGGTATAGAATCATTCTCAGCCCGAAAGGCCTTACGAAAAAGTTATCATGGATCGTTTAGTTCGTGGGCTTCCAAACCTAGGTCGGTTGTGCTACAAGATGAGTAATCGAATCCTAACACAATAAGGAGTCTCGGCGAGATATGGATATGAATAACCTGGAAGTGAATCCGGCCTGATAAAGGACTGGGTTCAAAATCATAGTGAAAGTAGGACTGGTCAAGATGGTGTTTGATTAGGAGAAAAAGTCCTAATCCGAGTAGGGTTTTAACTCGACCTAGAAGGTATCTGGTGCTATAAATAGAGGAGGCTGTGCATCGTTCAACCTCCTTCAACTCAACACACAACTGCCTTGCGCAAACTTTCTCAACATCTTTGAGATTTTTATTTTCTCCTTTCACTGACACATCTTCCGTTGGCATCAATAACAATGTGAAAGAAACCGGTGATATCTTCAGTCGGCATAGATAGCTTTGTCACCGTAGAATCAGCCGATCTCGCAGCATCTTCCGTTGGCATCAATAGCACTGTGGCGAGGGCGGTTGGTTACCTATCCAAGTCTCAGTCGAGAAGGATTTTCGAATCCTTATTGATCGAGGTCATCTCATTAGCCTTCTCGGCGAAGTGAGGTGTTACAACTTACTGAGCTCGGCGCATTGCACGCCGAGTTATTTTATGATGAGATACTCTCAAGTGGGATTTAGAGTTCAACATTCAGACGGCCGAACCACGTTCACCATTAAGACTTATATCCGCTTTGAGTATTTGTGCCCTTACACTTTGGTGTCAATTCGGCGTGAGTTTACTCTGACGAATACCATCACTGTGATTGAATCCAACGACGACGATTCGTGAACTTCGTAAGAATAGTAGCCTTGTCTTCAGGTTTGAGAATCCAAGAGGCCAAGACGTGTTCCTTCCTCAGTCGCAATCGCAAGATGCAGAAGTCAACCGCGCACCCAACTCAACATCAACAAATTTTACTCCTCGGTCGAGCTCGGTCGACGAGTTGGCACCCCCGCATTCAACCGAAGGACGTAGTGAGCTTATAGATTACTCGGCCTGTGTGCCACGTAGGTTTAGCAGTTTTTAGGGTCAACATTTTGGCACACCCAGTGGGACCTAGTGCTAAACTACGAAGTTCATGCCAATTGAAACATAATCGATAAAAAAGAAAACAGCTATGGGAAAATCAACAACCGATTTGCCAATCCAGAACATAGGACAAAGTGTGCCACAGGCGCAGAATCCCCTTAATGTCGTGACACCTGAGTCCACAAGCGCGACTCGTGGAGAAAGGGAAGTTAATCTCGGCGGTCAGCTTCGCAGTCTAGAAGTCCCTAACAGAAACACCTGCATTCTCAATAAAGGGATATTGGAGGATTATGACGAGAATGGTGGCGAAGGATCTCATCCACCAACAAGATTGTTTATTTGAAAACGGTTGAACAAACGTTTAGTCGAGGAAGGTCTTTCGATCTTTTTCAGCACCTGTATCACGCTTAGTTGAGGAATCGATAAACTGCATGACGTGATATAAGCGCCATATCAAGAAATAATCTGCCATCAATTTTTCAGCACTTGCCACCAAGAAATAATCTGCCACCAGTTGTACAGGCCGCGTCAATTCCTGCTCAGCTCAAGCCAATTGACTCTGAAAAAGGAGGAGGATCAAATAGTAGGCCAAGCGGATCCGACCATAGAGTAGAAGCCACACGCGTTGATATGACCGAGGTTCAGCGGATGATCGATTAGGCCATGAAAAAAGGGCCGAAGTTCCCTAAATTTATACATCTGTATCCAGCTTATGTGGAATAGTTCGAATACCCTAGAGGTTTCAAAATCCCAGATTTTAGCCTTTTTGCCTGAGAATCATCCTTATCCTCGTTAGAACATGTGGCTCGTTTCACCACGCAATGTGGAGATGTCAATATCGACTTTCACAAGCTGCGACTTTTCAACTTTAAGTTGACCGGTTCAGCATTTGCTTGGTATATCAACCTCCCACCGAATTCCGTCCAGAGTTGGGAGGAGTTGGTCGAGAAATTTCATGAAAAGTTTTATCGGCCAGGGATGGAAATGTCAGTGTCCTCATTAGCAAGGATGGCTCAAGCATTTGATGAGCCACCGATGAATTATCTTACCAAATTTAAATCGGTCAGGAATTGGTGCCGAGTACCTCTCCCCGAAGTTGAATTTGTCAGACTTGCTCTGAACGGTCTTGACGTAGAATATAGAAAGAAATTCTTGGGGGCAAACTTTCGGGACGATCTACAAAAATCCCGCTGTCAATTACGCATCGACTAAAGGTGAATTCGTCAGCGTGGACGCAACTGAGATAGTAATAGATAAGCCATACGTTTGCAAGGCGCTGACTCAAATTGACTCTTAGGATGTCAAAACCCGGTCGGCCACTGAAGAAAAATGAAAACGTCAAAAGTTTATACTTTTTTTATTACGAAGGCCGACGCAATTTTTGATAAATTGTTATCAGCGAAAATCATTAAACTTCGGCCTGGGCATAACATTCCAAAGGCCGAAGAGCTTAAACGAAAGATATATCGCAAATATCATAATTCAAGCAAACATACGACAAATAACTGCGTCGTGTTCAAGACAACATCCAAAGCTCGATTGATAACGGCAAACTCAGATTTTAAGATAAGAAAATGAGTGTTGATACCGACCCATTTCCCACAGCAACAATAAATATGGTAGATGCTCGCCTATCTGGGGACAAGGGAAAAGGGAAGGTAGAGGTCGTTACAACACAACGCTCTCTGAATCAGAATTCTCGGCCACGTTTCAATGCTGATTTCCGTTCAAACAAACCACCTACAGCTCTCACGGGACCCGCTATTATCAAGCCCATGACAAATTACAACACTGATGAAGAAAGTGGGTCAGCGGTTTTATGCAGAAAGAGTAAAGCAAATGTCAGCGTCGAGCCGAAGGAAGAGTCATCTCCGGCCACGATGGAACAACCTACAGCCGCAACACAGCGGAAGGTGCTCGACGCAGGTCAACATCAAAGGGTTTTTGATAGGCTCGGCCCTACAATATGGGTTGAAAAGAACCTTCAGTTAGACGGCGCCTCGACTTTGATGCTCCGTTTTATGACGAAGATTATTACATACGCAATTCTAGCAGCTCGAAATCATCACAGAGCCAGAAAACTTTCAAACCTTCCAAACCTTGAGACCAGCGATGGTATACATATCACTCTTGAAAAGGCGTCTACACAGCACTGTCCAATCCCCAGAAACGTCGGCACCAAAGAATAGACTGCATGGCCCGCCGATGGGCAGCCCAAGAAGCTTCGGTCCCTAAATGGCGGGTGAAGGAAACCGTTGCCAATGATGATGAACGACCATCCCTAACTATTATGACAGAGCTGGTTCAAGGGAAACGGCTAGTTAATCGAGATTTTGAAACCATATTTGAGGAGGCTGATAAACAGATCAAACTTCTTCTTCGGCCCGGGGAAATGAAGGCACGCCTTGAGCACTTCAAGCAGGAGGCTTAAAGTAAACTCCCCCCGCTAACCCCACAAGAACCTTTGATCAAAATTTGACGGAATTTATATCTACCATTCCTCGGGGAGGCCTTGGAATATATGCGAGAGTTTCATAAAAGCATTCGGCTAACGATCTATATGGTTTACCGAAAGCATGTCAAGATACAATTGATCTCGTCCTAACTTGCCCGGATGCCGAGCGAATTATTCAAAATACCTCAGACCCAGGGTTGAAAGCTAGGTTCCAGCACATACGAGAAGCTCGAGTCCTTGGCTTTGAGGTCGACCCATACACTGATATCGATGCGGCAGACCTTCCTTTCTCATTAGAGGACCTTCAGTATTTACGATACCACTTCGAAGTCTTTTTGGCTGTTTCTCTCTTCGACCTTATGGCCGATGAAATAACACGAGTTGCACGGTTGGATGCCTATCTCGACACTAGGGATGCCCGTATAGTGTACCAAAAGCAAGCTCGTCTCCTGGTACCAATCCGAGGCACAATTTCAATTTCAGACGAACCTGAGGCACCTAAACAGAACAAACATACTTTCGAAGAGACACCATGGGAACAAACCATCAAAGAAAGAGCAGAGGAGTTTCTTAGTACAACTCCGACGGAAGCAGATGCAGTAGTCGGTGACCAGGAAAAAGAAAAACCTGAAGAGGGGGATCGTAACCCGATGGGCCCGTCGGTCTTGGATAACATGGAAATCAGTATGGTCCATGTTTTTCCAGCTGATTTTCAGCCGAGCACATCTCAACCGAATTTCCTCGAAGGCGACGTAGTTGCCGAGGAAGTCGGTCACATTGATTTTGTAATTGTTGCCGAAGTCGTGTCAACAACAAAAGATGACAACCTCAAGGCAGCTTTGGCCGAATTATTTCCTCGATCATCATCGGCCAGACTTCATCATTTGAAGCCATTGTATGTCACGACCCATATTGAAGGGTATCCAGTCTCCAAAGTTTTTGTCGACTGTGGAGCCACCATCAATATCATGCCTGTAAACATCATGAAGGCATTACGTCGCTCTAACGACAAACTTATCCCTTATGGGATCACAATGAGCAGTTTCATCAGAGACAAATCCCAAACCAAAGAGGTGCTTCCTTTAGCGGTAAACATCGCTAACCATAATCACATGATCGCCTTTTTCATCGTCAACTCCAAGACCGAGTACAATGCACTGCTCGGTCGAGACTGGATTCATCAAACCAGCTATATTCCTTCATCATTATATCAAGTGCTCATTTTTTGGGTCGGCAAATCGGTCATTATTCACCTAGCCGATAATCAGCCCTTCGAAGCTAACATGATCCAAGCACGGTATTATGATGACCACGTCGGCTACATCACCCTACAAGGTTTCAATAATGAAGGACAACCGACTCGAATTTCTGTTCAGAAAGCTATCGAGGTTGGCACCGAAACTGTCCGCCAGGATTCGATGAGACTCGGGTTAGCTAACTTCATCCCCGACCCTGATGTCTGACACCAATCAGGAAAAACATCAGGCCGCGGTTTCATCTACTATGGAACGACTGCTGGCTCATTGGTATACTATATCTAAGTAACCAAATTCAGGCGTTAACCTCGTAGAGTTCCTCACCGAAAGAGATAATGGTCCTCTCTTATCTTTTGACAAAATTAAATCTGCCCCGGCCAAGCTCAAAGACAATCGGCCCCAAGTCAAGGACCCATTGGAAGAAGTTAATGTTGGGACGGCTGATGACCAACGACCTTTATTTATTAGTGCTTTGCTCCCCCAACCTATGAAAGTCGAACTTCGTGCTCTGCTTGAGGAGTTTAAAGATTGTTTTGCTTGGAGCTACCACAAGATGCCTGGCTTATATCGCACTCTCGTCGAGCATGAGTTACGTATTAAACCTGGGTGTAAACCCTTCCGTCAACCACCTTGACGATTCTCGACCGAAGTGTAACTCGGCATCAAGGATGAACTTGTTCGTCTCTTGAAAGCAGGGTTCATTCGGATAGCTCGATACGTTGAATGGTTGGAAAATATCGTTCCTGTTTTAAAGAAAAGTGGTGCATTGCGTATTTGCATCGACTTCAGAAATCTGAATTTGGCAACTCCTAAAGATGAGTATACAATGCTGATTTCGGATTTGTTAATCGATTCTGCAGCGAATCATGCGATCTTATCTTTTATGGATGGACATGCCGAGTACAACCAAATTTTCATTGCTGAAGCCAATGTGCACAAGACTGCTTTTCGCTGCCCGGGGGCACTCGGTACATACGAATGGGTTGTCATGCCATTCGGCTTCAAGAACGTCGGTGCCACGTACCAACGAGCAATGAACACCATATTTCATGATTTAATTGGAACCATCGTCGAAGTCCACATCGACGATGTTGTAATCAAATCTAAACGTCGGCAGACACATGTAGATGATCTCTGACAGGCTTTCCTCCGTATGTGTCAACACAACCTCAAAATGAATCCTACCAAATGTGCCTTTGGTGTGTCAGCCGGTAATTTTCTCGGTTCCTTGTGCATCACTGTGGGATTAAAGTGGATGGAAATAAAGTATGCGCAATCATCAATGCTCCACCCCCGACGATGAAGAAACAACTACAGTCCTTACTCGGTAAGATCAATATTCTTCGCCGATTTATAGCTAACTCGGCGGATAAAATGAAAGCATTCTCTGCTATTTTGAAACTCAATGACTTAGATAAATTTGAGTGGAAAGATGAGCATCAGGCGGCGTTTACGCAAATCAAAGTCTCCCTCACGACACCACCTGTCCTTGTCCTACCCGGACGCGGTAAGCCTCTAAAGCTATACATCTCGACGGTTGAAAAGTCCATCGGCTGCCTCCTCGCGCAAGAGAACGGCGCCAGACGAGAGCAGGCTAGTTTTTATCTAAGTCAAAATCTCAATCAACCGGAGATCAATTATTCCGCCAGACAAGAGCAGGCTATTTGTTATACCAGTAGAAGAGGAAGGCTTCGTGTTCTCCCCGTCGTAGGTTCTCTTCCCTTCGGTCGACAAAGTGGAGGTAAAGAGTGTTGTAGTTGAGGAAGTTCTTATAAATTTTCTGAACTTCCTCATTTGAGGGTTCTTGACACTCCCTGCTCAATGTCTCGATGGCTCGGTCGTTGAAAAGTGCTTTCAGGTCGATGGCTGATGGGTACCTGGAGAGGGTAACGTCAATTAGGACGTCGAAAGGGGAAGTCCCCAAGATCGTGGTAATATCAAGAACGATAGGGCCAATGGGGCCGAGGGGAAGGAGCATAGTGTTGGTAGCTGAGCACTAGAAACTTGAGGCTGCCATAAGAAGCTCCTTGTCCACGACGAGTTCCATGGACGAAAGGCAAATAGTGTCGTAAATACCAAGAGCTTTCCATTGCTCGTCGAAGATCTTTTCCATCTGTGCAACCCAGGCTGCCCAGGTCACAGTGGTCGAGGGCCAAGAGCCTTGGGGTTTTGTTGAATCCCACCTCGACCATTCAAACCCTTGCAGAAGGGATGTTAGACATTGCTCCTTGAAGAGTTCAGTGATTGCTGACGGCACTGGTATTTTGAAAGGTGGACCAAGGATCTGATGGGTGGTGCTCATGTCACTTTCACAACGCATAGTCTTGATTCAGCGTTGATTAATGATCGTCTCGCACTTGTCGCATTCTTTAGAAAGTTTGGAGAAAAAGGAGGCCATTGAAGATAATCTTGAAAGGTTGAAAGGTTTTATGAAGAATTCAAGGATTTTCCTCTGGGTCTTTGAACATGAGAGTTTGGAGATTTTGAAAGCGTAAAGGATGAGTAATTGAAAGCCAGGTATTTATAGAATTGTGGAATGAAGGGCAATCGTTTGAAATTCAAAATGAATGGTAAAATCGACCGAAGAAATCACTAATCATTACGAACATTTAGAGAATCCAGTTGAGAAGACCGAGCGTTTCGTGTTTTAGGGGCGCACGATTGCGTGTGGCGGCGAGATTTACGGTGAAAGATGTTTTGCCGTCTGCACGATGTTGAATGGTTCGCGGATCAAGGTGGCATGGTTGTTTCAGCAAGAAGGTCATGATGGTAAGACAGTTCAGTGAGCCGCACGCTTTAAACGTCACTATTAAGGGTTAGCCGTGCTAAAGGATGCCATGTGGTGGTTTGGTCAGTAGGATCGAGATCGTGCAAATCATGCTCCATAAATGCACCTTGGGAATAGTGTTTGGATTTTGAGTATTAGTTTCGCTTCTTCAAGGTCAAAGCTCGACCAAAGAATTTAGGTAGAAGACCTCAGAAGCGAGGGGTCAATGTTTGGGCCCAAAATATTAGTTTGGGCCGAGTATAGAATCATTCTCAGCCCGGAAGGCCTTACGACAAAGTTATCATGGATCGTTTAGTTCGTGGGCTTCCAAACCTAGGTCGGTTGTACTGCAAGACGAGTAATCGAATCCTGGCACAATAAGAAGTCTCGGTGAGATATGGATATGAATAACCCGGAAGTGAATTCGGCCTGATAAAGGATTGGGTTCAAAATCATAGTGAAAGTAGGGCTGGTTGAGATGGTGTTTGATTAGGAGAAGAAGTCCTAATCTAAGTAGGGTTTTAACTTGACCTAGAAGGTATCTGGTGCTATAAATAACGGAGGATGTGCATCGTTCAACCTCCTCCAACTCAACACACAACTGCGCTCCGCAAACTCTCTCAACAACTTTGAGATTTTTATTTTCTCTTTTCGCTTACACATCTTCCGTTGGCATCAATAACACTGTGAAAGCAACCGGTGGTATCTTCATTCAGCATAGATAGCTCTGTCGTCATAGAATCAACCGATCTCGCAACATCTTCTGTTGGTATCAACAACACTGTGGCGAGGGCGGTTGGTTACCTATCCAAGTCTCGGTCGAGAAGGATTTCTGAATCCTTATTGATCGAGGTCATCTCATTAGCCTTCTCGGCAAAGTGAGGTGTTACAACTTACTGAGATCGGTGCATTGCACGCCAAGTTATTTTATGATTGGATACTCTCAAGTGGGATTTAGAGTTCGGCACTCAGACGGCCGAACCATGTTCACCATTAAGACTTATATCCGCTTTGAGTATTTGTGCCCTTACACTTCGGTGTCGATTCGGCATGAGTTTACTCTGACGAATACCATCACTGTGATCGAATCCAACGATGACGATTCGTGAACTTCGTAAGAATAGTAACCTTGTCTTCAGGTTCGAGAACCCAAGAGGCCGAGACGTGTTCCTTCCTCGATCGCAATCGCAGGACGCAGAAGTCAACCACGCACCCAACGCAACATCAACAAATTTTACTCCTCGGTTGAGCTCGGCCGACGAGTTGGCACGCCCTGCATTTAACCGAAGGACGTAGTTAGCTTATAGATTACTCGACATGCGCGCCACGTAGGTTTAGTAGTTTTTAAGGTCAACAAGTACCAATAAGAGCTTCATCAATGGATGGCGACCACAATTTTTAAAAGCTTCACACACTCTTGATCAAGACAATGTGAAGCAAAACCAATTTATGGTGCCAACAAGAGTTTCATCAATGGAGGGCAACCACAATTCTTAAAAGCTTCACACACTCTTGATCAAGACAGTGTGAAGCAAAACCAATTTATGGTGCCAACAAGAGCTTCATCAAAGGAGTTCAACCACAATCCTCAAAAGCTTCACACACTTTTGATCAAGACAGTGTGAAGCAAAACCAATTTATGGTGCCAATAAAACCTTCAACAATGAAGGGCAACTACAACTCGTAGAAAGCTTCACACACTCTTGATCAAGACTGTTCGAAGCAAATTCAATTTTATGGTTCATCCGAACCTTCGACTACTACAAGGTGTGGCTTGCATCACAATCTCTTGCTCAATAGTGTGGAAGCAAAATTTGTATATGTTGTCTCTCCCACATTTTCAAATTTCTAGTTTCCCAAAAAAAAAAAAAGGGAAATTGGGAAATTCAACAAATTTCTAGTTTTCCAAAAACAAAAATTGAAAATTCAACAAAGCTTCATCAATGAAGGACAACTACAAATTCTCAAAAGCTTCATACTATCTTGATCAAGATAGTGTGAAGCAAAATCAATTCGTGGTACCCAACAAAGCTTCACCACAAAAGCATCACCAACAAAAGCTTCATCAATGGAGGACAACTACAAATTCTCAAAAGCTTCACACTATCTTGATCAAGATAATGTGAAGCAAAATCAATTCGTGGTACCCAACAAAGCTTCACCACAAAAGCTTCACCAACAAAAGCTTCATCAATGGAGGACAACTACAAATACTCAAAAGCTTCACACTATCTTGATCAAGATAGTGTGAAGCAAAATCAATTCATGGTACCCAACAAAAGCTTCAACTCCAAAGCTTCACCTACAAAGCTTCAACTCCAAAGCTTCACCTACAAAAGCTTCAACACAAAAGCTTCACCTACAAAGCTTCAACTCCAAAGCTTCACCTACAAAGCTTCAACTCCAAAGCCTCACCTACAAAAGCTTCACCTACAAAGCTTCAACTCCAAAGCTTCACCTACCAAGCTTCAACACAAAAGCTTCACCCACAATAGCTTCACCCATAAAAGCTTCACCAACAAAAGCTTCACCACAAAAGCTGCATCAATGGAGGACAACTACAAATTCTCAAAAACTTCACACTATCTTGATCAAGATAGTGTGAAGCAAAATTAATTCATGGTACCCAACAAAAGCTTCAACTCCAAAGCTTCACCTACAAAGCCTCAACTCTAAAGCTTCACCTGCAAAAGCTTCAACACAAAAGCTTCACCTACAAAGCGTCACCTCCAAAGCTTCACCCATAAAAGCTTTTCATTCGAAAAAAAAAAAATATCGAAAAAAAAAATTAGAAAAAAAAAATTGTTTAGGCCTCCTCTTCTTTGGGCCTAACAACTTTCATAACAAATAACTATGAAGGAGGAGTTTTGGGCTACCACTTAGAAAGGAAATGCCTCATTCGTCAACTCCCTCGACCGGAGACTTGGGGGACTCCTACCATATGCTACTGCAGCTTGATACTCGGAAGTCTCACGACGATTCAGCGACTTGGATTTTTCAAGTCTCCAACTGAGAAGTTTTCCTCACTCGGAAAATTAAGGGAGCACTACCTCAACATACATGCTTCGCTCTCAAAGCTTCAACATACAAGCTTCAACAAAAGAAAAAATAAAAAAACTTAGTGAAGAAGGCCTTGGTGTATTTAACACAATACGTTGAAATGAAGCAAAGCTTGTTTATTGATATCTCCGATAAGTTACAAATATGTACATATACATGAATCAAAATAAACAAACAAGAGGGAGCCTTCACAAAGGTTGCTCAAGAGAAGTCTCAACAGTCGACAGAGCCCCAGAAAGAGGATGCACCGAAGGGTGATTATTCGGAGCCTTAGTACTAGGTAGAACCCCAGAAGGATGAGGCACCAAAGGTTGATCATTTGGAGCTTCATTACGCAGTATAGCCCCAGAAGATGAAGGCAATAAAAGCCTTTGGAACAAACCCACAAACCTCTGATGATCAAGTAAAATCTGACCATCAGATTTCTGCATCTGGTCAAGCTTCCTCTTCCTATTTGTAGCATAGTCATGTGCGAGCCTGTGCAACTATTTATTCTCATGCTTAAGCCCTCTGATCTCCTGTTTGAGACTTATCACTTCAGTCGCCAATGATTCAACTTGGCAGGTTCGAGCAAATAAGCGTTGGGCCATATTAGACACATAACCTGCACACTGAACACTGAGAGCCAGAGAATCCTTAACAGCCAATTATCATACCGTTTAGAAAGTAGTCTGTTAGCTTTGAGAGTGAGAAGGTTCCTGGCCACCACCGCAGTGGTCATATCATTCTTCATCACAAAGTCCCTAATGGTAAGAGGACCAGTAGGGGTTAAGAAGGATGGGCGCCATATGTTGTCTTGAGAAGGCATGGCTGCTTCTTCACCAAAGTTCAAGTCAAAACGACGGTTAGATGGGCCAGACATTCTCAGAAATGTTGAAGGAGAAATAAGGTGCAATAAATCTCTGAAGTAAGGGGAAAATTCCTACAAGCAATAACTCTCTGTATGTACTTCTTGCACACAATTTGTGCCCTTATAAAAGAAAAGGCAATAGGGTCGTTGATTCAAAAAACGAAGAGGCACCACTCTTCGGATTTCGAAGAGGCAACACTCTCCACACGCAACATCAACTCCTCGGGTACCACATATAACTTTGCCAAAGATCTCTAACAAAGTTTACACACATAAATTTTGAAGGTCCAGCTACCCTACTATTACCCACAAGGGTAAAGGAACAGCACCACTACTTGATAACTGGAAAGTCCCTATGTGTGTCAACCTCTGTGCTCCGTGGCACGGTAGACTAGCAAAAATGCCCAACCTTTACTCACATTCGAGAAAACACTCCCAACAAGATTGCTTGCTCAAAAATCGAAGAGGCACTGCTCTCCGAATCTCAAGAGCCAGACTTCCAACATCTTTGCTTTCTAAAAAATTGAAGAGGCACCGTTCTCCGAATCTCGAGAGCTAGATCTTCGACAGGATTGTTTGTTTAAAAACCGAAGAGGCACCGCTCTCTGAACTTCGAGAGCTAGATTTCCTTAGATAAAGCTTGTCTGCAATCTTCACATGCAACATCAGCTTTCCAGATACCACATACCACTTTTTCAAAGTGCTCTGATAAAGTTAAAACACGTGAAGCTTGCAGCTCCCACTACATTGCTATGACCAAAAAGGGTAAAGGAATAGCATTACTACTTGTTGTTAGGGAGACTCTTATATATGTCGATCTCCATCCTTCAAGGACTGGCAGACCTGCAAAAATGGTTAACCTTTCCTCATATTTGAGAGGGCACTCCCAACGAAGCCTCTCGAAATACTCAGCTTTCTTCCCCCTCCTGATAAAACCTCTGCAAACAAGCCACTTCAGAGCCAGAGTATCTCATATCATTAGGGTTAAAAGCAAGAGTATCCCATATCATGCTTTTTCCCTGTCTTTTCCTTTGGCCTTGTTCTTACCTGCAAGACAAGGAGAAAGAGAGCAATTAGTCAACATTTGGAATCAAGCTTCCAGTTAGGAACTGACTGCATGGAACCCATTGCCTGATTACTTACTTGGCATTGCTCTCGAGTACTCATCTTCAACATCTTTTGCTTCCAGAAAAGATACCACATCTGCCCGAGGAACAAATAGGGCAAGTGAGAAGGATACAAGGAAGCATGTGGAGACAAGCGCAACAGAACACGTGCCGTTTTATCTATTACTTTGTCAATAGCAAAAGTATCCTATATCATCAAGGTCGAACGCACTCTTGATTTGATGGACTTGTTTTGACCCTCAAAATCTTGAGGCGGCCTTATACTCTGAAGGAAACTAGAAAACCCTTCAACCCAGTTCAAGAATAAGCCTGTGGAAAGTTACTTCTTCAAAAGCAAAAGTATCTCATATCTTCTCTTCTCCTTTTTTTTCTCTTTATCCTTCAAGATACCACCCTTGGATGGAGGAAAAGTACTTCTAGAGAAGATGCCACATCTACCTATGAGACAAATAAGGCAAGTGAAGACGATACCACACTTCGATACATAGAAGTTTCGTGATTACTCAGTGGCTTGGATCTTGAAAGTCCCCAACCGAGGAGCTTCCCTCACTTGGGAACTTAGGGGAGCACTGTTTGTACCATACTTGACCAATCCCGAAACTACTGAGCACCGGTCAACGTTATACCATCAAGGACCCAGAAGAGTTTCCCTCCAACCAGGAGGCCAATAACAGTGCGACACGTGTCGACATCAGAAGCCAATCATAGCGCGACAAGTTGATCAAAAGGCAATCACAACATGACACGTGTCAATGTCAGAATGAAACTAGAAACTCTCTTCTATAAATAGAGATCATTCTCTCACAATATTTCCTAATATCATTTGTACTAAATCATTCACTAGTACTCACAAAAGGAGAGCTTGAATCTATGTACTTGTGTAAACCCTTCACAATTAATGAGAACTCCTCTACTCCGTGGACGTAGCCAATCTGGGTGAACCACGTACATCTTGTGTTTGCTTCCCTATCTCTATCCATTTACATATGTATCCACACTAGTGACAGGAGCAATCTAGCGAAGGTCACAAACTTAACACTTTCTGTTGTACGAAAGTCCTCATTGATTTTGTGCATCAACATAACTCTTGATCAAAAGTGAAATTTTACCACCCTTGAACTTTAATGATTTTGACTTTTGTATAGAATGCATTAAGGGAAAAATGAATAATTTCAGAAAAGAAGGATCAACTAGAAGCAAACAACTTCTGGAGATCATTCATACAAATATTTGTGGCCCTTTTCCTACAAAAACAATTGATGGGAACAAGAATTTTATAATCTGTATCGATGATTTTTCTCACTTTTTTTATTTTTATTTTTTATATATATATATTTGATCTCAGAGAAGTCAAAAGCTTTTGAAGTGTTTAAAATTTTTAAACGGAAAATGAAAACCAATTGGAAAGGAAGATTAAAGTTGTTAGCTTTGATAGAGGAGGTAAGCAATATGGCAAGCAAAGTGAAATTGGTAGACAACCTCGACTATTTGCATTGTATCTTCAAAACCATGGCATAGTAGCTCAATACACAACTCCTAGGACACTTGAGCAAAATGGGGTATCAGAACGAAGAAATATGACCATTATGGGCATGGTTAGAAGTATGATGTACAAGGTTAGTTTGTCGTTGTTTCTGTGGGGGGAGGCAGTCAAAACTACCAACTATATCCTCAACCGAGTACCCTAAAAAATAGTGATTAATATCCCCTACGAACTTTGGACAGATAGAAAACCTAGTCTAACTCATTTACATGTTTGGGCATGTAAGCCGAAGCCAAGATTTATAATCCTAATGGCAAGAAACTTGATCCCAAGACACTCTCTTGTTATTTCGTGGGATATGCTGAGAGGTTTAAGGGGTTTAGGTTTTATTGCCATGTCAGAACATAAAAATTGTTAAAACTGGAAAGGTCGTATTTTTGGAGCTACAAATGGACGCTGATGAAAGTATCAGAATTGATGATTTCATATTTGAAGCAGATGGTCAAATGGAGAATAATATTGAACAAACACCGACTGCAACATCAATGGTTCAACTTCCAAATCAAATGGAAGAAAGTGAGTGTAATGATGATTGTAATTTTGGGAATGGCAATGATACTGATGTGTTGTTGCATGGTGAGCACCAAAATAATAATCATGCAGATTATGTGGAGGTGATAGCTTCAAATGCCAGTTGTGAGCATCGACTAGATCAACATGCAAACTTTCATACAAGACAAGAGGAGGCGGTAGCTGTAAATGGTAGTGAACACGGACAAGATTCATCAACTATGATTGTCGATGAGGTTGCACCGCTTGTGAGGAAATCAAGTAGGGAAAGAAAATCCACATTCTCTTCAAATTTTATATATATGGCAGAATCAAAATTCAACATGTTAGAGTTTGATGATCATGGGAGTTACAAAGAAACAATCTCAAGCAATAATGCAGATAACTGGATAGATGCAATGATGGTAAATTGTCTTTGATGGAAAAAAAAATAAAGTTTGGAACTTAGTGAAGTTAAAAAAGGAATAAAACCCATAGGTTGTAAGTGGGTTTTTAAAACCAAAAAAGAGTTGAAGGGAAATGTGGAAAGACACAAAGGCTTGTTGCCAAGGGTTTTACACAATGAGAGGGCATTAATTACAAAGAAACTTTTAGTCCAGTGTCTGCTAAAGATGCATTCATAGTTATCATGGCAATGGTAGGACACTATGATTTGTTTTTACATCAGATGGGTATAAAAACATCCTTCTTTTAAATGTGAGTTGGAGGAGGATATTTATATGGTACAACCTGAGGATTTCAAAGAAGAAAGGAAGGAAAATATGGTATATAACCTGAAGAAATCTAATTATGGTTTAAAACAGGCATCTAAGCAGTGGTATTTGAGTTTCATCATGTTGTTAAGGAGCATGGTTTCACAAAAAACTCATATGATGCTTGTATATATTTGAAAGTCAGTGAGAGCACTTATATCATATTAATGCTCTATGTAGACAATATTCTTTTAGCAGCAAATTCTTCTAGCCTATTGGATGAAACCAAGTCTTTCTTGCAGTGCAATTTGAAATAAAAGATTTAGGTGAAGCTTCGTATGCCTTGGGAATTGAGATCAAAAGAGATAAAGAGATAGGACTTCTGGGATTGTCACAGCCAGGATACATAGAGAAAGTATTGAAGAGAATTAATATGGCATCATGTGGAACCACAGAGATGCCAATATCCAAGGGTGACAAACTAAACAAAGATCAAGGTCCAAAGAGTGAGATTGAAAGGGAAAATGTGAATAATAAGCTATATGCATCATTGGTAAGGAGTTTGATGTATGCTCAAGTTTGCACAAGGCCTAACCTTGCATTTACCATAAGTGTTCCTGGGAGATTTCAATCCAATCTTGGGGAAGTGCATTGGTATGCAAGAAAAAAGGGTTTTGAGATATCTTTAGAGGACAAAATCATATATGCTTGTTTACAGAAAAACTAAAAGTTTTGTTTTGGAGGGATATAGTGATGCTGACTTTGTAGCTTGTCCTGATGACTTGAAATCAACTTCAAGTTTTGTTTTCACCATGGCAAGAGGAGCTGTGTCATGTAAAAGTTCTAAACAAGATATAGTTGCAGCGTCAAATATTGTAGTTAAGTACTTGTCATGTTGTGAAACAGTCAATCAAGCAATTTGGATAAAAAAAAAAACTTTATTATGGGATTGAGAGTGGTAGACTAGTTCAAAAGCCTATTCCAATATTTTGTGATAAAAACGCAGTTAAGATGGGTGTTCTAGCAGGTTTTGAAGTTGTGGAATAACGACAATTATATTTGTTCAGTTTATTATGTTCTAGTTAAACATGTTTACATCTATGCATTGAGAATAATGTTATATTATAACTAATTGATGTTGGTTCTTCAAAGTTCCCTTAAAGTATATCGCATTAGTTATAATGATATGTTTAATATATGAATGGCAATATGAGTTATTGTTTAAAGATCAACAACCATTGTAGTTTTTTATGAAGCATGAAAAAAGCCTACGTTAGTAGTTATAAGGAGGACCAAATGTTAAATGTGTTTAAATAAATGTACAGCCACATTTACATATTTCCATGGCTTGTTGGAGTTTCATGTATCGTACGGTTTCATAAAGTGATTATGGAGATGTTGTTCTGGAGATGAGCATATAGTCCCCTCTAATTCTTTCAAAATGAATATTTTTTGTTTGTACCATACTTGACCAATCCCGAAACTACTGAGCATCAATCAATGTTATACCGTCAAGGACCCATAAGAGTTTCCCTCCAATCAGGAGGCCAATCACAACACGACATGTGTCAATGTCAGAATGAAACTAGAAACTTTATTCTATAAATCGAGATCATTCTCTCACAATATTGCCTAATGTCATTTGTACTAAATCATTCACTAGTACTCACTAAAGGAGAGCTTGAACCTATGTACTTGTGTAAACCCTTCACAATTAATGAGAACTCCTCTACTCCGTGGACGTAGTCAATCTGGGTGAACCACGTACATCTTGTGTTTGCTTCTTTGTCCTTATCCATTTACATACTTATTCACATTAGTGACTGGAGCAATCTAGTGAAGGTCACAAACTTAACATTTTCTGTTGTTCCAAAGTCTTCACTGATTTTGTGCATCAACATTTGGCGCCGTCTGTGGGAACGACACTTATTCCCACTCTCTTCAGCTTTGCCAAGGTGGTTTCCACCATTCGTACACTCTCTTTTGACCAAGCATCCCTCTCCAACATGGGGAGCGAAGGAAGCCACAACACACATAATGACACCCCTCTTGCACCTAGTGCGAAGCAACGAAAGAAGGAAGGAAAAATGGTTGCTCTTCATGCTAAAGTCGATGAGCTAGAAGCTCAAAACAACAAGATAGCAATGAAGAATGAGGTCCTCCAGGAGCAGTATGAGAAGCTCTTTGAGATGCTCCACGAAACTAGGCGTACTCAAACACGTGAACTCGTTACCCCTGTAGACATCAACCATTATCTGGGTACCCCCCAACACGGAGGTCGCCTCCCTTTGACATGGGTATCCCTGATGAGGAGTGAGCTAATCATCAAAACATTGATCAACATGAGACTTTTCTCAACCCAGATGCTTTGACTCGAAGCAGGAGAAGTGGAGGAAGACACCTCTTTGTAGAAGGGTTGGAAGGATCGAAAGCCGTTTATCGTGACTGCTGAGACTTCCTAAAGCAACGTCAAGGGAATCCCCTCCACATATGCTTGAAGATCAATGACCCAACGGTTTCTAAAAGACTCGGTCGCCTCCAACTACTTAGGCCTGCTACCAATCTAGGGAAGGAACAACAGGTCCTAGAGGAACATGAAGGTACAGGGGACTCTGAGGTATTCCGACAAACTCGCCCTAGAAGTCAGTACGGCGAGTCCAAGAAAAAACCACACGCCCTTACTCAAACTTTCCTACTCCCAATGGTATATGGCTCCACTCAGGACCCCCTTGTCCTACAGCTCCTTAAAGAAGTAAACAAGTTGAAGGCCGAACATCAGGCCGAGATACTTGACTGGAACCAACCCAGGCCTGACCTTCTCACAAGGAGGATCCTCGACACCCCCCTTCAAGCGAAGATAAAACAAAAGCTTGGTTTACAACTATATACTGGAAGGGAGGACCCAATTGAACACCTTAACCTCTTTGAGTCTACCATGGCATATCAGATGCACACCGACGAAGAACGATGTCTTCTCTTCCTCTCCACCCTCTCTGGCAGAGCTCTAAACTGGTATTGCCATCTTCCACCTGAGACAGTAGACGGAACTGAGGAAACTGTTTATTTCTCAACAAATCTTCCAGACCGATTGCTTGCTACAAATGAGTTGTACACTATTCGCCAGAAGCCGGACGAGTCATTACGAGAGTATGTCGATCGCTTCAGGCATGAGTATTCTTGTTGCGCTGAGGCAGATGACAAGACCGCCCTTAAGGCCTTCACGACAGGCCTACGTGCTTGTTTCTTCAAGTACATGATCAATGCCAACATTTGGAAGACTTACTTTGAGGTGATGGCATAGGCTTACAACCACGCCTCCACCGAAGCAAGGACATACCAAGGGAACCCTCATATGATTAACCTCTATCAACAAGTGGGAAATGGAAGTCGCATCCGCCGAAGCAAGGACATACTAAGGGAACCCCCATATGGTTAACCCCTATCAACAAGTGGGAAATGGAAGTCAAGTTCTACCAAGTGAGGAGATCTTGGCCATTCAGACATCCATTGCATCATCTTCTGCCTCATTTAGCTACTCGTTAAGCCACCAAACGTATCTGTCTCTTGGTAAGAGGAAGGATTTTTACTCACAGCAAACCCATTACAACAAGAGAGATAAAAGTTCGTATCAAGACTACCAGGGGTGAACATACCGTCAACTATTATGACACCAAGTATGTGATACTAAGTGTTACAACCAACATGGTTCACATATCAAAAGCATAGATCCCTTCATGCATAGAAAAACATTCATAAGCATCACTCATATCAATCAACATAAACATCATACATTCAAACACATTCATACATAAACATTATACATTCCAACACATTCATACATAAACATCATACATTCCAACACATCCATACATAAGCCAACTGTGCTTCGAAAGGGTTCAACATACTTTGTGTCTTCGACACTTGCTACAATGTGCCTCGACACCTTGCCCTTATTCTCACCAACCAGGTGATGAAATGTGAAGAAGGAACTCATCTTCATGCCTCTAACCAGGGGATGAAATGTACAACCCTACTCTCCTTTATGCCACCAACCAGGTGATGAAATGTACAACCCGTACTCTAATATCATTTGGCAACTTGCCACTCATGCCACCAACCAAGTGAAGAAGGAACTCATCTTCATGCCACCAACCAGGTGATGCAATGTACAACCCGTACTCTCCTTCATGCCACCAACCAGGTGAAGAAGGAACTCATCTTCTTGCCACTAACCAGGTGATGAAATGTACAACCCGTACTTTAATATCATTTGGCAACTTGCCACTCATGCCACCAACCAGGTGAAGAAGGAACTCATCTTCGTGCCACCAACCAGGTGATAAAATGTACAACCCGTACTCTCCTTCATGACACCAACCAGGTGATGAAATGTACAACCCGTACTCTAATATCATATAGCAACTTTCCACTCATGCCACCAACCAGATGAAGAAGGAACTCATCTTCGTACCACCAACCAAGTGATGAAAGCAACTCACCATTCATTCCACCTACCAGAAGACGAGTGGTACAACTTGTACATGTGAACTCCTAGCATTCACAAATAATCAAAAACCCTCAAGCTTGACAACTCAACTAGGGGAGCACTTATACCCAACAAGAGTTATAGTCACCAACAAAGTCTTAATGCAAGCCAACAACAACTTCAGTGTATGGCACACGAAGATCAAGCTATTCAGCCCTCTTGCATCTGCTTCAGACATTTCCCCTCTGCAACAATGCAAACACTACAACTCGTACAAAGCTTCACACACTCTTGATCAAGACAGTATGAAGCAAAACCAATTTATGGTGCCAACAACAGCTTCATTAAAGGAGTCCAACCATAATTCTCAAAAACTTCACACACTCTGATCAAGACAGTGTGAAGCAAAACCAATTTATGGTGCCAACAAGAGTTTCATCAATGGAGGGCAACCACAAATCTCAAAAGTTTCATACACTCTTGATTAAGACAGTGTGAAGCAAAACCAATTTATGGTGCCAACAAGAGCTTCATCAAAGGAGTTCGACCATAATTCTCAAAAGCTTCACACACTCTTGATCAAGAAAGTGTGAAGCAAAACCAATTTATGGTGTTAACAAGAGCTTCATCAAAGGAGTTCAACCACAATTCTCAAAAGCTTCATACACTCTTGATCAAGACAGTGTGAAGCAAAACCAATTTATGGTGCCAACAAGAGCTTCATCAAGGGAGGGCATCCACAATTCTCAAAAGTTTCACACACTCTTGATTAAGACAGTGTGAAGCAAAACCAATTTATGATGCCAACAAGAGCTTCATCAAAGGAGTTCGACCATAATTCTTAAAAGCTTCACACACTCTTGGTCAAGACAGTGTGAAGCAAAACTAATTTACGGTGCCAACAAGAGTTTCATCAATGGAGGGCAACCACAATTCTCAAAAGCTTCACACACTCTTGATCAAGATAGTGTGAAGCAAAACCAATTTCAGGTGCCAACAAGAGCTTCATCAAAGGAGTTCGACCATAATTCTCAAAAGCTTCACACACTCTTGATCAAGACAGTGTGAAGCAAAACCAATTTATAGTGCCAACAAGAGCTTCATCAATGGAGGGCAACCACAATTCTTAAAAGCTTCACACATTCTTGATCATGACAGTATGAAGCAAAACCAATTTATGGTGTCAACAAAAGCTTCATCAATGAAGGCCAACCACAATTCTCAAAAGCTTAACACACTCTTGATCAAGACAGTGTGAAGCAAAACCAATTTATGGTGCCAACAAAAGCTTCATCAAAAGAGTTCAACCACAATTCTCAAAAGCTTCACACACTCTTGATCAAGACAGTGTGAAGCTTTTGAGAATTGTTGTTGCCCTCCATTGATGAAGCTCTTGTTGGCACCATAAATTGCACAAAACCGGAGGTCTTGGAACAACGTAAATCTGACCGTGAATCTGCAAGTAATGTAAAGAACACAAGATGTATCGTGGTTCACCCCAAGGTTTGGGCTACGTCCACACTGATTATGTATTTATCTGAGGGAGAGAGAGCTTTGAGAGTGAGAGCTTTAAGAGGGGGTGAGGAGCCTTAGGAATTGGCCTCTGAGGGTGAGAATGAGCCTCCCCCAATTGTGAGGGTGAAGGGTCCTTTTATAGAATAAGGACTCCTCACTTATTACATATTCGCCCCTTCCTTTATTACATAATTACATTTAAGTCCCCCGGGTATTTATACGAGGCCCTAAATATGGTATCAACAGTTGCCCCCAAGTCTTCAGTCCAGAGAGTCTTTTGGTTGGAGACTTGAAATTCAGTCCATGTGTGGGCCGAAGTAACTAGATGTTGTCTTGAACTGATGCTCGGTATGAGGCAGTGCTCAATCTAAAATGATACTTAACTAGAAGTAGCACATGCTGCGAGGCCGCTTGGCTCGTGGCTAATGTTGCCTTGGTTGGCTCAACTTGTGGTGCTTGAAGGCGAGGGGATCCCTTTTATAGAATAAGGGCTCACTCCTCAATACATAAGTGATGGCCTAGGAGTGATGCTCGCGGTGAGGCGGTTGCTCAGCTGGGGGAGTTGCTCTCTAATTAAGGTGAGGGAGTCCCTTTTATAAAATAAGGGCCATCTTATGCTTCAAGAGAAGATACCACATCTGCCTGAGGAACAGATAGGCAAGTGAAAAGGATACAAGGAAGTATGTGGAGACAAGCGTAATAGAACACGTGCCGATACATCCACTACTTTGTCAACAGCAAAAGTATCCCATATCATCAGGGTCGAACGTACTCTAGATTTGATGGACTTGTTTTGACCCTCAAATTCTTGAGTTGGCCTTATACTCTGGAGGAAACCAAAAAACCCTCCAACCCAGTTCAAGAATAAGCCTGTGGAAAGTCACTTCTTCAAAAGCAAAAGTATCTCATATTATCTCTTCTCTATTTGCTTCTCCTTATCCTTGTTGCTGTTTACGACACAAAGAGAAGGAGAACAATCAACCAGAAGCTGAAGTCGAACCTCCGATCCAGGTTGCTTGCTTGGAAGTCTGATTGCTTACCTTGTTTGTTACCTCATTCGACAAATCTCCTAGCTTGGCAACTTGGGGGACTCCTACTATAGGGTTTGTATCGCACTTGACCAAGCTCGAAACTACAAGTACGCTTCAAGTGAAATTGATACGTTACCCTGTGTATCTTCATCGGTTAAAGATACCACCCCTCGATGGAGGAAAAGTACTTTCAGAGAAGATGTCACATCTACGTATGAGACAGATAAGGCAAGTGAAAATGATACCACAATTCGATACTTAGAAGTTTCGTAATTCCTCAATGGCTTGGATCTTGCAAGTCCCAACCGAGGAGCTTCCCTCACTTAGGAACTTAGGGGAGCACTGTTTGTACCATACTTGACCAATCCCGAAACTATTGAGCACCGATCAACGTTATACCGTTAAGGACCCAGAAGAGTTTCCCTCCAACTACAACTAGTTCCCCACAGACGGCGCCAAATGTTAATGCACAAAACTGGAGGTCTTGGAACTACGTAAATCCGACCGTGAATCTGCAGAAATGTTAATAACACAAGATGTATCGTGATTCACCCCAAGGTTTGGGAGGCGGTTGCTCAGCTGGCGGCGATACTCTCTAACAAAGGTGAGGGAGTCCTTTTTATAGAATAAGGGCTCGCTCCTCAATACATAAATATGGGCTAGAGTTAATGCTCTATAATGGTGGTGAGGGAGTCCCTTTTATAGAATAAGGGCTCGCTCCTCAATACATGAATGATGGGCTAGAGTCCCCCAAGTATTTTTCATGAGGCCCAGTTGAGGCCTAATATATGGTACATAATGTAGTCCCCCAAGTCTTCGGTAAATAGAGTTTGTTGGCTAAAGACTTCATATTGAATCCATGTATGGGCCAAAGTGGCGGTTGTTCGGATGTGGTATTTGTATACCTTGTACTGAAGCTTTGCAAGTGAAGCTTTTAAAGCTAGAGCTCTATAAATGAAGCTTTCAAAGCTAGAGCTCTGTAAATGAAGCTTTTGAAGCTGATTGACATGAGTGATGCTCATGCATGTTTATGTTGATTGACATGAGAGATGCTCATAGATGTTGTCATGAGTGATGCTTATGAATGTTAACATGAGTGATGCTCATGAATGTTGACATGAATGATGGTTATGAATGTTTATGTATGATTGTCATGAGTGATGCTCATGAATGTTTATGTATGAATGACATGAGTAATGCTCATGTATAATTTGGAGTACTGGGCGTACTTTTGATCACCTGGTTGGTGGCATGAAGGAGAGTACGGGTTGTACATTTCATCACCTGGTTGGTGGCATGAATGGCTAGTTGCCAAATGATATTAGAGTACGGGTTGTACATTTCATCACCTGGTTGGTGGCATGAATGGCTAGTTGCCAAATGATATTAGAGTACGGGTTGTACATTTCATCACCTGGTTGGTGGTAATAGCGGTAGGTTGCCGAATAATTGTAGAGTACTGGGCGTACTTTTGATCGCCTGGTTGGAGCTATTTTGGGCTTATGGGCATTCGCCATCTACACAACATTCCAGCCCATTTATTTTGGGCTTTTGCCCTTTTTTTTTATTGCCCTCTGATGGGGTTTATACAGATGTCTCCGAAAGATAAATAAATTACATCATTCTGGTGGGATGTTTATTTCTTGCTTTTGCTTTCTCTTTCTCTTATCTCTTTTGGCAGATGGCAAATGGCAGACAAGGAAATCACGTCAAGTGTCTCTTTTCCCCTTCTCTTTTGCTGATAAAATCAGTGGAGTCTTCAGATTGCAAATGGCTTTTACTTTCTCTTTTCACTTTATCAGAAATCAGAGAATGATTTCACATGCATGAAACACTTTCTCCTTTTGCTTTCTTAGAAATCAGAAAATGATGGGTTTTTCTTTTTGCTTTCTCAAACACATGATTTCACACGGTACCCCCTCATGACAGTACGCATAGCAGAACTCAAAATCAATGGCAGGCATAATTGCATTGCTAATTAGATAAATTCAATGAATATACCTGACCCAAAAGGGCAGCAACATCATCTCGGTCTCCATCTTATACAATCTTGAATGCAGAAAATGCCTGATCTACGTCACCTTAAACTGAGAAAGCACCTTAGCTCCGCCTTGTATCTCTTCTCAGCTTCGCGAACTGGTCGGAGAATGTGAACTGCGGCCGCCGATTAGACGCAAACAACGTAACTTTTCTAGGAAATTTGGGGTTGGAGATTAAGAGAAGATGGAGACGCTCAGTCAGTCACTATTTTCCTTCTGCTGTTTCTTTACTTCACTTTCATCTTTATCTTCTTCTTCCTTAGTCCTCAGATAGACAAGACAACCAGAGAGAATAATGAGAGAGAGAAAGAGGTATTTTCGCTCTCGATTGTCGATTCGTTCTGGGTGATCAACCCAACACGGACTCGTTTGCCGGAAAGAAAAATGCAGAGGAGAGAGAAGCCACCGACGCGATCCATACTGAGAACTCGAGGTTGTCCCCGCTCCGAATGATCTCGACGATGTCAAGCCACAGGAACAGGACCTTGACGTCGACCCCGGTCCATGAGGGGAGCTTGTTCGGAGAGATTGTGCCGGTAATGGTGGACTTGGACTTGAGCTGGTCGAACCGTGGGGAGTTGCGTAGTAGACGAACAGCCGGTTGGGTTGAGTCGGACCAGGAATTGAAGAGAACCTCTCGTTGAACGTAAATGTCACTGAGCTGCACCCACACCAAGAGCTCATTGGTCTTCACCCCTGTCAGCTTTTTGATCTTGCCCTTCTCAACAATGGCTGTGACCTCAGGGGCATAATTAACCAACTTGCCAATTTCCTCAAACTTGTGAGTGTAGCTCTTCTTCTGCTTGAGGGGAAAGATGCCATTGGGGTGGGAGATTTCTGAAAGAAGTTGCTTTGCTTTTTGTTGGCAAATTTCATCTCCATGGTAGAGCTCATCTGCTTTGGATTTGATCTCTGCTGTGATGAGAGAGGACATTTTGGTTTTCTCCCTTTAAATTTTGTTAGGGATTGTTCTAGATTTTGTGAAGGTGGTGAGTAAGTTGAGAGTTGGGGTTGGGATTGAGAAATTTGGATTTGTGGTTTTTTTTGTTTGATGTTTCTGCAGATTCATGGGGAAGGTGAAAAAATGAAAGAGAACTGACATAACTTTTCATGTTGATTCCCACAGACGACGCCAAATATTGATGCACAAAACTGGAGGTTTTGGAACAACGTAAATCAGACTGTGAATCTGTAGAAATGTAAATAACACAAGATGTATTGCGGTTCACCCCAAGGTTTGGGCTACGTCCACACTGATTATGTATTTATCTTAGAGGTGAGGGAGAGAACCTCTGAATATGAGAGGGGATGTGAAAGGGGTGAGAAGGCTCCAGAAATGGCCTCCCTCTAATTGTGAGGGTGAGGGGTCCTTTTATAGAATAAGGATACCTCACTTATTACATATTTGCCCATTCCTTTATCACATAATTACATTTAAGTCCCCCAAGTATTTGTACGAGATATAAATACGAGGCCCTAAATATGGTATAAACAGTAATCCCCCAAGTCTTCAGTCAAGAGAGTCTTTTGGCTGGAGACTTGAAATTCAATCCATGTGTGGGCCAAAGTAACTAGATGTTGTCTTGAACTAATGCTCGATATGAGGCGGTGCTCAATCTGAAATGATGCTCAACTAGAAGTAGCACATGCTGCAAGGCTGCTCGACTCGTGGCTTATGTTGCCTTGGTTGGCTCGGCTCGTGGCGTTGAAGGTGAGGGAGTCCCTTTTATAGAATAAGGGTTCGCTCCTCATTACATGATTAATGAGCTAGAGTCCCCTAAGTATTTTTCATGAGACCCAGTTGAGGCCTAATATATGGTACATAAGTTCGAGTTGTACATTTCATCACCTGGTTGGTGGCATGAATGGCTAGTTTACAAATGATATTAGAGTACGGGTTGTACATTTCATCACCTGGTTGGTGGTAATAGCAGCAGGTTGTGGAATAATTTTGGAGTACTAGGCGTATTTTTGATCACCTGGTTGGCGATAATAGCAGCATGTTGCCGAATAATTGTGGAGTACTGGGCATACTTTTGATCACCTGGTTGGTGGTAATAGTGGCGGGTTGCTGAATAATTATGGAGTACTGGGCGTACTTTTGATCGCCTGGTTGGAGCTATTTTGGGCTTATGGGCCTTCGCTCTCCACATGACATTGCAACCCATTATTTTGGGCTTGCCGTTTTTATTTATTTATTTATTTTTATTATTATTACCCTCTGATGGGGTTTATACAGATGTCTTTGAAAGATAAGAAAAATAAATTACATCGTTTAAAGTAAGGAAAGTAAATCACATCATTCTGATGGGGTGTTTATTCCTCCCTTTTGCTTTCTCTTTTGTTTTTTTTTTTTTTTTTTGCTTTCTCTTTTCTGCTTTGTTCCCCACTGCTTTTCTTGATTATGGGGTCCTCCGGATCGAGCACATTCTCACCATTTTTTGTTGTCGGTGGTGTTACTCTGCTCATTCAAATCTTGACCAGACAACAAAATGTCTGACTCAAACTCCCACAGTGGGAAAGCATTAGAAAGATCATAAAATGCTTGGGGTCGGACACATAATGATGACAACAAAAATGGAGTCCTGTCCATGGGTGGGACACGTAATGATGACAAAGTAAGAAATAAAAAAGAGAAAAAGAAAGGAGGAATCTTATCTCAGTGGCAAGTCCATCATTCTGTCATCTGCAAAGGTCTTAAGTTGCTCAAGAACAGAGACATTGGAAGCGACAGACTAAACCGCGACCTTCTGGACGACAGAGGGATGTTGAACCTAATTAACCATTACTACTTGCCTTTCGGTGGTGGTGGATGCGAGGCATGCTTATGATCCTTTAGCGTCCCAGACTTGGCGAGGACTTCAAGATCGGCGAGGCTCATGGACATGTGGCCCAAGGTGAGCCCAGAAATTAGCACCGTGAGCAGTATTAGTAGTACGATGACCACTATATGAATAAAGAATCCACTGGTGTAGCACTCGTACTCCACCGCCATTGAAGTTGGAAACGGACGACGCCACTTTGGTGCGTGGCATCCCGACACCCCACCCGAGTGTCAAAAAAGACTGCGACATCGTTTTTCTTTGCGGCTAGTAATTTGCAGAGGTTGATCATGGGGTTGACGTGGTCTTTGCCGGGATACAGCATCGCCACCACATGGCAGACTTTGGAGGTGGCGTCCATTTACGTGTAAAACACATATTGCTGCTGCTCGTATAAATCCATGAATGATGCACCGGCCCAAAAGTCTGCTGCTCAACCACTTCGAAAGAATGACCTGGATCCGGATCCACGAATTCACCTCTTCAAACTCGAGCACATTCTCTCCAAACGAAGCTTCTTCGACACCCAAATCACCGTTTTCGTCGTTGTTGGTGTTACTCTACTCATTCTGTCCTCTATCGTCTTCCTCTTTTGCCACCTTTTCTTCAGCCTCATTCAGCTTTTGGCATAGAGACGCGACCTTCTGGGTTCAAGCCGCTTGCTCATAAGAAACGGGGGCTTCTCGAGTTGGCGGCTACGGAGCTGGAGAAGCTTGTGAGTGTGAGACTTCCATAACTACTACTTTCCCCGGGGCCTTGGACTTCCTCATGTACTTGCCCATTCCCTCTTAAAACGCAACCATACCAAATGGAGGAGCCTCGCCCCACAATTCTCAAAAGCTTCACATATTCTTGATCAAGACAGTGTGAAGTAAAACCAATTTATGGTGCCAACAAGAGCTTCATCAATGGAGTTCAACCACAATTTTCAAAAGCTTCACACACTCTTGATCAAGACAGTGTGAAGCAAAACCAATTTATGGTGCCAACAAAAGCTTCATCAACGGAAGGCAACTACAATTCTCAAACCTTCGAAGCAAATTCAAGACTGTTCGAAGCAAATTCAATTTATATGGTTGATCCAAACCTTCGACTACTACAAGGTGTGACTTGCATCACAATTTCTTGCTCAACAGTGTGGAAGCAAAATTTGTATATGTTGTCTCTCCCACATTTTTAAATTTCTAGTTTCCCAAAAAAAAACAAAAAGAAAAAAAAAAGGAAATTCAACAAAGCTTCATCAATGGAGGACAACTACAAATTCTCAAAAGCTTCACATTATCTTGATCAAGATAGTGTGAAGCAAAATCAATTCATGGTATCCAACAAAAGCTTCAACTCCAAAGCTTCACCTACAAAGCTATAACTCCAAAGCTTCACCAACAAAAGTTTTAACTCCTAAGCTTCACCTACAAAGCTTCAACTCTAAAGTTTCACCTACAAAAGCTTTAACACAAAAACTTCACCCACAAAAGCTTCAACACAAAAGCTTGACCCACAAAAGCTATAAAAGCTTCACCTGCAAAAGCTTGACCCACAATAGCTTGACCTACAAAAGCTTCACCCACAAAAACTTGACCCACAAAAGCTTGACCCACAAAAGTTTGACCCGCAAAAGCTTCACCTACAAAAGCTTGACCCACAAAAGCTTCACCTACAAAAGCTTGACCCACAAAAGCTTGACCCACAAAAGTTTCACCTACAAAATCTTGTCCAACAAAAGCTTCACCTACAAAAGCTTGACCCACAAAAGCTTGACCCACAAAAGTTTGACCTACAAAGCTTCAACACAAAAGTTTTACCTACAAAAGCTTCACACTATCTTGATCAAGATAGTGTGAAGCAAAATCAATTCATGGTGCTCAATAAAGCTTCAACCTCAAAGTTTCACCTACAAAGCTTCAACACCAAAGCTTCACCTACAAAGCTTTAATATATATATATATTCCGGAAATTTGAAAATTCAAAAATTCGAAAATTCGAAAAAAACAATCGAAAAAAAAAATTGAAAAAAAAAATGCCTAGGTCCCCTCTTCTTTGGGCCTAACAACTTTTATAACAAATATATATGAAGAAGAAGTTTTGGGCTACCACTTAGAAAGGAAATACCTCATTCGTCAACCCCCTTCACCGAAGACTTGGGGGACTCCTACCATATGCTATTGCACCTTGATACTTAGAAGTCTCACGACCACTCAGTGACTTGGATTTTTCAAGTCTCCAAACGAGAAGTTTTCCTCACTCGGGAAATTAAGGGAGCGCTACCTCAACCTACATGCTTTATTCACAAAACTTCAACATACAAGCTTCAACAAAAGGAAAAATTTAAAGAACTTAGTGAAGAAAGCCTTGATGTATTTAACACAATACGTTGAAATGAAGCAAAGCTTGTTTATTGATATCTCTGATAAGTTACAAATATGTACATATACATGAATCAAAATAAACAAACAAGAGGGAGCCTTCATAAAGGTTGCTCAGAAGAAGTCTCAACAGTCCGCAGAGCCCCAGAAAGAGGAGGCACCAAAGGGTGATTATTCGGAGCTTCATTACGCAGTACAGCCCTAGAAGACGAAGGCAATAAATGCCTTTGGAACAAACCCACAAACCTTTGATGATCAAGTAAAATCTAACGATCAGATTCTTGCAGCTGGTCGAGCTTCCTCTTCATGTTTGTAGCATAGTCATGTGTGAGCATGTGCAACTATTTATTTTCATGCTTGAGCCCTCTGATCTCCTAATTGAGACTTATCATTTCAGCCGCCAATAATTCAACTTGGCGAGTTCGAGCAAATAGGCGTTGGACCATATTAGACACAGAACCTGCACACTGAACACTGAGGGCCAGAGAATCCTTAACAGCCAACTCATCAAACCGTTTGGAAAGTAGTCTGTTATCTTTGGGAGTGAGAAGGTTCCTGGTCACCACCGCAGCGGTCATATCATTCTTCATCACAGACTCCCCAACAGTAAGAGGACCAGTAGGGGATAAGAAGGATGGGCGCCATATGTTGTCTTGAGAAGGCATGGCTACCTCTTCACCAAAGTTCAAGTCAAAATGACAGTTGGATGAGCCAGACATTCTCAGAAATGATGAAGGAGAAAGAAGGTGCAATAAATCTCTGAAGTAAGGGGAAAATTCGTACAAGCAATAACTCTCTAAATGTACTTCTTGTACACAATTGGTAACCTTATAAAAGAAAGGGCAACAGGGTCGTTCGTTAAAAAATTGAAGAGGCACGACTCTCCAGATTTCGAAGAGGCACCATTTTCCACACGCAACATCAGCTTCTCGGGTACCACAGATAACTTTGCCAAAGATCTCTCCCAAAGTTTAAACATATAAATTTTGAAGGTCCAGCTACCCTACTATTACCCACAAGGGTAAAGGAACAGCACCACTGCTTGATAACTACAAACTCCCAATGTGAGGGAGAGAGTGTGAGAGCTTTGCTCTAGATAGGAGAGACCTAGGATTTGTAAGGGTGAGGAGGCCCTTTTATAGAATAAGGGATCCTCCCCTAATTACATATTTGCCCCTTCCTTTATTACATAATTACATTTGAGTCCCCTGAGTATTTATACGAGGTCTAAATACGGAGGCCCTAAGTATGGTATAAACAGTAGTCCCCCAAGTCTTTAGTCAAGAGAGTTTTTTGGCTGGAGACTTGAAATTCAGTCCATGTGTTGGCCGAAGTAACTAGATGTTGTCTTGAATTGATGCTCGATGTGAGGCGGTGCTCAATCTTAAAATGATGCTCAACTAGAAGTAGCGCACGCTGCGAGGCTGCTGGGCTCGTGGCTTATGTTGCCTTGGTTGGCTTGGCTTTGTGGCGTTTGAAGGTGAGGGAGTCCCTTTTATAGAATAAGGGTTCACTCCTCAATACATGAATGATGGGCTAGAGTTGATGCTCTCTAATGATGGTGAGGGAGTCCCTTTTATAAAATAAGGGCTCACTCATCGGTACATGAATAATAGGTTAGGAGTGATGCTCGTAGTGAGGCGGTTGCTCAGCTGGCGGCGATGCTCTCCAACGAAGGTAAGGGAGTCCTTTTTATAAAATAAGGGCTCGCTCCTCAATACATAAGTGATGGGCTAAGTCCCCCGAGTATTTTTCATGAGTGCTCTCTAATGAAAGTGAGGGAGTCCCTTTTATAGAATAAGGGCTCGCTCCTCAGTACATAGATAATGGGCTAAGTCCCCCAAGTATTTTCATGAGGCCTAGTTGATGCCCAATATATGGTATATAATGTAGTCCCCCAAGTCTTCGGTCAATAGAGTCTATTGGCTGGAGACTTCAAATTGAATCCTTGTATAGGCCGAAGTGGCGATTGTTCGGAGGGGTATTCGTATACGCTGCACTGAAGCTTTATAGGTGAAGCTTTGCAAGTGAAGCTTTGAAGCTGGAGCTCTGTAAATGAAGCTTTTGAAGCTAGAGCTTTTGTGAATGAAGCTTTTGAACCTAGAGCTCTGTAAATGAAGCTTTTGAAGATAGAGCTCTGTTAACATGAGTGAGGCTCATGAATGTTGACATGAATGATGGTCATGAATGTTTATGTATGATTGTCATAAGTGATGCTCATGAATGTTTATGTATGAATGACATGAGTAATGCTTATGTATAATTTGGAGTACTGGGCGTACTTTTGATCACCTGGTTGGTGGCATGAAGGAGAGTATGGGTTGTACATTTCATCACCTGGTTGGTGGCATGAATGGCTAGTTGCCAAATGATGTTAGAGTACGAGTTGTACATTTCATCACCTGGTTGGTGGTAATAGCGGCAGGTTGCCGAATAATTTTAGAGTACTGGGCATACTTTTGATCACCTGGTTGGTGGTAATAGCGGCGGGTTGCCGAATGATTTTGGAGTACTAGGCGTACTTTTGATCACCTGGTTGGTGCCATTTTGGGCTCATGGGCCTTCGTCCTCCACAACATGTTAGCCCATTTATTTTGGGCTTCGCTGTTTTTTTTTTTTTTTTTTGTATTATTACCCTCTGATGTGGTTTATACAGATGTCTTCGAGAGATAAGAAAAATAAATCACATTATACAAAAACAAGAAAAGCAAATCACATCATTCTGGTAGGGTGTTTATTCCTTGCTTTTGCTTTCTCTTTTGCTTTCTCCTTTCTTTTCTGCTTTGCTTTTGCTTTTGTTTCTGTTTCCCACTGCGTTTCTTTGCTCAAGTAGACATATCCTCTGGGCCTTCAGAAAGTGATTTCACATGGCTTCCACCCTGTAAAGAAGATGCTCCTTAAAGTAGGAAAGCAAGATTGGTGAAGCTGGTCAACTTGGTTATGGATCCAACAGCTGAGAAGCACAAAGATGCCCCTTTATTTGTATCCTGCTTTATCGGGGTGTGTGGTTGCTTTGCTTGTGCATAGATCAAGCTGACGTTCAACATACATTACTGCCATGGCCCAACTCAGACATTGCAAAGCAACCCTTGATTGCATAGTTCTCAGTGTCACTCAGCCACTTGTCGTGATGGCGCTTTGTGCCGAAAAGCTAAATGGCATCGCCCTACAAAAAGAAATGGACACCAAGCTTGATAGCAAGTGAATGATCAAAAATCCCGATAACCTTGAAAAACGTAAACTTTGGAGTCGAAAAATGCAAAGGTCCCACCTGCCTACCTGTATGCCATATAATTGCATGTTGTTCGGATATGGGCACATGCAAGCTTTGCATAGTTGCAGCAGATAATTGCAGTAGAGATAATATATATAATAGGTGAGTGCATGGTTGGAGTTCATGGAGGACCCGTTGGTGGTGCCCGTGCCACTGCTAGTGGATGATTGCTTTTGCCTGTTTTTTGATGATGCTGTCTCTTTCTTTTTGAGTTGGTGGTCACCACATTAATTCGTCAGATACAAAATTCTTATCTTCTTTCATCAGCTTTCTCTGTCCACCACGACATTGAACCTCAGCTCCATCAAACTCTCCTCCCCATTCACCCTCAGTGCCCTCAATATTATTGGAATGCCTTTGGTGGCAGCTGTGTTAGTAGAAGGAGTAGTGGGGGACTCTGTGGGCTTGGGTTTATATACCACGGGGGGCTGAAAATCTGGAACAACTTTGGATGAAATAACTTTACCCCTATGGTGACCACCTCCAATTGCTGCATGCACTTTTGATAGTTAAACAATCCAGATGCTCGTCTCATTTGATCTTTTATTATAAACCACAAGCCTCGCTTGCCTCGGAGGAAGTTTACTAGGAGGCCAATCACAGCTTAACACGTGTTGACATCAGAAGCCAATCATAGCGCGAATTGTGTCAATATCAGAAGTCAATCACAACACAACACGTGTCATTGTCAGAATGAAACTAGAAACTCTCTTCTATAAATAGAGATCATTCTCTCACAATATTGCCTAATGTCATTTGTACTAAATCATTCATTAGTACTGACTAAAGGAGAGCTTGAACCTATGTACTTGTGTAAACCCTTCATAATTAATGAGAACTCCTCTACTTCGTGGACGTAGCCAATCTGGGTGAACCACGTACATCTTGTGTTTTCTTCCCTGTCCCTATCCATTTACATACTTATTCACAGTAGTGACCGGAGCAATCTAGTGAAGGTCACAAAAACTTAACATTTTCTGTTGTACCAAAGTCCTCACTGATTTTGTGCATCAACATTTTGCAATGACAAAAACTAGATTTTCAGGTTTATGTTAAACTCTAAACTCATGGTCACTCAAGTATAATCTCTTTTCAATACTGCTATGATTTACAAATGTTGACTCTAGTGGGAGAATGTAAGACTCATGAGAGCTGCACACTTGTTAATACGTATAACTAAGGTTTAAGATTATAGAGTTGGAGTATGATTGTAGACATCGAAATTTCGATGAAATAAATGTTGATCAATAATTAAAATTTCAATGTTCATGTGTCACATAAATTTTACACCTAGCATGTGACTAAACGAAAAATCAAAATAAATCGAAAAAGTCATCAAACAGGACACGTGTCAACACCTGGCAGAAATGATTTATTTCATCTAATTATTTAAATCCAAAAAAATCAAGTTTTGGAATTTTATAAATAAGAAGCCAAGACTTTCATTTTAGGGACACCAATTCAGAACCAAAATCATTAGGCAAAATCCTTAAAGGTCTGAAACTCCGAAGCTCTCAAGCATCCAGGTTGCCGAAGAATCAAGAAAGCCTTCTTCGTTCTTCGTTCATTGTTCTTCCAAGATCAAATTCTGACAGCCTTTTATAAGAACTTCCACCAATTCAAGATCAAGCCCCGATGGCCCTTGAAGAAAGTGTTCATCGTTCATCAACTGTTTATCCTAAGATTAAGCCCCGATAGCCCTTTGGATCAACAACATCAAATCCACCCATTACAAAGATAGAATAAGAGGATCAATTTTCAAAGAGATTATAACCCCTAAATCATTAATACAAAATATTATTTTGTACACGTGTTCTTGTTTCATTTATCGCAGGAATTTCCGTGTTCACAAATTTGGCACGCCTAGTGGGACATTCTCTACCTCTCATCTCTATCTTTGAATCCCCAAAAAGCGCAAATGGCATCAAAGAAGGCTCAAGTCGCTCTCGCAACCCATGCAAGGAACAAGAGCGTCATCACCGCATGTGGTGTCACTTCGGGCTTCACAACTCGAAGCAAGGCAAGAACTCTTTCTGCCGCCTCTTCCATTCCTGCATCAACTCTGCCGAAGGAACAAAAACACCCGAGGCACGAACCTCTGATCACCCTGGCCTCGCTAAGGGTGCCAAGGGAGGAAAGCGCAAGGAAGTACTCTGGTTCCATGCTTTCTGATGCCGACTCAAGCGACAGCTCAGCCATACAAGTCATGACCACTGGAGCGACTTCAATCGAATAACATCTGACTCATATGAATGAAGCGATCGCAAGGCTAACACAGATTGTGGAAGAAAAACACTCACAAATCGCTGCACTCGTTAACCAATTGGAGGCACAGCAAGACGAGAAACCCGACCTAACGGGTAATCCAGTAAAGAAGGAAAACGATAAGGATGAGGAGCCTCCTGTGGAGGAAGGCGAAGATAAGCTAAAGTCAGACCGATCAGCGGCACTCATGGGATCTCTCTCTATCCAGCAACTGCAGGAGATGATCGCCAGCACCATCAAGGTGCAGTACGAAGGAAGTTCACATGACTCCGTACTATACTCAAAACCTTACACCAAAAAGATTGACGCCCTAAAGATGCCAAGGGGTTATCAACCACCAAAGTTCATGCAGTTTGATGGAAAAGGAAACCCAAAGCAGCACATTGCACATTTCGTCGAAACCGGCAACAACGCGGGGACAAAAGGAGATTACCTTCCCAAGCAGTTTGTACGCTCGCTGAAAGGAAATGCCTTTGAGTGGTACATGGACCTAGAACCTAAATCCATCAACAACTGGGAGCAATTGGAAAGGGAATTCCTCAACCGGTTCTACAGTACCCGCCGCACTGTGAATATGCTAGAGTTGACGAGCACGAAGCAATGGAAGGATGAGCTAGTCGTGGACTACATCAACCGATGGCGCAATCTAAGCCTCGACTGCAAGGACAGGCTCTCAGAGATCACTCATATTGTATATCGCCGCTCAGGAAAGTTCAGTCAGAGGACTCTTGGCGCAAAAGAATGAATCCTAAAAAGAAGGAGCACTCTACTACCTCAGCCAAACTCTCACCGGCGCCGAGTTGAACTACTCCTCAATAGAAAAGATGTGCCTTGCCTTGGTGTTCGCCATCCAGAAGCTCAGGCATTACATGCATGCTTATACTATCCACTTGGTTGCTAAAGCTGACCAGGTCAAATACGTTATGTCCAAACCAATCTTAACAGGGCGACTCGCTAAATGGGCATTGCTTCTTAATCAGTATGAGATCATCTACGTCCCAGCTAAAGCTGTCAAGGGGCAAGTGCTAGTAGATTTTCTTGCTGATCACCCAATCCCAGCTGATTGGAAAATCTCAGACGACTTGCCTGACGAGGAGATTTACATCGACATCTTCCCGACATGGACGATGTTCTTCGACGGATCTGCACGAGCGAACGGAGCGGGGGCAGGAGTAGTATTCATGTCGCCATAAAGGCAAATACTACCTTATTCCTTCTAACTAAGCGAATTATGCTCCAACAACGTCGCTGAGTACCAAGCATTGATCATCGGGATCCAAATGGCGATCAACATGGAAATCATAGCTCTCGAGGTATATGGCGACTCCAAGCTTATAATCAATCAACTCTTGATTGAATATGAAGTGAGGAAAGATGATCTTGTCCCATACTTCCGGCTGGCAACTCAATTGCTATAAAGGTTTGAGGCTGTAACACTAGAACATGTGCCAAGAAAAGAAAATCAAATGGCAGACGCTCTTGCCAACCTAGCCTCGAGCATGACATTAGGAGAAGACGAAGCTGCAGACGTGCCAGTCTGTCAAAGATGGGTGATCCCTCTCGTCACTGAAATGCTACCAGATGATACGAATGTCATCTCAGTACTTCCATTCGATGTTGAAGAGTAGAGACAACCGCTGATCGACTACTTAGAGCATGGAAAACTCCCAAATGATCCTAGACACCGCTCCGAAATACGACGATGAGCACCTCGCTTCCTCTACTACAAAGAAACACTCTACCGGCGCTCTTTCGAATGAGTACTTCTGAGATGCCTAGGCAAGGAAGAAGCCAATCAAGCCATGGAAGAAACACACTCAGGTGTATGTGAGGCGCATCAGTCTGGACCAAAGCTGCATTTCCATCTCAAAATGATGGGTTACTACTGGCCAAGCATGGTGAAGGACTGCCTGAAACATGCCAAAAGGTGCCAAGTTTGCCAATTCCACGCCAACTTCATACACCAACCACCTGAGCCATTACACCCTACAGCTGCTTCATGGCCATTCAATGCATGGGGATTCGACGTCGTATGACCAATTACCCCAAAGTCATCTGCAGGAGAAGTTTACATCTTAGCTGCAACAGATTACTTCTCCAAATAGGCTGAAGCCATACCCCTAAGGGAAGTAAAGAAGGAAACCGTCGTCCGTTTCATCAAGGAGCACATCATCCATCGATATGGGGTGCCTCGCTACATCATCACTGACAACGAAAAACAATTCTCCAACCGACTCGTGGATGAGCTCTGTGAGAAATACAAGTTCAAGCAGCACAAGTCTTCCATGTACCATGTTCTAGCCAATGGTCTTGCAGAAGCATTCAACAAAACATTGTGCAATCTCCTAAAGAAGGTGATCGGCCGAATAAAGAGAGACTGGCATGAAAGAATAAGCGAAGCACTTTGGGCATATTGGACGACACATACGACTCCTACCCAAGTTATGCCTTATTCTTTTGTATATGGCGTGGAAGTTGTTCTACCGCTCGAAAGTCAAATCCCCTCACTGAGAATGGCTATACAAGAAGGCTTGACCGATGAAAAGTATGCAAAGTTGTGCCTTCAAGAGTTGGAAGCACTCGACGAAAGAAGGCTCGAAGCTCAATAACACTTGGAATGCTACCAAGCACGGCTATCCAAGGCATTCAACAAGAAGGTCAACCCAAGGTCTTTCCAAACTGGAGATCTTGTCCTCGCGTTGTGTAGGCTT
Organism: Malus asiatica; assembly: GCA_033882615.1. Taxonomy (NCBI): domain Eukaryota; kingdom Viridiplantae; phylum Streptophyta; class Magnoliopsida; order Rosales; family Rosaceae; genus Malus; species Malus asiatica. The sequence continues at coordinate 42,814,763 of CM066503.1, read as the reverse complement.
ATCATCACAATTCACAAGACAAAAAGCAAGTTCACATCAAAGTGGGACGGGCCATACGTTATACAAGAAGTCTACACCAACGGCGCCTACTTAATCATGGCAGAAAACGGCTTGAAGATCGACCCTATCAATGGAAGATTCTTGAAGCACTATTACCCCTAAAAGGCAACAACCAACGCTCCTTGTTCGGACGAGCCTAAACTGCACAGATCAAAGCTCCTGGCCCGCAAGAGCATAAACTGTGTACGCCAAAATCATCATGAAAATCATTGTTAAATTCATCACTCATTTGAACTACGTTATGACTTAATCCCTCCTCAACCGAGGGTACGTAGGCAACTTGAAACGTCAAAACTCCAAGTACAGTCACACCATCTAAAAAAATAAAAAATAAAAAAAAACACTTTGAAGAATGAAGAGACAATTCAAAAATGTAAATACTTTATTTCTTTAAAAGAATGAGTCGGCTCTAAAGCCTGATTACAAAAAAAAAAAAAAACAGAAGATACTACTTGAAAACCATGTCCCTAAAACTATGAAAGTGATCTTCAAGCAAGCCTTCCAAAGTCTTCAAAGTCTCTACCTCGGTGGGAGACAAGATGGGCAACTCCATAATCATGCCTTTCTCTCGTTCTAAGCGTGAAATCTCCTCTTGGCATTGAGAAAGTGTAGTTCCCTGCTTCGCGAGAACACTTTCAAGTTGCGATGTTTCGATTACCAATTGCTCCCGCTCTCGCACCAACGCATCGACACGCGTCTGGACAGAAGTTAAAGAAGTCTCTGTAACTTGATAATCTCCCGAAGCAGCTTGTTGAAAAGATTGGACTTGAGCCAGTGACAAGTTTATTGTTGCTAGTTGATGAGCTCTAACATCTGGACTTAACTTCTCCAAGGAAATAGCACGCAAGGAATAATACTCAGTCGAGGCGGCCATAAGTTCGGCAATCTTGATCTTCAAGGATGAAGAATCAACGTTAAGGTTGTCAATCACAGAAACAAGCTTCGACAAATCCTCATTGACCAACATAAGGTCTTCCAACGGGCACTTAGAAATCCTCTTCTCTATATGGCTCTTGATATCCATTGCCGCACCAAGACTAATGCGATGGATGACTTGCTCACTATCTCTTAGGTTCAGCCCTCTCAAAGAGATCTCAGAGCTAGCTGGCAAAGTTGTTGGGCACATAACGGGTTCTTGCATACCTTCACCTACACATGGCAAACTCGGGAAGTTCGGCGGATTTGGAACAAGCTCTGCACTAGGCGGATCCCCGATCTCCTTGTCTGTAGGTAGGTCGCCTGCAAATAGCATCTCCGTACAGGAATAAACATCTGCAGTTGCCAAATCAAAAGGACGAGAAGGCCCAGCCTAAAGAAGACAAAGAAAGATGTTAGAAACGAAAACCAAAATGATGAAAGCAGAAGAAATCACGAAAAAAAAATGAAGTACATACATCTCTCTCAAATGGCACACGGTCATCGAATTGAGGAGGTCTGAACACTTCTTTCTTCTTACAACGTTGACATCGCTGTCAACCTGAGTATCCTCAAGTGGTCGTTTGTTTGAAACTTGTTGACACTGCTGCAAAATAAATCCATCTTCATGCGAATCAACTTCATCTCCCGCCTCTTCAGAAACATCCGGATGTCGAGGAGACAAGCATAGGCGTTGAGGAGCTAAAGCTACAGGTCTATCTTTTAATGGAGCCGCACTCACGCAATCAAGAGGTACCATTTGCATAGGAACCACAGGACAACTCTCTCTTGACATACCATCGCCTGAGTGAGAAGAATTGGTACCACTTGCCATCCCCAAGTTCTTATAATGTACCTTTGACCACCAACGTGCATAAACACGGGTCGCTAGATTACTCTTGAACTCGTCCTTGGCTGGCAGTGTGATAACCGCATTTGTGGATGCACGGGTACAAGACTCCCAATGCATGTACACGGCTTGCAAGGATGCCAGTTGGTTTTTTTCCTTCAGCTTGCCTGGCACGTTTTGGACAAAACCAAATTGCCTGCTGAAACGGCGGGGACTATATGGCTAAACAATGCATCGGTCTTCTTGCCGCAAAGAAACAAACCCCGAGCGAAGACTTATAAGATAAGACAAGTTTGAGAAGCGGAGACGCGAATTGTCTACGATGCCTCACCGCATCGGGCTAACTCTCGCTAAGGGGTCCATCCTTAAATCTTCACAACATTTAAATAGCGCTTGCGCCTGCAAATCATCAAGGCTCTTCACAGAGAGCACGCCAGAATACTTCATCATCAAAGGCTCCAGCTTGGCTCCAGTCGATGAAGAATGCCTTGACTTGTCTAGAGTCGACAAAGAAAAATGAGTGCCAAAATATTCACCCAACCAACCATACACATAGTGGTAAGGAAGCACCGCAGCACGATCTTCCGTGTTTGTCGAGTCCGAAACAATGCTCAAGCCATTGTAAATGTTGGCTAAGACCGGAATAGCAAGGCTAAAAGACTCACCAACAACCATTTTGCTAGCAACTTTGAAAACTCCAGGACGAATTAAGTTGACGTCGCCTGTCGGGAAAAGAAACTTACAAAGCCAGCAAGCTAAGAAAACAGCTAGGTAAGACTCATCCACATGCTCTGATGCTATGCTAAGATCCTTAAACGCTCTCAACTCGTCAGAAGAGCAGCGACTGGTTGAGCCAATAACACCGGACGGGTTTGAGTCTCCCTTTGGCTTGGTGGTCTTGTTACGGTCACTTTTCTTCGAAGACTTCTTATACCTCATGGCCTTCAAGTACCAAAATCGGATCCATGAGGAAATCCTCACCCCTAATTTACCTTGAGCATCCTGGAAAAGCTTGTGATACGCCCGAAACAAACAACGGCAACTCGCAGGCAATCCTCGACTATTGCAAAGAGAAATTTCCTCCGCGCTGGGAACGACCTCGTCATAAAACTTACCTTGAATTGGCAAGCCTCCTATCCTGTGAAGATCCTACAGTGAAATTGACATCTCCCCTTGCGCTTGTGAAGTGTGTTGGTCGCTGAACACCAATGCTCAAAGAATAACCGAATGATGGAAGGATGACGATCATAACTAAACAAAGATGCGTACACAGCGTGGTAAAGCCCACTTTAGTAAGAACATCTTTAGATCGGCTTAAGACATCTTCAAGCCACTCCCAATAAAACTCATCAAAAACGGCTTCTCCAGTAGTCAACAGGGTACCATTCCAAGCCATGGCTCCACTGCTGATGTGATCGCCAAGAAGTTTAAACGAGGCCGGATGATGGTCACGAGCATGGTGCGAAGAATTCAAAATAAGAACCCTCAATGTGCATGCCTTTTTCTTCATATTTGGTTGAATAGAGTTTACCACCTCCTAAGATACTTCAGAATACCACGACTTAATATACATAAAGTTGCCTTTCGCGAGAAAAGCAAGCGCCTTAGGACTAGTCAGTGGCGCATAAAGCTTCAACGTTGTTCCCTCATCTTGCGAATCGCCTTCCTTCGCAAGAATGGTGATGGTGTTGTTCTTAAAACATTTGAAAAATATCATGACTGCAAAAAAAAAAAAATATCAACTACAAAACTTGAGCAGCACGACAAAGAGGGCAACTACAGAGCGGTCCTTCAAGGCACGCTACATTGGCAAAAGAAACCAAAACGCTACGCAAACCCGCAACGACTACACAAGCAGTTTCTTGCACCGCTCGTCGACGTCACCACCAAGAAAGAACTGTGACCAAATGGCTAGTTGCCAAATTAGAGTACGGGTTGTACATCTCATCACCTGGTTGGTGGTAATAGTGGCGGGTTGCCGAATAATTGTGGAGTACTGAGCGTACTTTTGGTCACCTGGTTGGTGATAATAATGGCAGGTTGCCAAATAATTGTTGAGTACTGGGCGTACTTTTGATCGCCTGGTTGGAGCTATTTTGGGCTTGTGGACCTTCGCCCTCCACACAACATTCCAACCCATTTATTTTGGGCTTTGTCGTTTTTTTTTTTTTTTTTACCCTGTAATGGGGTTTATACATATTACCCTCTAATAGGGTTTATATAAATGTTTCCGAAAGATAAAGAAAATAAATTACATCATTCTGGTGGGGTATTTATTCCTTGCTTTTGCTTTCTCTTTTCTTTTTTGCTTTTGTTTCTCATGTGCTCCCGATGTGAGCCTCCATTTCTTTTTCTTTTTCTCGTGCGAGGTAGAGAAGTAAGAAAACACAGGCTGCATGGGCGCAGCAGCACCACACGACATTGATGAAACTCCCCTTTTCTTTTTCTTTTTCTTTTGCGTTGTCCCTCATGTGCTTCCCCATGATTCTCCCTCTTGTTCAAATGATTCTCCTTGCTGGCCTCCACTTGCATGCTCACCTTCCTCATGTGCATTCTTATGGAAGAAAACTCTCCAACTTTGAGAGCAAGTTTCCTTCTCCATACTCATCTGTCATTTCAAGGCAGTCCGCTGCACAGTACATCATCATTACGTTTCTTGGAGTCAATTCCACTTGCATACCATAGCAGAATTTAGCTGCAATCAGGAACATGTCAGCTCCAAAACTGCAGTGAAAATGCTCCCGCGTGTGCTTTTAGACCCTTCATACATATGCGATATCTTCCCACATTTTGATATGAGAGGAAACTTGTGAAGGTGGAAGTTCACGCCGTCCACCACGATAATTATATCACTCAGCAATCGCGCTTTGCAAAACCAGTCAATGCCTTTTCTGCAAAACTCAGAAATCTTTCCAGCTGGAGCCATGGCCGGTATGGGAAGAGAGAATCTTCCACCCTCTCTCTTTAGGAAAAGGAAAACAAGAGCTTCATGAAATTGGGTGGAGAGAACACAGACACAGACATAAATTGGGTGGAGGAATCACAATATATCTTGTGTTATTTACATTACTTGTAGATTCACGGTCGGATTTACGTTGTTCTAAGACCTCCGATCTGTGGGAAACGACACGAAAAGTTATGTCAGTTCTCTTTCATTTTTTCACCTCTACTGTGAATCTGCAAAATCTGCAAAAACCCAGCAATCCAAAGCTTTTCCAGAAAACCCTTACAAACACAAAGCCACCATAAAGCTCTCTCTCTCTCCAACAATCCAAAAGATCCAAATATCCACAAACCCATCATCTCCAAATCCCCAATCTGGCACCCAAATTTTGAATAGCAAAACAAAACAAAAAAACCCACGATTTGGATTCTGAAATGGAAAATTTCTCAGGCGAACTCACGATTTGAGGGCAGAAAAGGGATCACCATTGTTTCCACCATCATGACCATCATCATGATTTCAAAAGGTGCTGATTGTTTTGGCTTTGATTGTTCTCTCTGTTTGGCTGAGGAACGCCGGGTTGAAGTGGTAAGCGAGTGCAGTGCTGGGGAAGAAGCTACAGAATTCGCCGTAATTGTTGGCTCCCCACAACCACCCCCGTCAGCACGAAGTTGCTCTGCCTTAACATCCCGACGGAGGTCCCTGCACGCTTTCTTGGCCTTCTGCATCGTGCAGTCTTCCACATCAGCAAGTCTTCTTGGACCAACTCGAGTATTTCTCTGGTGGGATCTCGATCGCAGGAACTTTAAACGTTCATAACTTCTTCAATACTCAACAAAATCGATTGATTTAAAAATGAAAATCATACTTCTTGACGAGACGAAGAAAACGGTACCTTTCTCGACGGATAATTTGTCGTGGTTTGGCCAGAAAACGGCTCGAAAATGGCTAACTCAAGACCAAGACAGCCACTTTCAAGCCATTTTTTGGCCAAACCACCACAAGTTAGCCATCGAGAAGGATACCATTCTCTTCGTCCCATCGAGAAGTATGATTTTGTTTTTTGAATCACTTGATTTCATTGAGTATTGAAGAAGTTATGAATGTTTAAAGTTTACCCAGTTGCCCGCGAGTTTTCCATTTTCCTACGAACCAGTCACCTTTCAGGCTATTTTCTAGCCATCTCTAGCAACCATTGAGCTTCCAAATATGTATAATCTTGTTCTACACTTTCCTATCTTCATTTTGATATATTATAGGTCGAATTTGATTAAGAAACGATTGAGTTACGAAGTTTTGAAAATTGCCCAAACTTTCAGTAAAGAGCTTCGGGATACTTAACGGAGTTTTTAACAGAATGACCAAAATAATGAATGGTGGACAATCTCAGGGACCATTTTGGCTTAAAAAACCTTTTTTTTTATATTAAATTCGTTTTTATTATTTTTTATGTCAAAATCAACATTTTCCAATACCTTGTTTCATCTAATTAAAAATTAGTTTAAATACAAATTATTCAATCAATCCCTGTGGAAACAACCTTGATTGAGACTTCGATACTACAACTACCTTATTCTCTTGCAAGTATTTTTTAGCGTTTTTATTCCTACTTTTGCAGGTGGTAAAAATCCTATTATGAACTCAACAACTTCATATAACTTAATACTACAAAAATGACGTACTTCTGCTAGCACTTATTTGGCTTTTTTGCGCTGCAAAATGAATACTTCATGATTTTTATGCACTCATATTATTGAGTACAAGAAGCTGCAACAGAGTGGTAATAAGGTTTGCCTTAAAGGCTTAAACTATCAAACCTTAAATCATCGAGTACAAATATTCAGTGTGTTCATTATGAATAAGTGGTCTCATTATAACTCATAATAATCTATAAAAATAGGGATCCTTGTTTCCAGCATTAGTCATAATGCATGTTGTGCCCTTCCAGAATTTTCAATTTCAGATGTGGTAATTTTCTAGGAGACATTGTGGTGATTTAACATTTCAAGTATAAGACTAAGTACATGTTGAGAGTATTCAAAAAATATCAAAAGAGAATTTTTGCAAGGATAAGATTTGATAGCCTCATAGGATTTGATTGGCTAATTTATTCTTCTCACGAATATATGTTACAGCCTTCCAGGACTGTATATACTATCAATTAATAATTACATTTTGAGTAAAACAGTCATGCCCATGGAAAACAACGTCTGCATTTACTGAACGATATTTGCTTTGTTAGATATAACAGTATCTTAGAGATGACTTTGTAACTTTACCTGGTCGCAGATAGATCCCGCGGATACAAGTTTTTAGGCACTGACAAGTCAATTTAGTCTGTTATTGGGACTTTAACAATTAAGCTCCTATGAGTTGATTTTTCTGATTGCTCAGATATGAAATTATAGGGAAGACACTTGCAGTATCATTCTTTAACAACTAAACACTGTCTATCATTCTATTGCTCAATTGTAGACCAAATTCAGACCTAAAAGAAATTAATTATGACGAATGCAGCAGAGCCACTGAGTTCATAAAAGCATCAATTGAGGACTTGAATAAACACGAGTACAAAAATCAACTCATGGTTCATGTGCCAAAGGTCAGGTGATAATTAGACAATAAGGTTCAAATGTCTATGACAAAATATAGATATGTTGACTAAAGTTTCCAACATGCGGATCTCATATTATGCAATAACTACAATGTGAGTCCCCATTTCTTAAAAAGTTGACACGTGCTCCTCGGTTAGGCTAACCAAGTGGGTTAAAACATGACCGTGTTTCTATGGTGCCTCAAGCTCAAACGAAAAGCCCTAAAATAGTTAAGCAGTCAGATGAGAGCACATCCTACTCTTACAGTTACAACAGAACCAGGCATGGTAAAAAAAGAAAATAACAAAATGTTCTTTGAACAAGTTTGATAAAAAGGAAAAGATAATAAAGGTACATCTAGGAAACCATAAACCAGATAGGGTAACAAAATGATAATGGGAAGGTGGCATACCTTGACTGGAAATGTACCCATTGGAAGTTTGGTTGTAAGCAGCTCCCTCAAACGACGAATTGCCTTAACCTTGTTTGCTAAAATGTCAAGTAACAGCAACAGTTCCTCTGTTTGTAATGGAAAGTTTGGGGAAAGGCAGAGTATTGGCCTTAATCCTTTCTTATACTCATCCTCCGCATTGTTCCAATTAAACGAGGAAACCTTCTGCACCATTTTGCCCAAGCCAGTGGCAGGTAGTGCCTAACTATGATCATGGAAATTGCTTCTTCTATATTGCAAATTGCTACCATCATCTCCAACACCGGGTCTGTATTGGTATCGAGGATTCAAATAATATGCTGTTCAAAGAAACACATACTCTAATAAGAGAAATAAAACTTATGCAACTAAAGAAATGAATTGCAAATTATGACATAATTTATACATGCTGCATGCAAATTGTGGTATAATGTTTTATACCATCGATCTTCAATTATCTTTATGACCCACCTTGCACCATGTTTTCTTTCCAATTCATCCTTCACTACACGCATCAACTCATATACTGCCTCCATAGTAGGATACACTTCTGTGTCAACGATCCGTAAAACTTTGTAAAGAGGTTCAAACAGTTGGCACACATGTTCTGATTGAGTCCAAAAAGCATGATCAAGCACTATACTTTCCACCATACGACCTGTATTTGAGCGGCTGAAATTGTGGTTGGCCTAATCGTCACTAGTGAATAGTTGCTTCAACCCTGCTTTCTTCTTAAGTAGGATGTCTAATGCAATATAGTTGGTGGCGAATCGAGTGGTAGCTGGACGAATGATTTGTCCTTTGCAAAATTCACGCATCTTTGTCAACAACCAACCGTGATTGTAAATATAATTTGTGATCGTTCTAGCTCTTTTGACCACAGTAGCAACATTCCCCATTGCCTCAAACATGAGATTAATACAATGTGCTGCACATGATGTCCAAAACACATTATGATGCTTCATTAACTTTTTTCCAGCTTTGACAAATGCAGAACCGTTGTCGGTCACGACTTGGACAACATTATGCTCTCCCACCTCCATGATTACATCCCTCAATAATTTGTAAATATACTTGTAGTTCTTTATATGGTCTGAAGCATCAATAGACTTCAAAAAAATTGTCTTTCCCTTGGAGTATACCATGAAGTTTATGATAGACAATCTGGTCGGGCCTGTGCATCCATCACACATGATTGTGCAACCATTAGTTTCCCACTTTGACCTCAACTTGTTAACATACTCGCCAATGTCTTTATACTCCATATTCAAATATTTGTTTCTTATCTCATAGGGAGTGGGAGGTTGTACTCCAACACCGGCCTTTTGACATCCCACTACCATATTTTTGAAATGATGTGATGATGCTTTCTCAGCAGGGACATTTTCATAGATAAAGAACTTGCTAATTAGACGCCCCATTCCTTCCTTCACATTACCTCCAGTGAAATAACTCCAAACACTCTTTTGACGTGCTTTGGATGACTTATATAAACTTGGGGCTATTGGTGGTATTGGTTGTGATTCTCTAAGACTGCCTCCCCGTCTCAGTTGTGCACCACCACTTGTCCCGAAACCTTGTGCTCTATTAGGAATTTTATGAAGGTGTTCTCTTTCCTATGCTGATTGTTTAGAGGCACGTAATGCTTGTTTCAAACTGCGTCGTTCTTCAGGTCCCATGTCATCATCACATTCGTCCTCATCGTCATCATCATCACTGTCAACCGCTTAGCCAATGACTTCTCCTCGTAGCCCAGCTCGAATATTTTCCATTCCATGTGTTATCTTTTCCTTTTGCTGTTTTTTATTTTTTTTAATAATGTGCTGATGAATGCCTTCACTTATAGGGGGACATTATCGCATCGTTGGACATTTTTTGCTGGATCTAATCCACTAAGATGGTACTTAAGTCGTGTCACTCCGCCACTCTTCATTACCCGACCACAATATTTGCAAATTGTGCCATGTTTGTTTCCGTCTATTGGGTCTCCATGTTCCCAAGCTGGATCACGTTTAGTAACTCCACTGGACATCTTAAACGTACCTATATTTATTTTTCATGAAAATTAGACAATTATTTTTTGATAAAATAAGAGAACCTAAATAATAAAGTTATTCTACAGAAGAATTATATACGAAGTAAAGAAAATGATTGTAAAAATTTAAGTAATTATACAAATAATATAAAAAATAATCCAATTTGATAAGAGAACCTAATATTAATGAATAATAATCCAATTTGATAAAAAAATAATCCTAATATAAAACATGGTGATGAATAATAATCCAATTTGATAATAATCCAATTTAATGAATAATCCAATTTAATGAAGAATAATCCAATTTGATAATAATCCAATGTAATGAATAATCCAATTTAATGAAGAATAATCCAATTTGATAATGAAGCCCAATATTAATGAATAATAATCCAATTTCATAATTAAAAAAAACCTAATATTAATGAATAATAATCAAATTTGATAAAAAAATAATCCTAATATAAAACATGGTGATGAATAATAATCCAATTTGATAATAATCCAATTTAATGAATAATCCAATTTAATGAATAATCCAATTTGATAATAATCCAATTTAATGAATAATCCAATTTAATAAAGAATAATCCAATTTGATAATGAAACCCAATATTAATGAATAATAATCCAATTTGATAATTAAAAAAAACCTAATATTAATGAATAATAATTCAATTTGATAAAAAAAATAATCCTAATATAAAACATGGTGATGAATAATAATCCAATTTGATAATAATCCAATTTAATGAATAATCCAATTTAATGAATAATCCAATTTGATAATAATCCAATTTGATAATAATCCAATTTAATGAAGAATCCAATTTAATGAATAATCCAATTTAATGAAGAATAATCCAATTTGATTATAAAACCCAATATTAATGAATAATAATCCAATTTGATAATTAAAAAAAAACCTAATATTAATGAATAATAATCCAATTTGATAAAAAAAAAATCCTAATATATAACATGGTGATGAATAATAATTGACACACCCCGATCCAAAGGATCCAGGTGTGCTGGCCGTCATGTGGGCGTGACGTAACCATAGGTGCGACACGGAAGCGAGACAACAACATAAATCAACAGAACTTCAAACCAACTCAAGCATAACTACCTACGAACATAACTGGACGAGTTATACAGTAAACACATAAGTTCAGAGCATAGGTTAACTGCAGTCAAGTAGGACTAAAATAAAAAAAATACATCACCCTCAGGTGAGTCCTACATGTCGAAGGTCTGTCAAAAAGCCGGGATAAAACCTCGAGAGCCACCAACCGCTAAACTAGAACCTGGAGGGGCGCAAAACAAAATGAGTGGGTCAGTAAAATCAAATAGTTTTCCAAAACAGTTCATTAAGACAATTCTATCCCCTCGCCGTAAAAACCTGTATACTTTCTCAGAAAATAGTATATAAACATATATATATACGCAACCTCATAACTCAACACATATTCATCATCATAATATCTCAGAATGATATGCCATGCCCAAAATATAATCAGGATGCATCAATAATAGTCAGGTGAATAATAAGTCAACCGGAGACCCTACAATGGTCCTGTACGGCTGATTCTAAAGCTCAACATCCAATCCAACCAGAGTCACCTAGGTGACTTGTACGGTCTAACTCTGCACGTCACTCGGAACTACATAAGGTAGTCTGTACGATGACAGGTATATAAATACGCTCTAGTGCTTCTCACATCAATCATCAGCGCGCATATCTAAGGTCACCCACCAGTCGGAACCCCTCTAATGGTCTGTACGACTGGCATGTCCGAACCCTCACATGGTCTGTACAACATCCACCTACTTGGATCCAAGACGAGCGTGCGGTGTGGTGAATAACAATATAAGCATTATCACCTAGGTGCAAGTCATAAGCTTTCAATGCAATTCAATATAAATAACTCAGCTGACAAATAAATAACTCACCTGGGCGTCCACCGCATCATTTCACATATATATGCAGCAATACTCAAGCTAGATATCTCAATAATTTCATGCATAGCAATTAATTCATATATTCATAGAAACACATATTTTCTGGGAAAATAAATGTATATAGGTAAATACGAAATCAAAATTGCCCACTCGCTGATAAGTCGACGGGTCGTAACCCCTGTGGCGTCCCTGGATGCGCTCGTCCTCGGGATACGCCTCACCTATATGCGAAACAACTATAAAAACGTCAATTAAAGCGCATAAACAAAACTAGGTAATTAATTCCTCATACGATGCTCAATTTTGGCAAATGAATACACTAACGCGATCTACACAACCTCACGAGCATCACAATATTTTAAAAATAATTTTTTGAGGTCTCACGCGCCCCCACGCGCCGAATTAGGCACGAGTCTACGCGCCCCCAACACGCGACCACGTGCAAGGCATGCTGACGGCGTCAGTTGACGCCGTCAGGAATATTCCCGGAATATTCCGTTAAAACCGACGGTTACCGTTACTGCCGTTAGGAATATTCCGTTAAAACTAACGGAATATTCTCCCTTCTTCTCCGACCTACCCTCCCCGGACTCCGGTCACCGGAAAACTGGGAAAAACTTCTCATTCACTATTCTCACTCGTTTTTCGTCCATTTTTCTCGTACTTTACACCAAATTGAAGCCCTAAGTGTGTACTATCACATTGAACTAGTTTTAAGCACTAAAAATCACGGAATCGTACCTTCCAAAAATCCAAGAAAACCGGCCAAACTCGAACTAGGTGATCCCGACGTCCAATTCTTCCAAACGAAGCACTCTGAGCTTCCTTAGGACCTCACCAAGCTTCCTACAAGCTTCAAATTCCCAAAAACATAAAGATTTACGTGTGCATGAACAGTGCACCTTCACGGGGAGTTTAAAAACTAGGGTTTCCGAAGGAAAGGTTACCTGAAAATGGTATCAACGTGCTCGTGGTGTCCTTAGGAGTCCAATGGTGGTCTTAAGTTCGTCGATCTGTGATGTTTTGAGGGTGAGTGGCTTTGTCTGTACGGTTTTGAGAGGAAGAGAGAGACTGAGAGTGAGAGATCGTGAGGGAGGAGAGAGAGAGAGTGTACCGGGGAAGGGGTGAGTGCCCCGTGTGTGGTCCAGCCTAAAACAAGTCAAAATCCAACTTAAGTCCCCAACCACACAAACCAAAAATAAAACCTAAGTTCCCAAAACTACATAACATTCCATTTACCTATAATTTAGGAACTTAGATATAATGAACGTCAAAATTACGTACCTTAGTCACGTTTAGGGGCAAATCCGTAACTTCATGTCCTCGGAATTAAGAATTCCGGGACGGGCTGTGACAATCTCCCCTCCTTATAGAATTTCGTCCCCGAAATTCAAATAACCAATCAAACCGTCAATAATCATAAAATAACCTCGGATACATCTCTTTCATCCGCTCTTCCGTCTCCCAAGTAGCTTCTTCCACTGAATGGTTCCTCCACAATACTTTTACCAAGCTCACTGTCTTATTCCTTAGAACCTTATCTTTCCAATCCAGTATAGTCATTGGTTCTTCGTTATACGTCAAATCCGGATTAATTTCCAAGGGTTGAGGAGGAATCACATGTGAAGGATCTGAAACATAATGCCGAAGCATCGAGACATGGAACACGTTATGCACCTTATACAACTCTGGAGGCAGCTCCAACCTGTAGGCAACTTCACCAATCCTCTCAGTGATCTCATAAGGTCCAATGTACCTCTGACTTAGCTTCCCTCTTTTTCCAAATCGTACCACACCTCTCCAAGGTGACAATTTCAAAAACACCCAATCACCCACATCATATACTCGATCAGTAGTATGTCGATCCGCTAAACTCTTATGTCGATCCTGGGCTGCTTTCAGGTTTGACTTAATTACTTGGACATTTTGAGTTGTCTCATCCACAATCTTGGGGCCTTCTAACACCCTTTCACCAACCTCAGACCAACATAATGGCGTTCGACACGCCCTACCATAAAGTGCCTCAAATGGGGACATACCAATGCTTGAGTGAAAACTGTTATTATAAGCAAACTCCATCAAGTCCAGACGATCATGCCAGGAATCGCCAAATTGTAATACTGAAGATCTCAACATATCTTCCAACGTCTGAATGGTCCTCTCTGATTGCCCATCAGTTTGAGGATGATAAGCTGTGCTATACAGTAATTGTGTACCCAGAGCTTCCTAAAAAGCCACCCATAATTTAGAAGTAAATCTCGGGTCTCGATGAGAAATAATATTTACTGGGACTCCATGATACTTTATAATCTTTGAAATAAACAACTTAGCCAATTTATTCAGAGGGTATTTCTCCCTCACAGGAATGAAATGCGATGACTTGGTAAGTCGATCCACAATCACCCAAATACCATCAAATCCATTTCGTGTACGAGGAAGTTTATACACGAAATCCATGGTTATATTTTCCCATTTCCACTGGGGAACGGGAAGTGTCTGCATTCGCCCAAATGGGTTCTTTCTTTCTGCCTTCACTTGCTGGCAAATAATACATCTACTCACATAATCTGCAATTTCTCTTTTCATACCTGGCCAATAATAAAATGGTTGAATGGTATGATACATTTTAGTTCCTCCCGGGTGCATCGCATAAGCTGAACAATGCGCTTCATCCAAAATTTCCTTCTTTAATTCCTCATTATTCGGAACATACATTTTGTTTTCCTGCATAAGCATACCATCTGATTCCCGAATTCTGAGGTCTTTCTTTTTCCCTTCACTTCTTAACTGAACCAACTCCTGAATTTCCTCATCCACCATCTGAGTTTCGAGTATACGATCTGAAGGAAAAATTTGTCCTAGCTAAGAACAAGTATGAACATTTGAATACATATGCAAGCTATTAACACTTTAAAGTAGGCATGCATTCAAAAACAATTCATAAAACCCATGACTTTCAAAGCCTAGTATATGGTGAACCATTAAACTCATTAACAACATTAAAGAGAAGTAGATTTAGAGTTTCTTTACCCTTGAATCTCATCCTTGTTTACACAAGGGATTCACCCAAGTGGAGGGCCTTCAAGTCACCTCCAAGCTCCTTGAATATTGCTTCTGATTTCCTTCTCCTTTTGTGCTCCTTTGGTCCTTGTTGATGTAAGGAAAGGATCTCCAAAAACACCAAAGATTTGGTGTCTCTAAGTCTCCACACCAAGGGTTAAGTGTGAAGAAGAAAATGGATGACTTAGAGAAGAAAAGATTGCTAGATTAAGGATGACTTAGAGAAGAAAAGATTGCTAGATTAATCTCTCTAAGTGGCCGGCCTCCTTGTGTAAAAGGGAGAAAGTTTTTCACCTCATTTCACCAAGAAAAACCCTAATGAGAAAAATTGCTATAAAGTTGCTTTTATAACATTTTTCTTAGGTGAGTGGCAAACTTGTAATTAATCCAAGCTTGCCCATTCACCCTAATGGCCGGCCATATTGATGTTATTGGGCTATTTGCCCATTTTGTTTTAGTTGTCATACAACTTAAACATAATGGACCTTTTTGGACCAAAACGTTTTTGGGCCCCGAAACCCAAAACCAACATATAAGCCCAATACGAACCTTTCGTAAAATTAATTAACTAATTAATTAATCTTGACCATTCTTCAATTAAACCATTTAATCGCATATCCATTTCATTTAATTTCTTCACTATCACCCTTACTCGGTGTACGATCCATTAGGTTCCAATTAGCGAGGCAGTGGGCGATTGTTACTCTTAACGATCGATTGTGAATTGATACCACATTTCAATTCTCCCTTTTATGATTAGTGTTGCCTAATCATTAGGGCTTCCACAAACCATGAGTGACACCTAGCAGTATGTCATGGTTACCCAAGCTAAGTAGAATTGGTTGGAGAACCTATCTAGCTACAACTACAATGCAATACGGTCATTCTCTAATACAATACTCTTAATCACATTGTTTTAGTGATAGTTTGTTTCATGTCTACTATCCAATGTGATACCTTTCTATATGATTCCCTTGAATATGATTTGGAACAAACTTCCTAAGTCATATTCATTTGCTTTGCCCAAAGACTTTAGAATCATATCTGAGAGTATTCTCCCTCCACCATGGAAGGTTAGAGATCCCTTGTTGTGCATTCATATGCCTACATGATTAGATAGCTTGACCCCAACAATGCCGTGGACACTCTGATGGAATGCTGTTTGACATGCTCAAAGATCTAGGACCTAACCATTAGACATCTATGATGCCTCAGGTCAAAGGACTACTTTGCATATTGCAACTTTAGAGTTCTTGCATGACATGTATGTTCGAACTCTTTTTTGATCGTTATTCAGTGTACTCGATTACTCTTTCGAGCACCTATGTGTTTGTCTTAGTGTCCAACACCAAATGACTTGAGACTAGTCATACTCAAGCTTCAGTTGACATAACACATACTAACCTTAGCGGATTGTCAATACCCAATTGGCAATCCTATGGTTAGGAACGTTTTAGGAATGAACATAAGAGAATGGTCTCGATGATCTAACTTACTTAGATCACTTGTCTCTTAGATCAAATACATCCCTTGGATTCCCTTATTACTTAAACACATGATACAATAAATAGTGATTAACAATAAGCTTTGCCCTTCATTAAACATATAAAAGTTTAATACATTAAGTATTCCAAAAAGCTATTACATCAAATGAGTGGCTTTGTGGGCGTACTTCCAACACGATCCACCAAAACTGGCCTGACTTGAAAACTAGCAAGAAAAGCTCCACTTGGGTTTTCAAACTCCAACCTTACTCCCGTTGTCCTTAGTTCAGCAAGAAGAGGAACACGACTAGCATATAAAGCATTAAGCCTACCTTGAGGTTTCCTACTCAGTGCATCCGCTACCACATTAGCACGACCTGGATGGTATTCAATAGTACAATCATAATCACTTAGCAATTCCATCCACCTTCGCTGACGAAGATTAAGATCATGCTGAGTAAACAGATACTGAAGACTCTTGTGATCAGTGAAGATCTTACACTTCTCACCATACAAATAGTGCCTCCAAATCTTTAAAGCAAAAACAATTGCTGCCAATTCAAGATCGTGAGTAGGATAATTCCTTTCATGATTTTTCAATTGCCGAGAAGCATAGGCAATCACCTTATTATGCTGCATCAAAACACATCCCAAACCATTTAAGGAAGCATCACTATAAATCTCAAAATTATCGCTATCATCAGGAAGTACCAATACTGGAGCATGAGTGAAGCAATATTTCAATCGCTGGAAACTCCGCTCACAATTTTCATCCCACTCAAATTTAACATCCTTCCTGGTCGACTTTGTTAACGGCAAGGCAATCATAGAGAAATCCTGAACAAACCGTCGATAATAACCTGCCAAGCCAAGAAAACTCTGCACCTCAGAAACGGTTCGAAGTTGTTCCCAATTCTCCACTGCTGCTATCTTTTGAGGATCAACTTGAATTCCTTGAGCCAATACAACATGCCCCAAAAATGCCACTTCAGTAAACCAAAACTGACATTTACTGAACTTAGCATACAACTGATGCTCCCTCAATTTCCTTAACACCAAGTTAAGGTGTCGGATATGATCTGCTTGAGATTTAGAGTATACCAGAATATCATCAATAAAAACAATAACAAATTTATCAAGATATTGCTGGAATACCTCATTCATCAACCTCATAAAAGCTGCATGTGCATTAGCCAACCCAAACGGCATAACCAGAAATTCATAATGTCCGTATCGGGTTCGGAAAGCCGTCTTAGGTACATCATCTTCTTTAATCTTCAATTGATAATACCCGGATCTCAAATCAATCTTAGAAAATACACACGCACCTTTCAGCTGATCAAACAAATCATCAATACGAGGCAATGGATAACGGTTTTTAATCGTCACCCGGTTTAATTGTCTATAGTCAATACACAATCGCAGAGTTCCATCCTTCTTCCTCACAAATAATACTGGGGCACCCCAAGGTGAAGAACTAGGTTGAATGAAACCTTTATCAAGTAATTCTTGCAACTGGATTTTTAATTCTCTTAACTCAGCAGGAGCCATTCTATAAGGAGTCAGAGATATAGGATCAGTACCTGGAAGTAAATCAATGGCGAATTTCACCTCTCTATCTGACGGCAACCCCGGCAAATCATCAGGGAATACATCCGGATAATGTCTGACCACACCAACTTCTACTATACTAGTAGAAGCAACATCATTTAACACCACATGTGCCAAATATCCCTGACAACCCTTCGATAATAATTTCCTCGCCCTTATGGTAGAAATAACACCATGTCTCACCCCACATCTCTCGCCCACAAAAGTAACCTCGGGTAATCCAGGACGATAAAAAGTAACTGATTTACCATAACAATCAATATGAGCACGATTATAATGCAACCAATCAGCTCCTAGAATCACATCAAAATCCACAATATCTAACGGAATGAGATCAGCTGACATAATCACGCCCTCAACCATCACTGGACACCCAAGATACACACTATCAACATAACATTTATCTCCTCTAGGCATGGCAAACTCTAAATCAAATCCTAGAGGTGAAGGGTGAGATTGGGTCATTTGAGCAAACGTATGAGAAATCACAGAGTGCGTAGCACCACAATCAATCAAAACCTTAGCAAAATGACCAAGAACATTCAACGTACCCATTATCAAGTCTGGATGGTTTTGAGCCTCCTGCAGTGAAATATGATTAACTCGCCCCTGAGCCTGCTGTCGTCCACCTCGGCCTCTACTACCCTGATTACCTCGTCCCTGAGGATTACGCCCCTGGCCTGGCTGACTAGGCTGCCTGGATGATCCTACACCACCAGTAGTAACTTCCCCGTGACGGGGCTGGCCTCCCTGATGCCACTGCGATCCACCAGCTGGCATAGAGGAATAAGAAGAATAACCTCCAAAATCCTGAGAATACCCTGCCTGAGGATAAGGCTCCTGGGGGAACTGATAAGGTCCAGGAGCATATGGAGCAGCATCCCCCTGGTAGTGGTAGGCACCACCACGACTCGACTGGCCATAACCACCCGGTCCAAAACTCTGCTGAATAGGTGCTGGAGGTGGCATATTAGTCTGCTGCGGTCTCTGCTGACCCGGGGGGCATTAAGAAGCCCGATGTCCCATCTACCCACATGTAAAGCAAGCACCACTACCTCTCCTACACTCACCATGGTGACGGAAGTTACAACGACGGCACCACGGAGCGCCAGAACCACCAGCACCACCAGAATCCCTTGGCCTCTTAAATCTAGGCCCACCAAAAAATCTACCACCACCTCTCCTAGGGCCCGTAACACTGAATCCACCACTAGAAGAACTCGAACTTGCTCCACTCTTCTTAAAATTCTGAGTCTAGCGTGGTCCCAGAATAGTAATACCTTTACCTTTATCATCCTTTTTCTGACCATCATTCTTATCCTCGTCATCATCACTGTCACTGGAAAGTTTATCAGAATCCTCCATCTTGACCAAAATCTCGAAAAACTCATGGTAGTCGGCACAGGGAAGTGCACTGGCAAAGGTACGCCACTTCTTCTTAGCTCCCAACTTGAAACGTCTAAGCATCTCTCCCTGATTACCAGCTGTATCAGGGTCATAGCGAGACAAATCAGTAAACTTTCTGTAGTACTCATGAGCTGACATATTCTTCTGTTTCAACCGAGTAAATTCCTGTTTCTTACGGTCAATATACTCTGGAGGGACAAATCTTTTTTGGAAATTATCTTTAAACACGGCCCAATCAGATGCCATATCTGGGGTCATAAACTGAGTCTGATTCCTCCACCAACTAGCTGGCTCTCGACCCAAAAACCAGGTAGTAGTCTCCACCCACCTATCAGCTGGAAACTTCCCCTGAATTTGCATTACCTGAAATGTCTTTTCAATGTGATCTAGCCATTTCTCAGCTCCCTCGTGGCCTTCATCACCCATAAAACGATCTAACTTCAAATTGTACATGGTTTCCAAAGGTGTCCTCTGAGGTGGGGGAGGAGGACGAATCACATTCTGGAAAGCTTGAGCCATTGCTTCCCCTGACTGAGCAACATCCGGGAAGTTAGATTCAGAAGTACGACGGGGCTCCCTACGCTCTCTACGAGGCGGCATGATTCTGACAGAAAACATCAAAAGATCATTAAAGCATTAACAATTATACAGGACTGCAACCTAAGCTCTGATACCAAACTGACACACCCCGATCCAGAGGATCCAGGTGTGTTGACCGTCACGTGGGCGTGACGTAACCATAGGTGCGACACGGAAGCGAAACAACAACATAAATCAACAAAACTTCAAACCAACTCAAGCATAACCACCTACGAACATAACCGGACGAGTTATACAGTAAACACATAAGTTCAGAGCATAGGTTAACTGCAGTCAAGTAGGACTAAAATAAAAAAATACATCACCCTCAGGTGAGTCCTACATGTCGAAGGTCTGTCAGAAAGACGGGATAAAACCTCGAGAGCCACCAACTGCTAAACTAGAACCTGGAGGGGCGCAAAACAAAATGAGTGGGTCAGTAAAATCAAATAGTTTTCCAAAATAGTTCATTAAAACAATTCTATCCCCTCGCCGTAAAAACCTGTATACTTTCCCAGAAAATAGTTTATAAACATATATATGTACGCAACCTCATAACTCAACACATATTCATCATCATAATATCTCAGAATGATATGCCATGCCCAAAATATAATCAGGATGCATCAATAATAGTCGGGTGAATAATAAGTCAACCGGAGACCCTACAATGGTCCTGTACGGCTGATTCTAAAGCTCAACATCCAATCCAACCGGAGTCACCTTGGTGACCTGTACGGTCTAACTCTGCACGTCACTCGGAACTACATAAGGTAGTCTGTACGATGACAGGTGTATAAATACGCTCTAGTGCTTCTCACATCAATCATCAGCGCGCATATCTAAGGTCACCCACCAGTCGGAACCCCTCTAATGGTCTGTACGATTGGCATGTTGGAACCCTCACATGGTCTGTACGACATCCACCTACTTGGATCCAAGACGAGCGTGCGATGTGGTGAATAACAATATAAGCACTATCACCTAGGTGCAGGTCATGAGCTTTCAATGCAATTCAATATAAATAACTCAGCTGACGAATAAATAACTCACATGGGCGTCCACCGCGTCATTTCACATAGATATGCATCAATACTCAAGCTAGATATCTCAATAATTTCATGCATAGCAATTAAGTCATATATTCATATAAACACATATTTTCTGGGAAAATAAATGTATATAGGTAAATACGAAATCAAAACTGCCCACTCACTGATAAGTCGACGGGTCGTAACCCCCGTGGCGTCCCTGGATGCGCTCGTCCTCGGGATACGTCTCACCTATATGCTAAACAACTATAAAAACATCAATTAAAGCGCATAAAAAAAACTAGGTAATTAATTCCTCATACGATGCTCAATTTTGGCAAATGAATACACTAACGCGATCTACACAACCTCACGAGCATCGCACTATTTTTAAAATAATTTTTCGAGGTCTCACGCTCCCCCACGCGCCGAATTAGGCACGGGTCTACGCCCCCCACGCGCGGCCACGTGGAAGGTATGCTGACGGCGTCAGTTGACGCCGTCAGGAATATTCCGTTAAAACCGACGGTTACCGTTACTGCCGTTAGGAATATTCCGTTAAAACTAACGGAATATTCTCGCTTCTTCTCCGACCTACCCTCGTCGGACTCCGGTCACCGGAAAACTGGGAAAAACTTCTAATTCACTATTCTCACTCGTTTTTCGTCCATTTTTCTCGTACCTTACACCAAATTGAAGCCCTAAGTGTGTACTATCACGTTGAACTAGTTTTAAGCACTAAAAATCACGGAATCGTACCTTCCAAAAATCCAAGAAAACCGGCCAAACTCGAACTAGGTGATCCCGACGTCCAATTCTTCCAAACGAAGCACTCCGAGCTTCCTTAGGACCTCACCAAGCTTCCTACAAGCTTCAAATTCCCAAAAACATAAAGATTTATGTGTGCATGAACAGTGCACCTTCACGGGGAGTTTAAAAACTAGGGTTTCCGAAGGAAAGGTTACCTGAAAATGGTATCAACGTGCTCGTGGTGTCCTCAGGAGTCCAATGGTGGTCTTAAGTTCGTCGATCCGTGATGTTTTGAGGGTGAGTGGCTTTGTCCGTACGGTTTCGAGAAGAAGAGAGAGACTGAGAATGAGAGATCGTGAGGGAGGAGAGAGAGAGAGTGTACCGGGGAAGGGGTGAGTGCCCCGTGTGTGGTCCAGCCTAAAACAAGTCAAAATCCAACTTGAGTCCCCAACCACACAAACCAAAAATAAAACCTAAGTTCCCAAAACTACATAACATTCCATTTACCTGTAATTTAGGAACTTAGATATAATGAACGTCAAAATTACGTACCTTAGTCACGTTTAGGGGCAAATCCGTAACTTCATGTCCTCGGAATTCTAGGACGGGCTGTGACAATAATCCAATTTGATAATAATCCAATTTAATGAATAATCCAATTTAATGAATAATCCAATTTAATGAATAATCCAATTTGATAATAATCCAATTTGATAATAATCCAATTTAATGAATAATCCGATTTAATGAAGAATAATCCAATTTGATTATAAAACCCAATATTAATGAATAATAATCCAATTTGATAATTAAAAAAAAACCTAATATTAATGAATAATAATCCAATTTGATAAAAAAAAATAATCCTAATATAAAACATGGTGATGAATAATAATCCAATTTGATAATAATCCAATTTAATGAATAATCCAATTTAATGAAGAATAATCCAATTTGATAATAAAAAAAAACCTAATATTAATGAAGAATAATCCAATTTGATAATAAAACCTAATATTAATAAAATAATAAATAACATTAAACATATGAAAATTATCCTAGGGAATAATTATACAACATTACTTAATTACTTAAAAAAATTAACATGTAATTGTTAACATTACTTAATTACTTAAAAAAATTAACATGCAAGTATTAATTACTTAAAAAAATTAACATACGAGTCCACACAAATTTATTTGTTGTTGTATAAATTACAATAATATAAATTTAAGTTTGTAAACTTACCTTAAATATGGAACCGGTTGTGTTCAAGCTTAGGAATGAATCTGGAATGGCTTTCAAAATGGTAAGGGAAATAAAATGAAACGAAAATGCTTGAATGCCTCTGATAGTGATACTCCACCTCTTATAAGGTGAAAGAATATAACAGAGTAACAGACAATGTCACACTGTTCTGCATGTGAAAGAATATCGCGGACTCACAGTGGCACACAGACACAGTTTCATTATAAAAGCAGTATTATTTGATGTTCGTGGTCTGAAACTGCAAAAAGTTATTGACATTGTGAAATCAGTCAGGCATCTCAGATGAGATGACCCAACCACACACACGCACCGACATGACACCACACACGCACACAACCCACGCACACTCACTGACATGACACAACCCACGCACACTCACCTCACTCACACGCATACAGTCTCTCTCTCAGTCTCAGACTCTCGAACCTTCTCTCCTCCTCTCCAACTCTGATCTCCCTTCTCCGTCCATTCTTCCACTGGCCACAACAACAAACACAGATCTCCCACGTCTCTCGATCCTTCTCCCACACACACACACACGCACAGAGACCCAAGGTCTCTCGATCCTTGTCCCACTCCCACACACACGCACAAAAACCTACATCGACATATCGGCTTCTGCTTCTCCCCCTTCGCCTCGCCGCCGTCGTCTCTCTCCTTTCTCTCTGCACCGAGGGTCCGAGACCCACATACACACACGCACACCCATCATCATCAACAACCTCGTCTTTCTCCCTCTCCTTCTCGTCTCTTCTACTCGGCGATCTCCGGCGAGGCCGTGCGTGTCGACTCACTTTCCAAACACATCCAACGGTTTCACGGCAAACTTCATATATAAAAACGTTCATCTCGTCGTCTATTTCATTTTCATACCTAGATCGGAGTTTAGGGTCCTGTTTTACAGTCAGCTGGAGCTTTTACAGCTCCGGCGTTCTTCTCCGAGTGTTATGGGCCGATATTATCGAAATTATCGATAATATCGCGATATTATCCCGAAAACCATTTGGATATTAAAAAAAAAATCGGTTCCCCTAAAAATCGATAATATCGGTGATATATCACCGATATTATCGGCATTTCGGACCATGGTTAGGATCTAGGAAGAGGAATTGGAGGAGAGAGAGAGAGAGCAGCAGCAGCTGCTGTCATTCTTTTAAAATTCCTTTGGTATACAATTTGGCTGAAACGGAAAGGGATCCGGAGCACCTAATCCTTCTAATCAAATAATTTGAACCTTTGAAATTTGATCCAACGGTTAAAAATACAGACTCACTTTAAAATTTATAATAACTTTAACCGTTAGATCAAATTTGAATGACCCATATTGTTTGATACAGAGGATTAGGATGAAGAGATCCGGAGATGATCCATTTCCGACTAAAACATAGAAAGAACACAAGTGACCAGAGACAAGGGAGGGAACCTACTTTCCCATTTCCCGAAATTGACTGGAATGGGCCATTTTCTTGTTTTTTGAATCAAAATAAGACAAACCGGTCATGCACACTCCGTACTCATCATTCACAAAAGCAAAATGACAAAAATACACACATATAAATTGTAAAAACTTACAATCGATAGCGTCATAATTGTAAGCTTTGAGTGTTTGGGTTGAGAGATAGAGATGTCAAGAGAGAGCTATGAGCTTTGATTTCGAAAGAAAGGAAAGTCGAGAGAGTTCTCAGAAGAGAGGTTTCGAAGAGAGGAAGTCGAGAGACTCAGAAGAGAGGTGGGGGGTTTTGGGTTGAGGGAGCTCTGATTTTGAACACAGGGATGTCGAGAGAGAGCTCTGAAAAGTGAGGTCGGGGTTTTTGGGATGAGCTCAGGTTGTGGTCTTAGGCCATCTCTAACCGAGGGTTGGCTAGATGGCTCTTTTTAGCCCTTTGGCCCCCCAAGAAATTAATATTTTAATGAACAGTACAAGGCCGTATTTGCTTTCATCTCCAACCGAGGGCTAAAGGGTCATAGGGCTCGTTTTAGCCCTATCACAAAAAATGTCTCCAACCGAGGGCCAAAGGGTTATAGGACCAAACATAATTTATTATTTAAAAACTACAACTTAAATTCAAATCCAACTAAATTTAGTGTTATTTAATGTTGTTTCGTATTGTTTAATGTTGTTTCATGTTACTTAATTTAATTTAATGTTCTATAAGGGCTTAGGAAGTTATAGGAAAAAAAATCGAATTTAAAAAAAAAACAATTGAAAAAAAAATTGTGCAAAAAATTGTAAAAAAAAATTACAAAATAACGACTAGTTGATGTCAGCTAACCTTTATAATCAAAATTTTCAATGCTATTTGTGTCGGTTATAACCAACACTATTTCTTTTATTACTGTCAATTATAACCGACAACATTAAAAAAAATTCCAACCAGCCCTTTGGCCCTTTCAAATTTCGTGGGCCCCATGAGCCCTCTGGCCTTGCCTTTCGTTAAAAATCGTTTTCGGGCTATTTTCGGCCCTCTAGACCCTTCGGTTGGAGATGGCCTTACATCCTTGAAGATAACACTTTTGTACCATATTTTCCAGTTTTTTTTCCAAAAATTTCCATTTTTTCCGGGGATTGAAGCTTCGGTAGGCTTATTTCGGCACCCTAAGCATCTGCTCAATTTTGGAGGCTACTAAGGTAGGGTGTTCAATTCCAAGTTCCTATATTAATGATTCATGGAATATATCGGTTCTTTGTAAGATGAATTAATATTTAGAAGTTTAACTAGGATTTCTGTTTCATGTTAGGGGCCATGGGTTGTGACAGCCCGTCCCGGAAATAAATTATGGACGGTGTGAAAGGAAGATTTTTCACTTGGATGTTGAATTTCATTGTGGTTATTGTGTGGTTAAAATTATGGATGTGGACCAATTACGTTGAGTCCTAATTATTTAGAACCAATTAGGACTAACTTTAGATATTTTTGGGTTGTTGACCAATCCTTGACCACACATCTCCCTTTCTCTCCCTTCTATCCCATGCTTCTCTCTCTCTAACTCACTCTCCCTCTTCTCTCTCATTGTACGGATAGACACCAAAACCCTTTGGAACGTGTCAGATCGAAAGTTTTGAAGGCACCATCGTGCTCCTTGTGTCCTTGCGAGTCGAGTAGTACCATTTTCAGGTAAGGAACCCTTCGAAAGCTTGTGAAATCCAAACCCCAATTTTTTTGTACTATTCATGTGGACGTGATTATGAACATTTCAGGAAGCTACAAGCTTGTAGAAAGCTTTAAGACACTCCTACAAAGCTCGGAGAAGAAGAATCGCGGGAATTGGACGTAAAGAACCCTAGTTTTTCCAATTCCCGATTTAGTCACTGTTCACATACTCTTAAACCCTTGAGTTTTTATGAGTTTTAGGACCATATCGAGCTCAAGAAGGTCCTCACGATGCTCAGAGTGCATCGTTGGTAAAAATTGGTCCACGGGAAGCCCAGTTTCGAAATTTTGCAGAGGTCGTCGGAGTTTCAACCTCCCCGACGTATTTTTGTGAATTTCAAAGCTCGAGACAGGTATATCGTGATTCTGCATGTCGTAAGCTTTAAATTGGTACCAATTACGTAGATTTTGGTTGAAAAATGAGCGAGATTAAGAGTTTTAAAAAAATGCCCAGTTTCCGACGCCGGCAACGATCATCGGAGCTGGAGGTTGAAGACGACGAATATTCCGTCAATTTTGACGGAATATTCTGACGCCGTTAGTTAAAATTGACTGTTTCTGTTAGGATTAGATGGAATATTCCCGGAATATACCTGACGGCGTCAATTGACACCGTCAGTGTGCAGCGCACATGGCCGCGCGTAGGGGCGCGTCTGGCCGTGCGTGTGACGGCGCGTGGGGAACCCAAAAATTATTTTAAAATTTTGGGGATGATCCTGAGGTTGTGTAAATCATAGTGGTGTATTCATATACCCAATTTGAGCACCGTATGAGAAGTTATTAAGAATTGTTGGTTAGGTGCTTAAAATAACGTTTTATAATTATTTCGCATATAGGTGAAAATGTCAATTGACGATCCGACCGTTGGATCGTCACCAAACTTTGATACGTCGTAATACGTAATATTTGAGGATTATAGGAACTTACGGATTGGGAATCCGATATACGGATCTTCCGGAATTGGAGTTGTAAGTCCATAATATAGAATGTTAACCGTCACTTGGTTTTGATAATTGACGGAGATCCGACCGTTGGATGGTAAGGAAATTTTAGGATGTTGTTCTAGGGATATATTGTGGACCTCTGGAAGTTATGGATTTGATATCTGAATTGCAGATCTTTAGGATCGAACTGCGTAGTGACGTGTTTTATATAAGTCTTATATTCTATCGATATGAATTATGAGGTTGGATTTGATTATTGTTTTAGGCGCCGATCGTCATGACGCCTTGACGTATTGTGCTAGGGAGTTGTAGGGCTAACTCCAGGTGAGTGGGCAGTTTTTTTTTCGTATTACCTATATACTACTGTTTTTCCCAGAAAATGCGTTTATTTGAAAATATGATTTAAATTGCCATGCATGCAATTGTTGAGGTATTTAGTTTGATAATTGATGCATATATATGTGAATTGACGCGGTGGACGCACAGGTGAGTTTTATTATTATTCAGATGAGTTATTTTATATGAATTGCATTGGAAGCTCATAACCTGCACCCAGGTGTTAGTGCTTATATTATTATTCACCACACCGCACGCTCGTCTTGGATCCAAGTAGGTGGATGTCGTACAGACCATGTGAGGGTTCCGACATGCTAGTCGTATAGATCACTAGATGTGATTCCGACTAGTGGGTGACCTTAGTTATGCGCGTTGATGATTGATGAGAGCAGCATTAGAGCGTATTTATACACCTTTCATCGTACAGACTACCATATGTAGTTCCGAGTGACGTGCAGAGTTGGGCCGTATAGGTCACTGTGGTGACTCTGGCTGAGTGGGATGTTGAGCTATAGAATCAACCGTACAGGACCATTGTAGGGTCTCCGGTAGATTTATTATTTCACCTGATTGATATTGATGCATTCTTAGTATATTTTGGCATGGCATGGATGGTATATTCTTCCTGAGATGTTATGTTGATAGAGGGTGAGTTGAGTTTTGATGATATATGTATATATATGTTTATATACTATTTTCTGGGAAAGTATACAAGTTTTACAGCGAGGGGTTAGAAATGTTTTAAATGAAATATTTTCGAAAAGCTTTGTTTACTGACCCACTCAATTTTATTTTGCACCCCTCCAGGTTCTAGATAGCAGAGCTTTGGTGGCCACGAGGAATCCAACGGTGTTCTGATAGAATTCACAAAAGTGGGATTCACCCTCGGGTGATATATCTTAGTAATTGTATTCTTTAAAGCTTCTGAACTGTGTAAATGGTTACGTCATTCTCACGTGACGGCCAGCATGCCCTCCTTCGGGACGGGGTTTGTCATGGGTTGTGTTTATACAATACTTCACCAATTCTAGAACTACAGATTTTTAATTTTTGAGTCAATAAAAAAATTTCAAAATTTAAGTTAATATCCATACATTATTTTTAAAGTTAGAATAAATGGACATGGTGAAGGTTAATCCCACAGTAGAGTCTTTTCTATTTATCGTTGCTTAAACACTAATTCATGAGTTATACTTTGAAAATTTGCACATTCATGCCAACATGGTTTGTGGAGAATGAGATTGAAACACTTACTTTTAGTCTAAGTTTAATTTTAATTTTTGTTTTAAGTAAAGTTAGTTATTGTTATAAAGTAACAATTGTTCCACCCAAGGCTTTACCTAGTAATCGGGCCAGTCTTGCCTGATCAGCAGTGATTCTCGCATTAAACAGTAAGAGTTTTAGTCAAGTCTCCTTAATTATGTTGGTTCACTTTACACAAAAGGAGGTTCATGAATTTTTTTCTAATTGATTCTAAATGGCTTAGACTCTGTGGTGGGATTAGTTGAAAACTTTTGGAAAGATGTTCTAATTTTTAATGTTTTCTATGGATTGCAATTTGAAGGTGAAATTTTGTCTTTGTTGAATTTTAATAAAGTTTTTAAGTTTGTTACTTTTTATCTTTGTTTTTGAGTTTTGTTTTGCTTGAGGACAAGCAAAAAGTTAAGTTTGGGGATATTTGATGAGGTGATATTATACTATATATTTTACCCTATTCTTAGTATTAATTTATTGGTTATTTTGGTAGAATTTTGATACTTTGTTATGTATTTTCAATGTAAGATTGTTTTTTTTCTTTTTTTGAATCTTCAAAAGCTCTCTAAAGCCAAAATGCGTGCGTTCTCCCATTTAACCTAATGGCTAAAAAACCTTATTTATACTACTACAAAATAAAATCCTTCCTATAAAAGGTCTTAGAATAAAATTAGGAAACATAAAATAATAATAAAACAGAAAATAAAAGGTTTCCTATTTAAACTTGTTGATGCACAAAACCGGAGGTCTTAGAACAACGTAAATCCGACCGTGAATCTGCAAGTAATGTAAATAACACAAAATGTATCGTGGTTCACCCTAAGGTTTGGGCTACGTCCACACTGATTGTATTGTATTTCTCTGAGAAGTGAGGGAGAGAGAGAGCTCTGAGAGTGAGAGCGTTGAGAAGGTGAGGAGCCTTAGGAATTGGCCTCAGAAATGGTCTCTTCTAATTGTGAGGGTGAGGGGTCCTTTTATAGAATAAGGACTCCTCACTTATTACATATTTTCCCCTTTCTTTATCATATAATTACATATAAGTCCCCCGAGTATTTATACGAGGTCTAAACACGAGGCCCTAAATATGGTATAAACAGTAGTCCCCTAAGTCTTCAGTCAAGAGAGTCTTTTGGTTGGAGACTTGAAATTCAGTTCATGAGTGGACCGAAGTAACTAGATGTTGTCTTGAACTGATGCTCGATATGAGGCAGTGCTCAATCTGAAATGACTTTCAACTAGAAGTAGTACAAGCTGCGAGGCTGTTCGGCTTGTGGCTTATGTTGCCTTGGTTGGCTCGGCTTGCGGCGTTTGAAGGTGAGGGAGTCCCTTTTATAGAATAAGGGCTCGCTCCTCAACATATGAATGATGGGCTAGAGTTAATGCTTTCTAATGATGGTGAAAGAGTCTTTTTTATAGAATAAGGGCTCGTTCCTCAATACATAAATGATGGGCTAGAGTTGATGCTCGCGGCGAGGCGGTTGCTTAGTAGGCAGTGATGCTCTCTAATGGTGGTGAGGGAGTCCCTTTTATAGAATAAAGGCTCGCTCCTCAGTACATGAATAATGGGTGCTCTCTAATGAAAGTGAGGGAGTCCCTTTTATAGAATAAGGGCTTGCTCCTTAATACATAAATAATGGGCTAAGTCCCCCAAGTATTTTTCATGAGGCCCAGTTGAGGCCCAATATATGGTACATGATGTAATCCCCCAAGTCTTCAGTCAATAGAGTTTGTTGGCTGGAGACTTCAAATTGAATCCATGTATGGGCCGAAGTGACGGTTGTTCGGAGATGGTATTTGTATACCTTGCACTGAAGCTTTGTAGGTGAAGCTTTACAAGTGAAGCTTTGAAGCTAGAGCTCTGTAAATGATGCTTTTAAAGCTAAAGCTCTGTAAATGAAGCTTTTGATGTCGAGACGTGTCGTCTTGTGATTGGCACGTGTCGTGCTATGATTGGCTTCTAATGTCGACACGTGTCGCGCTGTGAATGGCCTCCTGGTTAGAGGGAAACTCTTCTGGGTCCTTGACGGTATAACGTTAATGGTGCTCAGTAGTTTCGAGATTGGTCATGTATGGTACAAACAGTGCTCCCTTAAGTTCCCGAGTGAGGGAAGCTCCTTGGTTGGGGACTTGCAAGATCTAAGCCATTGAGTAATCACGAAAATTCTAAGTACCGAAGTGTGGTATCATTTTCACTTGCCTTACCTGTCTCATATGTAGATGTGGCATCTTCTCTGGAAGTACTTTTCCTCCATCCAGGGGTGATATCTTTAACTGATGAAGATACACAAGGTAATGTATCAATTTCACTTGAAGCTTTACTTGTAGTTTCGGGCTTGGTCAAGTGCGGTACAAACCCTATAGAAGGAGTCCCCCAAGTCGCCGAGCTAGGAGAATTGCCGAATGAGGTAACAGACAAGGTAAACAATCAGACCTCCAAGCAAGCAACCTGGATCGGAGGTTCAACTTCGGCTTCCGGTTGATTGTTCTCCTTCTCCTTATGTCGTAAACAGAAATGAGGATAAGGAGAAGCAAATGGATAAGAGATGATATGAGATACTTTTGCTTTTGAAGAAGTAACTTTCCACATGCTTATTCTTAAACTGGATTGGAGGGTTTTCTGGTTTCCTCTAAAGTAGAAGGCCGACTCAAGAATTTGAGGGTCAAAACAAGTCCATCAAATTTGGAGTACGTTGGACCCTGATGATATGGGATACTTTTGCTGTTAACAAAGTAGTGGATGTATCTGCACGTGAATAGTTACGCTTGTCTCCACATGCTTTCTTGTATCCTTCTCACTTGCCCTATTTGTTCCTCAGGCAGATGTGGTATCTTCTCTGGAAGCATAAGATGTTGAAGATGAGTACTCGAGAGCAATGCCAGGTAAGTAATCAAGCAAGGGGTTCCAGGCAGTCAGTTCCTGACTTGAAGTTTGATTCTAAATGCTGACTAATTGCTCTTTCTCCTTGCTTGCAGGTAAGAACAAGGCCAAAGGAAAAGACAGGGAAAAAGCATGATATGGGACACTCTTGCTCTGGTGTGGCTTGTTTGTAGAGGTATTATCGGGAAGAAAAGAAGCTGAGTATTTCGAGAGACTCTACTGAGAGTGCCCTCTCGGATGTGAAGAAAGGTTGAACATTTTTTTTATTTGCAGGTCTGCCTGGCTGTGGAGGATGAAGATCAACATATATAGGAGTTTCCCTAACAACAAGTAGTAGTGCTATTCCTTTACTCTTTTTTACCATAGCAATGTAGTGGGAGCTGTGATGTGAAAATTACTTGACACACAAATTAAACCCTCTTTTGACAATTGTAGTATAAGTATAAGTAGGGTATCGTTCTAAGCCGGGGATTAGGAGGGATTGCTAAATCACTTGAAACTTAAAAACAAAGTTAAAAATGTAAATAAAAGAACTTAAAAACAAGAAAGAAAAAGGGGGATTTGAGTTTGATTAAGTGAAAGTAAAACCAATAAACTAAAACTTTAAAACGAACTTGATGGGCTTTAGCTAGAGGGTTCTTCTCCACACATGTCTTGCTTGCATACAAAACGATTTCCAATTGTATTTCAATAACTTATTAATTCTCAATGCCCCAAGTTAATTAGGTACGCTTAAATTAACCCTCAGATTTTCCTACTTTTATTGAGTTGGATGATTGCATACGACAACCCAAAGCATTCCTCACAAGTTCCCTACATGAATTGCATAATAGAGATACAAGCAAGAATCATTAAGTTCTATGAAAATCATAAGCATTGACGAGGCACTCGTTACTATGAATTGCATGAACTTATGCCAAGAATTTACTTAACGCGATTGTGACTAGCAACCTTCACTACTTGTGAATATAAGTTCATGACGATTAGGTGAAACTCCCTTATATTCTAGCATCGAATTCATGCATGCAAACTAAGTGTCGACCCTCAATCAACATACACAAATCAGTTTTTATACGAACGGATAAGTAAATTGAATTCATAACTTATGAAACGCAATTAAAAGTAATCAAATCATAATGCAAGCAAGGACATGTGTTTCGAATCCCCCCCTAGCCAAGGGGGGTTTAGTTCCTCATTATTACAAAACAAAGATAAACAAATTTAAACATTGAAAAACAAAGGAAAGAAAGCACCTAAACGTTCCAACGATCCATGTTGGATAGCAAGCGCGTCCAAGGACTTTTCTCCTTCTCTTTGCCGCAACAACAAGGTTGGAATGATGTTGAAGGGTTGGTTATTTGGAGGAATGGATGGGGAAAGTTTAGATATGTAGGGAGAGGCAAGGAAAGGCTTATAGAATGGTTTATTCTTGGATGATTTGAATGAGGTTGCTACCATGGTATTTATAGGAAGAGGATGGACTTGTTTAACACAAAATTTTGGTGGAATTGAGTAGGTGAGCACTATAAAGAGTGGGAATTGTTGGTGAAAAATGTTGGTGGGTTAGGTATCCACTCAAATGTCATGGTTAGCTAAGCATTGCATCATCCACTCAAATGTCATGGTGAGTTAGGCATTGCATCATCACTCAAATTTCTGGTTGCTTTGAAGTAAAAGCCACGGCATCGAGGTTTTTGAGTGAAGTTTTGGCCAATCCTTCTAGAAACCTATCCCTTCTTGCACTTTGTATTTGTTTCACCACATTTTTAGCATGTTTCTATCCTCATTTGACTTCAAATTCGTCCATCCATCTTGCTCATATCATATGTAATCCATTCCAAGCTCAAAACTGCTCCAAAATGCACCAAAATGCACTTTCTTGCTACCTTAGCCCTTTGGACCTACAAACACACGAAAATGGCTTAAAGTACTAAAATAACTAAGAACTAATAACGTAAATGCAAGAAAACTAGTTAACTAAGTCGCATAAATATGCGTTTATCAAATTCCCCCACACTTAGTTTTTGCTAGTCCTCGAGCAAAACAAAGAAATAAAACAAAACAAAACCAACATAACCTAAACCTTCCAACGTTTGCTTTAGGGATTTCCAATGCACATGACATGTTAAGGATTATCATTCTCACAGATTTGAGTTAATTTAACACTTAAGCACATACTTAATCATAGTCACTACATACTAGTTCACAATTAACCAATTAAAACAATGTTTTGAATGTAGTAACATGCCTTAGAGAATTCCCTCAATCCTTACAAGATATGCACTCTATTTTCACTCAGATTTTCTAACTACACACCCTATACTAGTTATATGTGAGAGAATTGATGTGGATATAAAAATGAATGCTCACATATAAGTATCACAAAGAATGCAATTTCCGGAGTTAATAAGCATGTTTAGATATGATCTCATGAATGGAATGCTACTACTTAGATGCGAGAACCAATGACACCATATGCTCATACCAATTTCAAACTCCACAAATTGAAGCACATAACACTCAAGATAGAAGTTAAGGGTTGTAACGGGGCTTGGGGTATTGGTTTAACAAAGAAAGGATAGGGAAAACAAACGTTCTTCAAGCGTTAGTAAGCAAAGTAGTAAAATTGAGACTTAGAATTCACTTAGATTGCAGAAATTAACTTTAAAACACAAGAGGAAGATTTAAACAACTTTTTAGGGCCGAATTTATTGTTTTGGACCCTTACTTCAACACTTTGAATTCTTTTCAAAACTTTTTTTTTTTTTTTTTTTTTTTTTTTTTCAATTTTTTTTTTTTTCTTTTCTTTTCTTTTCTTTCTACCCGTGCCTATGGCACACAATTCACAAAATAAAAATTTCCCCACACTTGGTTTCTGCCACAAAGGAATTCAATTTGAATTATGCTTACTATACTTTAAGAACGAGGGTATGGATAGTCCTAATCTAGGCTAGGTGAGAATGATGTGGGTTAACAAAGAAAAGGCTAAACAAGGCTCAATGGGGTTAACACCTAAACATATAATGGAGTAAGGTTTACGGCTTTTTGGCTATGGTGGTGGTCACTACACAACTTTATCTTGAATATGTGTTATGCAAATCAATAACATGCTTTGAATGAATTGGGCATGAGTTCTAGCATTTGGAACTAAATGATGACACGCCTTCTAAGTAGCAACCAAGCAAAGAATAATGAGATCATGCAACGACTTAAGAAAGCAACAAGTTCACAGATTATTAACTCTCCAAATAAACGTTTAGGCTCAAGTCTCACAAGGTTGTAGCGTTAGTTTGAGTTACTTCCTTCAAGCATGTTACAAAAACTAATTTTTCCTTTATGTGAATTCATAAGTTATAACCACAACCAAGCATAAACCAAAGAGTAAATCAAACTTTTATCCATGTTTATAACTTTCTTTAACCGTCATGCAATTACAAATCGAATCCTCATTATTGTGTTGGAAGGTACCCTACGACACAAACAACCACACAAAAACAACCCTCTTTGGGTTTTTAAAACAAATTTTTCAAATTTTTATGTGATTTTCGGATTTTTACTTCAAAACACACTAAAACACATCAAAACAACTTAAAAACACTTAAAAACAGCAAGGAACAAGTCTTTAAGTTAAGGGTGATAAAATCCCACGAATTTGCACCAAAAACACTTAGTTAGGTAAGTATTCCCGCCTGTCACGCGGGTGACCCGGGTTCGATCCCCGGCAACGGCGCCAAAATTTGATGTGAAAATTACTTGACACACAAATTAAACCCTCTTTTGACAATTGTAGTATAAGTATAAGTAGGGTATCGTTCTAAGCCGGGGATTAGGAGGGATTGCTAAATCACTTGAAACTTAAAAAGAAAGTTAAAAATGTAAATAAAAGAACTTAAAAACAAGAAAGAAAAAGGGGGATTTGAGTTTGATTAAGTGAAAGTAAAACCAATAAACTAAAACTTTAAAACGAACTTGATGGGCTTTAGCTAGAGGGTTCTTCTCCACACATGTCTTGCTTGCATACAAAACGATTTCCAATTGTATTTCAATAACTTATTAATTCTCAATGCCCCAAGTTAATTAGGTACGCTTAAATTAACCCTCAGATTTTCCTACTTTTATTGAGTTGGATGATTGCATACGACAACCCAAAGCATTCCTCACAAGTTCCCTACATGAATTGCATAATAGAGATACAAGCAAGAATCATTAAGTTCTATGAAAATCATAAGCATTGACGAGGCACTCGTTACTATGAATTGCATGAAACTTATGCCAAGAATTTACTTAACGCGATTGTGACTAGCAACCTTCACTACTTGTGAATATAAGTTCATGACGATTAGGTGAAACTCCCTTATATTCTAGCATCGAATTCATGCATGCAAACTAAGTGTCGACCCTCAATCAACATACACAAATCAGTTTTTGTACGAACGGATAAGTAAATTGAATTCATAACTTATGAAACGCAATTAAAAGTAATCAAATCATAATGCAAGCAAGGACATGTGTTTCGAATCCCCCCCTAGCCAAGGGGGGTTTAGTTCCTCATTATTACAAAACAAAGATAAACAAATTTAAACATTGAAAAACAAAGGAAAGAAAGCACCTAAACGTTCCAACGATCCATGTTGGATAGCAAGCGCGTCCAAGGACTTTTCTCCTTCTCTTTGCCGCAACAACAAGGTTGGAATGATGTTGAAGGGTTGGTTATTTGGAGGAATGGATGGGGAAAGTTTAGATATGTAGGGAGAGGCAAGGAAAGGCTTATAGAATGGTTTATTCTTGGATGATTTGAATGAGGTTGCTACCATGGTATTTATAGGAAGAGGATGGACTTGTTTAACACAAAATTTTGGTGGAATTGAGTAGGTGAGCACTATAAAGAGTGGGAATTGTTGGTGAAAAATGTTGGTGGGTTAGGTATCCACTCAAATGTCATGGTTAGCTAAGCATTGCATCATCCACTCAAATGTCATGGTGAGTTAGGCATTGCATCATCACTCAAATTTCTGGTTGCTTTGAAGTAAAAGCCACGGCATTGAGGTTTTTGAGTGAAGTTTTGGCCAATCCTTCTAGAAACCTATCCCTTCTTGCACTTTGTATTTGTTTCACCACATTTTTAGCATGTTTCTATCCTCATTTGACTTCAAATTCGTCCATCCATCTTGCTCATATCATATGTAATCCATTCCAAGCTCAAAACTGCTCCAAAATGCACCAAAATGCACTTTCTTGCTACCTTAGCCCTTTGGACCTACAAACACACGAAAATGGCTTAAAGTACTAAAATAACTAAGAACTAATAACGTAAATGCAAGAAAACTAGTTAACTAAGTCGCATAAATATGCGTCTATCAAATTCCCCCACACTTAGTTTTTGCTAGTCCTCGAGCAAAACAAAGAAATAAAACAAAACAAAACCAACATAACCTAAACCTTCCAACGTTTGCTTTAGGGATTTCCAATGCACATGACATGTTAAGGATTATCATTCTCACAGATTTGAGTTAATTTAACACTTAAGCACATACTTAATCATAGTCACTACATACTAGTTCACAATTAACCAATTAAAACAATGTTTTGAATGTAGTAACATGCCTTAGAGAATTCCCTCAATCCTTACAAGATATGCACTCTATTTTCACTCAGATTTTCTAACTACACACCCTATACTAGTTATATGTGAGAGAATTGATGTGGATATAAAAATGAATGCTCACATATAAGTATCACAAAGAATGCAATTTCCGGAGTTAATAAGCATGTTTAGATATGATCTCATGAATGGAATGCTACTACTTAGATGCGAGAACCAATGACACCATATGCCCATACCAATTTCAAACTCCACAAATTGAAGCACATAACACTCAAGATAGAAGTTAAGGGTTGTAACGGGGCTTGGGGTATTGGTTTAACAAAGAAAGGATAGGGAAAACAAACGTTCTTCAAGCGTTAGTAAGCAAAGTAGTAAAATTGAGACTTAGAATTCACTTAGATTGCAGAAATTAACTTTAAAACACAAGAGGAAGATTTAAACAACTTTTTAGGGCCGAATTTATTGTTTTGGACCCTTACTTCAACACTTTGAATTCTTTTCAAAACTTTTTTTTTTTTTTTTTTTTTTTTTTTTTCAATTTTTTTTTTTTCTTTTCTTTTCTTTTCTTTCTACCCGTGCCTATGGCACACAATTCACAAAATAAAAATTTCCCCCACACTTGGTTTCTGCCACAAAGGAATTCAATTTGAATTATGCTTACTATACTTTAAGAACGAGGGTATGGATAGTCCTAATCTAGGCTAGGTGAGAATGATGTGGGTTAACAAAGAAAAGGCTAAACAAGGCTCAATGGGGTTAACACCTAAACATATAATGGAGTAAGGTTTACGGCTTTTTGGCTATGGTGGTGGTCACTACACAACTTTATCTTGAATATGTGTTATGCAAATCAATAACATGCTTTGAATGAATTGGGCATGAGTTCTAGCATTTGGAACTAAATGATGACACGCCTTCTAAGTAGCAACCAAGCAAAGAATAATGAGATCATGCAACGACTTAAGAAAGCAACAAGTTCACAGATTATTAACTCTCCAAATAAACGTTTAGGCTCAAGTCTCACAAGGTTGTAGCGTTAGTTTGAGTTACTTCCTTCAAGCATGTTACAAAAACTAATTTTTCCTTTATGTGAATTCATAAGTTATAACCACAACCAAGCATAAACCAAAGAGTAAATCAAACTTTTATCCATGTTTATAACTTTCTTTAACCGTCATGCAATTACAAATCGAATCCTCATTATTGTGTTGGAAGGTACCCTACGACACAAACAACCACACAAAAACAACCCTCTTTGGGTTTTTAAAACAAATTTTTCAAATTTTTATGTGATTTTCGGATTTTTACTTCAAAACACACTAAAACACATCAAAACAACTTAAAAACACTTAAAAACAGCAAGGAACAAGTCTTTAAGTTAAGGGTGATAAAATCCCACGAATTTGCACCAAAAACACTTAGTTACCCCCCCACACTTAAACTTGACATTGTCCCCAATGTCAGAAAACACGATAATGCAAATAAAATAAAATAAAATAAAATAAATAATAAGAAACAAAATAAAGCAATTGGACTGAAAACTTCCCTAATTTGCAGTAAAATCAAGCGATGACCCCCAAGCTAGAATTCTGCAATCAACTTCAAGGGTGGAAATAACCAAAAGTTCCTGCAAAGAAAAGAAATAATTCAGTTAAGTAACTCAAGAAAATAAAAAAAAATTGCAAACGAAAATTTGAAAATTACGATAAAAGATAATGAATAAAACTAATAAGTAATCATTGGTCGTGCTTGTTGACTTTCCACAGCTTTGATCTCGAACTGGTTTGGAATTCTGAGCGAGAATTGCACAGTCTGCATTCTTCTCTGCTTGTTTCTTCAGCACGGCGGGCAGGCACGAGGTAGAGGTGTTTTGGTCTGATTCTTTCTTCAATCTTTCCAAGTGCCCACCTCTTGCTTTCTTTCTCCTTGTCCCTAGCTGGGGATGAATTGGCAATTTGTCTCCACATGCTTCGAGGTATCATCTTCACTTCCCTTATACGTGAGAGACGAAGAGGAAGCACAACATGATGAGTACTCGAGAGCAAGGCTAGGTAAGCAATCAGGAACAAGGAGAAGGAAGGAGAAAGCATGATATGAGATACTCTTGCTTTCAACCTTTATGATATGAAATACTTTTGCTTTGAATGGGTTGTTCGCAGGAGTATCCCAAGGAATGAGGAACACAGAGTGACTCGAGAGGATTCTTTGGGAATGCATTTTCGGAGATGAAGAAATGTTGAGAGGGTTTGCTGAGAGAGTGTGCTTTTGCTGTGGAAGGCGAAGGTAGAAACTTATAGGACTTGTCTTCACAACCGGAACTGTTCTCTCACTCATTGTCGGCAGCCGGTGGATGGATGAATAGTACAAATTACGCGCTTTCTGACAAAGCTGCCCGTAATTTTCGCAAAGCTGCCAGTTGCATGTGACAAGTGCTGACTAGGCTGAGAGAGACAGATGGTTGGAATCGGCGCTTCGACAGACTGCCCGTGATTTTCGCAGAGCTGAGTTTGCGTGTGACGGGTGACAACACGTCTGAACGAATTGATCTTGCGAAATCCGGGGTTCGGCTCGTGGTTTCTGAGCAAGCCCAACTTTTAAGAAATTAAACGCCTCTTTTGAGAAAAGAATCCGGCTTTTGAGAACGGAGCCCCGACTCTTCGATTTGCGAGAGGACGCCTCTTCAATTTCTGAGGATCGCCTCTTTGATTTCTTCCTTTTTATAGAGGCGTTAATCTTGTTCCACAACACACTTATCCCTCCAGTAAACACTCCTTTCTTGCACTTCCGAAATCTTAATCTGTCCGATCTCTTTTCTTTCTTCACCACATTTGAAAAATGTCTGGCCCTTCCGATCGTCGTTTTGATTTGAACCGTGGTGAAGAGGCAGCTCCGCCTTCACCAGACAACATATGGCGCCCATCCTTCATATCCCCTACCGGTCCTCTTACCGTTGGGGATTCGGTGATGAAAAATGACATGACCGCTGCGGTGGTGGCCCGAAACCTTGTCACTCCCAGAGATAACAGACTGCTCGCAAGGCGGTCTGATGAATTGGCGGTCAAGGAGTCTCTGGCTCTCAGTGTGCAGTGTGCGGGTTCTGTATCTAACATGGCCCAACGCCTATATGCCCGAACCCGTCACGTTGAATCCTTGGTGGCTGAAATACAGAGTCTCAAGCAAGAGATTAAAGGGCTCAAGCATGAGAATAAGGAATTGCACAAGCTCGCACACAGCTATGCCACCAGCATGAAGAGGAAGATTGTCCAGATGCAGGACACCGATGGTCAAATTTTACTTGATCATCGGAGGTTTGTGGGTTTGTTCCAACAACATCTGCCTTCGTCTTCTGGAGCGGCACCGCGTAGTGAAGCTCCAACTGATCAACCTCTGCCGCCTCCTCCTTCTGTGGCCCCGCCGACTGCTGAAGCCCCGCCTACTACTGAAGTACCACCCGACCAATGAATACTATTAGTTTACATCATTGTAAAATATTTGTACTTTACTTTTTTTTTTTTTTTTTTTTATTTTAAGCAATGTAAAAAAATGTAATGTAAAATATGTAAATCAAAGTAAAAAAACTTTATTTACCCTAAACAAGATTCACACTTAAATAAACTAACAATTAATGAACTTAAACAAGGTAAAATAAATGCAGTAAAGAGAAGGGTTTAAGAGTGCAAATCTGATCGGAAAAAGATTTGTTGAGCAATTTCAAAGTCTCCCTTCGTTGAATGCTTGGGTTGCCTCCCAAGAAGCGCTTGATTTAACGTCTTTAGCCGGACGAATCTTTCCCTTAACTCCCATCGGCTCCAAAGCATGGAATTTATCTTTTAATGGGAGGTGATACTTGAAATGATTCGACAATGGTCTGAATTCACGAGTGGGTGCCTGAATCATCAAAATCAGAAAAATGTTAGTATACATTAAAATTAAAATTGGAGAAGATGGCTTACTTTCTTTCTCCGACACAAACTCAAAAACAAACACGACATTTTTGAACATTTCCGGGACTTTGAACTTGGCCAGGTTTACTATGATGGTTGTGGCTTGTCCCGGGTCATCAAACTCTACTGCTTCGGGCTTGATTGTCTCATGCACAGCCTCTTGGATGAAGTCTTGACATTCTTTAGCCACTACTTTCTCTTGAATCATTCTTCTTGGGAAACAAAGGCCTTTGAAATATTCAACACGATCTAGGACCTGCTTTGTTGCACCAAGAATAGGAATATCATTAGAATGAAATGAAATGGGAACTTCCTCACCTGAGTTGGATGACATAGGGATTTGAGGAGCTTGTAGCAAGAATTCTTCTAAACTGCCCAGGTCGTCCTCCTCATCTTCTGCTTGCAGCAACAATTCATCCCTGTTCGGGCTGTGTTTGGATAGTTCTGGGACAACTTCATCCTCTATGTCACCTTCCAAGGTGATGGCTTCATCGATTTCAACTTCTGCCTTTGAATTTTCAAGAGTTGAGTTGGAGACTTCACTTTGCTCTTGAATCTGTGCCATGAATTCCATAATCTGCCCAACATGCATCTCCAATTCGTCCACTCTTCTGACTCGGTCTTGCATCTCCTGGTTTTGATTTTCTACTCCCTGATTCAAAGAGGTGAGTAAATTATTAAGTGTATCATTATCCAAGGACGTACCTGAATTGAATTGGGTTGATTGTTGTGGTGGCTGTGACGATTCATATGGCCACTGATAGAACTCTTCCGATGGCGGCAATTGTTCTTCTTTTTGTGAACCCTGTACCGAAGAAATTAATTCTTCAAGCATTTGATTATAATCCACGGGCATACTTTGATTCGATTGGAGTTGTTGTGGGGGATGCTGTGGTGGCTGCATAGGTCTTGAATAGAACGCGTCTTCTTGCTGCCAATATCCACCTTGTTGGAATTGTTGAGGTTTTCCCCACATGTAATCTGAATAATCTCTCCAATCTGAATTGTAAGCATTGGAAAACATGTTGCCCCTTGATTGGTTATGGCCTTGATATCCCCAAACATCTTCATTTGCAGAAAATTGAGGACCTTGATATCCTTGCCCATAGGGCACATCAAGTGTAGGGATACTTGGCATTGTGGTCCGTTCGGCATTATGAGTTAATTGAGCAGTGAGCTGTGCCAATAGATCTTGAATGCTAGTAGAATCCAGGTCTTGCTCCATTTGTACCTCAATTCAAAGAAAGAAAACTAAATCAAATATCAAAAGTAAAAGACAAAAACACAAAAATAATAAAAAGAAAAAAAATTAAATAAACACAAACATAAACATAAACAAGGGATTAGCAAATTTGCTAATCCCCGGCAACGGCGCCAAAATTTGATGTGAAAATTACTTGACACACAAATTAAACCCTCTTTTGACAATTGTAGTATAAGTATAAGTAGGGTATCGTTCTAAGCCGGGGATTAGGAGGGATTGCTAAATCACTTGAAACTTAAAAAGAAAGTTAAAAATGTAAATAAAAGAACTTAAAAACAAGAAAGAAAAAGGGGGATTTGAGTTTGATTAAGTGAAAGTAAAACCAATAAACTAAAACTTTAAAACGAACTTGATGGGCTTTAGCTAGAGGGTTCTTCTCCACACATGTCTTGCTTGCATACAAAACGATTTCCAATTGTATTTCAATAACTTATTAATTCTCAATGCCCCAAGTTAATTAGGTACGCTTAAATTAACCCTCAGATTTTCCTACTTTTATTGAGTTGGATGATTGCATACGACAACCCAAAGCATTCCTCACAAGTTCCCTACATGAATTGCATAATAGAGATACAAGCAAGAATCATTAAGTTCTATGAAAATCATAAGCATTGACGAGGCACTCGTTACTATGAATTGCATGAAACTTATGCCAAGAATTTACTTAACGCGATTGTGACTAGCAACCTTCACTACTTGTGAATATAAGTTCATGACGATTAGGTGAAACTCCCTTATATTCTAGCATCGAATTCATGCATGCAAACTAAGTGTCGACCCTCAATCAACATACACAAATCAGTTTTTGTACGAACGGATAAGTAAATTGAATTCATAACTTATGAAACGCAATTAAAAGTAATCAAATCATAATGCAAGCAAGGACATGTGTTTCGAATCCCCCCCTAGCCAAGGGGGGTTTAGTTCCTCATTATTACAAAACAAAGATAAACAAATTTAAACATTGAAAAACAAAGGAAAGAAAGCACCTAAACGTTCCAACGATCCATGTTGGATAGCAAGCGCGTCCAAGGACTTTTCTCCTTCTCTTTGCCGCAACAACAAGGTTGGAATGATGTTGAAGGGTTGGTTATTTGGAGGAATGGATGGGGAAAGTTTAGATATGTAGGGAGAGGCAAGGAAAGGCTTATAGAATGGTTTATTCTTGGATGATTTGAATGAGGTTGCTACCATGGTATTTATAGGAAGAGGATGGACTTGTTTAACACAAAATTTTGGTGGAATTGAGTAGGTGAGCACTATAAAGAGTGGGAATTGTTGGTGAAAAATGTTGGTGGGTTAGGTATCCACTCAAATGTCATGGTTAGCTAAGCATTGCATCATCCACTCAAATGTCATGGTGAGTTAGGCATTGCATCATCACTCAAATTTCTGGTTGCTTTGAAGTAAAAGCCACGGCATTGAGGTTTTTGAGTGAAGTTTTGGCCAATCCTTCTAGAAACCTATCCCTTCTTGCACTTTGTATTTGTTTCACCACATTTTTAGCATGTTTCTATCCTCATTTGACTTCAAATTCGTCCATCCATCTTGCTCATATCATATGTAATCCATTCCAAGCTCAAAACTGCTCCAAAATGCACCAAAATGCACTTTCTTGCTACCTTAGCCCTTTGGACCTACAAACACACGAAAATGGCTTAAAGTACTAAAATAACTAAGAACTAATAACGTAAATGCAAGAAAACTAGTTAACTAAGTCGCATAAATATGCGTCTATCAAATTCCCCCACACTTA
Organism: Malus asiatica; assembly: GCA_033882615.1. Taxonomy (NCBI): domain Eukaryota; kingdom Viridiplantae; phylum Streptophyta; class Magnoliopsida; order Rosales; family Rosaceae; genus Malus; species Malus asiatica. The sequence continues at coordinate 42,770,646 of CM066503.1, read as the reverse complement.
GTTTTTGCTAGTCCTCGAGCAAAACAAAGAAATAAAACAAAACAAAACCAACATAACCTAAACCTTCCAACGTTTGCTTTAGGGATTTCCAATGCACATGACATGTTAAGGATTATCATTCTCACAGATTTGAGTTAATTTAACACTTAAGCACATACTTAATCATAGTCACTACATACTAGTTCACAATTAACCAATTAAAACAATGTTTTGAATGTAGTAACATGCCTTAGAGAATTCCCTCAATCCTTACAAGATATGCACTCTATTTTCACTCAGATTTTCTAACTACACACCCTATACTAGTTATATGTGAGAGAATTGATGTGGATATAAAAATGAATGCTCACATATAAGTATCACAAAGAATGCAATTTCCGGAGTTAATAAGCATGTTTAGATATGATCTCATGAATGGAATGCTACTACTTAGATGCGAGAACCAATGACACCATATGCCCATACCAATTTCAAACTCCACAAATTGAAGCACATAACACTCAAGATAGAAGTTAAGGGTTGTAACGGGGCTTGGGGTATTGGTTTAACAAAGAAAGGATAGGGAAAACAAACGTTCTTCAAGCGTTAGTAAGCAAAGTAGTAAAATTGAGACTTAGAATTCACTTAGATTGCAGAAATTAACTTTAAAACACAAGAGGAAGATTTAAACAACTTTTTAGGGCCGAATTTATTGTTTTGGACCCTTACTTCAACACTTTGAATTCTTTTCAAAACTTTTTTTTTTTTTTTTTTTTTTTTTTTTTTTTTTCAATTTTTTTTTTTTTTCTTTTCTTTTCTTTTCTTTCTACCCGTGCCTATGGCACACAATTCACAAAATAAAAATTTCCCCCACACTTGGTTTCTGCCACAAAGGAATTCAATTTGAATTATGCTTACTATACTTTAAGAACGAGGGTATGGATAGTCCTAATCTAGGCTAGGTGAGAATGATGTGGGTTAACAAAGAAAAGGCTAAACAAGGCTCAATGGGGTTAACACCTAAACATATAATGGAGTAAGGTTTACGGCTTTTTGGCTATGGTGGTGGTCACTACACAACTTTATCTTGAATATGTGTTATGCAAATCAATAACATGCTTTGAATGAATTGGGCATGAGTTCTAGCATTTGGAACTAAATGATGACACGCCTTCTAAGTAGCAACCAAGCAAAGAATAATGAGATCATGCAACGACTTAAGAAAGCAACAAGTTCACAGATTATTAACTCTCCAAATAAACGTTTAGGCTCAAGTCTCACAAGGTTGTAGCGTTAGTTTGAGTTACTTCCTTCAAGCATGTTACAAAAACTAATTTTTCCTTTATGTGAATTCATAAGTTATAACCACAACCAAGCATAAACCAAAGAGTAAATCAAACTTTTATCCATGTTTATAACTTTCTTTAACCGTCATGCAATTACAAATCGAATCCTCATTATTGTGTTGAAAGGTACCCTACGACACAAACAACCACACAAAAACAACCCTCTTTGGGTTTTTAAAACAAATTTTTCAATTTTTTATGTGATTTTCGGATTTTTACTTCAAAACACACTAAAACACATCAAAACAACTTAAAAACACTTAAAAACAGCAAGGAACAAGTCTTTAAGTTAAGGGTGATAAAATCCCACGAATTTGCACCAAAAACACTTAGTTACCCCCCCACACTTAAACTTGACATTGTCCCCAATGTCAGAAAACACGATAATGCAAATAAAATAAAATAAAATAAAATAAATAATAAGAAACAAAATAAAGCAATTGGACTGAAAACTTCCCTAATTTGCAGTAAAATCAAGCGATGACCCCCAAGCTAGAATTCTGCAATCAACTTCAAGGGTGGAAATAACCAAAAGTTCCTGCAAAGAAAAGAAATAATTCAGTTAAGTAACGCAAGAAAATAAAAAAAAATTGCAAACGAAAATTTGAAAATTACGATAAAAGATAATGAATAAAACTAATAAGTAATCATTGGTCGTGCTTGTTGACTTTCCACAGCTTTGATCTCGAACTGGTTTGGAATTCTGAGCGAGAATTGCACAGTCTGCATTCTTCTCTGCTTGTTTCTTCAGCACGGCGGGCAGGCACGAGGTAGAGGTGTTTTGGTCTGATTCTTTCTTCAATCTTTCCAAGTGCCCACCTCTTGCTTTCTTTCTCCTTGTCCCTAGCTGGGGATGAATTGGCAATTTGTCTCCACATGCTTCGAGGTATCATCTTCACTTCCCTTATACGTGAGAGACGAAGAGGAAGCACAACATGATGAGTACTCGAGAGCAAGGCTAGGTAAGCAATCAGGAACAAGGAGAAGGAAGGAGAAAGCATGATATGAGATACTCTTGCTTTCAACCTTTATGATATGAAATACTTTTGCTTTGAATGGGTTGTTCGCAGGAGTATCCCAAGGAATGAGGAACACAGAGTGACTCGAGAGGATTCTTTGGGAATGCATTTTCGGAGATGAAGAAATGTTGAGAGGGTTTGCTGAGAGAGTGTGCTTTTGCTGTGGAAGGCGAAGGTAGAAACTTATAGGACTTGTCTTCACAACCGGAACTGTTCTCTCACTCATTGTCGGCAGCCGGTGGATGGATGAATAGTACAAATTACGCGCTTTCTGACAAAGCTGCCCGTAATTTTCGCAAAGCTGCCAGTTGCATGTGACAAGTGCTGACTAGGCTGAGAGAGACAGATGGTTGGAATCGGCGCTTCGACAGACTGCCCGTGATTTTCGCAGAGCTGAGTTTGCGTGTGACGGGTGACAACACGTCTGAACGAATTGATCTTGCGAAATCCGGGGTTCGGCTCGTGGTTTCTGAGCAAGCCCAACTTTTAAGAAATTAAACGCCTCTTTTGAGAAAAGAATCCGGCTTTTGAGAACGGAGCCCCGACTCTTCGATTTGCGAGAGGACGCCTCTTCAATTTCTGAGGATCGCCTCTTTGATTTCTTCCTTTTTATAGAGGCGTTAATCTTGTTCCACAACACACTTATCCCTCCAGTAAACACTCCTTTCTTGCACTTCCGAAATCTTAATCTGTCCGATCTCTTTTCTTTCTTCACCACATTTGAAAAATGTCTGGCCCTTCCGATCGTCGTTTTGATTTGAACCGTGGTGAAGAGGCAGCTCCGCCTTCACCAGACAACATATGGCGCCCATCCTTCATATCCCCTACCGGTCCTCTTACCGTTGGGGATTCGGTGATGAAAAATGACATGACCGCTGCGGTGGTGGCCCGAAACCTTGTCACTCCCAGAGATAACAGACTGCTCGCAAGGCGGTCTGATGAATTGGCGGTCAAGGAGTCTCTGGCTCTCAGTGTGCAGTGTGCGGGTTCCGTATCTAACATGGCCCAACGCCTATATGCCCGAACCCGTCACGTTGAATCCTTGGTGGCTGAAATACAGAGTCTCAAGCAAGAGATTAAAGGGCTCAAGCATGAGAATAAGGAATTGCACAAGCTCGCACACAGCTATGCCACCAGCATGAAGAGGAAGATTGACCAGATGCAGGACACCGATGGTCAAATTTTACTTGATCATCGGAGGTTTGTGGGTTTGTTCCAACAACATCTGCCTTCGTCTTCTGGAGCGGCACCGCGTAGTGAAGCTCCAACTGATCAACCTCTGCCGCCTCCTCCTTATGTGGCCCCGCCGACTGCTGAAGCCCCGCCTACTACTGAAGTACCACCCGACCAATGAATACTATTAGTTTACATCATTGTAAAATATTTGTACTTTACTTTTTTTTTTTTTTTTTTTTTTTTTTTAAGCAATGTAAAAAAATGTAATGTAAAATATGTAAATCAAAGTAAAAAAACTTTATTTACCCTAAACAAGATTCACACTTAAATAAACTAACAATTAATGAACTTAAACAAGGTAAAATAAATGCAGTAAAGAGAAGGGTTTAAGAGTGCAAATCTGATCGGAAAAAGATTTGTTGAGCAATTTCAAAGTCTCCCTTCGTTGAATGCTTGGGTTGCCTCCCAAGAAGCGCTTGATTTAACGTCTTTAGCCGGACGAATCTTTCCCTTAACTCCCATCGGCTCCAAAGCATGGAATTTATCTTTTAATGGGAGGTGATACTTGAAATGATTCGGCAATGGTCTGAATTCACGAGTGGGTGCCTGAATCATCAAAATCAGAAAAATGTTAGTATACATTAAAATTAAAATTGGAGAAGATGGCTTACTTTCTTTCTCCGACACAAACTCAAAAACAAACACGACATTTTTGAACATTTCCGGGACTTTGAACTTGGCCAGGTTTACTATGATGGTTGTGGCTTGTCCCGGGTCATCAAACTCTACTGCTTCGGGCTTGATTGTCTCATGCACAGCCTCTTGGATGAAGTCTTGACATTCTTTAGCCACTACTTTCTCTTGAATCATTCTTCTTGGGAAACAAAGGCCTTTGAAATATTCAACACGATCTAGGACCTGCTTTGTTGCACCAAGAATAGGAATATCATTAGAATGAAATGAAATGGGAACTTCCTCACCTGAGTTGGATGACATAGGGATTTGAGGAGCTTGTAGCAAGAATTCTTCTAAACTGCCCAGGTCGTCCTCCTCATCTTCTGCTTGCAGCAACAATTCATCCCTGTTCGGGCTGTGTTTGGATAGTTCTGGGACAACTTCATCCTCTATGTCACCTTCCAAGGTGATGGCTTCATCGATTTCAACTTCTGCCTTTGAATTTTCAAGAGTTGAGTTGGAGACTTCACTTTGCTCTTGAATCTGTGCCATGAATTCCATAATCTGCCCAACATGCATCTCCAATTCGTCCACTCTTCTGACTCGGTCTTGCATCTCCTGGTTTTGATTTTCTACTCCCTGATTCAAAGAGGTGAGTAAATTATTAAGTGTATCATTATCCAAGGACGTACCTGAATTGAATTGGGTTGATTGTTGTGGTGGCTGTGACGATTCATATGGCCACTGATAGAACTCTTCCGATGGCGGCAATTGTTCTTCTTTTTGTGAACCCTGTACCGAAGAAATTAATTCTTCAAGCATTTGATTATAATCCACGGGCATACTTTGATTCGATTGGAGTTGTTGTGGGGGATGCTGTGGTGGCTGCATAGGTCTTGAATAGAACGCGTCTTCTTGCTGCCAATATCCACCTTGTTGGAATTGTTGAGGTTTTCCCCACATGTAATCTGAATAATCTCTCCAATCTGAATTGTAAGCATTGGAAAACATATTGCCCCTTGATTGGTTATGGCCTTGATATCCCCAAACATCTTCATTTGCAGAAAATTGAGGACCTTGATATCCTTGCCCATAGGGCACATCAAGTGTAGGGATACTTGGCATTGTGGTCCGTTCGGCATTATGAGTTAATTGAGCAGTGAGCTGTGCCAATAGATCTTGAATGCTAGTAGAATCCAGGTCTTGCTCCATTTGTACCTCAATTCAAAGAAAGAAAACTAAATCAAATATCAAAAGTAAAAGACAAAAACACAAAAATAATAAAAAGAAAAAAAATTAAATAAACACAAACAAAAACATAAACAAGGGATTAGCAAATTTGCTAATCCCCGGCAACGGCGCCAAAATTTGATGTGAAAATTACTTGACACACAAATTAAACCCTCTTTTGACAATTGTAGTATAAGTATAAGTAGGGTATCGTTCTAAGCCGGGGATTAGGAGGGATTGCTAAATCACTTGAAACTTAAAAAGAAAGTTAAAAATGTAAATAAAAGAACTTAAAAACAAGAAAGAAAAAGGGGGATTTGAGTTTGATTAAGTGAAAGTAAAACCAATAAACTAAAACTTTAAAACGAACTTGATGGGCTTTAGCTAGAGGGTTCTTCTCCACACATGTCTTGCTTGCATACAAAACGATTTCCAATTGTATTTCAATAACTTATTAATTCTCAATGCCCCAAGTTAATTAGGTACGCTTAAATTAACCCTCAGATTTTCCTACTTTTATTGAGTTGGATGATTGCATACGACAACCCAAAGCATTCCTCACAAGTTCCCTACATGAATTGCATAATAGAGATACAAGCAAGAATCATTAAGTTCTATGAAAATCATAAGCATTGACGAGGCACTCGTTACTATGAATTGCATGAAACTTATGCCAAGAATTTACTTAACGCGATTGTGACTAGCAACCTTCACTACTTGTGAATATAAGTTCATGACGATTAGGTGAAACTCCCTTATATTCTAGCATCGAATTCATGCATGCAAACTAAGTGTCGACCCTCAATCAACATACACAAATCAGTTTTTGTACGAACGGATAAGTAAATTGAATTCATAACTTATGAAACGCAATTAAAAGTAATCAAATCATAATGCAAGCAAGGACATGTGTTTCGAATCCCCCCCTAGCCAAGGGGGGTTTAGTTCCTCATTATTACAAAACAAAGATAAACAAATTTAAACATTGAAAAACAAAGGAAAGAAAGCACCTAAACGTTCCAACGATCCATGTTGGATAGCAAGCGCGTCCAAGGACTTTTCTCCTTCTCTTTGCCGCAACAACAAGGTTGGAATGATGTTGAAGGGTTGGTTATTTGGAGGAATGGATGGGGAAAGTTTAGATATGTAGGGAGAGGCAAGGAAAGGCTTATAGAATGGTTTATTCTTGGATGATTTGAATGAGGTTGCTACCATGGTATTTATAGGAAGAGGATGGACTTGTTTAACACAAAATTTTGGTGGAATTGAGTAGGTGAGCACTATAAAGAGTGGGAATTGTTGGTGAAAAATGTTGGTGGGTTAGGTATCCACTCAAATGTCATGGTTAGCTAAGCATTGCATCATCCACTCAAATGTCATGGTGAGTTAGGCATTGCATCATCACTCAAATTTCTGGTTGCTTTGAAGTAAAAGCCACGGCATTGAGGTTTTTGAGTGAAGTTTTGGCCAATCCTTCTAGAAACCTATCCCTTCTTGCACTTTGTATTTGTTTCACCACATTTTTAGCATGTTTCTATCCTCATTTGACTTCAAATTCGTCCATCCATCTTGCTCATATCATATGTAATCCATTCCAAGCTCAAAACTGCTCCAAAATGCACCAAAATGCACTTTCTTGCTACCTTAGCCCTTTGGACCTACAAACACACGAAAATGGCTTAAAGTACTAAAATAACTAAGAACTAATAACGTAAATGCAAGAAAACTAGTTAACTAAGTCGCATAAATATGCGTCTATCAAGCTGCAAGCTTCAAGTGTTTTAACTTTGTCAGAGTACTTTGAAAAAGTGGTATGTGGTATCTGGAAAGCTGATGTTGCGTGTGAAGATTGCAGACAAGCTTTATCCAAGGAAATCTGGCTCTCGAAGTTCGGAGAGCAGTGCCTCTTCGATTTTCAAACAAGCAATCCTGTCGGGGATCTAGCTCTCGAGATTCAGAGAACGGTGCCTCTTCAATTTTTGAGAAAGCAATCCTGTTGGGAGTTTGACTCTTGAGATTCGGAGAACAGTGTCTCTTTGATTTTTGAGAAAGTAATCCTGTTGGGAGTTGGCTCTTGAGATTCGAAGGGCGGTGCCTCTTCGATTTTTGAGCACGTAATCCTATTGGGAGTCTAGCTCTCGAGATTCGGAGAGCGGTGCCTCTTCAATTTTTGAGAAAGCAATCCTGTTGGGAGTCTAACTCGAGCAGTGTCTCTTCGATTTTTGAGAAAGTAATTCTGTTAGGAGTGTTTTCTCGATTGTGAGTAAAGGTTAGGCATTTTTGCCAGTTTGTCTTGCCACGGAGCATGGAGGTTGACACACATTGGGACTTTCTAATTATCAAGCAGTGGTGCTATTGCTTTACCTTTGTGGGTAATACTAGGGTAGCTGGACCTTTAAAATTTATGTGTCTAAACTTTTTCAGAGATCTTTGGCAAAGTTATCTGTGGTACCCGAGGAGCTAATGTTGCGAATGAAAAGTGGTGCCTCTTCAGAATCCGGAGAGTGGTGCCTCTTTGATTTTTGAACCAACGACCCTGTTGCCCTTTCTTTTATAAGGGCACTAATTGTGTGCAAGAAGTATATTCAGAGAGTTATTGCTTGTAGGAATTTTCCTCTTACTTCAGAGATTTATTGCCCCTCATTTCTCCTTCATCATTTCTGAGAATGTCTGGCCCATCTGACCGTTATTTTGACTTGAACTTTGGTGAAGCAGCAGCCATGCCTTCTCAAGACAACATATGGCGCCCATCCTTCTTATCCCCTATTGGTTCTTTTACCGTTGAGGACTCTGTGATGAAGAATGATATGACCGTTGCGGTGGTGGCCAGGAACCTTCTCACTCCCAAAGATAACATACTACTTTCCAAACGGTCTGATGAGTTGGCTGTTAAGGATTCTCTGGCTCTCAGTGTTCAGTGTGCAGACTCTATGTCTAATATGGCCCAACGCCTATTTGCTCGAACCCGCCAAGTTGAATCATTGGCGGCTGAAGTGATACGTCTCAAACAGGAGATCAGAGGGCTCAAGCATGAGAATAAATAGTTGCACATGCTCGCACATGACTATGCTACAAACATGAAGAGGAAGCTTGACCAGCTGCAGGAATCTGATGGTTAGATTTTACTTGATCATCAGAGGTTTGTGGGTTTGTTCCAAAGGCATTTATTGCCTTCGTCTTCTGGGGCTGTACCACGTAATGAAGCTCCAAATGATCATGTAAACACGGAAATTCCTGCGATGAACGAGACAAGAACACGTGTACAAAATAATATTTGTATTGATGATTTAGGCGTTACAATGTCTTCTACAAATTTAGCCTCTGATTCTATCTTTGTAATGGGTGGATTTGATGTTGTTGGTCCCAAGGGCCGTCGGGGCTTGATCTTGGGATAAACAGTTGTGCGGATTTGTTGACGTCGTTGATCCAAAGGGTCGTCGGGGCTTGATCTAGGGATGAACGAATGACGAATGATGGACACTTTCTTCAAGGGTCGTCGGGGCTTGATCTTGAATTAGTGGAAGTTCTTCAAGGGCCGTTGGGGCTTGATTTTGAATGAGGATTTGACGAAGAACGAAGAGAGCTTTCTTGATCCTTTGGAATTTGCTTGGGAGCTTTAGAGTTTCAAAGCTTCAAGGTTGTGGTGTGAGGTGAATTGGTTATGAATTGGTCTCCCAAAAATGAATTCCTTGGCCTCCTATTTATAGAATTCCAAAACTTGATTTTTTGGATTTCAATAATCATATGAAATAAATCATTTATGCCAGGTGTTGATACGTGTCCTGTTTGATGACTTTTCCGATTTATTTTGATTTTTTCGTTTAGTCACATGCTATGTGTAAAATTTGTATGACACGTGAACGTTGAAATTTTAATTATTGATCAACATTTATTTCACCAAAATTTCGATGTCTACAAATGCCCCCACTTTAAGGTGCGTCGTATACATGCGTTTGTCAAGTGTAGAAGATGCGTTTTGAAGTCCTTTACTGCCGATGTTGATCCAAGGGCCGTTAAGGCTTGATCTTGAACTGGGTTGGTAATTTCTTCAGGGGCCGTCGAGGTTTGATCTTGAATTTGGCTGGAAGATTTTCTAGTTTCCTCTAATTGTTGATTTTCCACAAACTTAATCTTGAACTGGGCTGGAGGGTTTTCTGGTTTCCCCCAAAGGACTTTCCACAGACTTAATCTTGAACTGGATTTGATTCAAGGGTGGTGGACACTTGATCTTGAATCGGACTTGTGATTTCTTTAAGGGCCGTTGAGGCTTGATCTCGAACTTAAACATGACCACGAGCAGTTTCAGGACATGCATGCTTTGAAAGATCAAGGAAGTTCGCAACATTTTCATATGAACCCTAAGCAGTTTGGTCAACGATATGATCTTCAAAATTGATGGGCTCTTCTTCCAGTTGGTGACTTGAGCTTTAAGGATTATCGAGACTTTGCTCTTCGGCGATAGTGCCAACGAAAGGTTGTTGAAGCTTCTCGAACTGTTTGATTATAGCAATGATGGCAGGCTTGGATTTGACTTAGACCCCTCCGTTTGGATTATGCAGTTTGGTCGATAAGGGTGTCCTGCCATAATGATTTGTCCCAGCTCATCGTGCTGCATTCTTCTCTGCTTGTTTCTTTCGCCTAATCGAAGTGGTGTGCAACCCTTTGCCTTTAAATGATCCTTCAAAGCATCACTTTTCAGCCACTCATTCATGCTTGGCAGCTTCAGTGTAAAGAGCCAGCACCATATCAACTGTCTTGAAGTATTTGCTGAGGTAATTGGAGACCCGTCAACAGTTGAAGATGAGCACTCGAGAGCAACGCTAGGTAAGCAACCAGGCAAAGGTTCTGGGCAATCAGTTCCTGATCAGATGTTTAATTTCAGGTTCCGACTGATTGCTTCCTTTCTCCTTGTTCTGCAGGCAAGAGCGAGGGCAAAGGAAAGGATAGGGAAAAAGCATGATATGAGATACATTTGCTTTTGATCCTAATGATATGAGATACTTTTGCTTTTGAAGAAGTAGCGGATGAACCAACACGTATTTTGTTGCGCTTGTCTCCACATGCTTCGATGCATCATTTTCACTTGCCTCTTTTGTTCTCCAGGCAGATGTGGTATCTTCTCTGGAAGCATAAAATGTTGAAACAATGGGTACTTCGAGAGCAGTGCTAGGTGAGCAATCAGGAAAGGTTCCAAGCAGTTTGTTCCTTACCAGGAGCTTGAGTGGAGGTTCTGACATATTGCTTTCTTTATCCTTATCTTCGCAGTGAAGAATGAGGACAAAGAAAAGGGTAGGGAGAAAGCATGCTATGGGATACTCTTGCTCTCAACCCTAGTGATATGAGATACCTTTGCTCTGGTGTGACTTGGTTGAAGAGGTATTTCCAGGGAAGAAGAAAACTGAGTTTTGGTTGCAGATGCATTCGGCAAGGAAGAAGAGTCAGGCTGGATGTGTGCCTTGCTATAGAGGATAGAGGTCGAATTATATGGTGAGCTCCCAATAGCAAGTGGCAGGGTGGATGTGGCCTTATCACCCATGCTTGTCGGCCAAAAGTCGGGTAGGTGGGAATAATGGACTCCACACGTTTTCAACTTTGTCAGTGATCTCTGGCAAAGTTGCACGTGATAACCGAAAGCTAAGACTGCGTCTGAAAAGTGTTGACGGATTTTACGCAGGAAAATCCAGGTTTTGAAATTCGAAGAGTGGTGTCAATTGCATTCAACATGCACACTTTAAAGATTGCCCGCCTTTGAAAATTATCTTTGCTGTATTTCTGAGATTTTACTCATTTCAACCCTTTTCTTTTACCATCTTTTTTGGAAATGGCTAACCCGTCTAACATTTGCTTAGATTTGAGTCTCAGCAGTGACACAGGTGCACCGCGTCAGGGTAATATATGGCGCCCGTCCTTCTCATCTTTTAATGGCCCTCTTACAATTGAAGACTCTGTAATGAAGGATGCAGCAACGGCTACGGTTGTAGATAGGAACCTTATCACTCTTACAGATAATAGGATACTTTCATGACGGTCCGACTAGTTAGCTGTTCGAGAGTCCCAGGCTCTCAGTGTCCAGTGTACGAACTCTGTTTCCAACATGGGCCAACGCTTACTTGTTTGAACTCGCCAAGTTGAATCATTGACAGTCGAGGTCGCAGCTTTTAATCAAGAGATCAGACAACTCAAGCGCGAGAATAGAGAGTTGCATGTGCTTGCAAATAGTTATTCATTGGGCATGAAGAGGAAGCTTGATCAGCTGCTGGACTCCGAAGGTCAGATTCAAAGTGACCATCAGAAGTTTGTGGATGTAGTCTAGAGGCACCTTTTACCGTCATCATCTGGAGTTCGACCAAGTATTAAGGCTCCGAATAATCCATCTCCAGTGCCTCCCTTTTTTTAAGGTTCCGCCGAGAACTAAGGCTTCAAGTACTGAGGCTTCACATAAGTGACATTTGTGAAGGCTCCCTTTTCTTTTCCCTTCTCTTATTTATTATTTTTATTTATTTATTTTATTTTTTTATGCACTTGTAATTTCTTAGAGATATCAATGGACATGCTTTATTTTATTCAGTATGTTGTGCTAAAACGTATATCTGACTAAGATGTGTTACTTCTTTTTTTTTTTTTTAGATGGTGCCTGATGCATTATTCTTTCACCCTCTTTGTTTTTTAGACGGAAATTCGTTGTCCTCTCCTTACTTTCTTCCTTTCAATCATTTTGTCTCCACCACCCTTTTCCCTTTTATTTTATTTTTTTTAGATGGTGACTACTGCACTATTCTTTCACCCCCTTTTTTTTAGACGGAAAAATCGTCGTCCTGTCCCTACTTTCTTCCTTTCAATCATTCTGTCTCCACCACCCTTTTCACTTTTTTTTTTTTTGACTTGCTAACAGTAGCTTGGACTTTCTTTTGTGTGTACATAATCATATTTTCACAATGCACCATCCCATCACCTCTCATTTTGGTTTTCTTTCCTAGGCACGGGTGGTCGTTTGCACAGTTTGCACAGTCACGGACCTGCGTTTTGAATAGCCACCGCATTTCATTTGTTTCTCCGGGGACCGTTATATAAACATGGGACTGCACCATTGCTTGTACACTCATTACACAACCACCGCATAACCATTGCACAGCCGCTGCACTTGTCTTGCATCCCAACTACACTGTCCCGCAATCCTGTGCTGCTGCTGATTGTAATCACAACTGCGTGCATTGCTTCCTTGCTGCACTGCGTTCTTCGTGCCTGCTGTCTGTTAAACTTGGCGCTGGACAAAAAGGTAGCTGCAAGTGTAGGTTTCTCGGCCGTGGTGAAGGAAGAAACGAAAGCAGTTACCAGCCTTCCTTTGTGGAGCCTTTATGTGGTGAGGTTCATTCACTGTAAGCTGAGGATGATTTTGACATGTACATGTATATATATATATATATATATACATGGACGTTGATTGTCCCATTACCGTGGGTGATTTTGACATGTATATATATATATATATGAATGTTGATTGTCTCCTTACCATACATATATAATATATAATATATACATATACACACATATCACCGCACACATATATGGTTGTTCGTACATATATATAATATATACATATATAGAAGTGGTCTCATCACTGTCACCATTTGCGTCCCTTCAAGCTATATATGTGGAAGTTGATTGTCCCGTAACCATCACTGTGTACACATTGTATATATTGATATATGGAACTTGGTTGTCGTGTCTTATATATACACACACACACACATACACAAACACACATATAATACCATATAATGTGTCTATTTTTTTATGCACAGTGTGTGTGCCCCCACTGATGGATTTCTTTGCTGTGATGCTAGGATTCTTTAATTTTGAGAAGGCAGAGCAGGCTGCTGGGGTCCTCACGAAGCTTTTCAGAGACGTGGTAGTTGGTGGCGGAGTTAGCAGGTTGCCTAGTGCTTGTGCCAGAGACTGCAACGGGGTCTCGCTGTGTAGTGCCTTTTGATCACAGTTTTCCCTTGGTGGTGCGCTGTCGTATGGTGTTGTGCAAGAGCTTGCAGCGGGGCTGTGTAGCGTAATGCCTTTTGGTCACAGTTCTTTCTTGGTGGTGACGTCGACATACGGTGCAAGAAACTGCTTGCGTAATCGCTACGGGTTTGCGTAGCATTTTGGTTTCCTTTGCCACTGTAGCGTGCCTTGAAGGACCATCCTGTAGTTGCCATCTTTGTCGTGCTTCTTAAGTTTTGTGGCTGATTTGCGGTCATGGTATTTTTCAAATATTTTAGGAACAACACCATCACCATTCTTGTGAAGGAAGGCGATTCACAAGATGAGGGAACAACGTTGAAGCTTTACCTGCCACTAATTGGTCCTAAGGCGCTTGTGAAGGAAATTTTGTGAAAAACATGTTCATTTAAGCAACATCTATAGCATGCTATTAACAATTAAAAGGCGGAATCATGCTTGCATGCACTTAAAAACAAAACATTAACCATGAAATTCAAAGCCTAGTAGATTGGTGAACCAAGACTCAACTCAAATCAAAGTAAGTTGAGAAATTTATACCTTTGTAGATTCCTCTTTGCATAAGCAAAGGCTAATCACCCAAAGAGAGGGCATTCATTCCTTGCATCTTAGATTTATGAATTTGGATGGATGAAATGGTTCTCCAAGTTCTCAAAATAGAGAACCTCTAAGTCTCCACACCAAGGTAAGATTGATGAAGAAATGAGTGACCTTGGAGGAGAAAGATTACTAGCTAATCCCTCCAAGGGTGGCCGGCCTCTTTAGAGAGAAAAGAGAGCTTTTGTGTTCTCATATTTTCTCCAAAAGAACCCTAAATGAATTTTGGCTATAAAGTCATATTTATACCTTAATTCATTGGAGTGGCAAACTTGTAAATAAGTCCAAAACCCACTCCATCTCTAAAATGGCCGGCCATAGGGTTTCATTGGGCTTTTAAGGCCTTTGTGAATTATTTGTCATTAAGTTGTCATACAACTTAAGTCAATGGGCTTGACGTTCGAAGCCCATTGGGCCTTGAGGCCCAAAACTAACCTGTGGTCTTTTAACGAACTTATTCGTTTGATTAATTAACATATTAATTAATCCTTGCCATAAATAATTAAACCATTTAATTATTCTTACTCATCTCCGTTGTTTCTTCAATCTCTACCTTACACGGTGTACGATCCATTAGGTTCCTTTTAGCGAGGCAGTGGGCGATTAAAACCATTTCAAATCGATTGTGAATTGAAACTTACTTTCAATTCTCCCTTTAGTGATTATACATGTTTAGGGCTTCCACAAACCATGAGTGACACCTAGCAGCATATCATGGTTACCCAAGCTAATCAGAAGAGGTGGATAACCTATTCAGTTTAGGATTACAAATGCAATATGGTCTTTCTCTAATACAATACTCTTGACCACATTGTTTGGTTTGATAGTTTATTCATGTCTATTATCCAATGTGATTTGTGTGCTTATATGATTACCTTAAATGTGATTTGGAACGACTTCCTAAATCTCATTCATACTCTGGCCAGAGATTCTTAATCATATCATAGAGTATTCTCCCTCAAACAGTTTGAAGGTTAGAGATCCCTTGTTGCGCATTCACTTGCCTTCATGGCTAAGTGGCTTAACCCCAACTATGCCGTGGACACCCTCCTGATGGAGTGACTTTGACATAATCAAAGATCAAGGACTTAACCACAAGACAACTATGATGCCTCAGGTCAAAGGACTACTTTACATTATCCCAACCATGAGTTCTCATGTGACATGAGTATGAGAACTCCTCGTTGATCGTGTTCAGTGGACTCATTCGCTATTGAGCACCTACATGCTTGTCTTGATGTCACACACACCAATGACTCGAGACTAGTCACTCTCCCTGAGAGAAGACACAACACGTACTGATCTTAACGGACTGTCAATGCCCAATTGGCAATCCTATGATCAGGAACGTTTAGGATGTGTCTACGAAAGAATGGCTCATGAATCTAACTTCTTTAGATTGCATTCTCCCAATCACATATTCCTTGGACTTTATCGTTTAAGCATATAACATTTATATGAGACGGCTTAAACAATAATCTTTGCCCTTGATATTAAACTTGATTAGTTTAACATGTGAAATGTCCGTAAAGTATCATCATATGATTGGTTTTAGGGCACATTTCCAACAGCTTGCTTTTCTTGTGAAAGACAATTCTATGCATATTAAGTCGTGGTCTTCTGAAGTATTTTGGGAGGTGGTAGACGCTGTTCAACCAAATACGAAGAAAAAGGCGTGCACATTGAGGGTTCTTATTTTGAATCATTCGCACCATGCTCGTGACCATCATCCGGCCTCGTTCAAGCTTCTTGGTGATCACATTCGCATCGGAGCCATGGCTTGGAATGGTACCCTGTTGACTACTAGAGAAGCCGTCTTTGATGAGTTTTATTGGGAGTGGCTTGAAGATGTCTTAAGCCGATCTAAAGATGTGCTGACTAAAGTGGGCCTTTACCACGCTGTGTACGCATCTTTGTTTAGTTTTGATCATCATCCTTCCGTCCTTCAGGCGTTCTTTGAGCATTGGTGTTCAGCGAGCAACACACTTCACACGGCGCAATGGGAGATGTCAATTTCACTGTGGGATCTTCATAGGATAGGAGGCTTGCCGATCCATGGTAAGTTTTATAACGAGGTCGTTCCCAGCGCGGAGGAACTTTCTCTTTGCAATAGCCGAGGATTGCCTGCGAGTTGCCGCTATTTGTTTTGGGCGTATCACAAGCTTTTCTAGGATGCTCAAGGTAAATCAGGCGTGAGGATTTCCTCATGGATCCGATTTTGGTACTGGGAGGCCATGAGGTATAAAAAGTCTTCGAAGAAAAGTTGCCGTACCAAGACCACTAAGCCAAAGGGAGACTCAGACCCGTCCGGTGTTATTGGCTCAACCAGGCACCGCTTTTCTGACGAGTTGAGAGTGTTTAAGGATCTTAGCATAGTATCAGAACATGTGGATGAGTCTTACCTAGCTGCTTTCTTAGCTTGTTGGCTTTGTAAGTTTGTTTTCCCGACAGGCGACGTCAACTTAGTTCGTCCTGGAGTTTTCAAACTTGCTAGCAAGATGGCTGCGGTGCTTCCTTACCACTATGTGTATGGTTGGTTAGGTGAATATTTTGGCACTCACTTTTCTTTGACGACTCTGGACAAGTCAAGGCCTTCTTCATCGACTGCAGCCAAGATGGGGCATTTGATGACGAAGTATTCTGGCGTGCTCTCCGTGAAGAGCCTTGATGATTTGCAGGCACGAGCGCTATTTGAAAGTTGTGAAGATTTGAGGATGGACCCCTTAGCGAGAGTTGGCTTGGTGCGGCGAGGCATCGTAGACAATTCACATCTCCGCTCCTCACACTTGGCTTATCTTATAAGTCTTCGTTCGGGGTTTGTTTCTTTGCGGCTAGAAGACCGATGCATTGTTCAGCCATATAGTCCCCACCGTTTTAGCAGGTAATTTGGTTTTGTCCAAAACTTGCCAGGCAAGCTGAAGGAAAAGAACCAATTTGCATCCTTGCAAGCCGTGTATATGCATTGGGAGTCTTGTACCCGTGCATGTACAAATGTTGTTATCACGCTGCCAGCCAAGGACAAGTTCAAGAGTAATCCAGTGACTCGCGTTTATGCTCGTTGGTGGTCAAAGGTATATTATAAGAACTTGGGGATGGTAAGTGGTACCAATTCTTCTCACTCGGGCAATGATATGTCGAGAGAGGGCTGTCACGTGGTTCCTATGCAAGTGGTAGCTCTTGATTGAACCAGTGCGGCTCCCTTACAAGATAGACCTGTAGCTTTAGCTCCTCAACACCCATGCTTGTCTCCTCGACATCCGGATGCTTGTGAAGAGGCGGGAGATGAAGTTGACTCACATGAAGATGGATTTATTTTGCAACAACGTCAACAAGTTTCAAACAAGCGACCACTTGAGGATGCTCAGGTTGACAACGATGTCAATTTTCATCATAAAAAGAAAGAAGTGTTTAGACCTCCTTTACTCGATGACCGTGTGCCATTTGAGAGAGATGTATGTACTTCATTTTCTCTCGTGATTTCTTATGCTTTCATCATTTTGGCCTTCGTTTATAACATCTTTCTTTATCTTCTTTAGGTTGGGCCTTCTTGTTCTTTTGGTTTGGCAACTGCAGATGTTTATTCCTATACGGAGATGCTATTTATGGGCGAACTACCTATAGACAGGGAGATCGGGGATCCGCCTGGTGCAGAGCTTGTTCCAAATCCGCCGAACTTCCCAAGTTTGCCATGTATAGTTGAAGGTATGCAAGAACCCGTCATGCGTCCAACACCTTTTCTAGCTAGCTCTGAGATCTCTTTGAGAGGGTCGAACCTTAGCGGTACTGAGCAGGTCATCCATCGCTTTAGTCTTGGTACGGCAATGGATGTCAAGAGCCATATAAAGAAGAGGATTTCTAAGTGCCCGTTGGAAGACCTTACGTTGCTCAATGAGGATTTGTCGAAGCTTGTTTCTGTGATTGACAACCTTAATGTTGATTCTTCACCCTTGAAGATCAAGATTGCCGAACTTATGGCCGCCTCGACTGAGTATTCTTCCTTGCATGCTATTTCCTTGGAGAAGTTGAGTCCAGATGTTAGAGCTCATCAGCTAGCAACAATAAACTCGTCATTGGCTCAAGTCCAGTCTTTTCAGCAAGCTACTTCGAGAGATTATCAAGTTACAGAGACTTCTTTAACTTCTGTCCAGATGCATCTAGATGCGTTGGCGAGAAAGCGAGAGTAGCTGGTAATCGAAGCATCGCAACTTGAAAGTGTTCTCACGGAGTAGGGACCTACACTTTCTCAGTACCAGGAGGAGATTTCATGCCTAGAACGAGAGAAATGCATGATTATGGAGTTGCCTATCTTGTCTCCCTCCGAGGCAGAGACTTTGAAGACTTTGGAAGGGTTGCTTGAAGATCGTCTTCGTAGTTTTGGGGACATAGTTTTTAAGTAGTATCTTCTATTTTTTTTTTTTGCTTTTTTGTAATAAGGCTTTTGGAGCCGATTCC
Organism: Malus asiatica; assembly: GCA_033882615.1. Lineage (NCBI taxonomy): Eukaryota > Viridiplantae > Streptophyta > Magnoliopsida > Rosales > Rosaceae > Malus > Malus asiatica. Next base: position 42,752,162 of record CM066503.1, on the reverse strand, counting down.
TTCTTTCAAAGAAATAAAGTATTTACATTCTTGAATTTGCTCTTCATTCTTCAAAGTGTTTTTTTTTTTTAGATGGTGTGACTGTACTTGAAGTTTTGACGTTTCAAGTTGCCTACGTACCCTCTGTTGAGGAGAGATCAATTCATAACGTAGTTCAAATGAGCGATGAATTTAGCAGTGATTTTGATGATGATTTTACCGTACACAGTTTATGCTCTTGCGGGCCAGGAGCTTTTGTTGTCCCTTTTTATGCTCATGCGGACAAGGAGCGTTAGTGCCATGTACAGTTTAGGCTCATGCAGGCGAGGAGCTATGGTATTGGTTTGTTAACCGATCCGGGAGAGTCGTTCCTCACAATCTTCATAGCAAGGAGCCTTGACTGAGTAGTTGAAGAAGTCTTCTGGGAAGAGGTCACGCATCGCGACAGGGATGGATGATCTTTGTGTCAAAGTTTCATTATCTCCAACACTTTCACATTGTTCTGGAGGTTGACAGGAGCTGCTTTGCCCCCTTTCCCATTGGTGAACTTGTGTAAGAGATGGTTACTGCCTGGAGAGGCGTTGCTCACAATCTTTATAGCAAGAAGCCTTGACCGAGTAGCTGAATAATTTTCTGAGGAAGAAGAGATTGCGCATGGTCGACCTTTGTGTCGAAATTTCCTCATCTTCAACACTTTCACATTGCTTTGGAGGTTGGCGAAAGCTGCTTTGCCCTTTTTTCGATTGGTGCACTTGTGAATGCGACGTAGGCTTTATGTGTAATTTCTTTGAAGCGACATGAGTCCCTCCTTCAACTTCGCTTGACTTGGAGAATGCCCCCAACGATCGAGGTGGCGACTTTGAGTCGAAAGGAACAGAAGTGACGTCATCCTTAGGGATTTCGTCTCCTTTTCCTTTTTGGATTGTGACGGGGAAGATGTCTTGGATCTCCTCTTCAATGTCATCCTCTTGGGCTTGTTGGCATGACGATTGTCCCGTGTGGATGATGATGCGCCTTTTTACTCTCAGTGGTCCATTTGTGTCAACCTTCAAGATTGCTTGGCGCTTCATCCTTGAAGGAATTGAGCTTTGAATATCGCCTTTTTCTGCTAGCCTGTCGAGCTTTTCTTCCTTTGACGTTGTCTCCTTATTTCTAGAAAACTTTATGTTGTCTTCAAGTCTTTCCAAAGTCGACCGACGAGAAGGAGAGCTGGCCGTGTGGCTTTGCTTTTTAGGTTTTGACAACCTTTCAAAAAACAGAGCTTCGGGATGTTGGCCTCTTAAGCCTCTTGAAGACGGAGGTTTGGTTTTGACCACCAATGCGATCAAGTGCTGACGTTCTGGGTCTTGAACGATTCATCCTATCGAAGACTGACGTCCGAGAGGCAAACTTAGGCTCCTCTTGATCTTGTTCAATGCTCCACGCTGATGTGTTGAGTGCTAGCATTTTTTGCTTTGCTTGAAATCCTCACGGGTGCATTTGGTGTGAAGCCAAGTCTACCTTTGTCGTTGTCAACTCCGTAACCATGCTTCTTTAACTTCTTTTGAGTCTCGATGAGGTCATGTTCTTTATTGTTGACGGTGTTTGAAACCTTTTTTCCAGGATTCAAGGAAGAAGCGAAGTCGTACCCAGCTTTCAACATGAGTTTGTAGGCGTTTGGATCAAAACCTTCTTCGGTCCTCTTAGTTGGGAGAAAACTTGGTTCCACCCCCTTTGGTAGAGCTTTTATGAAGCCTTGTGGTAGTCTTGGAACCTTAGCATTGCCTAGCTGTGTCAGAGGCAAAACTGCATTCGTCTTGAGCAACTTTACATTATCCATATGCCTCTATGCATCGACTTTGCTTGCTCCAGTTTCGAACGGAGATTGACCATTCTTTCTTCTCGACATCGGAATGTATCGGAATATGGGTGTGTTTGGTCCATTTGAGGGCGTCCTACTCCCTCTGGTTCTTGCAGGTTTAGCAAGCTCATCATCGTTCTTGCTTGAAGATGGCATGGCTTATCCTTCTTGCTTCTTGGGCATGGCTTGCCACTCCTACTTTTTAGGTGTTACTTTGCTTGTGGATTTGATCTCTTTTGGAAGAGCTTCGGGCACCATGTCTTCATCCATGTAGAACTTGCCGTCTGCAAAATGTGATTCAGCTTCAGTGAATGGTTTGGTGTCGCCATAGATCACCTTCACTCCTTCTCGATAGAATTTCAAGCATTGGTGAAGGGTGGACGGTATTACTCCATTCGCATGGATCCAAGGCCTACCTAAGAGCAACCCGTAGGAAGTTCTTGCATCAATCACGTGGAATATCGTGCTTGACTTGAGTTCACCAATAGTCATTTCCACTCGGATCATGCCTATCGCTCTTTGTCCTCCTTGATTAAAACCTTGGATTAGCAGACGACTTAAGGATAGTTCATCCACCTTGATGCCGATTGTAGCCATTGTTGACTTTGGCATGATGTTGATGGCTGATCCACCATCCACAAGCATGCGGTTGACTTTGTGCTCCCTTACGTACCAAGAGACGAAGAGAGGACGGTTGTGAGGCTTGGATCCTAGCATCAAGTCTTCGTCGGTGAAGTGGATTGCGTCCTCGATGGCACAGCATGTGGCGGAAGCTTCAAGCCTTCGTTCTTGCTTTCTTGCATTTCGTGGTCATTGGGACTTTCCATGACTGCTGCTAATGTTCTTCGCATATTCTTTGGTAATCGTAGCGTTTTCTCAATGCTAAAGTGTGTTGGCAGACTTTCTTTGAGTGTGATATCTTTGCCTTTTGAAGGTTCTTCCATTTCTACTTCGACCATGTAGCATGCAGTGATAGTGCACTGTTGGAAGAAGTCATTCGGGAAGTACTCGTGTAAGGAGACACGAATGCGTGGCTCTTGCTCCATAGGTTCCCCAACATACATTGACTTATCAACTTTTACGTTTCTTTTGGGCTTCCTACTGTTACGGCGACGGTGCTTTCTCACTTGTTCCACCTTTTGTCTTGTAGCTTGTGGTTTTGGTTTCCTTGTTTTTTTGTAGGTCACCAATGTCCATCCTTCTTCATCATCGGTATGTGTATCTTGTTCGTTTGCCCCCGGCGATGGTTGCTCAGAAGGTATCGTGCAACTTGAGCATTGATAGGAATGGTCAGGTGTTGTTTGGAAAGGCACAGGATCGAAAGATCCAAATGCAATTGTAGTAGTATGTGTTGCGGCCGTGTCTTCGAGGTTGAGCTCGATTCGCCCTTGTTGTGCTAGCTTTATGATGAGTTCTTTGAGGATGAAGCACTTACCCACAGGATGGCTCACGATTCGATGGTACTTGCAGTATGTAGGATCGTTTATGCGATTCATTTCTTCAGGCCGCTTGCATTCGGGTAGCTTGATTACCTTTTTTTCCAGCAAATCGTCTAACATTGCATCCATGTCTGAGTCAGGAAAAGGGTACACCTTCTGCTCCAATTCCCTTAAGGTGTTTTTGTACCTGTCTTGGGTGCGAGGAGGCTCACCTTTCTTTATCTCTTTTGCTTTGGTTTTGGAGGAGATCTTGATAGGCGCGGAGGCGGTCTTGACGGGTGTAGTGTTGACAGTGAACGCTTCCTTGAGGGGTTTCTTCCCAGTCTTGTCTACATTTGGGGAGAACACTTTATCCTTCTTGCAGTCGGTGATCGGCTTTTTCTTCCCGTGATGAGTAATTCTTAGCTCCATGTCGTGGGCACGGGTGGCTAACTCCTCAAAGGTCCGTGGTTTGATGCTTTGAAGGATTTAATGTAACCCCCATTGCATACCTTGGAAGCACATCTTGATTGAAGAGATCTCAAAGAGCCTGTCCTTGTAGTTGAGGCTTAGATTGCGCCATCGGTTGATATAGTCCACGAATGGCTCATCCCTCCATTGCTTTGTGTTCGTCAACTCTAGCATGCTCACGGTGCGGCGGGTGCTGTAGAAGCAGTTGAGGAATTCCTTTTCCAATTGCTCCCAACTGTTGATGGGCTCAGGCTCTAGGTCCGTGTACCACTCAAAGGCATTTCCTTTCAGTGAGCATACAAACTGCTTAGCGAGGTAATCTCCTTTTGTCCTTGCGTTGTTGCAAGTCTCAATGAAATGGGCGACGTGTTGCTTCGGGTTTCCCTTTCCATCGAACTGCATGAACTTTGGTGGCTGATAACCCGTTGGCATTTTCAAAGCGTCCATTTTTTTGGAGTAGGGTTTTGAGTATAGTACAGAGTCATGTGAACTTCCTTCATACTGTGCCTTGATGGTGATACCGATCATCTCTTGTAGTTGTTAGATAGAAAGAGATCTCATGAGTGCAGCTGCTTGGCCTGGCTCCGGCTTCACATCGATTTTCTCCACCGGAGGCTCTTCATCCTCGTCATTTTCCTTCTTTACTGAATCATCCCCTTGCTCGATTTTCACATCGGGGTTTACGTCTAGTTGGTTGACGAGTGCGGCGATTTGCTGGTCTTTTTCTTCCACAATCCGTGTTAGCCTTGCGATCGCTTCATTCATATGAGCCAGCTGCTCATCGATTGAAGTTGCTCTAGTGGTCATAACTTGCATGGCTAAGTTGCTGCTTGAGTCGGCATCGGAAAACATGCAACCAGAGTACTTCATTGGGCTTTCCTTCCTTGGCGCCCTTAGCGAGGCTAGGGTGATCACATGTTGGTGCCTCAGGTGCTCTTGTTCCTTCGGCGGAGTTGATGCAGGGGTGGAAGAGGCGGTTACAATCTCGCGATGAACGAGACAAGAACACGTGTACAAAATAATATTTGTATTGATGATTTAGGGGTTACAATCTCTTCTACAAATTTAGCCTCTGATTCTATCTTTGTGATGGGTGGATTTGATGTTGTTGGTCCAAAGGGCCGTCGGGGCTTGATCTTGGGATAAACAGTTGTGCGGATTTGTTGACGTCGTTGATCCAAAGGGCCGTCGGGGCTTGATTTAGGGATGAACGAATGATGAATGATGGACACTTTCTTCAAGGGCTGTCGGGGCTTGATCTTGAATTAGTAGAAGTTCTTCAAAGGCCGTTGGGGCTTGATTTTGAATGAGGATTTGACAAAGAACGAAGAGAGCTTTTTTGATCCTTCGGGATTTGCTTGGGAGCTTTGGAGTTTCAAAGTTTCAAGGTTGTGGTGTGAGGTGAATTGGTTATGAATTGGTCTCCCAAAAATAAATGCCTTGGCCTCCTATTTATAGAATTCCAAAACTTGATTTTTTGGATTTAAATAATCAGATGAAATAAATCATTTATGCCAGGTGTTGACACGTGTCTAGTTTGATGACTTTTTCGATTTATTTTGATTTTTTCGTTTAGTCACATGCTATGTGTAAAATTTATATGACACGTGAACGTTGAAATTTTAATTATTGATCAACATTTATTTCACCGAAATTTCGATGTCTACAGATCAACCTTCGGTGCATCCTCCTTCTGGGATTCTGCCTAGTACTGATGCTCCGAATAATCACCCTCTGGTGCTTCCTCTTTCTAGGGCTCTGCCAACTGATGAGACTTCTTCTGAGCAACCTTTGTGAAGGCTCCCTCTTGTTTGTTTATTTTGATTCATGTATATGTACATATTTTTAACTTATCGGAGATATCAATAAACAAGCTTTGCTTCATTTCAACGTATTGTGTTAAATACACCAATGCCTTCTTCACTAAGTTCTTTGAATTTTTCCTTTTGTTGAAGCTTGTATGTTGAAGCTTTGTGAGTGAAACATGTAGGTTGAGGTAGTGCTCCCTGAATTTCCCGAGTGAGGAAACCTTCTCGTTTGGAGACTTGAAAAATCCAAGTTACTGAGTGGTCGTGAGACTTCCGAGGATCAAGGTGCAGTAGCATATGGTAGGAGTCACCCAAGTTTCCGATCGAGGCAGTTGACGAATGAGGCATTTCCTTTCTAAGTGGTAGCCCAAAACTCCTTCTTCATATATATTTGTTATGAAAGTTGTTAGGCCCAAAGAAGAGGAGGTCTAGGCAATTATTTTTTTATTTTTTGAAATTTTTTTTTTTAAATTTTCGAATTTCTGAAGTTTTGAATTTTTGAATTTCCGAATTTTTTAATTTTCGAATTTCCGACAAAAAAAATATATATATATATATATATATATTTTAAAGCTTTGTAAGTGAAGCTTTGGTGTTGAAACTTTGTAGGTGAAGCTTTGAGGTTAAAGCTTTGTTGGGCACCAGGAATTGATTTCGCTTCACACTATCTTGATCAAGATAGTGTGAAACATTTGTAGGTGAAGCTTTTGTATTGAAGATTTGAGGTTAAAGCTTTGTTGGGTACCATGAATTGATTTTGCTTCACACTATCTTGATCAAGATAGTGTGAAGCTTTTGCGTTGAAGCTTTGTAGGTGAAGCTTTTGTGAGTCAAGCTTTTGTGGGTCAAGCTTTTGTGGGTCAAGCTTTGAAGTTGAAGCTCTTGTTAGGTACCATAAATTGATTTTGCTTCACACTATCTTGATCAAGATAGTGTGAAGCTTTTGAGAAGTTGTAGTTGTCCTCCATTGATGAAGCTTTTGTTGGTGAAGCTTTGTAGGTTAAACTTTTTTTTGGGTACCATGAATTGATTTTGCTTCACACTATCTTGATTAAGATAATGTGAAGCTTTTGAGAATTTGTAGTTGTCCTCCATTGATGAAGCTTTTGTTGATGAAGCTTTTGTGTTGAAGCTTTGTAGGTGAAGCTTTGGAGTTGAAGTTTTTTTTGTTGTTACCATGAATTGATTTTGCTTCACACTGCGATCAAGATAGTATGATGCTTTTGTAGGTGAAGCTTTGAAGTTGAAGGCTTTTGTTGGGTATCATGAATTGATTTTGCTTCACACTATCTTGATCAAGATAGTGTGAAGCTTTTAAAAATTTGTAGTTGTCCTCAATTGATGAAGCTTTTGTGTTGAAGCTTTGTAAGTGAAGCTTTGGAGTTGAAGCTGTTTTTTTGGGTACCATGAATTGATTTTGCTTAACACTATCTTGATCAAGATAGTGTGAAGCTTTTGAGAATTGTAGTTGCCCTTCATTGATGAAGCTTTTGTTGGCACCATAAATTGGTTTTACTTCACACTGTCTTGATCAAGAGTGTGTGAAGCTTTTGAGAGTTGTGGTTGCCTTCCATTGATGAAGCTCTTATTGGGCCCATAAATTGGTTTTGCTTCACACTGTCTTGATTAAGAGTGTGAAGCTTTTGAGAATTGTAGTTGCCATTCATTGATGAAGCTTTTGTTGGCACCATAAATTGGTTTTGCTTCACACTGTCTTGATCAAGAGTGTGTGAAGCTTTTAAGAGTTGTGGTTGAACTCCTTTGATGAAGCTCTTGTTGGCTCAATAAATTGGTTTTGCTTCACACTGTCTTGATCAAGAGTGTGAAGTTTTTGAGAATTATGGTTGCACTCAATTGATGAAGCTCTTGTTGGCATCATAAATTGGTTTTGCTTCACACTGCCTTGATCAAGAGTGTGAAGCTTTTGAAAATTATGGTTGCACTCCATTGATGAAGCTCTTGTTGGCACCATAAATTGATGAAGCTAATGTGTTCACCTCCTCCCCCCTCTTTTTTTTGGATTTTTTCTTTTTTCTTTTTTTTTAGGGGGAGATGGTGTGCTGCAAGTTTGAAATTTGAAAACTCCTTAGCTTGTGTGGAAGTTTAAAGACTTTCCATGTGGGGTTTTCTCATAGTTTGAATTTTGAATTTTGAATTTCTTTGACCATGTTAAACCCTATAAGAATGAGAAGTTTCTACTCTTTTCATTGTCTTCATTTGCTCATTTTGTAATGATTTTTGGAGATAGAGTGCTCTTATAGTTGAGAGGGATTCCGGCATTGCTTTGCACCATCTTCAGGTTGGTAGGCTTCTCCACTAGATCATATGCTTTCATTCTTGTTGAATTGTTTGAGTGTTCATGTATTTGGTTGAGAACATAATGAACTGATTGAGCTTTTCTCCACGCCCTAGGAACTTCCTTATATTTCGATCTTTCATGTGGTGATAGAGTTTGTTTCTGTTTGTTGTAGATGTCAGAGTTTGGAAGTCCTAGTGATGGGGGCTCCCCTCACTCTAACTCTAGGTTTGAGCTTGCAATGTTGGAGTCTTCAGGGCCTTTGTTGGAGTCTTGTACAAAAAATTCGAGATTGGGTGATCCTCGCAATTGCCAAGCTTTAGCCAATATTGGTTCTTCCTCCTTCATGTCAGTGGGTGAGGGGGTTGTTTGTGACGCCATACCCATATTTCGCTCTGAGTTCACAGCAGACCATTTAGTGCAAAACTTGTTAGATAGCGAAAAGCAACTTGAGGCCTTAAGACAGTCATGTAGTATCCCCCGTAGTGAAAGGTTGTAATATATCCATTGTTTGCATTATTTGCTATTTGTTGTGATTTTCTTTTGCTTCTAACATTTTTTTTAATGCAGTGATGTGAGGGACCATTAAGCTGTCTGGACATGAGCTAGCTGATGAAGAGAAGGTGTTGAGGGTGCCCAAAGAGGATAGATATTTGGGCAAGCTACGACCCTTATTTCGAAAGTATGGTTTCCAGCCCCTAGTGTAGGAGTGCCAGAGACGAGCAAGTAAGTTGTGTCTTTCATTTCGTCCCTCTTTCTTTTACAAAGTTGCATTCCTTATTTTGATTTTTCTTCTTCAGTGGAGAAAGTGGGCAAGAAAGGGGGGACTAACGCCAAGAAAGGGAAAACACCCATGTTAGTTCCCGTAGACGACATTTTGTTTCACAAGGGAGCTCGTAAGCACTGGGTGAGGCCAATCCTTAAACCTAAGTCGCAAAAGGAGGTCATCAAGATTGCTTCCTCAAAGAAGGCTAAAGCTGAGACCATCGGGTGTGCTGCTGCGATAGTTACAGGGGAGGAAAGACGACTGTTGCCTCATCTTCCTACCATCAATCCTATATTTCCTCCAACCATGGAGTCTACTGACCAAGAAGGTGGCCCTAGCTGTAGCCATAAGAGAAAGTACAAGGAAGAGGTTGGTAGCATTCATTAGAAGGACTTGAAGGTTGCCATACAACCAAGTAGTTTTAGGTATGTCAATAATTGCCTGGCAGGACGTCAATCCACTGTTGATGAGCTTGGCGAGCCGTTAGATGAGAACGAATCAGATCGTGACTGGATGATGAGGTTATCTTCTTATGTAAGTGTTACTTTGTCATTTCTTTGCTTTCTCCCCTCTTTTTCCTGGTAATGATGATTATCTTCTCTTGTAGGTCATGACCAAGTACGATGACAGATTACGAGAAGTCGAGCGGTACAAGGCAAAGTTTAAAGAGAATAAGTAGTTTGTGAATGACGCCAGAAAAATGAGCAAAGCTTTGGTTGATGCCATCCGCCTTAAGGATGAAAACTTTGAGAGTTTGAAGAGGCAGAATGGTGAGAACGTGAGGCTCAAGAAACAATTGGAAGCGACTAAGGAACAGTTGGAGACAACCATCCTTGAGGTTTCCAAGGTTAAAGGGGAGTTGGAGAGTGCCTTGGTTGAGGTTTCTGGGCTGAAGAGGAGTATCCCAACTGAAAAGGATGCTACTGTGCAGGAGTTCTTATGTTCCCAGGCATTTCACAATACTTTTAGACCTCACTGCATTTGAGCGGCTAATTTTGAGAAAAAGAAATGGATGGGCCGTCCTTGAGCGTTATGACAATGGAAGCATTATCCGAAAGTACCGTGATGAGATGGATGAGTACCGACAAAATGGTGAAGTTTTCATCCTCGCAGTTGATCCTAGTAGTGATGATGACTCTGATAATGAGGCTAGTATTAGTGAGCAGTCTCAGGAAAGTGAGGATGGTCCTGGAGATGCTGAGGAATGTGGTGATGGCGATGGGGTTGAAACGCAGATTGATATTGTCAGGGGTTCGGCCTCAGATGAGGATGACTCGTAGTGCCCTCTTTTTCTGCATGTACTCTGGATGTACGAGTTTGTTGTTTGTGTGGCATGTGCCATGTACTCTGGATGTACTAGTTTGTTGTTTGTGTGGCATGTGCCATGTACTCTAAATGTACTAGTTTGTTATTTGTGTGGCTTGTGCCATGTACTCTGGATATACTAGTTTGTTGTTTGTGTGGCATGTGCCATGTACTCTGGATGTACTAGTTTGTTATTTGTGTGGCTTGTGCCATGTACTCTGGATGTACTAGTTTGTTATTTGTGTGGCATGTGCCATGTACTATGGATGTACTAGTTTGTTGTTTGTGTGGCTTGTGCCATATACTCTGGATGTACTAGTTTGTTATTTGTGTGGCATGTGCCATGTACTCTGGATGTACTAGTTTGTTGTTAATTACCAAGTATTTGCACTATCATTGATGAATGCCTAGCTATGTTTGAGCAAATCCTTTGTTTAGATATAAGCCATAACTTGGATGTACTAGTTCTGTCCAGTACTGTTTGTTTATTTGTATAGTCTTGTTGACATATACTTAGACTTGATTTCCTATTGGAAGCATTCATGTTGAAGCTTTGAACCCGAGTGTTTCATTGTTAGGAATGTAAGAGGATTAGAACCGAGTTGTCTAAATCACCTCTTTATTGAATTAATGCCAAATAGTCTTCGTTACATAGGATGCCGAACGGCTGAAGCTTAACACTTGTACAATGTGAGTTTACTTGTAATAGTACTTCAAGTGATCAGCATTCCATGGATGGCCAAGGGTCTTACCATCTGAGCTTCTAAGCTTGTAGGAGCCAGAGCGACTGATGCCAACAACTTCAAACGGTCCATCCCTATTTGGACTAAGTGTTCGTTCACTCGGGACTTTGTCGCAGAGTAATCTTTTCTTCAATACCCAGTCCCCCACTTTGAAAGAATGAGGTTTGACCCTTGAGTCATAGTAGTTGGAGATGCACTGCTTGTAGGCGACATTCCTCAAGTGAGCTTGGTTTTTGTGCTCCTCGACTAGATCTAAGTTGAGGGTAAGTTGTTTGTCATTTTCGCTTTGCATGTAGTTCTAGACTCGGAACGTTGCTTGCTCAAGCTCAATTGGGACAACTGCCTCTGTACCAAAGGCAAGTGAGAATGGGGTTTCTCTTGTTGATGTCTAATACGAAGTGCTGTATGACAAAAAAACTTGGGGTACAAATTCTGGCCAACAACCTTTAGCCTTGTCCAAGTTGGTTTTCAAAGTTCACTTGATTATTTTGTTGATGGCTTCAACTTGTCCATTAGACTGGGGATGGGCTGGGAAGCAAAACATAAGTTGATGTTGAACTTAGAGCAGAAAATCCTGAACTTATTGTTGTTGAACTGTCGCCCATTGTCAGTGACTATCGCATTGGGAATGCCAAATCTGCAAAGGATGTTTTTCCATACGAAGTCTTCTATGTTTTACCTCAGTAATGGTTGCCAAGGATTCTACTTCGACCACTTTATGAAGTAGTCAACTACAACGATTGCATAGCAGACCCTACCCTTCCCTGCAGGCATTAGGTCGATCAAATCAAGTCTCCAAGGGCCAAGGGCTGATCATAGGAGTGAGTGGCTCGGGAGGGGAGTGAGGAATAGTTGCGTAGCGTTGACACTTATCACATGAGCAAGATATTTTGATGGTTTCTTGGTGAAGTGTTGGCCAGTAATATCCTTGGCGAAAAGCCTTGCGTGCTAGGGATCGAGATCCAGCATGATCTCCGCAGACTCCTTCATGTATTTCCCAAAGGACAGTTTTTGCCTCTGCGAGCGTAAGGCATTTTAGGTATGGTAGGTTAAAACTCCGTTTGTAGAGTTAGTCATTAATGATCAAGTAATGGGTAGCCTTGTATCGAATCTGCTTAGCTTGGACTTTTTCATTTGGAAGGGTGACATGAGCAAGGAATCTATAAATCGTGGTAATCCAACAATCCCCTTGTTGTAAGTTGCACACTTTCACAGCCATGGTGCTTGGTGCTGCCAACAATTAGACCTTAATTTTTCTCCCAATCTTGTCTTCCACCGCTGAGGCGAGGCAAGCTAAAGCATCTGCATGACTGTTTGCCACTCGAGGAATTTGGGTAATCTGGTAGTGGAAGTGCTTGAGCAACAATTGTGTTTGTGCCAGATAGGCTGCCATGGAGCTATCTTTAGCGTCAAAGTTGTTGGTGACCTGGTTAACCACTAATTGGGAGTCATTGAAGATGTCAATTCGTTTAACCCAAGGTGTTTGGCCAAACGTAAGCCTGCTAAGAGGGCTTCATATTCGGCCTCATTGTTCGACGCCTTGAATTTGAAACGAAGAGCATACTCCATCACCACTTTGTTAAGGGTCGTAAGGACTAGTCCTGCTCTATAACCCTGTTGGTTGGACGAGCTATCAACATATAGACTCCATGCTGGGGTTGTTGGTTCTAGTTTCTGAGCTTCCGAGGGTAATGAAACCATTTCTTTAGGCGTAGAAACAATGTCAACAGGATATGTGAAATCAGCGATGAAGTCTGCCACTGCTTGGCCCTTCTCAGCTGGCTTTTGTTGTAAGGAGATGTCAAACTCACCCAATGTTATCGCCCATTTGATCATTCGCCTAAAAGTGTTAGGACTTTGGAGTATCTGTCCAAAAGGATGATTGGTAAGCACAATGATGGAATGTGCTTGGAAGTAAGGGCGAAGTTTTCGAGCAAACATTACCAATGCTAGAGCCAATTTCTCAATATTGGAGTATCGTGTCTCTGCATCTTGTAAGGCCTTGCTAGCGTAGTAGACAGGCCGTTTGACATTACCATCCTTTCGAATGAGAATGGAACTTACTGCTGAAGCCGATACCGACAGATAGATAATGAGAGTGTCACCAACCTCAAGTTTGGAGAGCAGAGGGGCTTTACTCATGTAGTCTTTGAGGTTCTTGAATGCCTCAGCACATTCATCAGTTCATGTAATGTACTTCTAACTTCCCTTAAGTGCTTTGAAGAAAGGAGCATATCTGTCTGTGGCCTTACAGATGAACCTAGTTAAGGCTGCCACCTTGCCAGTAAGGCTTTGGATATCTTTTGAAGTTACCGGTTCCTTCATGTCGAGGATTGCATTGATCTTCTCAGGATTAGCCTCAATGCCTCGTTGGCTTATCATGAAGCTTAAGAATTTGCCAAAGCCTACGCCGAAGGCACATTCGTTGGGGTTCAACCTCATTCGATACCTCTTCAGAATGGTGAAAGTTTCAGATAGGTTGGTGATGTGTTGGTCAACATGTTTGCTCTTGACTAGCATATCATCAACGTAAACTTCCATGCTCTTCCCAATCTGTTCGATGAACATTGAATTGACCAGTCTCTGATAAGTTGCTCCTGCATTCTTTAGGTTGAAAGGCATGACTTTATAGCAATATAGTCCCCTGTTAGTAGTCAAGGTTGTGTGTTCTTGGTCCGAAGGGTTCATGAGGATTTGGTTGTATCCTCAGTAGAGTCTAGAAGTCTGTCTATGAGAGGAAGAGGAAAACTATTCTTCGGGCATCTTTTGTTTAGGTTGGTGTAATCGACACATATTCTCCACAAGACCTTTTGGAGCAGGAGACTTTCCTTGGCCGGATTCTTTTTAACAAGGGCAACATTTGCTACCCACATTGGATAATTGACTTCGCGAACAAAGCCTATGCCTTTGAGTTTTTCAATTTCTACCTTCATTGCCTCGTATCGTTCAGCATCATAAGATCTTCGCTTTTATCTCACTGGCTTGGTCTTGGGGTCAATACTTAAGCGATGATAAATGATATCGGGAGAGATGCTTGTGAAGGAAAAATTTGTCCTAGCTAAGAACAAGTATGAACATTTGAATACATATGCAAGCTATTAACACTTTAAAGTAGGCATGCATTCAAAAACAATTCATAAAACCCATGACTTTCAAAGCCTAGTATATGGTGAACCATTAAACTCATTAACAACATTAAAGAGAAGTAGACTTAGAGTTTCTTTACCCTTGAAGCTCATCCTTGTTTACACAAGGGATTCACCCAAGTGGAGGGCCTTCAAGTCACCTCCAAGCTCCTTGAATATTGCTTGTGATTTCCTTCTCCTTTTGTGCTCCTTTGGTCCTTGTTGATGTAAGGAAAGGATCTCCAAAAACACCAAAGATTTGGTGTCTCTAAGTCTCCACACCAAGGGTTAAGTGTGAAGATGAAAATGGATGACTTAGAGAAGAAAAGATTGCTAGATTAATCTCTCTAAGTGGCCGGCCTCCTTGTGTAAAAGGGAGAAAGTTTTTCACCTCATTTCACCAAGAAAAACCCTAATGAGAAAAATTGCTATAAAGTTGCTTTTATAACATTTTTCTTAGGTGAGTGGTAAACTTGTAATTAATCCAAGCTTGCCCATTCACCCTAATGGCCGGCCATATTGATGTTATTGGGCTATTTGCCCATTTTGTTTTAGTTGTCATACAACTTAAACATAATGGGCCTTTTTGGACCAAAACGTTTTTGGGCCCCGAAACCCAAAACCAACATATAAGCCCAATACGAACCTTTCGTAAAATTAATTAACTAATTAATTAATCTTGACCATTCTTCAATTAAACCATTTAATCGCATATCCATTTCATTTAATTTCTTCACTTTCACCCTTACTCGGTGTACGATCCATTAGGTTCCAATTAGCGAGGCAGTGGGCGATTGTTACTCTTAACGATCGATTGTGAATTGATACCACATTTCAATTCTCCCTTTTATGATTAGTGTTGCCTAATCATTAGGGCTTCCACAAACCATGAGTGACACCTAGTAGTATGTCATGGTTACCCAAGCTAAGTAGAATTGGTTGGAGAACCTATCCAGTTACAACTACAATGCAATACGGTCATTCTCTAATACAATACTCTTAATCACATTGTTTTAGTGATAGTTTGTTTCATCTCTACTATCCAATGTGATACCTTTCTATATGATTCCCTTGAATATGATTTGGAACAAACTTCCTAAGTCATATTCATTTGCTTTGGCCAAAGATTTTAGAATCATATCTTAGAGTATTCTCCCTCCACCATGGAAGGTTAGAGATCCCTTGTTGTGCATTCATATGCCTACATGATTAGATAGCTTGACCCCAACAATGCCGTAGACACTCCGATGGAATCCCGTTTGACATGATCAAAGATCAAGGACCTAACCATTAGACATCTATGATGCCTTAGGTCAAAGGACTACTTTGCATATTGCAACTTTAGAGTTCTTGCATGACATGTATGTTCGAACTCTCTTTTGATCGTTGTTCAGTGTACTCAATTACTCTTTTGAGCACCTATGTGTTTGTCTTAATGTCCAACACCAAATGACTTGAGACTAGTCATACTCAAGCTTGAGTTGACATAACACATACTAACCTTAGCGGATTGTCAATACCCAATTGGCAATCCTATGGTTAGGAACGTTTTAGGAATGAACATAAGAGAATGGTCTCGATAATCTAACTTACTTAGATCACTTGTCTCTTAGATCAAATACATCCCTTGGATTCCCTTATTACTTAAACACATGATACAATAAATAGTGATTAACAATAAGCTTTGCCCTTCATTAAACATATAAAAGTTTAATACATTAAGTATTCCCAAAAGCTATTACATCAAATGAGTGGCTTTGTGGGCATACTTCCAACAATCTCCCACTTGCACTCAAAACCATCCTCCCATGTATCTAAGACCCATCCTTTCCATATGACGGTCAAGCTGGATTTGAGACATTGGTTTTGTCAGTGGATCTGCTACGTTATCGGCTGAGGCAACTTTGAGGATGTTGACTTTCCCCTCGGCAGCATATCTTCTAATGATATTAAAGCGACTGTCAAAATGCTTGTTCTTTTGATGAGCCCTGGGTTCCTTGGCTTGAGCTATCGCCCCACTGTTATCACAGTACAAAGTTACTGGTGATGTAATGGTTGGAACCACTCCAAGTTCAGTGATGAACTTCTTCATCTAGAACGCTTCTTTGCCGGCTTCAGCTGCAGCGACATATTCAGCCTCTGTCGTGGAATCAGCAATTACACTTTGTTTCTTGCTCTTCCAACTGACAGCCCCACCATTCAGAGTGAATACATATCCAGAGTTGGAACTTCTATCATCGACGTCAGATTGGAAATCTGCGTCTGTATATGCTTCTACTCGTAACTCTGCCGCTCCTCCATATACGAGGAACATGTCCTTAGTTCTTCTTAAGTACTTAAGGACTGTCTTGACGGCTGCCCAGTGTTCTGGTCCTGGGTTAGATTGATATCGACTAGTAATGCTCACAGCATATGCGATATCAGGCCTTGTGCATATCATGGCATACATGAGACTTCCTATGGCTGAAGCATAAGGAATAATATTCATTTGCCGTATCTCTTCAGGACTCTAAGGTCCCATGGACTTAGAAAGGTGAATTCCACGTCTCACAGGAAGAAGACCTTTCTTAGATTGTTCCATCTGGAACCTACTTAGCACCTTATCAATGTACATAGATTGGGATAATCCAATTATTCTTCTGGATCTATCACGATAGAGCTTTATCCCAAGTACATAAGATGCATCTCCTAAATCTTTCATGTGGAAGGTTTTCGACAACCACACTTTTACAGAAGAAAGTATTGCAGTGTCATTCCCGAATAGTAATATGTCATCTACATATAACACTAGGAATACTACTGCTTCCCCAACGACCTTTTGATAAACACAATTGTCGTCTTCGTTTTGAGTAAAACCAAACGTTTTGATTTCAGTGTCGAAACGAATGTTCTAGCTCCTCGAGGCTTGCTTAAGTCCATAAATGGACCTTTGAAGCTTGCATACCTTAGTCTTTTCAGACTTGGACATGAAACCTTCGGGTTGAGTCATATAGAGCTCTTCCTCTAGGTAGCCGTTCAGAAAGGCCGTCTTCACGTCCATTTGCCATATCTCATAATCTTGGTACGCAGCTATAGCAAGCAAAATCCGAATGGACTTAATCATGGCTACAAGAAAGAAAGTTTCTTCATAGTCAATCCCTTCTCTTTGCCTGTAACCCTTGGCTACTAGTCTAGCCTTATAAGTCTCCACGTTCCCATCAACGCCTATCTTCCTCTTGAAGACCCATTTGTTTCCAACAGATACAATACCTTCTAGAGGGTCTACAAGAGTCCAGACCTGATTTTGATACATGGAATCCATCTCGGATTTCATGGCCTCTTGCCATTTCTTTGAATCAATGTCGGACATTGCTTCATTGTAGTCCCTAGGGTCCTCCTTTGTGTCATTGTCACCTAGAAGGTGCAATTCCGCAAAGTCATTGTCTAAGCCATACCTCTTAAGTGGCTTACTAACCCGTTCAGATCTACGTGGAGCTAGGGGTTCAGGAACAGGGTTGTCAACTTGTCGAGTGCTTGTTTGTGGTTCATTATTAATCTCATTAATTTCCATCTCTTTGCTTATAGTTCCTTTGAGAACGAATTCGTCCTCTAGAAACTTAGCAGTTTTGGCGACAAAGACTTTCTGGTCGTCAGGATGGTAGAACTCATATCCCATAGTTTCTCTAGGATATCCCACAAAATAGCATCTTACTGATCTCGCTTCAAGCTTAGTAGCTTCAAGCTTCTTGACATATGCTTCATAACCCCAAATCTTAATGTGATTAAGACTTGGCTTTCTTCTATGCCATATCTCATAGGGCGTTTGTGAAACTGATTTGGAAGGTGGCCGGCCTCTTTAGAGAGAAATGGAGAGACATGTTCTCTCCAATTTTCTCCAAAACAAACCCTAATGAATTTTAGGCTATAAAGTCATATTTATACCTTTATTCATTTGAGTGGCAAACTTGTAAATAAGTCCAAGTTCACTACCCTTAGTATCATGGCCGGCCCTAGGGTATTTTTGGGCTAATTAGGCCTTTGTGAATCATTATTCATTAAGTTGTCATACAACTTAAGTCAATGGGCTTGACGTTCGAAGCCCATTGGGCCTTAATGTCCAAAACTATCCCGAGGTCTTTAACGAACTTATTCGTTTGATTAATTAACATATTAATTAATCCTTGCCATAAATAAATGATTAAACCATTTAATCATTCTTACTCATCTCCATTTAATCTCCAATCTCCACCTCTTATGGTGTGCGATCCATTAGGTTCCTTTTAGCGAGGCAGTGGACGATTAAAACCATTTCAAATCGATTGTGAATTGAAACTTACTTTCAATTCTCCCTTTAGTGATTATACACGTTTAGGGCTTCCACAAACCATGAGTGACACCTTGCAGCATATCATGGTTACCTAAGCTAATCAGAAGAAGTAGAGAAAACCTATTCAGTTTGGGATTACAAATGCAATATGGTCTTTCTCTAATACAATACTCTTGACCACATTGTTTGGTTTGATAGTTTATTTATTCATGTCTACTATCCAATGTGATTCGTGTGCTTATATGATTACCTTGAATGTGATTTAGAACGACTTTTCTAAATCTCATTCATACTCTGGCCAGAGATTCTAAATCATATCATAGAGTATTCTCCCTCAAACAGTTTGAAGGCTAGAGATCCCTTGTTGCGCATTCACTTACCTCCATGGCTAAGTGGCTTAACCCCAACGATGCCGTGGACACTCCAATGGAATGACGTTTGACATAATCAAAGATCAAGGACTTAACCACAAGACAACTGTGATGCCTCAGGTCAAAGGACTACTTTGCATTATCCCAACCATGAGTTCTCATGTGACATGAGTATGAGAACTCTTCGTTGATCGCGTTCAGTGAACTCATTCTCTACTGAGCACCTACGTACTTGTCTTGATGTCACACACACCAATGACTCGAGACTAGTCACTCTCCCTGAGAGAAGACATAGCACGTACTGATCTTAACGGACTGTCAATGCCCAATTGGCAATCCTATGATCAAGAACGTTTAGGATGTGTCTACGAAAGAATGGTCTCATGAATCTAACTTCATTAGATTGCATTCTCCCAATCACATATTCCTTGGACTTTATCGTTTAAGCATATAACATTTATATGAGACGGCTCAAACAATAATTTATGCCCTTTATATGTAAACTAGATTAGTTTAACATGTGAAATGTCCGTAAAGTATCATCATATGATTGGCTTTAGGGCACATTTCCAACAATCTCCCACTTGCACTAGAGCCAATCAGCTTGGTCATCATGATGATATCTCTTCTGTAGTCATTTCATCAATGGCTGAGTAGTAGGCCTAGACAATGGATATCTATATGTTATCCATAGAAGCAACCTTTGAGAATAACGACGTCACCATTATACATGATTCTCAATCATGTGGTTCAGTCTCTCATATGAGTTCGGATCTTGATGAGACCTTGATTCCCTGGCTTGAGCTATCGCCCCATTAGTGTCATAGTGTCAGTACACTAGATACACTTTCTGGTTGGAACCGAATAGAGAGTTCATGAATGAACTTTCTCATCCAAACAACATTGTTGTAAGCTTCTATATGGCAATATATTTTGCATTCATAATGGAACACACTAAAGTCATTACTTTTAATGTTTCCATCCAAATATCTCTTTAGTCATAATAAAGAGATATCTGTTAATCTCTTCATTCATAATGAAGAAACATCCAATGATGGATTAGATTCATAATCTAATACATTTACGCTTCCATTACGTTACTCTAATTCTTCCTCATTCTTTGAGGAATCTATGCTTTAGTATTTCTTAAATACTTAAAGATTCACTTGACAGTTGCCGTGGTTCTGATCCTGGGCTTGCATTGATATCGTCTTGTACCTATCTAGGTACAACTCACATCAATGTTTTTCATACAATATGAAATACATAAATCACCTTTCTGCGTATGCATAAAGGATTCTATTTATGCATTATTTCTTTGGGAGTCAAAGGGCACGTTCCCTTTGAGAAGAGCTACCTCCTAGTCTCACTAGAGTTGTTCTTCTAATTGAAGTTTATCATCATATGAGAAACCTCCTAGCATCCTTTTCTATAATTAGGGATTTGATATAATCAAATTATATCTTGAAATCTATCAATATAGATTTCCATCCCATGTATATAGATTATGTCTCCCATATACATTCTATCTTTATAGAATGTTTAAAGTCATAACTTTAACGAATGTTCAAAGTCATAACTTTAACGAAGAAGTATTCATTTCATTTCCAAAATTAATATATCATATATATTTAAATTTTAGGAACATGATTAACTCCCACTAATCTTTTGTAAACCTAGTAAATAAAAGATTCATTTACATCTTTATGAGAAATCAAACGATTTGACCTTTCTCTCATAAGACGCTTATGGCTCTCACTAGCTTGCTAAGATCCATGATGGTTGGATCTCTACAACTTACATGTCTTGTGATTCATAGTTTTAGACATATATTATCAAGACTATCTTAATAATGGTTTCGGAAACCCATATAATGTCCAAACATTGAATCACCATTTAGTTGTAGCTAGCAATCTCCGAATTAATTGAAACTAAGACTACGTCAAAATTGGTTCCTTCAAAGTCAACCAATCTCTTTGATTGTAGTCACCTTAAGCTACTAATTAGCTTTGAAGGTTTCATTATTTCGGGTCAAATGGTACTTTACCATTTCCTTGAGTATATATCGTATATACACTCAATGTAGTCATAAGGATTTTCATTCTTATTTCTTTCGAATTAAGAGGTGCAACTCTATGACATAGCCATAAAGTTCAAACCATTCAACTGAGACGGTTTATAAATCCTTCTCGACAACCTTGGAGCTTGTGGTATAGGAACTAGGTTGTTATATTTGTTGATTACTTTCTTGTCTCTCAAAGAACCCATTCTTTGAGTTCTATCTCTCGTTCATTTCCTCTTAGGCAAATCACATTGTAGGATTACAATGAACTACCCAACAAAACAACATTTGTTAGTAGGTTTATAGAAGCGATATCCAAAAGTTAATTTAAGGATATCCCACAAGATTGTTATCAAACAAATATTGCTTGTTAGCACACAACCCCTAATCTTAACATGTTTTAAGATTTTGTCTTTCTTTCCAACTACATCCTATGGAGTCATGAAAACTTTGGAAGATCTTCTAATTGACAATCATATTGTCTTAGAAGCATATATATATCCTATATATGGGTAATTGATAATATCCAACGAACTAAATCTTATTCAAGTTCGTTCTTCTTCTAATGGAGAAATCCATTATCTTATGATGCTTCTTTCCTTGATATCTTTCAAGAAAACTATTCTAAAGTGTTACCATTCCTTGGATCAAATCTAAGGATGTAAATACTTTAGACGTCTTACTCATCAACTTACATTTCTTGAATTCTTTGAAACATTTTGCAAAGTATTCGGACTTGTGTTTATTCAAAATAAACTATAGTCCAACCGAGAGTGATCTTCGGTGAATGTCAAACAACATGAGTAGCATTATGTTTGTGGACTAGTGCCACTAACATCTAAGTGAATTAACCTCAACAACTTTTGTGATTCTTTCTTCTTTCCAAAAGAATAAAGATTCAAACATTTTGCCTCTATACAATTTTAACAAGAAGGCATTGGATCCGGATCTAACGATCCTAAGTATCCATCTATGACTAACTCGTAATTTATGTTTTTAGAGGTATCACAACTTTAGTTGGGATTAGTCACTACCTTGCAACCTTTTGGGTTTTAAGCATCATTATATTCTAAATAGTTAACACTACCTTATCATCTCTACTATAGAGATAATAATTAATTAGATTACAATAATCTAATCATTCATTAATAAAGAACAATGTTTTGTCAAACAAAACATTTATCCATCTCTACTATAGTGACGGAATTAAGTTCCTTAAAATTGGAATGTAAAGACAATCTTTGGTTTTTCCAATTTTTTTGGTAGTTCATATGAGGAAGTAAGTACTAACTGCTTTCGCAGAAATCTATATTTTATTCACGTTCCGAATGTGAAGCACCTTTTCTTTTCTCATATATCTTCTACTTCTTATTAGTCACACTTTTACAACGATTGTAAAACATAGTTACTAATACGGAATCAAGCATTCAAGTAGAAGAACCAACTGTTTTGAACTATTCAAGAACAATTTACAACACCTTCGAAAGGTGTGTTCTTGACACTTGCAAGACATTTCTTTGCAAATACCTCTTCCAATGTCCATCCTTTCATAAAGAAAGTTTGTTCCCTTGGAGTTATTTCGCTTTCTTCATTTGACTTCTCCTTTGACTACCATAGTCAAGGTCCCTAAACTCCCACTATCTCTCTTGAAACTTATTTCAATTGTGTTATACACATCAAACATTTTGGAGAGCATGTGGTTTATTGTTCACAACATAGTTTATAATAAACTTAGTGAACTATAAGGATAGGGACACAAAGGTGAAGTCCTTGCCTAGTTTCCGTCTCGTTAACTGTTTTATCACTTCAACACTCAATGATTCTGAATCATCATAAGTCCATGTTGATGGACTATTTTTGTCAACCAACCATTATGTTCTAAACATAATTACAAACTTTCAAGAGTTGTACAAGGCAACTCTCATTTCTTCATACAACAATTTGTAAGTGAAGAATCATGGCACATAAAGTGTCCATGCCCTTGTGCTTTCTTCTTAAGTTCTTTGTTCATTTAACAAAGAAACAAGCACTAAGTGTTTGCATTGACTAAGGGTTGTTCAAAACAACTCATTATTTCTTCATACAACGATTTGTAAGTGAAGAACTAATAACACTAAAAGTGTCCTTTTCTTTATGCTAATCTTCGTAAGTTCCTTTGTTCATTTAACAAAGGATTAAGCATTGGTTGTTTGTGTTGTCCTCTTCATGATAGACTTTTCTAACATGTTCTTCCAATGATACATTATCATTAGGAAGATTGTGAGGATGAGACTACTTAGATACATATGCAATCCTTTTAAGACATTCTTTGGGATTGTGGTACTAAGTCCGGGAACTAAAACATTCGGTTTTTATTTGTCAAGTATTGGATAGCGATTGCAAATATATTGGTAAATAAAGACATAACGAATATAAATTGATTGATTTTAAGCCATTTGATTTGGGTCTTTAAATCAAATAGCACCACCCACTATTTTTGGCAAATTCCATATCCCTCATTGGAATTCGAGAGTTTTGGATAAAACTCTTAGTAGGTTATGGGAGGCTCACTACTACCAAGCCCACCTCAGAAGAACTCCATATTGGCTAGCAACAATAATAATGAGAGAGTACGCTTACTCATTTGCAACTAATGCAAGTACCCATCTCGTTTGGCCTCTAGAGAATGATGCCTCAGAAGAACTCCATATTGGCACCATTGCACTTAGTTAAGTCATTCCCACCATGCTAGTTCAAGTAGGGGTTCAAGAATGGCCTCAGAAGAACTCCATATTGGCCATACTCGTTGCCTACTTTCACTTCATCATATGTTTATAGGCTTCTCCTGAACGTAAGCACATACTTTGCAACCCCAGAACTGGACGAATACATTGTATGAGTCACAAACGATTGAAGCCTACCACGGTGGAAGGCCACGAAAGAGTGTTCAAAGCACTCTCACGCTTATCAACTTAATAATGGTTTGGTTGAGGGTTTTAGGTCTCATCACATACAAACATACATTTTAATCTCTATTAAAACAATTTTGGTCCTATTACAACTATTGGTCCATATGATTGTTTTTAGTTGTATATAATACTCCCACTATGCTTATAAAACGGTTTTTAAAGCAAGAGTATATGATACTACTAACATAACCTTTGCATTCATTTGATGGACTATATAGTTGCCTTAGGGCCTTAGGATGACTATGAACCTTTGTTTAGATTCAACACGAGCCTTGTGTTGAATCTCGGTCTAGGGATGGTGATTGATTTTAGTTACGCGTTTAATCACATTAAAGCGTGTTGTCTTAGGGGCGTTGGACCCAACTACTTCATTTTCATGCATATCATATAAAGCAAGAAAGAAGTACTTCAAAGTAAAGGTGAGCTTATGCTCATTACAACATTTGCATAAAATAAATTACTTTAAAGTAAAGAAGAGCTTAAGCCCTTTTACAACATTTGATCAAATCAAATTACAACCAAAATCTAATCTACACATTCCCATGGTTCAAACAAATTTGAAACGGCCTTCCACATAGCTCAATTATCGTAGGCTTAGGTTCATAATCACCCTTTAATTAATTAACACTTTAACTAATTAAATTGAATGCAACATTTTCATTTGGTTTTTGTATCCATAAAATTGATTTAAATGGAGCTAAACAAAAATGAAAATCCAATTCTCATTTAAAGAGACAAAACAATTTTGTTCTCTACTTAATTTGGGCCATCATGCAATAACCACAACTTTTGGGTTATAAAGCAATTAACCTCAACTTTTTGGCTATATTGCAAAACTTTTGGGGTCACTTTGTAAAGACACAAAAGTCCACTACTTCATGTAATTACACTAGAACCCAAAATTTAATTAATGCAAAAACTTCATTAAAGGATCAAAACAATTTGTCCTTTAGCGTTTTTGAACCTTAACGTAAAAACGTAAACTTTTGGGCCAAAGTGCAAATACACAAAAGTATCAAAACTTTATGTAATTGCATAAAAGACCCAAAAGTACTCCCATTGAGGGAGGGCCGGTTTTTAGAGAGGGAAAGGGAGTGGAAATAAGTCCACAAAAATTTGGAAAATTTTTCAACAATTTCATAAAGCCTTGCAAGTGGTTTTTGGTTGGTGTAAATCATATGCATGTGGTGTGTAAGGTGTGTAAGGTGTGTAAGTCTTACCCACCCATCACAACTTCTATCACCTTTCAAAATAATAAATGTTTTGATGATAGATATTTCACACCAATCAACACAAAACAAAAACTTTATGAAATTAATCAAAACTTTGAATCAAAACACCAAACTTTTTGTTCTTGGCAAAAATGTCAAGAACAATGAAGAACACTCATGAAAAACACAAAATTTTTCCATGAACATTTTTCATCCAAAAAACATCCCAAAACCATTTTAACTTTAGGGAAATAACATATAACCAAACTAGGGTACATAGGGGTTCCAAAAGTCACTTGAAAACACTTTTAACAAGTCAAACAAGAACCCAAAAATCCACCCTTTGGATTTGGCCGAAAATTCCCAAAGTCATGGCACCAAATTTTTAGCTCCAATATTCATGCTCATATGAACTACATCTACAACATTTGAGATGGCAAATTTTCTAACAAAATTTACATTCAAAAAACAAGAATAAAGCTTGTAACATATTACAACTTTTAAATCACAAACTATGAACTACAAAACCCAAAAGGATTCACCAACTACTAGACCTAGGCTCTGATACCACTTGAAGGATTATTTTGTAAAAACATGTTCATTTAAGCAACATCAATAAGCATGCAATTAACAATTAAAGGCGGAATCATGCTAGCATGCACTTAAAACAAAACATTAACCAAGAAATTCAAAGCCTAGTAGATTGGTGAACCATTAATCAACTCAAATCAAAGTGAGTTGAGATTTATACCTTTGTAGATTCCTCTTTGCATAAGCAAAGGCTAATCACCCAAAGAGAGGGCCTTCATTCCTTGCATCTAAAAACTATGGATTTGGATGGAAGAATAGGTTTCTCCAAGTTCCCAAAATTGAGAACCTCTAAGTCTCTTCACCAAGGTTAGATTGGAGAAGAAATGAGTGACCTTGGAGTAGTGGGATTGCAAGATGCACCCCCCAAGGTGGCCGGCCTCTTTAGAGAGAAATGGAGAGACATGTTCTCTCCAATTTTCTCCAAAACAAACCCTAATGAATTTTAGGCTATAAAGTCATATTTATACCTTTATTCATTTGAGTGGCAAACTTGTAAATAAGTCCAAGTTCACTACCCTTAGTATCATGGCCGGCCCTAGGGTATTTTTGGGCTAATTAGGCCTTTGTGAATCATTATTCATTAAGTTGTCATACAACTTAAGTCAATGGGCTTGACGTTCGAAGCCCATTGGGCCTTAATGTCCAAAACTATCCCGAGGTCTTTAACGAACTTATTCATTTGATTAATTAACATATTAATTAATCCTTGCCATAAATAAATGATTAAACCATTTAATCATTCTTACTCATCTCCATTTAATCTCCAATCTCCACCTCTTATGGTGTGAGATCCATTAGGTTCCTTTTAGCGAGGCAGTGGGCGATTAAAACCATTTCAAATCGATTGTGAATTGAAACTTACTTTCAATTCTCCCTTTAGTGATTATACACGTTTAGGGCTTCCACAAACCATGAGTGACACCTTGCAGCATATCATGGTTACCCAAGCTAATCAGAAGAAGTAGAGAAAACCTATTCAGTTTGGGATTACAAATGCAATACGGTCTTTCTCTAATACAATACTCTTGACCACATTGTTTGGTTTGATAGTTTATTTATTCATGTCTACTATCCAATGTGATTCGTGTGCTTATATGATTACCTTGAATGTGATTTAGAACGACTTTTCTAAATCTCATTCATACTTTGGCCAGAGATTCTAAATCATATCATAGAGTATTCTCCCTCAAACAGTTTGAAGGCTAGAGATCCCTTGTTGCGCATTCACTTGCCTCCATGGCTAAGTGGCTTAACCCCAACGATGTCGTGGACACTCCAATGGAATGACGTTTGACATAATCAAAGATCAAGGACTTAACCACAAGACAACTGTGATGCCTCAGGTCAAAGGACTACTTTGCATTATCCCAACCATGAGTTCTCATGTGACATGAGTATGAGAACTCTTCGTTGATCGCGTTCAGTGAACTCATTCTCTACTGAGCACCTACGTACTTGTCTTGATGTCACATACACCAATGACTCGAGACTAGTCACTCTCCCTGAGAGAAGACATAGCACGTACTGATCTTAACGGACTGTCAATGCCCAATTGGCAATCCTATGATCAAGAACGTTTAGGATGTGTCTACGAAAGAATGGTCTCATGAATCTAACTTCATTAGATTGCATTCTCCCAATCACATATTCCTTGGACTTTATCGTTTAAGCATATAACATTTATATGAGACGGCTCAAACAATAATTTATGCCCTTTATATGTAAACTAGATTAGTTTAACATGTGAAATGTCCGTAAAGTATCATCATATGATTGGCTTTTGGGCACATTTCCAACAATCCGGTCATTACCTAATGGGTGGATGTATCCGTCTTTCGACATCTTGTGAATCTTTTCAAGGTTCACATGTCCAAGTTTAAGATGCCACATCCTTTCTTGGTTAACTTCTTCTCTAGGTGAAAAAGTCCCTCTATCATATTACCATGAGAGATAATAAGACCGTTCAAGTATAAAGTGCAACTCATTTTGTCAAACAATACTGAGTGCCCATCTCGTAAAAGCTTAGATATGGAAATCAAATTCTTTATACATGAAGGAAAATATAAACAATTTTTAAGTTCCAGGACTTCCCCAGAGGGTAGGTTAAGCATGTAGGTGCCTGTTGCTTTTGCAGAGATTTTAGTGCCGTTCCCAACTCGCACAACCATCTCCCCATTGCTCAGTGGCTTGCTCCCCACTAGTCCCTGCATCGTATTACAAATATGTTGACTAGCGCCTGAATCAAATATTCAGGAACTGGAGCTCACTGTAAAAGAACTCTTTATGACAGAAATAGTCTCTTCAAAAGTTCGTGTCATAAGGCTCGCAATGCACACCCTATATTTCTTCTTCCAACGTTCATCCTTTCCACAATGAAAGCATGTTCCTTTGGCTTTCTTTGCCTTCTTCTTATGCAACCTTTTCCTTGTGTTTGCATTCTCACTCTCTCTGTCCATTTTGAAACCTTTTTCAAATTTACAGCACATGTCAATCATCTCGTTTAAAGAATGATCGAATCTATTCACTTTATAGTTTACAATAAACTTAGTGAAATCGTCCGAGAGAGATGCAAGGAAAAAGTCTTGGGCCATTTTCCCATCGATGGAAGTTCTTAAACTTTGAAGATCTTTAAATATCTTTTCCATCTTTTGTCCATGTTTATGGACCGATGTCCCCTTTGCCATTTTGGCATTCATTAGACTACAAACATTTGAGAATCGTACATTACTAGTCTCAATGTCATGCATCTTATGCAAACTATCAACCATGGCACAAGAAGTGTCCATGTGCTTATGTAGCTTCATAAGCTCTTCACTAAGCAAAGTAAGGATTAAGCATTTGGCTTGTAAATCATTCTCATAGTGTCTAACATAATTTTGACACTCCTCCTTTGAAGCTAGTTTCGTAGGAGGTACATGAGGAGGGGATTGCTTAAGCACATACAATATGTCTTTCACCTTTGAGACATTCTCAATGTGGTGATACCAACCAAGGAAACGTTGGCCCCTAAGGCCCCTTTTGTCAAGTATAATGGTGGGTATATTTTTAGGCATGTCGTTAACTACATAACATAACAGAAATCGTATTAGATTGTTTGTTTAAAACTATTTGATTGGGTCTTTAAATCAAATAGTATCACCCACTATTTTTGGCAAATTCCACATCCCTCAATAGTATTCGAGAGTTATATTGAACTCTTAGCGGGGTATGGGAGACTCACCATTACCAAGCCTACCTCACGATGATACGATGTTGGTTAGCAAAAATAATGATGAGAGAATAACGCTTTATTCATTTACAACTCTTGTAATTACCCATCCGTTCGGCCTCTAGAGAATGTTGCCTCACAATGATACGATGTCGGCTCCATTGCACTTAGTTAAGTTATTCCCACCATGCTTAGTTTGTGAAGGGGTTCAAGAATAGCCTCACGATGATACGATGTTGGCTATCCTCGTTGCCTACACTCACCTCATCATATGTATATGGATTCCTCCTGGATGTAAGCACATGCTTTGTACTTCCCCATGATAGGGTGAAGCCGGTGCATGAGTCACAAACGCTTGGAACCCACCACGGTGGAAGGCCTATGAAGAGACGTTCAAAACATCTCTCGTTTATCAACTTAATATTTATTTTGAGGGAGTAGTTTTGGGCTACATCAAAATCATTTTAATCTTATTAAAAGAACTTGGGCCTATCATAACTATTGGTCCAAGTTAATATGAATTAGTAGCATATAATACTCCCATTGTTTCGTTGAAACAAGCGAGACTATATGAAACTACTAACGAATGCATTGCATCCTCATATGGACTATATAGTCATATTAGGTTTTAGGATGATTATGAACCGATTGATTTGATCCAACACGAGCCTTGTGTTGGACCTTGGGTTTAAGGTAGATAGTTGTTGATTTTAGTTACGCGTTTAATCCAATTAAACCGTTATTTCCTATTGGGCGTTGGACCCAACTATTCCATTTTGCATACATATAAACAAAAGGAATACATGAAATAATAAGAAAGGCTTATGCCCTTTTACAACACAAATCAAATGATGGACTTATGTCCATTTACAACAAATTGAATTAATCAAATTACATTCAAATCTAATCTACTTAACCCAAACATTCATAATGTAAAGCGGCCAATCACATAGCTCAATTATCGAGGCCTTTGGTTCATAATCACCCTTTTCTTAATCAATCACATTAACTAAGAAAGCAACTTAAACAATTGGTTTTTGGATCCATAGAATTGATTTAAATGGAACTAAATGAAATAAAAATCCAATTCTCATTAAAGAGACAAAACAATTTTGTTCTCATTTTATTTGGGCCAAAAGGAAACTATGACCACAACAATTGGGCCATAAAGCAAATACAAAAACTTTTGGGGTCACTTTGTAAAAACACAATAGTCCACAACTTCATGTAATTACAACTAGATCCCAAAATTTTATTAATGTAAAAACATCATTAAAGGATCAAAACAATTTGTCCTTTAGAGTTTTTAGGCCTAAACGTAAAAACGTAAACTTTTGGGCCAAAATGCAAATACACAAAAGTATCTAAAACTTTATGTAATTGCACAAAAGACCCCAAAAGTACCCCCACTAGGGGTGGCCGGCCATTTGAGAAAAATTGAAAAATTTTCTAAAAAAGTTTTTGCAAGTTGATTAAAGCACTTTAGCAAGTGGATTGGTTGGTGGAGAAAGTCTTTGCAAACTTTAAAGACTTGTAAGAAAATGTAAGAAAATGTTTTGTAAACAATAATGACAATTTCCTTTCTTCACCCTTAAGTTATAATACAAAATTAATAAACCAAAACTTTATGAAAAACATAAAACTTTTAAATCAAAACTTCAAAACTTTATGTTCTTGGCAAGAACTTCAAGAACAATGAAAAACACCATGAAAACTCATAATAGTTCCATGGATGTTTTCATTCACTAAAACTCAATTTTTCACCACTCAAAAGAGGGCTAATATCCTAGGGTACTTAGGGGTTCCAAAAGTCACCTTAAAACCATTTTAACAAGACAAACATGAACCCAAAAAATCACCCTTTGGATTTGGCCGAATTTCCCAAAACACATGGCACCAAATTTTAGTTCCAATATTCATGCTTAAATGAAATACATCTACAACATTTGAGATGCTAAATTTTCTAGCAAAATTTATATATTCAAAAGCAAGAACAAAGCTTGTAACATTTACAACATTTAAATCATAAATCATGAAAATCACAAAACCCAAAAGGATTCACCAAAAACTAGGCCTAGGCTCTGATACCACTTGAAGGAAAAATTTGTCCTAACTAAGAACAAGTATGAACATTTGAATACATATGCAAGCTATTAACACTTTAAAGTAGGCATGCATTCAAAAACAATTCATAAAACCCATGACTTTCAAAGCCTAGTATATGGTGAACCATTAAACTCATTAACAACATTAAAGAGAAGTAGATTTAGAGTTTCTTTACCCTTGAAGCTCATCCTTGTTTACACAAGGGATTCACCCAAGTGGAGGGCCTTCAAGTCACCTCCAAGCTCCTTGAATATTGCTTGTGATTTCCTTCTCCTTTTGTGCTCCTTTGGTCCTTGTTGATGTAAGGAAAGGATCTCCAAAAACACCAAAGATTTGGTGTCTCTAAGTCTCCACACCAAGGGTTAAGTGTGAAGATGAAAATGGATGACTTAGAGAAGAAAAGATTGCTGGATTAATCTCTCTAAGCGGCCGGCCTCCTTGTGTAAAAGGGAGAAAGTTTTTCACCTCATTTCACCAAGAAAAACCCTAATGAGAAAAATTGCTATAAAGTTGCTTTTATAACATTTTTCTTAGGTGAGTGGCAAACTTGTAATTAATCCAAGCTTGCCCATTCACCCTAATGGCCGGCCATATTGATGTTATTGGGCTATTTGCCCATTTTGTTTTAGTTGTCATACAACTTAAACATAATGGGCCTTTTTGGACCAAAACGTTTTTGGGCCCCGAAACCCAAAACCAATATATAAGCCCAATACGAACCTTTCGTAAAATAAATTAACTAATTAATTAATCTTGACCATTCTTCAATTAAACCATTTAATCGCATATCCATTTCATTTAATTTCTTCACTATCACCCTTACTCGGTGTACGATCCATTAGGTTTCAATTAGCGAGGCAGTGGGCGATTGTTACTCTTAACGATCGATTGTGAATTGATACCACATTTCAATTCTCCCTTTTATGATTAGTGTTGCCTAATCATTAGGGCTTCCACAAACCATGAGTGACACCTAGCAGTATGTCATGGTTACCCAAGCTAAGTAGAATTGGTTGGAGAACCTATCCAGTTACAACTACAATGCAATACAGTCCTTCTCTAATACAATACTCTTAATCACATTGTTTTGGTGATAGTTTGTTTCATGTCTACTATCCAATGTGATACCTTTCTATATGATTCCCTTGAATATGATTTGGAACAAACTTCCTAAGTCATATTCATTTGCTTTGGCCAAAGACTTTAGAATCATATCTTAGAGTATTCTCCCTCCACCATGGAAGGTTAGAGATCCCTTGTTGTGCATTCATATGCCTACATGATTAGATAGCTTGACCCCAAAAATGCCGTGGACACTCCGATGGAATGCCGTTTGACATGATCAAAGATCAAGGACCTAACCATTAGACATCTATGATGCCTCAGGTCAAAGGACTACTTTGCATATTGCAACTTTAGAGTTCTTGCATGACATGTATGTTCGAACTCTCTTTTGATCGTTGTTCAGTGTACTCAATTACTCTTTTGAGCACCTATGTGTTTGTCTTAGTGTCCAACACCAAATGACTTGAGACTAGTCATACTCAAGCTTGAGTTGACATAACACATACTAACCTTAGCGGATTGTCAATACCCAATTGGCAATCCTATGGTTAGGAACGTTTTAGGAATGAACATAAGAGAATGGTCTCGATAATCTAACTTACTTAGATCACTTGTCTCTTAGATCAAATACATCCCTTGGATTCCCTTATTACTTAAACACATGATACAATAAATAGTGATTAACAATAAGCTTTGCCCTTCATTAAACATATAAAAGTTTAATACATTAAGTATTCCCAAAAGCTATTACATCAAATGAGTGGCTTTGTGGGCATGCTTCCAACAGCTTGGCATGTCCTCGTATGACAAGGTGGTGCCAATCTTCACCATGCGATCCGGATAATCTTTTCAAATAGAGACCTTCTCCAACTCTTTAGTGGGTTGTGCTTGCTAGGTAAAAGAGTCATCTCGAGGATTGTTGGGTTGATTGTTGCCACCGTGAAGATCCAAGTTAGCTTCGTCTGGGCTGGTCTTTATGACTTGGTCATGTAT
This sequence comes from Malus asiatica, assembly GCA_033882615.1. Taxonomy (NCBI): domain Eukaryota; kingdom Viridiplantae; phylum Streptophyta; class Magnoliopsida; order Rosales; family Rosaceae; genus Malus; species Malus asiatica. The sequence goes on along the minus strand of CM066503.1, from coordinate 42,719,550 downwards.
ATAAAGGGTTTCCTTGGGCATAGGCATATGTTGTTGCTTGACCGAAGTGTTGTAACATGATCGTGCATTAAGTTGATCTCTTATGATGTAACCATTTCCATAGGGGGTTGGAAATTTCATTAACAACATATGTGTGGATACCATGGCCTTGAGATTATTGATGCCTGTGCATCTGAAGATGACATTGTATGCCGTTAGGCAATCAACCACCAGGAAGTTAGTGGTAACTGTAGTTGTGTAAGGGCATGTACCAATGGTGAAAGGTAAGTGTATGCTCCCCAGAGGTTGCACGATATCACCGGAGAAGCTTATCAAAGGGGAAATCAAGCGATCGAGTAAGTGTTCAGCTACATTAAGTGCCCTGAAAGCTTCAGCAAACATGACATTGACCGAAGCCCCCGAGTCTACCAAGATACGTCGTACTTCAAAGTTTGCTATATGAGCTTCCACAATCAGTGGGTCGTTGTGATGGTAGATGATACCTCTTTCTTCCTCATGGTAGAAACATATTGGATCACAGTTAGGCTTTTGATACTTACCTCCCCTGATGTTTTCCACGTGAAACACTTGGTGGCCAGACCTTAAAACTCGTTCACTATTTTTCATGGCCCTGATGGAAGATTGAGATATAGGTGTGCCACCACTTATGGAATATATCAGATTAACCTGGCGTTGGTTACGGTTACCCCTTGGAGGGTGGAGGAATTAATCAATTTTTCCTTCACGTGCCAAAGCTTCACTATGATCATGAAGGGTGATACACTTCTCGCCATCATGGTTGTTACGCTCGTGGTATAGCAAAATGTGCCCGTGTTCTTCGTGGGCTTGTAATCTGGGTGCCTCAGCTTTGGCTTTAGTATCAGGTGTGCTATGCTGGGGTAAATGGCCACGCATGTGGCGTTCAAAGGTGTGTATGCCTCATACCTTGGGGTAGGGGCTGTCTTGACACATGCTTGACCCACTGTGTTGACTGCCTAGGGTCGAGGATTATCATGTTGATACCCTTGGTTATCGCGGTAGTGTCCCCTACTCCTTTTACTAAAATGAGACTGGTGAGGATTGAAATCTTTCCTTTTGCCCTGAGATTGATATGTCTGTTGACTTGGCAAAGTATTAAGTAAGGCAGGATGAGGCACCACTGCTGTTTGGAAGGTCGAGGTTCTCTCATTTGGTTGGATCTGGCTTCCACTCCTTACTTGCTGATAAGGGGTGGTTATGGGGGGTTTCCCTTGATATGTCCATGCCTCGGTGGAGGCATGGTTGTAACCCTGTGCCATCACCTCAGAGTAAGTCTTCCAAGTGTTGGCATTGATCATGTACTTGAAGAAACAATCATGTAGGCCTGCCATGAAGGCCTTGAGGGCGGTCTTGTCATCTGCCTTAGCGTAGCGAGAATACTCATGGCTGAAACGACCGGCATACTCTCGTAGTGACTCGTCTGGCTTCTAGCGAATAGTGTACAAGTCATCTGCAGAATGTAAGTGATCGGTCTAGAAGATGTGTTAAGAGACAAATAGTTTCCTCAGTTCCTCAAATGAGTCAGGTATCTCGGCCTGACGTTCGACCTTCAACTTGTTTACTTCCTCAAGGAGCTGTAGAACAAGGGGGTCCTGAGTGGAGTCATGTACCACTGGGATTTTCTTTCATAAGTCTCCATCGCCTCTTGGAAGTAGGAAAGTTTGAGCAAAGGCGTGTAATTTTTCCTTGGACTCGCACTACTGATTTCTAGGGCGAGTATGTCGGAATACCTCAAAGTCCGTTGTACCTTCATGTTCCTCTAGAACCTATCGTTCCTTCCCTAGATTGGCAGCTGGACTGGGTCGTGGGAGGGGACCAATCTTTCGGAAACCCTTGGGTCATTGATCTTCGAGCATATGTGGAAGGGATTCTCTCGACGTTGCTTTAGGAAGTCTCGGCAGTTATGACAAACGGTTTTCGATCCTTCCAACCCTTCTGTAAGGACGTGTCTTCCTCCACTTCTCCTGCTTCGTGTCGAAACAGCTGGGTTGAGAGATGTCTCATGTTGATTAATGTTTTGATGATTAGCTCGCTCTTCATCAGGGATACCCATGTTGAAGGAAGGTGACCCTCCGTGTTAGAGGGCACCTAGATGATGGTTGATGTCAACAGGGGCAACAAGCTCGCCTGTTTGAGTATGCCTAGTTTCAAGGAGAGTCTCAAATAGCTTCTCATACTGCTCCTAGATGACCTTATTCTTCATTGCTATCTTCTTGTTCTAAGCTTCTAGCTCATCGACTTTAGCTTGAAGAGTAACCCTCTTTCCTTCCTTCTTTCGTTGCTTCGCACTAGGTGCAAGAGGGGCGTCATTCTGTGTGTTGTGGCTTCCTTCGCTCCCCATGTTGGAGAGGGATGCCTAGTCAAAAGAGAGTACGAATGGTGGAAACCAGCTTGACAAAGCTGAAAAGAGTGGGAATAAGTGTCGTTCCCACAGACGGCGCCAAATGTTGATGCACAAAATCAGTGAGGACTTTGGTACAACAGAAAATGTTAAGTTTGTGACCTTCACTAGATTGCTCCGGTCACTAATGTGAATAAGTATGTAAATGGATAGGGACAGGGAAGCAAACACAAGATGTACGTTATTCACCCAGATTGGCTACGTCCACGGAGTAGAGGAGTTCTCATTAATTGTGAAGGGTTTTCACAAGTACATAGGTTCAAGCTCTCCTTTAGTGAGTACTAGTAAATGATTTAGTACATATGACATTAGGAAATATTGTGAGAGAATGGTCTCTATTTATAGAAGAGAGTTTCTAATTTCATTCTGACATTGACACATGTCGTGTTGTGATTGATTTCTGATGTTGACACGTGTCATGCTATGATTGGCTTCTGATGTCGATACGTGTCGTGCTGTGATTGGCCTCCTGGTTGGAAAGAAACTCTTCTGGGTCCTTGACGATATAACGTTGACCGGTGCTCAGTAGTTTCGGGATTGGTCAAGTATGGTACAAACATGATATATTATGGGTCAAATTTGGTTAAGAAACGATCGAGTTATGAAACTTTGAAAATTGCCCAAATTTTCAGCCAAGAGCTCCGAGACACTTAATAGAGTTTTTAACGAAAGGACCAAAATAATCGATGGTGGACAATCTTAGGGACCAAAGTGATGTGTTATACAAATCTTATGGACAATTTTAGCTAAAAAGCCTAAAAAAAAAATTAAATACAAACAATTAAAGAAACCAATTTGAAATGGAACAATCTTTGAAAATGATGATAAAAGGACACTAGGGTTCCGTCGTTACTTTAACAATCCTATGTAGTTGTACCAATTGCTTATGAATTACACACGCAACTTTGAAGGTTAGGTTTTCCTAATGCATATTCTACTCGTGGCATTCAAGTTAGAATGTATATCAAACATGCAATCTGTATGTGGCATTCAGATCAAATATAAACATGCATGACTCATTACGCTATGTGAAAAACCATGCAACCCCTAAGACGTAACATTTGCCCTTGTTTAGACCATATTTGGGGCCTCGTATTTAGATCTCGTACAAATACTCGAGGGACTTAAATGTAATTATGTGATAAAGGAAGGGGCATATATGTAATAAGTGAGGAGTCCTTATTCTATAAAATGACCCATCACCCTCACAATTAGGGGAGGCCAATTCCTAAGGCTCCTCACCCCCTCAAGCTCTCACTTTCAGAGCTCTCTCTCCCTCAAATAAATACATAATCAGTGTGGATGTAGCCCAAACCTTAGGGTGAACCACGATACATCTTGTGTTATTTACATTTCTTGCAGATTCACGGTCGGATTTACGTTGTTCCAAGACCTCCGATTTTGTGCATCAACAGCCCTAGGTGAGATTACAACTATCAATCAAAAGAAGCAATACTCAATCCTTCGGTGGCATTCCGATTACTTATTTAAACATCCTAATGGTCACGAATCATTAAGACACAAAGACAGTTTAAATACAATGATTAATAATTGAAACATCCTAATGGCTTCGGAAATTATAGAATTCTCATTTTCTTTTTCTTTTGGTCTAATTGGGAAGCCTATGTACTGTAGTTTTGTGTTTTATCCTAGAAGTGGACATTTTGTTCACCTATGTTGTTCTATTGTTTATTTAATTAAAAGTTTAGTTTCTTACCAAAAAAAAAAAAACATACATACTGTTAAAGTTTTCTTCTATTAACTGATGAATGTTCATCCAACAACTTTGAGCATGGTATGGATCTTATTGGACTTCTACGTGAAAAATTCATGTATCCATACGTAGAGTAGTGATAGAATTTTTACCACCTGTACAAGTAGGGATAAAAACACTTAAAAATAGTTGTAAGAGAGCAATGTAGTTGTAATATAAACGGCTCAAGCAAGGTCGTTTTCCACAGGGATTGTTTGAATAATTAGTGCAAAACCAAAATCTTAGTTAATTATTTAAAAACAAAGATTGGAAGAGGTTGATTTTATGACCTAAAATATTAAAAACGAATTTAATTAAAAACAATTAAATAAATTGACAAAGTAAAGAAAACAAAGGAAAATAGTTTTGAAAACCAAATTGTAAAAGCCTAGGGTTCCGCCGTCCCCTTAACAATCCTATGTAGATTTACCAATTACTTATGAATTACCCATGCAACTTTGAAGGTTAGGTTTTCCTAATGCGTATTCTACTTGTGGTATTCAAGCTAGAACGTATATCAAACATGCAACATGTTCGTGGTATTCAGATTAAATATAAACATGCATGACTAATTACGCTTTGTGAAAACCCTTTGAAAAACCATGCAACCCCCAAGACGTGGCATTCGCCCTAGGTGAAATTACAATTATCAATCACAAGAAGCAATACTCAATTCCCCGGTGACATTCCGACTGAATTGCATCTGATTACTTATCTAAACATCCTAATGGTAGCTAAGCATTAAGATATAGAACAGTTTAAAGCACAATAATTAATAATTCAAAGTATGCATGCATAATATCATAAGCAATTAAATAAAAACTACATATTCATGCTAAGGCTCAAGGCATCTCCCTAGCAAACGTAAATTAGCTACGAACAACCATAAAACAAAATATTATTAAAAATATGGATAGAAAACACCTTAAAAATAAACTTGAATTGTCAAAAGCAATTCTCCAAATAGTGCATGCGTTCTCCCCTCTTAACACTAATGGCTAAATATCTTATTTATACTAATACAAAGTAAAATCCTTACTAGAAAATGTCTTCAAAAAACTAGGAAACATAATAGAATAAAATAACTAGGAAATAAAAAATTTCCTATTTGAATTGGGCATTAGAGCTTGGCCAATACAACTTAGTTTACCGACCCCGCACAACGATAAAGGCCCAAGCCTTGGCAGATTTCATAGCAGAATTCACACCTAGCCTAGGCGACATAACAGAGCGACACAACAAAGTGGCCCAACGACACCTCGAAGGCAACCGAGCATGCCATAGCCATGCCTGTCTCACTCGATGGTGACTTCTGGCATTTGCACGTTGATGCACATTCAACTACAAGAGCTTAGGAGCAGGTGTGCTCCTAGTCACCCCACGGTTCAATGCTCGAGTAGGCGATCACTCTAGACTTCAAGGAATCCAACAACGAAGCATAGTATGAAGGCCTACTAGCAGGCTTTTAAATGGAAAAATTCTTGGGGGTGAAGAAGCTTGGAATTTATTCTGATTTCCAACTAATCACCAGCTAGACTACCTGGGAGTACATTGCAAAACATTCGAAGATGGCGCAATACCTAGAAAACGTACGAAACCAACTTGAGGCGTTTCAAACTTACACCCTCATTCAAGTTCCGCGGGTAAACAATGCCCACACAGACGCGCTAGCTGGCCTAGGCTCCGCCCTCGACCATTAACTCAAACGCTCTATTCTAGTGGAGTATTTGGACAAACCAAGCACAGTGGCGGAGCCAGTAGCCAAGGTTTCATAGGTTAGTACAACTTCGAACTTGCAAGATTTCATTATAGACTACCTCGTCAATGATACACTCCCCATAGAAAGATTAGAGTCTAGAAAGCTCCAAACATAGGCAGCATGCTACTACATTTGGAATGATATTCTTGTCCGAAGATCTTACACTGGACCACATCTTCGCTGCCTATCGTTGCCTAATGCATCCTGATAACCTAAAGGTTCTTAGTTTAATCCACAAAGGCGTTTATGGAAATCGAGGTCGATCTTTAACACAGAAGGCTCTTAACACAGGCTACTATTGGCTTACTATGCATCAAGATGCTAAGGAGTTGGTACAAAAGTGCATCGCTGCTAACACTACAAGCCGATACCAGCACTGTCTGCCAATGAACTACATACGTAGAAGAGTCATTATCTGTTCTTGCAATGGGAAATTGACTTGGTAGGGCCAATGTCACTCTCTACTGGGGGCAAAGGCATGATGATCGTGGCAACTGATTACTTCACCAAATAGGTGGAAGCAGAGCCCATGACAACCACAACTCAAATGGACATAGAGTGCTTCATATAGAGGAACATCATTTGGCGATTTGCCAGCCCTCAATCCATCATTACAAACAATGGCCAGTAATTCATAGGCAAAGATTCGATGAAGTTCTTCCAGAAATATGGCATTAAGTAACACATGTCCATGCCAAGGTATCCCCAAGGTAAAAGGTAGGCCGAAGCATCCAATAAGATGATTCTTGACTGCCTCAAGAAATCCCTCTTAGACAATAATGGAAAATGGCCAGACGAACTTCCCAGATGTTTATAGGTGTATCACAAAACCAAATGACAAGTAACCGGTGAGACTCCTTTCTCCTTGGCATTTGGTTTAGAAGCAATCATTCCTCCCAATGTCATCGTGCCAAGTATTAGCACTCTACTGCCAAGCATCGAGCAGAATAGAAAATAGATGGCCACAAATTTAGACATGGTAGAGGAGGAACATGAAAAGGTCATCACCCACATTGTAGCCTACTACCAGTAGCTCCTCTCCAACTACAACAAAAAGGCAAAAATTTAGTAGTTCCAGCCTGGAGATCTAGTCCAAAGAAAAGCCTTCATCACTGCTCGTAGAAAAGGCTCCAAAAAGATGGATCCCATTTGGGAAGGTCCGTACAATATCAGCAAAATAGGCGGCAAAGGTAGATACACCATCGCCACCATGAACAACAAAGAGATCGAAAAGCAGTGGAATGTCTAGAATTTGAGGAAGTACTGTAAGCTCATATTTATATATATTTTACATAAAATTCACTTGTCTTTTCTTAGTTAGTTCCTTATATTTTTGAGCTATTTACTATGTTTTTGTGTTTTGTGTGATTTATCAAGCAAAGAAAAGAAAAGTAGCACAAGTGAGATATTAAGTAGCAAATTCGTCAAAATTGCCTGTGCATATTAGCTGACTTTGGAAGCATGTTACGAACAACTCAGAATGAATGAGAGAATGACCCTTATATGCTTGGAAAGCTACGGATGTCTATTTTCTGGAGCAATTTACGTATTATTAATATCATTTTTCTAAAAGACGTTATGAGCATTGTAACACTGAAATGTTCAGAAAAGGGCTAAGCAGATTTGGCTAATAAAATGAGAAAGTAAAGGCACTTGTTTTGTGTTTTGCTTTGTGATCAACACTCAGCAACAAATGGGGTTATGATTGCACTCATTTGGCTTTGGAGCAAGTGGAAATGCACAGCTAGAAAGAGAAGGCACGGCACATGCAAAAGAGAAACATGGATAGCTACACACATGCAAACTGCACAGGTTGGAGGGCATACACACACTCTACATGGACAGTTTAGAAAAATAAAGGAGAGACAACATGGAAAGGCACGGCATGGGTAGCAGGAAACATAGAATGAAGGCACATAGATAGCAGGAAATGTAGAATGAAGGCACATGAGCAGCAGGAAATCAAAAAATGAAGAATGAAGAAGTGGAAATAATGATAACATGACAACAATGACACATGCAAAGAGGCCTTGAGCACCATCCTTCACACTTGTGCAGCAGCAACCCTTCATCATTACTTAACATTTCTACCACAAGAACATGGAACAAATACATGCAAAGGGAAAGAAAGACACACGACATGGGCAGAAAGTGTAGTGATTTGTGGCTAAAATGATGAATGCATGTGTGTGCAAATGTAGAAGGAAACATGGACAACACACACCCATGCAAATTGCACATGCAAGGGAAACAGAGTGGTCCTCATACTAGCCTATAAATGCATCCACCATTCTCATTACTATGAGAACGATCTTGATCCATAATTTTGACATCCCACAAACACTTTCATTTCCTTTGCCGTGACCTCCATCATTCATCCAGCCATGCCCCATTCACCATACATGCAACCACATTCACATATACATTCATCCAATATATTCCAAAACACAAAGCATACATTGTCATCTTCCCTTGGCCAAGACATTCACCAATCCTAAATACATTCCTAACCTTTCCAAATATCCATACACATCCTAGACACTTGTGCTGCAATAAGGTGGTGAAAACGAAGGTCCTTGGCGTTTCAAGCTTGGAACTTTGGAGTGTTTTAGGTGTACTTCGTTCTTGCTTTCAATGTCTACTTTGTTATTTTCTGATTTTGTTGCAATTATGAGTAGCTAAACCCCCCTTAGCTAGGGGGGAATTCAAAGCCATGAACATACTTGCAATATGAATTGATAACCTTCAGTTGTGATTTCATAAGTTGTGAATTCAATTTGTTTAACTGCTTGATTGATAACTTATTCGTGTATGTTTATTAAGAGTGCACACTTAGTTTGCATGCATGAATATGATGCTAGAGTATAAGGGAGTTTCACCTATTAGTTACAAACTTATATTCACAAGTAGTGGAGGTCGCTTATAAACGATCGCGTTAAATAAATTCTTGGCAGGAGTTTCATGCTCATCATAGTAACGAATGCCTCATCAATACTTATAGTTTTCATAATGCTTAATGATCTTTGATTGTATCTTTATTGTGCTATTCACAAAAAGGAATTTTGAAGAATGCTTGAATTGTTGTATGCGCTTTTCCATCCAATTCAATAACTTAAGGAGAACTTGAAGGTTAATTTAAGCGGACTTAATTAAACTGGGGTGTTGAGTTTCATGATTTATCGAAAGAACAACTGAAAATTGGTTTATGTGCGAGTGTGTCATGTGTGGAGAAGAACCCTCCTAGCTAGCCTTCCATCCATTCAATTTACTCAAATTCGTGCATATTTAATTAGTTCTTTAATTTACTTGTTTTTTTTTTTCAAATTCATCAAAACCAAAACCCCTTTACCTTGTTGAGTCATATTAGTTAGAAACTGATTTAGTTTGTGTTTTTAAGTATTTCGAACCAAGTTGAAACCAAAATTCGTCCAAAAATGTGTTTAGAGTCCAAATCTGCCCAGTTTGTGTTTTTAGGCAGATTTGGGTGTTTTTAGCTTGTTTTGAGTTCTTTGAGTTTGTTTTGCATTCTTTGAGTCCAGTTTAGTGTTTTTAACTTTGTTTATATGTTTTTAAGTCAGTTTAGAGGTTATTAGCAAGCCCTCCTAATCCCCGGTCCAGAACGATCACTACTTACATTCTTTACTACAATTGATACAAGAGGGTTTAATTTGAGTGCTTAACTTTCATCGCTTCAAATTTTGGTGCCGTTGCCAGGGATTAGCATAATCCCTTGTTATTTCTTTTTGTTTATTTTCATATGTTTTTGTCCTAGTTGATGACTTTACTTGTTTTCTTGTTTTAGGTGGTTTATGACTCGAAGTTCTCAACCCATTCATTAGCACATCTGTAACTTTGACGACGATTTTGAATGAACTTTGAGACGAGCAAGGAATCAACAAGAATCCCAACCATCTCAACCTGCACCAGATCTTGGAAAAGACAAAGTAGAAGAGCAAGAGGAGCCCACAGCACAAGTTGTAGAGGAAGATCCCAACATGGTAGCAGACAATCGAACAATCAAGGAGCTTTCGGCTTTAGGATTGGACAATGCCGCTCCCCTATGCATCCAATACCCCATGGCTGCCCTAGGGAAGATGGACGAGTTCGAATTGAAATCAAGTTTGTTGCATCACATTCCTAAGTTCCACGGGATGTCCATGGAAGATCCTAATAAACACTTGAAGGAGTTTGAGGTTGTTTGCTCGAGCATAACCCCTGTGAACATTGATGGGAGCATTCTGAAAATGAAGGCTTTTCCCTTTTCTCTCTTAGAAAAGGCTAAAGATTGGTTGTATGAGCTAGCCCCCGGAGCTGTCACATCATGGGAGAGTATGAAACGGGCATTTTTGGAGAAGTTTTTCCCAACCTCTCGAGTCATTCTACTACGCAAAAGGATTAGTGGCATTCAGCAAAACCAAGGTGAATCCTTTCCCACTTACTATGAGCGTTTCAAAACCCTTGTTGCTTCATGTCCACAACACAAGATGAAGGAGGAGCTTCTTCTTCAATATTTCTATGAAGGGCTTCTACCAATTGAACGCCAAATGTTAGATGCCTCAGTGGGAGGAGCTTTGGTGGACAAAACACCCATGGTTGCCAAGACCTTAATTGCTAACCGAGCATTGAATGCTCAACAATATGAAGGCGTTGGTCAAAGGGACACCCCACGGCATCAAGTGAATGAGGTAAGTTTAACATCCGACATTCAATCGCAATTAGCTAATCTTACTTCCATTGTGTCTCAGATGGCCAAAGGAATAAGGATGAAAGAACCAAGTGTATGTGGTGTGTGTTCTATCCAAGGACATGCCCCTAAAAAGTACCCGCAATTGATTGAAAATGGTGGATGGGAAAGTGCCAATGCAATTGGATTTCAAGGCCAAAACCAGCCAAGGAACGATCCATATTCTAATACGTACAATCCAGGTTGGAGAGACCATCCAAATTTCAGGTGGAGGGAGCCCCAACAATCCCAACAACAAGGAGGCTTTAGGCAGCAACCTCCGGGCTTCTATACCAAGCAATATGCACCAACACAAGCCCCACAACAACCTGCCCAAAATACCTTAGGTACATCTTTAGATAATGAGACACTTCTTAAGTTACTCACCAATTTGTCTCATGGGCAAGAAAATCAAGCCAAAGCAATGCAAAACCAAGAAAAAAGGGTGGACCAAATGGAGAACCAAATTGGGCAGATTTTGGAGTTTGTAGGACAGTCAGAGAGCAAGGTAAGTTGCCTAGTTCAACCGTTGTCAACCCGAATGAAGGATTCGAATATGCAAAAGCCATAAGTTTGCGAAGTGGAAAACAAGTTGGATCTGATCCCCAACCGTCCAATTCACGTTCCAATGAGGTTGAAGAGTTGATAATTAAAGAGGAGGAGCAAAGCACCCCCACGGAAAGGGTGGAAACACCTTTGTCGCAGGCCCCAAAAGCTCCTAAGCCATCCAATTCGGCCAACAAAGATAAGGAAGTTCCAATTTTGATTAATTCTAACGTTGTTCCTCCAAATGTACCCTTTCCTCGTCGGTTTATGCAATCAAAGAAGGAAGAGGCTGAAAAGGATATTTTGGAAACGTTTAGAAAAGTTCAAGTTAATATACCACTTTTGGATGCAATTAAGCAAGTTCCAAGGTATGCCAAGTTTTTAAAAGAACTTTGCACAACTAGGAAGAGAATTTCGAGCAAGCAGGTTATCAAGGTAAGTGAAAATGTCTCAGCTGTTTTGCAACGTAAACTGCCCACTAAATGCAAGGATTCGAGAAGTTTTACCATTCCTTGTGTAATTGGTAATACTCGTTTTGAATCAGCCATGTTAGACTTAGGTGCATCTATAAATATCATGCCTTATTCAATCTATGCATCTATGCACTTAGGCAAATTGAAAAATGATGGTGTGATTATACAATTGGCCGATCGTTCTAATGCTTATCCAAATGGAGTTTTGGAAGATGTTTTAGTGCAGGTCAATCACTTAATCTTTCCGGCGGATTTCTATGTGCTTGAAATGGACAAGTCGGACCACTCCCCTACATTGCCCATCCTCCTTGGACGGCCATTCATGAAAACGGCTCAAACCAAGATTGATGTAGCCAAAGGATCAGTAACTATGGCATTTCGTGGTGATATGATTAGCTTTAATATTCCTGAATCTGTTGAGAATACTAATGATGTTCGTTTTTGTTGTGCCATTGATGTGATTGAAAATATAGGGCAGAAACGTTCAACACTAATAAAAAACAAAGTACCTTGAACCACCATCGAGGAGGAAATTGGAGTGAACAACAAGGAGTGTACAATCACACCTCTCAAAACCCCAATTCTGACCGAGAGCAATCCTTGTGCATTTGTTGATAGTGCTGCCACTTTATTACAGCACATTGGTACGTCACCTAACCCAATTTCAATTCCCATTTCAACTAATAGGTTGTTACCTTCTATGGTGCAGGTACCTAATCGAATGCAAGGTAGTAAGGAAGGTTACATCGATTGTTGGAAGCAACACACCAAAATCAGGAAGGACTACTATCCCGTTCCGTTCAAGGATTCAATGTGTGAGCGACGTTAAAGCAAGCGCTTCTTGGGAGGTAACCCATGTATTCAAATAAGGAAGATTTTTTAATTGCTCCACAATCAATTTTGTGTTTCTAAAAACCTTCCCTTTTCTGTAGTTTTATTTTCCCATGATTGTCATTTTTATTTGTTGCTTGTTTAATTGTTTTTGGTGTGGGTTTATTTTTGAAACACTGACAGTTATGCAAGGTATTTTTACATTCATAAAAAAGAAAAAGAAAGGAACATTAAGCAGATAAATACAAGAGGGAGCCTTCATAAAGGCTGCTTAGGAGAAGTCTCAGTAGTCGGCGGAGCCTCAGTAGTCGGCAGAGCCCCAGAAGGATGAGGCATTGAAGGTTATCATTTGGAGCTTCATTACGTGGTGCAGCCCTAGAAGACGAAGGCAAATGCTGTTAAAACAAACCCACAAACCTTTGATGATCAAGTAAAATCTGACCATCAGATTCCTGTATTTGGTCAATCTTCCTCTTCATGTTTGTAGCATAGTTATGTGTGAGCCTGTGCAACTGTTTATTCTCATGCTTGAGCCATCTAATCTCCTGTTTGAGACTCATCACTTCAGCCGCCAATGATTCAACTTGACGGGTTCGAGCAAATAGACGTTGGGCCATATTAGACACAGAACCTATACACTACACACTGAGAGCCAGAGAATCCTTAACAACCAACTCATCAGACCGTTTGGCAAGTAGTTTGTTATCTTTGGGAGTGACTAGGTTCTTGGCCACCACCGCAGCTGTCATATCATTCTTTATCACCAAATCCCCAACGATAAGGGGACCAGTAGGGGATATGAAGGATGGGCGCCATATGTTGTCTAGAGAAGGCGAGACTGCCTCTTCACCAAGGTTCAAGTCAAAACGACGGTCGGAGGGCCAGACATTATCAGAGGTGTTAAAAAAAGAAGAGGTCAGACAAGTCAAGATCGTAGAAGTGCAAGAAGGGAGTTTCTATAGGCAGAAATTCAAGTGTGCTTTGAACGTCTTGCGTGTCTCTATAAAAATCAGCACTCAACGAGATTTCAGAGATGAAAGAGGCAAGCTCAGAAATCGAAGAGGCCAACTCAAAAATCGAAGAGGCACTAGCTTTCTCAAAAGCTGGGCTTGCTCAGAAACCACGGGCCAATCTTTTTTTCCAGATTTGTCCGTACTTGTCACATGCAACCTCTGCACTTGATGGGATTTCAGAGATCGAAGAGGCGAGCTCAGAACTCGAAGAGGCAAGCTCAGAAATAGGAGAGGCATCTGCTTTTCCAGACGTGTCAGCATCTGTCACATGCAGAGTCAGCTTTACGGAAATCACGGGTAGTTTGTCGAAGCGCCGATTCCAAATATCGAAGAGGCACTTGCTTTTCCAAATGTGTCACCGCCTGTCACATGCACACTCAGCCTTGCGGAAATTACGGGCAATCTGTCAAAGATCTCGTGTGAAGTACAAAGCAAGTGAAGTTTACTATTAAATCATCCAACGGTTGCTGACAAGAAAGAATAGTACCGGTTATTAATTCCTATAAATGTCACCCTTCACCGTCCATTGCAAGGCAGACATACATAACCCTTATTCTTCTCCAAGAATGCCTTTCCAACCAACCTTCTCGAGTCACTCAATGTTCCTTATTCCTTGGGGTACCTCTGCAAACAACTCATCTAAAGAAAAAGTATTTCGTATCATGAAGGTTGAAAGCAAGAGTATCTCATATCATGCTTTCTCCCTGTCCTTCTCCTTGTCGTTGTTTTGGGACAAGGAGAAAGAGAGCAATCAGCCAGCGCTTGGTATCAATCTTCCGATCTAGAACCGACTGCCTAGAACCCCTTCCTGATTGCTTACCTAGCCTTGCTCTCGAGTACTCATCTTTATCATTTTATGCTTCCTCTTTGTCTACCACATCTGCTTGGGGAACAGATAAGGGAAGTGAAAATGATACCTCGAAGCATGTGGAGACAATTTGCCAATTCATCCTCAGCTAGGGACAAGGAGAAAGAAAGCAATAGGTGGGCACTTAGAAAGATTGAAGAAAGAAACAGACCAACACCTCTACCTCGTGCCTGCCTGCCGTGCAGAAGAAACAAGCAGAGAAGAATGCAGACTGCACAATCAAATCAACCCAGCAGAAGGAGTCTGATTCGAAACCAAGGAACTCTCATATTCCTCGCTCAGTATTCCAAACCAGTTCGAGATCAAAGCTGTGGAAAGACAACAAGATCATCTATCTCCAAAACCAAATTTGCATTCTTAAACTCTACTCTGTCTGGTGTTTACTTTGCCATACTTGTCATGTTTATTCGTTGTTTGTTTGTTTGCTTGTTTTTTTTTTTTTTTTTTTTTTGTGTGAGTTTATGCTTGAAACATTGAGGACAATGTTTGATTTAAGTGTGGGGGGGGGGGTAACCATTGTTTTGCATGAAATTCGTAGGAGTTTATCACCCATTACTTCTAATGTTGTTCCTTGCTGTTTTATGTGTTTTGAGCTGTTTTGGAGTGTTTCAGTGTGTTTTGACATAAAAATCTGAAAATCTCATAAAAATTTGAAAAATTGTTTTGAAAAACCCAAAAAGAGTTGTTTTTGTATGTTTATTTGTGTCTTAGGGTAGCTTCCAACACAATGATGAGGATTTGGTTTTTAATTGCATGACTGTTAAAGAGAGCTATAAACATGGATGAAAATTTGATTTACTCTTTAGTGTATGCTTGGTTGTGGTTATAATTTATGAATTCACAGGCAATCATAAAGGAAAAATCAGTTTTGTAACATGCTTGAAAGAAGGAACTCAAATGTACGCTACAACCTTATGAGACTTGAGCCTAAACGTTTATTTGGAGAGTTAATAATCTGTGCATCATTGTTTTCTAAAGTCGTTGCATGATCTTAGTATTCTTTTCTTGGTTGCTACTTAAAAGGCGTTTCATCAGTTAATTCCAAATGCTAGAACTCATGCCTATTTCATTCAAAGCATGTTATTGATTTGCATAATATATATTCAAGATGAAGTTCTGTAGTGACCACCACAGCCAAATTGCCGTGCCCTATTTCATTATGTGTTTAAGTTTAACCCCATTGAGCCTTGTGTAGCCTATGTTCTTTGTTAACCCACACTATCCTCACCTAGCCTAGATTAGGACCATCCATACCCTTGTTCTTGAAGCATAGGAAAACATAATTTAGAAGGAATTCCTTTTGTTGAACTTTTACAGAAAAACAAGTGTGGGGGAAGTGATTCTTGTGTGTGTGTGTGTGCCAAAGTTATTAATAAGGCACGGGTAGAAAAGAAAAAGAAAAAAAAAACATTCGTGGAAAATAGAATGAAAAGAAAAAATGTTGTGAAAAAGAGCCCTAAGTGTTGCTTGAATCTTCCCGTTGTGTTTAAAAGTTAATTTCTACATTATTGAGTGAATTCCAAGCGTCTATTTTATTACTTCGCTTGCTATTGCTTTCAAAACGTTTATTATCCCTATCCTTTCTTTCTTAGCCATTACCCCCAAGCCCCGTTACAACCTTTGACTTCTATCTTGAGTGTTATGTGTTTCAATTTGTGGAGTTTGAATTTGGTATGAGCATATGAGTTCTCGCATCTAAGTAGTAGCATTCCATTCATGAGATCATAGCTAAACATGCTTATTAATACCAGAAAATGCTTTCTTATTATATATATATATATGTGAGTACTAGTTTTCATGTTTACATCAATCTTCTCACTTGTACCTAGTGTAGGGTGTGTAGTCAGAAAATCTGAGTGAAAATTGAGTGCATATCTTGTAATGAATTGAGCAAATTCTCTAAGGCATGTTACTACATTCAACACATCGTTTTAATTGGTTAAATGTGAACCAGTAAGTGGTGACTGTGATTAAGTATGTGCTCAAGTGTTAAGTTGACTAAAATCTATGGGAAAGATGATTTTTAACTTGTCATGTGCGTTGGAAATCCCTGAGGCAAACGTTGGAAGGTTTAGGTTGTGTTTTGTTTTCTTTATTTTGCTCGCGACTAGCAAAAGCTAAGTATGGGGGTATTTGATAAGCTCATATTTATATATATTTCACATAAAATTCACTTGTCTTTTCTTAGTTAGTTCCTTATATTTTTGAGCTATTTACTATGTTTTTGTGTTTTGTATGATTTATCAAGCAAAGAAAAGAAAAGTAGCACAAGTGAGATATTAAGTAACAAATTTGTCAAAACTGCCTGTGCAGATTAGCTGACTTTGAAAACATGTTACGAACAGCTCAGAACGAATGAGAGAATGAGCTTTATATGCTTGGAAAGCTACGGATGTCTATTTTCTGGACCAATTTACGGATTGTTAGTATCCTTTTTTTAGAAGAAGTTATGGGCATTGTAATACTGAAAGGTTCAGAAAAGGGCTAAGCAGATTTGGCTAATAAAATGAGAAAGTAAAGGCACTTGTTTTGTGTTTTGCTT
The DNA here is from genome assembly GCA_033882615.1 of Malus asiatica. Lineage (NCBI taxonomy): Eukaryota > Viridiplantae > Streptophyta > Magnoliopsida > Rosales > Rosaceae > Malus > Malus asiatica. The sequence goes on along the minus strand of CM066503.1, from coordinate 42,702,623 downwards.
TGTCATCAACACTCAGCAGCAAATGGGGTTATCATTGCACTCATTTGGCTTTGGAGCAAGTGGAAATGCACAGCTAGAAAGAGAAGGCACAACACATGCAAAAGAGAAAAATGGACAGCTACACACATGCAAACTACACATGTTGGAGGGCATACACACACTCTACATGGACAGTTTAGAAAAATAAAGGAGAGACAACATGGAAAGGCACAGCATGGGCAGCAGGAAACATAGAATAAAGGCACATGGGCAGCAGGAAATCAGAAAATGAAGAATGAAGAAGTGGAAATAATGATAACATGACAGCAATGACACATGCAAATAGGCCTTGAGTACCATCCTTCACACTTGTGCAGCAGCAAACCTTCATCATTACTTAACATTTCTGCCACAAGAACATTGAACAAATACATGCAAAGGGAAAGAAAGACACATGGCATGGGTAGAAAGTGTAGTGATTTGTGGCTGAAATGATGAATGCATGTGTGTGCAAATGTAGAAGGAAACATGGACAGCACACACCCATGCAAACTGCACATGCAAAGGAAATGGAGTGGTCCTCATACTAGCCTATAAATGCATCCACCATTCTCATTCCTATGAGAACGATCGTGATCCATAATTTTGACATCCCATCCAATTCAATAACTTAACGAGAACTTGAAGGTTAATTTAAGCGGACTTAATTAACCTAGGGTGTTGAGTTTCATGATTTATCGAAAGAACAACTGAAAATTGGTTTATGTGCAAGTGTGTCATGTGTGGAGAAGAACCCTCCTAGCTAGCCTTCCATTCATTCAATTTACTCAAATTCGTGCAGATTTAATTAGTTTTTTAATTTACTTGTTTTGTTTTCAAATTCATCGAAACCAAAACCCCCTTTACCTTGTTGAGGCATATTAGTTAGAAACTGATTTAGTTTGTGTTTTTAAGTATTTCGAACCAAGTTGAAACCAAAATTCATCCAAAAATGTGTTTAGAGTCCAAATCTGCCCAGTTTGTGTTTTTAGGCAGATTTGGGTGTTTTTAGCTTGTTTTGAGTTCTTTGAGTTTGTTTTGAATTCTTTGAGTCTAGTTTAGTGTTTTTAACTTTGTTTATATGTTTTTAAGTCAGTTTAGAGGTTATTAGCAAGCCCTCCTAATCCCCGGTCCAGAACGATCCCTAATTACATTCTTTACTACAATTGATACAAGAGGGTTTAATTTGAGTGCTTAACTTTCATCGCATCAAGTACTATGCGTGACCTCCTGCTACATTAAAGCATGAAGACTCAAGTAGCTCGACGGGCATAACCTTGCAAGCCGAAGACTATCCAGTTGTTATGCAGTTCCTACCTTAGAGCTAAGTTTTCATTCGTTTTACTCGTTTTTCAATGAGGAATTCAGAAGTTATTCACAACTTGGCTCTGCTGCATGCTAACAACAACTTATCACTCTTGCATTCAAATGAAGATCGTGCCCTTTTTAAGGACTTATCATGGGAATTGCACCCCTATAGGGACCAACCATGCTCTCCAATGTGAGAAGGTAAACTATACACTCTAAATATCTAGACGTGGATGGGTTGGGTTGCCCTGGTGTAATTAGTTGCAAAATGGTATGCGCCGAGATTCTTAGAAGTAGCCACACTGGTCTTTTTCAAGGCTTAGCTAACTGAAGGATTTTTGGTCTTTGGCATAATTTGCAGAAACCGGGCCTTAGAGATGGAGGAGGCACGTTGTGCACTACGCCCTACAGACAGTTGCCCTAGAACACTAAAGCTACTACCGAGTGCACTAAGGTAGCCCACGATTTCTAGAAAATTACCTATGGCTTGCCCTTCAAGTAGTAAACCACGCTAAACTTATACAACTGCACATTTTTGTGAAAGGTTAAACAGTTAGCATGCATATACGAAGCTCTATCCATTGCCGACATACTACGTAGTTGATAAACTTCATCTCTGCCAAACACGGAATGATCATTTTGATTTACACTAATTCCTAAAGTGTTATGATCCTTGCTACACAACCCACGAAATTGATTACATAAAGTGCAAAGTGTTCTCTTGGATCTTTGCCCATGAAATTCCATACAACCGCGTACTTTTGATACGAAAGGTTAGCAAATTTCGTGCCCATTAAATCTTTAGTATGTTGTGATGTAGCCCACACATCTCAAAGGATTGAAGAAAGCCATAGTTAACAGCCAAGTGGTCTCACAAAACTCATTTGCTTCGGTAAGTAAGGCATCTAGCTGCTGACCCTATAGTTAACAACCTTGCAAAAAGTTCTACACCAAAACCTACAGTTGTATAAGCTACATGGGCTTGTCTACTTATAGAAAAGTAGCATGCCTGCTGTCGGTCTAAGTAAACAAAAGAAGCAAAGATGAAGAAAAGCGAGGGAAGCAAGTTTATTAAATTTTCTAACAAAATTGATAAACAATAAGCAAAGGTCGATTGAGTTCAAGCAAAGCAAAAAGCAACAAGGAAAAGAAAGAAAATCCTACGACTACTCGGCCACCACACCTTTAGCAGACACCACATTCTCAGTTGCAGCATCATCCAACACTTCACTCTCGGTTGCCCTAGCCTGAGCACCAACTTCTCAAACTACTTCACCAATAAAAGCCTCAAAAGTAAAGGCAAGCAAGTCTTTCGGAGAATTAGAGAAGGTCTCGAAGTCTTTCCTAACAAACTCAAAGTCAAACGGCCTACCGAAGAGATGATCTACATAACCCAACTTGTAGAAATTGGCCTAAGACTAGACAAGTGAAGCCTTGACTCCAATCTTCTCACCCTTTAGCTGCTTGTTATTCTTGAGCAGACCAACACAAACGCATTATAACTCATCCACTTGCCTCTTCAAATTTTCTTTGATTTTCAACACACCTTGGAGTTCCAATACTTGAGGTTCAAGCCTATTGACGATCTTTTGGAAGTGGATCACTTGATTATAAGCAGCAATCAACTTTTCATCCTTTGCGTAAGCAGCATAATAAAGCTTAGAAGTGGCGCAATCAAAGCATTCCTTATATATTTGGTCGTATGCTTCACAAAGGAACTTGGGCAAACAACCCCTTTAATGCCATCAACAAGCTTGGCACATGTGTGTGGAGCCTAAAATAATTCCAAAAATTCTACAGGCGACACGTGGACTTTTACTCAAGAAAGACAAGATTGCCCTCAATAAATGGGCAAGCTTTTCAGATGCTCCCACGGTCAGCTCACATCCCTAGAGGTCTCAGCAGTTGAATAGGACTGCCTACAGCTCACCTGCCATTGGCAAGGAATTAAAGATAATGATTAATTACCCAAATCCTATTTTTAATACATTCCCATTTGAAGATTGACTTCAATCAAGTAAGTAATCCTAATTTAAATAAATTAAGGATAATTACACCATTATCTCAAGATATTATTTCCTATTTAATATCTTGGGAATATTTAGAGAATATCTCTCCATTAAACACTATGGCCGGCCCTATCCCTATAAATACCCCATATTCTACCAAATTTTGAGAGCTTTTGGCAACCATGAAAAAGCCCTAAACACTTTACTCTCTCAGATAAACTAACTTAGGCATCGAAGATCCATTAACCTAACCCCCCACCACCTCGTGGGCGCATGAGGCTTAGGTCTCTGATGAAAGGTATTGATTGTCTTGCAGGTGCATTTTCATCAAGACTGAAGACTGCAGAAATTCGCATCAACAAATTGGTGCTTTCATTGATAGCTAATTCAAAATACTTGTTTATACCATATTTAGGGCCTCGTATTTAGATCTCGTACAAATACTCAAAGGACTTAAATGTAATTATGAGATAAAGGAAGGGGCAAATATGTAATAAGTGAGGAGTCCTTATTCTATAAAATGACCCCTCACCCTCACAATTAGGGGGGGGCATTTCTAAAGCCTTCTCACCCCTCTCGCATCCCCTCTCATATTCAAAGGTTCTCTCCCTCACATCTTTGATAAATACATAATTAGTGTGGACGTAGCCCAAACCTTGGGGTGAACCACGATACATCTTGTGTTATTTACATTACTTGCAGATTCACGGTCGGATTTACGTTGTACCAAGACCTCCAGTTTTGTGCATCAACATTTAGCGCCGTCTGTAGGAATCGACACAAAAAGCTATGTCGATTCTCTTTCAATTTTCCATCTCACCACCGTGAAACCTTCATAACCTCATCACTGTCCACCATGGATCTCCAAAACCCAAATGACAACCAAAATTATCTCTGTTGCCTCTGATCTCTTTCACCTCTTCAAACAAAACACTGCAAACTCTCTCTCTCTCTAAAACTCACGGTGATAAAATACCACCACCCAAACAACTCTCAAACATTCATTTCCACCAGAAAAACTCTCCGAGTCTCTGTTTTTGCTTAGTTCTAGAAAGAAAGAGGGGGGAGAGAGAGAGAGATGGCGGGAACCATCGGTGCGGGGCTCAAAGGGTTGAACTCGACAACCTTCTTATGTGGGGGCAAGAGAAATCAGGCCTTGCTCTCTGCTGCCACCGTTGGAAGCAAGGTTGGTGGTGCTTCTCCTACTCCTAAGAGGTTCATTATGGTTGCTGTTGCGGCAAATAAGTCTTGGAAACCGACGGTTAAAGGCGGTGGTAACTTCATCGACCCCGAGTGGCTCGATGGCTCGTGAGTTTCATATCTTATCATCCATATTATAATTATTCGAAGTTTGTCACAGATATATGTATGAACTTATGGGCAGCTTCTGCAAAACCCAAATGAATCACATGCAGCAGCCTTCCCAACTCCCCTATATCAGAATCCACCACCCCAACTCCCTTCGTCACCACTCTCACCCCCACCGTCAGAGCCCGCCGCAAGCTTGGTGTCATCGTCGACTTCTCTGACGAGAGCGCCCACGCCATCCGCTGGGTTGTCGACCACTACATCCGCCCCAAGGACGTTGTCATCCTCGGACGCAGAGAAAAGACGCTGAGAGCTTTCGTTCTGCGTAAACGCCATGGCTGGCTCGCGGAGAGCTTGAGGATCTCTCATCGTGCTTGTGATAGCCACATTCAGATGCCTTTTTACAATTTCCATCGCGAAAGAAGAAGCGACTTGTCTTAACGATATAAATCAGATGCCTTTTTGCAATTTGACAGTGAGAGACTGATCGGTGAGGCTGCTAAGAACCAGGTAGCTGTCCAAATGCCTCCCACTCAACAACCTGCAATGTAGCAGGAAAAGAAAAAGGGAAAAAGCACCTGGATACTAACCTTTTACAGCTGGAATACCCACCTTTTGCTAGGGTTTTGCGCTCCTCACCCATGCGGTAAACCTACAATATAGCAGAAAAAGAAAAAAGCAAAGCATAAAGAGAAAAGAAGAAAATGGGTAAAATCATAAGGTTCCTATTATTACGATTCCTTTTGTCTACCAGGTGAAGAGACAGAGAGAGTGTAGCAGAAAGAAAAAGCAAGGAATAAACACCCCACCAGAATGATGTGATTTACTTTTCTTGTTTCTGAATGGTGTAAATTATTTTTTATCTTTCGGAGACATCTGTATAAACCCCAAGAGTCCCTTTTATAGAATAAGGGCTCGCCCCTTAATACCATTAGAGAACATCAACTCTAGCCCGTATTTATGTATTGAGGAGTGAGCCTTTATTCTATAACAAGGACTCCCTCACCATCATTAGAGAGCATTGCCGCCTAATGAGCAACCGCCTCCCCGCGAGCATCAACTCTAGCCCGTATTTATGTATCGATGAGCGAGCCCTTATTCTATAAAAGGGACTCCCTCACCTCTGTTAGAGAGCATCACCGCCAGCTGAGCAACCACCTCGCCACGTGCATCATTCCTAACCTATTATTCATGTACTGAGGAGGGAGCCCTTATTTTATAAAAGGGACTCCCTCGCCATCATTAGAGAGCATCAACTCTAGCCCATCATTCATGTATTGAGGAGCGAGCCCTTAATCTATAAAAGGGACTCCCTCACCTTCAACGCCACAAACCGAGCCAACCAAGGCAACATAAGCCACGAGCCAAGCAGCCTCGCAACATGTGCTACTTCTAGTTTAGCATCATTTCAGATTGAGCACCGCCTCATATCGAACATCAGTTCAAGACAACATCTAGTTACTTCAGCCCACACATGGACTGAATTTCAAGTCTCCAGCAAAAGACTCTCTTGACTGAAGATTTGGGGGGACTACTATTTATACCATATTTAGAGCCTCGTATTTAGATCTCGTACAAAAACTCGAGGGACTTAAATGTAATTATGAGATAAATGAAGGGGTAAATATGTAATAAGTGAGCAGTCCTTATTTTATAAAAGGACCCCTTACCCTCAGAAATAGGGGAGGCCAACTCTGAAGGCTTCTCACCCCTCTCACATCCCTTCTCATATTCAGAGGTTCTCTCCCTCACATCTCAGATAAATACATAATCAGTGTGGACGTAGCCCAAACCTTGGTGTGAACCACGATACATCTTATGTTATTTACATTACTTGTAGATTCACGGTCGGATTTACGTTGTACCAAGACCTACGGTTTTGTGCATCAACAATACTCAAAGAAGCTTCACACATTAGTTTCTTGAATTTTCTATTACGTTGAATTTCTCACACGTCGTATCAATTAATTTTTCCTAGAAAAGTTTCTTTATCAATCCTTAGAGAAAGGATACAATGGTAGGAAATTTAGAAACTACGACGAACAGAACCCCGTACGTGTAAGGATTTAGACCGGATAGTGGAGACGAGGACATAGCCCCACGATGGAGATCCTCAAGGCTTAACGCGACGGCATGAGGAGCCCCACCGTCGTGAAGCCACGCCACCACCATCACCACTGTGACCCAGCAGCCATGGTAAGGCCACCAGGCCATGACATCACTCCCACCGTCGCTGCCTTTGCAGCGCCGCATCCAACCAAACCCTAGGCAAAAAGCTCAAAACTTGGCAGCTGCCACCGCAGGCCCAAGGTAAGAGGCCCAACCCATTGCAATAGCAGGCCTAACTACATAGCAGGCCCAAACCTGAGCCCAGAACTTGGTAACTGCTGCCAGCCAAGCAACTCAACAAGCCTAAGCCGCCACCCAGCCAGTAGGCCATGATATGGCAGCCCAACGGCCAAGAGGGCCTACGACTGTGCAGGCCCAAGGCGAGCAGACGCCGGTCTAAAGTGCCTCGCGACCCACTCTCACGACCCGTCCTGTGGCCCAGTCCATTCCAAGGCCACCTTCAGCGATCCAGATTTCGACCATTGGTCTTACGATAGATTCAGGGTTACTTTCACCCCACTTTTCTACAGGAATGCCCTCTTTGGGCGCAAGCTTTGTACCTGTAGTCCACTATACGTCCACCATACATGGAGACACCTATTTTCCAGACTCTTTAAATCCAAATGGCGAGGACCATCTGCCCCAGCAGGTTGCCAATTTGACGAACACCCTCGCGCAGCAAACCACCTTGGTGAACCAACTCCTCGAGCGCATCGAGATGCAGCGCACCCCAGACGAGGTGTCCCGAAGCAAGATAAGGGCGTAAGAACATGACTCATTCCAGTGACGTCTCAGCAAAGAGCCATTTAGTCTACCACGAACCGTGCATTCGAGTAGTCTGCACTCTCATTTAGGCCATTGGGGAAATGTCTTCTCCAACCTAGATGCACAGAGAAGCGTTCATTCCTACCTCGGCCCATGAGTCAGTGTGCATTCAAGTTGGGTCCATACTCCGACGAGCACTCAGGACATTCCAGGGGAAGACTCCACACGAGACTAGGCCTGTAAAGAGATCTTCCTACAAGGCAACAGAGTAAGCAACCACATGAGGCCCAAAGAAGAGCACGTGAGTAGTCCAGCTCAAGTTCCATTGGCAACCCTCGCTAAGAGCGACGACGAGTAGTACAGGGTAAACCACGTGCACCACAACCACAGCACAGACCAACAAGACATGCTGAAGAGCAACATAAACAAGCATGCCAACACCAGGGGCAGCTGAAGGCTCCCCTACCCCCACCAGGTGCAAATCCAATAAGAAGTACAAAGGCTCGTAGCAGAGCACCTACGCGGATTCCAGCGTATTGACAGTACCGACGATGCCCATCGTAGAGACGTGGTCAACCTGAGTAGGTCACCATTTTCAGACGCGATCAAGTAGACGGAGTCACCGTAGAAGTTCAACCCTACCGCCACGTTTAATCCAGGAACTTCAACAAACTTTCCTTGGTTTTCACCAAGGAATATTCGTCCTCCCGCTCGATCAAAAAGAAGTCTGACCACCTCTTCAACATGAATGACCCGAAGGAGTCACTCCGCACTTACGTCAAGAGATTCAAGGTGGAGAATGAAAAGATTGTCGAATGGGATGACATCATCGCATACTCAATTTTCCGAAAGGGGCTTCCAGCAGATCGCCTACTTTTCAGGGAATTGATTATGGGCGAGAACCTGTCCCTGTCAAACTCTTATGCTTTGGTAGAAAAGTACTTCTTCTGGTATGAGGAAAAATGTTCCTAGAAGTCGCCTGAGCAGTCGTGCAAAGACGCAGAACCGACTCAAAAGATGGTGAACGATAAACTGCTTAACAACAAAAACAAGCCAGGAGATAGACACAGGGACCAGTCCTCAGCAAAGGAAGCATAGCGCCCAAGACGTGCAATTAGTTCTCAGTCCCGATCAACCAGATCCTTCGCGACCTCAAGGACAAGCCGTGATTCAAGTTGCCGCCACTCGTAAGGGGCGACACTTCTAAGATGGACCAGACTAAGTACTGCGCATTCCATAGAGGTCTTGGGCATATAACCAATGACTGCACCATATGGAGGAGGTACCTTGAGCAACTCGTGAAGGAAGGCAAATGGGACCAGTATGTCAACAGATTAGCTGCCCGGCCAAGATAATATGAATTAACATAATTTTTACGAAATCTGAGCATGTGGGGGCCACCAACAACTCCAAAAAGAGGAAGATGCAGCAGGCGCAATCGGTCTATTAGGTTCAAGCCATATATGATGTACCTAGACCAATCATCAATTTCACCGAATAGGACGTTGAGGGAGTAGACTTTCCCCACACCGACACCCTAGTGATTTCTATACAACTAGCCCACGCCATTGTTGACATAATCATGGTGGACAATGGCAGCATTGTCAACATCTTACAATTGTTAGTCATCCAAAAGATGGGCCTGGAAAACACGATCCAACGCAAAGTAAAGGTCTTGAGTAGATTCAATAAACTCACCTCAACTTCCATTAGCATTATCACACTCGACGTAACCAGCCCACCGATTGTCTCATCGCAAACCTTCATGATCGTCACCGACCCATCTCTCCATAATGGGATATTGGGTCGACCCTGGCTAGTGAAGATTGGAGTTGTGACCTCGATCGAATCTTTCGCCTCAGCAGTAGCAGCTGAAGTGTAGAAAGACAACTTTACCTCTGCCCGCTAGCAATCACAGCAGGCAGGTCAGGAAAATGGTTCTACCTCTTCCGGATTAAATTACTTGGGTGTGGACCTCGCTGTTGACTAAGAGTTGACTTTTAATAAATATATATTTATGAATTGTATTATAAATATATATTTGAAATGTTGAGAAATGCAAGGGCTAGTAGGGGACCGTTACCCTAGTGTCATGGGGTTAGGTGACACCGAGTCTGCACCATGCAGCAGTGGTACATGGATGGTCCTACTTGGTTAATCCGTGATGGGGGACCATATTATTTATCGATCACGCTTGGTTAATCCATGATGGGCGATCCTTATGGCCATGTATACTTAGGAGTGATCATGCTTGGTTAATCTGCGATGGGTGATCACTAGCTAACAGTTCTGTAGGTGTGACTCTGCTTGGTTAATCCGCGATAGGGGGTCACTACCTACTTGGTTATCTTGACCCTGCTAGGTTAATCCGCAATGGGGGACCATATTATTTATGGATCGTGCTTGGTTAATCCGCGATGGGTGATCCTTATGGCCATACATACTTAGGGATGATCATGCTTGGTTAATCCTCGATGGGTGATCACTGCCTAACAGATTCATGAGAGTGACTCTGCTTGGTTAATCTGCAATGGCAGTCATTACCTACATGATTACTCAAGGGTGGCTCTGCTTGGTTAATCCGTTATGGGGGGGCCACTTCCTGTTTGGTTACTTATGCAGGCTTCGGCCAAACTATTTCCCTCTAGCCCTAGTTTTTAATGTACATATGAACAATGGATTTTGAGAATCTTGTAGTTTGAATTAGAAAAGTCGTTGGATGTCTAGGTGACTCATTCAGAGTTTTCAGTGACTTGATTATGATTTCATAAAGCATGTTTCTATACTTGATGTTTATAGATTGTGATCGATGGTATGTTTATATTGAATATCACATACTTGTATTATTGTCACTCACCCGAGCTTCGCAACTTATCCAAGTTTTGATTTGCCCAGTGCACCATTTCCATGATGTAGGCACTGATTTTACATGCGACGGGTCTGGGTAGATTACTAGAAATTGATTGATATTTTGGTTTCGTTGAGTGGTCCAGAACCCAATATGGTTGGATTCCGTTGAGTGGTCTGGAATCCTTACTCTTGCTCATTTCCATAAGGTTAGTCTAGAACCCTAGATTCAAGTGAATGGTAATTACCCACAATAGATTATGTGAATAGAAATTAGAATTACCATGTTATTATTCATAATCCAATTAGGAAATTATATAGAGTTCCTTGGTTAAATTCGTGAAATGATATGTTATCACATTGTTTGATTAACATAAGTAAATGCTAAGATCGTGCATCTTTGATTCATGAATTGATTAATTGATGGGATTGTGGAATGATGCTGGATATGAGTGTTGTTATTATGATTATTTTAGTTGATCAATGTTTCTAGATAATAATATTGTGCATTGTTAATTCTTTAATATGTTACACGCTATGAATTGTGATTTTATGTGGGAAACATGATGATTTATGTGATTGATGAAGTGGAAATGTTAATCGTCATATGGGTTTGTTATGTTGGATATCATTGTTAATATTATGATTAGACTTGTTGAAAAATATGGCTAGAGAATATGATTGTGCTTCGTCGTTTGTTCTTTGAAACATTGCATGATATGCATTGTGGTATATTGTTGGGACATAGCGAATTATGTGATGAATAATCTAGTGTAGTGAAATAATGAACTACAAATGGCTTGATCCCTATTTAGGGTACGTAGGCAGTCTAATGAGGATGTTAGATGCAGCCATAAAGTCGACAAAGAATTATTGCACAGTTCGATCTTAAGTTGTGTTTTGCCATTTCCCGAAGGTTGGGTATGTTAGAGATACAGGTATTTGGTGACGTCACGTTCGATCCTAGACGTATGTCTGGATTAGGGCATGACATTAATGGTACGAGGAAAATTTTATTGATATGAAAAAAAAAGGTTACAATTAGTTATGGGGACATAATGTCACGTCTCGATCCTGACATATGTCTACACGTGATGGTAGGACAATAGCCGTAGCAGTACAACAACTAATTGTCACACTCCAAAAATTGAATTTCAAGATGTGACTAAATTATGAACTGAATTACTTAGTACTAATAAATTCCTTTCATTTCATTGCTACATCTAGCCTTTAGGTTAAACTGCCTATGTACCCTAAGATAGGATCAAGCCATTCACAGTTAACTCTTTGTTAAGTCCCAAAAAAATATTATATTTGCGATGACTTCCAAAATTTCTCATGGCCTTATCTAGCAGGGAAACATAGAGTTCTAGAATCACTCAATGGAACTCGCCATGCATGAATCATTGGATTCTAGGCTACTCAACAATACCATAACAGAAGTATGATTCTGGACCAACTCAACGAAACCATAAAGGAAGTAGGATTCCAAACCAACTCAAGGAAATCTATCAGATATTGGTTGTAGACCAACTGAATGGAACCACCCTTAGAATGTGTTTGGTCCTCCATTGCGGATTAACCAAGTAGAACCATATGCATAGAACTAATAGTGTGGTCCTCCAAAGCGGATTAACTAGGCATGACCATATTCAATAACCCTAGGCAGTGAGCCCCCAAATGCGGATTAACCAAGCAGAGGCACCCCTAAAATGCATATGGTTCTCCAATGCGGATTAACCAGGCAGAAGGTATATAACTAATAGTGTGGTCCCCCAATGCGGATTAACGAGGCAAGACCATAGGCATACATATAATAGTATCGTTCCCAATGGGGATTAACTAGGTAGTACCACCCATGTACCACACTGCTACATGGTGCAGTCTCATTTTCACACATCATGCATCATATGTCATACGTAAACCCAACATGATTTACATACCACTAATGGTTCCATGTATCAACTAATTATCTAGTCATACAAAATACAGTTCATAAATACTCTTATATACTAGTTCTACTGAAATTCTAATAGAGTCTTTGACGAGTAAATCATATGTCATACATCAACCCAACATGATCTACATACCACTAATGGTTCCATGTATCAACTAAGTATCTAGTCATACAAAATATTGTACACAAAATAGTCTAATATACTAGTTCTACTAAAATTCTAATAGAGATGTGGCCAGCCATGGGGAGGGATCTCGCATCATATAACATCATCCAATTGGTCAAGATATCATTTGTTGGATAGAGGAGAGAATTACCCCATCATGCATCATCCATCATTCATTGGACACAGTTTGCCCAGCTGGCATGTTCAACCGCGAGAAGCGGCGCGGGTCCACATCGTGATCTATGTTCTTCGATTCATGTCCAGTTACGTAGGGAGTATTGTTTGTAATGGTTTCAAAATTTCTAGCTATGTTTTCCTTTCTCTAGGGCATATGAATCAAGCATTTAAAATTTTAGAGATTGGAAGCACCTAGAAAAATTCAAAGAGGGGAAATTCCAAAATGAATTGTGAGAGCTTCTTCGATATTTGAATCAGGCTTTCAATAAAGCACTTATTTGGGGTAGCAAAAATCCTCTGTCTTCAGTTTTGACGAATTTGTGCCTACAAAACAATTAGACATAGATGCCTTAGTCAGTTTCTTTGGAAATAAAAAATAAAAAAATTAGGGCTTAATTGCTTAGCAAAAGCTTGCAAACATTTGGTGTAGAATGAGTGTTTAAAGAGGGATGTGGCCAACCATGGAGGAGTGTTCACGTCATATGTCATCATCAGTTGGCCAAGGTATCATTCATTGGATGAAAAAGAGAATTGCCCTAAAGATATTATTAATTAAATAATATCTTGGAATTATCTTGTAGTATTTTTATTGGATATGCTTGTGATTGTTTGCGTGATTGAGTTGGCATTCAATAAGGAAAGCTTATAGATAGGATTAGTTATTAATCCTATCTTTAATTCCTTTTTCTTATCGCCTTGCTATTGGCAGTAGAGCTCGGAGAAATCAAAGTCAACAACTCAAGTGAACTGTGAATGGAATACATGTGAGCTTCGCCAATTTAATAAGGGCATTCTCATTATTTTTTTGCTCCACAATGTTGTCTCAACAAATGCATAAGCAAAAAATCAATAATCATGTTCACTACAAGACCACCAAGGTGTCATTGTGGGGAAAGTATACTTCCTTATAATCCTGCTACGTGAAGCCAATGATCGTTTTAGAAATAGCGTTAACAGCTTGAACTTGGGAAACTGGTTTCACATGCTGGATCTTCCTCTTCTTGAAATTGTTGGTGGCTCCAAAGTTCTCAGATTTGACGAAGATGCCATTGATATGGATCACTTTGGTAGGGGGTTCGGCATTAGCTTCCGCATCTCACATGAGAAGTGTTGCTGGCTTGTAAAGGTACTCAACACATCTTTCTTCCCTCACCAGCCTCTCGAGGTACTCCTTTCATTTGATGCATTTGTTTGTTGTATGCTCTGGACACGATGGAATACGTAATATTTCGTGTTGCCCAGCTTAAAGGTGTCTCTATTCGAAAGCAGCAGCAACTTAAACCATGGTTCGTCTTGAAGTCATGGAAGATTTTGTAGACCGAGACTGAGAACTTAGTAAATGTCTTGGGCGTTTGAGCTACCTTTCACCAGGGAAAAATCCATGCTTTTATTTCTGGCTGCTTGTTGTTATTGACTGCTTCTCTTCCATCTTCTTTCAAACTGCCTTCGAGTCTTTTTGAGAATTTTCAGGTTCTTTTTAGGCATGCTTAGCTTCATCCCAAAGTGCATGTTTTCCTATAAAGCATAAAAGTTCCCCATGGTTAAGTCTTCACACATGACCAGTTCTCTAAACAAGGCATATTCTGCTAGAAGTTCTTTCTTGAATGTTGCTTTAGCTACCTTGTAGTTACATGAAATGATCCTGGCCTTCTCCACTTTGAACCTCTTGACATAACTGCCGGGGAGAGGTCTTCTTTGGGTCCTTCTTGATGTTGAAGATGTGGTCATACTTCTTCTTGATCGAGCAATAAAACAAATGTTTCTTGGTGAAAACCAAGGAAAGTTTGTTGAAGTTTCGGATTGACTGTGGTGGTAAGGTGTAGAACCAGTATTGCACCTCGCCTTATAGGGTTGTAGCACAAATCTTGCACATAAGTGCATCGTTGTTCTTGTAAAGGATTATGGTGCTATGGTAGTGCATGAGATGCCTCTTCGGATCCCCATCTCCTTTGAAGAAGGTAAAGTAAGGCATATTGAACTTGCAAAGTGGGTATGCCAGCTCGATCTCGTCTATGAAAAGTGACATGCTCACGTTGGTCACATCCCCCTAGAGCACTTCGTCTATGGTCCCAATGTGCTAGAATTTGCATAGTCACTCAGTTAAGAGCCTTTCTACTTCCTCATGGATCTGTCTCTAAGAGGGCAATGGTGCCTCCAGCTGTCTCAGCAGTGGTCTGTAATTCTATGTTGTTCTTCCCAAAGGTTTGCTCTTTCGTGTCATAGTTACGATACACGTCGTTCATCTTTGGCTAGTGATTACGTTTGGTGTTGGTTGCCAATTGAACTTGATCCAGAATGTTCTTGAGCTTATCCTTGTTCCCTGTGATGTTTGGTCCAGTGTGAGGTATGAGGAACTCCATGTTAGCCAAATCGCAATAATGGACTTAATTGTGAATGTACGCCTGGAACCAGGTCTTGGTGTTCATCAAAGCGTGAACCCAACCATGAATGTACACATGCTCGTGGGCCAAGCCTGAAGTGAACTCTTATTTGTGCATTACGGCGGGAAAAAACGTTGCCCTAAATGCCAAGGCGGAAGTGTACACTGCCTGAATGATCAGTTCGTGGCTGGCTGAGCGGCTGCTTGACGAGATGCCTTTAGAATGAAACATCATCATCTATCCTCATCCTCTTTGGGATACCTCATTAAGAGTGTGTTACATCTCAATGTGCTTAAGAAGTTGGCTCGCCAAAGTTGTTGATGCGAAAGCGCATTCGTCAAGTTTGTGACTTGTCGGGATAGAAGTGGATCACCATTTGAGGTGGAGGAACTTGGTTGATAGGTATCTCCATGAGTGGTGGAAGTCTAATGGATAATGGGTGCGAAATTTGAGCCGAGATAGGTCAAATTGGCCAAAAAACGGGGCGAAAAAACACCTGGTTTAGTTGTCGGTCCAACGAACTAGCTGGATTAGATATGGAGAGTGGTGGCCAGTTTGACTTAACCAGTCTAGAGCTACAACTAAGTCAGGCATGCAATTGCTAAAGCGGGTCAACCTTCTGGATCGTGGGCTAAGGTGCTAAGCTAGCGCGTGGGAAGCTTGCTGCGTGGCCCGTTGGGCCTGGGCTCCCACTGCTGGTGGGCAAACGTTGGAGGTTGCATGGTTTAGGACTGCAAGACCTAATATTGGGCTCCTACTGCAGCTACATCTTATTGGATTGCAACCACGGTGGCTGTAGCTGGTGGTGCTATAATGGTGGCAGTTTGTCCAACCATCATGTTCAACCACAAAAAGCGGTGGCCCGATGCCACATCATGATCTCTGTTCTCCAGTTCATGTCCAAGTATGTAGGGAGTATTGTTCGTCATGGTTTCAGAATTTTTAGCCATGTTTTCCTTTCTTTAGGGCACGTGAATCAAAAATTTTAAAATTTAGAGATTGGAAGCACCTAGAAAAATTCAAAGAGGGGAAATTCCAAAATGAATTGAGAGAGCTTCTTCGATTTTTGAATTAGGCTCTCAAAGTAAGCACCGATTTCAGGTAGCAAAAATCTTTTGCTTCAGCATTGACAAATTTGTACCTATAAAAGAATTAGACACCGATGCCTAAGTCGATTTCTCTTAAAAGAGAGAAAGTTTAGGGCTTCATTGGGAGAAGTGGTCGGCAATGGGGGAGGGATCTCACTGTCATATGTCATCATCTAGTTGACCAAGGTATCATTCGTTGGATAAAGGAGAGAATTACCCCAAAGATATTATTAATTAAATAATATCTTGGAATTATCTTGTAGTATCTTGATTGGATATGATTGTGATTCCTTACTTGATTGAGTTGGTCTTCAACAAGGGTGTACGAGAGATAAAAATATATGTTGAGTAGTACTTATCTAATTATAAGCTCCAAAGCAATCCACCACTCACCAAAGAAAGTATAGACTCCTTAATTTCCACATGAAACTAGTTTACTACCGATTTACCCGTAAGGGTATGTTTTAAGAATTCAAGCAAAAATCATTCTTGTAGAAAAATTAGCCAAACTCTCTAGCATAACAAATTTTAATTAAAAACAAAGCTCATCAATATTCTAAATTCCAAAAATTGTCTAAATTCAAAGACAACATAATCACAAGGGTAATGATATGGAGACTAAATTTGTAGATAAAATTTTGTAAACTACATACATAGAAGTTGATAGTTGAATTATTATTTAAGCATTAATAAATGTGCTCATTTCTATTGATGATATATAATTTAGCTTATAAATTTTATCAATAAATTTTATATTCCTATATTTGCCCTAATAACAATTGCGCGCACAAAAGTGGTGTATTTGACTGGAGATGAAGGGGATTACTGAAAACAACAAACGAAATAACACTTGAGAGCAAACTACCGGTTTTAATTGTATAGTCTATGGGCCAAAATATTTTCATAGAATTATGTGCATGTGTAGGCTGTAGCCCACCATATTAGAATAATGCTCAGCCTACCAGAGTGGACCATTTACCAGAGATCACTTTTGTCTCTTACGAATATAGTAAAAGACCCTAGCATTACCCTTTTATTTTGTCAACCATAGTGGACCATTTATAAGCGACCCTTTGTCTCTCATGAGTGAAATATCCATCTCAGCATTTGAAGCTTTTGTAGTACCTTACCCTCGAATATGTTATAATCATTCACCTCTAAAACGAAAAGAAATTGAACAAAATATAATTTAGACTATACACTTCTTTGTCCACCAAATAAAATGACTATTTATTGGTGTGCTCCCTTTTTTATTTTGCCAGCATTCAATATGTCCATATGCGTAATATCCAAAATCAAGAGTGTAACACAATTGCATGCGAAATTAAGGAACAGATAAATAAACTAAGATTGAATCATATTATTGTTAACCTATTGTAAGGCTTAGCTCACTCTTTATCTTCTAAGTGTAGATAATATCGTTTGTTTAAAAAGTAAAAAATAAAAAATAAAAATTAAGGAAGAGAAATTTGTTAAAATCTCCCCTAAACTTGTAACTCGCTATTAAATTGTTCCTTGAACTTTAATTTTACCTGTTGGAAACAAATTTGTGCACTGCCGCAAAGGGTGGAAACGCTCGAATCCAAGTATATGTAAAAGAACAAATAGCCGTGAGCAAGCCAAAGATGGGAGGGGTATGTCGGTCAAAGGCTCTCCGACGTTCATGTTAGCAATGCAATATTCAAACTCAAGCAGTTGGCAAGAAAATAAGTATGCACGTATTGCATCACCAGAGATAAACCCTAGAAAGGTGTATTTACACCAGTCAAGGAGAAGACCTTTTAAGATAGTAGAGTCCTTATTAAACCAGAAGAATCCCAAAGGATATTTAGGAAGTAGATATTGCATTTCCTTAGGAGTGTGATTCCTTACGATGCAGGTCAATCCTTAGATTGTAAGGACTCCAAGATTATAGAAAACCTAAGGTTCCCTACTGGATTAGGTTTGCATATCTTGCGGAACAAGCAATGTCAATCTCAGCGAAGTCTTTGGATTTTACTCACTTGTTGATGCTTAAAATCAGCAAGGACTTTGGTACAACAGAAAGTGTTAAGTTTGTGACCTCCACTAAATTGCTCCGGTCACTAGTGTGGATAAGTATGTAAATGGATAGGGACAGGGAAGCAAACACAAGATGTACGTGGTTCACCCAGATTTGCTACGTCCACAGAGTAGATGAGTTCTCATTAATTGTGAAGGGTTTACACAAGTACATAGGTTCAAGCTCTCCTTTAGTGAGTACTAGTGAATGATTTAGTACAAATGACATTAGGAAATATTGTGAGAGAATGATCTCTATTTATAGAAGAGAGTTTCTAGTTTCATTCTGACATTGACACGTGTCGTGTTGTAATTGGCTTCTAATGTTGACACATGTCGTGCTATGATTGGCTTCTGATCTCGACATGTGTCGCACTGTGATTGGCTTCCTAGTTGGAGGGAAACTCTTCTAGGTCCTTAACGGTATAACGTTGACCGATGCTCAGTAGTTTCTGGATTGGTCAAGTATGGTACAAGCAGTGCTCCCCTAAGTTCCCAAGTAAGGGAAGCTCCTCGATTGGGGACTTGCAAGATCCAAGCTATTGAGTAATCACGAAACTTCTAAGTACCAAAGTGTGGTATCATTTTCACTTGCCTTATATGTCTCATATGTAGATGTGGCATCTTCTCTGGAAGTACTTTTCCTCCATCCATGGGTGGTATCTTTAACCGATAAAGATGCACAAGGTAATGTATCAATTTCACTTGAAGCTTACTTGTAGTTTTGGGCTTGGTCAAGTGCGATACAAACCCTATAGCAGGAGTCCCCCAAGTTGTCGAGCTAGGAGATTTGCCGAAGGAGGTAACAAACAAGGTAAGCAATCAGACTTCCAAGCAAGCAACCTGGATCGGAGGTTCAACTTCGGCTTCCAGTTGATTGTTCTTCATCTCCTTGTGTCGTAAACAGCAACAAGGATAAGGATAAGCAAATGGAGAAGAGATGATATGAGGTACTTTTGCTTTTGAAGAAGTAACTTTCCACATGCTTATTCTTGAACTGGGCTGGAGGGTTTTCTGGTTTCCTCTAGAGTATAAGGTCGACTCAAGAATTTAAGGGTCAAAACAAGTCCATCAAATCTAGAGTACGTTCGACCCTGATGATATGTAATACTTTTGCTGTTGACAAAGTAGTGGATGTATCGGCACGTGTTCTGTTACGCTTGTCTCCACATGCTTCCTTGTATCCTTCTCACTTGCCCCATCTGTTCCTCAGGCAGATGTGGTATCTTCTCTGGAAGCATAAGATGTTGAAAATGAGTACTTGAGAGTAATGCCATGTAAGTAATCAGGTAAGGGGTTCTAGGCAGTCAGTTCCTAACTGGAAGCTTGATTCCAAGTGCTGACTGATTGCTCTCTTTATTCTTGTCTTGCAGGTAAGAACAAGGCCAAAGGAAAAGACAGGAAAAAACATGATATAGGATACTCTTGCTTTTAACCCTGATGATATGAGATACTCTTGCTCTGGTGTGGCTTGTTTGCAGAGGTATTATCGAAAGGAAAAGAAGCTGAGTATTTCAAGAGACTCTGCTGAGAGTGCCCTCTCTGATGTGAAGAAAAGTTGAGCATTTTTTTTTATATGCAGGTCTGCCTGGCTGTGGAGGATGGAGGTTGACATATATAGGAGTCTCCCTAACAACAAGTAGTAGTGTTATTCCTTTACCCTTCTTGGTTATAGCAATGTAGTGGGAGATGCAAGCTTCACGTGTTTTAACTTTCTCATAGCACTTTGAAAAAGTGGTATGTGGTATCTGGAAAGCTGATGTTGCGTGTGAAGATTGCAGATAAGCTTTATCCAAGGAAATCTGGCTTTCGAAGTTCGGAGAGCGGTGTCTCTTCAGTTTTCGAACAAGCAATCCTGTCGGGGATCTGTCTCTCGAGATTCAGAGAACGGTGCCTCTTTGATTTTTGAGAAAGTAATCTTGTTGGGAGTCTAACTCTTGAGATTCGGAGACAATGTCTCTTGGATTTTTTAGAAAGTAATCATGTTGGGAGTCTGGCTCTTGAGATTCAGAGGGCGGTGCCTCTTTTATTTTTTAGCACGTAATCCTGTTAGGAGTCTGACTCTCGAGATTCAGAGAGCGGTGCCTCTTCAATTTTTTAGAAAGCAATCCTATTAGGAGTCTAACTCTTGAGATTCGGAGACAATGTCTCTTGGATTTTTGAGAAAGTAATCCTGTTGGAAGTCTGGCTCTTGAGATTCAGAGGGCGGTGCCTCTTTTATTTTTGAGCAAGCAATCTTGTTGGGAGTGTTTTCTCGAATATGAGTAAAGGTTGGGCATTTTTGCCAATTTGCCTTACCATGAAGCACGGAGGTTGACACACATTTAAACTTTCTAGTTATCAAGCAGTGGTGCTGTTCCTTTACCCTTGTGGGTAATAGTAGGGTAGCTGGACCTTCAAGACAACATATGGCGCCCATCTTTCTTATCCCCTACTGGTCCTCTTACCGTGGGGGACTCTATGATGAAGAATGATATGACCGCTACGGTGGTGGCCAGGAACCTTCTCACTCCCAAAGATAACAGACTACTTTCCAAACGGTCTGATGAGTTGGCTGTCAAGGATTCTCTGGCTCTTAGTGTTCAATGTGCAGGTTCTGTGTCTAATATGGCCCAACGCCTATTTGCTCGAACCTGCCAAGTTAAATCATTGGTGGCTGAAGTAATAAGTCCCAAACAGGAGATCAGAGGGCTCAAGCATGACAATAAACAGTTGCACAGGCTCGCACATGACTATGCTACAAACATGAAGAGGAAGCTCGACCAGCTGCAGGAATCTGATGGTCAGATTTTAATTGATCATTAGAGGTTTGAGGGTTTGTTCCAAAGCATTTATTGCCTTTGTCTTCTGGGGTTGTACCGCATAATAAAGCTCCAAATGATCAACCTTCAGTGCCTCCTCCTTCTGGGGTTCTGCCTAGTACTGAGACTCCAAATAATCACCCTTTGGTGCCTCTACTTTCTGGGGCTCTGCCGACTGCTAAGACTTCTCTTGAGCAACCTTTGTGAAGGCTCCCTCTTTTTTGTTTATTTTGATTTATGTATATGTACATATTTGTAACTTATCGGAGATATCAATAAACAAGCTTTGCTTCATTTCAACGTATTATGTTAAATACATCAAGACCTTCTTCACTAAGTTCTTTAAATTTCTCCTTTTGTTGAATCTTGTATGTTGAAGCTTTGTGAGTGAAGCATGTAGGTTAAGGTAGTGCTCCCTTAATTTCCCAAGTGAGGAAAACTTCTCAGTTGGAGACTTGAAAAAATCCAAGTCACTAAGTGGTCGTGAGACTTCCGAGTATCAAGGTGCAGTAGCTTATGGTAGGAGTCCCCCAAGTCTCCAGTCGAGGGAGTTGACGAAGGAGGTGTCTTGCTAGTAGCCAAGTTTCTAAAGTAACAAAACTTCACCATTTTCCTTTCTAAATGGTAGTCCAAAACTCCTCCAACCGCCTCGTGGCAAGCATCAACTCTAGTCCATCACTTATGTATTGAGGAGCGAGCCCTTATTTTATAAAAGGGACTCTCTCAACTTCAAATCCACAAGTCGAGCCAACCAAGGCAACATAAGCCACAAACCAAGCAGTCTCACAACATGTACTACTTCTAGTTGAGCATCATTTCAGATTAGGCACCGCCTCATATCGAGTATCAGTTCTAGACGACATCCAGTTACTCTGGCCCACACATATGCTGAATTTCAAGTCTACAGCCAAAAGACTCTATTAAATGAAGACTTGGGGGACTACTGTTTATACTAGGGGTGGATTTTTTCGCCAAATTGCCATGCCAACCGACTGGCCAACCGTGCCATACCGATTTTGTGCCAAATTTTTTGTACCAATTGGTAATTGTATGGTATTGTACCGTACCGAAATTTCATGGTACGGTATTGGTAATGGATATTATTACCACGGTATTACCGTACCATACCGAAAATACAATATAATATATCATTTATAAACTATATAATAGATAATTATATAACACATATTTATAATATTCCAATAATTTGAAAATAAAACCCTACTTATATTAGCATTGTTGTTGGTGACTTTGATCTCTTGAAATTGTGGAAATCAAATACAAAATAATTCCTAATTCTTTCACAAATAGCCAAAATATCTTTGTAACCCCCACATCTACTGTTGCTAGTGAAAATGCATTTAGCCTAGGGAAGAGGGTTGTGGACCCTTTTAAGGTATCCTTGACTCCTAAAATAATGGAGGCACTAGTGCGTACTAGTGGTTGGCTTAGGGCAAATGAAGTAAACTTCTACAATGAATCAACAGAAGATATGCTTCAATTTTACAAGGAAATGGAAGAAGATAAAACAAGAAAGATATGCTTTAATTTTTTTTAGTAAATTTGTTATTAAATGGTTTTAAACTTTAATTCTTCTTGCTACTAATTAATATGTTTTCTTTGTTTGTAATGTAGGCTTGACACAAACTCTTCTACAAGTTCAATGCCTCCTCCAAAAGCTTCGACATCTCAAGCTTGAATAATTGATCAATGAATTCTCCTTTTTGAAGTTTACTTCCAATTTTCATTTGGTTTGAAACTTTAATTTCTATTTCGATTGTTAACTTCTATTTATTTTGGTTCGTAACTTCTATTTGGATTGTAAGCTTAATTTTCATGATGAATATTGATGCATTATTTGAATTATTATGTGTGTGAATTGTGAATGATGAATAATTGATGAATTTATTCTATAATGTATGAGATAAAGTTAAAAAAAAAAAAAAAGTTTTGCCCTTGAATTGGGTTAAAAAAAACAAAAACATATTTTGTCCCAAAACAAAATGGCAATTACCATTGTCATACCATGCCAACCGAACTTTTGGCAATACCGAACTTCGGTATACCTAAAGTTTGGTATGGTAATGGTAATAGATTTTACCAAACCGAAAGTTTGGTACGGCAATTGGTACATGGGTTTTGGTACGGTAACCGTACCAAACCCACCCCTAGTTTATACCATGCTTAGGGTCTCCGTATTTATAACTGTTATAAATACTCGGGGGACTTAAATGTAATTATGTAATAAAGGAAGTGGCAAATATGTAGTAAGTGAGGAGCCCTTATTCTATAAAATGACTCCTCACTCTCTTCATTAGGAGAGGCTAATTCTTAGGCCTGAGATCCCCAAAGCCTCTCACCTTCTCAGAGCCTCTCGTATTCATCACATAGGCTCTCTCCCTCATAATCCTCTCAGAGAAATACAATATCAGTGTGGACGTAGCCCAAACATTGGGCTGAACCACGATACATCTTATGTTATTTACTTTCTTGCAGATTCACGGTCAAATTTACGCTGTTCCAAGACCCTCCGGTTTTATGCATCAACACCATTAATTCTGGAACAAGATGATGGTGGCCTTGTTGTTCTGTTTAGTTAAATCTGCAGCAGAGGTTGTTGAGTCCATGACCAGAATTCAAAGATATGCGTATTTTGATTTGCCTCCAACCCTAGAAATTCATGGTTCCACAAATGCCCTTAAGTTGTATCTAAAATTACTTGTTCCCCTTGAGGATTGATAGTTATCCAAAGACCATACATTTTGGAGTAAGTCAGAATACATACCATTTTGGTTCTTCTTACAAGTGGCATTCTGTTGTGATCCTTGTAAACTTCGTGAGTGTTGAGTCGTTCTGTATTTAGGCGCATTACCTCGCGAATTGTGCCATCAATATCATACTAATGAGGATTGTCTTAGTTAGTGCGCAGAGAACGAGGTTTTGTCCGTTGTTTTCTCCGATTAAATTCAACTGTCGAATTCATTATCTCGAGATGCGACCATCCATATTCAATAGTAGATTGATTCTGAAATATCGCCTTTAAATATCCTCGGATCTCTTGAAAAATAAAATAAATTAACTACCGAAGTTGAGTCAACACCGAATTCAATACAACTCGTCACTCAAGACCCTCTCAAACCTCCTCTTCACTCTCATTGATTTCAACGCAAAGACATACCGCAAAATCAAATAACCTTCCAAATTACCTTTATGCATTAATGTATAACTTGGAGATTAATTAGAAGAAATCAAGTAAATATAGTTCTGACTGGGGCCATCATGCTCAAAGGCAAGCTTAAGCTCCCGAACAACGTCAAGCATGCCTTCACAAACCGGCTTGGCAACTTGCCCAAAGGGCATGACTCGCGTAGAGAACAAGATTGATGAAGAGGATGAAGATTGTAATGATGACAAGATATATAAAGAAAATATATGAGGGTCCGGTAGAGACTCGAAAAATAAGGGCCAAATTCAGTGTTTGTGTTGGCAGCCATTGAAGTGGATGATAAAAGGTCCGAATTTCAATATGAGGTGAGAATTAATAAGTGAGAAAGAACAGAGAAATAGTACAATTTTGTTTTGAAAATGATGATTTTTCTGCTAAACTAACATAATCATCGATGAAATGTAGATTACAAGTATATAAGGGAATTCGGCAAATTACTCATAAGGTAAAGGGTTGGTACTAGGCCTAACAATTCCTAACATGACCCGATAACCCGACACGACATGATACAAAATTAACAGGTGTTCGGGTCGACACGATAGTGAATCGGGTCGTTATCGGGTAACCCGATAAGCACATGTTAAGATAACAGGTTGGTTCGGGTATACACATGGGTAACATGATACACGATAAGCAAAATATTAATTTTATAATTTGATAACCCTAAAAAAATACTATAATAATTATATATATATATATATTAATTTAACAATTTTATACCCCTAAAAACTATAATAATTATATATATATATATATATATATTAAATTAAATATTAAAAATTGGTGACCATTGGATCGGCTTAAATATACATACCATTAAATTTCTTAAGTTTTATATGTGCAAAATAAATAAATTTAAATCTACTTAATAAATATATATATACCATTGAACTTGATGGGATACAAATTCTACGAAACTAATTTCAATGATCTAACCATCAAACTTGTTCGTATATGCTTCGAGATTGCATCAACAAAAAATCGCAAAAAACAAACTTTCAAAGATCAAGTAACGAGACAAAACTTTTTGACAGTTATTAACGAAAAATCACGATTTAACGGTTATTTTAACTCCGATTTTGATGATTTTTTACTGCTACACTCCTTGTGACACACCCCGATCCAGAGGATCAAAACGTGCTGGCCGTCACGTGAGCGTGACGTAACCAAAAGTGTGACACGGAAGAAAATCAATAACAGAAATAAGAAGGAATTTAAACCAATCTCTAGCAGTAACAACCTACTAGAATAAAATGATGAGTTATAAGGTAAATCACATAAATTCAGAGCTTAGGTCTAAGTGCAGTCAAGTAGGACCATAATAAAAAGTACAACACCCGTAGGTGAGTCCTACATGTAGAGCGTCTGTCAGAATGCCGAAAAAGACCTCGAGAGCCACCAACTGCTAACTAGAACCTGGAGGGGCGCAAAACAAAGATGAGTGGGTCAGTAAAACCAAAGATTTTCCAAAACATTTCATTTAAAACATTTCTAACCCCTCACCGTAAAACATGTATACTTTCCCATAAAATAGTATATAGACATATATATACACATATATCATCAAAACTCAGCTCACAATCTATCAATATAACATCTCGGAAAGAATATGCCATGCCATGCCAAAATATAATAAGGATGCATCAATATCAATAAGGTGAAATAATAAATCAACCGGAGACCCTAAAATGGTCCTGTACGGCTGATTCTAAAGCTCAACATCCCACTCAGCCGGAGTCACCACAGTTACCTATACGGCCCAACTCTGCACGTCACTCGGAACTACATAAGGTAGTCTGTACGATGAAAGGTGTATAAATACGCTCTAGTGCTTCTCTCATCAATTATCAGCGCGCATAACTAAGGTCACCCACTAGTCGAAATCACATCTAGTGATCTATACGACTAGCATGTCGGAACCCTCACATGGTCTGTACGACATCCACCTACTTGGATCCAAGACGAGCGTGCGGTGTGGTGAATAATAATATAAGCACTAACACCTAGGGTGCAGGTTATGAGCTTTCAATGCAATTCACATAAAACAACTCATTTGAATAATATAAAAACTCACATGTGCGTCCACCGCATCAATTTACATATATACGCATCAATTATCAAACCAAATATCTCAACAATTGCATGCATGGCAATTTAAATCATAATTTTCATATAAACGCATTTTCTGGGAAAAACAGTAGTATATAGGTAATACGAAAACAAAACTGCCCACTCACTGATAAGTCGATGGGTCGTAACCCCCGTGACGTCCCTGGATGTGCTCGTCCTCGGGATAGGTGTCACCTATATGCGAAACAACTATAAAAACGTTAATTTAAACACATAACCAATAATTCGAAATAACTTCTCATACGATGCTCAATTTGGGTATATGAATATACCACATCGACCTACTCGACGTCACAGACGTCGAGAAATTTTTAGATAAATTTTTGGAAGCCGTACGCGCCCCCACGCGCCGGGACAGGCACGGGGACACGCACCCCCACGCGCATCATCCCTAACCTCGGCTCGCCGGACTGAACTTTCCGACGGTCGGTTTCCGGCCAAATTTGAAACTCCTTGTTCTCCTTCGTTTCTCAACCATTTTCTTCGTATTTTATACCAAAATGAAGCCCCAAACATGTAGAATCACGATACACTACTTTTAAGCTCCAAAAACAACTAAATCTCTCCGGAAAATTCCAAGCAAAACGGGCCAAAATCGAACCTAGTGATCCCGATGTCCAAAACCTTCAAACGAAGCACTCCGAGCTTCCTTGGAACCTCACTAAGCTCACTATAAGCTTAGAATTACCTGAAACACAACATTTCACATGTGCATGAACAGTGACCAAAAATGAGGGTTCAGGTTTCATGTGATATTAAAGGTTCCACGTCATAAAACTAGCATCAAACAACTCAGAGCATCACAAGGATGAAGAATTTTACCTTATTTGCTTCGATCCACTGAGTTTTGGATGGTTTTGGGTCTCGTCCGTACACTTCGAGAGTGAGAGAGAGAGAGGAAGCCATAAGGGAGGTGAGAGAGAGAGTGCTACGGGAAGAGAGAGAGGGTAGGGGGGTTTAGATGGTCCAACATTCAATCCTCACCCTCCATCATCCAATTCCCTAACAAAAATTTTATAAAACTATAATTTAAATCCAAAACTCATATAGAATTAATCCAAATAACGTCACACACACGTACCTTAATGCCCGCTAAGGGTAAATCCGCCATTTCACGTCCTCGATGTAAAATTTTTGGGACAGGCTGTGACAATCTCCCCTCCTTATAGAATTTCGTCCCCGAAATTCCCACAACCAAATAAACCACTTAATACCCATAGAATAATCTTGGGTACATCTCTCTCATTCGATCTTCTGTCTCCAAGGTAGCTTCTTCTACGGAATGGTTCCTCCACAACACATTCACCAAACTCACCGTCTTGTTCCTTAGAACTTTATCTTTCCAATCCAAGATAGTGACTGGTTCCTCATCATATGTCAAATCTGGATTAATCTCTAGCGGTTGAGGAGGGATCACATGAGAAGGATCAGAAATGTAATGTCGAAGCATAGAGACGTGGAACACATTATGGACCTTAGATAACTCCGGAGGCAACTCCAACCGGTAGGCAACTTCACCAATTCTTTCAGTGATCTCATAGGGTCCTATGTATCTTGGACTTAGCTTCCCTCTTTTTCCAAATCGTACCACACCTCTCCAAGGTGATAATTTCAAAAATACCCAATCACCCACATCATACACTCGATCAGTAGTATGTTGATCCGCTAAACTCTTTTGTCGATCCTGGGCTGCTTTCAGGTTAGACTTAATCACCTGAATATTTTGAGTAGTCTCATCCACAATCAATGGGCCTTCCAACACTCTTTCACCAACCTCAGACCAACACAATGGCGTACGACATGCCTTACCATAAAGTGCCTCAAATGGTGACATACCAATGCTCGAATGAAAACTATTATTGTAGGCAAATTCCATCAAGTCCAGA
Source organism: Malus asiatica (assembly GCA_033882615.1). Lineage (NCBI taxonomy): Eukaryota > Viridiplantae > Streptophyta > Magnoliopsida > Rosales > Rosaceae > Malus > Malus asiatica. Next base: position 42,674,407 of record CM066503.1, on the reverse strand, counting down.
CGATCATGCCAGGAATCACCAAATTGTAATACTGAGGATCTCAACATATCCTCCAACGTCTGAATAGTCCTCTCTGATTGCCCATCAGTTTGAGAATGATAAGCAGTACTGTAAAGCAATTGCGTACCAAGAGCTTCCTGAAAAGCTACCCAAAATTTAGAAGTAAATCTTGGGTCTCGATCAGAAATAATATTCACTGAAACTCCATGATATTTCACGATCTTCGTGATGAATAACTTAGCCAATTTATTCAGAGGATACTTTTCCTTCACTGGAATGAAATGCGCTGACTTGGTAAGTCGATCCATAATCACCCAAATACTGTCGAATCCATTTCGTGTACGAGGAAGCTTATACATGAAATCCATGGTTATATTTTCCCATTTCCACTGAGGAACGGGAAGTGGCTGCATTCGCCCAAAAGGCTTCTTTCTTTCTACTTTGACTTGCTGGAAAATAATACATCTACTTACATACTCAGCAATTTCCCTTTTCATACCCGGCCAATTATAAAATGGTCGAATGGTATGATACATCTTAGTTCCTCCCGGGTGCATCGCATAAGCTGAACAATGCGCTTCATCCAAAATTTCCTTCTTTAATTCCTCATTATTCGGTACATACATTCTGTTTTCCTGCATAAGCATGCCATCTGATTCTCTAATCCTGAGGTCTTTCTTTTTCCCTTCATTTCTTAACTGAACCATTTCTTGAATTTCCTCATCCACCATCTGAGCTTCGAGTATACGATCAACCAAAACTGGCCTGACTTGAAAACTAGCAAGAAAAGCTCCACTTCGATCTTCCAACTCCAACTTTACTCCAGTTGCCCTCAGTTCAGCAAGAAGAGGAACACGGCTAGCATACAAAGCATTGAGTCTACCTTGAGGTTTCCTACTCAGTGCATCAGCTACCATATTAGCACGACCCGGATGATACTCAATAGTACAGTCATAATCACTCAGCAATTCCATCCACCTTCGCTGACGAAGATTAAGATCATGCTGAGTAAATAGATATTGAAGACTCTTGTGATCAGTGAAGATCTTACACTTATCACCATATAAATAATGCCTCCAAATCTTCAAAGCAAAGAAAATGGCTGCCAATTCAAGATCGTGAGTAGGATAATTCCTTTCATGATTTTTCAACTGTCGAGAAGCATAAGCAATCACTCTATTATGCTGCATCAAAACACATCCCAAACCATTCAAGGAAGCATCACTAAAAATCTCAAAATTACCGCTATCATCAGGGAGTACCAATACCGGAGCATGAGTGAGGCAATATTTCAATTGCTGGAAACTCCGCTCACAATTCTCATCCCACTCAAATTTAACATCCTTCCTGGTCAACTTCGTTAACGGCAAAGCAATCATAGAAAAATTCTGAACAAACCGTCGATAATAACCTGTTAAACCAAGAAAACTTCATACCTCAGTGACGGTTCGAGGTTGTTCCCAATTCTCCACTGCCGCTACCTTTTGAGGATCTACTTGAATTCCTTGGGCCGATACAACATGCCCCAAAAATGCCACTTCAGTCAACCAAAACTGACATTTACTGAACTTAGCATACAACTGATGTTCTCTCAATTTCTTTAATACCAAGTTAAGATGTCGGATATGATCTGGTTTAGACTTAGAGTATACCAGAATATCATCAATAAAAACAATAACAAATTTATCAAGATATTGCTGGAATACCTAGTTCATCAACCTCATGAAAGTTGCAGGTGCATTAGTCAACCCAAATGGCATAACCAGAAATTCATAATGTCCGTAACGGGTTCGGAAAGCCGTCTTAGGTACATCTTCCTCTTTAATCTTCAACTGATAATAACCAGATCTCAAATCAATCTTAGAGAATACACACGCACCTTTCAGCTGATCAAACAAATCATCGATACGAGGCAATGAATAACGGTTTTTAATCGTTATCCGGTTCAATTGCCTATAATCAATGCATAATCTCAGAGTTCCATCTTTCTTCCTCACAAATAATACTGGGGCTCCCCAAGGTGACGAACTAGGTTGAATGAAACCTTTATCAAGTAACTCTTGTAACTGAATTTTCAATTCTCTCAACTCAGCAGGAGCCATTCTATAAGGAGTTAGAGATATAGGGTCAGTACCTGGAAGCAAATCAATAGAGAATTCCACCTCTCTGTCTGGCGGCAACCCTGGCAAATCATCAGGAAATACATCAGGATAATGTCTGACCACAACAACTTCTTCTATACTAGTAGGAACAACATCATTTAACACCACATGTGCTAAATATCCCTGACAACCCTTCGATAATAACTTCCTTGCTCTTATGGCGGAAATAACACCATGTCTCACCCCACTTCTTTCGCCCTCAAAAGTAACCTCGGGTAGTCCATGACGATAAAAAGTAACTGATTTCCCATAACAATCAATATGGGCACGATTATAATGCAACCATTCAGCCCCTAGAATCACATCAAAATCCACAATATCTAACGGAATAAGATCAGCTGGCATAACTACGCCCTCTACCATCACTGGACACCCAAGATACACACTATCAACATAACATTTATCTCCTCTAGGCATGGCAAACTCTAAATCAAATCCTAGAGGTGAAGGGTGAGGTTGAGTCATTTGAGCAAACGTATGAGAAATCACAGAATGCGTAGCACCACAATCAATCAAAACTCTAGCAAAATGACCAAGAACATTTAACGTACCCATGATCAAATCTGGATGGTTATGAGCATCTTGCAGTGAGATGTGATTAACACGCCCCTGAGCTTGTTGTCGTCCACCATGACCTCTACTGCCTTGATTACCTCGCCCCTGAGAAGTACGTCCCTGGCCTGACTGATTGGACAACCTAGATGATCCTGCACCACCAGCAGCAACTTCCCCTTGAAGGGGCTGACCTCCCTGATGCCACTGAGATCCTCCAGCTGGCATGGATGAATAAGAAGAATAACCCCCAAAGTCCTAGGAATACCCCGTCTGAGGATAAGGCTCCTGGGGATACTGATAAGGTCCGGGAGCATACGGAGCAGCATCCCTCTGGTAGTGGTAGGCACCACCACGACCCGACTGGCCATAACTGCCTGGTCCAAAGCTTTGCTGAATCGGTGTTGGAGGTGGCATAGTGGTCTGATGCGGTCTCTGCTGACCCTGGGGACACTGAGAAGCCCAATGTCCCATTTTCCCATAAGTATAACAAGCACCACCACCTCTCCTGCACTCACCATGATGACGAAACTTACAACGGCGGCACCACGGAGCGCCAGAACCACCAGCACCACCAGAATCCCTCTGCCTCTGAAATCTGGGCCCACCAGAAAATCTTCCACCACCTCTCCTCGGGCCAGTAATACTATATCCACCACTAGAAGAACTCGAACTCGCTCCACTCTTCTTAAAATTCTGCGTCTTGCGAGGTCCCGGAATAGAGATACCCTTACCTTTATCATCCTTCTTCTGACCATTATTCTTGTCCTCGTCATCCTCACTCTCACTGGGAAGGTTATCAGAGTCCTCCATCCTAACCAAAATCTCGAAAAACTCATGATAATCGGCGCAGGGAAGTGCACTGGCAAAAGTCTGCCACTTTCTCTTAGTTCCCAACTTGAAACGTCGAAACATCTCTCCCTGATTACCAGCTGTATCAGGGTCATAGCGAGACAAATCAGTAAACTTTCTGTAGTACTCATGAGCTGACATATTCCTTTGTTTCAATCGAGTAAATTCCTGTTTCTTGCGATCAATATACGCTGGAGACATAAACTGAGTCTGATTCCTCCACCAACCTGCCGGCTCTCGACCTAAAAACCAGGTAGTGGTCTCCACCCACCTATCAGCAGGAAAGCTCCCCTGACTTTGCATCACCTGAAATGTCTTTTCAATGTGGTCTAGCCATTTCTCTGCCCCCTCGTGACGTTCATCACCCATAAAACGATCTAATTTTAAGTTGTACATGGTCTCCAAGGGTGTCCTCTGGGAAGGGGGAGGAGGACGAATTGCATTCTGTAAAGCCTGAGCCATTGCTTCCCCCAACTGAGTGATATCCGGGAAATTAGGTTCGGAAGTACGGCGGGACTCCTTACGTTCTCTACGAGGGGGCGTAATTCTGACAGGAAACATCAAAAGATCAATAGAGCATTAACAATTATACAGGACTGCAACCTAGGCTCTGATACCAAACTGACACACCCCGATCCAGAGGATCAAGACGTGCTGGCCATCACGTGAGCGTGACGTAACCAAAAGTGTGACACGGAAGCAAATCAATAACAGAAATAAGAAGGAATTTAAACCAATCTCTAGCAGTAACAACCTACTAGAATAAAATGATGGGTTATAAGGTAAATCACATAAATTCAGAGCATAGGTTTAAGTGCAGTCAAGTAGGACCAGAATAAAAAGTACAACACCCGTAGGTGAGTCCTACATGTAGAGCGTCTGTCAGAATGCCGAAAAAGACCTCGAGAGCCACCAACTGCTAACTAGAACCTGGAGGGGCGCAAAACAAAGATGAGTGGGTCAGTAAAACCAAAGATTTTCCAAAACATTTCATTTAAAACATTTCTAACCCCTCACCGTAAAACCTGTATACTTTCCCATAAAATAGTATATAGACATATATATACACATATATCATCAAAACTCAGCTCACAATCTATCAATATAACATCTCGGAAAGAATATGCCATGCCATGCCAAAATATAATAAGGATGCATCAATATCAATCAGGTGAAATAATAAATCAACCGGAGACCCTACAATGGTCCTGTACGGCTGATTCTAAAGCTCAACATCCCACTCAGCCGGAGTCACCACAGTTACCTATACGGCCCAACTCTGCACGTCACTCGGAACTACATAAGGTAGTCTGTACGATGAAAGGTGTATAAATACGCTCTAGTGCTTCTCTCATCAATTATCGGCACGCATAACTAAGGTCACCCACTAGTCGGAATCACATCTAGTGATCTATACGACTAGCATGTCGGAACCCTCACATGGTCTGTACGACATCCACCTACTTGGATCCAAGACGAGCGTGCGGTGTGGTGAATAATAATATAAGCACTAACACCTAGGGTGCAGGTTATGAGCTTTCAATGCAATTCACATAAAACAACTCATCTGAATAATATAAAAACTCACCTGTGCGTCCACCGCATCAATTTACATATATACGCATGAATTATCAAACCAAATATCTCAACAATTGCATGCATGGAAATTTAAATCATAATTTTCATAGAAACGCATTTTTTGGGAAAAACAGTAGTATATAGGTAATACGAAAACAAAATTGCCCACTCACTGATAAGTCGATGGGTCGTAACCCCCGTGACGTCTCTTGATGTGCTCGTCCTCGGGATAGGTGTCACCTATATGCAAAACAACTATAAAAACGTTAATTTAAACACATAACTAACAATTCGAAATAACTTCTCATATGATGCTCAATTTGGGTATATAAATATACCACATCGACCTACTCGACGTCACAGACGTCGAGAAATTTTTAGATAAATTTTTGGAAGCCACACGCGCCCCCACGCGCCGGGACAGGCACGGGGACACACACCCCCACGCGCATCATCCCTAACCTCGGCTCGCCGGACTGAACTTTCCGACGGCCGGTTTCCGGCCAAATTTGAAACTCCTTGTTCTCCTTCGTTTCTCAACCATTTTCTTCGTATTTTATACCAAAATGAAGCCCCAAACATGTAGAATCACGATACACTACTTTTAAGCTCCAAAAACAACTAAGTGATCCCGACGTCCAAAACCTTTTAAGCCTCACTGGAACATTCCAAGCAAAACCGGCCAAAATCGAACCTAGAAATCCCGACGTCCAAAACCTTCAAACGAAGCACTCCGAGCTTCCTTGGGACCTCACTAAGCTCACTATAAGCTTAGAATTCCCTGAAACACAACATTTCACGTGTGCATGAACAGTGACAAAAAATGAGGGTTCGGGTTTCATGTTATATTAAAGGTTCCACGTCCTAAAACTAGCATCAAACAACTCAGAGCATCACAAGGATGAAGAATTTTACCTTATTTGCTTCGATCCACTGAGTTTTGGATGGTTTTGGGTCTCGTCCGTACACTTCGAGAGTGAGAGAGAGAGAGGAAGCCGTAAGGGAGGTGAGAGAGAGAGTGCTACGGGAAGAGAGAGAGGGCAGGGGGGTTTAGATGGTCCAACATTCAATCCTCACCCTCCATCATCCAATTCCCTAACAAAAATTTTATAAAACTAAAATGTAAATCCAAAACTCATATAAAATTAATCCAAATAACGTCACACACGTACCTTAATGCCCGCTAAGGGTAAATCCGCCATTTCACGTCCTCGATGTAAAATTTTTGGGACAGGCTGTGACACCTTGACCCTACATGAATATAATAAATGAACTCGATCTTCAATTTAAAATATTTACACTAGTGGATACCACAAAATTTTATGTTATACTTAATGAAAGTTTGAATAAACTCTTAAGTGTTAGTTAATCTATTGTTTTGATGGGATACGCATTCTACGAAACTAATTTCAACGATCCAACCGTCAAATATGTTTGTATATACTTTGAGATTGCATATGCCAAAAATTGCAAAAAATAAACATTTAGAGATCAAGTAACGGGACAAAACTTTTCGACAGTTATCAACGAAAAATCAGAATTTAACGGTTATTTTAACTCTGATTTTGATGATTTTTTACTGCTACACTCCTTGACCCTATATGAATACAATGAATGAACTCGATCTTCAATTTAAAATATTTACACTAGTGGATACCACAAAATTTTATGTTATACTTAATAAAAGTTTGAATAAACTCTTAAGTGTTAGTTAATCTATTGTTTTGATGAGATACGCATTTTACGAAACTAGTTTCAACGATCCAACCGTCAAACATGTTTGTATATACTTCGAGATCACATACGCCAAAATTGCAGAAAACAAACATTCAGAGATCAAGTAACAGGGCAAAACTTTTCGACGGTTATAAAAAAAATCACGATTTATCGATTATTTTAACTCCGATTTTGATTATTTTTTTACAGCTACACTCCTTGACCCTATATGAATACAATGAATGAACTTGATCTTCAATTTAAAATATTTACACTAGTGGATACCACAAAATCTTATGTTATACTTAATAAAAGTTTGAATAAACTCTTAAGTGTTAGTTAATCTATTGTTTTGATGAGATACGCATTTTACGAAACTAGTTTCAATGATCCAACCGTCAAACATGTTTGTATATACTTCGAAATCACATACGCCAAAAATTGCAGAAAACAAACATTCAGAGATCAAGTAACAGGACAAAACTTTTCGACGGTTATCAAGGAAAAATCACAATTTATCGATTATTTTACCTCCGATTTTGATGATTTTTTACAGCTACACTCCTTGACCCTATATGAATACAATGAATGAACTCGATCTTCAATTTAAGGATTTTGTAAAAGAAATAACATGCAAGCTTTGAGTTCCATTGGCAAGGTTTAAACTTTTGAGAAAGGCTTCACAACCTTGAAAACAAAAACTCTTTCATTTTGCATATCCTTGCACATTTAATATTTTGTAATAGACTAGTAGTGTATGAATGTTTGTTTATTAGGCTCTTATTTTTTAGTGTAAATGTAGTACTTAAACGACAAATGTGTTTTAATGTTTTGAAGTAATATTTATGTGGCAATATGTGGTATGTGCAAATTTAAGAAGAAAAAAAATATTTTTCTTAACTGGTCATAATGGATCATAACGGGTCGGGTCACTTTACCAGTTGGGTAAAATGACCCGACCTGTTAAGGACCCGTTAAGATAACGGGTGTGACATGACACGACCCGTTAAGATAACATGTGTTACACGAAAACGATACGAACACAACATACACGACCGGTTTGCCAGGCCTAGTTGGTACAGTTATACTCTAAAAGCTCCAAAACATACATGAAACAACAAACCCTAGCATATATATATATATATATATATATATATATATATATATATACTTATATTTATTCTCTTGCTTGTTTGGTGTATAAAAGAAAAATGATAGAAAAACGGATAAAACATGTTGACATATTAAATTAGGAACTATGTACACACGCATATAGGTGTGCAATTGAGAGTGGACTTGTTCTTGTACCTTTTGGCACAACAAAATAAAATAATAATAATCGGTAGTGTGACATCACATTCATCATCATGCCCCAATGCCTTTTAGCTAGCTCACCAAAACATATAATTCAACAAGAGCGAGCCAGCTTAATTTGACTTTGATATAGACACACACGCTCTCTCTCTCTCTCTCTCTATCCACCCTATCCGCACATTACACAAAATCTGCCTATATAAACGGCCCACAACACATTCACTTCCATCAAACAAACAAACTCAAGGCACGTTCCTCGCTTCTTAAACAACAACAAAATGGAGCACTTCTATCTGACCCTCCTCTTAGGGTTTGTCTCCTTCATCACTCTTTCTCTCTCCGTGCTCTTTTACCGGCACAGAGCGCAGTTCGTCGGCACCAACCTGCCGCCTGGCAAAGTTGGTTACCCAGTGATCGGCGAGACCTACCAGTTCCTAGCCACAGGATGGAAAGGTCACCCGGAGAAATTCATCTTCGACCGCATGACCAAGTACTCCTCCGAAGTGTTCAAGACCTCACTCATGGGCGAGAAGGCCGCCATCTTCTGCGGTGCAGCCTGCAACAAGTTCTTGTTCTCCAACGAGAACAAGCTCGTCACTGCATGGTGGCCCAGCTCAGTCAACAAGGTCTTCCCTTCTTCTTTGGAGACTTCTGCCAAGGAGGAGGCCAAGAAGATGAGAAAGATGCTTCCCAACTTCATGAAGCCCGAGGCTCTCCAGCGATACATCGGCATCATGGACACCGTCGCCCGACGCCACTTCGCTGAGGGCTGGGAAAACAAGAAGGAAGTTGAAGTCTTTCCCCTCGCCAAGAAGTAAGTCCCCGTCTACTATTTTATTATTAGAAAATTGATTCTGATCATATATGGATATCTTATATATATATGTTTGAACAAACAGCTATACCTTTTGGCTTGCTGCACGGTTGTTTGTGAGCCTGGAGGACTCGGTTGAGATCGCCAAGTTAGGCGACCCGTTCGCAGTTTTGGCCTCGGGAATCATATCGATGCCTCTGGATTTCCCGGGGACTCCGTTTTACAAAGCGATCAAGGCGTCCAACTTCATCAGGGAGGAGCTGACGAAGATCATCAAGCAGAGGAAGATAGACTTGGCGGAGGGCAAAGCGTCGCCAACGCAAGATATATTGTCTCACATGTTGTTGTTATGCGACGAGCACGGAAGTCACATGAAGGAACACGATATCGCGGATAAGATTTTGGGGCTGCTGATCGGTGGCCATGACACTGCTAGCGCTACCTGCACTTTTATTGTTAAGTATCTTGCTGAGCTTCCTCACATTTATGACGAAGTCTACAAGGGTAATTATAAATTAACCCCCTAACCCTATCTAATTAGTTTTTTTTTTTTTTCCTTTCTGTCTATGGTAAAATTAATGATATAGACATTTTTATCTAATAAATTAATAATTATTAAGGCCTGCCGGTTAAAATTGAGATCTAGCAGATCAACCCTACACCAACCTTTGTGTTATATTTTCTGATGCATTATTTTGTTGTTAGCACATAGGGATGCATAGTTGACTAAAAATACTTAATTAATCGATATCTTTTTTTTTTTTTGGAATAATAATTAATCTATCTCTTTGGCCGCCTTGGAATCTTGGATAACGCCCAACCCATTACCACATATAAAAAATGTTTATGTAGGTCTCTTTCAGACATGTATGACCATTCGTCAATTAATTTATTTATTAAAATGTGAAAATTTAATAGACCTGATTAGTCAAATAAGGTTGGCCTGGCTGGTTCCCATCCTGAAATTACCTATTTACCCTCGTTGGTTTCGATAATTAATAATAATAGTATATTTGTTCGATTTTGTCTGGAGCGGATTACTGACGATGATAATATCAATTAACTAATATAATGAACAGAGCAAATGGAGGTTCTAAGCGCAAAAGCACCAGGGGACTTGTTGAACTGGGATGACCTACAGAAGATGAAATACTCATGGAACGTAGCTCAGGAAGTTCTCAGATTGGCTCCACCTCTTCAAGGAGCTTTCAGGGAAGCCTTATCTGACTTTGTCTTCAATGGTTTCACCATTCCAAAAGGCTGGAAGGTATACATTTATGGAAAAGGATCCTCGCCGGATCATTTTCCTATGAATTGTAGGGATTCAGTGATTTCACCCGTTCATCGTATATCGTGCGGTCAGAAATTATTTTAAAATTTAAAATTAAATATGAATAGTAAATAACGAAAACTGACCGTACGATATACGATGAACGGATGAGATCATGAGATTCCTAAGAAAAGGATCCTTCCCTTTCCTACATTTACAACATATAACCTTTTTTTTTTTTTTTTTTAATTCAATAACTATGTATTGTAGTTGTATTGGAGTGCAAATTCAACACACAAGAACGCAGCTTACTTCCCGGAACCATTCAAATTCGACCCTACAAGATTCGAAGGAAATGGTCCAGCACCATACACGTTTGTGCCCTTTGGAGGAGGTCCTAGGATGTGCCCCGGCAAAGAGTACGCCCGATTGGAAATCCTAGTGTTCATGCACAACTTGGTGAAGAGGTTCAAATGGGAAAAAGTTCTTCCCGACGAGCAGATCGTAGTTGACCCACTGCCCATGCCCGCCAAGGGACTCCCCGTCCGCCTTTTCCCTCACCCTAAGACAGCCACAACTTAATTATCTAGCTAAGCATATACTTAAAAGTTAAAAAAAAAAAAAAAACCATCAAACAAGGCTTTATTTCTTGGTTATTGTATTCGTTCTTCGTGTTCGATCTCTGTACGCCCATAGTGTTTTTTAATGCAATCACTTCTACTGTATCAAAATCTAGACTTGTACCTGGCCATTTGATGTTCATGTTTCAAGACATGAAAATTGTATAATTGAGAAATTAAGAATAAACATAGTATATTGTTTACTAGGTCACTGTGTTAAGGGGACGCAACTAGGGATGGGTAAATACCCATCGGTTATGGTTCATCGCGGTTACCCGTCCATTTAAATTTCACGGTTACGATTATAGATAACCGTTTAGATAAATAAACGGTTATGGGTATAACCGTTTACCCATGAAATTTAAATTGCCGGTTATGGGTATTAACCTCGGTTATAAACAGGTAACCATTTACCCATTTATTTTATATATGTAAAATTAACACAAACTATGTTCCCTATGAGACAAAACTTAGATCAATGCTATTGACTATAGTGCATGATTTCTATAGCTAATATAATATAGTTTTCCTTAACCACTTTAAATTTCATGGTTCATTATATATATTATGTTAATATCTTACATTTTGAGTCAAATAACCTAAGAATACTGTCTTTTAACAGTTTTCGTAACTCAAGAATACTTAGCAAATTTTATATTACCTTCATTGCAAATAGTTAAAAATATCGTCTATAAACTATTTTTTTAATTATTGGAATGATATACAAACTTAAAAAATTTAAACGCGGAAATGTATGATGAATGTACCTATAACAGTGTTTAATTGTTAGAAAAATAAAATTATGACAAATTTTTCTTTTTTTAATTTTCAAGTTGTTAAAAAAAACACGTAGACAGGTGAAAAATGAGTAAATGGTAAAAAAGAAAGGATAAACTGGTTTAAAAATGATAAATGGGTAAACGGGTACTAAACGGTTACGGTTAAATGGGTACACGGTTATGGGTATAGTTAACCATTTATAATCGGTTATGGATATGGGTATAACTGTTTAGACAATTACTCAACGGGTAAACGGTTATGCGAGTATGAGAATAAATGGTTATAGATAAATAACCGCGGTTACCTGCCCGCCATAACCGTTGCCCATCCCTAGACTCAACTTCCTATCTAGAATCAGAGCATGAATGATGTTGGTTCCATATAATTTGTTTACTAGCTTACTTTGTTCGGAATTAAAACTAGCTTGACTACTAAATTGTGCTTATTTAAAGAGGAATGCTAGGATGACCAAATTTTTAAACTAAATTTTGTAAATCAAGTGATGTGGTTATTGATAATTGGATTATTAATAAGTTTCAATTAAAGTGCTTCGTTCTTATTTGTGACACATCATTTTTTTTCTAAATGTGGTTAAAAATTTTGATCTCCCTAATATTATCCTAAAAATAAATTATTTGTCTTGCTAATTACATAAATTTATGGGAAACTTTAGTTCCGGTCCTTAGTTGATCAAAATTTCATACTAAAACTTTATTAACTTGAATTATTTGATTTAACGGGAAAATATTGAATTTCAGTTTTAATTAAGAATTTACATAATGAAAATTAATAATTTCTCCCTAAAATCATACAAAGAAGAATTTTTAATTTTTTCCTCAAGTTTAAATTGTTTGAAATCTGATCAGATTTTTATTTTTATTTTTAAATATGGGTTACATTAAAAAAATTGGTACATTTATATAACAAAATTGGAACACTATATATATATATATATATAAAAGTGGCACTACTACATTTAACAGTTTTCGCGACGAAGGACATTTCGTTGTGCAAAGACAAATTGCGTCACACAGAGGTTTAAGTGGCGAGTATTTCATTGCACACAAGTTGTCGCGTAAAGGTCATGAAAAAAGACATTGCATGTGACAATGATGTGATGAAAGTTAAGCACTCAAATTAAACCATCTTTTGACAATTGTAGTATATGTATAAGTAGGGATCGTTCTGGACCGGGGATTAGGAGGGATTGCTAATCTAAATTAAATTGACTTACAAAAAGAAACTTAAAAACACTTAACTAGACTCTATAGACTCAAAACAATTAAAAACACAAACTAAAACAGATTCTAACTAATTTGACACACTAAAGTAAAGGGGGATTGGGTTTTGGACGAAAATAAAGTAAAACAAAACAGAAACTAGAACTAAACAAATTTGCACGAAATTGGTTGTTTTGGATGGATGATGGGCTAGCTAGAAGGTCTTTCTCCACACATGATACATTTGCATACAAATCAATCTCCAATTGCTTTTCAATAAACTATGATGCTCAACACCCCAGATTAACCGTGATGCACAAATTAACCCTCAGATTTTCCTTTACTCATTGAATTGGATGAATGCATGCGACAACCCAAATCATTCTCTAAAAGTCCCCTATATGAATGCATAATAGAGATACAATTAAAGATCATTAAGTTCCATGAAAATCATAAGCGTTGACGAGGCAATTGTAACTATGAATGCATGATACGTTTGTCAAGAATCCAATTAACGCGATTGTGACAAGCAACTTTCACTACTCATGAATATAAACTTGTAACGATTAGGTGAAACTTATTTATATCCTAGCATCAAATTCATGCATGAAAACTAAGTATGCATCCTTAATAAACATACACAAATCCGTTATGAATAAAATAGATAATTGAATTGCAATCACAACTTATCAAATCATAATTGGAAGAAATCAATTCATATTGCCAATATATTCATGGTTTCGAATTCTCCTCTAGCCAAAAGAGGTTTAGTTCCTCATACTTGCAATTAAACAGAAACAATTGAAATTAAACATTGAAAACCAAAGTAGAATACACCTAGAATGCTCCAGCAATCCAAATTGAATGACTAGCACAACTGCAAGCAATCCTCCTTCCTTGCAAATATGCGGCACCAAGGTGTGAGTGGTGAATGGATGGTCTCTTGTGGAGGTGGATGGATATAGGTGAGTTATGTTGAAGGGTGGAGAGTTGTGTAGATGATGTGGTGTCTTTGGATGATGGCTCCCAAATTATGGTGAAGGGTGGATGTATTTATAGGCTAGGGAGAGGAGTGTATGGAGTTGTAATGAGTGGATATAATGGGTGTAGTGGGTGAGTGTTGTGGTAATGAGTGGATGTGATTGGTGTAGTTGGTGAATGTTTGGTAATGAGTGGATGTAATGGGTGTAGTGGATGAGTGTTTGGTAATGAGTGAATGTAATGGGTGTAGTGGGTGAGTGTTGTGGTAATGAGTGGATGTAATTGGTGTAGTGGATGGATGTTTGGTAATGAGTGGATCTAATAGGTGTAGTGGATGGATGTAATGGGTGTAGTGGATGAATGTAATGGGTGTAGTGGATGGATATTTGGAGTTGTAGGTCAACACACTTGCACACACAGATGTTGATTTCTAGCCTTCAAATGTTCAAAAACGTCCATCCTCATGTCTCCATGCTTACACTATCCAATCTTGGCTAAAAAATGCTCTAAAATGCTCCAAAATGCACTTTCTTGCCAACTTTGTTATTATGACCTACAAACACACGAAAATAGCTTAAAATAGATAATTAACTAAGAAATAACAACACAAATGCATAAGAACAAGCTAACTAAGTCGCATAAATATGCTCCTATCAAATTCCCCCACACTTAGCTTTTGCTAGTCCTCGAGCAAAACAAAAGAAACAAAACGAAATAAAACAAACAAAACAAACAAAACACAACCTAACCTTCCAACGTTTGCCTCAAGGATTTCCAACGCACATGACATGTTAAAAATCATTATTCCCATAGATTTTAGTTATCTTCATACTTGAGCACATACTTAATCACAGTTACCACTTACTAGTTCACATTTAATCAATTGAAACAACACTTTGAATATAGTAACATGCCTTAGATAATTTACTCAAATCCTTACAAGATACTCTCTATTTTCACACACATTGTCTGACTACACATCCTACACTAGTTATATGTGAGAAGATTGATGTACACATGAAAACGAACACTCACATATATGTATAACAAAGAAAGCGATTTTATGGAGTTATTAAGCATGTTTAGATATGATCTCATGAATGGAATGCTACTACTTAGATGCAAGAACCAGTGACACCATAAGCTCATACCAATTCCAAACTCCACATATTGAAACGCATGACACTCAAGATGAAGTTAAGGGTTGTAACGGGGTTTAAGGGTAATGGCTAACAAAGAAAGGATAAGGATAACAAACGTTCTGAAAGCAATAGCTAGCAAAGTAATGAAATAGACACTTGGAATTCACTTAATAATGCAGAAATTAACTTTTAAACACAAAGGGAAGATTCAAGCAACACTTAGGGCCGAATTCAATGTTTTGGACCCTTTCTTCAACAAACAACACTTTAGAGCTCTCTTTTTTTCACATATTTTTCAACTCTTTTTCACTCTTTTCACAACTTTTCTTCTTTTCATTCTATTTTCCATGAATGTTTCTTTTTTTTCTTTTTCTTTTCTACCCATGCCTTATTAAGGACTTTGGCACACACACACATACACACACAAGAATCACTTCCCCCACACTTGTTTTTCTGCAAAAGTTCAACAAAAAGATTTCCTTCTAAATTATGTTTTACTATGCTTCAAGAACAAGGGTATGGATGGTCCTAATCTAGGCTAGGTGAGGATAGTGTGGGTTAACAAAGAACATAAGCTACAAAAGGCTCAACGGGGTTAAACTTAAACACATAATGAAATAGGGAACGGCAATTTGGCTGTGGTGGTCACTACACAACTTCATCTTGAATATGTGTTATGCAAATCAATAGCATGCTTTGAATGAAATAGGCATGAGTTCTAGCATTTGGAACTAACTGATGAAACGCCTTCTAAGTAGCAGCCAAGCAAAGAATAATGAGATCATGCAACGACTTTAGAAAATAATGATGCACAAATTATTAACTCTCCAAATAAACGTTTAGGCTCAAGTCTCACAAGGTTGTAGCGTACATTTGAGTTCATTCTTTCAAGCATGTTACAAAACTGATTTTTCCTTTATGATTGCATGTGAATTCATAAATTATAACCACAACCAAGCATACACCAAAGAGTAAATCAAAATTTCATCTATGTTTATAACTTTCTTTAACAGTCATGCAATTAAAAACCAAATCCTCATCATTGTGTTGGAAGGTACCCTAAGACACAAATAAACATACAAAAACAACTCTTTTTGGGTTTTTCAAAACAATTTTTCAAATTTTTATGAGATTTCCGGATTTTTATGTCGAAACACACTGAAACACTCAAAAACAGCTTAAAAACACTTAAAACAGCAAGGAACAACACTAGAAGTAATGGGTGATAAACTCCTACGAATTTCATGCAAAACAATGGTAACCCCCCGCCCCCAACACTTAAATCAAATATTGTCCTCAATGTTTCAAGCATAAACTCACACAAAAACAAGCAAATAAACATGACAAGTATGACAAAGTAAAAATTAGACAGAGTAGAGTTTAAGAACGCAAATCTGGTTTTGGAGATAGATGATCTTGTTATCTTTCCACAGCTTTGATCTCGAACTGGTTTGGACTTCTGATCGAGGAATATAAGAGTTCCTTGGCTTCAAATCAGACTCCTTCTTCTGGGTTGATTTGATTGTGCAGTCTGCATTCTTCTCTGCTTGATTCTTCAGCACGGCTGGCAGGCACGAGGTAGAGGTGTTGGTCTGTTTCTTTCTTCAATCTTTCCAAGTGCCCACCTCTTGCTTTCTTTCTCCTTGTCCCTAGCTGAGGATGAATTGGTAAATTGTCTCCACATGCTTCAAGGTATCATTTTCACTTCCCTTATCTGTTTCCCAGGCAGATGTGGTAGACGAAGAGGAAGCATAAGATGATGAAGATGAGTACTCGAGAGCAAGGCTAGGTAAGCAATCAAGAAGGGGTTCCAGGCAGTCGGTTCCAGATCGAAAGATTGATACCAAATGCTGGCTGATTGCTCTCTTTCTCCTTGTCCTAAAACAAAGACAAGGAGAAGGACAGGGAGAAAGCATGATATGAGATACTCTTGCTTTCAACCTTCATGATATGAAATACTTTTGCTTTGGATGAGTTGTTTGCAGAGGTAACCCAAGGAATTAGGAACACTGAGTGACTCGAGAGGGTGTGTTGGAAAGGCATTTTCTGAGAAGAAAGGGGGTTATGTATGTTTGCCTTGCAATTGAGGGTGAAGGATGACATTTATAGGAATTAATAACCGGTACTATTCTTTCACTCTTGTCAGCAACCGTTGGATGATTTAATAGTAAACTTCACGTGCTTTCTACTTCACAAGAGATCTTCGACAGATTGCCCGTAATTTCTGTAAAGCTGACTCTGCAAGTGACAGATGTTGACATGTCGGGAAAAGCAGATGGTTGGAATCGGCGCTTCGAAAAACTGCCCGTGATTTCCGTAAAGCTTACTCTGCATGTGACAGATGTTGACATGTATGCAAAAGCAGATGGTTGGAATCGACGCTTCGACAAATTGCCCGTGATTTTCGAAAAGCTTACTTTGCATGTGACAGATGTTGACACGTCTGCAAAAGCAGATGCCTCTCCGATATCTGGAATTGCCTCTTCGATCTCTGAAATCCCGTCGAGTAGCATGTGATAAGTGCGGTCAAATCTGGAAAAAAAAATTGGTCGTGGTTTCTGAGCAAGCTCAGCTTTTGAGAAAGCTAGCGCCTCTTTGATTATTTTTAGTTGGCCTTTTCGATTTCTGAGCTCGCCTCTTCGATCTCTGAAATCCCATCGAGTGCTGATTTTTATAGAGGTACGTAGGACGTTCAAAGCACACTTGAATTTCTGCCTGTAAAAACTCTCTACTTGCACTTCTACGATCTTGACTTGTCCGACCTCTTCTTTCTTTAACACCTCTGAAAATGTCTGGCCCCTCCGACAGTCGTTTTGACTTGAACCTTGGTGAAGAGGCAGCCCTGCCTTCTCCAGACAACATATGGCGCCCATCCTTCATATCCCCTACTGGTCCCCTTACCGTTGGGGATTCGGTGATGAAGAATGATATGACAGCTGCGGTGGTGGCTAGGAACCTTGTCACTCCCAAAGATAATAGACTACTTGCCAAACGGTCTGATGAGTTGGCTGTAAAGGATTCTCTGGCTCTCAGTGTGCAGTGCGCAGGTTTCGTGTTTAATATGGCCCAACACCTATTTTCCCGAACGCGTCAAGTTGAATCATTGGCCGCTGAAGTGATGAGTCTCAAGCAGGAGATTAGAGGGCTTAAGCATGAGAATAAACAATTGCATAGGCTCGCACATAATTATGCTACAAACATGAAGTGGAAGATTGACCAGATGCAGGAATCTGATGGTCATATTTTACTTGATCATCAGCGGTTTGTGGGTTTGTTCCAACAACATTTGCCTTCGTCTTCTGGGGCTGCACCATGTACTGAAGCTCCAAATGATCAACCTCCATTGCCTCCTTCTTCTGGGGCTCCGCCGACTGCTGAGGCTCCACCGACTACTAAGACTTTTCCTAAGTAGCCTTTGTGAAGGCTCCCTCTTGTATTTATCTGCTTTATGTTCCTTTCCTTTTTTATGAATGTAAAAATAACTTGCATAACTGTCAGTGTTTCAAAAATAAACCCACACCAAAAACAATTAAACAAGCAACAGATAAAAATGACAATCAAGGCAAAATAAATGCAATAAAGGGAAGGTTTTTAGAAACGCAAAACTGATTGTAGAGCGATTCATAGATCTTCCTTTTTTTGAATACATGGGTTGCCTCCCAAGAAGCGCTTTCTTTAACGTCTTGCAGCTGGACGATACCTCCAGTCACACTCCCCTAGGTTCCATGGCATGGAAGTGATCTTCGAATGGAAGGTGATACTTGAAGTGATCCGGCAATGGTGTAAATTCTAGTGTGGGTGCCTAAATCATCAAAATCAGCAAGTTAGTGGAAAACGTATGTAAAATTGGAGAAGATGACTTACTTGCTTTGTCCGACAAGAACTCAATGAGAAACACCACTTTTTTGAAAGTTTCAGGGATATTGAACTTGGCCAGATTGAATGTGATGGTTGGGACTTGTCCCGTGTTATAAAATTCAACTTCTTTAGGAATGGTTGTCTCAAGCACATCCTCTTTGATGCATTCTACATCTTCTCCAGCAACTACTTTCTCTTGAATCATTCTTCTTGGTGTACAAAGTCCTTTGAACATTTCAACACAATCTGGAACTTGATTTGTTGCACCAAGAATTGGAATATCATTTTGCACCTTTGGGAAGGCTTCCACGATGTCTTTTTCACTCTCTTCTTTCTTGGGAATAAAAAACCTACGAGGAAAAGGGACGTTCGGAGGAATAACATTAGAATGAATTGAATTAGGAACCACCTCACCTAAGTTGGATGGCATAACGACTTGAGGGGCTTGCGGCAAGAGTTCTTCTAAATTGCCCATATCGTGCTCCTTTTCTTCTTCTTGCAGCAACAATTCATCCATTTTCGGGCTATGTTTGGATGGTTGTGGGACGGCTCCATCCTCCATTTCACTTCCCAAAGTGATAGCCTCGGAAATTGCAAAATCTTCCATTGAATTTACGATGTTTGCGTTGGAGAATTCACTTTGTTCTTGAATTTGTGCCATGACTTCCACAATCTCTCCCATTTGATTATTTAATTCACCCAACTTCTTGTCTTGATTTTGTAGGTCCTGCGTCAAAGAGGTTAGTAATTGAGCAATTTGATTACTATCCATGGACATACTTGAATTGATTGGAATTGTTGTAGGGGGAGCTGTGGTGGCTGCATAGGCGTTAAATAAAACTCCTCAGATTGCTGCCAATATCCATCTTGTTGAGCCTCCTCATATGACTGCCAATATCCTTCATGTTGAACTTGTTGAGCTTCCCACCACATAGAGTTTGAATGATCACTCCAATCTCTTTGTGGACATTGATTGGCTTGATATCCTTACCTATAAGACGCACCAAATATAGGGACACTTTGCATTGTGGTCATTTCGGCATACTGCGACATTTGAGAAGTAAGATTTGCCAATTGAGCTTGAATGCTAGCAAAATCCATGTCTTACTTCTCTAGTACCTAAAATCAAAGAAAGAAAAGTAAATCAAATATCAAAAGTAAAATAAACAAAGCAAAACAAAATCAGAAACTAAAAACAAAAGACAAGAAAAGAAACAAAGTCAGTAACTAAAACAAAAGACACGAAAAAGAAATAAAAAGAAACAACGGGGGATTAGCAAAGTTGCTAATCCCCGGCAACGGCGCCAAAATTTGATGTGATGAAAGTTAAGCACTCAAATTAAACCCTCTTTTGACAATTGTAGTATATGTATAAGTAAGGATCGTTCTGGACCGGGGATTAGGAGGGATTGCTAATCTAAACTAAACTGACTTACAAAAAGAAACTTAAAAACACTTAACTAGACTCTATAGACTCAAAACAATTAAAAACACAAACTAAAACAGATTTTAACTAATTAGACACACTAAAGTAAAGGGGGATTGGGTTTTGGACGAAAATAAAGTAAAACAAAACAGAAACTAGAACTAAACAAATTTGCACGAAATTGGTTGTTTTGGATGGATGATGGGCTAGCTAGAAGGTCTTTCTCCACACATGACACACTTGCATACAAATCAATCTCCAATTGCTTTTCAATAAACTATGATGCTCAACACCCCAGATTAATCGTGATGCACAAATTAACCCTCAGATTTTCCTTTACTCATTGAATTGGATGAATGCATGCGACAACCCAAATCATTCTCTAAAAGTCCCCTATATGAATGCATAATAGAGATACAATTAAAGATCATTAAGTTCCATGAAAATCATAAGCGTTGACGAGGCAATTGTAACTATGAATGCATGATACGTTTGCCAAGAATTCAATTAACGTGATTGTGACAAGCAACTTTCACTACTCATGAATATAAACTTGTAATGATTAGGTGAAACTTATTTATATCCTAGCATCAAATTCATGCATGAAAACTAAGTATGCATCCTTAATAAACATACACAAATCCGTTATAAATAAAATAGATAATTGAATTGCAATCACAACTTATCAAATCACAATTGGAAGAAATCAAATCATATTGCAAATATATTCATGGTTTCGAATTCTCCTCTAGCCAAAAGAGGTTTAGTTCCTCATACTTGCAATTAAACACAAACAATTGAAATTAAACATTGAAAACCAAAGTAGAAGACACCTAGAATGCTTCAGCAATCCAAATTGAATGACTAGCACAACTCCAAGCAATCCTCCTTCCTTGCAAATATGCGGCACCAAGGTGTGAGTGGTGAATGGATGGTCTCTTGTGGTGGTGGATGGATATAGGTGAGTTATGGTGAAGGGTGGAGAGTTGTGTAGATGATGTGGTGTCTTTGGATGATGGCCCCCAAATTATGGTGAAGGGTGGATGTATTTATAGGCTAGGGAGAGGAGTGTATGGAGTTGTAATGAGTGGATGTAATGTGTGTAGTGGGTGAGTGTTGTGGTAATGAGTGGATGTAATGGATGTAGTGGGTGGATGTTTGGTAATGAGTGGATGTAATGGGTGTAGTGGATGAGTGTTTGGTAATGAGTGGATGTAATGGGTGTAGTGGGTGAGTGTTGTGGTAATGAGTGGATGTAATGGGTGTAGTGGATGGATGTAATGGGTGTAGTGGATGGATGTTTGGAGTTGTAGGTCAACACACTTGCACACATACATGTTGATTTCTAGCCTTCAAATGTTCAAAAACGTCCATCCTCATGTCTCCATGCTTACACTATCCAATCTTGGCTAAAAAATGCTCTAAAATGCTCCAAAATGCACTTTCTTGCCAACTTTGTTATTATGACCTACAAACACACGAAAATAGCTTAAAATACATAATTAACTAAGAAATAACAACACAAATGCACAAGAACAAGCTAACTAAGTCGCATAAATATTGTCCTATCAGACAACTTGTCCCTAATTTGACAAAAATTCCCTTAAGGCAATGACTTTGACTTTTGTTGACTCGTGTTTTGGGAGATGTATGAAATATTCTTTTTCTGTATTCTCGAAGTACTCGATAGTGCGGATGTGTAGGTACAAGCGGAATCGAATTTGGAGCTATGATGGAGATTTTACAGAGTTACGAAATTTGAGGGATATTTTAAATGTTATGTGGTTATCTGGTTCGTGGGACCCATACCCACACCAACTCACCATCCATTGCACGCCACGTGCCCCTCTCCCTCTCTTTCCTCACTCTGGATCTCATCTCCTCTCTCTCTTTCGTCTTCCTCCTCCTGAACTCACCTTCTCTCTTTCTTTCTCTCTCTCTTTCCCCATTTTCCCAATCGCATCCATATACCACGCACACCCAAGGGATACCCTGACCACCTGTGATGCACCACCCCGACCCATGAGGGCCTCCCTTCCTCCTCTTTCATCTCTATGGAGCTTAACAGAGCTTAGAAAACCCAAGAAAAGCCTTCGCGTGAGCCAAGGCTTCAAGCCTAGATTTAAGCCGACTCCGGCCACCCTACAACGTGGAAAATGTGTAAATCTTCTCCTCTCGTCCTTACCTTTGTTTTGGTAGTGAGATCGAGCCCTAGGGTTAGTCATCGACATCGATCGGAGCTCCCTGAGCTCTGGCTTTCATTCCCAGCGATAAATAGGTCAGTTGACCCAAACCCGAAACCCATTTATTTTTATTAAAACCAACCCAAAAACTCTTGGGCCGGGTTGTTAAGCCTAAGCCCGTGTGAAACCAAAACCCTTTAGCGACCAAGCCTTCGGGCTGAAACAACACAGGCCTTTGGGCCGTGTGAAACTCGGGCTTCAAGCTTGTCAACGCTAAACCTTCTAAATCTAACTCACCTAAAACCCTAAGCCTAACCCGGTTTAGATCCAAACCTAAAACCCTAAACCAGTCCAACCCTAGACCTTGACTGACCCGACCCGGTCTGACCGTTGACCGTTGACTTTGATAAGTCAACGTTGACTGTTGACTTTTCAGGTTGACTTTTCAAGTTTCATCCAGAACCCCTTCTAGGCTAATTTTGATGTCCTGGACCCGTTTTCGATGTCCGTTTTCTTAAATTCAACCGTTTTGATAGAGTTTTATTAATTGTACCCCTTTTATGTGCTTAGGTGCAATTATTATTGGAGACTCCAGCTTTCTAGCTCGAATGAATGTGGCATCACAAGTAACTATGAGTGGGTAGTTTATATATATATATATATATATATATATATATATATATATATGGCTTATAGTTACCACAAATGCATTTAAATGGATTTACGCCTATTATGCCACAATTTTAATTTAGTTTGGTAAATATTGCCTTGTGTTTGCAATTATAAAATGGCTATGGAATATTCATACACATATTTACCTTCTTATAAATATAGTACTGTGGTAGAATACTAAAATGATTCTACAGGATGCGCAGGTAAATTCAGGTGAGTTTAGTATATTGATTGAATTGTATGGCATACATATATTCATATAGTTAGCTCATCATTACTACACCTTGATGTTAGGGCTCCTGCCCAGGGCCAGGGCCAGCCTGTCATAGCCCGTCCCGAAATAAATTATCGATGATGTGAGTTGACCATTTTACCCTTAGACGTGAGTGTGGTGGTGTGTAATAGTGGTGGTCCAAACTTACATTTTCCTTAATTTTTGGACCAAATCAGGACTTAGTTTTTGTGGTTTTGGTTGGTGACCCACATGGACCACTCACACACACACAAACTCTTCCTCTCTCTTCTCTCCCGTGCTCTCTCTCCCTCGGACTCACTCTCTCTCGTTCCCTCACGTACGGATCAACAACAACACTAGTAGAAAGTTGCAGATCAAGGGTTTAAAAGACACCAACGTGTTCCTGAGGTTCGTACGAGTTGAATGGTACCATTTTTAGGTAAGAATTCCTTTGAAAACCCTAGTTTCTCTTGAACTCCGATTTAGATACTATTCATGCAATCGTAAAATCTTGTGTTTTTGGGGATTTCAAGCTTATAGGTAGTGTTGATGCATAAAACCGGATGGTCTTGGAACAACGTAAATCTGACCATGAATCTGCATGAAATGTAAATAACACAAGATGTATCGTGGTCACCCCAAGGTTTGGGCTACGTCCACACTAATTATGTATTTATCTGAAAAGTGAGAGCTCTGAGAGTGAGAGCGTTGAGAGGGGGTTAGAGGGCCTAGGAATTGGCCTTTAAGGGTGAGAATGAGCCTCTTTTAATTGTGAGGGTGATGGATCATTTTATAGAATAAGGACTCCTCACTTATTACATATTTGCCCCTTCCTTTATCACATAATTACATTTATGTCCCTCGAGTATTTGTACGAGATCTAAATACGAGGTGCTAAATATGGTATAAACAGTAGTCCCCCAAGTCTTCAGTCAAGAGAGTCTTTTGGCTGGAGACTTGAAATTTAGTCCATGTGTGGGCCGAAGTAACTAGATGTCGTCTTGAACTGGTACTTGGTACGAGGCGGTGCTCAAAGTGAAATGATGCTCAACTATAAGTAGCACATATTGCGAGGCTGCTCGGCTTGTGGCTTATGTTGCCTTGGTTGGCTCGGTTTGTGGCTCTTGAAGGTGAGAGAGTCCCTTTTATAGTATAAGGGCTCGCTCCTCAATACATAAATGATGGGTTAGGAGTGATGCTCACGACGAGGAGGTTGCTCAGCTAGCGGCGTTGCTTTCTAATGAAGGTGAGTGAGTCCCTTTTATAGAATAAGGGCTCATTCCTCAATACATAAGTGATGGGCTAGGAGTGATGCTCGTGGTGAGGCGGTTGCTCAGCTGGTGACGTTGCTCTTTAATGAAGGTGAGGGAGTCCCTTTTATAAAATAAGGGCTCGCTCCTCAGTACATGAATGATGGGCGCTCTCTAATGAAAGTGAGGGAGTCCCTTTTATAGAATAAGGGCTCGCTCCTTAATACATAAATAATGGGTTAAGTCCCCCAAGTATTTTTCATGAGGCCCAATTGAGGCCAAATATATAGTGTATAGTGTAGTCCCCCAAGTCTTCGGTCAACAGAGTCTGTTGGCTGGAGACTTCAAATTGAATCCATGTATGGGCCGAAGTGGCAGTTGTTTGGAGGCTGTATTTGTATACCGTGCACTGAAGCTTTGTAGGTGAAGCTTTGCAAGTGAAGCTTTGAAACTGGAGCTTTGTAAATGAAGCTTTGGAAGCTAGAGCTTTTGTAAATGAAGCTTTTGAAGCTGTAGCTCTGTAAATGAAGCTTTTGAAGCTGATTGACATGAGTGATGCTCATGAATGTTTGATTGACATGAGTGATGCTTATGGATGTTAACATGAGTGATGCTCATGAATGTTGACATGAGTGATGCTCATGAATGTTTATGTATGATTAACATGAGTGATGCTCATGAATGTTTATGTATGATTGACATGAGTAATGCTCATGTATAATATGAAGTATTGGGCGTACTTTTGATCACCTGATTGGTGGCATGAAGGAGAATACGGGTTGTACATTTCATCACCTGGTTGGTGGCATGAATGGCTAGTTGCCAAATGATATGAGAGTATGGGTTGTACATTTTATCACCTGGTTGGTGGTAATAGCGGCAGGTTGCAGAAGAATTTTGGAGTACTGGACGTACTTTGGATAACCTAGTTGGTGGTAATAGCGGCGGGTTACCGAATAATTGTGGAGTACTGGGCGTACTTTTGATCACTTGGTTGGTGGTAATAGCGATAGGTTGTCAAATAATTGTGGAGTACTGGGCGTACTTTTGATCACCTGGTTGGAGCTATTTTGGGCTTATGGGCCTTCGCCCTCTACACAACATTCCAACCCATTTATTTTGGGTTTTGCCGTTTTATTTTTTTATTATTACCCTCTGATGGGGTTTATACATATGTCTCCGAAAGATAAGAAAAATAATTTACACCATTCAGAAATAAGAAATGTAAATCACATTATTCTAATAGGGTGTTTATTCCTTGCTTTTGCAGTGTCCCCATGTGCCTCTAGTTTGGTTTCTCTTTATTTTTCTTTCTTTCGGCGGATCACAGACAAGGAAATAATGCCATTTCCCTTTTCTTTTTGCTTTTTCTTTCGCTTTTGTTTTTGCTTTCGTTTTTGCTTTCCTTTATGTCTCTTCGCTCCTTGCTTTTGCTTTCTGTAGTCATTTTCTCTAAAGTGATAGAACTTGATTTTCTTGATCTCTCCACCTAGGTGAGATCCGATCTGCGTAAGAGCTGTGTTCCATCCAACAGCCCCACATCTTGGGTCCATCCACGGTGATGGCAGATGGAATCAAAATCAGTAGAGACAACATAGACAGACAAGCATAGTAGTTCATCCCACTAACGGACTTGCCTTTCATCCTTTTCTTTGAAAATATATTCCTGAACAAGAATGCAGGTTCGATATCATAGCCCTCATGAACCCAATCATGTTGAAATAAGGAAGAAGATCAAATTGTAGAAAGAAATCACATCAAAGAAATGGAGGAAGAAGATCCCGTAAAACTCTTCATGTCTCTTGATCAGTGGCAAGACCCTCCGCCCGACCCTGATGACTTTGCCGCTCTTTCTTCCTAGGACCAAGACTCGCAGTCTTTATCTTCTTCCTCAAACACCTTCATGCTCGACTTCGTCATTGCCCGTATCGTTGGAATTCAATACTATTCAGGCACCATTAGTGGCCAAGAAATGGTGGGTCTTGTCCGCGAACCCCTCAATCCCTATGACTCCAACGCCATCAAAGTCCTTAATACCAAAACGCGTTAGGTGGGTCACATCGAACGATTCATTTTTGCGCAGGCAGGAGGCGGCGTCCGTCGGGGAGTGCAGGAGATCATACCGTGGGGAGTGCAAGAGATCGTGCAGGAGATTGTACTGCGGGGAGTGAAAGAGATCATGCAGGAGAACGTACTGCAGGAGATCAGGGTTTTTGAATACTCAGGAACTCTGTACGACATCCTAGAAGAAATTGCATCTCGTTTTCCCAATTTTTCTGCTTTCTGGGTTTTGTAGAAAGAGAGAGGAGAGAGAGTTTGATGCACTGGGAACAAACCCCAGATGAGGAATGGAGAGAGATGATTTTTTGTACTTTCTGAGAAGTGGAAAATGTGTGGGTTATAGGGAAAGGCGTGAGTTCAGAGGTAGAGGGAGAGAGGGAAAGAGGGAGCTATGTGTCTGTGTCTCTATGTGGGTTTTTGCAGATTCACGGCGGAGGTGAAAAATTGAGAGAGAACCGACAGACGGCGCCAAATGTTGATGCACAAAACCGGATGGTCTTGGAACAATGTAAATCCGACTGTGAATCTGCATGAAATGTAAATAACACAAGATGTATCGTGGTTCATCCCAAGGTTTGGGCTACGTCCACACTGATTATGTATTTATCTGAGAAGTGAGAGCGTTGAGAGGGGGTGAGAGGGCCTAGGAATTGGCCTCTGAGGGTAAGAATGAGCCTCTCCTAATTGTGAGGGTGAAGGGTCCTTTTATAGAATAAGGACTCCTCACTTATTACATATTTGCCCTTTCCTTTATCACATAATTACATTTAAGTCCCTCGAGTATTTGTACAAGATCTAAATATGAGGCCCTAAATATGGTATAAACAGGTAGCTTAAGGAGGTCCTCACGAGGCTAGGAGTGGTTCATTGGAAGATTTTGGACGTCGGATTAATGAGAACCACGAGTTTTAAGAATTGCCAGAATATCGAGGCTTTTTCCGATGGGTTTCTGGTGGTTTTAGGGTTCGACTCAGGTATGGTTTTGTTCGTCTTGGTGAGATCTTCAAAATGGTTCAAGTTTCATGAAGTTTGGGGTTAAAACGAGAGAGATATAAGGTTTTGAAATTTAACCTAGAAACCGGTGAAGTCACTGGCGTCTGGAGACTCGTCGGATAAGATGAGGGTATATTCTGTCAATTTTGACGGAATATGCTAACGGCGTTGGATAATGCCGTTAATAATAGACGGTACATGCTTTTTTTAGACGGAATATTCCCTAACGCCGTTAGGGTTACCGTTAGTGTGCCTGGCATGTGCCCGCGCATGGGCGGCGTGTCTGGCCGTGCCTTGGCAGGCGTGTGGCGGTGCGTGGGTGGTCGGAAAATTTTGCTAAAAATATGGGGATGTTCGTGAGGTTATGTAGATCACGTTAGTATATTCAAACATCCCATTTGAGCAGTGTATGAGAAGTTATTAGCTACTATTGGTTATGTGCTTTAAATTTGTTGACGCACAACATCGGAGGTCTTGGAACAACGTAAATCTGACCGTGAATCTGCAAGAAATGTAAATAACTCAAGATGTATCGTGGTTCACCCCAAGGTTTGGGCTACGTCCACATTGATTATATTTCTGAGGGAGAGAGAGCTATGAATGAGAGTGAGAGCTTTCAGATAGGTGAGAAGTCTTAGGAATTGGCCACCGAAATGGCCTCCCCTAATTATGAGGGTGAGGGGTCCTTTTATAGAATAAGGACTCCTAACTTATTACGTATTTGCCCCTTCTTTTATTACATAATTGCATTTAAATCCCCCGAGTATTTATACGAGGTCCTAAATATGGTAGAAACAAAATTAACATTTTTATAGTTATTTCACAGATAGGGGAGGCTTATCCCGAGGATGAGCGCAGTTAAGGGCGTCTCGGAGGCTACGACCCTTCGACATACTAGTTAGTGGGCTTTTGGTTTTCAGTATATACTTATATACTTGATATTTTCCCAGAAAATGCGTTTAAATGAAAGTATTCCTTGAATTGTGATGCATATAAATTTATATTCTGTAGATGAGTTGATACATGATGCATAATGTATAATTGTGGTGTTGTGGATGCTCAGGTAAGCCCAAGTGTTATGAATTGTGAATGTGAATAACGGTTGTGATTAATTGAGAAACATTGAGCTCATAAACCTGCACCTAGGGTGATTGTGATTTGGCTAGAGATAGAGTACATGCCTGTTATTAATGTCACCTCCCGCATCATATGCTCATATTGGATCCAATTTAGGTGCACAGTCCTGTCGTACAGACCATCATAGGTGGTTCCGACTCGTAGGTGACTAGCAATTTATCGCCCAACTATCATGAGAAAGTAGTATTGAGCATAATTATATTACACCTAGTCTTGTCGTATAGACCCCTTTTTAGTGGTTCCTACTTATGTGCAATGTAGTGCCATATAGGTCATTATAGTGACTCCAGCTAGATTGACTAATGAACTATGAATTCAACCATACAGACTTCTACAGGGGTTCCGGCTAATATGTTATTTTCCATGAATTTATTCTCACCTGAATTACTTATTTTGTTATATCTTAGCATGACATACTTACAATTATAAATCTGTGAAGCATGAATTGAATGGAGATATTTACATATAGATTTATGTATATGTTTATATTCTTTTTTTGGGAAAATTATACATGTTTTACAGCGACGGGTTAGAACTTTTGAGAAATGAAATGGTTTTGTAAAACAGTTGTTTTTGCCCACTCACGTTTTCTGTTTTGCGCCCCTCCAGGTTTTAGGTAAGCATGTTGTTGGTGGCATTGAGGATTTCGACGGTTCTGACATAATAAAATATTTGTAAGACATCTTCTGGTACTGTATAATTAGTACTTGTCCTACTGGACTGCACCTAGAATTTCTATGCTCTGATTAAGAATATTTACTTTTGTATATCACTCCTAGCACTTCTTGTTTATTAGTGCACATTAGTAACTTTCAGTTTTTATTTATTCATATATTTCTTACCTTTATTGCTTCTGCACTGTGCACATGGCTACGTCACCCTCATGTGACGGCCATCATGCCTCGATCTCGGTCGGGATGTGTCACAGCCTTCACGTGTATGTTCACCTCTCGCATCGCATGCTCGTCTTGGATCCAAGTAGATGCTAGCCTATCATACAGGTCGTGTTAGGCGACTCCGATTGTAGGTGACTGCGCTTAGCGCAAGCTTCACATGATCGCAGCACTAGAGCGTATATTATTATTACACCTAGCCTGTTGTATAGGTCACATTAGGTGACTCCGACTTGTGTGATAGTATAGATTGATTAGCCATAGGTGCAGCTATACAGGTCACGTTAGGTGACTCCGACTTGCGTGCTAGTAAATTGTCAAGCACATGCCTATATTTTTATTGTTGTTGAATTATTCCTTTTATGTCATATTTCTGATATATATTGTTGGCATACATTAAATCTTCATACTTATATGTAGTATGATTTTAAGGAAACTATACTTATTTTACGGCGAGGGGTTAGTATATTCGAAAATAAAGGTTTTCTTACAAGTTTTGTTTTGCTGACCCACTCAACTTTGTTTTTGCCCTTCCAGGTTTAGTAGATGTGCTTACGTGTAAACGAGGACTCTGGCAAATCTCAGGAGATGGTTATCTTTAGTGGTATAACCCTCATCCTATTTACTATATTGTCTTATACTTTGACATCACGTGTGAAATGGGTTCAATCCCGCTTACCTGCGCACTCTTTAATTAGGCACTTTTAGGTTTCAATTTATTCACTTTCTTCTTCCACTATACTACACTTTATAGCTTCGTCACTGACACACCCTGACCGAGATCGAGGCATGCTGGCCGTCATGTAAAGGTGATGTAGCCATGTGCACAGTGCGTAAGCAATAAAGATAAGAAATATATGAATAAATAAAAACCGAAAGCTACTAATGTGCACTAATAAACAGGAAGTGCTAGGAGTGAGATACAAGTGTAATTACTCCTAATCAGAGCATAGCAAGTCTAGGTGCAGTCCAGTAGGACAAGTACTAATTATACAGTACCAGAAGACGTCCTACAATTATTTTATTCTGTTAGAACCGCCGAGATGCTCAAAGCCATCAACAGTAAGTCTACTTAAAACCTGGAGGGGCGCAAAACAGAAAATGTGAGTGGGCAAAAACAAATGTTTTTCAAAACCATTTCATCATTAAAATGCTCTAACCCCTCGTCGTAAAACATGTATAATTTTCCCAAAAGTAGAATATAAACATATGCATATATATATATATATATATATATATATATATATATATATATATATATATATTTCAATTCAAATCATGCTTCACATATTCATAATCATAAGTATGCCAGGCCAAGATATAATCAGAATAAGTAACTCAGGTGAAAATAAAGTCATTGAATTTAACATATTAGCCGGAACCCTTGTGGAAGTCTGTACGGCTGAAATCATAGCTCATTAGTCAATCTAGCCGGAGTCACTACAATGACCTATATGGCACTACACTGCACATAAGTCGGAACCACTAAAAGGGTCTGTATGACAAGACTAAGTGTAATATAATTATGCTTAATACTACGCTCTCATGATAGATGGGTGATAAATCGTTGGTCACCTATAAGTCGGAACCACCTGTGATGGTTTGTACGACAAGATTGTGCACCTAAATTGGATCCAAAGTGGGCATGCGGTGTGGGAGGTGACATATATATACAGGCCTGTGCCATATCTCTGGCTAATCACTAACATCGGGGTGAATGTTTATAAGCTCTATGCTTCTCAATTAATCACAACTGTTATTCACATTCACAATTCATAAACTCACCTGGGCTTACCTAAGAGTCCACAGCACCACAACTATATATTAAGCATACAATTCTATCTCATGGTTTAGGCATAATTCAATAGGCATGACATTTTCAAAGCAAAACTAATTTAAATGCATTTTTTTGGGAAAATATCAAGCGTATGCGTATATACTTAAAACCAAGAGCCCACTCACTGGTATGTCAAAGGGTCGTAGCCCCCAAGTCGCCCTTGACTACACTCGTCCTCGGGATAAGCCTTCCCTATATGCGAAACAACTATAAAAATGTTAATTTAAAGCACATAAACAATACTAGCTAATAACTTCTCATACATTGCTCAAATGGGATGTTTGAATATACCAACGTGATCTACACAACCTCACGAACATCCCATATTTTTTGAAAAATTTTCTGACCACCCATGTGTCGGCCAAGGCACGGCCAGACGCGCTGCCCACGTGCGGGCATGTGCCCTGCACACTGACGGTAACCCTAATGGCGTTAGGGAATATTTCGTTAAAAAGCAAGCATATTCCATCTATTATTAACGGCATCATCTAACGTCGTTAGCATATTCCGTCAAAACCGACAGAATATGCCCTCATCTTCTCAGACGAGTTGCCAGATGTCGGTGACTTCGCCGGTTTCTGGGTTTTGTTTTAAAACCTTATATCTTCTTCATTTTTGAACCAAATTCCATGAAACTTGATCCATTTTGAAGATCTCACTAAGACGAACAAAACCATACCTGAGTTGAACCTTAAACCTTCGAAAACTCGCCGGAAAAGCCTCGATATTCCAGCAAATTTTAAAACTCATCGTTCTCGATAATCTGACGTCCAAATTCTTCCAACGAACCACTCCAAGCCTCATGAGGACCTCCTTAAGCTACCTATAAGCTTGAAATCCCAAAAAAAACACACGATTTTACGATTGCATGAATAGTGACATAAATCGGGTTTAGGGTTTTCGCGAGTTTTCGAAGAAGTTCTTACCTAAAAATGGCACCATTCAACTCGTATGAGTCTCAGGAACATGATGGTGTCCATTAAATCTTCGATCTGCAAACTTTCCACTAGTTTTGTTGTTGCTCCGTACGAGAGAAAGGAGAGAGGGTAAGTCCGAGGGAGAGAGCACGGGAGAGAAGAGAGAGAAAGGTACTTTTGTGTGTGTGTGATCCAAATTTTTGGGTCATTCACCACCACCAAAAATTATTAACTTAAGTTCCAAAAACTTAGGAACTGACGAATTAAGTTTAAACCCAAATTTAACCACAACACCGCATAACAAACTCAATGCCTAAGGGCAATTTAGACATTTCACATCATCGAAACTAAATATTTCAAGACGGGCTGTGACAGTCACCCTCCTGGTGTCGGCTAGCACAACTCGATTCGGAGTCCAAGTGGACATTCCGGGTGGGGGTGTGTCATTGCAACGAAAACTTGAATTTCGTCGCGCGAAAAATAGACCACGTTGTTGGAAATGTGCCCTAAAACCAATCATATGATGATACTTTACGGACATTTCACATGTTAAACTAATCTAGTTTAATATCAAGGGCAACGATTATTGTTTTAAGCCGTCTCATATAAATGTTATATCAAGTCCAAGGAATATGTAATTAGGAGAATGTAATTTAAACAAGTTAGATTAATGAGAACATTCTCTTTTGTATACATATCCTAAACGTTCCTGATCATAGGATTACCAATTGGGCATTGACAGTCCGTTAAGATCAGTACGTGCTGTGTCTTCTCTTAGGGAGAGTGACTGGTCTCGAGTCATATGTGTGATTGACACCAAGAAAAGCATGTAGGTGCTCAATAGAGAATGAGTCCACTGAACACGATCAACGATGAGTTCTCATACTCATGTCACATGGGAACTCATAGTTGGGATAATGCAAAGTAGTCCTTTGACCTGAGGCATCATAGTTGTCTTATGGTTAGGTCCTTGATCTTTGATTATGTCAAAGTCACTCCGTCAGAGGGTGTCCACGACATAGTTGGAGTTAAGCCACTTAGCCATGGAGGCAAGTGAATGCGCAACAAGGGATCTCTAACCTTTAAACCGTTTGAGGGAGAATACTCTATGATATGATTAAGAATCTCTGGCTAGAGTATGAATGAGATTTAGGAAGTCATTCCAAATCACATTCAAGGTAATCATATAAGTAAACGAATCACATTGGATAGTCGACATGAATAAACTATCAAACCAAACAATGTGGTCAAGAGTATTGTATTAGAGAAAGACCGTATTGCATTGTAATCCTAAACTGAATAGGTTCTCCACCTCTTCTGATTAGCTTGGGTAACCATGACATACTGCTAGGTGTCACTCATGGTTTGTGGAAGCCCTAAACGTGTATAATCACTAAAGGGAGAATTGAAAGTAAGTTTCAATTCACAATCGATTTGAAAGAGTTCTAATCGCCCACTGCCTCGCTAAAAGGAACCTAATGGATCGTACACCATGTAAGGTAGAGATTGAAGAAACAATGGAGATGAGTAAGGATAATTAAATGGTTTAATTATTTATGGCAAGGATTAATTAATATGATTAATTAATCAAACGAATAAAGTTCATTAAAGACCTCGTGTTAGTTTTGGGCCCCAAGGCCCAATGGGCTTCGAACGTCAAGCCTTTTGACTTAAGTTGTATGACAACTTAATGACTAAATATTCACAAAGGCCCAAACAACCCAAAAACACCCTAAGGCCGGCCATATTGTTAAAGGAGTGGGTTTTTGGACTTAATTACAAGTTTGCCACTCCAACGAATAAACGTATAAATATGACTTTATAGCCAAAATTCATTTAGGGTTTCTTTTAGAGAAATTGGAGTGAACATGTCTCTCCCTTTCTCTCTAAGAGGCCGGCCCCCTTGGAGGAGATTAGCTAGCAATCTCTAACCCTCCAAGGTCACTCATATCTTCTTAAAGTCTCTCCTTGGTGTGGAGACTTAGAGGTTCTCCATTTTGAGAACTTGGAGAATCTTTTCTATCATCCTCTTCCTAGAAATTGATGGATCTTAGAAGCAAGGAATGAAGGCCCTCTCCTTGGGTGATTATCCTTTGCTTATGCAAAGAGGAATCAACAAAGGTATAATATTTCTCAACTCACTTTGTTCTTGAGTTGAGTCATGGTTCACCTAACTACTAGGCTTTGAATTTCATGGGTAATGTTTTGTTTTAAGTGCATACAAGCATGATTCCGCCCTTAATTTGTTAATTGCATGCTATAGATGTTGCTTAAATGAACATGTTTTTCACAAAATTTCCTTCAAGTGGTATCAGAGCCTAGGTCTAGTAGTTGGTGAATCCTTTTGGGTTTTGTAGTTCATAGTGTTTGATTTGAATGTTGTAATTGTTACAAGCTTTATTCTTGCTTCTTTGAATGTAAATTTTGTTAGAAAATTTGCCATCTCAAATGTTGTAGATGTAGTTCATATAAGCATGAATTTTGGAGCTAAAATTTGGTGCCATGTTTTTGGGGATTTTCGGCCAAATCCAAAGGGTGATTTTTTGGGTTCATGTTTGTCTTATTAAAAGTGTTTTAAGGTGACTTTTGGAACCCCTAAGTACCCTAGGATGTTAACCCCATTTTGAGAAGTGAAAATTTGAGTTTTATTGCTTGAAAATGTTCATGGAGCTCTTATGAGTTTTCATGGATGTTCTTCATTGTTCTTGATGTTCTTACCAAGAAGAATAAAAAAAAAAAAAAAAGGTTTGGTGTTTTGATTCAAAGTTTTGGTTGATTTCATAAAATCTTTGTTTTGTGTTGGTTGGTGTGACTTTTCTATCAACAAGATATTTGAGGTAAAGGTGATAGAAATGGTGATGGGTGTGTAAGAAGTACTTCTCTTACACACACACCACTTACATGGCTTTGTTCACACCAACCTATTTCCACTTGCATGGCTTTATGACTTTATTGAAAAATTTCCAAATTTTGTGGCTTCAATCTCTCTAAAAACCGGCCACCCTACAAGTGGGGTGTTTTTGGGGCTTTTATGCAATTACATAAAGTTTTGGTACTTTTGTGTATTTTGTAGTTTGACCCAAAAGTTTACATATTTACGTAAAGGCCCAAAATCATTAAAGAACAAATTGTTTTGTTCCTTTAATGAAGTTTTTAAATTTGTTGAAATTTTTGGGTTCTAGTTGTAATTACATGAAGTAATGGACTTTTTGTGTTTTTACAAAATGAGCTCAAAAGTTTAAGTTTTGCAACATAGCCCAAAAGGTTGAGGTTATTGCATTTTGGCCCAAATTAAGTTGAGAACAAAATGGTTTTGTCTCTTTAAATGAGAATTGGATTTTCATTTCATTTAGCTCCATTTAAATCAATTCTATGGATACAAAAAACAAATGAAAATGTTGCATTCTAGTTTAATTAATTAAAGCGTTAATTAATTAAGCTATGTGAAAGGCCGTCTCAAATTTGTTTGAACCATGGGAATGTGTAGATTAGATTTTGGTTGTAATTTGATATGATCAAATGTTGTAAAAGAGCATAAGCTCTTCTTTACTTTGAAGTACTCATTTTCTTGTTTTATTTGATATGCATGAAATTTGAGTAGTTGGGTCCAACGCCCAATAGGAAAAACACGCCTTAATATGATTAAACGCGTAACTAAAATCAATCACCATCCCTAGACCGAGATTCAACACTAGGCTCGTGTTGGATCTAATCAAAGGTTCATAGTTATCCTAAGGCCCTAAGGCAACTATATAGTCCATCAATGAATGAAAACCTTATGTTAGTAGTATCATATACTCTTGCTTCAAAAATTGTTTTACAAAGCATAGTGGGAGTATTATATACTACTAAATCAATCACATGGACCAATAGTTGTAATAGGACCAAATTGTTTTAATAAGATTAAAATGTATGTATTGATATATGATGAGACCTAAAACCCTCAACCAAACCATTATTAAGTTGACAAGCGTGAGAGTGCTTTGAACACTCTTTCGAGGCCTTCCACCGTCGTGGGCTCCAATCATTTGTGACTCCTACACCGGCTTCACCCTATAATGGAGAAGTTCAAAGTATGTGCTTACATCCAGGAGGAGTCCATAAACATATATGATGAAGTGAGTGTAGACAACGAGTATGACCAACATGATATAATTCTGAGGTTGTGCTTGAACCCCTACATAAACTAGCATGGTAGGAATGACTTAACTAAGTGCAATGGTGCCAACATGATATAATTCTAAGGCAATCATTCTCTAGAGGCCAAAATCAGATGGGTAATTACAAAAGTTGTAAATGGCTAAGAGTTATCCTCTCATCATTATTGTTGCTAGCCAAAATGATATAATTCTGAGGTGGGCTTGGTAATGGTGAGCCTCCCATACCCTGCTTAGAGTTCAAAATAACTCGCGAATTCCAATGAGGGATATGGAATTTGCCAAAAATAGTGGGTGGTGCTATTTGATTTGAAGACCAGGATCAAATGGCTTAAAATCAATCAATTTATATTCGTTATGTATTTATTTACCAATATATTTGCAAACGCTATCCAAAACTTGACAAAGAAAAGATGAATGCATTAGTTTCCGGACTTGGTACCACAATCCCAAAGATTGTCTTAAAATGATTGTATATGTACCTAAGTAGTCTAATCCTCACAATCTTCCTAATGATAATGTATCATTGGAAGAACATGTTAGATAAGTCTATCATAAAGAGGACAACACTTTTAATGTCATAATTCTTCAATTGCAAATTGTTGTATGAAGAAATAGGAGTTGCTTTGAACAACCCTTAACTAACGCAAACATTAGTGCTTGTTTCTTTGTTACATGAACAAGGAACTTAAGAAGAAAGCACAAAGGCATGGACACTTTAAGTGCCATAATTCTTCACTTACAAATTGTTGTATGAAGAAATGAGAGTTGCCTTGAACAACTTTTGAAAGTTTGTAATTATGTTTAGAACATAATGGTTGGTTGACAAAAATAGTCCATCAACATGGACTTATGATGATTTTGAATCATTAAGTGTTGAAGTGTTACACCACTTCTAGAGACGGAAACTAGGCAAGGACTTCATCTTTGTGTCCCTATCCAAATGGTTCACTAAGTTTATTGTAAACTATATAGTGAACAATAACCACACGCTCTCCAAATCTTTTGATGTGTATAACACAATTGAAATAAGTTTCAAGAGAGATAGTGGGAGTTTAGGGACCATGACTATTGTAGTCAAAGGAGAAGTCAAATGAAGAAGGCGAAATAGCTCCAAGGGAACAAACTTTCTTTATGAAAGGATGGACATTGGAAGGGGTATTTGCAAGAAATGTCCTGCAAGTGTCAAGAACACACCTTTCAAAGGTGTTGTAAATTGTTCTTGAAAAGTTCAAAACAGTTGGTTCTTCTACTTGAATACTTGATTCCGTATTAGTAACTATGTTTTACAAATCGTTGTAAAAGTGTGGCTAATAAGAAGTAGAAGATTAATGAGAGAAGAGAAAGTACTTCACATTCGGAACGTGAATCAAGTGTAGATCTCTGCGAAAACAGTTAGTACTTACTTCCTCATACGAACTACCAAAGAAAATGGAAAAACAAAGATTGTCTTTACATTCCAATTGAATAAAGGAACTTAATTCCGTATGTTAAATGGATAAATGTTTTGTTTGACAAAACATTGTTCTTTATTAATGAATGATTAGATTATTGTAATTTAATTAATTATCTCTATAGTAGAGATGATATGGTAGTGTTAATTGTTTAGAATATAACGATGCTTAAAACCCAAAAGGTTGCAAGGTAGTGACTAATCCCAACTGAGTTGTGATACCTCTAAAACATAAATTACGAGTTGGTCATAGATGGATGCTTTGGATCGTTAGATCCGGATCCAATACCTTCTTATTAAAATTATATAGAGGCAAAATGTTCGAATATTTATTCTTTTGGAAAGAAGAAAGAATCACAAAGTTGTTGAGGATAATTCACTTAGATGTTAGTGGCACTTGTCCACAACATAATACTACTCATGTTATATGACATTCACCGAAGATCGCTCTCGGTTGGACTATAGTTTATTTTGAATAAACACAAGTCCGAATACTTTGCAAAAGGTTTCAAAGAATTCAAGAAATTAAGTTGATGAGTAAGACGTCTAAAAGATTTACCTCCTTAGATTTGATCCAAGGAAAGGTAACACTTTAGAATAGTTTCCTTGAAAGATATCAAGGAAATAAGCATCATAAGATAATGGATTTCTCCATTGAGAGAAGAACGAACTCAAATAAGATTTAGTTCGTTAGATGTTATCAATTACCCATATATATAGGATATATACTTCTAAGACAATATGATTGTCAATTAGAAGATCTT
This sequence comes from Malus asiatica, assembly GCA_033882615.1. Classification (NCBI taxonomy): domain Eukaryota; kingdom Viridiplantae; phylum Streptophyta; class Magnoliopsida; order Rosales; family Rosaceae; genus Malus; species Malus asiatica. The sequence goes on along the minus strand of CM066503.1, from coordinate 42,635,570 downwards.
CCAAAACTTTCATGACTCCATAGGATGTAGTTGGAAAGAAAGACAAATCTTAATCATGTTAAGATTAGGGGTTGTGTGCTAATAAGCAATATTTGTTTGAGAATTATGTTGTGAATATCCTTAAATTAACCTTTGGATATCACTTCTATAAACCAACTAACAAATGTTGTTTTGTTGGGTAGTTCATTGTAATCCTTCAATATGATTTGCCTAAGCGCAAATGAATGAGAGATAGAACTCAAAGAATGGGTTCTTTGAGAGACAAGATGATAATAAAAAAATATAACAACCTAGTTCCTACACCACAAGCTCCAAGGTAGTCGAGAAGGATTTATAAACTGTCTCAGTTGAATGGTTTGAACTTTATGACTATGTCATAGAGTTACACCTCTTAATTCGAAAGAAATAAGAATGAGAATCCTTATGACTACATTGAGTGTATATACGACATATACTCAAGGAAATGGTAAAGTACCATTTAATCCGAAATAATGAAACCTTTATAGCTAATTGGTAGCTTAAGGTGACTACAATCAAAGAGATTGGTTGACTTTAAAGAAACCATCTTTGACGTAGTCTTGGTTTCAATTAATTCGAAGATTGCTAGCTACAACTAAATGGTGATTCAATGTTTGGACATAATATGGGTTTCTGAAACCATTATTAAGATAGTCTTGATAATATATGTCTAAAACTATGAATCACAAGACATGTAAGTTGTAGAGATCCATCCATCCATCATGAATCTTAGCAAGCTATTGGGAGCTATAAGCATCTTATGAGAGAAAGATCAAATCGTTTGATTTCTCATAAAGATGTAAATGAATCTTTTGTTTACTAGCTTTACAAAAGATTAGTGGGAGTTAATCATGTTCCTAAATTTGAATATATATATATACACACACACATATATGATATATTAATTTTGGAAATGAAAGGAATACTTCTTCGTTAAAGTTATGACTTTAAACATTCTATAAAGATAGAATGTCTATGGGAGACATGGTCTATAAACATGGGATGAAAATCTATAATGATAGATTTCAAGATATAATTTGATTATATCAATCCCTAATAATAGACAAAAGATGCTAGGAAGTATCTCATATGATGATAAACTTCAATTAGAAGGACGACTCTAGTGAGACTAGCAAGTTGCCCTTCCCAAAGGGAACGTGCCCTTTGACTCCCAAAGAAATAATGCGTAAATAGAATCCTTTATGCATACGCAGAAAGGTGATTTATGTATTTCATATTGTATGAAAACATTGATATGAGTTGTACCAAGAAAGGTACAAGACGATATCAGTGCAAGCCCAGGATCAGAACCATGGCAACTGTCAAGTGAGTGCTTAAGTATTTAAGAAATACTAAAGGATAGATTCCTCAAAGAATGAGGAAGAATTAGAGTAACGTAAAGGAAGCGTAAATGTATTAGATTATGAATCTAATCCATCATTGGATGTTTCTTCATTATGAATGAAGAGATAATCATATATCTTTTTATTATGACTAAAAGGATATTTGGATGGAAACATTAAAAGTAATGACTTTAGTGTGTTCCATTATGAATGCAAAATATATTGCCATATAGAAGCTTACAACAATGTTGTTTGGATGGGAAAGTTCATTTATGAACTCTCTATTCGATTCCAACCAAAAAGTGTCTCCAGTGTACCGACACTACGACACTAATGGGGCGATAGCTCAAGACAGGGAATCAAGGTCTCATCATGATCCGAACAAAAATGAGAGACTGAACCACATGATTGAGAATCATGTATAATGGTGACGTCGTTATTCTCAAGGTGTCTTCTATGGATAACATATAGATATCCATTGCCTAGGCCTACTACTCAGCCATTTTTGAACTGACTATAGAAGAGGTGTCATCACTGATAACCAAGCTGATTGGCTCTAGTGCAAGTGGGAGATTGTTGGAAATGTGCCCTCAAACTAATCATATGATGATACTTTACAGACATTTCACATGTTAAACTAATCTAGTTTAATATCAAGGGCAACGATTATTGTTTTAAGCGTCTCATATAAATGTTATATGCTTAAACGATAAGTCCAAGGAATATGTAATTAGGAGAATCTAATTTAAACAAGTTAGATTAATGAGACCATTCTCTTTCGTATACATATCCTAAACGTTCCTGATCATAGGATTGCCAATTGGGCATTGACAGTCCGTTAAGATCAGTAAGTGCTGTGTCTTTTCTCAGGGGGAGTGACTGGTCTCGAGTCATTGGTGTGATTAACACCAAGACAAGCATGTAGGTGCTCAATAGAGAATGAGTCCATTGAACACGATCAACGATGATTTCTCATACTCATGTCACATGAGAACTCATAGTTAGGATAATGCAAAGTAGTCCTTTGACCTGAGGCATCATAGTTGTCTTGTGGTTAGGTCTTTGATCTTTGATTATGTCAAGGTCACCCCGTCATAGGGTGTCCACGGCATAGTTGGGCTTAAGCCACTTAGCCATGGAGGCAAGTGAATGCGCAACAAGGGATCTCTAACCTTCAAACCGTTTGAGGGAGAATACTCTATGATATGATTAAGAATCTCTGGCCAGAGTATGAATGAGATTTAGGAAGTCATTCCAAATCACATTCAAGGTAATCATATAAGTAAACGAATCACATTGGATAGTCGACATGAATAAACTATCAAACCAAACAATGTGATCAAGAGTATTGTATTAGAGAAAGACCGTATTGCATTGTAATCCTAAACTGAATAGGTTCTCCACCTCTTCTGATTAGCTTGGGTAACCATGACATACTGTTAGGTGTCACTCATGGTTTGTGGAAGCCCTAAACGTGTATAATCACTAAAGGGAGAATTGAAAGTAAGTTTCAATTCACAATCGATTTGAAAGAGTTCTAATCGCCCACTGCCTCGCTAAAAGGAACCTAATGGATCGTACACCGTGTAAGGTAGAGATTGAAGAAACAATGGAGATGAGTAAGGATAATTAAATGGTTTAATTATTTATGGCAATGATTAATTAATATGATTAATTAATCAAACGAATAAAGTTCATTAAAGACCTCGGGTTAGTTTTGGGCCCCAAGGCCCAATGGGTTTCGAACGTCAAGCCCATTGACTTAAGTTGTATGACAAGTTAATGACTAAATATTCACAAAGGCCCAAACAACCCAAAAACACCCTAAGGCCGGCCATATTGTTAAAGGAGTGGGTTTTTGGACTTAATTACAAGTTTGCCACTCCAATGAATAAAGGTATAAATATGACTTCATGGTCAAAATTCATTTAGGGTTTCTTTTAGAGAAATTGGAGTGAACATGTCTCTCTCTTTCTCTCTAAGAGGCCGGCCCCCTTGGAGGAGATTAGCTAGCAATCTCTAATCCTCCAAGGTCACTCATATCTTTTTAAAGTCTCTCCTTGGTGTGGAGACTTAGAGGTTCTCAATTTTAAGAACTTGGAGAATCTTTTCTATCATCCTCCTCCTAGAAATTGATGGATCTTAGAAGCAAGGAATGAAGGCCCTCTCCTTGGGTGATTATCCTTTGCTTATGCAAAGAGGAATCAACAAAGGTATAATATTTCTCAACTCACTTTGTTCTTGAGTTGAGTCATGGTTCACCTAACTACTAGGCTTTGAATTTCATGGGTAATGTTTTGTTTTAAGTGCATACAAGCATGATTCCGCCTTTAATTTGTTAATTGCATGCTATAGATGTTGCTTAAATGAACATGTTTTTCACAAAATTTCCTTCACACGTGACAAAATTTTGGTTTGTCGCACAAAATTTATCGAAACAAAAAGCTTCATCTTGCGAAAAATAAAGCTACAAACACTTTTCATTGCGATATACAAATTTGGAATCGAAGTCCTCGTTTGTAAAAGCTTCACGCAACGGTCTTTTTTCGTCTAGTAAATATTAATGCAACAAAAATGGATTAGTTCCAACATAAATAAATTGCTAACATTGTCTTTAAAATGATTGCCCGACAAAAAATTGCTTTGCTTTAGATTGTGTGTGAGGAAAGTTTTTGTCACGCAAGGTTCAATTTTTTATTAATTTTCTTATTTTTTTTGGTTCTAGTTACAAATTTTATTTAAAATAATAATTACAAATTTTAATTAAATTGTAACTATAATAAATAGAGGAAAAAATAATGTATTTATATAAGCAAAGGAAAATGTACATACAAGTCGAATGTTTTTAACGTAAGCATGAAAAAGAAAAACTACAAAAAAAAAAAAAAAGTACTGAAAATCAATTAGGTCAAGGCGGGACGTTGGCCGGGCCGAGCTGATGCAAATGCTACACCAGGTCCTGGAAGATATATACCCTCCTTTCAAGAGAGAGGTATGATACCTTAAATATTGTGCAGTCTTTTGGTGTTTATCTCTGTATTTTACAAAATGGTTAACCTAATGAATAGATTTTGTACCGCATAATTTCTTTTCTTCAATTTCTTTGAAGGTTGTGGCCATTGCAAGTGCTGCATTGGATGCCATTTCAAGGTTGTTTTAATTTCAGATTAATTCAGTTAGTGTTAAACTAATCGAATGTTAGAAGATTGCAACCAATGGTGTTCGAAAGAGGTTGGTTATTCCATATATTCATTTATGCCCTTTTTTTTTTTTTTGAATGTACTTTCCATAATCTAAATGAAACTAAAATGAATATCTGTCTTTGTATATTGTATTTGCTTTGTTAAATTGGTTCTTTTTTTGCTAAAACATATAAATGATGACATGTAACAAATTTACAAGTTAACCACTTACATTAATAATTTAATGAACGTTTAATAGATACATTACAATTTTGTTCATAACAAGCTCATTCAATCAGCTATTATAAGAACATGAATTGAATTCTTTAGAGATGCCTACATTGATTTGTGATTTTGTTGTATTTGCTGTTGTAAAATGTGTTTGTTTATACCATATTTAGGGCCTCGTATTTAGATCTCGTATAAATACTCGGGGGACTTAAATGTAATTATGTGATAAAGGAAGAGGCAAATATGTAATAAGTGAGTAGTTCTTATTCTATAAAAGGACCCCTCACCCTCACAATTAGGGGAGCCCATTCCTAAGCCTCCTCACACCCCCTAAGCTCTAAGCTCTCTCTCTCCCTCTTCAACAGAGAAATATAATACAATCAGTGTGGATGTAGCCCAAACCTTGGAGTGAACCACGATACATCTTGTTTTCTTTACATTTCATGCAGATTCACGGCCGGATTTACGTTGTTCCAAGACCTCCAGTTTTGTGCATCAACATTTGGCACCGTCTGTGGGAAATGACACAAAAAACTATGTCGGTTCGCTTTCATTTTTTCACCTTTATCATGAATCTGCAGAAACACCAAACCAAAATCCTAGTTCCATCTCTCTCTAGAAACCCAGAAATGGACACAAAAACATAGCCATGTACAATCTAAGAAGAACAAAAATCTTGCTCTTAACATTGTTTCTAACTTCAAAAACTCAAACTCAAAAAGCCCAAAAATCCATTTCCAAAACCACGTTCAAAAATAGGTTCTAGAAACAGCCCATTGGGCATGCCAAGACTCACTCTTAAGTTTGGTGTCGTGGAGATGCAGACCATGGTGAAGAACTATCAGCAGAAGTTCAGGAAGGTGAGGGATGAGATGGACAGCTGGGCCGTGATTCAGTCTCCAAGATCTACACCCACAACAGCTGGTGAAGAACACAAGATGACGTTGCGAGCGGGTCCACCACCGAAACCCTGTTCTTGGTCCTCGACAGATCATCATCATCATCTGCCGCCTCCACATGCCCTTCAAGCAAAATAAGAGGGAGAGGTAGAAGATTGGGACGGCTAATGGGTGTTTGGATTTGAGATATGGGTTCAGCTACGAAGAGATCCCCGAGCTCTGTAGCACCTTGCCGGCTCTCGAGCTTTGTTACTGTATGAGCTAGAAGTTCATGTCGAGTGAGATTGTGCATGACGTCATTTTCGTTGTATCCGATGGTCTCACTATCCCTTTTGCCCTAGCCGCTGGCTTGTCCGGTGCTGATGTTAGGTGGATGTGATCGCGCTGTCGTCGACGACCCTGCTTGCTACGAACCATTTCGTGTGCGAGATCTGCAATAATGGCTTCCAGCGGGACCAAAACCTGTAGCTCCATTGACGGGGCCATAATCTGCCATGGAAGCTGCGGCAGAGGTCAGGCAAAGAGGTGAAGAAGCGAGTTTATGTCTGCCCGGAGACTTCTTGTGTACACCACGATCCGTCCAGAGCTTTGAGTGATCTCACTGGGATTAAAAAGCACTTTTGTAGAAAGCACGGTGAGAAGAAGTGGAAATGCGATAAGTGCTCCAAGAAGTATGCGGTTCAATCAGATTGGAAAGCCCATTTGAAAATTTGTGGCACCAGAGAGTACAAATGTGATTGTAGGACTTTATCCTCTAGGAGGGATAGCTTCATAACACACATGGCGTTCTTCTCTCGCCTCATTAGCTCACTCCTCCGCTTCACCAGTGATGGAGAACAGGTCATTCCACCACATGTTGGGGTGGATGAAGAAAATCAACCCTGAAATCAACGGCGTGGATGGCTCCGAGGCCAACCCTCTCAACCCTACCTCCTACTCCATTCTCCACCTCGTCAGCAACCTTGTTGGCCTCCTTGATCACTTTGGTGGACAACAGGCATTTGTGGTGGGACATGGCCATGGAGCGCTAGGAAAAGAAAAGGGAGATAACCAGAAAAAAGCAAAAGCAAATCTGTGCAGGTGAAGGTGTATGTAGGTGGAAAAGAAAAAGAGACTGAGTGAGAGAGGTGCGGTGGAAAAGGAAACAAAAGCAAAAGCATATAATATTAATGGAATGCATGGTGGGGTGGTGCAGTCCACAACCATGATGATGATGGGCCAACAAGCCAGCTCATTCCAATTCAGATATGACAGCAGCTGTTACTCCCAGTCTCTCAAAAACCATCCAAGCCAACGGACGATACCAACAGAAGCAACCCAGTACGCAGTAGGCGCAGTACGCACCAACGATCTGCAACTGTCGAAACCTTTATTTTTTGAATGATGTAATTTATTTTTCTTATATGTCGAAGACATCTGTATAAACCCTGTCAGAGAGTAAAAAAAAAAAAATGGCAAAGCCTAAAATAAATGGGCTGTCATGTTGCGGAGAGCGAAGACCCATAAACCCAAAATAGCACCAACCAAGTCATTAAAAGTACGCCCAGTACTCCATAATTATTCGGCAACCCACCGCTATTACCACCAACCAGGTGATCAAAAGTACTCCACATTTACAGAGCTTTAGCTTCAAAAGCTTCATTTACAAAAGCTCTAACTTCGAAAGCTTCATTTACAGAGCTCCAACTTCAAAGCTTAACTTGCAAAGCTTCACCTACAAAGCTTCACCTACAAAGCTTCAGTGCAAGGTATACAAATACCGCCCCCGAACAACTGCCACTTCGGCCCCTACATGGATCCAATTTGAAGTCTCCAGCCAATAAACTCTATTGATCGAAGACTTGGGGAACTACATTATGTACCATATATTGGGCCTCATGAAAAATACTTGGGGGACTTAGCCCATTACTTATGTATTGAGGAGCAAGCCCTTATTCTATAAAAGGGACTTCCTCAGAGCACCTATTGTTCATATACTGAATAGCGAGCCCTTATTTTATAAAAGGGACTCCCTCACCACCATTAGAGAGAATCGCCGCCTACTGAGCAATCGCCTCGCCGCGAGCATCATTTATGTATTGAGGAACGAGCCCTTATTCTATAAAAGGAATTCCCTCACCATCATTAGAGAGCATCAACTCTAGCCCATCATTCATGTATTGAGGAGCGAGCCCTTATTCTATAAAAGGGACTCCCTCACCTTCAAACGCTGCAAGCCGAGCCAACCAAGGCAACATAAGCCACGAGCCGAGCAGCCTCACAGCGTGTGCTACTTCTAGTTGAGCGTCATTTCAGATTGAGCATTGTCTCATATCAAGCATCAGCTCAAGACAACATCTAGTTACTTCAGCCCACACATGGACTAAATTTCAAGTCTCCAGCCAAAAGACTCTCTTGACTGAAGACTTAGGGGACTACTGTTTATACCATATTTAGGGCCTTGTATTTAGATCTTGTATAAATACTCGGGGGACTTAAATGTAATTATGTGATAAAGGAAGGAGCAAATATGTAATAAGTGAGGAGTCCTTATTCTATAAAAGGACCCCTCACCCTCACAATTAGGGGAGGTCATTCCTATGCCTCCTCACACCCCTTAAGCTCTAAGCTCTCTCTCTCCCTCTTCAACAGAGAAATATAATACAATCAGTGTGGACGTAGCCCAAACCTTGGGGTGAACAACGATACACCTTGTGTTCTTTACATTTCATGCAGATTCACGGCCGGATTTACGTTGTTCCAAGACCTCTGGTTTTGTGCATCAACAGTGTTTGTCTACGTTGATTCATTGTAGGGTGTAACTCCGTTAGCGTCACCTTTGTACTAAATCTTTTTGTGCAAATTATTCACGCCTGTTGCATGATAGTTTCAAAATCTGCAATTAGGAGTGTGGGCAATATTTCTAGTGTTCTCTAAGAAAGAACAGTACGCCAAAATAGATGCACGACAATTTTTTTACTCAGCCAGAATGACAAGCTCTCGTGGCTATTCCGCGCTAAAGAAGGAATCTCTCTGCGATTGATGTGCATAGCTATATATCATTATATACCACACAAAGGGACTTGAGGCTTATGTTCAATTAATTTCAATTTTTAAACCTAACTAGGGCAATACCACGCGTACCTTCACAAACAAAAAGAATTTATATGACACGAATATACCTTTATAGTAGTATTCACTGCTCATAAAACAAAGAGATTCTTTAATTAAGGTAAGAATCCGCACCAATCAGATTTGTTAAGGAGCATATCAAGATAAATTTGGCTAGACAATATGTAGTTGTTATGATAGGGTTATGTGTCAATAGAAAAAAGGCAGTATAAATTTTAGTCAAATTATCTTTAATTTATTTGCACGAAACACCGCAAAACGCATGCTATATAAATAATCTCCTCACAAACAATTAATTAAATGCGCACCTCCTTAACCGGTGGATATATATATATATATATATATTGTTGGTATGCAGTAGTTGTAGAGAGCAGTACTAGTATTAGACACGCCATTAAGGGCTTGTTTGGTATTGATGTGCTTTGAAAAAAAACTGATTCTATTGTGCTATGAGAATAAGCAGCTGTGAAATAAAGCAGCAGGGTGTTTGGTAAACTTTTTTGTAAAAATGTTTTTGAAAAAAAAAAGTATTGTAGTGCTTGGTAAACTTTTATGTAAAACATATGTGAAAAAAAACTAGTTTTTCAAAGCTGCGTTTTGCAGCTTCTTGTTTTTGGCTTTTTTCACCCAAAACTGTTAAAAAAAAACTGAAACTGAATGTTTACCAAACACAAAAAAGCTCCCAGCTTTTTTTGATACCAGCTCTTTTTAGAATCATCTCAGTACCAAACTAGGGCTAATTGTTGCCTCTTTTAGTTGAAAGCCTTTGAGCTTCCCTTTTGCCTTTGATTGATCATCTTCTTATTTTTGGGTGAATTTTTATGATTGGTCCATGATCCAATTATTGATATATGTGTTTATTTTTTATGAGATAATGTTAGGAAGACTAAATTTAGAAACTAAATGGTGTATCATCAATAAGAACGAGCACGTGTATTAACTCTTAAATAATAAACCAATCATAAACTTCCATGCCCTTAGCTTCTAAAATTTAATCCCTATATTTAGTTTCTCTAACATTACCTTTTTTTATAAGATTAATTAGGCATAATCAACTTCATGCCATGCAAGCAAGCTGTGACCTCTAACTCTTAAAAAAATATCGTCAAACAATAAATATTATTAGATAACATATTAGATTAGCCCGAAAGAGTTTGTAGCCATGCCATTATGCAAAAGACAATGGTAGTAAAGAATCCCTTGCATCTCTAACTCTTAAATTAAATACCATATTATCTAAGGAGTAGGATTCTCTTCCCTCTTTTTTTTTCCTCTCATTCTCTCACCTCCTATTTGAAAGGTCACAATTAAGCCATGTCAACATCTTATATTAAATTTTTATAAAAAGAGAAAGACAAAATAGAAAATATGAGAGGAGGGGATGGAATGAGATGGAAAAAGGAAGGGAGAGAATCCTAGTCCCTTATCTAACCTGATTAAGTGTTGCTTTGGTACTGAGGTGCTTTTATAAAAAGTGAGTATAAAAAAAAGTTGAGCTCAAAAATGTATTTGGTAAACATTTAAAATAGCTTATTTTCACAGTTTTGGGATGAAAAAAAAAGCTGAAAACGTGAGGCAGCAAAAATGAGCTTATTCTCATAGCACAGCAGAAGTAGTTTTTTTTCAAAGCACAACAATACCAAACTAGCCCTAAGTACTGGTTTAGTACTAAGGTGCTTTTTTATAAAAAGTAGCTATAAAAAAAAGTTAAGCTAAAAAAGATGTTTGGTAAACACTTAAAAACAGCTTATTTTCACAGTTTTTGGTGAAAAAAGTTGAAAACGTGAAGCAGCAAAAATGAGCTTATTATCACAGCACAGCAGAAGCAGTTTTTTTTTTTTTTTTTTTTTTCAAAGCACAACAATACCAAAAGAACGTTAGCTAGTACAAATAAGATCAATATCGATTTTGCTGCACCAGTTAAAAGTGTTGTTTTAATCATCCAGCCAGCCGCGACCATGAGCTCAACGTTTTAGTCTTCCAATTATTGACTATATATTAATAACTACAAGCTTGCAAGTGCAAGGACATGGATCCTCTCCGGATCTAATTGTCCTAATCCTAGGGATCCATCAATCCGGGCCGTTGAAATTTGATCCAACGGTTAAAGTTATTATAACTTTTAAAGTGGGCCCTTATTTGTAGATGTTGGATCAAATTTCTACGGCTCGGATTGATGGATCCCTAGGATTAGGACAATTGGATCCGGAGAGGATCCATGTCCCGAGTGCAAGACAAATATTTATATTTTCTTATTTTTATTTGAAAAAAAATCATCATACCAAGGAAATTGAGAATAAGGTTGCAAAATTTTCTATACATCTTTAATCTTTAATATTTTTTTTAACCAAGTATGATATTCATTAAAACTGAACAAAATTCGTACAAATTGAGGATAGTGTGCTGAATGGGCCTCAATAAAAACCTTCCCAGGGATTTCAACCCGGTCTAAGGAAAATAGTGTCCCGCACAATGAAAGGACTTTCCTCAAATGAACAATAAAACAAGGTTACATGCCTTCCTCAAATAAGAGGTATTGAATCAAATCCGGGGGCTCCTCAAACCACAACACCTTTTGAGAGCAATTGAGACCCATCCAAGCAAGTTGATGTGCAACTGAGTTACCTTCCCTCTAAACATGTCCACACTCCATAAAAGGCAGCTCCGTAAGAAAACTTCTCAAATCATTAATAAGTCCACAAACGGAAGCATTAACATCAATTTCTACCATAGCAGCCACTACCAGAGATGAATATCCTTCCAACTTTACCTGGACGTTCGGCGGATAGAGACTCTTGACTAGCCCCACTGCCTGACGAGCTGCGAACAACTTCGTGTACAGAGCCGACGCCACACCTGCAACAGGGCCTGCCACCACCCCCAAAAAACTGCCTGTATGATCTCTAAGCACAACTCCATATCCCCCCCCCCCCGAGATTCAGTTTTATTCCAAGCCTCATTAAAATTACATTTGATCCATCCCACCCCAGGTTTTCTCCATTTTTGAAACTCCCGAGCTGAAGGAAATTTTGTGAAAAACATGTTCATTTGAGCAACATCTCTAGCATGCAATTAACATTTAAAGACGGAATCATGCTTGTATGCACTCAAAAACAAAACATTACCCATGAAATTCAAAGCCTAGTAGATGGGTGAACCAAGACTCAACTCAAAACAAAGTGAGTTGAGAAATTTATACCTTTGTTGATTCCTCTTTGCATAAGCAAAGGATAATCACCCAAGAGATAGGGCCTTTATTCCTTGCTTCTTAACTCCATGGATTTGGATGGAAGAATTGGTTTCTCCAAGTTCTCAAAGTTGAGAAGCTCTAAGTGAAGGAAAATAATGAGATTTCATGTGGGATTTCAAGTGACTAGCATGCATATACAATTCAAAATTTATATACGAAAGCAACGGAAGCATTTCAACATATATCATCAAAGCTTTAGTCATGCAAATCCTCTTCAAGATGCATAGGTTTATATAAGATGCATCAAAACATTTTAGGGAAGAACAAAGTGAAGGTTTAGTTCTATACCTCTTGATCTAGACTTTAGACCAAGGATGGACCACCTCCAAACCCTTTGTTCCTTGAACTCCTTGAGCCTAGCCTTCCTCCTTGCCTCCTCCACTTTGTTAGAGTGAGTGCTCCTTAGTTCTCCTTAAGTCTCCAAAGTTGAAGACCTTTAAAGATCCTCACCCACTACAGTAGTAAGAAGGATGAAGGAATAACCAAAAGGGTGAGAAGATGATTAGCTAAACCCCCTTTTGGTGGCCGGCCCTTTGAGTGTTGAGAGAGATATTTTCTTTTTCTCTTTTGTAGTTTTAACACTTCAAAAACCCCTATTGAAACTTTTGCTATAAAGTTCCTTTTATAACACAAAGAAACAAGTCAACAACTTGACTTTCTCTCTCCCTCTCTTTGGCCAGCCCCTTTAGTGTTGTTTGGGCTTTGGGCTTTTATTATTTCAAGTCATCCTATGCTTGAATAAAAGCCCAAAGGGTTTAGGCCCAATGGGCCCAGACCCGAACTTTTCTTTAAGCCCAAAACGATCTTTTATCGCTTTTATGATTTCTTTAGACATTCTACTTAATCACAACACTTAATTAATCCAATTAATTATTTCCATCATCCATTAGTTACTCACTACAAGAGTGTATTGGTGAACAATCATTTTAGGTTCTAATTAGCAAGGCAGTGAGGTGATTGGCACCAATCCAAATGATTACATTTAATTCAATCACTTAGTGAATTAAAACTTACCTTTTAATTCACCTTCTTCTTTGACGATTACATTTAATCATCTAGAAGAACTCACAAGCCATGAGTGACATCTAACCATATATCATGGCTACCCAAGCTAAGGTAGAATTTGTTCGAATAACCTATTCAGTTCGAATATCATGGTTACCCAAGCTAATCAGAAGAGGTGGAGAACCTATTCAGTTTAGGATTACAAATGCAATACGGTCTTTCTCTAATACAATACTCTTGACCACATTGTTTGGTTTGATAGTTTAGTTTATTCATGTCTACTATCCAATGTGATTCGTGTGCTTATATGATTACCTTGAATGTGATTTGGAACAACTTCCTAAATCTCATTCATACTCTGGCCAGAGATTCTTAATCATATCATAGAGTATTTTCCCTCAAACAGTTTGAAGGTTAGAAATCCCTTGTTGCGCATTCACTTGCCTTCATGGCTAAGTCGCTTAACCCCAACTATGCCGTGGACACCCTCCTGATGGAGTGACTTTGACATAATCAAAGATCAAGGACTTAACCACAAGACAACGATGATGCCTCAGGTCAAAGGACTACTTTGCATTATCCCAACCATGAGTTCTCATGTGACATGAGTATGAGAACTCCTCGTTGATCGTGTTCAGTGGACTCATTCGCTATTGAGCACCTACATGCTTGTCTTGATGTCACACACACCAATGACTCGAGACTAGTCACTCTCCCTGAGAGAAGACACAGTACGTACTGATCTTAACGGACTGTCAATGCCCAATTGGCAATCCTATGATCAGGAACGTTTAGGATGTGTCTACGAAAGAATGGTCTCATGAATCTAACTTCTTTAGATTGCATTCTCCCAATCACATATTCCTTGGACTTTATCGTTTAAGCATATAACATTTATATGAGACGGCTTAAAACAATAATCTTTGCCCTTGATATTAAACTAGATTAGTTTAACATGTGAAATGTCCGTAAAGTATCATCACATGATTGGTTTTAGGGCACATTTCCAACAAATTGTCCCTAAGTCGTCTACTAATCCAAGGTTTTAATCATGGAGGACAAATAGTGATAGGCATGATCCCAGTGGAGATGATTATTGGTGAACTCAAGTCAAGCACGATATTCCACGTGATTGATGCAAGAACTTCCTACGGCTTGCTCTTAGGAAGGCCTTGGATCCATGCAAATGGAGTAGTATCGTCCACCCTTCACCAATGCTTGAAATTCTACCGAGAAGGAGTGAAGGTGATCTATGGCAACACCAAACCATTCACCGAAGCCGAATCACATTTCACAGATGCCAAGTTCTACATGGATGAAGACATGGTGCCCAAAGCTCTTCCAAAAGAGATCAAATCCACGGGCAATGCAACACCTAAAAAGCAGGAGTGGCAAGCCATGCCCAAGAAGCAAGAAGAAGAAGCCATGCCATCTTCAAGCAAGAACGATGATGAGCTTACTAAACCTGCAACAACCAAAGGGAGTAGGACGCCCTCAAATGGACTAAACACACCCGTTTTCCGATACATCCCGATGTCAAGAAGAAAGAATGGTCAATCCCCGTTCGAAACTGAAGCAAGCAAAGCCGATGCACAACGGTACATGGATAATGTAAAGTTGCTCAAGACGAATGCAGTTTTACCTTTGACACAGCTAAGCAAGGCTAAGGTTGCAAGATTACCACAAAGCTTCGTAAAAGCTCTACCAAAGGGGGTGGAACCAAGCTTTCTCCCAACCAAGAGGACCGAAGAAGGTTTTGATTCAAACGCCTACAAACTCATGTCAAAAGTTGGGTACGACTTCGCTTCTTCTTCGAAGCCTGGAAAAAAGGTTTCAAACACCGTCAACAATAAAGAACGTGACCTCACCGAGACTCAAAAGAAGTTGAAGAAGCATGGTTAGGGAGTTAACAACAACAAAGCTAGACTTGGCTTCACAGCAAATGCACCCGTGAAGATTTCAAGCAAAGCGAAAAATGCTAGCACTCAACACATTAGCGTGAGCATTGAACAAGATCGAGAGGAGCCTAAATCCGCCCCTCAAACGCCAATCTTCGATAGGATGAATCGTTCAAGACCCAGAACGTCAGCCCTAGATCACATTGTTGGTCAAAACCGAAACTCCGTTTTCAAGAGGCTTAATAGGCCAACATCCCGAAGCTCTGTTTTTGAAAGGTTTTCAAAACCTAAGAAGCAAAGCAACATGGCTAGCTCTCCTCCTCGTCAGTCAGCTTTGGAAAGACTTGAAGACAACAGGAAGTTTTCTGGAAATAGGGAAACAACGTCAAAGAAAGAAAAGCTCGACAGGCTAGCAGAAAAAGGCGATATTCGAAGCTCAATTCCTTAAAGGATGAAGCGTCAAGCAATCTTGGAGGTTGACGCAAATGGACCATTGATAGTAAAAAGGCGCACCATCATCCATACTGGACAATCTTCATACCAACAAGCCCAAGAGGACGACACTCAAGAGGAAGTCCAAGATATCTTCCACATCACGACCAAGAAGGCAAAGAAAACGATATCCCCGAAGAAGATGTCACTGTTGCACCACCACAACTTGAGGATGGGGGGCAAGCCACGGTTGACGATCTCAAGTAGCTCAACTTGGGCACAAAAAAGGAGCAAAAACCTATCTTTGTAAGTGCACTACTAAAAGCAGACGAGATAGAGGAGTACTACCAACTGCTATCAGAGTACAAAGACGTCTTTGCTTGGACTTACAAAGAAATGCCCGGCCTTGACCCTCTCATCGTTGTGCATCATCTTGCAGTCAAGCCTGGAACGCGACCGATAAAGCAAACTCAAAGGTGCCATCGATCCGAGGTTAATCCACAAATCAAGGTAGAGATTGACAAGCTAATCGAAGCAAGATTCATTCAAGAGGTGCAATACCCCAAGTGGATCTCCAACATCGTCATCGTCCTTAAGAAATCTGGACAAATACGTGTTTGCGTAGACTTCCGGGACCTCAACGACGCTTGCCCGAAGGACGACTTCCCTTTGCCAATCATCGAAATCATGGTGGACGCAACCACTGGCCACGAGGCAATGTCATTCATGGACGGCTCTTCTTGATACAATCAAATTCGTATGGCTCTCGAAGACGAGGAACTAACAGCATTCTGCACTCCAAAAGGTATCTACTGTTACAAGGTGATGCCCTTTGGTCTAAAGAATGCTAGAGCTACATATCAATGCGCAATGCAGAAAATCTTCAATGACATGCTACACAAGAACGTAGAATGTTATGTGGACGATGTAGTGGTCAAAACAAAGAAAAGATCAGATCACTTGAAGGATTTGCGAGTAGTGTTCGAAAGGCTGCGAAAATACAACCTCAAGATGAACCTGTTAAAATGTGCGTTTGGCGTCACCTCCGGAAAGTTCCTCGGCTTCATTGTCAAGCACCATGGTATTGAAGTGGACCAATAAAAAATCAAGGCCATTCAAAGCATGCCTGAGCCAAGAAACCTGCACGAGCTGAAAAGTCTACAAAGGCCGCTAGCCTTGATCAGACGCTTCATCTCTAACCTTGCAAGGCGTTGTCAACCGTTCAGCCGACTCATGAAGAAGGATGTTCCGTTTGTATGGGACGAAGCATGCCATAATGCTTTTGAAAGTATAAAAAAGTATTTGTCAAGTCCACCTATCAGCGCAAGAGAATGAATCCCCCTCATATTGTACATCGCCGCTCAGGAAAGTTCAGTTGGAGCACTCTTAGCGCAAGAGAATGAATCCCAGAAATAATGAGCGCTCTACTATATTTGTTTACCAATATATTTGCAAACGCTATCCAACACTTGACAAATAAAAACCGAATGTTTTAGTTTCCGGACTTGGTACAACAATCCCAAAGAATGTCTTAAAAGGATTAGATATGTACCTAAGTAGTCTCATCCTCACAATCTTCATATTAATAATGTATCATTGGAAGAACATGTTAGATAAGTCTATCATAAGGAGGACAACACTTTTAATGTCATAATTCTTCACTTACAAATCGTTGTATGAAGAAATAAGAGTTGCTTTGAACAACCCTTAGTCAATGCAAACACTAGTGCTTGTTTCTCTGTTAAATGAACAAAGAACTTAAGAAGAAAGCACAATGGCATGGACACTTTATGTGCCATGATTCTTCACTTACAAATTGTTGTATGAAGAAATGAGAGTTGCCTTGAACAACTCTTGAAAGTTTGTAATTATGTTTAGAACATAATGGTTGGTTGACAAAAATAGTCCATCAACATGGACTTATGATGATTTTGAATCATTGAGTGTTGAAGTGTTAAAACACTTAACGAGACGGAAACTAGGCTAGGACTTCACTTTTGTGTCCCTATCCTAATCGTTCACTAAGTTTATTGTAAACTAAGTAGTGAACAATAAACACATGCTCTCCAAAATGTTTGATGTGTATAACACAATTGAAATAAGTTTCAAGAGAGATAGTGGGAGTTTAGGGACCTTGACTATGGTAGTCAAAGGAGAAGTCAAATGAAGAAAGCGAAATAACTTCAAGGGAACAAACTTTCTTTATGAAAGGATGGACATTGGAAGGGGTATTTGCAAGAAATGCCTTGCAAGTGTCAAGAACACACCTTTCAAAGGTGTTGTAAATTGTTCTTGAATAGTTCAAAACAGTTGGTTCTTCTACTTGAATGCTTGATTCCGTATTAGTAACTATGTTTTACAATCGTTGTAAAAGTGTGACTAATAAGAAGTAGAGGATATATGAGAGAAGAAAAGGTGCTTCACATTCGGAACGTGAATAAAATATAGATCTCTGCGAAAGCAGATGGTACTTACTTCCTCATATAAACTACCAAAGAAATTGGAAAAACATAGATTGTCTTTACATTCCAAATTTAAGGAACTAAATTCCGTCACTATGTGAAATGGATAAATGTTTTGTTTGACAAAGCATTGTTCTTTATTAATGAATGATTAGATTATTGTAATCTAATTAATTTTCTCTATAGTAGAGATGATATGGTAGTGTTAACTGTTTAGAATATAATGATGCTTAAAATCCAAAAGGTTGCAAGGTAGTGACTAATCCCAACTAAAGTTGTGATACCTCTAAAACATAAATTATGAGTTGGTCATAGATGGATGCATTGGATCGTTAGATCCGGATCCAATACCTTCTTATTAAAATTGTATAGAGGCAAAATGTTTGAAATCTTTATTCTTTTGGAAAGAAGAAAGAATCACAAAGTTGTTGAGGTTAATTCCCTTAGATGTTAGTGGCACTTGTCCACAACATAATACTACTCATGTTATATGACATTCACCAAAGATCACTCTCGGTTGGACTATAGTTTATTTTGAATAAACACAAGTCCGAATACTTTGCAAAATGTTTCAAAGAATTCAAGAAATGCAAGTTGATGAGTAAGACGTTTAAAGTATTTACCTCCTTAGATTTAATCCAAGGAAAGGTAACACTTTAGAATAGTTTCCTTGAAAGATATCAAGGAAAGAAGCATCATAAGATAATGGATTTCTCCATTAGGAGAAGAACGAACTTGAATAAGATTTAGTTCGTTGGATGTTATCAATTACCCCTATATAGGATATATGCTTCTAATACAATATGATTGTCAATACGAAGATCTTCCAAAATTTTCATGACTCCATAGGATGTAGTTGGAAAGAAAGACAAATCTTAATAATGTTAAGATTTGGGGTAGGGTACTAATAAGCAATATTTGTTTGAAAATTATCTTGTGGGTATCCTTAAATTAATATTTGGATATCACTTCTATAAACCAACTAACAAATGTTGTTTGTTGGATAGTTCATTATAATCCTACAATATGATTTGCCTAAGATAGAGCAATGAACGAGGGATAGAACTCAAAGAATGGGTTCTTTGAGAAACAAGATAATGATCAACAAATATAACAACCTAGTTCCTATACCACAAGCTCCAAGGTAGTCGAGAAGGATTTATAAACTGTCTCAGTTGAATGGTTTGAACTTTATGACTATGTCATAGAGTTACACCTCTTAATTCGAAAGAAATAAGAATGAAAATCCTTATGACTACATTGAGTGTATATGCGACATATACTCAAAGAAATGGTAAAGTACCATTTGACCCGAAATAATGAAACCTTTATAGCTAATTGGTAGCTTAAGGTGACTACAATCAAAGAGAATGGTTGACTTTGAAGGAACCATTTTTGACGTAGTCTTAGTTTCAATTAATTCGAAGATTGCTAGCTACAACTAAATGGTGATTCAATGTTAAGACATAATATGGGTTTCCGAAACCATTATTAAAATAGTCTTGATAATATATGTCTAAAACTATGAATCACAACACATGTAAGTTGTAGAGATCCATCCATCATGGATCTTAGCAAGCTAGTGGGAGCTATAAGCGTCTTATGAGAGAAAGGTCAAATCCTTTGATTTCTCATAAAGACGTAAATGAATCTTTTGTTTACTAGGTTTACAAAAGATAAGTGGGAGTTAATCATATTCCAAAATTTGCGTATATATATATATATATATATATATATATATATATATATATAAAATATATGTGATATATTAATTTTGGAAATGAAAAGAAAAATTCTTCGTTAAAGTTATGACTTTAAACATTCTATAACGATAGAATGAATATGGGAGACATAGTCTATAAACATGGGAAGTAAATCTATAATGATAGATTTCAAGATATAATTTGATTATATCAATCCCTAATAAATAGACAATATATGCTAGGAAGTTTCTCATATGATGATAAACTTCAAATTAGAAAGACGACTCTAGTGTGACTAGCAAGTTGCTCTTCTCAAAGGGAACGTCCCCTTTAACTCCCAATGAAATAATGCATAAATAGAATCCTTTATGCATACGCAGAAAGGTGATTTACGTATTTCATATTGTATGAAAAACGTTGATATGAGTTGTACCTAGATAGGTACAAGACGATATCAGTGCAAGCCCAGGATCAGAACCACGGCAACTGTCAAGTGAATCCTTAAGTATTTAAGAAATACTAAAGGATAGATTCCTCAAAGATTGAGGAAGAATTAGAGTAACGTAAAGGAAGCGTAAATGTATGAGATTATGAATCTAATCCATCATTGGATGTTTCTTCATTATGAATGAAGAGATAATCAGATATATCTTTATTATGAATAAAGAGATATTTGGATGGAAACATTAAAGTAATGACTTTAGTGTGTTCCATTATGAATGCAAAATATATTGCCATATAGAAGCTTACAACAATGTTGTTTGGATGGGAAAGTTCATTTATGAACTCTCTATTCGATTCCAACCAGAAAGTGTATCTAGTATACTGACACTATGACACTAATGGGGCGATAGCTCAAGCCAGGGAATCAAGGTCTCATCAAAATCCGAACTCATATGAGAGACTGAACCACATGATTGGGAATCATGTATAATGGTGACGTCGATATTCTCAAGGTTGCTTCTATGGATAACATATAGATATCCATTGCCTAGGCCTACTACTCAGCCACTTATGAAATGACTACAGAAGAGGTATCATCACTGATGACCAAGCTGATTGGCTCTAGTGCAAGTGGGAGATTGTTGGAAATATGCCCTAAAACCAATCATATGATGATACTTTACGGACATTTCACATGTTAAGCTAATATAGTTTAATATCAAGGGCATAGATTATTGTTTTAAGCCGTCTCATATAAATGTTATATGCTTAAACGATAAGTCCAAGGAATATGTGATTGGGAGAATGCAATCTAAAGAAGTTAGATTCATGAGACCATTCTTTCGTAGACACATCCTAAACGTTCCTGATCATAGGATTGCCAATTGGGCATTGACAGTCCGTTAAGATCAGTACGTGCTGTGTCTTCTCTCAGGGAGAGTGACTAGTCTCGAGTCATTGGTGTGTGTGACACCAAGACAAGCATGTAGGTGCTCAATAGCGAATGAGTCCACTGAACACGATCAACGAGGAGTTCTCATACACATGTCACATGAGAACTCATGGTTGGGATAAGGCCAAGTAGTCCTTTGACCTGAGGCATCATAGATGTCTAATGGTTAGGTTCTTGATCTTTGATCATGTTAAACGGCATTCCATTGGGGTGTCCACGGCATTGTTGGGGTCAAGCTATCTAATCATGTAGGCATGTGAATGCGCAACAAGGGATCTCTAACCTTCAAACTGTTTGAGGGAGAATACTTTATGATATGATTAAGAATCTCTGGCCAAAGTATGAATGAGATTTAGGAAGTCGTTCCAAATCACATTCAAGGTAATCATAAAAGCACACGAATCACATTGGATAGTAGACATGAATAAACTAAACTATCAAACCAAACAATGTGGTCAAGAGTATTGTATTAGAGAAAGACCGTATTGCATTTGTAATCCTAAACTGAATAGGTTCTCTACCTCTTCTAATTAGCTTGGGTAACCATGATATGCTGCTAGGTGTCACTCATGGTTTGTGGAAGCCCTAAACGTGTATAATCACTAAAGGGAGAATTGAAAGTAAGTGTCAATTCACAATCGATTTGAAAGAGTTTTAATCGCCCACTGCCTCGCTAAAAGGAACCTAATGGATCGTACACCGTGTAAGGTAAAGATTGAAGAAACAACAAAGATGAGTAAGAATAATTAAATGGTTTAATTATTTATGGCAAGGATTAATTAATATGATTAATTAATCAAACGAATAAAGTTCGTTAAAAGACCACGGGTTAGTTTTGGGCTTCAAGGCCCAATGGGATTCGAACGTCAAGCCCATTGACTTAAGTTGTATGACAACTTAATTCACAAAGGCCCAAAAGCCCAATCAAACCCTTATGGCCGGCCATGTTAGGGAGAATGGGCTTTTCGTTCTTTAGGTCACTTATTTGAAGGGACTATATAAAGGACTTTATAGCCTAAAATTCATTAAGGGTTCTTTTGGAGAAAATTGGAGAGAACATGTCTCTCCATTTTCTCTCTAGGAGGCCGGCCCCCTTGGAGGGTGCATCTAGCAATCCCACTACTCCAAGGTCACTCATTTCTTCTCCAATCTAACCTTGGTGTGGAGACTTAGAGGTTCTCAATTTTGGGAACTTGGAGAAACCTTTTCATCCATCCAAATCCATAGATTTTAGATGCAAGGAATGAAGGCCCTCTCTTTGGGTGATTACCCTTTGCTTATGTAAAGAGGAATCTACAAAGGTATAAATTTCAACTCACTTTGTTTTGAGTTGAGTCTTGGTTTACCAATCTACTAGGCTTTGAATTTCATGGGTAATGTTTTATTTTTGAATGCATGCAAGCATGATTCCGCCTTTTAATTGTTAATTGCATGCTATAGATGTTATTCAAATGAACATGTTTTTCACAAATAATCCTTCAAGACGATCAGCTTCCACATATATATATAAAAGGACGCAAATGGAGATGGTCACGAGACGATCAACTTCCATACATATACATATATATATATATATATATATATGGCTTGAAAAGACGCAAATGGTGATGGTGATGGGACAAATATATATATACATATATGCATTGCTCAAAAGATCAAAATGGTATGCGCGGCTCAAAAGACATATATATATATATATATATATACACACACATGTGACTCACCAAGTAAAAGCAGCATGAAGGAATTGTGGAGGGCAAAGCACATTATATTACATATATATATGTATGGAGGGTGATAAAGCAAACTAAAACAGCAGCTTTCCGTATATATATACTCTCAAGTGACTCACCAAGTAAAAGCAACAGCGCAGGATTGCTGGACAATGGTGCAGTGGCGATGCAAGGCAGCAAGCAACGCAGTGGCTGAAGCTGTGTAATGAGTGTACAAGCAACGTCCCCGGAGAAGCAAATGAAATGCGGTGGCTATTCAAAACGCGGGTCCGCTTGTGCAAACTGTGCAAACGACCACCCGTGCCTGGGAAAGAAAACCAAAATGAGAGGTGATGGGATGGTGCACTGTGAAAATATGATTATGTACACACAAAAGAAAGTGCAAGCTACTGTTAGCAAGTCAAAAAAAAAAAAAAGGGTGAAAGAATAGTGCAGTAGGCACCATCTAAAGGAAGAAAGTTTTCCATCTAAAAAAAAAGGGTGAAAGAATAGTGCAGTAGGCACCATCTAAAAAAACAAAAAAAAGGAAGTAACACATCTTAGTGAGATACACATTTTGTTTAACACAACATACTAAATAAAATAAAGCATGTCCATTGATATCTCTAAGAAATTACAAGTGCGTCAAAAAAAAAAAAAGAAAAAAAGGAAAAGAAAAGTAAAAGAAAAAAAAAAAAAAAGGGAGCCTTCACAAATGTCACTTATGTGAAGCCTCAATACTTGAAGCCTTAGTACTCGGCGGAACCCTGGAAGAGGGAGGCACTGGAGATGGATTATTCGGGGCCTCAATACTTGGTCGAACTCCAGATGACGAAGGCAAAAGGTGCCTCTGGAATACATCCACAAATCTCCGATTGTCACTTTGAATCCGACCTTCGGAGTCCAGTAACTGATCAAGCTTCTTCTTCATGCTCATCGAATAAATATTTGCAAGCACATGCAACTCTCTATTCTCGTGCTTGAGCTGTCTGATCACTTGATTAAGAGCTACCACCTCGGTTGTCAATGATTCAACTTGGCGAGTTCAAACAAGTAAGCGTTGGCCCATGTTGGAAACAAAGTTCGCACACTGGACACTGAGAGCCTGGGACTCTTTAACAGCTAACTCATCGGACCGTCGTGAAAGTATCCTATTATCTCTAGGAGTGATGAGGTTCTTAGCTACAACCGTAGCCGTTGCTGCATCCCTCATCACAGAGTCTTCAACTGTAAGAGGGCCATTAAAAGATAAGAAGGACATGCGCCATACATTACCCTGACGCGGTGCATCTGTGTCACTGCTGAGACTCAAATCTAAGCAAATGTTAGATGGGTTAGTCATTTCCAAAAAAGATGGTAAAAGAAAAGGGTTGGAGTGAGTAAAATCTCAGAAATACAGCAAAGACAATTTTCAAGGGCGGGCAATCTTCAAAGTGTGCAGGTTGAAAACGATTGACACCTCTTTAAAAAGAAGAGGCAACACAACCACTTGTTAAAAAAAAATAAAAAAAATAAAATAAAATCGAAGAGACACCGTTCTTTGAATTTCAAAACCCGGATTTTCCTGCGTAAAGTCCGTCAACATTTTTTCAGATGCAATCTCAGCTTTCGGCTATCACGTGCAACTTTGCCAGAAATCACTGACAAAGTTGAAAGCGTGTGAAGTCCATTATTCCCACCTACCTGACTTTTGGCCGACAAGCATGGGTGACAAGGCCACATCCACCCTGCCACTTGCTATTGGAAACTCACCATATAATTCAACCTCCATCCTCTATAGCAAGGCACACATCCAGCCTGACTCTTCTGTCTTGCCGAATGCATCAACAACCAAAACTTAGTTTTCTTCCTCCCTAAAAATACAAATGCCTAACTCTTCTTCCTTGCCAGAAATACATCTCCAACTAAAACCTCTCAACATACTCAGTTTTTTTCCTCCCTGGAAATGCCTCTTCAACCAAATCACATCGGAGCAAAGGTATCTCATATCACTAGAGTTGAGAGCAAGAGTATCTCATATCATGCTTTCTCCCTATCCTTTTCTTTGTCCTCCTTCTTCACTGCAGGACAAGGAGAAAGAGAGCAATCAGTCGGCACTTGGCATCAACCTTCTGACTTGGAACCAACTGCTTGGAAACCCCTTCCTTGATTGCTTACCTAGCATCGCTCTCAAGTACTCATCTTCAACTGTTGATGTACTTCCAAGGAAAACACCACATCTGCCCGAAAAATAGATGATGCAGGTGAAGATGATACATCGAAGCATGTGGAGACAAGCGCAACAAAATACGTGCTGGTTCATCCGCTACTTCTTCAAAAGTAAACGTATCTCATATCATCAGGGTAGAAAGCAAGAGTATCTCATATCATGCAATCTCCATGTCCTTTCCTTTGTCCTCCATCTTCACTGCAATGACGAGGATAAAGAAAGCAATATGTCGGAACCTCCACTCAAGCTCCTGGTAAGGAACCGACTGCCTGGAACCCCTTCCCTGATTGCTCACCCAGCACTGCTCTCGAAGTACCCATTATCTCAACATCTTATGCTTCTAGAGAAGATACCGCATCTACCTGGAGAAAAGAAGAGGCAAGTGAAAATGATGCGTCGAAGCATGTGGAGACAAGCTCAACAAATACATGTGTTGATCATCCGCTACTTCTTCAAAAGCAAAAGTATCTCATATCATAAGGGTCGAAAGCAAAGGTATCTCATATCATGCTTTTCCCCTATTATTTCCCTTGCCCTTGCTCTTGACTGCAGAACAAGAAGAAAGAAAGCAATCAGTCGAAACCCGAAATCAAATTTCCGATCAGGAACTAATTGCCCGGAACCTTTGCCTGGTTGCTTACCTACCGTTGCTCTCGAGTGCTCATCTTCAACTGTTGACGGGTCTCGAATTACCTCAGCAAATACTTCAAGACAGTTGATATGGTGCTGGCTCTTTACACTGAAGCTGTCAAACATGGATGGGTGGCTGAAAAGTGATGCTTTGAAGGACCATTTAAAGGCAAAGGATTGCGCAACACTTCTGCTAGGCGAAAGAAACAAGCAGAGAAGAATGTAGCACGATGAGCTGGAACAAATCATTATGGCAGGACACCCTTCTCGGCAGAACTGCATAATCCAGACAGAGGATTCTAAGTCAAATCCAAGCCCGCCATCGTCGCTATAATAAAAAAGCTCGAGAAGCTTCAACAACCTTTCGCTGGCACTATCACCGAAGAGCAAAGTCTCGATAATCGTTAAAGATCAAGTCACCAACTGGAAGAAGAGCCCATCAATCTTGAAAATCATACCATTGACCAAACTGCTCAGGGTTCATATGAAAATGCTGCGAACTTCCTTGATCTTTCAATGCATGCGTGTCCTGAAACTGCTTGTGGTCATGTTTAAGTTTGAGATCAAGCCTCAACGGCCCTTAAAGAAATCACAATTCCGATTCAAGATCAAGTGTCCACCACCCTTGAATCAAATCCAGTTCAAGATTAAGTCTGTGGAAAGTCCTTTGGAAGAAACCAGAAAACTCCTCCAGCCCAATTCAAGATTAAGTCTGTGGAAAGTCCTTTGGAGGAAACTAGAAAACCCCTCCAGCCCAGTTCAAGATTAAGTCTGTGGAAAGTCCTTTGGAGGAAACCAGAAAACCCTCCAGCCCAGTTCAAGATTAAGCCTGTGTAAAATCAACAATTGGAGGAAACTAGAAAATATTCCAGCCAAATTCAAGATCAAGCCCCAACGGCCTTTGAAGACATTACTAGCCAGCTCAAGATCAAGCCTCAACGGCCCTTGGATCGACATCTGCAGTAAGGGACTTCAAAACGCATCTTCTATACGTGACAAACACATGTATACAACACGCCTTGAAGTGGGGGCATTTGTAGACATCAAAATTTCGGTGAAATAAATGTTGATCAATAATTAAAATTTCAACGTTCATGTGTCACATAAATTTTACACATAGCATGTGTTGGAAATGTGCCCCAAAACCAATCATATGATGATACTTTACGGACATTTCACATGTTAAACTAATCTAGTTTAATATCAAGGGCAAAGATTATTGTTTTAAGCCGTCTCATATAAATGTTATATGCTTAAACGATAAGTCCAAGGAATATGTGATTGGGAGAATGCAATCTAAAGAAGTTAGATTCATGAGACCATTCTTTCGTAGACACATCCTAAACGTTCCTGATCATAGGATTGCCAATTGGGCATTGACAGTCCGTTAAGATCAGTACGTGCTGTGTCTTCTCTCAGGGAGAGTGACTAGTCTCGAGTCATTGGTGTGTATGACATCAAGGCAAGCATGTAGGTGCTCAATAGAGAATGAGTTCACTGAACACGATCAACGAAGAGTTCTCATATTCATGTCACATGAGAACTCATGGTTGGGATAATGCAAAGTAGTCCTTTGACCTGAGGCATCATAGTTGTCTTGTGGTTAAGTCCTTAATCTTTCATTATGTCAAAGTCACTTTCTTCGAGGGTGTCCACGACATCGTAGGGGTTAAGCCACTTAGCCATGGAGGCAAGTGAATGCGCAACAAGGGATCTCTAACCTTCAAACCGTTTGAGGGAGAATACTCTATGATATGATTGAAAATCTCTTATCAGAGTATGAATGAGATTTAGGAAGGCGTTCCAAATCACATTCAAGGTAATCATATAAGCACACGAATCACATTGGATAGTAGACATGAATAAACTATCAAACCAAACAATGTGGTCAAGAGTATTTTATTAGAGAAAGACCGTATTGCATTTGTAATCCTAAATTGAATAGGTTCTTCACCTCTTCTGATTAGCTTGGGTAACCATGACAATCGATTTGAAAGAGTTTGAATCGCCCACTGCCTCGTTAAAAGGAACCTAATGGATCGTACACCGTGTAAGGTGGAGATTGAAGAAACAATGGAGATGAGTAAGAATAATTAAATGGTTTAATTATTTATGGCAAGGATTAATTAATATGTTAATTAATCAAACGAATGAAGTTCGTTAAAAGACCACGGGTTAGTTTTGGGCCTCAAGGCCCAATGGGCTTCGAACGTCAAGCCCATTGACTTAAGTTGTATGACAACTTAATTCACAAAGGCCCAAAAGCCCAATAAAACCCTTATGGCCGGCCATGTAAGAAAGAAAGGCTTTTTGGTTCTTTAGGTCACTTATTTGAAGGGACTATATAAAGGACTTTATAGCCTAAATTCATTATGGGTTTCTTTTGGAGAAAATTGGTGAGAACATGTCTCTCCATTTCTCTCTAAAGAGGCCGGCCCCCTTGGAGGGATTATCTAGCAATTCTACTCATCCAAGGTCACTCATTTCTTCTCCAATCTAACCTTGGTGTAGAGACTTAGAGGTTCTCAATTTTGGGAACTTGGAGAATCCTATTTCATCCATCCAAATCCATAGATTTAAGATGCAAGGAATGAAGGCCCTCTCTTTGGGTGATTAGCCTTTGCTTATGCAAAGAGGAATCTACAAAGGTATAAATTTCTCAACTCACTTTGATTTGAGTTGAGTCTTGGTTCACCAATCTACTAGGCTTTGAATTTCTTGGTTAGTGTTTTGTTTTTGAGTGCATGCAAGCATGATTCCGCCTTTTAATTGTTAAATGCATGTTATAGATGTTATTCAAATGAACATGTTTTCACAAAATCTTCCTTCAAGTGGTATCAGAGCCTAGGTCTAGTAGTTGGTGAATCCTTTTGGGTTTTGTAGTTCATAGTTTTGATTTCAAAGTTGTAATATGTTACAAGCTTTATTCTTGTTTCTTTGAATGTAAATTTTGTTAGAAAATTTGCCATCTCAAATGTTGTAGATGTAGTTCATATGAGCATGAATATTGGAGCTAAAATTTGGTGTCATGTTTTGGGGATTTTCGGCCAAATCCAAAGGGTGATTTTTTGGGTTCTTGTTTGACTTGTTAAAAGTGTTTTAAAGTGACTTTTGGAACCCCTAAGTACCCTAGGATGTTAACCCCATTTTGAATGGTGAAAATTTGAGTTTTATTGCTTGAAAACATTCATGGAGCTCTTATGGGTTTTCATGGATGTTCTTCATTGTTCTTGATGTTTTAGCCAAGAACAAAAAGGTTTGATGTTTTGATTCAAAGTTTTGATTTATTTCATAAAGTCTTTGTTTTGTGCTTTATCAAATGTTTTAATGTGATAGAAATGGTGATAGGTGATGGAAATGGTGATAGGTGTGTAAGAAGTACTTCTCTTACACACACATCACTTGCATGACTTTAAGTCACAAAATCCACTTGCAAGGCTTTATGAAATTATTAAAAAAATTTCCAAATTTTTGTGGACTTATCTCCACTCCTATATTCTCCCTAAAATCGGCCACCCTAATAAAATAGGGTATTTTTGGGGCTTTTATGCAATTACATAAAGTTTTGATACTTTTGTGTATTTATATTTTGACCCAAAAGTTTACGTTTTGACGTTAAGGCCTAAAAACGCTAAAGGACAAATTGTTTTGCTCCTTTAATGAAGTTTTGAATTTATTGAAATTTTTGGGTTCTAGTTGTAATTACATGAAGTAGTGGACTTTTGTGTTTTTACAAAGTGTGACCCCAAAAGTTTGTGTTTTCGCAATATAGCCCAAAAAGTTGTGGTTATTGCATGATGGCCCAAATAGGTTGAGAAGAAAATGGTTTTGTCTCTTTAAATGAGAATTGGATTTTCATTTCATTTAGCTCCATTTAAATCAATTTTATGGATACAAAAACCAAATGAAAAATGTTGCATTCAATTTAATTAGTTAAAGTGTTAATTAATTAAAGGGTGATTATGAACCTAAGCCTACGATAATTGAGCTATGTGATAGGCCGTTTCAAATTTGTTTGAACCATGGGAATGTGTAGATTAGATTTTGGTTGTAATTTGATTTGATCAAATGTTGTAAAAGAGCATAAGCTCTTCTTTACTTTAAAGTAATTTGAATTATGCAAATGTTGTAATGAGCATAAGCTCACCTTTATTTTGAAGTACTTCTTTCTTGCTTTATTTGATATGCATGAAAATGAAGTAGTTGGGTCCAACGCCCCTAAGACAACACGCCTTAATGTGATTAAACGCGTAACTAAAATCAATCACCATCCCTAGTCCGAGATCCAACACTAGGCTCGTGTTGGATCTAATCAAAGGTTCATAGTCATCCTAAGGCCCTAAGGCAACTATATAGTCCATTAAATGAATGCAAACATTATGTTAGTAGTATCATATACTCTTGCTTTAAAAACTATTTTATAAAGCATAGTGGGAGTATTATATACAACTAAATTCAATCAAATGGACCAATAGTTGTAATAGGACCAAAATTGTTTTAATAAGATTAAAATGAATATTTATATGTGATGAGACCTAAAACCCTCAACCAAAACATTATTAAGTTGACAAGCGTGAGAGTGCTTTGAACACTCTTTCGTGGCCTTCCACCGTGGTGGGCTTCAATCGTTTGTGACTCATACACCGTATTCGTCCAGTTCTGGGGTTGCAAAGTATGTGCTTACATTCAGGAGAAGCCTATACACATATGATGAAGTGAAGGTAGGCAACGAGTGTGGTCAATATGATATTCTTCTGAGGCCATTCTTGAACCCCTACTTTAACTAGCATGGTGGGAATGACTTAAGTAAGTGCAATGTGCCAATATGATATTCTTCTGAGGCATCTTTCTCTAGAGGCCAAACTAGATGGGTACTTGCAAGAGATGCAAATGAGTAAGCGTACTCTCTCATTATTATTAACGCTAGCCAATATGATTTTCTTCTGAGGTGGGCTTGGTAGTAGTGAGTCTCCCATACCCTACTAAGAGTTTCCTCCAAAACTCTCGAATTCCAATGAGGGATATGGAATTTGCCAAAAATAGTGGGTGGTGCTATTTGATTTAAAGACCCGAATCAAATGGCTTAAAATCAATCAATTTATATACGTTATGTATTTATTTACCAATATATTTGCAAACGCTATCCAACACTTGACAAATAAAAGCCGAAAGCTTTCGTTTCCGGACTTGGTACTACAAAACCATAGATTGTCTTGAATGGCTTGTAAATGTACCTAAGTAGTCTCATCCTCACACTCTTCCTATTGATAATGTATCATTAGAAGAATATGTTAGAAAAAGTCTATCATAAAAAGGACAACACTATTAATGTCATAATTCTTCAATTACAATTTGTTGTATGAAGAAATAGGAGTTGCTTTGAACAAACTCTTAGTTAACGCAAACATTAGTGCTTGTTTCTTTGTTACATGAACAATGAACTTATAGAAGAAAGCACAAGGGCATGGACACTTTATGTGCCATGATTCTTCACTTACAAATTGTTGTATGAAGAAATGAGAGTTGCCTTGAACAACTCTTGAAAGTTTGTAATTATGTTTAGAACATAATGGTTGGTTGACAAAAATAGTCCATCAACATGGACTTACAATGGTTTTGAATCAATAAGTGTTGAAGTGATAAACCACTTAACGAGACGGAAACTAGGCTAGGACTTCACCTTTATGTCCCTATCCTCATAGTTCACTAAGTTTATTGTAAACTATGTAGTGAACAATGACTGCACTCTCTCCAAATTGTTTGATGTGTATAACACAATTGAAATAAGTTTCAAGAGAGATAGTGGGAGTTTAGGAACCATGACTATTGTAGTCAAAGGAGAAGTCATATGAAGAAGATAAAATTAACTCCAAGGGAACAAACTTTCTTTATGAAAGGATGGACATTCGAAGGGGTATTTGCAAGAAATGTCTTGCAAGTGTCAAGAACACACCTTTCGAAGGTGTTGTACATTGTTCTTGAATAGTTCAAAACAGTTGGTTCTTCTACTTGAATGCTTGATTCCGTATTAGTAACTATGTTTTACAATCGTTGTAAAAGTGTGACTAATAAGAAGTAGAAGATATATGAGAGAAGAAAAAGGTGGTTCACATTCGGAACGTTAATAAAATATAGATCTTTGCGAAAGCAGATAGTACTTACTTCCTCATATGAACTACCAAGGAAATTGGAAAAACCAAAGATTGTCTTTACATTCCAATTTTAAGGAACTTAATTCTGTTACTATAGTAGAGATGGATGAATGTTTTGTTTGAGAAACATTGTTCTTTATTAATCAATGATTGGATTATAGTAATCTAATTGATTGTCTCTATAGTAGAGATGATATGGTAGTGTTAACTGTTTAGAATAAAATGATGCTTAAAACCCAAAAGGTTGCAAGGTAGTGACTAATCCCAACTAAAGTTGTGATACCTCTAAAAACATAAATTACGAGTTGGTCATAGATGGATACTTTGGATCGATAGATCCAGATCCAATACCTTCTTGTTAAAGTTGTATAGAGGCGAAATGTTCGAATATTTATTCTTTTGGAAAGAAGAAAGAATCACAAAGTTGTTGAGGTTAATTCACTTAGATGTTAGTGGCACTTGTCCACAACATAATACTACTCATGTTGTATAACATTCACCGAAGATCACTCTCGGTTGGACTATAGTTTATTTTGAATAAACACAAGTCCGAATACTTTTCAAAATGTTTCAAAGAATTCAAGAAATGTAAGTTGATGAGTAAGATGTCTAAAGTATTTACCTCCTTAGATTTGATCCAAGGAAAAGTAACTTTTTAGATGAGTTTCCTTGAAAGATATCTAGGAAAATAGCATCATAAGATAATGTATTTCTCCATTAGGAGAAGAATGAACTCGAATAAGATTTAGTTCGTTGGATGTTATCTATTACCCTTATATAGGATATATACTTCTAAAAACAATATGATTGTCAATTAGAAGATCTTCCAAAATTTTCATAACTCCATAAGATGTAGTTGGAAAGAAAGACAAATCTTAAGCATGTTAAGATTTGGGGTTGTGTGCTAATAAGCAATATTTGTTTGATAACAATCTTGTGAGATATCCTTAAATTAACTTTTGGATATTACTTCTATAAACCAACTAACAAATGTTGTTTTGTTGGGAAGTTCATTGTAATCCTACAATGTGATTTGCCTAAGAGCAAATGAACGAAAGATAGAACTCAAATAATGGGTTCTTTGAGAGACAAGATAATAATCAACAAATATAATTTAAGAATAATTAAATGGTTTAATTATTTATGGCAAGGATTAATTAATATGTTAATTAATCAAACGAATGAAGTTTGTTAAAAGACCACGGGTTAGTTTTGGGCCTCAAGGCCCAATGGGCTTCGAACGTCAAGCCCATTGACTTAAGTTGTATGACAACTTAATTCACAAAGGCCCAAAAGCCCAATAAAACCCTTATGGCCGGCCATGTAAGAAAGAAAGGCTTTTTGGTTCTTTAGGTCACTTATTTGAAGGGACTATATAAAGGACTTTATAGCCTAAATTCATTATGGGTTTATTTTGGAGAAAATTGGTGAGAACATGTCTCTCCATTTCTCTCTAAAGAGGCCGGCCCCCTTGGTGTAGAGACTTAGAGGTTCTCAATTTTGGGAACTTGGAGAATCCTATTTCATCCATCCAAATCCATAGATTTAAGATGCAAGGAATGAAGGCCCTCTCTTTGGGTGATTAGCCTTTGCTTATGCAAAGAGGAATCTACAAAGGTATAAATTTCTCAACTCACTTTGATTTGAGTTGAGTCTTGGTTCACCAATCTACTAGGCTTTCAATTTCTTGGTTAGTGTTTTGTTTTTGAGTGCATGCAAGCATGATTCCGCCTTTTAATTGTTAAATGCATGTTATAGATGTTATTCAAATGAACATGTTTTCACAAAATCTTCCTTCAGCATGTGACTAAACGAAAAATCAAAATAAATCGGAAAAGTCATCAAACAGGACACGTGTCAACACCTAGCAAAAATGATTTATTTCATCTGATTATTTAAATCCAAAAAATCAAGTTTTGGAATTTTATAAATAGGAGGCCAAGGCATTCATTTTGGCGACACCAATTCATAACCAATTCACCTCACACCACAACCTTGAAGCTTTGAAACTCCAAAGCTCTCAAGCAAATCCCGGAGGACCAAGAAAGCTCTCTTCGTTCTTCGTCAAATCCTCATTCAAAATCAAGCCCCAATGGCCCTTGAAGAACTTCCACTAATTCAAGATCAAGCCCCGATGGCCCTTGAAGAAAGTATCCATCATTCATCATTCGTTCATCCCTAGATCAAGCCATGACGGCTATTTGGATCAACGATGTCAACAAATCCGCACAACTGTTTATCCCAAAATCAAGCCTCGACGGCCCTTTGGACCAACAACATCAAATCCACCCATTACAAAGATAGAATCAGAGGCTAAATTTATGGAAGAGATTGTAACCCCTAAATCATTAATACAAATATTATTTTGTACACGTGTTCTTGTCTCGTTCATCGCAAGAATTTCCGTGTTTACACTAATTTACAACACCCAAAGGTGATCCTACATTAATGATATTCTGTCAGAATCCCTGCCGAAATCCTCATGATCCACCAAGCACTTCTACCTAAAACCTGGAAGGGCGCAAAACAGAAAGTGTGAGTGGGCAAAAACAAAACTTTTCAAAATCATTTCATTTCTTAGAAGTTCTAACCCCTCGCCATAAAACCTGTATAATTTCCCAAAAAATAATTGTAATAATAAGTTGTATCAAAAATTATACTCAAGGTGAAAATCCATGAAAGTATACCATGCCAAAGTATCTCAATGCAATGTTATAAGTAATCCAGGCAAAATATATCAATGTGAAATATCGCAACAGCCAAATCCCTCTAACTCAACTGCAAGGCTGAATATATAGTTCATAACCAATCTCAATCATATCAAATCAAATCCTGCACATGAGTCGGGACCACCTAAAGTGGTCTGTACAACAAGACTAGGTGTAAAATAAATATGCTCTAGTGCTACGATCACGTGAAGGCTGTGCGAATGATCGAGGGTTACCTACGAGTCAGAACCATCTAAAGTGGTCTGTACAACAAGCCTGTGCACCTAAATTGGATCCAAGGTGAGCATATGGTGAGAGAGGTGAACATTATGTGAAGGACTATGCCCTAACTTTGGGGGGGAGCACTAACACCAGGGTGCAGGTTTATGAGCTCACAAGACATCACATCATATCTCACATAATTCAAGCAATCTCATATCTTAAATTTATGAAATTACCTGGCACTTACCTATGCGTCCGTAACACCAATCATAAATATATGCAACTACTAATGTATAAATAAAATAAGCAGATACTTTGCATGGCATTTCAAAACGTATAATCATTCAATTTCATTTTCTGGGAAAAGTTTCAAGTATATAGGTATATATGGAAAACCAAAAGCCCACTCACTGATATGTCGAAGGGTCGTAGCCCCCGAGCCTCGATTGATGGCTCTCATCCTCAGGATAGGTCTCACCTATATGCGAAATAACTGAATAAACATTATTTAAAGCACATACACAAAACTAGGAAATAACTTCTCATACATTGCTCAAATGAGGTATTTGAATATACCACCATGACCTACTCAACCTCAGGAACATCCCCATATTTTTAGAAAAAAATTTCATGACCCCACGCACCCTCACACGCCGGCCAAGGCACAGCCAGACGCATGGCCCACCCGCAGGCACATGCCTGGCACAGGGGACGAAATAGTTAACGTCGTAAGGGAATATTCCTTTAAAACTAGAATATGCCGTTAAAGTTACCTGATGGCGTTAGAATATTCCATCAACTTTGATGGAATATTCTCCTCATTTTTCCTTGGTTCGCCGGAGTCAAGCGCTGGTGCCGCTGTGATCACCAGTTTCTGGAAAATCTAGAAACCTTTATATCTTCTTCATTTTTTCACCAAAATTCATGAAATTTGAACCAAATTGAAGCTTACGACTAGAAGAACAAAACCTTACCACTTTCAAGCCTTGAAATCCATGGAATTTCACCGGAGAATATCGATAATCCGGCCAAAAATTGAAACTTATCAAACTCAACTTCCCAACATCCAAATCACTTCGTTTTTCTTCTCCAAGCTTCGTGAAGATGTCCTAAAGATCACTAGCAGCTTAAAATCCCTTAAAAACTTCAAAATCACGAGTGCATAAACATTACTCAAAATCTGAGATTTTAAGTTCTCGGGTTTTTGAGGTTTTCACGTCCAACCACCACCACCATTCGACTCATGAGCTTGCAAGGAATGCAAAAACAACAATCACAACCTCGATCCGTGAAGGTTAAAAGGGTTTGAGGGTTGTCCGTACAGGTTGTACGAAAATGGAAGAAAATCCGAGAGAGGGAGGAGAGAGAAAGGTCAGCGGGAGTTTGGATGTGTGTGTGAGAGGTCCTGATTTTCTTACAACAAACCAAAACAATTATAACCTTTAGTTCTAATTGGGTCCAAAAGGTTAGGAAGAAAATAAGTAAACTCAATTGTTTAATTCCTTAGCCTATTTACACAAACCACAACTCAACTCTCAAGGGTAGAATCGACATTTCATACCATCAAGAAAAATATCTCGGGACGGGCTGTGACAACCTACCCCCCTTAAAAAAATTTCATCCTTGAAATTCAAATAATAACTAAAATTCACTAATAATCATAAAACAACCTTGGATACATTTGTTTCATATGCTCCTCCGTCTCCCAAGTGGCTTCTTCCACCGAGTGATTTCTACACAAAACTTTTACTAGGCGCACTGTCTTATTTCTGAGAACCTTATCCTTCCAATCCAAAATAGTCACTAGATCCTCATCATAAGACAAGTCCAGATTAATTTCCAAAGGTTGAGGAGGTATCATATGAGAAGGATCTGAGACATAATGACAAAGCGTAGAGACATGAAAAACATCGTGCACTTTGAATAACTCTGGAGGTAACTCAAGCCTGTAAGCAACCTCACCGACTCGTTCGGTGATCATATATGGTCCGATGTACCCAGGACTCAACTTGCCTTTCTTTCCAAACCGTACACACCTCTCCATGGTGATAGCTTCAGAAAAACCCAATCACGTACATTATACATCCGGTCAATGGCATGTCTGTCTGCTAGACTCTTCTGTCGATCTTGAGCCATTTTTAGGTTAGACTTAATCACCTGAACATTCTATGTAGTCTCATCCACGATCTTAGGGCCCACCAAAATTCTTTCGCCAACCTCTGACCAATACAAAGGTGTACGACAAGATTTACCATAGAGTGCCTCAAATGGTGACATACCAATACTGGAATGAAAGTTGTTATTACAGGCAAATTCCATCAAATCCATCTGCTTATGCCAAGTGTCACCAAACTGCAATACTGAAGATTTCAGCATATCTTCCAACATCTGAATAGTCCTATCTGATTGACCATCTGTTTGAGGATGATATGTTGTACTATAAAATAATCTCGAACCAAGAGCTTCTTGGAATGCTATCCAGAATTTGGAAGTGAATCTAGGATCCCGATCTGAGATAATACTAACTAGAATCCCATGGTACTTCACGATCTTTGATATAAATAATTCAGCTAATCGGCTTAAAGGATATTTCTCCCTCATGGGAATAAAATGTGCAGACTAGTAAGCCGATCAACTCTCACCCAAATGCCGTCATAACCATTTTGTGTATGAGGAAGCATGTACACAAAATCCATAGTAATATTTTCCCATTTCCACTGCGGAACGGGAAGTGGCTGCATCAATCCAAAAGGCTTATTTCTTTCTGCTTTAACTTACTGACAAATGACACACCTATTCACATATTCAACAATTTCTCTTTTCGTACCCGGTATATAATGAAATGGTCGAATGGTATGATACATTTTTGTACCTCCTGGATGCATTGCATAAGCTGAAATATGTGCTTCATCAAGAATTGCCTTCTTTAATTCCATATTATTCGGCACATACATTCTACTCTCCTGCATAAGCATGCCATCAGTTTCTCGAATTCTGAAGTCTTTCTTCTTTCCTCGATTCCTTGCTTGGATTATTTCTTGGGTCTCTTCATCATTCATTTGAGCTTCAAGTACACGATCAATTAAAATTGGCCTAACTTGAAAATTAGCAAGTAAGGCTTCCTCTCGATCTTCCACTCCTAACTCCACTCCAGTGAACCTTAAATCCGCAAGAAGAGGAACATGACAATCATACAAAGCATTAAGTCTGACTGGAGTCTTCCTACTAAGTGCATCTGCCACTGCATTTGCACGACCAGGGTGATACTCAATCGTGCAATCATAATCACTAAGCAACGCAATCCACCTTCGCTGTCGAAGATTAAGATCCCTCTGAGTAAAAAGGTACTGAAGACTTTTATGATTTGTGAAGATCTTACATTTCTCACCGTATAGATAATGTCTCTAAATCTTCAAAGCAAAGATAATAGCCGCTAACTCCAGAACATGAGTAGGGTAATTCTTCTCATGAAGTTTCAATTGTCTTGAAGCATAAGCAATCACCCTCCATGCTGCATCAACACACAACCCAAGCCATTCAAAGAAGCATCATTGTAAACCTCAAAATTACCACTATCATTTGGAAGTGCTAAAACAGGTGCATGAGATAATACTTCAACTGCTGAAAGCTTTGCTCACAACTATCATCCCACTCAAACTTAACTTCTTTTCTAATCAACCTTGTTAATGGCAAAGCAATGATTGAAAAATCCTTAACAAACCGTCTATAATAGCCTGCTAGGCCAAGAAAACTCCATACCTCAATGACGGTTCATGGTTGCTCCCAATTCTCCATAGCTATTACTTTCTGAGAATCCACCTGAATACCTTGAGCAGAAATAACATGTCCCAAAAATGTCACTTGATTCAACCAAAATTGACATTTGCTAAACTTAGCATACAACTGATGTTCTCTTAATTTCTTCAACACCAAAGTAAGATGTCGAACATGCTCTGATTTAAACTTAGAGTATACCAAAATGTCATCAATAAAAACAATGACAAACCTGTCTATAAATAGCTGGAATACTTGATTCATCAAATCCATGTAAGCTGCTGGTGCATTCGTTAATCAGAATGCATCACAAGAAACTCGTAATGACCATAATGAGTCCTGGAAGTAGTCTTAAGGACATCCTTGAAGGGAAATAATGAGATTTAAGTGGGATTTCTAGTGACTAGTATGCATATACAATTCAAAATTTATATACATTCGCAACGGAAGCATGTTATCACATAATATCAAAGCTATAGTCATGCAAATCCCCTTCAAGAAGCATAGGTTCATATATGATGCATCTAAGAAAATATTGAAGAACAAAGTGAAGGTATAGTTTTATACCTCTTGATCTAGACTTGAGACCAAGGATGGACCACCTCCAAGCTCTTTGTTATTGGAACTCCTTGAGTCTAGCCTCCCTCCTAGCTTCCTCCACCTTGAAAGATATAGAGCTCCTTTCTCGTTTAGTCTCCAAAGTAGAAGACCTCTAAAGATCCAAACCCACTAATGTAGTGAGATGGATAATGGAATAACCAAAGGGAGACAAGATGATTAGCTAAATCCCCTTTGGTGGCCGACTTTGTGTGAGTGTAGAGAGAGAGAGAGATGTTTTTTTTTTTTTTGTGAAAAGAACACACAAAACCCCTAAAGAAACTATTTCACTAAACTTCCTTTACAAATGTCTAAGAAGTGAGTCAACAACTTGACTCTCTCTCTCTTCAATGGCCAGCCCCTTTTGTGTTGTTTGGGCTTTGGGCTTTTATCATTTCAAGTCATCCTATGCCTAAATTAAAGCCCAATGGTTTTGGGCTTAATGAACCCAAATGAACCCGAACTTTTTCTTTAAGTCCAAAACGATCTTTCATCGCTTCTATGATTTCTTTAGACTTTCTAATTAATCATAGCACTTAATTAATCCAATTAATTTATTCCATCATCCTTTAGTTGTCTCACTACAAGAGTGTTTCGGTGTACAATCATTTTAGGTTATAATTAGCAAGGCAGTGAGGTGATTGGCACCAATCCAATTGATTTGTATTAATCCAATCACTTAGTGAATTAAAACTTACTTTCAATTCTCCTTCTTCTTTGATGACTACTTATTTAATCATCTAGAAGAACCCACAAGCCATGAGTGACATCTAACCATATATCATGGCTACCCAAGCTAATGTAGAATTTGTTCGGAGAACCTATTCTGTTGGAATTACAATATAATTCGATCCTTCTCTAATACAATACTCACAATCATATTACTAGGGTATGGATATTTAATGTCAAACCCCTAATGTGATTATATCAAGTTATATGATTCTATTGAGTCGTATAGGAACACTTTCCATCATTACGCTCGATACTTCGGCCAAAGATTCCTGAATCATATCTTAGAGTATTCAACCTCTCATAATGAGGATTAGACATCCCTTGTTGATCATTCACATGCCTCTGAGGATAAATCACTGACCCCAACAATGCATAGAACACATCCAAGATGAGATGTGATCACGTCTCATTATCAAATGATCAGTAACGTATCCCCAAGACAACTATGATGTCTCAGGTCAAAGGATTAGTTACAATATTCCAACCAGTAGAGTCACTTGCTTGACATGTGAGTAGACCTCCATGTAAGTACTCTCGTTTGATTGTGTTCAGTGAACTCATTCCCATAATGAGCACCTACATACTTGTCTTAGTGTCACTACACGAATGACATGAGACTTTCCATCCTTTCCATTGGAAGGGGACATAGTATGTATTGGTCTATGTATTGTCAGTGTCCCTCCGACAATCTTATGACCGGGAACCTTTTTGGACAACATGGTTATGTGAAGAAGGTCTTTGCAGTCTAACATCGTTAGATTACTTCTTCCATCGATCCATTGTCCATGGATTCACTCTTTAGGACGTATATCGTTTATTGAGATAGTCCTAATGAGTGACTGATAGCGATTTTACCACTTGTAAAACAAAGGGTTAAACCATAGAAAATTCTTGCAAGAGAACAAGTGATTGTAGTATAGAATGGCTCAAGCAAGGTCGATCTCCTCAGGGACTGATATAAAAAATTTACGAGTTTTTGTGTATTTAACTTATTTAACTCTAAGAATTACACTAGGTTGACGAAACTAAATATTACTGGATGTGACTTAAACAAATATCTAAAATGGGAATTGGCTTTTAGGAACAGTGATTCAACTTAAACAAAACAAATAAATGAGGAAATTCAAGATAAAATAAATGATTGAAGAAAAATAGATTGACAATATGCTAGAGTTCAACCTTTACCAACAACACTCCTACATAGCTATTCCAATTGCTTAAATAATTGAAAACAGACATGCTTTGAAAGTTGGATTTTCCTTGTGTGTGTTTTACTTGTGAGATTCAAGCTAAAACGCATACCACTACATGCAACTTATCCATGACATTTGGATTAAATATAAACATGAGTGATTCATTAATCTTGGTGAAAATCCTTTTGTTAAACCATGTAATCCCTAAGAGCATGATATTTACCTTAGGAGAGTACAATCCTCAATCACAAGAAGCACAACCAATTTTAACGTGACATTCGTTCAAAATTGCATCCGATAACTTTTCTAAGCATCCTAATGGTGATCAAGCATCAAGGTACATAGATAGTTTAATTCAGTGATTGAAAATATCAAAGCAAGCATGTAACAACACTTAAACAATTGAAAGATAAATCTACGTATTCATGTTGCGGCTCATGGCCTCACTCTAGCAAAATAAATTAGTTACACATACTTGTATTAATACATAAGAAATTAATCATAAAAAAATAACAAAGAAACAAAACACCCGTTTTTTGGTTCCTCCTCTGCTCCTGACTTCTTTTCCTTTCTCCCGTGCTCCTGACTTCTTTACCTTTCTCCCTCTCTGCCCTCTTCCTACGCACTGCCTTCTCTTTCTTTTCTTTCTTTTCAGTCCGTGTCTCTCTACCTGCTTCTTTTTGTTTTTCCCCTTTTATTTTCTGCTCTCAGTCTGCCCTCTCTCCTCTCTGTCTTCTTTGTCCGTGTCTCCCCTCTATGTCTCCCCTCTGTCATTCTCCACTTTGTCACGCCCTGCTCTCTTTTCTTATGTTTCCCCTCTGTCATTCTCCACTTTGTCATGCCCTGCTCTCTTTTCTTATCCTTTTCTTTTTTTTTCTTTTCTTTTCCTTCCACTCCTCTCTGTCTGCCAGTCTCGTTTCCTTTTCTTTCTTTTTTATTTCTTTTCTTTCTATCTTTTTGTTCCACTTCTATGTGTTCTCATCCTTTATCTTTCTTTCTTGCCATATGTTGCCTTAAACAATAAGGCAATGATTTTTCAAAACATCACCTGTGGAGACAAGCTCCACTTCCATTTCTTTTATTTGTTTTTACTATTCCCTTTTCTCCATTTTGCTTGAAATTGATCCTAAAACAAATTTAACTGCACATTAACACAAGGTAAGGTAAAATGCCACAATTTTAACACAAAAACATCACAAAGACTTTAGAAATGGATGGTATAAATGCATGAAATATATGAGTGATCAGTGACTTTGCCTTTCGATGTATTAGAGTTTTTTCCATACATATATACATTGTCCTGAAAGGTTTCTTCCCAAGATTGACTTTCAGGGCATATCTCCAAAAATCTCCCACTTGCACTAAAGTCAATCAGTATTGCATCTTATAGATGCTAGTCGAGTGAACTTGAGCTCGTAGGTTAACTAAGTTATGCATTAATCCTTTTAACTTAACAGGATTTACTTATTAAATGTTTCCAAAACATTTAACGTTGTCTCTTCTTTGTGTTCAAATACATTGATGAGACCTTGATTCCATGGCTTGAGCTATCGCCCCATTACGTCGTAGTATCCTACTAACGACCTTATAGTTTGGATTCAATCATTGGTTCTTAATGAACCCTATCTATTCGAAACACCTTTGGAAGCAGTTTCTAAAACTTTAATATATATATCGACATATATTTCGTTTGTATACCTTATACACACTTTGCTCAAACCTTGAGACCATTGTAGTACCATACTAACAATACTTTCATATGATTAGTGCTTCATCCACCATGAAGTCCCATTTGTTAAAATGGGTTATTCTCACTTTGGTTTATAACCTAAGTGAATGCACGCTTCCAGAGTCTCACTCTGATATTCCTTTCTCAAAGGTAATAATCCTTTATCAGTTGCTACGGTTCTGATCCTGGGCTACAACAATATCTCAAAGTGACAACCCCGATGGTTATTCACCTTTAGATATCATCTCACAAGTCCATACATGTGTCCCTTTTGTGATTTTGTGACATATTCTTTATAAAGGTCATGAAAGCAATTTTCTATAATATGTAGAAATACTTTCTCAAATCTTCAACATTTGAGATTCAATTTCCTTATACAACTTTCTTGAGACAACCTTGTTGTATCAATAAGTCCATTTTAAGTCCGTACTTCAAAATTGACCTTGTCACAATTTGTCATTTTGAGTAACATCAATATTTATTACGTCTATCAAATAGACTTCATTCATAATATGTTGCTCAAAAGTATGACATCACTCTCACTGACCTTGTTGTAACTAAGCATTCAATTGAAACCTTAAGAAAAACATAACACTTATATTTTCTTGATTTGAATGCATATAGCTCCCACTAACTTGTCCTGGATCCATTGACAATCTTTAAGATCCATTAGCTTATTGATGATGTCTCAACAGTTTTGGACAATCAACAACTCTAGCTAACACAAGTTATTTAAACGAACATACACAAAAGAATTCCTTCTCAAGTAATTTCATTTGAAATGTGTGACTTGTTTTATCAAGTCCATTCATTTAAATTATATGGTGGCAAACATCATATTTCAAGTTTTATTCATACTAAAACCTTTTAAAGTAGTCATATAAGAATTATCCAAATCATTAGTGGAAGCATGGCTCCTACTAATGATATAGGAGTTCAACCATTCCGACTAGGTGGTTGATTTAATTCCTTGTTAAAACTACATAGAGCATTATAGTTACATGAGGTGTTGAAATCGGATTGTCTTGTTCTTAAACTATATGTTGTGACTCATTTTGAAACTATTCCCTTTTGTTTCATCAACTTGTCCATTTGCTTTGTACTTAGCATGTTCTCATAAAAGAGAATGATGGACAACTCCCAACACATAACGATTTTGTGCTAGGTTGGTGAAACCAACATTCATAGGTTATTCTTAGAATGTTACACAACATAGAATTTTAACGCTTCAAAGAGCTTGAGACCTTTTAACAATTAAAATTACAAGCTCATTAATAGTAGTAAAGTACTATTAATTTTAGACAACTATAAACCAATCATTTCAAGTTTATATCCTTTTCTCGCCTCCCACTGTTTCTCATGACCTTAATGAGAAATCGCATTATACATTCATAGTGTATAATTATGAAGTATACGGGTAGAGGACATTGTGGAGTAGCTTAGAACCTTTTAAGCTTATTATTGCAACTCCACTAAGTTCATGTCTTGTTATTAAGTGACTAAAGTCTTTAAACCTTTTATAGATTTAGACACTCCATCATTGGTTTGATCACTGATATATTTGACATTTCTTAAAACAATTTAAGAATGTCCAATTAGTTGTTCGAAACTTACTAATTGA
This sequence comes from Malus asiatica, assembly GCA_033882615.1. Lineage (NCBI taxonomy): Eukaryota > Viridiplantae > Streptophyta > Magnoliopsida > Rosales > Rosaceae > Malus > Malus asiatica. The sequence continues at coordinate 42,591,361 of CM066503.1, read as the reverse complement.
ACCAAGAGTGATCTTGGTTATTGTGGTTAAGCAAGTGATAACCATATAAGAAACGTTTTTGTTATGTATTACTTATGTCATTATAATGTGATCTTCCTTTTCTTCAAGAAAGGAATCTCTAGACTTTCTCAATTCATATAGAACTCATATATAAGCAATTGGAACCAAATCTAAAGATTCATTGTATCCATCTATGGCCAACATGTAAGATCTATCCTTAATTGATAAATCCAAGGTTTGGATATCGCATTATATAAGTGATACATTTCTTGTATCTCAACTAGAATACAACAAGACAATTTTCAATTCATAATACTACTTTGAGGAACAAACTTAGTAGAAGGCATTCATCACATTACATTGATATGATAAGTTAAACATTCATAATGTTGTAATACAAAAGAAATAGCTCCTACATTAGAGACTAATTATATACCTTCATATAGGCACCAAAAGTGGGTCTTCCATCATATGAAGCCACATAATAAGTTCTTAGCAAAATAAGAAAGTTTAAAGACTATCTTTAATGTGCCTAACAAACTTCCTAAGTAGTTAGCAAAAAAAATAATGGCCGACCTTCATTCTACTTGGCTCCATCACCTACATACAATTGCATAAGTGATTAGCATTTTATATCAAATATAAAGATTAGAAGATCTAACAATTAGAATTGAAGATAAGAACAAAAGCCATACCTTGTGGCTTGTCCTTCAAAGATGCTAGGTATAACCTGCAATTCCTCTTCCAATGCCCGTCCTTTCCATAGTGGTGGCAAGTCCCCTTGGGCTCCTTTGCCTTCTTTTTCTTCACTCCTCCTTGTGCCTTAGGAGTTGGTGACTTCTTCTCCTTTCCTTTGCCTTTGCCTTTCGGCTTAGCTTTGGAAGAGGACGGCTTGTTGTAGGCTACTGTAGCAATCCCCACAACGTTCTCTTTCTTCATAGTCTTCTCAGCGGTCACAAACATGTTTAGTAACTCAGAGAGAGTGTTATCCATCTTGTTCATATTGTAGTTCATAACGAACTGCGAGAACGAATCAGAAAAAGAAGCCAAGATGAAGTCCTGGGCCAATTCCCCGTCAAGTGGAGTACCTAGGTTCTCCAATTGTTCAATGAGTCCAATCATCTTCAGTACATGTTGATGTACTGGGGCTCCCTTGACCATTTTGGTCTTCACAAGTTCACTAATAGTGCTGAACCGACGGTTGCGCGTCCCTTCACCATATAACTCCGTAAGATGGAGTATGATGGAGGATGCACTGTCTATACCCTCGTGCTGTCTCTGTAACTCCTTATTCATGGAAGCCAACATATAGCACATGGCTTATGTATCATCCTCAACGTGCTTGTCATACTTAGCACGTTCATCCTCAGTGGCCTCAGGGCCAAGAGGTATCAACGTGCTTGTCATACTTAGCACGTTCATCCTAAGTGGCCTCAGGGGCAAGAGGTATGTGAGGTGGAGCCTTGTCTAGTACGTAAACAATTTTCTCCAAGGTTAGGAGAATCTTGACATTACGATACCAAGATGGGAAATTGTGCCCCTCAAGGCAATGCTTGTCGAGTATCTTTGCAAGTGTGCTTCCAACCATATCTAAATACATAACAATAAAATAAATTAGTTTGATTGTTGATTAAGTCAAACGATTCGGGTCTTTAAACCGAATGCCACCACCCATTATTTTTGGCAAATTCCATATCCCTCAAGATGGAATCCGGGAGATTTCAATGAAAGCTCCTAGCGGGTTATGGGAGGCTTACTATTACCAAGCCCACCTCATGATGATACGATGTCGGCTAGCAAAAATAATAATGAGAGGGTAGAACTACCCATTCACAACAACCTCTTGTGATTACCCATCTAGTTGGACTCTAGAGAACAATGCCTCACAATGATATGATGTTGGCACCATTTCTCTTAGTTAAGTTTTGACCCACCATGCCGGTTTAGATAGGGGTTCAAGTACGACCTCACGATGATACGATGTTGGCCATACTCGTTGCCTACCTTCACCACATCAAATGTTTGAAACAGACTCCTCCTGAGTATAAGCACATACTTTGAACTCCCCCATGATAGGGTGAAGGCGGTGTATGAGTCATAAACGATTGGAGCCTACCATGGTGGAAGGCCACGAAGAAGTGTTCAAAGCACCTCTCCGCTTTCAACTTAATATTGGATGTTGGTTGAGGGATTTTAAGATCTCATCATTTTATTTATTTAATCACATTAAAATAAATTATGTCCTCTTATAACTACTACTCCAAAGTAAATGAAATTAGTAGTATATGATATCTCCACTATTCGTTTTGGCAAAACAAATCAATATCAAAACAATTTTCAAAATATTGGAAATATATATTACTACTAATTGTGTTCATTTTAGTTTAGTAGCGTATGATACTCCCACTATTTGTTTTTGAGAAAAACAAATCAATATCAAAAACGAATTTTTCAAATATTGGAAGTAACTACTACTACCAAGGTTTTTGCATTCCTTTAAATTTGGACTTTATAGTTATCTTAGGCTTTTTGGATGACTATGGACTTATTAGGTTGATTCAACAACGAGCCAACATTGTTGAATAAGATCTAGGGAGGAATGTAACGTTTTAATTACGCGCTTTCAATCCAATTAAAACATTTTTCATTGAGCCATTAGAAACGAAAGACAATCATTCATTGCTAATTAGGGCTTTGGACCCAACAAATCTTTAATCTCATGAAAACCCCTTTTAATATGTCTCTTTACCAATAGTTAAAGAAACTCTAGTCTAGTACTAGAGGGAATCAACTAATTGAAAGAGATAAAGAAGTAATAAGAATTTCAAACCGATTTGTACAAATTCCTACAAATTACATATACTAAGAGGAAGAGAAAGATTAATGTTTAACATGTTGAGGTCCAATTGAAATACCAATTAAAACATATTCCCAAGGTTCAAACCATTTGAATTTAGCGGCCTTTCTCATAGTTCAATTATCGTTTAAGGCACAAGTCCATAGTCAACCATTTTACTAACTACTTAATCACATTAAATAATTAAATTGGAATGCAAGATAATCAATTAGACTTAGTACATATGGGCATAATTATATGATGAGTTTAAGCTACAAACAAAATTAAATTCATAACATTTTAATCTCATAAAGAGGTGGGGCCGAAATGCAATTATGAAAAGTTAAGGGTCAAACTTGACACACCCTGTCACTAAGGAGGGCATGCTGGCCACCACGTGAGAGTGACGTAACCATTTACACAGTTCGAAAGCTTTTAAAAAATACAATTACTAAGATGAAACACCCGAGGGTGAGTTCTACTTTTGTGAATTCTGTCAGAACACCGATGGATTCCTCGTGGCCACCAAAGATCTGCTATCTAGAACCTGGAGGGGCGCAAAACAAAATTGAGTGGGTCAGTAAAACAAAGTTTTTCGAAAACATTTCATTTAAAACATTTCTAACCCCTCGCTGAAAAACTTGTATACTTTCCCAGAAAACTAGTATATAAACATATATATCATCAAAATCTCAAATCACAATCCTTCAACGCTTTTCAGAAAGAATATGCCATGCCATGTCATATGCTAAAATATAATATGAATGCATCAATATAACTCAGGCGAAATAATAAATCAACCGGAGACCCTACAGTGGTCCTGTACGGTTGATTCCATAGCTCAATATCCCATCCAGCCGGAGTCACCAACTGTGACCTGTACAGCCCTGCGAGAGTCACCAACTGTGACAAGTACGACATTACACTGCGCATAAGTCGGAACTACCTATAGTAGTCTGTACGACTAAGATGGTGAAATAATACGCTCTAGTGCTTCTCTCATCAATCATATGTGCACATAATCTAAGGTCATCTACCAGTCGGAGCCCCTCTAATGGTCTGTACGACTGGCATGTCGGAACCACCTCTAGTGGTCTGTACGACTAGCATCTACTTGGATCCAAGGTGAGCGTGTGATGCAGGATGAATAACATAAGCACTAACACCAGGGGTGCATGTTATGAGCTCTCAACATAATTCACATCATTAATAAATCACATGAACAACATAAACCTCACCTGATACTCACCTATGCGTCCACAGCACCAATTCACTTATATATATGCATCAATTATCAATTCATATAATTCACAATATGCATGCATGGCATTTTAAAACGTACTTTCATTTAAACTCAATTTTTGGGAAAAATATCAATAGTATATAGGTATAAACAGAAATACTGCCCACTCACTTGGAGTTTGCCCAACAACTCCCTAGCACCACACATCAAGGCGTCATGACGATCGGCGCCTAGTACAATAATCAAATCCAACCTCAAAAGTCATATCGATAGAATATATAACTTATATAAAACACGTCACTACATAGTTCAATCCGGAAGATCTGCAACTCAGATTTCAAATCCATAACATCCAGAGGTCCACAATATACCTCTAGGACAACATCCTAAAATTTCATTACCATCCAACGGTTGGATCTTCGACAATTTCCAAAACCAAGTGACGGTTAACATTCTATTTTATGACTTACAACTCCAATTCTGAAAGATCCGTAAATCGGATTCCGGATCTGTAAGTTCCTATAATCCTCAAATATTACGTATTACAACATATCAAAGTTTGGTGACGATCCGATGGTCGGATCATCAATTCACATTTTCACCTAACCACGAATCGTAACAAACTTAGGTTCAATTATTCAATTTACGTCCATCAATTATCAAAACTGAACCTAGAACCTTAAACATATGCTAAGAATGACATTGGCGGGCCATTAGCCACGCGCCGCCGCACGGGCCGCCACGGGTGGCGGTTGGCTGCCCTGGCTCGCCGGAAAATTCAACTATTTCAAAAAATTCTCTAAAAATACAGAATTCAAGATCTCAATGAGTAGAGTAAACTTTATACCTGAGGCCAAGGCCAATTTGGCCTGGAAACACTTTAATTTCACCAAAATCCGTGCGGACCCTAGAATTGGGTGAGCTTCAATTTGACCTCCAAACTTGTTCCAACGCCTCTACTACCTCTTGGGCTTTGTTCCAGGTCCTAAGGGGATGCTATGGGTGTTAGAAATTGAAAGAAAACGTTTCAAGTTTTGAAGAATTTTCACACTAACTTACCGCACACCCCACACGGTTTTAATCAAATTTCAAGGCCAAACTCCTTGATTTTTGGGGTGTAATAGGAAAAGGGAAGATCATAGAGGGTTTTCCAAGTGATGGATTGATGTAACTCACCGGAAAAATGATGAAATTTCGACGGAAATGGGTGAAGAACACCGGCGGGTCGCGCGGGTCACGGGTTCTCCCAACCCGTTTCTCTTCTATTCCTCCGCTTCTCACCCTCTCTCCTTTCTCTCCCGGGGCTTCTGCTCCCTTCCTCTGGTTGGGTACTTTTTGCCCAACCCGTTTCTTCCTTTCTTCTTCCTCTAATTGGCTAACTCATCTTTCTCTCTTCTTCTAAATTAGGCAAAACCCATCCTTTTATTTTTCTTCCCTTTCAATCCACACCCTTCATTTAAATTTTTCTTTAATCGGGGCCATCCAAATGGCACACCAGATTTTATAAAAAAAATCATAAAATGCAGAAACTTCAAACTTTAATAACTTCTTCGTTAGAACTCCAAATTATGAACCGTCAGCGCCCACGCGTCCGTAGCTACGAGTACTACGAGGATATGTCAAGAAAACAAATCTTAGATGGCACGACACAACGATTAACCTCAAATAATGCGCGTGCCTCAAAGGGCATTTTTTTTTAAATCCTTTATTAAAACTTTAAAACTCTTAAAATCAGGGATGGGCTGTCACAATCTATCCCCCTTAAAAAAATTTCATGCTCGAAATTTACACAATCTTTACAATCCATCGATATCCATAAAACAACCTGAAACACCTCTCTCATTCAATCTTTTGTCTCCCAAGAAGTTTCTTCTGCTGAATGATTCCTCCATAAAACTTTTACCAAGTACACTGTTTTATTTCTCAGGACTTCCTCTTTCTATTCCAAAATAATCATGGGTTCCTCATTATAAGCCATATCCGGATTAATCTCTAAGGGATGAACCAGAATCATACGCGGAGAATCTGCTACTTTGTAACGAAGCATCAAAACAAGAACTACACTATACACCTTATCCAATCCTAAGGGTACTCAAACTTGAAAGTATTTCACCGATTCCTTCAATAGTCAAAGATGGCCCGATGTACTTAGGATTTAACTTGTCTTCCATTTCGACCCAAACCGCACCTTTCCAAGGTGATAATTTCAAAAACATCCAATCTCCTGCATTACACGTCTAGTCAGTGGTATGCTTGTCTGCTAAGCTCTTCAGCCGATCCTGGCTCACTTCCAGGTTACACTTAATTACTTGAATATTTCGAGTAGTCTCCTCCACTAACTCAGGGCCATGAATACCATCCATCCATAATTCTAACAATTTCGAAACACAAGACACAGCTTTCCATGGCCTTATGGCGTTGCTCTAGGGAACAAACTGAAATGACCAACATACCCAAGAAGTTCAACAGATCCGTAAGCCCAAATCTCTTTTCCATAAGACAGATAAATAACTATTGCACTTCTGGAAAGGTTACTGCTCTTTCATTGAAGAATACTGCGCTGATTTAGTAAGCCAATCCATTATCACCTCAATTTCATCATAACCACCTCGTGAATGAGGAAACTTGCACACATATTCTACATTAATATTTTCTCATTTCCGCTGTGGAACGGGAAGTAACTACATCAATCCAAAAGACTTCTTTATTTTTGTTTTAACCTGCTGACAGATGTTACATCTATTTATATATACAAACATTTCTCTTTTCATACCTGAGCAATAGTAAAATGATTAAATGGTATAATACATCTTAGTACCTCCAGGATGCATTGTATAAGTTGAACAGTACACAAATTCCAAAATTGCTTCCTTTAATTCCATAACATTAGGTATAAACACCTTGTTCTCTTGCATAAGCTTGCCATCTGATTCTCTAACTTTGAGGTCTTTCTTTTTCCCGTTATTCCTTGCTTTAAATAAATTCTTGAATTTTCTTCGTCAAACGCTTGAGTCTCGAGTACGACCTACCAAATAGGCCTAACTTGAAAATTAGCAAGTACGTTTTCTTTTCGATCTTCCATTCCCAACTTTACTCCTGTAGATCTCAAATCTACAAGAAGATGAACATGGCAATCGTACCAAGCATTAATTCTCTCTGGGGTCTTCCTACTAAAAGCATTGGCCACAACATTTGCACGATCACCCTGGTCATGCAATCAAAATCACTAGGCAACACAATCCACCTCCGTTGCCTAAGATTAAGATACCTCTGAATAAACATATATTGGATACTCTTTTGATTCGTAAAAATCTCACACTTTTCTTCGTAAAAATCTCACACTTTTCTTCCCATAAAGACAATGTCTCCAAATCTTCAAAGCAAAGATGATAGTTGCTAATTCTAAATCATGAGTAAGGTAATTCATCTCATGAGGTTTCAATTGTCGTGAAGTGTAGCAATGACTCTATCATGTTGCATCAACACACATCCTAAACCATTCAAGGATGCATCACTGTAGACCTCATAATTACTGCTTTCATCTGGGAGTGCTAAAACAGGAGTATGAGTGATATAATACCTCATTTGCTGAAACTTTGTTCACAATTTTCATCCACTCAATCCTAACCTCTTTTCTAGTCGATCCCGCCAATGGCAAAGCAATGACTGAAAAATCCTTTACAAACGTCTATAGTAGCCTGCTAGACCAAGAAAACTCAGTACCTTAATGACGGTTCGAGGTTGTTTCCAATTCTCCCCATTTGTCACTCATTGAGGATCTACTTGAATACCTTGTGCAGATATCACATGCCCCAAAAATGCCACTTGATTCGTCCAAAATTGACATTTGCTAAACTAGCATACAACCGATGTTCCCTCAAACATTTTAACACCAACTCAAAATGACTAGTATGCTTTACATTCACTTAAGAGTATACTAGACCTCAACTCTTTTCCTTGAAAACACATAGGCACCTCTAAGCTGATCAAACAAGCATCAATGCGCGGCAATGGATAACGATTCTTACTCGTTACCCGATTCAATTACCTAATATCCATACATATTCTTAAGGTCCCGTCTTTCTTCCTTATAAACAAAGCTGGGATTTTCCAAAGTAACGTACTAGGTTGACAGAAACCTTTATCAACCAATTCCTGTGACTGAATTTTCAATTCCTTTAACTCTGTAGGAACCAATCTATAGCATAAAGTCTGTACTTTGAGACAATTCAATAGTGAACACCACATCTTTGTCTGGTGGCAATCCATGTAAATCATTTTCAGAAACACATTAGGAAAACGTCTACCATTCGTATGTCATCCACAATACTAGGAGTACGATCCTGCAACACCACATGAGCTAGGCATCATTCGCAACATTTTGATAACAATCTCTTAGCTCTCACAACAGAAATAACGGCATGCCTCACTCCACTTCGTTCACCCACAACAGTAACCTCTGATAATACAAGACAATGGAAAGTAATTGATTTCCCGTAGCAATCCATATTGGCACGATTATAATGTAACCAATCTATGCTTAAAATCACATCGAAATCCACAATGTCTAACGGGATACGATTCCCTGGCATAACTACTTCTTCCACCATCACTAGACACCCTGAATAGTCATAACCAACATAGAATGATCTACCTATTTACTTGCTTAACGAATCCAACAAATAAGTTATGGGTATTACGGTCTGCAACCCGCAATAACGATAACTCACTATCGTCTCGATAAGTAAGCAACAATTCTTAAGGGTGCAATATTATCATTTTACTCCTCACAGGGAAAATACATATATATGCCTCGATCGTGCTCATTCACTACTTCCTTTAGCAACATCGTCAATAATAAGAATTATATCAGCCGGAGTCAGCTAGAATGACCTGTACGGCTGAGTCTGCAGCTCGACCATCCATGTTAGCACATAAGTCGGAGTCACATATAGTGACCTGTACGACTTACTCATCAATTTTCCAAGTAATATGCCAAGGAAGACTGCTGGGTAACAACTGATCCTAAGGACAATTCATACCGCTATGCCTCATCTAACCATACGAACACATTCACAACTTCCCACACTCTCCAAAGTGCCTAATATTGTACCTACGGTGCAAAGATACATTTTCTCTACCAGAGTCACCTTGTCTCTGAAATCTGGGATCATTAGTAAATCTATCACTTCGCCTCTAACCAGTGGCACTAAAACCTCAGCTGGGAAAATTAGCTCTAGTTTCACTTCTTTTGAAGCTCTGAGTCTTCCAAGGTCTTTGATATGACGGATCTTTAACTTTATCGTCTTTCTTCTGATTCTCATTCTTTTCTTATTCCTTTTTACTCTCGCTGATCATGTTCTCAGAGTCCTCAATGCCCAACAACATCTCGTAAACTCCTGGTAAAAAGTACAATGGATAGTGGTCGCCAAAGAACGCCACTTCTTCTTATTATCCAGCCAAAAACGACATAACACCTTGACCGGATTAGCAACAACATCCGAATGGAAACAAGGCAAGTCTATAAACTCTCTATAATAATATGCCGGAGGAATGAACTTTTCCTTAAACAATTCTTTAAATGACTTCCAAACAGCTGTTCTTCCGATAACATCGGATACATTCCTATCTCCATCAGAATGCAGATTCAACACTCAGAAACTAGGCAGTCATCTCGACCCTCCTGTCGGGAGGAAGATTCCCTTGACTTTGCATAATCCGAAACGTCTTTTCCCAAATGATTAAGCCATCGATCTGCTCCCTTAGGTTCTTCCTTTCCCTAAAGTGATTCAAATTTAACTTATAACCAGTCTCAAAAGGTTCCTTTAGATAATAGACTGAATCACAATGGCAGTTTCCCCCCAAACTACTATATCAAGGAAATTAGGCTCATCCGAACTACGTGGCTCGCTACGAGGCGGTATAGTTCTGACAGAAGACACTAGGAAATTCTCAAGATGTCCAGAATTGCAACCTAGGCTCTTATACCAACTGACACACCCCATCCCGAAGGAGGGCATGTTGGCCGTCACGTGAGAGTGACGTAACCATTTACACAGTTCGGAAGCTTTTAAAAAATACAATTACTAAGATGAAACACCCGAGGGTGAGTCCTACTTTTGTGAATTCTTTCATAACACCGAAGCATTCCTCGTGGCCACCAAAGCTCTGCTATCCAGAACCTGGAGGGGCGCAAAACAAAATTGAGTGGGTCAGTAAAACAAAGTTTTTCGAAAACATTTCATTTAAAACATTTCTAACCCCTCACTAAAAAACCTGTATACTTTCCCAGAAAACTACTACATAAACATATATATATCATCAAAAGCTCAAATCACAATCCTTCAACGCTTTTCAGAAAGAATATGTCATGCCATGTCATATGCCAAAATATAATATGAATGCATCAATATAACTCAGGCGAAATAATAAATCAACCGGAGACCCTACAGTGGTCCTGTACGGCTAATTCTATAGCTCGAAATCCCATCCAGCCAGAGTCACCCACTGTGACCTGTACGGCCCTGCCGGAGTCACCAACTGTGACATGTACGACACTACACTGCACATAAGTCGGAACTACCTATAGTAGTCTGTACGACTAAGATGGTGAAATAATACGCTCTAGTGCTTCTCTCATCAATCATCTGTGCACATAATCTAAGGTCATCTACCAGTCGGAGCCCCTCTAATGGTCTGTACGACTGGCATGTCGGAACCACCTCTAGTGGTCTGTACGACTAGCATCTACTTGGATCCAAGGTGAGCGTGTGATGCAGGATGAATAACATAAGCACTAACACCAGGGGTGCAGGTTATGAGCTCTCAACACAATTCACATCATCAATAAATCACATGAACAACATAAACCTCACTTGATACTCGCCTGTGCGTCCACAGCACCAATTCATTTATATATATGCATCAATTATCAATTCATATAATTCACAATATGCATGCATGGCATTTTAAAATGTATTTTCATTTAAACTCAATTTCTGGGAAAAATATCAATAGTATATAGGTATAAACAGAAATAATGCCCACTCACCTGGAGGTCGCCCAACAACTCCCTAGCACCACACATCAAGGCGTCATGACAATCGCCGCCTAGTACAATAATCAAATCCAACCTTATAAGTCATATCGATAGAATATATAACTTATATAAAACATGTCACTACACAGAATTGAAGATCTCAATGAGTATAGTAAACTTTATACCTGAGGCCAAGGCCAATTTGGTCTAGAAACACTTCAATTTCACCAAAATCCGTGCGGACCCTAGAATTGGGTGAGCTTCAATTCGACCTCCAAACTTGTTCCAACGCCTCTACTACTTCTTGGGCTTTGTTAGAAATTGAAAGAAATCATTCCAAGTTTTGAAGAATTTTCACACTAACTTACCGCACACCCCGCACGGTTTTAATCAAATTTCAAAGCCAAACTCCTTGATTTTTGGGGTGTAATAGGAAGAGGGAAGATCATAGAGGGTTTTCCAAGTGATGGATTGAAGTAACTCACCGGAAAAATGATGAAATTTCGACGGAAATGGGTGAAGAACACAGGCGGGTCACGCGGGTCACGGGTTCTCTCAACCCGTTTCTCTTTTATTCCTCCGCTTCTCACCATCTCTCCTTTCTCTCCCGAGGCTTCTGCTCCCTTCCTCTGGTTGGGCAGTTTTTGCCCAACCCGTTTCTTCCTTTCTTCTTCCTCCAATTGGCTGACTCATCTCTCTCTCTTCTTCTAAATTAGGCAAAACCCATCCATTTATTTTTCTTCCCTTTCAATCCACACCCTTCATTTAAATTTTTCTTTAATAGGGGCCATCCAAATGGCACACCAGATTTTATTAAAAAAATCATAAAATGCCCAAACTTCAAACTTTAATAACTTCTTCGTTAGAACTCCAAATTATGAACCGTCAGCACCCACGCGTCCGTAGCTACCAGTACTACGAGGATATGTCAAGAAAACAAATCTTAGATGGCATGACACAACGATTAACCTCGAATAATGCACGTGCCTCAAAGCGCATTTTTTGTAAAATCCTTTAGTAAAACTTTAAAACTCTTAAAATCAGGGACGGGCTGTCACAAACTGCAAATACTAGAAAGTATAATCAACTTTTAAAATTGCAAAATTGCCCATAGAGGACCCATCAATAGGGTGACCGGTTATGTGATTGGGGGAGAGGGAGTGTGTCATACATGTTCCCTAAATTTCAAAATAAAGCAAAGCCCTAGCTATCCTTGTCACCCACTTGTGCAAGTTGGCTTAAAAAGGTAAGAGGGGTGTAACGTCTCCTAGTCAAGTCTGGGATGGAGTCAATCAATGGCAAGTTATTGATGGCAAGTTTATCACCCAAATTCAAACAACAAAGTATGAACACAAAACCAAAACCTTTTACACCAAAATCAAAACCATGAACACCAAGAATAAAACCATGAACACAATTTCAAGATTTGTACTTTCTTGGTGATTTTTCAAACCAAAAAACAAAGGTGACAAGGCCTCTACTTTCTAGCTTCAAAGTGTGCATGTGTGACTTAAAAGAAAACACAAACACAAGACAAAAAATCCCCCCCAAAACCGTGCCCTCCCCTATGGTACATAAGCCCAAACTTTTGTTCAAAAACTCACTCTTCATTCATGCATCCAAAACACTTTTTGCATACATATCTTTTTCAACTCTTGAAACACATTTTTCAACATTTGAAAAACAAAAGATAAACATATTTTGAATGAAGAAATAATATGTCAAACATAAAATTAAAACCCATATGCATAAAATCCAAAAGGACACATCAAATATAAACCTTTGGCTTTTGATACCACTTGAAGGGAAATAATGAGATTTAAGTGGGATTTCTAGTGACTAGCATGCATATACAATTCAAAATTTATATACATTTGCAACGGAAGCATGTTATCACATAATATCAAAGCTATAGTCATGCAAATCCCCTTCAAGAAGCATAGGTTCATATATGATGCATCTAAGAAAATATTGAAGAACAAAGTGAAGGTATAGTTTTATACCTCTTGATCTAGACTTGAGACCAAGGATGGACCACCTCCAAGATCTTTGTTCTTGGAACTCCTTGAGTCTAGCCTCCCTCCTAGCTTCCTCCACCTTGAAATATTTAGAGCTCCTTTCTCGTTTAGTCTCCAAAGTAGAAGACCTCTAAAGATCTACACCCACTAATGTAGTGAGATGGATAATGGAATAACCAAAGGGAGAGAAGATGATTAGCTAAATCCCCTTTGGTGGCCAGCTTTGTGTGAGTGTAGAGAGAGATAGATGTTTTTCTTTTTTTTTGTGAAAAGAACACACAAAACCCCTAAAGAAACTATTTCACTAAACTTCCTTTATAAATGTCTAAGAAGTGAGTCAACAACTTGACTCTCTCTCTCTCTCCAATGGTCGGCCCCTTTTGTGTTGTTTGGGCTTTGGGCTTTTATCATTTCAAGTCATCCTATGCTAAAAGCCCAATGGGTTTGGGCTTAATGAACCCAAATGAACCCGAACTTTTTCTTTAAGTCCAAAACGATCTTTCATCGCTTCTATGATTTCTTTAGACTTTCTAATTAATCATAGCACTTAATTAATCCAATTAATTTATTCCATCATCCTTTAGTTGTCTCACTACACGAGTGTTTTGGTGTACAATCATTTTAGGTTCTAATTAGCAAGGCAGTGAGGTGATTGGCACCAATCCAATTGATTTGTATTAATCCAATCACTCAGTGAATTAAAACTTACTTTCAATTCTCCTTCTTCTTTGATGACTACTTATTTAATCATCTAGAAGAACCCACAAGCCATGAGTGACATCTAACCATATATCATGGCTACCCAAGCTAATGTAGAATTTGTTCGGAGAACCCATTCAGTTGGAATTACAATGTAATTTGATCCTTCTCTAATACAATACTCACAATCATATTACTAGGGTATGGATATTTAATGTCAAACCCCTAATGTGATTATATCAAGTTATATGATTCTATTGAGTCGTATAGGAACGCTTTCCATCATTACGCTCGATACTTCGGCCGAAGATTCCTGAATCATATCTTAGAGTATTCATCCTCTCATAATGAGGATTAGAGATCCCTTGTTGATCATTCACATGCCTCTGAGAATAAATCACTGACCCCAACAATGCATAGAACACATCCAAGATGAGATGTGATCACGTCTCGTTATCAAATGATCAGCAACGTATCCCCAAGACAACTATGATGTCTCAGGTCAAAGGATTAGTTACATTATTCCAACCAGTAGAGTCACTTGCTTGACATGTGAGTAGACCTCCATGCAAGTACTCTCGTTTGATTGTGTTCAGTGAGCTCATTCCCATAATTAGCACCTATATACTCGTCTTAGTGTCGCCACACGAATGACATGAGACTTTCCATCCTTCCCATTGGAAGGGGACGTAGTATGTACTGGTCTATGTATTGTCAGTGTTCCTCTGACAATCCTATGACCAGGAACCTTTTTGGACATCATGGTTATGTGAAGAAGGTCTCTGCAGTCTAACATCATTAGATTACTTCTTCCATCGATTCATTGTCCATGGATTCACTCTTTAGGACGTATATCGTTTATTGAGATAGTCCTAATGAGTGACTTTGCCTTTTGATGTATTAGAGTTTTTTCCATACATATATACATTGTCCTGAAAGGTTTCTTCCAAAGATTGACTTTCAGGGCATATCTCCAACAATCCTTACTGCTGATCTTTAACTGGTAATAACCAGACCTCAAATCAATCTTAGAAAACACACAGGCACCTCGAAGTTGATCAAACAAATCATCTATATGCGGCAATGGATAACGGTTTTTAATCGTTACCCGTTTAATTGCCTATAATCAATACATAGCCTCAAAGTCCCGTCTTTCTTCCTTACGAAAGAAACTAGAGCTCCCCAGAGTGAAGTACTAGGCTAAATAAAACCTTTATCAACTAATTCAGCAGGAGCCATTCTATATGGAGTCAAAGATATAGGATCCATACTTGGAAGCAAATCAATAGTGAACTCCACATCTCAGTTTGGCGGTAATCCAGGAAAATCATCAAGGAATACATCAGGAAAATGCCTGACTACCCGAACATCCTCCTCACTACTAGAAGCAACATCATTCAGCACTACATGAGCTAAATATCCCTGGCAACCTTTCGATAACAACCTTTTTGCTCTTACAGCATAAATAACACCATGCATCACCCCACTATGATCTCCCACAAAAGTAACTTCAAGTAATCCAGGATGATGGAAAGTAACTATTTTCCCAAAACAATCTATATTGGCACGATTTTAATGCAACTAATATGTGCGAAAAATCACATCAAAATCAACAATATCTAACGGGATAAGATTAGATGGCATAACCATATCCTCTACCATCGCTGGACATCCTAGATATACACAATCAACATAACATGTATCCCCTCTAGGCATAGAAAACTCTAAATCATAACCCAGAGGTGTAGGATAAGGTTGCGTCACTTGAGCAAATGTAAGAGAAATGACAGAATGCGTAGCACCACAATCAATTAAAACTCTAGCAAAGTGACCAAGAATGTTTAACGTACCCATGATCAAGTTCGGATGATTCTGAGCATCTTGCAGGGATATATTATTAATACGTCCCTAGGCTTACTGTCGTCCCCTATGACCTCTACTAGCTTGTTTACCTCGCCCCTGCACACCTTATCCTTGACTTGGCTGACCAGATTGCCTTGAAGATCCTGCACTACTGGAAGCAATCTCTACCTGTTAGGGTTGTCCTCCCTGGTACCACTGAAATCCACTAGCTAGAATGGAAGGATACGGTGTTTACCCTTCAGGATACTGAGAATACCCACTATGGTAATAAGGATCCTGCGAATACTGATACTGCCATGAAGCATAAGGAGCGGCATCACCCTGATAATGGTAAGCACCACCTCGACCCATCTGACCATAACTACTAGACCCTGGAACTTGTTAAATCGGCGTTGGTGGTGGCATAGAAGGTTGTTGGGGCTCTGCTGACTTTGGGGACAATTTATAGCTCTCATAAAAATCTACCACCTCTCATCTGACCAGTGGCACTAAAACCTTCGCTAGAAGAGCTGGAACTAGTTCGACTCCTCTTAAAGCTCTGAGTCTTGCGAGGTCCTTGAGAAGATTGATCTTTACCTTTATCATCTCGCCTTTGATTCCCATTCTTTTCTTCTTCTTCTTCACTCTCACTGGGCATATTTTCTCAGTCCTCAATCCTTAACAAAATCTCATAAAACTCCTGGTAAGTAGCACAGGGAGTCGAGGTAGCTATAGAACGCCATTTCTTCATAGTACCCAGTCTGAAACGACGAAGCATGTCAACTGGATTAGTAGCAACCTCCAGATGATAGCGAGACAAATCAGTGAATCTCCTATAATACTCATTTGCCATCATATTCCCTTGTTTTAATTGAGTAAACTTTTGATTTTTTCGATCAATATACTCAGGGAGAATAAACCTTTTCTAAAACAACTGTTTAAACACTTCCCAGTCTGAAATTTCCTCTGGGGTCAACTGATAGGACTCTTGTTTCCACCAAGATGCAGGTTACAGACCCTAAAACCAGGTAGTTGTCTCGACTCACCTATAAGGAGGAAGATTCTCCTGACTCTGCATTACACGAAAAATCTTCTCAATATGATGGATCCATTTCTCTATTTCTTCATGTCCTTCATTCCCCATAAAATGATTCAACTTCAGATTATACACAGTCTCAAGAGGTGTCATTTGAGGAGTACGAAGCAAAGACTGAATAGCATTAGCAATAGCTTCCCCTAACTGAGCTATCTAGGGGAAACTAGGCTCAATAGAAGGACGTGGATCTCTACAAGGCAGCATAGTTCTGACAGAAGACATCAAAGTCATTAGAAAATCTCAAGATATGCAGGACTGCAAACCTAATGCTCTGATACCAAACTGACACACCCCGACCTAGATCGAGACATTTTGGCCGTCACGTGAGGGTGACGTAGCCATATGCACAGTGCAGAAGCAATAGAGATATGAGGAATTACGAATAAACAAAAACAAAATTGACTAGAGTACTAGCTAAAATACAGTGCTAGTGCAAGATTAAGTGTGAAATACACAACCAGAGCATAAATATCCTAAGTGCAGTCAAGCAGGACAAGTACTAATTTACAACACCCAAAGGTGATCCTACATTAATGATATTCTGTCAGAATCCTCATCAAAATCCTCGTGATCCACCAAGCACTTCTACCTAAAACCTGGAGGTGCGCAAAATAGAAAGTGTGAGTGGGCAAAAACAAAGCTTTTCAAAATCATTTCATTTCTCAAAAGTTCTTACCCCTCGCTGTAAAACCTGTATAATTTCCTAGAAAATAATATTAATAATAAGTTGTATCAGAAATCACACTCAAGGTGAAAATCCATGAAAGTATACCATGCCAAAGTATCTCAATGCAATGTTATAAGTAATCTAGGCAAAAAATATCAATGTGAAATATCGCATTAACCAAATCCCTCTAACTCAACTGCAAGGATGAATATATAGCTCATAACTAATCTTAATCATATCAAATCAAATCATGCACATGAGTCGGGACCACCTAAAGTAGTCTGTACGACAAAACTAGGTGTAAAATAAATATGCTCTAGTGCTACGATCACGTGAAGGTTGTGTGAATGATCGTAGGTCACCTACGAGTCGGAACCACCTAAAGTTATCTGTACGACAAGCCTGTGCACCTAACTTGGATCCAAGGTGAGCATATGGTGCGGGAGGTGAACATCATGTGAAGGACTGTGCCCTAACTCTGGGCGAGAGAACTAACACCGGGGTGTAGGTTTATGTGCTCTCAATACATCACATCATATCTCACATAACTCAATCAATCTCATATCTTAAGTTTATGAACTTACCTGGGAATTACCGGTCCCTCCGCAGCACCAATCATAAATATATGCAACTACTATAAATAAAATAAACAGATACTTTGTATGGCATTTCAAAACGTATAATCATTCAATTTTATTTTCTGGGAAAAATCACAATTATATAGGTATATACAAAAAACCAAAAGCCCACTCACTGATATGTCAAAGGGTTGTAGCCCTCGAGCCTCGATTGATGGCGTTGGTCCTCAGGATAGGTCTCACCTATATGCGAAATAACTGAATAAACGTTATTTAAAACACATACACAAAACTAGGAAATAACTTCTCATACATTGCTCAAATTGGATATTTGAATATACCACCATGACCTACTCAACCTAAGGAACATCCCCATATTTTTAGAAAAAACATTCATGACCCCACGCGCTCTCGCATGCCTGCAAAGGCACGGCCAGATGCAAGGCCCACGCGCAGGCACGTGCCTGGCACAAGGTACGAAATAGTTAATGCTGTTAGGGAATATTATGTTAAAACTAGAATATGCGGTTAAAGGTACATGATGGTGTCAGAATATTCTCTGTTTGTACCATCCTTGACCAACCTCGAAACTACTAAGCACCGGTCAACATTATACCGCCAAGGATCCACATGAGTTTCCCTCCAACCAGGACGCCAATCACAACGCGACACATGTCAACATCAGAGGCCAATCATAACGTGACACGTGTCGACATCAGAGGCCAATCACAGCACAACACGTGTCAATGTCAGAATGAAACTAGAAACTCTCTTCTAAAAATAGAGATCATTCTCTCACGATATTTTCTAAGGTCATTTGTACTAAATCATTCACTTGTACTCACTGAAGGAGAGCTTGAACCTATGTACTTGTGTAAACCCTTCACAATTAATGAAAACTCTTCTACTCCGTGGATGTAGCCAATCTAGGTGAACCACGTACATCTTTTGTTTGATTCCCTATCTCTATCCATTTACATACTTATCCGTACTAGTGACTGGAGCAATCAAGCCAAGATCATAAACTTAACACTTTTTGTTGTACTAAAGTCCTCACTAATTTTGTGCATCAACATTTGGCGTCGTCTGTGGGAACGACACTTATTCCCACTTTCTTCAGCTTTGTTAAGCTGGTTTCCACCATTCGTACACTCTCTTTTAACCAGGTATCCCTTTCCAACATGGGGAGCGAAGGAAGCCACAACACACAAAATGACACCTTTCTTGCACCTGGTGCGAAGCAATGAAAGAAGGAACAAAAGAAGTTTTCTCTTAAGGCTAAAGTCGATCAGCTGGATGCTCAGAACAACAAGATAGCGATGAAGAATGAGATCCTCCAAGAGCAGTATGAGAAGGTCTGCAAGATGCTCCACGAGGCTAGATATACTAAAACACACGAGCTCATCACCCTTGTGGAAGTCAACCATCAACTGGGTGCCCCCCAACACGGAGGATCATTTGCCCTCGACATGGGTATTCTTGTTAAGGAGCGAGCTACTCATCAAAATGGTGGCCAACATGAGACTTCTCTCAACCCAACTGCTTTGACTCGAAATAGGAGGAGTAGAGGAAGACACCTCCTTACAGAAGGAGTGGAGGGATCGAAAGCCATATTTTAAGACTGTCGAGACTTCCTAAAGCAACGTCGAGACAATCCAATCCAGGTAAGCTCGAAGATCAATGACCCAAGGGTCTGTGAAAGACTCGATCCCCTCCCATGTCTCAGGCCGACTACCAATTTGGGGAAGGGGCAACAAGTCCTAGAGAAACACGAACGTATAGGGGACTCAAAGATGTTTCGACAGACAAACCTTGAAAGTCAGTACGACAAGTCCAGGGAAAAATCACATGCTCTTGATCAAACCTTCCTACTTCCAAGAGGAGATGGAGATTTACGAAAGAAAGCTCCAGTGGTACATGATTCCACTCAGGACCCTCTTGTCCTACAACTCCTTAAGGAAGTAAACAAGTTGAAGGCTAAATGACAAGTTGAGATACTTGATTGGAACCAACCTAGGCCTGGCCCTCTTACAAGGAGGATCCTCGACACCCCCCTCCAAGCAAAGAAAAAGCAAAAGCTTGGCTTGCAACTCTATACTGGAAAAGAGGACTCGATTGAACACCTTAATCGTTTTGAGTCCACCATGGCATACCGGATGCACACCGATGAAGAGCGATGTCTTCTCTTCCCATTTACCCTCTTTGGTGGAGCTCTAAACTGGTATTGCTGTCTTCCACCTGAGACAGTAGACTCATTTACGGAATTGAGGAAACTGTTTGTTTCTCAACACATTTTCCAAACCAATCGCTTGCACTCTGCAGATGACTTGTACACCATTCGCCAGAAGCCAAACGAGTCATTACATATGTATGCTGGCCACTTCAGCCATGAGTATTCTCGTTGTGTCGAGGTAGACGACAAGACTGCCCTCAAAGCCTTCCCGGAATGCCTACGTGACTATTTCTTTAAGTACATGATCAATGCCAACACTTGGAAGACTTACTCAGAGGTAATGGCCCAAGCTTATAACCATGCCTCCGCCGAGGCAAGGACATATCAAGGGAAACCCCCCACAACCACCCCTTATCAACAAGTAGGGAGTGGAAGCCAGATCCAACCAAATGAAAAGACCTCGACATTCTAAATGGCAGCAATGCCTCTGTTGGAAGTGTGCCCTAAAACCAATCATATGATGATACTTTACAAACAGTTCATATAGTTTAATTTAAAGGGCAAAAATTATTATTTGAAGCCGTCTCATATAAATGTTATACGCTTAAACGATAAGTCCAAGGAATATGTAATTAAGAGAATGCAATCTAAAGAAGTTAGATTCATGAGACCACTCTCTTTCGTATACATATCCTAAACGTTCCTGAACATACGATTGCCAATTGGGCATTGACAGTCTGTTAAGATCAGTACGTGCCATGTCTTCTCTTAGGGAGAGTGACTGGTCTCGAGTCATTGGTGTGACTGACACCAAGACAAGTACGTAGGTGCTCAATAGAGAATGAGTTCACTGAACGCGATCAACAAAGAGTTCTCATACTCATATCACATGAGAACTCATGGTTGGAATAATGCAAAGTAGTCCTTTGACCTGAGGCATCATAGTTGTCTTGTGGTTAGGCCCTTGATCTTTGACTATGTCAAAGTCACTCCATTCAAGGGTATCCACGACATAGTTGGGGTTAAGCCACTTAGCCATGGAGGCAAGTGAATGCGCAACAAGGGATCTCTAACCTTCAAACTGTTTGAGGGAGAATACTCTATGATATGATTAAGAATCTCTGGCCAGAGTATGAATGAGATTTAGGAAGTCGTTCCAAATCACATTCAAGGTAATCATATAAGTAAATGAATCACATTAGATAGTAGACATGAATAAACTATCAAACCAAACAGTGTGGTCAAGAATATTGTATTAGAGAAAGATTGTATTGCATTGTAATCCTAAACTGAATAGGTTCTCCACCTTTTCTAATTAGCTTGAGTAACCATGACATATTGCTAGGTGTCACTCATTTTTTGTGGAAGCCCTAAGCGTGTATAATCACTAAAGGGAGAATTGAAAGTAAGTTTCAATTCACAATCGATTTGAAAGAGTTCTAATTGCCCACTGCCTTGCTAAAAGGAACCTAATGGATCGTACACCGTGTAAGGTAGAGATTGAAGAAACAATAGAGATGAGTAAGGATAATTAAATTGTTTAATTATTCATGGCTAGGATTAATTAATATGTTAATTAATCAAACGAATAAGTTCGTTATAGACCTCGGGTTAGTTTTGGGCCGCAAGGCCCAATGGGATTTGAATGTCAAGCCCATTAACTCAAGTTGTATGACAACTTGAAACCACAAAGGGTTTGAAAGGCCAATGAGCGCTTAATGGCTGGCCATATAGAGAGGGGTAGTGAACTTGGCTTAATTTCAAGTTTTCCACTCTATTGTGAGGTGGTATAAAGGCAACTTTATAGCCATTTCATCCTTAGGGTTTCTTTTGGAGAAAAGATGAGAACACAATCTCCCTTTTCTCTCTAAGAGGTTGGCCACCCTAGAGGATTTTAGCTAGCAATCTTACTTCCTCTAGGTCACTCATCTCTTCTTCAAGTCCTACCTTGGTATGGAGACTTAAAGGTTCTCAACTTTGGGAACTTGGAGAATCCTTTCAACCATCCTCATCCAGGAAATCCATGGAGCTAAGAAGCAAGGAATGAAGGCCTCTCCTCGGGTGATTAGCCTTTGCTTATGCAAAGAGGAATCAACAAAGGTATAAAATTTCTCAACTCACTTTGTTCTTGAGTTGAGTCTTGGTTCACATAACTATTAGGCTTTGAATTTCATGGGTATGTTTTGTTTTGAGTGCATTCAACCATGATTCCATCTTTAATTGTTAATTGCATGCCATAGATGTTGCTCAAATGAACATGTTTTTCACAAAATTTCCATCAAGTGGTATCAAGAGCCTAGGTCTAGTAGTTGGTGAATCCTTTTGGGTTTTGTATTTTCATAGTTTATGATTTGAATGTTGTAATTGTTACAAGCTTTATTCTTGCTTCTTTGAATGTAAATTTTGTTAGAAAATTTGCCATCTCAAATGTTGTAGATGTAGTTCATATGAGCATGAATTTTGGTGCTAAAATTTAGTGCCATGTTTTTGGGGAAATTCGGCCAAATCCAAAGGGTGGATTTTTGGGTTCATGTTTGTCTTGTTAAAAGTATTTTAAAGTGACATTAGGAACCCCTAAGTACCTTAGTATGGTAATATATTTTTTTCCCTTAAGTTTGAGAGTTTTTGGGTGAAAAATGTTCATGGAGCTCTTATGGGTTTTCATGGATGTTCTTCATTGTTCTTGTTATGTTTTTGGCAAGAACAAAAAGGTTGGGTATTTTGATTCAAAGTTTTTGGTTGTTTACATAAAGTTTTTGTTAGTGATGGATGGTTTGAATTTTCAATTAATACCCATACCTTTTTCAAACCATACCAATCACTTACACCTTTTCCTTGTTTCAAGGAACCATGTTTTATGGAAATCACTTTTTCAAACCTACCCATCACCTTTCACTTTTGTTGAAAAATTCAAAAGTTTTATGAAACCTTCTCTCATCCAAAACCGGCCACCCTATTAAATAGGGTACTTTTGGGGCTTTTATGCAATTACATAAAGTTTTGATACTTTTGTGTATTTGTACTTCGACCCGAAAGTTTAAATTTTTACGTAAATGCCCAAAATCACTAAAGGACAAAATGTTTTGCTCCTTTAATGAAGTTTTTGTATTTTGATGAAATTTTTGGGTTCTAGTTGTAATTACATGAAGTAGTGGACTTTTGTGTTTTTACAAAATGACCTCAAAAGTTTATGTTTTGCAATATAGCCCAATAATTGAGGTTATTGTTTTTCGGCCCAAATTAGTTGAGAACAAAATAGTTTTGTATCTTTAAATGAGAATTGGATTTTCATTTCACTTCCCTCCATTTAAATCAATTCTATGGATACAAAAACCAAATGAAAATGTTGCATTGAAGTTTAATTAGTTAAAGCGTTAATTAATTAAAGAAAGGGTGATTATGAACCTAAGCCTATGATAATTGAGCTATGTGAAAGGCCGTCTCAAATTTGTTTGAACCATGGGAATGTGTAGATTAGATTTTGGTTGTAATTTGATGTGATCAAATATTGTAAAAGAGCATAAGCTCTTCTTTACTTTAAAGTAATTTGTTTTGATCAAATGTTGTAAAAGATCATAAGCTCTTCTTTACTTTGAAGTACTTCTTTCTTGCTTTATTTGATATGCATGAAAATCAAGTAGAAGGTCCAACGCCTAATAAGAAAACACGCCTTAATGTGATTAAACGTGTAACTAAAATCAATCACCATCCCTAGATCGAGATTCAACACTAGGCTCGTGTTGGATCGAATCAAAGGTTCATAGTCATCCTAAGGCAACTATATAGTCCATCAATGAATGCAAACCTTATGTTAGTAGTACCATATACTCTTACTTTAAAAACCATTTTACAAGCATAGTGGGAGTATCATATACAACTAAATCAATCACATGGACCAATAATTGTAATAGGACCAAATTGTTTTCATAAGATTAAAATGCATGCTTATATGTGATGAGACGTAAAACCCTCAACCAAACCATTATTAAGTTGATAAGCGTGAGAGTGCTTTGAACACTCTTTCGTGGCCTTCCATCGTGGTAGGCTCCGATCGTTTGTGACTCGTACACCGACTTCACCCTATCATGGGGGAGTACAAAGTGCATGCTTACACTCAGGAGGAGTTCTATATGCATACATGATGTTGTGAAGGTAGGCAACGAGAATGATCAACATCATATCATTGTGAGGCTTCATTCTCTAAAGGCCAAATAAGATGGGTACTTGCAAGAGATGCAAATGAATAAGCGTACTCTCTCATTATTATTGATGCTAGCCAACATCATATCATTGTGTGGTGGGCTTGGTAATGATGAGTCTCCCATACCCTACTCAGAGTTTCCTCCAAAACTCTCGAATTCCGATGAGGGATATGGAATTTGCCAAAAAATAGTGGGTAGTGCTATTTGATTTAAAGACCTGGATCAAATAGCTTAAAATCAATCAATTTATATTCGTTATTTATTTATTTACCAATATATTTACAAACACAACTTGACAAAGAAAAAGCCGTAAGCTTTAGTTTCCGGACTTGGTACTACAATCCCATAGATTGTCTTTAATGGCTTGTATATGTACCTAAGTAGTCTCATCCTCGCAATCTTCCTATTGATAATGTATCATTGGAAGAACATGTTAGATAAGTCTATCATAAAGAGGACAACACTTTTAATGTCATAATTCTACAATTACAAATTGTTGTATGAAGAAGTAAGAGTTGCTTTGAACAACTCTTAGTTAACGCAAATATTAGTGCTTGTTTCTTTGTTACATGAACAAGGAACTTGAGAAGTAAGCACAAGGGCATGGACACTTTATGTGCCATGATTCTTCACTTACAAATTGTAGTATGAAGAAATGAGAGTTGCCTTGAACAGCTCTTGAAAGTTTGTAATTATGTTTAGAACATAATGGTTGGTAGACAAAAATAGTCCATCAACATGGACTTATGATGATTTTGAATCAATGAGTGTTGAAGTGTTAAACCACTTCATGAGACAGAAACTAGGCAAGGACTTCACTTTTGTGTCCCTATCCAAATGGTTCACTAAGTTTATTGTAAACTATATAGTGAACAATAACCACACGCTCTCCAAATTGTTTGATGTGTATAACACAGTTGAAATAAGTTTCAAGAGAGCTAGTGGGAGTTTAGGGACCATGACTATTGTAGTCAATGGAGAAGTCAAATGAAGAAGGCGAAATAACTCCAAGGGAACAAACTTTCTTTATGAAAGGATGGACATTGGAAGGGGTATTTGCAAGAAATGTCTTGCAAGTGTCAAGAACACACCTTTCAAATGTGCTGTAAATTGTTCTTGAATAGTTCAAAATAGTCGGTTCTTCTACTTGAATGCTTGATTCCGTATTAGTAACTATGTTTTACAATTGTTGTAAAAGTGTGGCTAATAAGAAGTAGAAGATTAATGAGAGAAGAGAAAGTACTTCACATTTGGAACGTGAATCAAATGTAGATCTTTGAGAAAGCAGGTAGTACTTACTTCCTCATATGAACTACCAAAGAAAATGGAAAAACAAAGATTGTCTTTACATTCCAATTTGAATAAATGAACATAGTTCCGTATGAGAAATGGATGAATGTTTTGTTTGACAAAACATTGTTCTTTATTAATGAAGGATTAGATTATTGTAATCTAATTGATTATCTCTATAGTAGCGATGATATGGTAGTGTTAACTGTTTAGAATATAACGATGCTTAAAACCCAAAAGGTTGCAAGGTAGTGACTAATTCCAACTGAGTTGTGATACCTCTAAAACATAAATTACGAGTTGGTCATAGATGGATGCTTTGGATCGTTAGATCATGATCCAATGCCTTCTTGTTAAAATTGTATAGAGGCAAAATGTTTGAATCTTTATTCTTTTGGAAAGGAAGAAAGAATCACAAAGTTGTTGAGGTTAATTCACTTAGATGTTAGTGGCACTTGCTCACAACATAATCCTACTCATGTTGTATGACATTCACCGAAGATCGCTCTCGGTTGGACTATCGTTTATTTTAAATAAACACAAGTCCGAATACTTTGCAAAAGGTTTCAAAGAATTCAAGAATGTAACTTGATGAGTAAGACGTCTAAAGTATTTACCTCCTTAGATTTGATCCAAGGAAAGGTAACACTTTAGAATAGTTTCCTTGAAAGATATCAAGGAAAGAAGCATCATAAGATAATGGATTTCTCCATTAGGAGAAGAACGAACTTGAATAAGATTTAGTTTGTTGGATGTTATCAATTACCCATATATAGGATATATACTTCTAAGACAATATGATTGTCAATTAGAAGACCTTCCAAAATTTTCATGACTCCATAGGATGTAGTTGGAAAGAAAGTTAAGTCTTAATCGTGTTAAGATTTGGGGTTGTGTGCTAATAAGCAATATTTGTTTGAGAATTATCTTGTAGATATCCTAAAATTAACCTTTGGATATCACTTCTATAAACCAACTAACAAATGTTGTTTTGTTGGGTAGTTCATTGTAATCCTACAATATGATTTGCCTAAGCCCAAATGAGCGAGAGATAGAACTCAAAGAATGGGTTCTTTGAGAGACAAGATGGTAATCAACAAATATAACAACCTAGTTCTTACACTACAAGCTCCAAGGTAGTCGAGAAGGATTTATAAACCATCTCAGTTGAATGGTTTGAACTTTATGACTATGTCATAGAGTTACACCTCTTAATTCGAAAGAAATAAGAATGAAAATCCTTATGACTACATTGAGTGTACATACGACATATACTCAAGGAAATGGGAAAGTACCATTTGACCTGAAATAGTGAAACCTTTAATAGCTAATTGGTAGCTTAAGGTGACTACAATGAAAGAGATTGGTTGACTTGGAAGTAGGGATGGGCAATGGTTATGCGGGCGGGTAACCGCGGTTATTTTACCCATAACCGTTTATGTTCATACCTGCATAACCGTTTACCTGTTGGGTAATTACATAAATGGTTATACCCATAACCATAACCGTTTATAAACGGTTATCCATACCCATAACCGTGTACCCATTTACCCATAACCATTTACCCATTTAACCATAATCATTTACCCGTTTACCCATGTTTTTCGCCCGTTTATTCTTTTTTTACCCATTTACCCTTTTTTTTTCTCCCGTCTACATTATTTTTTTAACGATAGTTAATCAAAAAATGAAAAGCACTTCCAACTGCTTTTCCAAGAAGCATTTTCAATAAAAATTTTGACTTTTGTTCTTTATTTTTTGAGTTTCTGATCAATCGACTTTTGTTCTTTAATAAAAGCACTTCTATGTAATTGACCCAAAAAAAAAGCACTTCTATGTAGTGTTTTCTACCTAAGGAGTCCCAGACTGGCCTAAAAGTGTTTTCCATTTTCATTTTTCTAGGCAACCAAACAGATGATAAGAATTAAGAACCAAAATGCTTGCGTACCTGAACGGAATACTTGACGGCGAGGCTGGCGACGGTGTCCCCGCGGACAATCCGGTGCGAGATGGCGAATTTTTCAATCGAATTGTCCCTCCAGAAGCTTGAAGACGCCGGCTTTCTGATCACCTCCTTCAGATTCCAAGGAATTTTCCGATCGAATTGTCCCTCCATAGGACGGTGATTCATTGCTCCGCTAATAACTTACAATCATGCAACGAGTGATGCCGGTTATTTTCAACTAATCAGGACAGTGACCTGAAAAAGGAAAAGTAAAACAACCAACCTGAGCAAAAACATTCCAGAAACGAAACAACTACACCCAATTGAAAGCCTCAAAATTTGAACTTGTTTAGCATAAAGTACCCAAACAATCTAATCCTGAAGAGCTCATATCAAGCAAATTGCCCCCCATTTGGGAGCAAAAATCAGTTTGAAAACGATGAAATTCGCAATACGACTGCGAGTATGCAATAATCGTTGACGGGTTTTTTACACCATTCGAAGTTGAAGGTTGTCCGATACGTGAATTTTTTTTTGTTTTTTATGTTGAATTTTTCGTGTCCCAAATGATGAAAGCTCCAATGAAACGCAACAAAATGAAATCAACGATTACAAGAAACAAAACCAAATCAACAATTAAGGGATAATTAATTAATAAACATAAATGATGGGTTCTATTCAAAAGTAATAGAACATGCAACTAAATGTGGAAACTTGGACCAAACCAGAGGTTCCAAATCAATCCAACGACTGCTATATCATTCACATATAACCAGAAAAAGAGAAAATGATAGAAACCAATCATCCAAAAAATGAAAAACTAACCTGACAATTATAAAATTATGGAGAAAGATATCAAATTTACCAGTGGATTGAAGAAATGGGAAATGCCCTTTATAGAATGATTGATTCTTCAGAGAAATAACCAGCAACAAAGATGTAAAACCCGTACAGCAAGTGAACCAGGCTACTCACAAAAAGAGAGCGACGGAGAGAGAGAGAGTGACGGAGAAAGAGAGCGACGGAGAGAGAGAGTGACGAAGTCGAAAGGCGGAGAAAGAGAGTAACAGAGTTGTAACTCTGAGGGTTTTTATTTTTATTATTTAATTTTACATATATTAAATTAAATGGGTAAATGGATACCCGTTATAACCATGAATATTAACCATAACCGATGGATACCCGTTATAACCGCGGATAATACCCATAACCGCCCATTTAAATTTCATGGATACAAGGTTATACCCATAACCGTTTATTTGTTTAAACGGTTACCCATAACCATAACCATCAACTTTAAATGGGTGGGTAACCGCGGTTACCCATACCCATGGGTATTTTGCCCATCCCTACTTGGAAGAAACCATCTTTGACATAGTCTTGGTTTCAATTAATTCAAAGATTGCTAGCTACAACTAAATGGTGATTCAATGTTTGGACATAATATTGGTTTCCGAAACCATTATTAAGATAGTCTTGATAATATATGTCTAAAACTATGAATCACAAGATATGTAAGTTGTAGAGATCCATTCATCATGAATCTTAGCAAGCTAGTGGGAGCTATAAGCTTCTTATGAGAGAAAGATCAAATTGTTTGATTTCTCATAAAGATGTAAATGAATCTTTTGTTTACTAGGTTTACAAAAGATTAGTGGGAGTTAATCATGTTCCTAAATTTGAATATATATATATATATATATACACACATATATGATATATTAATTTTGGAAATGAAAAGAAAACTTCTTTGTTAAAGTTATGACTTTAAACATTCTATAACGATAGAATGTATATGGGAGACATAGTCTATAAACATAGGATGGAAATCTATAATGATTGATATCAGGATATAATTGGATTATATCAAGCCCTAATGATAGACAAAAGATGCTAGGAAGTTTCTCATATGATGATAAACTTCAATCAGAAGAACAACTCTAGTGAGACTAGGAGGTAACTTTTCTCAAAGGGAACGTACCCTTTTGACTCCTAAAGAAATATAATGCACAAATATAATCCTTTATGTATACGCAGAAAAGTGATTTATGTAATTCATATTGTATGAAAAACGTTGATATGAATTGTACCGAGATCGGTACAAGACGATATCAATGCAAGCCCAGGATCAGAACCATGGCAACTGTCAAGTGAATCCTTAAGTATTTGAGAAATAATAAAGGATAGATTCCTCAAGAATGACGAAGAATTAGAGTAACGTAATGGAAGCGTAAATGTATTAAATTTTGAATCTAATCCATCATTGGATGTTTCTTCATTATGAATGAAGAGATAATTAGATATCTCTTTATTATGACTAAAGAGATATTTGGATGGAAACATTAAAAGTAATGACTTTAGTGTGTTCCATTGTGAATGCAAAATATATTACCATATAGAAGCTTACAACAATGTTGTTTGGATGAGAAAGTTCATTCATGAACTCTCTATTCGGTTCCAACCAGAAAGTGTCTCTAGTGTACCGACACTACGACACTAATGGGGCGATAGCTCAAGCCAGGGAATCAAGGTCTCATCATGATCCGAACTCAAATGAGAGACTAAACCACATGATTAAGAATCATGTATAATGGTGACGTCGTTATTCTCAAGGTTGCTTCTATGGATAACATATAGATATCCATTGTCTAGGCCTACTACTCAGCAATTTTTGAAAAGACTACAGAAGAGGTATCATCATTGATGACCAAGCTGATTGACTTTAGTGCAAGTGGAAGATTGTTGGAAATGTGCCATAAAACCAATCATATGATGATACTTTACGGACATTTCATATAGTTTAATTTAAAGGGCAAAGATTATTGTTTGAAGCCCTCTTATATAAATGTTATACGCTTAAATGATAAGTCCAAGGAATATGTAATTGGGAGAATGCGATCTAAATAAGTTAGATTCATGAGACCATTCTCTTTCGTATACATATCCTAAACATTCCTGATCATAAGATTGCCAATTGGGCATTGACAATCTATTAAGATCAGTATGTGCTATGTTTTCTCTTAGCGAGAGTGACTGGTCTCGAGTTATTGATGTGACTGACACCAAGACAAGTACGTAGGTGCTCAATAGAGAATGAGTTCATTGAACGCGATCAACAAGGAGTTCTCATACTCATGTCACATGAGAACCCATGGTTGGGATAATGCAAAGTAGTCCTTTGACCTGAGGCATCATAGTTGTCTTGTGGTTAGGTCCTTGATCTTTGACTATGTCAAAGTCACTCCATCCGAGGGTGTACACGACATAATTGGGGTTAAGCCACTTAGCCATGGAGGCAAGTGAATGCGCAACAAGGGATCTCTAACCTTCAAACTGTTTGAGGGAGAATGTTATATGATATGATTAAGAATCTCTGGCTAGAGTATAAATGAGATTTTGGAAGTCGTTCCAAATCACATTCAAGGTAATCATATAAGTAAATGAATCACATTGGATAGTAGACATGAATAAACTATCAAACCAAACAATGTGGTCAAGAGTATTGTATTAGAGAAAAACCGTATTGCATTGTAATCCTAAATTAAATAGGTTCTCCACCTCTTCTGATTAGCTTGGGTAACCATGACATACTGCTAGGTGTCACTCATGGTTTGTGGAAGCCCTAAACGTGTATAATCACTAAATGGAGAATTGAAAGTAAGTTTCAATTCACAATCGATTTGAAAGAGTTCTAATCGCCCACTGCCTTGCTAAAAGGAACCTAATGGACCGTACACCGTGTAAGGTAGAGAGTGAAGAAACAACAGAGATGAGTAAGGATAATTAAATGGTTTAATTATTTATGGCTAGGATTAATTAATATGTTAATTAATCAAACGAATAAGTTCGTTATAGACCTCGGGTTAGTTTTGGGCCACAAGGCCCAATGGGATTTGAATGTCAAGCCCATTAACTCAAGTTGTATGACAACTTGAAACAACAAAGGGCTTGAAAGGCCAATGAACCCTTAATGGCCGGCCATATAGAGAAGGGTAGTGAACTTGGCTTAATTGCAAGTTTGCTACTCCATTGTAAAGTGGTATAAAGGCAACTTTATAGCAATTTCATCCTTAGGGTTTCTTTTGGAGAAAAGATGAGAACACAAGCTCCCTTTTCTCTCTAAGAGGCCGGCCACCCTAGAGGATTTTAGCTAGCAATCTTACTTCCTCTAGGTCACTCATCTCTTCTTCAAGTCCTACCTTGGTGTGGAGACTTAGAGGTTCTCAACTTTGGGAACTTGGAGAATCATTTCAACCATCCTCATCCAAGAAATCCATGGAGCTAAGAAGCAAGGAATGAAGGCCCTCTCCTTGGGTGATTAGCCTTTGCTTATGCAAAGAGGAATCAACAAAGGTATAAAATTCCTCAACTCACTTTGTTCTTGAGTTGAGTCTTGGTTCACATAACTACTAGGCTTTGAATTTCATGGGTAATGTTTTGTTTTGAGTGCATACAAGCATGATTCCGCCTTTACTTGTTAATTGCATGCCATAGATGTTGCTTAAATGAACATGTTTTTCACAAAATTTCCTTCAGCCTCCCCATGCCTTACTTAATACTTCGCCAAGTCAACAAACATATCAATCTCAGGGCAAAAGGAAAGATTTACATCCTCACTAGTCTCATTTTAGTAAAAGGAGTAAGGGACACTATCGCGATAACCAAGGGTATCGCCATGGGCGCGTTTTGCTGCTACCACGAGCATAACGGCCATGACAGCAAGAAGTGTATCACCCTTCGTGATCATATTTAAACTTTGGCACGTGAAGGAAAAATTGATCAATTCCTCCTTCACCCTCCAATGTGTAACTGTAACCAATGCCAGGTGAATGTGATATATTCCATAAGTGGTGGCATACCCATATCTAAATCTTCCAATAGAGCCATGAAAAATAGTGAACGAGCTTTAAGGTCTTGCCACCAAGTGTTTCATGTGGAAGACATCAGGGGAGGCAAGTATCAAAAGCCTAACTGCGATCCAATATGTTTCTACCCTGAGGAAGAAATAGGTATCATCTACCCTCATAACGACCCACTGATCGTGGAAGCTCACATAGCCAACTTTGAAGTACGACGAATCCTGGTAGACACTGGGGCTTCGGTCAATATCATGTTTGCTAAGCTTTCAAGGCACTTAATGTAGCTGAACACTTACTCGATCGCTCGATTTCTCCTCTGATAAGCTTCTCCGATGATATCGTGTAACCTTTGGGGAGCATACACTTTCCTTTCACCATTGGTACAAGCCCTTACACAGCTACCATTACCACTAACTTCCTAGTTGTTGATTGCCCAACAACATACAATGTCATCTTGGGACGCACATGCATCAATAATCTCAAGGCCATGGTATCCACACATATATTGTTGATGAAATTTCCAACCCCCCTATGGCAATGGTTACATCAAAGGAGATCAACTTAGTGCACGATCATGTTATAACACTTCAGTCAAGCAACAACACCTGCCTGTGCCCAAGGAAACCCTTTCTATACATGACCAAGTCATAAAAACCTGCCCAGACAAAGCCAACTTGGATCTTCATGGTGGCAACAGTCAACCCGACGATCCTCGACATGACTCTTTCACCCAGCAAGCACAACCCGCTGAAGAGTTGGAAAAGGTTTCCTGCTCCAAAAGGTCTTGTGGAGAATGTGTGTTGATGACACTAACCTAAACAAAGGATGCCCGAAGGATAACTTTCCTCTTCCTCTCATAGACAGACTTATAGACTGTACGGCAGGGTGTGAACTCCTAAGCTTCATGGATGCTTACTCAAGATACAACCAAATCCTCATGAACCCTCCAGACCAAGAACACACAGCCTTCATTACTGACAGGGGACTATATTACTATAACGTCATGCCCTTCAGCCTAAAGAATGCAGGAGCGACTTATCAGAGACTGGTCAATTCAATGTTTGTCGAACAGATTGTGAAGAGCATGGAAGTTTACGTTAATGATATGCTAGTCGAGAGAAAACATGTTGACCAACACATCACCAACCTATCTGAAACTTTCACCATTCTGAAGAGGTATCGAATGAGGTTGAACCCCAACAATGTGCCTTCGGAGTAGGCTCTGGCAAATTCTTAGGCTTCATGATAAGCCAACGAGGCATTGAGGCTAATCCCAAGAAAATCAAAGAAATCCTCGACATGAAGGAACCAGAAACTTCAAAAGACATCCAAAGCCTTACTGGCAAGGTGGCAGACTTAACTAGGTTCATCTCGAAGGCTACAGATAGATGTGCTCCTTTCTTTAAAGCACTTAAGGGAAGTAAGAAGTACATTACATGGACTAATGAATGTGCTGAGGCATTCAAGAACCTCAAAGACTACATGAGTAAAGCCATTCTGCTCTCCAAACCAGAGGTTGGTGACACTCTCATTATCTATCTGTCGGTATTGGCTTCAGCAGTAAGTTCTATTCTCATTTGAAATGATGGTAATGTCGAACGACCTGTCTACTACGCTAGCAAGGCCTTACAAGATGCAGAGACACAATACTCCAACATTGAGAAATTGGCTCTAGCATTGGTCATGTCTGCTCGAAAACTTCACCTTTACTTCTAAGCACACTACATCATTGTGCTTACCAATCAACCTCTTCGACATATACTCCAAAGTTCTGACACTTCCGGGCGAATGATCAAATAGGTGATAGCATTGGGTGAGTTTGACATCTCCTACCAACCAAAGGCAGCTAAGAAGCACCGAGCAGTGGCAGACTTCATCGCCGACTTCATATATCCTGTTAACATTGTTTCTACGCCTAAAAAAGTGGTTTCATTACCCTCGGAAGCTTAGAAAATATAACCAACAGCCCCAACATGGAGTCTATACTTTGATGGCTCGTCCAACCAACAGGGTTATTGTTGGAAATGTGCCCTAAAGCCAATCATGTGATGATACTTTACGGACATTTCACATGTTAAACTAATCTAGTTTTACATATAAAGGGCAAAGATTATTGTTTGAGCCGTCTCATATAAATGTTATATGCTTAAACGATAAAGTCCAAGGAATATGTGATTGGGAGAATGTAATCTAATGAAGTTAGATTCATGAGACCATTCTTTCGTAGACACATCCTAAATGTTCCTGATCATAGGATTGCCAATTGGGCATTGACAGTCCGTGAAGATCGGTACGTACTATGTCTTCTCTCAGGGAGAGTGATTAGTCTCGAGTCATTGGTGTGTGTGACATCAAGACAAGTACGGTAGGTGCTCAATAGAGAATGAGTTCACTGAACGCGATCAATGAAGAGTTCTCATATTCCATGTCACATGAGAACTCATGGTTGAGATAATGCAAATTAGTCCTTTGACCTGAGGCATCATAGTTGTCTTGTGGTTAAGACCTTGATCTTTGATTATGTCAAAGTCACTCCATCAGGAGGGTGTCCACGGCATCGTTGGGGTCAAGTGACTTAGCTATGGAGACAAGTGAATGCGCAACAAGGGATCTCTAACCTTCAAACCGTTTGAGGGAGAATACTCTATGATATGATTTGAATCTCTGGCCAGAGTATGAATGAGATTAGGGAATGCGTTCCAAATCACATTCAAGGTAATCATATAAGCACAAGACACACATTGGATAGTAGACATGATCAAATAAACTATCAAACCAAACAATGTGGTCAAGAGTATTAGATTAGAGAAGGACCGTATTGCATTTGTAATCCCGAACTGAATAGGTTCTCTAACCTCTTCTGATTAGCTTGGGTAACCATGATATGCTGCTAGGTGTCACTCATGGTTTGTGGAAGCCCTAAACGTGTGTAAACACTAAAGGGAGAATTGAAAATTGTTTCAATTCACAATCGATGTAAAATGGTTTTAATCGCCCACTGCCTCGCTAAAAGGAACCTAATGGATTGCACACCGTAAGAGGTGTAGATTGGAGATTAAACGGAAATGAGTAAGAATGATTAAATGGTTTAATCATTTATTTATGGCAAGGATTAATTAATATGTTAATTAATCAAACGAATAAGTTCGTTAAAGACCTTCGGGATAGTTTTGGACCTTAAGGCCCAATGGGCTTCGAACGTCAAGCCCATTAACTTAAGTTGTATGACAATTTAATGAATAAAGATTCATTAAAGCCCAAAAGCCCAATAATCCTTAAATGGCCGGCCATGATGTAAATGAATTAGGGTTTTTGGTTGTTTAGGTCACTTAAAGAAGTGACTATATAAATGACTTTATAACTAAATATTCAAAAATGTGAAATAAGCAAAAATAAGGGTTTATTTTGGGGAAAATGGGTGAGAATTGTCTCTCCATTTCTCTCTAAAGAGGCCAACACCTTGGAGGGTACATCTAGCAATCCTACTACTCCAAGGTCACTCATTTCTTCTACAATCGAACCTTGGTGTCGAAAATTAGAGGTTCTCAATTTTGGGAACTTGGATAACCTATTCTTCCATCCAAATCCATGGATCTAAGAAGCAAGGAATGAAGGCCCTATCTCTTTGGGTGATTAGCCTTTACTTATGCAAAGAGGAATCTACAAAGGTATTAATTTCAACTCACTTTGTATTTGAGTTGATTATTGGTTCACCAATCTACTAGGCTTTGAATTTCTTGGTTATGTTTTGTTTTTAAGTGCATGCAAGCATGATTCCGCCTTTTAATTGTTATTAGCATGCTTATTGATGTTGCTTAAATGAATGATCTTTGATTGTATCTCTATTATGCATTCATGTAGAGGACTTTTGGAGAATACTTTGGATTCTCGTATGCATTCATCCAATTCAATAAATCAAGGAAAATCTGAGGATTAATTAGTGCATCACGGTTAATCTGGGGTGTTGAGTTTCATAATCTATTGAAAAGCAATTGGAAATCAATTCATGTACAAGTGTGTCATGTGTGAAGAATGGATCTCTAGCTAGTCCGTCATTTATCTTTTCACCTTAATTTTATGTTTTTGTCAATTCTGTAATTTAATTAAGTTTAATTTACTTTTCATCAAAAACCAAACACCCATCCATTATTAAATTATATTATTTAGTTAGTTTTCATTATTGTTAGTCTTTTAATTAAATTTCCGTCCATTTCAGTTCCTAGTGTCTAAAGTGAGTGTTTCCATTATTTTGAGTCATTCCAAGTGTGTTTCGAGTTATTAGAGTTTTAGCCTAGTTTTGTGTCCTTGAGTCTTATTTAATATTTTTAAATTAATTTAGAATAGATTAGCAATCCCTCCTAATCCCCGGCCTAGAACGATACCCTACTTATACTTATACTACAATTGTCAAAAAGAGGGTTTAATTTGTGTGTCAAGTAATTCTCGCACCATTAATGACCAACTCTACAAGCAGGGTTTTAACCTACTATACCTAAGATGCCTTACGCCCGTAGAGGCGAAAACTGTCTTTCGAAAAATACATGAAGGAGTTTGCGGAGATCATGCTGAATCTCGATCCCTAGCACACAAGGCTTTTCGCCAAGGATATTACTGGCCAACACTCCACCAAGATGCCATCAGAATATCCCGCTTATGTGATAAGTGTCAACGTTACGCAACTATTCCTCACTCCCTTCTCAAGCCGCTCACTCCTATGATCAGCCCTTGGCCATTTGCCCAATGGGGACTTGATTTGGTCGGCCAATGCCTGCAGGGAAGGGCAAGGTTCGTTATGCAATCGTTGCAGTTGACTACTTCATAAAGTGGGCCAAAGTAGAACCCTTGGCAACCATTACTGAGGCAAAAATAGAAGACTTCGTATGGAACAACATCCTTTGTATATTCAGCATTCCCAATGCAATAGTCACTGACAACGGGCGACAGTTTGACAACAATAAGTTCAGGATGTTCTGCTTTAAGTTCAACATCAACTTATGTTTTACCTCCCCAGCTCATCCCTATTCTAATGGACAAGTTGAATCCATCAACAAAATAATCAAACGAACTTTGAAAACTAGTTTGGACAAGGCTAAAGGTTGTTGGCCAGAATTTGTACCCCAAGTTCTTTGGTCATACCGCACTTCGTATCAGACATCAACAAGAGAAACCCCATTCTCACTTGCCTTTGGTACAGAGGCAGTTGTCCCAGTTGAGCTTGAGCAAGCAACATTCCGAGTCCAGAACTACGTGCAAAGCGAAAATGACAAACAACTTACCCTCAACTTAGATCCAGTTGAGGAACACAGAAACCAGGCTCACTTGAGGAATGTCGCCTACAAGTAGTGCATCTCCAACTACTATGACTCAAGGGTCAAACCTCGTTCTTTCAAAGTGGAGGACTAGGTATTGAAGAAAAGATTACTCTATGACAGAGTCCCCAGTGAAAAAACACTTAGTCCAAACTGGGATGGATCGTTTGAAGTAGTTGGCATCAATCGCCCTAGCTCCTGCAAGCTTAGAAGCTCTGATGGCAAGACCCTTGGCCATCCATGGAACGCTGATCACTTGAAGTACTATTACAAGTAAACTCACATTGTACAAGTGTTAAGCTTCAACCGTTCGGCATCCTATGTAACGAACACTATTTGGCATAAATTCAATAAAGAGGTGAATTAGACAACTCGGTCATAATCCTCTTACATTCCTAGCAATGAAACACTCAGGTTCAAAGCTTCAACATGAATGTTTCCAACATGAAACATAGTCTAAGTATATGTCAACAAGACTATACAAATAAACGAACAACTTCACAGTATATTCGTTTAATCATACATTCCAACACATTCATACATAAGCCAACTGTGCTTCAAAAGGGTTCAACATACTTTGTGTCATTCGACACTTGCTACAATGTGCCTCGACACCTTGCCCTTATTCTTACCAACCTGCTGATGAAATGTGAAGAAGGAACTCATCTTCATGCCACCAACCAGGTGATCAAATGTATAACCTATACTCTCTTTTAAGTCACCAACCAAGTGATGAAATGTACAACCCGTACTCTAATATCATTTGGCAACTTGCCACTCATGCCACCAACCAGGTGAAGAAGGAACTCATCTTCATGCCACCAACCAGGTGATGAAATGTGATGAAAGGTGGTGAAGGAACTCACATTCGTACCACCAACCAAGTGATGAAAGCAACTCACCATTCATTCCACCTACCAGAAGAAAAGTGGTACATGTGAACTCCTAGCATTCACAAATAATCATAAACCCTCAAGCTTGACAACTCAACTAAGGGAGCACTTATGCCCAACAAGAGTTATAGTCACCAACAAAGTCTTATTGCAAGCCAACAATAACTTCAGTGCATGGCATACGAAGATCAAGCTATTCAGCCCTCTTGCATTTGCTTCAGACATTTCCCTTTTGTAACAATGCAAACACTACAACTCGTAGAAAGCTTCACACACTCTTGATCAAGACAGTGTGAAGCAAAACCAATTTATGGTGCCAACAAGAGCTTCATCAAAGGAGTTCAACCACAATTCTCAAAAGCCTCACCTACAAAAGCTTCACCTATAAAAGCTTCACCTACAAAAGCTTCACCTATAAAGCTTCAACACAAAAGCTTCACCTACAAAAGCTTCACACATTCTTGATCAAGACAGTGTGAAGCAAAACCAATTTATGGTGCCAACAAAAGCTTCATCAATGGAGGGCAACCACAATTCTCAAAAGCTTCACACACTCTTGATCAAGACAGTGTGAAGCAAAACCAATTTATGGTGCCAACAAAAGCCTCATCAAAAAAGCTTCACCCACAAAAGGTCCACCCAAAAAAGCTTCACCTACAAAAGCTTAACCCACAAAAGCTTCACCTATAAAAGTTTCACCTACAAAGCTTCACACAAAAGCTTCACCTACAAAAGCTTCACACACTCTTGATCAAGATAGTGTGAAGCAAAATCAATTCATGGTACCTAACAAAGCTTCAACCTCAAAGCTTCACCTACAAAGCTTCAACTCCAAAGCTTCACCTACAAAAGCTTCAACACAAAAGCTTCACCTACAAAGCTTCAACTCCAAAGCTTCACCTACAAAGCTTCAACATAAAAGCTTGACCCACAAAAGCTTGACCCACAATAGCTTCGCCCATAAAAGCTTCACCAACAAAAGCTTCACCCACAAAAGCTTCACCCACCACAAAAGCTTCACCCACCATAAAAG
This sequence comes from Malus asiatica, assembly GCA_033882615.1. NCBI lineage: Eukaryota > Viridiplantae > Streptophyta > Magnoliopsida > Rosales > Rosaceae > Malus > Malus asiatica. Next base: position 42,551,639 of record CM066503.1, on the reverse strand, counting down.
CTTCACCTACAAAAGCTTCACCCATAAAAGCTTCACCAACAAAAGCTTCACCCACAAAAGCTTCACCCACAAAAGCTTCACCCACCACAAAAGCTTCACCCACCATAAAAGCTTCACCTACAAAAGCTTCACCCATAAAAGCTTCACCAACAAAAGCTTCACCCACCACAAAAGCTTCACCCACAAAAACTTCACCTACAAAAGCTTCACACTATCTTGATCAAGATAGTGTGAAGCAAAATCAATTCATGGTACCCAACAAAGCTTCAACCTTAAATGTTCAACACCAAAGCTTCACCTACAAAGCTTAAAATATATATATATATATATATGTATGTATGTATATATATTCATAAATTCAAAAATTCAAAAAAAAAATATCGAAAAAAAAAATTTGAAAAAACAAAATTGCCTAGGCCTCCTCTTCTTTGGGCCTAACAACTTTCATAACAAATATATATGAAGGAGGAGTTTTGGGCTACCACTTAGAAAGGAAATGCCTCATTCGTCAACTCCCTCGACCGGAGACTTGGGGGACTCCTACCATGTACTATTGCACCTTGATACTCGGAAATCTCATGACCACTCAGTGACTTGGATTTTTCAAGTCTCCAATCGAGAAGTTTTCCTCACTCGGGAAATTAAGGGAGCACTTGTTTATTGATATCTCCGATAAGTTACAAATATGTCCATATACATGAATCAAAATAAACAAACAAGAGGGAGCCTTCACAAAGGTTGCTCAGGAGAAGTCTCAGCAGTTGGTAGAGCCCTAGAAAGAGGAGGCACCAGAGGGTGATTATTTGGAGCCTTAGTACTAGGCAAAACCCCAGAAGGAGGAGGCACCGAAGGTTGATCATTTGGAGCTTCATTACGCGGTACAGCCCGAGAAGATGAAGGCAATAAATGCATTTGGAACAAACCCACAAACCTCTGATGATCAAGTAAACTCTGACCATCAGATTCCTGCAGCTGGTTGAGCTTCCTCTTCATGTTTGTAGCATAGTCATGTGCGAGCCTGTGCAACTGTTTATTCTCATGCTTGAGCCCTCTGATCTCTTGTTTGAGACTTATCACTTCAGCAGCCAATGATTCAACTTGACGGGTTCAAGCAAATAGGCTTTGGGCCATATTAGACACATAACTTGCACACTGAACACTGAGAGCCAGAGAATCCTTAACAGCTAACTCATCAGACCGTTTGGAAAGTAGTCTGTTATCTTTAGGAGTGGGAAGGTTCATGACCACCATCGCAGCGGTCATATCATTCTTCATCACATAGTCCCCAACGGTAAGTGGACCAGTAGAGGATAAGAAGGATGGGCGCCATATGTTGTCTTGAGAAAGCATGGCTGCCTCTTCACCAAAGTTCAAGTCAAAACGACGGTCAAATGGGATAGAAATTCTCAGAAATGATGAAAGAGAAATGAGGTGCAATACATCTCTGAAGTACAAAAATAAGGGCAAAATTCCTGCAAGCAATGACTCTCTGAACGTACTTCTTACACATAATTGGTGCCCCTATAAAAGAAAGGGCAACACGGCTATTGGTTCAAAAATCGAAGAGGCACCATTCTCCGAATTTCGAGAAGCAGATTTTCCTAAGTAAAATATGTCGACAATCCCCACATGCAACATCAGCTCTTTGGGTACCACAGATAACTTTGCCAAAGATCTCTGAGAAAGTTTAGACACATAAATTTTGAAGGTCCAGCTACCCTACCATTACCCACAAGGGTAAAAGAACAGCACCACTACTTGATAACTGGAAAGTCCTTGTGTGTGTCAACCTTCGTGCTCCTTGGCAAGGCAGACTGGCAAAAATACCCAAGCTTTACTCACATCGAGAAAACACTCCCAACAAGATTACTTGCTCAAAAATCGAAAAGGCATCGCTCCCCGAATCTCGAAAGACAAACTCCCACCAGGATTACTTTCTCAAAAATCGAAACGGCACCGCTATCCGACTCTCAAGAGCTAGATTCACAACAGGATTGCTTTCTCAAAAATTGAAAAGGCACCGCTCTCCGAATCTTGAGAGCCAAACTCCCAACAGGATTGTTTTCTCAAAAATCAAAGAGGCACCATTTTTCGAATCTCGAAAGCCAGACTCCCAACAGGATTACTTTCTCAAAAATTGAAGAGGCACCATTCTCCGAATCTCCGAAGCCAGGTCGCCGATAGGATTGCTTGTTCAAAAATCGAAGAGGCACCGCTCTTTGAACTTCGAGAGCCAGATTTCTTTCGATAAAGCTTATCTGCAATCTTCACACACAACATCAGCTTTCCAGATATCACAGAACACTTTTTCAAAGTGCTCTGACAAAGTTCAAACACGTTAATGTTGCAGCTCCCACTACATTGCTATGACCGAGAAGGGTAAAGGAACAGCGTTACTACTTGTTGTTGGGACAATTCCTATATATGTCGACCTTCATCCTCCATAGCTAGGCAAACCTGCAAATAAAAAAATGCCCAACTTTTCTTCACATCTGAGAGGGCACTCTCAGCAGAGTCTCTCGAAATACTTAGCTTATTTTCCCCCCGATAATACCTCTGTAAACAAGCCATACTAGAGTCAGAGTATCTCATATCATCAGGGTTAAAAGCAAGAGTATCCCATATCATGCTTTTTCCCTATCGTTTCCTTTGGCCTTGTTTTTACCTGCAAGACAAGGAGAAAGAGAACAATCAGTCACCACTTGGAATCAAGCTTCCAGTCAGGAACTGACTAACTGGAACTCCTTGCTTGATTACTTACCTGGCATTGTTGTCGAGTACTCATCTTCAACATCTTATGCTTCCAGAAAAGATACCACATCTGCCTGAGGAACAGATATGGCAAAATGAGAAGGATACAAGGAAGCATGTGGAGACAAGCGCAATAGAACACATGCCGATTCATCTATTACTTTGTCAACAACAAAAGTATCCCATATCATCAAGGTCGAACACACTCTTGATTTGATGGACTTGTTTTGACCCTCAAATTCTTGAGTCGACCTTATACTCTAGAGGAAACTAGAAAACCCTCTAGCCCAGTTCAAGAATAAGCATGTGGAAAGTTACTTCTTCAAAAGCAAAAGTATCTCATTCATCTCTTCTCCATTTGCTTCTCATTCTCCATGTTGTTGTTTACGACACAAGGAGAAGGAGAAAAATTAACCAGAAGCCGAAGTTGAACCTCCGATCCAGGTTGCTTGCTTGGAAGTCTGATTGCTTACCTTGTCTGTTACCTCCTTCGGCAGACCTTCTCACTCAAAGACTTGGGGGACTCCCACTATAAGGTTTGTATCGCGCTTGACCAAGCCCAAAACTACAAGTAAACTTCAAGTGAAATTGATACATTACCTTGTGCATCTCCATCGGTTAGAGATACCACTCCTGGATGGAGGAAAAGTACTTCAAGAGAAGATGCCACATCTACCTATGACACAGATAAGGCAAGTAAAACGATACCACACTCTGGTACTTAGCAGTTTCGTGATTACTCAATGGCTTGGATCTTGCAAGTCCCCAACCGAGAAGCTTCACTCACTCGGGAACTTAGGGGAGCATTGTTTGTACCATACTTGATGAACCCTGAAACTACTAAGCACCGGTCAACATTATACCGCCAAGGACCCACAAGAGTCTCCCTCCAACCAGGAGGCCAATCACAACGTGACACATGTCAACATCAGGCCAATCATAACGTAACACGTGTCGACATCAGAGGCCAATCACAGCACGACACATGTTAATGTCAGAATGAAACTAGAAACTCTCTTCTATAAATAGAGATTATTCTCTCACAATATTTCCTAAGGTCATTTGTACTAAATCATTCACTTGTACTCACTAAATGAGAGCTTGAACCTATGTACTTGTGTAAACCCTTCACAAATAATGAGAACTCCTCTACTCCGTGGATGTAGCCAATCTGGGTGAACCACGTACATCTTGTGTTTGCTTCCCTATCTCTATCCATTTACATACTTATCCATACTAGTGATCGGAGCAATCTAGTGAAGGTCACAAACTTAACACTTTCTGTTGTACCAAAGTCCTCACTGATTTTGTGATTCAACATTCTCCTCATTCTTCCTTGGTTCGCTAAAGTCCGGCGCCGATGCCGCTGCTATCACCAATTTCTGGAAAATCTAGAAGGCTTCATATCTTCTTCATTTCTTCACCAAAATTCATGAAATTTGAACCAAATTGAAGCTTAGGACTAGAAGAACAAAACCTTACCACTTTCAAGCCTTGAAATCCACGGAATCTCGCCGGAAAACCCTCGATAATCCTGCCCAAAATTGAAACTTATCAAACTCAACTTCTCGACGTCCAAATCATTTCGTTTTTCTTCTTCGAGCTTCGTGAAGATGTCCTAAAGCTCACTAGCAGCATAAAATCCCTTAAAAACTTCAAAATCACGAGTGCATGAACAATACTCAAAATTTGAAATTTTGAGTTCTCGGGCTTTCGAGGTTTTCACGTCCAACCACCACCACCATTCGACTCCTGACCTTGCAAGGAGTCCAAAAACAACAATCACAACCTCGATCCGTGAAGGTTAAAAAGGTTTAAGGGTTGTCCGTACAGGTTGTACGGAAATGGAAGAAAATTCGTGAGAGGAATGAGAGAGAAAGGTCAACGGGAGTTTGGATGTGTGTGTGAGTGATCTTGATTTTCTTACAACCAACTAAAACAATTAGAACCTTTAGTTCTAATTGGGTCCAAAAGGTTGGGAAGAAAATAAGTAAACTCAATTGTTAAATTCCTTAGCTTATTTACACAACCCACAACTCAACTCTCAAGGGTAGAATCGACATTTCATGCCATCAAGAAAAAAATCTCAGGACGGGCTGTGACACAAACAATATTTGTAACAGCCCGTCCCTGAAAGTTATGGTTTTATAATTTTAATACGTGAAATTATGGATATACCCTCGAGACAAAGCGTGTATTTTGTCATGTTTCTTGGCATATTTGGATAGAGCTCGATCTTATGGACACATAGGTTCAAGTAGAAGTGAATTTGGAGTTATGGTTAAAGTTTTGTTGAGTTACAAACCCAAAAGTATTTGGAAAGAATCACTATTTTAATTATCTTACACTATATTTTATTATTATTACAAACAATGATTTTATTGATATATGTGTGTGTGTGGTTGGTGGAAGAGAGATAGAGAGATTAGGCAGAGCAGCTCAATCGGAAGAGAGAAGTGGAGAGGGTTGTTGCCCTATCAGGAAGAAGGAGATGAGGATTGGACGAATGAGAGAGAAAATAAAGGAGAGAAAAGGAAAGAAGGGGTGAGGCCTGACCCGTGAGTGGGCGACTCGACCAGGTTGGGTTTTATTGCCATTTTCGATGAATTTTAGCCATTTTTCCGGCGAATCACTTCAAACCACCACTTAGAAACCCTCCATGACCTTCCCTCTCCCTATTACACCCAAAAAATCATGAAATTTGGCCTTGAATTTGGGAAAACCACACCAGTGGGTGCGATGAACTCGTGCCTTCGATTCCCCCAATTCTAAAGTGATTCCATCCAATTAATACCACCATTAGACTCCTCTTGAGGTTTGGAATAAAACCCATTCATTGATTGGTGCGTTGGAGTTGTTTTGGAGATGAATCAAGAACACCCAAAACAAGGGTTTCCGGCGGTTCGTGGGCAGTTTAAGGTGTTTTCCGGCCAAATTGGCCTTGGCTACAGATATAAAGGTTGCTCTACTTTTTTAGATCTTCATTTTTGTAATTTTCGAGAATTTTTAGAAATAGTTGAGTTTTTCCGGCGAGCTAGGGCAGCCGACCGCCACCCGCGGCGGCGCACGGCTAGGGAGTCGACATTGTGTTTTTATGCGAATTTCGTTATTCTAATTATGCTTTTGAGACCTAACTGATGTGGTTTGAACATTAGTACGATTGTAGTATATGTTGGATTAAATGAAGATATTCGGTTTTGGTTTGAATTTTAGAACTACGAACTACGAATGGCTTAATCCCTATTTAGGGTACGTAGGCAGTCTAACGTGATGTTAGATGCAACCATACAATAAGTGAGATTAAATAATCGAGACAAAAGCCTTGTTTGGGGAATTGAGCAAGGTGAAGGACATTGGTGGAAAGTGTGAGATTTAAACTTACGTTTTGCTCGTTAAATGTTGGCCATAAATAAATGTGTGAGGAATCGAGAAATTGAAGTGAAAAATAGTAAGTAATGATAGTTAATTAAACTAGTGTTTAGTTGGGCTTATCACCGATAATTATTCCCGGAAGTAATAATTCGGAAGTGGGGCGTTACAGCTTATGCGTTTTATGCCATATTATATATATATATATATTTGGAAATGCTATGATATGGTTGCATTTCAGAATGCATTATGGCATATCCATAGGTATATTGCCTGCACATAATTATTGTGAATGCTTTGAAGTGCGAAGGTGAACACATGACGCACAGGTAAGTTCAGGTGAGTTTATGGTATTAGTTGAAATGATTGAGTTATGGCATGACTACATTTATGTTTAAAGCAACTCTGACATTGTCGTATAGGTTGCCTATGAGTCATACATGCCATATTAGTTTCATTTAGAGTTCACAAACCTGCACCCCGGTGTTAGTGCTCCGCTTGAGGACAGAGCCTAGCCTTCACGTGATCGTTCACCTCTTGCACCACACGCTCACCTTGGATCCAAGGTAGGTGCCAGCCTGTCGTACAAACCACACTAAGTGGTTCCGACTCGTAAGTGACTTGCGATACTTCCCACAGCCTTCATATGATCGTAGCACTTGAGCGTACTTATTTACACCCAGCCTGTCGTACAGACCACTAGAGGTGGTTCCGACTCGTGTGCAGGGATATTTGATGAACTATAAGTTCAGCCGAACAGGCCACAAGAAGTGGATCCGACTGACATGTTACTTTTCATGGATTTATTTCAATTGGTGTACTTATTTCATTATGTTGAGATATTGAGCATGGCATATATATGGATGTTACTATTCCGAGAATGGTTTTGATATAAATATGTATTCCATTTTCTAGGAAATTATATAGGTTTTACGACGAGGGGTTATTACTTTTTATAAGTGAATGGTTTTTGAAAAACTTTGTGTTCACCTATTCACAATTTCTATTCTGCATTCCTCCAGGTTTTAGTAGCAAAGTTTCCGTATCAACGAGGATTCGTGGCACTCCCCAGTACAGGTGGCTTCTTGTGATGGTATAATCATTATCTTACCTTACTGTACTTTAGTTATGCTCTGTATCACGTGTGAATGGGTTCATGCCCACTCACCAGCGCACTCTGGTAGTTAGGCACTCTTAGGTTCAAATTTATTCACATTGTCATCATCATCACACTTTATGGCTTCATTACCTTCTAGGTGTCAGCCAGCACAGCTCGATTCGGAATCCTAGTGGACATTCCGAGTTGGGGTGTGTCAATATTATCTACACTCAAGGTTCTAAAACCCACTAGGCGCTAGTCGGACAGTGAGTTGGGGCCTAAGGCCTAGGCGGGCAAGGTGATTTAAGTATATTTATTATAAATTAATTAAATTTACTATATGATATAAAAACAAACATGAAAAATATGTTTTTCTTTTAAAAAATAATGGTATATGTGATGTTAGTGTTTTAAGCATAGTACATTATGGTCTTAAAGAGAGGAAAGTCTCAAAAAAATCCCCCTCTCTATTTACGATTTCCAAAACAAAACAATTTAATTTTTAAGAATAAAATTATAACATAAGATATTTTGAATAAAATTAGTATTTAATGTTTTCTTTAAACCCCTCCACCCCACCTCTTTCACATCATCGTTCCAATCCGTGGAGCCACACCAAAGGATTCATCACACGATTCCAACCCATCTCACATAACCAAAGGCCCCAATCTATGTCAGAGGTATGTAAAAAAATTAAAAAAAAAAAAGAATGATAAGAGTCGGGACACACACACCAACACATTTGACGCATTGGAAAGCTGAACGCCTTTATTTGGGGTGTTTCTTCTTCCTCCTCTCTCACTTCTTCATCTTCTATTTTGCTTTTGCTCTGTAAATTTCCTCCTCCAATGTAGTGCAATTTTCAATCTTAACTGTTCTCTCTTCCATCCTCCCTCTTCTCTTTAGATCTTTCATTTTCTGCTAAAGATACAACAACGATTGGAAACGAAAGATGTGACGCACCAACAACAACCGAAGATCAGGGAATCGATTTGTTAGAATAAATAAATAAACTACCACCTGGGTCGCCATTTAGGCTGCCTAGACCGCCTATAGAGCGTCTAGGCAACATCTAACTCCTACCCAATTCAGGCGGACGATTTGGCCCCAATCGTGGCGATCCATCGCCTAGCTACACTAAGGGGGGGTGGGTTTAGCTACACAAAGGGCTAGCAATAATGTGATTCAATATGTTGTTTATTACATAGTGCCAATTATAAAAAACAAAAAGCCTTTTGCATGAGCATAATAATGTGATTCCATTAGTTGTCAATTGATCGTTGTCTTTTTTTTTTTTGAACAAACGATGTTATCTAACTAAGGGACAGGGGGGGTGGGCTTAGCCAAACAATAGGCTAGCAATAATGTGATTTAATTATTTGTTTATTAAATGTTATTTTCTCCATTTTTAATGTATATTCAATAGAATGTAAATGGAAATTGAAATACTGATTTTATTATGTGGATTCCGCTGATTTGATTGGTTTATGAGGGGTTTCTTCTAGCATGGTCTTATATTATTCATTTAGTCCAAATATTTGACTTTCTTTTTGTCATAAAAAAAAGTATTGAAGCAATTCACGCATATAATACATTTAAAATGTATAAATCGTGCGTAGCATGCCAATGATTCAAAAAATGTCTTTTGCATGCGTGCACGAAGGCTAGTCCATATATAAAGCTTGAAGCCCCCTATTGGGGTCACGACTTCACCAAAAAATAATGGGACAAAAATGCCCCCAAACAAAAAGTTCAAAAGCAGCCGAAAATAATGCAGGGGTAATTTGGCAGTTTTGTCATAAAAAGATTTATTTATAGTTAGTATCTCACTATTACGTGGAATATCCACAAGTTTCTTCTTGTATGCTCTAATATTATTCATTTAGTCCAACTGTACAACTCTTTGAATTTATAAGAGCTATGACTTATTATGTAAAGTTGCAATTGTTGTATTGAATCATCACACAATCAATTGTTTATTAAATATATTTTCTCTATTTTTAAACACATTCAAAACATATTAAGAGGCGCGTAGCGCCAATGATAAAAAAGAAAATAAATAAATAAATAATTATTGAAGAAATTCATGCATATAAATACATTTAAAATTTGTAAGTCGCGAGTAGTGCACTGTGATTCAAAAAATGTCTTTGCACGCGTATGAGTGCGAAGGCTAGTTAGAGGTGACCAAATGCACTAGTTTTGGATGCAAAATTTTACCCAAGAGCGCCCCCTTTAATAATACCTAAGGAAATGGACGCTTTTGTCCACCTATTATTTTATTTGTCTTCTTTTGACCATATTTTCTACTTTGTAAACCAGATACCCGAATTAGTTTAACATTTTCATAAAGAACATAATTTACAACTTTAGGTTCTAGATTATCTCTTTCCCACAATGGATCTTAGAGGAAAAGTGTTACTAAATTTATTTGTCCGCTATTTTATATATGATTACAAGTCAAACCAAAACAAAATTCTTTTTGTTGGTGGGTGTGATCCGTTGGACATAAATCTAATTTTTCAATTTTTTTTATTCCTTGGAATTTAAATGTTTATGTGTTTTCTCTACATATAGTCAATTGGTTTTCGGTTCATATTCACATTCTAAATAAAAGTGTCTCCACTCATTGCCAATCACAGATGTATTGGATTCTCAAATTTTAACGTTAGTATCAAAGTATGTTATCCATCATGCCTAATGGTTACATATGCTCCCACTTTACATAATAAAAAAGTTGTGCATATATGTCATGGCAAGGCTTCTTAACACTAATCACACATTTAAATGCTTAAAATCGTGGGCTCTCCACCTATTTTAATTTCACTTAAAACATCACTTGCCAAATGAAAAACATTCATCTCATAAAGAAGGAGTTTGTCTAAGATTTTGGGCGACGAATATTCGTCGGGCAAAGTTCATCGCTCGATATTTTACCTGACAACCATTACTATCCGTCAGGCCACTATACCTTCTTCGACGAACATACCGACAAACTTTCATCGGGCATGCTTGGGTTGACCAAAGAAACCCGACGAATATTTTTCTCGGGCAAAATGTAAATTAAAAAAAAATAAAAAATTAAGCCTTAATTTTTCCCGATGAATATGCCGTCATGCAAGCTTTATTAGCACAAAAAAATTAAAATTTAAAACCTTAACTTGGCAATTTATGTTGTTAGACAACGCTTATTTTTCTAAAAAAATATATTAAATATGTTTAAATTTAATTAATTAATTTTAATTATATTAATATCATAATATTAAACAAATTTATTTTATTAATTAATAAAATTACAATGTTCGTATAATTATATTGACATTGAAAAACAAATTTATTCTTGATTGAAAACCACTTCACTCGTCCAATTGCTTCACCCCAAAAGACGTCCATTTCCAGAATTTATAAATTCTGAAAACAATCGTAGAGCCAGTACCACTCGTCCATCCTATGCTCAAATTCCAGGGGTGGATGGTGTTGGAAATGTGCCATAAAGGCAATTATAAGATGATACTTTACAAACATTTCACGTATTAAACTAATCTAGTTTAATGTAAGGGCAAAAATTATTGTTAAAGTTGTCTCATTAAATGTTATTCGCTTGAACGATAAGTCCAAGAAATGTGTAATTAAGAGAGTGTGATATAAGGAAGTTAGATTCATGAGTCATTTCTCTTTCATTCACATATCCTAAACGTTCCTAATCATAGGGTTGACAGTTGGGCATTGACGATCCTGATAGATCAATCGAAGCATGTCTTCTTTCACAGGAGAGTGATCAGTCTCGAGTCATTAGTGTGAATGACACCAAAACAAGTATTTAGGTGCTCAATAGAGAATGAGTCAACTGAATGCGATCAATAAAAAGTTCTCATACTCATATCACATAAGAACTCATGGTTACGTTAACGCAAAATAGTTCTTTTGACTTAAGACATCATAGCTGTCTTGTGGTTAAGTCCTTAGTCTTTGGCTATGTTAAAGGCTTTACATTTAAGGGTGTCCACAATATAGTTGGGGCTAAGCTACTTAGTCATGTGAGTATTGAATATACAACAAGGGATCTCTAACCTTCAAACCATTGAGGGAGAATACTCTATAATATTGTCAATCATAAAAACTTCTTAGCCTACGTGGCGTGTAGGCCGAGTAATTAATAAGCTAACTACGTCATTCAGTCAAATATGGGGCGTGCCAACTCGGCAGTCGAGTTCGGCCGGGGAGTAAAATGAATGTTGATGTGGTGTTGAGCATGCTGCTGATTTATGCGTCTTACGATTGCGACCAAAGAAGGAACTCATCTCGGCCTTTGGTATCTAGAGTTTGAAGACAAGGCTGCTACTTTCTTTGAAGTTCACAAATCGTAAGTGGCCGGGTTCGGCCTCAGTAATTATATTTGTGAGAATATAAGTACACTAAACTGGTACCAAATTGTACTGACACAAATACTCAAAAGAGATAAGTGTCTTGATTGTAAATGTGGTTCGGCCGTCGGAATGCCAAACTCTAAAATGTACTTGTGGATATCCAATCATAAAATCAACTCGGCTTTCAATGTGTCGAGCCTGGTAACACTTCACTTTGTCAAGATGGCTGATGAAATGACCTATTCCAATAAAGACTTGGAAATCCTTATTGGTCGAAACTTGGATAGGTAATCAATCGGTCTCGAAGCGCTGTTTATCGAAACTGAATGAGCTCATCGGTCGGCTGATTCTATGACTCCAGTGCTGTTTATCCAAACTGAAGATGTTGCCCATTGCTTTCACAATGTTATTTATCAAAACTAAAGATGTGTTGGCCGGAAAAAAGAAAATAAAAACCTCAAGGTGTTTGAGAGGTTTGCACAAGGCAGCTGTGTGTTGAATTTAAGGGGGAGGGGCTTTCTCTGTTGCAGAGCACCTTGTATTTATAACATAATTCATATTTTCTGCTTGGCACGGCTTGATAATTTCACAGAGTCCAATTTAAACTCATACTTGTGAAATGAAGATTGATCTGTGGCATATGCTAAAGCCTACCTTCCAGATGGCTATCCACGACTTTTCAAACAAAATAAAAGCATATCTACACTTATCAAATCACCACCAAAATCCTACCCCATCTAGGCTTATCAAAATTTCATCTCATGCATGCATCTCATCGGACCATCTTGATCCATTCCAAGCCACGTGCCTAATAGCATTTATCCAAGCCACATGCATGACATATTGCTAGGTATCACTCATGGCTTGTGGAAGCCCTGAAGATGTACAATCACTAAAGAAAGAATTAAAAGTAAGATTCAATTTACAATTGATTAGTAAGAGTTCTCATCGCTCATTGTCTCAATAAAAAGAACCTAATGGATCACACACTATGTAAGGTAATGATTGAAGGATATAACGAAGATGAGTATGAACAATTAAATAGTTTAATTGTATATAGCAATGACTAATCAAAAGTTAATTAATCAAAGATGAAAGGTTTGTGGCCTTAAGTTAGTTTCAGGTTTAGGGACTTAAATGAGTTTTGGTCCACAAGGCATATAAGGTTTAAGTTGTGTAACAACTAAAACAAAAAATAAGCAATTACCCTAACTAAACACCCAAGGCCGACCATAGAGAGAGGGATAGTGATGGCTCACTTGTTATAAGACTGTGTGAGGGCGCTTGTCAAATCTGTAGTATGCTGAGATATGTGTGGATCACCATTTTGGGGTTGAGCAGCTTGTTTGAAGTGCATCTTCGTAAATGGTGAAAGTGTAGTGAACATCAGGCATGTGATTAGAGCTTCAATGAGCCAAATATGCATAAAACAGGTTAAAAACACAAAAACGGGTCTGAAACATTGAAAAAGGGTTTGAAACATCGAAAAATGGCTAGAAATGGTTGTTGAAAGTTTTTTAGGTCACCAGTAGACCGGCCTGGCGCAAAGGGTGTGGGTTCGGGTTAGTTTGACCCGTGTTAACTATGGTGGGGTCACGCGGATTAGGGTCTTACAAAATGAGCCGCTCGGGCCTACCTCTTTGGTTCTCCAATTGAGCACTACTGCAACCATTGCTGGGCTCAGGTGAGCATAGCTTAGTACGAAATGGGCTCCTGTGCGCTAGGGCTTGGGCACACTATTGCTGCTAGTTGAAGGGTGGAAAGTGGAGAGAATCATGGTGAAGAATTCGTTTTTTATCCCATAGTAGATAGCACAAGCCCTTAGAATAAGGTCTCGATGCAAAAGCAGTGGTGGGAAAGGAAGTCCCATCTGAACTACCTTCTTCCTAGGATTATTCGCAATCAAGAAAGTTTAAGTGCTGTTCTCTAAGTTAAGGAGCTATACGCTTTTTCCTTCATCTTTTTCATGATATAAGGTAAGATAGTAGTTCATGCTTTTCACACTCAAGTCTTTACCCTATCTCCATGGACCTCCTTTTAGGATAGCACCCTTTGCAGACATGGTTCTAGGTGCTAGCTACCTTACCCATGTTCGACCCAGGGCTTTTCAGCGAGCAAGCCACTTCTCAACAAGTTACCATTTTTTCATAACTGAGGTCTTTATCCGCCTAATTATAATTTGATGGACTTCTTCACTTCTACTTCATAGCCTTGATTGAAGGCCAACTACAGATAAGTAACAACTTCTTGATACCATTTGTGCGATCTCCCAAATAGCACCCGCTTACCATAGGCATGGGGAGAAAGAGGAAATAGGATGGATTTACAACCCTAGGTAACAGTTAAAAAAGAGCGTGTCCCAAGTGAGTTCTGATCGAAGGTGAGCACCAAGTTCCCATCAGGAGCAAAGGCAGTTCTTTCCAGATCCAGGAAACACAAACACTGCACTTGGATTGGGCTTTGTAGCTTGGCATGTGTAGCTGCAAGCCGGAACACCTAGGCTTGCACGTGAAGAGGCCCACGTAGTTTTCTAACCGGTGCAGCGCACTGGGCTCGTACATAGGAAGTCCTGATGTGCTAGAGATGTCCCTTGTTTGGGCCTTTGAAGCTTGTCTGTTGCGCGCTTGAGGTCAATGCCTTGGGCCTCTAAGTGGGTTCTTAGATCCTACACTCTTTGTCTCTGCATGGGGCTAGCGCCATGGCCCATTTTAGGCTGATGCTTGTTTAGGCTTTCAAGCCATCTCCAAATCATCAAACTTTGTTGGACTGCAATGTGGGCTACAGATGTCGTAGCAGCCATGATTGCCATCTGAAAACCTTGGTACGTAAGAAGCATTGTTCGTTGTGGTTTTGGAATTATTTGTTGTCGTATTTCTTCCCCAGGGCTATTTCAAAGAATTTATAAATTCTAAGAATAGGAACATGTGGAAAATTTATGTATAAACGAAAAATTTGAAACGTTGAAAGTGAGAGTCTTCTTCGAGCATTTGAATCAAACTCTCAATGAAGGCACCAATTTGTGGATGCAAATTTCTGCCGTCCTTTGGTTGGACAAAACAATCAACACCTTTGATCAAAGACCAAAAGCCTAGCGCGCCCACGATGAGTGGAGGGTGGGGGATTTGGTAAATGGATCTTCGATGCCTAAATTAGTCTTTCTAAAAAGAGTGAGTGTTTGGGTTTTCTGTGTATAGAAAAGCTTCACCTATTTTTGGTGGAGATTTGAGGTATTTAGGGAGTATGGTTGGCCTTTAGGGTAGGATTTAGTGAGGATATTCCCAAGATATTGTGTAAATAATGTCTTGGAATAATTGTGAAGATATCCCAGAATAAATGTGGTTAGGATTACTTGATAGAGTTTGTCTTCAAATGAGAATGTATTAATGATAGGACTTAGGGATAATCCTATCATTAAATATCTTTGACTTTTTCCATGTGCAGAATATCTCTAAGCAGTCGTAGTCCACTGCCTGCATGTCTAGGGATGTTGAGTTGGGCGTGGGGAATTTAAATAAGCCATGCTCATTTAATAAAGGCAATCTTGTCTTTCTTGGCTGAAAGTTCACGTGTCACCTCCAGAATTTTTGGCTTCACAGTCGACAGCTAGGGAAACTTGCTCTGATGCCAAGATAAAACTACAGCGTAGGGTTTTATTGTCATTAATTGTTATTCCTTTCCCGATAGAGGAAATATAGGGAAATTTTATTTAAACCCACGTAACCTTTCTTTACACCCAACTTACTCTCTACACCCGGATTATTTTTAATTAAACTCTCAATATCTCTTTAAACCTAAATTTACTACCTAAATTGCCCTCACAAACCCAATCAATATGTAAAATTATCTTTACACCCATTCAAAAAATAAAAAATCAAATTCAAAGCATATGTTCTCTCCTCTAAAGTTCTTACCTTCCGACATATTCGTCGTATTTTCTTTCAATCTTCCATCGCTTTGCAAGAACACACCACTCTTAGCATCAAACACAAATTTAGCAGAATGTAAAACCGTCAAACTGTCCATGTGGACAATAACAAGCAGAAACAATCTTGGGGACTAGGTTTTGAATCTTTTGAAGCCAAAACCGAATTCGGACTAGTTAGATATATAAAAGAAACAACACCCCATTATCAATCCAATTTATATGTGCCCCTTAGAATGGCAGATTAATCATGCCAAAATTTCGAACAAGAGCCAGGCAAGTTTTGGAAGCGAGAAGAATTTGCTTGACTTCAATCTTCTAATGTTTTTGTTAATGATGATAACAAAAAAAAAATCCTTTCTTAATCTGTTTGATACATGGTGCGTTATCTTCATAAAACGATGAACGTGTTGGATTTGGCATTAAATCAACATACCTAAACTAAAAAGGATTAGGATACCTTGGACGCAAGATATTTGGATTTGTGTTTCCTAGTTGGTTTGGGATTTGGTTTCCTATATTCTAGGGACTTTGTGTAAACCTAGGACATCTATTAGTATAAATAGATGGATGTGGGATAAAGTTTTGTGTGTGAGAATTTTTGAGAGCCATAAGTTTGTATACCTGAGAACACTTTGTGTTTGTGAGTTCTCTTGTATTTGTTGGTAATCAATAAAGTTTCCATTGTTAGAGAGGTACTCCTATATTGGAGGAACTCTAAAATCATTGTGTTTTGTTTATTGCTTGATTGATTTTTGGTTGAGTTTAAAACAAGTGTTATCAAGAGCTTAGGTTCTTACGTGGGTTGTGACTATCAAGCAATGACAAAGACTGGTGATTCTACTAGTGGTGATGATGTTGAAGAAAAGTCTGGCACTAGTGGAACCAAGATGACGGTTCAGAGTGCTAGGTTTGAAATTGAGATATTTGATGGAACGAACAACTTTGCTATGCGGCAATGTTGTTGGAGATATGCCCTGAAAGTCAATCTTTGGAAGAAACCTTTCAGGACAATGTCTATATGCATGGAAAACTCTAATACATCAAAAGGCAAAGTCACTCATTAGGAATATCTCAATAAACGATATACGTCCTAAAGAGTGAATCCATGGACAATGGATCGATGGAAGAAGTAATCTAATGATGTTAGACTGCAGAGACCTTCTTCACATAACCATGATGTCCAAAAAGGTTCCTGGTCATAGGATTGTCGGAGGGACACTGACAGTACATAGACCAGTACATACTATGTCCCCTTCCAATGGGAAAGATGGAAAGTCTCATGCCATTCGTGTAGTGACACTAAGACAAGTATGTAGGTGCTCATTATAGGAATGAGTTCACTGAACACAATCAAACGAGAGTACTTGCATGGAGGTCTACTCACATGTCAAGCAAGTAACTCTACTGGTTGGAATAATGTAAGTAATCCTTTGACCTGAGACATCATAGTTGTCTTGGGGATACGTTGCTCATCATTTGATAATGAGACGTGACCACATCTTATCTTGGATGTGTTCTATGCATTGTTGGGGTCAGTGATTTATTCTCAGAGGCATGTGAATGATCAACAAGGGATCTCTAATCCTTGTTATGAGAGGATGAATACTCTAAGATATGATTCAGGAATCTTCGGCCGAAGTATCGAGCGTAATGATGGAAAGCATTCCTATACGACTCAATAGAATCATATAACTTGATATAATCTCATTAGGGGCTTGACATTAAATATCCATACCCTAGTAATGTGATTGTGAGTATTGTATTAGAGAATGATCGAATTACATTGAAATTCCAACTGAATAGGTTCTCCGAACAAATTCTACATTAGCTTGGGTAGCCACGATATATGGTTAGATGTCACTCATGGCTTGTGAGTTCTTCTAGATGATTAAATAAGTATTCATCAAAGAAGAAGGAGAATTAAAAGTAAGTTTTAATTCACTAAGTGATTGGATAAATAATAATCAATTGGATTGATACCAATCACCTCACTGCCTTGCTAATTAGAACCTAAAATGATTGTACACCGAAACACTCTTGTGGTGAGACAACTAAAGGATGATGAAATTAATTAATTGGATTAATTAAGTGTTATGATTAATTAGAAAGTCTAAAGAAATCATATAAACGATAAAAGATCGTTTAGGACTTAAAGAAAAGTTCGGGTTCATTCGGGCCCATTGGGCCCAAACGAATTGGGTCCTTTTATTCAAGCATAGAATGACTTGAGATGATGAAAGCCTAAAGTCCAAACCCATACTAAGGGGGCCGGCCAATACAAGTGAAGGGAGTCAAGTGGTTGACTCACTTCTTTGACATTTATAAAGGAAGTTTAGTGAAAAAGTTTCATTAGGGTTTTTGTGTGTTCTTTTCAACTAGAGAAAACAAAAGTCTCTCTCTCTACACACTACATAGCCGGCCACCATAAGGGAGAAATAGCTAATCATCTTTTCTCCTTTTTGGTTATTCCAACATCCATCTCACTACACTAGTGGGTGCGGATCTTTAGAGGTCTTCTACTTTGGAGACTAGAGGAGAATCAAAGGAGCTCTAAATCTATCAAGGTGGGGGAAGCAAGGAGGGAGGCTAGAGTCAAGGAGTTCCAAGAACAAAGAGCTTGGATGTGGTCCATCCTTGGTCTCAAGTCTAGATCAAAAGGTATAAAACTATACCTTCACTTTGTTCTTCAATATTTTCTTAGATGCATCATATATGAACCTATGCTTCTTGAAGGGGATTTACATGACTATAGCTTTGATATTATGTGATAACATGCTTCCGTTACAAATGTATATAAATTTTGAATTGTATATGCATGTTAGTCACTAGAAATCCAACTTAAATCTCATTATTTCCCTACAAGTGGTATCAAGAGCCAAAGGTTTATATTTGATGTGTCCTTTTGGATTTTATGCATATGGGTTTTAATTTTATGTTTGACATATTATTTCTTCATTCAAAATATGTTTATCTTTTGTTTTTCAAAGGTTGAAAAATGTGTTTCAAGAGTTGAAAAAGATATGTATGCAAAAAGTGTTTTGGATGCATGAATGAAGAGTGAGTTTTTGAACAAAATTTGGGGCTTATGTACCATAGGGGAGGGCACGGTTTTGGGGGGATTTTTTGGCTTGTGTTTTGTTTTATTTTAAGTCACACACACACTTCAAAGCTAGAAAGTAAAGGCCCTGTCACTTCTATTTTTTGGTTTGAAAAAATCACTAAGAAAGTACAAATCTTGAAATTGTTTTCATGGTTTTGATTTTGGTGTAAAATGTTTTGTTTTAGTGTTCATACTTTGTTGTTTGAATTTGGATGGTAAACTTGCCATCAATAGCTTTCCCTTGATTGACTCAATCCTAGACTTGACTAGAAGACCTTACACCTATCATACCTTTTTAAGCCAACTTGCACAAGTGGTGACAAGGAAAAGCTAGGGCTTTTGCTTTATTTTGAAACTAAGGGAACAAGATAGGACCTCTCCCTCTCCCCATCACATAACCGGCCACCCTATTGATGGGTCCTCTATGGGCTATTTTGTAATTTAAAAGTTGATTATACTTTCTAGTATTTACGGTTTGACCCATAACTTTTTATAATTGCATTTCGGCCCCACCTCTTTATGAGATTAAAATATTATGATTTTAATTTTGTTTGTAGCTTAAACTAATCATATAATTATGCCCATATGTACTAAATCAAATTGATTATGTTGCATTCCAATTTAATTATTTAATGTGATTAAGTAGTTAGTAAAATGGTTGACTATGGACTTGTGCCTTAAACGATAATTGAGCTATGAGAAAGGCCGCTAAATTCAAATGGTTTGAACCTTGGGAATGTGTTTTAATTGCTATTTCAATTGGACCTCAACATGTTAGACATTAATCTTTCTCTCCCTCTTAGTATATGTAATTTGTAGGAATTTGTACAAATCGGTTTGTAATTCTTATTACTTCTTTATCTCTTTCAATTAGTTGATTCCCTCTAGTACTAGACTAGAGTTTCTTTAACTATTGGTAAGGAAACATATTAAAAGGGGTTTTCATGAGATTAAAGATTTGTTGGGTCCAACGCCCTAATTAGCAATGAATGATTGTCTTTCGTTTTTAATGGCTCAATGAAAAATGTTTTATTTGGATTGAAAGCACGTAATTAAAACAATACATTCCTCCCTAGATCTTATTCAACAATGTTGGCTCGTTGTTGAATCAACCTAATAAGTCCATAGTCATCCAAAGAGCCTAAGATAACTATAAAGTTCAAATTTAAAGGAATGCAAAAACCCTAGTAGTAGTAGTTACTTCCAATATTTGAAAAATTCGATTTTTGATATTGATTTGTTTTTCTCAAAACAAATAGTGGGAGTATCATACGCTACTAAACTAAAATGAACACAATTAGTAGTGATATATATCTCCAATATTTTGAAAATTTGTTTTGATATTGATTTGTTTTACGAAAACAAATAGTGGAGATATCATATGCTACTAATTTCATTTACTTTGGACTAGTAGTTGTAATAGGAAACAATTTATTATAATTTGATTAAATAAATAAAATGATGAGACCTTAAAATCCCTCAACCAACATCCAATATTAAGTTGAAAGCGGAGAGGTGCTTTTGAACACTTCTTCGTGGCCTTCCACCATGGTAGGCTCCAATCGTTTATGACTCATACACCGCCTTCACCCTATCATGGGGGAGTTCAAAGTACGTGCTTATACTCAGGAGGAGTCTATTTCAAACATTTGATGTGGTGAAGGTAGGCAACGAGTACGGCCGACATCGTATCATCGTGAGGTCATACTTGGACCCCTATTCGAACCGGCATGGTGGGTCAAAACTTAACTAAGAGAAATGGTGCCAACATCATACCATTGTGAAGCATTGTTCTCTAGAGGCCAATTAGATAGGTAATCACAAGAGGTTGTTGTGAATAGGTAGCCATACCCTCTCATTATTATTTTTGCTAGCCAACATCGTATCATCGTGAGGTGGACTTGGTAATAGTGAGCCTCCCATAACCCGCTAGGAGCTTTCTTTGAAATCTCCTAGATTCCATCTTGAAGGATATGGGATTTGCCAAAAATAGTGGGTGGTGTCATTCGGTTTAAAGACCCAAATCGTTTGACTTAATCAACAATCAAACTAATTTATTTTATTATTATGTATTTAGATATGGTTGGAAGCACACTTGCAAAGATACTCGACAAGCATTGCCTTGAGAGGCACAATTTCCCATCTTGGTATCGTAATGTCAAGATTCTCCTAACCTAGGAGAAAATTGTTTACGTACTAGACAAGGCTCCACCTCACATACCTCTTGGCCCTGAGGCCACTGAGGATGAACGTGCTAAGTATGACAAGCACGTTGAGGATGATACACAAGCCAAGTGCTATCTGTTGGCTTCCATGAATGAGGAGCTGCAGAGACAACATGAGGGTATGGACAGTGCATCCTCTATCATACTCCATCTTACGGAGTTAAATGGTGAAGGGACGCGCAATCGTCACTTCAGCACTGTCAGTGAACTTGTGAAGACTAAAATGGTCAAGGGAGCCCTAGTGCATCAACATGTACTGAAGATGATTAGACTCATTGAACAATTGGAGAACCTAGGGACTCCACTTGACGGGGAATTGGCCCAAGACTTCATCTTGGCTTCTCTTTCTAATTCATTCTCGCAGTTCGTTATGAACTACAACATGAACAAGATGGATAGCACTCTCTCTGAGTTGCTAAACATGTTAGTAACCGCTGAGAAGACTATGAAGAAAGAGAACGTTGTAGGGACTGCTGCAGTAGCCTACAACAAGCCATCATCTTCCAAAGCCAAGCCGAAAGGCAAAGGCAAAGGAAAGGAGAAGTCATCCACTCCTAAGGCCCAAGGAGGAGTGAAGAAAAAGAAGGCGAAAAAGCCCAAAGGGACCTGCCACCACTGTGGAAAGGACGGGCATTGGAAGAGGAATTGCAGGTTATACCTTGCATCTCTGAAGGACAAGCCACAAGGTATGCTTTTTGTTCTTATCTTCAATTCTAAAGATCTTCTAATCTTTATATTTGATATAAAATGCTAAACACTTATGCAATTGTATGTAGGTAATTGAGCCAAGTAGAAGATGGACGAGCAAAGAAAAGAATGGAATGAAGGGTTCGGCCATTATCTTTTTGCTAACTACTTAGGAAGTTTGTTAGGCACATTAAAGATACTCTTTAAACTTTGTTATTTTGCTAACAACTTATTATGTGGCTTCATATGATGGAAGACCCACTTTTGGTGCCTATTTGAAGGTATATAATTAGTCTCTAATGTAGGATCTAATTCTTTTGTATTAAAACATTATGAATGTTTAACTTATCATATCAATGTAATGTGATGAATGCCTTCTACTAAATTTGTTCCTCAAAGTAGTATTATGAATTGAAAATTGTCTTGTTGTATTCTAGTTGAGATACAAGAAATATATCACTTATATAATGCAATACCCAAGCTTTGGATTTATCAATTAGGATAGATCTTACATGTTGGCCATAGATGGATACAATGAATCTTTAGATTTGGTTCCAATTGCCTACATATGAGTTCTAGATGAATTGAGAAAGTCTAGAGATTCCTTTCTTGAAGAAAAGGAAGATGACATTATAATGACATAAGTAATATATAAGAAAAATGTTTCTTATATGGTTATCACTTACTTAACCACAATAACCAAGATCACTCTTGGTTCAAATAGTAGTTTCGAACAACTAATTGGACATTCTTAAATTGCTTTAAGAAATGTCAAATATGTTAGTGATCAAACCAATGATGAAGTATCTAAATCTATAAAAGGTTTAAAGACTTTAGTTACTTAATAACAAGACATGAACTTAGTGGAGTTGGAACAATAAGCTTAAAAGGTTCTAAGCTACTCAACAATGTCCTCTACCCGTATACTTCATAATTATACACTATGAATGTATAATGCGATTTCTCATTAAGGTCATGAGAAACAATGGGAGGTGAGAAAAAGGATATAAACTTGAATATGATTGGTTTATAAGTTGTCTAAAATTAATAGTGCATCACTATTATTAATGAATTTGTAATTTTAATTGTTAAAAGGTCTCAAACTCTTCGAAGCGTTAAAATCGATGTTGTGTAACATTCTAAGAATAATCTATGAATGTTGGTTTCACCAACCTAGCATAAAATGGTTATATGTTGGGAGTTGTCCATCATTCTCTTTTACAAGAACAAGCTAAGTACAAAGCAATTGGACAAGTTGATGAAACAAAAGGGAATAGTTTCAAAATGAGTCACAACATATAGTTTAACAACAAGACAATCCGATTTCGACTGCAGAGAATCGACTGCATCTCAAGAGCAAGTTGTACAAGTTTCGTGACTACTTGGATTTATAGCAGGGAGACAACTAAGTATGATGAAATCTCAAGTGCTCTTATGAATCATGAGGTGAGACACCTTGACAGGCAAAAAAGGAATAACTTTGAAGCTTTGTTAGTGAGAAGGAGATCAAAAGAAAAGAAAGTTTCGTACAAGAAAAATAGTAGGTCTCGTACTAGAGGAGTCTCAAAGAATAGGAAGTTCTTGGACAAAGATGAGTGTGAAGGAAATTTTGTGAAAAACATGTTCATTTGAGCAACATCTATGGCATGCAATTAACAATTAAAGGCGGAATCATGTTTGTATGCAGTCAAAACAAAACATTACCCATGAAATTCAAAGCCTAGGAGTTATTGATGTGAGAATTACTTGACACACAAATTAAACCCTATTGATGACAATTGTAGTAATGATGCAAGTAGGGATCGTTCTAGACCGGGGATTAACTAGGGATGCTAATCAACAAGTATAAGACTCAAAAACACTAAACTAGACTCTATAAACTCAAAACTAACTTAAAACACTCAAAACAGCAAATAACAATAAAAAAGACTCAATTCTAGACCTAACAAGTGATTTGGACGAAAATATAACTTTAAAAGACTCAAAAGATTTCAAGGAAACAAGTTTTGACTCTAAAAGCAAGACTTAAAAGCAAGGGGTTTTGTTTTGACGAAAATTGAACTTTAAAACTTAAACTTTGAAAAGAAACTTAAAACAAAACAGATTGTGATGAAATAGAATGATGAGAAACTAGTTAGAGGGTTCCTTATCCACACATGAACATATGCATATAATTTGATTCCTAGTTATGACTTCAACAAACGATGAATGACAATGTTCCAAGTTAATTAGGTCCGCTTAAATTAACTCTTAGATTTCCCTAGATTCATTGGATTGAATGGAATACGCATTACAACCAAATTATTCCTCATCAAAGTCCCTAACTATGGAATACGCATGATAGAGACATTCAACAAAGATCATTAAGTTCAACGGAAATCATAAACATTGACTAGGCATTCATAACTATGGAATACGCATGTTAATCCAGCCTAGGGTTTACTTAAACACAATCGTGACTAGCGATCTTTACTACTCATGAATATAAGTTCATAACGATTAGGTGAAATTCCCTTATATCCTAGCATCAAGTTTAGGCATGCAAATTAAGTGTCGACCCTCAACCCACATACATAAACAAGTTCTTAATCAAAATAGAAAAGTAAACCACATCTAAAGTTCATGAATTCATAACTGGAGTAAATCAAATCATAACCAACATATGTCCATGGCTTCAAATTTGCCTCTAACTAAAAAGAAATTAGTTCCACATGTTTAACATAATTGAACAACAAGTTAAATTAAACATGAACATAGAATTAAAAGAAGAAAGAATTCCAAACACTCTAATAGTTGCAGATTGCATAGGCACGGCACTACTCCTCCTCTCCTTCAATGGTGGCGGCACAAGGTGGTTATGGTGGTTGAATGGTTGGTTATATGGAGGAATGGATGGGGAAGGTTTAGATATGTAGGGAGAGGCATGGGAAGGCTTGGAGAATGGTTAATTTCTGGATGATTTGAATGAGGTTGCTGCCATGGTATTTATAGGAAGAGGATGGACTTGTTTAACACAAAATTCTGGTGGAATTGAGTAGGTGAGCACGGCAAAGAGTGGGAATTGTTGGTGGGTTAGGTATTGAGTCATCCATTCACATGTCATGGTGATTTAAGCATTGCATCATCCACTCACATGTCATGGTGATTTAAGCATTGCATCATCCACTCACATGTCATGGTGAAAGTGAATCAATGCCCACGGCATTGAAGAATTTCTTGGTTTTGAGTGAAGTTTTGGTCAATCCTTCTAGAAATTTATCCCTTCTTGCAACTTGTATTTGTTTCACCAGATTTTTAGCATGTTCATAGCCTCTTTTGTCTTCAAATTCGTCCATCCTCATGCCTCCATGCTTGCACTATCCAATCTTGGCCCAAAAATGCTCTAGAATGTTCCAAATTGCTTCTTTTTGCATACTTTGACACTAAAACCTGAAATTGCACGAAAATAACTTTAAACACTATAATTATCATAGTTTAGCTAATTAAAAGCAAGAAAACAAGCTAACTAAGTCGTATAAATATGCTCCTATCAGTTATGTGAACCAAGACTTAACTCAAGAACAAAGTGAGTTGAGAAATTTTATACCTTTGTTGATTCCTCTTTGCATAAGCAAAGGCTAATCACCAAAGGAGAGGGCCTTCATCCCTTGCTTCTTAGCTCCATGATTTCTTGGATAAGGATGGTTGAAAGGATTTTCCAAGTTCCCAAAGTTGAGAACCTCTAAGTCTCCACACCAAGGTAGGACTTGAAAAAGAGATGAGTGACCTAGAGGAAGTAAGATTGCTAGCTAAAATCCTCTAGGGTGGCCAGCCTCTTAGAGATTAAAGAGAGCTTGTGTTCTCATCTTTTCTCCAAAAGAAACCCTAAGGATGAAATGGCTATAAAGTTGCCTTTATACCACCTTACAATGGAGTGGCAAACTTGCAATTAAGCCAAGTTCACTACCCCTCTCTATATGGCCAGCCATTAAGGGTTCATTGGGCTTTCAAGCTCTTTGTGGTTTCAAATTGTCATACAACTTGAGTTAATGGGCTTGACATTCAAATCCCATTGGGCCTTGCGGCCCAAAACTAACCCGAGGTCTATAACGAACTTATTTGTTTGATTAATTAACATATTAATTAATCCTAGCCATAAATAATTAAACCATTTAATTATCCTTACTCATCTCTGTTGTTTCTTCAGTCTCTACCTTACACGGTGTACGATCCATTAGGTTCCTTTTAGCAAGGCAGTGGGCGATTAGAACTCTTTCAAATTGATTGTGAATTGAAACTTACTTTCAATTCTCCCTTTAGTGATTATACACGTTTAGGGCTTCCACAAACCATGAGTGACACCTAGCAGTATGTCATGGTTACCCAAGCTAATCAGAAGAGGTGGAGAACCTATTTAGTTTAGGATTACAATGCAATACAGTCTTTCTCTAACACAATACTCTTAACCACATTGTTTGGTTTGATAGTTTATTCATGTCTACTATCCAATGTGATTCATTTACTTATATGATTACCTTGAATGTGATTTGGAATGACATCTTAAATCTCATTCATACTCTGGCCAGAGATTCTTAATCATATCATAGAGTATTCTCCCTCAAACAATTTGAAGGTTAGAGATCCCTTGTTACGCATTCACTTGCCTTCATGGCCAAGTGGCTTAACCCTAAATATGTCATGGACACCCTCGGATGGAGTGATTTTGACATAGTCAAAGATCAAGGACCTAACCACAAGACAACTATGATGCCTCAAGTCAAAGGACTACTTTGCATTATCCCAACCATGAGTTCTCATGTGACATGAGTATGAGAACTCCTTGTTGTTCGCATTCAGTGAGCTCATTCTCTATTGATCACCTACGTACTTGTCTTGGTGTCAGTCACACCAATGACTCGAGACCAGTCACTCTCCCTAAGAGAAGACATAACACGTACTGATCTTAACGGACTGTCAATGCCCAATTGGCAATCCTATGATTAGGAACATTTAGGATATGTATACAAAAGAGAATGGTCTCATGAATCTAACTTCTTTAGATCGCATTCTCCCAATTGCATATTCCTTGGACTTATTGTTTAAGCATATAACATTTATATGAGACGGCTTCAAACAATAATCTTTTCCCTTTAAATTAAACTATATTAGTTTAGCATGTGAAATGTCCGTAAAGTATCATCATATGATTGGTTTTAGGGCACATTTCCAACAGAGTGTGCTTTTGGTCATGAAAAAGGGCATTGGAAGAAAGACTACCCTAAAATCAAAGAAAAGAGCATTGTGGATTATACGAGAGTGGGTGCTTGACACAGGTTGTACTCATCACATGACTTCTCAAAGGCATTGGCTTTCAAGTTTCAAAGTTATGAATGGAACTAATACAACACACCTATAACTAACTCCAAGAGCCTTCAATACAAATGTGACACATGGCTATATCCTAACATTCCCCCTCAAGCTTATGCGAGGAACAACCAAGCATAAGATTGTTACAATGTGAGCTAAACAAAGGGTAACACAAACGCTTGGTAAAAATATCAACATGTTGTTTAGTGGAAGCAACAAACTGTAGCAAAATTGAACTTTGTTGAACTCGTTCTCGTACAAAATGATAATCGATTTCTATATATTTAGCTTTGGAATGTAAAATTGAATTTTTTACCAATGCCATGGCAGAGATGTTGTCACAATGAAGTAGAGGAATTTTAGCACAAGGAAGATGTAAATCCTTGAGTAATTGTTGCAACCAAACCACCTGTGCAGTTGTGGTAGCCATAACTTGGTATTCATCTTATGTGGAGGATCTACTAATAATGTGTTGTTTCTTAGAGCTCCAAGATATGGGATTACACCCCAAAAACACTACAAAACCTGTGGTGGATCTCCTATCATTAGGATCCCGAGCCTAATCTGCATCTGTGTATGCCTTAATATCCAAAGTACCAGGTTTAAAACATAATCCAAGAGTCATGGAACCTCTAAGATATGTCAAAATGCGTTTAACAGCAACAAAATGACATTCCAAAGGTGAGTGCATGAGCTGACAGACCTGATTGACTGAATAAGCAATATTCGGTCTTGTAAAGGTCAAATACTAAAGAGCACCAACAATACTCCTATAAAAACCTGGATCATGAAATGAAGGACTGCCATGATTGAGTAACTTCTGATTTGGATGACAAGGAGTTGTACAAGGCTTGATATCCATCATGTTGGTCTTATTGAATAAATCAGAAACATATATGGACTGATGCACAAGTAAACCCTAAGGCTGATACTCTATTTGAAGGCCAAGGAAATAATGTAGAATTCCTAAATCCTTCATATCAAATTCACTTGTTAATTGATTAATCACATCTTAAAATTGAGTATCACTATCACCACTGAGTATTATATCATCAACATACAGTAATAGCACAACAACATATTGTCCATCATGTTTCACATATAGATAAGGATCAGCATATGAGGATTTGAAACCAAAGTAAGAAGAAACCTAGTAAATCTTTCATTCCAAGCTCTAGGAGCTTGTTTGAGGCCATAAAATTTGCACACAAACTCAGGGTGATCAAGATCAATAAAGCCTTAGGGCTGACATATATACACCTCTTCATCAAGGAATCCATGCAAAAAAGCATTCTTGACATCAAGCTGTTTTAATTTCCATCCTTTAACATGAGTCGCACAGTGGTTAGCTTGACCACAAGACTAAAAGTTTCATAATAATTAAAACCTGCTTCTTGAGAAAAGCCTTTGACCACCAACCTATCCTTGTATCAAGCAACTGAGCCATTAAAATTGCTTTTGATTTTATAGATCCACTTACAACCAACCAAATTTTTGTTAGGTGGAAAAGGGACTAACCTCCATGTTTTATGTTTAACTAAAGTTGCCATTTCCTCTTCCATAGCATTCCTCCACTCAAATGACTTGGCAACAATAGTGAAAGATTGTGGTTCTTTGATCAAAGAAGATTGAACCTGAGCAAGAAGAACCTTTTTCTTGAAAATACCAGACTTTGATTTGGTTTGCATCAGATGCGTATTCATCTAAGAAACAAAAACACGTTGCAGCTCTCGGACTTGAGAAACTATGACATCAGGATAAATTTAAGATGGTTCCAATGGTTGTGGAACTATGTCCATAAAAGGAGAACTTTGAGTAGAGACAAGATCACCATGTGTTGTAAAGCAAGACTGAGTAACAATATGGTTTTCAGAAGAATTGGTAGATGAAGAAAAATGAATATAAGGAAATGGAATGGGGATAATGGATGGATGCTAAAATGTGTTGGGGTGAGGTACCTGAGATTGTGACAATGGTGATGGTGAACTACTTAAATGCACTGATAATCTGGGGAAAGTATCCTCATCAAACACAAAATGCCGAAAGACAAAAAGCTTGTGGTCTCTAATAGCATAACAAATATACCCTTTGTATTGGGCTGCATATCCTAGAAATATGCATTGTGTGGTCTTTGGTGCCAACTTATTTTGTCTATAAGGTTTCAAGGTGGGATAACAAGTGCACCCAAACACCCTTAAATGATCAAGTCGAGGTAGAGAGTGATACAACACTTCAAAGGGAGACTTCATTTTTAAAACAGATGTAGGCATTCAATTAATAAGGAAAATGGTAGTGGCACAAGCATGAAACCAAAATTTGGAAGGAAGAGATGCTTTTTGGAGTAAGGTGAGGGCAGTTTCAACTATGTGTCTATTTTTCCTCTTAGCCAACCCATTTTGTTTAGGAGTGTAGAGACATGACATTTGATGCAAGATACTTTGGTTTTGAGAAACTTTTGAAAGAAAGACCCAATAAATTGTCCACCACCATCACTTTGTAGCACCTTGATATTAATAGAAAAGAAATTTGAATAAAAGCATGAAACTGAATGAAGATTTCGCAAATTGCAACTTTATTCATCATGGGAAAAATTCATGTATACCTTGTACATTCATCTATAAAAGACACATAGTATCTATAACCTTCTATAGACAAGGTAGGTGCAGGTCCCCACACATAAGTGTGAATGACTTCAAAGGGTACATTTGATTTAGATGCTACTAATGGGAATGGTAACTTTGTAAACTTGCCTTGCAAGCAAGAAGTACATGTTTGGGGTATGGAATTACAAGGAAAAGAAATATTTGACTTACTAAGAGCTAATTGAACCACATAATTGGTTGGATGACCCAATCTGCAATGTCAAAGGATAGCATTAACTTTCTGTCCAAGATAAGCTACAAGTTTGAGTTGTGGTTGTTTGAACATTGGAAGATGCTAAACAACATTGTTACTCAATCCTTGGAAGAGAACCTTATTGGTAACCTTGTCCTATATACACACAGAAAACTCATTAACAATACATCTACAATTATTGTCTTTACATAATTAATACATGGAAAGTAAATGTTAACATAATTGTGGGACATGGAGCACTGTTTATGAGAAGAAGTAGGAAGACAAGACTGTCCTATATGAAAAATGTGTAAACCTTCACTATTAGCTCCAATAACAGTTTCATTGGATGGATATGGTGTAGCAGCTTGCAAATTCGATAAATTGGAAGTCATATGATTGGTTGCACTGGATTCAAGCAACCAAAACTCTTGATATGATGCAGAATATGAAAGATTGGTCTTTGCAATGAAAGCCACATGAAAGGTAGCTTGCTATACCATAGAATGATTATGCATGTATGTGGAGTCACATTTTGAACAGGATGCTGAACCTATGAACAAGGAGCAAAAAATTGCTATGACATAGGCTGAGACATAGACATAGGAGAATTGCCCTTGTCAAAACATGTGGCTGTAGTATAACCAGCTCGATTGCTGATTAATTTGACATCCACATTGAAAGCAATGTAGTGCTTAATGTCCATTTTTATCACAAATCTGACAAATGAGCATAGGATTATAAGTTTGCACTGATGACATTTGAGGATTAAAACTTTAAAAATTAGCCTGAGATTGAGACTGAGCATTAGTTGAAGTACAACCCTGAAATCCAGAGTTAAATTTCTTCCCCTTGCCTTTATACTTGAAATTGTTCCCCCTGAAATTGTTGTAAGTATCAAATCCTGCTTGTGAGACAAAAGCATAAGGTCCAGTGTGAGAAGGAAATGCCAACTGCTGAAACTGTGTGAATTGAGGCATTTAACCCATTTGCGCCATATTCGGCATTGGAGCCAAGTGTGACATTTGCGCAACGTGAGGCATTTGAGGATCTGCGGAAAATTGATAGGATGAATAACCATTAACAAAGTTGCCAGAGAAGGTTTTTGTACCAGATGTCCCACCTAACTCATACATAGAGCATGAACTATTGGCATACATTACAGTCATCAGTGGTTGTTTAAAACCTTCTTTAAGAGTTACTTCTTCATCTTTTAACTAAGACCTGAGTTCCTTCTGTGAAACTAGGTTTTCTCTTACTCTAATAACAACCTTAATAGTATTGTATTCTGATGGTAAACCCCTAAAAGCAACAATGGCAATGTCTTCATCAGATATGACTACACCCTCTGCAACTAACTGATCTCTGCTATCTTTGATCCTTTAAAGATAAAGATCAATAAATTCTGCCCCTTTTTTAATGTTTTGTAAATCAATTTTCATCTGTACAATGTTTGTTTTGGTCATGTTAGAGAATCCATCTTTCAAATTAATCCATATTTCCTTTGAACTTTGACAACCAATGACACAAGATAATGCAATAGGAGACAAAGTTACAGTGATAAGAGTCATCAAGGCTTTATCATGAATTTTTCAAACTTTGTAAGCATCAGTTACAGAACGGTTATTAATCACAGTGCCATCAGCAGTGTCAACTGCAGTATGTTTCTTAGGGCAGGGAATAAAATCATTAAGAAAACCCATAATGCCATTGCCCTCTAATAGTAATTCGATTTGGAAGTTCCAAGTAACATAGTTAGAATCATCTAATTTGACTGTAATAGTATTGCCAACACTTGGTATCAGGGAAGAAATAGGTGATCAAGTAAGAGCTAATTATGTAGGAGTCTCCATGTTAAATCAACAAATAACAATCTTTTCTTCAACTGTAAGGAATCGAGAATCGCAAACAAGAATCGATTGATTTGCACAAAGTGTGCACAACAATTGATTAGCAAGTAGCAGAAATCTTCAACAAACACACCAACAACCTGCAAGAAACCAACAATTGACTAGTAGAAACTAACAATCAATGCCTCAATCGATAACAAGATTCACAGCAAGACTCACAAAATGAAGCAAGAAGTCAAGAAACTCAATAGATACCTTCAACCAAAGTGACAAACTTCAACGACATTGATGAACGAGAGGAAAAACATAGACAAACCAAAAAATCCCCAAATTCTAGGGTTTGAGTAACCAACCAACTTCGACTAAGAAACAATAGATTTCCAGTGATCAAGAAAACACTACCGGAACAAGAACGAAGAAAAGCAGAAACACCAGGATCATCAGGCGACGGCGTCAGCAATTGCCCGTAATGATACCATGATAACAATGCTACTGTATGTAAGGCAGAGAAGCAATAGAGGTGAAAAGCACGAAGAACTCGAGAGAGAAAGAAGATAGGGAAAATTTTCTATTTTTCATTACTTACAATTATGACCCACTTGTCATATAAATACAAAACACATATAACTAACTCCAAGAGCCTCCGATTCAAATGTGACACATGGCTATATCCTAACATATATGAGAGATGATAACCCATGTACAACTCAAGGAATTGGAAGCATCGGGATCAAGCAACATGACGATGTGATTCAAGAATTGCATGGTGTAAGGTACGTACTAAATCTGAAGAAAAATTTGATCTCACTAGGCACTTTCGAGTCACAAGGCTACAAGTTTTATTCTGATAACAACGTGCTCAAAGTTGCTGAAGAAGCACTTGTCATAATGAAAGGGCCTCATAATTGCTTACTTGATATGTTACAAGGAAATACTTTAGAAAATGGAGTGGCTATGGTAGTTGATGAAGTGCAAAGTGATAAAAGTGACTTGTTCACATTATGGCACATGAGGTTGGGACATGTAGGAGAAAAAGCATTGCAAGGATTGATCAAGCAAGGGTGTTTAAAAGGAGCAAAAACTGGAAAGATAGAGTTATGTGAGCACCGCGTTCTTGGCAAACAAACAAAGGTGAAATTTGGCTCAGTTGTTAATCAAACGAAAGGGATTTTGGACTATGTTCTCTCTGATGTTTGGGGGCCTGCAAAGAATGCTTCTTTAGGTGGAAAAAGATGGTTTGTATCTTTTATTGATGACTACTTTCGCAGATCATGGATATATATGATGAAACAAAAGGACGAGATTCTTGACATCTTCCTGGAATGGAAGAACATCGTGGAGAACAAGACTGGAAAGAAGATTAAGATACTGAGAAGTGACAATGGGGGGGATATACCTCTGATCCTTTCTTCAAATTGTGTAAAAAGGAAGGGATTACTCGACATTTCAGTGTTAGACATACTCCACAACAGAATGGGATTGCAGAGAGACTAAATAGGACCTTGCTGGAGAAAGTTTGTTGCATGCTATCTCAAGCTAAGCTGCCAAAAAGATTTTAGGCAGAAGCTTTGAGCTATGCATGTCATGTGCTTAATCAACTACCATCAACAACATTAGAGGGTAGAACACCCATTGAAGTATGGTCTGGAGAACCAGCTCAGGACTATGATAAGCTACGAGTGTTTGGATACAATGCCTACTTCCATGTGAAGGAAAACAAACTGGATCCATGAGCCAAGAAAGCTGTCTTTATGGGATTCAATAGTGGTATGAAAGGCTTCAGACTTTGGTGTCCCAAGTTAAACAAGATTATAGTAAGTAGAGATGTGGAATTCGATGAAAGTCACATGAAATTAAAGGAAGATGTTCAGATGGTGAAGCTTAGGGAACAAGTAATTATGAATTCATAGCCAAGTAAGGAAGTTGTGGAATAAGAAAGACAAGGTAATCAACTTGAGCATGAAGAGATTGATCACGAAAAAGAAACACCATCAGAAAAACTAGAGATACAAGATGATTGCATAACCAAAAGGAATGGAAAAAGAGACATATCCCTACCTACGAGATATAAAGATTGCATGGCCTGCATGGTATATGCATTGCCAGTAATTGAGGCTGAAATTCCCACTAATTTTGAAGAAGCTGTAAATAATGAAGAAGTGAGTAAATGGCATGATGCAATGGACGATGAAATGCTCTCCCTTCACAAAAATAAGACTTGGAAATTGGTGGAGCTGCCTAGAGGAATGAAAGCAATTGGCTACAAATGGGTTTATGCAAAGAAGGATAAAGGGGATGACAAGAGCTTGGTAAGATTTAAAGCTAGGCTAGTGGCTAAAAGATATGCTCAGAATGAGGGAATAGATTACAATGAGTTTTTTTCTCCTATGGTTAAGCACTCCTCCATTCAAATATTGCTTGCCCTAGCTGCACAATTCAACCTTGAATTGGTACAACTAGACATGAAGATTGTACTCCTTCATGGTAATTTGGATGAAGAGATTTATATGAGACAACCCGAGGGGTATCAAGTGAAGGGCAAAGAAAGATTGGTTTGTAAGCTTAGAAAATCTCTTTATTCTTTGAAGAAGTTTCCAAGGCAGTGGTAGTTAAGATTTGATAGGTTAATGAAGGGTCAAGACTATACAAAAAGTCACTATGATCACTGTGTTTATCACAAGAAGTTGAAAGATGGTTCGTTCGTGTACTTGTTAATCTATGTGAATGACATGCTCATAGCCTCAAGCAATATTTCAGAGATAGAAAAGTTGAAGGAGCAAATGAGAAGGGAATTTGAAATGAAGGATCTCGGTGAAGCCAAGAAAATATTGGGAATGGAGATCACAAGGGATAGACAAAAAGGTTTGGTGTGTTTATCTCAAAAGCAATATCTTGAGAAGTTGTTACAAAAGTTTGGAGTAACAAAAGACACTAAGCATGTAGGAACTCCATTAGGTGCTCACTTCAAGTTGAGCAGTCAACAATGTCCCAAAACTAATGAAGAAAAGATGAAGATGGATGGTATTCCATATGCTAATTTGGTTTGAGGATTAATGTATGCTATAATGTACTCATCCTAATTTAGCACACGCAGCTGGAATTGTTAGTAGATTCATGCATAATCCTGGAAGAGAGCATTGGAATGCTGCTAAGTGAATACTAAGGTATTTATATGGAATGAGGGACAAAGGTATTTGTTTTGAAAGATATGATGAAGGAATTGATAAGTTCTCAATTGGATATGTGGACTTAGACTTTGCTGGAGACTTAGACAAGAGAAGATCGACGACAAGGTATGTGTTTACTATGGCAAAGGGTCATATATGCTTGAGATCAATAATACAACCAACGGTGGCACTATCAACCATATAAGTAGAATAGATGGCAACCACTAAAGCTATCAAAGAAGCAATGTGGACTCTGTGGTAGTTGGGACACTTAGGTGTAGAACAACACAAGTTGGATGTATATTATGACAGCCAAAGTGCCATTTATTTGGCCAGATATCACGTACACCATGCTAGGACTAAGCACATTGATATATGATATCATTTTGTGAAGAGAAGTGGTAGCTGAAGGTGAGATTTGTCTAAAAAAAGGTTGCTACAGAAGATAATCCAACTGATATGTTGACAAAAATGGTTAATGCAACTAAGTTCGAGCACTGCTTGGATTTGGTGTAGTTAAAGCAAGTTTGATCTTGCGATATGGTGGAGCAACGGAAGTTGTTTGGTGCCTCGTTATGGATTTCATGCCAAGGTGGAGATTGTTGGATTTGGCATTAAATCAACATGCCTAAACTAAAAAGGATTAAGATATCTTGGACGTAGGATATTTGGATTTGTGTTTCCTGGTTGGTTTGGATTTGGTTTTAGTATATGATTTGGTTTCCTATGTTCTAGGGACTTTGTGTAAACCTAGGACATCTATGTTTGAGAGCCATAAGTTTGTATA
This sequence comes from Malus asiatica, assembly GCA_033882615.1. Classification (NCBI taxonomy): domain Eukaryota; kingdom Viridiplantae; phylum Streptophyta; class Magnoliopsida; order Rosales; family Rosaceae; genus Malus; species Malus asiatica. The sequence continues at coordinate 42,516,131 of CM066503.1, read as the reverse complement.
CTTGAGAACACTTTGTGTTTGTGAGTTCTCTTGTATTTGTTGGTAATCAATAAAGCTTCTATTGTTAGAGAAGTACTCCTATATTGGAGGAACTTTGGAATCGTTGTGTTTTGTTTATTGCTTGAATGGTTTTTGGTTTAGTTTCTAATAGAAGGGACGTCAACAATGGAAGAAAGTTCGCATGTGCTTATGGAGCATCTTCTATGAATAGTGGACCTTCTCAATGGGAAACTTAAGAAGTTTGACAATATGACGATCAATGATACCTTGGACCTTCTCAAACTCGTTGGAAAGTTCTTGGTAAAAGTTGTTGGAAACCATTGCAGAAAAAGCTTTAAATTTCTGGAGAAATGTGAAGGTTTCCGTGAAAGTTTGAAAGCTTGGAGAGAGTTTTGAGATTTTTGAAAGCGTAAGAGAAGAAGAGAAAAAATTCTCAGTTTTTATAAGACAAATGATGAGGGGGGACTTCGAGGTTTAATAATTGTTTAATAAATAAATCTCAAAGTAACTCCCCTAATAATCACAATTTTAGGAATTGGAAGGGTTTGAGCCGTCATTACAATATCGCATTATGTACAATAACAATGAGGTCTGAGTTTCAAGGCACGATCCCTAAAAATTGACTTTTCGGCGTCCATGTGCTTGTAGTGTGGGAAGCATGAAACGGCCGAAGGCAGGTAGACATCGTGGAACTTCAACATGTGTCAGTTTGTGGCGGTCGAGGGGAGTGGTGTAGATACAGGAATCGAGTGCATTACATGTTTGAGTTAGTGAGTCTTAACTTCCTTAAGACAATTGGCCAGATGTCCTTGGCCGAGTAACGTTTCACTTCTTCAAAACCTCTTAGCCAAAGGTTCTTGGCCAAAGATTCCAGAAGCAAGGGGGCAATGTTTGGGCCCAAAGTAATGGATTTGGGCCAAGTAAGATTATGGGATCAGCCCATAGTAAGACAGACTTAAGTTTCAGGTCTGTTTGGATAAGAAGGCTAGCCTAAAGTAGCTTAGCCAAGTTTGAATTAATGATTGACACTTGAAAATCAAGAATGAATTCAGCTAAGTCATGATTTAATCAGGAGTCTTCAAAGATCAGGATGGCATAATAAGATTCGTAATATTCTAAAGATCTAATTAGAACAAGGAGAGAATTGAATGCCAAGAGATGACTAGGTTCAGAGTCTTAAGTATGGTACGATTGGTCGAGTTCAATCCAAATGAGAAGATGATTCATTATTGGATCAAGACATGTCGAGGAGATTTAGTCTGGATGGGACTCTACCTCGACACCAGGTGAAAATCACTCTTATAAATACAAGATGGTTTGCAACATTCAAGGGACCTTCAAAACAACATACAAATCTGCCTTGTGCAACTTCTCGCTCTACATGAAACCCTTTCATCTTTGAGAAAAACACTAATCTCCCTAACTTCGTCAATCACATCTTACAGTTTGTATTGGACAACACTATGTATGGCAACCTCATCGAGCACGTCTTACATTTTGTATTGGATAACACTATGCTCGACAACCGACGACATCTTACAGTTTGTATTAGACAACACTGGCATTGTAACATCAAATAGTCGTGGAACATCTTATAGTTTGTATTGGACAACACTACTCCAAGTTCGGTTAACTACCTATCCAAGTCTCTATCAACAAGGGTTCTTTGAGTCCTTGTTGGAAGAGGTCACTTCATTAGCTTTCTCGGCAAAGTGAGGTGTTACCAGGCTACATCGTTTGAAACATTGAAAGCCAGACCAGTTTTATGATTAGATATTCACAAGTACACTTCAACGGCCAAACCACATTTACAATCAAGACACTTATAATCTTTGAATATTTGTGTCCATACAATCTAATACCGATTTGGGCCACTTATATTTGCACAAATATAATTGAAGTAGTCGAGCCTGGTGCAGACGGTTTGTGAACTTCACAGAGACTAACGGCATTGTCTTCAGGCTCTAGAACCTAGAGGCCGAGACAAGTTCTTTCCTCAACCGTAATCGCAAAATACAACAGCACGTTTGAAACCACCACCACTACATTCATTCACTCACCGATCGAGCTCGGCCGACGAGTTGGCACATCCTACATTCAATTGAAGGATTTAGTTAGCTCATTAACTATTCGACAATCACGCCACGTAAGTTAAATAATTTTTAGAGTCAACAACATGACTGATCGTGTAACAAATAATCTGCTCCAGTTAGTGCCAAATATAAATTTGCCACAAAACCTATATGTCCATCTTGATTTCTTGTATTAAAATTTGAAAGGCCCCTCCAACATCAACTCTTGCAATGTGAAACAGATTAGTGACACTAAAGAATTTTCTTGTCAAAAGCTCATGGTTTTGAACCTTTTCACCTCTTAAAAAAGAAAAAACAAGTAATTGCAACTAGACCTGGCATTCATGTCGTGTTTTCCGTGTTCGTGTCATTTTCGTGTCATACCCGATATCTTAACGGGTCGTGAAGTGTAATACCCGTTAAAATAAACGGGTAAAATGACCCGACCCGAAATCGACCCGATAATATTAATAGGTAATATAACCCGACCCGTTACCCATTAAGGAAAATATATTTTAAACCAATAAATAATCAAATGAAAAACATAATACTAAATAAGTATATACATATCATATTGTCACATCCAAAACATAAAAATTCATTTTTCTTTTAAGTATATTTTCACTTACCTAAAGTCTTTAATAGTTTTTTAATTAATGTAGAAGTGTAAAAAAATATAGGAAAAATATATAAACGCTCGTAATGACAAGCTTTACAACTTTCATGAAGAGCTTAACTTTGAAATTTGCCAATATAATCATATAAATCATGATCAAAATTTAACCGTTGATTGTTGTTTACATTTACACTACATTGTTCTCATCAAATTTTGTTTTTTCAAATTTTGTTTTTTGAAAACTTGATCTATTAGAGGATGCAGGAAGATGAACGGTTTGGATCGTTGATATTATATTCAAAGTTTTATGATTAGTGAAAATCTTGCTTGATGTTTATAAAGTTTCTACAAACTATATGACATCGACTTATATTTCAGTAAATCATAAATATCGAAACATGATATCAAAGATCTAAACCGTTCATCTTCTTACATCGTCCAGATGATCATGTTTTCAAAAAAGAAAAATTTTAAAAATGAAATTCAATAAGAAGAATAAAGCGTAAATGACAATCAACGGTTAAATATAAATTTAAGGTTTATGAATTATAGTGTTTGATTTTGAAGCTGACCCCTTTATGAAAGTTGTAAAGTTTGTCACTATGAGTGATTGTATATTTTTTTTTACATTTTTTACACTTCTACAATAATTATTATTAATTTTTCCCTCAAATAAAAAACATTATTCATGAAGGTTTGGAGGATTTTAAAAATCTAAACGATAATGTAAGTGTAACCATTATCTACTCATAGATAAATAATGATGAATCACGAGTGTTTATATATTCTTTCGCATTTTTCATATTTGTATGTATATCTTCTTAGTTCTTGTTTATACAAATACTATATTAGTTTATTTTAATTTTGAACAACAACATGTTAAGTAAAATTTATCCTAGTAGTGATAATAAGGAATTCTCATAATAAAAATAAATAATGACTAAAACTTTTTTTTTTAAACTTATATAGAATAATAATACAAAACTATATATTTAATATAGAATATATTGTATATATTAATGACACACCTCGACCGAGATCGAGGCATGATGGTCGTCACGTGAGGGTGACGTAACCATGTGCACAGTCCAAAAACAATAAAGATAAGAAATATACGAATAAATAAAAACCGAATGCTACTAATGTGCACTAATAAACAAGAAGTGCTAGGAGTGAGATACAAGTGTAAATACTCATAATCAAATCATAGAAAGTCTAGGTGCAGTCCAGTACGACAAATACTAATTATACAGTACCAGAAGACGTCCTACAATTATTTTATTCTATCAGAACCACCAAGATCCTCAAAGCGACCAACAGCAAGTCTACCTAAAACCTGGAGGGGTACAAAACTGAAAATGTGAGTGGGCAAAAACAAATGTTTTTCAAGACCATTTCATCATTAAAATGCTCTAACTCCTCGTTGTAAAACATGTATAATTTTCCCAAAAGTAGAATATAAACATATGCATATATATATATATATATATATATATATATATATATATATATATTTCAATTCAAATCATGTTTCACATATTCATAATCATAAGTATGCCATGCCAAGATATACACAGAATAAGTAATTTAGGTGAGAATAAATTCCTGGAATTTAACATATTAGCTGGAACCCCTATGGAAGTCTGTACGGCTGAATTCATAGCTCATTAGTCAATCTAGTCGGAGTCACTACCATGACCTATATGGCAATACACTGCACACAAGTTGGAACCACTAAAAGTGTCTGTACGACAAGACTGGGTGTAATATAATTATGCTCAATACTACGCTCTCATGATAGCTGGACGATAAATCGCTGGTCACCTACGAGTCGGAACCACCTATGATGGTCTGTATGACATGACTGTGCACCTAAATTGGATCCAAAGTGAGCATGTGGTGCGGGAGGTGACATTATATACAAGCATGTGCCATATCTCTAGCTAATCACTAAGACCGGGATACAAGTTTATGAGCTCTATGCTTGTCAATTAATCACAACCGTTATTCACATTCACAATTCATAAACTCACCTGGGCTTACCTGAACGTCCACAACACCACAACTATATATTAAGCATACAATTCTATGTTTAGGCATAAATCAATAGGCATAGCATTTTCAAAGCATAACTCATTTAAATGCATTTTTTGGGAAAATATCAAGCATATACGTATATACTTAAAACCAAAAGCCCACTCACTGGTATGTCGAAGGGTTGTAGCCCCCGAGTCGCCCTTGATTGCCCTCGTCCTCGGGATAAGCCTCCCTTATATGCGAAACAACTATAAAAACGTTAATTTAAAGCACATAACCAATACTAGTTAATAACTTCTCATACATTGCTCAAATGGGATGTTTGAATATACCAACGTGATCTACACAACCTCACGAACATCCCCATATGTTTAGAAAAAAATTCTGACCACCCACACGCGGGGAACCCTAGCAGAATCCCTAACTGCCATTAGGAATATTTTGTCAAAATAAAGGAATATTCTATCCAAATTACCTGACACCGTTACTCTCCGTTAAGAATATTCCGTCAACTTTGATAGAATATTATTCTGTCTTCTCCAGTGAACCTCGTCGGTCGTTGCTGTCGCCGGAAAATTGGAAAAACTTTAAATCTTCATTTCTTCTTCAATTCTCAACCAAATTTCATGAAATTTTCACCAAAATGAAGCTCTAAACATGAAGAACACAACTTTACCAATTTTAAGCTCCAAAAATCACGGAATCTCGTTGAAGAAATTTTGAATTTCTGATCACCTCTGCAACTTGTTGAAACTGGGTTTCCCGACGTCCATTTCACCTTGTTTTTCTTCTTCGAGTTTAGTGGAGATGATCTAAAGCTCCGTATAAGCTCAAAAACCACTGAAACCTTCACATTTACGTGTGCATGAACATTACCATAATCGAGGGTTACGGTTCTTGGGTTTTCCGATGGTTCCACGACCTGAAAATGGTATAGTTGAGATCCTAGGGCTGTCTAGAACTCAAAGACAGTCACCATAGGCTCAATCTATAAAAATTTGGGTTGGTTTGGAGTTTGACCGTACGACGGTATGGTAATGGAGGAGAGACCGAGAGAGAGAGAGAGCACGGGAGGGAGAGAGATCTTTTGGGTCTCTGTGTGTGGTCCTCACACTAACACATCACCAAACAACCTTTTTACAACACCAACCATAAAAATATATAGGTCTAAACTTGACCAAAATAAACTAGGGCAATAAAATAAATTGAAAATTTTGCCCAATTCGAACGACTCGATCCATCCCTCAGGGTCAATTCACATCATTGAGAATATAATACAATAAGTTCAGGGATGGACTGTGACAATTAATATGGCTATTGTATTTTATAATAAATCTTTTAGTAATTAAACATTAAAATTATCAAAATAAATTTTTTCTTAACGGGTCGAAATGGGTTATCCACACATTACTTGCGTGTATACCTGTTAAGAACCCGTTATTAATGGGTTTTTAAAGTATCATCCGATAATGACCCGATAAGTTATCGTGTTAACTCAAAACCTATTATTTTGATGTTATTTTCATATCGTGTTATCGTGTCGTGTCAGAAACTGCAAGTTTTCAATTTCCAACAGCGACAACAAAATCCTGTCGCACCAAAATAGAAAACCAAACAAAATCAACAAAATTCCACTCTCGGCTCTCTCTATTACCAGTTACCCACTGTTACTCTTCTCCCATCTCTCTCTCTCCCTCTCATTGGGGAGAGTAGCTAGTAAGCAAAAGATTAGGAGGTGCGCCAAAGGACCTTCAATCAAATACAGCACCCCACTCTCACTCCGCCTCTCCGACCTGGATAGATCCTAAACCTCCAACACCAATCTCTCCTTACATCCTATGCGACCATTGCCCCGAAAAGCTCTCCAGGCTTTACTGGTCGTCTTTTCCAGATTTTGAGGTAAAACAATGAACATTTTTAAAATGTTTTAGTTCAGTTAATTTTCGATTGATTTGTGCTTCTACTTCACCTTTTCGATTGCCCATAACCTGTTTTTTACACTGTACAATCCAAATCTTTGTTGGGTTTCTCTGTAAAAACCTGAATCTTCATAGGCGTCTCTTGCCCTTCCGTAGTTAGTTATGATGTAGCATATAGTGGATTTTGATTGTTCTCCTCATTTCTTCGATTTTTTTTTTCAATTATGGCAAAAGGGTTTCTCTTAAAATTAAACATCTGTTATGTGTTTTACTTTTTTCCTGTAATTTTGAGCAGAATGTATTTATTTGAGTAGCTAATGGGATTCGGTTTTACATTTTTCGTTTGGTTTGTATCTGGTTGTTTGCGGTAGTTGGTAATTGTTATTGATCTTTTGCTCATATTGTATTCATTATTATTGTTGTTATAGCTGGCATGTTTCGATTGGTTTTAGGAATTTATGGGGAAGAAAGTTAAGAAGAAGGCTAGAGCTCCTCCAAGGGAGAAGTTGGTTGCAGCCGATTCCCCAAAAAAAGCTCCCCAACCATGCAACCCAAGTGTTAAGGATGGTGACAATGGAGTTTCAGTTGCGAAAGAGAGAAGGCCTTGTCCTCATGTTGACAAAGGTGTAAATTTGGATAAATTGTCTGCTAAAATTGGGTCTTCAGGACCTGTTAGGTGTGAATATTGCAGGGAAGGAGCGCTTGATAGGAGGGGTGGTAAAGGAAAGGGAAAACATGGGAAGAAGAAAGGGAGCTCGTCCGTGGATTCAAAATCGGAGTCCAAAGCCATTTGGGTTTGTTTGGAGTGTGGTCATTATTCTTGCGGTGGGTTTGGACTTCATACAACCCCTCAATGCCATGCAGTTCGGCATGCTAGGCAAACTCATCACCCAATAGTGATCCACTTTGAAAACCCGCAGATGCGATGGTGCTTCCCGTGCAACATGCTTATTACAATTGACAAGACAGAAGAGGATGGTGAACAAAAAGATGTGTTTGCGGATGTTGTTAAATTGATAAAGGGTCATTCATCGCAGGAATCATTGGTTAATGCTGAGGATGTGTGGTTTGTGAGTGGCAGTGTGACAAGCGAAATCAAATCAGCTAGCAATATATCATGTGATTTGGATGGAAGAGTTGGTTATACAGTGAGAGGCTTGGTTAATCTTGGTAACACTTGCTTCTTTAATTCTGTCTTACAGAACCTTCTAGCCATGGATAGGTTGCGGGGTTACTTCTTAAATTTAGATGCATCTACTGGAGCTCTTACTGTTTCCTTGAAGAAACTCTTTACTGAAGCAAAACCAGAGTCAGGAGTTAAGAATGTGATAAACCCAAGGTCACTTTTTGGGTGTCTTTGTTCCAAGGCTCCCCAATTTAAGGGGTATCAGCAGCAAGACAGCCATGAATTGCTTCGTTGCTTACTGGATGGATTGTGCATTGAGGAGTTGAGTACGAGGAAACGTATAAATTCTTCTCAGGAAAATGGGAATCCTTCAAATTCAGGTCCTACTTTTGTGGATACTGCATTTGGGGGCCAAATAGCAAGTACAGTTCGCTGTGTCGAATGTGGTCACTCCTCAACTGTGTACGAGTCATTTTTAGATCTGTCATTGTCAGTTCCAACCAGAAAATCCCCATCTAAGACTGCCCAACCCACCTCTCGAACAAAGAAGATGAAGTTGCCGCCCAAGAAGAGTGGAAAGTTTCGGTCTAAAAATAATGAAGAGAAGAATTCTGTACCATCACCATGTGTTCCAACCCCATCAACCAGCAGTGAGATTTCTGAACAAAAGGAATTAGTTGTAAATAGTCTATCTGCTGTCCAAGAATCTGCAGATGATGTCTGTGAGGATGCAGCAGAGCAAACATCACCTTTGTTAGATGACTGTTCATGGTTGGATTATCTTGATTCGGGAAATATGTTAGATGACAATGATTTATCTTCGCAACATAATGATATTTCAATTGTTCAAGATTCTGAAAAAAAAAATACACATCTTAATGATGTCTCTTTACAGAGTGGCTCTGAATCTAGTAATCAGGTTTTTACGCCTAATGGGGAACCAAATGTAAAACCTGACTTTTCTTCAGTGAATTCTTGGGAGGAAGAGCTCCCATTACAGGTTCTGGATTCTGAAGTTTTGTTGCTTCCGTATAAAGCAGAGTGTTCTATCACTGAGGAAATCATGGGAGGCGAAGGTGAGGCCTCCTCCGTGGTTGTGGGTTGTGGACAAGATGACTTTGGCTTTGGGGATTTATTCAACGAACCTGAAGTTTATGGCCCCCCTAGAAGACCCTCTGTAGGTGAGGGTGGCACAGACACTAGTATCATAGCTAGCGAGTCTGATCCAGATGAAGTTGATGATACTGTTTCTCCAGTGTCTGTAGAGAGTTGTTTGGCTCATTTCATAAAGCCTGAGCTTCTTGCCAGTGAAAATGCTTGGCATTGTGAGAACTGTTCCAAAACTCTTCAACGCCAAAAGTTGGAAGAAAAGAAGCAGGTAAAATCTGCTGCTAAAGTTTTGTTAAATGGATGTGAGACTAGAACACAAAGTGATTCACTGAGTTTAAATACGGGTCCGTGGCCTGCCGATGTCAGAACGCTTGGTAATGGGAATGTCAAAAGCAACACTGGTTGTAACCAGTTTGGTGAAAACTTGGTTTTGCATGATGGAAAAATAAATTGCTTGAGCCAAAATTGCTCAGCAGTTGAGAATGGTCAATCACATAAGTTGAATTCTGTTGTTTGTCGACGACAAGATGAGATTAAAGATGCTCCTCCAGTGCAATCAAATACTTCATATTGCAATAACGCTTGCAGCCTAGAAAGTTTCAGTGATCAAGTCATTGATTCTAGGGCTGATGAGTCTAGAAGTGCTAGTTTCACCTGTGACACTGTACCGCAGACTAATGATGGGATATTGGATGGACATCGTGAATCAGAAGAAAGTGAGGATGAGGAAATAAATGTCAAACGTGTGAATTTGAAGAGGAATGCGACTAAAAGGTACCTCATCAACAGGGCCCCACCGATTTTGACTATTCATCTCAAGAGGTTCAGCCAAGATGCTCGTGGTCACTTGAGTAAATTGAATGGCCATGTCAGTTTTCGAGAAAAATTTGATCTTAGGCCATATATGGATTCCAGGTATTTACCTTTCTATTAAAGTTTATTTTACATTCAAAATGCCACAGAAATAGTACTGCTTGTCATGGACTCATGATTTTGTTTTGGCCCTATCTTTGAAGAAACATTTATAATGGTAGGATAACCATTTTATACTATCATAACGGGGAGGGGTGAGCAGGGTTAGCGCTAGTAGGTAGACAATACCAGCATACGAGGGGGTGGTGGGACATGGCTGGGCAGATCATTTGTCACCTCATGAACTTGAACTCTTGATATACACTACTCTGAAAGGAATTATTCTATGACTACATAGAGGATGTCCCTGCATAGAGCTGAAAGGTGATTATACAGTTAATATTATCTTTATACCTTGTTTTCTTTGAAATAATGCAATGTGTATAGTTTGCACGGTTCTAAATGACGCTAGGCGCTAGTCAGGCAGCGAGCTGGGGCCTAGCGCCTAGGCGGCAAGTTGGGGCCTAGCGCCGAGGCGGCTAGGTAGATTTAAGTAAATTTATTATATATTTATAAATAAGTGTCCATTTATGCTTAAAGGAAACACACATAATTATATTGGGATACATAAATTGCAAAATAGAATGACATTATAAATTATACAGTATTAGAACATATTGAAAACATGGGGAATGTGCCTAGAATGAGTGTTCATCCAAGTATTCAACAAGTCTCTTACATTTTATTGAAAAATTAAAATGCAAAATGAAAGTTATCAATTTTCTGTCTAAGTGAGTTGCGACCTAGGCGGGTTTAGGCAGGCAAGCGGACGCCTAAGTAGGTCTAGGCGCACTTTCTTAAATTTCAAACGCCTAGGGACTAATCAGGGCGGTGGCCGGCGCTAGGTGGGGACTTTTAGAACAATGAAAGTTTGTGTGTTTATTTTGGAATTTTTACCTGAAATTTGAGAGTTATCATTAGATTGTGGTTCGCAGACACATTTGAAACATACGATAAGGATCTACATATTTGAATAGCATAGGCATCCAAGGTGCTTGCATAACCATTTGAGAATTAGTGTCATTATTACTAATTCACAAGGATATAATTATCATGTGCAAACTGGGCAAGACATGGTTCCAGAAGATGATCGACCATACATCATAGTTGTAACTCAAGCGCCTCTAGTGGTCTGAAACGTCATTAATCTTAGTAACCGATGAAGTATTGGGAGGTGGGAATTAAGAGTCTGAAGAGACTAGACTCGAGTCAATGATTTTTATTATCATCCACCTTAGGGAGCCCTAAGTGAAACTCAATATGTGAAGCCATATTTTTGAGAGAGTGCTATAGTTATTCTCTCCATTGCTTAATTACCAAATTACCTCATCTTGTTATCCATTTATTTTTCCCCCATGTTACCAAATTTCCTTGAAATTTTTTTTGTTTGTTATTAATCTACTCTTTTCCCAATCTATTGAAGATTCTAGCCATTTATAGAGCTTTCAAGGGATAGAATTGTTAGTGCGCCATTGAAGAATGAATACACGTTAGTAATGGCGCCTTTTTCACTAATCCTACATTTATAGGCGTCGTAATCATAGATGAGATATATGTTCTTAATCATAGGCGGAACACTTTCCCATATTTATACCAATTTCCTCGTACAAATGTTTTTAGAAATTTGGTCAAGCCTGTGCATCTAACCCTAATTATGCCTTGAGGTGAGATATAGTTATAACAACAACAACAAAGCCTTTTCCCACTAAGTGGGATCGGCTATATAAATCCTAGAACGTCATTGCGCTCGGTTCTGTGTCATGTCTTCCGTTAGATCCAAGTACTCTTAAGTCTTTTCTTAGAGTCTCTTCTAAAGTTTTCCTAGGTCTTCCTCTACCCCTTCGGCCCTGGACCTCTGTCCTGTGGTCGCATCTTCTAACTGGAACGTCAGTAGGCCTTCTTTGCACATGTCCAAACCACTGTAACCGATTTTCTCTCATCTTTCCTTCAATTTCGGCTACTCCTACTTTACCTCGGATATCCTCATTCCTAATCTTATCCTTTCTCATGTGCCCACACATCCAACGAAGCTCATCGCCTAACATTCCGTGCCATACAGCATCGTCGGCCTTATTGCCGTCCTGTAAAATTTTCCCTTGAGCTTCAGTGGCATACGACGGTCACACAACACGCCAGATGCACTCTTCCACTTCATCCATCTAGCTTGTATTCTATGGTTGAGGTTTCCATCTAATTCTCCGTTCTTTTGCAAGATAGATCCTAGGTAGTGAAAGCGGTCGCTCTTTGGTACTTTCTGATCTCCGATCCTCATCCCAAACTCATTTGGGCTTCCATTTGCACTGAACTTGCACTCGATATATTCTGTCATTGATCGGGTTAGGCGAAAACCTTTAGATTCCAACACTTATCTCCAAAGGTTAAGCTTTGCATTTACCCTTTCCTGAGTTTCATCTATCAACACTATATTGTTTACGAAAAGCATACACTAAGGAATATCATCTTGAATATGTCCTGTTAACTCATCCATTACCAATGCAAAAAGGTAAGGATTTAAGGATGAGCCTTGATGTAACCCTACAGTTATGGGGAAGCTTTTGGTTTGTCCTTCATGAGTTCTTACGGCAGTCTTTGCTCCATCATACATAACCTTTATAGTTTGGATATATGCTACTCGTATTCCTTTTTTCTCTAAAATCCTCCAAAGAATGTCTCTTGAGACCCTATAATACGCCTTTTCCAAATTTATAAAGACCATCTGTAAATCTTTTTTTCTATCTCTATATCTTTCTATCAATCTTTGTAAGAGATAGATTGCCTCCATGGTTGAGCGCTCTGGCCTGAACCCGAATTGGTTGTCTGAAACCCGTGTCTCTTGCCTCAATCTATGCTCAATGACTCTCTCCCAGAGCTTCATTATATGACTCATTCGCTTAATACCCTTATAGTTTATGCAATTTTGTACGGCGTCCTTATTCTTGTAAATAGGCACCAAAGTGCTCTTTCGCCACTCATTTGGCATCTTCTTCGTTTTCAAAATCCTATTGAAAAGGTCTGTGAGCCATGCTATACCCGTCTCTTCCAAAACTTTCCACACTTCAATCGGTATATCATTTGGGCCCACTGCTTTTCTATGCTTCATCTTTTTTAAAGCTACAACCACTTCTTCCTTCTTGATTCGACGGTAAAAGTAGTAGTTTCTACACTCTTCTGAGTTACTCAACTCCACCAAAGTACTCCTTTCATGTCTTTCATTGAAAAGATTATGAAAATAACCTCTCCATCTGTCTTTGACTGTGTTCTCAGTAGCAAGAACCTTTCCATCCTCATCCTTGATGCACCTCACTTGGTTTAGGTCCCTTGTCTTCTTTTTCCTTGCTCTAGCTAGTTTATAGATATCCAACTCTCCTTCTTTGGTATCTAATTGCTTATACATATCGTCATAAGCCACTAGCTTAGCTTCTCTTACAGCTTTCTTCGCCTCCTGCTTCGCTATTCTATACCTTTCATCATTTTCATCGGTCCTATCCTTGTATAAGGCTTTACAACATTCCTTCTTAGCCTTCACCTTTGTTTGTACCTTCTTATTCCACCACTGAGATTCCTTTTGGTGTGGAGCAAAGCCCTTGGACTCTCTTAATACCTCTTTTGCTACTTTTCAGATACAACTAGCCATAGAATCCCATCTTTGGCTAGCTTCCCTTTCTCTATCCCACATGCATTGGGTGATTACTTTCTTTTTGGAAATGACTTGTTTTTCTCCTTTTAGATTCCACCATCTAATCCTTGGGCACTTCCAGGTCTTGGTTCTTTTTTCTGTCTCTTTTGATATGTACATCCATCACCAACAAGTGATGTTGATTAGCCAAGCTCTCTCCCGGTATAACTTTGCAATCTTTACAAGTTATACGATCCCCTTTCCTCATTAGAAGAAAATCTATTTGTGTTTTTTACGACCCACTCTTGTAGGTGATCACATGTTCTTCTCTCTTCTTTAAGAAAGTGTTGGCTAAGAAGAGATCATATGCCACTGCAAAATCCCAGATAACTTCGCCATCCTCGTTTCTCCCCCCAAAACCATGGCCACCCTGAAAACCTCCATAGTTGCCTGTCTCCTTGCCCACGTGTCCATTTAAATCTTGTCATATAAATACCTTCTCCGTCTGAGCAATTCCTTGCACTAAGTCTCCATGATCTTTCCAAAATTTCTCCTTTAAACTCGTATCCAACCCTACTTGAGGTGTGTACGCACTAATCACATTAATGAATTCTTGTACTATTACAATCTTGATTGCCATAATTCTATCTCCTATCCTCTTGACATCTACAATATCTTGTATCAAGGTCTTGTCCACGATGATGCCAACACCGTTTCTCGTTCTATTTGTGCCCGAATACCAAAGTTTAAAACCGGAGTTTTCTAGATCCTTTGCCTTAAGACCAACCCACTTAGTTTCTTGTAGGCACATTATACTTATCCTTCTCCTCACCATAACTTCCACTATTTCCATAGATTTTCCCGTTAAGGTTCCTATATTCCACGTTCTTATACGCATTCTTCTCTCTTGAACTCTACCCTTCTATCCTATCTTCTTCACCCTCCCCCGTCTATTCCATGTTCCTATGCGCCAGGAAATTTGCTTTGGACTCTACCCAAAGGTTTTTCCTTGTACTATAGTTTTAGTTAATCCTAATTGATATGATCATGGCTTGACCCTACCCAAAGGTTTTCCCTTATACCATAGTTTTAGTTATTCCCCCTTCGATGGTCCTTGTCTTCAACTACCAATTTCTTTTGGTCAAGGTTTTATTTAATTTTTCTCCATCAGATGTCTTAAAACCTCTCCTCACAGTTGCCCCTTTTGCCTTGTCTGTTTAGCTTTTTCTTTTTTAGTCTCAATTGGCCTTGTCTTTTAATTCCTGTTTCATGGCAACTTCATTCTGAGCTTTTGTGTTGAGCTGATGCATGTCAGAAGGATTGTACCTCTTCATTTTGATTCTTATTCTTATCTTTTTCAGAATTTGCTGCTTCAACATAATGTTCAAATTTTGAACCAACCAAATCAAAGTGCATAAACCAATAATTAGGTTGACATCCATATACAATTTATGAAGTCCAAGAGATCATTAACAAACAACAAGAACTTGTATTTCACGGCAGAAACACCACACGATAATGATGACATATTTAGTGGTTTAATGATCAATTGGAAGGTCATTGGTACTGGTTTACTTTTATTTTTTTGATTTTTTTTTGGAAATAGGAAAAAAAAAAGGTACTTGGTCCTTTTTTCCTGTCGGAGAAAATAGTAGTGAAATTATTACACAATGGAGGAAGCATATTGAATGAATAGTTAACATACCAAGAACATCAAGGAGAAATTAAGCTACATTAGTGCTTTCAACATTTATAACCTTTTTTCATAGGTTTCCATACTTGTTTAAGCCTTTCTTTTCTGCTGTTCTATATGTTGTTTCATACATAGAGTTTGTTTTGATATCTTTTGGAAACAGAATCAAGTAGTCATTCTATGCATAATTGTTTTCACACAGTTGAAATTATTCAGCTTTACAAACAGTTACAATTTTTTTGCTTCATCTGATTTACATGAAATGCCAATTCATGGGTGAACCTTTTGTGAAATTATCATAATGTAAAAGATACTACCGATGCATATATTTACTCATAATGTAGTTACATGTGCTTCACATAGTACTTGTTTGCTCTTTTTGTTCCTAGTTTCCGCTGTGTGGTGGTGACTGGGTTAATTGGTTGTACAGATTGCAAGTTACATTTCCGATTGTTAAGTTTATTAATAGTGTGGCCATGCTGTTCTTTTGAGCTTTACAGTTCCACAGATGGGGAGAAGTATGAATACCAGCTATTGGGGGTTGTGGAGCATTCTGGAACCATGAGAGGGGGCCACTATGTTGCATACGTGAGAGGGGGTGAAAGGGGCAGAGGAAAAGCTGAGAAAGAAAATATCGGTCATATGTGGTATTATGCTAGTGATGCACATGTGCGTCAGGTTTCCCTAGATGAGGTTCTTCGCTCTGAGGCCTATATCTTATTCTATGAAAAAGTTTGAGGCAATTCCAACTTTCAATAGGATGTTGCTGGTGATTCTAAAGTTCCAGTTCTCAGCCTTCAAGCCACCTGAGCTTCCACATGGGAGAAACAAGAGATTGAGAGCGAGTGAGAGAGAGAAAGAAGGGAGTGAAGGTGAGAGAAGAGAGTGAGAGCGAGAGCGAGAGAGAACAGAGAGAGAAAGAGAGGAAAACCAGAGGTGAGTGTGCAACTCCGATTCCCATATGTTTTTTATACCCATTCTTTGAAGATGTATTGATCATTTAGATGTATACCGCTAGTTATATCAGCAGAAAACGGGGTTTTCATTCTTTTACAGCCCCATTGCCCTAGGATCATTGGCTGCATCAATTACTCAAGATTTATGAGTAATGTTTGTTGTTGACTAAGATTACTGTTCTAGGCAAGAAACATTGCTCATTTGAGCTTCAATGAGAATTTCTTTTCATCCTTTAGATTGAGAATTGTTTTGGCACCTTAATAGTCCCTACAATACATGATCCAGACTTGAATATGAGCACGACTTGTTTCGGCTCGAAAGAGTGCTGGAATGTTTTGCAACTGGTAGGTCTAATGACTTCTTTAGTTTCTCACGCCCTTTGTTATTTATGGCCGTTGGATTGTATGAATCAAATGAAAACAATGAATAGGAGTAAACAGGAGAGTCTAGGAGGCCAAGAAAAAATGTGTTTAATTACCAAAAGCAATTCGTGGCAGTTGTTATTCATCCTTTCGGTAGAGTTGATTTTTACACTGGTTCTCCGTTGTAAGGGTCACCTATATCTCGTGTTTTTGTCTCATCCGTCTGCCTTCCATGCCGTCTCCTCCTTGTGGCACTCCCGTCTTTGTCATTCGTCGTCTTAAGTTTTATCTAAATTGTCTTTAGGTTCTATGTCTAAATTAAATAAGGTGCTTTGTTAGCCATGTGCACTTTCGAAGTCACACAAACTACCTTTCAATTCCAATAAATTATTGCTCCGTTCCCATTTTATTTAGTTCGCTCGGATGTTTGGATGTCTTCAACTCCCTCTCTCTCCGGATTTTGCTATTATATCTTATTTACGGAAGATTATAGTCATTGCTCATGAATCTTTCCTATGCGTGCTAAATCCAAAGTATTTATGCATTTCGAATCGTTTTATAAGATAGTGAAAAATATATTTAATTCCTCCATTAAATTTCTTCAAATCAATGGTAGTATGGAATGTATAAATCATTCATTTAAAATCTTTTGTCATAAAACTGGAATTGTCCATTGTGTCTTGTGTCCTGCACCCCGAACAAAATGGCCTTGTTGAATGCAACACCGTCACATATCTATTGTCATTCGTCTCCTAAACATTGCTTAAGCCCTGCCCTCCCTTTAGGTCGAAGCCGCTCTGATATTGATGATCTCACAAAGTTTGGATTTCAATGAATTTTCATTTACTGATTTAATCTTTTACGGAATCAGCCACCTTCATAATTAATCTCCTTCCGTCCTTGGTCATTGGTTGGTCTAGTTCTTATTTTCGTCTTTTCGGTCATTGCTCAAATTTGTCCTCCCTTCATACGTTTGGTTGTGATGCTACCCACATCTTAAAAAAATGAATTAGTTACGCATAATCATAATTGAATATCAAAATATTATTAAGAAAAAATAGAAAACACATTGTAAAATAAAGCCGAAAATCGACAAAGCTCTCTTCTCTAAATGCCAAATTAAAGTGTAAAATCATTTTAGCCCTTTAGGACTCCTAAATATAAATAGACCTAAAATCTGGAAAACCAAATAAAAGAATATAACTAGAAAACACATTCCTATTTGATTTAAGGTAATTTGGGCAGGCGAAGAATCAACCCGTTTTAACCAAATCAGTACCGAATCTGGAATGTAAGGTAGCATTGAAAAGCTTAGGATGTCCCCTTCAAATTTGTAGAAGGTACTTTCCCCAAACAAACGCCATCTTCAGTTCTCCAAAAAAAAAAAAAAAAAAAAAAAACAAACAAACATCATCTCCAATGACTTGTGGGCCACAAACGCCCAAAAGGTTAATGTGGCAGCACAGGGCATCTCTCCTTACCTTTTCGTTATTGTCAAGAAGATTTTTTCCTTAACAATGCATGCTAGAGTTGCTACTTCCCTTTGTTTTCGTTTTCACGGGAGATGTGACAAGGTTAGGCTTAGTCATATGGCCTTTGCTGATGATTTGCTTCTTTTTCGCCATTGTGACTCTTTATCTGCAAAGGTTATCAAAGAGGGTTTGGATTATTTTTCTATCATTTCTGGTTTATTTCCTAATGCCTCTAAGAGTAACCTTTTCTTTGCTGGGGTCAAAACCAGAGAGAAAATGAGAATTGTAGAGTGCTTTGGGTTTCAAGAGGGGTCTCTTCCTTTCAAGTATCTTGGAGTTCCCTTTATCACTTCGAAATTGAATTATGCAGATTGTGTGCCTTTACTTGAGAAAGTTGATAATCGTATTCGAAGTTGGGAGCATAAAACTCTATCTTAGACGTTTGGGGTAATGAGGTAGTGTTGGCTTCTAGTCTCCACTTAAATACTAAACTTTCTTCTGTGATTATGGCCGCTGAGTGGTGTTGGCTGTTTACTACTGACCCGGCTTTTCGTTCCATTCAATCGAATTCCCACAGTATTGTGCCTTATTCTCAGAGTTTAGATTCCTCATTTTGGTCCCCTAGCAACATTGTATTTTCTCTTCGGCTTCTATGTGGAATTGTATTCGTTGTGTGGCTCCGAAAATTCCTTGGGATCATTTGGTGTGGTATAATGCTTCTATTCTGCGTGCGAGTTTTGTGTTGTGGTTAGCCGTCAAGAATAAGCTAAGCTTGATCGCATTGGTCAGTTTTCCTCTCGAGCCAATCTCAACTGTGTGCTTTGCATGTTAAGTCCTCAACCATTAACATGACGATCGTCCATAATTGGGATGTTGCTGCTCATTAGGCTCTAGGCTTTCCCGTCATCTTCCCTTGCGTGGGTTAGACTTTGTTTTGGTGTTGTTTCCCCTTTGTTTTTTGGTACTGTGAAAGTTTCTCTTTGCTTGTTTCATGTTCTCTTTGGCCTTTTGCCCTATTAATATAAATCTTTATTTAACAAATAAAAAATTGAGATTTTGACACAATCACCTTAGAAGACTTGTGAATCCACTCTAATTGGAATTACTCCAAAATTCCTTCTTTTCATCTCTTTTTGCATAAAGTAGACTCACATGTCCTACAATCAAATATAAAGAAAAGTATCAAAATTCTCTCAAAATAACAAATAAGTTATAACTAAGATTAGGTAAAAATATATATAATATTGACTCATCAAGTTCAACTACCCAGGCTTTGTGGATCCACAACGCTCTCACCATGTCTGTAAGATGAATAAGGCACTATATGGTCTCAAACAAGCTCCCTGTGCTTGGCTCCAACACTTCAGTACTTTTATTCTCCATCATGAGTTGGTACATGTCATGGTCAATCCCTTCCTGTTCACTTTGCACCATGGTACGACTGATCTTATCTTATTACTTTTTTATCAACATTTACTTTGACCATGATGCCATAGTCATCTCTTTGTGCTATAAGACATTCTAGTCAACTTTGGGTACGTATTTACTCAACTGCAGTTTGCATTATTTCGAAGGCAGATAGATTGTTCAAAAGAAGTGCTCGGATATTGAAATCTAGTTGTGATCATTAATTCTTCAATCACCTGACAAATACTCCGTCGAATGGATCATTACTGTTGGTGATTGAATATTTCAGAAGTTGCTTTTGTAGTGTGATGGCATGCAATCAACCTAGATATCTTGAACTCTAAATTTGATGGTCTTTTTCTGACCGTCAAATTCTTGAGTGTTCTTTTAGCCTTCTCGACATAGTTTTCACTAAAATTCGAGAGAATTTCTTTATGAATCTGCTTGCCAAGGTATTTGTGAACTACGTTGTTAGGCTACATGGTGTGTATGTCACTAATGTGTCTCACTGTGACACGTGTTTCATTCCCAAGCCTTAGGAAGTCTTTTTGGAAGCCAGGAGTACAAAGTTGTTATTTATTACCTCACTTCGCCTCAGACTAACAACCAGTCTAAAGGAACTATCCAGACTTTAGTGGACGTATTGCATTTTGTCCGTTTTACAATTAGCATGGTTGTAACATATAGTTATCTTTATTTTAGTTGCTTGTAACTACGGTTATAATGTTTGGTTTTTTTGGGTATGACACTGTTGAGACGTAGTATGGAGATTTTACGCACGAAATGACACGCCCCGATCTTGATATTCCCCAAATACCAGGATAAGCATCTGTTGGCCAACATTTGAGGGTGACGAAAGCCATCTATTGAGTGCAAAAGCTGAAAATAGGGGATAGATAATGTTTATAAATATAAAAAATAAAGAATGTGCATTTAAGGAACGTGTTCAGAGCATACAACTAACTAAAACACTAAAAGAAATAATACAAAAATTGAGTTAACAAAGGAGTGGGTCCTACACCGAGAGGACTTGAAGATGCCAATGCGGAAGTGCCTGGACGTCGGGATTGTATGCCTCGATTCTAAGTCCTGAATGGGGGGTCAAAACAAAGATGAGTGGACCAAGTTCATATGTACAATAATAATAATAAAACAGTTATCAAGATACTAAACATCTCAAAAGACATATCGCGGAAATCAAAACATCAATCATCTCACAGATCGTCTCGTAATCACGGTGTGCTGCCAGCAAGATCACTGAATAATTATAACTCTCGGCCCTATGCCAACATGATGAGAGCATATTTATACAACTTAATTAGCTTGTTTCTTGGCATTTATTTAGTTTAATTCTAGTTATTTTAGTACTTTAAACTATTTTCGTGTGTTTGTAGGTTCAAATAACAAAGTTGGCAACAAAGTGCTATTTGGAGCATTTTGGAGCATTTTTGGGCCAAGATTGGATAGTGCAAGCATGGAGACATGAGGATGAACGTTTTTGAAGATTAGAAGGCTAGAAATCAGCATGTGTGTGTGCAAGTGTTTTGACCTACAACTACAAACATTCATCCACTACACCCATTACATCCACTCATTACCAAACACTCATCCACTAGACTCATTACATCCACTCATTACCAAACACTCATGCACTACACCCATTACATCCACTCATTACCAAACATCCATCCACTACACGCATTACATCCACTCATTACCAAACACTCATCCACTACACCCATTACATCCACTCATTACCAAACATCCATCCACTACACCCATTACATCCACTCATTACCAAACATTCACCCACTCCACCCACTACATCCACTCATTACCACAACACTCACCCACTACACCCATTACATCCACTCCTTACCAAACATTTACCCACTACACCCATTACATCCACTCATTACCACAACATACACCACTACCACCTTAATTAGATGGTGGTCCTCACCCTAGCCTATAAATACATCCACCCTTCACCATAACAAAGAGGGGAGATCCATCCAAAGACACATTCACACAGACAGTTTAGGGAGAAAGGAGGAAGACACATTCTACAGCAAGGCAGAGTCTTTTCTTCTTAACCATTCTACACATTCCCACAACAAAAACACAATTCCATGCACCTTCATTTCCCTTTCCTTGCCGTGACCTCCATCCAACCTAAACACATTCAACCATTCCCTTCCATATATCCATACGTATCCATCAAACCACACCTTGTGCCGTAACAAAGAGAAGAAGGAGGACCTTTGGATGTGCTTGCCATTCAAGTTGGATTGTTGGAGCGTTTTTAGGTGTTTTCATTCTTTTGTTTTCAATGTCTAAATTTGTTTATCTTTGCTTTATGAGTATGAGGAACTAAACCCCCCTTAGCTAGGGGGAATTAGAAACCATGTTCATGCTTGCAATATGATTTGATTACTTTCAGTTGTTGATTCATAAGTTGTGATTTCAATTTACTTATCCATTTGAATTAAAACTGATTTGTGTATGTTGGTTGAGAGTGCACACTTAATTTTCATGCATAAATCTGATGCTAGGATATAAGGGAGTTTCACTTAATCGTTATGAACTTATATTCACAAGTAGTGAAGGTTGCTCGTCACAACCGTGTTAAGTAAATTCTTGGCATAAGTTTCATGCAATTCATAGTTACAAGTGTCTTGTCAATGCTTATGATTTTCATAGAACTTAATGATTCTTGCTTGTATCTCTATTGTGCAATTCATGTAGGGAATCTGTGGGGAATGCTTTGGGTTGTTGTATGCAATCATCCAATTCAATGAAATTAGGAAAATCTGAGGGTTAATTAGTGCAATTCACAGTTAATCTGGGCGTTGAGAATTCATAGTTTATTGAAAAGCAACTGGAAATCGTTATTTTTTTTTTTTTGCAAGTGTGTCATGTGTGGAGAAGAACCTCCGAGCTAGCCTTCCATCCATTCAATTTACTCAAATTCGTGCAGATTTCATTAGTTCTTTAATTTACTTGTTTTGTTTTCAAATTCGTCAAAACCAAAACCCCCCTTTACTCTGTTGAGTCATATTAGTTAGAAACTGATTTAGTTTGTGTTTTTAAGTATTTTGAACCAAGTTAAAACCAAAATTCGTCCAAAAGTGTGTTTAGAGTCCAAATCTGCCCAGTTTGTGTTTTTAGGCAGATTTGAGTGTTTTTAGCTTGTTTTGAGTTCTTTGAGTTTGTTTTGAATTCTTTGAGTCTAGTTTGGTGTTTTTAACTTTGTTTATATGTTTTTAAGTCAGTTTAGAGGTTATTAGCAAGCCCTCCTAATCCTCGGTCCAGAACGATCCCTACTTACATTCTTTACTACAATTGATACAAGAGGGTTTAATTTGTGTATTAAGTAATTATTCGCATCACAACACCGTGGTCTCTGCACCCGTAGCAAGAGATTACAAACTCCCAGCCCAATGCCTGTCCGTGTCCCTCAACCCGTAGCTAGGGATTATTTCTCCCGGCCTATCTGCCAACACCAGATCCTCTCCCCAGGCGACATAGTATCCATTAGTTATGCACAAATAGTTATGCCTTTCATAAATAACCACTTCATAGTATAAAGTCATCCATCATCTATACTATAAAGAGGGGTTTCTAAAACATGTTCTAGCATCCTATCTTCATCCATCAGATAGTCTACCAGTTCATGGTTTTTATAGAAAAGACGATATATTAAAATATAGCTCAATATAGGCCAACAATTAATTCCTTACAAAATAACGAGACGATAATCAACATTTCAATAAATCTGCTTAACATAAAATCAGTTAATAAACTGGTAAGGCATGCATTTCATTTATGCAAATAAACTATAAAATTATGCAAAATTTTAGAAGGGGTCCACTCACAGATACTTCGTAGCAGCAGAGTTGTGCGGAAAAGGATTAAGGAAATCCCCACTAGCAACTTCACCTAAGCATAAAAATGTACAATTTATCAAATTATGCCCAAACGATAGAATTCCAGGAAATGGAAATGGGTCTTGGCTTTGGATTCAGATTAGGGTTTAGGTTTAGATTAAATATTAAATAGGGTTAGGACTTATTAGGTTTTTGGGTTTGGATAGTTTAGGAACAAATGGGGATGGTTTGGGCTTGAGCCCAAACTCACAAAACACTCACACACACACGGCAGCACACACACACACACACACACACATGCGTGCACAACACACATGCACACACCTGAACACACATATGCACACACAGGACATGCACACACCCATACACAACCACACATACACACACACACACACTCACATAGACAGACACACACAGACACATGCACCACACACACACACAACACACGCACGCACACGGGGCACAATACACACCCACACACACGGCAAATTTCGAAGTCAACAGTATTTTGCCGAAGTTCATCGAAAAACTACAAAAGCAAAGACAGAGATTAAATTTTGTAAATCCTTCAATTTCTCAACTCAAAATTATCCCCACATCACTCATAAACCTTGGATTAAACACTAAATGAGGTAGATGTTTCACCTGGAACCAACGGGAAAGACTCGAAGCTCACGGTTCAGTGAGTTCGAAACTCTGCCATTCGCAGATGATCCATGCAGAGCCACTGTTGAGATCCTCAGGCAACCCATTATCTATTTCTGGTGATTTTGTGTTAAACCAAGCCGTAAGAGATAGTGGTTGTGAGTGGTGATGCTCGAGAAATTACAGTGAGTAAGGGAAGAGTGAGGTCGAGAGAGAGGGAGAGTGAGAAAGAAGAGGGCTGAGAGAGATGGAAGAGTGACAGGAATGGTGGACACAAAGACAGAAGGTGGGCCCCTTGGGCACACCAATTAAAATTTAAAAACCATTTTTAAATAAATTAGGGGTGGGGTGCTACAATCTACCCCCTCTAAAATAAAATTTCGTCCCCGAAATTTGAAATAATTGACTACACTGAAAAACTCAAAAATAGGAAGAAGAATTTATGTATAAAGAGAAATCAAGTCAGAGTGGGTGCATCAAAGAGAATATGCCACACCGTCGCGAGCGGGTTGCAAAATCCTCTATCATGCCTCCAAGCTCTTACTTTCTTCCCCATCAGTCTAAAAGTAGAAACATACTTTATAAAGATATAAGGTCAAAAACATAAAATAGCTTAAGGTCAAAGTAAGTACGTAAAATACGATAACGTCAAAATACATATGTACTAACATATAGGTCAAAAACTCGTGCTGAACTTAAAATTGAAAACGGAAAACACTTTCCTCAAAACATTTGTAACGACAAAAACAAATAACTAAATTAAAGGGACTTAAAATACTTATATTGAAAATCAAAACTGAAAGATGAGAGTGGGTCTCGCCCAAAAATTCGTCACTTCATGTACTCCAGAACAAATGTGTCTTTGGGTCGAGTCCCAAGAATAATAATTCTGTGACAACTACCGTAGATGGATCTTCCTACCCACTTGCTTGACGAACCCAACGAATAAGCCATCGATATCACAGTCGGTCGTCCGCGATATTGACCACCCATTTGTTGTCTAGTTAAGCAAATAGTGATTTCCTGAGGGTGCACAATCTCACACGTCGAAAATTCGATCCTTCGAATACAAGTTTGAAATACTCCTCTGCCAACCAGTGTTGCATGTAGCAACTTTCATACCATGTCACAAAACGTGCCATACCCCAAACCGAACAAAACAGAAACTGTCGTCGTAAAACTCTATCCAATACCAAGCATCCCATTCTCCTCAGTTCTTCCAAAAGTGACCAACTACTCTAGAGTTTTGTCAACAAGAACCCATTTGAAAACTGTACCTTGGGATTCAAGATAAATGGCTACCATGTTAAAAGCATACCCAAAAGCTCGAGCCAAGCAAGTAGAAAACTAGAAGTCATCTTCCTCGACAAGAAGTATCTCTAGGGAGTTGTTGCTGTGCTCAAACCACCTCTCCATCTTTGCTTAGTTGTAGATTTCATGTCAAACAAGGTCAAAGTTGGTGGAAAGACGAAGGACTTGCAAGTAATCAACCTAAACACCCCAAGATAGCACACACCAATTGAGAGAAGTGTAAAGATCTTCCAATTCTCGCTTTGACCGAGCTGTGGTGCCATTCTAGAGTGCATCAAAAGGATCTGTTAGAAGCGTTTCGACATCCACATACTCACAACAAAAGAGTCTTGGAGTGAAGTTGTGAAAAGATGCGTTGAGATGAACACATAACGTTGGAAAAAACCGATGTGATGCCTATTAATTATAGTAAGATGGTGATACAATTCGCTGACCTTCTGTACTAAAACCTGCATCCAACTCTTACTAAAAGACCGCTCAAACCTCAAGCTCACTTGCTCGCGAACCGAAGGATCCTGGTGCGAGGTAGTGGAAAGCTGCGTTGAGGTGAACACATCACATCATCGAAAAGGTCTACCAGAGTACGATATGATGGTTATGAATTGTAGCAAGATAATGAGTGGTGACCATTCAATTCAACGTGAAGATAGTGATGCAATGTACTAATCATCTGCACCATAATCTTCACCAGTCTCTTATCAAAAGACGACTTAAACTTCACACCCACGAGGAACTCTTTCTGGTAAGTCTAGTAAGCTTGTGAAAAGGTTATGCTCCTATCGTTCCGAATTGCACTGCACACTTTCGCCGAAACGATCGATTGTGAATTTCTGACTAATTGAGCGAGAAACCATGTCGAGAAGGCGGAAAGAACACTCCATAATTTAAGGGTCAAAACAAGTCCATTAGAATCTAGAGTACAAAATATTGGGATTTGAACTAGAAACCGTGCCGAGAACAAACCCTTTTTTTTTTTTTTGTATCCTTATGTAATGTTCCGGCATGATTCAGTTTCACATTAAGAGACGAATAAGCGAAGGAAGGTGAAGATGCAGAAATAGAAGTCATTGTTTATGATTATTTGCAAATCATCACAGTATGGTCAACTAGTTTCTTAGCCAAAAAGGAAATAGGTCTAAACTCAAGAATAGTTAAGAACTGTCAATAAGATTTGAGGAGGCCAAAGACATTTTGAAATTCACAATACTTTGTGAGAGCTGCTTCAAAGTTCAAAAATTTAAACATAGAACCTCTGAATCAATAGAATGACAAAGAAGAAAGATATGAAGCAGCATGTGTATGCATGCAGTGACACGATTGGCTATCTTAAAGCGATGTCCTTGAGCAAACCAAAAATTCAATGAGTCCAGAGAAGTTCAGAGTAAAGCTCGATCTTCGTACAGTAATAAATATGTAGTCTTAAGCCATTATACTGAAAATTTCAAGGATGGACAATTAGTGGACAAGAGCACTGGTAAATTGGGTTACAAGCAATATGCTATGTTCACCTATTCCATAAAGTATGAGGACAAGGAGCTAGGGTTTACCACCGAGTACCAGGCTTGGAAAAATTCAAGAAATTTGTTTATCCAAACAAGACTAAATCTTCATTATCTGAGTCTAACTACAATAACAACAAGAATTGCAACTCCATTTGGAAATTGGTGTGAAGCTAACGGACAAAGGTCAATGAACTTGACTTCGTTGTTGGAATAAGCAAGAAAGTTATCGATAGAACAATCGCCGAAGATTCATTCTAAAGATTCACACGAATATCCTCAGTGGAAACGAGTTCGAGAACATTGATTTGCTCCCACCAACTACTACCCACTAACCGTCTTCACCACTAGCACTTAATTGCTTCTTTAGCACGCACTTCGAATGTTTCGAGCAATTTCCAAGAGATATGACTCTGCCCACCATTCCCAGGGAATGCATGTCGCAGAGTGATATCATAGTTTCAGAACTCCAGTTGGTCTTAGCCAATTCATACCACCAAGATTTTTCCGTTTCCCAAGATTTTGACGTAGAGTCGACTCCGCCCGCAATTCCTAGGAAATGCACGCCGCAGAGTATCGTCCTATGTTGAAAGTTGTCCAACAAATCAAACACATCACCGTGGAGGCATAATCCCAACACAAATTCTTGAATTTCAACAAGAATATGACAATTCAAACAGAGAAAGGTTTGCACAACTGTGCCGAATGGCACCAAATCTAGAAGTCCTGACATCCAAATGATCTCAAAATCGACACTTTACAAGAATATAAGAGAATCCTAGGTATGCTCTAAACAAACCACACTCTGATACCAATCTGACACGCCCCGATCCTGATATTCCCCATGTTTGTACCATGCTTGACCAACCCTGAAACTACTAAGCACCGGTCAACATTATACTGCCAAGGACCCATAAGAGTCTCCCACCAACCAGGAGGGCAATCACAACGTGACACATGTCAATATCAGAGGCCAATCATTACTCGACATGTGTCGACATCAGAGGCCAATCATAGCACGACACGTGTCAATGTCAGAATGAAACTAGAAACTCTCTTCTATAAATAGAGATCATTCTCTCACAATATTTCCCACAGAAGGCGCCAAATGTCATTTGTACTAAATCATTCACTAGTACTCACTAAAGGAGAGCTTGAACCTATGTACTTGTGTAAACCCTTCATAATTAATGAGAATTCCTCTACTCCATGGATGTAGCCAATCTGGGTGAACCACGTACATCTTGTGTTTGCTTCCCTGTCTCTATCCATTTGCATACTTATCCACACTAGTGACCGGAGCAATGTAGCGAAGGTCACAAACTTAACACTTTTTGTTGTACCAAAGTCCTCACTGATTTTGTGCTTCAACACCACGAATACCAGGATAAGCACGTGTTGGCTGACACCCGAGGGTGACGAAAGCCATTTATTGAGTGCAAAAGCTGAAAATAAGGGATAAATAAGGTTTATAAATATAAAAGAATAAAGAATGTGCATTTAAGGAACGTGTTCAGAACATACAACTAACTAGAACACTAAAAGAAATAATACAAAAATTGAGTTAACAAAGGAATGGGTCCTACACCGAGAGGACTTGAAGATGCCAATGCGGAAGTGCCTGGACGTCGGGATTGTATGTCTCGATTCTAAGTCCTAAATGGGGGCGCAAAACAAAGGTGAGTGGACCAAGTTCATATATACAATGATAATAATAAAACATTTATCAAGATACTAACCCCAATAGTTTATAAAAAGAAAACTACTAGCATAATAAGTGATAGTTTTACTGAAAACCCTAGCAAGCAAAAAACATCTCAAAAGACATATCGCGGAAATTAAAACATCAATCGTCTCACAGATCGTCTCGTAATTGCGGTGTGCTGCCAGCAAGATCACTGAATAATTATAACTCCCGACCCTATGCCAACACCATGGTCTCTGCGCCCGTAGCCAGAGATTACCAACTCCCGGTCCAATGCCTGCTCCGTGTCCCTCAGCCCGTAGCTAGGCGTTATTTCTCCCGGCCTATCTGTCAACACCAGATCCTCGCCCCAGGCGGCATAGTGTCCACTAGGTACGCATAAATAGTTACGCCTCTCATAAATAACCACTTCATAGTATAAAGTCATCCATTGTCTATACTATAAAGAGGGGTTTCTAAAACATGTTCTAGCATCCTATCGTCATCCATCAGATAGTTTACCAGTTCATCGTTTTTATAGAAAATATGATATATTAAAATATTGCTCAATATAGGCCAACAATTAATTCCTTACAAAATAACAAGATGATAATCAACATTTCAATAAATCTACTTAACATAAAATCAGTTAATAAACTCGTAAGGCATGCATTTCATTTATGCAAATAAACTATAAAATTATGCAAAATTTTAGAAGGGGTACACTCACATATACTTCGTAGCAGCAGAGTTGTGCGGAAAAGGATTAAGGAAATCCTTACTAGCAACTTCACCTAAGCGCAAAAATGTACAATTTATCAAACTATGCCCAAACGATAGAATTCCAGGAAATGGAAATGGGTCTTGGGTTTGGATCCGGATTAGGGTTTAGGTTTAGATTAAATAGGGTTAGGACTTATTGGGTTTTTGGGTTTGGATAGTTTAGGAACAAATGGGGGTTGTTTGGGCTTGAGCCCAAACTCACACAACACTCACACACAAATGGCAGTACACACACACACATGCATGCATAACACACATGCACACACCTGCACACACATACGCACACACCCATACACAACCACACACAGACACTCATATGGACACACACACACACACACACACACACGTGCACCACACACACACAACACACACACACACAGGGCACAACACACACCCACACACCCGGCAAATTTTGAAGTCAATAGTATTTTGCCGGAGTTCATCGGAAAACTAGAAAAGCAAAAACATAGATTAAATTATGTAAATCCTTCAATTTCTTAGCTCGAAATTATCCCCACATCACTCATAAACGTTGGATTAAATGCTACATGAGGCAGATGTTTCACCTGGAACTAACGGGGAAGACTCGGAGCTCACGATTCAGTGAGTTCGAAACTCTGCCATTCGTAGATGATCCATGCAGAGCCACTGCTGAAATCCTCAGGCAACCCATTATCTATTTATGGTGATTTAGTGTTGAACCAAGCCGGAAGAGATGGTGGTTGTGATTGGTGATGCTCGGGAAATTAGAGCGAGTAAGGGAAGAGTGAGGTTGAGAGAGAGGGAGAGAGAGAAAGAAGAGGGCTGAGAGAGATGGAAGAGTGATGGGAATGGTGGACACAAAGACAGAAGGTGGGCCCCTTGGGCACACCAATTAAAATTTAAAAACCATTTTTAAATAAAATGGGGGTGGGGTGCTACACGGAACATGTTTGACAAATGAGTATTACGAACATGTATTTGAATGATCGAAATTATGATATAAAAAAATTATTATTACTGTTGATGTTACCCGTGAGGGTAGTGCATGAGCACGATTGAGACCTTGATCAGACTATGTGTGTGTATTTCCCAATGAGGGGGAAGATGGTAATATTGCACTCTCAGGAATTATTTGCTTGCTTATCATGACAACTGTGAGTTGTTGATATTGTGGGCTATGGACTGTAATATTGATAACTTATTCGTTGGACTCATTAAGTAAGTAGACTATTAGGATGTTTACGTTAGTTTATTTATTTATTGTTTGAGCTTGACCCAAAGTTACTACATGCTTATTCTAGGAGTACGTGACTCTACAAGTTCATAGGTGAAAATTTTCTATGCGCAGTTTTAATTTTAGTACAATTATTTTAACTTTATGTTATTATATATATGTATTTTGATGAAATGTTATTATACATATATAAATATTTTCGACTCTATGTTTTTATAAAAAAGATATTATATTATAGTATTGTGCGGAAGGAGAAGGAAAGTATGAGTTTGGGGGCATGAAAGAGGAAACACTGCCCTCCGATCGTGATAAAATGACATTCTCTTTTATGCAACCACTCTAACTTGATATATGCTTTACATATTTGTGTTTTCTGTTGCCTTTTCACTATTTTTTAATAACAAATGATTTCAAATATCGGGGACGAATTTTTTTTTTTAAGGTGGGTAGATTGTGGCAACCCGTCCCTAGTTCTACGATTTTATACACTTTAAAAATGTGAATTTACGAAAATGCCTTGGAGGCGAGGGTATTGACTTTCATTGACCAACATATAGTGAGACTTTAGAAATATTCTTTTTAGTGTATCCCTGTAGTACTTGACAATACGAATGCGTGGGTGCAAGTATAATTGAAATTAGAATTACGATAGGAGTTTTATGGAACTACAAATCTGAAAAGTACTTTTGTAAAAATTACTATTTATTATTTTATATATCTCTCATAATTATTATATTATTATTTTAAGATTATATTGAGAGAAATAAGGGAAAGGAGAAGAAGGAACGAAGGAGAGAAGGGTTGCTGCCCAATCGGAGGAAGGATAAGGAGGAAAAAAAAGAGAGAGGGCCGAATTGGGAAACGAGAGAGAGAAGGATGGTGAATCATAAACAAAAGAAAGGAGGGGAAATGAGGGAGTGTAGAGGCACACAACCAAGACCCTTTTCCCTTGACCCATTTCCAAACAATGACCCAACTTTCGACCCAGACCTCCCCGAGCCTTTTTCGACGATCTGTGCCATTATTTTCGACGAAATAGGACACTCTAACACCTGTAAACATCATCACATACCTCCTCCTTCATTGATCACCAAAGATTCTACGGGATTACGCCCGTTTTGTGGTAATTGACGGCGTCAGCACCGTCAAGTTCTTGGTGGAAATTCATCAATTTTTGAAGCAAATTCCCTCGATCTCCACCACCATTAGACTTCCCTTGGACCCAGGAATAAGCTCACCCATTCGAGGGTTTCCAACGGGTGCGAGCTAAAATTGGAGCTTTTCCCGGCAAATTGGACTTGGCCACATGTATAAAACTTGCTCTACTCATTGAGATCTTCATTTCTGTGAAATTTGGTAATTTTTGGAAATAGTTGAATTTTTCGACGAGTCGGAGCGGCAGCGCATGGGCCGAGACCCCACCTGACCTTCCTAGGCTAATTTGGATGCCACGATTCCATATTCTGATTAACGAAATTCCATTGTTTGGGTATAATTTTGCTAAGGTCCGCCACTTGAATATTATAGCAATCGACGATCCGACCGTTGGATTGGCACCAAACTTTAATACATTATAGTACGTAAAATTTGAGGACCATAGAAACTTACGGATTACGAATCCAACATATGGATCTTCCGAAATTGGATTTGTAAGTTCATAAAATAAAACGATGACTACCACTTGAATTGTGATTGGCGGAGATCCGATCGTAGGATCGTGGTAAGATTTTAGTATGTTGTTTTAGAAGTATAATGTGGATTATAATGTGGATCTCTAGAAGTTACGAATCAGAAATTCAAGGTGTGGATCTTCTGGATCGAGTTACGTAAGGTTGTGGACTCTACTGTCAACCTTTGACTGACGGTTGACTTTTGGTCAATTGGTTTCAAATCATTCTAGAACATCCTTGGGGATGTGTTTTATGTAAGTTACGTGTTCTATCGATAAGAATTTTGAGACGTGATTTGATATTCGTTCTAGGCGACGATTGTTCATGACGCCTCAATATTCGTGCTAGGGAGTTGTAGCGCGAAGGGTCTTTTCCTGTTTATAGTATATGTGTGTGTATATATATATATATATATATATATATGATTGATAGTTTCCATTTATACATTTGAAAAAGAATTTCTTACGTACACCTGGATTAGACTAAAATTTATAAGCATTAGCGAAATGATGGAATTTATGAAATTATTCTGGATCCTGCTGGATGCCTTAATCCAAGTTACGGCTTTGATGAATGTTATATTGACTAGAAATTATGGAATATGCTACATCCTACGGGATGCACAGGTATGCTTATAATCCTTGATGCTATAATTATATCTACAACTATGAATAATTATATCTATGACTATGAATGTTAGTATGTTGATTAGAACTGTTGAATCATTGTGGCATGACTGTATTTTTGTAGTCTGCTCATTATTGCTGCACCTCGGTGTTAATGTTCGCCCAGGGCCAAGGCCAGTTTTTCACGTGTATGTTCACCTTCGCACTGCACGCTCGCCTTGGATCCAAGTAGGTGTCAGTCCTGTCGTACAGGTTGCATTAGGCAACTCCGATTCATAGGTGACCGCGAATAGCGCCAGTCTTCACGTGATTGTAGCACTAGAGCGTATATTATGATTACACCCAGTCTTGTTGTACAAGTTGCATTAGGCAACTCCGACTTGTGTGCTAGCATAGATTGATGAGCATCAATCCAGTCGTACAGGTTGCATTAGGCGACTCCGACTTGTGTGCTAGCATATATCGATGAGCACTTGGTTTGATATGTTTGGTTATGCAAAAGTATACGATTACTGATGGTGAGTATTTTCATACTATATGTAGTATGTATATCTTGGAAACTATACATGTTTTACGGCGAGGGGTTATAACGTTTTCAAAGGTTTTAATTAAAACTTTATTTTCAGACCCACTCAACCTTGTTTTTCGCCCTTCCAGGTTTTAATAGCTGAGCTTTCTTATCAACGAGGATTCATGGCAAATCTTGGTATTGGAGATTACTTTCGATGGTATGATTCTCAATCCACTCTACTGTACTTTACTTATGGTTTGACATCACGTGTGAAATGTGTTCATTCTCGCTCAACATCACACTCTTGTATTTAGGCACTTTAGGTTTAAATTTATTCACGTTTTCCTACATCACTACACTTTATGGCTTCGTCACCTTCCAAGTGTCAGCCAGCACAACTCGATTCGGAGTCCTAATGGACATTCTAGGTCAGGGTGTGTCACAATTGGCATTGGAGTTTTCAGTGAACTTATCAACGATTTTAGCCCACACAACCTTTTCATTTTGATTCGTGTCAATGGCACAATCTTCACTAATACAAACCCATGCCAAGCACAAAGATCATCTTCCTCATATGACCAATTACGACCTTTAATATGATCTTTTGCCATCTTGAAAAATTTGGAAATGGGAAGAAATTGTTTTGGAAGATAGTAGAAAGAAAAATTGGAAGAATTGTAGGAGAAAGGTGAGTTTCGTGTGGATGTTTGAACAAATACATAGGTATTTATAGAGTTTTTGGGTGGATTTTGAGTTAAATAAATTTTTTTATTACAATTTTAGCCACTAGATTTAAATTTGGGCCGTTAAATCTTTTCTTTTTTTACCGTTAGATTTGATCACATTTGATCTTAGCTTTTGGATTCAATAACTTTATAAATATAAAACTAAAAAAAAAAAAGAAACTTGAACGTAGATCGTTGAATCTACCAAGGGGCCAATTAATCATGGCCGTCAGATAACAAAAGTAGCCGTTGGGCTAAGGCCGACAGACCCACATGCGTGGGACCCGCCGATTGGTGTGGCGCGTTTAGCGATGCGTGATGGGAAAAATCGGGGCTTGTCCCCGCACATGTGGCGGGCCCTCCACTAACCTAGTCTGATTTTTTGGCCGATATTTGGCCCAATTTCTAATTCTAACCCATAATCCCAATTTGGCCCAAGGATTGGAATGAAATGGGGAGAATAGAAGTTAAATTTTGAAACTTACTCCAAGAGTTGGAGTTGGTCTTGAAGATAGCCATCAGTTTAAATGGTAAATAAGAGAAAAAGCAAAAGAAAATCACCACCAGGCACCAAAACAACAATGTAAGCTAAAAACAGCAAAAGCTCTCTCTCTCTCTCTCTCTCTCTCTCTCCCTCCCTCTCTCCCTTTACCAACTTAGTTTAGCAGCAGCTATATCTATGACCACCCTACAAGTCCATAACTTTTCTTTCTTTCCATGGCTCCACTCTCACTCTCCAACCAGCACCCATTAATCTCCTCTCTCTTCTTCCTCACACCCATTGTCATTGTGATGGGTATGCTAGGAATTCTGGGGGTGGACGGAGCAAATTCTCCGACGTCTTCCAGCACAACATGGTGTGTGGCTAGGAGTGATGCGAGCACACAGTCTCTTCAGACAACCTTGGACTATGCATGCGGAGCTGGTACGGACTGTTCTCCAATCCAATCGGACGGACTATGTTATCTCCCGAACACCATCCAAGCTCATGCCTCTTATGTCTTCGACAGTTATTACGAGCGCCAGGCTAAGGCCCCTGGTTCTTGCGGCTTCTCCGGCACTGCCACTATTGCCCAAACAGACCCCAGTGTGTCATTCATTTCTCTCTTCTTTTCTCCAGCCCCCACCCAGAAAAAAATATATTTTTTTCTTTACTTTGTAGAAAAAAACCCATAATTTTATTTTTAATAATTGTTTTCTGGTTAAGTGATGGGGACTAATTTGTTTATTATTGTTAATTTTCTTTGTGTAGGTTATGGATCTTGTGTGTACCCATTTTCTACAAGGTATGTTGCTCTTGCCCTTTCTTTTAATTTCTTTAACCAAAAAATATAGTCTTAGATTTTATTCCTAGGATGCACTGTTTCAGTGGATGACTAAATTTACGTGTTTTAATCTAAACGTTACAATCTAGTTGTATATTAACGATTGAATCTCATACACCAATGTAATGTATGAATTTCTAGTTTAGTTTGAGTACATTTCTTTATTGAATGTTTTGATAATTTGATATGGTGATTAAAAGTAAGTTTCTTCATGTTCACGCAATTGGATCTTTCTCTTTTTCTTCTTTGGAAATTTTAAGAGATTAGAAAATAAAGACATGGCTTTGTATGATGAATATTGAGAAGCAAAACACTTTGTAGAAAACCATTCTCTTCTCTTTGGTTGCTGTAATTCTCTATGAAGGAATCCCGACAAAAGAGAAACAACAGAAAACAGAAACTTTGTGTCTCTCGGGTGAAACTTCTTATGAACATTTGACACATCGCTTTCTGCATGGGATGTTGTTACTGACACTTATCGTCCGTTTCTGAAGATAAATTTATTGCTGTGAGTCGTTTCACAATTTTTCTCTCTTCTAAACACAATTGTGTATTTTAACTCTATTTATTGATTTTTTGTTTAAATTATTTTTCTGGGTGCATGCCTGACTATGAAATTGGACTAGTATTTTGGTTCTGAAATCAGACTTCACCTTAATTTCCCACCTTTGGATTTGTCCTCAGTTGCAGCCAAACCAATGGTCAAGAATACATGTGGTGCTACACTTGGTTACCTTTTTTATGGGCAGAGTGACTGGCATATGCCACCTATTTTGGTGTAATGTAATTATTCTCTCCCTTCCTATTTCTATCTTCTTCTCTCCTCTCCTCTCATATTTTGTTTTTTGTCTTTTTATTTTTATAAAAAAAATCAATACAAAATATTGACGTGATTTAACCGTTGCCGTCCAAATAAGATTTGAGAGATGGGAAGAGAGATAAGAAAGGGAGAATCCTCCTCCATTATGCACTCTTCTGATCACTATGCAATCTATCTGGTTCATGTTCTGCTTTCTTCACCAAACTTTGACCTTTTTGAACTTGGTTTTATTTTTTATATCTTTTTATTTTTGTTGAAGATCTTGTTTGAATTTAAAATTCTATTATACTCTATTGTATCTCTGATGTACCTTGAGTATCAAGATTTTTTGCCGTTCAATTTTGGTCATTAAATTCTTGATCAAGAATTTAACAACAAAAAATTGAAGTGTATAAAATATTTTGGAGCATATTAGAAAATCCCAATTTGATTTGTTTGAAATAAGATTTTCCTTTTTTTTTTTGGTATGTTATAAATACTGAAAGAACCAATTCGTTGGAATTTGTATGATGGTATTATTATGGTTTGTTCCATAAATTTCCCTACCAAAATATTCAATGGCAATAATGTCACAGCCCATCCCAAATATACATTTATTGACGGCATGAATTGACGAAAATACCTTTGGACGTTAGTTGTGTAATGTGGTTTAAGTGTAGCTTTGGGTTAATATTCTTAAATTCTAATTGTCTAGAACCAATTAGGATTAAGTTATGGTACTTTCTGGTGGTTGACCAATCCTAGGCCACACACACACTCTCTCTCTTCTCTCTCCCGTACCCTCTCATCTCTCTCGGACTCTCACTCTCTCTTTCCTTCGAACTCGTACAGACAAACATCCAAAGCCCTTGAAACTTCACAGATCGAAGCTTTAAAGGTAAGGTTCTTACTCATTGTAACCTCCTGAGTACATTGATACCCTTGTTTGGACGTGAATGCTTCGAAAACCCAAGAAAACCCTAACCCTGATTTTGTCCACTGTTCATGCACACGTAAAACCTTGTGTTTCAAGGAATTCTAAGGACATAGGAAGCTTAAGGAGGTCCTCACGAGTCTAGGGGTACTTCGTTGGAAGTATTTGGACGTCGGAGTACTGAGATCGACGTGTTTCTAGGTAAGCTGAGCTATCGACCTTTCTCAAGAAAAATCTAGTAAAATTTAAGCCTTCAAACTTGTATAACGTGATTCTACATGTTATTAGCTTCATTTTGGTACCAATTTCATGAAAAATGGTTGATAAATGAGTGAGAATAGTGGGTTTAAAGTTTTACCCAGTTTTCCGATGACCGGCGACTCGCCGGAGAAGATGACGGCATATTTCGTCAGTTTGGACGGAATATGCTAATGTCGTCAGTCAATTTTAACGGAATCCATTAGGTTTAACGGAATATTCCCTAACGGTGGTTAGGGAATCCATCAGGTTTGGCCGCGCGTGGGGGTGTGTTTTACCGTGTCCTTACCAGCGGTGTGGGAGCTTGAAAAATTTATCTAAAAATTTGGGGATGATCTTGAGGTTGTGTAGATCACTGTGGTATATTCATATACCCAATTTGAACAATGTATGAGAAGTTATTAGCTAGTTTTGCCTATGTGCTTTAAAATAACGTTTTTATAGTTAATTGGCATATAGGTGAGACTTATCCCGAGGACGAGCGTAGCCACGGGCAACTCGGGGGCTACGACCCTTTGACATACCAGTGAGTGGGCTTTTGTTTTCAATATATATTTATATACTTGATATATTTCCCAGAAATGCATTGTTAAGGAAAGTATGCTTTGAAATAATATGTCAAATGCTTTTATATTCTGAATATGCATTTCGTGGTTATATATATATAAATGTGGTGTTGTGGAGGCATAGGTAAGTTCAGGTAAGTTACGTTTGGTTATGTGAAATGATGTTGAGCTCATAAAACTGCACCTAGAGTGATTGAGATTTAGCCAGAGATATAAAGTACAGGCATGTTTATTTACATCACCTCCTGCACTATATGCTCATATTGGATCCAACTTAAGTGCACAGCCTTGTCGTACAGACCTTATTCATGGTTCCGACTCGTAGATGACTAGCGATTTATCGTCCAACTATTATGAGAGAATAGAGTTGAGCATAATTATATTTCACCCAATCTTGTCGTATAGACCCCTTTTTAGTGGTTCTGACTTATGTGCAGTATATTGCCGTATATGTCATTATAGTGACTCCGGCTAGATTGACTTTTGAGCTATGAATTCAGCCGTACAGACTACCACGGGGGTTCCGGTTAACATATCATATTTCTATGAAATCATTCTTACCTGGATTGTTTACTTTGTTATATTTTGGCATGGCATACTTATGAATATGATTATGTGAAGCATGAATTGAATTGTTATGATTTTAGAGATATATATATATATATATATATATATATATATATATATATATGTGTGTGTGTGTGTGTGTGTGTGTGTGTGTGTGTGTGTATGCTTATATCTTGATTCTGGGAAAAATTATACATGTTTTACAGCGAGGGGTTAGATATGTTGATAAAGAAAATGATTTTGTAAAACATTTGTTTTTGCCCACTCACGTTTTCTGTTGTGCCCCTCTAGGTTTTAAGTAAGATTGTTGTTGGTGGCTTAAGGACGTCGGCAGTTCTGACTTATCCAAATAATAGTAGGACATTCCTAGTACTGTATAATTAGTACTTGTCCTACTGGACTGCACATAGAGACTTTTATACTTTGATTAGGAGTGTTTATTGTTGTAACTAACTCCTATCACTTTCTGTTTAGCAGTGCACTCTAGTAATTCGGTTTTTAATTATTCCCATAATCCTTATCGTTATCGCTTCTGCACTGTGCACATGGCTATGTCACTCTCACATGACGGCCAGCATGCCTTGATCTTGGTCGGGGTGTGTCAAATAATGTAGTAGGATTTCAAATTCGATTATGTTTCACTTACAAATTGGATGTAGCCATGCTAACTAGGGCAGTATGCTAAGTTCAAATCTCCTTTCATTTGAACTAAAGAAAAAGATTGAAACAATGATTCACTTATAAATTCTATTTATCTTCTTAATGAAACATTTAATGTACTGTAATTACATTTTCTTAATCACTTGCTTATGTAGTACATAACATTTATCGTACATCATACGGTCATAAATTATTTTAAATATTTTTATTTAAAATTAAACACAAATATAACTTGACAAAATCTTAATACACAATGTACAATGAACGAAAACGAATCATGAATCCCTAAAATCCTCGCTAACAGGATCCGGAGTTGGCTCATTTACCCTCCTAATTTAAAAAACGGGCCCAAGATCAATTAACTGTCAAAAATTCAAACATGAAAAAGGAGGCTTGTGCATGTGGGCCATTGTCCAGTTTGGGACTGTATCTATATCTCACATGTAAATGTTCTTATTCTGTATTAATTGTTTTGACTGGTCATCTTTTGTGTTTTTTTTTCTTGAATCAACAATAGTATTTACATTAAGAAGATGGAAGAGTGGGTTAAACTTCATACTGGGTTAGCCATAAAAATATGGTTCAACTTGACCTTATAATTTATGGTGATTTTGATTATGTGAGAAGAGAGTTTCTCTCTCTATAGTTTAAGAACAACTTAACTTACAAGACATGGGTATACAATCACGTTGTGAAATCCCGTTCCTGGATTCCACTGTTATAATCTATGTATTGGTATTATTGAGATTTTATATTATTTCTCGAGAATTTATTTTAATTTTTTTGAATTTAGATTTTAATTAAATTAGGTACAAAATTTGAAATTTGAAAATTAATTATTTAAAATTCGTGGACCTTTCGAGCTCACAATTTATATTGTTGAATAGATTCCGAGATCACGAACACATAAGTGAAAGTCGTTTGCGAGTCTGGAATATAACCGTATAGTTATTGACATTTGAAATTATTTACTAAACTATAATTTTTAATTAAATAAATTCCCTTTTATGGGAAGGAGGCCCAATCATGTAAGATTTAGGGTGGACCAATCAGACAAAAGGGAAGGGACTTAGAGGGCAGCACGGGGAGGAAGGAAAAGAGAGGGGCGGAAGAGAAAAAAAAGGGTGGGGGGGAGAACGTTCTTTCACGTTCTTCTTGGTTTTTTGAGGGAAGAAAAAGAAACGGGGAGGTGGTGGCTCTTCCATAGCTTTTGGAAGAAAATCCTTCTTTCTTTAGACAAAAATCGAAGAGAGAAGAGTTAGAGAATGTAATTGTGAAGGAAGGATTCAGAGATTTGAAGGGTAAATTCATTGTTCTTTCATTATCTTGATTTTTGAATTTAATTTTCTTAAGTTGAGTTGAAACTGCCATGATATATTTGGAGTTCTTATTTTTATTTAGGGTTTTCTATCATTCAATGAACCAACCTGAACATGAATTAGAGTTGTGTAATTTGGATTGGGTGTGTAGATCAAATTTCTTGATCAAGGGTTTGGTTCAAAAGGTCAATTTCTTGTTAATTTTGAGTCATGCTAGTTTTGGATGTTGTATACATGAATTCTGGACTACCTGGAATTATTTTGGGATTTGTTATATGAATTGGAGATGGGTTGTTACGTAAGTTGCAGAAAATTGATTTCTTGGCAAAGAAAACTCAAGTTTTGAGTAGTCTTCTTTGGCTCTTAATTTCTAGGTCTTTATGTGCTCATTTGAAGAAAAATTTTAGTGTGTTATAAGTACATATGTTCATGATCGTAACCCAATTGTTTTTACTCAGTTCCATTGAGTTTTGGTTGGTCAAAACCTTATTTAAACTTGGGACGTGAGCTGCCAAACAGCAGCAGAAAACTGGGTTTCCAGTTTCAAGACTTCATTTTTCTTTTTGGCATAACTTCCAATTTAGAGCTCCATTTTCTACAAACTTTGTATGCTTTTAAAGTACAGAACACAAGCTTCAAAACCCATATAATATTACGTGATTTGGTTTAGTTTTGAATGTTCCAAAGGGAGTCTAAACTTTGTCCAATGGTGCTGTTTTCTACAGATTTTGAGAAGTAGAGTACTGTTTTTGCCATACCTATTTTCTTTTCCAGATTCCTTTCTAATCTTCTTTACTACTATTTGAGTGATATTATTTGAGTGGTAGATTGTAGAATCAGTGTACTTTCTTTAGTTAATATTAATTTTGTGTTTAAACACTTAGTTTGGTTATTAAGGAATGTTACTTATATTTATACTTTTGATTGTAATTCTATGTTCCGATTAGGTTCTTCAAAGGAACAAAATTAATCGAATTCAAGGTAGGGGGTTATGGGAAACCTTATATAAATTAATCTAATTACTGCTTACTTTTGGTCAATATGCTACGAATTGATCTAAAATATTAAATTCAGTATTACTAGAGACTATGTAGGGCTTAGTGGGCCTATATTGGTTAGTGAGTTATCTAGATGATATATACATCAGTTTATGTGTATGGATCATCATATTGTGATATATATGTGCTTATTTATCTTCTTAATAACGTGAATGATAAGTATGATAAATGTTATGATGATGTGAACCCAAAATCTTATGCGAAGTATTATGTATAACTTTTATGCTTGTATGATTAGATAGTTAGTGGCCATGAGAAGTTGATGGTGTGGTGACTGCGTTGTAACCCATAAGGGTTGAGTTATGGCTAGGTTGTGTGTTGAATTTCTTGCACCATGTAGCAGTAGTACATGGATGGTCCTGCTTGGTTAATCCGCATTGGGGGACCATACTATATGTGGATCGCGCTTGGTTAATCTGCGTTGGGCGATCCTTATGGCCATTTATACTTAGGGGTGATCATGCTTGGTTATTCTGCGTTGGGTGATCACTGCCTAATAGTTCTGTAGGTGTGACTCTGCTTGGTTAATCCACGTTGGGGGGTCACTACCTACCTGATTATCTTGACCCTGCTTGGTTAATCTTCATTGGGGGCTCACTAGTGGTCCTGCTTGGTTAATCCACTTTGGGGGACCATGCTATATGTGGATTGCGCTTGGTTAATCCGTGTTGGGCAATCTTTATGGACATGTATGCTTATGAGTGATCATGCTTGGTTAATCTGCATTAGGTGATCACTTCCTAGCAGCTGTAGGAGTTACTTTGCTTGGTTAATCTGCATCGGGGTGCCTACCTGGTTATTTTCTCAGGGGTGGCTCTACTTGGTTAATCCTTGTTGGGGGGCCACTTCGTGTTTGGTTACTTATGTAGGCTTGGGCCGAACTGCGTCCCTCTAGCCCTAGTTTTTAATGTACATATGAACGATGGTTTTTGAGAATCTTGGTGGTTTGAATGGGAAAAGCCGTTGGATGTCTGGGTGACTCATTCGGAGTTGTTAGAGACTTGACTATGTTTCCATATTTACGAACTTATGTTGAGGTTTATAAACTGTGATTGATGGTCTTTCTTTTTAATGATTATCACATACTTTGTATTATTGTCACTCACACAAGCTTCGCAACCTATTCGAGTTCTTGATGTTGATGCACCATTACCATGGTGTAGGCACTGATTGTATAGATGTCAGGTCTG
The DNA here is from genome assembly GCA_033882615.1 of Malus asiatica. NCBI lineage: Eukaryota > Viridiplantae > Streptophyta > Magnoliopsida > Rosales > Rosaceae > Malus > Malus asiatica. The sequence goes on along the minus strand of CM066503.1, from coordinate 42,473,596 downwards.
AAGAGATTACAAGAGGTCGCTTGGTATTTTGGTTGGATTCTGTTGAGTGGCCTAGAATCCCTATTCTTGCTCATTTCCATAAGGGTAGTTTGACCTTGGAATCGAGTGAATGTGAATTGTTCATAGTAGACATTGTGTATAAATTAGACTTATCATGTTAGTACTTGGAATCCAGGTGGGGAATTATGTAGGGATCCTTTATTAAAATTTGTGAATTGATATGGGACCTTATTGATTGAATAACATAGTAAATGTTGATATCATGCTTCTTTGATTTTAGGATTGATTAATTAGCATGATTGCGGAATGATGTGGGATATGATTGTTATTACTATGATTAGTCTTGTTGCCCAATGTGGCTTGAGAATAATACTATGCTTTGTTGGTTCTTGGATATGTTACATGTTGCGGATTAAGGTTTCATGTTGAAAACATAGTGATTTATATGATGGATGAAGTGGAAATGTTGATTGTCATATTGGATTGTTATGTAGCCCTGAATCTAGTACTTCCATACTTGTCAAGTTCTAGTGATTGATTGAGGAGTGTTATATCTTTCGGCTTGAACGTACTGTGGTAAATGTAGATGGGTAATGAATGATGAACTATGAATGGCTTGATCCCTGTGTAGGGTACGTAGGTAGTCTAACGAGGAGGTTAGATGCAGCCATAAAATGTACGAAAAATTACTACGTAGTTGGAACTTAAGTTGTGTTTGCCATTTCCCAGAGGCGGGGTACGTTAGATGTACAGGTAATTGGTGATGTCACGTGTCAATCCTGGACGTATGTTGGGATCGGGGCATGACACACGTAGTGTCCATGCCAATGATATAATAACATGTGAACAAAATCTTACTAATATTTTTATTCTATTTGCATAGAATGCTATGGTGCACCAATGTCATATATATAAGTGTTGTAAAACAGTGGATGTCCACTCAAATAATTAAATAATGGGCAAGTTGCCCTTCCATTGTTTGCCGAAGCTTGCTTCACACGACTCCTATTTTCTATATAAATACAAGCTCCCCACAACATCAAAAGTAAAGAAGTTCACAAAAGAGGAAGAGGAGAGGACGGGTCCTTAGACCACCTCCAATGGTGGGCTAAATGCTAAATTCCCCCCCCCCCCAAATTTCCCTCCAATGGTGGGCTAGATGCTAAAAGGGGAAGTAGAAACCACCCAAGATTTAGCCCAAAATTGGAGTGGGCCCCACCAAAGAGAGTGGTTTTCAGCGTTTGGGCTCCAAACCCAGCCCGTGGACTTGCCAAACATGCGCTCCTTCTGACCGGCCGGGACCCACCCACGTGGGTCTATCGGTCACGTTCCCCAGAGCTCCAACGGCTCTTTTGATCGAACAACTGTGATCATCAGGCCATTGGTTAATCCATCGGCCTAGATTCAAATTATTTATTTATTTATTATTGAATCCAACGGCTAAGATAGAATATAATCAAATCTAACGGTAGAAAAAAAAGATCTAACGGCCCAAATTTAAATCCAATGGCTAAAATAATTAAAAAAAAATTATTTAACTCAAAATTCACCCAAAAACTCTATAAATACCTATGTATTTGTTCAAAAATTTACACAAAACTCAATTTTCTCCTACAATTCTTCCAATTTATCTTTCTACCATTTCTTTCCATTTCCAAATTGTTCAACATGGCAAGAGAGCATATTAGAGGTCATAATTGGACCTGTGAGGAAGATGTTGCTTTATGCTTGGCATGAGTTTGTGTTAGCAAAAGATGGTGCAGTTGGCATAAATCAAAATAAGAAGGTTTTGTGGGATAAAATCATTGCAAAGTTTCAAGAAAATTGCAATGGCGGCGGGTGGGATGGTAGTGGTGTTTATGATCGGTGGAAGACTATCAACAAAGCATCACTTTATGGAAGGGAAGCTTGGAGAGAGCCGTGGTTGGCATGGCTAGTGGAAGGAGTGCCATAGAAATTGTGATTTTTGTTCTTGGTATTTTATTTGTCATGTACATAATATTATTTTGCAACTAATTATTTTTATGTATTTTTTGCATAGGGTGACAAATAGGGATGGGCAACGGTTATGGCGGGCGGGTAACCGTGGTTATTTACCCATAACCGTTTATGCTCATACCTACATAACCATTTACCCGTTGGGTAATTGCCTAAACGGTTATACCCATACCCATAACCGTTTATAAACGGTTAACCATACCCATTTAACCATAACCGTTTAATACCCGTTTACCCATTTACCCTTTTTAACCCGTTTATCTTTTTTTTTTACCATTACCCCTTTTTCACCCATCTACATGTTTTTTAACAACTTGAAAATTAAAAAAAAAATTGTCATAATTTTTTTTTTGACAATTAAACACCGTTAATAGGTACATTCATCATACATTTCTGTATTTTAATTTTTTAAGTCCTTATACCTTACCAATAATTGAAATAATAGTTTACGGACGATATTTTTAACTATTACCAATGAAGGTAATATAATATTTGCTAAGTATTCTTGGATTACGAAAACTATTTAGAAGATAGTATTCTTGGGTTATTTAACCCATAATATAAAGTATTAACATAATATATATAATGAGCAACATTATATTATAATTAGCTATATAAACCATGCACTATAGTCAATAGCATTGATTTAAGTTTTGTCCGATAGAGAACATGGCTAGGAGAAGGATTACACTCACTACAAGAAAACATGGATTAGGTGATGTTTTTTTTGTTAGAAATGTGCCCTAAAACCAATCCTATGATGATACTTTACGGACATTTCACATGTTAAACTAATCTAGTTTAATATCAAGGGCAAAGATTATTGTTTTAAGTCGTCTCATATAAATGTTATATGCTTAAACGATAAGTTCAAGGAATATGTAATTATGAGAATGTAATTTAAAGAAGTTAGATTCATGAGACCATTCTCTTTTGTATACATATCCTAAACATTCCTAATAATAGGATTGCCAATTGGGCATTGACAGTCTGTTAAGATCAGTACGTGCTGTGTCTTCTCTCAGGGAGAGTGACTGGTCTCGAGTCATTGGTGTGATTGACACCAAGACAAGCATGTAGGTGCTCAATAGAGAATGAGTCCACTGAACACAATCAACGAGGAGTTCTCATACTCATGTCATATGAGAACTCATGGTTAGGATAATGCAAAGTAGTCCTTTGACCTGAGGCATCATAGTTGTCTTGTGGTTAGGTCCTTGATCTTTGACTATGTCAAAGTCACTTTGTCAGAGGGTGTCCACGACATAGTTGGGGTTAAGTCACTTAGCCATGGAGGCAAGTGAATGCACAACAAGGGATCTCTAACCTTTAAACCGTTTGAAGGAGAATACTCTATGATATGATTAAGAATCTCTGGCCAGAGTATGAATGAGATTTAGGAAGTCGTTCACATTCAAGGTAATCATATAAGTAAATGAATCACATTGGATAGTAGACATGATTAAACTATCAAACCAAACAATGTGGTCAAGAGTATTGTATTAGAGAAAGACCGTATTGCATTGTAATCCTAAACTGAATAGGTTCTCCACCTCTTCTAATTAGCTTGGGTAACCATGACATACTGTTAGGTGTCACCCATAGTTTGTGCAAGCCCTAAACGTGTATAATCACTAAAGGGAGAATTGAAAGTAAGTTTCAATTCACAATCGATTTGAAAGAGTTCTAATTGCCCACTGCCTCGCTAAAAGGAACCTAATGGATCCTACACCGTGTAAGATAGAGATTGAAGAAACAATGGAGATGAGTAAGGATAATTAAATGGTTTAATTATTTATGGCAAAGATTAATTAATATGTTAATTGATCAAATGAATAAAGTTCGTTAAAGATCTCGGGTTAGTTTTGGGCCGCAAGGCCCAATGGGATTTGAATGTCAAGCCCATTAACTCAACTTGTATGACAACTTGAATAAACAAAGGGCTTGAAAGCCCAATAAACCCTTATGGCCGGCCAAATAGAGGAGGGTAGTGAACTTGCTTTAATTTCAAGTTTGCCACTCCATTGTTAGGTGGTATAAAGGCAACTTTATAGCCATTTCATCCTTAGGGTTTCTTTTAGAGAAAAGATGAGAACACAATGCTCTCCTTTTCTCTCTAAGAGGCCGGCCCCCTTGGAGGAGATTAGCTAGCAATCTCTCATCCTCCAAGGTCACTCATCCCTTCTTCAAGTCCCTCCTTGGTGTGGAAAAATTAGAGGTTCCCAATTTTGGGAACTTGGAGAATCCTTTCTACCATCCTCCTCCAAGAAATCGATGGAACTAAGAAGCAAGGAATGAAGGCCCTCTCCTTGGGTGATTAGCCTTTGCTTATGCAAAGAGGAATCAACAAAGGTATAAAATATCTCAACTCACTTTGTTCTTGAGTTGAGTCTTGGTTCACCTTTCTACTAGACTTTGAATTTCATGGGTAATGTTTTGTTTTTGAGTGCATACAAGCATGATTCCGCCTTTAAATGTTAATTGCATGCCATTGATGTTGCTCAAATGAACATGTTTTTCACAAAATTTCCTTCAATTTTTTTGTGGTGCCTAAAAATTCATCACATTTCGCTAAAATGAGTGAGGCTTTTTTAGAAATCGTCACATAAAGAATTTCACAAACACCAAAATATTTTGTGTCACATAAACATTTTGAATTCGTCACAAACCATTGGGTGGGAAATTTTACTGCCAAACGAAATGTTAATATGTGACGAAATTTTTACATTCATCACTTATATAAAGAGTAGGCCATGTAATAGTCAATTCATCACTTATAAGATTAAAAGTAAAAAATTGAAAATATTGAAATAATAATGTCAAAACTCCCAAATTGTAAAACCTAATAACCTATTTCATTTTCCCTCAAAAAAAAAAAAAAAAAGTATTTTGTTACGTTCTCTCACCCCATCTCTTTCAGCTCCCCTTGGTTCTACTCTCTCACCCCACCTCGTCGACCAGCCACTTGGTGGTTGCCATCGACGGCGACCACGTATCACCTCTCCTTCGGCCTCTCAATCGACAACAAGGTACTTATTTCTTTAATTGTTTTTGGGTTTTCTTCTTCAATCAATCTTTGTTTGCCAAGGTTAGACACCCATTTATCAATTTCCTTTCTCTTTTGAAAATCAATGAATAATGGTTGTTATTTTTCTATTTTCTCTTTGGAATGTTGTTGACGGCCATCTGTGAACATTATCATTTGTTAAATTGTAATTTTCTTATTTCTAATTTAATTAGAACACAATTATTGCAGCTATTTAAGCTCTTGAGTAGTTGCATAGTTAATTCTCTAAGGTAGGATAAAAACTATAGCATCTCGGCTATAGCACAAATCCACTTCTAAAAAAAAAAAAAAACTATCATGTCCTTCTACACCATAACAAATAAGAACAAAAGGGGGAAAACATAAGAACTGAGCAAAAGGAAAAAAAGAGGAAGAATAGTTTTGGGTAGATGAAGAAGATTATACTAGTCGTAATATTCAGGAAAAAAAAAAAAAATGGAACTACTCCCTTTTTCATGTAACTATTTTTTCACCACGTAGACTACCAGAGTAAATTTGTGGAAATTTTAAGTTTGTTTGAATGTACAAGGGGGGATATATAATGAGGGAGAAGGTTACGCGCAAGCCTACCTTGGCAAATCCTACTAACCCAGTAAACCCTAAAGCTGTCACTCCTTAAATTAAGGGAGTGCAACAAGTGGCTAGCACACAACTATCAACAAGTCATCTAGATGTCAATCTTTCTCAAATTAAGGGATTATACTTAATAGAGAATCCCATGGAAAAAGGAAATATAAAATCTAGCAGCATCAGTCACCCCATATAGTCTAATATTCAAATGCAGCATTAGTCATATGCAACATAAGTTATGTAGCATCAGTTACCCAGTATGCAGCATCAGTTATGCAACATTAGTCATCCAGTATGTAGCATCAGTCATCTAACATGCAACATCAATCACCCAGTATGCAGCATCAGTCACCCCATATCGTTGATGATATGCTAGTCAAGAGACTAGTCAATTCAATGTTCACCGAACAGATTGGGAAGAGCATGGAAGTTTACGTTGATGATATGCTAGTCAAGAGCAAACATTCTGACCAACACATCGCCAACCTATCTGAAACTTTCACCATTCTGAAGAGGTATCAAATGAGGTTGAACCCCAAGGCTCTGGCAAATTCTTGGGCTTCATGATTAGCTAACAAGACATTGAGGCTAATCCCGAGAAGATCAAAGCAATCCTCGACATGAAGGAATCGGTCACTTCAAAAGACATCCAGAGCCTTACTGGCAAAGTGGCAACCTTAACCAGGTTTATCTCTAAGGCCACAGACAGATGTGCTCCTTTCTTCAAAGCACTTAAGGGAAGTAAGAAGTACATTACATGGAGTGATGAATGTGCCGAGGCATTCAAGAACCTCAAGGACTACATGAGTAAAGCCCCTTTGCTCTCTAAACCTGAAGTTAATGACACTCTTATTATCTATCTATCAGTATCAGCTTCAACAGTAAGTTATGTTTTCATTTGAAAAGATGGTAATGTCGAACGGTCTGTCTACTATACCAGCAAGGCCTTACAAGATAAGGAGACACGATACTCCAACATTGAGAAATTGGCTCTGGCATTAGTCATGTCTGCTCGAAAACTTCACCCTTACTTCCAAGCACACTCCATCATTATGCTTACCAATCATCATCTTTGACAGATACTTCAAAGTCCTGACACTTCAGGGTGGATGATCAAATAGGCGATAGCATTGGGTGAGTTTGACATCTCCTACCAACCAAAGCCAGCCGAGAAGGGCCAAGCAAGGGCTGACTTCATCACTGACTTCACATATCCTGTTGACATTGCTTCTACGCCTAAAGCAGTGACTTTATTACCCTCGGAAGCTCAGAAAATAGAACCAATAACCCCAGCATGGAGTCTGTATGTTGATGGCTCATCCAACCAACAGGTTTGTGCAGCCGGACTAGTCCTTACTACCCCTAACAAAGTGGCGATAGAGTATGCTCTTCGTTTCAAGTTCAAGGCGTCGAACAACGAGGCCGAATATGAAGCCCTCCTAACAGGCTTACGTTTGGCCAAACACCTCAGGGTTAAACAAATTGATATCTTCAGTGACTCCTAATTGGTGGTTAACCAGGTCACCAACAACTTTGATCCTAAGGATAGCTTTATGGCAGCATATCTTGCACAAACATAATTGTTGCTCAAGCACTTCCACTACCAGATCACCCAAGTTCCTCAAGCGGCAAATAGTCATGCAGACGCTTTGGCTTACCTCGCCTCAGCAATGGAAGAGAAGATTAGGAGAAAAATTCAGGTCGAATTATTGGTAGCACCAAGCACCATGACTGCAAAAATGTGCAACTTACAACAGGGGGATAGTTGGATTACCCCGATTTATAAATTCCTTGCTCATGGCACCCTCCCAAATGATAAAGTCAAAGCTAAGCAGATTCGATACAAGTCTACCTGTTACTTGATCATTAATGACCAACTCTACAAGCAAGGTTTTAACCTGCCATACCCAAGATGCCTTATACCCGTAAATGCGGAAATTGTGCTTCGGGAAATACATGAAGGAGTCTGCGGAGATCATGCTGGATCTCGATCCCTTGCACACAAGGCTTTTCACCAAGGATAATACTGGTTGACACTCCACCAAGATGCTATCAGAATATCCAGCTCATTTGATAAGTGTCAACGCTACGCAACTATTCCTCACTCCTCTCTCGAGCCGCTCACTCCTATGATCAGCCTTTGGCCCTTCGCCCAATGGGGACTTGATTTAAACGGCCCAATACATGCAGGGAAGGGCAAGGTCCGTTATGCAATCGTTGCAGTTGACTACTTCATAAAGTGGGCCGAAGTAGAATCCTTGGCAACCATTACTAAGGAAAAAATAGAAGACTTCGTATGGAAGAACATGCTTTGTAGATTCGGCATTCCCAATGCGATAGTCACTGACAACGGGCGATAGTTCGACAACAATAAGATCAGGATGTTCTGCTCTAAGTTCAACATCAACTTATGTTTCACCTCCCCAGCTCATCCCTAGTCTAATGGACAAGTTGAAGCCATCAACAAAATAATCAAGCGCACTTTAAAAACCAGCTTGGACAAGGTTAAAGGATGTTGGCCAGAATCTGTATGCCAGGTCTGTTGGTCATACCGCACTTCGTATCGGACTTCAACAGGAGAAACTCCATTCTCACTTACTTTTGGTACAGAGGCAGTTGTCCCAGTTAAGCTTGAGCAAGCAACATTCTGAGTCCAGGACTACGTGTAAAGCAAAAAAGACAAACAACTTACCCTTAACTTAGATCTAGTCGAGGAACACAGAAACCAGGCTCACTTGAGGAATGTCTGTTGGAAATATGCCCTGAAAGTCAATCTTTGAAAGAAACCCTTCAGGACAAATGAATGGATGTATAGATGATTCTTATACATCAAATGGCAAAGATACTAATTAGGACTATCTCAATAAACGATATATGTCCTAAATAGTGAATCCATGGACAATGGATCAATTGAAGAAGTAATCTAATGATGTTAGACTACAGATACCTTCTTCACATAGCCATAATGTCCAAAAAGGTTCCTGGTCATTGGATTGTCGGAGGGATACTGACAATGCTTAGACCAGTACATACTGTGTCTGCTTCAAATGGAAGGATGGAAAGTCTCATCCCATTCGTGTGGTGACACTAAGACAAGTATGTTGTTGCTCATTAAGGGAATGAGTTCACTGAACACAATCGAACAAGAGTACTTGCATGAAGGTCTACTCACATGTCAAGCAAGTAACTCTAATGATTGGAATAATGTAAGTAGTCATTTGACCTGAGGCATCGTCATTGTCTTGTGGTTAAGTACTTAATCTTTGATTATGTCAAAGTCACCCCATTCGCGGGTGTCCACGGCATAATTGGGGTTAAGCCACTTAGTCATGAAGGCAAGTGAATGCACAACAAGGAATCTCTAATTCTCGATAAGAGAGGAAGAATACTCTAAGATATGATTCAGGAATCTTCGGCCGAAGTATCGAGCGTAATAAAGGAAAGCGTTCCTATACGACTCAATTGAATCATATAAGAAGGAATAATCACATTAGGGGTTTGACATAATATATCCATACCCTAGTAATGTGATTGAGAGTATTGTTTTAGAGAAGGATCGAATTACATTGTAATTCCAACTGAATAGGTTCTCCGAACAACTTCTACATTAGCTTGGGTAGCTATGATATATGGTTAGATGTCACTCATAGCTTGTGAGTTCTTCTTGATGATTAAATGTAGTCATCAAAGAAGAAGGTGAATTAAAAGGAAGTTTTGATTCACTAAGTGATTGAATTAAATATAATCAATTGGATTGATGTCAATCACCTCACTGCCTTGCTAATTAGAACCTAAAATGATTGTACACCGATACACTCTTGTGGAGTAATTAATGGATGATGGAAATAATTAATTGGATTAATTAAGTGTTGTGATTAATTTAGAAAGTCTAAAGAAATCATAAAAGCGATAAAAGATCGTTTTGGGCTTAAAGAAACGTTCGGGTTTAATTGGGCCCATTGGGCCTAAACCCATTGGGCTTTTATTCAAGCATTGGATGACTTGAAATAAATAAAAGCCCAAAGCCCAAACCAACACAAAGGGGCTGGCCATTTAAAGTGGAGACGGAGAGATATTTAGTCAAGTTGTTGACTAGGTCTCTTTTGTCTATATAAGGAACTTTATAGAGATTTATTCAAGAGGGTTTTTGGGTGTTTAAAACAAAAAGAGGCAAAAGAAATATCTCTCTAAAAACTACCAAAAGGCCGGCCACCTTAAGGGTGATTTAGCTAATCCTTTTTCACTCATTTGGTTATTCCTCCATCCATCTCACTACACTAGTGGGTGTGGATCTTTAGAGGTTTTCTACTTTGGAAACTTGGAGAGGACCTAGGAGCACTCATACTAACAAAGTGGAGGAGGCAAGGAGGGAGGCTAGGCTCAAGGACTTCAAGGAACAAAGGGCTTGGAGGTGGTCCATCCTTGGTCTAAAGTCTAGATCAAGAGGTATAAGACTAAACCTACACTTTGTTCTTTACTAAAATGTTTTGATGCATTATATATAAACCTATGAACCTTGAAGGGGATTTGCATGACTATAGCTTTGATATTATTCGATAACATGCTTCCGTTGCTTATGTATATAAATTTTGTATTGTATATGCATGCTAGTGATTATGAAATCCCATATTAATCTCATAGATTTCCCTTCAATGTCGACTACAAGCAGCGCATCTCCAACTACTATGACTTAAGGGTCAAACCTCGCTCTTTCAAAGTGGGGGACTGGGTACTAAAGAAAAGATTACTCTGCGACAGAGTCCTGAGTGAAGGAACACTCAGTCTAAACTAGGATGGACCATTTGAAGTTATTAGCATAAGTCGCCCTGGCTCGTACAAGCTCAGAAGCTCCGATGGCAATACCCTTAGCCATCCATGGAATGCTAATCACTTGAAGTACTATTACAAGTAAACTCACATTGTACAAGTGTTAGGCTTCAGCCATTCGGCATCCTATGTAATGGAGACCGTTTGGCATGAATTCAATAAAGAGGTGATATAGACAACTCAGTCCTAATTCCCTTACATTCCTAGCAATGAAACACTCGGGTTCAAAGCTTCAACATGAATGCTCCCAACAGGAAATAAAGTCTAAGCATATGTCAACAAGACTATACAAATAAACGAACAACTCCACAGTATATTCGTTCCATCTTACCCAAGTTATGGCTTATATCTAAACAAAGGATTTGCTCAAACATAGCCAAGCATTCATCAATGATAGTATAAATACTTGGCAATTAACATCAAACTTTACGGCGCAAAGTCGTAAACATCCATAAATAAAAAGCTCTTAGGCTTACAACATGGCACATGCCACACAAACAACAAACTTGTACATCCAGAGTACATGCAGAAAAAGAGGGCACTGTGAGTCATCCTCATCTGAGGTCGAACCCCTGATAATATCACTCTACGTTTCAACCCCATTGCCATCACCACCATCCTCAGCATCTCCAGGACCATCCTCACTCTCCTGAGACTGCTCACCTATACTAGTCTCATTATCAGAGTCATCCTCACTACTAGGATCAACTGCGAGGACCAAAGTTTCACCTTTTTATCGGTACTCATGCATCTCATCACGGTACTTTCGGATAATACTTCCATTGTCGTAATGCTCAAGGATAGCCATCCATCTCCTTTTCTCAAAATTAGCCACCCAGATGCAGTGAGGTCTAAAGGTAGCGTGAAAGGATAGGGAACCTAAGAATTCATGCACGGCAGCGTTCCTCTCAATTAGGATACTCCTCTTCAACCCAGAAACCTCAACCAAGGCACTATCCAACTCCACTTTAACCTTGGAAACCTCGAGGATAGGTATGTCCAACTGTTTCTTAGTTGCTTCCAATTGTTTCTTGAGCCTCACGTTCTCACCATTTTGATTCTTCAAACTTTCAAAGTTTTGATCCTTGAGGCGGATGGCATCAGCCAAAGCTGTGCTCGTTTTTCTGGCGTCATTCACAAGCTGCTTATTTTCTTTAAACTTTGCCTTGTATCGCTCAACCTCTCGTAATCTGTCGTCGTACTCGGTCATGACCTACATGACAAGATGATCGTTACTACCAGGAAAAAAAGGGGAGAAAGTAAAGAAATGACAGAGTAACACTTACATAAGAAGATAGCCTCATCATCCTGTCACAATCTGATTCATTCTCATCTAGCAGCCCACCAAGGTCGTCAACAGTGGATTGACGTCTTTCCAAGCAATTATTGACATACCTAAAGCTACTTGGTTGCATGGCAACCTTCAAGTCTTTCCAATGGATGCTGCCAACCTCTTCCTTGTACTTCTTCTTACGGTTGGAGCTAGGGTCACCTTCTTGGTCAGTAGCCTCCATGGTTGGAGGAAAGATGGGATTGATAGTAGGAATAGGAGGCAACAGTTGTCTCTCCTCCCCTTCAACTATGGCAGCAGCACACACGATGGCCTCAGCTTCAGCTTTCTTTAAGGCAACAATCTTGAAGACCTCCTCTTGTGACTTGGATTTAGGGACTGGCCTCACTCGGTGCTTACGACCTCCTTTGTGAAACAAAATGTCGTCTACGGGAACTAACATGGGTGTTTTCCCTTTCTTAGTGCTAGCCTCCCCATTCTTGCTCACCTTCTCCACTGAACAAGGAAGACAAAAGTAAGGAATACAATTTTATATAAATAAATAAAAAATGGAAGGGGGAACACAACAACTTCATCAACGGGATTCAAGTGCAAACCTCAAAAGCTTCACACACTCTTGATCAAGATAGTGTGAAGCAAAATCAAATTATGGTGCCAACAAAGCTTCATCAATGGAGGGCAACTACAATTCTCAAAAGCTTCACACACTCTTGATCAAGACATTGTGAAGCAAAATCAATTTATGGTGCCAACAAAAGCTTCAACACAAAAGCTTCACCCAGTGTGAAGCAAAATCAATTTATGGTGCCAACAAAAGCTTCACCTACAAAGCTTCAGCACCAAAGTTTCACCTACAAAGCTTCAAGACAAAAGCTTCACCTACAAAGCTTCAACACCAATGCTTCATCCTACAAAGCTTCACTTACAAAGCTTCACCCTACAAAGTTTCACCATACAAAGCTTCACCCACAAAGCTATTAAACTAAACATGGTAAATACCAAAAATATATATGACAATATTTAGGAATTTCTTATATATTCATTAATCTCCAAAGTGGAGTATATATAGGAGTTACAATTGGTATTACATATGTACATCACTAATGTGGGACAATAAACTACTATTTACACTTTAACTAATATATAACTCGCAACACTCCCCCTCAAGTTGGTGCAAAGGTGTCACGCATGCCCAACTTGTCAAGCGAGTTGGAAAACCCACTATTAGACACAACCTTCGTAAGAACATCAGCAAGTTGATCTTCAAATCTCACAAACGAAAACATAATAATTCCAGCATCCAATTTTTCCTTAATGAAATGTTGATCAATATCCACATGTTTTGTTCGATCATGTTGTGCTGGATTATGAGCAATCTTAATAGCAGCCTTGTTATCATAATGAAGTTTCATAGCACCCTTGGATTTAAACCCAAGATCTCTCAACAATTTTTTCAACCAATACAACTCATATACACCATGAGACATACCACGAAACTCAGCTTCTACACTTGACCTAGCCACCACTTTTTGTTTCTTGCTTCTCCAAGTAACTAAATTACCACCCACAAACATAAAGTATCTAGATGTCGATCGCCGATCAGTGATAGAACCTTCCCAATCTGCATCTGTATACCCTTTGACATTCAAATGACCATTCCTGGAGAAAACCAAGCCTTTGCCAGGAGCCATCTTCAAGTACCACAAAATACGGGTTATTGCATCCATATGAGCTTCACTAGGTGAATGCATAAGTTGACTTACCACACTAACTACATAAGCAATGTCGAGGTGAGTGTGAGACAAATAAATTAATCTCCGCACAAGCCTTTGATACCGTTCCTTATGAGCAGGAACTTAATATGGAAATAAGCCCAGACAATGATTCTACTCAATCGAAGTATCAACAGGTTTGCAATCTAACATACCTGTTTCAGCTAATAAATCAAGAACATGCTTCCGTTGAGACAGAAAAATACCATGCTTGGATCGTGCAACCTTGATTCCAAGAAAATACTTCAATTCATGAAATCCTTTCATCTCAAATTCAGTAGCTAGGTACTTTTGAAGGCGTTGTATCTCCTTCTGATCATCACCAGTCACTATCATGTCATCAACATAAATAATCAATGCAGTTAGCTTACCATTTTGTGGCTTCAGAAAAAAAGTATGATTTGAATGACTCTGGATATACCCAAACTTCTTCATTGAACTTGCAAACCTCCCAAACCACGCTCTAAGAGATTGTTTCAAACCATACAAAGCCTTTCGTAACCTGCATACAACACCTTTTCTAGGAGATATTCCAATACCAAGTGGGAGATCCATATAAACTTCCTCCTTAAGATCACCATGAAGGAAAGCATTCTTATCATCAAACTGCAATAGAGGCCAATCCTGGTTTTCTACTAAGGACAGAAGAACACACACAGTATTAAGTTTGGAAACAGGAGCAAACGTCTATTGATAATCCACCCCATAGGTTTGAGTATAACCCTTAGCAACTAATCTAGCTTTATATCGGTCGATAGAACCATTTGCTTTGTGCTTAATAGTAAACACCCATCTACATCCAACGGCTTATTTCCCGTTTGGTAAAGGAACCAAATCCCAAGTAGAATTCTTTTCCAAAGTTTCCATCTCAGCTTTCATGGCATTAACCCACTTAGGGTCAGACAAAGCATCTTGCAATTTTGTTGGAATTGGTACACTAGATAGCTGACATATGTAAGATGCATACGGTTTGAACAAACGATGAGTAAACATATAATTGTTGATAGGATATTTGGCTTTGGCATGCATATTAGGCTTATATTGTACTTTAGGTTTTCCATGATTAGCTCGTGGAGGCAACTGATAAGTAGAAGAACCGTCAGAATTTACCTCATGTATCCCACCATCTTGTACCAAACTGTTAAAAAATCATCACTGGACGAACCATCATTAAGCAACTTGTTAGACATATTAGCAGTAAGCAATTGATCATCAGAAGGTAATTCGTCAGACATACTAACAGGCAACTCGCTGGGCAGATCTGATCTGTCATCAGTAGAAATAGTTCCGGGAATGACAGGTGACCGATCACTATCTGTAGCCGATTGATCAGTATCACGTAACATAATAGGTTATATTCCCAACTCTACCTGTAGCACATTATCCATACCATTTCTTCGAATCTGCACTTCACTCCTTCTCTCCCCCTGAAGTGGAGAGTCGGAAACTGGCTTCACAAAATACAAAACTTCCTCATGGAATGTGACATCCATGGTAATATAAGTTTTTTGAGTCGAATGATGATAACACTTATAGCCTTTTTGATTGTTAGCATTCCCAATAAAGACACATCGGAGAGCACATGGATCAAGTTTACAGCGCTTATGAGAGTAGACATGCACATACGCAATACACCCAAACACTTTTGAAGGAAGTTTTGGTACAAAAACAAGATAAACATGTTTTTGTAGCACATCAAGCGATGTCTGAAAATCAAGAACCTTACTTGGAACACGATTGATCAAATACATAGCAGCCAACACAACATGACCCCACAAATGATTAGGAACACATTTATCCAACATCAAGGTGCGAGCAACCTCAATTATTTGACGATTCTTCTGTTCAGACAAGCCATTTTGTTGGGGTGTAAATGGAGTAGTCGTCTGGTGAATAATACCATGATCATGAAAAAAGTATGCCAAAGTGTGATTCACATATTCTCCTCCGTTATCAGACTTGAAGACCTTAACTTTGGTCTGAAACTAAGTAGACACCATTGTACAAAATTCTTGAAGAAGTAACGGAACATCACTCTTATTCTTCATCAAGAACACCCAAGTTAACCGAGTACAATCATTAATAAAAGTGAAACCAATGGAATCCATTAGAAGTAAATTTCGCTGGACCCGACACATCAGAATGTATCAAATCAAATGGCAAAGTAGCTTTTGAATCACTTACTGGAAAGGAAGCACGATGACTCTTAGCCATGACACATGTTTCACACTTGAACTCTGAATCACTACAAGTGCAAACAAAGAAGGAAATAAATGCTTCATATAACTGAATGATGGATGTCCCAATCGACGATGCCACAACCAAATTTGATGTATGTCATCCACTTTAGCACTTAAAACTTGATGATTATTTAAACCGGAAACAATAGTATCCTCCATAGTCAAGATGTATAAAACTCCTATTCTTTTACCACGACCAATTATCTTCTGAGTTTAAATCTCTTGAAAATAACAATACGTAGGGTATAAGTAAGCAGAACAATATAAGGTATCAAGAAGTTTTCCAACCGACAAAAAATTGCACTTAACATCAGGAACAAGTAAAGTACAGACCAGTGATAAAGTTGGAATCAGAGAGATAGTGCCTTCACCCTTCACAGGGAAAAGTGCTCCATTTGCACTAGTAATATACGGATGACGAACATAGTCACATAACTCATCAAACACTCTAGGGTCACTAGTCACAGATCAGTGGCCCCAATATCAATTATCCATTTATTTGTTCCACCAAGATGCATAACAACACTACGATTATATTGAGCCATTGAACAAAATCACGAACAATAAAGGCACAAAAGATACACAACAGAATAAAAACAATTTACCAGAACACTGTAGCAACCACTGTTCACAGCACTGTAGTAGAGACTATTCATGACACTGTAGCAATCACTGTTCACAAGCAGACCACTGTTCACGCACAGTAGCAAAGTGTTGTATTGTAGTGCGACACTATTCACTTTTTTTTTTTCATGAAGGAAATCACGAAAAATGTGGGCACAAAATTAAAACACACAGGTCACCAAGAGCTAACTGCTCTGATACCATATTAAACTAAACATGGTAAATACCAATATTAAACTAAACATGGTAAATACCAAAAATATATATGACAATATTTGGGAATTTCTTATATATTCATTAATCTCCAAAGTGGAGTATATATAGGAGTTACAATCGGTATTAAATATGTACTTCACTAATGTGGGACAATAAATTACTATTTACACTTTAACTAATACATAACTCGCAACAAAAGTTTCACTACAAAATTTCAACACTAAAACATGCAAAAGTTTCACACACTCTTGATCAAGATAGTGTGAAGCTAAATCAAAATTTATGTCCTAAAAATAGCTTCAACTATTCAAGCTACATACCCAAACACAAAGCCCTGCTGCAAATAAACAAATTTTGTTCATGAAACCAAGATCCTCTTGAACCTGTACAAAAACACATGGGTAAACACAAACATTTTTTGTTTTACATCCGCAACGTTCTTATCATAAACATATATACAATTATATATATGTTCCCAAACATATTATAATAGATCAAACAACAAGCCAAAGTCCCAAGTTTAATTATTGACAAAAGTACAAGCAATTCACCAGTAGTGAATGTGCTACAAAAACTGGAGTCTCCCCCAGACTAAAAATCCAACCCAAGCAGTCTTTTTCTCCCTCTCCCTCTTCCGCCTCTTTTCATCTATTAAATTTCTACAACTCCTGCTCTTCTTCAGGGGAGCTAAATTTTGGACATCTTATATTTCTTGAGCAGATGAACAACTTTCAAGAAGGAAATGTTTCTGTTTGAGTGACGGAAGTTAGAGTATTGAAGCTCCAAACATGACGGTCGGATTTCTGCAGGCTTCAAAGCTGCTGTAGTGTTTCGAAGTTTGTTCTGAATTTTTGATATGATATGAAAGAAAGGATGAGGAACTACGATGCATGGACACGGGAGAAAACCTCTGTATCCCATATCTGACACTTTGATGATACGAATACGCGAAGGATACATGTGGATACGTGCCCGATACGTATTGGAATGAAGAGATACGTATCTTACTGATAAGATACGCGTATCATATTGTCTAGATACAAGTATCCTACATTTCAGATACGTTTGATACTAAAATAGGAGGATAATCAGAAGAAAAATAAAAAATAATCATAATAAATCCGCAGAATCGTGATTGATCGAAGTTAGGTAACTGAAATCACTCTAAAATCGGAGGATAATTAGAAAAAAAAATTGGATTTATCTCTCGAACCTCAGAATGAGAAATCACTCTGCTTGGGAGACTTTCACGAATCAGCCTGTCATCTGCAACAGTTTCGTCGTCTCCGTCGTCTCCATCTTCTCCGTCTGCAACTGCTCTGTCGTCTCCTTCGTCTCTGTCTGCAACTCCTGGTGAGCTTTCGTTTTCAGTTTCAGTTTGTTTATAGTTAAACTGTGAAATCGAAACCCATCTCTGAAACTGAAACTAAAAGTCTAAAACCCATCTCTGATTCCCCGAGGACATCATAAAACCCATCTCTAAAATAGTGAAACTGAAAGTCTGAAACTGAAAGCTTAATCTGATATAAAGCCTTTTGCAGTTTTGCTTTTCTGAAAGTTGAAAAACTAATATTATTATATGTATACCACTACCCATACCCATAATAATATATTATAATACCCATACCACTACCCATCCCATAGTCCATTCGAATCTAATGAAGGGCTGGTTTGATATTGCTGTCCTTTGAAAAAAAACTGTTGTGAGAAAAAGCGGTTGTGCTGTGAGAATAAGCGGCTGTGAAATAAATCAGCAGAGTGTTTCGTAAACTTTTTTGTAAAAGTGCTTTTGGAAAAAAAAAACAGTCTGATAGTGGGTTTTTTCATTAAAGGAGCACTGTAGCTCCGTGTGCTTTGAAAAAAAACTAGTTTTCTAAAGCTGCAAATAGCTGCTTTAGCTTTTTCCTTTGATTTCAGCTTGTTCTCACACCAGCTTCCAAAATAAGCCCCTTTTTTTTAGTTTACCAAACACCTAAAACCCTCACAGCTTTTTCTCATGTGTGCTTTTTTTTTAAGTACCTCACTCCCAAACCACCCCGAAGCCTGGTGCTTTTCTCTTTTTAACTTTTTGTATTATTATAATATTATTGTATTTTACATATTATAATATATTATTTTGTAGTGGTATGAATGTTTAGTTTATAATAATTTTATGTATATGTTTTCATGATGTGTTTTTTATCTCTTAACATAAATGTCTCATGTATATTTGAATGCTTATTTTATAATGTTTTAGATATATTGAAATAAATTTGAACTTGAGTAATAAATTTGAATGCTTATTTTATAATTTTTTAGATATATTCATTTATTTATTTATATTTTTTAATTGTCGTATCCCTTACGTATCGTATCCTCGTTTTTAGAAATTTGATGTATCCCCATGTCGTATCGTGTCGTATCCCCGTATTCATGTCCGTGTCCATGCATCGTAGATGAGGAACAACTTTGATGAAGAAAGTATATTGATCTACGCAAGCGAACATGGAGTTTCGAAGCCCACAACAGGTCTGACGGGTTGACAGATAAATAACAAACGGTCACTGGTCATACCAGAATTCCTGAATTTGTACTGCTCCGATGGATCTCAAATTTGGATATGTTGTAGTTAACGAGTTAAGGAACAACTTTCATGAAGATGGCTTTGCGATTTGAACTATAGAGGATGGTGTTATACTGCAGCGACTTAGGTTGTTCGTGGAAATGAAAAGCAATTCCACCAAAAAAAACAGTGAACAGCAACAAGGGCAAGCTCCCAAACACCAAAGACAAGAAGAAAAAAAAGAATAACGCAGAAAAGGGAGCTGGGTAGGACAGTCAAAAAAAAAAAAAAAGGGGGGGGGGGGGCTCATCAAAAAGAGAGAAAAGCTACTAATTGCACTTGATTTTGTTTGGTCAGCAGCATGCAGCATCAAACACACATAAGTAGGAAATATTTTTGGGATGAGGCGTATATGAAGGTGTGACATAAAAACAAGGCGTCGTCACTTTGACAACTCAGCCACTACACCTCCCTCGACAACTATCCTCGCCGGGAGACTTGGGGGACTCCTACCATATGCTATTGCACCTTAATACTTGGAAGTCTCACGACCACTCAGTGACATGGATTTTTTCAAGTCTCCAACCGAGAAATTTTCCTTGCTCGGGAAATTAAGGGAGCACTATTTCAACCTATAGGATCCACCCATAAAGTTTCAACATGCAAACTTCAACAAAAAAATTTAAAGAACTCAGTGAAGTAGGTCATAGTGTATTTAACACAATACTCTAAAATGAAGCAAAGCTCATTTATTGATATCTCCGATAAGTTACAGATATGTACATATACATGAATTGAAATAAACAAACAAGACGGAGTCTTCACAAAAGTTGCTCAGGAAAAGTCTCAGCAGTCGGCAGAGCCCCATAAAAAGGAGGCATCAGAGGATGATCATTCAGAGCCTTAGTACTAGGCAGAACCCCAAAAGGATGAGGCACCGAAGGTTGATCATTTAGAGCTTTAGTACGCGGTACAACCCCAGAAGACGAAGGCAATAAATGCCTTCTGAACAGACCCACCAACCTCTGATGATCGATTAAAATCTGACCATCAGATTCCTGTAGTTGGTCAAGTTTCCTCTTCATGCTTGTAGCATAGTTATGTGCGAGCCTGTGCAACTATTTATTCTCGGGCTTGAGCCCTTTGATCTCCTATTTGAGACTTACCACTTCAGCCGCCAATGATTCAACTTGGCGGGTTCGAGCAAATAGATGTTGGGCCATATTAGACACAGAACTTGCACACTGAACACTCAGAGCCAGAGAATCCTTCACAGCCAATTCATCAGACCGTCTAGAAAGTAGTATGTTGTCTCTAGGAGTGAGAAGATTTTTGGACACCACGGCAGCAATCATGTCATTCTTCATCATAGAGTCCCCAATGGTAAGAGAACCAGTAAGGGATAAGAAAGATGGGCAACATATGTTGTCTTGAGGAGACATGGCTGCCTCTTCCACAATATTCAAGTCAATATGAAGGTTAGATAGGCCAGACATTTTCAGAAATGATAAAGGAAAGATAAGTCCAACAAATCTCTGAAGTACAAAAATAAGGGGAAAATTCCTACAAGCAATAATTCTCTGAACGTACTTCTTGCACACAATTGATGCCCCTATAAAAGAAAGGGCAATATGATTGCTTGTTCAAAAATCGAAGAGACACCACTCTCCAGATTTCGAGAAGTGGATGTCCCTGAGTAAAATCTGTTGACAATCTCCACACGCAACATCAGCTTCTCGGGTACCACAAATAACTTCACCAAAGATCTCTGAAAAAGTTTAGACACATAAAATTTGAAGGTCCAGCTACCATACTATTACCCACAAGGGTAAATGAACAACACCACTACTTGATAACTAGAAGGTCCCTATGTGTGACAACCTCCGTGCTCCATGGCAAGGCAAACTGTAAAAAATGCCCAACCTTTACTCACATCCAAGAAAACACTCCCAACAGGATTACATGCTCAAAAATTGAAGAGGCACTGCTCCTCGAATCTCGAGAGCAAGACTCTCACCAGGAGTGCTTTCCCAAAAATCGAAGAGGCACCATTCTCTGAATCTCAAGAGCCAGACTCCCACCAGGAGTGCTTTCTCAAAAATCGAAGAGGCATTGTTCTTCGAATCTCGAGAGCCAGGTCCCCAACATGATTGCTTGTTCAAAAATCGAAAAGACACCGCTCTCCGAACTTCGAGAGCAAGATTTCCTTGGATAAAATTTGTCTATAATCTTCGCACGCAACATCAGCTTTCTAGATACCACATACCACTTTTTCAAAGTGCTCTAACAAAGTTAAAACACGTGAATCATGCAGCTCCCACTACACTGCTATGACCGAGAATGGTAAAGGAACAGCGTTACTACCCGCTGTTGGGACAATTCCCATAATGTCGACCTCCATCCTCCACAGCTAGGCAGGCCTGCAAATAAAAAAAATGCTCAACTTTTCTTCACATCCGAGAGGGCACTCCCAGCAGAGTCTCTCGAAATACTTAGCTTCTTTTCCCCCCGATAATACCTCTGCAAACAAGCCACACCAGAGCAAGAGTATCCCATATCATGCCTTTTCCTTGTCTTCTCCTTTGCCCTTGCTTTTACCTGCAAGACAAGGAGAAAGAATGCAATCACCCGAAACTTGAAATCAAACTTCCGATATGGAACTGATTGCCCAAAATCTATGCATGGTTGCTTGCCTAACATTGCTCTCGAGTAATCATCTTCAACTGTTGTCAAGGTCACGAAGTCCTTCGGCAAATACATCATAACAGTTAGTAAGATATTAACGCTTTACACTGAAGCTGCCACACATGGATGAGTCGCTAGAACTAGTGCTCTGAAGGACTATTTAAATGCAAAGGTTGTATTCCACTCCTGCATCGAGGACAAATGATGCAAGAGATTGAAGCAGAAGGATCAATGATGAGCTGGAACATATCACTATAGCACGATGCCCTTCCTGCAGAACCACACAACCCAGACAGAGGAGTCTAAATAAAATCCAAACCCAGCATCGCTGCTCTATTTGAAGAACTTGAGAAGCTTCAACAACCTTTCACTAGCATCGTCACCAAAGAGCAAAACCTCGCCATACCACATCCACTACTTTGTCGACAGAAAAAGTATCTCATATCATCAGGGTCAAATGTACTCTAGATTTGATAGACCTGTTTTGACCTTCAAATTCTTGAGTCGGCCTTATACTCTAGAGGAAACCAGAAACCCCTCCAGCCCAGTTCAAGAATAAGCCTGTGGAAAGTTACTTCTTCAAAAGCAAAAGTATCTCATATAATCTATTCTCCCTTTTCTTCTCTTTATCCTTCTTGTTGAATGAGAGACAAGGAGAAGGAGAATAATTATCTGAAACCCGAAGTCAAGCTTCCGACCTAGACCTGATTGCTCGGGCCTTTTTTCCTTGATTGCTTACCTTGTATGTCACCTCTTTTGGCAGATCTCTTCGTTCAGAGACTTAGGGGACTCCTACTATAGTGTTTGTATCACACTTGACCAAGCCCGAAACTACAAGTAAACTTCAAGTGAAATTGACACATTACCTTGTGCATATTCACCGGTTAAAGATACCACCCCTGGATGGAGGAAAGGTAATTCCAGAAAAGATACCACATCTACCTATGAGATAGATAAGGCAAGTGAAAATGATACCACACTTCGGTACTTAGAAGTTTCGTGATTACTCGGCGACTTGGATCTTGTAAGTCCCCAACTGAAGAGCTTCCCTCACTCGGGAACTTAGGGGAGCACTGTTTGTATCATACTTGACCAATCCCGAAACTACTGAGCATCGGTCAATGTTATACCATCAAGGATTCATAAGAGTTTTCCCTCCAACCAGGAGGCCAATCACAGCATGACACATGTCAACATTAGAAGCCAATCACACAACACATGTCAAAGTCAAAACAAAGCTAGAGACTCTCTTCTATGAAAGGAGATCATTCTCTCACAATATTTCCTAATGTCATTTATACTAAATCATTCACCAGTACTCATAAAAGGAGAGCTTGAACCTATGTATTTGTATAAACCATTCACAATTCATGAGAACTCCTCTACACCGTGGACGTAGCCATTCTGGGTGAACCACGTACATCTTGTGTTTGCTTCCCTATCTCTATGCATTTACATACTTATCCACACCAGTGACCGGAGCAATCTAGCGAAGGTCACAAACTTGACACTTTCTGTTGTACCAAAGTCCTCACTGATTTTATGCATCAACATTGTTAATTAAGGATATTATAACTGATCTTTCAGAATGAAATTGATATGTTTCTATTTTATTATGAAAGGTGTAGACATCGAAATTTCGGTAAAATAAATGTTGATCAATAATTAAAATTTCAATGTTTATGTGTCACATAAATTTTACACATAGCATGTGACTAAACGAAAAATCAAAATAAATCGAAAAAGTCATCAAACAGGACACATGTCAACACCTGGCAGAAATGATTTATTTCATCTAATTATTTAAATCCAAAAAATCAAGTTTTCGAATTCTATAAATAGGAGGCCAAGGCATTCATTTTGGGACACCAATTCATAACCAATTCACTTCATACCACAACCTTGAAGCTTTGAAACTCAAAAGCTCCCAAGCAAATCCCGAAGGATCAAGAAAGAGCTCTTCGTTCTTCGTCAAATCCTCATTCAAAATCAAGCCCCAACGGCCCTTGAAGAACTTCCACTGATTCAAGATCAAGCCCCGACGGCCCTTGAAGAAAGTGTCCATCGTTCATCATTTGTTCATCCCTAGATCAAGCCCCGACGACCCTTTGGATCCACGACGTCAACAAATCTGTATAACTGTTTATCCCAAGATCAAGCCCCGACGACCCTTTGGACCAACAACATCAAATCCACCCATTGCAAAGATAGAATCAGAGGCTAAATTTGTAGAAGAGATTGTAACCCCTAAATCATCAATACAAATATTATTTTGTACACGTGTTTCTTGTCTCGTGCAATCGCAGGAATTTCCATGTTCACAAATTTGGCACGCCCGGTGGGACCATCTCTACCTCTCATCTCTATCTTTGAATCCGTAAAAAGCACAAATGGCATCAAGGAAGGCTCAAGTTGTTCTCGTAGCCAATGCAAGGAACAAGAGCGTCATCATCGCAGGCGATGTTACTTCGGGCATCATAACTCGAAGCAAGGCAAGAGCTCTTTCTGCCGCATCTTCCACCCCTGCATCAACTCTGCCGAAGGAACAAGAGCACCTGAGGCACGAACCTGTGATCACCCTGGCTTCGTTAAAGGCACCAAGGAAGGAAGGCCCAAGGAAGTACTCTGGTTTCATGCTTTCCGATGCCGACTCAAGCGGCAACTCAGCCATGCAAGTCATGACTGCTGGAGCGACTTCAATCGATGAGCAGCTGGCTCATATGAATGAAACAATCGCAAGGCTAACACGGATTGTGGAAGAAAAAGACCAGCAAATTGCCGCACTCGTCAACCAACTAGATGTAAAGGCCGACGTGAAAATTGAGCAAGGGGATGGTTCAGTAAAGAAGGAAAACACCGAAGATGAAGAGCCTCCGGTGGAGAAAATCGATGTGAAGCCGGAGCCAGGCCAAGCAGAGGCACTCATGGGATCTCTTTCTATCCAACAATTGCAAGAGATGATCGCCAGCACCATCAAGGCGCAGTACGAAGGGAGCTCACATACCTCATCGTTCTACTCAAAGCCCTACTCCAAGAAGATTGATGCCCTAAAGATGCCAAGGGGTTATCAACCACCAAAGTTCATGCAGTTTGATGGAAAAGGAAACCAGAAGCAACATGTCGCACATTTCGTCGAAACCTGCAACAATGCAGGGACGGAAGAAGATTACCTCGCCAAGCAGTTTGTGCGCTCGTTAAAAGGAAACGCCTTTGAATGGTACACAGACCTGGAGCCCGAATCCATCAACAGCTGGGAACAGTTGGAAAGGGAATTCCTCAACCGCTTCTACAGCACCCGTCGCACCGTGAGCATGCTAGAGCTGACAAGCACGAAGCAATGGAGGGATGAGCCAGTCGTGGACTACATCAACCGATGGCGCAATTTGAGCCTCGACTGCAAGGACAGGCTCTCGGAGATCTCTTCGATCGAGATGTGCGTCCAAGGCATGCAATGGGGGTTACACTATATCCTTCAAGGTATCAAACCACGGACATTTGAAGAGTTAGCCACCCGTGCCCATAACATGGAGCTAAGTATTGCCCATCACGGGAAGAAAGAGCCGATCACCGACTTCAAGAATGATAAGGTGTTCTCCCCAAATGTAGACAAGACTGGGAAGAAAGCCCCCAAGGAAGTGTTCACCGTCAGCACTGCACCCGTCAAGACCGCCTCCACGCCTATCAAGATCTCCTCCAAAACCAAAGCAAATGAGATAAAGAAAAGTGAGCCTCCTCGCACCCAAGAAAGGTACAAAAGCACCTTGAGGGAATTGGAGCAGAAGGTATACCCTTTTCCTGACTCAGACATGGATGCAATGTTAGACGACTTGCGAGAAAAGAAGGTAATCGAGCTACCCGAATGCAAACGGCCTGAAGAAATGAATCGCATAAACAATCCTAAATACTGCAAGTACCATCGAATCGTGAGCCATCATGTGGGTAAATGTTTCGTCCTCAAAGAGCTCATCATGAAGCTAGCACAACAAGGGCGAATCGAGCTCGACCTCGAAGATAAGGCCGCGATACATACTACTACAATTGCATTTGGTTCTTTCGATCCCATGCCTCTCCAAGCAGCACCTGACCATTCCTATCGATGCTCAAGTTACACGATACCTTCTGCGCAACCATCACCGGGGGCAAACGAACAAGATGCACATGCCGATGATGAAGAAGGATGGACATTGGTGACCTACAAAAAAATAAGGAAATCGAAACCACAAGCCATAAGACAAAAGGTGGAACAAGTGAGAAAGCACCGTCCCCGCAACAGTAGGAAGCCCAAAAGAAACGTAAAAGTTGATAAGCCAATGTATGTTGGGGAACCTATGGAGCAAGAGCCACGCATTCTTATCTCATTGCACGAGTACTTCCCGAATGACTTCTTCCAACAGTGCACTATCGCTGCATGCCACATGGTCGAAGTAGAAATAGAAGAACCTTCAAAAGGCAAGGATATCACCACTGAGGGAGAAAAAACTCTCACTCTCGAAGAAAGTCTGCCAACACACTTTAGCATTGAGGAAGCGCTACGATTACCAAAGAAGATGCGAATAGCATTAGCAGCGGTCTTGGAAAGTCCCAATGACCACGAAGTGCAAGAAAGCAAGAACGAAGGCTTCAAGCTTCGGCCACATGAAGATGCCTCATGTTGTGCCATCGAAGACACAATCCATTTCACCGACGAAGACTTGCTGCTAGGATCCAAGCCTCACAACCGTCCTCTCTTCGTCTCTGGGTACGTAAGGGAGCACAAAGTCAACCGCATGGTTGTGGATGGTGGATCAGCCATAAACATCATGCCAAAGTCAACAACGACTACAATCGGCATCAAGGCAGATGAACTGTCCTTAAGTCGTCTACTAATCCAAGGTTTTAATCAAGGAGGAAAAAAAGCGATGGGTATGATCCGAGTGGAGATGACTATTGGTGAACTCAAGTCAAGCACGATATTCCACGTGATTGATGCAAGAACTTCCTACTGTTTGCTCTTAGGAAGGCCTTGGATCCATGCAAATGGAGTAGTACCGTCCACCCTTCACCAATGCTTGAAATTCTATCGAGAATGAGTGAAGGTGATCTATGGCGACACCAAACCATTCACCGAAGCCGAATCACATTTCGCAGACGCCAAGTTCTACATGGATGAAGACATGGTGCTCGAAGCTCTTCCAAAAGAGATCAAATCCACGGGCAAAGCAATACCTAAAAAGCAGGAGTGGCAAGCCATGCCCAAGAAGCAAGAAGAAGAAGCCATGTCGTCTTCAAGCAAGAACGATGATGAGCTTGCTAAACCTGCAATAACCAAAGGGAGTAGGACGCCCTCAAATGTACTAAACACACCCATTTTCCGATACATCCCGGTGTCAAGAAGAAAGAATGGTCAATCCCCATTCAAAACCGAAGCAAGCAAAACAGATGCACAACGGTACATGGATAATGTAAAGTTGCTCAAAACGAATGCAGTGTTACCTCTGACACAGCTAAGCAATGCTAAGGTTGCAAGATTACCACAAGGCTTCGTAAAAACTCTACCAAAAGGGGTGGAACCAAGCTTTCTCCCAACCAAGAGGACTGAAGAAGGTTTTGATCCAAACGCCTACAAACTCATGTCAAAAGCAGGGTACGACTTCGCTTCTTCTTCGAATCTTGGAAAAAAGGTTTTAAACACCGTCAACAATAAAGAACGTGACCTCACTGAGACTCAAAAGAAGTTGAAGAAGCATGGTTGCGGAATTAACAACAACAAAGCTGGACTTGGCTTCACACCAAATGCACCCGTGAAGATTTCAAGCAAAGCGAAAAATGCTAGCACTCAACACATTAGCGTGAGCATTGAACAAGATCGAGAGGAGCCTAAATCCACCCCTCAAACGCCAATTTTCGATAGGATGAAACGTTTAAGACCTAGAACATCAGCCCTTGATCACATTGGTGGTCAAAATCGAACCTCCGTCTTCAAGAGGCTTAACAGGCCAACATCTCGAAGCTCTATTTTTGAAAGGTTGTCAAAACCTAATAAGCAAAGCAGCACGGCTAGTTCTCCTCCTCGTCAATCAGCTTTGGAAAGACTTGAAGACAACATGAAGTTTTCTGGAAATAGGGAAACAACGTCAAAGGAAGAAAAAGGCAATATTCGAAGCTCAATTCCTTCAAGGATGATGCGTCAAGCAATCTTGGAGGTTGACGCAAATGGACCACTAATAGTAAGAAGGCGCACCATCATCCATACTGGACAATCTGCATACCAACAAACCCAAGAGGACGACACTAAAGAGGAAGTCCAAAATGTCTTCCACATCACGATCCAAGAAGGCAAAGAAGACGAGACCCCTGAAGAAGATGTCACTGCTGCACCACCACAACTTGAAGATGGGGGGCAAGCCACGGTTGACGATCTTAAGGAGCTTAACTTGGGCACAAAAGAGGAGCAAAAACCTATCTTTGTAAGTGCACTGCTAAGAACAGACGAGATAGATGTGTACTACCAACTGCTATCAGAGTACAAAGACGTCTTTGCCTGGACTTACAAAGAAATGCCCGGCCTTGACCCTGTCATCGCTGTGCATCATCTTCCAGTCAAGCCTGGAACACGACCAATAAAGCAAACTCAAAGGCGCTATCGATCCGAGCTCATTCCACAAATCGAGGCAGAGATTGACAAGCTAATCGAAGCAGGATTCATTCGAGAGGTGCAATACCCCAAGTGGATCTCCAACATCGTCATCGTCCTTAAGAAATCTGGACAAATACGTGTTTGCGTAGACTTCCGGGACCTCAACGACGCTTGTCCGAAGGACGACTTCCCCTTGCCAATCATCGAAATCATGGTGGACGCAACCACTGGCCACGAGGCACTGTCATTCATGGACGGCTCTTCTGGATACAATCAAATTTGTATGGCTCTCGAAGACGAGGAACTAACGGCATTCCGCACTCCGAAAGGTATCTACTGTTACAAGGTGATGCCCTTTGGTCTAAAGAACGCTAGAGCTACATATCAACGCGCAATGCAGAAAATCTTCAATGACATGCTACACAAGAACGTAGAATGTTATGTGGACGATGTGGTGGTCAAAACAAAGAAAAGATCAGATCACTTGAAGGATTTGCGAGTAGTGTTCGAAAGGCTGCGAAAATACAACCTCAAGATGAACCCGTTAAAATATGCGTTTGGCGTCACCTCCGGAAAGTTCCTCAGCTTCATTGTCAAGCACCGTGGTATTGAAGTGGACCAATCAAAAATCAAGGCCATTCAAAGCATGCTTGAGCCAAGAAACCTGCACGAGCTGAAAAGTTTACAAGGACGGCTTGCCTTCATCAGACGCTTCATCTCTAACCTTGCAGGGCGTTGTCAACCGTTCAGCCGACTCATGAAGAAGGATGTTCCGTTTGTATGGGACGAAGCATGCCACAATGCTTTTGAAAGCATAAAAAAGTATTTATCAAGTCCACCTGTCTTGGGGGCGCCTGTGCCCGAGAAACCACTCATATTGTACATCGCCGCTCAGGAAAGTTCAGTTGGAGTACTCTTGGCGCAAGAGAATGAATCCCAGAAAGAAGGAGCGTTTTACTACCTCAGCCGAACCCTCACCGGCGCTGAGTTGAACTACTCCCCAATAGAAAAGATGTGCCTTGCCTTGGTGTTCGCCATCCAGAAACTCAGGCATTACATGCATGCTTACACCATCCACTTGGTTGCAAAAGCTGACCCGGTCAAATACGTCATGTCCAAACCCGTCTTGACAGGGCGACTCGCTAAATGGGCGCTGCTTCTTAACCAATATGAGATCATCTACGTCCCAGCTAAAGCCGTAAAGGGACAAGCGTTGGCAGACTTTCTTGGCGATCACCCAATCCCAGCTGATTGGAAAATCTCAGACGACTTGCCCGACGAGGAAATGTTCTACATCGACATCTTCCCGACATGGACGATGTTCTTCGACAGATCTGCACGAGCAGACGGAGCGGGGGCATGAGTAGTATTCATGTCGCCACAAAGGCATATATTACCTTATTCCTTTCAACTAAGCGAATTATGCTCCAACAATGTCGCTGAGTATCAAGCACTGATCATCGGACTCCAAATGGCGATCAATATGGGAATCACAACCCTTGAGGTATTTGGCGACTCCAAGCTCATAATCAATCAACTCTTAACTGAATATGAGGTGAAGAAAGATGATCCCATCCCATACTTTCGGCTAGCAACTCAACTGCTACAAGAGTTTGAAACTGTGGCACTAGAGCATGTGCCAAGAAAAGAAAATCAAATGGCAGACGCTCTTGCCAACCTAGCCTCAAGCATGACATTAGGAGAAGATGAAGCTGCAGACGTGCCAGTCTGCCAAAGATGGGTGATCCCCCTCGTCACTGAAATGCTACTAGATGATACAAATGTCATCTCAGTACTTCCAGTCGATGTTGAAGAGTGGAGACAACCGCTGATCGATTACTTAGAGCATGGAAAACTTCCAGATGATCCTAGACACCGCTCCGAAATACGTCGACGAGCACCTCGCTTCCTCTATTACAAAGAAACAATCTACCGACGCTCTTTCGAATGAGTACTTCTGAGATGCCTAGGTGAGGAAGAAGTTAATCAAGCCATGAAAGAAGCACACTCAGGCGTATGCGGGGCGCATCAATCTGGACCAAAGCTACATTTCCAGCTCAAAAGAATGGGTTACTACTGGCCAAACATGGTGAAGGACTGCCTGGAATATGCCAAAAGGTGCCAAGCCTGCTAATTCCACGCAAACTTCATACACCAACCACCTGAGCCATTACACCCTACAGCTGCTTCATGGCCATTCGATGCATGGTGATTGGACGTCGTAGGACCAATTACTCCGAAATCATCTGCAGGAGAAACTTACATCCTAGCTGCAACAGATTACTTCTCCAAGTGGGCTGAAGCCATACCCCTAAGGGAAGTAAAAAAGGAAACTGTCCTCCGTTTCATCAAGGAGTACATCATCCACCGATATGGGGTGCCTCGCTACATCATCACTGACAACGGAAAGCAATTCTCCAACCGACTCGTGGATGAGCTATGTGAGAAATACAAGTTCAAGCAGCACAAGTCTTCCATGTATCATGCCCCGGCCAATGGTCTTGCAGAAGCATTCAACAAAACATTGTGCAATCTTTTAAAGAAAGTGATCGGCCGAACAAAGAGAGATTGGCATTAAAGAATAAGTGAAGCACTTTGGGCATATCGGACGACACATAGGACTCCTACCTAAGCTACGCCTTATTCTCTTGTATATGGCATGGAAGCTGTTCTACCGCTCGAAAGTCAAATCCCCTCACTGAGAATGGCTATACAAGAAGGCTTGACTGAGAAGGAGAATGCAAAGTTGCGCCTTCAAGAGTTGGAAGCACTCGACGAAAGAAGGCTCGAAGCTCAACAACACTTGGAATGCTACCAAGCACGGCTATCCAAGGCATTCAACAAGAAGGTCCGCCCAAGGTCTTTCCAAACTGGAGATCTTGTCCTCGCATTGCGTAGGCCTATCATCACAACTCACAAGACGAAAAGCAAGTTCACATCAAAGTGGGATGGACCATACGTAATACAAGAGGTTTACACCAACGGCGCCTACTTAATCATGGCAGAAGACGGCTTGAAGATTGGCCCTATCAATGGAAGATTCTTGAAGCGCTACTACCCCTAAAGGCGACAACCAACGCTCCTGGCCCGCAAGAGCATAAACTGTGTACGGCAAAATCATCATCAAAATCATCATCAAAATCATCAAAAAAAAAATGCATTTGAACTACGTGTTGACTTGATCTCTTTCTTTGGAAGGGTACGTAGGCAGCTTGAGCATTCAGTTTTGAGTTCAGTCACATTCAAAAAAAAAAAAAAAAAAAAAAGAAAAAGAAAAAAGGGCTTTATTAAAGTCTCATTGATGAAGGTCAATTTTATTACAAATTTATTTGCAATTTTCTTTGTACAAAACTAAATTACAGTCTCTTTGAAAAAAAAATGAATACATATGTTATTATTATGTATTATAAAAAAAAAAAAGAGAAATATATATAAATATACAAGCCCAGGCCCGGCTCTCAGAACACAATCCACTTAACTTGCAGCTTGCCTTAGGCCTGCCCTCCAAAACATGGGTCACAGCCCATTCTTCTAGCCCAAGTTCCTCATCAAACATCTTCACCAAAAGGAAGACCTCCAGCTCACGGCGAAGACTCTCATCTCATCCACATCTTTCGTCGGCACATCTCTGCCGTCCGTCTCTCGCCATGGGTCCTACGCCCTCAAAACTACTCGTGGATCTCTCTTCCCTCTCCCTTCGTCTCTGTAGAAATTTGGGGCACCCAGAGGGCACCCAAATTCAGCCTCACACTCACCGCCCATCTCCAAAACCCATCGAGGCCTTCTCTCTCTCTCTCTCTCTCTCTCTCTCTTCCATTTTCTCGTCTTTCTCGCAATCTTCAGGCGGTGACAGACAGAAATGGCGATCTACAAATCCCTAGAAATCTTTCAGAAAAAAAAACCCCAAACCAGAGCAGAGAAATGGAATCCATCAACCACCTCAAAGGCTATGGCAAAGTCAACCCAGAAACCCTTGAAAACCCAGAACCCCTTAAACCCCAAAAGCGCATCTCCTCCGCCGTCGCCATCTCCGCCGTCATCTGTCTGACTCTAGTAATCACCCTCGCGATCGCCGACCTCATCCACGAGTCCACCACCGAGTCACCCGACGAGTCCCAACCCCAATCCCTTTCCAACAAGGCCAAGTTGTCGAGACAGGTACACATGAAGAACTAATTGCTAAAGTAGGGGCTTATGCTTCTCTAATTCAATTCCAAGAGATGGTTGGGAACAGAGACTTCAGGAACCCATCTACTCGCTGCTCTCGTTCATCACGTCTAAGCCACTCATTGTCAACGAAGTCTTTAAGCCTCCGGTCTGGCAACTTAAGAAACCTGAGCTATTCGTACAGTACGGGTGCTGATGGGCGGATAGAGATGATTTCAAATGCTGAAACAGACAGGAAAACTCAAGCTCCTAAGAACTATTTTTTCCGGCTTCTGAAGACACTTGTGAGCTTTGGTAATGTTACACCTGAACAAGAGGAAACACTTGGGCAGTATGGAGTGACGTTATATTCATGGAGTGAATTTCTGCAATTGGGAGAGAATAAAGAGTATGACCTTCCAGTAAAAAAAAAAAAAAAAAAAAAAAAAAAAAAAAAAAAGTGGTATCTGCACTATAATGTATACTAGTGGAACAACTGGTGACCCCAAAGGAGTACCGATATCCAATGAAAGCATCATTACTCTTCTGGCTGGGGTGAAGCGTTTGCTAGAGAGTGTAAATGAACAGCTCAGTGAGGAGGATGTATATCTTTCATTTCTTCCCCTGGCACATATCTTCGATCGGGTGATTGAGGAGTTATTTATCTGGACTGGCGCCCAAATAGGGTTTTGGCGTGGGGATGTCAAATTATTAACTGAAGACATTGGAGAGTTAAAACCGACTATCTTCTATGCGGTTCCACGTGTGTTAGACAGAATCTACGCAGGCTTGACACAGAAGATTTCATCAGTAAGGTAAAGCAAGGATTGGGCGGTAGTGGTGGAGCTTCTTCCTCTGTACTTCCGCCATGGTTGCTGCCTTTGAATGAGATTGACAAAACCAAAGTTTGTCAACTCACACCCAAAAGCCTTCTCTCCGTCTGTAACAAACAACAACGACGAAGAACTTCAATAAACCGCCGTCAAACGACTAGCCGGTAGTGAAGCTCAATCCCTTGCATTCTACCTCAAGCTCCAGCTGCTTCTGCACCTCCGCCATGGCTGCTGCTTTTGAATGTGATTGACAAAACCAAAGTTTGTCAACTCACACCCAAAGGCCTTCTCTTCGTCCGTGGCAAACAACAACGATGAAGAACTTCAATAAACCGCCGTCAAACGACTGGCTGGTCATGAAGCCTCGGCTGCAGCTCACCGTCCGTCGAGTTCCATCCCTACAAAGCACCATATATAAAGAAAAAATAAAAAAAATAAATAAATAATAAATAAATAAATAATAAAATAATAAAAGAAAAAAAGGTTTTCAAATGGTGGCCAACCACCGAAAGCAAAGAAAAGAAGTGATTGACAGGCACCATCCAAAAGGAAATGATAAAAAGCAAGAATCCAAAAGGAAATGATAAAAAGCAAGAAAGACAGGTCATGGTGTATGCTACTATTAGCAAGTATGAAAAAGGAAATAGGTGGTGGAGACAGAATAATTGGAAGGAAGAAGGTAGGGGGAAGACGACGAATTTGTGTCTAAAAATAGGGAGTAAAAGATTAGTGTGCATCAGGCACCATCTAAATAAAAAAAAATATAAATAAATAAATGAAATAATAAAATAAAATAAAAAGGAGTAACACATCTTAGTCAGATATATGTTTTAGCACAGCATACTGAATAAAGTAAAGCATGTCCATTGATATCTCTAAGAAATTACAAATGCGTAAAAAAAAAAAACAAAAAAAAAAAAACCTTCACAAATGTCACTTATGAGAAGCCTCAGTACTTGAAGCCTTAGTACTCGGCGACTTATGAGAAGCCTCAGTACTTGAAGCCTTAGTACTCGGCGACTTATGTGAAGCCTCAGTACTTGAAGCCTTAATGCTCGACGGAACCATAGAAGAGGGAGGCATTGGGGATGGATTATTCGGAGCCTCAATACCTGGTCGAACTTCAGATGACGAAGGCAAAAGGTCCCTCTGGAATAAATCCACAAATCTCTGATTGTCACTTTGAACCCGACCTTCGGAGTCCAGCAACTGATCAAGCTTCCTCTTCATGCTCGTCGAATAATTATTTGCAAGCACATGCAACTCTCTATTCTCATACTTCAGCTGTCTGATCACTTGATTAAGAACTACCACCTCGGCTGTCAATGATTCAACTTGGCGAGTTCGAACAAGTAAGCGTTGGCTCATGTTGGAAACTGAGTTCGCACACTGGACACTAAGAGCCTGGGACTCTCGAACAGCTAATTCCTCGGACCGTTGTGAAAGTATCATATTATCTGTATGAGTGATAAGGTTTCTAGCTACAACCGTAGCCGTTGCTGCATCCCTCATTACAGAGTCTTTAACTGTAAGAGGGCCATTAGAAGATGAGAAGGACGGGCGCCATATATTACTCTGACGCGGTGCACCTGCGTCACTGCTAAGACTCAAATCTAAACAAATGTTAGATGGGTTAGCCATTTTCAAAAAAGATGGTAAAAGAAAAGGGTTGGAGTGAGTAAAAAATCTCAGAAATACAGTAAGGACGATTTTCAAAGGCGAGCAATCTTCAAAGCGTGCAGGTCGAAAATGATTGACACCTCTTTAAAAAGAAGAGGCAACACAACCACTTGTTCAAAAAAAATAAAATAAAATAAAATAAAAAACGCCACTCCTCGAATTTCAAAACCCGAATTTTCCTGCGTAAAATCCGTCAACACTTTTCAGACGCAGTTTCAGCTTTCGGCTATCACGTGCAACTGTGCCAGAAATCACTGACAAGGTTGAAAACGTGTGGAGTCCATCATACTCACCTACCCGACCGTTGGCCGACAAAGCATGGGAGACAAGGCACATCCACCCTGCCACTTGCTGTTGGGAGCTCACCATATAATTCGACTTCCATCCTCTATGGCAAGACACACATCCAGTCTGACTCTTCTTCCTTGCCGAAGGCATCTGCAACCAAAAATCAGTTTTCTTCCTCCCTGGAAACGCTTCTTCAGCCAAATCACATCAAAGCAAAGGTATCTCATATCACTGGGGTTGAAAGCAAGAGTATCTCATAGCATGCTTTCACCCTATCCTTTTCTTTGTCCTCCCTCTTCACTACGATGACAAGGATAAAGAAAGCAATATGTCGGAACCTCCACTCAAGCTCCTGAGAAGATACCACATCGGCCAGGAGAACAGAAAAGGCGAATGAAAATGATGCATCGAAGCATGAGGAGACAAGCTCAACAAACACATGTGTTGATCATCCGCTACTTCTTCAAAAGCAAAAGTATCGCATATCATCGGGGTTGAAAGCAAAGGTATCTCATATCATGCTTTTTCCCTATCATTTCCTTTGCCCTTGTTCTTGCCTGCAGAACAAGGAGAAAGGAAGCAATCAGTCAGAACCTGAAATTAAACGTCCGATCAGGAACTGATTGCCAGGAACCTTTGCCTGGTTGCTCACCTAGCGTTGCTCTCGAGTACTCATCTTCAACTGTTGACGGATCTCGAATTTCCTCAGCAAATATTTCAAAACAGTTGCTATGGTGTTGGCTCTTTACACTGAAGCTGCCAAACACGGATGAGTGGCTGAAAAGTGGTGCTCTGAATGACCATTTAAAGGCAAAAGGTTGCCACCACTTCGGCTAGGCGAAAGAACTTCCTACAGGTAATTTAAGAACTAATGGCCTGTGGAAAGTCAATAAGCGCAATGGCCTGTGGAAAGTCAATAAGCGCAACGGTCTGTGGAAAGTCAACAATTGGAGGAAACCAAAAAAATCCTCCAACCTAGTTCAAGAATAAGCCTGTGGAAAGTCAACAATTGGAGGAAACCAAAAAGTCCTCCGAACCAGTTCAAGATCGAAGCTGTGGAAAGTCAACAATTGGAGGAAACCAGAAAATCCTCCGAACCAGTTCAAGATCAAAGTTGTGGAAAGTCAACAAAATACGTGCCGATTCACCCACTACCAAAGCAAAAGATCATCTACCACATGAAGCTCCTTGTGGTCCAATTTCAACCTTCAAGATCAAGCCTCGACGACCTTTGAAGAAATTTCAAACAAAGTTCAAAATCAAGCCCCAACGGCCCTTGAAGAAATCACCAACCTAGTTCAAGATCAAGCCTCAACGGCCCTTGGATCAACATCTGCAGTAAGGGGCTTCAAAACGCATCTTCTACACGTGACAAGCACATGTATACGACGCGCCTTGAAGTGGGGGCATTTGTAGACATCGAAATTTCGGTAAAATAAATGTTGATCAATAATTAAAATTTCAATGTTTATGTGTCACATAAATTTTACACATAGCATGTGACTAAACGAAAAATCAAAATAAATCGAACAAGTCATCAAACAGGACACGTGTCAACACCTGGCAGAAATGATTTATTTCATCTAATTATTTAAATCCAAAAAATCAAGTTTTGGAATTCTATAAATAGGAGGCCAAGGCATTCATTTTGGGACACCAATTCATAACCAATTCACTTCATACCACAACCTTGAAGCTTTGAAACTCAAAAGCTCCCAAGCAAATCCCGAAGGATCAAGAGAGAGCTCTTCGTTCTTCGTCAAATCCTTATTCAAAATCAAGCCCCAACGACCCTTGAAGAACTTCCACTGATTCAAGATCAAGCCCCGACGGCCCTTGAAGAAAGTGTCCATCGTTCATCATTTGTTCATCCCTAGATCAAGCCCCGACGGCCCTTTGGATCCACGACGTCAACAAATCTGTACAACTGTTTATCCCAAGATCAAGCCCCGACGGCCCTTTGGACCAACAACATCAAATCCACCCATTGCAAAGATAGAATCAGAGGCTAAATTTGTAGAAGAGATTGTAACCCCTAAATCATCAATACAAATATTATTTTGTACACGTGTTTCTTGTCTCGTGCAATCGCAGGAATTTCCGTGTTCACAAAAGGATAGCATGAAGAAAAAGAATGATGAAGCAGATCCAAGAAGCACCTAAGGGTACTCCTTTAAATCAAGTTTTTATCAGATGGTTTCCTAAGATGAACAATTGAAAGCTCAATTGGATTTCCAAAATGAAGATGAAAGACTGGTGTTAAAAGTTAAAGGCTTTTTTGGCTGCAAGTGTCGTAGACTTCTCTATTGTTAGCACCTCAATGTTGATGAAAGTCTGGTATCAAAAGTTAAAGGCTTTTTTGGCTGCAAGTGTCGTAGACTTCACTATCGTTAGCACCTCAATGTTAATGAAAGTCTGGTATCAAAAGTTAAAGGCTTTTTTGGCTACAAGTGTCTTAGACTTCTCTTTTGTTAGCACCTCAATGTTGATTAGACTTTCCTTTTGTTAGGACCTCAAGTTGTCTATGTATAAGTGTTGGTACCCTTCATGACGAATTACTACCACTAAAACAGGTCACCCTGAGTTAGATTGATATTGGGATGTTTATGTTACTTTGTGGGATGTACACTTGATGAATGTATTCGACTTATGTGCTTTAATTGTTGATTAATGAAAAATGTGAATTAAGTATATTACCTTATAGTTATGAATTGCAATTCTAGATTACGAAACAGGAACAAGTAATTAATTCATCATATATTTTTCCTCAATAGGTATTTGATTTAACATATGTGACATAAGTTGTGTCACATGTCAAAAGAATATGTGACGATTTCAATGTCATTTAGTGTTAATCATATCATTCTGGGATTATATTGGGTGACAATAAAATCATCACTTATAAGTTTGATACGAGACGAAAAACATCGGTCACTAACTTTTTTATTTTGTGATGCTTATTCTGTCACTTACAAACAGAATATGTGACAAAATTAGCGCCACGTAAAAGAAAAATATGTGGCGACTCTAACATTCGTCATGTAAACTATCGGTGACGCTGCATAGGTGACGATAATTGACACATTGGAATTTCGTCAGATATAGTCAAATGTGACGAATGTCTGTCGCCACAAAAACCCTGTTTTCTTGTAGTGAGTTGTTGACCATGAAGCACGGCAAAGATGCAACATTCAAATTGAAGAGATGTGATTGTTGGGTTAATAAGACAACTTCCCATCCCCTGTCAAACAACCGCATATATATATATATATATATATTATTTTAATATTCAACATTACATATATAAAATAAATGTGTAAACGGTTACTCATTTATAACCGCTGTTAATACCCATAACCACCCATTTAAATTTCACGGGTAAACGGTTATACCCATAACCGTTTATTTATCTAAATGGTTACCCATAACCTCGGGTATTTTTCCCATCCTTAGTGACAAAGCAATGGAAATTTACAAGACAAGAGTAACACCAAAAAAATCAAGTTTTTAAGTTGCAACATGCTTGGAACGTCTTCAAGGATTGTTTGAGGTGGGGAACTGATGCGGACCAACAATGGGGAAGATTATTTCAACGTGAAGTTGCACAGACAAATGCCGGAGCTGAAGGTGTCTATGAAATGACACCATCTCCTTCTTTTGCAAGGCCCCTGGGAAGGGATAAGTAAAAGGAAGCAAAGAGAAAAGGTAAGTCCCAAGATCCGGGACACTTTGCTACCAGAATTGAAAAATTGAACGAAACCCATAGCGCTCGCCAAGAAGAATCGGCCCGAATGCGTTTACAAATGAAGGAAATCTCGGATAGGGAGCAAGATAGGTTTGAAATTAATTTCATGATGGAGGACCTCAACAAATACACTCTAGAGAGGAAGAAGTTCTTACGTGGTAAGCAAAAGGAAATTATGCGAAAGTCTGCGCAAGGAGTATGTTTCAAGATGATGAATCCTCTGAACCCTATATCCCAAGTCCTGTACGAAGTCCATCACCAAGTGAAGATGGTAGATATGATTATTAAGTTTATGTAGTGTATGAATTATGTGCTTTATTAATTAAGTTTATTAATTGTCGGT
Organism: Malus asiatica; assembly: GCA_033882615.1. Lineage (NCBI taxonomy): Eukaryota > Viridiplantae > Streptophyta > Magnoliopsida > Rosales > Rosaceae > Malus > Malus asiatica. The sequence goes on along the minus strand of CM066503.1, from coordinate 42,434,113 downwards.
TGTATTAAGTTTATGTAGTTTAATAATTATGTGCTTTATGAATTATCGGTTGTATTAAGTTTATGTACTTTATTAAATTTATGTCTTATTAATTATTGTTTCTATTAATCTAGATGCCTTCAATAATTATTGTACTTATTATTCCACACTTTGATGTAGAATAGATGCCTTCAATAATTCAACCTTCATTCAATAATTTATCCAACATACTAGACAAAATACTTTGCACAAGAAGACACTTAAATTTATTACTAGAAAATAACAACATAGTACACTTAAAATTAGAGTAAATTGTAGCAATGGTCCCTCAACTAAAAATCCATTACTATTGGTCCATCAACTTATCAAAATGTGTAGCTATAGTCATTTTCATCAATTTCGTCAAAATTTTGTCAAATTAAGTTATGTTGGAATAACCATTTATATAATTAGGGTCCCTCAACTTATCAAAGTGTGTAATTATGGTCCTTTTTGTCAACTACGTCAAATTTTTTGTCAAAACGAGTTATGTTGGAAGGATCATTGCTACAATTGAGTTAAAGTTAAGGGATCATTTCTCCAGTTGAATTAAAGTTGAGGAACCAATGGTAATGGATTTTTAGTTGAGGGACCATAGCTGCACGTTTTGATGAGTTGAGAGACCAATGATAATGGATTTTTAGTTGAGGGACCATTACTCCAATTGAGTTCAAGTTAAGGGACTATAGCTACAATTTACTCCTTAAAATTATTACATAAACGTTTAACCAGCATCATCAATGTTCACCTTCTGGGCGCCATACATGCTCAACCAAATCCATGCGGAATGTGTCATGACATCGAGGAGCTTGCTTTGTGGAAAATTTAGTGATTTTTCAATATTTATCGGAATTTAAATATTTTTAGATTAAAATGTTCATAAAATTAATTTACGATAGTCTACATATTTATTTATTTTTAAATTTAATTTAAGAAAAAAAAATAGCCTAAGTTCATTCTTTAATGATTCCAGGCTAAAATTTTAGTCCAAAATGGTTGGAGCTGAAAAATTGTTTCTGGGCTAAAAGCTAAATTTTTCGGGCTAAAAAATTTGGCTTTTAGCCCAACCATTGGAGTTGGTTTTAGAGGGAGAAAATAGGTAGACATTTTTCTGTTGGCAGCAAATTAACCAGAAATATTTTATTTTATTTATTTACGAGTAAATTAGCCAGTCTTTTTTTTATTGACGACAATCCGACCCATAACATAATACATGTTGGGCAAAATTAAAACGACCATCCAATGAAAATTCAATTCTGCGTTTTTTCCTTTGACCTTTTGGACAAATCCATTTAATACTGTTGTAGGCCTATTTGATTGAGCGATCTAGGGTCAGAGAGAGAGGGGTGCGGCAAGCTTTAGAGAGAAGAGAGATTGATTTAATTGTGCGGTGTGTTTGATTCATCCCATTGTGACTTTATTTATAGTAGTAGGAAGGGTAAAACCTTTCCCTTTAGGATTACAACATTTAATAGGTAATCTAGTCCTAATAGGAATGTAAGATACATTCCCAAATTCCCTAGGATTTACACAATCACATTCCTATTCTAAATATGACTGCAACACTCCCCCTTGAGTGTGTAAATACTCGACAAACCATCACATCAGATCTTCAGCAGATAAGGTAGAATAGTTGATGAAGTCATCGGCACAAGGGGTGATCTTGAGTCTTAAATTTACTTTGAAGTATGCATTTTTAAAAACTCATAAAAACCTTGTTATGGTAAAACCAAAGGAATGGGGAAAACCCATAGACTAAGGAGAAAAGTAAGAAAATATGCATAATGTCTAAACACTCGTCAAACTGGACAAAGGTAGTGAACTCATTGGAGTATGATCATCCCAGGATGGGTGCCTCATTAAAACCTCGTTAGGTAGTGAACTCATTGGAGTATGATCATCCTAGATGATTGGCTAGCCGCCAATGTACCTTGCCACGTGGAAGGTACGACCTCCCCTCATTCGGGGACGGTCCAGCCTTCCCAGGTAGGTTGTTGACGTACCCAGGGTACATCTACCATTGCAGGCGTGTTTGCAGCAGGTATATGTGATCTTGTCACCTATGCTAGATCATTAAAAGCATTTGGCATGCTTTGAACAATGCTCTGAAGATCTATAATTCGACGCACATTAGTTTTAGACTGCGCAGTGCGAGAATCTAAATGAGACATAGTGGGAGCATACCATGACAATTCGCGGCGTTCTACGAGAATGTTAGCATGCTTACCTCCCCCTAACGTCGGGAAGACTGTCTCATCAAAGTGACAATCCACAAAATGTGCAGTAAAGAGATCTCCTATCAAGGGTTCTATGTATCAAACAATTGATGGCGAATCATAACCAACATAGATTCCCATTTTTCTCTGATGACCCATTTTGGTACATATCGACGGTGCTATTGGAACATAAATGGCGCACCCAAACACCCATAAATGCTAGACGTCAAGCTCGTATCCAGTGACTAACTGTAACAATGAATGTGGTTGGGTAGCGGTGGGCCTCAAGCGGACCAACATAGCTGCGTGCAATATTGCATAGCCCCAGGTAGATATCGGCAGTTTGGTTCGCATAACCAAAGTTCGAGCTATCAATTGAAAGAGCTTTATGAAAGCTTTTGCCAGGCCGTTTTGGGTGTGAACATGGGGTACAGGATGTTCCACATTTATCCCTACTGACATGCAATAATCGTCAAAAGTCTAGGACGTAAACTCTCCAACATTATCCAGTCGAATTAACTTGATCGGATAATCAAAGTGGTGAGCCCTTAGCTTAACGATTTGAGCTAGGAGTTTAGCAAACGCAGCGTTGCGTGTGGATAGGTCTACAAAATGTCCCCTTGAATCCTCTAAAGAAATTTAGGGGGGGTCGTAAATACTCTTTGTATATGAGGGTTGAGTATTCAACTTCCCTAAAGAACATGCTTTGCATGATGGGAGTCCAACATAGGGATGTAACTTATGCCCGTGTGAAGATTTAAGGATACGGCGCATCATGTCACATCCAGGATGTCCCAAACGGTCATGCCAAAGCAACAAAGTGTATGCGAACTCAGGCATAGGGCCGGCCACACTGTGGGCTTCTATGCCGCGAATGGTTATGATGTATAGCCCACTCGGCAAGCATTCCAACTTCTCGTGAATATTCTTCTGGCCATATTCATACGAAGTGATACAAAGAAATTCAGAACCATGATCTTCAGTGGTTTCAAGATGATATTGATTATCTCGAATATCTCTAAAACTTAGCAACGTTCTTCTGGAACGTGGAGAATAAAGTGCCTCCTTAATGGTCAGAATTGTACCATTAGACAACATGATACGTGCCTTTTCATATCCTTCAATTAGGTTGGATGAGCCTGAGAGAGTTGTCAAATGAGCTTTCTTGGGTATGAAGTTAGTAAAATAATGGCGTTCACGCAAGATGGTGTGCGTGGTTGCACTATCTGCCAGACAACTAACTTCCCCACTAGACATACCTAGAAATAAATTGATTGAATTGGTCACATGTATAAATATAAGTCCATTTATTCAATTAAGCAATTCAAGAAAATAATATCCATTCAAATAACAATCCATAATTCAAAACAAAACAAAACCAACAAAATTATTCCAAATATTGAGAAAAATTATTCAAAATTAAGCCATAAACCTAGAAAAATAGGGGGTAGGGCCGGCCACTGATGTAGTTCCATCTTCCGGATGATCCACATGCGCGAAGTTAGACTCACGACGGGAATGATACTTGGCAATAGCCTCAGGGGAAGCTCAGCATACACATGACCAATGAACCTTTGATCCACAGCGATAGCACATGTCCAGTTCAGTAGAAGCAGCCTGAACGGGAGCTTTGCCCTTGTTCTTGAAGTTTGGGACCTTAGGGGCGAGTGGTGGACACTGCTAGGTCTCAATTCTTCCCTTAGGTGCGGCACTCTGTTGACCTTGGGCCCGTGGTTGGGCTTGCCGCCTATTCCCACGGCCACGAGGGTTCTTTCGTCATTTATGGCTACTAAAATAGATCACATGCGTTTCAGGCGTGGCGTTCGAGCCAGTAGGTCAAGCTTGATGATTCTTCATCAAAAGCTGGTTCTGCTTTTCAGCGAGAAGTAAAACAAAGATCAAATCTGAAAACTTGGAGAATTTATGTGCCATATATTGTTGCTGCAGGACAATATTGGTGGCATGGAAGGTAGAATAAGTCTTCTCTAGGAGATCTGATTCGGTTTGTTCCACTTTGTAGAATTTCAACAGAGAACGGATTCTACAAAATTCAGAGTTGTTCATTCACGGACTTAAAGTCCTGGAAGCGGAGATGCTGCCAGTCGTATCTTGCTTCAGGCAAGTATATGTCTTTCTAGTGATCAAAACGGTCGACCAGAGTAACCCAGATGGTGTGTGGGTCCTCCTCAATGAGATACTTAGTCTGCAGTGCATCATGAATGTGTCTTCGGATGAAGATCATTGCAAGCTTCTGAGCTTCGTCAACAGGTTTGTTGGTGATAGGTGCCTCGATGGTGGCTCTAATACCCTTTGCAGTGAGATTGAGCTTCACCTCTTGAACCCACTTCAGATTGTTTCTTCCAGAGACTTCTAGAGCGGAAAAATCGAGCTTGTTCAAGTTCAACATGTCCCTAAAACAGAGGGAGAAAACGTGATTAGTCATATGGTAAGCCATAGACATATATCGTAGAACATACATGTTCTTTAAACATGTAGTGGTTTAGTTTATGCATGACAACTATGGGTTTCATGTGGTATGTTTTGAATGAAAACTTCGGGTTTCAAAGGCACTAAATTTGAAACTACAGGTTCAATTTAGTTTTATGAACAATCAGTTCATAATGAGAGGTTCCTGGAAGAAACATAGAAGGCAATATACTAACTAAGTGTAGCAGATTTGAGTTATCTTAGGGAACTTCAGTGTGAGAACTTCGTTACTATGAAAGTATGTGATGGTTCAAGGTATATGTTAATGCACAAAATCAGTAGGGACTTTTGTACAACAGAAAATGTTAAGTTTGTGACCTTCGCTAGATTGCTCCTGTTACTAGTGTGGATAAGTATGTAAATGGGTAGAGATAGGGAAGCAAACACAAGATGTACGTAGTTCACCCAGATTGGCTACATCCACGGAGTAGAGGAGTTCTCATTATTTGTGAAGGGTTTACACAAGTACATAGGTTCAAGCTCTCCTTTAGTGAGCACTAGTGAATGATTTAGTACAAATGACATTAGGAAATATTGTGAGAGAATAATCTCTATTTATAAAATAGAGTTTCTAGTTTCATTCTGACATTGACATGTGTCCTTTTGTGATTGGCTTCTGATGTTGACACGTGTCGTGCTATGATTAGCTTCTGATGTTGACATGTGTCGCGCTATGATTGGCTTCTGATGTCGACACGTGTCGCGCTGTGATTGGCCTCCTGGTTGGAGGGAAACTCTTCTAGGTCCTTGACAGTATAATGTTGACTGGTGCTCAGTAGTTTCGGGATTGGTCAAGTATGATACAAACAGTGCTCCCCTAAGTTCCCGAGTGAGGGAAACTCCTCGGTTGGGGACTTGCAAGATCCAAGCCATTGAGTAATCACGAAACTTCTAAGTACCGAAGTGTGGTATCATTTTCACTTGCCTTATCTGTCTTATATGTAGATGTGACATCTTCTCTGGATGTACTTTTCCTCCATCCAGGGGTGGTATCTTTAACCGATGAAGATGCACAAGGTAATGTATCAATTTCACTTGAAGCTTACTTGTAGTTTCAAGCTCGGTCAAGTTTGATACAAACCCTATAGTAGGAGTCCCCCAAGTTGTCAAGCAGAAGATTTTCCGAATGAGGTAACAGAAAAGGTAAGCAATCAGACTTCCAAGCAAGCAACCTAGATCGAAAGTTCGACTTCAGCTTCCGGTTGATTGTTCTCCTTCTCCTTATGTCGTAAACAGCACCAAAGCAAATTGAGAAGATATGAGATGAGATACTTTTGCTTTTGAAGAAGTAACGTTCCACAGGCTTATTCTTGAACTGGGCTTGAGGGTTTTCTGGTTTCCTCCAGAGTATAAGGCTGACTCAAGAATTTGAGGGTCAAAACAAGTACGTTCGACTCTGATGATATGAGATATTTTTGTTGTTGACAAAGTAGTGGATGTATCAACACGTGTTCTGTTACGCTTGTTTCCACATGCTTCCTTGTATCCTTCTCACTTGCCCTATATGTTCCTTAGGAAGATGTGGTATCTTTTCTGGAAGCATAAGATGTTGAAGATGAGTACTCGAGAGCAATGCTAGGTAAGTAATCAGGTAACGGGTTCCAGGCAGTCAGTTCCTGCCTGGAAGCTTGATTCCAAGTGCTGACTGATTGCTCTCTTTCTTCTTGTCTTGCAGGTAAGAACAAGGCCAAAGGAAAAGACAAGGAAAAAGCATGATATGGGATACTCTTACTTTTAACCCTGATGATATGAGATACTCTTGCTCTGGTGTAGCTTGTTTGAGAGGTATTATCGGGGGGGGAAAGAAGCTGAGTATTTGAGAGACTCTGCTGAGAGTGCCCTCTCGGATGTGAAGAAAAGTTGAGCATTTTTTTTATTTGCAGGTTTGCCTGGCTGTGGAGGATGAAGGTCGACATATATAGGAGTTGTCCCAACAACGAGTAGTAACATTGTTCCTTTACCCTTTTCGGTCATAGCAATGTAGTGGAAGTTGCAAGATTCAAGTGTTTTAACTTTGTCAGAGCACTTTCAAAAAGTGGTCTATGGTATCTGGAAATCTCATGTTGCGTGTGAAGATTGCAGATAAGCTTTATCCAAGGAAATCTGCCTCTCAAAGTTCAGAGAGCGATGCCTCTTCGATTTTTGAGAAAGCAATCCTGTTGGGAGTTTGGCTTTCGAGATTCGGATAGCAGTGCCCCTTCGATTTTTGAGAAAGCAATCCTGTTGTGAGTCTGTCTCGAGAGTCGAATAGCGATGCCTCTTCAATTTTTTAGAAAGCAATCCTGGTGGGAGTTTTGCTCGAGAGATTCGGGGAGCGGTGCCTCTTCAATTTTTGAGCAAGTAATCTTGTTGGGAGTGTTTTCTCAATGTGAGTAAAGGTTGAGCATTTTTGCCAGTCTGCCTTGCCACAAAGCACAGTGTTGTTCCTTTACCCTTATGGGTAATGGTAGGGTAGCTGGATCTTCAAAATTTATGTGTCTAAACTTTGTTAGAGATCTTTGGCAAAGTTATCTATGGTACCCGAGGAGCTGATGTTGCGTGTGGAGAGTGGTGCCTCTTTGAAATCCGAATAGTGATGCCTCTTCGATTTTTGAACCAACGGCCCTGTTGCCCTTATAAGGGCACCAATTGTGTGCAGGATGTACATTCAGAGAGTTATTGCTTGTAGGAATTTTCCCCTAATTTTTTTACTTAAGAGATTTATTGCACCTCATTTCTCCTTCATCATTTATGAGAATGTCTGGCCCATCCGATCGTCATTTTGACTAGAACTTTGGTGAAGAGGTAGCCATGCCTTCTCAAGACAACATATGGTGCCCATCCTTCTTATCCTCTACTGGTCATCTTACCGTTGGGGATTCTGTAATGAAGAATGGTATGATCGCTGTGGTTGTGGCCAGGAACCTTCTCACTCCTAAAGATAACAGACTACTTTCCAAACGATTTGATGAGTTGGCTGTTAAGGATTCTCTGGCTCTCAGTGTTCAGTGTGCAGGTACTGTGTCTAATATGGCCCAACGCCTATTTGCTCGAACCTGCCAAGTTGAATCATTGGCGACTGAAGTGATAAGTCTCAAACAAGAGATCAGAGGGCTTAAGCATGAGAATAAATAGTTGCACAGGCTCGCACATGACTATGCTACAAACATGAAAAGGAAGCTTGACCAGCTGCAGGAATCTGATGGTCAGATTTTACTTGATCATCAGAGGTTTGTAGGTTTGTCCCAAAGGCATTTATTGCCTTCGTCTTCTGGGGCTGTATCGCGTAATGAAGCTCCAAATTATCAACCTTCGGTGCCTCATCCTTCTAGGGTTCTGCCTAGTACTGAGGCTCTGAATGATCACCCTTTAGTGCCTACTCTTTCTGGTGCTCTATCGACTACTGAGACTTCTCTTGAGCAACCTTTGTGAAGGCTCCCTCTTATTTGTTTATTTTGATTCATGTATATGTACATATTTGTAACTTGTCGGAGATATCAATAGACAAGCTTTGCTTCATTTCAATGTATTGTGTTAAATACACCAACGCCTTCTTCACTAAGTTCTTTGAATTTTTCCTCTTGTTGAAGCTTGTATGTTGAAGCTTTATGAGTGAAGCATGTAGGTTGAGGTAGTGCTCCCTTAATTTCCCAAGTGAGGAAAACTTCTCGGTTGCAGACTTGAAAAAATCCAAGTCACCGAGTGGTTGTGAGACTTCCGAGTATCAAGGTGCAGTAGCATATGGTAGGAGTCCCCCAAGTCTCCGGTCAAGGGAGTTGACGAAAGAGGTGTCTTGCTAGTAGCTATGTTTCCAAAGTAACAAAATTTCACCATTTTCCATTCTAAGTGGTAGCTCAAAACTCCGCTTTCATATATATTTGTTATGAAAGTTGTTAGGCCCAAAGAAAAGGAGGCCTAGGCAATTTTTTTTTTTTTTTTTTTTTTTTTTGAATTTTTGAATTTTTGAATTTTTGAATTTTTGAATTTTCAAATTTCTGAATATATATATATATATATATATATATTAAGCTTTATAGGTGAAGCTTTGTAGGTGAAGCTTTGAGGTTGAAGCTTTGTTGGGTACCATGAATTGATTTTGCTTCACACTATCTTGATCAAGATAGTGTGAAGCTTTTATAGGTGAAGCTTTTGTGTTGAAGCTTTGTAGGTGAAGCTTTTGTGGGTGAAGCTTTTGTGGTGGGTGAAGCTTTTGTTGGTGAAGCTTTTATGGGTGAAGCTTTTGTGGGTGAAGCTTTTGTGGTGGGTGAAGCTTTTGTTGGTGAAGCTTTTATGGGTGAAGCTTTTATGGGTGAAGCTTTTGTGGTGGGGGAAGCTTTTGTGGGTGAAGCTTTTGTTGGTGAAGCTTTTATGGGTGAAGCTTTTGTAGGTAAAGCTTTTGTGGTGGGTGAAGCTTTTGTGGGTAAGGCTTTTGTGTTGTGGTGGCTTTTGTGGGTGAAGCTTTTGTGGTGGGGGAAGCTTTTGTGGGTGAAGCTTTTGTTGGTGAAGCTTTTATGGGTGAAGCTTTTGTAGGTAAAGCTTTTGTGGTGGGTGAAGCTTTTGTGTTGTGGTGGTGAAGCTTTTGTGGGTGAAGCTTTTGTAGGTGAAGCTTTTGTAGGTGAAGCTTTGAAGTTGAAGCTTTGTAGGTGAAGCTTTTGTGACGGTGAAGCTTTTGTGACGGTGAAGCTTTTATGGGTGAAGCTTTTGTGGGTGAAGCTTTTATGGGTGAAGCTTTTGTAGGTGAAGCTATTGTGGGTGAAGCTTTTGTGGGTGAAGCTTTTATGGGTGAAGCTTTTGTAGGTGAAACTATTGTGGGTGAAGTTTTTGTAGGTGAAGCTTTGGAGTTGAAGCTTTGTAGGTCAAGCTTTGGAGTTGAAGCTTTTGTTGGGTACCATGAATTGATTTTGCTTCACACTATCTGAAGGAAAAAATTTGTCCTAGCATAGAACAAGTATGAACATTTGAATACATATGCAAGCTATTAACACTTTAAAGTAGGCATGCATTCAAAAACAATTCATAAAACCCATGACTTTCAAAGCCTAGTATATGGTGAACCAATAAACTCTTTAACAACATTTAAGAGAAGTAAAGATTTAGAGTTTCTTTACCCTTGAAGCTCATCCTTGTTTACACAAGGGATTCACCCAAGTGGAGGGCCTTCAAGTCACCTCCAAGCTCCTTGGATCCTCCTTGTGTTATCCTCCCTTTAGTGCTCCTTTGAAGATTTGAGGAAATGAGGATTTGTTCTCCAAAACACCAAAAGTTTGATGTCTCTAAGTCTCTTCACCAAGGATGTATCTTGTGAAGATGATATGGATGACTTAGGGAAGAAGAGATTGCTAGATGTCCCTCCCCTTAGTGGCCGGCCTCTTGGAGAAAAAGGAGAGAAAATGTTTCACCCAATTTCAACAAGAAAACCCTAAATGAAAACAAAGCTATAAAGTTGAATTTATACTTCATTACAAGTGAGTGGCAAACTTGTAATTAATCCAAGCTTTCCCATTCACCCTAAAGGCCGGCCATATTATTGTTATTGGGCTATTTGCCCATTTTGTTTTAGTTGTCATACAACTTAAACACAATGGGCCTTTTGGACCAAAATGCTTTTGGGCCCCGAAACCCAAAACCAACATATAAGCCCAATACGAACCTTTCGTAAAATTAATTAACTAATTAATTAATCTTGACCATTCTTCAATTAAACCATTTAATTGCTTATCCATTTCATTCAATTTCTTCACATACTTCCTTACTCGGTGTATGATCCATTAGGTTCCAATTAGAGAGGCAGTGGGCGATGTTACTCTTAACGATCAATTGTGAATTGAAACCACATTTCAATTCTCCCTTTGATGATTAGTGTTTGCTAATCATTAGGGCTTCCACAAACCATGAGTGACACCTAGCAGTATGTCATGGTTACCCAAGCTAAGTAGAATTGGTTGGAGAACCTATCCAGTTACAACTACAATGCAATACGGTCCTTCTCTAATACAATACTCTTAATCACATTGTTTAAGTGATAGTTTGTTTCATGTCTACTATCCAATGTGATACTTTCCTATATGATTCCCTTGAATATGTCTTGGAACAAACTTCCTAAGTTATATTCATTTGCTTTGGCCAAAGACTTTAGAATCATATCTTAGAGTATTGTCCCTCCACCATGGAAGGTTAGAGATCCCTTGTTGTGCATTCATATGCCTACATGACTAGATAGCTTGACCCCAACAATGCCTTGGTCATTCCGAGGGAATGCCGTTGACATGATCAAAGATCAAGGACCTAACCATTAGACATCTATGATGCCTCAGGTCAAAGGACTACTTTGCATATTGCAACTTTAGAGTTTATACATGACATGTATGTTCGAACTCTCTTTTGATCGTAGTTCAGTGTACTCGATCACTCTTTCGAGCACCTATGTGTTTGTCTTAGTGTCCAACACCAAATGACTTGAGACTAGTCATACTCACGCTTGAGTCAACACAACACATACTAACCTTAGCGGATTGTCAATGCCCAATTGGCAATCCTATGGCTAGGAATGTTTTAGGAATGAACATAAGAGAAAGGTCTCGTTAATCTAACTCATTTAGATTACTTATCTCTTAGAACAAATACATTCCTTGGATTCACTTATTGCTTAAACACATGATACAATAAATAGTGATTAACAATAAGCTTCGCCCTCTATTAAACATATAAAATTTTAATACATTAAGTATTCCAAAAAGCTATTACATCAAATGAGTGGCTTTGTGGGCATACTTCCAACACTATCTTGATCAAGATAGTGTAAAGCTTTTGAGAATTTATAGTTGTCCTCCATTGATGAAGCTTTTGTGGTGAAGCTTTGTTGAATTTCCCTTTTTTTTTTCTTTTTGGGAAACTAGAAATTTGAAAATGTGGGAGAGACAACATATACAAATTTTGCGTCCACACTGTTGAGTAAGAGATTGTGATGCAAGCCACACCTTGTAGTAGTCGAAGGTTTGGACGAACCATATAAATTGAATTTGCTTTGAACAGTCTTGAATTTGCTTCGAAGGTTTGAGAATTGTAGTTGCCCTCCATTGATGAAGCTTTTGTTGGCACCATAAATTGGTTTTGCTTCCACACTGTTGAGCAAGAGATTGTGATGCAAGCCACACCTTGTAGTAGTCGAAGGTTTGGATGAACCATATAAATTGAATTTGCTTCGAACAGTCTTGAATTTGCTTCGAAGGTTTGAGAATTGTAGTTGCCCTCCATTGATGAAGTTTTTGTTGGCACCATAAATTGGTTTTGCTTCACACTATCTTGATCAAGAGTGTGTGAAGTTTTTGAGAATTGTGGTTGCCCTCCATTGATGAAGCTCTTGTTGGCACCATAAATTGGTTTTGCTTCACACTGTCTTGATCAAGAATGTGTGAAGCTTTTGAGAATTGTGGTTGCCCTCCATTGATGAAGCTCTTGTTGACACCATAAATTGGTTTTGCTTCACACTATCTTGATCAAGAGTGTGTGAAGCTTTTGAGAATTGTGGATGCCCTTCATTGACGAAGCTCTTGTTGGCACCATAAATTGGTTTTGCTTCCACACTGTTGAGCAAGAGATTGTGATGCAAGCCACACCTTGTAGTAGTCGAAGGTTTGGATGAACCATATAAATTGAATTTTCTTTGAAAATTCTTGAATTTGCTTCAAAGGTTTGAGAATTGTAGTTGCCCTCCATTGATGAAGTTTTTGTTAGCACCATAAATTGGTTTTGCTTCACACTGTCTTGATCAATAGTGTGTGAAGTTTTTGAGAATTGTGGTTGCCCTCCATTGATGAAGCTCTTGTTGGCACCATAAATTGGTTTTGCTTCACACTGTCTTGATCATGAATGTGTGAAGCTTTTGAGAATTATGGTTGCCCTCCATTGATGAAGCTCTTGTTGGCACCATAAATTGGTTTTGCTTCACACTGTCTTGATCAAGAGTGTGTGAAGCTTTTGAGAATTGTGGTTGCCCTTCATTGATGAAGCTCTTGTTGGCACCATAAATTGGTTTTGATTCACACTGTCTTGATCAAGAGTGTGTGAAGCTTTTGAGAATTGTAGTTGAACTCCTTTGATGAAGCTTTTGTTGGCACCATAAATTGGTTTTGCTTCACACTGTCTTGATCAAGAGTGTGTGAAGCTTTTGAGAATTGTGGTTGCCCTCCATTGATGAAGCTCTTGTTGGCACCATAAATTGGTTTTGCTTCACACTGTCTTGATAAAGAATGTGTGAAGCTTTCTACGAGTTATAGTGTTTGCATTGTTACAGAGGGGAAATGTCTGAAGTAGATGCAAGAAGGCTGAATTGTTTGATCTTCGTTCGACATGCACTGAAGTTGTTGTTGCCTTGCAATAAGACTTTGTTGGTGACTATAACTCTTGTTGGGCACAAGTGCTCCCTTAGTTAAGTTGTCAAGCTTGAGGGTTTTTTATTATTTGTGAATGCTAGGAGTTCACATGTACAAGTTGTACCACTTGTCTTCTAGTAGGTGGAATTAATGGTGAGTTGCTTTCATCACTTGGTTAGTGGTATGAAGGTGAGTTTCTTCATCACCTTTCATCACATTTCATCACCTGGTTGGTGGCACGAGGATGAGTTATTTCTTCACCTGGTTGGTGGCATGAATGGCAAGTTGCCAAATGATATTAAAGTACGGATTGTACATTTCATCACCTGGTTGGTGGCATGAAGATGAGTTCCTTCTTCACCTGGTTTGTGGCATGAGTGGAAAGTTGCCAAATGATATTAGAGTACGGGTTATACATTTCATCACCTGGTTGGTGGCATGAAGGAAAGTACGGGTTGTACATTTTATCACCTAGTTGGTGGCATGAAGATGAGTTCCTTCTTCACCTTATTGTGGCATGAGTGGCAAGTTGCCAAATGATATTAGAGTACAGGTTATACATTTCATCACCTGGTTGGTGGTATGAAGGGGAGTACAGGTTGTACATTTCATCACTTGGTTGGTGGCATGAAAGAGAGTACGGGTTGTACATTTCATCACCTGGTTGGTGGCATGAAGATGAGTTCCTTCTTCACATTTCATCACCTGGTTGGTGAGAATAAGGGCAAGGTGTCTAGGCACATTGTAGCAAGTGTCGAATGGCACAAAGTATGTTGAACCCTTTCAAAGCACAGTTGGGTTATGTATGAATGTGTTGGAATGTATGATTGAACGAATATACTGTGAAGCTGTTCGTTTATTTGTAAGGTCTTGTTGACATATACTTAGACTTTGTTTCATGTTGGAAGCATTCATGTTGAAGCTTTGAACCCGAGTGTTTCATTGCTAGGAATGAAAGAGGATTAGGACCGAGTTGTCTAAATCACTTTTTTATTGAATTCATGCCAAATAGTCTTCGTTACATAGGATGCCAAACGGCTGAAGCTTAACACTTGTACAATGTGAGTTTACTTGTAATAGTACTTCAAGTGATTAACGTTCAATGGATGACCAAGGGTCTTGCCATTGGAGCTTTTAAGCTTGTAGGAGCCAGGGTGACTGATGCTAACAACTTCAAACGGTCCATCCCAGTTTGGACTAAGTGTTCCTTCACTCGGGACTCTGTCGCAGAGTAATATTTTCTTCAATACCCAGTCCCCCACTTTGAAAGAATGAGGTTTGACCCTTGAGTCATAGTAGTTGGAGATGTGCTGCTTGTAGGCGACATTCCTCAAGTGAGCCTGGTTTCTGTGTTCCTCGACTAGATCTAAGTTGAGGGTAAGTTGTTTGTCATTTTCGCTTTGCACGTAGTTCTGGACTCGAAACATTACTTGCTCAAGCTCAACTGGGACAACTGCCTCTGTACCGAAGGCAAGTGAGAATAGGGTCTCTCATGTTGATGTCCGATACGAAGTGCGGTATGACCAAAGAACTTGGGGTACAAATTCTGGCCAGCAACCTTTAGTCTTGTCCAAGCTGGTTTTTAAAGTTCGCTTGATTATTTTGTTAATGGCTTCAACTTATCCATTAGACTGGGGATGAGCTAGGGAGGCAAAACATAAGTTGATGTTGAACTTAAAGCAGAACATCCTGAACTTATTGTTGTCGAACTATCACCCGTTATCAGTGACTATCGCATTGGGAATGCCGAATCTGCAAATGATGTTCTTCCATACGAAGTCTTCTATTTTTGCCTCGGTAATGGTTGCCAAGGGTTCTACTTCGGCCCACTTTGTGAAGTAGTCAACTGCAATGATTGCATAGCGAACCTTGCCCTTCCCTGTAAGCATTGGGCCAATCAAATCAAGTCCCCATTAGGCGAAGGGCCAAGGTCTGATCATAGGAGTGAGCGGCTCGAGAGGGGAGTGAGGAATAGTTATGTAACGTTGAAACTTATCACACGAGCGGGATATTCTGATGCCATCTTGGTGGAGTGTTGGCCAGTAATATCCTTGGCCAAAAGCCTTGTGTGCTAGGGATCGAGATCCAGCATGATCTCCGCAGACTCCTTCATGTATTTCACGAAGGATAGTTTTCGCCTCTACGGGCGTAAGGCATCTTAGGTATGGTAGGTTAAAACCCCGCTTGTAGAGTTGGTCATTAATGATCAAGTAACAGGTAGCCTTGTATCGAATTTGCTTAGCTTGGACTTTGTCATTTGAAAGGGTCACATAAGCAAGGAATCTATAAATCAGGGTAATCCAACTATCCCCCTGTTATAAGTTGCACACTTCCGCAGCCATGGTGCTTGGTGCTGCCAAGAATTCGACCTGAATTTTTCTCCCAATCTTGTCTTCCACCGCTGAGGTGAGGCGAGCCAAAGCATATGCTTGACTGTTTACCGCTCGAGGAATTTGGGTGATCTGGTAATGGAAGTGCTTAAGCAACAATTGTGTTTGTGCCAGATATGCTGCCATGGAGCTATCTTTAGCGTTAAAGTTGTTGGTGACCTGGTTAACCATCAATTGGGAGTCACTGAAGATATCAATTCGTTTAACCCCAAGGTGTTTGGCCAAACGTAAGCCTACTATGAGGGCTTTATATTCAGCCTCATTGTTCGACGCCTTGAATTTGAAACGAAGAGCATACTCCATCGCTACTTTGTCAGGGGTCGTAAAGACTAGTCCTGCTCCACAACCCTGTTGGTTGGATAAGCCATCAACATATAGACTCCATGCTGGGGCTGTTGGTTTTATTTTCTGAGCTTCCGAGGGTAATGAAACCACTTCTTTAGGCGTAGAAACAATGTCAACAAGATATGTGAAGTCGGCGAGGAAGTCTGCCACTGCTTGGCCATTCTCAGCTGGCTTTGGTTGGTAGGAGATCTCAAACTCACCCAATGTTATTGCCCATTTAATCATTCGCCCGAAGTGTCAGGACTTTAGAGTATCTGTCGAAGAGGATGATTGGTAAGCACAATGATGGAGTGTGCTTGGAAGTAAGGGCGATGTTTTCGAGCAGACATGACCAATGCTAGAGCCAATTTCTCAATGTTGGAGTATTGTGTCTCTGCATCTTGTAAGGCATTGCTAGCGTAGTAGACAAGTCATTCAACATTACCATCCTTTTGAATGAGAACGGAACTTACTGCTGAAGCTGATACCGATAGATAGATAATGAGAGTGTCACCAACCTCAGGTTTGGAGAGCATATGGGCTTTACTCATGTAGTCTTTAAGGTTCTTGAATGCCTCAACACATTCATCAGTCCATGTAATGTACTTCTTACTTCCCTTAAGTGCTTTGAAGAAGTGAGCACATTTGTCTGTGGCCTTAGAGATGAACCTAGTTAAAGCCGCCACCTTGCCAGTAAGGTTCTGGATGTCTTTTGAAGTTACCGGTTCCTTCATGTCAAGGATTGCTTTGATCTTCTCGAGATTAGCCTCAATGCCTCGTTGGCTTATCATGAAGCCTAAGAATTTGCCAGAGCCTACGCCGAAGGCACATTTGTTGGGGTTCAACCTCATTCGATACCTCTTCATAATGGTGAAAGTTTTAGATAGGTTGGTGATGTGTTGGTCAGCATGTTTGCTCTTGACTAGCATATCATCAACGTAAACTTCCATGCTCTTCCCAATCTGTTCGGCGAACATTAAATTGACCAGTCTCTAATAAGTTGCTCCTGCATTCTTTAGGCCGAATCGCATGACTTTATAGCAATATAGTCCTCTATCAGTAGTGAAGGCTGTGTGTTCTTCTTCCAGAGGGTTCATGAGGATTTGGTTGTATCCTGAGTAAGCATCCATGAAGCTCAGAAGTTCACACCCTGCTGTAGAGTTTGTAAGTCAGTCTATGAGAGGAAGAGGAAAGCTATCCTTCGGGCATCCTTTGTTTAGGTCAGTGTAATCGACACACATTCTCCACAAGACCTTTTGGAGTATGAGACTTTCCTTAGTCAGATTCTTCTTAACAGGGACAACATTTGCTACCCACGTTGGATAATTGACTTCGCGGACGAAGCCTATGCCTTTGAGTTTTTCAACTTCTGCCTTCATTGCCTCATACCGTTCAACGTCATAAGATCTTCGCTTCTGCCTCACTAGCTTGGTCTTAGGGTCAATACTTAAGCGATGACAGATGATATCAGGAAAGATGCCTGGCATGTCCTCGTATGAATAGGCGAAGACCTCAGTGTTCTCTTGCAAAAAAGAGTCAATGCCAACCGAATGGGTGGTGACAAGGTGGTGCCAATCTTCACCATACGATTGGGATAATCTTTTGAGATAGAGACCTTCTCCAACTTTTCAGCAGGTTGTGCTTGCTGGGTGAAAGAGTCATCTCGAGGATCATCGAGTTGACTGTTTCCACTGTGAAGATTCAAGTTGGCTTCGTCTGGGCTGGTCTTTATGACTTGGTCATTTATAGAAAGGGTTTCCTTGGGCACAGGCAAGTGTTGTTGCTTGACCGAAGTGTTGTAACATGATCGTGCACTAAGTTGATCTCCATTGATGTAACCATTGCCATAGGGGGTTGGAAATTTCATCAACAACATATTTGTGGATACCATGGCCTTGAGATCATTGATGCCTGTGCGTCCGAAGATGACATTGTATGTCGTTGGGCAATCAACCACCAGGAAGTTAGTGGTAATAGTAGCTGTGTAAGGGCCTGTACCAATGGTGAAAGGTAAGTGTATGCTCCCCAAAGGTTGCATGATATCACCGGAGAAGCTTATCAGAGGGGAAATCAAGCGATCAAGCAAGTGTTCAACTAGATTAAGTGCCCTGAAAGCTTCAGCAAACATGATGTTAACCGAAGCCCCCGTGTCTACCAGGATTTGTTGTACTTCAAAGTTGGCTATGTGAGCTTCCATGATTAGTGGGTCGTTGTGAGAGTATATGATACCTCTTTCAGTTAGGCTTTTGATACTTACCTCCCCTGATGTCTTCCACGTGAAACAATTGGTGGCCAGACCTTAAAGCTCGTTCACTATTTTTCATGGCCTTGTTGGAAGATTTAGATATGGGTGTGCCACCACTTATGGAATATATCACATTCACCTAGTGTTGGTTACGATTACCCCTTGGATGGTGAAGAAGGAATTGATAAATTTTTCCTTCGCGTGCCAAAGCTTTAATATGATCACGAAGGGTGATACATTTCTCGTCGTCATGGCCGTTATGCTCATGGTAGCAGCAAAATGTGCCCGTATTCTTCGTGGGCTTATAATCCGGGTGCCTTGGCTTTGGCCTCGACTTCGGTATCAGGTGTGCTATGCTGGGGTAAATGGCCACGCATGTGGCGTTCAAAGGTGTGTATGCCTCATAGCTCGAGGTAGGGGCTGTCCTGACACGTGCTTGACCCACTGTGTTGACTACCTGGGGTTGGGGATTATCATGGCGATATCCTTGGTTATCACGGTAGTGTCCTTTACTCCTTTTACTAAAATGAGACTGGTAAGGATGGAAATCTTTCTTTTTGCCCTGAGATTGATATGTCTGTTGACTTGGCAAAGTATTAAGTAAGGCGGAGTAAGGCACCGCTGCCGTTTGGAAGGTCGAGGTCTTCTCATTTGGTTGGATCTGGCTTCCACTCCCTACTTGCTGATAAGGGGTGGTTGTGGGGGGTTTCCCTTGATATGTCCTTGCCTCAGCAAATGCATGGTTGTAAGCCTGTGCCGTCACCTCAAAGTAAGTCTTCCAAGTGTTGGCATTGATCATGTACTTGAAGAAACAATCACGTAGGCCTGCCGTGAAGGCCTTAAGGGCGGTTTTGTCATCTCCCTCAGCGCAGCAAGAATACTCATGGCTGAAACGACCGGCATACTCTCGTAGTGACTCGTCCGGCTTCTGGCGAATAGTGTATAAGTCATCTGCAGAATGCAAGCGATCGGTCTGGAAGATGTGTTGAGAGACAAACAGTTTCCTCAGTTCCTCAAATGAGTCTACTGCCTCAGGTAGAAGACGACAATACCAGTTTAGAGCTCCGCCAGAAAGGGTGGAGGGGAAGAGAAGACATCGCTCTTCGTTGGTGTGAATCCGATATGCCATGGTGGACTTAAAGAGGTTAAGGTGTTCAATTGGGTCCTCTCTTCCAGTATAGAGTTGTAAACCAAGCTTTTGTTTTGTCTTCGCTTGAAGGGGTGTCGAGGATCCTCCTTGTGTGAGGGCCAGGCCTAGGTTGGTTACAGTCAGGTATCTCAGCCTGACGTTCGACCTTCAACTTGTTTAATTCCTCAAGGAGTTGTAGGACAAGAGGGTCCTGAGTAGAGTCATGTACCATTGGGATTTTCTTTCGTAAATCTTCATCGCCTCTTGGAAGTAGGAAAGTTTGAGCAAGGGTGTGTGATTTTTCCTTGGACTCGTCGTATTGACTTCTAGGGCGAGTCTATCGGAATACCTCAGAGTCCCATGTACCTTCATGTTCCTCTGGGACCTATCGTTCTTTCCCTAGATTGGCAGCTAGCCTGGGTCGTGGGAGGGGACCGGGTCTTTCAAAAACCCTTGGGTCATTGATCTTCGAGCATATGTGGAAGGGATTCTCTCGACATTGCTTTAGGAAATCTCGGCAGTCACGATAAACAGCTTTCGATCCTTCCAACCCTTCTGCAATGAGGTGTCTTCCTCCACTTCTCCTGCTTCGGGTCGAAGCAGTTGGGTTGAGAGAATTCTCATGTTGATCAATGTTTTGATGATTAGCTCGCTCCTCATCAGGGATACCCATGTCGAAGGAAGGTGACCCTCCGTGTTGGGGGGCACCCAGATGATGGTTGATGTCCACAAGGGCAACGAGCTCGCGTGTTTGAGTATGCCTAGTTTCGTGGAGTGTCTCAAAGAGCTTCTCATACTGCTCCTAGAGGACCTCATTCTTCATTGCTATCTTGTTGTTCTGAGCTCCTAGCTCATCAACTTTAACTTGAAGAGCAACCTTCTTTCCTTCCTTCTTTCATTGCTTCGCACTAGGTGCAAGAGGAGTGTCATTCTGTGTGTTGTGGCTTCCTTCACTCCCCATGTTGGAGAAGGATGCCTAGTCAAAAGAGAGTGTACGAATGGTGGAAACCAGCTTGACAAAGCTGAAGAGAGTGCGAATAAGTGTCGTTCCCACAGACGGCGCCAAATGTTAATGCACAAAATCAGTGGGGACTTTCGTACAACAGAAAGTGTTAAGTTTGTGACATTCGCTAGATTGCTTCGGTCACTAGTGTGGATAAGTATGTAAATGGGTAGAGATAGGGAAGCAAAAACAAGATGTACCTGGTTCACCCAGATTGGCTACGTCCACGTAGTAAAAAAGGAGTTCTCATTAATTATGAAGGGTTTACATAAGTACATAGGTTCAAACTCTCCTTTAGTGAGTACTATTAATTGATTTAGTACAAATGACATTAGGAAATATTGTGAGAGAATGATCTCTATTTATAGAAGAGAGTTTCTAGTTTTATTATGACATTAACACGTGTCGTGTTGTGATTGGTTTCTGATGTTGACATGTGTCGCGCTATGATTGGCTTCTGATGTTGACATGTGTCGCGTTATGATTGGCTTCTGATGTCGACACATGTCGTGCTATGATTGGCTTTTGATGTCGACACATGTCGCGCTGTGATTGGCCTTCTGGTTAGAGGGAAACTCTTTTGGGTCTTCGACGGTATAGCAGTGGAGTTATAGATGTTTGTACCATACTTGACCAATCCCGAAACTACTGATCACTGGCCAACGTTATACCGTCAAGGACCCAGAAGAGTTTCCCTCCAACTAGGAGGCCAATCACAATGCGACACGTGTCAACATCCGAAACCAATCACAGCGCGATACGTGTCAACATCAGAAGCCAATCACAACACGACACGTGTCAATGTCAGAACAAAGCTAGAAATTCTCTTCTATAAAAGGAGATCATTCTCCCACAATATTTCCTAATGTCATTTGTACTAAATCATTCACTAGTACTCACTAAAGGAGAGCTTGAACCTATGTACTTGTGTAAACCCTTCACAATTAATGAGAATTCCTCTACTCCGTGGACGTAGCCAATTTGGGTGAACCACGTACATCTTGCGTTTGCTTCCCTGTCTCTATCCATTTACATACTTATCCACACTAGTAACCGGAGCAATCTAGCGAATGTCACAAACTTAACACTTTCTGTTATACCAAAGTCCTTACTGATTTTGTGTATCAACAATAGATCTGACCAAGTTTTTGAATCTGGTCGATAATGTACTTCGAGCCGATCAAGATCTTATGAACGAGTTTGATGGTTTTCTCGAGCACTGTGAGAAGGAGCAAATGAATTGGTCGCTTAGGAGTGAAAGCTGTTGTAGAAACTTGTTAACCTGTTCTAGTTTTCGATTCGTGTTTGTATTAATGTATATGGCAGGCAGGAACTAATTTAGATTCGTTATTAATGCGTTGATGTAGAATGTTAAATTTGAGTTAGTTAATGCACGTTAAATTAGATGATTAAAAGCATTTATCCTTGCATCTGGCGCCCACTGTTCGAATGCCCCCTCTCCTTATCGCTCGTATGAAAACGAAACGGAAAACTTCAATGAATTTTGGCAATGTTACTGGATAGCAACGCAACCTTTGCTTGTTGCTCCTCTTTTCCAACTCAATTCCTTCGTTGTTTTCCAAATCTTATGAGTATGACTTGATTTTCATTACGAGAGACTTGATTTTCACTCCTCCCGCAATGAAAATCATTGTGGATAGCATCGTTACAATGGTAAAACTTCGCAAGAAGAAAACATTTTGGAAAGAACAACAGTATGTATGATCATAACACTACCCACCAGACCCCGACGAGGGTTACCAATATACCGAAATTGGGAGAAATCCAGTAGACAAGTCTCATGATCTGCATTTTTCTATCGATATAAAAATCTGGATTGGTATAAATAAAAGGTGCTGCACTAAAAACTTGCACCAGGGTAAGAATACAAATACTTCATTTACAAAGTCAAATTAACTTGCTCCCAAAACTGGTACTGGAGATCTCACGTATATATATAATCTACAGACTGAATTGTCCTTACAAGCTCCTTCAAATTGGCTAGGACATGGCGCGGTCCTAAGCTCTTAATGCCAATGTAATTCAAAAGCTGCTCCAAATCCTACACTCACAAAAGCAACACTATGGTCAATATAGCCAAGCGTGACAATTTTAATGGTTAAGATAGTAAATGAAGCAAAGCAAAACAAAAAGAAGAAGGTACAGTACAGATTTAGGTGGGTTAGCAGAAGAAAGACAAGTACGGAAGGATGACGTTAGAACACTAATACCATATTAAGTGTTTGCACAGGTCTTAAAACTAGATTCATGTTAATTTTTTATAAATTTGAATTAGAATGTAAGAATTGATGATTAATTCACTTATTTAACTATATATGAAATGATTCTGTATTTAATTATTAGGATCTATGGTGTTGTTTGAGTATATATCCAGGCATTAAGGTAATTTGCCAATTTGAGATTTGCCTATATAAATAGCCTTTCCGTAATCGGATTTCAGACTGGCATGTTGATCGATAATGATGGAGAATTTTGATTTACCAAAAAAGTCTACTTGTTTTAGTTATGCTTCTCTTCTCTCTAGGAATTGTTCTTAGCACTCCAAAATTGTCGTTGTTTCACTTTCCTTTATTTTTTCCAATATGGAGGAGTGCAGGATAAGTATTTTGGACTGCTAACAACAACTCCATTTCTCCCTCTCTAGTGCACACAAATGCACGAATGTCAAACAAATGAAAAGATAAAATCTACACGCCAAATAATAGGAATTACTCTAATCTGAAAAGGTGTTATGGACCCCAAGGCAAAAGATATGAACAAATTTGTACCTTGTTTAATAAGAATAGAGCATATGCGGCTCTTGTTGTGTCTTGGCCATCTAGAAAGAGAGGGAACTCCACATGCTTCACATCCGTTGAAACCACTGTATGTGATGACACATCAGATGAAGTAGGCTCCACGGATGGTCCATAATCAATAATATAGGAATGGGAACCACCCAAACGCAATGGATAACGCAATGGAACTTTTAAGTATGAAGCTATAAGTAAGACAGCCTGCATTCAAAATCAATATAAATAGAGCATTCTTATTTAAAACAAATGCGGCTAAACAAACAAAACAAATTGGCCCCTAAGTAATGCACTTGAACATGATAGCATCTTAAAGTAGAAGCTGCCAAATTCATCATGTTTGAATTAGTAACGTAATAGTTTGTATCAAGCAAAGTAAGCGTACTACGCACATGACCGACATATCCCAGGGCTGTTGCAGACCTCTGAACCTCCTTTTTGTCAGTGAAAAAACTCATCATTTTAAAAGGCAGCATTGTCAAATGGAGACCTAAAATTGTCAATGTTCCTTGATTTGCAGGTTTAAATCGAGCAGAATTACCTGTAAAATTTGAAGAAGAAACACAAGAAAAATATAATCTGAGTACAGAAGAATACATTACCAAAGGTTATTACCCTTGACATGAAGCACATAATGATTATTTCAAAATAAATTTTCTTCAAGAGAAAATAAAACTGGATATGGATATTTTGATACTATGACCAATTAAATCATTAAGAATATACATCTCTATCAAACAAATAGATAAAACATTGCCATAGTAAACAAATATGATGTACATGAAAAGCTTCAAGAGCAAACATGCGCAATGCAGACAGCCCTATTGTTCGAAAGGTACTGTGTTTTTTAATTTTCATTAAAAGTTTTGTTTGAGTTGAAACTTAGTTTATCCTTAAACTGTACAATAGAGTTTAAGGGTTTCAGTTTGTTTAGCTCTAGGGTGTAGGGCATTAGCCCAAACTTAAAATCTTAAACCATGGATGGAAGGGGAAATAATGTAAATATTAAATAGCACAGGACATTCCAGTGCTGACATCAGTTGAGAGGCAGCCTCAAGTTCTACTCACATACACGCGCACACACACACATAATCTATTTCTAAAACATGATCCTGCATTGAGGATTGTGCACCGTCGACCAGCAAGAGATCCTGAAATCCGAGCAAGGGAAAGCTCACAATCCCAATCAGCAACACCATAAAGAATTGCCCATATTTTGAATAGAGATCTAGGTCATGCATTGAGAACTCGAAGAAACAATTTTAATAACGATACATTTATACTCAGACAACATTAACAAGTTAAACAAGCACTTATACAATTTAGGCACAAGAGAAACAAAAATTAAATTCAAATTAATTCAAATGAAAGCCACATCTTATGACAGTTGGGATGGCAAATGTTCCCCTGATATCCAGAATTTCATGAATGTTGATAGATAACATAGGAAAGAGTTGTAGTGATTGCTTGAAACGTTAGCCTTTCTTTTCCTTCATTAAGCCATATGGGTATTTACTGATTTTTACCTCAGTTACTCTTTCAGATTTCACAAATTAAACAAGATATTGTAAGACATAAAACAATATCTCAGTAGCATTTACCTGATCTACTAGTGTTAGGAAATGATTCAAGTTCCTGTTCTTGTGCAGGACCCATAGTGAACTTTACAGGATATAGCAATGAAACTTGTGACATCATATGTTGTTGTCGCCTTCTTAGCATCTTTTGCAAGTTTTTAAGATGAACATACCCCTTGTCACTGGATGGTACCTGATTTGACTCCTGTAACAAAAGCGTAAATCAGATTTTCCTTCAGACTGCATAAATCAATTACTAAAATGTAACAGTAACTTTTAAACATGAAAAGGTGCATTGAGAAGAAAAGTTATTGATTTTGAAGAAAAGTATAGCATGCCAAATTTGGATTTTTGGAAGTGATGAATCAGCCAGATGAAACGAAACAAAAATAGAAAAATAATCAAGAATATGCATGTATATACACAACTACAACTAGTTTTTTATTTCAAAAGTGACCCAATCTAAGTAGTTAACAGTGCTTCCTAGTCATATATATTATTTACTAATGGTAAAACTTAAATTAGTCGCAATGAGATTTTGAAAGAGAATATGCAATGGCAAAAAGTTTTTGTTTTCCAATACACGTCACAACCCAAAAATGTCTAGAGTTTATAATTCCATTTTTTAGAAGAAACGATAACACTTTATTAAAATAATAACATGAATTACAAAATAGTGGATAAGAAATCCACCACCTAGCAAAACTAGCTAAGACCTCTCAAGTAGATATATTTACAAGTACATAACCTCAACCAAAATCATTTTAAGGCTGCTAAGACCATTTTATAATTCATAAGTATACAAACTCTCTTGCGCCCAACGACAGTTTGGTACATAATAATCATAATCAATTTTACCTCCAACCGCTTCCTAGCAACAGATAGAGCTGTCCCAGCAACCAAAAGTGACCTAAGCTCTATACTAAGTTGCTCCTCTTTCTTTTTTGTATCCTCCACAGCAAGCATAGAATGCCTTGACATGTTTCCCATCACCATTTTTCTGGCCTCCAGTTTCTGCTGCATCTCCTCAAGCTCATTTGAGCGTCTCAATGACTCAGCTTCAACCTGCCAACAACAATGCCGCCCGCTAACCCGCGGGCTAATCAATTAAGGCCCGATCAATCAAGTAACAACACAAAGTGCTAGTGATGAGTCTGATGGCTTTGTGCACAATCAGAAAACAATTTCAATTAGTCCTCAATTTTCGTTTCTTACATCCACTCCGCAATCAAAGACAGAAATATTCTTTTATAGGATTAAATTACAACGTCCACAATTTCTACTTTCAGATCCTAATACCAGCAGTTTGGCTGAAACAAGATTAAATTATCAAAAATATAATCTAAAAATCGCATTCTCATACTAACACCGGAACAGTTCTAACTAATTCCCCCAAGTTTGTTAATCCAGCAATCACAAAAACCCAGTTATATCCAAATAACCAAGTAAAGAACTATTTACACTTCAATTTCTAACTCCACAATAAATAAAATAAAACCTCCATAACCCTAATAAACTGCATTTTCTCAGAATATCAAAAGCACGAAAGTTGAGCATCCACTAGAACCCTACCTCAATGAGAGACTCGAGATTCCGCTGAATACTCTGCTTCTTCTCCTGAGCTTCGCTGAGAGCAGAAGAAAGACTCCATAACCTCACAATCTCTTGCTCGAATTCCTCCCATTCGATCACCTTCACATTTTCGACATCGCTCTTCTTCGGCTCTGCAGGCTGGGCTCGATCTCGTTCCATTAAAAGTTGGAGAGATAGTTTCGATGCGGCTTGAATTTCAGACAAGGCCAGGGGATAGACGTCATCGTCCCAGAATCACCAATTAGGGTTCAGGACACATTTTCTCGGGAAAATGTTTTGGGGGTTTTTTTTTTCTCGGGAAAATTTGTGTTTTTTTGGGGTCGAATCGAGAAAATTTTGATTAGGATTCTTAGACCAGTTTGAAAAAAGGGTTTGATAAGCAAAGAATGACAAGTGGAAGGGAGATTGGAAATTGGCGAGGATTTAAATGTCATTTTAAGCGGACCAAGCAGATCGCTGTGCTAGTAAAGTGCACTATTTTGATGCACAACTAGCCGTGATGCACAGCTCCCAGAATACATTTTTTGAACAACGGTGTATTATGCACGATTTATACGTTTTAAATGTATTTATATGCATAAATTGACAAAAAAAAATCAAATATTTGTGTTGATGCACAAAATCAGTGAGAACTTTGGTACAACAGAAAGTGTTAAGTTTGTGACCTTCGCTAGATTGCTCCGGTCACTAGTGTGGATAAGTATGTAAATGGATAGGGGCAGGGAAGCAAACACAAGATGTACGTAGTTCACCCAGATTGGCTACGTCCACGGAATAGAGAAGTTCTCATTAATTGTGAACGGTTTACACAAGTACATAGGTTCAAGCTCTCCTTTAGTGAGTACTAACGAATGATTTAGTACAAATGACATTAGGAAATATTATGAGAGAATGATCTCTATTTATAGAAGAGAGTTTCTAGTTTCATTCTGACATTGACACGTGTTGTGTTGTGATTGGCTTCTGATGTTAACACGTGTCGCGCTATGATTGGCTTCTGATGTCGACACGTGTCGCACTGTGATTGGCCTCCTAGTTGGAGGGAAACTCTTCTGGGTCCTTGATGGTATAACGTGACCGGTGCTCAGTAGTTTCGAGATTGGTCAAGTATGGTACAAACAGTGCTTCCCTAAGTTCCCGAGTGAGGGAAACTCCTCGGTTGGGGACTTGTAAGATCTAAGCCATTGAGTAATCACGAAACTTCTAAGTACCGAAGTGTGGTGTCATTTTCACTTGCCTTATCTGTCTCATATGTAGATGTGGCATCTTCTTTGAAAGTACTTTTCCTCCATCCAGGGATGGTATTTTTAACCGATGAAGATGCACAAGGTAATGTATCAATTTCACTTGAAGCTTACTTGTAGTTTCGAGCTTGGTCAAGTGCGATACAAAACCCTATAGTAGGAGTCCCCCAAGTCGCCGAGCTAGGAGATTTGCTGAAAGAGGTAACAGACAAGGTAAGCAATCAGACTTCCAAGCAAGTAACCTGGATCAGACGTTCGACTTTGGCTTCTGGTTGATTGTTCTCCTTCTTCTTGTGTCGTAAACAACAACAAGTATAAGGAGAAGCAAATTGAAAAGATATGATATGAGATACTTTTGCTTTTGAAGAAGTAACTTTTCACAGACTTATTCTTGAATTGGGCTGGAGGATTTTTTGGTTTATTCCAGAGTATAAGGCCCACTCAAGAATTTGAGGGTCAAAACAAGTCCATCAAATCAAGAGTGCGTTCGACCCTGATGATATGAGATACTTTTGCTGTTGACGAAGTAATAGATGAATTTGCACGTGTTCTGTTGCGCTTGTCTCCACCTGCTTCCTTGTATCTTTCTTACTTGCCCTATGCAGATGTGGTATCTTTTCTGGAAGCATAAGATGTTGAAAATGAGTACTCGAGAGCAATGCCAGGTAAGTAATCAAGCAAGGGATTCCAGGCAGTCTGTTCCTGACTGGAAGCTTGATTCCAAGTGCTGACTGATTGCTCTTTTTCTCATTGTCTTGCAGGTAAGAACAAGGGTAAAGGAAAAGACAAGGAAAAAACATGATATGGGATACTCTTGCTTTTGACCCTGATGATATGAGATACTCTTGCTCTGGTGTGGCTGGTTTGCATAGGTATTATTGGGGGGGGGGAGAAAGCTAAGTATTTGGAGAGGCTTCGTTGGGAGTGCCCTCTCAGATATGAGGAAGGGTTGAGTATTTTTGCAGGTATGCCTGTCCATGGAGGATGGAGGTCGACATATATAGGAGTCTCCCTAACAACAAGTAGTATTGATATTCCTTTACCCTTCTTGGTCGTAGCAATGTAGTGGGACTTGCAAGCTTCACGTATTTTAACTTTGTTAGAGCACTTTGAAAAAATGGTATGTGGTATCTGGAAAGCTGATGTTGCGTATGAAGATTGCAGACAAGCCTTATCCAAGGAAATATGGCTCTCGATGTTCAGAGAACGATGCCTCTTCGATTTTTGAGAAAGCAATCTTGTTGGGAGTCTGGCTCTTGAGATTCGGAGAGTGGTGCCTCTTCGATTTTTGAGAAAGTAATCTTGTTGGGAGTCGGACTCTTGAGATTCGGAGAGCGGTGCCTCTTTGATTTTTGAGCAAGTAATCATGTTAGGAGTGTTTTCTTGAATGTGAGGAAAGGTTGGGCATTTTTGTCAGTTTACCTTGCCACGGAGCACGAAGGTTGACACACATAGGGACTTTTCAGTTATCAAGTAATTGTGCTATTCCTTTACCCTTGTGGGTAATAGTAGGGTAGCTGAACCTTCAAAATTTATGTGTCTAAATTTTGTCAGAGATCTTTGGCAAAGTTATATGTGGTACCCGAGGAGCTGATGTTATGTGTGGAGAGTGATGCCTCTTCGAAATCCGAAGAGTGGTGCCTCTTCGATTTTTGACCAACGACCATGTTACCCTTTCTTTTATAAGGGCACCAATTGTGTGCAAGAAGTACATTCAGAGAGTTATTGCTTGTAGGAATTTTCCCCTTATTTTTGTACTTAAGAAATTTATTGCACCTCATTTCTCCTTCATCATTTCTGAGAATGTCTGGCCCATCCGATCGTCGTTTTGATTTGAACTTTGGTGAAGAGGCAACCATGCCTTCTTAAGACAATATATGGCACCCATCCTTCTTATCCTCTATTGGTCCTCTTACCGTTGATGACTCTGTGATTAAGAATGATATGACTGCTGCGGTGGTGGTCAGGAACCTTCTCACTCCTAAAGATAACAGACTACTTTCCAAATGGTCTGATGAGTTGGTTGTTAAGGATTCTCTGGCTCTCAGTGTTCAGTGTGCAGGTTCTGTGTCAAATATGGCCCAACACTTATTTGCTCGAACCCGCCAAGTTGAATCATTGGCGGCTGAAGTGATAAGTCTCAAACAGGAGATCAGAGGGCTCAAGCATGAGAATAAACAGTTGCACAGGCTCGCACATGACTATACTACAAACATGAAGAGGAAGCTTGACCAGCTGCAGGAATCTGATGGTCAGATTTTACTTGATCATCAGAGGTTTATGGGTTTGTTCCAAAGGCATTTATTGCCTTCGTCTTATAGGGCTGTACCACGTAATGAAGCTCCAAATGATCAACCTTCGGTGCCTCCTCCTTCTGGGGTTCTGCCCAGTACTGAGGCTCCGAATGATCACCCTCTGATGCCTACTCTATCTGGGGCTCTGCCGACTGCTGAGACTTTTCATGAGCAACCTTTGTGAAGGCTCCCTCTTGTTTGTTTATTTGGATTCATGTATATGTATATATTTGTAACTTATCGGAGATATCAATGAACAATCTTTGCTTCATTTCAACGTATTGTGTTAAATACTCTAAGGTCTTCTTCACTAAGTTCTTTGAATTTTTTTTCCTTTGTTGAAGCTTGTAGGTTGAAGCGTTGAGAGTGAAGCATGTATGTTGAGGTAGTGCTCCCTTAATTTCCCTAGTGAGGAAAACTTCTCGGTTGGAGACTTGAAAATCCCAAGTCACTAAGTGGTCATGAGACTTCTGAGTATCAAGGTGCAGTAGCATATGGTAGGAGTCCCCCAAGTCTCCGGTCGGGGGAGTTCACGAATGAGACATTTCCTTTCTAAGTGGTAGCCCAAAACTCCTCATTCATATATATTTGTTATGAAAGTTGTTAGGCCCAAAGAAGAGGAGGCCTAGGCAATTTTTATTTTTTCGAATTTCTGAAAAAAAACAATATATATATATATATATATATATATATATATATATTTTAAGCTTTGTAGGTGAAGTTTTGGTGTTAAAGCTTTGTAGGTGAAGCTTTGAGGTTGAAGTTTTGTTGGGCACCATAAATGATTTTGCTTCACACTATCTTGATCAAGATAGTGTGAAGCTTTTGTGTTGAAGCTTTGTAGGTGAAGCTTTTGTGGGTGATGCTTTTGTGGGTGAAGCGCTTTTGTGGGTGAAGCTTTTGTGGGTGAAGCTTTTGTGGGTGAAGCTTTTGTGTTGAAGCTTTTGTGGGTGAAGCTTTTGTGGGTGAAGCTTTTGTGTTGAAGCTTTTGTAGATGAAGCTTTTGTGTTGAAACTTTTGTGGGTGAAGCTTTTGTGTTGAAGCTTTTGTGGGTGAAGCTTTGGAGTTGAAGCTTTTGTTGGGTACCATGAATTGATTTTGTTTCACACTATCTTGATCAAGATAGTGTGAAGCTTTTTAGAATTTGTAGTTGTCCTCCATTGATGAAGCTTTTGTTGGCACCATAAGTTGTGTCTTTCATTTCACCCCCTCTTTCTTTTACAAAGTTGCATTCCTTACTTTGACTTTTCTTATTCAGTGGAGAAAGTGGGCAAGAAAGTGGAGACTAATGCCAAGAAAGGGAAAACACCCATGTTAGTTCCCGTAGACGACATTTTGTTTCACAAGGGAGCTCGTAAGCACCGGGTGAGGCCAACCCCTAAACCTAAGTCGCAAGATGAGGTCCTCAAGATTGCTGCCTCAAAGAAGGCTGAAGCTGAGGCCATCGGGTGTGCTGTTGCCATAGTTGCAGGGGAGGAGAGACGACTGTTGCCTCCTCTTCCTACCATCAATCCCATATTTCCTCCAACCATAGAGTCTACTGACCAATAAGGTGGCCTTGGCTGTTGCTGTAAGATAAAGTACAAGGAAGAGGTTGGCAGCATTCATTGGAAGGACTTGAAGGTTGCCATGTAGCCAAGTAGTTTTAGGTATGTCAATAATTGCTTGGCAGGACGTTGATCCACTGTTGATGAGCTTGGCAAGCTGCTAGATGAGATCGAATCAGATCGTGACCGGATGATGACGCTATCTTCTTATGTAAGTGTTACTTTGTCATTTCTTTGCTTTCTCCCATCTTTTTCCTGGTAGTGACGATTATTTTGTCATGTATGCCATGACCGAGTACGATGACAGATTACAAGAAGTCGAGCGGTACAAGGCATAGTTTAAAGAGAATAAGCATCTTGTGAATGATGCCAGAAAAACAAGCAAAGCTTTGGCTGATGCCATCCCCCTTAAGGATGAAAACTTTGAGAGTTTGAAGAGGCGAAATGGTGAGAACGTGAGGCTCAAGAAACAATTGGAAGCGACTAAGGAACAGTTAGAGACAACCATCCTTGAGGTTTCCAAGGTTAAAGGGGAGTTGGATAGTGCCTTGGTTAAGGTTTCTAGGCTGAAGAGGAGTATCCCAACTGAGAGGGATGTTGCTGTACAGGAGTTCTTAGGTTCTCAGGCCTTTCACGATGCTTTTAGACCTCACTGCATCCGAGCGACTAATTTTGAGAAAAGGAAATGGATGGCCGTCCTTGAGCGTTACGACAATGGAAGCATTATCCGAAAGTACTGTGATGAGATGGATGAGTACTGACAAAAGGGTGAAGCCTTCGTCCTCGCAGTTGATCCTAGTAGTGATGATGACTCTGATAATGAGGCTCATATCAGTGAGCAGTCTCAGGAGAGTGAGGATGGTCCTGGAGATGCTGGGGAAGGTGGTGATGGCGATGGGGTTGAAACGCAAAGTGATATTGTCAGGGGTTCGGCCTCAGATGAGGATGACTCGTAGTGCCCTCTTTTTCTGCATGTACTCTGAATGTACGAATATGTTGTTTGTGTGGCATGTGCCATGTACTCTGGATGTACTAATTTATTGTTTGTGTGGCATGTGCCATGTACTCTGGATGTACTAGTTTGTTGTTTGTGTGGCTTGTGCCATGTTCTCTGGATGTACAAGTTTGTTGTTTGTGTGGCATGTGCCATGTACTCTGGATGTACTAGTTTGTTGTTTGTGTGGCATGTGCCATGTACTCTGGATGTACTAGTTTGTTGTTAATTTCCAAGTATTTGCACTATCATTGATGAATGCCTGGCTATGTTTGAGCAAATCCTTTGTTTAGATATAAGCCATAACTTGGATGTACTAGTTCTGTCCAGTACTGTTTGTTTATTTGTATAGTCTTGTTGACATATACTTAGACTTGATTTCCTGTTGGAAGCATTCATGTTGAAGCTTTAAACCCGAGTGTTTCATTGCTAGGAATGTAAGAGGATTAGGACCGAGTTGTCTAAATCACCTCTTTATTGAATTCATGGCAAATAGTCTTCGTTACATAGGATGCCGAACGACTGAAGCTTAACATTTGTACAATGTGAGTTTACTTGTAATAGTACTTCAAGTGATAAGCGTTCCATGGATGGCTAAGGGTCTTGCCATCGGAGTTTCTAAGCTTGTAAGAGCCAGGGCGACTGATGCCAACAACTTCAAATGGTCCATCCCAGTTTGGACTAAGTGTTCCTTCACTCGGGACTCTGTCACAGAGTAATCTTTTCTTCAATACCCAGTCCCCCACTTTGAAAGAACGAGGTTTGACCCTAGAGTCATAGTAGTTGGAGATGCGCTGCTTGTAGGCAACATTCTTCAAGTGAGCCTGGTTTCTGTGTTCCTTGACTAGATCAAGTGAGCCTGGTTACGTTTAATGAAAATCATAACCATTGACAAAGCAATTGTAACTATGACATCATGTCACTCATGCTAGGAATTGAACTTAACGCGATCGTTTATAAGCGACCTTCACTACATGTGAATATAAGTTTGTAACGATTATGTGAAACTTCCTTATATTCTAGCAACGGATTTATGCATGCCAATTAAGTGTCAACCCTTAATTAACAAATACAAATAAGTTATCAAACAAATAGTTAAGCCAATTGCATTCACGATTCAAGAGTTCATAACTGGAATTTATCAAATTATATTGCACACATAATCATGGCTTTGAAATCACCCCTAGCTAAGAGGGGTTTAGCCACTCATATTTACAACAAAACGAAAGGAAATGAATTTAAACATTAGAAACAAAAGAAAGAAAACACCTAAACGCTTCAACGATCCAAGTTGGACAGCAAGCACGTCCAAGTACTTTCCTTCCCTTCCTTTGCTACGGCACAAGGTGTTGGTGAGTGTTTGAAGGTTTGTTTGTATGGAGGAATGGATGTGAAGATGAATGGATGTGTTTGGATGAAGGTTGTGTTGAATGCGACAAAGAGTGGAGAATTTTGTAGATGATGTGTGTGCGTGTTTTTTATTGATCTCTCCCATGATAAAAGGTGGATGGATGTATTTATAGGCAAGGGAGAGGATATAGTGGGTGGTGGTAATGAGTGGATGTAGTGGTAGATGAATGTGTTGGGTGGTTGAAATGATTGGATGTAGTGGTAGGTGAATGTGTTGGGTGGTTGTAATGAGTGGATGTAGTGGTTGGTGAATGGATGTGTTGGGTGAAATGAGTGGATGTAGTGGTAGGTGAATGTGTTGGGTGGTTGTAATGAGTGGATGTGTTGGGTGAAATGAGTGGATGTAGTGGTAGGTGAATGTATTGGGTGAAATGAGAGGATGTAGTGGTAGGTGAATGTGTTGGGTGGTTGTAATGAGTGGATGTGTTGGGTGAAATGAGTGGATGTAGTGGTAGGTGAATGTGTTGGGTGAAATGAGTGTGCTAAGATGGTTATTCATAGGGAGAAGATGATGCACAAACTTCAAATTTCGTCCATTCCTTTTGCTCCAAGCATATGCTATCCATTCCATGCCAAAAAATGCTCCAAAATGCACTTCTTTGCCACATTAACCCTTTGGACCTACAAACACACGAAAATAGCTTAAAATACTAAAATAACTACGAACTAACAACATAAATGCCAAGAAACAAGCTAACTAAGTCGCATAAATATGCTCATATCAAATTCCCCCACACTTAGCTTTTGCTAGTCCTCGAGCAAAACAAAACAAACAAAACAAAACTCAACAAAACACAACCTAGACCTTCCAACAATTGCCTCAGGGATTTTTAATGAAACATGACATGTTAAAAATTATAATTCCCACAGATTTTGGTAATCTTCATACTTGAGCACATACTTAATCACAGTCACCACTTACTAGTTCACAATTAACCAATTAAAACGATGTTTTGAATGTAGTAACATGCCTTAGAGAATTTACTCAATTCCTTACAAGATACTCTTTATTTTCACACATTTTCTGATTACACACCCTACACTAGTTATATGTGAGAAAATTGATGTAAACACGAAAGACTAGGATTCACATATGTTATAACAAAGAAAACAATTTTCTGGAGTTATTAAGCATGTTTAGATATGATCTCATGAATGGAATGCTACTACTTAGATGCGAGAATCAGTGACACCATATGCTCATACCAATTTCGAACTCCACAAATTGAAACACACAACACTAAAGATTGAAGTCAATGGTTGTAACAGGGCTTGGGGGGTAATGGCTAACAAAGAAAGGATATGGATAATAAACGTTCTTAAAGCGATAGCAAGCAAAGCA
Source organism: Malus asiatica (assembly GCA_033882615.1). NCBI lineage: Eukaryota > Viridiplantae > Streptophyta > Magnoliopsida > Rosales > Rosaceae > Malus > Malus asiatica. The sequence continues at coordinate 42,399,136 of CM066503.1, read as the reverse complement.
ATGAAATAGACACTTGGAATTCACTTTAGAATGCATAATCAACTTTTAAATACAAAGGGAAGATTCATGCAACACTTAGGGCCAAATTCAATGTTTTGGACCGTTTCTTTAACGAACAACACTTTAGAGCTTTTTTTCATACTTTTTTCAATTCTTTTTTTTTCTTTTCTACCCGTGCCTTATTAAGGACCTTGGCACACACACACACACACAAGAATCATTTCCCCCACACTTGCTCTCTGCAATACATTGATAAAAAAGGAGTTCATTTTAAGTCATGCTTTACTATGCTTTAAGAATAAGGGTATGGATGGTCCTAAAACTAGGCTAGGTAAGGATAGTGTGGGTTAACAAAGAACATAGGCTTAACAAGGCTCAACAGGGTTAAACTTATACACATAATGAAATAGGGGTACGACAATTTGACTTTGGTGGTCACTACACAACTTCATCTTGAATATGTGTTATGCAAATCAATAGCATGCTTTGAATGAAATAGGCATGAGTTCTAGCATTTGGAACTAAATGATGAAACGCCTTCTAAGTAGCAACCAAGCAAAGAATAATGAGATCATGCAACGACTTTAGAAAACAATGATGCATAGATTATTAACTCTCCAAATAAACGTTTAGGCTCAAGTCTCACAAGGTTGTAGCATTCATTTGAGTTCCTTCCTTCAAGCATGTTACAAAAACTAATTTTTCCTTTATGATTGCATGTGAATTCATAAATTATAACCACAACCAAGCATACACCAAAGAGTAAATCAAATTTTTCATCCATGTTTATAACTCTCTTTAACAGTCATGTAATTAAAAACCAAATCCTCATCATTGTGTTGGAAGGTACCCTAAGACACAAATAAACACATAAAAACTACTCTTTTTTATGGGTTGTTCAAAACAATTTTTCAAATTTTTATGAGATTTTCGGATTTTTATGTCAAAACACACTAAAACACTCCAAAACAGCTTAAAAACACTTAAAAACAGAAAGGAACAACATTAGAAGTAATGGGTGATAAACTCCTATGAATTTTATGCAAAACAACTTGGTTACCCCCCCCACACTTAAATCAAACATTGTCCTCAATGTTTGAAGCATAAACTCACACAAAAACAAGCAAACAAACAAACAACGAATAAACATGACAAGTATAGCAAAGTAAAAACCAGACAGAGTAGAGTTTAAGAACGTAAATCTAGTTTTGGAGATAGATGATCTTGGCGACTTTCCACAGCTTTGATCTCGAACTGGTTTGGAATTCTGAGCGAGGAATATTAGAGTTCCTTGGTTTCAAATCAGACTCTTTCTGCTGGGTTGATTTGATTGTGCAGTTTGCATTCTTCTCTACTTGTTTCTTTTGCATGGCAAGCAGGCACGAGGTAGAGATGATGGTCTGTTTCTTTCTTCAATCTTTCCAAGTGCCCACCATTTGCTTTCTTTCTCCTTGTCCCTAGCTGAGGATGAATTAGCACATTGTCTCCACATGCTTCGAGGTATCATTTTCACTTCCCTTATATGTTCCCCAGGCAGATGTGGTAGATGAAGAGGAAGCATAAGATGTTAAAGATGAGTACTCGAGAGCAAGGCTAGGTAAGCAATCAGGAAGGGGTTCCAGGCAGTCGGTTCTAGATCGGAAGATTGATACCAAGTGCTGGATGATTGCTCTCTTTCTCATTGTCTCGTAGATGAAAACAATGACAAGGAGAAGGACAATGAGAAAGCATGATATGAGATACTCTTGCTTTCAACCTTCATGATATGAAATACTTTTGCTTTGGATGAGTTGTTTGCAGAGGTACCCCAAGGAATAAGGAACACTGAGTGACTCGAAAGGCTTCGTTGGGAAGGCATTCTCAGAGATAAAGAAAGGTTATGTATGTCTGCCTCGCAATGGAAGGTGAAGGTTGACATTTATAGGAATTAATAACCAGTATTATTCTTTCATTCTTGTTGGCAACCGTTGGATGATTTAACAGTAAACTTCATGTCCCTTCTACTTTACGAGAAATCTTTGACAGATTGCCTATAATTTCCGCAAGGCTAAGTGTGCATGTGATAGGCGCTAACACGTCTGGAAAAGCAAGTGCCTTTTCGATATCTGGAATTGGCGCTTCGATAAACTGCCCGTGATTTTCATACGGCTGAGTGTGCATGTGACATGCGCTGACACGTCTAGAAAAGGAAGTGCCTCTTCGATATCTGGAATCGGTGCTTCGATAAACTACCCGTGATTTCCGCAAAGTTGAGTGTGCATGTGACAGATGCTGACACGTCTGGAAAAGCAGATGGCTCTCTGATTTTTGAGCTTGCCTCTTCGAGTTTTGAGCTCGCCTCTTTGAGTTCTGAGCTCCGTTGAGTGCAGAGGTTGCATGTGACAAGTGCGGACAAATCTGGAAAAGAGGATTGGCCCGTGGTTTCTGAGCAAGCCCAGCTTTTGAGAAAGCTAGCGCCTCTTCGATTTTTGAATTGGCCTCTTCGATTTCTGAGCTCACCTCTTCGATCTCTGAAATCCCGTCGTGTGCTGGTTTTTATAGAGGCGCGTAGTACGTTTCAAAGCACACTTGAATTTCTGCCTGTAGAAACTTCCTTCTTGCACTTCTACAATCTTGACTTGTCCAACCTCTTCTTTCTTCAACACCTTTGAAAATGTCTGGCCCCTTCGACCGTCGTTTTGACTTGAACCTTGTTGAAGACGTAGCCATGCCTTCTCCAGACAACATATGACACCCATCCTTCATATCCCCTACTGGTCCTCTTACCGTTAGGGATTCGGTAATGAAAAATGATATGACCGCTACGGTGGTGGCCCGGAACCTTGTCACTCCCAAAGATAACAGACAGTTTTCCAAACGTTCTGATGAGTTGGCTGTTAAGGATTATCTGGCTCTCAGTGTGTAGTGTGCAGGTTCTGTGTTTAATATGGCCTAACGCCTATTTGCTCGAACTCGTCAAGTTGAATCATTGGCGGCTGAAGTGATGAGTCTCAAACAGAAGATTAGAGGGCTCAAACATGAGAATAAACAGTTGCACAGACTCGCACATAACTATGCTACAAATATGAAGAGGAAGATTCACCAGATGCAGGAATCTGATGGTTAGATTTTACTTGATCATCAGAGGTTTGTGGGTTTGTTCCAACAACATTTGCCTTCATCTTCTGGGGCTTGATAAGCTCATATTTATATATATTTTACATAAAATTCACTTGTCTTTTCTTAGTTAGTTCCTTATATTTTTGAGTTATTTACTATGTTTTTGTGTTTTGTATGATTTATCAAGCTAAGAAAAGAAAAGTAGCACAAGTGAGATATTAAGTAAAAAATTCGTCAAAACTGCCTGTGCAGATTAGCTGACTTTGGAAGCATGTTACGAATAGCTCAGAATGAATGCGAAAATTAGCCTTATATGCTCAGAAAGCTACGGATGTCTATTTTCTAGAGCAATTCACATATTGTTAATATCATTTTTCTAGAAGAAGTTATGGGCATTGTAACACTAAAGGGTTCAGAAAAGGGCTAAGCAGATTTGGCTAATAAAATGAGAAAGTAAAGGCACTTGTTTGGTGTTTTGCTTTGTCATCAACACTCAGCAGCAAATGGGGTTATGATTGCACTCATTTGGGTTTGGAGCGAGTGGAAATGCACAGCTAGAAAGAGAAGGCATGACACATGCAAAAGAGAAACATGGACAGCTACACACATGCAAACTGCACAGCATGGAGGGCTTGGCATGGGTAGAAAATGGATGGATTGTTGGCTGAAATAATGAAGAACATGTGTGTGCAAATGCAAAGGGAAAACCCACACACATGGGCAAAGGAAACACACACATATGGGCAGAAAATGGGTTGATTTGTGGCTGAAATGATGAAGAACATGTGTGTAAATGTAAAGGAGAAACATGGCAGAAAATGTGTTTGTTTTGTGGCTGAAATGATGGAGGTCATGTGTGTGCAAATGTAAAGGGAAACATGGACATCACACATCCATACAAACTGCACATGCAAGGAATTGAAGTGGTCCTCTCCTTAGCCTATAAATACATCCACCATTCCCCTTCCTAAGAACAATCTTGATCCATAAAAAAAGAGTGACATTCACAAACACAAATACCATCTTCATCCATTCATTCCCATATATCCATACACATCCTAGACATTTGTGCTACAACAAGATGGTGAAAATAAAGGTCCTTGGCGTTTCAAGCTTGGAAGATTAGAGCGTTTTAGGTGTACTTCATTCTTGCTTTTAATGTCTACTTTGTTATTTTCTGATTTTGTTGCAACTATGAGTGGCTAAACCCCTATTTAGTTAGGGGGAATTTCAAAACCATGACTATATTTGCAATATGAATTGATTACTTTCAGTTGTGATTTCATAAATTGTGAATGCAATTTACTTAACTGTTTGATTCAAAACTTATTCTTGTATGTTAATTGAGGGTCGACACTTAGTTGGCATGCATGAATTTGATGCTAGAATATAAGGGAGTTTCCCCTAATCGTTATGAACTTATATTCACAAGTAGTGAAGGTTGTTAGTCACAATCGCGTTAAGTAAATTCTTGGCATAAGTTTCATGCAATTCATAGTTACAAGTGCCTCGTCAATGCTTATTATTTTGATAGAACTTAATGATCTTTGCTTGTATCTCTATTATGCAATTCATGTAGAGAACTTGTGAATAATAATTTGGGTTGTCGCATGCAAGCATCCAATTCAATGAAAATAGGAAAATCTGAGGGTTAATTAATGCAATTCACGGTTAATCTGGGGCATTGAGATTTATGGTTTGTCGAAAGAACAACTGAACATCAATTTGTATGCAAGTGTGTCATGTGTGGAGAAGAACCTCCTAGCTAGCCTTCCATCCATTCAATTTACTCAAATTCGTGCAGATTTCATTAGTTCTTTAATTTACTTGTTTTGTTTTCAAATTCATCAAAACCAAAACCTCCTTTACCTTGTTGAGTCATATTAGTTAGAAACTTATTTAGTTTGTGTTTGTAAGTATTTCAAACCAAGTTGAAACCAAAATTCGTCCAAAAGTGTGTTTAGAGTCCAAATCTGCCCAGTTTGTGTTTTTAGGCAGATTTGAGTGTTTTAGCTTGTTTTGAGTTCTTTGAGTTTGTTTTGAATTCTTTGAGTCTAGTTTAGTGTTTTTAACTTTGTTTATATATTTTTAAGTCAGTTTAGAGGTTATTAGCAAGCCCTCCTAATCCCCGGTTTAGAACGATCCTTACTTGCATTTATACTACAATTTGACAACAAGAGGGTTTAATTTATGTGTTAAGAAAATTTTCGCATCAAATTTTTGGCGCCGTTGCTAGGGATTAGAAATTTTGCTAATCCCTTGTTATTTCTTTTTCTTTATTTTCATGTGTTTTTGTTCCTAGTTGATGACTCTACTTGTTTTCTTGTTTTAGGTGGTTTATGACTCGAAATTCTCAACCTATTCGTAAGCACATCCGTGGCTTTGACGACGATTTTGATGAACTTAGAGACGAGCAAGGAATCAACAAGAACCCCAACCATCTCAACCTGCACCAGATCTTGGAGAAGACAAAGTAGAAGAGCAAGAGGAGCCCATGACACAGGTTGTAGAGGAAGATCCCAACATGGCAGCAGACAATCGAACAATCAAGGAGCTTTCCGCTTCAGGATTGGACAATGCTGCTTCCCTATGCATCCAATACCCCATGGCTGCCCTAGGGAAGATGGACGAGTTCGAATTGAAATCAAGTTTGTTGCATCACATTCCACGGGATGTCCATGGAAGATCCTAATAAACACTTGAAGGAGTTTGAGGTTGTTTGCTCGAGCATGACCTCTGTGAACATTGATGGGAACATTCTAAAAATGAAGGCTTTTCCCTTTTCTCTCTTAGAAAAGGCTAAAGATTGGTTGTATGAGCTAGCCCCCGGACCTGTCACATCATGGGAGAGTATGAAACGGGCATTTTTGGAGAAGTTTTTCCCCAACCTCTCGAGTCATTTTACTACGCAAAAGGATTAGTGGCATTCAGCAAAACCAAGATGAATCCTTTCCCACTTACTATGAGCGTTATAAAACCCTTGTTGCTTCATGTCCACAACACCAGATGAAAGAAAAGCTTCTTCTTCAATATTTCTACGAAAGGCTTCTGCCAATTGAACGCCAAATGCTAGACGCCTCAGCGGGATGAGCTTTGGTGGACAAAACACCCATGGCTGCCAAGACTTTAATTGCTAACCAAGCATTGAATGCTCAACAATATGAAGGCGTTGGTTAAAGGGACACCCCACGGTAGCAAGTGAATGAGGTAAGTTTCACATCCGACATTCAATCACAATTAGCTAATCTTACTTCCATTGTGTCTCAGATAGCCGAAGGAATGAGGATGAAAGAACCAAGTGTATGTGGTGTGTGTTCTATCCAAGGACATGCCTCTGAAAAGTGCCCGCAATTGATTGAAAATGGTGGATGGGAAAGTGCCTATGCAATTGGATTTCAAGGCCAAAACCAGCTAAGGAATGATCTATATTCTAATACGTACAATACAGGTTGGAGAGACCATCCAAATTTCAGGTGGAGAGAGCCCTAACAACCCCAACAACAAGGAGGCTTTAGGCAGCAACCTCCGGGCTTCTATACCAAGCAATACACACCAACACAAGTCCCACAACAACCTGCCCAAAATACCTCATGTACATCTTTAGATAATGAGACACTTCTTAAGTTACTCACCAATTTGTCTCAGGGGCAAGAAAATCAAGCCAAAGCAATGCAAAACCAAGAAAAAAGGGTGGACCAAATGGAGAAGCAAATTGGGCAGATTGCGGAGTTTGTAGGACAGTTCAAAGAGCAAGGTAAGTTGCCTAGTTCAACCGTTGTCAACCCGAAGGGAGGATTCGAATCTGCAAAAGCCATAAGTTTGTGAAGTGGAAAACAAGTTGGATCTGATCCCCAACCGTCTAATTCACGTTCCAATGAGGTTGAAGAGTTGATAATTGAAGTGGAGGAGCAAAGCACCCCCACGAAAAGGGTGGAAACACCTTTGCCGCAGGCCCCAAAAGCTCCTAAACCATCCAATTTGGCCAACAAAGGTAAGGAAGTTCCAATTTTGATTAATTCTAATGTTGTTCCTCCAAATGTACCCTTTCCTCGTAGGTTTATGCAATCAAAGAAGTAGGACGCTGAAAAGGATATTTTGGAAACGTTTAGAAAAGTTCAAGTTAATATACCACTTTTGGATGCAATTAAGCAAGTTCCAAGGTATGCCGAGTTTTTAAAAGAACTTTGCACACCTAGGAAGAGAATTTCGAGCAAGGAGGTTGTCAACGTAAGTGCAAAATGTCTCAGCTGTTTTACAACGTAAACTGCCCACTAAATGCAAGGATCCGGGAAGTTTTACCATTCCTTGTGTAATTGGTAATCCTCGTTTTGAATCGGCCATGTTAGACTTAGGTGCATCTATAAATATCATGCCTTATTCAATCTATGCATCTATGCACTTAGGCAAATTGAAAAATGATGGTGTGATTATACAATTGGCCGATCGTTCTAATGCATATCCAAAGGGAGTTTTGGAAGATGTTTTAGTGCAGGTCAATCACTTAATCTTTCCGGCGGATTTCTATGTGCTTGAAATGGATGAGTCGGACCACTCCTCTACATTGCCCATCCTCCTTGGACGGCCATTCATGAAAACGGCTCAAACCAAGATTGATGTAGCCAAAGGATCAGTAACTATGGCATTTGGTGGTGATATGATTAGCTTTAATATTCCTGAATCTATTGAGAATACTAATGATGTTCGTTTTTGTTGTGCTATCGATGTGATTGAAAATATAGGGTAGAAACGTTCAACACTAACAAAAAAGAAAGTACCTCGAACCATCATCGAGGAGGAAATTGGAGTGAACAACAAGGAGTGCACAACCACACCTCTCAAAACCCCAATTCTGACCGAGAGCAATCCTTGTGCATTTGTTGATAGTGCTGCCACTTCATTGCAGCACATTGGTACGTCACCTAACCCAATTTCAATTCCCATTTCAACTAATAGGTTGTTACCTTTTATGGTGCAGTTACCTAATCGAATGCAAGGTAGTAGGGAAGGTTACATCGATTGTTGGAAGCAACACACCAAAATCAGGAAGGACTACTATCCCATTCCGTTCAAGGATTCAATATGTGAGCACTTTGAGAAGCATGTCGTGGAGAATGTACCCCTCCATGCCGTGGGCCCTGTACAAGCTTAAATGGAGGTATCGTCCGGCTGGAAGACGTTAAAGCAAGCGCTTCTTGGGAGGCAACCCATGTATTCAAATAAGAAAGATTTTTGAATTTCTCCACAATCAGTTTTGCGTTTCTAAAAACCTTCCCTTTTCCGTAGTTTTATTTTGCCATGATTGTCATTTTATTTGTTGCTTGTTTAATTGTTTTTGGTGTGGGTTTATTTTTGAAACACTGACAGTTATGCAAGGTATTTTTACATTGATTAAAAAAATGAATATTAAGCAGATAAATACAAGAGGGAGCCTTCACAAAGGCTGCTTAGGAGAAGTCTCAGTAGTCGGCGGAGCCCCAGAAGGAGGAGGCATCGGAGGTTGATCATTTGGAGTTTCATTACATGGTACAGCCCAGAAGACGAAGGCAAATGCTGTTAGAACAAACCCACAAACCTCTGATGATCAAGTAAAATCTGACCATCAGATTCCTGCATCTGGTCAATTTTCCTCTTCATGTTTGTGGCATAGTTGTGTGCGAGCTTGTGCAATTGTTTATTCTCATGCTTGAGCCCTCTAATCTCCTGTTTGAGACTCATCACTTCAGCCGCCAATGATTCAACTTGACGGGTTCGAGCAAATAAGCGTTGGGCCATATTGGACACAGAACTGGCACACTGCACACTGAGAGCCAGAGAATCCTTAACAGCCAGCTCATCAGACCGTTTGGAAAGCAGTCTGTTATCTTTAGGAGTGACAAGGTTTCGAGCTACCACCGCAGCAGCCATGTCATTCTTCATCGCCGAATCCCCAACTGTAAGAGGACCAGTAGGGAATATGAAAGATGGGCGCCATATGTTGTCTGAAGAAGGCATGGCAGCCTCTTCACCAAGGTTCAAGTCAACGCGACGGTCGGAAGGGCCAGACATTTTCAAAGGTGTTGAAGAAAGAAGAGGTCGGATAAGTCAAGATATTAGAAGTGCAAGAAGGGAGTTTATACAAGCGCAAATTCAAGTGTGTTTTCAAATGAACTGCGTGCCTCTATAAAAAATAAACACTCGACGAGATTTTAGATATCGAAGAAGCGAGCTCAGAATTCAAAGAGGCCAATTCAAAAATCGAAGAGGCGCTGGCTTTCTCAAAAGTTGGGCTTGCTCAGAAACCACGGGCCATCATCTGTTCCAGATTTGTCCACACTCGTCACATGCAACCTCTGCACTCGACGAAGCTCAGAACTCGAAGAGGCAAGCTCAAAAATCGAAGAGCCATCTGCTTTTCCAGACGTGTCAGCATTTCTCACATGCATGCTTAGCTTTGCAAAAATCACGGGCAGTTTGTCGAAGCGCCGATTCCAGATATCGAAGAGGCATCTGCTTTATCTAGACGTGTCAGCATCTGTCACATGCACGCTCAGCTTTGCAAAAATCACGGGCAATCTGTCGAAGATTTCTGGTGAAGTAGAAAGCACGTGAAGTTTACTGTTCAATCATCCAACGGTTGCCAACAAGAGTGAAAGAATAGTACCGGTTATTATTTCCTATAAATGTCGACCTTCACCCTTCATAGCAAGGCAGACATACATAACCTTCCGTCATCTCCGAGAATGCCTTCCCGACGAAGCCTCTCGAGTCACTCAGTGTTCCTTATTCCTTGGGGTACCTCTGCAAACAACTCATCCAAAGCAAAAGTATTTCATATCATGAAGGTTGAAAGCAAGAGTATCTCATATCATGCTTTCTCCTTGTCATTCTCCTTGTCGTTGTTTTCATCTGCGGGACAAGGAGAAAGAGAGCAATCAGCCAGCACTTGGTATCAATCTTCCGATCTGGAACCGACTACCTAGAACCCCTTCCTGATTGCTTACCTAGCCCTGCTCTCGAGTACTCATCTTCAACATCTTATGCTTCCTCTTCGTCTACCACATCTACCTGGGGAAAAGATAAGGGAAGTGAAAATGATACCTCGAAGCATGTGGAGACAAGGTACAAATTCATCCTCAGCTAGGGACAAGGAGAAAGAAAGTAAGAGGTGGGCACTTGGAAAGATTGAAGAAAGAAACAGACCAACACCTCTATCTCGTGCCTGCCCGCCGTGCAGAAGAAACAAGCAGAGAAGAATGCAGACTGCACAATCAAATCAACCCAGCAGAAGGAGTCTGATTTGAAACCAAGGAACTCTCATATTCCTCGCTCAGAATTCCAAACCAGTTCGAGATCAAAGCTGTGGAAAGATAACAAGATCATCTATCTCCAGAACCAGATTTGCGTTCTTAGACTCTACTCTATCTAATTTTTACTTTGCCATACTTGTTATGTTTATTCGTTGTTTGTTTGTGTGAGTTTATGCTTGAAACATTGAGGACAATTTTTGATTTAAGTGTGGGGGGTAACCATTGTTTTGCATGAAATTCTTTGCATGAAAATCGTAGGAGTTTATCACCCATTACTTCTAGTGTTGTTCCTTGCTGTTTTAAGTGTTTTAAGTTGTTTTGGAGTGTTTCAGTGTGTTTTGACATAAAAATCAGAAAATCTCATAAAAATTTGAAAAATTATTTTGAAAAACCCAAAAATAGTTGTTTTTGTATGTTTATTTGTGTCTTAGGGTACCTTCCAACACAAACTGTTAAAGAGAGTTATAAACATGGATGAAAATTTGATTTACTCTTTGGTGTATGCTTGGTTGTGGTTATAATTTATGAATTCACATGCAATCATAAAGGAAAAATCAGTTTTGTAACATGCTTGAAAGAAGGAACTCAAATGTACGCTACAACCTTGTGAGACTTGAGCCTAAACGTTTATTTTAAGAGTTAATAATCTGTGCATCATTGTTTTCTAAAGTCGTTGCATGATCTCATTATTCTTTGCTTGGTTGCTACTTAGAAGGCGTTTCATCAGTTAGTTCTAAATGCTAGAACTCATGCCTATTTCATTCAAAGCATGTTATTGATTTGCATAATACATATTCAAGATGAAATTGTGTAGTGACCACCACAGCCAAATTGATGTGCCCTATTTCATTATTTGTTTAAGTTTGACCCCGTTTAGCCTTGTGTAGCCTATGTTCTTTGTTAACCCACACTATCCTCACCTAGCCTAGATTAGGACCATCTATACCCTTGTTCTTGAAGCATATTAAAACATAATTTAGAAGGAATTCCTTTTGTTGAACTTTTGCAGAAAAAACAAGTGTGGGGGAAGTGATTCTTGTGTGTGTGTGTGTGTGCCAAAGTCCTTAATAAGGCACGGGTGGAAAAGAAAAAGAAAAAGAAAAACATTCGTGGAAAATAGAATGAAAAGAAGAAAAGTTGTGAAAAAGAGCCCTAAGTGTTGCATGAATCTTCCCTTTGTATTTAAAAGTTGATTCTGCATTCTAAAGTGAATTCCAAAGTGTCTATTTCATTGCTTTGCTTTCTATCGCTTTAAGAACAATTGTTATTCCTATCCTTTCTTTATTAGCCAATACCCCAAGCCCCGTTACAACCCTTGACTTCTATCTTGAGTGTTTTGTGTTTCAATTTGTGGAATTCGAATTTGGTATGAGCATATGGTGTCACTGGTTCTCGCATCTAAGTAGTAGCATTCCATTCATGAGATCATATCTAAACATGCTTATTAATACCAGAAAATGCTTTCTTGTTATACATATATGTGAGTACTAGTTTTCATGTTTACATCAATCTTCTCACATGTACCTAGTGTAGGGTGTGTAGTCAGAATATCTGAGTGAAAAGTGAGTGCATATCTTGTAAGGAATCGAGCAAATTCTCTAAGGCATGTTACTACATTCAAACATCGTTTTAATTGGTTAAATGTGAACTAGTAAGTGGTGACTATGATTAAGTATGTGTTCAAGTGTTAAGTTGACTAAAATTTGTGGGAATGATGATTTTTAACTTGTCATTTGCGTTGGAAATCCCTGAGGTAAACGTTGGAAGGTTTAGGTTGTGTTTTGTTTTCTTTATTTTGCTCGAGGACTAGCAAAAGCTAAGTGTGGGGGTATTTGATAAGCTCATATTTATATATATTTTACATAAAATTCACTTGTCTTTTCTTAGTTAGTTCCTTATATTTTTGAGCTATTTACCATGTTTTTGTGTTTTGTGTGATTTATCAAGCAAAGAAAAGAAAAGTAGCACAAGTGAGATATTAAGTAACAAATTCGTCAAAATTGCCTGTGCAGATTAGCTGACTTTGGAAGCATATTACGAACCGCTCAGAATGAATGCGAAAATGAGCCTTATATGCTTGGAAAGCTACGGATGTCTATTTTCTGGACCAATTCACGGATTGTTAATATCATTTTTCTAGAAGAAGTTATGGGCATTGTAACACTGAAAGGTTCAGAAAAGGGCTAAGCAGATTTGGCAAATAAAATGAGAAAGTAAAGGCACTTGTTTGGTGTTTTGCTTTGTCATCAACACTCAGCAGCAAATGGGGTTATGATTGCACTCATTTGGCTTTGGAGCGAGTGGAAATGCATAGCTAGAAAGAGAAGGCATGACACATGCAAAAGAAAAACATGGACAGCTACACACATGCAAACTGTACAGCATGGAGGGCTTGGCATGGGCAGAAAATGGGTGGATTGTTCGTTGAAATAATGAAGAACATGTGTGTGCAAATGCAAAGGGAAAACACACACACATGGGCAAAGGAAACACACACACATGGGCAGAAAATGGGTTGATTTATGGTTGAAATGATGAACATGTGTGTAAATGTAAAGGAGAAACATGGCAGAAAATGTGTTTGTTTTGTGGCTAAAATGATAAAGGTAATGTGTGTGCAAATGTAAAGGGAAACATGGACATCACACACCCATACAAACTGCACATGCAAGGAATTGAAGTGGTCCTCTCCTTAGCCTATAAATACATCCACCATTCCCCTTCCTAAGAACAATCTTGATCCATCAAAAAAGAGTGACATTCACAAACACAAATACCATCTTCATCCATTCATTCCCACATATCCATACACATCCTAGACATTTGTGCTACAACAAGGTGGTGAAAACAAAGGTCCTTGGCGTTTCAAGCTTGGAAGATTAGAGCGTTTTAGGTGTACTTCATTCTTGCTTTTAATGTCTACTTTGTTATTTTCTGATTTTGTTGCAACTATGAGTGGCTAAACCCCTATTTAGTTAGGGGGAATTTCAAAACCATGACTATATTTGCAATATGAATTGATTACTTTCAGTTGTGATTTCATAAATTGTGAATGCAATTTACTTAACTGTTTGATTCAAAACTTATTCTTGTATGTTAATTGAGGGTCAACACTTAGTTGGCATGCTTGAATTTGATGCTAGAATATAAGGGAGTTTCACCTAATCGTTATGAACTTATATTCACAAGTAGTGAAGGTTGTTAGTCACAATCGCGTTAAGTAAATTCTTGGCATAAGTTTCATGCAATTCATGTAGAGAACTTGTGAGGAATAATTTGGGTTGTCGCATGCAATCATCCAATTCAATGAAAATAGGAAAATCTGAGGGTTAATTAGTGCAATTCACGGTTAATCTGGGGCATTGAGATTTATGGTTTATCGAAAGAACAACTGAACATCAATTTGTATGCAAGTGTAACATGTGTGGAGAAGAACCTCCTAGCTAGCCTTCCATCCATTCAATTTACTCAAATTCGGGCAGATTTCATTAGTTCTTTAATTTACTTGTTTTGTTTTCAAATTCATCAAAACCAAAACCTCATTTACCTTGTTGAGTCATATTAGTTAGAAACTGATTTAGTTTGTGCTTTTAAGTATTTCAAACCAAGTTGAAACCAAAATTCGTCCAAAAGTGTGTTTAGAGTCCAAATCTGCCCAGTTTGTGTTTTTAGGTAGATTTGAGTGTTTTAGCTTGTTTTGAGTTCTTTGAGTTTGTTTTGAATTCTTTGAGTCTAGTTTAGTGTTTTTAACTTTGTTTATATATTTTTAAGTCAGTTTAGAGGTTATTAGCAAGCCCTCTTAATCCCCGGTTTAGAACGATCCCTACTTGCATTTATACTACAATTTGACAACAAGAGGTTTAATTTATGTGTTAAGAAAATTTTCGCATCAGGGCTGTACAGCGTAATGAAGCTCTAAATGATCAACGTCCGATGCCTCCTACTTCTGGGGCTCTGCCGACTTCTGAGGCTCCGCCGACTACTGAGACTTCTCCTAAGCAGCCTTTGTAAAGGCTTCCTCTTGTATTTTTCTGCCTCCTGTTCATTTTCAAAGAATTTTAATATAAAAATACCTTGCATATCTATCAATGTTTCAAAAATAAACCCACACCAAAAACAATTAAACAAGCAACAAATAAAAATGTCAATCATGGCAAAATAAAATGCAGAAAAATGAAGGTTTTTAGAAATGCAAAACTGATTGTGGAGCGATTCAAAAATCTTCCTCATTTGAATACATGGGTTGCCTCCCAAGAAGCGCTTGCTTTAACGTCTTCCAACCGGACGAAACTTCCTTCTAAACTTGGAGAGGGCCCATAGCATGGAATTGATCCTTGAATGGAAGGTGATACTTGACGTGATCCGGCAATGGTTTAAATTCTAGTGTAGGTGCCTGAATCATCAAAATTAGCAAGTTAGTATATACTAAAATCGAAGTTGGAGAAGATGGCTTACTTGCTTGCTCCAACACAAACCCAATTACGAACACCACATCTTTGAAGGTTGCAGGGATATGGGACTTGGCCAGATTTGGTGTTTTGAGAGTTATGACTTTTCCCGTGTCATAAAATCCAAATTCTTTTGGGAATTTTTGTCTCAAGTGTATCTTCTTTGATGAATTCTAGGCATTCCCCATCCACTTCTTGCTCTTGATTCTTTGGAAAGGTTTCGAAGATGCCTTTCTCACCATCTTCTTCCTTGGATTGCATGATCCTGCAAGGAATAAGGACATTTGGTGAAACGGGGTCAGGACAAATTGAATTTAGGCTTACCTTGGTTGTAGTGGACGGCATAGCGGGCATATGGGGATGCGGTAAGGGTGGTTCTTCCCTTGTCGTGGCCTTGTTATTCTCCTCTTCTTCAAGCAGCAGCTGTTCATCCATGTTTTGGCTTGGTTTGGATATCTTGGGTTCACCTCCAACCTCCATAGATAGCACTTCCCAAAGTGATAGCATCATGGATTTCAAAATCTTCCTTCAAATTTTCAATAGTTGAGTTAGAGAGTTCACATTGCTCTTGAATTTGTGCCGTGAACTCCATAATCTCAACAAGTTGATTTTTCAATTCGCTCATCTCCTTAGCTTGATTGAGCATTGTTTCATTTTGATTTTACTGCCCCTGCACCAAAGAGGTTAGTAATTGAAAATTTTGATCACTATCCGTGGGCATACTTGAATTTGATTGGAATTGTTGTAGGGGAAGCTGTGGTGGCCGCATAAGTGTTAAATAAAACTCTTCAGATTGCTGCCAATATCCATCTTGTTGAGCCTCCTTGATTTGATTTTGTGAGCCCTACACCAAATAATTTATTTCATACAAAATTCGATCATAATCTATTGACGAACCTAAGTTTGATTGAGCATATTGTATATGAGGTTGTGATGGCTGCATAGGTCTTGAATGGAATTCCTCTTTTTGTTGCCAATATCCATCTTGTTTGAATTGTTGAGGTTCTATGTAATTCGAATAATATCTCCAATCCGAATTGTAAGCGTTGGAAAACATGTTGTCCCATGATTGGCTATGGCCTTGATAACCCCAAGCATCTTCATTCGCAACAAATTGAGAATATTGCTGGGTTGGATATCCTTGCCCATAGGACACACCACATGTAGGACACTTTGCATTGTGGTCCTTTCGGCATATTGTGACAATTGAGAAATAAGTTCCGCTAATTGAGCTTGAATGGTAGCAAAATCCATGTCTTACTTCTCTAGTACTTAAAATCAAGGAAACAAAACTAAATCAAATATCAAAAGTTAAAAATAAAAATTAAAAAAAAAAACACAAATAGAAACAAAGTACTAAAAACAAAAGACACAAAAATAAACAAAAAGAAATAACAAGGGATTAGCAAAGTTGCTAATGCCCGGCAACGACGCCAAAAACTTGATGCAAAAATTATCTTAACATACAAATTTAACCCTCTTTTATCAATTGTAGTAAAGAATGTAAGTAGGGATCATTTTGGACCGGGGATTAAGAGGGCTTGCTAATAACTTCTAAACTGACTCAAAAACATAAAACTTAACTTAAAAATACTTAACAAGACTCACAAGACTCAAATCAAACTTAAAATACTCAAAATATCTTAAAACAACTAAATAAACTTAAACTAGACACTATGAATGACTTTGGACGAAAATTGACTTTTACTTGAATCAAAACATTTAAAAACACAAATTAAAACAGATTCTAACTAATTAGACACACTAAAGTAAAGGGGGATTGAGTTTTGGACGAAGGTGAAACTAACAAACAAGTATGAAAAACTAGACAAATTGTAAAACAAATTTGAGAAATAAGATGATGGATGGGATAGCTAGAGGTTTTTTCTCCACACATGATATGTATGCAAACAACTCGATTTCCAGTTACTACTTCATTGAATTATGAACGACAATGCTCCAAATTAACCGTGACATCACTAGTTAACTCTCAGATTTTCCTTGTTTTATTGGATTAGATGACATCATTCGACAACCCAAAACATTTTTCTAAAGTTCCCTACATGACATCATAATAGAGATACAATCCAAGATTATTACGTTTAATGAAAATTATAAGCATTGACAAAACACTTGTAATTATGACATCATGTCACTCATGCTAGGAATTGAACCTAACGCGATCGTTTATAAGCGACATTCACCACATGTGAATATAAGTTTGTAACGATTATGTGAAACTTCCTTATATTCTTGCAACGGATTTATGCATGCCAATTAAGTGTCAACCCTTAATTAACAAATACAAATAAGTTATCAATCAAATAGTTAAGCCAATTGCATTCACGATTCAAGAGTTCATAACTGGAATTTATCAAATTATATTGCACACATAATCATGGCTTTGAAATCACCCCTAGCCAAGAGGAGTTTAGCCACTCATATTTACAACAAAATGAAAGGAAATGAATTTAAACATTAGAAACAAAAGAAAGAAAACACCTAAACGCTTCAACGATCCAAGTTGGACAACAAGCATGTCCAAGCACTTTCCTTCCCTTCCTTTGCTACGGTACAAGGTGTTGGTGAGTGTTTGAAGGTTTGTTTGTATGGAGGAATGGATGTGAATATGAATGGATGTGTTTGGATGAAGGTTGTGTTGAATGCGGCAAAGAGTGGAGAATTGTGTAGATGATGTGTGTGTGTGTGTTTTATTGATCTCTCCTAAGATGAAGGGTGGATGGATGTATTTATAGGCAAGGGAGAGGATGTAGTGGGTGCTGGTAATGAGTGGCTGTAGTGGTAGGTGAATGTGTTGGGTGGTTGAAATGAGTGGATGTAGTGGTAGGTGAATGTGTTGGTGGTTGTAATGAGTGGATGTAGTGGTAGGTGAAAGGATGTGTTGGGTGAAATGAGTGGATGTAGTGGTAGGTGAATGTGTTGGGTGGTTGTAATGAGTAGGTGTATTGGGTGAAATGAGTGGATGTAGTGGTAGGTGAATGTATTGGGTGAAATGAGAGGATGTAGTGGTAGGTGAATGTGTTGGGTGGTTGTAATGAATGGATGTGTTGGGTGAAATGAGTGGATGTAGTGGTAGGTGAATGTGTTGGGTCAAATGAGTGTGCTAAAATGGTTATTCATAGGGAGAAGATGATGCACAAACTTCAAATTTCGTCCATTCCTTTTGCTCCAAGCATATTTTATCGATTCCATGCCAAAAAATGCTCCAAAATGCACTTCTTTGCCACATTAACCCTTTGGACCTACAAACACACGAAAATAGCTTAAAATACTAAAATAACTACGAACTAACAACATAAATGCCAAGAAACAAGCTAACTAAGTCGCATAAATATGCTTCTATCAGCCCACACCCTCCTCCTTAGTGTAGATAATATCATTTGTTAAAAAAAAATAATCATTTGACAACTTATTTAATCACATTATTATCCATGAGTGAAAGACCTTTTTATAATCGGCATTACATGCTTCATAAGATGTTATGAACGTGTTTAAAAATAGAGAAAATAATATTGAATGAACAACTGATTGAATCATATTATTGCTAGCCCATTCTGAGGCTAAGCCCACTCTCCTCCCCTTTAGTGTAGATAATATCATTTGTTAAAAAAAAAAACAATCATTTGACAACTAATTTAATCACATTATTATCAGCATGTGAAAGACTTTTTTTAAAACCGACATTACACGCCTCTTAAGATGTTTTAAACGACTTAATGACACCAAAATCACTATTCCCAACATTTGATTGAATCACATTAATGCTAACCTATTGTAAGGCACTAATTTTTTTTTTTAAAAAAACTTTACTAATTTATCACTGGCACTACGCACCTCTTCAAATGTTTTGAACACAATATTCATGATTTTTCTTATTTTTTATTATATTTTTCTTTCCCCTTCATGTGACAACTCGTGACACACCCCATCCCGAAGGAGGGCATGTTGGCCGTCACGTGAGAGTGACGTAACCATTTACACAGTTCGGAAGCTTTAAAAAAATACAATTACTAAGATGAAACACCCGAGGGTGAGTCATACTTTTGTGAATTCTGTTAGAACACCGTTGGATTCCTCGTGGCCACCAAAGCTCTGCTATCTAGAACCTGGAGGGGCGCAAAACAAAATTGAGTGGGTCAGTAAAACAAAGTTTTTCGAAAACATTTCATTTAAAGCATTTCTAACCCCTCGCTGTAAAACCTGTATACTTTCCCAGAAAATAACATAATAGCATATACCTTTAAATATCTTAAATCATCAATCTTTATCAAAATCAGAAAGTATGTCATGCTATAATGTCAAAAACATAATATGGATGCATCAATATAACAGGTGAAATAAGGAATCAACCGGAGACCCTGCAGTTGGTCCTGTACGATTATTCTATAGCTCAATATCCAATCCAACCGGAGTCACCACGGTGACCTGTACGGCGCTACTCTGCACATAAGTCGGAACTACCTGAAGTAGTCTGTACGACAAGAATGGTGTAATAATACGCTCTAGTGCTTCTCTCATCAATCATCTGTGCACATAATCTAAGGTCACCTACCAGTCGGAACTGATGCGATGAAAGTTAAGCACTCAAATTAAACCCTCTTGTTGTCAAAATGTAGTATAAATGCAAGTAGGGATCGTTCTTAAATCGGGGATTTGGAGGGCTTGCTAAAACCTCTAAACTTACTCAAAAACATAAAAACAAAGTTAAAAACGTTTGAATAGACTCAAAGGACTCAAAACAGATTCTAAAGACTCAAAACAACTTAAAACACTCAAAACTGCCTAAAAACACAAACTGGGCAGATTTGACTCAAACACAACTTTGGACGAATTTAGTGTTTTGACTTAAATCAAAACACTCTAAAACACAAACAAAACAGAAATTTAACACTTTGAAACAAGAAAGTAAAAAGGGGATTTTGGTTTGGATGAATTTGAAATAAACAAGCAAGTTATAAAACTAGGCAGATTCTAAAATGAATTTGAGAAATAAAATGATGGATGAATTAGTTAGAGGTCCGTTCTTCACACATGACACTCTTGTACATGAATCGATTTCCAATT
This sequence comes from Malus asiatica, assembly GCA_033882615.1. Lineage (NCBI taxonomy): Eukaryota > Viridiplantae > Streptophyta > Magnoliopsida > Rosales > Rosaceae > Malus > Malus asiatica. The sequence goes on along the minus strand of CM066503.1, from coordinate 42,379,218 downwards.
GCTTTTCAATAAACTATTATGCTCAACACCCCAGATTAACCGTGATGCACAAATTAACCCTCAGATTTTCCTTTACTCATTGAATTGGATGAATGCATGCGACAACCCAAATCATTCTCTAAAAGTCCCCTATATGAATGCATAATAGAGATACAATCAGAGATCATTATGTTCAATGAAAATCGTAAGTGTCGACGAGACAATTATAACTATGAATGCATGATACAATTGCCAAGAATTCAATTAACACGATTGTGATAAACAACCTTCACTACTCATGAATATAAACTTGTAACGATTAGGTGAAACTCATTTATATTCTAGCATCTAATTCATGCATGAAAATTAAGTATGCATTCTTAATAAACATAAAAGAATCAGTTATGAATAAAATAGATAATTGAATTGCAATCACAACTTATCAAATTGCAATTGAAAGAAATCAATTCATATCTCAAGCATGTTCATGGCTTCAAACTTCCCCCTAACTAAATGGGGGTTTAGCCACTCATAATTGCAACAAAATCAGAAAATGAATTTAACATTGGAAACAAAAGAAATAAAACACCTAAACGCTCCAACGATCCAAGTTGACAGCACGCACGTCCAAGCACTTTCCTTTCCTTCCTTTGCTACGGCACAAGGTGTTGGTGAGTGTTTAAAGGTTTGTTTGTATGGAGGAATGGATGTAAATATGAATGGATGTGTTTGGATGAAGGTTGTATTGAAATGGGAGTGAATGATCTAAAAAAATATATGAATTAAATTTATGTTACACACACTTCCTTTTATAGAGGAAGTGCAAGGCAATGGAAGGGGACATGGAGTGGTGTTGAAATGATTCAAAGGTGAAAGTGAAGTAATGATGCAAAGGTGAAAGTGAAAGTGAAGTAATGATGCAAAACATGGGTAAAATGGAGTGGTGTTGAAATGATTCAAAGGTGAAAGTGAAGTAATAATGCAAAGCATGGGTAAAATGGAGTGGTGTTGAAATCATTCAAAGGTGAAAGTGAAGTAATGATGCAAAGCATGAGGGGTAAAATGGAGTGGTGTTGCAACAATGAATGCAAGTAGGGAACATGAATGATTGTGCACATGGTAGAGAAAGGAAAGGGAGGTGGAATGGTGTAGAAATGAGTCAAGGGTTAAGGTGGAGTGATGATTGATGCAAGAAATTTGGAATGATGGAGGGAACAAGGGTGGTGCTAGGCAATGAGTGAATGAAATAGACAAGGAATGTTGTTGGAACTTAGGGACATTGAGGATTAGGAAAGATTAAATCAAAATAAGGTAATCTTGACTCATGTTTCTTCTTTGGTTGCTGAGCTCTTTGTCATTAATTATTCTTTCTTTTTAACACATTCCAAGCCTCTTTAGTCTTCAATTTCGTCCATCCACCTTGCTTCATGCATATGCTATCCATTCCAAGCCCAAAACTGCTCCAAAATGCACCTTATTGCTTTATAAGGCCTATGAACCTACAAACACACGAAAATAGCTTAAAATACATAATTAACTAAGAAATAACAACATAAATGCATGAGAACAAGCTAACTCAGTCGCATAAATATGCTCCTATCAAATTTCCGCACACTTAGCTTTTGCTAGTGCTCGAGCAAAACAAAACAAACGAAACAAACGAAATATAACCTAAACCTTCCAACATTTGCCTCAGGGATTTTTAATGAAACATGACTTGCCAAAGATCACCACTCACATAGATTTAAGCAATCCTTACCCTCGAGCATATTTGATCATAGTCACCATTCACTAGCTCACATTTAATCAATTAAAACAGCATTTTGAATGTAGTAACATGCCTTAGAGAATTCCCTCAATTCCTTACTAGATACACTCTTATTTTCACACAAGAATTTCTGACTACACTCCCTATAATAGGTATATGTGAGAAGATTGATGGAAACAAGAAAACTAGCACTCACATATGTTTTTCGACAAAGAAACAATTTCTGGAAGTATTAATGCATGTATATATATGATCTCATGAACGGATTGTCACTACTTAGAAGCGAGAACCAGTGATATCATATGCTCATACCAATTTCAAACTTCACATATTGAAAAACACAACACTCAAGATGGAAGTCAAGGGTTGTAATAGGGTTAAGGGCGTTGGCTAACAAAGAAAGGTAAGGGTAAATAAAAGTTCTTAAAGCAATAGTGAGCAAAGTAATGATGTAGGTACTTAGAATTCTCTTTAGAATGCAGAAATCTACTTTTAAACACAAGGGAAAATTCATGCAACTCATGCATTTATTTTTCTTTTCTTTTTCTTTTTTTTTCACAAATTTTTCTCTCTATCGTGCCCAATTTCTTTGGCACACAAAAAAAAAAAAATACAACTTTGAAATCTAAATTCCCCCACACTTGTTTTCTGCAATAATGTTGATCAAAATGAATTCTTTCTAAGTTATGCTCCACTATACTTCAAGAACAAGGGTATGGATAGTCTATTCTAGGTTAGGTGGAGATGATGTGGTTTAACAAAGAAAATAGGCTAAACAAGGCTCAATGGGGTTTAAACCTACAAAACAAATGACAAAGGTGGGTTCGGCTATTTTGGCTTTGGTTCACTAAACAACTTCATCTTGGATATGTGTTATGCAAATCAATGTCATGCTTTGAATGGAACGGGCATGAGTTCTAGTATTTGGATCTATAATGATGAACGCATTCTAGGTAGCAACCAAGCAAAGAATAATGAGATCATACAACGACTTTAGAAAACAAAAATGCACAGATTATTAACTCTCCAAATAAACGTTTAGGCTCAAGTCTCACAAGGTTGTAGCGTACATTTGAGTTCCTTCTTTCAAGCATGTTACAAAATTGATTTTTCCTTTATGATTGCATGTGAATTCATAAATTATAACCACAACCAAGCATACACCAAAGAGTAAATCAAATTTTCATCCATGTTTGTAACTCTCTTTAACAGTCATGTAATTAAAAACCAAATCCTCATCGTTGTGTTGGAAGGTACCCTAAGACACAAATAAACACACAAAAACAACTCTTTTTGGGTTTTTCACAACAATTTTTCAAATTTTTATGAGATTTTCGGATTTTTATGTCAAAACACATGGAAACACTCCAAAATAGCTTAAAAACACTTAAAGCAGCAAGGAACAACACTAGAAGTAATGGGTGATAAACTCCTATGAATTTCATGAAAAACAATGGTTATCCCCCCACACTTAAATCAAACATTGTCCTCAATGTTTTAAGCATAAACTCACACAATAACAAGCAAACAAACAAACAACGAATAAACATGACAAGTATAGCAAAGTAAAAACCAGACAGAGTAGAGTTTAAAAACGCAAATCTGGTTTTGGAGATAGATGATCTTGTTGACTTTCCACAGCGTTGATCTTGAACTGGTTTGGAATTCTGAGCGAGGAATATGAGAGTTCCCTGATTTGATTGTGCAGTTTGCATTCTTCTCTGCTTGATTCTTTTGCACGACGGGCAGGCACGAGGTAGAGGTGTTGGTCTGTTTCTTTCTTCAATCTTTCCAAGTGCCCACCTCTTGCTTTCTTTCTCCTTGTCCCTAGCTGAGGATGAATTGGTAAATTGTCTTCACATGCTTCGAGGTATCATTTTCACTTCCCTTATCTATTCCCCAGGCAGATGTGGTAGACGAAGAGGAAGCATAAGATGATGAAGATGAGTACTCGAGAGCAAGGCTAGGTAAGCAATCAGGAAGGGGTTCCAGGCAGTCAGTTCCAGATCGGAAGATTGATACCAAGTGCTGGCTGATTGCTCTCTTTCTCCTTGTCCTAAAACAAAGACAAGGAGAAGGACAGGGAGAAAGCATGATATGAGATACTCTTGCTTTCAACCTTCATGATATGAAATACTTTTGCTTTGGATGAGTTGTTTGCAGAGGTTCCCCAAGGAATTAGGAACACTGAGTGACTCGAGATGGTGTGTTGGAAAGGCATTCTCGGGGAAGGAGGGGGGTTATGTATGTCTGCCTTGCAATTGAGGGTGAAGGATGACATTGATAGGAATTAATAACCGGTACTATTCTTTCACTCTTGTCAGCAACCGTTGGATGATTTAATAGTAAACGTCACGTGCTTTCTACTTCGCAATCAATGTTTCAAAAATAAACCCATACCCAAAAATAATTAAATAAACAACAAAAATAAAAAATGACAATCATGGCAAAATAGAAATGCAGAAAAGGGAAGGTTTTTAGAAACGCAAAACTGATTGTAGAGCGATTCATAGATCTTCCTTTTTTAAATACATGGGTTGCCTCCCAAGAAGCGCTTTCTTTAATGTCTTGCAGCCGGACGATACATCCTTTTAAGCTCCATTAAGGCTCACGGCATGGAGGGGTATTTCCTCCACGATATGCTCCTCAAACAGGTCGTAATAGGGTTTTAAACGATGCCCATTCACCTTAAATTCATGGCCGGTTTTCATGCTTTGGACTTGGACTGCACCATGGGAAAAAACATTAGTCATAACAAAGGGTCCAATCCATTTAGAGCGTAACTTACCGGGGAATAACCGAAGGCGAGAATCAAAGAGGGGCACTTTCTGCCCCTTGGAGAATGTCTTTGTACGAAGCATCTTGTCATGATATGCCTTGGTCTTATCCTTGTAAATCCAAGCATTCTCGTACGCCTCGTGCCTAATCTCCTCGAGTTCATTTAACTGGAGCTTTCTATGCCCCCTACGGCATCTATATCCATGTTGAAGGTCTTCACAGCCCAATGTGCTTGGTGCTCTAACTCGACGGGCAAATGACATGGCTTACCATAGATGAGCCGAAAAGGGGACATGCCAAGGGGAGTTTTGTACGCCGTACGATAAGCCCACAATGCATCGTCTAAGCTCAAGCTCCAACCCTTCCTTGTTGGCCCCACAGTTTTCTCAAGGATTTGCTTGATCTCTCTGTTTGAAACCTCGGTGAAAGTGAAGTAATGATGCAAAGGTGAAAGTGAAAGTGAAGTAATGATGCAAAACATGGGTAAAATGGAGTGGTGTTGAAATGATTCAAAGGTGAAAGTGAAGTAATGATGCAAAGCATGGGTAAAATGGAGTGGTGTTGAAATGATTCAAAGGTGAAAGTGAAGTAATAATGCAAAGCATGAGGGGTAAAATGGAGTGGTGTTGCAACAATGAATGCAAGTAGGGAACATGAATGATTGTGCACATGGTAGAGAAAGGAAAGGGAGGTGGAATGGTGTAGAAATGAGTCAAGGGTTAAGGTGGAGTGATGATTGATGCAAGAAATTTGGAATGATGGAGGGAACAAGGGTGGTGCTAGGCAATGAGTGAATGAAATAGACAAGGAATGTTGTTGGAACTTAGGGACATTGAGGATTAGGAAAGATTAAATCAAAATAAGGTAATCTTGACTCATGTTTCTTCTTTGGTTGCTGAGCTCTTTGTCATTAATTATTCTTTCTTTTTAACACATTCCAAGCCTCTTTAGTCTTCAATTTCGTCTATCCACCTTGCTCCATGCATGTGCTATCCATTCCAAGCCCAAAACTGCTCCAAAATGCACCAAAATGCACCTTATTGCTTTATAAGGCCTATGGACCTACAAACACACGAAAATAGCTTAAAATACATAATTAACTAAGAAATAACAACATAAATGCATGAGAACAAGCTAACTCAGTCGCATAAATATGCTCCTATCAGGAACCACCTCTAGTGGTCTGTACGACTAGCATGTCGGAACCCTCTATCAGTCTGTACGACATGCACCTACTTGGATCCAAGGTGAGCGTGCGGTGCGGTGAATACTATAAGCACTAACACCAGGGGTGCAGGTTATGAGCTCTCAACATAATTCACATTATCAACAATTCACATGATTAACATAAAACTCACATGATACTCACCTGTGCGTCCACAACACCAATTCACATATATATGCATCAATTACTAATTCATATAATTCATAATATGCATGCATGGCATTTGAAAAACATACTTTCATTTAAACTCAATTTATGGGAAAAAATATCAATAGTATATAGGTATAAACAGAAATGTTGTCCACTCACCCGAAGTTCACCCAACAACTCCCTAGCACAACACATCAAGGCGTCATCACGATCAGCGCCTAGAACAATAATCAAATCCAACCTCAGAATTCATATCGATAGAATATATAACTTATATAAAACATGTCACTGCGTAGTTCGATCTGGAAGATCTGCAACTCAGATTTCAAATCCATAACTTCCAGAGGTCCACAATATACCTCTAGGACAACCTCCTAAAATTTCATTACCATCCAACGGTTGGATCTCCGTCAATTGTCAAAACCAAGTGACGATTAACATTCTATTTTATGAACTTACAACTCCAATTCCGAAAGATCCGTAAATCGAATTCCCGATCCGTAAGCTCCTATAATCCTCAAATATTACATATTACAATGTATCAAAGTTTGGTGACGATCCGACGGTTGGATCGTAAATCACATTTTCACCTAACCACGAATTGAAACGAACTTAGGTTCAATTACTCAATTTATGTCTATCAATTATCAAAACTGAACCTAGAACCTTAAACACATGCTAAGAATGACATTGGAGGGCCATTGGCCACGTGCTGCTGCACGGGCTGCCGCGGGTGGCGGTCGGCCGCCCCGGCTCGCCGGAAAATCCAACTATTTCCAAAAATTCTCAAAAAATACAGAATTGAAGATCTCAATGAGTAGAGTAAACTTTATACCTGACGCCAAGGCCAATTTTGCCTGAAAACACTTCAATTTCACCAAAATCCGTGCGGACCCTAGAATTGGGTGAGTTCCAATTCGTTCTCAAATCAACTCTGATGCTCCAAGTAATGCTTGAGCTTTGTTCTAGGCCTCAAAAGGAAGCTATGGGTGGTGGCAATTGGAAGAAATTGCTTCGGGATTGGGTGATTCGAAGCCAAAGCCGCCTTACCCCTCCTTGCCGTTTTCTCCATTTTCAAAGCCAAATCTCTCAAATTTTGAGATGGAATGGGTAGAGGGAAGGTCGTGGAGGGTTTCCCATGAAGTTTCTTGAAGCAATTCGCCGGAAAAACGGGTGAAAATCGTCGGAAAAATAGAGATGGGTGCGCGGGTAAACGGGTTGGGGAAAAACCCGTTTCTGATCTTCTCTCCTCCGCTTCTCGCCCTCTCTCCTTTCCTCCTTTCCTCTGTTTCGATTGGCCATCCTCTCCTTCTCTCTTCTCCTGATTCGTCCCTTCCTTCTTCTTTCAGATTGGGCAGTTTTGCCCAATCCCATTGTTTCCTTTCTTAATTCTTCCCGACTGCGCTCTTTCTTCTTTCCCAAATTCTAATAATAACTAATAAAATAACAACACATAAAAAAAAAAATATATATATATATATATATGTATATATTAACCAAAGTAAAAGTACTTCTCAGGTTAGAATTCCGTAAAACTTTAACCGTGACTCCAAATCACGAACCGTCTGCGCCCACGCGTCCGTAGCAACGAGTACTACGAGGATGTGTCAAGAAAATAAATCTTAGATGGAACGACACAACGATTAACCTCGAATAATGCGCATGCCTCAAAGGGAATTTTTGTAAAATCCTTTATTAAAACTTTAAAAATTCTTAAAATTAGGGACGGGCTGTCACAATCTACCCACCTTAAAAAATTTCGTCCTCGAAATTTACCCAATCTTTACAATCCATCTATATCCATAAAACAACCTGAAACACCTCTCTTATTCGATCTTTTGTCTCCCAAGTAGTTTCTTTTGCAGAATGATTCCACCATAAAACTTTTGCCCAGTACACTATTTTATTTTTCAGGACTTCCTATTTCTATTCCAAAATAATCATGGGTTCCTCATTATAAGTCAAATCCGGATTAATCTCTAAGGGCTGAACTGGAATCATACATACGAATCTACTACTTTGTAACGAAGCATCAAAACATGAACTACACTATACACCTTATCCAATCCCGAAGGTACTCAAACTTGAAAGTATTTCACCGATTTCTTCAATAGTTAAAGACGGCCTGATGTACTTAGGATTTAACTTGTCTTCCATTTCGACCCGAACCGTACCTTCCAAGGTGATAATTTCAAAAACAACCAATCTCCTGCATTACACGTCCGGTCAGTGACATGTTTGTCTGCTAAGCTCTTCAGCCGATCCTGGCTCACTTCCAGGTTAGACTTTGTTTGTACCATACTTGACCAATCCCGAAACTACTGAGCACCGGTCAACGTTATACCGTCAAGGACCTATAAGAGCTTCCCTTCAACCAGGAGGCCAATCACAATGCGACACGTGTCGACATCAGAAGCCAATCACAGCTCGACACGTGTCAACATCAGAAGCCAATCACAACACGACACGTGTCAATGTTAGAACAAAACTAGAAACTCTCCTCTATAAATAGGGATCATTCTCCCACAATAATCTCTAATGTCATTTTGTACTAAACTATTCACTAGAACTCACTAAACCAGAGCTTGAACCTATGTATTTGTGTAAACCCTTCACAATTAATGAGAACTCCTCTACTCCGTGGACGTAGCCAATCTGGGTGAACCACGTACATCTTGTGTTTGCTTCCCTATCCCTATTCATTTACGTACTTATCTTCACTAGTGATCGAAGCAACCAAGCGAAGGTCACAAACCTGACACTTTCTGTTGTACCAAAGTCCTCGCTGATTTTGTGCATCAACATTTGGCGCCGTCTGTGGGAAAGACACTTACTCCCACTCTCTTCAGCTTTGTCAAGCTGGTTTCCACCGCTCGTACACTTTCTTTTGGCCAAGCATCTCTCTCCGACATGGGGAGCGAAAGAAGCCACAACACACAGAATGACACCCCCGCTGGACCTAGTATGAAGCAGCAAAAACAGGAAGGAAATAGAGTTACTCTTCAAGCTAAAGTCGATGAGCTAGAAGTTCAGAACAACAAGATAGCGATGAAGAATGAAGTCCTCCAGGAACAATATGAAAAACTTTTCGACATGCTTCACGAGGCTAGGCAGGCTCAAACACATAAGCTCGTCGCCCCTGTTGAGGTCAACAATCAACTGAATGCCCCCCAACACGGAGGGTCGCCGATATCCGACACGGACATCCCTGATAGGGATCGAGCTACACATCAATGTGATAATCAACGTGAGACTTCTCTCAACCCAGCTGCTTCAACCCGAAGCAGGAGAAGTAGAGGAAAACACCTCCTCACAGAGGGAGCGGAAGGATCAAAAGCTGTCTATCGCGATTGTCGAGACTTCCTAAAGCAACGTCGAGAGAATCCCATCCACATAAGCTCGAAGATCAATGACCCAAGGGTTTCTGAAAGACTCGGTCCTCTTCCACGACCCAGGCCAGCCGCCAATCTAGAGAATGGGCAACAAGTCCCAGAAGAATATGAAGGTACTGGGGACTCGGAAACATTCCGACATACTCACTCTAGAAGTCAGTATGGCGAGTCCAGAGAAAGATCACGCTATCTTGGTCAAACTTTCCTACTTCCAAGAGGCGATGGGGACTTATAGAAGAAAACTTTGGTGGTGCACGACTCCGCTCAGGACCCCCTTGTCCTGCAGCTCCTTGAGGAAGTAAACAAGCTGAAGGCTGAACGTCAAGCCGAGATACCTGACTGGAACCAACCTAAGCCTGGCCCTCTCACAAGAAGGATCCTTAACACTCCCCTTCAAGCGAAGACAAAGCAGAAGCTTGACTTACAGCTCTATACTGGAAGGGAAGACCCGATTGAACACCTTAACCTCTTTGAGTCCACCATGGTATACCGGGGACACACCGACGAAGAACGGTGCCTTCTCTTCCCTTCCACCCTCTCTGGCGGAGAGTTAAACTGGTATTGCCGTCTTACACCTGAGACAGTAGACTCATTTGAAGAGTTGAGGAAGCTGTTTTTCTCTCAACATATCTTCCAGACCGATCGCTTGCATTCCGCAGATGACTTGTACACTATTCGCCAGAAGCCGGACGAGTCATTACGAAAGTACGCTGGCCGCTTCAGCCATGAGTATTCTCGCTGCGCTGAGGCAGATGACAAGACCGCCTTCAAGGCTTTCACGGCAGGCTTACATGACTGTTTCTTCAAGTACATGATCAATGCCAACACTTGGAAGACTTACTCTGAGGTGATGACACAAGCTTACAACCATGCCTCCGCCGAGGCAAGGACATATCAAGGGAAACCCCCTACAGTCACCCCTTATCAGCAAGTAGGGAGTGGAGACCAGATCCAACCAAATGAAAAGACCTCAACCTTCCAAATGGTAGCAGCACACCCCCCTGCCTCATTTAATGCTTCGCCAAGTCAGCAGACATATCAATCTCAGGGCAAAAGGAAAGACTTCCATCCTCACCAATCTCATTTTAATAAAAAGAATAAGGGGCACTACCGCGATAGCTCAGGATATCGTCACAATAATGCCCGCCCCCAGGCAGTCAACGCAGTGGGCCAATCACATGTCAAGACAGGCCCTACCCCGAGGTATGAGACATACACCTCTTTGAATGCTACATGTGCTGCCATCTACCCCAGTATAGCTCACCTGATACCAAAGCCAAAGCCAAGACAGCCAGATTACAAGTCCACGAAGAACACGGGCATGTTTTGCTGCTACCACGAGTATAATGGCCATGATAGTGAGAAGTGCATTATCCTCCGTGACCATATTGAAGCTTTAGCACGTGAAGGAAAAATTGATCAGTTCCTCCTTCACCCTCCAAGGGATAACCGTAACCAACGCCAGGTGAATGTGATATATTCCATAAGCGGCGGCACACCCATGTCTGAATCTTCCAATAGGGCCATGAAAAGCAGTGAACGAACTTTGAGACCTGGCCATCAAGTGTTTCACGTGGAAGACATCAGAGGAGGCAAGTATCAAAAGCCTAACTGGGATCCAATATGTTTCTACCCTGAGGAAGAAAGAGGTATCATCTACCCCCACAACGACCCGCTGATTGTGGAGGCTCACATAGCAAATTTCGATGTGAAACGAATCCTGATAGACACAGGTGCCTCAGTCAATATCATGTTTGCTGAAGCCTTCAAAGCACTTAATGTAGCTGAACACTTGCTCGATTGCTCGATTTCTCCTCTGATAAGCTTCTCTGGCGATATCGTCCAACCTTTAGGGAGTATACACTTACCCCTTACCATTGGTACAGGCCCCTACACAGCTACTATTACCACTAACTTCCTAGTGGTCAATTGCCCGACTGCATACAATGTCATCTTTGGGCGCACAGGCATCAATGACCTCAAGGCCATGGTATCCACACATATGTTGTTGATGAAGTTTCCAACCCCTTTCGGCAATGGATACATCAGGGGAGATCAACTTAGTGCTCGATCATGTTACAACACTTCAGTTAAGCAACAACACCTGCATGTCCCTAAGGAGACCCTCTCTATACATAACCAGGTAGTAAAGACCAGTCCAGATGAAGCTAACTCGGATCTTCATGATGGCAACAGTCAACCTGACGACCCTCGAGATGACTCCTTCACCCAGCAAGCACAACCCGCTGAAGAGTTAGAGAATATCTCTATCTCCAAAGACCATCCAGATCGCATGGTGAAGATTGGCACCACTTTGTCACCACCCCTTCGGTTGTCGCTGATCTCATTTTTACAAGAGAACGCCGAGGTCTTCGCTTGGTCATATAAAGATATGACGGGCATCTCTCCTGATATCATCTGTCACCACTTGAGTATTGATCCCAAGACCAAACCAGTAAAACAGAAGCGAAGATCTTATGATGTTGAGCGATACGAGGCGATGAAAGCAGAAGTTGAAAAACTCAAGGACATAGGCTTCGTCCGTGAAGTCAATTACCCAACATGGGTAGCAAATGTTGTCCTTGTTAAGAAAAATCCGACCAAGGAAAGTCTCCTGCTTCAAAAGGTCTTGTGGAGAATGTGTGTCGACTACACCGACCTAAACAAAGGATGCCCGAAGGATAGTTTCCCTCTTCCTCTAATTGATAGACTTATAGACTCTACAGCAGGGTGTGAGCTCTTGAGCTTCATGGACGCTTATTCAGGATACAACCAAATCCTCATGAACCCCTCAGACCAAGAACACACGGCCTTTACTACTGACAGGGGACTGTATTGCTATAAAGTCATGCCTTTCGGCCTAAAGAATGCAGGAGCAACTTATCAGAGACTGGTCAATTCAATGTTCGCCGAACAGATTGGGAAGAGCATGGAAGTTTACGTTGATGATATGCTAGTCAAGAGCAAACATGTTGACCAACACATCACCAACCTATCTGAAACTTTCACCATTCTAAAGAGGTATCGAATGAGGTTGAACCCTAATAAATGTGCCTTCGGCGTGGGTTCTGGCAAATTCTTAGGCTTCATGATTAGCCAACAAGGTATTGAAGCTAACCCCGAAAAGATCAAGGCAATCCTCGACATGAAAGAGCCCGTAACTTCAAAAGATATCCAAAGCCTTACTGGCAAGGTGGCAGCCTTAACCAGATTCATCTCTAAGGCCACAGACAGATGTGCTCCTTTTTTCAAAGCACTCAAGGGAAATAAAAAGTACATTACATGGACGGAGGAATGTGCTAAGGCATTCAGGAACCTCAAATAGTACATGAGTAAAGCCCCTCTGCTCTCCAAACCAGAAGTTGGTGACACTCTCATTATCTATCTATCGGTTTCGGCTTCAGCAGTCAGTTCTGTTCTTATTCGAAGGGACAGTGGGGTTGAAAGACCCGTCTACTACGCTAGCAAGGCTCTACAAGATGCAGAGACACGATACTCCAACATTGAGAAATTAGCTCTAGCATTGGTCATGTCTGCTCGAAAACTTCGTCCTTATTTCCAAGCACACGCCATCATCGTGCTTACCAATCACCCTCTTCGACAGATACTCCAGAGTCCTGACACGTCTGGGCGAATGATCAAATGGGCGATAGCATTGGGTGAGTTTGACATCTCCTACCAACCAAAACCAGCCGAAAAGGGTCAGGCTGTAGCAGATTTCATAGCCAACTTCACATATCCTGTTGACATTGCTTCTACACCTGAAACAGTAGCTTCATTACCCTCGGAAGCTCAGAAGATAGAATCAACAACCCCAACATGGAGTCTATATGTTGATGGCTCATCCAACCAACAGGGCTGCGGAGCAGGATTAGTCCTCACTACCCCCGACAAAGTGGCGATGGAATACGCTATTCGTTTCAAATTCAAGGCATCGAACAACGAGGCCGAATACGAAGCCCTTCTAGCAGGCTTACGTTTGGCCAAGCACCTCGGGGTTAAACGAATTGATATCTTCAGTGACTCCCAATTAGTGGTCAACCAAGTCACGAACAACTTTGATGCTAAGGATAGCTCCATGGCAGCATATCTTGTGCAAACGCGACTTTTGCTCAAGCACTTCCACTACCAGATCACCCAAGTTCCTTGAGCGGCAAACAGTCATGCAGACGCTTTAGCTCGCCTCGCCTCGGCAGTGGAAGACAAGATTGGGAGAAAAATTCATGTCGAATTGTTGGCAGCACCAAGCACCATGGTCATGGAAGTATGCAATTTACAGCAAGGAGATAGTTGGATCACCCCAATTTATAAATTCCTTGCTCATGGCACCCTCCCAAATGACAAAGTCCAAGCTAAGCAGATCCGATACAAGTCTGCCCGCTACCTGATCATTAATGACCAACTCTACAAGCGCAGTTTTACCTTGCCATACCTAAGATGCCTTACACCTACGGAGGCGGAAATTGTCCTTCGGGAAATACATGAAGGAGTCTGCGGAGATCATGCTGGGTCTCGATCCCTAGCACACAAGACTTTTCGCCAAGGATACTATTGGCCAACACTCCACCAGGATGCCGTCAGAATATCACGCTCATGTGATAAGTGTCAACGCTACGCAACTATCCCTCACTCCCCTCCCGAGCCGCTCACTCCTATGATCAGCCCTTGGCCCTTTGCCCAATGGGGACTTGATTTGATCGGCCCAATGCCTGCAGGGAAAGGCAAGGTCCGCTATGTAATCGTTGCAGTTGACTACTTCACAAAGTGGGCTGAAGTAGAACCCTTGGCAACCATTACTGAGGGAAAAATAGAGGACTTCGTATGGAAGAACATCCTCTGCAGATTCGGCATTCCCAATGCGATAGTCACGGACAATGGGCGGCAGTTCGACAACAAGAAGTTCAAGATGTTCTGCTCTAAGTTCAACATCAACTTATGTTTTGCCTCTCCAGCCCATCCCCAGTCTAATGGACAAGTCGAGGCCGTTAACAAAATAATCAAGCGCACTCTGAAAACTAGCTTGGACAAAGCTAAAGGTTGTTGGCCAGAATTCGTACCTCAAGTTCTTTGGTCATACCGCACTTCATATCGGACTTCCACAGGAGAAACTCCATTCTCACTTGCTTTTGGTACAGAAGCAGTTGTCCCGGTTGAGCTTGAGCAAGCAACATACCGAATCCAGAACTACATACAGAGTGAGAACGACAAGCAACTCACCCTCAACCTGGATCTAGTCGAGGAACACAGAAATCAGGCTCACCTGAGGAATGTCGCCTACAAGCAGCGCATCTCCAACTACTACGACTCAAGGGTCAAACCTCGCTCTTTCAAAGTGGGAGACTGGGTACTGAAGAAAAGATTACTCTTTGATAGAGTCCCTAGTGAAGGAACACTCAGTCCTAACTGGGACGGACCGTTCGAGGTCGTCGGCATCAGCCGCCCTGGCTCTTACAAGCTCAGAAGCTCCGACGGCAAGACCCTTGGCCATCCATGGAATGCTGACCACTTGAAGTACTATTACAAATAGACTCACATTGTACAAGTGTTAAGCTACAGCCGTTCGGCATCCTATGTAACAAAGACCATTTGGTATGAATTCAATAAAGAGGTGATTTAGCCAACTCGGCCATAAACTTTTTTCCATTCTGAGCAATGAAACACTCAAGTGTTGAAGCTTCAACGCAAATGTTTCCAATACAAAACAAAATCTAAGTATGTGTCAACAAGACTATATAAAGGATCTACATCATACATTCCAACACATTCATACATAAACATCATACATTCCAACACATTCATACATAAACATCATACATTCCAACACATTCATACATAAACATCATACATTCCAACACATTCATACATAAACATCATACATTCCAATACATTCATACATAAACATCATACATTCCAACACATTCATGCATAAACATCATACATTCCAACACATCCATACATAAGCCAACTGTGCTTCGAAAGGGTTCAACACACTTTGTGTCATTCGACATTTGCCACAATGTGCCTCGACACCTTGCCCTTATTCTCACCAACTAGGTGATGAAGGAACTCACCTTCGTAACACCAACTAGGTGATGAAATGTACAACCCGTACTTTAATATTATTTGGAAACTTGCCACCCTTATCACCAATCAGGTGAAGAAGGAACTCATCTTCATGCCACCAACCAGGTGATGAAATGTACAACGCGTACTTTCCTTCATGCCACCAACCAGGTGATGAAATGTACAACGCGTACTCTCCTTCATGTCACCAACCAGGTGATGAAATGGGATGAAAGGTGATTAAGGAATTCACATTCGTACCACCAACCAAGTGATGAAAGCAACCTACCATTCATTCCATTAACCAGAAGACGAGTGGTACAACTTGTACATGTGAACTCCTAGCATTCACAAATAATCAAAAACCATCAAGCTTTACAACTTAACTAGGGGAGCACTTATGCCTAACAAGAGCTATAGTCACCAACAAAGTCTTATTGCAAGCCAACAATGGCTTCAATGCATGGTATACGAAGATTAAGCTCTTCAGCCCTCTTGCATCTGCTTCAGACATTTCTCCTCTGTAACAATGCAAACACTACAACTCATAGAAAGCTTCAAACGCTCTTGATCAAGACTGTTCGAAGCAAATTCAATTTATATGGTTCATCCAAACCTTCGACTACTACAAGATGTGGCTTGCATCACAATCTCTCGCTTAACAGTATGGAAGCAAAATTTGTATACGTTATCTCTCCCACATTTTCAAATTTCTAGAAAAAAAAAAAAAAAAAAAAAAAGGAAATTGGAAATTGGGAAATTCAACAAAGCTTCATCAATGGAGGACAAATATCAATCTCAAAGGCTTCGCACTATGTTCATCAAGATAGTGCGAAGCATAATCAATTTATGGTGCCAACAAAAGCTTCATCAATGGAGGACAAAATATCAATCTCAAAGGCTTTGCACTATGTTCATCAAGATAGTGCGAAGCATAATCAATTTATGGTGCCAACAAAAGCATCATCAATGGAGGACCAATATCAATCTCAAAAGCTTCGCACTATGTTCATCAAGATAGTGCGAAGCACAATCAATTTATGGTGTCAACACCAAAGCTTCACCTATAAAGCTTCACCACCAAAGCTTCACCTATAAAGCTTCAACACCAAAGCTTCACCTATAAAGCTTCACATATCAAGCTTCAACCCCAAAGCTTCACCTATAAAGCTTCAACACCAAAGCTTCACCTATAAAGCTTCACATATCAAGCTTCAACCCCAAAGCTTCACCTACAATACAAAATTTCAACACCAAAACATATAAAAGCTTCGCACACTCTTCGTCAAGATAGTGCGAAGCTAATTCCAGTGGAGCTGAATTTTGGACATCTTATAGTTCTTGGGCAGATGAACAACTTTCACGAAGGAAATTTTTCTATTTGAGCGACGGAATTTAGAGTGTTGAAGCTCCAAACATGACGGTCAGATTTCTGCAAGCTTCAAAACTGCTGCAGTGTTTCGAAGATCTGGAAATATTCAACCGTTAGTTTGTTCTGAATTTTTGATATGTTATGGAAGAGATGACGAGGAACAACTTCAATGAAGAAGAGAAAATGGATTTTCGAAGCTCACAACAAGTCTGACGGGTTAACAAAAAATTGATGAACAGTTACTCATCATACTTGAATTTCTGAAGTTGTACTACTCCGATGGCTCTCAAATTTGGATATGTTGTAGTTCACAAGATAAGGAACAACTTTCATGAAGACGACTTTGCAATCTGAGCTATCGAAACAAGGATTCGTTACTTTGACAAATTAGTAACAAGCAAGACACCTCATTCGGCAACTCTCTTCGCCTGAAGACTTGGGGGACTCCCACCATATGCTACTGCACCTTGATACACGACAGTCTCACAACCACTCAGTGACTTGGATTTTTCAAGTCTCCAACCGAGAAGTTTTCCTCACTCGGGAAATTAAGGGAACACTACCTCAAACTACACGCTTCACTCACAAAGCTTCAACAATACAGGTTTCAACAAAAGAAAAAATTCAAAGAACTTTCTGAAGAAGGCTTTGGTGTATTTAACACAATATGTTGAAATGAAGCAAAGCTTATTTATTAATATTTTCGATAAGCCACAAATATGTACATATACATGAGTCAAAATAAACAAACAAAAGGGAGCCTTCACAAAGGTTGCTTAGGGGAAATCTCAGCAGTCGGTAGAGCCCCAGAAAGAGAAAGCACCGGAGGGTGGTTATCCGGAGCCTCAGTACTTGACAAAACCCCAGAAGGAGGAGGCATTGGAGGTTCATCATTTGAAGTTTCATTACCAGGTACAGCCCCAGAGGACGAAGGCAATAAATGCCTTTGGAACAAACCCACAAACCGCTGATGATCAAGTAAAACCTTACCATCAGATTCCTTCATCTGGTCAAGCTTCCTCTTCATGTTCGTAGCATAGTCATGGGCGAGCCGGTGCAACTGTTTATTCTCATGCTTGAGCCCTCTAATCTCCTGTTTGAGACTCATCACTTTAGCAGCCAATGATTCAACTTGGCGGGTTCTAGCAAATAGGCGTTGGGCCATATTAGACACAGAACCTGCACACTGAACACTAAGAGCCAGAGAGTCCTTAACAGCCAACTCATCAGACCGTTTGGAAAGTAGTCTGTTATCTTTGGGAGTGAGAAGGTTCCTGGCCACCACCGCAGCGGTCATATCATTCTTCATCACAGAATCCCCAACGGTAAGAGGACCAGTAGGGGATATGAAGGATGGGCGCCATATGTTGTCTGGAGAAGGCGTGTCTGCCTCTTCAGCAAGGTTCAAATCAAAACGACGGTCAGAGGGGTCAGACATTTTCAAATGTGTTGAAGAGGGAAGAGGTCAGACAAATCAAAATCTTAGAAGTGCAAGAAGGGAGCTTCTACTGGTAGAGATTCAAGTGTGCTGTGGAACTTAATGCCAACCTCTATAAAAATCTACACTCGACGGAGCTTCAGAAATCGAAGAGGCATTTGCTTTCTCAAAAGCTGGGCTGCTCAGAGACCACGAGGGCCGATCTCAGAAATCGAAGAAGCACCTGTTTTTTCAGCCTCGTCAGCACCTGTCACATGCACACTCAGCTTTGCGGAAATTACGGGCAATCTGTCGAAGATTTCTGGTGAAGTAGAAAGCACGTGAATCTTACTGTTCAATCACCGCTCTCCACATGCACCATCAACTCCTCGGGTACCACATATAACTTTGTCAAAGATCTCTGACAAAGTCTAGGCATGAGAATTTCGAAGTTCCAGCTACCCTACTATTACCCACAAGGGTAAAGGAACAGCACCACTGCTTGACAACTGAAAAGTCCCTATGTGTGTCGACCTCCGTGTTTTGCGGCAAGACAGGTTGTCAAGAACGTCCAACCTTTACTCACATTCGAGAAAAGACTCCCAACATAATTACTTTCTCAAAAACCGAAGTAGCACCGCTTTCCGAATCTCGAGAGTCAGATCCTCGACGGGATTGCTTGTTCGAAAAACGAAGAGGCACAACTCTCAGAACTTCGAGAGCCAGATTTCCTGAGATAAAGCTTGTCTGTAATCTTCACATGTAACATCAGCTTTCCAGATACCACATACCACTTTTTCAAAGTGCTCTGACAAAGTTAAAACACGTGAAGCTGACAGCTCCCACTACATTGTTGTGACCAAGAAGGGTAAAGGAATAGCATTACTACTTGTTATTGGGAAATCCCTATATACATCGACCTTCCTCCTCAACGGACAGACAAACCTGCAAAAATGCTCAACCATTTCTCGCATTCGAGAAGGCACCCTCAACATAACCTTTCGAAATACTCAGCTTTATTTCCCCCCGATAATACCTCAGCAAATAAGCCACACCAAGAACAAGAGTAGCTCATATCATCAGGGTCGAAAGCAAGAGTATCCCATATCATGCTTTCTCCCTGTCTTTGTCTTTGTCATTGTCTACACCTGCAGGACAAGGAGAAAGAGAGCAGTCAGTCGGAACCTGAAATCAAACCTCCAATCTGGAATTGACTGCCTGGAACCTTTGCCTGGTTGCTTACTTAGCATTGCTCTCGAGTACTCATCCTCAACTGTTGTCAAGGTCACGAATTCCACCAGCGAATACCTCATGACAGTTGATCAGATATTGGCTCTTTACACTGAAACTGCCAAGCGTGGATGAGTCACTATGAAGGAATGTTCTGAAGGACCATTTAAATGCAAAGGTTGCACACCACTTCTGCCATGCAAAAGATTGAAGCAGAAGGTTCAACGGTGAGCTGAAACAGATCACTACAGCACGACACCTTTCCATACCACATTCATTATTCCGTCAACAGCAACAGTATCCCATATCATCAAGGTCGAACATACTCTAGATTTGATGGACTTGTTTTGACCCTCAAATTCTTGAGTCGGCCTTATACTCTGGAGGGAACCAGAAAACCCTCCGGCACAGTTCAAGAATTAGCCTGTGGAAAGTTACTTCTTCAGAAGCAAAAGTATCTCATATCACCTCTTCTCCATTTGTTTCTCCTTATCCTGGCAGCTGAATGAGAGACAAGGAAAAGGAGAACAATCAACCGGAAGCCGAAGACGAACCTCCGATCCTGGGTTGCTTGCTTGGAAGTTTGACTGCTTACCTTGTCTGTCACCTCTTTCGGCAGATCTCCTAGCTCGGCGACTTGGGGGACTCCTACTATAGGGTTTGTATCGCACTTGACTAAGCCCGAAACTACAAGTAAGCTTCAAGTGAAATTGATACATTACCTTGTGCATCTTCATCGGTTAAAATACCACCCCTGGATGGAGGAAAAGTACTTCCAGAGAAGATGCCACATCTACATATGAGACAGATAAGGCAAGTGAAGACGATACCACACCTCAGTACTTAGAAGTTTCGTGATTACTCAGCGGCTTGAATCTTGCAAGTCCCCAACCGAGGAGCTTCCCTCACTCGGGAACTTAGGGGAGCACTGTTTGTACCATACTTGACCAATCCCGAAACTACTGAGCACCGGTCAACGTTATACCGTCAAGGACCTAGAAGAGCTTCCCTTCAACCAGGAGGCCAATCACAATGCGACACGTGTCGACATCAGAAGCCAATCACAGCTCGACACGTGTCAACATCAGAAGCCAATCACAACACGACACGTGTCAATGTTAGAACAAAACTAGAAACTCTCCTCTATAAATAGGGATCATTCTCCCACAATAATCTCTAATGTCATTTTGTACTAAACTATTCACTAGAACTCACTAAACCAGAGCTTGAACCTATGTATTTGTGTAAACCCTTCACAATTAATGAGAACTCCTCTACTCCGTGGACGTAGCCAATCTGGGTGAACCACGTACATCTTGTGTTTGCTTCCCTATCCCTATTCATTTACGTACTTATCTTCACTAGTGATCGAAGCAACCAAGCGAAGGTCACAAACCTGACACTTTCTGTTGTACCAAAGTCCTCGCTGATTTTGTGCATCAACAGACTTAATTACTTGAATATTCTTAGTAGTCTCCTCCACTAACTCAGGGCCTTGAATACCATCCATCCACAATTCTAACAATTTCGAAACACAAGACACAACTTTCCACAGCCTTATGGCATTGCTCTAGGGAACAAACTGAAAGGACCAACATACCCAAGAAGTTCAACAGATCCGTAAGCCCAAATCTCTTTTCCATAAGACAAATAAATAATTGTTGCACTTCTGGAAAGGTTACTGCTCTTTCATTGAAGAATACTGCGCTAATTTAGTAAGTTACTCCATTATCACCTCAATTTCATCATAACCATCTCGTGAACAAGGAAACTTGCACACATAATTTATTTTAATATTTTCTCATTTCCACTGTGGAATGGGAAGTAACTACATCAATCCAAAAGACTTCTTTCTTTCCGTTTTAACCTGCTGACAGATGATACATCTATTTATATATACAAACATTTCTCTTTTCATACCTGACTAATAGTAAAATGATCGAATGGTATAATACATCTTAGTACCTCCAGGATGCATTGTATAAGTTGAACAGTACGCAAATTCCAAAATTGCTTCCTTTAATTCCATAACATTAGGTATAAACACCTTGTTCTCTTGCATAAGCTTGCCATCTGATTCTCTAACTCTGAGGTCTTTCTTTTTCTCGTTATTCATTGCTTTAAATAAATTCTTGAATTTCTTAATCACACGCTTGAGTCTCGAGTACGACCTACCAAATAGGCCTAACTTGAAAATTAGCAAGTACGTTTTCTTTTCGATCTTCCATTCCCAACTTTACTCCACTAGATCTCAAATCCACAAGAAGATGAATATGGCAATCATACCAAGCATTAATTCTTACTGGGGTCTTCCTACTAAAAGCATTGGCCACAACATTTGCACGATCACCCTGGTCGTGCAATCATAATCACTAAGCAACTCAATCCACCTTTGTTGCCTAAGATTAAGATACCTCTGAATAAACAGATATTGGATACTTTTTTTATTCGTAAAAATCTTGCACTTTTCTTCCCATAAAGACAATGTCTCCAAATCTTTAAAGCAAAGATGATAGTTGCTAATTCTAAATCATGAGTAGGGTAATTCATCTCATGAGGTTTCAATTGTCGTGAAGTGTAGCAATCACTCTATCATGTTGCATCAACACACATCCTAACCCATTCAAGGATGCATCACTGTAGACCTCATAATTACCTTTATCATCTGGGAGTGCTAAAACAGGTGTATGAGTGAGTTAATGCTTCAGTTGCTGAAACTTTGTTCACAATTTTCATCCCACTCAAACCTAACCTCATTTCTAGTCGATCCCGTCAATGGCAAAGCAATGACTGAAAAATCCTTTACAAACGTCTATAGTAGCCTGCTAGACCAAGAAACTCAGTACCTCAGTGACAGTTAGGTTGTTCCAAATTCTCCCCAGTTGTCACTCATTGAGGATCTACTTGAATACCTTGTGTAGATATCACATGTCCCAAAAATGCCACTTGATTCATCCAAAATTGACATTTGCTAAACTTAGCATACAACCGATGTTCCCTCAAACATTTTAATACCAACTCAAAATGACTCGTATGCTTTACTTTCACTTAAGAGCATACCAGACCTCAACTCTTTCCTTGAAATCACATAGGCACCTCTAAGCTGATCAAACAATCATCAATGTGCGGCAATGGATAACGGTTCTTACTCGTTACCCGATTCAATTACCTAATATCCATACATATTCTTAAGGTCCTGTCTTTCTTCCTTATAAACAAAGCTAAGGTTTTCCAAAGTAACGTACTAGGTTGACTGAAACCTTTATCAACCAATTCCTTTAACTCTGTAGGAACCAATCTATAGCATAAAATCTGTACTTGGAGACAATTAAATAGTGAACACCACATGAGCTAGGTATCCTTGGCAACCTTTTGATAACAATCTCTTTGCTCTCACAACAGAAATAACGGCATGCCTCACTCCACTTTGCTCAATCACAAAAGTAACCTCTGATAATCCAAGACAATGGAAAGTAACTGATTTCCCGTAGCAATCTATATTGGCACGATTATAATGTAACCAATTTGTGCTTAAAATCACATCGAAATCAACAATGTCTAACGGGATACAATTCGCTGGCATAACTACTTCTTCCACCATCACTGGACACCCTGAATAGTCATAACCGACATAGAATGACCTACCTGTTTACTTGCTTAACGAATCCAACAAATAAGTTATGGGTATTACGGTCTGCAGCCCGTAATAACGATAACTCACTGTCGTCTCGATAAGTAAGCAACAATTCTTAAGGGTGCAATTTTATCATTTTACTCCTCACAGGGAAACTACATATATGCGCCTCGATCGTGCTCATTCACTACTTCCTTTGGCAACATCGTCAATAATAAGAATTATATCAGCCGAAGTCAGCTAGAATGACCTGTACGACTGAGTCTACAGCTCGACCATCCATGTTAACACATAAGTCGGAGTCACCTATAGTGACCTGTACGACTTACTCATCAATTTCCCAAGTAATATGTCAAGGAAGATTGCTGGGTAACAGCTGATCCTAGGGACAATTCATACCTTTATGCCTCATCTAACCACATGAACACATTCACAACTTCCCACACTCCAAAGTGCCTAATATTGTACCTATGGTACAAAGATACATCTCCTCTACCAGAGTCACCTTGTCTCTGAGATCTAAGATCACTAGAAAATCTATCACTTCGCCTCTAACCAGTGGCACTAAAACCTCAGCTGGGCAAATTAGCTCTAGTTTCACTTCTTTTGAAGCTTTGAGTCTTTCGAGGTCTTTGATATGACGGATCTTTAACTTTATCGTCTTACTTCTTATTCTCATTCTTTTCTTATTCCTCTTTACTCTCGCTGATCATGTTCTTAAAGTCCTCAATGCTCCACAACATCTCGTAAACTCATGGTAAAAAGTACAATGAATAGTGGTCGCCAAAGAACGCCACTTCTTCTTATTATCCAGCCAAAAACGACATAACACCTCGACCAGATTAGCAACGACATCTGAATGGAAACAAGGCAAGTCTGTAAACTCTCTATAATAATATGCCGAAGGAATGAACTTTTCCTTAAACAATTCTTTAAACAACTTCCAAACAGCTGTTCTTCCGATAACATCGGATAACATTCCTATCTCCATCAGAATGCAGATTCAACACTCAGAAACTAGGTAGTCATCTCAACCCACCTGTCGGGAGGAAGATTCCCTTGACTTTGCATAATCCGAAACGTCTTTTCCCAAATGATTAAGCCATCGATTTGCTCCCTTAGGTTCTTCATTTCCCCAAAGTGATTCAAATTTAACTTATAACCAGTCTCAAAAGGTTCCTTTAGATAATAGACTAAATCACAATGGCAATAGTTTCCCCCCAAACTACTATATCAGGGAAATTAGGCTCATCCGAACTACGTGGCTCACTACGAGGTGGTAGAGTTCTGACAGAAGACACTAGGAAATTCTCAAGATGTCCAGAATTGCAACCTAGGCTCTGATACCAACTGACACATCCCGTCCCGAAGGAGGACATGCTGGCCGTCACGTGAGAGTTACGTAACCATTTACACAGTTCGGAAGCTTTAAAAAATACAATTATTAAGACGAAACACCCGAGGGTCAGTCATACTTTTGTAAATTCTGTTAGAACACCGTTGGATTCCTCGTGGCCACCAAAGCTCTGCTATCTAGAACCTGGAGGGGTGCAAAACAAAATTGAGTGGGTCAATAAAACAAAGTTTTTCGAAAACATTTCATTTAAAGCATTTCTAACCCCTCGCTGTAAAACCTGTATACTTTCCTAGAAAATAACATAATAGCATATACCTTCAAATATCTCAAATCATCAATCTTTATCAAAACCGGAAAGTATGTCATGCTATAATGTCAAAAACAGAATATGGATGCATCAATATAACAGGTGAAATAAGGAATCAACCGGAGACCCTGCAGTTGGTCCTGTATGGTTATTCTATAGCTCAATATCCAATCCAACCGGAGTCACCACGATGACCTGTACGGCGCTACTATGCATATAAGTCGGAACTACCTGAAGTAGTCTGTACGACAAGAATGGTGTAATAATACGCTCTAGTGCTTCTCTCATCAATCATCTGTGCACATAATCTAAGGTCACCTACCAGTCGGAACCACCTCTAGTGGTCTGTACGACTAGCATGTCGGAACCCTCTATCTGTCTGTACGACATGCACCTACTTGGATCCAAGGTGAGCATGCGGTGCGGTGAATACTATAAGCACTAACACCAGGGGTGCAGGTTATGAGCTCTCAACATAATTCACATTATCAACAATTCACATGATTAACATAAAACTCACCTGATACTCACCTGTGCGTCCACAGCACCAATTCACATATATATGCATCAATTACTAATTCATATAATTCATAATATGCATGCATGGCATTTGAAAAACATACTTTCATTTAAACTCAATTTCTGGGAAAAAATATTAATAGTATATAGGTATAAACAGAAATACTGCCCACTCACCTGAAGTTCACCCAACAACTCCCTAGCACAACACATCAAGGCGTCATGACGATCGGCGCCTAGAACAATAATCAAATCCAACCTCAGAAATCATATCAATAGAATATATAACTTATATAAAACACGTCACTACGTAGTTCGATCTGGAAGATCTGCAACTCAGATTTCAAATCCATAACTTACTGAGGTCCACAATATACCTCTAGGACAACCTCCTAAAATTTCATTACCATCCAACGGTTGGATCTCCGTCAATTGTCAAAACCAAGTGACGACTAACATTTTACTTTATGAACTTACAACTCCAATTCCAAAAGATCCGTAAATTGGATTCCATATCCATAAGCTCCTATAATCCTCAAATATTACATATTACAACGTATCAACGTTTGGTGACGATCCGACGGTTGGATCGTAAATCACATTTTCACCTAACCACGAATTGAAATGAACTTATGTTCAATTACTTAATTTACGTCCATCAATTATCAAAACTGAACCTAGAACCTTAAACATATGCTAAGAATGACATTGGTGGGCCATTGGCCACGCGCCGCCGCGCCAAGGCCAATTTTTCCTGGAAACACTTCAATTTCACCAAAATCCGTGCGGACCCTAGAATTGGGTGAGTTCCAATTCGTTCTCAAATCAACTCCGATGCTCCAACTAATGCTTGGGCTTTGTTCTAGGCCTCAAGAGGAAGCTATGGGTGGTGGAAATTGGAAGAAATTGCTTCGGGATTGGGTGATTTGAAGCCAAAGCTGCCGCACCCCTCCTTGCGGTTTTCTACATTTTCAAAGCCAAATCTCTCAAATTTTGAGATGGAATGGGTAGAGAGAAGGTCGTGGAGGGTTTCCCATAAAGTTTCTTGAAGCAATTCGCCGGAAAAACGGCTGAAAATAGTCGGAAAAATAGAGATGGGTGCGCAGTAAACTGGTTGAGGGAAAACCGGTTTCTGATCTTTTCTCCTCCGCTTCTCGCACTCTCTCCTTTCCTCCTTTCCTCTATTCCGATTGGCCATCCTCTCCTTCTCTTTTCTCCTGATTCGTCCCCTCCTTCTTCTTTTAGATTGGGCAGTTTTACCCAATCCCATTTTTTCCTTTCTTCATTCTTCTTGACTGCCCTATTTCTTCTTTCCCAAATTCTAATAATAACTAATAAAATAATAACACATAAATATATATAGGCCTAATCGGATAAATGGTCCCCGTGGTCATAAGGTATTCGGATGATAGCCCCTGTGGTAAAAAAATTCGGATTTAAACCCGTGTGGTCTAAGTCTGTTAGGATTTATGCCCTTTTGTTAAATAATGTTGACGTGGCTGCCACATATATGCCACGTGGCTGCCAAATGTCTGCTACGTGGCAAAAATAATAATTTTTAATTTTTTTTTTAAACCTGAATTTTTACAAAAAAAAAAAAAAAAAAAAAAAAAAACCCAGAAGCTCCCCCGCCCTCCGCCCGTTCCCCCCCCCCGCCGGACTTCTTCTTCTTCTTCTTCCCGCTGGAGCCCTCTCCCCGCTCGACCCTCCTCCCTCTCCTTCTTCCTTCTTCTTCTTCTTCCCGCCGGCCGCGCGACTCCTCCCTCTCCCTGCGCGACTCCTCCCTTCCCTGCGCGACTCCTCCCTCTCCCTCTTCCTTCTTCTTCTTCTTCTTCTTCTTCTTCTTCTTCCCGTCGGAGACCTGCTCCCCCCCTCGCCGGAGCCCTCTCCCCACGCGACCCTCCTCCCTCTCCCTTTTCCTTCTTCTTTTTCTTCTTGCAGATCTGGTTTTTTTTTTCTTATTTTTTTTTGTAAAAATTCAGGTTTTTTTAAAAAAAAATTAAAAATTATTATTTTAGCCACGTGGCAGACATTTGGCAGCCACGTCAGCATTATTTAACAGAAAGGCATAAATCCTAACAGATTTAGACCACAGGGGTTTAAATCCGAATTTTTTTACCACAGGGGCTATCATCCGAATACCTTATGACCACGGAGACCATTTATCCGATTAGGCCATATATATATGTATATATTAACCAAAGTAAAAGTACTTCTCAGGTTATAATTCCGTAAAACTTTAACCATGACTCCAAATCACGAACCGTCTGCGCCCACGCATCTGTAGCGACGAGTACTACGAGGATATGTCAAGAAAATAAATCTTAGATGGCACGACACAACGATTAACCTCGAATAATGTGTGTGCCTCAAAGGGCATTTTTGTAAAATCCTTTATTAAAACTTTAAAAATTCTTAAAATTAGGGACGGGCTGTCACAACTCGTCCCTAAAATTTCGTTTTTATTTATTTTAATCATGAGAATTGACGAAAATGCCCTAGAGGCAAGGATTGTGACTTCTGTTGACATCGTCTAGACGAACATATGACTTATTCTTTTGGCGTATTTGTGTAACACTCGTTGGTACGAAGGCATAGGTGAAAGCCGTTCGCGAGTCTGGATTATAATAGTATAGTTACGGTCATTTGAAGTTGTTTCACTAAATTATAGATTTAAAGGAAAATAAACTCCCACCATGTGGGAATTGTAACCAATTAGAAATTAGGGAGGAAGGAGTGGACCAATCAGACAAAAGGGCAAGGGACCAATTAGATGAATAGGAGGGCAGCCAATCAAGAGGGAGGATCCCCCTCTTCTCGTGCACTTCATCAACCCAGGTATGATCCGGCCAAAATTCCGGCCAATTTCTACCATTTTTCAATTGAATTTCGCACATCCATCACCTGCAATCTACTTCACCACCTTCCATCTACCATCTTCATCCAAATTTAAGGGTTTTTAGGTCTTAACCCGCGAGGAATTTCACCAAAGCACCGGAGGTGCTCGACGGCAATTCCTCCATTTCGGTGAGTTCCACCACCTAAAACTACCCTTAATCAACTTCCCTTGGACCCAGGAACAAGACCCAACCAGTGGTAGAGACGTTGGAACATCAAGGAAGGAGAATCGAAGTTCACCCATTTTACGGTTCTGGTGGGTTTGAGTGAAATTGGAGCTTTTCCCGGCCAATTGGACTTGGTCACAGGTATAAAATTTGCTCTACTATTTGAGATCTTCATTTTGTAAAATTTGAGAATTTTTGGAGATAATTGAATTTTCCGACGAATCGGGGCAGCCAACAACCGTATGCGGCGGCGCCTGGCAACAACACATGAGTCGAGTCACCCCCTGACCTTTCTAAGCTAAGTTTGACACCCCAATTCCTTAGGTGAAGTCCGATTGATGAAATCTCATCGTTTGAGCATAGTTTTGATAAAGACCGCTACTGGAACATTATGTGAACTGATTATCCGACCGTTGGATCGTCACCAAATTTTAATACATTATATTATGTAATATTTGAGCATATTAGAAATTTACAGATTGGGAATCTGATGTATAGATCTTCCTGAATTGGATTTGTAAGTGCGTAAAATAAAACTTTAGCCGCCACTTGAATTGGCAATTGGTGGAGATCCAACTGTTTGATTGTAATAAAACTTTAGTATGATGTTTTAGAAGCACAATGGGATCTTTTGAAGTAACGGATCAGAAATCTGAGATACGGATCTTTCGGATTGAGTTACGTAGGGTTGTGGACCCTACCATTGATCTTTGATCGACGGTTGACTTTTGGTCAATCAGTCTCAAATCATTTTAAAACGTCATTGGGATGTGTTTTATGTAAGTTATGTGTTCTATTGATAAGAGTTCTGATGACACACCTCGACCGAGGTCAAGGCATGCTGGCCGTCACGTGAGAGTGACTTAGTCATGTGCACAGTGCGGAAGCGATAAAGATAGAAATTATACGAATAATTAATAACCACATTTCTAGAGTGCACTATTAAACAGAAAGTGATAGGAGTTAGTTACAACTGTGAACACTCCTAATTAGAGCATAAAGTCTAGGTGCAGTCCAGTAGGACAAGTACTAGTTATAGAGTACCAAGAATGTCCTACTATTATTTATATAAGTCAGAACAACTGATGTCCATGAGCCACCAACATCAAGCTTACTTAAAACCTGGAGGGGCGCAAAACAGAAAACGTGAGTGGGCAAAAACAAATGTTTTACAAAAATAATTTCATTTATCAATATACTAACCCCTCACTGTAAAACATGTATAATTTTTCCCAGAATCAGAATATATGCATATACATAATTAGGTATGAAATATATCAACTCAATTCATGCTTCACATAATCTGTTGGAAGTATGCCCACAAAGCCACTCATTTGATGTAATAGCCTTTTGGAATACTTATTGTGTTAAACTATTATATGTTTAATAGAGGGCAAATCTTATTGTTAATCACTATTTATTGTATCATGTGTTTAAGCAATAAGGGAATCCAAGGAATGTATTTGTTCTAAGAGATAAGTGATCTAATGAGTTAGATTATCGAGACCTTTCTCTTATGTTCATTCCTAAAACGTTCCTAGCCATAGGATTGCTAATTGGGCATTGACAATCCGCTAAGGCTAGTATGTGTTATGTTGACTCAATCGTGAGTATAACTAGTCTCAAGTCATTTGGTGTTGGACACTAAGACAAACACATAGGTGCTCGAAAGAGTACTCGAGTTCACTGAACTACGATCAAAAGAGAGTTCGAACATACATGTCATGTATGAACTCTAAGTTTGCAATATGCAAAGTAGTCCTTTGACCTGAGGCATCATCGATGTCTAATGGTTAAGTCCTTGAACTTTGATCATGTCAACAGCATTCCTTTGGAGTG
The DNA here is from genome assembly GCA_033882615.1 of Malus asiatica. Lineage (NCBI taxonomy): Eukaryota > Viridiplantae > Streptophyta > Magnoliopsida > Rosales > Rosaceae > Malus > Malus asiatica. The sequence goes on along the minus strand of CM066503.1, from coordinate 42,349,123 downwards.
TTCACGGCATTGTTGGGGTCAAGCTATCTAGTCATGTAGGCATATGAATGCACAACAAGGGATCTCTAACCTTCCATGGTGGAGGGAGAATACTCTAAGATATGATTCTAAAGTCTTTGGCCAAAGCAAATGAATATGACTTAGGAAGTTTGTTCCAAATCATATTCAAGGGAATCATATAGGAAAGTATCACATTGGATAGTAGACATGAAACAAACTATCACTGAAACAATGTGATTAAGAGTATTGTATTAGAGAAGGACCGTATTGCATTGTAGTTGTAACTGGATAGGTTCTCCAACCAATTCTACTTAGCTTGGGTAACCATGATATGCTGCTAGGCGTCACTCATGGTTTGTGGAAGCCCTAATGGTTAGCAAACACTAATCAACAAAAAGGGAGAATTGAAATGTGGTTTCAATTCACAATCGATCGTTAAGAGTAACATCGCCCACTGCCTCGCTAATTGGAACCTAATGGATCGTACACCGAGTAAGGATGTATGTGAAGAAATCAAATGAAATGGATAAGCAATTAAATGGTTTAATTGAAGAATGGTCAAGATTAATTAATTAGTTAATTAATTATACGAAAGGTTCGTATTGGGCTTATATGTTGGTTTTGGGTTTCGGGGCCCAAAAGCGTTTTGGTCCACAAGGCCCATTATGTTTAAGTTGTATGACAACTAAAACAAAATGGGGAAATTAGCCCAATAACAAAGGATGGCCGGCCATTAGGGTGGATGGGCAAAGTTTGCTTAATTACAAGTTTGCCACTCACCAAAGAAAATGTTATAAAAGCAACTTTATAGCTATTTTCTCATTAGGGTTTTTTCTTGTTGAAATTGGGTGAACCATTTTCTCCATTTTCTTCTAAGGAGGCCGGCCACTAAGGGGAGGGACATCTAGCAATCTCTTCTTCCCTTAGTCATCCATATCATCTTCACAAGATACAACCTTGGTGAAGAGACTTAGAGACATCAAGCTTTTGGTGTTTTGGAGAACAAATCCTTTTTCCTCAAATCATCAAAGGAGCACTAAAGGGAGGAAAACACAAGGTGGATTCAAGGAGCTTGGAGGTGACTTGAAGGCCCTCCACTTGGGTGAATCCCTTGTGTAAACAAGGATGAGCTTCAAGGGTAAAGAAACTCTAAATCTTTACTTCTCTTTAATGTTGTTAAAGAGTTTATTTTGGTTCACCATATACTAGGCTTTGAAAGTCATGGGTTTTATGAATTGTTTTTGGATGCATGCCTACTATAAAGTGTTAATAGCTTGCATGTGTATTCAAATGTTCATACTTGTTCTTAGCTAGGACTATTTTTTTCCTTCAAGTGGTATCAGAGCCTAGGCCTAGGACTATTTTTTTCCTTCATAATCATATTCATATGTATGCCGTGCCAAAATATAACAAAGTAAACGATCCATGTAAGAATGATTTCGTAGAAATATGATATGCTAGCCGGAACCCCTAAGGTAGTCTATATGGCTAAATTCATAGCTCAAAAGTCAATTTAGCCTGAGTCACTACAATGACCTATACGACAATATACTACACATAAGTTGGAACCATTAAGAAGGTTATGTACGACAAGATTGGGTGTAATGTAATTATGCTCAATTGTACTCTCTCATAATAGCCGGGCGATAAATCGCTAGTCACCTACGAGTCGGAACCATAAATAAGGTCTGTACGACAAGACTGTGCACTGAAGTTGGATCCAATATGAACATATAGTGCGGGAGGTGACGTACATAAACAGGTATGTACTTCTCATCTCTGGCTAAATCACAATCACCCTAGGTGCGGTTTTATGAGCTCAACATTATTTAATCATATATCACATCATCGATGATTCGCATAACCAAATGTAACTTACCTGAACTTACCTATGCCTTCACAGCACCACATTTATATATATATATATACACAACTATGAATGCATATTCAAAATATAAAAGCATTTGGCATTTTATTTCAAAGCATACTTTCTTTAAAATGCATTTCCGGGAAATATATCAAGTATATAAATATATACTGAAAACATAAGCCCACTCACTGATATGTCGAAGGGTCGTAGCCCTCGAGTCGCCCGTGGATACGCTCGTCCTCGGGATAAGCCTCACCTATATGCGAATTAACTATAAAAATGTTATTTTTAAAGCATATAGGCAATACTGGCTAATAACTTCTCATACATTGCTCAAAATAGGTATATGAATATACCACAGTGATCTACACAACCTTAGGATCATCCTCATATTTTTAGAAATATTTTTGGAACTCCCATGCGCCGCCACGTGCCGGCAAGGGCACCGCAAAACGCGCCCCCACGCGCGGCGCAAACCTGACGGATTCCCTAACCACCATTAGGGAATATTCCGTTAAACCTAACAGATTCCGTTATATTTGACTGACGGCGTTAGCATATTTCCTCCAAACTAACGGTATATGCCGTCATCTTCTCCGGCGAGTCGCTGGTCTCCAGAAAACTGGGTAAAACTTTAAACCCACTATTCTCACTCGGTTCTTAACCATTTTTCATAAAATTGGTACCAAAATGAAGCTTAGAGTGAGAAGAATGGCATTATACCTATTTGGAGCTTCAAATCTCACGAAATAACGTTGGGAAACCTTTGAAATTCCAACCAAACCTGCAACTCTTCGTTTCCCACGATCCCGACGTCCAAATTCATCAAATGGACTACCCCAAGACTCGTGAGGACCTCATTAAGCTTCCTATGAGCTTAGAATTCCCTGAAAACAACATATTTACGTGTGCATGAACAATGCACAATTTGAGGGTTAGGTTTCACGGGGTTTTCAAAGGTTTCAAGTTCTAAAACTTGTATCAATGGACTCCTGAGGTCACAAGGAACACGAAATTGCTTACATTGGTTTTGATCTGCAAGGTTTGAGATGGTTCCTGGATTTCCCGTACGAAAATGCCGAGAGGAAGAGAGAGAGAAGATATGTGTGTGGTCCAAAGGCCACCAATCAAAAACCAATAATTCCCTTACTTCCAATTAGGTCCAAAAACTTAGGGAAAAATAATAAATGGGTCCAAATCCAACTTAAATCACACAATACACTTTAACGTCCAAGGGTAAAATTGTCATCGAAAATAATCTTCCGGAACGGGCTGTGACATCTGAGACGTGATTGAATAATTGTTCAAGGTGAGGATCGTTCATGATGTCTCGATATTTGTGCTAAGGAGTCGTAATGCGGACCTTAGGTGAGTGGGTTTTTTCCGTTTATCATATGTATATCATTGATAGTTCCACAAAACGCTTTTAAATTGATTTATGCATTTTATGCAATGTCATATATATATTTGTATATTCTAAAATACTATGATATGGTTAAGTTTTAGATTGCATTATGGTATAACCATATGCATATTACCTACATGTATTGTGAGTATCTTGAAGTGCTAAGGTGAACGCAGGACGTACAGGTAAGTTCAGGTGAGTTTATAGTATTATTTGAAATGATTGAGTTAGGGCATGACTATATTAATGTTTTGTGCATCTTCGACACTATTGTACATGTTGCAATCATAGGTAACTCTGACACTATCGTATAGGTTGCAATAATAGGCAGCTCCGACACTGTTGTACAAGTTGCAATGATAGGCAACTCTGACACTATCTTACAAGTTGCAATGATAGGCAACTCCGACCCTGTCGTACAGGTTGCAATGATAGCTAAGATGTGACTGAATAATTGTTCAAGGTGAGGATCGTTCATGATGTCTCGATATTTGTGCTAAGGAGTAGTAACGCAGACCTTAGGTGAGTGGGTCTTTTCCTTTTATCGTATGTATATCATTCATCGTTCCACAAAACGCTTTTAAATTGATTTATGCATTTTATGCAATGTCATATATATATATATATTTGTATATTCTAAAATACTATGATATGGTTGAGTTTTAGATTGCATTATGGTATAACCATATGCATATTACCTACATGTATTGTGAGTACCTTGAAGTGCTAAGGTGAATGCCGGACGTACAGGTAAGTTCAGGTGAGTTTATAGTATTATTTGAAATGATTAAGTTAGGGCATGACTATATTAATGTTTTGTGCATCTCCGACACTGTCGTACATGTTGCAATCATAGGTAACTCCGACACTATCGTACAGGTTGCAATAATAGGCAACTCCGACACTGTTGCACAAGTTACAATGATAGGCAACTCTGACACTATTGTACAGGTTGCAATGATAGGCAACTCCAACCCTGTCGTACAGGTTGCAATGATAGGCAACTCCAACCCTGTCGTACAGGTTGCAATGATAGCAACTCCGACACTGTCGTACAAGTTGCCTATGAATCGTACAGGTTGCATTAGGCAACTCCGACTCGGGTGTTATCATGGATTGATTTATGAATTATACAGGTTGCATTAGGCAACTTCAACTCAGGTGTGATCATGGATTGATTTATGAGTCGTACAAATTGCGTTAAGGAACTCTGACTTATGGGTTACCATAGATTGATGAGCACTTGATTTATATTGTTGTTGCCAATATGTAGTGATTTGGAATATTCTTGGAGTTACTATTGATTTACATTTGATTTCATACTTATATGTAGTATGATTTCCTGGAACCTATACAGGTATTACGGCGAGGGGTTATATCATTTAAAAGGTCTATATTAAAGCTTTATATTCAGACTCATTCACTCTTGTTTTTATCCCTCCAAGTTCTAGGAGTAGAGTTTTCGTGGCAAGTCTTGGTATTGAAGATTACCTTCAACGGTATGATTTTCAATTAACTCTGTTGTACTTTATTTATGCTCTGACGTCACGTGTGAAATGGGGTCATTCTTGTTCACAGTGCACTCTCGTGTTTAGGCACTTTTAGGTTTAAATTTATTCACATATTCCACATCACCACACTTTATGGTTTCGTCACCTTCCAAATGTCGGCCAACACATTTCAATTCGAAGTCCTAGTGGACAATCCAGGTCGGGATGTGTCAGTTTGGTATCAGAGCATAAGTTGGGCAGTATTGCGTTCATCACACACGTGACGTAAGCATTCTTGATTCTTGAACCTGATTTCCGAATCTTCCCACCTCGTCGAATACAAAAAATGTGTTAGTTTTCTTAAGTTTGGGCAGTTTTGTCAACTTGTCAACGTTTTGAAGATCATTTTGGTGAATGCCTCTAAATTGTACGGGAAGAATTTCCCTGCCAAGGAAAGAGGTAGATTTGGGATAAGTTGACGGCCCTAAAGCAGGGCTACTATATTAAGAGTTCTGTATCTCGTGGGGAGAATTTCCTATCAATTCCACTACTATCTAGTCATTTTTCCACTCTTTTTGAGTTAGGAAACCATTGAGAGTCTTGATTCATTGGCAGTACCAGTTAATGTTTCACTTACTACAATCTTTACAAAGTTTTAGTTTTCGTCGAAATTTTCAGAAAAGTCAGAGTGACAATGTAGTACTATAGGGGTAGCACTCGACAAAAGAGCATCTTGGGATAATCACTTTTGGTCCTTGATAGCGCAAATTTTTCCAAACACACTAGTGATCATTCCAGATCTTCAAGGGGAAGATCGACTTCCGTTTAGGTCCGTTCTAAAGTAGATTACTAGAAAATTCTATTATTCGACTTTAGAACACTCCAACCAATACTAATTTTCCACTTTACTTTTGGTGCTATACCCATCATTTTGATGAGCATTGGCACGGGAGTAAGAATTGTTATATCTACAAAATATTAACCAAAATATACTAAGATTAGGTTAAAATATTAATATAAAATCTACTCATCATATGTCAGCCCACTTGCAAAAGGAACATTGGATTCCTTTTAATAAACGCATGCAGCTGGACAATGGCCCTGCGTGATGGCAGCCATAGAAAATTGTTTTTTTTAAACACAATCTGCACGGGGTTGCTGCACGCAGTGCCCTTGGAAATAAACATTGGATCCTCTTTAATCTGTCTCGAGCTCAGAGTCAGCCAACAACTTCCTGCTTTTCATTAAACCCCCAAGCCAAACGGCTCTTTATTTCCCTAGTTCAAAACCATGTTCTCGGACAGACAAGAAAAATGCCAGAATTGGACACGTGTCGCGCATCCGTGTGAGCACTTCTTAGGATTCCAAATAAAAGGTTAAGATAAAAGGTTAAGATCAACCCATTTGCCCATATCTCTCTCTTTCTCGCAGATCTGAAAATGCTTTTACTCTCCATTTCACAGCAAGTCCTTCTATTATTTTTTTAGTTCTCTCGGACCCCATTTCTCTGCTCCCTCTTCTTCATAGCGTCTCAGAAACGCAAAATCCGTCTGTCTTTTAGAAAGTCAGCCACCTCCTCTCTCGGATCTCTTCCCCCGCAGCTGAACCACGTACCTCCCAGCAGTGTTAACTAGCCCATCCGTGGTAGAAATCAGAAAAATTGATAGCCAAAGGTAAAATCATCCTCCAATCTTTTGTTTTCATGTCTCAGATTAATTTGTTTTAGAGAAATAGAACTAAATCTAACACATGCATGTCGTTTTAGCTATGTGAGGACCCCCAATAATTTCGAATCCGAGACAACATCACCCTGAATCGCCATCTCAACTCCACAAAATCATGTCTCCCAAGCCTCAAGCCATCAGAAATTTGAGTACCATTTTGCACATGCCACGGTAATCACTCTTACACTGATTTTTTTTTTTCTGTAGTAGGTGGCCGAGATGCCCCCAAATTCATGGATCTGCAAATTTTTAGGTAGACACTGCAAGCACTTTTTTTTTTTGGATCGACGATGATCTGCTATTTGAACAATAAAATTACTTCTGTGATTGAAAAATGACACTCCAAACCAGCATACAACCGAGAGACAACAACCGTGAGCTTCCAGTCCAGTGGTCCCTGAAGGCAAAAGAAACGACAAATGTCTCGGCCTCTGCAAATAAGTAAGGTAACGATCTTGTACTCCGTTCATGATGAATTCCATTCCGTGAAACCGTTGCTTCATTATACCTTTGCATGTAATTATAATGGTGTGGTGTTTGTGCACAACACTCAGATCCGTGACAGATCCGAGAAAGATAAATCTCAGCTGAAAATCCACTGGACAGAAAGCATGACACAGCTTAACAATCGTGATCTTTCGATTATGAAGGTATAAACTCATCCCTGTTCTTGGTTAAATGTCATGATTTATTTCGTCCATGGAACTTTGAAAAATGTTAACAAAAACCATATGTATATGCAGGTTTGAACATGAATCGAACGAACAACATACGGACTAACATGATATGATGAAAGTGAACTTGAAGTGCGGGAAACTGCACGAAGACTAAATGACCACGAAAAATATGGACCCTAAAACGTTAAGGACTACAGATCTGATGAACAAATAACAACACTAATAAGACCTTCAGAAAATATGACTTTCACAAGCTTGTGTGTTTTAAGTGATACATAACCTGGATCAAGAAAATCAAAGTGTCATTAGTCTTCTTGTTGTGAACTGTTCAGGAAATGTGGTCACTGATAGATCCGAGGGAGATAAAGTGGATGGCGAAACCTCAGCTTCAATAGACAAAAACGGCACAAGCTTCCAAGAACCCAGATCGGTAAATCTCGGAGGTAAAATTTCATATCCTTGCAAGTTGAATTGTTGTAGATCTGGTAATAAAAGCTGAACTCAGTTTTGTGGTGTATGGATCTTTGATTTAATTGTGCTTCCTCCATGCATCGCAAAACTGAGCTGCAGAAAATTAACTGCTCTAAATTCTGTTTCTGTGCTGGATCTGCAACAATCTCCCCCAAACTTGCATCTATGAATGACTTTTTATGTTGACTGCTTTAAATTTCCTGCCCAGTGTAGATGTGGTTGATGTGAACGTTAGACTTGCTGCTGGGTGCAGGATTCCAGCATAGGGCGCGCTTTATTTTCCACGTTCGCAACCTGCAATTAATCCAATATGCGTTAAAAAATTGAAAATAAAATAAAAATAAACTGGGTAAATAAAATCAACTTGCAATCTTACATTTTTTTGAATTTTTCGTTTTTTTTAATTTTATTAAAGAGAAAATCAAACGAAAATTAAAATGAGCAAAGAGTTTAGAAAAATTAGGTTGCCTCCCAATTAGCGCTTTATTTTAAGTCTATAGCTAGACGTTGCGGAAGTCCGGTGGCTAGATCACTGGTGCCTTCAGAGTTGATGACTCGCCTGCACCATATTTCTCTATGCATGGTTTTAGTCGATGTTTGGTAACCTTGAATGAGAAATTTGTGCCCTCAGCCTTGATGTCCACATTACCCTTCTGGAAAACTTTAGTAACTAGAAAAGGACCTTTCCATCGAGACTTTTGTTTCCCTGGAGATGATTTGAAATAAGAACTTAACAACCACACTTTTTTACCAGGCTGTATTTTTGCACAAATTGGACTGCTTCGCAATTTTTCATGTTTTTTCATAGTGTTAATTGGCTGGTCTTCATGTAGCACCCTTTTCTGCTGTGGTTTAGGACTTGTACAATCATGAGTTAAATTCGGGGGCTTTATGGACAGATGGTCAGTTGATGATCTTTTCATAAACTGGGCACTTGGTAAACCATCCAATGCATCAACAGGCATGCATTCTTGCTTGTCACCTGAATGTATGCTTGCTTCAAACAACTTGAAAACAACAGTATGATCTTCAACTCGAAATGTGAGTGTTCCAGCTTCAACGTCAATAAGAGTCCAGGCGGTTGCTAGAAATGGGCGGCCCAAAATAATGGGCGTTGTCAAATCCTCATCCATGTCCAACACCATAAAATCAGCTGGTAAATATAAATTGTCAACCTTCACAATAACATCTTCAATGACTCCTCTAGGGTAGGTAATTGAACAGTCAGCCAATTGAATAATACTGGAGGTTGGCTTCAGCTCACCTTCACCTAAACGTTTGAAAACAGAATAAGGCATTAAGTTTACACTAGCACCTAAATCAGTTAAAGCACTACTAAAATTACAATTTCCAATGGTGCAAGAGATAGTAAAACTCCCTGGATCCTTTTTCTTTGGAGGCAATTTATGCAATAAGACCGCACTGCACTGTTCTGTTAGAATCACTTTTTCGGAATCCACAAGCTTCTTTTTCTTTGTACATACGTCCTTCAAAAACTTGGCATAAGATGGAATGTTCTTGATTGCATCAATTAATGGAAGATTAATTTGAACTTTAGCCAAAGTTTTCATAAAATCTGTCAACTGTTGATCTTTAGCTTTAGGCTTCAACCTTTCTGGGTAAGGCATAAGGTGCTCATAAACACGTTCTGCAATTTTTGTGGTAACTTCTGCAGTATTTTCGGATCTGTCTTGAGACTGCCCAGAATCTGCCGAAATTTCAGAATCTGCAAAATATGCAGATTTAGGTTGAGGCAGTTCTGCTGCCTGCGAATTTCCAACAGAATTTTCATGTTTGCTGTTGTAACTGTTGCCAGACCGTAAAGTGTGTACAGCATTGCATTCCTCTCGTCCTTTTGGATTAGGTACTGTTTGACTAGGAAATGTACCTGGTGCCCTTTCTGAAACCTGCAAAGCAATCTGCCCAATTTGTTTTTCCATATTTTTCATTGATGCATGCAGATTTTGGATTTCTTGACTGGTAGTATTTGCTAATTTTTCAATTGCAACTTCCCAAGCAGCCTTAGGTGCATCATGTTGTTGTACCTGCTGTTGAAATTTAGGCCTAGAGTGTTGATCTTTGTCCCACTTTAAATTAGGATGATCTCTCCAACCCGGGTTGTAGAAATTAGAATACGGGTCGTATCTGGGACGTTGAAAATTATTGAATGAATTAACTTGCTCCGCCATAAACTCCGGATAAGCATCTTTATGTGGACAGCTAAAAAAATCATGATTTGTCAAGCTGCAAATGTTGCAGGCAGCTTGTAAGGGCTGCTGTACAGCAACCTGTGAACCTGGTATTCTTTGTAATAACATTTCGAATTTTGCATCAAGTCTTTTCTCCATTTTTTCAATTTGTGCTGTAACATACGGAGAACTGTTAGACATCTCAAAAACAGACCTACATTGTGGCTGCTCAACTGCCCACTGTTGTGTATCTGCTGCCATTTTTTCAAATAACAAACAAGCCTCTTGTGCATTTTTATCCTTGTACGAACCTCCGCAAGATACGTTGACAAGAGTTTTTGTAGTCATATTCAACCCTCTGAAAAATATATGCATTTGATCAGTAGTGTTAATACCCGAATGCGGACATTTTCTAATCAACTCTTTGAACCGCTCCCACGCCTCATGAAACTCCTCATTTGGTTTTTGGGCAAATGATAAAATCTGAGTTCTCATGTCAAGAGTCTTAGAAGCTGGATAATACTTGTTTAAAAAATTTTCGTTGAGTTGGGCCCAAGAACTAATGCTTCCAGATGGGAGTGTGAAGAGCCATCTCCTTGCCTGATCTTTTAGAGTGTATGGAAATAACCGCAGCTTAATAGATTCGGCTGAAAGTCCCCTCACCAAAATGTTTTTGCACCCCATTAAAAATTCTGCAATGTGCATGTTAGGATCATCAGATGATAACCCATGAAACGTAGGTAGAATATTCAACATGTGCTGTTTTATTTCAAATGCAGTCCCTTCTTCCACTGCCGGATATGTAATGCAACTGGGTATATTTGTGGTATGGGCAGTCAGTGAATCACCCAGGGGCTGACCTGCCTCTGGAATTACAAACGCCAATTTTTCCTTGTTGTGCAGGTCCCCAGTAAAGACTGATTCCAGAAATGTCTCCTGCAGAGGACGAACCCGCTGCAAATTTTGCTCTCTGGGCCTCCTCCTTAAATTCTGTTCAAGCTCTGGATCAAATGGAATCAATTTCTGCACTGTTGAACGGGTGCTGACCATGCACAGATTTCTGAAATCTGCACTGTTGTACTGTTGTAATATGTAAAAATAAAATAAAACGAAAATTAAATTTTTTTTTATATGTATAAACAGCAATAACTAATTGAAAATATGATTCGTAGGGATTATTTTAAATAATCCCCGGCAACGGCGCCATTTTCTTGATAGGATTTTTACTACTCATGTGAACGGGCTTAAATCTCCTATTTTACTTGCAAGAATCACAAGGTTATTGTAGTATAAACGGATTTCGCAAGGTCATCTCCACAGGGATTATTAAATAATTCGAACTAATCAGATTCCAATTAATTATTGTAAAGTAGAAATTGAAGTGATTGATTTTATAACCTAATTAAAATAAAAACGAATTTAATGAATTAAAATAAATAATCTGCAATATTAGGACTAGAGAGAAGAAAACGGTTCTGAGAAAATCAAATTAAGACAGCACTAGGGTTCCACCATCACCTAGCAATCCTATGAATTTTTACCAATTACTTATGATCTACACATGCCACTTTGAAGGTTAGATTTTCCTAATTCATATTCTACTTGGAACCTCCAACATAGAACGTATATCTAATATGCAACCCGTCCGGACGTTCGGATCAAATATGAACATGAAAGACTCATTATGCTTTATGAAAATCCTTTGAAAAACCATGCAATCCTTAAGACGTGATATTCATCCTAAGCGAAATTACAATTACTAATCACAAGAAGCCAACGTCAATTTCAGGGAACCTTCCGACCAAAATTGCATCAAATTACTTTTCTAATGATCCTAATGGTGATCAGGCATTAAAACAATTAGATAATTTTTATCTCGGTGATTAACAATTCAAAGTATGCATGCAATCAATCATAAGCAATTAAATAAAAATCACATATTCATGCTAAGGCTCAAGGCTTCGCCCTAGCAATAGAAATTAGTTCCGCATATTCATAATTGAAATCATAGAAAATATATTCAAGAAAATGATTGAAAACACCTTCAAGTAGAAAATCTCCAAAACCCTAGCACTTCTCTCTGTCTCCAAAATTGCATAAAATAAAGCGTCCTCTCAAACTGTAGACGGCTAAGCAATATATTTGCCAAGCCACCCCCCAAAACCCTAGAAAACATAACCCTAAATTAAATAATAAAATTCGTCTAAAATCTGAACAGCCACGTTTTGGCCCATAAGCTGCTCCAAAACTGGCCCAATATAGCTGGATTTAATGTTTGGAATATTCTGAACACTTTTCCAGAAGGCCACGAACCCATCCGAGGTCAACTTGGGCTCCAAAAACGCAATTTAAGCCCAAAAACGTCACTTTCCAGCACTGCTTCTTTATTTCATCGCCAGAAAATCCCCGCTTGGTGGAAAAATCCCAAATTTTGATACGAGCAAGCTAAGTGACTCATGAACGTCCTCCAACTGGAATTACTCCAAAATTCGTCCATTTGGTCATGTTTGGCTCCAGAGGAAGTCGAAAATCCTATATTGAAAATACAATTCAAAGTATCAAAATTCTTCCAAAATATTAACCAAAATATACTAAGATTAGGGTAAAATATATAATATAAAATCTACTCATCAAATACCCCCAAACTTAGCTTTTTGTTTGTCCTCAAGCAAAACAAGACTCAAACAAAAATAAAAACTTAACCAACTAGCTAAATTTAACTGACAAAAATTTTCACCTTCAAAGTTGCAATCCATAACAAATTTTAAAAACTAGAACATTTTTTCAAAAGTTCCCACCAATCCCACCACAGAGTCTAAGCCATTTAGAATCAATTAGAAAAGAATTCACAAACTTCCTTTGGTGTAAAGTGAACCAACATAGTTAAGGAGACTCGACTAAAACCCTTACCTCTCGTCATTATTTATTTCACACATAGTAACTTTAAATATAACTCTCTTTTTTTTTTTTTTTTTTTTTCTTTTTCAATTTTTTTTCTCTTTTTCTTTTTTTTTTCTTCATATATAACAATTTTTTTTTTCAGTAACAGTAGTGGTCGTGCAATGTCGGTTCACTTAAGCTTTCAATCCAACCAATGTAGTGAGCTTTAGGTCAATGACTCCCAAACCACTAGGGCTTTAGGGCACTAGGTGTAGAACACCGCTAAGGACTTATTAACCCAAGCTGAAAAGGCTACGAAACCAACTAACCACCCTGCCCCATGACAAAACTCTACCGTTTGACGCGAGAATCACTGCTGATTAGGCAGGAATGGCCCGGTTACTAGGCAAAACCTCGGGTGAGACAATTATTACTTTTTTTTTTTTTTTCACTAATAACTGACTTTACTTAAAACAAAAATTAAAAATTAAAAATAAACTTAGACTAAAAGCAAATATTTCAATCTCACTCCCCACAAACCATGTTGGTGTGATGTGCAAAGTTCAAAGTATAATTCATGAATTAGTGTCTAAGCAACGATAAATAGAAAAGACTCTACTGTGGGATTAATCTTTACCCTGTCCATTTGTTCTAACACTTAAAATAATCTATGGATATTAACTTAGGAATAATGAAAATTTTTAAACGGACACAACAATAAAAACTAAAACAAAAATTTACTTTCCTACCCCCAAACTTATTTCACACTTTATCCTCAAGGTTTGGAAACTAAAATAAAAGAAACTAAAAGAACAAAAGAATAAAACACAAAAAACTCTAGTGGACACTAAAAAAAACGACAACACTAAAAGAGAGAATAAAAAATAATAATATAAAATAAAATACAATAAAATAAAAAACAAAACAAAAATCAAAGAAATAAAACACCTGGCAAAGGAACATTGGCTTGTATGTTGATAGGATTTTTACTACTCATGTGAACGGGCTTAAATCTCCTATTTTACTTGCAAGAATCACAAGGTTATTGTAATATAAACGGATTTCGCAAGGTCATCTCCACAGGGATTATTAAATAATTCGAACTAATTAGATTCCAATTAATTATTGTAAAGTAGAAATTGAAGTAATTGATTTTATAACCTAATTAAAATAAAAACGAATTTAATGAATTAAAATAAACAATCTGCAATATTAGGACTAGAGAGAAGAAAACAGTTCTGAGAAAATCAAATTAAGACAGCACTAGGGTTCCACCATCACCTAGCAATCCTATGAATTTTTACCAATTACTTATGATCTACACATGCCACTTTGAAGGTTAGATTTTCCTAATTCATATTCTACTTGGAACCTCCAACATAGAACGTATATCTAACATGCAACCCGTCCGGACGTTCGGATCAAATATGAACATAAAAGACTCATTATGCTTTATGAAAATCCTTTGAAAAACCATGCAATCCTTAAGACGTGATATTCATCCTAAGCGAAATTACAATTACTAATCACAAGAAGCCAGCGTCAATTTCAGGGAACCTTCCGACCAAAATTGCATCAAATTACTTTTCTAATGATCCTAATGGTGATCAGACATTAAAACAATTAGATAGTTTTTATCTCGGTGATTAACAATTCAAAGTATGCATGCAATCAATCATAAGTAATTAAATAAAAATCACATATTCATGCTAAGGCTCAAGGCTTCGCCCTAGCAATAGAAATTAGTTCCGCATATTCATAATTGAAATCATAGAAAATATATTCAAGAAAATGATTGAAAACACCTTCAAGTAGAAAATCTCCAAAACCCTAGCACTTCTCTCTGTCTCCAAAATTGCATAAAATAAAGCGTCCTCTCAAACTGTAGACGGCTAAGCAATATATTTGCCAAGCCACCCCCCAAAACCCTAGAAAACATAACCCTAAATTAGATAATAAAATTCGTCTAAAATCTGAACAGCCACGTTTTGGCCCATAAGCTGCTCCAAAACTGGCCCAATATAGCTGGATTTAATGTTTGGAATATTCTGAACACTTTTCCAGAAGGCCACGAACCCATCTGAGGTCATCTTGGGCTCCAAAAACGCAATTTAAGCCCAAAAACGTCACTTTCCAGCACTGCGCACTGCTTCTTTATTTCATCGCCAGAAAATCCCCGCTTGGTGGAAAAATCCCAAATTCTGATACGATCAAGCTAAGTGACTCACGAACGTCCTCCAACTGGAATTACTCCAAAATTCGTCCATTTGGTCATGTTTTGCTTCAGAGGAAGTCGAAAATCCTATATTGAAAATACAATTCAAAGTATCAAAATTCTTCCAAAATATTAACCAAAATATACTAAGATTAGGGTAAAATATATAATATAAAATCTACTCATCAATGAGCATTGGCACGGGAGTAAGAATTGTTATATCTACAGTCAGTAGAAATCTTCGAAATAGTAAGTATTTTCCTTATAATTGTGGAACTAGTTCTTTACCAATAGACTGACTAACAGTTACTGCCGGTGTCACGCAACGATCCCGACATACTTCCAGAATCGACACGTGACGTCACTAAATACCCGTATCTCTAACATACCTCGCCTCCAGAATATGGCAAATCACAACTCGAGAATCGAATCGCATAGTAATTTTACGTATACTTTATGGCTGCATCTAACCTCCTCGTTAGATTGCCTACATACCCTCATTAGGGATCAAGTCATTCGTAGTTCATCATTTCACTTCAATCGAACATTCAACACATAGACCACTATGTCTCAACATAATACCACAATTCAATCATATTCAAGTCGATCTGGGTAATCTCATGGCCTTCGACCCTTATCACAGCTTCCCCTCCATCCCCTTCTCTAAGTTATTTTTCTTTACTTATACAATATATCTCTATTTTTTGGTAATATTTTTGTATACTTCTGGGCTTTTTGAAATGATTGCTTTTGAGAAATTAATTGAAAATTTACTTTTGGAAATTGGGATTTTATTTGGATTAATCCCATCAGTAAAGTGGCAGTCTTTAAGTGAAATAGTGAATTTTTCACACTATGCTGATGGGTTTTTGTTCAGTGGGTGAAATTCTGATTTGTTTTTTTCATGGTTTAAGCTATTGCGAATAGTCTTTTCAAAAAACATCACAGGTACTTCCAGATTCAGAAAACAACTAAACCTCTATTTGTTTCCTATAATTGTAAGCTCAATTTGCAACGTGAAATCTTGATACTCATAGGTGGTCTGATGTCCCCAAGTTGATTATAAGCTGTCTTTTAAAATGTATCGTTTTTGGAATAAAAAGTAAATAAATTCTCTGTCGGTCATAAAAAAGTCTACTAAGTTCATGAAGAATATTGTTAATTCGAACTGATTCGGTATTGAATTTGATGGTTATGTTTTCTGGTGGATCAATATTCATGGTTATGTATTCAATTTTGTTGTCGCTGTGGCTGTTTGTGAGATTTGGTTTTGTCTTTTTTTTTTCCCCTACGTACAACTTTTGTAAAAATGAAGTGATCATTTTCAAATGTTGAGATTAAATTCAAGTGTTTAGACTTTAATTGAAGCATATTTGGTTTGGTTTCATGACATTTGAGTGTTTGAATTTTACTGCTACAGTTAGATGAAATCAAAATTTAGTTTAGAGATTGGAGTGATGGATCTTTAGAATTTTAAAAGTGGGAGATTTCAGAGGACTTGAAATTTCCTGTAATTTGGATGTGGATTTATGGATTTCTGTAAGATTTTTGAGAATTTTTTTCTGAATTTGATTTATTATTTTGATAGACTTATAATGGAATGGGACAATAGAGTTAGTATCAAAACCTTGCTGAGATTTTTCATCAAGAGAGGATCAGCTTCTCTGGGTGGCTTTTTTGTTTTGTGATTAACGTGTATTAAAAACTAGGTTCCGTGGTATAACCTATAAAACTAAAACTTGGTTCCATGACATATCTTCTCAGAGAACCAGGTCGTGCTTGCAAGTTTGCATATTCTGGCCACCCTTAATTCTCATTCATGCTAAATTACTGATCACAAATGACTGTTGTACTGAATTAACATAGTTGTGATGAAATGTTACTTTCATTGTTCTGTCCAATGAAAGAAAACCTTTTCAAAAGGGTTTCTTTTGTTATTCTCACACACCAAATGCTGCATTTGTGTATGTAATGAAGACATAAATGGTCATATGAGATTCTTATTCATCTTTTTTTTTTATTAGGATATTTTGATTAATTTCAGTGGTTTTAAGGTAATGATAATACTTAAGTACTGAAGCAAGACCTTCTTTATGTGAAAATTCAAAGTAGCTCAGTAATAATTTCCATTGTTAACAATACATGATCATCCTTCTTTATATGAAAATTCAAAGTAGCTCAGTAATAATTTCCACTGTTAACCATACATGATCATCCTTTGCTAATAATTTGTTAAATCTTTACGTCTACATATACACACACACACACACACATATATATATATATATATATATATATATATATATATATATGTATATATGTATATATGAAGAGATATGCACCACCTACCAGTAATCAATTGAATTATTTACAATTTTGTTTACCTTCTATTTCATATCTTTATTCCTTATTATCTTAGCTGTTCTACAACGGGTTATCGATTTCGGTCATGCGTCCTTCACTGCACCTTGCAATCACTTCCATCTCTGTTTTGTGATTCCTTTGATCTCTGCTTTTCGATGTCCTCACTCATGCTGCTCCCAATTTCTCTAACCTTCCACAAGTAATTAAATCTCACTTTTTCTCAACTACCCAGAAGCCAAATATTTGAGTTTTCGTTGTGGTTTGTTACTTTACCGAATTTGATTGTTAATTTTTTGGCATTCCGTTTTCGAACCAGAGGAGAAAATCAAGTATTTTGACACGGTTTGTCAAAAATTGACAATCAAAGAGTCTTTCAGGGGTTTTAGACTGTATTTCTTAATCACTATGTCATTAAGTTTGAATCGGCAACATCAGCCATGATTGCTTCCTACAACTTTTCAGAAAGTTATACAGAGTTTGGGTTATTCTGTTATGGGGTCGAAGGAAATGAGGGACTATTAAATAGGTAATAGGTAATCCAAAAGATGAGAGTTTGTGTTTATGTGTTTGATTTTGCTATTGCCAGGTCGTCTTTGTATGTTGTCTTTCAAGACAACTATTAAATAGGTCATGAACAGGTTGGATGAATATAGGAAGTAAACAAACATATTGAATTTAATTACAATTATAGTATAACCAAAATTATGAACAATGATTGATACATATTTCGTATTTTTTATGGTCCATTTGTGTTCTATTTGGTTGTATTTTGCTGGAATTTCATATAATTTGATTTGGCTGTGTAACTGATTAGCTTAAATTTTTTTGTAAAGCTTCACATTTTAAACATAATTGTAGTGTTTGCATATTAGATCCTATGCAATGTAGTTGATGATAAATAGTGATTTTCTTTTTTGCAGGGTTTGAAAACCTTTTCTTATTGGTATTTGGTGCATCTATGTTTGTCTTCCAAGATCTTCTGTATGAAAGGTAACTGATTTTAGGTCTTTGAATAATTAACTTTGAATTTTTGCTGGCTGTTTTGCTTGCGTTTTCTTAGATCGGACTAAATGTTAATACTAGGTTTATATATAGTTCTGTTCAAATTGAAATTTCAATATGGTTGATTTGTTTATATTAAATATTTATTGCATTATTTTATTATGTGTGTTATACATTTATTCTTTTGTTTTTTTTTCCTTCTTCTTTGCATTTTTGGGGGTTAATTAATGGGTAATGGGTTTCTCAATCTGTTGTCTAGACTAAAGAAAAGGAGGAAGGGGCTCTAAAAAATTTCAGATCCGAGAAAATAAAAAGGTATAGATCTTCACCTTTATCTTTATTAAGTCCAAATAGGATGGATCCGTGAAACTGTGAAAGATAATATGTGAATAACAATTTTTGTGTCTTTGTTCTTGGTGTAGGTCTTGAGCAGCAACCAATATCAAAGGAGAAGTAAAATCAGAAGGGAAGTGGAAGACGATGGAGAAAAGAGATGGGGAAGCTGCAAAGAATTGGGGGATGGGGTGCGGAGTGGGCTTCACGAGAAACAAAAACCAATTGGGGGTGGGGAAGAAGAAACGAAAAGGGAAGCATACCTAGCCGCTGGGGTCAGTTTGTTTTTTATCTTTTGATTTTATGGTTTTTAGTTTCGTCTGCTGCAAATTTTGATTGTATAAATTGGGTTTGGGTTTTTGTTGTTGTGAATACATATGTGAACATATAATCTACCCCCAGGCTCCTCCCGCCTCCCTCTTCCTCTATTGGACAACATCACCTCCGCTTCTCCTGGGTATTTTCTTAATCTTTATTTTTCCTCCATCTGACTTCTATTTTGTTTGCAGGTTTGATGCTCCCATAAAAGCTGATTCCAAGTGAGTTTCTGTTTTCATTTTCCGTTTTGCTGTGAATTTTCTTTGATTAGTCATACAATGAAGCTCTGGGAGAGAGTCATTGAGCATAGATTGAGGCAAGAGACACGGGTTTCGGACAACCAATTCGGGTTCATGCCAGGGCGCTCAACCATGGAGGCAATCTATCTCTTACGAAGATTGATGGAAAGATATAGAGATGGGAAAAAGGATTTACACATGGTCTTTATAGATTTGGAAAAAGCGTATGATATGGTCCTAAGAGACATTCTTTGGAGGATTTTAGAGAAGAAAGGAGTACGAGTAGCATATATCCAAGCTATAAAGGATATGTATGAAGGAGCAAAGACTGCCGTAAGAACTCATGAAGGACAAACTGAAAGCTTTCCCATAACTGTAGGATTACATCAAGGCTCATCCTTAAGTCCTTACCTTTTTGCGTTGGTAATGGATGAGTTAACATGACATATTCAAGATGATATTCCTTGGTGTATGCT
This sequence comes from Malus asiatica, assembly GCA_033882615.1. NCBI lineage: Eukaryota > Viridiplantae > Streptophyta > Magnoliopsida > Rosales > Rosaceae > Malus > Malus asiatica. Next base: position 42,329,470 of record CM066503.1, on the reverse strand, counting down.
TTTCGCAGACGATATAGTGTTGATAGATGAAACTCAGGAAGGGGTAAATGCAAAGCTTAACCTTTGGAGAGAAGTGTTGGAATCTAAAGGTCTTCGCCTAAGCTGATCAAAGACAGAATATATGGAGTGCAAGTTCAGTGCAAATGGAGGCCAAAACGAGTTAGGGGTGAGGATCGGAGATCAAGAAATACCAAAGAGCGACCGTTTTCGTTACCTAGGATCTATCTTGCAAAAGAACGGAGAATTAGATGGAGATCTCAACCATAGAATACAAGCTGGATGGATGAAGTGGAAGACTGCATCCGGTGTGTTGTGTGACCGCCGTATGCCACTGAAGCTCAAAGGAAAATTTTATAGGACGGCAATAAGGTCGGCAATGCTGTATGGCACAGAATGTTGGGCGGTGAAGCATCAACACGTACACAAAATGGGTGTAGCGGAGATGAGGATGCTTCGTTGGATGTGTGGGCACACGAGAAAGGATAAGATTAGGAATGAGGATATCCGGGGTAAAGTAGGAGTAGCCGAAATTGAAGGAAACATGAGAGAAAATCGGTTACGGTGGTTTGGACATGTGCAAAGAAGGCCTACTGACGCTCCGATTAGAAGATGCGACTATGGGACAGAGGTTCAGGGACGAAGGGGTAGAGGAAGACCTAGGAAAACTTTGGAAGAGACTCTAAGAAAAGACTTAGAGTACTTGGATCTAACGAAGGACATGACACAGGACCGAGCACAATGGCGTTCTAAGATTCATATAGCCGATCCCACTCAGTGACTTGGATTTTCCAAGTCTCCAACCGAGAAGTTTTCCTCACTCAGGAAATTAAGGGAACACTACCTCAACCTACGTGCTCCACTCACAAAGCTTCAACAAAAGAAAATTCAAAGAACTTAGCGAAGAAGGCTTTGGTGTATTTAACACAATACGTTGAAATGAAGGAAAGCTTATTTACTGATATCCCCGATAAGCTACAAATATGTACATATACATGAGTCAAAATAAACAAACAAGAGGGAGCCTTCACAAAGGTTGCTTAGGAGAAGTCTCAGCAGTCGGTAGAGCCCCAGAAAGTGAAGGCACCGGAGGGGGATCATTCGGAGCCTCAGTACTGGACAGAACCCTAGAAGGAGGAGGCATCAGAGGTTGATCATTTGGAGCTTCATTACGCGGTACAGCCCTAGAAGACGAAGGCAATAAATGCCTTTGGAACAAACCCATAAATCTCTGATGATCAAGTAAAACCTGACCATCAGATTCCTTTATCTGGTCAAGCTTCCTCTTCATGTTTGTAGCACAGTCATGTGCGAGCCGGTGCAACTGTTTATTCTCATGCTTGAGCCCTCTAATCTCCTGTTTGAGACTCATCACTTCAGCCGCCAATAATTCAACTTGGCGGGTTCGAGCAAATAGGCGTTGGGCCATATTAGACACAGAACCTGCACACTGAACACTGAGAGCCAGAGAATCCTTAACAGCTAACTCATCAGACGGTTTGGAAAGTAGTCTGTTATCTTTGGGAGTGAGAAGGTTCCTGGCCACCACCGCAGCGGTCATATCATTCTTCATCACGGAATCCCCAACGGTAAGAGGACCAGTAGGGGAGACGAAGGATGGGCGCCATATGTTGTCTGGAGAAGGCGGAGCTGCCTCTTCAACAAGGTTCAAGTCAAAACGACGGTCGGAGGGGCCAGACATTTTCAAAGGTGTTGAAGAGAGAAGAGGTCGGACAAATCAAGATCTTAGAAGTGCAAGAATGGAGCTTCTACTGGTGGAGATTCAAGTGTGCTTTGGAACTTAATGCCAGCCCCTATAAAAATCTGCACTCGACGGAGCTTCAGAAATCGAAGAGGCGCCTGCTCAGAAATCGAAGAGGCGTTTGCTTTCTCAAAAGCTGGGCTGCTCAGAGACCACGAGGGTCGATCTCAGAAATCGAAGAGGCGTCTGCTTTCTCAAAAGCTGGGCTGCTCAAAGACCACGAAGGCCGATCTCAGAAATCGAAGAGGCGCTTGCTTTCTCAAAAGCTGGGCTGCTCAGAGACCACGAGGGCCGATCTCAGAAATCGAAGAGGCACCTACTTTTCCAGCCTTGTCAGCACCTGTCACACACACACTCAGCTTTGCGGAAATTATGGGCATCCTGTCGAAGACTTCTGGTGAAGTAGAAAGCACATGAGTCTTACTGTTCAATCACCTACTTCCCACACGCAACAGTAGCTCATGGGTACCACATATAACTTTGCCAAAGTTCTCTGCCAAAGTTGAGCACATGAAGCTTGCAGCTCCCACTACATCGCTCTGACCAAGAAGGGTAAAAGAATAGCAAAGAAACAGCACTAACAAAGTTTAGACACATAAATTTTGAAGGTCTAGCTATCATATTATTACCCACAACGGTAAAGGAACAGTACCACTGCTGGATAATTGGAAAGTCCCTGTGTGTCAACCTCTGTGCTTCGTGGCAAGGTAGACTAGCAAACATGCCCAACCTTTACTCACATTCAAGAAAACACTCCCAACAAGATTGCTTGCTCCAAAATCGAAGAGGCACCGTCCTCCGAATCTCGAGAGCCAGACTCCCAACATGACTACTTTCTCAAAAATCGAAGAGAGGGTAAAGGAATAGTACCATTGCTGGATAATTTGGAAAGTCCCTATGTGTCAACCTTTGTGCTTCGTGGCAAGGTAGACTAGCAAACATGCCAACCTTTACTCACATTCGAGAAAACACTCCCAACAAGATTGCTTGCTCCAAAATCGAAGAGGCACCGCCCTCCGAATCTCGAGAGCCAGACTCCCAACATGATTACTTTCTCAAAAATCGAAGAGACACCGCTCTCCGAATCTCGAGAGCCAGACCCCCAACATGATTACTTTCTCAAAAATTGAAGAGGCATCGTTCTCCGAATCTCGAGAGCCAGATCCCCGATAGGATTGCTTGTTCGAAAATCGAAGAGGCAACACTTTCCCAACTGCAAGAGCCGGATCTCCTTGGATAAAGCTTTCTGTAATCTTCACACGCAACATCAGCTTTCCAGATACCACAGACCACTTTTTCAAAGTGCTCTAACAGAGTTAAAACATGTGAAGCTGGCAGCTCCCACTACCGTGCTATGACCAAGCAGGGTAAATGAATAGCATTACTACTTGTTGTTAAGGAGACTCCTATATATGTCGACCTCCATCCCCAATGGACAGACAGACCTGCAAAAATGCTCAACCCTTCCTCATATCTGAGAGGGCACTCTCAACGAAGCCTTTCGAAATATTCAGCTTTCTTTCCCCCCGATAATACCTCTGCAAACAAGCTATACTAGAGCAAGAATATCTCATATCATCAGGGTTAAAAGCAAGAGTATCCCATATCATGCTTTTTCCCTGTCTTTTCCTTTGGCCTTGTTCTTACCTGCAAGACAAGGAGAAAGAGAGCAATCAGTCAGCACTTGGAATCAAGCTTCCAGCCAGGAACTGACTGCCTGGAACTTACTTACCTGGCATTGCTCTCGAGTACTCATCTTCAACATCTTATGCTTCCAGGGAAGACACCGCATCTGCCTGAGGAACAGATAGGGCAAGTGAGAAGGATACAAGGAAGCATGTGGAGACAATCGTAACAGCACACGTGCCGATACATCCATTACTCTGTCAAAACAAAAGTATCCCATATCAGCTGGGTCGACCGTACTCTAGATTTGATGGACTTGTTTTGACCCTCAAATTCTTTAGTCGGCCTTATACTCTGGAGGAAACCAGAAAACCCTCCAGTTCAGTTCAAGAATAAGCCTGTGGAAAGTTACTTCTTCAAAAGCAAAAGTATCCCATATCATCTCTTCTCATTTTTCTTCTCTTTATCCTTCATGTTGCCTGCAAGATAGGGAAAATGTGAACAATCAGCCGGAGCTCTGATTGCTTACCTTGTCTGTCACCTTTTTCAGCAGATCCCCTAGCTCGCCGACTTGGGGGACTCCTACTACATGGTTTGTATCGCGCTTGACCAAGCCTGAAACTACAAGTAAGCTTCAAGTGAAATTGATACATTACCTTGTGCATCTCCACCAGTTAAAGATACCACCCCTGGATGGAGGAAGAGTACTTCCAGAGAAGATGCCACATTTACCTATGAGATAGATAAGGCAAGTCAAGACGATACCACACTCCGATACTTAGAAGTTTCGTGATTACGAGATCATTCTCCCACAATATTTCATAATGTCATTTGTACTAAATCATTCACCTGTACTCACTAAAGGAGAGCTTGAACCTATGTACTTGTGTAAACCCTTCACAATTAATGAGAACTTCTCTATTCCGTGGACGTAGCCAGTCTGGGTGAACCATGTACATCTTGTGTTTGCTTTCCTATCTCTATCCATTTATATACTTATCCACACTAATGACCGGAGCAATCTAGCGAAGATCACAAAAAGCGACCGTTTTCGCTACCTAGGATCTAACGTGCAAGATAACGGAGAATTAGATGGAGATCTCAACCATAGAATACAAGCTGGATGGATGAAGTGTAAGAGTGCATCCGGCGTGTTGTGTGACCGTCGTAGGCCACTGAAGCTCAAGGGAAAATTTTATAGGACGGCAATAAGGCCAGCGATGCTGTATGGCACAAAATGTTGGGCGGTGAAGCATCAACACGTACACAAAATGGGTGTGGCGGAGATGAGGATGCTTCGTGGGATGTGTGGGCACACGAGAAAGGATAAGATTGGGAATGAGGATATCCGAGGTAAAGTAGGAGTAGCCGAAATTGAAGGAAAGATGAGAGAAAATCGGTTCCGGTGATTTGGACATGTGCAAAGAAGGCCTACTGACTCTCCGGTTTGAAGATGTGACTACGGGACAGAGGTTCAGGGCCGAAGGGATAGCGGAAGACCTAGGAAAACTTTGGAAGAGACTCTAAGAAAAGACTTAGAGTACTTGGATCTAACGGAGGACATGACACAAAACCGAGCGCAATGGCGTTCTAGGATTCATATAGCCAACCCCACTTAGTGGGAAAAGGCTTTGTTGTTGTTGTTGTTGTTGATCGAACATCTCGATACGAACAATTGATTTTCAATTTATCCTTAATTTTCTGGAGACCTGTTTAGTTGCATGTACAAGAAATACTTTTATATCACGTTTCAATTTCAAAGTTGTTTTGAGTTAATAGTAGATTATCTCCTGTTGCAATTTCAGTGATGAGGAGATCACCAAGTAACCATATTCTAATTAGTAGGTTTTGTGATATGGGACCATTTATCCCACTGAATTGACTTCCTTGCCGTTTAGTAAACTTATTAGTAGCCCTAAAGTTACCTTTTCACTGACAGTGCCATCAAATTTAATGAACACAAGTAGCGATAGCATATCAAAGTTAGAATTTTCCAAATTTTGAATTTTAGTTTTTATTTGATTCGTCTTAATGTATGTTTAGAATTGTGATTGTGGAGGTGATTTGAGACGGATTTCAAGCTAGGTTGCTGAGATTTGATTCAAATTGGTGGATTTGGGTGAGAAACTAAGAAACCCTACTATTTTCTTTCGTTTTTATGAGCTGAGATGGACATGCATATGATTCTCTTTATGAGATACAAGAGATTGAGGAATTTTTATAGTATGGTGGCTAGCTAAGGAAATAAACAAAGGGATAATTATTTTGTTCTGGGATCCACAATTTATTGCAAAGTTGAATTCTCTTGAATTTTTGTTGTTTAATATTTTGTTCATGTATTTGAATGCATTTTTAATTTTGGTCGATCTATCTGAAGCCCAGTTCAATTTGTTGGAAATTCATCAGATAACATTGGGTCTAATCATTTCCTTTTAGTATTTCAGGTGGTGGTTTTTTTTTTTATTTTTTTATTTTTTATTAATTTCTATAGGGGAGTTGCATGTGTCCATGTCAGGTTCATAAGCCAAAGGAACCATTTTTCTGGATATATTGAAATATGTAAGAAATTTTTCCTATTTTAACATATTAGTTTCTGCTCAGTGGTATTGAAAATTGGGATTTTGATGCGGTTTTGTTATTTTTGTGGTCAATTTGCAAATACTTAATCTTCAATCCTTTGTAGTAGCAGCGATCACCACCTGTTTGATGAAAGATACCAGTGAAACAATTGTTAATGTTTGGGAAGCAACATAGCTGCTTATTTTGGGTGTTTGTTTTTGTTTTTGGTAGGAGAACGATTTGGAGCAATTGACTCAAACTTCTGATCAAATAAGGTGAGTTCGTTTGTTAGTTGGTTCTGTGAAATGCAAATGTGTTCCATCTTCAAATAAGGTTTAATTTGCTCAGTTTTTTAGTCTTTCAGTATAAAAAAGTGTATAGCAGTGCTATGCACTTTTTTTCTTAGTTATTATCAATGCAGCTGTTGAGCTGCTTATTCTCAAATTTTTTAAAGAGGGCCATTAATATAGTACAAGTATTTTTTATTTCCTTAGAAGCCAAGGATATATGTAACTGTATGTTGGTTATATGAGTTTGTTTGATATATGACCTTTAGTTTGTTTACTTATATGGAATTGTGCAAGGTTGCCACTCTTTGCCCCCTTTCGATTGTGATCAAATTTATTGTTTTGTTCTTACTTATTGTAAATGTCATTTTGTTTGTAAAGTATAGTTTATAAACTACTTCTATTTACATTTTGAATTTCTTTTTTGTTTATGTTGTCATTTCTGGATTTTAGTTTCTGTGGATTTATATGGTTCTGATTACAGAAATTATTGTCAATGGATGAGAACTCTTACAAGCAAGCTGCGAATCTGTTCAAAGACACCAAGATCTGTTAATATCAAATGCATCAGCCATCAGCCATTCTATAGTCATATTAATAATGGTACGATGAAATAATGTTTGAGGTGTTCTTTTAGAATCCTTTTGCTGGAACACTTGCTTTAATATGGATTTGGTCTAATTTAAATGCATTTCTATGTACTGCTTGAAGAAGTAAAACAATTATGGTTTGCTTTTGTTTTGTACTCTGTAAAATCTTTGAGCGACAAGAATTCGGATAATTCACAGAAGAGTTCTGATGATAATGGATTTTCTCTCTTCCAAATTTTGAGAGCTGCAAAGCTGAAGTATGTTTCCCAGTCTCCTTTCTTTCCTTTAGCTTATAATTATCTGCTCATGAATTCTTGGCATCTTATTTTCTTCTACTTATTGGGGTGTTTTACAGTATCGTAGATTTTTTCAAGGAGTTTTCTTAGTTTGTGTTCAAGGCTGGTTCAATTTTGAGAAATATTTATGGTGTAGATTGGGAAAACAAACTTCATGTATTAATTTTTCATTGATAGAGTATGCTTGAATTAGCCGTGTTTTTATGTATTCCAGCGTTCTTTTTTCTTGGAGTTACTCAATCCTATACTCATGATTTGAGTTCTTAATTTTTCAGGCAAAAGAGTTGCAGGCAAATTTTGTGTGCTTGAGCCTGTTAAGCAAGTGAGTTCTTCCTTTCGCGAAATGTGAATACATTTTTGCAATTCTATTGGGTCCAGTCAATGTGCCCCTCCTTCCATCCCCAATGGTATTCTCTTTTTTTAGTCAATCAGAGCATACCACACGTATTTCATCTAATTATGACGCTCCTAATAACGTAATCATCCATCGTCAAAACATTCCCAATTTATTTACTAATTTTAATTTTGGCTTTTAAGTTTGGGATTTGGTTTTTAATATTTATATTTTTGTACAAACTTGATGGTATGAAGAGGTTTGATGATTTCTGATTGTATGAAAGTTGTATGGTTCAAAAGATGATAGCATTTTGTTCTAAGAATTGGGAAATAGTTGCTATTTGAAAAAGGTTGGTTTTTCAATTTTTTTATTTGTGCCCTTTTAGTTGTTTGAATGAACTTTTGATGATGTAAATCAAGCTAAATTGAAGTCGTCTTTTTTGCTGAAAAATGTAATTTGGTTTTTTGGATCAAAATTTTCAGAGTAAGAAAATTACCTTGGAGATAGAATTTATATATGAGAACTTACATTTATTTAGAGTTTTGAATTCATCTTTATTCTATGTCGGTTATGGGATTGACAATTTTCGGCTTAGTTTGGCTGAGAAAGAATTAGACTGTTACTTATTAAGTTGAGTTAGGAGGATTGCGGTGTCGAAAATTAAGAAGGGTTAGTGCTATTGTAATGGCATTTGCATTTGTTTTGAACCTAAAAAATATTTGGCCATTTTCTGTACTGAGGTCCGATGAGTTGAGAGTATCGAAAAGGATCCATTTATTAAGGTAACAACGCAATGGTGGTGGGAATAAGCTTTCTCAGGTATCTATGGATGTGATATGAATCGGGTGGATGATGTTGAAGCATCAGTAAGAAAAAAACAAATAGGATCTTAGATATTTTACATTAATCCATACATTAGTGCTTGAAAGATTGGCTTCTGAAACAAGAACAACACACTTTTTTTGCTTTTTTGTTTAGTTGTTAAAACACGTGTCTAGCCTGCATGACATATATTTTGCCATCTTAAATGCATGTTTGAGAAACAGAGCTTTTTTTGGTAACTGTATCTTTTATAATCAGCTTGGTTGAATGTATATAAAAGTTGAATTGCTCATCTTACTGACACCTTTCACTCATCTATCCCTTTTGTTCGTTCATGATTATGTTGAATTTTTGTTTTTCAGGTTAAATGTCTTATTCATGTGGTTAAGGCTGGTGCATTCAAGTTCCGCAGCAACGCGCGGGCATTTATGCTAGTAGGATTCTAAGATCACATAGGCATAAATTTATCATACTTATCATTCACATTACTAGAAATAATTAAACATCCATATATCACCATTATCATCAATACACAAGCCAAATCATGTTTAATAAACATAAGTCTATGGCTAAATATATGAAAATCACATTTCAATATAAATCATATTTATAAGTCCAATGCACATTTACAAATGATATTAATATAAGAAATTAAGGTAATAACCATATCACAATATTCAAGTCACTCTCCAACCAATGTAGGTCCACTAGACTTCACTTAAGTCTCCCGTAGTACTAATTTTAGTATTTGGAACATTTCGAGACATGTTGACCAAAAGTTAACTCTCGGTTAAAGGTACGGTCCACAATTCTACACAATTCAATCCGGAAGATCCACACATTGGATTTCAAATCCGTAACCTTTTAAGGTCCACATTATGCTTCTAAAACAAATACCAAAATTTCATCATGATCCGACGGTCGGATCTTTGCTACTTACAAATTCAAGTGGCCGGCCAATGCTTGATTTTACAAACTTAGAAATCCAATTTAGGAAGATTCGTACGTCAGAATCCTGATTCGTCAGTTCCAGCTATCCTTAAATATTACGTTCTATAACGCATTAAAGTTTGGTGGCGATCCAACGGTCGGATCGTTGATTCATATAAAGGTCAAATGATGTATCGTAATGAAACTAAGTTCAAACAATCAAACCACATCATATGGATATCAATTATGAAATCAAGGCATCTAATTGAACTTAAAAGAACATCGTCGGCCCACTAGTTAGGCCGCCGCCGCACGCGCCGCCCCGACTTGTCAGAAAAATTCAATTATTTTTAAAAATTACCAAAATTTACAGAAATGAAGATCTCCATGAGTAGAGAAAGTTTTATACCTGTGGCCAAGTCCAATTTGGCGGGTAAAATCCCTGATTTTGTCCATACCCGTAGGAACCCTAGAAATTTGGGTGACTTTGATTCGGCTTCTCCGGTACTCCGCCACCCCTATAGTTGTATGGGCTTTATTCCAGACCTGAAGAAGAGGCTATAGATGGTGGTAATCGAAGAAATTTGTTTCCAATTTGGGGAATCATCCTCTATGATCCCGCACACCCACCGGTGTGATTTTCCCAATTTCATGGTTATTTTGAATGGAATTTGGGATAGAATAGGTAAAGGGGAAGATGAGAAATGATTTCAAAGTGATGAGAAACTTCAACTCGTTGGAAATTTGCCGGGAGACCACCCAATTCCAATGGCTCTGCCTGTTGGTTTTGCACGGGTTCAGTGACCCGTTTCTGTCCCCCCTCCTTTTTGATTCCTTTCCCCCATTTCCTCTTTTCTGCCACACGACAGTTTCAAATTTTCTTCCTTTTTTTTTTTGAAGAAACTTCTAAAACATCCATAACGTTTCTTTCTCGTTCCGATTCACTTATGGCCTTTGCTTAAGCGCTTGTGAGGTCGAGCCCAATTAAAAACATTAAGAGTGACCCTCGAAGGTCTAGGGATTTAATAATTATTTTCAAAAATTCAAACTTTGTAATTAGGTAATTAAAATCTAGAATTAATTTAAATTCATGAAAATACTATAAATCCTGCCCATACGAAATACGTAGATTACAATAGTGAAATTCAGGAACGGGATTTCACAGCTAGAGCCTACAACAACAACAACAACAACAACAAAGCCTTTTCCCACTAAGTGGGGTCGGCTATATGAATCCTAGAACGCCATTGCGCTCGGTTTTGTGTCATGTCTTCCGTTAGATCCAAGTACTCTAAGTCTTTTCTTATGGTCTATTCCAAAGTTTTCCTAAGTCTTCCTCTACCCCTTCGGCCCTGAACCTCTGTCCCGTAGTCACATCTTCGAACCGGAGCGTCAGTAGGCCTTCTTTGCACATGTCCAAACCACCGTAACCGATTTTCTCTCATCTTTCCTTCAATTTCGGCTACTCCTACTTTACCTCGGATATCCTCATTCCCAATCTTATCCTTTCTCGTGTGCCCACACATCCCACGAAGCATCCTCATCTCCGCTACACCCATTTTGTGTACGTGTTGATGCTTCGCCGCCCAACATTCTGTGCCATACAACATCGCTGGCCTTATTGCCGTCCTATAAAATTTTCCCTTGAGCTTCAGTGGCCTACGACAGTCACACAACATGCCAGATGCACTCTTAAACTTCATCCATCCAGCTTGTATTCTATGGTTGAGATCTCCATCTAATTCTCCGTTCTCTTGCAAGATAGATCCTAGGTAACGAAAACGGTCGCTTTTTGTGATCTTCGCTAGATTGCTTCGGTCATTAGTGTGGATAAGTATATAAATGGATAGAGATAGGAAAGCAAACACAAGATGTACGTGGTTCACCCAGATTGGCTACGTCCACGGAATATAGGAGTTCTTATTAATTGTGAAGGGTTTACACAAGTACATAGGTTCAAGCTCTCCTTTAGTGAGTACAAATGAATGATTTAGTACAAATGACATTAGGAAATATTATGGGAGAATGATCTCGTAATCACATTAGGAGTGTGGTATCGTCTTGACTTGCCTTATCTGTCTCATAGGTAGATGTGGCATCTTCTCTGGAAGTACTCTTCCTCCATCCAGGGTGGTATCTTTAACTGGTGGAGATGCACAAGGTAATGTATCAATTTCACTTGAAGCTTACTTGTAGTTTCAGGCTTGGTCAAGCGCGATACAAACCATGTAGTAGGAGTCCCCCAAGTCGCCGAGCTAGGGGATCTGCTGAAAGAGGTGACAGACAAGATAAGCAATCAGAGCTCCAAGCAATCAGTCCCAGATTAGAACTTTGATTTCGAGTTCCGGCTGATTGTTCACATTCTCCCTATCTTGCAGGCAGCATGAAGGATTAAGAGAAGAAAAATGAGAAAATATGATATGAGATACTTTTGCTTTTGAAGAAGTAACTTTCCACAGGCTTATTCTTGAACTGGGCTGGAGGGTTTTCTGGTTTCCTCCAGAGGATAAGGCCGACTGAAGAATTTGAGGGTCAAAACAAGTCCATCAAATCTAGAGTACGTTCGACCCTGCTGATATGGGATACTTTTGCTTTTGACAGAGTAGTGGATGTATCGGCACGTGTGCTGTTACGCTTGTCTCCACATGCTTCCTTGTATCCTTCTCACTTGCCCTATCTGTTCCTCAGGCAGATGCGATATCTTCCCTGGAAGCATAAGATGTTGAAGATGAGTACTCGAGAGCAATGCCAGGTAAGTAATCAGGTAAGGAGTTCCAGGCAGTCAGTTCCTGATTGGAAGCTTGATTCCAAATGCTGACTGATTGCTCTCTTTCTCATTGTCTTGCAGGTAAGAACAAGGCCAAAGGAAAAGGCAGAGAAAAAGCATGATATGGGATACTCATGCTTTTAACCCTGATGATATGAGATATTCTTGCTCTAGTAGAGCTTGTTTGCAGAGGTATTATCGGGGGGAAAGAAAGTTGAATATTTCGAAAGGCTTCGTTGGGAGTGCCCTCTTAGATATAAGGAAGGGTTGAGCATTTTTGCAGGTCTGCCTGTCCGTTGGTGATGAAGGTCGACATATATAAGAGTCTCCCTAACAACAAGTAGTAATGCTATTCCTTTACCCTGCTTGTTCATAGCACGGTAGTGGGAGCTGCCAGCTTCACATGTTTTAACTCTGTCAGAGCACTTTGAAAAAGTGGTCTGTGGTATCTGGAAAGCTGATGTTGCGTGTGAAGATTACAGACAAGCTTTATCCAAGGAAATCCGGCTCTTGAAGTTGGGAAAGTGGTGCCTCTTCGTTTTTCGAACAAGCAATCCCGTCGGGGATATGGCTCTCGAGATTCGGAGAACGATGCCTCTTCAATTTTTGAGAAAGCAATCCTGCTGGGGGTCTAGCTCTCGAGATTCGGAGAGCTGTATCTCTTTGATTTTTGAGAAAGTAATCATGTTGGGAGTCTGGCTCTCGAGATTCGGAGGACGGTGCCTCTTCGATTTTGGAGCAAGCAATCTTGTTGGGAGTGTTTTCTCGAATGTGAGTAAAGGTTGGGCATGTTTGCTAGTCTACCTTGCCACGAAGCACAGAGGTTGACGCACAAGGACTTTCCAATTATCCAGCAGTGGTACTGTTCCTTTACCCTTGTGGGTAATAATATGGTAGCTAGACCTTCAAAATTTATGTGTCTAAACTTTGTTAGTGCTGTTTCTTTGCTATTTTTTTACCTTTCTTGGTCAGAGCGATGTAGTGGGAACTGCAAGCTTCACGTGTCTCAACTTTGTTAGAGAACTTTGGCAAAGTTATCCATGAGCTAATGTTGCATGTGGGAAGTGGGTGATTGAACAGTAAGATTGCATGTGGGAAGTGCGTGTGACAGGTGCTGACAAGGCTGGAAAAGTAGGTGCCTCTTCGATTTCTGAGATCAGCCTCGTGGTCTCTGAGCAGCCCAGCTTTTGAGAAAGCAAGCGCCTCTTCGATTTCTGAGATCGACCTTCGTGGTCTTTGAGCAGCCCAACTTTTGAGAAAGCAAACGCCTCTTCGATTTCTAAGATCGACCCTCGTGGTCTCTACGCAGCCCAACTTTTGAGAAAGCAAACGCCTCTTCGATTTCTGAGCAGGCACCTCTTCAATTTCTGAAGCTCCGTCGAGTGTAGATTTTTATAGAGGCTGGCATTAAGTTCCAAAGCACACTTGAATCTCCACCAGTATAAGCTCCATTCTTGCACTTCTAAGATCTTGATTTGTCCGACCTTTTCTCTCTTCAACACCTTTGAAAATGTCTGGCCCCTTCGACCGTCATTTTGACTTGAACCTTGTTGAAGAGGCAACCACGCCTTCTCCAGACAACATATGGCGCCCATCATTTGTCTCCCTTACTGGTTCTCTTACCGTTGGGGATTCCGTGATGAAGAATGATATGACCGCTGCGGTGGTGGCCATGAACCTTCTCACTCCCAAAGATAACAGACTACTTTCTAAACGGTCTGATGAGTTAGCTGTTAAAGATTCTCTGGCTCTTAGTGTTCAGTGTGCAGGTTCTATGTCAAATATGGCCCAACGCCTATTTGTTCGAACCCGCCAAGTTGAATCATTGGCAGCTGAAGTGATGAGTCTCAAACAGGAGATTAGAGGGCTCAAGCATGAGAATAAACAGTTGCACCGGCTCGCACATGACTATGCTACAAACATGAAGAGGAAGCTTGACCAGATGAAGGAATCTGATGGTCAGGTTTTACTTGATCATCAGAGATTTGTGGGCTTGTTCTAAAGGCATTTATTGCCTTCGTCTTCTAGGGCTGTACCACGTAATGAAGCTCCAAATGATCAACCTTTGATGCCTCCTCCTTCTAGGGTTCTATCCAGTACTGAGGCTCCAAATGATCCCTCTCCGGTGCCTTCTCTTTCTGGGGCTCTACCGACTGCTGAGACTTCTCCTAAGCAACCTTTGTGAAGGCTCCCTCTTGTTTGTTTATTTTGACTCATGTATATGTACATATTTGTAACTTATCAGGGATATCAATAAATAAGCTTTCCTTCATTTCAACGTATTCTTCGCTAAGTTCTTTGAATTTTCTTTTATTGAAACTTGTATGTTGAAGCTTTATGAGTGGAGCATGTAGGTTGAGGTAGTGTTCCCTTAATTTCCCACAGCTAGAGCCTAAGAAACTAAATTTAGGAAAGTTAGGGGCAAACTCTATATTTAGATAGCAAACTCACGATTTGTCAACCATATTACCTATTTAGGTGATCAAAACTTCTTCGATTGGCCACCCTTGATCACTTCCACAAGTAGATAGTAGAATCGAAAGCCGAGATGATATCTCTGTTGGAGTGATTTGAGTGTCGAGGAAAGTGTGAAGACTTTTTAGTTCGTGTTGTAAAGTTGGTTAGTAGTATAGTACGTTTTGAGGAGGTTTACCTTTGGCATCCATTCTCAAATTTTTACTTGGGAATCCACCAAATGTGAGAAGTAGAATACACCATTGATCCTGTAAACACGCGAATTCCTGCAATGAATAAGACAAGAATACGTGTACAAAATAATATTTGTATTAATGATTTAAGGGTTACAATCTCTTCTACAAATTTAGCCTCTGATTCGATCTTCGTAATGTGTAAATTTGTAGATTGTGTTGTTATTCCAAGGGCCGTCGGGGCTTGATCTTGAATTGGTGGAAGTTCTTCAAGGGCTGTTGGGGCTTGATCTTGAAGGAGGATTTCATGAAGAACAAAGAGGGCTTTCTTGATTCTTTAGAATTTGCTTGAGAGTAGAGAAAGTGTATGTAAATTTTCCTCCTTGATCCTTGATGGAGAGGCCTATTTATAGGCTTTGAGAATGAATTACCACTATCCTTTTGTTTTGGTGGATGTTGTAGGTGGATTGGGTGGATTGTTGTAGGTGAATTGGGTGGAGGTTGTAGGTGAATTGGGTGGATTGTTGTAGGTAAATTAAGTGTATGATGTAGGTGAAATGAGTGGACGTTGTCATTTTAATGAAATGGTCAACATTTATTTTATTGAAATTTCAATGTCTACAAATGTAATGCAATGACCAACATTTATTTCACCAAAATTTCAATGTCTACAGATCCACCTTATTAACATCACATTTATTCTCCTTATTTCTTATCGAACAACTCTTATATTAGTTTTCCTTATGACTTTTCAAACAAGTCCTACTTCATTGAAAGAACTTAGTTATTAAACACTTTATCTTGGAAATCTCAAACTTATCTGGGAAGGTGAAAGACTGAGCTTCAGGATCGTGCCTAAATTTTAGCAACTCCCTCGAATGACGATTAGAAACCGTTATCCCCTATTTTCAGTTGATGGTCTAATCGACCAACCTTTGTAAATCGAGATTCCTTGTGTAGTTTGACGAATGCATAATAGTCTTGTAAGCGACTATCTCATCTACTCTAGTAACGAGATTAAATTCTCCAATCATCAAAAGTCAGCTTCACATCAAATTCCTCAAATATTACCTTGTGTAAATTGGCACTTTACCTGGGAGATGTGATTTACGTAAATGATATTCTTTTCTTTTCTCCAAAAAAGGTAGTAGCGGAAGAAAGTTAGAATTCTCACAAAGTGTTGTGAAATTCGAGACAAACTTTGGTCTTGTTGACCTTATTGACAAATGGTTATTGATTTTTTGACTATACTGTTTTTCTTCACTTGTCGACTAAGGAAAAATTAGTTTGGTTTGGGATGTTAATTATGAATAAAGTTTCTGACAATGAACTATTGTCTCACCTTACCTTTTCTTTACATTTTTCGATGACATTAATTATTTGAAAATCCATGATGACATGTTCTCTGGATGTTTCGACTGTGCTGAGTCAGCATGATGAAGAATCGCTTATACTTTCCAATGGTTAAAACCGTTTGAAATGAACCATCCTATTCTTGACTAGAATCAAGTTATTATCTTCATTTGAAACATCGGATGACACGAAGAACGAAGAGGGCTTTCTTGATTCTTCAGGATTTGCTTGAGAGTAGAGAAAGTGTATGTAAATTTTCCTCCTTGATCCTTTGATGGAGAGGCCTATTTATAGGCTTTGAGAATGAATTACCACCATCCTTTTGTTTTGGTGGATGTTGTAGGTGGATTGGGTGGATTGTTGTAGGTGAATTGGGTGGAGGTTGTAGGTGAATTGGGTGGATTGTTGTAGGTGAATTAAGTGTATGATGTAGGTTAAATGAGTGGATGTTGTCATTTTAATGCAATGGTCAACATTTATTTTACTGAAATTTCAATGTCTACAAATGTAATGCAATGGCCAACATTTATTTCACCGAAATTTCAATGTCTACAAATGCCCTCAGTTCAAGGCGCGTTGTATACATGTGCTTGTCAGGTGTAGAAGATGCGTTTTGAAGTCCCTTAATGTAGATATCAATCCAAGGGCTGTCGAGGCTTAATCTTGAATTGGGCTGAGAGTTTCTTCAAGTGCCGTTGAGGCTTGTTCTTGAATTTTGTTTGAAATTTCTTCAAGGGCTGTTAAGGCTTGAACTTGGATGAAATTTGGACCACAAGGAGCTTCATGCGGTAGATGATCTTTGGCTTTGGTAATGGATGAATCGGCATGTGTTTTGTTGCGCTTGTTGACTTTCCACAGCTTTGATCTTGAACTAGGTTGAAAGGTTTTTTGGCTTGCTCCAATCATTGATTTTCCACAGGCTTAATCTTGAACTGGGCTAGAGGGTTTTCTGGTTTCCTCCAAAGGACTTTCAACATACTTAATCTTGAACTGGATTTGATTCAAGGGTGGTGGACACTTGATCTTGAATCGGGCTTATGATTTATTCAATGGCCGTTGGGGCTTGATCTTGAACTTAAACATGACCACGAGTGGTTTCAGGATTTGGACACATGGCAGGTAGGCACGAGATGGAGGTGATGGTATGTTTCTTTGTTCAATCTTTCCAATTCATATTGAAGAAGGTCAGGGGATAAGGTCAGATGCTGCAAAAAAATTTCTTTGAAAGATCAAGGAAGTTCGCAGCATTTTCATATGAACCCTGAGCAGTTTGGTTAACGGTATGATCTTCAAGGCTTGTCGAGACTTTGCTCTTCGGCGACAGTACCAACAAAAGGTTGTTGAAGCTTCTTGAGCTCTTTGATTATAGCAACGATGGCGGGCTTGGATTTGACTTAGACTCCTCCGTTTAGATTATGCAGTTCTGCTAAGAAGGGTGTCCTGCTATAATGATTTGTCCCAGCTCATCATTCTGCATTTTTCTCTGCTTGTTTCTTTTGCGTAGCAGAAGTGGTGCGCAACCTTTTGCCTTTAAATGGTCATTCAGAGCATCACTTATCAGTGACTCATCCATGCTTGGCAGCTTCAATGTAAAAAGCCAACATCATATCAATTGTCCTAAAATATTTGCTGAGGAAGTTCGAGACCCATCGACAGTTGGAGATGAGCACTCGAGAGCAGTGCTAGGTAAGAAACCATGCAAAGGTTCCGGGCAATCAGTTCCCGATCGGAAGTTTAATTTCAGGTTCCGACTAATTTCAGGTTCCGACTAATTTCAGGTTCCGACCGATCAGAAGTTTAATTTTGGTTGATGAATCAACAAACTGGTGACATGTTTCTCCACACACATTGCTGCTAAACCTCCTAACCGAAGAGTTTACATAGACGGTTTTCAATAAAGTTTTGCATGTATTTTGGGTTTATAATTGAACATTAAATTCCCATGTTCACCCCAAATAGCCTCACCTAGTGATCATAAAGCACAATTTAAATGATCGCCCGAATTTTGGTAAACATACCAAGTTTCAGTTTCTGCCTAGGGTTATGTAATCCTTGTACGCAATTATGTTGGTTCGCCTTGAGGCCCATTGCCACCCAACCTATATGACGTTACAGTTGGTTACTGGGTAAGAACCTGACGATTTTTGTATTTACGCATTTGGATTTGCATTCCATGTGCCAATTTGCGCCGACGTAACGTACCACCATGGGTCCTCAAAGAAGGATATGTATCTTTTGTCGATCATGATTCTCCTTCACACTAGCTCTCTTTAAGCTCTTACATGCGATCTCTTTACTGCTCATTTGCGGGTTGTCACTTTAATAAGACAGTCTTCCCGCCATTAGGGGGAGACAAGAACGTCAACGTTCTTGTAGAACGGTGTGAATTTGCGTGGACATTGCCCACTATGTCTCATCTCAATCCCCATACCGCACAAGTGTGATAAGCAAGTGTGATGAATTCTACATTTCATAATGTTGCTCCAGACGCATTCCTCTGATCTAGCTAAAGTGACGAGATCATATACCAGCTGCAAACATGCCTGCAAGGATAGACGTACTTAACGGACTTCGAGTCAAGATCCTTGGAGGGTGTGCCACCTCTGTTGGATGGTTTGGAAGCCCCTGTTGGATGGTCCAGTACACCGGCAGATAGCCAATCAATCTGACTTAGCCTAGAGCACGACAGATAATTCGGTTCGTAGGATTCACTTCCCTGGAAAAAGAATACATAACATAATAATGAATCTAAACTCGATCGCTATCTCAAATCATTTCCATCTCATGAGAGATTAATCCGGATTACTCCTAAGACTTGAAGTTCTTGGTCCAATATACTAGTTTGGATGAGCTAAATGGAATTTGTTGATGCACAAAATCAACGAGGACTTTGGTACAACAGAAAGTGTTAAGTTTGTGACCTTTGCTAAATTGCTCCGGTCACTAGTGTGGATAAGTAAGTAAATGGATAGGGACAAGGAAGCAAACACAAGATGTACGTGGTTCACCCAGATTGGCTACGTCGACGGAGTAGAGGATTTCTCATTAATTATGAAGGGTTTACACAAGTACATAGGTTCAAGCTCTCCTTTAGTGAGTACTAGTGAATGATTTAGTACAAATGACATTAGGAAATATTATGAGAAAATGATTTCTATTTATAGAAGAGAGTTTCTAGTTTCATTCTGACATTGACACATGTCGCGTTATGATTGGCTTCTAATGTTGACACGTGTCGCGCTATGATTGGCTTCTGATGTCGACATGTGTCGCGTTGTGATTGGCCTCCTGGTTGGAGGGAAACTCTTTTGGGTCCTTGACGATATAATGTTGACTGGTGCTCAGTAGTTTCAGGATTGGTCAAGTATGGTACAAACAGTGCTCCCCTAAGTTCCCGAGTAAGGGAAGCTCCTCGGTTGGGGACTTACAAGATCCAAGCTATTGAGTAATCACAAAACTTCTAAGTACCAAAGTGTGGTATCATTTTCACTTGCCTTATCTGTCTCATATGTAGATGTGACATCTTTTCTGGAAGTATTTTTCCTCCATCCAGGGGTGGTATCTTTAACTGATGAAGATGCACAAGGTAATGTATCAATTTCACTTGAAGCTTACTTGTAGTTTCGAGCTTGGTCAAGTGCGATACAAACCCTATAGTAAGAGTTCCCCAAGTCGCCGAGTTAGGAGATTTATCGAATGAGGTAACAGACAAGGTAAGCAATCATACTTCTAAGCAAGCAACCTTGGAGGTTCGACTTCGACTTCCGATTGATTGTTCTTCTTCTCCTTGTGTCGTAAATACCAGCAAGGATAAGGAGAAACAAATGGATAAGAGATGATATGAGATACTTTTGCTTTTGAATAAGTAACTTTCCACAGGCTTATTCTTGAACTGGGCTGGAGGGTTTTCTGGTTTCCTCCAAAGTATATGACCAACTCAAGAATTTGAGGGTTAAAATAAGTCCATCAAATCTAGAGTACGTTAAACCCTGATGATATGGGATATTTTTGTTGTTGACAAAGTAGTGGATGTATCGGCACGTGTTCTGTTACACTTGTCTCCACATGCTTACTTGTATCCTTCTCACTTGACCTATCTGTTCCTCAGGCAGATGTAGTATCTTTTTTGGAAGCATAAGATGTTGAAGATGAGTACTTGAGAGCAATGCTAGGTAAGTAATCAGGCAAGAGGTTTCAGGCAGTCAGTTCCTGACTGGAAGCTTGATTCCAAGTGCTGACTGATTGCTTTCTTTCTCCTTGTCTTACAGGTAAGAACAAGGCCAAAGGAAAAGATAGGGAAAAAAAATGATATGGTATACTCTTGCTTTTAACCCTGATGATATGAGATACTCTTGTTCTGGTGTGGCTTGTTTGCAGTGGTATTATCGGGAGGAAAAGAAGCTGAGTATTTCGAGAGACTCTACTGAGAGTGCCCTCTCAGATATGAAGAAGCGTTGAGCATTTTTTTTATTAACAGGTCTGCCTGGCTGTGGAGGATGGAGGTCAACATATATAGGAGTCTCGTTAACAACAAGGAAATCTGGCTCTCGAAGTTCGGAGAGCGGTGCCTCTTCGGTTTTTGAACAAGCAATCATGTCGGGGATCTGACTCTTGAGATTCAAAGAACGGTGCCTCTTCGTTTTTTGAGAAAACAATCCTGTTGGGAGTCTGACTCTTGAGATTCGGAGAACAATGTCTCTTCAATTTTTGAGAAAGTAATCCTGTTGGGAGTCTGACTCTTGAGATTCGGAGAACAGTGTCTCTTCAATTTTTGAGAAAGTAATCCTGTTGGGAGTCTAGCTCTTGAGATTCGGAGGACGATGCCTCTTCGATTTTTGAGCACGTAATCCTGTTGGGAGTCTGGCTCTCGAGATTCGGAGAACGGTGCCTCTTCGATTTTTGAGAAAGCAATCTTGTTAGGAGTCTGACTCTTAAGATTCAAAGAGCAGTGTCTCTTCGATTTTTGAGAAAGTAATCTTGTTGGGAGTGTTTTCTCAAATGTGAGTAAAGGTTGGGCATTTTTGCCAGTCTGTCTTGCCACGGAGCACGGAGGTTGACACACATTGGGACTTTCTAGTTATCAAGCAGTGATGTCGTTACTTTACCCTTGTGGATAATAGTAGGGTAGCTGGACCTTCAAAATTTATGTGTCTAAACTTTGTCAGAGATCTTTGGCAAAGTTATCTGTGGTACCCGAGGAACTGATGTTGCATGTGGAAAGTGGTGCCTCTTCGGCATCCGGAGAGTGGTGCCTCTTCGATTTTTTAACCACCGACCCTATTGCCCTTTCTTTTATAAGGGCACCAATTGTGTGCAAGAAGTACATTGAAAGAGTTATTGCTTGTATGAATTTTCCCCTTACTTCAGAGATTTATTGCACCTCATTTCTCCTTCATCATTTCTGAGAATGTCTGGCCCATCCGACCCTCCTTTTGACTTAAACTTTGGTGAAGAGGCAGCCATGCCTTCTCAAGACAACATATGTCGCCCATCCTTCTTATCCCCTATTGGTCTTCTAACCGTTGGGGACTCTGTGATGAAGAATGATATGACCGTTGCGGTGGTGGCCAGGAACCTTCTCACTCCCAAAGATAATAGACTACTTTCACAACGGTCTGTTGAGTTGGTTGTTAAGGATTCTCTAGCTCTCAGTGTTCAGTGTGCAGGTTTTGTGTCTAATATGGCCCAACACCTATTTGCTCGAACCCACCAAGTTGAATCGTTGGCGTCTGAAGTAATAAGTCTCAAACCGGAAATCAGAGGGCTCAAGCATAAGAATAAACAGTTGCATAGGCTCGCACATGACTATGCTACAAACGTGAAGATGAAGATCGACCAACTGCAAGAATCTGATGATCAAATTTTATTGATCATCAGAGGTCTGTGGGTATGTTCCAAAGGCATTTATTGCCTTCGTCTTCTGGGGTTGTACAACATAATGAAGCTCCAAACGATCAACCTTTGGTGCCTCCTCCTTCTGGGGTTCTTCCTAGTACTGAGGCTCTGAATAATCACCCTCTGGTGCCTCATATTTCTGGAGCTCTGCCGACTGCTGAGACTTCTCCTGAGTAACCTTTATGAAGACTCCCTCTTGTTTGTTTATTTTGATTCATGTATATGTACATATTTGTAACTTATCGGAGATATCAATAAACAAATTTTGCTTCATTTCAACGTATTGTGTTAAATACACCAAGGCCTTCTTCACTAAGTTCTTTGAATTTTTCTTTTTGTTGAATCTTGTATGTTGAAGCTTTGTGAGTGAAGCATGTAGGTTGAGGTAGTGCTCCTTTAATTTCCTGAGTGAGGAAAACTTCTCGGTTGGTGACTTGAAAAAAATCCAAGTCACTGAGTGGTCGTGAGACTTCCGAGTATCAAGGTGCAATAGCATATGGTAGGAGTCCCCCAAGTCTCCGATCGAGGGAGTTGACGAAGGAGGTGTCTTGCTAGTAGCCAAGTTTCCAAAGTAACAAAACTTCACCATTTTCCTTTCTAAGTGGTAGCCCAAAACTCCTCATTCATATATATTTGATATGAAAGTTGTTAGGCCCAAAGAAGAGGAGGCCTAGGCTTTTTTATTTTATTTTACTTTTTTTTTAATTTTCAAATTTTCGAATTTTCGAATTTCTGAATTTTTTAATTTTCGAATTTTCAAAAAAAAAAAAAAAAAAAATATATATATATATATATATATTAAGCTTTATAAGTGAATCTTTGATATTGAAGCTTCGTTGGGTACCATGAATTGATTTTGCTTCACACTATCTTGATCAAGATAGTGTGAAGTTTTGGTGGTGAAGCTTTTGTGTTGAAGCTTTGTAGGTGAAGCTTTTGTGGGTGAAGCTTTTGTGGTGAGTGAAGCTTTTGTGGTGGGGAAAGCTTTTGTAGGTGAAGCTTTTGTGGTGGGTGAAGCTTTTGTTGGTGAAGCTTTTATGGGTGAAGCTTTTGTAGGTGAAGCTATTGTGGGTAAAGCTTTTCTAGGTGAAGAGTTTGTGGTGGGTGAAGCTTTTATGGGTGAAGCTTTTGTGGTGAAGCTATTATGGGTGAAGCTTTTGTAAGTGAAGCTTTGGAGTTGAAGCTTTTGTTGGTGAAGCTTTGGAGTTGAAGCTTTTGTTGGGTACCATGAATTGATTTTGCTTCACACTATCTTGATCAAGATAGTGTGAAGCTTTTGAGAATTTGTAGTTGTCCTCCATTGATGAAACTTTTGTTGGTGAAGCTTTGTTGGGTACCACGAATTGATTTTGCTTCACACTATCTTGATCAAGATAATGTGAAGCTTTTGAGAATTTGTAGTTGTCCTCCATTGATGAAGCTTTGTTGAATTTCCTTTTTTTTTTTGGGAAATTTGAAAATGTGGGAGAGACAACATATACAAATTTTGCTTCCACACTGTTGAGCAAGAGATTGTGATGCAAGCCACACCTTGTAGTAGTCAAAGGTTTGGATGAACCATATAAATTGAATTTGCTTCAAACAGTCTTGAATTTGCCTCGAAGGTTTGAGAATTGTAGTTGCCCTCCATTGATGAAGCTTTTGTTGGCACCATAAATTGGTTTTGCTTCACACTGTCTTGATCAAGAGTGTGTGACGCTTTTGAGAATTGTGGTTGCCCTCCATTGATGAAGCTCTTGTTGGCAGCATAAATTGGTTTTGCTTCACACTGTCTTGATCAAGAGTGTGTGAAGCTTTTGAGAATTGTGGTTGAACTCCTTTGATGAAGCTTTTGTTGTCACCATAAATTGGTTTTGCTTCACACTGTCTTGATCAAGAGTGTGTGAGGCTTTTAAGAATTATGGTTGCCCTCCATTGATGAAGCTCTTGTTGGCACCATAAATTTGTTTTGCTTCACACTATTTTGATCAAGAGTGTGTGAAGCTTTTGAGAATTATGGTTGAACTCCTTTGATGAAGCTTTTGTTGGCACCATAAATTGGTTTTGCTTCACACTGTCTTGATTAAGAGTGTGTGAAGCTCTTGGGAATTGTGGTTGCCCTCTATTGATGAAGTTATTGTTGGCACCATAAATTGGTTTTGCTTCACACAGTCTTAATCAAGAATGTGAAGCTTTCTATGAGTTGTAATGTTTGCATTATTACAGAGGGGAAATGTCTGAAGCAGATGCAAGAGGGCTGAATAGCTTGATCTTCGTATGCCATGCACTGAAGTTGTTGTTGGCTTGCAGTAAGACTTTGTTGGTGACTATAACTCTTGTTGGGCATAAGTGCTCCCCTAGTTGAGTTGTCAAACTTGACGGTTTTTTATTATTTGTGAAGGCTAGGAGTTCACATGTACAAGTTGTACCACTCGTCTTCTGGTAGGTGGAATGAATGGTGAGTTGCTTTCATCACTTGGTCGGTGGTACGAAGGTGAGTTCCTTCATCACCATTCATCACATTTCATCACCTGGTTGGTGGTACGAGGATGAGTTCATTCTTCACCTGGTTGGTGGCATGAATGACAAGTTGCCAAATGATATTAGAGTACGGGTTGTGCATTTCATCACCTGGTTGGTGGCATGAATGAAAGTATGGGTTGTACATTTCATCACCTGGTTGGTGACATGAAGATGAGTTCTTTCTTCACCTGGTTGGTGGCATGAGTGGCAAGTTGGCAAGTGATATTAGGGTACTGGTTATACATTTCATCACCTAGTTGGTGGCATGAAGGAGAGTACGAGTTGTACATTTCATCACCTGGTTGGTGGCATGAAGATGAGTTCCTTCTTCACCTGGTTGGTGGCATGAGTGGCAATTTGCCAAATGATATTAGAGTACGGGTTGTACATTTCATCACCTGGTTGGTAGCATGAGGATGAGTTCCTTCTTCACATTTCATCACCTGGTTGGTGAGAATAAGGGCAAGGTGTCGAGGCACATTGTAGCAAGTGTCGAAGACACAAAGATGTTGAACCCTTTCGAAGCACTGTTGGCTTATGTATGGATGTGTTGGAATGTATGATGTTTATGTATGAATGTGTTGGAATGTATGATGTTTATGCATGAAGGGATCCATGCTTTTGATATGTGAGCCATGTTGGTTGTAACACTGAGAATCACATACTTTGTGTCAAAGTATGCATGTTGAAGCTCTGATTTGGAATATCAGGGTAGGTCAGCGTAGATCAAGTGTTCTAGTGCTAGGAACGCAAAAGACTCAGAAGAAGTTTTATGAATTCCCTCTTCTTTAAATATTTGCCGAATGGCTTATGTGACAAAATATCTTAAGCAGTTGAGAGTCAAAACATTTGTAATGTGTATGCCTTCTTATAATAGCATTTCCTTCAGTACCTAGTCCTCAACTTTAAAAGAGTGAGGCTTGGCCCCATAGTCATAATAGTTGACGGTACATTCACCCCTGGTTGTCTTGATACGAACTTTTATCCCTCTTGTTGTAATGGGCTTAGTGAGAGTAAAAATCCTTCTTTTTACCGAGAGACATATATGTTTGGTGACTTAGCGAGTAGCTAAATGAGGCAGGAGATGATGCAATGGGTGTCTGAATGACCAATATCTCCTCACTTGGTAGAACTTGACTTCCATTTCCCACTTGTTGATAGGGGTTAACCATATAGGGGTTCCTGTTGTATGTCATTTCTTCGGCGGATGCGTGGTTGTAAGCCTGTGCCATCACCTCAAAGTAAGTATTCCAAGTGTTGGCATTGATCATATACTTGAATAAACAATCACGTAGGCATGCCGTGAAGGCCTTGAGGGTGATCTTGTCATCTGCCTCAACGCAGTGAGAATACTCATGGTTGAAGCGACCGGCATACTCTCTTAGTGACTCGTCCAGCTTCTGGCGAATAGTGTACAAGTCATCTGCAGAATGCAAGTGATCGGTCTGGAAGATGTGTTGGGAGACAAACAATTTCCTCAATTTCTCAAATGAGTCTACTGTCTCAAGTGGAAGACGGCAATACCAGTTTAGAGCTCTGCCAGAAAGGGTGGAGGGGAAGAGAAGACATCGCTCTTCGTCGGTGTACATCCGATATGCCATGGTGGACTCAAAGAGGTTAAGGTGTTCAATTGGGTCCTCTCTTCCAGTATAGAGTTGTAAACCAAGTTTTGTTTTATCTTCGCTTGAAGGGGGTGTCAAGGATCCTTCTTGTGAGAGGGCCAGGCCTGGGTTGGTTCCAGTCAGGTATCTCAGCTTGACGTTTGGCCTTTAACTTGTTTACTTCCTCAAGGAGCTGTAGGACAAAGGGGTCCTAAGTGGAGTCATGTGCCACTGGAATTTTCTTTCGTAAGTTTCCATCGCCTCTTCGAAGTAGGAAAGTTTGAGCAAGGGCGTGTGGTTTTTTCTTAGACTTGCCGTACTGACTTCTAGGGTGAGTCTGTCGGAATACCTCAGAGTCCCCTGTACCTTCATGTTTCTATGGCATGTCGTTCCTTCCCTAGATTGGCAGCTGGCCTGGGTCGTGGGAGGGGACTGAGTCTTTCAGAAACCCTTAAGTCATTGATCTTCGAGCATATATGGAGGGGATTCTCTCGACGTTGCTTTATGAAGTCTCAACAGTCACGATAAACGGCTTTCTATCCTTTCAACCCTTCACCAATGAGGTGTCTTCCTCCACTTCTTCTACTTCAGGTCGAAGCATCTGGGTTGAGAAAAGTCTCATGTTGATCAATGTTTTGATGATTAGCTCGTTCCTCATCAGGGATACCCATATCGAAGGGAGGTGACCCTTCGTGTTGGGGGGCACCTAGATGATGGTTGATGTCCACAGGGGCAACGAGCTCGCGTGTTTGAGTACACCTAGTTTTGTGGAGCGTCTCAAAAAGCTTCTCATACTACTCTTGGAGGACCTCATTCTTCATTGCTATCTTGTTGTTCTGAGCTTCTAGCTCATTGACTTTAGCTTGAAGAGCAACCCTCTTTCCTTCATTCTTTCGTTGCTTCGCACTAGGTGCAATAGGTGTGTCATTTTGTGTGTTGTAGCTTCCTTCACTCCCCATGTTGGAGAGGGATGCTGAAGGAAATATTTTGGAAAACATGTTCATTTAAGCAACATCAATAGCATGCTAATAACAATTAAAAGGCGGAATCATGCTTGCATGCACTTAAAAACAAAACATAACCAAGAAATTCAAAGCCTAGTAGATTGGTGAATCATGAATCAACTCAAAAACAAAGTGAGTTGAAATTAATACCTTTGTAGATTCCTCTTTGCATAAGCAAAGGCTAATCACCCAAAGAGATAGGGGCCTTCATTCCTTGCTTCTTAGATCCATGGATTTGGATGGAAGAATAGGTTCTCCAAGTTCCCAAAATTGAGAACCTCTAATTTTCGACACCAAGGTTCGATTGTAGAAGAAATGAGTGACCTTGGAGTAGTAGGATTGCTAGATGTACCCTCCAAGGTGTTGGCCTCTTTAGAGAGAAATGGAGAGACAATTCTCACCCATTTTCCCCCAAAATAAACCCTTATTTCACTTAACAACCATTTAATGAATATTTAGTTATAAAGTCATTTATATAGTCACTTCTTTAAGTGACCTAAACAACCAAAAACCCTAATTCATTTCTTCATGGCTGGGCATTTAATGGGATTTGGGCTTTTGGGCTTTAATGAATCTTTATTCATTAAATTGTCATACAACTTAAGTTAATGGGCTTGACGTTCGAAGCCCATTGGGCCTTAAGGTCCAAAACTATCCCGAAGGTCTTTAACGAACTTATTCGTTTGATTAATTAACATATTAATTAATCCTTACCATAAATAAATGATTAAACCATTTAATCATTCTTACTCATTTCCGTTTAATCTCCAATCTACACCTCTTACGGTGTGCGATCCATTAGGTTCCTTTTAGCGAGGCAGTGGGCGATTAAAACCATTTTACATCGATTGTGAATTGAAACAATTTTCAATTCTCCCTTTAGTGTTTACACACGTTTAGGGCTTCCACAAACCATGAGTGACACCTAGCAGCATATCATGGTTACCCAAGCTAATCAGAAGAGGTTTAGAGAACCTATTCAGTTCGGGATTACAAATGCAATACGGTCCTTCTCTAATCTAATACTCTTGACCACATTGTTTGGTTTGATAGTTTATTTTCTCATGTCTACTATCCAATGTGTGTCTTGTGCTTATATGATTATCTTGAATGTGATTTGGAACGCATTCCAAAATCTCATTCATACTTTGGCCAAAGATTCTTAATCATATCATAGAGTATTCTCCCTCAAACGGTTTGAAGGTTAGAGATCCCTTGTTGCGCATTCACTTGTCTCCATAGCTAAGTCACTTGACCCCAACGATGCCGTGGACACCCTCCTGATGGAGTGACTTTGACATAATCAAAGATCAAGGTCTTAACCACAAGACAACTATGATGCCTCAGGTCAAAGGACTAATTTGCATTATCTCAACCATGAGTTCTCATGTGACATGGAATATGAAAACTCTTCGTTGATCGCGTTCAGTGAACTCATTCTCTATTGAGCACCTACCGTACTTGTCTTGATGTCACACACACCAATGACTCGAGACTAATCACTCTCCCTGAGAGAAGACATAGTACGTACTGATCTTGACGGACTGTCAATGCCCAATTGGCAATCCTATGATCAGGAACATTTAGGATGTGTCTACGAAAGAATGGTCTCATGAATCTAACTTCATTAGATTACATTCTCCCAATCACATATTCCTTGGACTTTATCGTTCAAGCATATAACATTTATATGAGACGGCTCAAACAATAATCTTTGCCCTTTATATGTAAAACTAGATTAGTTTAACATGTGAAATGTCCGTAAAGTATCATCACATGATTGGCTTTAGGGCACATTTCCAACAATCTCCCACTTGCACTAGAGCCAATCAGCTTGGTCATCTTGATGATACCTCTTCTGAAGTCATTTCATAAATGGCTGAATAGTAGTACTAGATAGTGGATATCTATATGTGTTATCCACAGAAGCAACCTTGAGAATAACAACGTCACCATTATACATGATTCTCAATCATGTGGTTCAGTCTCTCATTTGTGTTCGGATCTTGATGAGACCTTGATTCCCAGGCTTGAGCTATTGCCCCATTAGTGTCATACACTTTCTGGTTGGAATCGAATAGAGAGTTCATAAATGAACTTTCCCATCCAAACAACATTGTTGTAAACTTCTATATGGCAATATATCTTGCATTCATAATGGAACACACTAAAGTCATTACTTTAATGTTTCCATCCAAATATCTCTTTAGTCATAATAAAGAGATATTCGTTTATCTCTTCATTCATAATGAAGAAACATCCAATGATGGATTAGATTCATAATCTAATACATTTACGCTTCCATTACATCACTTTGATTCTTCCTCGTTCTTTGAGGAATCTATCCTTTAGTATTTCTTAAATACTTAAGGACTCACTTGACAGTTGCCATGGTTCTGATCCTGGGCTTGCACTGATATCGTCTTGTACCGTTCTAGGTACAACTCATATCAATGTTTTTCATACAATATGAAATACATAAATCACCTTTCTGCTTACGCATAAAGGATTCTATTTACGCATTATTTCTTTGGGAGTCAAAGGGGCACGTTCCCTTTGAGAAGGGCAACTTGCTAGTCTCACTAGAATCGTCCTTCTATTTGAAGTTTATCATCATATGAGAAACTCCCTAGCATCCATTGTCTATTATTAGGGATTGATATAATCCAATTATATCATGAAATATATCATTATAGTTTTCCATCCCATGTATATAGACTATATCTCCCATATACATTCTATCTTCATATAATGTATTAAAGTCATAACTTTAACGAAGAAGCATTCTTTTCATTTCCAAAATTAATATATCATATATATATTTAAATTTTAGGAACATGATTAACTCCCACTAATCTTTTGTAAAACTAGTAAACAAAAGATTCATTTACATCTTTATGAGAAATCAAACGATTTGATCCTTTTCTCATAAAATGCAAATAGCTCCCACTAACTTGCTAAGATCCATGATGGATGGATCTCTACAACTTACATGTCTTGTGATTTATAATTTTAGACATATATTATCAAGACTATCTTAATAATGTCCAAACATTGAATCACCATTTAGTTGTAGCTAGCAATCTTCGAATTAATTGAAACCAAGACTATCTCAAAGATGGTTTCTTCAAAGTCAACCATTCTCTTTGATTGTAGTCACCTTAAGCTACCAATTAGCTATGAAGGTTTCATTATTTCGAGTCAAATGGTACTTTACCATTTTCTTGAGTATATATCGTATATGCACTCAATGTAGTCATAAGGATTTTTATTCTTATTTCTTTCGAATTAAGAGGTGCAACTCTATGACATAGTCATAAAGTTCAAAACCATTCAACTAAGACGGTTTATAAATCCTTATCTACTACCTTGGAGCTTGAGGTATAGGAACTAGGTTGTTATATTTGTTGATTACTTTCTTGTCTCTCAAAGAACCCATTCTTTGAGTTCTATCTCTCGTTCATTTGCTTTTAGGCAAATCACATTGTAGAATTACAATGAACTACCCAACAAAACAACATTTGTTAGTTGGTTTATAGAAGCGATATCCAAAAATTATTTTAAGGATATCCTACAAGATTGTTATCAAACAAATATTGCTTATTAGCACACAACCCCAAATCTTAACATGCTTTAAGATTTGTCTTTCTTTCCAACTACATCTTATGGAGTCATGAAAATATTGGAAGATCTTCTCATTGACAATCATATTGTTTTAGAAGTATATATCCTATATATGGGTAACAGATAACATCTAACGAACTAAATCTTATTCAAGTTCGATCTTCTCCTAATGGAGAAATACATTATCTTATGATGCTTATTTCCTTGATATCTTTCAAGGAAACTCATCTAAAGTGTTACCTTTCTTTGGATCAAATCTAAGGAGGTAATTACTTTAGATGTCTTACTCATCAACTTACATTTCTTGAATTCTTTGAAACATTTTGCAAAGTATTCGGACTTGTGTTTATTCAAAATAAACTATAGTCCAACCGAGAGTGATCTTCGGTGAATGTTATCCAATATGAGTAGTATTATGTTTGTGGACAAGTGCCACTAACATCTAAGTGAATTAACCTCAACATCCTTGTGATTCTTTCTTCTTTCCAAAAGAATAAAGATTCGAACATTTCACCTCTATACAATTTTAACAAGAAGGTATTGGATCCGGATCTAACGATCCAAAGCATCCATCTTTCACCAACTCATAACTTATGTTTTTAGAGGTATCACAACTTTAGTTGGGATTAGTCACTACCTTGCAACCTTTTGGGTTTTAAGCATCATTATTTTCAAAACAGTTAACACTACCATATTATCTCTACTATAGAGATAATTAATTAGATTACCATAATCCAATCATTGATTAATAAAGAACATTGTTTTGTCAAACAAAACATTTATCCATTTCACATAGTGACGGAATTTAGTTCCTTAAAATTGGAATATAAAGACAATCTATGTTTTTCCAATTTCTTTGGTAGTTCATATGAGGAAGTAAGTACTAACTGCTTTCGTAGAAATCTATATTTTATTCACTTTCCGAATGTGAAGTACTTTCTCTTCTCTCATTTATCTTCTACTTCTTATTAGTCACACTTTTACAACGATTGTAAAACATAGTTCCTAATACGGAATCAAGTATTCAAGTAGAAGAACCAACTGTTTTGAACTTTTTTCAAGAACATATTACAACACCTTCGAAAGGTGTGTTCTTGACACTTGCAAGACATTTCTTGCAAATACCCCTTCCAATGTCCATCCTTTCATAAAGAAAGTTTGTTCCCTTGGAGTTATTTATCTTCTTTATTTGACTTTCACCTTTGACTACATTAGTCATGGTCCCTAAACTCCCACTATCTCTCTTGAAACCTTTTTCAATTGTGTTATACACATCAAACAATTTTGGAGAGCATGTGGTTTATTGTTCACTACATAGTTTACAATAAACTTAGTGAACCATTTAGGATAGGGACACAAAGGTGAAGTCCTTGCCTAGTTTCCGTCTCGTTAAGTGGTTTATCACTTCAACACTCAATGATTCAAAATCATCATAAGTCCATGTTAATGGACTATTTTTGTCAACCAACCATTATGTTCTAAACATAATTACAAACCTTCAAGAGTTGTACAAGGCAACTCTTATTTCTTCACACAACAATTTGTAAGTGAAGAAACATGGCACATAAAGTGTCCATGCCTTTGTGCTTTCTTCTCAAGTTCCTTGTTCATGTAACAAAGAAACAAGCACTAAGTGTTTGCATTGACTAAGGGTTGTTCAAAGCAACTCCTATTTCTTCATACAACAATTTGTAATTGAAGAATTATGACATTAAAAGTGTTGTCCTCTTTATGGTAGACTTTTCTAACATGTTCTTCCAATGATACATTATCATTAGGAAGATTGTGAGGATGAGACTACTTAGATATATGCAATCCTTTTAAGACATTCTTTGGGATTGTGGTACCAAGTCCGGAAACTAAAACATTCGGTTTTGTCAAGTGTTGGATAGCGTTTGCAAATATATTGGTATTCAAATACATAACGAATATAAATTGATTGATTTTAAACCATTTGATTCGGGTCTTTAAATCAAATAGTACCACCCACTATTTTTGGCAAATTCCATATCCCTCATAGGAATTCGAGAGTTTTGGATGAAACTCCTAGTAGGTTATGGGAGGCTCACTACTACCAAGCCCACCTCACGATGATACGATATCGGCTAGCATTAATAATAATGAGAGAGTACGCTTACTCATTTGCAACTAATGCAAGTACGCATCTTATTTGGCCTCTAGAGAATGTAACCTCACAATGATATGATATTGGTTCCATTGCACTTAGTTAAGTCATTCCCACCATGCTTAGTGTGTGAAGGGGTTCAAGAATAGCCTCACGATGATACGATATATAGCTATCCTCGTTGCCTACACTCACCTCATCATATGTATATGGATTCCTCCTGAGTATAAGCATGCACTTTGTACTCCCCCATGATAGGGTGAAGCCGGTGTACAAGTCATAAACGATTGGATCCCACCACGGTGGAAGGCCACGAAGAGATATTCTAAACATCTCTCGCTTATCAACTTAATATTGGTTTGGTTGAGGGTTTTAGGTCTCATCACATACAAATATACATTTTAATCTCTATTAAAACAATTTTGGTCCTATTACAACTATTGGTCCATCCCATTGTTTTAGTTGTACATAATACTCCCACTATGCTTTTAAAACGATTTTTAAAGCAAGAGTATATAATACTACTAACATAAACTTTGCATTCATTTGATGGACTACATAGTTGCCTTAGGGCCTTAGGATGATTATGAACCTTTGTTTAGATTCAACACGAGCCTTGTGTTGAATCTCGGTCTAGGGATGGTGATTGATTTTAGTTACGCGTTTAATCACATTAAGGCGTGTTGTCTTATGGGCGTTGGACCCAACTACTTCATTTTCATGCATATCATATAAAGCAAGAAAGAAGTACTTCAAAGTAAAGGTGAGCTTATGCTCATTACAACATTTGCATATAACAAATTACTTTAAAGTAAAGAAGAGCTTAAGCCCTTTTACAACATTTGATCAAATCAAATTACAACCAAAATCTAATCTACACATTCCCATGGTTCAAACAAATTTGAAACGCCTTTCACATAGCTCAATTATATTAGGCTTAGGTTCATAATCACCCTTTAATTAATTAACACTTTAACTAATTATTGAATGCAACATTTTCATTTGGTCTTTGTATCCATAAAATTGATTTAAATGGAGCTAAACAAAATGAAAATCCAATTCTCATTTAAAGAGACAAAACAATTTTGTTCTCATCCTATTTGGGCAATTTTGCAATTAACCTCAACTTTTGGGCCATATTGCAATAACAAAAACTTTTGGGGTCACTTTGTACAATACACAAAAGTCACAACTTCATGTAAATACAACAAGAACCCAAACTTTAATCAATGCAAAAACTTCATTAAAGGATCAAAACAATTTGTCCTTTAGCGTTTTTGGACCTAAACGTAAAAACGTAAACTTTTGGGCCAAAGTGCAAATACACAAAAATATCAAAACTTTATGTAATTGCATAAAAGTCCCAAAAGTACTCCCTTTGAGGGAGTGGCTGGTTTTAGGGGAAGATAAGGTTGGTGTGTGTGTTGATTTGTGAGTTTTGTCAAAAGCATGCAAGTGTATGTAGATAAGTTTATGAAATAATTCAATCACAATTATTTCAATCATCACTTATACAAATATTTAACATTTTAAATACATGATAAATCATTTAAAAACAAATCACATAAACTTTATGAAATAAATCAAAACTTTGAATCAAAACACCAAACCTTTTTGTTCTTGGCAAAAATAACAAGAACAATGAAGAACATTCATGAAAAACCCAAATTTTTCCATGAACTTTTTTTCACCCAAAAACATTCCAAAACCATTCTTACTTAAGGGAAATAACATCTAACCAAACTAGGGTACTTAGGGGTTCCAAAGAACACATTAAAACACTTTTAACAAGTCAAACAAGAACCCAAAAATTCACCCTTTGGTTTTGGCCGAATTTTCCCAAAAGCATGGCACCAAATTTTAGCTCCAATATTCATGCTCATATGAACAACATCTACAACATTTGAGATAGCAAATTTTCCAACAAAATTTACTTTCAAAGAAGCAAGAATAAAGCTTGTAACAATTACAACTTTTAGATCACATACTATGAACTACAAAACCCAAAAGGATTCACCAACTACTAGACCTAGGCTCTGATACCACTTGAAGGAAATATTTTGGAAAACATGTTCATTTAAGCAACATCAATAGCATGCTAATAACAATTAAAAGGCGGAATCATGCTTGCATGCACTTAAAAACAAAACATAACCAAGAAATTCAAAGCCTAGTAGATTGGTGAATCATGAATCAACTCAAAAACAAAGTGAGTTGAAATTAATACCTTTGTAGATTCCTCTTTGCATAAGCAAAGGATAATCACCCAAAGAGATAGGGGCCTTCATTCCTTGCTTCTTAGATCCATGGATTTGGATGGAAGAATAGGTTCTCCAAGTTCCCAAAATTGAGAACCTCTAATTTTCGACACCAAGGTTCGATTGTAGAAGAAATGAGTGACCTTGGAGTAGTAGGATTGCTAGATGTACCCTCCAAGGTGTTGGCCTCTTTAGAGAGAAATGGAGAGACAATTCTCACCCATTTTCCCCCAAAATAAACCCTTATTTCACTTAACAACCATTTAATGAATATTTAGTTATAAAGTCATTTATATAGTCACTTCTTTAAGTGACCTAAACAACCAAAAACCCTAATTCATTTCTTCATGGCTGGCCATTTAATGGGATTTGGGCTTTTGGGCTTTAATGAATCTTTATTCATTAAATTGTCATACAACTTAAGTTAATGGGCTTGACGTTCGAAGCCCATTGGGCCTTAAGGTCCAAAACTATCCCGAAGGTCTTTAACGAACTTATTCGTTTGATTAATTAACATATTAATTAATCCTTACCATAAATAAATGATTAAACCATTTAATCATTCTTACTCATTTCCGTTTAATCTCCAATCTACACCTCTTACGGTGTGCGATCCATTAGGTTCCTTTTAGCGAGGCAGTGGGCGATTAAAACCATTTTACATCGATTGTGAATTGAAACAATTTTCAATTCTCCCTTTAGTGTTTACACACGTTTAGGGCTTCCACAAACCATGAGTGACACCTAGCAGCATATCATGGTTACCCAAGCTAATCAGAAGAGGTTTAGAGAACCTATTCAGTTCGGGATTACAAATGCAATACGGTCCTTCTCTAATCTAATACTCTTGACCACATTGTTTGGTTTGATAGTTTATTTTCTCATGTCTACTATCCAATGTGTGTCTTGTGCTTATATGATTATCTTGAATGTGATTTGGAACGCATTCCAAAATCTCATTCATACTTTGGCCAAAGATTCTTAATCATATCATAGAGTATTCTCCCTCAAACGGTTTGAAGGTTAGAGATCCCTTGTTGCGCATTCACTTGTCTCCATAGCTAAGTCACTTGACCCCAACGATGCCGTGGACACCCTCCTGATGGAGTGACTTTGACATAATCAAAGATCAAGGTCTTAACCACAAGACAACTATGATGCCTCAGGTCAAAGGACTAATTTGCATTATCTCAACCATGAGTTCTCATGTGACATGGAATATGAAAACTCTTCGTTGATCGCGTTCAGTGAACTCATTCTCTATTGAGCACCTACCGTACTTGTCTTGATGTCACACACACCAATGACTCGAGACTAATCACTCTCCCTGAGAGAAGACATAGTACGTACCGATCTTGACGGACTGTCAATGCCCAATTGGCAATCCTATGATCAGGAACATTTAGGATGTGTCTACGAAAGAATGGTCTCATGAATCTAACTTCATTAGATTACATTCTCCCAATCACATATTCCTTGGACTTTATCGTTCAAGCATATAACATTTATATGAGACGGCTCAAACAATAATCTTTGCCCTTTATATGTAAAACTAGATTAGTTTAACATGTGAAATGTCCGTAAAGTATCATCACATGATTGGCTTTAGGGCACATTTCCAACAGATGCTTGGTCAAAAGAGAGTGTACGAATGATCGAAACCAGCTTGGCAAAGCTGAAGAGAATGGGAATAAGTGTCGTTCCCATAGACGGTGCCAAATGTTGATGCACAAAATCAGT
Organism: Malus asiatica; assembly: GCA_033882615.1. Lineage (NCBI taxonomy): Eukaryota > Viridiplantae > Streptophyta > Magnoliopsida > Rosales > Rosaceae > Malus > Malus asiatica. The sequence goes on along the minus strand of CM066503.1, from coordinate 42,292,747 downwards.
GAGGACTTTGGTATAACAGAAAGTGTTAAGTTTGTGACCTTCGCTAAATTGCTTCGATCACTAGTGTGGATAAGTAAGTAAATGGATAGGGACAGGGAAGCAAACACAAGATGTATGTGGTTCACCCAGATTGGCTACGTCCACAGAGTAGAGGAGTTCTCATTAACTGTGAAGGGTTTACACAAGTACATAGGTTCAAGCTCTCCTTTAGTGACTACTAGTGAATGATTTAGTACAAATGACATTAGGAAATATTATGAGAGAATGATTTCTATTTATAGAAAAGAGTTTCTAGTTTCATTCTGACATTGACACGTGTCGTGTTGTGATTGGCTTCTAATGTTGACACGTGTCACGCTATGATTGGCTTCTGATGTCGACACGTGTCGCACTGTGATTGGCCTCCTGGTTGGAGGGAAACTCTTCTGTGTCCTTGACGGTATAACGTTGATTGGTGCTCAGTAGTTTTGGGATTGGTCAAGTTTGATACAAACAGAATTGAAATGAGATTATCATCAATGATGTTTTCACTTAAATGGTAGCTACCGACATAAATGAAAGGTGATGATATCGAACCAGGTTATGTTGATTAAGTGACAACGTAGAACTGATTGGACAACTAAAGTTACAATCTAGGTCAAATTCCTTACCAAAGTGTGTTTGGACCTATCGTTCCTACACTACCCAAGGTAACCCTCTTATGTTACAAATGGGAAAGGAAGTGTTAAGAGATGAATGAAACAGTGCGATATGATGCACGCCTTACGGCACAAGGTTTCTCTCAAATGTCATGTGATTGATAGTAGCATGATGAAATGTGGTTAGTATTTTCTCCATGGGGATATTGTTGGAAATGTGCCCTAAAGCCAAACATATGATCATACTTTATGGACATTTCACATGTTAAACTAATCTAGTTTAATATCAAGGGCAAAGATTATTGTTTTAAGCTGTCTCATATAAATGTTATATGCTTAAACGATAAGTCCAAGGAATATGTAATTAGGAGAATATAATTTAAAGAAGTTAGATTCATGAGACCATTCTCTTTCGTATACATATCCTAAAAGTTCCTGATCATAGGATTGCCAATTGGACATTGATAGTTCGTTAAAATCAGTACGTGTTGTGTCTTCTCTCAGGGAGAGTGACTGTTCTCGAGTCATTGGTGTGATTGACACTAAGACAAACATGTAGGTGCTCAATAGAGAATGAGTCCACTGAACACGATCAACGAGGAGTTCTCGTACTCATGTCACATGAGAATTCATGGTTGGGAAAGTAGTCATTTGACCTGAGGCATCATAGTTGTCTTGTGGTTAGGTCATTGATCTTTGACTATGTCAAAGTCACTCTGTCAGAGGGTGTTCACGGCATAGTTAGGGTTAAGCCACTTAGCCATGGAGGCAAGTGAATGCGCAACAAGGGATCTCTAACTTTCAAACCGTTTGAGGGTGAATACTCTATGATATGATTAAGAATCTCTGGCCAGAGTATGAATGAGATTTAGGAAGTCGTTCCAAATCACATTCAAGGTAATCATATAAGTAAATGAATCACATTGGATAGTAGACATGATTAAACTATCAAACCAAACAATGTGGTTAAGAGTATTGTATTAGAGAAAGACCGTATTGCATTGTAATCCTAAACTTAATAGGTTCTCCACCTCTTCTGATTAGCTTGGGTAACCATGACATACTGCTAGGTGTCACTCATGGTTTGTGGAAGCCCTAAACGTGTATAATCACTAAAGGGAGAATTGAAAGTAAGTTTCAATTCACAATCGATCGTTAAGAGTAACAATCGCCCACTGTCTCGCTAAAAGGAACCTAATGGATCGTACACCGTGTAAGCTAGAGATTGAAGAAACAACGGAGAAGACTAAGGATAATTAAATGGTTTAATTATTTATGGCTATGATTAATTAATATATTAATTAATGAAACGAATAAGTTCGGTATAGACCTAGGGTTAGTTTTGGGCGGCAAGGCCGAATGGGATTTGAATGTCAAGCCCATTAACTCAAGTTGTATGACAACTTGAATAAACAAAGGGCTTGAAAGCCCAATAAACCGTTAAGGCCGGCCAAATAGAGGAGGGTAGTGAACTTGCTTTAATTGCAAGTTTGCCACTCCATTATGAGGTGGTATAAAGGCAACTTTATAGCCATTTCATCCTTAGGGTTTTCTTTTGGGAAAGGATGAGAACATGATGCTCTCATTTTCTCTCTATGAGGCCGGCCTCCTTGGAGGAGATTAGCTAGCAATCTCCCATCCTCCAAGGTCACTCATCTCTTCTTCAAGTCCCTCCTTGGTGTGGAAAAATTAGAGGTTCTCAATTTTGGGAACTTGGAGAATCCTTTCTACCATCCTCCTCCAAGAAATCGATGGAACTAAGAAGCTAGGAATGAAGGCCCTCTCCTTGGGTGATTAGCCTTTGCTTATGCAAAGAGGAATCAACAAAGGTATAAAATATCTCAACTCACTATGTTCTTGAGTTGAGTCTTGGTTCACCTTTCTACTAGGCTTTGAATTTCATGGGTAATGTTTTGTTTTTGAGTGCATACAAGCATTATTCCGCCTTTAATTGTTAATTGCATGTCATAGATGTTGCTCAAATGAACATGTTTTTCACCAAAATTTCCTTCAAGTGGTATCAAGAGCCTAGGTCTAGTAGTTGGTGAATCCTTTTGGGTTTTGTAGTTCATAGTTTTTTATTTGAATGTTGTAATTGTTACAAGCTTTATTCTTGCTTCTTTGAATGTAAATGTTGTTAGAAAATTTGCCATCTCAAATGTTGTAGATGTAGTTCATATGAGCATGAATTTTGGAGCTAAAATTTGGTGCCATGTTTTTGGGGAAATTCGGCCAAATCCAAAGGGTGGATTTTTGGGTTCTTGTTTGTCTTATTAAAAGTGTTTTAAGGTGACTTTTGGAACCCCTAAGTACCCTAGGATGTTAATCTCCTTTTGAGTAGTGAAATTTTGAATTTTATTGAGTGAAAACATTCATGGAGCTCTTATGAGTTTTCATGTGTGTTCTTCAATGTTCTTGATGTTCTTACCAAGAACAAAAGGTTTGGTGTTTTTGATTCAAAGTTTTTGGCTGATTACATAAAGTCTTTGTTTTGTGTTGGTTGGTGTGACTTTTCTATCAACAAGACATTTATTTGATAAGGTGATTGAAATGTTGATAGAGTGTTTGACTTTTTTTTGTACGTGATTGGTACTTTTTTCTTACACATCTACACCTACTTTTTCACACCAACCCATCACCCATCTTTTTCAACTTGCATGACTTTATGACTTTGTTTTTTATCAAAAAACCACTCCCTCACACTACCATGACCGGCCACCCTACATGTAGGGTACTTTTGAGGCTTTTATGCAATTACATAAAGTTTTGATACTTTTGTGTATTTGTACTTTGACCTGAAAGTTTACGTTTTTACGTAAAGGCCCAAAATCACTAAAGGACAAATTGTTTTGCTCCTTTAATGAAGTTTTTGTATTTGATGAAATTTTTGGGTTCTAGTTGTAATTACATGAAGTAGTGGACTTTTGTGTTCTTACAAAGTGACCTCAAAAGTTTGTGTTTTGCAACATAGCCCAAAAGTTAAGATTATTGCATTTGGCCCAAATTAGTTGAGAACAAAATAGTTTTGTATCTTTAAATGAGAATTGGATTTTCATTTCATTTAGCTCCATTTAAATCAATTCTATGGAAACAAAAACCAAATGAAAATGTTGCATTCAAGTTTAATTAGTTAAAGCGTTAATTAATTAAAGAAAGGGTGATCATGAACCTAAGCCTACGATAATTGAGCTATGTGAAAGGCCGTCTCAAATTTGTTTGAACCATGGGAATGTGTAGATTAGATTTGGGTTGTAATTTGATATGATCAAATGTTGTAAAAGAGCATAAGCTCTTCTTTACTTTAAAGTAATTTGTTTTGATCAAATGCTGTAAAAGAGCATAAGCTCTTCTTTACTTTGAAGTACTCCTTTCTTGTTTTATTTGATATGCATGAAATTGGAGTAGTTGGGTCCAACGCCCAATAAGAAAAAACACGCCTTAATATGATTAAACGCGTAACTAAAATCAATCACCATCCCTAGACCGAGATTCAACACTAGGCTCGTGTTGGATCTAATCAAAGGTTCATAGTCATCCTAAGGCCCTAAGGCAACTATATAGTCCATCAATGAATGCAAACCTTATGTTAGTAGTACCGTATACTCTTGCTTTAAAACCATTTTACAAGCTTAGTGGGAGTATTATATACTACTAAATCAATCACATGGACCAATAGTTGTAATAGGATCAAATTGTTTTCATTAGATTAAAATGCATGCTTATATGTGATGAGACCTAAAACCCTCAACCAAACCATTATTAAGTTGATAAGCATGAGAGTGCTTTGAACACTCTTTCGTGGCCTTCCACTGTGGTAGGCTCCGATCGTTTGTGACTCATACACCGACTTCACCCTATCATGGGGGAGTACAAAGTGAGTGCTTACATTCAGGAGGAGTTCTATATGCATACATGATGTTGTGAAGGTAGGCAACGAGAATGATCAACATCATATCATTGTGAGGTTGTTCTTGAACCCCTACTCGAACTTGCATGGTGGGAATGACTTAACTAAGTGCAATGGAGCCAACATCATATCATTGTGAGGCTTCATTCTCTAGAGGTCAAATAAGATGGGTACTTGCAAGAGATGCAAATGAGTAAGCGTACTCTCTCATTATTATTGATGCTAGGCCACATCATATCATTGTGAGGTAGGCTTGGTAATGAGTCTCTCATACCCTACTAAGAGCTTCCTCCAAAACTCTCAAATTCCAATGAGGGATATGGAATTTGCCAAAAATAGTGGGTGATGCTATTTGATTTAAAGACCCGAATCAAATGGCTTAAAATCAATCAATTTATATTCGTTATGTATTTACCAATATATTTGCAAACGCTATCCAAAACTTGACAAAGAAAAAGCCGAAAGCTTTAGTTTCCGGACTTGGTACTACAATCCTATAGATTGTCTATAATGGCTTGTATATGTACCTAAGTAGTCTCATCCTCGCAATCTTCCTATTGATAATGTATCATTGGAAGAACATGTTAGATAAGTCTATCATAAAGAAGACAACACTTTTAATGTCATAATTCTTCAATTACAAATTGTTGTATGAAGAAGTAAGAGTTGCTTTGAACAACCCTTAGTTACCGCAAACATTAGTGCTCGTTTCTTTGTTACATGAACAAGGAACTTGCGAAGTAAGCACAAGGGCATGGACACTTTATGTGCCATGATTCTTCACTTACAAATTGTTGTATGAAGAAATGAGAGTTGCCTTGAACAACTCTTGAAAGTTTGTAATTGTGTTTAGAACATAATGGTTGGTTGACAAAATTAGTCCATCAACATGGACTTATGATGATTTTGAATCATTGAGTGTTGAAGTGTTAAACCACTTCTAGAGACGGAAACTAGGCAAGGACTTCACTTTTGTGTCCCTATCCAAATGGTTCACTAAGTTTGTTGTAAACTATATAGTGAACAAATAACCACACGCTCTCCAAATTGTTTGATGTGTATAACACAATTGAAATAAGTTTCAAGAAAGATAGTGGGAGTTTAGGGACCATGACTATTGTAGTCAAAGGAGAAGTCAAATGGAGAAGGCCAAATAACTCCAAGGGAACAAACTTTCTTTATGAAAGGATGGACATTGGAAGGGGTATTTGCAAGAAATGTCTTGCAAGTGTCAAGAACACACCTTTCGAAGGTGTTGTAAATTGTTCTTGAAAAGTTCAAAACAGTTGGTTCTTCTACTTGAATGCTTGATTCCGTATTAGTAACTATGTTTTACAATCGTTGTAAAAGTATGGCTAATAAGAAGTAGAAGATTAATGAGAGAAGAGAAAATACTTCACATTCGAAACGTGAATCAAATATAGATCTCTGCGAAAGCAGGTAGTACTTACTTCCTTATACGAACTACCAAAGAAAATGAAAAAACAAAGATTGTCTTTACATTCCAATTTGAATAAAGGAACTTAATTTCGTATGAGAAATGGATGAATGTTTTGTTTGACAAAACATTGTTCTTTATTAATGAATGATTAGATTATTGTAATCTAATTAATTATCTCTATAGTAGAGATCATATGGTAGTGTTAACTGTTTAGAATATAACGATACTTAAAACCCAAAAGGTTGCAAGGTAGTGACTAATCCCAACTGAGTTGGGATACCTCTAAAACATAAATTACGAGTTGGTCATAGATGGATGCTTTGGATCGTTAGATCCAGATCCAATGCCTTCTTGTTAAAATTGTATAGAGGCTAAATGTTTGAATTTATTCTTTTGGAAAGGAAGAAAGACTCACAAAGTTGTTGAGGTTAAATTACTTAGATGTTAGTGGCACTTGTCCACAACAAAATACTACTCATGTTGTATGACATTCACCGAAGATCGATCTCGATTAGACTATCGTTTATTTTGAATAAACACAAGTCCGAATACTTTGCAAAAGATTTCAAAGAATTCAAGAATGTAAGTTGATGAGTAAGACGTCTAAAGTATTTACCCCCTTAGATTTGATCCAAAGAAAGGTAACACTTTATAACAGTTTCCTGGAAAGATATCAAGGAAAGAAGCATCATATGATAATGGATTTCTCCATTAAGAGAAGAACGAACTCGAATAAAATTTAGTTCGTGGGATGTTATCAATTACCCATATATAGGATATATACTTCTAAGACAATATGATTGTCAATTAGAAGATCTTCCAAAATTTTTATGACTCCATAGGATGTAGTTGGAAAGAAAGACAAATCTTAATCATGTTAAGATTTGGGGTTGTGTGCTAATAAGCAATATTTGTTTAAAGAATTATCTTGTGGGTATCCTTAAATTGACATTTGGATATCACTTCTATAAACCAACTAACAAATGTTGTTTGTTGGGTAGTTCATTGTAATCCTACACTAGGATTTGCCTAAGATAGAGCAAATGAACGAGGGATAGAACTCAAAGAAAGGGTTCTTTGAGAGACAAGATAGTGATCAACAAATATAACAACCTAGTTCCTATACCACAAGCTCCAAGGTAGTCGAGAAGGATTTATAAATTGTCTCAGTTGAATGGTTTGAACTTTATGATTATGTCATAGAGTTACACCTCTTAATTCGAAAGAAATAAGCATGAAAATCCTTTTGACTACATTGAGTGTATATACGACATATACTCAAGGAAATGGTAAAATACCATTTGACCCGAAATAATGAAACCTTTATAGCTAATTGGTAGCTTAAGGTAACTACAATCAAAGAGATTGGTTGACTTTAAAGAAACCATCTTTGACGTAGTCTTGGTTTTAATTAATTCGAAGATTGCTAGCTACAACTAAATGGTGATTCAATGTTTGGACATAATGTGGGTTTCCGAAACCATTATTAAGATAGTCTTGATAAGATATGTCTGAAACTATGAATCACAAGGCATGTAAGTTGTAGAGATCCATCCATCATGAATCTTAGCAAGCTAGTGGGAGCTATAAGCGTCTTATAAGAGAAAGATCAAATCATTTGATTTCTCATAAAGATGTAAATAAATCTTTTGTTTACTAGGTTTACAAAAGATTAGTGGGAGTTAATCATTTTCCTAAATTTGAATATATATATATATATATACACACACACACATATATGATATATTAATTTTGGAAATGAAAAGAGTACTTCTTCGTTAAAGTTATGACTTTAAACATTCTATAACGATAAAATGTATATGGGAGACATAGTCTATAAACATGGGATGGAAATCTATAATGATAAATTTTAGGATATAATTGGATTATATCAAGCCCTAATGATAGACAAAATATGCTAGGAAGTTTTTCATATGATGATAAACTTCAATCAGAAGAACAACTCTAGTAAGACTAGGAGGTAGCTCTTCTCAAAGGGAACGTACCCTTTGACTCCCAAAGAAATAATGCGTAAATAGAATCCTTTATGTATACGCAAAAAGGGTGATTTATGTATTTCATATTGTATGAAAAACGTTCATATGAGTTGTACCAAGATTGGTACAAGACGATATCAATGCAAGCCCAGGATCAGAACCATGGCAACTGTCAAGTGAATTCTTAAGTATTTGAGAAATAATAAAGGATGGATTCCTCAAGAATGAGGAAGAATTAGAGTAACATAATGGAAGCGTAAATGTATTAGATTATGAATCTAATCCATCATTGGATGTTTCTTCATTATGAATGAAGAGATAATCATGTATCTCTTTATTATGACTCAAGAGATATTTGGATGGAAACATTAAAAGTAATGACTTTAGTGTGTTCCATTGTGAATGCAAAATATATTGCCATATAGAAGCTTACAACAATGTTGTTTGGATGAGAAAGTTCATTCATGAACTCTTTATTCGGTTCCAACCAGAAAGTGTCTCTAGTGTACCGACACTACGACAATAATGGGGTGATAGCTCAAGCCAGGGAATCAAGGTCTCATCATGATCCGAACTTAAATGATAGACTGAACCACATGATTAAGAATCATGTATAATGGTGACGTCATTATTCTCAAGGTTGCTTCTATGGATAACATATAGATATCCATTGTCTAGGCCTACTACTCAGCTATTTTTGAAATGACTACATAAGAGGTATCATCATTGATGACCAAGCTGATTGGCTCTAGTGCAAGTGGGAGATTGTTGGAAATGTGCCCTAAAGCCAATCATATGATGATACTTTACGGACATTTCACATGCTAAACTAATCTAGTTTAATATCAAGGGCAAAGATTATTGTTTTAAGCCGTCTCGTATAAATGTTATATGCTTAAACGATAAGTCCAAGGAATATGTAATTAGGAGAATATAATTTAAAGAAGTTATATTCATGAGACCATTCTCTTTCGTATACATATCCTAAACGTTCCTGATCATAGGATTGCCAATTGGGCATTGACAGTCCATTAAGATCAGTACGTGTTGTGTCTTCTCTCAGGGAGAGTGACTGGTCTCGAGTCATTGGTGTGGTTGACACCAAGACAAGCATGTAGGTGCTCAATAGAGAATGAGTCCACTGAACACGATCAACGAGGAGTTCTCGTACTCATGTCACATGAGAACTCATGGTTGGGATAATGCAAAGTAGTCCTTTGACTTGAGCCATCATAGTTTTCTTATGGTTAGGTCCTTGATCTTTGACTATGTCAAAGTCACTCTGTCAGAGGATGTCCACGGCATAGTTGGAGTTAAGCCACTTAGCCATGGAGGCAAGTGAATGCGTAACAATGGATCTTTAACTTTCAAACCGTTTGAGGGTGAATACTCTATGATATGATTAAGAATCTCTGGCCAAAGTATGAATGAGATTTAGGAAGTCGTTCCAAATCACATTCAAGGTAATCATATAAGTAAATGAATCACATTGGATAGTAGACATGATTAAACTATCAAACCAAACAATGTGGTTAAGAGTATTGTATTAGAGAAAGACCGTATTGCATTGTAATCCTAAATTGAATAGGTTCTCCACCTCTTCTGATTAGCTTAGGTAACCATGATACTGCTAGGTGTCACTTATGGTTTGTGGAAGCCCTAAACGTGTATAATCACTAAAGGGAGAATTGAAAGTAAGTTTCAATCCACAATCGATCGTTAAGAGTAACAATCGCCCACTGCCTCGCTAAAAGGAACCTAATGGATCATACACCGTGTAAGGTAGAGATTGAAGAAACAACGGAGATGAGTAAGGATAATTAAATAGTTTAATTATTTATGGCTATGATTAATTAATATGTTAATTAATCATACGAATAAGTTCGTTATAGACCTAGGGTTAGTTTTGGGCCGCAAGGCCTAATGAGATTTGAATGTGAAGCCCATTAACTCAAGTTGTATGACAACTTGAATAAACAAAGGGCTTGAAAGCCCAATAAACCCTTAAGGGCGGCCAAATAGAGGAGGGTAGTGAACTTGCTTTAATTGCAAGTTTGCCACTCCATTATGAGATGGTATAAAGGCAACTTTATAGCTATTTCATCCTTAGGGTTTTCTTTTGGGAAAGGATGAGAACACAATGCTCTCCTTTTCTCTCTAAGAGGCAGGCCTCCTTGGAAGAGATTAGCTAGCAATCTCCCATCCTCCAAGGTCACTCATCTCTTCTTCAAGTCCCTCCTTGGTGTGGAAAAATTAGAGGTTCTCAATTTTGGGAACTTAGATAATCCTTTCTACCATCATCCTCCAAGAAATCGATGGAACTAAGAAGCTAGGAATGAAGGCCCTCTCCTTGGGTGATTAGCCTTTGCTTATGCAAAGAGGAATCAACAAAGGTATAAAATATCTCAACTCACTATGTTCTTGGGTTGAGTCTTGGTTCACCTTTCTACTAGGCTTTGAATTTCATGGGTAATGTTTTGTTTTTGAGTGCATACAAGCATGATTCCGCCTTTAATTGTTAATTGCATGTCATAGATGTTTGATGCGATGAAAGTTAAGCACTCAAATTAGACCCTCTTGTTGTCAAATTGTAGTAATAATGCAAGTAGGGATCGTTCAAAACCGGGGATTAGGAGGGCTTGCTAAAACCTCTAAACTAACTCAAAAAACATAAAAACAAAGTTAAAAATGTTTGAATAGACTTAAAGAACCCAAAACAGGTTCACAAGACTCAAAATAACTTAAAGACACTTAAAACTGCCTAAAAACACAAACTAGGCAGTTTCTGACTCTAACACAACTTTGGACGAAATTTGGGTTTTGACTTGACTCAAAACACTCTAAAACACAAACAAAACAGATTTTAAACACTTTAAAACAAGAAAGTAAAAGGGGGATTTTAGTTTTGATGAATTTGAAACAAAAAAACAAGTTATAAAACTAGGCACATTGTAAAACGAATTTGAGAAATAAGATGATGGATGGATTAGTTAGAGGTCCGTTCTTCACACATGACACACTTGTATATTGATTTCCAATTGCTTTTCAATAAACTATAATGCTCAACACCCCAGATTAACCGTGATGCACAAATTAACCCTCAGATTTTCCTTTACTCATTGAATTGGATGAATGCATGCGACAACCCAAATCATTCTCTAAAAGTCCCCTATATGAATGCATAATAGAGATACAATCAAAGATCATTACATTCAATGAAAATCATAAGTGTTGACGAGGCAATTATAACTATGAATCCATGATACAATTGCCAAGAATTCAATTAACGCGATTGTGATAAACAACCTTCACTACTCATGAATATAAACTTGTAACAATTAGGTGAAACTCATTTATATTCTAGCATCTAATTCATGCATGAAAACTAAGTATGTATCCTTAATAAACATACAAGAATCAGTTATGAATAAAATAGATAATTGAATTGCAATCACAACTTATCAAGTCACAATTGGAAGAAATCAATTCAAATCTCAAACATGTTCACGGCTTCAAACTTCCCCCTAACTAAATAGGGGTTTAGCCACTCATAATTGCAACAAAATTAGAAAATAACAAAGTAGACATTGAAAGCAAGAACGAAGTACACCTAAAACGCTCCAAAGTTCCAAGCTTGAAACGCCAAGGACCTTTGTTTTCACCACCTTGTTGTAGCACAAGTGTCTAGGATGTGTATGGATATATGGATGGAATGGATTTGCACGGCTAAGAGATGAAAGTGTATGGATTGGTGAGATGTAGTATGGCTAGATGAATAGATGGAGGTCACTACAAGGAAATTGTGTTTGTGAATGAAGCTCTTTTAATGGATCAAGATTGTCCTTAGGAAGGGGAATGGTGGATGTATTTATAGGCTAAGGAGAGGACCACTTCAATTCCTTGCATGTGCAGTTTGTATGGGTGTGTGATGTCCATGTTTCCCTTTACATTTGCACACACATGACCTCCATCATTTCAGCCACAAATCAACCCATTTTCTGCCCATGTGTGTGTGTTTCCTTTGCCCATGTGTGTGTGTTTTCCTTTGCATTTGCACACACATATTCTTCATTATTTCAGCCAACAATCCACCCATTTTCTACCCATGTCAAACTGTCCATGCCATGCCTTTCTCTTTGTGTGTGTGCTGTCCATGTTTCTTCCATGTGCCTTGTTCATCTTCTACCTGTGCATTTCCACTTGCTCCAAAGCCAAATGAGTGCAATCATAACCCCATTTGCTGCTGAGTGTTGATGACAAAGCAAAACACAAAACAAGTGCCTTTACTTTCTCACTTTATTAGCCAAATCTGCTTAGCCCTTTTTTGAACCTTTCAGTGTTACAATGACCATAACTTCTTCTAGCAAAATGATATTAACAATCCGTAAATTGCTCCAGAAAATAGACATCCGTAGCTTTCCAAGAATATAAGGCTCATTCTCTCATTCATTCTGAGCTGTTCGTAACATGCTTCCAAAGTCAGCTAATCTGCACATGCAGTTTTGACGAATTTGTTACTTAATAACTCACTTGTGCTACTTTTCTTTTCTTTGCTTGATAAATCACACAAAACACAAAAACATAGTAAATAGCTCAAAAATATAAGGAACTAACTAAGAAAAGACAAGTGAATTTTATGTAAAATATATATAAATATGAGCTTATCAATATTGCTCAAATGAACATGTTTTTCACCAAAATTTCCACAAATTGAAACACATAACACTTAAGATAGAAGTCAAGGGTTGTAACGGGGCTTGGGGTATTGGATAATAAAGAAAGGATAGGAATAACAATTGTTCTTAAAGCGATAGCAAGCAAAGCAATGAAATAAACACTCTGGAATTCACTTTAGAATGTAGAATCAACTTTTAAATACAAAGGGAAGATTCATGCAACACTTAGGGCTCTTTTTCACAACTTTTCTTCTTTTCATTCTATTTTCCACGAATGCTTTTTTTTTCTTTTTCTTTTCTACCCGTGCCTTATTAAGGACTTTGGCACACACACACACACACACAAGAATCACTTCCCCCACACTTGTTTTTCTGCAAAAGTTCAACAAAAGGAATTCCTTCTAAATTATGTTTTACTATGCTTCAAGAACAAGGGTATGGATGGTCCTAATCTAGGCTAGGTGAGGATAGTGTGGGTTAACAAAGAACATAGGCTACACAAGACTCAATGGGGTTAAACTTAAACACATAATGAAATAGGGCACAACAATTTGGCTGTGGTGGTCACTACACAACTTCATCTTGAATATGTATTATGCAAATCAATAACATGCTTTGAATGAAATAAGCATGAGTTCTAGCATTTGGAACTAACTGATGAAACGCCTTCTAAGTAGCAACCAAGCAAAGAATAATGAGATCATGCAACGACTTTAGAAAACAATGATGCACAGATTATTAACTCTCCAAATAAACGTTTAGGCTCAAGTCTCAAAAGGTTGTAGCGGACATTTGAGTTCATTCTTTCAAGCATGTTACAAAACTGATTTTTCCTTTATGATTGCATGAGAATTCATAAATTATAATCACAACCAAGCATACACCAAAGAGTAAATCCAAATTTCATCCATGTTTATAACTTTCTTTAATAGTCATGCAATTAAAAACCAAATCCTCATCATTGTGTTGGAAGGTACCCTAAGACACAAATAAACATACAAAAACAACTCTTTTTGGGTTTTTCAAAACAATTTTTCAATTTTTTATGAGATTTTCGGATTTTTATGTCAAACACACTGAAACACTCCAAAACAGCTTAAAAACACTTAAAACAGCAAGGAACAACACTAGCAGTAGTGGGTGATAAACTCTTACGAATTTCATGCAAAATGGTTACCCCCCCCCCCCACACTTAAATCAAACATTGTCCTCAATGTTTCAAGCATAAACTCACACAAACAAATAACGAATAAACATGACAAGTATGGCAAAGTAAAAATTAGACAGAGTAAAGTTTAAGAACGCAAATCTGGTTTTGAAGATAGATGATCTTGTTATCTTTCCACAGCTTTGATCTCGAGCTGGTTTGGAATTCTGAGCGAGGAATATGAGAGTTCCTTGGTTTCAAATCAGACTCCTTCTGCTGGGTTGATTTGATTGTGCAGTTTGCATTCTTCTCTACTTGTTTCTTCTGCACGACGGGCAGGCACGAGGTAGAGGTGTTGGTCTGTTTCTTTCTTCAATCTTTCCAAGTGCCCACCTCTGGCTTTCTTTCTCCTTGTCCCTAGCTGAGGATGAATTGGTAAATTGTCTCCACATGCTTCGAGGTATCATTTTCACTTCCTTTATCTGTTCCCCAGGCAGATGTGGTAGACGAAGAGGAAGCATAAAATGATGAAGATGAGTACTCGAGAGCAAGGCTAGGTAAGCAATCAGGAAGGGGTTCCAGGCAGTCGGTTCCAGATCGGAAGATTAATACCAAGTGCTGGCTGATTGCTCTCTTTCTCCTTGTCCTAAAACAACGACAAGGAGAAGGACAGGGAAAAAGCATGATATGAGATACTCTTGCTTTCAACCTTCATGATATGAAATACTTTTGCTTTGGATGAGTTGTTTGCAGAGGTACCCCAAGGAATAAGGAACACTGAGTGACTCGAGAGGGTTTGTTGGAAAGGCATTCTCGAGGAAGAAGAAGGGTTTTGTATGTTTTCCTTGCAATGGAGGGTGACATTTATAGGAATTAATAACTGGTACTATTCTTTCACTCTTGTCAGCAACCGTTGGATGATTTAATAATAAACTTCACGTGCTTTCTACTTCACAAGAGATCTTCGACAGATTGCCTGTAATTTCCGCAAAGCTGACTGTGCATGTGACAGGCGCTGACACGTCTGGAAAAGAAAGTGCCTCTTCGATATCTGGAATCAGCGCTTCGACAAACTGCCCGTGATTTTCGCAAAGCTGACTCTGCATGTGACAGATCTTGACACGTCTAGAAAAGTAGATGGTTGGAATCGGCGCTTCGACAAACTGCCCGTGATTTCTGTAAAGCTTACTCTGCATGTGACAGATGCTGACACGTCTGGAAAAGTAGATGCCTCTCCGATATCTGGAATTGCCTCTTCGATCTCTGAAATCCCGTCGAGTGCAGATGTTGCATGTGACAAGTGCGGACAAATCTGGAAAAAGATGATGGCCCGTGGTTTCTGAGCAAGCCCAGCTTTTGAGAAAGCTAGCGCCTTTTCGATTTTTGAATTGGTCTCTTTGAATTTTGAGCTTGCCTCTTCGATCTTTGAAATCCCGTCGAATGCCGATTTAAATAGAGGCACGCAGTTCGTTTCAAAGCACACTTGAATTTCTTCCTATTAGAAACTTTCTTCTTGCACTTCTAAGATCTTGACTTGACTGACCACTTCGTTCTTCAACACCTTTGAAAATGTCTAGGCCCTCCGACCGTCATTTTGACTTGAACCTTGGTGAGGAGGCTGCCATGCCTTCTCCAGACAACATATGGCGCCCATCTTTCATTTCCCCTACTGGTCCTCTTACCGTTGGGGATTCGGTGATGAAGAATGAAGAATGACATGATCACTGCGGTGGTGGCCCGGAACCTTGTCACTCCAAAAGATAACAGACTACTTTTCAAACGTTTTAATGAGTTGGCTGTTAAGGATTCTCTGGCTCTCAGTGTGTAGTGTGCAAGTTTTGTGTCTAATATGGCCCAACGCCTATTTGCTCGAACCCGTCAAGTTGAATCATTGGCGACTGAAGTGATGAATCTCAAGCAGGAGATTAGAGGGCTCAAGCATGAGAATAAACAGTTGCACAAGCTCGCACATAAATATGCTACAAACATGAAGAGGAAGATTGACCAGATGCAGGAATCTGATGGTCAGATTTTACTGGATCATCAGAGATTTATGGGTATGTTCCAACAGCATTTGCCTTCATCTTCTGGGGCTGTACCGCGTACTGAAGCTCTAAATGATCAACCTCCGATACCTCCTCCTTCTGGGGCTCCGCCGACTTCTGAGGCTCCACCGACTACTGAGACTTCTTCTAAGCAGCCTTTGTGAAGGCTTTCTCTCTTGTATTTTTTTGCCTCCTGTTCATTTTCAATGAATTTTAATGTAAAAATACCTTACATATCTATGAATGTTTCAAAAATAAACCCACACCCAAAAATAATTAAATAAGCAACAAATAAAAATGACAATCATGGCAAAATAAAAATGCAGAAAAAGGAAGGTTTTTAGAAACACAAAACTGATTGTGAAGCGATTCATAGATCTTCCTTATTTGAACACATGGGTTGCCTCCCAATAAGCGCTTTCTTTAAAGTCTTGCAGCCAGACGATACCTCCTTTTAAACTCCATTAGGGCTCACTGCATGGAGGGGTATTTCCTCCACCATATGCTCCTCAAACAGGTCGTAATAGGGCTTCAAACGATGGCCATTCACCTTAAATTCATGATCGGTTTTCATGCTTTGGACTTGGACTGCACCATGGGTAAAAACATTAGTAATAACAAATGGTCCAATCCACTTAGAGCATAACTTACCGGGGAATAACCGAAGGCGATAATCAAATAGGAGTACTTTCTGCCCCTTGGAAAATGTCTTTGTACGAAGCATCTTGTCGTGATACGCCTTGGTCTTATCCTTGTAAATTCGAGCATTCTCATATGCCTCGTGCCTAATCTCCTCGAGTTCGTTTAATTGGAGCTTTCTATGCACCTCGACGACATCTATATCCATGTTGAAGGTCTTGACAGCCCAATGTGCCTTGTGCTCTAACTCAACGGGCAAATGACATGGCTTACCATAGATGAGCCAAAAAGGGGACATGCCAATGGGAGTTTTGTAGGCCGTACGATAAGCCCACAATGCATCGTCTAAGCGCAAGCTCCAATCCTTCCTTATTGGCCCCACAGTTTTCTCAAGGATTTTCTTGATCTCTCTGTTTGAAACCTCGACTTGCCCATTGGTCTGAGGATGATAAGGTGTTGAAACCTTATGTGTAACGTTGTACTATTTGAGCAAAGCCCCAATGGTTCGTTACAAAAGTGGGAGCCTCCATCACTAATGAGAACTCTAGGCATTCCAAACCTAGCAAAAATGTTAGTTTTCACAAAATCTGTAACAACCTTAGAATTGTTAGTACGAGTGGCTTTTGCTTCCACCCATTTTGAAATGTAATCAACAGCTAGCAAGATATAAGTGAAACCATAAGATGGAGGGAAAGGACCCATGAAATCAATACCCCAAACGTCAACAATTTCAACAAAGGATAGGGGTTGCTGCGGCATTTGATCCTTGGTACCTATGTTTCCCATTCTTTGGCACCGATCACACGTTAGACAATAAGTTCTAGCATCTTTAAACAACGTGGGCCAATAAAATCCACATTCAAGAACCTTTAATGCCGTTCTTTGAGTGCCAAAATGTCCACCATAAGCATAAGTGTGACAAAATCTTGGATCGAAAGAAATTCACAATCATGCACACATCTACGCAAAATCTGATCAGAGCAATACTTCCACAAATAGGGATCATCCCAAACATAGAAACATGCATCTTTTCGAAGTTTATCACATTGGTGCTTGGTGAGAGTGCTAGGAACTTGTTTAGACACTAAGTAATTCACTAGATCGGCATACCATGGTTCACTCACCTCAATGGACAGTAGCTACTCATCGGGGAAAGTTTCAGGGATAGGCACGTCATGCTCATGCTCCTCATGGACCATTCGACTTAAGTTGTCAGCCACCACATTCTCGCTTCCTTTCTTGTCTCGAATTTCGATGTCAAACTCTTGAAGAAGAAGCATCCAACGAATGAGCCTCGGTTTTGCTTCCTTCTTCGTTAGTAAGTACTTTAAAGTTGCATGATCAGTATAAACAATCACTTTAGTTCCAATTAAGTAAGATTGAAATTTATCTAAAACAAAGACAACAGCTAGAAGTTCTTTTTCCGTTGTTGAGTAGTTCAATTAGGCATCATTGAGAGTCCGAGAGGCATAGTATATAACATGCGGTTGCTTGTCTTTTCTTTGCCCCAAAACAACGCCTAATGCATAGTCGGATGCATCACACATAAGCTCGAAAGGAAGGCTCCAATCGGGAGGACAATGATAGGGGCCGAAGTGAGCTTCTCCTTGAGCTGCTTGAATGTTGATTCACACTCCTCATCAAACTGGAAGGGCACATCTTTTTGAAGCAATCGGCAAATGGGGTTTGACATCTTGGAAAAATCCTTGATGAAACGCCTATAGAACCCTGCATGGCCAAGAAATGAACGAACCTCTCTAACCGAAGTAGGAGAGGGTAAGTGACGTACAAGGTCTATTTTTGATTTATCAACTTCAATTCCTTTTTCTGAAACAATATGGCCTAAAACTATACCTTGTCTAACCATAAAGTGGCATTTTTCCCAATTCAACACAAGGTTAGTTTTAACACATCATTTCAAGATCAAGGTCAGATTATCCAAACAATTATCAAAAGACTCTCCAAATACACTGAAATCATCCATAAATACCTCAATTATCTTCTCAACATAATAAGAGAATATACTTACCATACACCTTTGGAAAGTGGCAGGTGCGTTGCATAAGCCGAATGGCATGCGACGATAGGCAAAAGTTCCAAAGGGACATGTGAATGTGGTCCTCTATTGGTCATCTGGTGCTATCACAATTTGGTTATATCTAGAATATCTATCAAGAAAACAATAAAACGCACGACTGGCTAACCTTTCAAGCATTTGGTCGATGAATGGCAAAAGAAAGTGATCTTTTCTTGTTGTAGCGTTTAGCTTCCTATAGTCAATACAAACACGCCATCCGGTTTGAATTCATGTAGGTACCAACTAATTCTCATCATTCTTGACAACGGTAACTCCAAATTTCTTGGGAACGACTTGAACTGGTGAAACCCAATGGCTATCGGAGATAGGATAGATCACGCCACAATCTAAAAGTTTGATTATTTCCTTCTTCACAACTTCCATCATAGGAGGGTTGAGACGGCGTTGAGCCTCTCGGGATGGTTTAGTCCCCTCTTCAAGAAGTATGTGGTGCATGCAAGTGGTGGGGCTAATTCCCCTAATGTCGGCCAAGGTCCACCCTATGGCTGTTTTATGCTCTCGTAGCACCCTCACAAGCTTTTCTTCCTCATGTGCCATGAGACTTGAAGAAACAATGACGGGCAATGTCTAGTCATCTCCCAAAAACACATACTTCAAATGGTCCGGCAATGGCTTAAGTTCCAGAGTAGGTGCCTGAACAATAGAAGGTAACATCTAAGTATAAACTAAACTTGAAATTGAGAGCGGAACCTTACCATATTGTTGTGGAAGTGACTCAAGGGCAGCCACAACCTCCACAACTTCCTCATTAAAGGGTACGACATTGGGATCCCAAATCTGGCCGTGGGTTTGCATTGCCCCAAGTTCGCGGTTTTTGAATTCTATGCCCTTCGTAATGGCTATTTCAAGGGCATCCTCATTCAATAACATCAATAGAAAAGCAAGAGTGATCATCAACGGGATATCTCATAGTTTCAGAAATATTAAAATCGATAACTTCCCCATCGAATTCCATCATCAAAGTTCCCTTGAATACATCAATCTTTGTACAGGTTGTCTTCATGAATGGCCTACCAAGGAGAATCAGCAACGAGGTGGAATGGACTGAATCTTCCCTGTCTAAAACGTAAAAATCAGCCTGAAAGATCAAATGGTTCACCTGCACTAAAACATCATCCAAAACACCTTTTGGGTATGCGGTAGAACGATCAGCCAATTGTATAATCACACCATCCTTTTTCAATTCACCCAAGTTCATAGATGCATAAATAGAGTAAGGCATGACATTTATAGATGCACCTAAATCTAGCATTGCATTTTCAAATCGAGTATTGCCAATCACACAGGGAATCGTAAAACTTCATGGGTCTTTGCATTTAGTGGGCAGTTTACGTTGCAATAAGGCTAAAACATTTTCACTTACCTTAACTATCTCTTTGTTTGACATTCTTCTCTTGGTTGTGCACAACTCTTTGAGAAATTTGGCATATTTCGGGACTTACTTAATTGCATCCAAAAGTGGTATATTGACTTGAACTTTTCTAAACGTTTCCAAAATATCCTTTTCAGCCTCCTCCTTCTTTGATTGCATAAACCTACTGTGACAGCCCGTCCCGAATTAACAATTTTATAAGTGTGAAGTGTGTTTAATTACCCTAAATCCTTATTAAAGTTAGACATGGACGTTTTCGCCCGTTTGTGATGAATGAGAATGATTAAAGGCAAAGTACTGTGCATTCAACGGATTTCACGTTTCCTTCTTTTTTTTTTTTCTTTTTCTTTTTTTTTTCCGTGAATTTCTCCACTCTGTCTCTCACTCTTTCTTCTGTCAAGCCTCATTCTCTCTCCCTCTCCCTCAACACACATACACGGCAAAACACAAGTTTTTCGGAAACTTCACAGATTGACGAAAGTAAAACTACCATCATCTTCATCTCGACGATACGAGTTCAACCATACCAATTTCAGGGGTTTTTAAGCTCATAGGAAGCTTCTTGAGGTCCTTAGGAGGCTTGGAGTAGTTCGTTGGAAGTTTTTGGACTTAAAAACATAGAGATCGGAAAGTTCAATGTCTGGCCGGAACTTTCGAGGCGTTTTCCGGCCAAACCACAGAGAGTTAGACGTCGTGCAAGTTTCCGGCGAGTCCGACGGCTTTCGAGGCTTTTTCCGGTGAATTTCCGGCGAGTTAAGGGTCGAGACAGAAATTCCGGCAAAACACCACCTCCGGCGAAACCAGTCCGGCGAACCAAGGAAGAAGATGACACGCGTGGGCAGATCTTCTAGGGGGCGTGAGGGTGCGTGGTAACTCCAAATTCGATTCTGAAAATTGTCATGTGTTCATGACGTCGTGTAGATCACCGTGGTGAAAATTATACGGACGAAGAACGTAACCAAAATAGGCGAGGGGGTTACGAACCGACTACTTATCGGTGAGTGGGCAGTTATTTTTCAGTATATATATACGTATACTTGACATATTTCCCAGAAAACGTATTTTAAAAGAAATACGATTTAAGTAACATGTCATGTATGCATCATATTTTAGTGTATGCATTACCATAATTATGCATATTGTTGCATGGTGCGGAGAAGGCCCAGGTGAGCTACATGTGAGTATATTATTAAGATACATTTAATATACGATTGAAATACTATGGAAATATGATTGATATATGATTGGAATACATTTGAATTACGTATTATATACATTTGAAATACGTATTATATACATTTGAAATACGTATTATATACATTTGAAATACGTATAATATACATTTGAAATACGTATAATATACATTTGATATACGTACGAAATACATTTGATATACGTACGAAATACATTTGATATACGTATGAAATACATTTGATATACGTACGAAATACATTTGATATACGTACGAAATACGTTTGAAATGTAATTGAAATTGAATGAAAGTATGCTTTAAATGCAATGTATAAAATTATATGAAAAATGTGAATCGAATTGCCATGCATGAAATGATATGAAAAGTATGAATTGTTGTATGATGCATATATGTGAAATGGTGCGGTGGACGCACAGGTGAGTATCAGGTGAGTATTATTACTGTTATGATGATGTTGAGATATATTGAGCTCATAACCTGCACCTTGGTATTAGTGCTTATTATTATTCACCGCATCGCATGCTCACCTTGGATCCAAGTAGATGCTAGTCGTACAGACCACCGGGGGTGGTTCCGACATGCCAGTCGTACAGACCATTAGAGGGGTTCCGACTGGTAGGTGACCTTAGATTATGTGCACAGATGATTGATGAGAGAAGCACTAGAGCATATTATTCTACCATTAAGTCGTACAGACTACATTAGGTAGTTCCGACTTATGTGCAGTGTAGTGCCGTACAGGTCATATTAGGTGACTCCAGCATAACCGTACAGGTCACAGTTGGTGACTCCGGTTAGATGAGATTTTGAGCTCTATATTCAACCGTACAGGGCTATTAGAGGGCCTCCGGTTGATTACTTTCTTGCACCTGATATGATTATTGTTGATGCATCCATACCTAACTGTTGAACTAGACATGGCATGGCATGATTGTTAAAGAAAAATGTTGAGACAGTAAAAATGAAGTTTTGAGAATATATATGTATATTTATATTTTACATTTCTGGGAAAGTATACAGGTTTTACAGCGAGGGGTTAGTATATTCAAAGAGAAAAGAAAGTTTTGAAAAGAATTGTTTTACTGACCCACTCAATTTTTGGTTTTGCGCCCCTCCAGGTTCAGGAATCACAAAGGTGTGCTGACTACGAGGAATTCGACGGTGTTCTGACAGATTGGACAAAAATTAGGACTCACCTTCGGGTGTATCAACTTATAAATTGTATCTTAAAGCTTCCGTACTGTGCAAATGGTTACGTCACTCTCACGTGACGACCAGCATGCCCTCCTTCGGGACGGGGTGTGTCACCTACGAGGAAAGGGTACATTTGGAGGAACAACGTTAGAATTAATCAAAAGTGGAACTTCCTTACCTTTATTGGCTGAATTGGATGGTTTAGGAGCATTTGGGACCTACAGCAAAGGTGTTTCCACCCTTTCCGTGCAGGTGCTTTGCTCATTCTCTTCAATTATCAACTCTTCAACCTCATTGGAATGTGATTTGGAAGGTTGGGGATCAGATCCAACTTGTTTTCCACTTCGTAAACTCATGGCTTTGGCAGATTCGAATCCTCCCTTCGGGTTGACAACGGTTGAACTAGGCAACTTACCTTGCTCCCTAAATTGTCCCACAAACTTCGCAATTTGCCCAATTTGCTTCTCCATTTGGTCCACCCTTTTGTCTTGGTTTTGCATTGCTTTGGCTTGATTTTCTTGCCCCTGAGACAAATTGGTGAGTAACTTAAGAAGTGTCCCATTATCTAAAGATGTACCTGAGGTATTTTGGGCAGGTTGTTGTGGGGCTTGTGTTGGTGCGTATTGCTTGGTATAGAAGCCTGAAGGTTGCTGCCTAAAGCCTCCTTGTTGTTGGGGCTCCTTCCATTTGAAATTTGGATGGTCTCTCCAACCTGGATTGTATGTATTAGAATATGGATCGTTCCTTGGCTGGTTTTGGCCTTGAAATCTAATTCCATTGGCGCTTTCCCATCCACCATTTTCAATCAATTGAGGGCACTTTTCAGAGGCATGTCTTTGGATAGAACACACACCACATACATTTGGTTCTTTCATCCTCATTCCCTCGGCCATCTGAGACATAATGGAAGTAAGATTAGCTAATTACGATTGGATGTCAGATGTGGAACTTACCTCATTCACTTGCTGCCATGGGGTGTCCTTTTGACCAATGCCTTCATATTGTTGAGCATTCAATGCTCGGTTAGCAATTAAGGTCTTGGCAGCCATGAGTGTTTTGTCCACCAAAGCTCCTCCAGCTGAGGCGTCTAGCATTTGGCGTTCAATTGGTAGAAGCCCTTCATAGAAATATTGAAGAAGAAGCTTCTCCTTCATCTGGTGCTGTGGACATGAAGCAACAAGGGTTTTAAAACGCTCATAGTAAGTGGGACGCCAAGGACCTTTGTTTTCACCACCTTGTTGTAGCACAAGTGTTTAAGATGTGTATGGATATATGGATGGAATGGATTTGCACGGCTAGGAGATGAAAGTGTATGGATTGGTGAGATGTAGTATGGCTAGATGAATGGATGGAGGTCACTACAAGGAAATTGTGTTTGTGAATGAAGCTCTTTTGATGGATCAAGATTGTCCTTAAGAAGGGGAATGGTGGATGTATTTATAGGCTAAGGAGAGGACCACTTCAATTCCTTGTATGTGCAGTTTGTATGGGTGTGTGATGTCCTTGTTTCCCTTTACATTTGCACACACATGACCTCCATCATTTCAGCCACAAATCAACCCATTTTCTGCCCATGTGTGTGTGTTTCCTTTGCCCATGTGTGTGTTTTTCCTTTGTATTTGCACACACATATTCTTCATTATTTCAGCCAACAATCCACCCATTTTCTGCCCATGTCAAACTGTCCATGCCATGCCTTTCTCTTTGTGTGTGTGTTGTCCATGTTTCTTCCATGTGCCTTGTTCATCTTCTACCTGTGCATTTCCACTTGCTCCAAAGCCAAATGAGTGCAATCATAACCCCATTTGCTGCTGAGTGTTGATGACAAAGCAAAACACAAAACAAGTGCCTTTACTTTCTCACTTTATTAGCCAAATCTGTTTAGCCTTTTTCTGAACCTTTCAATGTTACAATGCCCATAACTTTTACTAAAAAAATGATATTAACAATCCGTAAATTGTGCCAGAAAATAGACATCCGTAGCTTTCCAAGCATATAAGGCTCATTCTGTCATTAATTCTGAGCTGTTCGTAACATGCTTCCAAAGTCAGCTAATCTGCACAGGTAGTTTTGACGAATTTGTTACTTAATAATTCACTTGTGCTACTTTTCTTGTCTTTGCTTGATAAATCACACAAAACACAAAAACATAGTAAATAGCTCAAAAATATAAGGAACTAACTAAGAAAAAACAAGTGAATTTTATGTAAAATATATATAAATATGAGCTTATCAATGTTGCTCAAATGAACATGTTTTTCACCAAAATTTCCTTCAAATATAGTTACGGAGATTGACATGTAAGTTCCTGAAGAATTACATGGACTGGTTCAAATAGTTCCAAAACCACGGAACACCCTCTTAACTTCTTTTGAGGCGTTCACTACAATTTGACGGAAGTGGTATACCCGTCTAAGTGATTATTTGATCAATCAGGGATATGAATTATGCCCTTGTGTGTTAAACTATGAAGTCTTATTCCAAATTGCTAGAGTTACAGTTTATGTCGTTGACACGAATCTCACTAAGACTCCGGAAGAGCTTGAGAAAATTGTTTCGCACCTAAAAATGGAATTTGAGATGAAGGATATTGGGAAAACTGGTTTATGCCTTGACCTGAAGTTGAAGCATTGTTCTGACGGTATTTTGGTATACCAGTCGAACTGCACCCTAAAGGTGTCACTTTTGAGTATACCTTTGATCGTCCCTACGTTATATGCAAATGAGACCCTTGAAGAGGTTATGGAATCCGAAATTCCATATCTAAAGTCCAACTTTGCGCTTTGTTGTACTTAGCTTATTGTATTTAGACAGAACATGTCCTTCGCTGTTGATCTTGGTAAAGATGCAGCACCGCGCCTACACGCAATCACTAAATTGGTATTAAAGACGTACCATGAAGGTACTACGAGGGCAAATCCCAACGCATCTCGAGTGGGCCCAACCCCCCTGATCCTCGGAATGATGTTTGCCTTGTTTGTTATGCTGACGCAGGTTACTTATCAAACTTGCACAAGGCAAAATCCCCAAATGGTTATGTCTTTACTGTTAAAGATATCGTAATATCTTGGAGGTCGACGATATGACCCTAGTTGCAAAATCTTCGAATTGTTCCAAGACTCACCTCACTTCACTACGCCACAAATAAGACATGGTTAGGAGTTCTTGTTGAGCATATTCGAAGTACTTGCTGTTTTTCATCCATCGTTGAGTCCTAACAACGATCCATGAAGATTATGCCGTATGTATCAACCCAACCAAGCCATGATACATCAACCAAGTCAACACCAAAACATATTGCGTCTACATCACATCAGCAAAACATTATGAGATTGAAGTCATGCAAGCTGATCCCAGACAACCTTGTCGACCTCTACATGACGTCACTGCCGAAGTCAACCTTCCAGAAACTTGTCTGGGGAATTGGTATGCCTAACTATCATATGCAATGCTTGTAGTTCTCATTTGGAATATGTCAAACTCAGGGGGAGTATCCAAAAGTATACTCACTTGATCTTAATGTACTCTTTTCCCCTACGATTAAGAGCATTTTTTCTACTGGGCTTTTGCTACCTAACTAGGTTTTAACGAGGCACCCATCCTGGGCTAATCATACCCTTGTGAGCTCTTCTACTTTCGTCCAAAAGATGTATAGTTTTGACTTAATATAACTTCTCACTTTTCTCTTTATACTATGAGTTTTTCTCCCACCATGGGTTTAACCATAGCGAGGTTTTGTGAGTTTTACCTTTTTATGCATTCTTTCGTTAATATGAGACTCGCATTTGCTCATTGTGCCAACGACTTCATCAACTATACTTGCTTCATCACTGAAGATATGTTGCGCCATTTACTTGAGTATTTACACACTCAAGGGGGGGGGTGTTGTAGTCTTATTAGATTGGGAATGTGATTATGTAAATCCTAGTATATCTTGAAATATCTCTTATATTCCTATTAGGAGTTGATTACCTATTAAATGTTGTAATCCTAAATGGAGAGATTTTTACCTATCCTACTACTATAAATAAAGGTACAATGGAGTGGAATAAAATACACCCACAATTACACATCTTTCTTCTTTTCTCTGTATGCCGCACCCTCTCTCTATGGCCTCATTAATTGTTCAGTAAATTATGCCTATAACAAAGTTTTATTAAATTCTTACTTTTGTCCACTAACACTTTAGGTTTTGCACCCCCCAAGGACTTAGTAACTAGATTTCAGTGACGCATGGGATCTTGGTGGTTCTGACATCTAATCCAATTAATGCAGAAAATTTATTTCATGTTAATAGTGTAATATATGGAGTGCAAGTTCAGTGCAAATGTAGGCCCAAATGACTCTAATTACTTAAATCTAACGGAGAACATGACACAAAACCTAGCGCAATAAAGTTATAGGATTTATATAGCCGATCCACTTAGTGAGAAAAAGGCTTTGTTGTTGTTGTTAATAGTGTAATATCCATCCTACTCAGGATTGATAATATTCTTTCCTATAGTTCAATGTTATGTATGGCTTCGACACTGCATGCATTTGTGATAAGGGTTCATCTTGCACTGTGTGCTGGACATCATGTTCGTTTAGGAAATTACTTTTGAGAATTGGATTAGGCCTGCTGGGCTGAGAGAAGATTGAGCCTTGGGTCTTCTGTTGGTCGTAGGAAGCACCTTCACTTTTCCTTTTATTAAAAGAAAAAAGAGAGACAAAAAGAAAAGGAAAACTTGTTGAGGGGGGAGCTGCCTGAGTTCCACTGACCGCCGAGAGTGGGTGTGAAAATGAAGACAATCATCAATGGCGGGCGTATCGCTCTAGTGTGGTGACTGTGGGACTCTGCTGAGGTCGGTTGTGTTGGGTTTTTGGCTCAAAATTAGGATGATGCAATAAATTAGGTTTGTGTTACCTATTTGGCTTTAGTGTCCTATTTGGGTTTGGTTTTGACTTCTTAATTAGTTTCCTTGGTGGAGAGATTTTGTTAATTATTTATTTGATTAGGATTTGGATTTATTTCCTATTAAGATTCTTATTGTAACCTAAGTCCTATGCATTATAAATAGGACCTTAGGGTTAGTGTATTTAGTGTGGCTCATTCGTGTGACAATTTGGTGAGAGTCAATTTGTGAGTTAGAGAGCAATTTAGGAGAATCTTCTCCGTTAGGTTTGGGTTCTCTACTCGTTTGGTTTAGGGTTTTTAATTTGTGGGATTTGGGTTGTGAGAGTTTAAACACTCTTTTGTAATATCAGTTTGTTTAGTGAAATTCCTCGCCGTGCTTCACCCGTGAAGTAAGTTTTACGCCAAACCACGTAAATCTCTTGTGTCAGTTTGAGATTATTTGTTTTAGCTTTCACCTACGACGTTGATATTTGGTACTTTGTTATAATTCGCTTCCGTTTGCGCATAAAAGTACGACAGGTTGAGGAAGCCCAAGAGCATGCTGAGCTCACCTCCCACTCCAACTTCTCTGAGTCCACGGAAGCTGTTCTCAATCTTGTTTGCTCTTCCTGCGGCAAACCTCGCCGATCCAAAACTGTATCTATACTTCCTTCATTGAATTTTGAGTTTTTTTTTGTTGGGTTATTTCAACTTTTTTATTTCAAAGGATTTGCTTATCTGGGTCAGCTTAATTTTCATATGCATTAGTTGGATTAAGATATTTGATGAATTTGCTAGTGGATTTCGGAACTTTTTATCGGATTTTATTCTCTATCGGAATTTCAATTGTTTTTTCTTTCAAATTTCGCCTTTTTCGTGATTTGTTTATCTTGTTCGGTAGAATTTCAGCTTAATTTTCATTTGTATTAGTTTGAATTCAGTATTTCTATTGTTAGATTAAGATATGTATTGAATTTATCATTAAATTTTGAAACTTTTTATTTTATTGCTGGTGTTTGGATCAAAACTTGACTTTGGGCTCAAGAAAGGAGCTGGCCCAAAAGGAGACCTGAAGGAATAGTTGACCAAGGCCCGGCCGAAACCCAGAAAAGCAGAAAAGGCCTCTTCTGACTTGGTGCAGCCCATGAAGACCACTTGCTCACCTACCCAAAGGCCAAGTGGTATAGACTGACCAGCTACACAGCCCATAAAGTACTTTATGGTGGCATTACATGTAAAATAGTTGATGAGTCATCACCCTCAAACCGCATTCGGGCAAGGCTGCTGCTACAGGAGACCAAGCTGAGTTGTCTATATAAGAAGAAAGAGAAACCAGAAATAAGGACACTTAATCAAACAAACAAATGCAAGCACAAACTCTGCTCAAAACCAGATTTGCCTTCAAAACGAAGCTGTAGTCAGCCCAAGCCTTCATCCTTCTCGGGACAAGCCTTCAACCCTCGCGGGATAAACCTTCCTTCAAACCTTTGTAATAGCTCTGCTACCCTATTCAACCTTGTTGTAGTATCTATTCATCTTTTGTAATCTCTCTATCTCTCTCTCTCTCTCTCTAAGCTTTCAGACCCCTGACAAACTACAAAGATAGGAACCTGCAAGACGATCAGCCTTACCTGACAAGGTTAAACCTTGCCCGACCTTCTTTGTTCTTGTCTTTTCATTCATTAGCCTAGCAATATGTTGTATACTTCCAGTTATGTTCAAGGTATTTCTAGCAAGATGATTATTAAAAGACTTTCTCAATACTTGGATCCGATTTGAATATATCTTCAGTGTTCAAACCAGATCCAAGTCCTAAGCCCTCGGGCATGCAAATTTGATCAGTTAAAAGTCCTTGGCCTCAAGGCATAAAAAAGAACCTTATGTGGACTTAATCCATCCATGACAGTCCTTGATAAACAAGAAGTCCGAAGTTACTTGGGGCGCAAGTAATCGACTTACCTCTTAGTTTTGTTTATATTATAATATGATTATCATAGAACGCTTAAGCATGGAATGGATTCTAATAGGAAGCTTCAAGGCCTACACCTAAGGCCCCACGAAGGCACCTATTTGGATTCATTCCGTTCTACGGTCTAGAACGTTTGAGTATAAGAACGAACTCTAATGGGAAGCCTCAAGGCTAAGTCTAAGGCCCCACAAAGGCACATATTTGGGTTCATTCTACCTCTTGGGCTCGGGTAATCAGAAGTATAATAGTTATAAACACTCCTGCACTCACGAGAACAAATATGATGTGTTCGAGCACTGGTTTAGTTTGATAGGAAGCCTCAAGGCCTATACCTAAGGCCCCACAAAGGCACCTGTTATAACTAACACGGTTTCTCAGGTATATACATATATACAACTAAAACTCGACATCTATTTTATATCTGCCATGCTGAAGATGGTAGTGGCACGCCTGAGCACCTAAAAGTTAATCTTGATTGTGAGACTCAAGGCCTACACCTAAGGCCCCACAAAGGCACCTTTCAAAGTTAACTCTATCTTTCTCTTTCAGCCTTGCCCGACAAGTCTTGCCCGATAAAGACTTGCCCGACGAGACTTGCCCGACAAAGTCCGACAGTGAAGCAGAAGCCCGACAGCAGCCGTCAACCGGTGCCAACCTCCCGGGGAGTTGTGTGCTCGTTGGCAGGAAACATCCCAGATGGAAATTCCTGACGCGAACATAGTTTTGGCACGCCCGGTGGGATTCCTTTTTTTATCAGAAGATATATGACAAAAATGTCAGAAGATTTGCAAACCACATTGTTGCAAATGTTGCAAAGATTGGAGCAAGCTTCCACAGGCTCCAGAAACGATACAGACTTGATTCCTCCCGAAGGAAAAAGACTTAAAGCCAGCCAGCCAGAAGAGGTGGTAATGACCAAACCTGCAGTTCCCTTCTCAGATGCCCCTATAAATATGATCAATATGGCATGGGCGGAGAAAGGAAAAGAAAAGATCACAAGGGAAGCAGAGGAAGAAAGACTGGCTAAAAAACCTACAGGAGGGATGATCAAATCGCCCGAATATCCAAAAGCAGCCATAATCAAGGGGATGGTTATGTGTAGTAAGTGCCAATGCGAGTGTTAGCTCGAAATTCCCCTGGCTGGGATCCTCATTGATCATGAATTGATCAGGAGGAAGGAAGAAGATGTAAGGAGAGAAGCCCGCGAAAAGATCAAGCAGGCAACAAAAATGGACACTTCCCGAAGCATTTTTCAATGACTAGGAGGTGATTCCCAACCCAAAGCTTTGTCAGAAGTATTTCGAAACCATGAAGCTTCTGAAGAGGCAGAAGATATGGAGGCCAAAATACGGAGGGGTGAAGATCATCCTCAATATGGCCAGATGGGGAGGGAAATCAAGAGGATTGATGGGATAACCAATCTTGTCAGAAAAGGAAATCCTGCCCACCTCGGGCGAAAATGGTACGTAGTCGGAAAGGACGGACAGCCTACCAAACCAATGGGAACCTCCATGGTCAGGAGGGTTCAAAGGTATCACAAAGCCTACATGAATTCCCTGAAGACCCCCACAACATCCGAAGCCTCCAAAAATCAAAAGTTGGAGAAAACAGCGTCTGGGGGAAGTAGTCAGCTCCGTTGGAGAAGTAAGAAAGAGGTGGAAAAGGCCAATAGCAGGACAGAAGGCGAGGGGAATCACGTGCCGCAGAACCAACACCCTGGGAAGTATAGGATCTTAAGGAGACCTCAAGAAGATCTGATCATGGTGCCAACCCCTGGGTGGAAGCCAGAGCCTATTTGCGTTGGAACTGTTTCATCTGAAAGGAGACCACCTTCTCTGCCATTAGTGGATCCTTTTGGTGAAGTTGCAAAACAAACACAGTATGTGGGCATGAATCAACAGCAACAGGAGGGGGCACCAGAACCACTACTTCCAGCCAATGCGATGGCCTGGTTGGATGAATTCATGGACTAGATTGGGAGCAAGAAGGAAAATTTGCTCGAGCCTAGTAATTTCCATATCTGTTGGAAATATGCCCTGAAAGTCAATCTTTGGAAGAAACCTTTCAGGACAAATGAATCGATGTATGGATGACTCTTATACATCAAATGGCAAAGATACTGATTAGGACTATCTCAATAAACGATATATGTCCTAATTAATGAATCCATGGACAATGGATCGATTGAAGAAGTAATCTAATGATGTTAGACTACATAGACATTCTTCACATAACCATTATGTCCAAAAAGGTTCCTGGTCATTGGATTGTCGGAGGGACACTGACAATGCTTAGACCAGTACATGCTGTGTCCACTTCATATGGAAGAATGGAAAGTCTCATCCCATTTGTGTATTGACACTAAGACAAGTATGTAGGTGCTCATTAAGAGAATGAGTTCACTGAACACAATCGAACGAGAGTACTTGCATGGAGGTCTACTCACATGTCAAGCAAGTAACTCTAATGGTTGGAATAATATAAGTAGTCCTTCGACCTAATGCATCGTCGTTGTCTTGTGGCTAAGTACTTAATCTTTGATTATGTCAAAGTCACCCCATTCGCAGATGTCCACGGCATAATTGGGGTTAAGCCACTTAGTCATGAAGCCAAGTGAATGCGCAACAAGGAATCTCTAATCCTCGATTAGAGAGGAAGAATACTCTAAGATATGATTCGGGAATCTTCGGCCGAATTATCAAGCGTAATAAAGGAAAGCGTTCCTATACGACTCAATAGAATCATATAAGAAGGAATAATCACATTAGGGGTTTGACATAATATATCCATACCCTAGTAATGTGATTGAGAGTATCGTTTTAGAGAAGGATCGAATTACATTGTAATTCCAACTGAATACGTTCTCCGAACAACTTCTACATTAGCTTGGGTAGCTATGACATATGGTTAGATGTCACTCATAGCTTGTGAGTTCTTCTAGATGATTAAATGTAGTCATCAAAGAAGAAAGGTGAATTAAAATGAAGTTTTAATTCACTAAGTGATTGGATTAAATATAATCAATTGGATTGGTGTCAATCACCTCACTGCCTTGCTAATTAGAACCTAAAATGATTGTACACCGATACACTCTTGTAGTGAGTAATTAATGGATGATGGAAATAATTAATTGGATTAATTAAGTGTTGTGATTAATTTAGAATGTCTAAAGAAATCATAAAAGCGATAAAAGATCGTTTTGGGCTTAAAGAAACGTTCAGGTTTAATTGGGCCCATTGGGCCTAAACCCATTGGGCTTTTATTCAAGCATTGGATGACTAGAAATAAATAAAAGCCCAAAGCCCAAATTAACACAAAGGGGCCGGCCCTTGCAAGTGGAGAGGGAGAGATATTTAGTCAAGTTGTTGACTAGGTTTCTTTTTGTCTATATAAGGAACTTTATAGAGTTTTAATCCTTAGGGTTTTTTGAAGGTTAAATTTCGTCCTAACTAAGAACAAGAATGAACATTTGAATACACATGCAAGCTATTAACACTTTAAAGTAGGCATGCATTAAAAAACAATTCATAAAACCCATGACTTTCAAAGCCTAGTATATGGTGAACCAAAAGACTCTTTAACAACATTAAAGAGAAGGAAGATTTTAGAGTTTCATTACCCTTGAAGCTCATCCTTGTTTACACAAGGGATTCACCCAAGTGGAGGGCCTTCAAGTCACCTCCAAGCTCCTTGGATATTGCTTGTGAATTTCCTTCCTTTGTGTGCTCCTTTGTTCCTTGAGGTTGTGAGGAAAGGATCTCCAAAACACCAAAAGTATGATGTCTCTAAGTCTCTTCACCAAGGATGTATCTTGTGAGGATGAGATGGATGACTTAGAGAGATTTTAGATGCTAGTAAAAATCCTCTAAGTGGCCGGCCTCTATGTAGAAAATGAGAGAAAATGTTTCACCCAATTTCTATTAGAAAACCCTAATGAGAAACAAAGCTATAAAGATGACTTTATACTTCATCTCTTAGGTTAGTGGCAAACTTGCAATTAAGCAAAAATTCCCACTACCCTTGCTATGGCCGGCCTCCTTTTGTTATTGGGCTAAATGCCCATATTTGTTTTAGTTGTCATACAACTTAAACATAATGGGCCTAGTGGACCAAAACCATTTTGGACCCCGAAGCCCAAACTAACTTAAAAGCCCAATACGAACCTTTCGTATAATTAATTAACTAATTAATTAACTTTGACCATTCTTCAATTAAACCATTTAATTGCTTATCCATTTCATATAATTTCTTCACTAACATCCTTATGTGGTGTGCGATCCATTAGGTTCCAATTAGCGAGGCAGTGGGCGATGTTACTCTTAACGATCGATTGTGAATTGAAACCACATTTCAATTCTCCCTTTTTGTTGATTAGTGTTTGCTAATCATTAGGGCTTCCACAAACCATGAGTGACACCTAGCAGCATATCATGGTTACCCAAGCTAAGTAGAATTGGTTGGAGAACCTATCCAGTTACAACTACAATGCAATACGGTCATTCTCTAATACAATACTCTTAATCACATTGTTTAAGTGATAGTTTGTTTCATGTCTACTGTCCAATGTGATACTTTCCTATATGATTCCCTTGAATATGATTTGGAACAAACTTCCTAAGTCATATTCATATGCTTTGGCCAAAGACTTTAGAATCATATCTTAGAGTATTCTCCCTCCACCATGGAAGGTTAGAGATCCCTTGTTGTGCATTCATATGCCTACATGACTAGATAGCTTGACCCCAACAATGCCGTGGACACTCCAAAGGAATGCCTTTGACATGATTAAAGATCAAGGACCTAACCATTAGACATCTATGATGCCTTAGGTCAAATGACTACTTTGCATATTGTAACTTTAGAGTTCATACATGACATGTATGTTTGAACTCTTTGTTGATCGTCGTTCAGTGTACTCGATTACTATTTCGAGCACCTATGTGTTTGTCTTAGTGTCCAACACCAAATGACTTGAGACTAGTTCATACTCACGTTTGAGTCAACATAACACATACTAACCTTAGCGGATTGTCAATGCCCAATTGGCAATCCTATGGCTAGGAACGTTTTAGGAATGAACATAAGAGAAATGTCTCGTTAATCTAACTTACTTAGATTACTTATCTCTTAGATCAAATACATTCCTTGGATTCTCTTATTGCTTAAACACATGATACAATAAATAGTGATTAACAATAAGCTTTGCCCTTCCATTAAACATATAAAAGTTCAATACAATAAGTATTCCAAAAGCTATTACATCAAATGAGTGGCTTTGTGGGCATACTTCCAACATTTTTTGTGTGTTTTTGAACAACAAAGAGGCAAAAGAAAATAGCTCTCTAAAACCACAAAGGCCGGCCACCAAGAGGGTGTTTTAGCTAACAATCTTTCACCCTTTTGGTTATTCCTCCATCCATCTCACTACACTAGTGGGTGTGGATATTTAGAGGTCTTCTCCTTTGGAGACTAAAGGAGAACCTTGGAGCACTCTTACTAACAAAGTGGAGGAGGCAAGGAGGGAGGCTAGGCTCAAGGACTTCAAGGAGCAAAGGACTTGGAGGTGGTTCATCCTTGGTCTAAAATCAAGATCAAGAGGTATAGATCTAAACTTTCACATAGTTCTTTACTTGAATGTTTTAGATGCATTAGATATAAACCTATGAACCTTGAAGGGGATTTGCATGACTATAGCTTTGATATTGTTTGATAAATTGCTTCCGTTGCTCATATATATAAATTTTGATTTGTATATGCATGCTAGTCATTTAGAAATCCCATGTGTTAAACTCATAATTTTCCCTTCAAGTGGTATCAAAGCCAAAGGTTTATGTATAATGTGTCCTTTTGGATTTTATGCATATGGGTATTAATATTATGTATGACATAATTATTGCTTCATTCAAAACATGTTTATCTTTTGTTTTTCAATAGTTGAAAAATGTTAGTCAATAGTTGAGAAAGATATGTATGCAAAAGATGTTTTGTATGCATGAATGAAAATTGAGTTTTGAACTAATTTGACATATTATTTCTTCATTTAAAGTATGTTTATCTTTTGTTTTTCAATGGTTGAAAAATATAAATCAAGAGTTGAAAAGATATGCATGTAAAAGTTGTTTTGTATGCATGAATGAAGAATAAGTCATGAACAAAATTTTGGGGTTTTGTTCTTTGTGGTTGTCACGGTTTTGGGGATTTTTTGGGCATGTGTTTGTGTTTTATTGTAAGACACTCACACATCATTTTAAAGCTAGAAAGAAGAAACCTTATCACTTAAGTTTTTGGGTTTGAAAAATCACCAAGAATACACAAATCTTGAAAAAGTGTTCATGATTTTGTTCTTGGTGTTCATAGTTTGGTTTTGGGTGAAAATGATTTTATTTGGTTTTCATGCATAGTTTTATGGTTTTGGATTATGTTCTTACCATCCATAACCATATTAAAACTTTTAAAACCCTAGACTTGTCTAGGAGATTTCCATCACCTTTTTCATTAAAGCCATTTAAGCCAAAACCAAGTGACATGCAAATTTGGATTTTTCTACCTTGCATTGAATTAAAGCAAGATGGGTGAGACTTCCCATCTCCCCTTAATGTGGCCGGCCACCCTAGTGGATTTGTCCACTTGGGGGGTCTTTTGTAATTTGGAAAAAAGATATTTTATACTTTTGAGTATTTACGGTTTGACCCTAACTTTTTCTTATTTGCATTTAGGCCCCTACTAACTAGAAAGTTAAAATATTTGATTTTAATTTTGTTAGTTGTTTAAACTCATAATTATATTATGCCCATATGCACTAAATCTAAATGTTCATGTTGCATTCCATTTTGATTATTTAATGTGATTAAGTAGTTAGAAAATGGTGGCTATGGACTTATGCCTTAAACGATAATTGAGCTATAAGATAAGACGCCAAAATCAAATTGTTTGAACCTTGGGAATGTGTTTTAATTACTGTTTTTAATGGACCTTGTCACCTTTGACATTAATCTATCTCTCCCTCTTAGTATATGTAATTTATAGGAATTTGTACAAATCGGTTTGTAATTCTTATTACTTCTTAATCTCTATTCGTTAGTTGATTCCCTCTAGTGCTAGACTAGAGTTTCTTTAACTATTGGTAAGGAGACATAACTAAAAGAGGGTTTTGACATGAGATTAAAGATTAAATGGGTCCAATGCCCTAATTAGCAATGAATGATTGTCTTTCATTTCTAATGGCTCAATGAAAATGTTTTAATTGGATTGAAAAGCACGTAATTAAATTGACACAACCTCCCCGAGTTTATATTCAACAATGTTGGCTCGTTGTTGCAATAACCTAATAAGTCCATGGTCATCCAAGAGCCTAAGATAACTGTAAAGTCCAATTTAAAAGGAATGCAAAAACCATAGTAGTAGTAGTTACTTCCAATATTTGAAAAATTCGTTTTTGATATTGATTTGTTTTTCTTAAAACAAATAGTGGGAGTATCATACGCTACTAAACTATAATGAATACAATTAGTAGTTATATATATCTCCAATATTTTGAAAAATGTTTTGATATTGATTTGTTTTACGAAAACGAATAGTGGGGATATCATATGCTATTAATTTCATTAACTTTGGACTAGTAGTTGTAATAGGACATTATTTATTTGAATATGATTAAATAAATAAAATTGATGAGACCTTAAAATCCCTCAACCAACATACAATATTAAGTTGAAAGCGTAAGAGTGCTTTGAACACTTTTTCGTGGCCTTCCACCATGGTAGGCTCCAAGCGTTTATGACTTGTACACCGCCTTCCCCCTATCATGGGGAAGTGCAAAGTGCATGCTTATATTCAGGAGAAGTTTATTTAAAACATTTGATGAGGTTAAGGTAGGCAACAAGTGTGGCCAACATCGTATCATCGTGAGGTCATGCTTGAACCCCTAGCTAAACCGGCATGGTGGGAAAGAACTTAACTAAGAGAAATCATGCCAACATCGTATCATCGTGAGGCATTGTTTTCTAGAGGCCAAAAAGATGGGTAATCACAAGAGGTTGTTGTGAATGGGTAAGTGTACCCTCTCATTATTATTGTTGCTAGCCGACATCGTATCATCGTGAGGTGGGCTTGGTAATAGTGAGTCTCCCATAACCCGCTAGGAGCTTTCTTTGAAACTCCCGGATTCCATCTTGGGGGATATGGAATTTGCCAAAAATGGTGGGTGGTGTCATTCCATTTAAAGACCTGAATCGTTTGACTTAATCAACAATCAATCTAATTATTTTATTATTTATGTATATAGATATGGTTGGAAGCACACTTGCGAAAATACTCGACAAACATTGCCTAGAGGGGCACAATTTCCCATCATGGTATCGTAATGTCAAGATTCTCCTAACATTGGAGAAGATTGTTTACGTACTAGACAAGGCTCCACCTCACATACCTCTCGGCCCTCAGGCTACAGAGGATGAACGTGCTAAGTTTGACAAGCACGTTGAGGATGACACACAAGCCAAGTGCTATCTGTTGGCTTCCATGAATGAGGAGCTACAGAGACAGCACGAGGGCATGGACAATGCATCTTCCATAATACTCCATCTTACGGAGTTATATGGTGAAGGGACGTGCAACCGTCGCTTTAGCACTGTTTGTGAACTTGTGAAGACCAAGATGGTCAAAGGGGCTCCAGTGCATCAACATGTACTGAAGATGATAGGATTCATTGAACAATTGGAGAACCTTGGTACTCCACTTGACGGGGAATTGGCCCAGGACTTCATATTGGCTTCTCTTTCTGATTCATTTGCGTAGTTTGTAATGAACTACAATATGAATAAGATGGATAGTACTCTCTCTAAGTTACTAAATATGTTAGTAACTGCCGAGAAGACTATGAAGAAAAAGAACGTTGTAGGGACTTCTGCAGTAGTCTACAACAAGCCATCCTCTTCCAAGGCCAAGCCGTAAGGCAAAGGCAAAGGGAAGGAGAAGAAGTCACCCACTCCTAAGCCGAAAGGAGGAGTGAGGAAAAAGAAGGCAAAGAAGCCCAAAGGGACTTGCCACCACTGTGGAAAGGAAGGGCATTGGAGGAGGAATTGCAGGTTATACCTTGCAAGTCTTAAGGACAAGCCACAAGGTATGGTTTATGTTCTTATCTTCAATTCAAAATGTTAGATCTTCTAAATATTTATATTTGATATAAAAAGGTAATCACTTGTATAATTGTATATAGATGGAGAAGCCAAGTAGAAGATGAACAAGCAAGAAAAATGTGGTGAAGGGTTCGGCCACTATGTTTTTTGCTTACTACTTAGGAAGTTTGTTAGGCATTAAAGATTGTCTTTAAACTTTCTTATTTTGTTAAGAACTTATTATGTGGCTTCATATGATGGAAGACCACTATAATGTATAAAGGTATTTAAATTAGTCTCTAAATGTATAGAGCTAATACTTTTTGTATTAAACATTATGAATGTTTGAACTATCATATCAATGTAATGTGAAAAATGCCTTTTTAATATACTATTTCCTTAAAGTAGTGTTATGAATTGAAAATTGTCTTGTTGTATCCTAGATGAGATACAAGAGTTATATCACTTATTGTAATGTGATAACCAAACTTTAGATTTATCAATTATGGATAGATCTCACATGTAGGACATAAAAGGATACAATGAATCTTTGAATTTGGTTCCATTTGTCTACCTATGAGTTCTATATGAATTGACAAAAGTCTAGAAAATCCTTTCTTGATGAAAAGGAAGATCACATTATAATGATATAAGTAATAAGAAAAACGTTTCTTATATGGTTATCACTTGAAACACAATGATCAAGATCACTCTTGATACAATTAGTAATTTTGAACAACTAATTGGGCATTCTTTAAAAGGTTTTAAAATGTCAATTGTGTTAGTGATTAAACCAAGAAGGAAGTGTCTAAATCTATAAAATGTTTAAAGACTTTAGTCACTTAATAACAAGACATTAACTTAGTGAAGATTGAAACAAATAAAGCTTGAAATGTTTTAAAGCTATTACACAATGTCTTCTACCCCGTATACTCCACTTTTATACATTTTGAATGTGTGAAAT
Source organism: Malus asiatica (assembly GCA_033882615.1). Taxonomy (NCBI): domain Eukaryota; kingdom Viridiplantae; phylum Streptophyta; class Magnoliopsida; order Rosales; family Rosaceae; genus Malus; species Malus asiatica. The sequence continues at coordinate 42,253,455 of CM066503.1, read as the reverse complement.
GATTTCTCATTAAAGTCATGAGAAATAGTGGGAGGTGTGAAAATGGATATAAACTTGAATATGATTGGTTTATAGTTGTCTAAAGAATAATAGTATTTTACTATTATTAAGAGTTTGCAATTTTAAATTGTTAAAAGACTCAAGCTCTTCAAACGTTAAAATTCTATGTTGTGAGACATTCTAAAGAATAGTCTTTGAATGTTGGTTTCGTCAACCTAGCATAAAATAGTTATATGTTGGGAATTGTCCATCATTCTCTTTTATGAGAACAAGCTAAATAACTAAGCAAATGGACAAGTTGATGAAACAAAAGGGAAATAAGTTCAAAATGAGTCACAACATATGATTTAACAACAAGACAATCCAAATTCAACATCTCATGTAACAATATTGCTCTATGTAGTTTCAAAGAATTATATCAACCACCTAGAAGGAATGGTTGAGTTTTCTATATCCTTAGTAGGAGCCATGCTTCCACTAAAGACTTGGATAATTCGTATATGACTACATTAAAGGTCTTAGTATGACCTAAAACTTGAAGTATGGTGTATGACACCATATAATTTAAATGAATAGACTTAATGAAACAAGTCACACATTGCATGGAATTACTTGAGAAGGAATTCTTTTGTGTATGATTCGCTTAAATAACTTGTGTTAACTAGAGTTGTTGATAGTCTCAAAATAGTTGAGACATCATCAATAAGCTAAATGGATCTTAATGATTGTCAATAGATCCAAAACAAGTTAGAGGGAGCAATATGCATTCAAATCAAGAAAATATAATCGTTAATTTTTGAATGAATGCTAAGTTATAAACAAGGCCAGTGGGAGTGATGTCATAATTTGAGCAACAAGATGTGAATAAAGTCTATTTGATAGACTTGATAAAACATAGATGTTACTCGAGAAATGACAAAACATGACATGGTCAATTTTGAAGTATAGACTTGAAATTGGACTTATTGATATAGCAAGGCTATCTCAATAATGTTATATGGGAATTAAATCTCAAATGTTGTAGATTTAAGAAAGCATTTTCCTATGTGATAGGAAATCACTTTCATAACCCTTATAATGAATGTGTCATAAAATCACAAAAAGGGACACATGTATTGACTTGTGAAGTAGATATCCAAAGGTGAAGAACCACACGCCAAAATTTGATGCGAAATAAAGTTAAGCACACAAATTAAACCCTCTTGTTGACAATTGTAGTATATGTATAAGTAGGGATCGTTCTGGACCGGGGATTAGGAGGGCTTGCTAATAACCTCTCACTTGACTCAAAAATATAAGAAGAAACTTAAAAACACAAAAGTAGGCTTTAAAACACTAAACTAGACTCAAAGAGTTCAAAACAAACTTAAACACACTTTGATACAAGAAAGTAAATGGGGGGTATTGGTTTTGGTTGTGATTGAGATAACAACAAAAAGTAAAACTAAATATATGGTTGATGGATTAGCTAGAGATCCATTCTTCACACATGACACACTTGTACATGAATCGATTTCCAATTGCTTTTCAATAGATTATGAAACTCAACACCCCAGATTAATCGTGATGCATTAATTAATCCTCAGATTTTCCTTGATTTATTGAATTGGATGAATGCATACGACAATCCAAATTATTCTCCAAAAGTCCCCTACATGAATGCATAATAGAGATACAATCAAAGATCATTACGTTCTATGAAAATCATAAGTGTTAACGAGGCATTCGTAACTATGAATGCATGATACGTTTGCCAAGAATTCAATTAACGCGATTGTGACTAGCAACCTTCACTACCAATGAATATAAACTTGTAACGATTAGGTGAAACTCATTTATATCCTAGCATCAAATTCATGCATGAAAACTAAGTATGCATCCTTAATCAACATACAAGAATTAGTTTTGAAGAAAGTAGTTAATTGAATTGCATTCACAACTTATTAAATCACAATTGGAAGAAATCAATTCATATCTCAAGCATGTTCATGGCTTCGAACTTCCCCCTAGCTAAGTAGGGGTTTAGTTCCTCATACTTGCAATTAAACAAAAACAATTGATATTAAACATAGAGGAACAAAGTAGAATACACCTAGAATGCTCCAACAACTCCAATGGAATGGCTAGCACAACTCCAAGCACTCCTCCTTCTTTGCAAGCCTTGGAACTAATGGAAATGTGTATGAATTTCTGTGTGTCTTCCTTGAAGGCTGAATGGTGTTTATATAGAGGTTGGAAATGTCAAGCAATTGCAAGGTAATGGACAAGGGATCTCACGGCAAGGGAAGGGATGGATGCTGCCAGCTCCTTGCCTTGTGTGTGTGTGCTGTCTTTGTGCTCTTTCCACCTAGAAATAATCATTCCAAAGCCACCCAAAGCTATAAGTGGGAGACCAACAAGAAATCCACTTCATAGTGGTCCAATTTCCTTGCTTTTCTGCTGTCCATTCACTCCCCTTGTGCTGATTCCTTGCTATTGCCGTGTGTGTGTGTGTGTGTGTGTGTGTTGTCCTCATCACTTCCCACTCTTCCATGCTTTAATTTCTGATTCCTTGCTGCCCATGTGGTGTGTGTGTTGCTGTTTTCTTTCCTTCTTGCTGCCCATGTGGTGTTTATACTTGCACATACATGCTCTTCATCCATTTAGCTAGCAATAAACATATTTTCTGCCATCACATGGCAGCTATGATGTTTGAAGTTGTAGGCCAACACTTTGCACACACACATGCAGATTTCTAGCCCTTTGAATCATCAAATTCGTCAATCCTCATGTCTCCATGTTTGCACCATCCAATCTTGGCCCAAAAATGCTCCAAAATGCTCCAAAATGCATCTTCTTACATCCTTGGCCCATAGAACCTACAAACACACAAAAATGGCTTAAACTACTAACATAACTAAGAACTAAGAACATAAATGCACGAAAACAAACATACTAAGTCGCATAAATATGCTCCTATCAGTCGTCACTTTAAGATATTAATATATCCCAAGATCAGAACCAAAGCAACTATCAGAGTATTATTGCCTTTAAGAAAGAAACATCAGAGTGGGACTCTAGAAGCGTGCATTCACTTAGGTTGTTAACCAAAGTGAAAATAAACCATTTTAACAAATGGAACTTCATAATGGATGAAGTACTAATCATATGAATGAATTGTTAGTATTGTACTACAATGGTCTCAAGGTTGGAGCAAAGTTTGTATAAAGTATACAAACAAAATATATGTCGATATATATAGTTTTAGAAACTGCTTCAAAAGGTGTTTTGAATGGAAGGGGTTCTATTAGAACCAATGATTGAATCCAAACCATAAGGTCGTTAGTAGGATACTACGACGTAATGGGGCGATAGCTCAAGCCATGGAATCAAGGTCTCATCGAAGTATTCGAACACAATAAAGAGACATCATCAAATGTTTTGGAAACATTTGATAAGTAAATCCCTTTTAAATAATAAAAGGATTAATACATAACCAAGTTAACATATGAGCATAAGCTCTCTCAACAAGATGTATAAGATACACTAGTGATTGAATTTAGTGCAAGTGGGAGATTCTTGGAAATATGCCTTGAAAGTCAATCTTTGGAAGAACCCTTTCAGGACAAATGAATCGATGTATGGATGACTCTTATACATCAAATGGCAAAGATACTAATTAGGATTATCTCAATAAATGATATATGTCCTAATTAATGAATCCATGGACAATGGATCGATTGAAGAAGTAATCTAATGATGTTAGACTACAGAGACCTTCTTCACATAACCATTATGTCCAAAAAGGTTCCTGGTCATTGGATTGTCGGAGGGACACTGACAATGCTTAGACCGGTACATGTTGTGTCCACTTCATATGGAAGAATGGAAAGTCTCATCCCATTTGTGTATTGACACTAAGACAAGTATGTAGGTGCTCATTAAGAGAATGAGTTCATTGAACACAATCGAACGAGAGTACTTGCATGGAGGTCTACTCACATGTCAAGCAAGTAACTCTAATGGTTGGAATAATGTAAGTAGTCCTTCGACCTGAGGCATCATCTTTGTCTTGTGGCTAAGAACTTAATCTTTGATTATGTCAAAGTCACCCCATTTGCGGATGTCCACGACATAATTGGGGTTAAGCCACTTAGTCATGAAGCCAAGTGAATGCGCAACAAGGAATCTCTAATCCTCGATTAGAGAGGAAGAATACTCTAAGATATGATTCGGGAATCTTCGGCCGAAGTATCGAGCGTAATAAAGGAAAGCGTTCCTATACGACTCAATAGAATCATATAAGAAGGAATAATCACATTAGGGGTTTGACTTAATATATCCATACCCTAGTAATGTGATTGAGAGTATTGTTTTAGAGAAGGATCGAATTACATTGTAATTCCAACTGAATAGGTTCTCCGAACAACTTCTACATTAGCTTGGGTAGCTATGACATATGGTTAGATGTCACTCATAGCTTGTGAGTTCTTCTAGATGATTAAATGTAGTCATCAAAGAAGAAAGGTGAATTAAAATGAAATTTTAATTCACTAAGTGATTGGATTAAATATAATCAATTGGATTGATGTCAATCACCTCACTGCCTTGCTAATTAGAACCTAAAATGATTGTACACCGATACACTCTTCTAGTGAGTAATTAATGGATGATGGAAATAATTAATTGGATTAATTAAGTGTTGTGATTAATTTAGAATGTCTAAAGAAATCATAAAAGCGATAAAAGATCGTTTTGGGCTTAAAGAAACGTTCGGGTTTAATTGGGCCCATTGGGCCTAAACCCATTGGGCTTTTATTCAAGCATTGGATGACTAGAAATAAATAAAAGCCCAAAGCCCAAAATAACACAAAGGGGCCGGCCCTTGCAGGTGGAGAGGGAGAGATATTTAGTCAAGTTGTTGACTAGGTTTCTTTTTGTCTATATAAGGAACTTTATAGAGTTTTAATCCTTAGGGTTTTTTGTGTGTTTTTGAACGACAAAGAGGCAAAAGAAAATAGCTCTCTAAAACCACAAAGGCCGGCCACCAAGAGGGTGTTTTAGCTAACAATCTTTCACCCTTTTGGTTATTCCTCCATCCATCTCACTACACTAGTGGGTGTGGATATTTAGAGGTCTTCTCCTTTGGAGACTAAAGGAGAACCTTGAAGCACTCTTACTAACAAAGTGGAGGAGGCAAGGAGGGAGGCTAGGCTCAAGGACTTCAAGGAGCAAAGGACTTGGAGGTGGTCCATCCTTGGTCTAAAATCAAGACCAAGAGGTATAGATCTAAAATTTCACTTAGTTCTTTACTTGAATGTTTTAGATGCATTATATATAAACCTATGAACCTTGAAGGGGATTTGCATGACTATAGGTTTGATATTGTTTGATAAATTGCTTCCGTTGCTCATATATATAAATTTTGATTTGTATATGCATGCTAGTCATTTAGAAATCCCATGTGTTAAACTCATAATTTTCCCTTCAATATCAACTTGGCATATGTATTATCCACCACGTTTGGTGCCAGACCTGATCAACCCGCTACTATGGAGGGTGATTACTTGACGACTGAGCCAATGATGGCATATATCAATGTGGAGGTAGTTGAAGAAGAAGAATCGGGCATGGCCAAATCTTCAGAAGCATCCGAAGGTGGTCCTCTAAGGATTTATGTAGACGAGATGGTGTTTAGCCGCCCGAACATCTCGCTGGCCAACCATCTGAAGCCCATATATGTTAGAGCTCACTTGGAAGGTGTGCCCTTCAATAGAATTCTAATTGATGGAGGAACAGCTGTTAATGTGTTACCAGCCAAGCAGATGAGGAAAATGGGAAGAGGCACGGAGGATCTTATTCCCACAGACCTCACGGTCTTTAGCTTCTCAGGCGCTATCACCAAGACTCATGGGATACTGCCTTTAGAAGTGGATTTGGGATCTAAACAGATAATGCTGGCATTCTTTGTGGTGGACTGCACCTCCACTTATGGAGCTTTACTCGGAAGAGATTGGATCCACCAAAGTTTGGCCATACCTTCTGTTGGAAGTATGCCCACAAAGCCACTCATTTGATGTAATAGCTTTTTGGAATACTTAATGTATTAAACTTTTATATGTTTAATGAAGGGCAAAGCTTATTGTTAATCACTATTTATTGTATCATGTGTTTAAGCAATAAGGGAATCCAAGGAATGTATTTGATCTAAGAGACAAGTGATCTAAATGAGTTAGATTATCGAGACCATTCTCTTATGTTCATTCCTAAAACGTTCCTAGCCATAGGATTGCCAATTGGGCATTGACAATCCGCTAAGGTTAGTATGTGTTATGTCAACTTAAGATTGAGTATGACTAGTCTCAAGTCATTTGGTGTTGGACACTAAGACAAACACATAGGTGCTCGAAAGAGTAATCGAGTACACTGAACAACGATCAAAAGAGAGTTCGAACATACATGTCATGTAAGAACTCGAAAGTTGCAATATGCAAAGTAGTCCTTTGACCTGAGGCATCATAGATGTCTAATGGTTAGGTCCTTGATCTTTGATCATGTCAACGACATTCCCTCGGAGTGTCCACGACATTGTTGGGGTCAAGCTATCTAATCATGTAGGCATATGAATGCACAACAAGGGATCTCTAACCTTCCATGGTGGAGGGAGAATACTCTAAGATATGATTCTAAAGTCTTTGGCCAAAGCAAATGAATATGACTTAGGAAGATTGTTCCAAATCATATTCAAGGGAATCATATAGAAAAGTATCACATTGGATAGTAGACATGAAACAAACTATCACTAAAACAATGTGATTAAGAGTATTGTATTAGAGAAGGACCGTATTGCATTGTAGTTGTAACTGGATAGGTTCTCCAACCAATTCTATTTAGCTTGGGTAACCATGACATACTGCTAGGTGTCACTCATGGTTTGTGGAAACCCTAATGATTAGGCAACACTAATCATAAAAGGGAGAATTGAAATGTGGTTTCAATTCACAATCGATCGTTAAGAGTAACAATCGCCCACTGCCTCGCTAATTGGAACCTAATGGATCGTACACTGAGTAAGGGCGATAGTGAAGAAATTAAATGGAATGGATATGCAATTAAATTGTTTAATTGAAGAATGGTCAAGATTAATTAATTAATTAATTAATTTTACGAAAGGTTCGTATTGGGCTTATATGTTGGTTTTGGGTTTCGGGGCCCAAAAGCGTTTTGGTCCAAAAGGCCCATTATGTTTAAGTTGTATGACAACTAAAACAAAATGGGCAAATAGCCCAATAACATTAATATGGCCGGCCATTAGGGTGAATGGGCAAGCTTGGATTAATTACAAGTTTGCCACTCACCTAAGAAAAATGTTATAAAAGCAACTTTATAGCAATTTTTCTCATTAGGGTTTTCTTTAAGGCAAAGAGGTGAAACATTTTCTCTCTTTCTCTACAAAGGAGGCCGGCCCTTAGGGAAGATTAATCTAGCAATCTTTTCTTCTCTAAGTCATCCATTTCATCTTCACACTTAACCCTTGGTGTGGAGACTTAGAGACACTAAACCTTTGGTGTTTTTGGAGATCCTTTCCTTACATCAACAAGGACCAAAGGAGCACAAAAGGAGAAGGAAAACACAAGCAATATCCAAGGAGCTAGGAGGTGACTTGAAGGCCCTCCACTTGGGTGAATCCCTTGTGTAAACAAGGATGAGCTTCAAGGGTAAAGAAACTCTAAAACTACTTCTCTTTAATGTTGTTAATGAGTTTAATGGTTCACCATATACTAGGCTTTGAAAGTCATGGGTTTTATGAATTGTTTTTTAATGCATGCCTACTTTAAAGTGTTAATAGCTTGCATATGTATTCAAATGTTCATACTTGTTCTTAGCTAGGAAAAAAAATTATCCTTCAAGTGGTATCAGAGCCTAGGCCTAGTTTATGGTGAATCCTTTTGGGTTTTGTGATGTTCATATTTTGTGATTTAAATGTTGTAAATGTTACAAGCTTTGTTCTTGCATTTGAATATATAAATTTTGCTAGAAAATTTAGCATCTCAAATGTTGTAGATGTATTTCATTTAAGCATGAATATTGGAACTAAAATTTGGTGCCATGTGTTTTGGGAAATTCGGCCAAATCCAAAGGGTGATTTTTTGGGTTCATGTTTGTCTTGTTAAAATGGTTTTAAGGTGACTTTTGGAACCCCTAAGTACCCTAGGATATTAGCCCTCTTTTGAGAGGTGAAAAATTGAGTTTTGGTGATTGAAAACATTCATGGAGCTATTATGAGTTTTCATGGTGTTCTTCAATGTTCTTGAAGTTCTTGCCAAGAACAAAAAGGTTTTGAAGTTTTGATTCAAAAGTTTTATGTTTTTTCATAAAGTTTTGGTTTAATTTTGATGGGTGATAGTTATTGGTGAAGCATTAAAATTGGCTTTAATGTTAGACAAAGTTTTTAATGTATGACACAAAACATTTTTTTACAAACCATCAATTTCACCAATAACTCACCCACCAAAAACCACTTGCATATTGCACATGCATTCATAACTTGCATAAAACCTTTTCACACTACTTTACCACTCTAAAACCGGCCACCCCCTAGTGGGGGTACTTTTGGGGCCTTTTGTGCAATTACATAAAGTTTTAATACTTTTGTGTATTTGCATTTTGGCCCAAAAGTTTACGTTTTTACGTTTAGGCCTAAAAACTCTAAAGGACAAATTGTTTTGATCCTTTAATGACGTTTTTACATTAATACAATTTTGGGATCTAGTTGTAATTACATGAAGTTGTGGACTATTGTGTTTTTACAAAGTGACCCCAAAAGTTTTTGTATTTGTATTATGGCCCAATTGTTGTGGTCATAGTTTCCTTTTGGCCCAAATAAAATGAGAACAAAATTGTTTTGTCTCTTTAATGAGAATTGGATTTTCATTTCATTTAGTTCCATTTAAATCAATTCTATGGATCCAAAAACCAATTGTTTAAGTTGCTTTCTTAGTTAATGTGATTGATTAAGAAAAAGGGTGATTATGAACCAAAGGCCTCGATAATTGAGCTATGTGATTGGCCGCTTTACATTATGAATGTTTGGGTTTGGTAGTGTAGATTTGAATGTAATTTGATTAATTCAATTTGTTGTAAATGGATATAAGTCCATCATTTGATTTGTGTTGTAAAAGGGCATAAGCCTTTCTTATTATTTCATGTATTCCTTTTGTTTATATGTATGCTAAATGGAATAGTTGTGTCCAACGCCCAATAGGAAATAACGGTTTAATTGGATTAAACGCGTAACTAAAATCAACAACTATCTACCTTAAACCCAAGGTCCAACACAAGGCTCGTGTTGGATCAAATCAAACGGTTCATAATCATCCTAAAACCTAATATGACTGTATAGTCCATATGAGGATGCAATGCATTCGTTAGTAGTTTCATATAGTCTCGCTTGTTTCAACGAAACAGTGGGAGTATTATATGCTACTAATTCATATTAACTTGGACCAATAGTTATGATAGGCCCAAGTTCTTTTAATAAGATTAAAATGATTTTGATGTAGCCCAAAACTACTCCCTCAAAATAAATATTAAGTTGATAAGCGAGAGATGTTTTGAACGTCTCTTCGTAGGCCTTCCACCGTGGTGGGTTCCAATCGTTTGTGACTCATGCACCGGCTTCACCCTATCATGGGGAAGTACAAAGCATGTGCTTACATCCAGGAGGAATCCATATACATATGATGAGGTGAGTGTAGGCAACGAGGATAGTCGATATCATATCATTGTGAGGCTATTCTTGAACCCCTTCATGAACTAAGCATGGTGGGAATGACTTAACTAAGTGCAATAGTGCCGATATCGTATCATCGTGAGGCAACATTCTCTAGAGGCCAAACGGATGGGTAATTACAAAAGGTTGTAAATGAATAATGCGTTATTCTCTCATCATTATTTTTGCTAACCAATATTGTATCATCGTGAGGTGGGCTTGGTAATGATGAGTCTCCCATACCCCGCTAAGAGTTCAATATAACTCTCGAATTCTATTGAGGGATGTGGAATTTGCCAAAAATAGTGGGTGGTACTATTTGATTCAAAGACCCAATCAAATAGTTTTTAAACAAACAATCTAATACGATTTTTGTTATGTTATGTAGTTAACGACATGCCTAAAATTATACCCACCATTATACTTGACAAAAGGGGCCTTAGGGGCCAACGTTTCCTTGCTTGGTATCGCCAAATTGAGAATGTCTCAAAGGTGAAAGACATATTGTATGTGCTTAAGCAATCCCCTCCTCATGTACCTCCTACGAAACTAGCTTCAAATGAGGAGTGTCAAAATTATGTTAGACACTATGAGGATGATTTACAAGCCAAATGCTTAATCCTTACTTCACTTAGTGAGGAGCTTATGAAGCTACATAAGCACATGGACACTTCTTGTGCCATGGTTGAAAGTTTGCATAAGATGCATGACATTGAGACTAGTAATGTACGATTCTCAAATGTTTGTAGTCTAATGAATGCCAAAATGGCAAAGGGGACATCGGTCCATAAACATGGACAAAAGATGGAAAAGATATTTAAAGATCTTAAAAGTTTAGGAACTTCCATCGATGGGAAAATGGCCCAAGACTTTTTCCTTGCATCTCTCTCGGATGATTTCACTAAGTTTATTGTAAACTATAAAGTGAATAGATTCGATCATTCTTTAAACGAGATGATTGACATGTGCTGTAAATTTGAAAAAGGTTTCAAAATGGACAGTGGGAGTGAGAATGCAAATACAAGGAAAAGGTTGTATAAGAAGAAGGCAAAGAAATCCAAAGAAACATGCTTTCATTGTGGAAAGGATGAACGTTGGAAGAAGAAATACAGGGTGCGCATTGCGAGCCTTATGACACGAACTTTTGAAGGGACTATTTCTGTCATAGAGAGTGCTTTTACAGTGAGCTCCAATTCCTGGATATTTGATTTAGGCGCTAGTCAACATATCTGTAATACGATGCAGGGACTAGTAGGGAGCAGGTCACTGCGCAATGGGGAGATGGTTGTGCGAGTTGGGAACGGCACTAAAATCTCTGCAAAAGCAATAGGCACCTATATGCTTAAACTACCCTCTGGGGAAGTCCTGGAACTTAAAAATTGTTTATTTTTTCCTTCATGTATAAAGAATTTGATTTCTATCTCTAAGCTTTTACGAGATGGGCACTCAGTATTGTTTGACAAAATGAGTTGCACTTTATACTTGAACGGTCGTATTATCTCTCATGGTAATATGATAGAGGGACTTTTTCACCTAGAGACGAATAGTGGGATGCACTGTATTGAAAGCAGGAATACCTCAAAACCCAAAAGGGCTAGAGAAGAAGTTAACCAAGAAAAGATGTGGCATCTTAAACTTGGACATGTGAACCTTGATAAGATTCGCAAGATGTCGAAAGACGGATATTTCCGCCCATTAGGTAATGACCGGATGGGTACTTATGAATGTTGCTTGAAAGGGAAAATGACCAAATCTCCATTTACTGGAAAAGGAGAGCGTGCCATTGAAATTCTAGGGTTAATCCACACTGACGTATGTGGACCTATGTCTACTACGTCTAGAGGAGGCTTCTCGTACTATATCACATTCACCGACGATCACTCTCGGTTTGGCTATGTATATCTTATGAAGTACAAGTCAGAATCCTTTGAAAGGTTCAAAGAATTCAAGAATGAAGTTGAGAAGCAAACTGGGAAACAGATAAAGATCCTACGATCGGATCGAGGGGGTGAATATATGAGTAATGAGTTCCTAGATTATCTCAAAGAGTGTGGAATAATATCACAGTGGACTCCACCAGGAACTCCACAACTTAATGGAGTTTCTGAAAGGAGAAATCGAACCTTGATGAACATGGTTCGTTCTATGATGAGTTCCGCTGATCTACCAGTAACATTCTGGGGATACGCTCTATATACAGCAGCTTACTTGCTTAATAGAGTACCTTCCAAATCAGTTTCACAAACGCCCTATGAGATATGGCATGGAAGAAAGCCAAGTCTTAATCACATTAAGATTTGGGGTTGTGAAGCATATGTCAAGAAGCTTGAAGCTACTAAGCTTGAAGCGAGATCAGTAAGATGCTATTTTGTGGGATATCCCAAAGAAACTATGGGATATGAGTTCTACCATCCTGACGACCAGAAAGTCTTTGTCGCCAGAACTGCTATGTTTCTAGAGGAACAATTTGTTCTTAAATGAACTATAAGCAAAGAGATGGAAATTAATGAGATTAATGATGAACCACAAACAAGCACTCGACAAGTTGACAACCCTGTTCCTGAACCCCTAGCTCCACGTAGATCTGAACGGGTTAGTAAGCCACCTAAGAGGTATGGCTTAGACAACGACTTTGCGGAATTGCACCTTCTAGGTGACAATGACACAAAGGAGGACCCTAGGGACTACACTGAAGCAATGTCTGACATTGATTCAAAGAGATGGCAAGAGGCCATGAAATCCGAGATGGATTCCATGTATCAAAATCAGGTATGGACTCTTGTAGACCCTCCAGAAGGTATTGTACCTGTTGGAAACAAATGGGTCTTCAAGAGGAAGATAGGCGTTGATGGGAACGTGGAGACTTATAAGGCTAGACTAGTAGCCAAGGGTTACAGGTAAAGAGAAGGGATTGACTATGAAAAAACTTTCTCTCCTGTAGCCATGATTAAGTCCATTCGGATTTTGCTTGCTATAGCTGCGTACCATGATTATGAGATATGGCAAATGGACGTGAAGACGGCTTTTCTGAACGGCTACCTAGAGGAAGAGCTCTATATGACTCAACCCGAAGGTTTCGTGTCCAAGTCTGAAAAGACTAAGGTATGCAAGCTTCAAAGGTCTATTTATGGACTTAAGCAAGCCTCCAGGAGCTGGAACATTCGTTTCGACACTGAAATCAAAACGTTTGGTTTTACTCAAAACGAAGACGACAATTGTGTTTATCAAAAGGTCGTTGGGGAAGCAGTAGTATTCCTAGTGTTATATGTAGATGACATATTACTATTCGGGAATGACACTGCAATACTTTCTTCTGTAAAAGTGTGGTTGTCCAAAACCTTCCACATGAAAGATTTAGGAGATGCATCTTATGTACTTGGGATAAAGCTCTATCGTGATAGATCCAGAAAATTAATTGGATTATCTCAATCTATGTACATTGATAAGGTGCTAAGTAGGTTCCAGATGGAACAATCTAAGAAAGGTTTTCTTCCTGTAGACATGGAATTCACCTTTCTAAGTCCATGGAACCTAAGACTCCTGAAGAGATACGGCAAATGAATATGATTCCTTATGCTTCTGCCATAGGGAGTCTCATGTATGCCATGATATGCACAAGGCCTGATATCGCATATGCTGTGAGCATTACTAGTCGATATCAATCTAACCCAGGACCAGAACACTGGGCAGCTGTCAAGACGGTCCTTAAGTACTTAAGAAGAACTAAGGACATGTTCCTCGTATATGGAGGAGTGGCAGAGTTGCGAGTGGAAGCCTATACTGACGCAGATTTCCAATCTGACGTCGATGATAGAAGTTCCAACTCCGGATATGTATTCACTCTGAATGGTGGGGCTGTCAGTTCGAAGAGCAAGAAACAAAGTGTAATTGCTGATTCCACTACGGAGGCAGAATATGTCGCTGCAGCTGAAGCCGGCAAAGAAGCGTTCTGGATGAAGAAGTTCATCACTGAACTTGGAGTGGTTCCAACCATTACATCACCAGTAACTTTGTACTGTGATAATAGTGGGGCGATAGCTCAAGCCAAGGAACCCAGGGCACATCAAAAGAACAAGCATTTTGACAGGTGCTTTAATATCATTAGAAGATATGCTGCCGAGGGGAAAGTCAACATCCTCAAAGTTGCTTCAGCCGATAACGTAGCAGATCCACTGACAAAGCCAATGTCTCAAATCCAGCTTGACCGTCATATGGAAATGATGGGTATTAGATACATGGGAGGATGGCTTTGAGTGCAAGTGGGAGATTGTTGGAAGTATGCCCACAAAGCCACTCATTTGATGTAATAGCTTTTTGGAATACTTAATGTATTAAACTTTTATATGTTTAATGAAGGGCAAAGCTTATTGTTAATCACTATTTATTGTATCATGTGTTTAAGCAATAAGGGAATCCAAGGAATGTATTTGATCTAAGAGACAAGTGATCTAAATGAGTTAGATTATCGAGACCATTCTCTTATGTTCATTCCTAAAACGTTCCTAGCCATAGGGTTGCCAATTGGGCATTGACAATCCGCTAAGGTTAGTATGTGTTATGTCAACTTAAGCTTGAGTATGACTAGTCTCAAGTCATTTGGTGTTGGACACTAAGACAAACACATAGGTGCTCGAAAGAGTAATCGAGTACACTGAACAACGATCAAAAGAGAGTTCGAACATACATGTCATGTAAGAACTCGAAAGTTGCAATATGCAAAGTAGTCCTTTGACCTGAGGCATCATAGATGTCTAATGGTTAGGTCCTTGATCTTTGATCATGTCAACGACAATCCCTCGGAGTGTCCACGGCATTGTTGGGGTCAAGCTATCTAATCATGTAGGCATATGAATGCACAACAAGGGATCTCTAACCTTCCATGGTGGAGGGAGAATACTCTAAGATATGATTCTAAAGTCTTTGGCCAAAGCAAATGAATATGACTTAGGAAGATTGTTCCAAATCATATTCAAGGGAATCATATAGAAAAGTATCACATTGGATAGTAGACATGAAACAAACTATCACTAAAACAATGTGATTAAGAATATTGTATTAGAGAATGACCATATTGCATTGTAGTTGTAACTAGATAGGTTCTCCAACCAATTCTATTTAGCTTGGGTAACCATGACATACTGCTAGGTGTCACTCATGGTTTGTGGAAGCCCTAATGATTAGGCAACACTAATTATAAAAGGGAGAATTGAAATGTGGTTTCAATTCACAATCGATCGTTAAGAATAACAATCGCCCACTGCCTCGCTAATTGGAACCTAATGGATCGTACACCGAGTAAGGGCGATAGTGAAGAAATTAAATGGAATGGATATGCAATTAAATTGTTTAATTGAAGAATGGTCAAGATTAATTAATTAATTAATTAATTTTACGAAAGGTTCGTATTGGGCTTATATGTTGGTTTTGGGTTTCGGGGCCCAAAAGCGTTTTGGTCCAAAAGGCCCATTATGTTTAAGTTGTATAACAACTAAAACAAAATGGGCAAATAGCCCAATAACATTAATATGGCCGGCCATTAGGGTGAATGGGCAAGCTTGGATTAATTACAAGTTTGCCACTCACCTAAGAAAAATGTTATAAAAGCAACTTTATAGCAATTTTTCTCATTAGGGTTTTCTTTAAGGCAAAGAGGTGAAACATTTTCTCTCTTTCTCTACAAAGGAGGCCGGCCCTTAGGGAAGATTAATCTAGCAATCTTTTCTTCTCTAAGTCATCCATTTCATCTTCACACTTAACCCTTGGTGTGGAGACTTAGAGACACTAAACCTTTGGTGTTTTTGGAGATCCTTTCCGTACATCAACAAGGACCAAAGGAGCACAAAAGGAGAAGGAAAACACAAGCAATATCCAAGGAGCTAGGAGGTGACTTGAAGGCCCTCCACTTGGGTGAATCCCTTGTGTAAACAAGGATGAGCTTCAAGGGTAAAGAAACTCTAAAACTACTTCTCTTTAATGTTGTTAATGAGTTTAATGGTTCACCATATACTAGGCTTTGAAAGTCATGAGTTTTATGAATTGTTTTTGATTGCATGCCTTCTTTAAAGTGTTAATAGCTTGCATATGTATTCAAATGTTCATACTTGTTCTTAGCTAGGAAAAAAAATTATCCTTCACCTTCCACTCTTCATCAACAAGTAGCTGTTTATCATGAGGCGGGCACAGAAGGACCAGGCTTTTGGGAGATAGTCGAGGCCGAATCACGGCCATTCCTCCCCACAGCCAATGTTGTGGAAGCAAGGTTCTATAAGCCCAACGTAGGAATCTTGAAATGTTCAGGAGCTGATAAGAATGGCCGCCCTACCAAGGTGACGGCCCAAAAGCTTTTGTAACAAGGAATGCTCCTTACTAAAGATGAGTGGGATAGACCTTGTATCATCCCAAATCCCCTACACCATCAATGATTGAACAAAAGAAGAAAGATTAGGTAATGGCAGCCAGATCCCTGATTAAAAGACTGTTGGTGTATGGGAAGGGAAGAAGGCAAGAAAGGGAGCTCTTGGATAAGGAAGAGCAGGAATGGCAGGATGGAACTTCAACCAGCCAGCATGAAAGCAAGAAGGAATCTTGTAGAGAAGAACTGGATAGGGCCATTCAAATGGCCGAGTGCATATATGACCTAAACGGGCCAGACGACTTGCCCGAAAGCCCGGAACTGGTCGAATTTTTGTGTGCAGAATCGGATAAGCCACCACCAGAAGTCCAGGATCCTCTGGAAATTATTGATCTAGGAACAGAGGAGGATCCAAGACCAATACAGATCATTGGTTTATTGGGGGTTGATGATCGGGCAATGATTATTTACCTTTTGCAAGAATTCAAAGACTGTTTTGCTTGGCATTATACTGAGATGCCAGGGTTAGATCCAACCTTGGTGGAACATAGAATGCCCATCAAGGAGGGATATAAACCTGTTAAGCAAGCACCACGAAGGATGTCGAAGGAGATGGAAGAAAAGGTCAAAGAAGAGATTGAAAGGCTGGTAGAAGCTGGCTTTATCAGACCAACCAAATATGTGGAGTGGCTAGCCAACAGTGTACCCGTTTTAAAAGCTGTAACAAAAGCAGTACGATGTTGTGTTGATTACAGAAATATTAATAGTGCCACACCGAAAGATGAGTATCCCATGCCCATGGCCGATTTATCCATAGATGCAATAGCAAAACATAAAGTCTTATCTTTTATGGATGGAAATGCCGGGTATAATCAGATAAAGATGGCTCCAGAAGATATACATAAAACAGCTTTTAGGTGTGCCGGTCATGTGGGGGCATATGAATATTTGGTCATGCCATTCGGGCTCAAGAATGCTGGTGCAACCTACCAAAGGGCAATGAATGCCATCTTTCACGATCTAATTAGCCAGAGCATGGAAGTATATATCGATGACATCATGACAAAATCTAAGACAGAAGAGCAGCATCTAGTAGACCTCAAGCAAGCATTGACAAGGATGAGGATCCACAAATTGAAGATGAATCCAAAGAAGTGCACATTTGGAGTGAGAGCGGGCAACTTCTTGGGATTCCTGGTGCATCAGAGAGGTGTGGAAGTGGACAAGAACAAATCTCGGGCAATAATGGAGTCACCTTCACCCACCAATAAAGTACAACTCCAAAGGCTACTAGGCAAAATTAACTTCTTGAGGAGATTCATTGCCAATTTAGCGGGCAAGATCCAGCCGCTGACTCCTCTACTAAGATTGAAAGATAAAGAAAACTTTGAGTGGGGACCGCCACACCAACAGGCTTTTGACAACATCAAGGCCTATTTAACTTCTCCACCAGTATTGGTGCCACCTTAAAGGGGAAAGCCCTTAAAGCTGTATATTTCTGCTTCAGAAAAGTCAATCGGGAGTTTGCTAGCCCAAAATAATGAAGGCGGGAAGGAGCAGGCCGTATACAACCTTAGCAAAATTCTGACCGAGGTAGAGACAAGATATTCTCCAGTAGAGAGATTATGCTTGGCTCTATATTTTACTGCCAGCAAGCTAAGGCATTACATGTTGCCCTGTCACGTACACATCATTGCCAAAACAGATGTGATAAAGTACATGTTGTCAAAGCCAATGCTAACAGGAAGGATTGGGAAGTGGATTCTAGCATTATCAAAGTTCAGTTTTCAATATGTACCTCAAAGGGCAGTCAAAGGCCAAGCAATTGCTGACTTCCTGACCGAGCATCAAGAATCTCGAAGTGAGGTAATCAATATCCCGGGAAGCCTGGAGGTTACTAGCATTTGGATCCCACCAAGAAAAGATATTTTGGGCAAAGAAGATTGGGTCCAGCAAGAGATAAGAAGAGTAACTGGTCTCTGGATCACTCCTTGGAAGTTGTATTTCGATGGATCTCACACTCAGAAGGCTTCAGGAGCTGGGATTGTGATTGTAAACCCTCAAGGGGTCTATCATTATTACTCATTTCTGCTGGATTACCAAGAAAATACTAATAATCGGGCAGAGTATGAGGCCTTAATAATTGGTCTGGAAATCCTGATGGATTTGGGGGCAGCAGAGGTAGAAGTCTTTGATGATTCAGAGTTGGTAATAAACCAGTTGAATGGTGAGTTCAAGTGCAGACATATCACTATGGCGGGGTATTACATGGCAGCTACGCAATTATTGAGTTTTTGGGATTCTGAGATATCAGTCAATCATGTTCCCAGGGGATCCAACTTAGCGGCCAACGAGATGGCACAACTAGCCTCAGGAGTGCCAATGCAGGAAAGAAAATATGGGGCAGATGTCGAGATCCAAAGAAGAAACCTTCCTTCTATCTTAGAAAGGGGATTCAGTTTGGATATAATGGTTCTAGAAACCAAGATAGAAGATTGGAGGTCACCTATCATTCATCATTTGAAGGATCCCTCTTTGCCCACAAGTAAGAAGAATAGACAGCAAGCAACCAAATATGTCTTATGGGCGAAGAACCTGCTAAGGAAAACTCCATATCGGTTATTATTAAAATGCTTAGGCCAAGAAGAATCCATGAGAGTGATGGCCGAAGTACATGAAGGAATATATGGAGCACATCAGGCAGGGACAAAAATGAGATGGTTGCTTAGAAGGTACGGTTATTTCTGGCCCGACATCGAGAAAGATTGCAAGTCTTATGCCCGAGGTTGTGAAGAATGTCAGAGGCACGGAACTCTCGAACATGTGCCTTTAGTACCTTTAAATCTAGTAGTCAAGCCTTGGCCTTTCAGAGGGTGGGCGATGGACTTCATCGGGCAAATCTATCCAGCTTCCAGTAAAGGGCATACTTTTATAATTGTAGCAACGGATTACTTCACCAAGTGGGTGGAAGCATCGGCAGTAAAATCCATAACTTCAGCCGCAGTCAAGAATTTTATCGAGACTAAGATTCTGCACAGATATGGGGTGCCCGAAACTATAGTAACGGACTGTGGTCCATCTTTTATTTTAAAAGAAGTTAAGGAGTTTGCAAGCAAGTACAAAATAAAGATGATCCAGTCCAGTCCGTACTATCCTCAATCAAATGGTCAGGCAGAGGCCAGCAACAAGATCCTGGTTAACATTATCAAAAGAATGGTGATAAATAGTCCAGAAAAGTGGCATGAAAAGCTGGGGAATACGTTGTGGGCATACAGAACTTCCAAAAGGGCAGGAACAGGGACAACTCCTTATGCTTTGACTTTCAGGCAAGATACAGTGCTCCCCATGGAGATCAATGTTAGTTCTGTTAGAATTCAAAACCAATTTGGGTTACACAGTGAAGAATACATCGAAGCCATGTGTCAAGGAATTGAAGACTTGGATGTAGCCCGAATTGAAGCCTTGAACCAGATTCAGGAAGGAAAGAAAGCTGTTACTCGAGCTTATAACAAAAAGGTGAAGATAAAGTCTTTCAAAGAGGGAGATTTAGTATGGAAAACAGTCCTCCCGCTAGGAGCTCAGCTTCGGGGCTTTGGAAAATGGAGCCCGACATGGGAAGGTCCTTTCATTATTAGTCGAGTTTTGGATAAAGGAGGATACTACCTAGCGGACCTCGAAGGAAATGGGCAGAAACATCCCATTAATGTTAAATTCTTGAAAAAAATATTGTCCTACATTATGGGATGTTAGAGATTGTTACATTGAAGAGGGGGCAAAGTAAGCAAGCTTCGGGAGTTTCATGTGCAGTGTTTGTTCATCAACCAATGAAAAAAAAGATAGAAAGACAAAAGTTGTTGAAATAATATTTATTTCATGTCGACAAATTGGTGAAATTAACAATAGATTCAATTCCTACGTATTACATTTGATTCTCTCTGGATATGGTGGTGTTTTGAGCTGGTTTTCTGATATCTTCATGAATGGAACCCAATCAGGTGATCAAGTTGTGTGGCCAACATGAGCCTGGTAGAGGATCCTCAGACAGGACCGTCACCATATGTGATGGTGAAGCCCGACTTATCACCGCAACAAGCAGGAAGACAAGCCTTCAAAGGAAACCGCCTGACCAGGGGTGTTGGAGATAGCGGGGTGTTCGACCAAGGGTGTTGGAGATAGCAGTCATTTGATGAAAACCCTTTTTCTCACGAAAAGGGAGTTTTAGGAAACTCCACTCAAAACCTGAGGAACCCATTTCTCAGTTTTTAAAAGAAGACAGGAACGCTCGAGGAGGATGGAAGTGAAGGCCGAAGAGGATTTGATGGCTTGACAGAAGAATTTCCGAGCCATAATTTATAGGGCCCAGAGGACAGTACAAAGGTCGTGAGAAGAGCAAGGGGCACAGAAAACACAAGTTCCAAAAGATTGATATACACGCATGCGGATATTCAATCAATGTTGGCGCTGGGGATTCCAACCTTAACATTAATTGAAGGGGCACTGTTTGGATCAAAACTTGACTTTGGGCTCAAGAAAGGAGCTAGCCCAAAAAGAGGCCTGAAGGAATAGTTGACCAAGGCTAGGCCGAAACCCAGAAAAGCAGAAAAGGCCTCTTCTGACTTGGTGCAGCCCATGAAGACCACTTGCTCACCTACCCAAAGGCCAAGTGGTATAAACTGACCAGCTACATAGCCATAAAGTACTTTATGGTGGCATTAAATGTAAAATAGCTTATGAGTCATCACCCTCAAACCGCATTCGGGCAAGCCTGCTGCTACAGGAGACCAAGCCGAGTTGTCTATATAAGAAGAAAGAGAAACCAGGAATAAGGACACTCAATCAAACAAACAAATGCAAGCACAAACTCTACTCAAAGCCAAATTTTCCTTCAAAACGAAGCTGTAGTCAGCCCAAGCCTTCATCCCTCTCGGGACAAGCCTTCATCCCTCGCGGGATAAACCTTCCTTCAAACCTTTGTAATAGCTCTGCTACCCTGTTCAACCTTGCTGTAGTATCGATTCATCTTTTGTAATCTCTCTATCTCTCTCTCTCTCTAAGCTTTCAGACCCCTGACAAACTACAAAGATAGGAACCTGCAAGACGATCAGCCTTACCTGACAAGGTTAAACCTTGCCCGACCTTCTTTGTTCTTGTCTTTTCATTCATTAGCCTAGCAATATGTTGTATACTTCTAGTTATGTGCAAGGTATTTCTAGCAAGATGATTATTAAAAGGCTTTCTCAGTACTTGGATCCAATTTGAATATATCTTCAGTGTTCAAACCAGATCCAAGTCCTAAGCCCTCGGGCATGCAAATCTGATCAGTTAAATGTCCTTGGCCTCAAGGCATAAAAAAAACCTTATGTGGACTTAACCTATCCACGACAGTCCTTGATAAACAAGAAGTCCGAAGTTACTTGGGGCGCAAGTAATCGACTTACCTTTTAGTTTTGTTTCTATTATATTATGATTATCATAGAACGCTTAAGCATGGAATGGACTCTAATAGGAAGCCTCAAGGCCTACACCTAAGGCCCCACGAAGGCACCTATTTGGATTCATTCCGTTCTACGGTCTAGAACGTTTGAGTATAAGAACGAACTCTAATGGGAAGCCTTAAGGCCTACATCTAAGGCCCCATAAAGGCACCTATTTGGGTTCATTCTACCTCTCGGGCTCGGGTAATCAGAAGTATAATAGTTATAAAGACTCATGCACTCACGAGAACAAATATGATGTGTTCGAGCACTGGTTTAGTTTGATAGGAAGCCTCAAGGCCTATACCTAAGGCCCCATAAAGGCACCTGTTATAACTAACACTGTTTCTCGGGTATATACATATATACAACTAAAACTCGACATCTATTTTACATCTGCCATGCTTAAGATGGCAGTGGCACGCCTGAGCACCTAAAAGTTAATCTTGATTGTGAGCCTCAAGGCCTACACCTAAGGCCCCACAAAGGCACCTTTCAAAGTTAACTCTGTCCTTCTCTTTCAGCCTTACCCGACGAGTGTTGCCCAATAAAGACTTGCCCGACGAGACTTGCCCGACAAAGCCCGACAGTGAAGCAGAAGCTCGACAGCAGCCCTCAACCGGCGCCAACCTCCCGGGGAGCTGTGTGCTCGTCGGCCAGGAAACATCCCCGATGGAAATTCCTGACGCAAACAGCTGGTGGATTAAAATTCAGTTTCATTTGGATTCGAGAGTTCTTTTGATAGATCTTTTGGTTATTTGGGGTTAGAGATGAGATATGTAGTAGGGTACCGAGTTAAATGAGTGATTACAGCAGAGGTTTATATTTGGTCGATTGGAGATTAGAAGCCTGGGCAGTAATGCAAATTGTTTTGGTGCTTTGATTGTTTAGGTAGATCTTACATTTCTGTATGAGTTTGTTGACCTTTTGTAACGATAACTAGAGGTTTGCTATTTGGATGTCTTACCACCCTAAAACGTAGCCACTCACCCGGGAATAATTCCTACTCAGATCTTAATCCTAGACTTTTTCTCTTCTACGACGTCCTTAGTCATGTGATTATTACTTTCTTTGTGCCTTTTTGTGCATGGTTTCTTGCTGTTGGCAAGCCGACTTTGTTTGAAGGGGCTTTGGTTCCTTTTGGATTGATTTTGTACCTTCGGTAGTCGATGACCTTTCACATTGGTTTTATTTTTTTCTTTTCAAGGCAGATCATGTAGTTATACTCAAATTAAGAATCTAAATATATGACACATGTAGTTCTAATTGTTGTTTTGTTAATGGTCTTTCTTCCTTTCAAAATATTAGCCATCTTTCTTCGAAATTATTCATCGGGAAGGTTGTCAGCAGTCAGGGCTTAAAAGTAATGGCTGTAGATCAACATGGAGAATGAACTTTAGTTTTTCTACTCAATTCTTGAATCAGGCTTTATAACCTGTATATTTATGAATGGAAACATACTGCGATTGTTATTTTATTTCTTGATGTTTAGTTATTTTGGCTACTCTGGTTTATTAACTCTATTAGTACGTGATTTATTCATTATTTTTTCATCTAGAAATGGTCGTCCCGGAGGTTGACAAAAAGCTGCTTGAGGAACTTGAAGGAATGGGCTTTTCAACACCACGGGCAACCCGTGCACTTCACTATTCTGGTGAGCTGATGATGAAAATAAAATTTTCTTTCAATTTGACATTGAAGGTTCTGTCTCTAGGCTTGCTTTTAGTGGCTTTATTTTACTTTTCCCAATCTTTTGTTCCTTTGACAAAGATGGTGGGTTCCTATAATAATTAGGAGGCTTTTCATATCTATTATCATAAATATCGCCATTTGGGTTAAGTGTTGGAAAATATGATTTAACTTCTTTGGTTCTAGACTGAGGAGATGTCTTCTTGAGTAGAAAAGTTTTTTCAAAACTTAGAGTGTGATAGTGTCACAACTTCAGGATTTAGCTGTTCCTCTGATATTTAGGATGCAGCTTCATTTATTTATAATTTTGGGCCGTTCTTTCTCCAGCTGCCATTACACAACTGATGGTGGATTATATGAAATAAAACACATTTTATTTACAAAGAGGAATGAAGAAGCCTAAGAGGTCCATATAAGATAGAACCATAAACGTAGGCTTCAAAGAGGAAAGCACCAGAATTTGAAGTTATGGAAGTTGCTAGGTGCATCTTTTTAATTTTCTTCTCTTATTCTTTTCTTTCACTTTCTTGATTTTAAATGATTGGATAGAAAAACCTGATGTGAACTGAAATGCGATTATGAGACAGAGGCTTAGGGAAAATGGGGTAGAGCAAGACCTAGGGAGACTGTAAGAGACTTTAAGAAAAAACATGGGGTACTTGGAGTTAAAGGGAAGACTTGGCGCAAAACCGAGCTCAGTGGCGTTCTAGGATTCATACAGCTGATCCCAGTTAGTGGGATAAGACTTTGTTTTTGTTGTTGTTGGATCCCATAGTTTAGGCAATTCTTTGCATTCTGCTTAGTCTGGTAAAACTGGCGAGCAAAAATTTTTTTTTATTGTTTATAGGGTTTGCTTTTCGCAGATGATATAGTGTTGATAGATGAAAATCAGGAAGGGATAAATGCGAAGCCTAACCTTTGGAGAGAAGTGTTGGAATCTAAAGGTCTTCGCCTAAGCCGATCAAAGACAGAATATATGGAGTGCAAGTTCAGTGTAAATGGAGGTGAAAATGAGTTAGGGGTGAGGATCGGAGATCAGGAAATACCAAAGAGCGATCGTTTTCGCTACTTAGGATCTATCTTGCAAAAGAACGGAGAATTAGATGAAGATCTCAACCATAGAATACAAGATGGATGGATGAAGTGGAAGAGTGCATTCGGCGTGTTGTGAGACCGCCGTATGCCATTGAAGCTCAAGGGAAAATTTTATAGGACGGCAATAAGGCCGGCGATGCTGTATGGCACAGAATGTTGGGCAGTGAAGCATCAACACGTACACAAAATGGGTGTAGCGGAGATGAGGATGCTTCGTTGGATATGTGGGCACACGAGAAAGGATAAGATTAGGAATAAGGATATCCGAGGTAAAGTAGGAGTAGCCGAAATTGTAGGAAAATTGAGAGAAAATCGGTTATGGTGGTTTGGACATGTGCAAAGAAGGCCTACTGACGCTCCGGTTAGAATATGCGACTACGGGACAAAGGTTCAGGGCCGAAGGGGTAAAGGAAGACCTAGGAAAACTTTGGAAGAGACTCTAAGAAAAGGCTTAGAGTATTTGAATCTAACGAATGACATGACACAGGACCGAGCACAATGGCGTTCTAAGATTCATATAGCCGACCCCACTCAGTGAAGAAGACTTTGGTGTATTTAACACAATACGTTGAAATGAAGCAAAGCTTATTTATTGATATCTCCGATAAGTTACAAATATGTACATTTACATGTTTCAAAATAAACAAACAAGAGGGAGCCATCACAAAGGTTGCTTAGGAGAAGTCTCAGCAGTCGGTAAAGCCCCAGAAAGAGAAGGCACCGGAGGGGGATCATTCGGAGCCTTAGTACTGGACAGAACCCTAGAAGGAGGAGGCATCAGAGGTTGATCATTTGGAGCTTCATTACGCGGTACAGCCCCAGAAGACGAAGGCAATAAATGCCTTTGGAACAAACCCACAAATCGCTGATGATCAAGTAAAACCTAACGATCAGATTCCTTCATCTGGTCAAGCTTCATTTTCATGTTTGTATCATAGTCATGTGCGAGTCGGTGCAACTGTTTATTCTCATGCTTGAGCCCTCTAATCTCCTGTTTGAGACTCATCACTTCAGCCGCCAATGATTCAACTTGGCGGGTTCGAGCAAATAGGCGTTGGGCCATATTAGACACAGAACCTGCACACTGAACACTTAGAGCTAGAGAATCCTTAACAGCCAACTCATCAGATCGTTTGGAAAGTAATCTGTTATCCTTGGGAGTGAGAAGGTTGTTAGCCATCACCGCAGCAGTCATATCATTCTTCATCACGAAATCCCCAACGGTAAGAGGACCAGTAGGGGATAAGAAGGATGGGCGCCATATGTTGTCTGGAGAAGGCGTGGTTACCTCTTCAACAAGGTTCAAGTCAAAAAGACGGTTGGAGGGGCCAGACATTTTGAAAGGTGTTGAAGAGAGAAGAGGTTGAACAAATCAAGATCTTAGAAGTGCAAGAAGGGAGCTTCTACTGGTGAAGATTCAAGTGTGCTTTGGAACTTAATATCAGCCTTTATAAAAATCTGTACTCGACGGAGCTTCAGAAATCGAAGAGGTGCCTGCCCAGAAATCGAAAAGACGTTTGCTTTCTCAAAAGTTGTGCTGCTCAGAGACCACGAAGGCCGATCTCAGAAATCGAAGAGGCGTTTGCTTTCTTAAAAGCTGGGTTGCTCAAAGACCACGAAGGCCGATCTCAGAAATCGAAGAGGCGCTTTCTTTCTCAAAAGTTGGGCTGCTCAGAGACCACGAGGGCCGATCTCAGAAATCGAAGAGGCACCTGCTTTTTTCAGCCTTGTCAGCATCTGTCACATGCACACTCAGCTTTGCTGAAATTACGGGCATTCTGTTGAAGATTTCTGGTGAAGTAGAAAGCACGTGAATCTTACTGTTCAATCATCCACTTTCCACACGCACCATCAGCTCATGGGTACCACAGATAACTTTGCCAAAGATCTCTGACAAAGTTTAGACATGTGAAGCTTGCAGCTCCCACTACATCGCTATGACTAAGAAGGGTAAAAGAATAGCAAAGAAACAGCACTAACAAAGTTTAGACACATAAATTTTGAAGGTCTAGCTACCATATTATTAGCCACAAGGGTAAAGGAACAACACCACTGTTGATAATTGGAAAGTCCCTGTGTGTCAACCTCTGTGCTTCGTGGCAAGGTAGACTAGCAAACATGCCCAACCTTTACTCACATTCGAGAAAACGCTCCCAACAAGATTGCTTGCTCCAAAATCGAAGAGGCACCGTCATCCGAATCTCGAGAGCCAGACACCCAACATGATTACTTTCTCAAAAATCGAAGAGACACCACTCTTCGAATCTCGAGAGATGGACTCCCAGCAGAATTGCTCTCTCAAAAATCAAAGAGGCACCGTTCTCCGAATCTCGAGAGCCAGATCCTCGACAGGATTGCTTGTTCGAAAATCGAAAAGGCACCGCTTTCTCAACTTTGAGAGCCAGATCTCCTTGGATAAAGCTTGTCTGTAATCTTCACACGCAACATCAGCTTTCCATATACCACAGACAACTTTTTCAAAGTGCTCTGACACACGTGAAGCTGGCAGCTCCCACTACCGTGCTATGACCAAGCAGGGTAAAGGAATAGCATTACTA
This sequence comes from Malus asiatica, assembly GCA_033882615.1. Taxonomy (NCBI): domain Eukaryota; kingdom Viridiplantae; phylum Streptophyta; class Magnoliopsida; order Rosales; family Rosaceae; genus Malus; species Malus asiatica. Next base: position 42,226,536 of record CM066503.1, on the reverse strand, counting down.
CTTGTTGTTAGGGAAACATCTATATATGTCGACCTCCATCCTCAACCGACAGGCAGACTTGCAAAAATGCTCAACCCTTCCTCATATCTGAGAGGGCACTCCCAACGAAGCCTCTCGAAATACTCAGCTTTCTTTCCCCCTAATAATACCTCTGCAAACAAGCTACACCAGAGCAAGAATATCTCATATCATCAGGGTTAAAAGAAAAAGTATCCCATATCATGCTTTTTCCCTGTCTTTTCCTTTGGCCTTGTTCTTATCTGCAAGACAAGGAGAAAGAGAGTAATCAGTCAGCACTTGGAATCAAGCTTCCAGTCAGGAACTGACTGCCTGGAACCCCTTACCTGATTACTTACCTGGCATTGCTCTCGAGTAATCATCTTCAACATCTTATGCTTCCAGCGAAGATACCACATCTGCTTGAGGAACAGATAGGGAAAGTGAGAAGGATACAAGGAAGCATGTGGAGACAAGCGTAATAGAACACGTGCCAATACATCCACTACTTTGTCAACAACAAAAGTATCCCATATCAACAGGGTCGAACGTACTCTAGATTTGATGGACTTATTTTGACCCTCAAATTCTTCAGTCGGCTTTCTACTCTGGAGGAAACTAGAAAATCCTCCAGCCCAATTCAAGAATAAGCCTGTGGAAAGTTACTTCTTCAAAAGCAAAAGTATCTCATATCATTTATTCTCCTTTTCTTCTCTTTATCCTTCATGCTGCCTGCAAGATAGGGAGAATGAGAACAATCAGCCGGAACTCGAAATCAAACTTCTGATCTGAGACTGATTGCTTGGAGCTCTGATTGCTTACCTTGTCTGTCACCTCTTTCAGCAGATCCCCTATCTCGGCGACTTGGGGGACTCCCACTACATGGTTTGTATCGCGCTTGACCAAGCCTTAAACTACAAGTAAGCTTCAAGTGAAATTGATACATTACCTTGTGCATCTCCACCAGTTAAAGATACCACCCCTGGATGGAGGAAGAGTACTTCCAGAGAAGATGCCACATCTACCTATGAGACAGATAAGGCAAGCAAAGACGAGAGCTTGAACCTATGTCACTTGTACTAAGTCTTTCACTTGTACTCACTAAAGGAGAGCTTGAACCTATGTACTTGTGTAAACCCTTCACAATTAATGAGAACTTCTCTACTTCGTGGATGTAGCCAATCTGGGTGAACCACGTACACCTTATGTTTGCTTTTCTGTCTCTATCCATTTACATACTTATGCACACTAATGACCAGAGCAATCTAGCGAAGATCACAAACTTAATATTTTCTGTTGTACCAAAGTCCTCACTGATTGTGTGCATTAACAATCCTTAAGTCCTTACCTTTTTGCGTTGGTAATGGATGAGTTAACAGGACATATTCAAGATGATATTCCTGGGTGTATGCTTTTCGCAAACGATATAGTGTTGATAGATGAAACTCAGGAGGGGTAAATGCGAAGCTTAACCTTTGGAGAGAAGTGTTGGAATCTAAAGGTCTTCGCCTAAGCCGATCAAAGACAGAATATATGGAATGCAAGTTCATTGCAAATGGAGGCCAAAATGAGTTAAGGGTGAGGATCGGAGATCAAGAAATACCAAAGAGCGACTGTTTTCGCTACCTAGGATCTATCTTGCAAAAGAACGGAGAATTAGATGAAGATCTCAACCATAGAATACAAGCTGGGTGGATGAAGTGGAAGAGTGCATCCGGCGTGTTGTGTGACTGTCGTAGGCCACTAAAGCTCAAGGGAAAATTTTATAGCACGACAATAAAGCCGGCGATGCTGTATGGTACAGAATGTTGGGCGGTGAAGCATCAACACGTACACAAAATGGGTTTGGACATGTGCAAAGAAGGCCTACCGACGTTCCGGTTCGAAGATGTGACTACGGGATAGAGGTTCAAGGTCGAAGGGGTAGAGGAAGACCTAGGAAAACTTTGGAAGAGACCCTAAGAAAAGACTTAGAGTACTTGGATCTAACGGAGGACATGACACAAAACCGAGCGCAATGACGTTCTAGGATTCATATAGCCGACACCACTTAGTGGGAAAAGGCTTTGTTGTTGTTGTTGTTGTTTATAGGGTTGTTAGCTTAATTTTCCTTTTGAAACTGTTAGACATGATATTAAGTTTGTGATCTTAAAATTTTAATTCTCTATGCGTATAATTTTGGTTTTTTAGGCAACGCTAGCTTGGAGGCTGCTGTCAATTGGGTAGTTGAACATGAAAATGATTCAGACATTGATGAAATGCCTTCGGTATGATACATTTATTTCGATCCTTGTTTTGAAATATTGCATCTCTCTCTCTCTCTCTCTCCTTCTCTGTCTCGCACACTGTACATATGCATGTTGTTTTTCTTGTCTCTAAACTAATTTTATGAAGAAGAAAGAAGAACAATGAAAGAAAACGAGAGAAGTCGAAAAGGTGAAGCTCTCTGCAGAACAAAACTAACAGAGCATTTTTGGTTTCTTCATATCACTGTCTTAAAATTGCACACACTCGGTGCTTACATTCAATTGGAATCCAAGGTGGATTCACATTCATTACAAAGCAATCTTAACCCTTCATCTAGCTATATGCTAGGATCATGACACCTGGCATTATTTGCCTTACAACTATATATCTTCTCACTTAGAATTTTATCATAAGTGCATACACATTTTAATATCACAACTTATTTCAATAACAGCTATAGACTTATAGTTCAACACTCCCCTTTAAGCCTAAAGCTGATTTGACCCCAAGCTTGCTTCTGAGAAAATTAAACTGATCCTTGGCGAGAGACTTTGTAAAGATATCTGCCAATTGCTTTTCTGTGGGACAATAGATCAGATCAACGATGCCTTCCTGAAGTGCATCTTTGATAAAGTGATACCTCCTGTCAATGTGTTTAGTCTTCTGATGAAATACAGAATTCTTAGTAATTGCAATAGCAGAAGTATTATCACAGTGAAGAGGAGTAGCTTCAGTTTGTAATTCTCCAAAATCTTCCAAAACAAACCTCAGCCATATTGCTTGAGCCGTGGCTTCTAATGCACTTACATATTCAGCCTCTGCAATTGAGAGTGCAACATAGTTTTGTTTGACAGAAGCCTAAGAAAATACACCACTACCAAATAAGAATGCATATCCTGATGTGCTTTTGCTGTCTTCCAATGAACCACCCCAATCACTATCACAAAAACCAATTAAACAAGCTTTTCTTCCTTTTACATACTCCAGGCCATAATCCAAAGTCCCCTTGATGTACTTGAGCACCCTCTTTGCAGTTCCATAGTGCCTATTAGTAGGACAATGCATAAATCTTGCCAATAAACTTGCTGCATACATTATATCCGGCCTTGTAGTAGTAAGATATAAGAGACTTCCCACAATACTCCTATACATCTCCTCATTTGCAGATTCACTTCCATCATCTTTAGACAATTTTTCAGTAGCTACAAGAGGGGTTGAAATAGTCTTTGCTTCATTTAATCCAAACTTGCTCAGTAAAGAACTTGCATATTTCTTCTGATGAACGAAGATGCTCGAATCTGTTTGAATCACTCCCATCCCAAGAAAATGATGAGGAAGTCCCAGATCTGTCATTTCATACTTCATCTTCATATCTTCCTTGAACTCTTCTAGCACTGACTTGCTACTACCAGTGTAGACTATATCATCTACATAGATGGAAACAATCAAAACATCTTCTCCCCTTGTCTTTATATATAGAGTTGGTTCACTCAAGCTTTTCTTGAAATCACATTGTGAGAAATGATTGTCAATTTCTCCATACCAAGCTCTTGGAGCTTGCTTTAGACCATAGAGAGCCTTATGCAGCTTGTACACTTTGTCCTCCTTGCCTTTTACTACAAAGCCTTCAGGTTGCTCAACATAAACTTCTTCTTGCAATACTCCATTCAAGAAAGCCGATTTCACATCTATTTGATACAACTTCCAACTCTTTTGTGCAGCCAAGGCTATCAAAGTTCTGATAGTGTCTAATCTAGCAACCGGTGCATAGGTCTCATTGTAGTCTAGACCAGGCTTTTGTGCATACCCCTTTGCAACCAGCCTTGCTTTGTTCTTCAACACCGAGCCATCAAGATTTAACTTTGTTTTGTAGACCCATTTAACCCCTATAACAGGTTTTCCAGTTGGTCTGTCAACAAGCTTCCAGGTGCCATTCTTCTCAATCATGAATAATTCATCCTCCATAGCCTTTATCCAAGACTTATCCTGTTTGGCATCCTCATATTTCTTTGGATCCATGACACACAGGTTGCATTGAGCCAACACATCACTCAGGTTCCTCCATCTCAATGGTGTGTGATCATATGCTTGATTGACATCCTCATCCAAATTTAACATGCTTGTAGATTCCTCTGTAATGAGTGACTTGGATTGAACTTCAGAGTCTTCAATACTTAGCACTCTCCTAGATGGAGATAATGCAGACGATGTAGGAGATAGTACCAAACTGTCATCACTTCCTATGTTTGCATCATTATAAACAAAACTTCCTGTATTGTGAGTAATAGACTTTGAGGACTTTTCTTCCCAATTCCAGACAGCTTCTTCATCAAACACAATGTCTCTAGACAAAATTAGTTTCTTAGAGAGTGGATCAAATACCCTATACCCTTTTTCACAGGTTGCATATCCCACAAATACTCCTTTAAAGCTTTTTAGGTTCAAGTTTATGTCTTTGTTCACTTGGAACATGAACATAACATAGAGATCCAAATGCTCTCAGGTGGGCTATCCCTGGTTTTCTACCGGAATAAGCTTCAAAAGGTGTGACCTTGTTCAAAGCCTTTGTGGGACATCGATTTAGGATATATACAAATGTATGAACTACTTCTGCCTCGAGAGAATATGGCATCCTCTTCTCATGCAACATAGATTTTGCCATTTAAATCACGGTTCTGTTCTTCCTCTCCACTACCCCATTTTGTTGTGGAGTATATGCCAGAGTAAGTTATCTTTGTATTCCTTCATTTTCACAGAACTGATCAAATTCTGATGACTTGAACTCCCCTCCTCTATCACTTCTCAGAGTCTTAATCTTGAAACCACTTTGTAATTCTGCCATAGCTTTGAATTTCTTAAAACAGTTGAATGCATCAGACTTATATCTCAAGAAATAGACCCAAATCATTCTGGTAAAATCATCCATCAGCAACATGAAATACTTATTTCCAGCAATTGACTCAGTATTCATAGGTCCACACAAATCAACATGAATCAGTTCAAGTGGAGCAGTTGCTCTGTACACTTGATTTCTTGGGAATTCTTCTCTGTGTTGTTTACCAAATTGGCAACCTTCACATACTCCATTGTAGTCTGTAAGCTATGGCAAACCATGTACCATTTCCTTGTCTCTCAATTGTTTGAGACCATAGTAGACATTGAAATTTCAGTGGCATAAATGTTAGCCATTGCATTAAGATTACATTTGTAAACATTGAAATTTTAGTGAAATAAATGCTGACCATTGTGTTAAAATTACAACCTTCATTCACTTCACCTACATCATACACTAAGTTCACCTACAACATACACTAAGTTCACCTACAACATCCACCCAAGTTCACCTACAACATCCACCAAAATTCACGTACAACATCCACCAAAACAAATGGATGGTGGTGATTCATTCCCAAAGCCTATAAATAGGCTCATCCATCACAGAATCAAGGGAGGATTTTGACATACATTTTCTCTACTCCCAAATTGGAAGAGAACTCACACCACACCAAAACCTTGAAGCCTCAAAACTCTGAAGCTCTCAAGCAAATCCCGAAGGATCAAGAAAACCCTCGTCGTTCTTCGTGAAATCCTCCTTCAAGATCAAGCCCTAACGCCCCCTTGAAGAACTTCCACCAATTCAAGATCAAGCCCCGACGGCCCTTGAAGAAGGTGTTCATCATTCATCAACTGTTCGTCCAAGATCAAGCCTCGACGGCCCTTGGATCAACAACACTACATCTACACGTTTCAAAGATAGAATCAGAGGCTAAATTTGTAGAAGAGATTGTAACCCCTAAATCATTAATACAAATATTATTTTGTACACGTGTTCTTGTCTCATTCATCGCAGGAATTCCCGTGTTTACAAATTTGGCACACCCGGTGGGACAGTCTCTACCTCTCATCTCTATCTTTGAATCCGCAACAAGCACAAATGGCGTCAAAGAAGGCCCAAGTTGTCCTCGTTGTTGATGCAAGAAACAAGAGCGTCATCACGGCAGGAGGCGTCACTTCAGGCATCATAACTCGAAGCAAGGCAAAAGCTCTTTCTGCCGCCTCTTCCGCCCCTGCATCAACTCCGCCGAAGGCACAAGAGCACCCGAGGCATAAATCGGTGATCACCCTGGCCTTGCTCAGGGCGCCAAGAGAGGAAAGCCAGAAGAAGTACTCTGAATCCTTACTTTCTGATGCCGACTCAAGCAGCGGCATAACTATGCAAGTCATGGTTGCTGGAGCGACTTCAATTGAGGAGCAGCTGGCTCAGATGAATGAAACAATCGCAAAACTCACAAGGACTGTGGAGGACAAAGACCTGCAAATCGCAGCACTTGTTAACCAACTAGATGCAAAGCCCGATAAGAAAGTCAGGCAAGGGGATAATCCAGTAAAGAAGGAAAACGATGAGGATGAGGAACCTCCAGTGGAGAACGTAGAAGAGACGCTGAAGCTAGACCAAGCAGCGACGCTCATGGGGTCTCTCTCTATCCAGCAGCTGCAGGAGATGATCACCAACACCATCAAGGCGCAGTATGAAGGAAGCTCACATGATTCCGTACTATACTCAAAGCCCTACTCCAAGAAGATTGACGCTTTGAAGATGTCGAGGGGTTATCAACCACCAAAGTTTATGCAGTTCGATGGAAAGGGGAACCCGAAGCAACATGTCGCCCACTTCATTGAAACCAGCAGCAATGCTGGAACAAAGGGAGACTACCTCGTCAAGCAGTTCGTGCGCTCGCTGAAAAGCAACGCCTTTGACTTGTACACCGACCTCGAGCCGGAGTCTATCAACAGTTGGGATCAGCTAGAAAAGGAATTCCTCAACCGCTTCTCCAGCACGCGCCGCACCGTAAGCATGCTGAAGCTGACCAGTACGAAACAGTGGAAGGAGGAACCCGTCGTCGACTACATCAATAGATGGCGTTCATTAAGTCTGGATTGCAAAGATCGGCTTTCTGAAACCTCTGCCATTGAGATGTGTGTTCAAGGCATGCACTGGGGGTTACATTACATTCTCCAAGGCATAAAACCAAGAACGTTTGAGGAGCTGGCAACGCGTTCCCACGACATGGAGCTGAGTATCGCCAATCACGGAAAGAATGAGCCGATCACCCACTTCAAGAAGGATAAGGTGTTCGCCCCGAGTGTGGACAAGACCGGAAAAAAGCCTGCCAAGGAAACTTTTATGTCAACACTACCCCCATCAAAACCCCATCCGCGCCTATCAAGACCACCTCTGCGCCTATCAAGATTTCCTCCAAGACCAAGGGAAAGGAGACAAAGAGAAGTGAGCCTCCTCGCACCCAAGACAAGTATAAAAACACCTTGAGAGAGTTGGAGCAAAAGACGTACCCTTTTCCTGACTCAGACGTGGATGCAATGTTAGATGACTTGCTGGAAAAGAAGGTAATTGAGTTACCAGAGTGCAAGCGCCCTGAAGAAATGAATCGAACAAACGATCCTAGGTACTGCAAGTACCATCGTATCGTAAGCCATCATGTGGGCAAGTGCTTCATCCTCAAAGAACTCATTATGAAGCTAGTGCAACAAGGGAGAATCAAGCTAGACCTTGAGGACACAGCCGCAACACATACTACTACAGTGGCGTTCGGATCCTTCGATCCCGTGCCTCTCCAAACGACACCCGACCAGTCCTATCAATGTGCAAGCTACACGGCGCCTTCTACACAACCATCGCCGGGGGCAAACGAACAAGATGCGTATACCGATGATGATGAAGGACGGACATTGGTGACCTACAAAAAAACAAGGAAACCAAAACCACAAGCCACAAGACCAAAGGTGGAACAAGTGAGAAAACACCATCGCCGCAACAGTAGGAAGCCTAAAAGAAACGTAAAAGTCGATAAGCCAACGTATGTTGGGGAACCTATGGAGCAAGAGCCACGCATTCCTGTCTCCTTGCACGAGTACTTCCCGAATGACTTCTTCCAATAGTGCACTATCGCTGCATGCCATATGGTCGAAGTAGAAACGGAAGAACCTTCAAAAAGGCAAAGATATCACCACTGAGGGAGAAAAAACTCTCACGCTCGAAGAAGGTCTGCCAACACACTTTAGCATTGAGGAAGCGCTACGATTACCAAAGAAGATGCGAATAGCATTAGCAGCGGTCTTGGAAAGTCCCAATGAACATGAAGTGCAAGAAAGCAAGAACGAAGGCTTGAAGCTTCGGCCACATGAATGTGCCACATGTTGTGCCATCGAGGACGCAATCCATTTCACCGACGAAGACTTGCTGCTAGGATCCAAGCCTCACAACCGACCTCACTTCGTCTCTGGGTATGTAAACGGGCACAAAGTCAACCGCATGCTTGTGGATGGTGGATCAGCCATAAACATCATGCCAAAGTCAACAATGACTACAATCAGCATCAAGGCAGATGAACTGTCCCTAAGTCGTTTACTAATCCAAGGTTTTAATCAAGGAGGACAAAGAGCGATGGGCATGATCCGAGTGGAGATGACTATTGGTGAACTCAAGTCAAGCACGATATTCCACGTGATTGATGCAAGAACTTCCTACGGCTTACTCTTAGGGAGGCCTTGGATCCATGCGAATAGAGTAGTACCGTCCACCCTTCACCAATGCTTAAAATTCTACTGAGAAGGAGTAAAGGTGATCTATGGCGACACCAAACCATTCACTGAAGCCGAATCACATTTCGCAGACACCAAGTTCTACATGGATGAAGACATGGTGCCCGAAGCTCTTCCAAAAGAGATCAAATCCACGGGCAAAGCAACACCTAAAAAGCAGGAGCGACAAGCCATGCCCAATAAGCAAGAAGAAGAAGTTATGCCGTCTTTAAGCAAGAACGATAATGAGCTGGCTAAACGTGCAACAACAAAGGGGAGTAGGACGCCCTCAAATGGACCAAACACACCCGTCTTCCGATACATCCCGATGTCGAGAAGAAAGAATGGTCAACCTCCGTTCGAAACTGGAGCAAACAAAGCCGATGCATAGCGGCATATGGATAATGTAAAGTTGCTCAAGACAAATGCAGTTTTGCCTCTGACACAGCTAGGCGGCACTAAGGTTGCAAGACTACCACAAGGCTTCATAAAAGCTGTACCAAATGGGGTGGAACCAAGCTTTCTCCCAACCCAGAGGACCGAAGAAGGTTTTGATCCAAACGCCTATAAACTCATGTCGAAAGCTGGCTACGACTTCGCTTCTTCTTCGAATCATGGAAAGAAGATTTCAAACACCGTTAACAATAAAGAACGTGACCTCACCGAGACTCAAAAGAAGTTGAAGAAGCACGGTTACAGAGTTGATAACAACAAAGCTGGACTTGGCTTCACACCAAATGCACCCGTGAAGATTTCAAGCAAAGCGAAAAATGCTAGCACTCAACACATCAGCGTGAGTATTGAACAAGATCATGATGAGCCTAAATCCACCCCCTGGACGTCAGTCTTCGATAGGATGAATCGTTCAAGACCCAGAATGTCAGCACTTAATTGCATTGGTGGTCAAAACCGAACCTCCGTCTTCAAGAGACTTAACATGCCAGCATCCTAAAGCTCTGTTTTTGAAAGGTTGTCAAAACCTAAGAAGCAAAGCAACACGACTAGCTCTCTTCCTCGTCAGTCAGCTTTGGAAAGACTTGAAGACAACAAGAAGTTCTCTAGAAATAGGGAGACAACGTCAAAGGAAGAAAAGCTCGACAGGCTAGCAGAAAAGGATGATATTCGAAGCTCAATTCCTTCAAGGATGAAGCGCCAAGCAATATTGGAGGTGGACGCAAATGGACCACTGAAAGTAAGAAGGCGCACCATCATCCGCACTGGACAATCTTCATGCCAACCAGCCCAAGAGGACGACACTGAAGGGGAGGCTCAAGACATCTTCCCCATCATGATCCAAAGAGACAAAGGAGATGAAACCCCTAAGGAAGATGTCGCTTTTGGCTCTTTTGACTCAAAGTTGTCGCCTCAACTGTTGGGGGCATGCTCCAAGTCAAGCAAGGTTGAAGGAATGACTCATGTCACTTCAAAGAAATTACATGTGAAGCCTACGTCGCATTCACAAATGCACCAGTTAAAAAGGGGGCAAGAAACCATTATTAATACACTTTCAAGCCTGGATGAAGCTGAGATCGACAACATGATCGAAGGTGATCTAATTCAAGGAGTCATGGACGCAGGACGGAACTTAAACGTTGCCTTTAAAAAATCAGGGGAACTCCGCGCTTGCATAGATTTTCGTAACTACAACACCCGGAAGGATGACACCAAAGAGGAATTCCAAGATGTCTTCCACATCATAATCCAAGAAAGCAGAGAAGATGAGATCCCCGAAGAAGATGTCGCTGCTGCGCCACCGCAACTTGAGGATGGGGGGCAATCCACGGTTGATGATCTCAAGGAGCTCAACTTAGGCACAAAAGAGGAGCAGAAACCTATCTTCATGAGTGCGCTGCTAAGTGCGGACGAGGTAGAGGAGTATTACCTACTGTTATCAGAGTACAAAGACGTCTTTGCTTGGACTTACAAGGAAATGCCCGGCCTTGGCCCTGTCATCGCTGTGCATCATCTTGCAGTTAAGCCTGGAATGCGACCGATAAAGCAAACTCAAAGGCGCTATCGATCCGAGCTCATTCCACAAATCGAGGTAGAGATTGACAAGCTAATAGAAGCAGGCTTCATTCGAGATGTGCAATACCCCAAGTGGATCTCTAACATCGTCATCGTCCTTAAGAAATCTGGACAAATACGTGTTTGTGTAGACTTCCGGGACCTTAATGACGCTTGCCCGAAAGACGACTTCCCCTTGCCGATCATCGAAATCATGGGGGACGCAACCACTAGCCACGAGGCACTGTCATTTATGGACGGCTCTTCTGGGTACAATCAAATTCGTATGGCTCTCGAAGATGAGGAACTAACAGCATTCCGCACTCCAAAAGTTATCTACTGCTACAAGGTGATGCCCTTTGGTGTAAAGAACGCTGGAGCCACATATCAGCGAGCAATGCGTAAAATCTTCAATGACATGCTACACAAAAACGTAGAATGTTATGTGGACGACGTGGTGGTCAAAACAAAGAAAAGATCAGATCACTTGAAGGATTTGCGAGTAGTGTTCGAAAGGCTGCGAAAATACAACCTCAAGATGAACCCGTTAAAGTGTGCGTTTGGCGTCACCTCTGGAAAGTTCCTCGGCTTCATTGTCAAGCACCGTGGCATTGAAGTGGACTAATCAAAGATCAAGGCCATTCAAAACATGCCCGAGCCAAGAAACATGCACGAACTGAAAAGTCTACAAGGACGACTAGCCTTCATCAGACGCTTCATCTCCAACCTTGCAGGGCGTTGTCAATCGTTTAGCCGACTCATGAAAAAGGATGTTCCATTTGTATGGGACGAAGCGTGCCACAATGCTTTTGAAAGCATAAAAAAATATTTATCAAGTCCACCTGTCCTGGGGGTGCCTGTGCCCGAGAAACCACTCATATTGTACATCGCCGCTCAGGAAAGTTCAGTGGGAGCACTCTTGGCACATGAAAACGAATTCTAGAAAGAATGAGCGCTTTACTACCTGAGTCGAACACTCACCGGCGCTGAGTTGAACTACTCCCCAATAGAAAAAATGTGCCTTGCCTTGGTGTTTGCCATCCAGAAGCTCAGACCTTACATGCATGCTTACACCATCCACTTGGTTGCTAAAGCTGACCCGGTTAAATACGTCATGTCCAAACCAGTTTTGATAGGGCGACTAGCTAAATGGGCGTTGATTCTCAATCAATACGAGATCATTTACGTCCCAGCTAAAGCCGTCAAGGGACAAGCATTAGCAGACTTCCTTGCCGATCATCCAATCCCAGCCGATTGGAAAATCTCGGACGACTTGCCTGACGAGGAGGTATTCTACATTGACATATTCCCGAGATGGACGATGTTCTTCGACGGATCCGCGCGAGCAGACGGAGCGGGGGCAGGAGTAGTATTCATGTCGCCACAAAGGCAAATACTACCTTATTCATTCCAACTAAGCGAATTGTGCTCCAACAGCGTCGCTGAGTACCAAGCACTAATCATCGGGCTCCAAATGGCGATCAACATGGAAATCACAACCCTTGAGGTATATGGCGACTCCAAGCTCATAATTAGTCAACTCTTGAACTGAATATGAGGTGAGGAAAGATGATCTCGTTCCGTACTTCCGACTGGCAACTCAGCTGCTACAAAAGTTCAAGGCCGTAACACTAGAACATGTGCCGAGAAAAGAAAATCAAATGGCAGACGCTCTCGCTAACCTAGCCTCGAGTATGACACTAGGAGAAGACGAAGCTGCAGACGTGCCAGTTTGCCAAAGATGGGTCATCCCCCTCGCCACCGAAATGCTACTAGATGATACAAATGTCATCTCGGTACTTCCAGTCGATGTTGAAGAATGGAGACAACCATTGATTGACTACTTAGAGTATGGAAAACTTCCAAATGATTCTAGACACCGCTCTGAAATACGTCGACGAGCACCTCGCTTCCTCTACTACAAAGAAACACTCTACCGGCGCTCTTTCGAAGCAGTACTTCTGAGATGCCTAGGTGAGGAAGAAGCCAATCAAGCCATGGAAGAAGCACACTCAGGCGTGTGCGGGGCGCATCAATCTGGACCAAAGCTACATTTCCAGCTCAAAAGAATGGGTTACTACTGGCCAAGTATGGTGAAGGATTGCCTGGAACATGCCAAAAGGTGCCAAGCCTGCCAATTCCACGCCAACTTCATACATCAACCACCTGAACCATTACACCCTACAACTGCTTCATGGCCATTCGATGCATGGGGATTGGACGTCGTGGGACCAATTACTCCAAAGTCATCTGCAGGAGAAGCTTACATCCTAGCTGCAACAGATTACTTCTCCAAGCGGGCTGAAGCCGTACCCCTAAGGGAAGTAAAAAAGGAAACTGTTGTCCGTTTCATCAAAGAGCATATCATCCACAGATATGGTGTGCCTTGCTACATTATCACTGACAATGGAAAACAGTTCTCCAACCGACTTGTAGACGAGCTCTGTGAGAAATACATGTTCAAGCAGCACAAGTCTTCCATGTATCATGCTCTGGCCAACGGTCTTGCAGAAGCATTCAACAAAACATTGTGCAACCTCTTAAAGAAAGTGATCAGCCGAACAAAGAGAGACTGGCACGAAAGAATAAGCGAAGCACTTTGGGCATATAGGACGACGCATAGGACTCCTACCCAAGCTACCCCTTATTCTCTCGTATATGGCGTGGAAGCTGTTCTACCGCTAGAAAGTCAAATCCCCTCACTTAGGATGGCTATACAAGAAGGCTTGACTGATGAAGAGAATGCAAAGTTGCGCCTTCAAGAGTTGGAATCACTCAACGAAAGAAGGCTCGAAGCTCAATAACACTTGGAATGCTACCAAGCGCGGCTATCCAAGGCATTCAACAAGAAGGTCCGCCCAAGGTCTTTCCAAACTGGAGATCTCGTCCTTGCATTACGAAGACCTATCATCACAACTCACAAGACAAAAAGCAAGTTCACATCAAAGTGGGATGGACCGTACGTAATACAAGAGGTCTACACGAACGGCGCCTACTTAATCATGGCAGAAGATGGCTTGAAGATTGGTCCCATCAATGGCAGATTCTTGAAGCGTTACTACCCCTAAAAGGCTACGGCACAAAGCTCCTGGCCGGCAAGAGCATAAATTGTGTACGGCAAAATCATCATCAAAATCACCATAAAAAAAAAATAATAATTTCATCGCTCATTTGAACTACGTTATGACTTGATCTCTTCTTTAGAAGAGTACGTAGGCAACTTGAAACTTCAAAATTTCAAGTACAGTCACATCATCATTAAAAACACAAACATTTTGAAGAATAAAAAGCAAATTCAAAATATGAATACTTTATTTCTTTAAATGAATGATTTGGTTACAAAGCCATATTACAAAGGTGAGCATTACGCCAACGTCACCACCGAGGAAAGTTGTGACCAAAAGGCACTACACAGCATAAACTCGCTGCAGTCTTTTGCACAACCCCATAAGGTAAAGGTGACACACTGGAACAAGCTCCAAGCAGCAGCGGCAAAGAGCCCATGGCAAGCAGCAAGGTCAATGTGCACAACAATGTCCCCCACCGAGGAAAGTTGTAACCAAAAAGGCAATACACAGCATAAACTCGCTGCAGCCTTTTGCACAACCCCACATGGTAAAGGTGACACATTGGAACAGGCTCCAATTAGCATTGGCAAATAAGGCAGCTATAAGACGGTCCTTTAAAGCACGCTACAGTAGCAAAGAAACCAAAATGCCACGCAATCGCACTACGCAACCCCGCAGCGATTACGCAAGCAGTTTCTTACACCGCACGGCAACGTCACCACCAAGGGAAAACTGTGACCAAAAGGCATTACACAGTGAAGCCCCACTGCAGTCTCTTGCACAGCACCACACGGCAGCGCACCACCGAGGGAAAACTGTGATCAAAAGGCACTACACAGCGAAACCCCGTTGCAGTCTCTTCCACAAACCCTAGGCAACATAAAGCATAGATATGCCCACGTCCTGCTCATTCCAAATACAATGTCTCTGAAAGCTTCGTGAGGGTTCCAGCATCATGCTTCGCCTTCTCCAAAATTAAAGATTCCTAGCATCACATCAAAATAAAAAAATAAATGTTTTTTTTAAAAAAAAAAAAGAAGAAGAAAAAATTATTATTACAGCTCCAAAAAAAAAACAAAAAAAAAACAAAAAAAAAAAAAAAAAAAAGAAATAATATATATGTATGAGTGTCTCGGCCCAACAGCAACAAAAGGCCAAAGCCACAAGCCAAAAGCCCAATTCGGTTCTTCATATGAGAAAAAGCCCAAACCCAGACCTCTTCAAAGCTACGGATACCATCACTGGTGCTAGCCCGAGTCTAAGTCCACAGTGAAAATGGAAGTTTTTTTTTTTTCTCAGAGGTTGTCACCGACAATTCTGTCGGAAACTTCAAAGCCGCAATCTCTTAGAGAATTCTTCTGTCCAATCCCCAGCTCTTTGATGACTCCCGTGGCCTATCCTCACTCACCTCCAAGCCAACCGCCCACATCCGGAGCCTCTCCGTCGACTCGACTTTTCCGCCATGGCGATCCGGTTCAAAATCAGAACCCATATCTGTTGCAAAAGTAGCAACCATGCTCACCACCAGACACATAGCCCTCGCTTTCTCCTTCTTCCTCTCGTATGGTCTGCTCTCCACTTCGTGGAAGTCTCCAACCCCACCTGCAACACATGGTGCGCACACCCGGAGCAAGTAGACCTCCAAGTCAACCACACGACCTCGTCTGCAAACACTTTCTTTCCCGTTGACTCTTCTTCTTCCTTTCATAAAAGTGGCACAGTCACCCACCAACAAAAGGAAGACCTGCAGATGCACAAAATCTGAATCCGGAGGTGGTGTTTCTCTCTCTCTCCTCTGCAGCGACGTCTCTCTCTCGAAGTCACAGCAAAGATGAACCTGTAGCAACAAGCATGAAGCTGCAGCGGTTGAAGACGGGGAAAGCAACTCGGCCTTGATGTTCGAATCTGCACTCGTATTCACTCTCTTTGACCGAGTCAAGCAGAGCAGACTTTCGATGCCTTCCTGGGTGCTTCGTCGGTTTCGCAGCCTCAGCCTGACAGAGCACTATATAAATAAATATATATATATATATATATATAATCAATGATGAGACAATCACTTGCCATATATATATATATATATATATATATATATGCGGCAAACATCCTCAGCATTAAAACATACCTCACAAAGTGAAGGCAACACCCTCATTCCTCTTCTCCATCGGTGGAAACATTTGCAGCGCCGTCGAGGACGTTAAACGGAAGCCCAAGAGGTTGTAGCAACCATGCTGCAGTCCTTCATCCTCTCCATCCTCATCCTCTCTTGCAACTCTCCCTGAAGCTTGCAGGACAATGAAGTTCGTTGATGCTGCCCTAATTTTGATGATGGTGAGCTCTTCTTTTGCCGCAGTGAAGACTTCGGATGAACATGATGAATATCGACGTGACCACACGGCAGACGCGAAGATCACGTCGCAGCAAGGAAACAGGACAGTGCAGTTAAGATTCAGAGCAGTAAGCTGGTGCAGTGACTATGTAAAGACTACGCAGTGCCCTATGTATGTATGCATGTGTGTGTGAATGCGTGTATATATATATGTATATATATATATATATTGGTCTCAACAGGCTGCAAATAAAACCGGTCTGCATGCAGTGCAGTGACTGTGCAAACAATGATCCGTATGCGAGAAGAGTGCAATACAACGAGAAAGCCCACTGAGGAACCCAGCTATACCATCTTCAAGTCACTACTTACAAGTGCATGCTACTATTAGCAAGTTGAGAAAGAAAAAGAAAAGGGGTGGTGGCGACATAATAATTGAAAAGAAGAAACAAGGGGAAGGATGGTGCACGGCACCACCTTGGAAAAATAGGATTTAAAAAATTAAAAAATAATTAAAAAAAAAAAACAAATAAAAAAATAATAATGTAACACATCTCGAGATATGTGTTTTAGCATAATGCACGGAATAAAATAAGGCATGTCCATTAATATCTCCGAGAAATTACAAAAAAAAAAAAAAAAAAAGTAGAAAAAGCCTTCACGAATGTCACTTGTGTGAAGCCTCAGTACTTGGAGCCTTGGTACTCGGTGGAACCCTAAATGAGGGAGGCACTGAAGATAGCTTATTCGGAGCCTCAATACTTGGTCGAACTCCAGATGACGAAGGCAAAAAGTGCCTCTGGAATACATCCACAAACTTCCGATGGTCACTTTGAATTCGACCTTCGGAGTCCATCAGCTGATCAAGCTTCCTCTTCATGCTCGTCGAATAACTATTTGCAAGCACATGCAACTCTCTATTCTCACGCCTGAGCTGCCTAATCTCTTGACTAAGAGCTGCTACCTCGGCTGTCAATGATTCAACCTGGCGAGTTCGAGCAAGTAAGCGTTGGCCCATGTTGGACATGGAGTTCGCACACTGGACACTGAGAGCCTGGGACTCTTGAACAGCTAACTCATCGGACCGTCGTGAAAGTATCCTATTATCTTTAGGAGTGATGAGGTTTCTAGCTACAACCGTAGCCGTTGTTGCATCCCTCATCACAAAGTCTTCAACTGTAAGAGGGCCATTAGAAGAAAAAAAAGACGGGCGCCATACATTACCCTGACGCGGTGCACCTGTGTCACTGCTAAGACTCAAATCTAAGCAAATGTTAAAAGGGGAAGCCATTTTCAAAAATACTAAAAGAAAAAGGTTGGATGAAGTAAAGAGTAGCTGAGATATTTTTTCACGGGCAGGCAATCTTCAAATTGTGCATGTTGAATACAATTGACACCTCTTTAAAAGGAGAGGCAGCACAACCATTCGTTCATAAATTGAAGAGACACCACTCTCCGAATTTCAAAACCCGGATTTTCCTGCGTAAAGTCTGTCGACACTTTTCAAACACAATCTGAGCTTTCGGCTATCACGTGCAACTTTGTCAGAGATCATTGACAAAGTTGAAAACGTGTGAAGTCCATTACGCCAACTACCGCACTTCTGCCGACAAGCGTGGGTGACAAGGCCACGCTCACCCTACCACTTGATGTTGAAAGCTCACCATATAATTCGACCTTCATCCTATAGCAAGACACATATCCAGCCTGACCCATCTTCCTTGCCGAAGGTATCTGCAACCAAAACTCAGTTTTCTTCCTCCCTGAAAACACATCCAGCCTGACCTTTCTTCCTTGCCGAAGACATCTGCAACCAAAAATCGGTTTTCTTCCTCCCTGAAAACACATCCAGCCTGACCTTTCTTCCTCGCCGAGGGTATCTGCAACCAAAACTCAGTTTTCTTCCTCCCTGGAAGCGCCTCTTCAACCAAGCCACACCAGAGTAAAGGTATCTCATATCACTGGGGTTGATAGCAAGAGTATCTCATAGCATGCTTTCTCCCTATCCTTTTCTTTGTCCTCCCTCTTCACTGCGAAGACAAGGATAAAGAAAGCAATATGTCGGAACCTCCACTCAAGCTCCTGGTAAGGAACCGACTCCTTGGAACCTTTCCTGATTGCTCACCTAGCCGTGCTCTCGAATACTCATCTTCAACATCTTCTGCTTCCTCTTCGTCTCTACATCTGCCTGGAAAACAGATGATGCAGGTGAAGATGATGCATCGAAGCATGTGGAGACAGGCGCAACAAATGCATGTGCTGGTCGTCCGCTACTTCTTCAAAAGCAAAAGTATCTCATATCATTAGGGTCGAAAGCAAAGGTATCTCATATCATGCTTTCCCCCCATCATTTCCCTTGCCCTTGCTCTTGAATGCGGAACAATGAGAAAGGAAGCAATCAGTCGGAACCTGAAATTAAACGTCCGATCAAGAACTGATTGCCTGGAACCTTTGCCTGGTTACTTACCTAGCGTTGCTCTCGAGTGCTCATCTTCAACTGCTGATACATCTCGAATTCCCTCAGCAAATGCTTCAGGAGTGTGGATCTGTCGACATCGGCTCTTTGCACTGAAGCTGCCAAGCGTGAGTGAGTCGCTGAGAGGTGGTGCTCCGAAGAACCATTTAAAGGCAAAAGGTTGCACACCGCTTCAACTATGCAAAAGAAACAAGCAGAGAAGAATGCAACACAACGAGCTGGAACAAATCATGAAGCACGAAGCCCTTCCCTGCATAACCGCATAATCCAGACGGACGAGTACAAGTAAAGATCCAAGCTGGATACCGTTGCTCTAACCAAAAGGCTCGAGAAGCTTTAACAACCTTTCGCTGGCACCGTCACCGAAGAGCAAAGTCTCGATAATCCTTAAAGATCAAGTCACCAACTGGAAGAAGAGCCCATCAATCTTGAAGATCATACTGTTGACCAAACTGCTCAGGGTTCATATGAAAATGCTGCGAACTTCCTTGATCTTTCAAAGCATGCATGTCCTGAAACTGCTCGTGGTCATGTTTAAGTTCGAGATCAAGCCTCAACAACCCTGACTCAAGATCAAGTGTCCACCACCCTTGAGTCAAATCCAGTTCAAGATTAAGTCTGTGGAAAGTCCTTTGGAGGAAACCAGAAAACTCATCCAGCCTAGTTCAAGATCAAAGCTGTGGAAAGTCAACAAGCACAACAAAATACGTGCCGATTCATCCATCATCAAAGCCAAGGATCGTCTACTACACGAAGCTCCTTGTGGTCCAATTTCATCCAAGATCAAGCCTCAACGGCCCTTGAAGAAATTTCAAACAAAATTCAAGAACAAGCCTTAACGGCACTTGAAGAAACTCCCAGACCAGTTCAAGATCAAGCCTCAACGGCCCTTGGATCGACAACTGCATTAAGGGACTTCAAAACGCATCTTCTACATGTAACAAGCACATGTATACAACGTGCCTTGAAGTGGGGGCATTTGTAGACGTTGAAATTTCGGTGGCATAAATGTTAGCCATTGCATTAAGATTACATTTGTAAACATTGAAATTTTAGTGAAATAAATGCTGACCATTGTGTTAAAATTACAACCTTCATTCACTTCACCTACATCATACACTAAGTTCACCTACAACATACACTAAGTTCACCTACAACATCCTCCCAAGTTCACCTACAACATCCACCAAAATTCACCCACAACATCCACCAAAACAAATGGATGGTGGTGATTCATTCCCAAAGCCTATAAATAGGCTCCTCCATCAAAGAATCAAGGGAGGATTTTGACATACATTTTCTCTATTCCCAAATTGGAAGAGAACTCACACCACACCAAAACCTTGAAGCCTCAAAACTCTGAAGCTCTCAAGCAAATCCCGAAGGATCAAGAAAGCCCTCGTCGTTCTTCGTGAAATCCTCCTTCAAGATCAAGCCCTAACGCCCCCTTGAAGAACTTCCACCAATTCAAGATCAAGCCCCGACGGCCCTTGAAGAAGGTGTTCATCATTCATCAACTGTTCGTCCAAGATCAAGCCTCAATGGCCCTTGGATCAACAACACTACATCTACACATTTCAAAGATAGAATCAGAGGCTAAATTTATAGAAGAGATTGTAACCCCTAAATCATTAATACAAATATTATTTTGTACACGTGTTCTTGTCTCATTCATCGCAGGAATTCCCGTGTTTACAACCACCAAAGTGTAAATGTCCAAGTCTCCTGTGCCAAGTCTTAGTAGAGTGAGTGACACTAGCTTTCAACACCATTTGATTCTCAGAGAGCAAAGTCAGTGAATAAAACCTATTCACTTTCTTTTTCACTCTCATAACCAAGCATTCCAGTGATGGACCATCATACACACTGCACATTCCACCTCCAAACACCAAGAAATATCCATGCTCATCCATTTGACCAACACTGAGTAAGTACTCCTTTAAACCGGGAAGATACATTACTTCTCTAACATACTTTCTGCCTTTATCTGTATCAATAACCAACGATCCCATTCCTGCAACATTCACAAGATCTCCAGTCAGCATTTGAACTTTGCCAGCTACATTGGTTCTGACCTCAACAAGCAAATCTACATTTCCTGTCATGTGATTGCTACAACCACTATCTATATACCACTCTCCATTCACCTTTGGTTATGTGACTATGTTGTTTGCATAAAACAGATTCCTTGTCATCTCCAATTGATTTGCACTGTTTTAGCTGCAGTACATTCTGTAGCCCAATGCCCAAATTTGTCACAATTGAAGCATTTTGGTTTCCCTTTGTATCTACACTCACCAAAATGATATTTAGAACACACTTTGCATTGAGGTTTTGTGACTTCTTGACTCATTGATCGAGATACATTCAAATTCTGATAAGTATTCAGAGGAGATTTCTGCTGGAATTTAGGTTTTGATTCCCATTTCTTGCCTTTAGAAATCTAGTTTATCTGAGATCTGGATGAACCAGAGTAAACACCACTCTTATTTTATTCCTTTTGATTCACAGAGAGAGAAGAGAATGCTCTCTCAGTTGCATTAACAGTATGCAAGTCAAACCGTTGTTCTTGGCTTTTTAAAATTGCAACTACCTCCTGCAACTCTACAGTCTCCAAACACTTTGTATTCTCAATAACTAGACATATGGGGTCATATGGTTTACTAAGGCTAATCAAGACCTTCTGTACTAATCTCTCATTTGAAAGAATTTCACCAAACGTTTTCATCTGATTTATCACATCATTTAGCCTAGTAAAGGAGGAGGGGGAGGGCGTCAGGTAGTCGACAGCCGGCACTCCATGATTACGTCGAATCCTTATGAAAATGAATCCAGAACGAAATCGCGCTAAAGCTAGGGCGTCACCCGTAAGTGGCGCGCTGTGTGGCCCGAGCACAGTGATAAGTGAGCAAGGGTCGCTGTATCTCCAACGGCACCCGGATGCAGTGTTAAATGAGCAAGGGGGCCATAGAAACTTCTTTTCGAACGACTCCACTCAAAGTTGTTTGGGAGCATATGCTCCTATCAACTTTACACGGGACACACAAAAGAAGTACTTTGATCCTATTAGACGGGGGAGGGTGAAGAAGCTAGGACAGAAGGGTAGAGTTCAAGAGAGCAAAATGCGTTTAGGAACGTGGAATATAGGAACCTTAACGGGAAAATCTATGGAAGTAGTGGAAGTTATGGTGAGGAGAAGGATAAATATTATGTGCCTACAAGAAATTAAGTGGGTTGGTCGTAAGGCAAAAGATCTAGAAAACTTAGGGTTTAAACTTTGGTATTCGGGCACAAATAGAACGAGAAACGGTGTTGGCATCATCGTGGACAAGACCTTGACACAAGATGTTGTAGATGTCAAGAGGGTAGGAGATAGAATCATGGCAATCAAGATTATAATAGGACAAGAACTTATCGATGTGATTAGTGCGTACGCACCTCAAGTAGGGTTGGATACGAGTTCGAAGGAGAAATTTTGGGAAGACCTTGGAGACTTGGTGCAAGGAATTGCTCAGACGGAGAAGTTATTTATAGGAGGAGATTTAAATGGACACGTGGGCAGGGAGACAGGCAACTATGGAGGTTTTCATGGTGGCCATGGTTTTGGGGAGAGAAACGAGGATGGGGAAGCTATCTTGGATTTTGCAATGGCATATGATCTCTTCTTAGCCAACACGTTCTTTAAGAAGAAAGAAGAACATGTGATCACCTACAAGAGTGGGTCGTCAAAAACAGATATAGATTTTCTTCTAATGAGGAAAGGGGATCGTATAACTTGTAAGGATTGCAAAGTTATACCAGGAGAGAGCGTGGCTAATCAACATCGCTTGTTGGTGATGGATGTACATATCAAAAGAATGAGAAAAAAGAAAAAGACTTGGAAGTGCCCAAGGACTAGATGGTGGAATCTAAAAGAAGAAAAACAAGCCATTTTCAAAGAGAAAGTAATCACCCAGTGTGTGTGGGATAGAGAGGGGGAAGCTAGCCAAATGTGGGATTCCATGGCTAGTTGTATCCGAAAAGTAGCAAAAGAGGTATTAGGAGAGTCCAAGGGCTTTGCCCCATACCAAAAGGAATCTTGGTGGTGGAATAAGGAGGTACAAACAAAGGTGAAGGCTAAGAAGGAATGTTGTAAAGCCTTATACAAGGATAGGACCAATGAAAATGGTGAAAGGTATAGAAAAGCGAAGCAAGAGGAGAAGAAAGCTGTGAGAGAAGCTAAGTTAGTGGCTTATAACGATATGTATAAGCGACTAGATACCAAAGAAGGAGAGTTGGATATCTATAAACTAGCTAGAGCAAGGGAAAAGAAGACAAGGGACCTAAACCAAGTGAGGTGCATCAAGGATGAGGATGGAAAGGTTCTTTCTACAGAGAACGCGGTTAAAGACAGATGGAAAGGTTATTTTCATAATCTTTTCAATGAAGGACATGAAAGGAGTGCTTCTTTAGGGGAGTTGAGTAACTCAGAAGAGTGTAGAAACTACTCTTTTTATCGTCGAATCTGGAAGGAAGAAGTGGTTGTAGCTTTGAAGAAGATGCAGCATAGAAAAACAGTAGGCCCAGACGATATACCAATCGAAGTGTGGAAAGTTTTGGGAGAGACAGGTATAACATGGCTCACTGACCTTTTCAATAGCATTTTGAAAACGAAAAAGATGCCAAATGAGTGGCGAACGAGCACTTTGGTGCCTATCTACAAGAATAAGGGCGACGTACAAAATTGCATGAACTATAGGGGTATTAAGCTAATGAGTCATACAATGAAGCTCTGGGAGAGAGTCATTGAGCATAGATTGAAGCAAGAGACACGGGTTTCGGACAACCAATTCGGGTTCATGCCAGGGCGCTCAACCATGGAGGCAATCTATCTCTGACGAAGATTGATGGAATAGAGATGGGAAAAAGGATTTACACATGGTCTGTATAGATTTGGAAAAAACGTATGATAGGGTCCCAAGAGACATTCTTTGGAGGATTTTAGAGAAGAAATGAGTACGACTAGCATATATCCAAGCTATAAAGGATATGTATGAAGGAGCAAAGATTGCCGTAAGAACTCATGAAGGACAAACCAAAAGCTTTCCCATAACTGTAGGATTACATCAAGGCTCATCCTTAAGTCCTTACCTTTTTGCGTTGGTAATGGATGAGTTAACAAGACATATCCAAGATGATATTCCTTGGTGTATGCTTTTCGCAGACGATATAATGTTGATAGATGACACTCAAGAAGGGGTAAATGCAAAGCTTAACCTTTGGAGAGAAGTGTTGGAATCTAAAGGTCTTCGCCTAAGCCGATCAAAGACAGAATATATGGAGTGCAAATTCAGTGCAAATGGAGGCCAAAACAAGTTAGGGGTGAGGATCGGAGATCAAGAAATACCAAAGAGCGACCGTTTTCGTTACTTAGGATCTATCTTGCAAAAGAACGAAGAATTAGATGGAGATCTCAACCATAGAATACAAGCTAGATGGATGAAGTGGAAGAGTGCATCCGGCGTGTTGTCTGACCGTCGTATGCCACTGAAGCTCAAGGGAAAATTTTATAGGACGGCAATAGGGTCGGCGATGCTGTATGGCACAGAATGTTGGGCGATGAAGCATCAACACGTACACAAAATGGGTGTAGCGGAGATGAGGATGTTTCGTTGGATGTGTGGGCACACGAGAAAGGATAAGATTAGGAATGAGGATATCCGGGGTAAACTAGGAGTAGCCGAAATTGAAGGAAAGATGAGAGAAAATCGGTTACGGTGGTTTGGACATGTGCAAAGAAGGCCTACTGGCGCTCCGATTAGAAGATGCGACTATGGGACCGAGGTTTAGGGCCCAAGGGGTAGAGGAAGACCTAGGAAAACTTTGGAAGAGACTCTAAGAAAAGACTTAGAGTACTTGGATCTAACGGAGGACATGACACAGGACCGAGCATAATGGCGTTGTAAGATTCATATAGCCGATCCCACTCAATGACTTGGATTTTCCAAGTCTCCAACCGAGAAGTTTTCCTCACTCGGGAAATTAAGGGAATACTACCTCAACCTACATGCTCCACTCACAAAAGCTTCAACATACAAGCTTCAACATACAAGCTTCAACAAAAGAAAATTCAAAGAACTTAGCGAAGAAGGCTTTGGTGTATTTAACACAATACGTTGAAATGAAGGAAAGCTTATTTATTGATATCCCCGATAAGTTACAAATATGTACATATACATGAGTCAATATAAATAAACAAGAGGGAGCCTTCACAAAGGTTTCTTAGGAGAAGTCTCAGCAGTCGGTAGAGCCCCAGAAAGAGAAAGCACCGGAGGGGGATCATTCGGAGCCTCAGTACTAGACAGAACCCTAGAAGGAAGAGGCATCAGAGGTTGATCATTTGGAGCTTAATTACGCGGTACAGCCCCAGAAGACGAAGGCAATAAATGCCTTTGGAACAAACCCACAAATCTCTGATGATCAAGTAAAACCTGACCATCAGATTCTTGCATCTGGTAAAGCTTCCTCTTCATGTTTGTAGCACAGTCATGTGCGAGCCGGTGCAACTGTTTATTCTCATGCTTGAGCCCTCTAATCTTCTGTTTGAGACTCATCACTTCAGCCGCCAATGATTCAACTTGGCAGGTTCGAGCAAATAGGCGTTGGGCCACATTAGATACAGAACCTGCACACTGAACACTGAGAGTTAGAGAATCCTTAACAGCCAACTCATCAGACCATTTGGAAAGTAGTATGTTATCTTTGGGAGTGAGAAGGTTCCTGGCCACCACCGCAGCGGTCATATCATTCTTCATCACGGAATCCCCAACGGTAAGAGGACCAGTAGGGGAGACGAAGGATGGGCGCCATATGTTGTCTGGAGAAGGCGTGGCTGCCTCTTCAACAAGGTTCAGGTCAAAACGACGGTCGGAGGGGCCAGACATTTTCAAAGGTGTTGAAGAGAGAAGAGGTCGGACAAATCAAGATCTTAGAAGTGCAAGAATGGAGCTTCTACTGGTGGAGATTCAAGTGTGCTTTAGAACTTAATGCCAGCCTCTATAAAAATCTGCACTCGACGGAGCTTCAGAAATCGAAGAGGCACCTACTCAGAAATCGAAGAGGCGTTTGCTTTCTCAAAAGTTGGGCTGCTCAGAGACCACGAGGGTCGATCTCAGAAATCGAAGAGGCGTTTGCTTTCTCAAAAGCTGGGCTACTCAAAGACCACAAAGGCCAATCTCAGAAATCGAAGCGGCGCTTGCTTTCTCAAAAGTTGGGCTACTCAGAGACCACGAGGGCCGATCTTAGAAATCGAAGAGGCACCTACTTTTCCAGCCTTGTCAGCACCTGTCACACGCACACTCAGCTTTGCGTAAATTATGGGCATTCTGTCGAAGATTTCTGGTGAAGTAGAAAGCACATGAATCTTACTGTTCAATCACCCACTTCCCACACGCAACATTAGCTCATGGGTACCACAAATAACTTTGCCAAAGTTCTCTGACAAAGTTGAGACACGTGAAGCTTGCAGCTCCCACTATATCGCTCTGACCAAGAAGAGTAAAAGAATAACAAAGAAACAGCACTAACAAAGTTTAGACACATAAATTTTGAAGGTCTAGCTACCATATTATCACCCACAAGGGTAAAGGAACAGTACCATTGCTGGATAATTGGAAAGTTCCTGTGTGTCAACCTCTGTGCTTCGTGGCAAGGTGGACTAGCAACACATGCCCAACCTTTACTCACATTCGAGAAAACACTCCCAACAAGATTGCTTGCTCCAAAATCGAAGAGGCACCGCCCTCCGAATCTCGATAGCCAGATCCCCAACATGATTACTTTCTCAAAAATCGAGAGACACCGCTCTTCGGATTTCGAGAGCCAGACCCCCAGCAGGATTGCTTTCTCAAAAATTGAAGAGGTATCATTCTCCGAATCTCGAGAGCCAGATCCCCGACAGGATTGCTTGTTCGAAAACCAAAGAGGCACCACTTTCCCAACTTCAAGAGCCGGGTCTCCTTGGATAAAGCTTGTCTGTAATCTTCACATGCAACATTAGCTTTCCAGATACCACAGACCACTTTTTCAAAGTGCTCTGACAGAGTTAAAATATGTGAAGCTGGCAGCTCCCACTACCGTGCTATGACTAAACAGGGTAAAGGAATAGCATTACTACTTGTTGTTAGGGAGACTCCTATATATGTCGACCTCCATCCCCAACGGACAGGCAGACCTGCAAAAATGCTCAACCCTTCCTCATATCTGAGAGGGCACTCCCAACGAAACCTTTCGAAATATTCAACTTTATTTCCCCCCGATAATACCTCTGCAAACAAGCTATACTAGAGCAAGAATATCCCATATCATCAGGGTTAAAAGCAAGAGTATCCCATATCATGCTTTTTCCCTGTCTTTTCCTTTGGCCTTGTTCTTACCTGCAAGACAAAGAGAAAGAGAGCAATCCGTCAACACTTGGAATCAAGCTTCCAGTCAGGAACTGACTGCCTGGAACCCCGTACCTGATTACTTACCTGGCATTGCTCTCGAGTACTCATCTTCAACATCTTATGCTTCCAGGGAAGATACCGCATCTGCCTGAGGAGAAGATAGGGCAAGTGAGAAGGATACAAGGAAGCATGTGGAGACAAGCGTAACAGCACACGTGCCGATACATCCCCTACTCTGTCAAAAGCAAAAGTATCCCATATCAGCAGGGTCGAACGTACTCTAGATTTGATGGACTTGTTTTGACCCTCAAATTCTTCAGTTGGCCTTATACTCTGGAGGAAACCACAAAACCCTCCAGCCCAGTTCAAGAATAAGCCTGTGGAAAGTTACTTCATCAAAAGCAAAAGTATCCCATATCATCTCTTCTCATGTTTCTTCTCTTTATCCTTCATGCTGCCTGCAAGATAGGGAGAATGTGAACAATCAGCCGGAACTCGAAATCAAAGTTCTGATCTAGGACTGATTGCTTGGAGCTCTAATTGCTTACCTTGTCTGTCACCTCTTTCAGCAGATCCCCTAGCTCGGCGACTTGGGGGACTCCTACTACATGGTTTGTATCGCGCTTGACCAATCCTGAAACTACAAGTAAGCTTCAAGTGAAATTGATACATTACCTTATGCATCTCCACCAGTTAAAGATACCACCCCTGGATGGAGGAAGAGTACTTCCAGAGAAGATGCCACATCTACCTATGAGACAGATGGGGCAAGTCAAGACGATACCACACTCCGGTACTTAGAAGTTTCGTGATTATAAGATCATTCTCCCATAATATTTCCTAATGTCATATGTACTAAATCATTCACTTGTACTCACTAAAGGAGAGCTTGAACCTATGTACTTGTGTAAACCCTTCACAATTAATGAGAACTACTCTATTCTGTGGACGTAGCCAATCTGGGTGAACCACGTACATCTTGTGTTTGCTTTCCTATCTCTATCCATTTATATACTTATCCACACTAATGACCGGAGCAATCTAGCGAAGATCACAAAAAGCGACCGTTTTCGCTACTTAGGATCTATCTTGCAAGAGAACGGAGAGTTAGATGGAGATCTCAACCATAGAATACAAGCTGGATGGATAAAGTGTAAGAGTGCATCCAGCGTGTTGTGTGACCGTCGTAGGCCACTGAAGCTCAAGGGAAAATTTTATAGGACGACAGTAAGGTCAGCGATGTTGTATGGCACAGAATGTTGGGCGGTGAAGCATCAACACGTACACAAAATGTGTGTAGCGGAGATGAGGATGCTTCGTTGGATGTGTGGGCACACGAGAAAGGATAAGATTGGGAATGAGGATATCCGAGGTAAAGTAGGAGTAGCCGAAATTGAAGGAAAGATGAGAGAAAATCGGTTACGGTGGTTTGGACATGTGCAAAGAAGGCCTACTGATGCTCCGGTTCGAAGATGTGACTACGGGACAGAGGTTCAGGGCCGAAGGGGTAGAGGAAGACCTAGGAAACTTTGGAAGAGACCCTAAGAAAAGACTTAGAGTACTTGGATCTAACGGAGGACATGACACAAAACCGAGCGCAATGGCATTCTAGGATTCATATAGCCGACCCCACTTAGTGGGAAAAGGCTTTGTTGTTGTTGTTGTTGTTGTTGGTGTTTGTTTAATATTTTACAGAAGTATTCAGTACCAAGTTTTTTTGTGAGTATTGTATTGTCAGACGTGTCCAGTGTTGTTTCTAACAGGCTTTAAGTGAAATTTGGTAAATTTGTAGCTCTTTAATCACATGTCTATAACACTCCTTTAGGAGACTCTTGAGTCATACTAAAAGCATATGTTTTGTTTTGTTTTGCCAAATCGAGTCTTAAGTATATTAGCAGAAGAAACCTCGAATTGAGCGAAGCAGACGAATAAAGAACATGTAGAGAAAAGCAATGTTTGAATTCTTAATTCAAGGAACATTATGAGATTCTGAGAAAATTAGGTGTTAGTTTGAAGGCATATATAAGGAGATCTATACTACCAGGCATGTTTGACATTAAAATCCTGACCTATTTTATAGGGCTTATGGAGTTTGGATTACAGTGGAAACTCTAAATATCTACATTCAGCTTTTAGAGAAACTTTTGCAAGAATTTTCTTCTTTGGTCTCATTTTATTTGTTTGTTTGATTCTCTGAGAGAGGTGTAAAGATTTCTTCTGATAACAAGGAGAGATGACTAGTGAAAGGATTGACTTTACTGGTGCATGGGCCATCAATTAGACATTTTTAGTTGACATAAAATTTAATCTACTTTTGTGCCACTGGAAAGTATATGAAAGTGAGACCAATTGCATACAAGTCGAGTTATAATGTGCACTCAATCAATTTCCATAGTTGTTCTTATAAGCAGCTAATCTGAAAATTTCATGTCCTTTCATACTTTGGACTTTCTATATGGCAGGAAGGTTAGCATGCATCCTGAATGCATTTGGATTCATATACCACCTCCCACCCACTCCTTTTAAAGTGGATAGAAAACACTCACAACTCTCTTCAAGTATTACATTCACAGGAAAATACTACTTGTTAACTATGATGGCTTTATAATTAAGCCGTGCGACCATGGCTTTACAACTAAGCCTTGCTATATCTCACGTGACAAGTAATGAAAGAATCAAAGGTTTTAGGAATTGCTCCGCTCTTGTCAGTCTATCTATTTCTTATTATTCTTTTTGGTTTTATTTTTATGAAATATAAAGCAGTCTTCTTTTTTCTTCATCATTCTCTACAGGCAGAGAAGAGGAGGAGACTTGGGTTCCCACCAGAAGATCCTTCAACTGTAAAGTCTGCTGCACCTGTTGTGAAGGAGAAAAAGGCACGAGCTTGTTTGTATATGCTATTTACCTAGTGAATGCCACTCAGAAATTGTTTGAAATCTGTACTAACAACGGATCTCTATCGTTTTATTGTGTATCTATTGTGCAGAGCTCATTACCCATAAGGCCAGCCACAAAAGCAGAGCAAATGAGAGAATGTTTGCGATCTCTCAAGCAGAATCACAAGGTAAAAACAGTTGCTTGCAAGCTCAAATAATTCATCAAGAAAGAAATGATATTATATTTTCTTCATATTGAGTAACTTTCTAGAGAACCACATACAGGTCTGGTAAAGACACCAAAAGTTAAGTGTCAATTGCTCATTTAGGCCTCATTTGGTGTATATGATTGAATTGGAATGGGTAACTTCAAGGTATATTGAAGGTAGACGAGAATGATTTTTCATTTTGACAGGATTAGACGTGAAGAAAAACATCTCCGTTTTAGTCCTACCATTTTGGGGAGGATTGGAATGGATAAGTTTTCTTTTGAATTAATTCATCTCCTACCTCCAAGTTGGTCACAGTTTTCTAGTTTCTTCTTTCAATGTACCTAAATAGTGGCTTATTCATTCATTTCCAGTCCTCCATATACCCAATGAAGCCTTGGGTATTTTTGATGTCACTCACACACTGACCCTTGAGTTTAACTGAAGTAGCTTTTTGAAGTGATAAAAAAAGAAACAAACAGAAATACAAAATGATATTGCTTGAAAAGAACTGCTCATTATTTATCTATTCAAAGTTTTGTTGTATGGATTGTGGAAAATGGTCTTACCTATATTTGCTTTCTGTATGTAGGAGGACGATGCAAAAGTGAAGAGAGCATTCCAGACTCTCTTAACTTTTGTAGGGAATGTTGCCAAAAATCCTAATGAGGAGAAGTTTAGAAAGATAAGACTCACTAACCCGTCTTTCCAGGTAGAACAACTTATCTTGCACAGAACACAGCTTGCTTTTGAGTCTTTCCCCTTTACAAATTTTGTTCTCTTTCCCCTTCCCTGTTAAAGTTTGTGTATACCGTTGTCACCACACTATTAACTATTGAAAAAAGAAGAAGTTTTACTTAGACCTGTCAATGGATTGGTTTTTGATCCGGATCTGATCTGAATCTGATGGAATTCATAAGATATGGATTGACATTCTCAATATCTCATAATCCGAATCCTGTAACCTGTTAGCTAACAAGTAACAAATCAGATATGGATTTGAGTTGTTCTAATCCGATAATAATACGATTGATAAATGATCGAGTGTGGATTAGGCCGATCCAATCAAAATCGGATCTGTTTACTGGTCTGGTTTACTGTTTTGATGTCCA
Organism: Malus asiatica; assembly: GCA_033882615.1. Lineage (NCBI taxonomy): Eukaryota > Viridiplantae > Streptophyta > Magnoliopsida > Rosales > Rosaceae > Malus > Malus asiatica. Next base: position 42,195,189 of record CM066503.1, on the reverse strand, counting down.
TGTTTCTTGATTTGGTCACCAACTCAAGTTTCTTTTCTTTTGTTGTCAAATCACTTATTGCCTATGCAGGAAAGGGTTGGTTCACTAAAAGGCGGCGTCGAGTTTCTTGAATTGTGCGAGTTTGAGAGAATGGAAGGGGGAGAGTTCTTGCTTCTTCCTAGAGAGAAGGTTGACATGGCAGTGCTGAACTTAGCTGGATCGGAGCTCGACTCTGCAATCAAGAATCCCTTTTTCGGTGTTCTTTAAGTTAAAAAGATTGATGTTTGGATTTGTTAATAACAGCACCATTTTTCTCCTTTTTGATTGAATAATTTTTTATATATGTTTAATATGCAGAAACCTAAGACACATTTTTTACTTTCATTTTATTGACATCGATAATCGTATCGGGTGTCAAGCCTCGTATTGTGAATGACCAATAATGCTTATTTTTTGTCAAAAAGAGCTGAGGGAAGGGGCATTCAACTTGGACAGTGATGTCACTTAGTACTACGGTTTAATAATATTCTTCTTTATTTGTAAGTGAAATATTTTAGATTTGATTCTCACTAAAGGAGAATTTGAATCATATTGTTGCTAGTTCATTGTCATGCTAAGTTCACCTTCTCTTTTTTAGTGTAAATAATATCGAGTTCAAAAAAAAAGGCCAGTGGTAGCTTAGTTGCATGAAGTCATCTTCCTATTATATATGACCAATTCGGGAAAAGTATTATTATATTCCTTTTGTTAAAGTACATATTTCGTATCAATAGTTTGTTGAATCAGTGATGTTCTAACCTGAACGCTTCAATTGGAGGTGGAGCGAAAGCATTTGGAAGGGGTGAAGAAGAACCCGCATGGTCCAGTAATTCCCCATATTTCTTTGCTGATGACACATATTTTTGAAGGCCACTAGAATGAATTGTTGCAATTTGGTCAAAATAATAGAAGACTACTGTGAGGCTTCTGGCCAAGCAGTAAATCTACAAAAATCATGCGTTTTCTTCGACTAATATGTCGGTGACTATGTCGACGGAGTTGGGACAAGTTCTTAATATGCTGGGTGGTTTCCGATCCGGGGACATATCTTTGTGTTCCTGCCATGTGGGGAAGCTCAAAGTGGAAAGGTCTTGCTTGTGTCAAAGGTAGGATTTTACTAAAAATACAAAGGTGGAAGCAAAGCACTCTCTCTCAAGCGGGCAAAGAGGTACCAATTAAAGCAGTAGCTCAAGCGATTCCAGCATACCCTATGAATTTATTTAAGTTCCCGACGACGGTGTGCAACGAGTTAGATTCTCTGATATTTGGATTTGGTGTGGGGCTGTTGGTGAGGAGCGGAAAATTCATTGGTGTCTAAGAACACTTTGGGTCTCGAAGCTGGATGGGGGTATGGGGTTCATGACATTGATCCAATTCTTCATTTTGGTCTCTGAGTTTCAAAAATCAATAAATTTGGTCCCTAACTTTCAATACCGCATGTCAATTTGATCATTCCATTAGAGTTTCGTCAATATTTTTCGTTTGTGTGCTAATGTCACATCCTGGCTCGGGCCCCCACCACATCTAGACTCGACTCTGCTGTAGCACGATATTGTCCGCTTTGGGTCCTGACCACGCCCTCATGGTTTTGTTTCTGGGAACTCACGTGAGAACTTCCTAGTGGGTCACCCATCTTGGGATTGCTCTCGCGCGAACTTGCTTAACTTCGGAGTTCTGATGGAACCCGAAGCAAGTGAGCTCCCAAAAGGCCTCGTGCTAGGTAGAGATGGAAATATACATATAAGGCTTACAGGATCCACTCCCCTGGGCGATGTGGGATGTTACAATCCACCCCACCTTAGGGGCTCGACTTCCTAGTCGACACACTCCTGGCCAGGAATTGGTTGATTGTTAAGACCCCACATCGCCCAGGGGAGAGGATCCTCTATGCCTTATATGTATTGTTGATGCACAAAATCAGTGAGGACTTTGGTACAACGTAAAGTGTTAAGTTTGTGACCTTCGCTAGATTGCTCCGGTCACTAGTGTGGATAAGTATGCAAATGGATAGGGACAGGAAAGTAAACACAAGATGTACGTGGTTCACCCATATTGGCTATGTCCACGAAGTAGAGGAGTTCTCATTAATTGTGAAGGGTTTACACAAGTACATAGGTTCAAGCTCTCCTTTAGTGAGTACTAGTGAATGATTTAGTACAAATGACATTAGGAAATAATGTGGGAGAATGATCTCCTTTATGGAAGAGAGTTTCTAGCTTTCTTCTGACATTGACACATGTCGTGTTGTGATTGGTTTCCGATGTTGACACGCGTCGCGCTATGATTGGCTTCTGATGTCGACACGTGTCGTGCTGTAATTGGTCTCCTGGTTGAAGGAAAACTCTTATGGGTCCTTGACGGTATAACGTTGACTGGTGCTTGGTAATTTCGGGAATGGTCAAGTATGGTACAAGCAGTGCTCCCCTAAGTTCCCGAGTGAGGGAAGCTTCTCGGTTGGGGACTTGCAAGATCCAAGCCGCTAAGTAATCACGAAACTTCTAAGTACCGAAGTGTGGTATCGTCTTCACTTGCTTTATCTATCTCATAGGTAGATGTGGGATCTTCTCTGGAAATACTTTTCCTCCATCCAGGGGTGGTATCTTTAACCGGTGGAGATGCACAAGGTAATGTATCAATTTGACTTGAAGCTTACTTTTAGTTTTAGGCTTGGTTAAGCGCAATACAAACCATGTAGTAGGAGTCCCCCAAATCACCAAGCTACGAGATTTGCCAAAAGAGGTGAAAGATAAGGTAAGCAATCAGAGTTCCAAGCAATCAGTCCCAGATCAGAAGTTTGATTTCAAGTTCCGGTTGATTGTTCTTATTCTCCCTATCTTGCAGGCAGCAAGAAGGATAAAGAGAAGAAAAAGGAGAAGAGATGATATGAGATACTTTTGCTTTTGATGATAACTTTCCACAAGCTTATTCTTGAACTGGGCTGGAGGGTTTTCTGGTTTCCTTCAGAGTATAAGGCCGACTCAAGAATGTGAGGGTCAAAACAAGTCCATCAAATCTAGAGTACATTCGACCCTGATGATATGAGATATTTTTGCTGTTGACAAAGTAGTGGATGTATCGGCACGTGTTCTGTTACGCTTGTCTCCACATGCTTCCTTGTATCCTTCTCACTTGCCCTATATGTTCCTCAGGTAGATGTGGTATCTTCTTTGGAAGCATAAGATGTTGAAGATGAGTACTCGAGAGTAATGCCAGGTAAGTACTCAGGTAAGGGGTTTCAGGCAGTCAGTTCTTGATTGGAAGCGTGATTCCAAGTGCTGACTGATTGCTCTCTTTCTTCTTGTCTTGCAGGTAAGAACAAGGGCAAAGGAAAAGACAGGGAAAAGCATGATATGGGATACTCTTTCTTTTGACCCTGATGATATGAGATACTTTTACTCTAGTGTGGTTGGTTTGCATAGATATTATTGGGGGGGGGGGAAGAAAGCTAAGTATTTCAAGAGGCTTTGTTGGGAGTGCCCTCAGATATGAGAAAGAGTTGAGCATTTTTGCAGGTCAGCTTGTCTGTGGAGGATGGAGGTCGACATATATAGGAGTCTCCCTAACAACAAGTAGTACTGCTATTCCTTTACCCTTCTTGGTCATAGCAATGTAGTGGGAGCTGCAAGCTTCACGTGTTTTAACTTTGTCAGAGCACTTTGAAAAAGTGGTCTGTGGTATCTGGGAAGCTAATGTTGCGTGTGAAGATTGCAGACAAATTTACTCCAAGGAAATCTGGCTCTCGAAGTTCGGAGAGCGGTGCCTTTTTGGTTTTCGAACAAGTAATCCTGTTGGGGGTCTGGCTCTCGAGATTCGGAGAGCGTTGCCTTTTCAATTTTTGAACAAGCAATACTATTGGAGATCTAGCTCTCGAGATTTAGAAAGCGGTGCCTCTTCGATTTTTAAGAAAGCGATCCTGGTAAGAGTCTGGCTCTCGAGATTCAGATAGCGATGCCTTTTCGATTTTTGAGAAATCAATACTGGTGAGAGTTTAGCTCTCGAGATTCGGGGAGCGGTGCCTCTTCGATTTTTGAGAAAGTAATCCTGTTGGGAGTGTTTTCTCGATGTGAGTAAAGGTTTGGCCTTTTTGCCAGTCTACCTTGCCACGAAGCACGAAGGTTGACACATATAGGGACTTTCCAGTTATCAAGCAGTGGTGTTGTTCCTTTACCCTTGTGGGTATGATAGGGTAGCTGGACCTTTAAAATTTATATGTCTAAACTTTGTCAGCGATCTTTGGCAAAGTTATTTGTGGTACCCGAGGAGCTGATGTTACGTGTGGGAATTGTCAACATATTTTACTTAGGAAACTTTGCTTCTCGAAATCCGGAGAGTGGTGCCTCTTCAATTTTTGAACAAACAGCCTTGCTGCCCTTTCTTTTATAGGGGCACCAATTGTGTGCAAGAAGTACATTCAAAGAGTTATTGGTTGTAGGAAATTTCCCCTTATTTTCGTACTTTAGAGATTTATTGGACCTCATTTCTCCTTCATCATTTCTGAAAATGTCTAACCCATCCGACTGTCATTTTGACTTGACCTTTGGTGAAGAGGCAGCCATGCCTCCTCAAGATAACATATGGCGCCCATCCTTAATCCCTACTGGTCCTTTTACCATTAGGGACTCTATGATGAAGAATGATATGACCGCTGCGGTGGTGGCCAGGAACCTTCTCACTCCCAAAGATAACATACTACTTTCCAAACGGTCTGATGAGTTGGTTGTTAAGGATTCTCTAGCTTTCAATGTTCAGTGTGTAGGTTATGTGTCTAATATGGCCGAACGCCTTTTTGCTCGAACCCGCCAAGTTGAATCATTGGTGGCTAAAGTGATAAGTCTCAAACAGTAGATTAGAGGGCTCAAGCATGAGAATAAATAGTTGCACATGCTAGCACATGACTATGCTACAAACATGAAGAGGAAGCTTGACCAGATGCAAGAATCTAATGGTCAAATTTTACTTAATCATCAGAGGTTTGTGGGTTTGTTCCAAAGGCATTTATTGACTTCGTCTTCTGGGGCTGTACAGCGTAATGAAGCTCCTAATGATCAACCTCTGATACCTCCTCATTATGGGGTTCTATCCAGTACTGAGGCTCTGCCGACTACTGAGACTTCTCCTGAGCAATATTTGTGAAGGCTCCCTCTTGTTTGTTTATTTTGATTCATGTATATGTACATACTTGTAACTTATCGGAGATATCAATAAATAAGCTTTGCTTCATTTCAACGTATTGTGTTAAATACACCAAAGCCTTCTTCACTAAGTTCTTTGAATTTTTTCTTTTGTTGAAGCTTGTATGTTGAAGCTTTGTGAGTGAAACATGTATGTTGAGGTAGTGCTCCTTAATTTCCCGAGTGAGGAAAACTTCTCAGTTGGAGACTTGAAAAATCCAAGTCACTGAGTGGTCGTGAGACTTCCGAGTATCAAGGTGCAGTAGCATATGGTAAGAGTCCCCCAAGTCTCTGGTCGAGGGAGTTGACGAAAGTTGGTAGCCCAAAACTCCTCTTTCATATATATTGGTTATGAAAGTTGTTAGGCCTAAAGAAGAGGAGGCCTAGGCTTTTTTTTTTTATGATTTTTTTTTCTTCGAACTTTCGAATTTCCAAAAAAAATATATATATATATATATATTTTAAGCTTTGTAGGTGAAGCTTTGGTGTTGAAGTTTTGTAGGTGAAGCTTTGTGGGTGAAGCTTTTGTAGGTGAAGGTTTTGTGGTGGGTGAAGGTTTTGTGGTGGGTGAAGCTTTTGTGGGTGAAGCTTTTGTAGTGGGCGAAGCTTTTGTGGGTGAAGCTTTTGTAGGTGAAGCTTTTGTAGTGGGCGAAGCTTTTGTGGGTGAAGCTTTTGTAGGTGAAGCTTTGGAGTTGAAACTTTTGTTGGGTACCATGAATTGATTTTGCTTCACACTATCTTGGTCAAGATAGTGTGAAGCTTTTGAGAATTTGTAGCTGTCCTCTATTGATGAAGCTTGGTTGAATTTCCTTTTTTTTTTTAATGGGAAAACTAGAAATTTGTTGAATTTCCCAAATTTCTTTTATTTTTTTTGGGAAAATTAGAAATTTGGAAGTGTGGGGGAGACAACAAATACAAATTTTGCTTCCACACTGTTGAGTAAGAGATTGTGATGCAAGCCACACCTTGTAGTAGTCAAAGGTTTGGATGAACCATATAAATTGAATTTGCTTCGAACAGTCTTGATCAAGAGTGTGTGAAACTTTCTACGAATTGTAATTGCTCTTTATTGATGAAGCCTTTGGCACCATAAATTGGTTTTGCTTCACACTGTCTTGATCAAGAGTGTGTGAAGCTTTTAAGAATTGTGGTTGAACTCCTTTGATGAGGCTTTTGTTGGCACCATAAATTGGTTATGCTTCACACTGTCTTAATCAAGAGTGTGTGAAGCTTTTAAAAATTGTAGTTGCCCTCCATTGATGAAGCTTTTGTTGGCACCATAAAATGGTTTTGCTTCACACTGTCTTGATCAAGAGTGTGTGAAGCTTTTGAGAATTGTGATTGCCCTCCATTGATGAAGCTCTTATTGGGACCATAAATTAAGAGTGTGTGAAGCTTTTAAGGATTTCCATTGTTGTGAGAGATGGATTTGAGACCCTTTTGTTTTCCTCTGAATGTGAGGCTCAAGAAACAATTGGAAGGGACTAAGGAACAGTTGGAGACAACCATCCTTGAGGTTTCCAAGGTTAAAGGGGAGTTGGATAATGCCTTGGTTGAGGTTTCTGGGCTGAAGAGGAGTATCCCAACTGAGAGGGATGTTGCTGTGCAGGAGTTCTTAGGTTCCCAAGCCTTTCATGATGCCTTTAGACCTCACTACATCCGGGCGGCTAATTTTGAGAAAAGGAAATGGATGGCCGTCCTTGAGCGTTACGACAATGGAAGCATTATTCGAAAGTACCGTGATGAGATGGCTAGTATCAATGAGCAGTCTCGAGAGAATGAGGATGGTCTTGGAGATGCTGAGGAAGGTGGCGATAGCGATGGGGTTGAAACACATAGGGATATTGTTAGGGGTTCAGCCTCAGAAGAGGATGACTCGTAGTGCCCTTTTTTTCTGCATGTACTTTGGATGTACGAGTTTGTTGTTTGTGTGGCATGTGCCATGTACTATGGATGTACTAGTTTGTTGTTTGTGTGGCATGTGACCTGTATTCTGGATGTACTAGTTTGTTGTTTGTGTGGCACGTGCCATGTACTCTGGATGTACTAGTTTGTTGTTTGTGTGGCATGTCTCATGTTTCATTGCTAGGAATGTAAGAGGATTAGGATCAAGTTGTCTAAATCACCTCTTTATTGAATTCATTCCAAATGGTCTTCGTTATTGTAGACATCAAAACTTTGGTAAATAAATGTTGACCGATAAATCAAAGTTTCAATGCTCATGTATTACATAAATTTTACACGTAGCGTGTGACTCGACGAAAAAATGAAATGAGTCGGAAAAGTTATCAAACAAGACACGTGTCAACACCTGGCAGAAACGATTTATTTCATCTGCATATTATATTCAAAATTAGGCATTGGAAAATTCTATAATTAGGAAGCCATTTCATTCATTTAGCAAAAACCAATTCATAACCAATTCACCTCACACCACAACCTTGAAGCTTTGAAACTCCAAAGCTCCCAAGCAAATCCCAAAGGATCAAGAAAGCTCTCTTCATTCTTCGTCAAATCCTCATTCAAAATCAAGCCCCAATGGCCCTTGAAGAACTTCCACTAATTCAAGATCAAGCCCCGACGGCCCTCGAAGAAAGTGTCCATCATTCATCATTCGTTCATCCCTAGATCAAGCCTCGACGGCCCTTTGGATCAACGACGTCAACAAATCCGCACAACTGTTTATCCCAAGATCAAGCCTCGACGGCCCTTCGGACTAACAACATCAAATCCACTGATTACAAAGATAGAATCAGAGGCTAAATTTGTAGAAGAGATTGTAACCCCTAAATCATCAATACAAATATGATTTTGTACACGTGTTCTTGTCTCGTTCATCGCAGGAATTTCCGTGTTTACAAATTTGGCACGCCCAGTGGGACTATCTCTACCTTTCATCTCTACCTTTGAATCCGCAAAAAGCACAAATGGCATCAAAGAAGGCTCAAGTTGTTCTTGCAGCCAATGCAAGGAACAAGAGTGTCATCACCGCAGGCGGTGTCACTTCGGGCGTCACAACTCGAAGTAAGGCAAGAGCTCTTTCCGCCGCCTCTTCCACCCCTGCATCAACTCCGCCGAAGGAACAAGAGCACCTGAGGCACAAACCTGTGATCACCCTGGCCTTGCTAAGGGCGCCAAGGAAGGAAAGCCCAAAGAAGTACTCTGGTTCCACTCTTTCTGATGTCGGCTCAAGCGGCAGCTCAGCCATGCAAGTCATGACTATTGGAGCTACTTCAATAGATGAGCAGCTGGCTCATATGAATGAAGCGATCGCAAGGCTAACACGGATTGTGGAAGAAAAAGACCAGCAAATCACCGCACTAGTCAACCAACTAGATGTAAAGCCCGACGTGAAAATTGAGCAAGGGGATGATTCAGTAAAGAAGGAAAACGACGAGGATGAAGAGCCTCTGGTGGAGAAAATCGATGTGAAGCCAGAGCCAGGACAAGCAGCGGCACTCACGGGATCTCTTTCTATCCAACAGTTGCAAGAGATGATCGCCAGCACCATCAAGGCACAGTACAAAGGAAGTTCACATGACTCCGTACTATACTCAAAACCATACTCCAAGAAAATTGACGCTTTGAAGATGCGAAGGGGTTATCAGCCACCAAAGTTCATGCAATTCGATGCAAAGGGAAAACCCGAAGCAACACGTTGCCCATTTCATTAAGACTTGCAACAACGCGGGGACAGAAGGAGACTACCTCGCCAAGCAGTTTGTGCGCTCGCTGAAGGGAAATGCCTTTGAGTGGTATACGGACTTAGAGCCTGAGTCCATCGACAACTGGGAGCAATTGGAAAAAGAATTCCTCAATTGCTTCTACAGCACCCGTCGCACTGTAAGCATGTTGGAGCTGACAAGTACGAAACAATGGAAAGATGAGCCAGTCGTGGATTACATCAACCGATGGCGCACTCTAAGTCTCGACTGCAAAGACAGACTTTCGGAGACCTCCTCGATCGAGTTGTGTGTTCAAGGCATGCAGTGGGGATTACACTACATCCTTCACGGCATCAAACCACGGACCTTTGAGGAGTTAGCCACCCGCGCCCTGACATGGAGTTGAGCATCGCCCATCATGGGAAGAAAGAATCGATCACCGACTACAAGAACGACAAAGTTCTTAGGACAAAGGTGGAGAAGGCTGCGTGGAAACCCACTAAGGAAGCAATGATGGTCAACACAGTTCCTGTCAAAATCTTTACACGAGGCAAGGCGATTCAAACGGAAGCTTTTCATGATCAAGAGATGCGTAGACACACTTTGAAGAAGCTTGAGAAGAAGACTTATCCATTCCCCGACTCTGATATGGTTACCATGTTGAAAGACTTGCTTGACAAAAAGGTGAACGACCTACCTGAGTGCAGACGGCCGAAAGAGATGAATCGTACTGACAGTCCAAGGTACTATAAATTCCCCTGTTTCATCAGTCATCCAACAGAAAAGTGCTTCGTATTGAAAGATCTCATCCTAAAGCTAGCACAACAAAGGAAAATCGAGCTTGACATCGAAGACACGGTTGCGGCACACGCTACTACTATCGTGTTTGGATCACTCGATCCAATGCATCTCTGAAACATGCATGACCATTCTCGTCAATGTTCAAGTCACACGGCACCTCCTACAAAACCATCACCGGGGACAAGCAACCAAGATGCATCTATCGGTGATAAGGAAGGGTGGACATCGGCGACCTACAAAAAAAATGAGGAAGCTAAGACCACAAGCCACAAGGCCAAAAGATGAGCCTAAACCTGCCCCTCGAACTTCAGTCTTCGACAGGCTAAATCATTCAAAACCTAGAATTTTGACACTTGATTGCATCAGTGGTCGAGACCCAACTTCCGTCTTCAAAAGGCTTAAGACGCCAACACCACAAAGATCTGCCTTTGAAAGGTTATCAGAACCCAAGAAACAAAGCGGCACAGCTAGATCTCCTCCGCAATGGTTGGCTTCGGACAGACTTGAAGAAACTAAGAAGCCTTCTAGAAACAGGAAGACAACGCCAAAGGAAGAAAAGCAAGACAGTCTTCAAAGCTTGATTCCTTCAAGGATGAAGCGCCAAGCAACTTTGGAGGTCGACACAAAAGGACCACTGAAGGTAAGGAGGCACACCATCTTCTACACTGGCCAATCTTCATGCCAACAAACCCAAGAGGACCGCACTGAAGAGGAGACCCAAGAAAACAAAGAAGACGAAATCCTGGAAGAAGACGTCACTTCCGGCTCTATCAACTCAAAATCTTCACCTTAATCGCTGGGGGCATGCTCTATAACCATGCCAGTCAAGCCAAGTGAAGTTGAAGGATGGACTCATGTCACTCCAAAGAAACTGCACAAAAAGCATATGTCTTCTCCACAAGTGCACCAATCGGAAAGGGGGCAAAGCAGCTTTCGCCAACCTCCAAAGCGATGTGAAAGTGTTGAAGATAAGGAAATTTCGACACAAAGATAGACCATGCGCGATCTCTTCTTCCTCATAAAATTATTCAGCTACTCGGTCAAGGCCCTTGCTATAAAGATTGTGAGGAACGCCTCTCCAGGCAACAACCATCTCTTCCACAAGTTCACCAATGGGAAAGGGGGCAAAGCAGCTCCTGTCAACCTCTAAAACAATGTGAAAGTGTTGGAGATAATGAAACTTTGACATAAAGATCATCCATCCCCACCACGATGTGTAATCTCTTCCCAGAAGACTTCTTCAATTACTCAGTCAAGGCTCCTTGCTATGAAGATTACGAGGAAAGACTCTCCCAGATCGCTTGACGAACTAACAATGCTCCTTGTCCGCACGAGCCTAAACTGCAGGACACAAAGCTCATCGCCAGCACGAGTCTAAACCACATGGCACTATGCTCCTGGTCCACACGAGCCTAAAAGGTGACAACCAAAGCTCCTCGTCTGCACGAGCATAAAAGGCAACACCAAAACGCTCCTCGCCTGCACGAGTTGAAACTGCAAACGGCACCAAGACGCTCCTGGCCCGTAAGAGCATAAACTGTGTACGGCAAAATCATCATCAAAATCACTGCTAAATTTATCGTTCATTTGAACTACGTTATGACTTGATCTCTTCGTTGGAGGGGTACGTAGGCAACTTGAAACTTCAAAATTTCGAGTACAGTCACATCAAAATAAAAAAAATTAAAAAAAAATATAAATAAGGATTTTATTAGAAGTTTGACTAATAAAAGTCAATTTTATTACAAAGACAAACATTTTCTTAGTACAAAAAAAAGTAATAATAAAAAAAAAAAAAATATATATATATATATATAAACAGCCTCCAAATCAAAGGAATCCAGGCCCTTCCCAGCTCTTCTACACCGACAGAAAGAGAGTCAAAGCCCAGGCCTCTTTCCAATTTACCGGCCCAGAAGCCCAGAGACCGGCTGATGCCATAGGCCATGCAAGACACCCATTCTGCTTCTTCTTCATTGATAGGATCGTGCTGATGACCCTCAACGTGCCGAATTCGTCAAGGTCGACCTAACCGCACTCTCTGATTTCACCCAGCTGCAAATCCAAACGACTCGGACATCGACCATATGACTTGGACCTCGACTCGGTCCTGAAAAGCTTCAAGGAAGCCTAAAGTTGCCAGACACCTTCGTCCTCACTCCACCCAAACCCCACCTGCGACACATCTATGGCATCAATACCCGCCATGACACACGCACTGTCTCCGTACGCCTGCGCCACAGCGAATCAAAACTCGTCCTCATCACCAACGATTCGAGCCCGCCGTCACGCATAGCACCACTCGATCACTTTTTGTGCACGTACAAGGACCTTGTAGACAGAGGTGACGAAGGGTTCGAGTGAGTCCTGCCGTCGAACAAGTGGGAGTCGATGATGTTGAATTATATGTCAGGGAACCACAGATCTTAGTCTCGAAGCCATTGGTAAAGGATGCACAAAGCAGATTCTAGGGCTCAAGAGCTCTCTGTAAAGCCCACTACTCCACTCCTTCGACCACTTCACTGCCTTCATCAGACATCAAATTGTGGTCGTATACTGCCATTTCTTCCAGAGGATTTCGGCATGTGGGCGAGTCTTTGTCTATTTACACAATGGAGGAACTACAGAAAGCCAACTAGAAGAGCATCTGGATCCAGATTCGAAATCGTCAAAGCACAGAAGCAAAAGCAATGGAGATTTCCTGGAGGAGAATGGGGGCACTGCAATTACTCTTCTCTCTTGCTCCGCCAACACGCCCAATCGCAACAAGATTCGCGAATCTCCTCCATCGCCAAGATGTCGTTGAATTCAACCCACAGGACAATACTGTTGATAGGATGACTCCAACGGTTGCCGTAAAACTGACCAGAGGGAGGAACTATTCGATGGGGTCACAGCACCGGCGAGGATAAAGCGTGAACTTGGCGCCGAAAGACTTCGATGAAGGCGGCCTGGATCTTCATTCTCAAACTCCCTCTGATGACATTCCTCCGGAGACTAAGGAACCTGAAATTAAGACAGAACAGCATGAAGTGGAGGATGAGTCTCTCTGTTGATGTCGTTCGCAAGGCCATCTCTTTGAACCTTTATTGCAGACCAATCATCCCTAAAGTGCAGGCAAGTGTGCCATCCCGATCACCACGGGCGAGGACGATGGCTTGTTTGTTGAGGAAGACCTTAGTGGATGTCGGGATCTCTTGTTGTAAGAACTTGGACGCCAACCTTGCTACGGGATTCGGAGCCCATTCATGACCAGATTTAGCGCTTGCACATTGATTGCGTATAGGAACTCAGGAGGTGCCTTTGACCCACTTGGACTTACTGATGATCTTAAAGCTTTTGCTAAACTGAAGGAGCGAAGATTGGTGTTGTTGACGGCAGCGAAGAAACTTCGGAAGAGCAGTCAATCTGTCTCTCCCCTTTACAGTGATGTCTTCCTCATTCGATATGACCCGTGAAATTTCTGATGGTAGAAGACGATGGTAGATGAGGACCAGATTTGTGTAATGACTAAAACTATAGTCTAAGTTAACGAGTTCGACAATAGGCTGAAGTTGTCTGAGCTTGTTTGACTCGATCGATTTGCTAAATGTGTTGAAACGGTCGGAGGAATGGCGTGCATAATAAGGGCATGTTTCTTTTTTTTCTGAGGGCTGCAAAGGTTTATAGTAAGTGAGATTCTGGGGGTTCTCTAAAGTCAGTAACCGCCGTCAAACTACTAGCCGGTCATGAGCTCGACGTCTTACACTCTGCCTCAAGCTCCAGCTGCTTCTGCACCTCCGTCATGGCTGCTGCCTTTGAATGTGATTGACAAAACCAAAGTTTGTCAACTCACACCCAAAGACCTCCTCCGTTTTCTTGCCTCTGCTGCTGCATTCAAAATTGACGAAGAACATCAAAGACCGCTGTCAAACGACTAGCCGGCCAAGAAACTCAACCTCTCCCCTGACGACGCCATCAAGTGGGACTCCTTCTTCGTCATCTCCTGCTACTTCCACCGCAGCGCCTGACCTCCCTCAAGCTCGTCATTATGACCACCATGATAGCAAAGAACTTCAACGACCGCCGTCAAACGACTAGCCGGTCGTGAAGCTCGAAGCAACATTTTCTCGGCCTCTTTGCTCTGCTCCCTGCAAATTCCTCTACCCATCACCCAAATTTATGCAAAAAAAAAAAATATATATATATATATATAAAAAGGGATGGTGGAGCAAAGTGGTGCTGGCACCATGTGAAAAAAAAAGATGAGGGATGCATCTGGCACCGAAAGCAGACGGAAAAGAAAAAAAAATATATATATATATAAAAGAAGAAAGTGGATCCTTGGTGGATAGCACCATGCAAAAAAAAAAAAGGGGAAAAGGTTTTGGAATGGTGGATCAGTCCACGTGAAAAAAATAATTAAAAAAAAAAAAAATATATATATATATATATATATATGTGTGTGTGTGTGTGTGTGTGTGTGTGTGTGTACACAATATATGTATGTATACAGCCAAAAAAAAAACAAAGAAAAAAAAAAGAAAAAAACAAATCCATTAAGAGAAATAAAGTCCATTTTCTTTATTTTCTAGAAATTTTACATAAATTTGCATCATACATACCTTAAAAAAAAAAGTCAAATCAAATTTACAGGAAGGGGGATCTTCAAGGATGATCAGGTGGCGCCTCATCACTTGGTGGAGCTCCAGAAAGACGAAGCACAAGAGATAGATTATCCGGAGCAACACTTGGTGAAACGCCAGAGGACGAAGGCAGAAGTTGCCGTTGGAGTAACGCCACAAACCTCTGATGATCACTCTGAATCCGAACTTCAGACTCCTGCAGCTGGTCAAGCTTCCTCTTCATGCTTGTTGAGTAATTAGGTGCGAGCATGTGCAACTCTTTATTCTCATGCCTAAGCACTTTGACCTCTTGCCGAAGACTGGCCAACTCAGCCATCAACGACTCAACCTGACGAGATCGAGCAAGAAGGCGTTGGCCCATGTTTGAAACTGAGCCTGCACATCAGACGTTGTAGGCCAGAGAGTCCTCAGCAGCCAGCTCGTCGGACCGCTTGGAAAGTATCCTAGTATCTCTAGGAGTGAGAAGATTTCTGGCCACCACCGAAGCGGTTGTATCGTTTATCATCATAGAATCCCCAACTGTAAGAGGACCATTTGAAGATACGAAGGACGACTCCAAATGTTGTTTGGAGAAGATATGTCACTATCTTCCCTGACATTCAACTTAAGACGACGGTCAGAAGGGCAAGACATTTTTTAAGGTGTGAAGAAAAAGAAGAGGTCGGACAAATCAAGTGCAAGAAGGGAGTTTCTACAAGCGGAAATTCCAGTGTGCTTTGAAACGTATTGTGTGCCTCTATAAAAATCAGCACTCGATGGGATTTCAGAAATCGAAGAGGCAAGCTCAAAAATCGAAGAGGCCAATTAAAAAATCGAAGAGGCGCTAGCTTTCTTAAAAGCTGGGCTTGATCAGAAACCACGGGCCAATCTTCTTTTCTAGACTTGTCTGCACTTGTCACATGCAACCTCTGCACTCGATGGAGCTCAGAAATCGAAGAGGCACCACTCTCCGAATTTCAAAGGACCGGCTTTTCCAGACGTGTCAGCGTCTATCACATGAACACTCAGCTTTACAGAAATGACGGGCAATCTGTCCAAGATTTCTGACAAAGTTGAAAACGCGTGAATCTTACTGTTTCAATTACCCAACGGTTGCCGACAAAAGTAAAGGAATAGTGCCACTACTGGCTGTTGGGAAATTCCTGTATATGTCGACCTTCGTCCTCCATAGCAGGACATACCTGCAAAAAATGCCCAACCTTTCCTCACTTCTAAGAGTGCACTCCCAACAGACCCTCTTGAAATACTCAGTTTTCTTCCTCTCCGGGAATACCTTTGCAAACAAAGGACACCAAAGCAAAAGTATCTCATATCACCAGGGTAGAAAGCAAGAGTATCTCATATCATGCTTTCTCCCTGTCCTTTCCTTTGTCCTTGTTCTTACCTGCAAAGACAAGGATAAAGAAAGCAATATGTCGAAACATTCACTCAAACTCCGGGTAAGGAACCGACTACCTGGAACCCTTGCCTGGTTGCTTACCTGACATTGCTCTCGATTACTCATCTTCAGCTGCTGATGTACTTTCAAAGAAGATGCCATATTTGCCTGGAAAACAGATAAGGCAAGTGAAAATGATACCTTGAAACATGTGGAGACAATGTGCTGATTTCCTTCAAGATTAAGTCTCCCCTTCCCTGCACAATCAACCAACCCATCAGAATGAGTCTGAGTTGAATCCAAGAGCTCGATAAGCTTTAACAACATATTGACAGCACCATCGCCGAAGAGCAAAGCCTCGCTGTGCAACGCTGTCAAATCGCCACTACTTCCCCGAAAGCAAAAGTATTTCATATTATGCTTTCTCCTTGTTCTTTTCGTTGTCCTTGTTCTTACCTGCAGGACAAGGAGAAAGAAAGCAATCAGCCAGCACTTGGTATCAATCTTCTGATCTGGAACCGACTGCTTGGAACCCTTCCCTGATTGCTTACCTAGCACTGCTCTCGAAGTATCCATTGTTTCAACATCTTATGCTTCTAGAGAAGATACCACATCTGCCTGAACAGATAAGGCAAGGGAAAATGATACATTGAAACATGTGGAGACAAGCACAACAAAGCACGTGTCGATTCATCCGCTACTTCTTCAAAATCAAAAGTATCTCATATCATCAGGGTTGCAATCACTCTGGGTTTGGTGGACTTGTTTTGAGCCTCAAATTCTTGGGTCGACCCGCTAGGCGTTGTGAGCTGCACGTGCTGATTCACCACCCTTGAATCAAATCCTTAAAGATCAAGTCACCAACTGGAAGAAGCACCCACCACTCTTGAAGATCATACCATTGACCAAACAACTCAGGTGTGAATTGGAAAGATTGAACAAAGAAACGGGCCATCACCTTCACCTCGTGCCTGCTTGCCATATGTTCGAGTTAACCTCCAAGAATCAAGCCTTAACGGCCCTTGAAGAAGCTTCCAGCCAAATTCAAGATCAAGCCTCGACGGCCTTTGAAGAAATCACAAGTACGATTTGAGATCAAGTGTCCATCACCCTTGAATCAAATCCAACTCCACATAAAAAAAAGTGTAAGTTCAAACAATCGGAGGAAGCCAGAAAGTCCTCCAACCCAGTTCAAGAATAAGCTGTGGAAAGACAACAATTGGAGGAAAGTTAAAAATTGGAGAAGCTTCCAGCCAAATTCAAGATCAAGCCTCGACGGCCCTTGAAGAAATCACAAGTACGATTCGAGATCAAGTGTCCATCACCCTTGAATCAAATCCAACTCCACATAAAAAAAAAGAGTAAGTTCAAACAATCGGAGGAAGCCAGAAAATCCTCCAACCCAGTTCAAGAATAAGCCTGTGGAAAGTTAACAATTGGAGGAAACCAGAAAATCCTCCAACCCAGTTTAAGATCAAAGCTGTGGAAAGTCAACAAGCGTAATAAAATATGTGCCGATTTATCCACTACCAAAGCCAGAGATCATCTACCACGTGAAGCGCCATGTGGTCCAATTTCAACCTTCAAGATCAAGCCCCGACGACCCTTGAAGAAATTTCAAACAAAGTTCAAGATCAAGCCTCAACGGCCCATGAAGAAATCTCCAGCCCGATTCAAGATCAAGCCTCGATGGCCCTTGGATCGACATCTACAATAAGGGACTTCAAAACACATCTCCTACACGTGGCAAGCACATGTATACAACGCGCCTTGAAGTGGGGACATTTGTAGACATCGAAATTTTGGTACATAAATGTTGACCGATAAATAAAAAATTCAACGCTCATGTATTACATAAATTTTACACGTAGCGTGTGACTCGACGAAAAATTGAAATGAGTCGGAAAAGTCATCAAACAGGACACGTGTCAACACCTGGCAGAAACGATTTATTTCATCTGCATATTATATTCAAAATTAGGCCTTGGAAAATTCTATAAATAGGAAGCCATTTCATTCATTTAGCATAAACCAATTCATAACCAATTCACCTCACACCACAACCTTGAAGCTTTGAAACTCCAAAGCTCCCAAGCAAATCCCGAAGGATCAAGAAAGCTCTCTTCGTTCTTTGTCAAATCCTCATTCAAAATCAAGCCCCAACGGCCCTTGAAGAACTTTCACTAATTCAAGAACAAGCCCCGACGGCCCTTGAAGAAAGTGTCCATCATTCATCATTCGTTCATCCCTAGATCAAGCCCCGACGACCCTTTGGATCACCGACGTCAACAAATCCGCACAACTGTTTATCCCAAGATCAAGCCCCGACGGCCCTTTGGACCAACAACATCAAATCCACCGATTACAAAGATAGAATCAGAGGCTAAATTTGTAGAAGGGATTGTAACCCCTAAATCATCAATACAAATATTATTTTGTACACGTGTTCTTGTCTCGTTCATCGCAGAAATTTCTGTGTTTACAGTTACATATGATGCCAAACGGTTGAAGCTTAACACTTGTACAATGTGAGTTTACTTGTAATAGTACTTAAAGTGGTCAGCGTTCAATGGATGGCCAATGGTCTTGCCATCGGAGCTTCTAAGCTTGTAGGAGCTTGGCCGACTGATGCCAACAACTTCAAACGGTCCATCCCAGCTTGGACCAAGTGTTCCTTTACTCGAGACTCTGTCGCAGAGTAATCTTTTCTTCAATACCTAGTCCCCCACTTTGAAAGAACAAGATTTGACCCTTGAGTCATAGTAGTTGGAGATGCGCTGCTTGTAGGTGACATTCTTCAAGTGAGCCTGGTTTTTGTGTTCCTCGACTAGATCTAAGTTGAGGGTAAGTTAGTTATCATGTTCGCTTTGCATGTAGTTCTGGACTCAGAACGTTGCTTGCTTAAGCTTAACTGGGATAACTACCTATGTACCAAAGACAAGTGAGAATGGGGTTTCTCATGTTGACGTTCGATACGAAGTGCGGTATGACCAAAGAACTTGGGGTACAAATTCTGGCCAACAACCTTTAGCCTTATCCAAGCTGGTTTTCAAAGTTCGCTTTATTATTTTGTTGATGGCTTCAACTTGTCCATTAGACTGGGGATGAGCTAGGGAGGTAAAACATAAGTTGATGTTGAAATTAAAGCAGAACATCTTGAACTTATTGTTGTTGAACTGTCACCCGTTGTCAGTGACTATCGCATTGGGAATGCCAAATCTACAAAGGATGTTCTTCCATACAAAGTCTTTTATTTTTGCCTCAGTAATGGTTGTCAAAGGTTCTACTTCGACCCACTTTGTGAAGTAGTCAACTGCAACGATTGCATAGCGTACCTTGCCCTTCCTTGCAGGCATTGGGCCGATCAAATCAAGTCCCCATTGGGCGAAGGGCCAATGGCTGATCATAGGAGTGAGCGGCTCGAGAGGGGAGTGAGGAATAGTTGTGTAGCATTGACACTTATCACATGAGCGAGATATTCTTATGGCATCTTGGTGGAATGTTGGCCAGTAATATCCTTGGTGAAAAGCCTTGTGTGCTAGGGATCGAGATCCAGCATGATCTTCGAACACTCCTTCATGTATTTCCCGAATGACAGTTTCCGCCTTTGCGGGTGTAAGGCATCTTAGGTATGGTAGGTTAAAACCCCGTTTGTAGAGTTGGTCATTAATGATCAAGTAACAGGTAGCCTTGTATCGAATCTGCTTAGCTTGGATTTTATCGTTTGGGAGGGAACCATGCACAAGGAATTTATAAATCAAGGTAATCTAACTATCCCCCTGTTTTAAATTGCACACTTCCGCTGCCTTGGTGCTTGGTGCCAACAATTCAACCTGAATTTTTGTCCCAATTTTGTCTTCCACTGCTGAGGCAAGGTGAGCCAAAGAGTCTGCATGACTGTTTGCCACTTGAGGAATTTGGGTGATCTGGTAGTAGAAGTGCTTGAGCAACAATTGTGTTTGTGCCAGATATGCTGCCATGGAGCTATCCTTAGCATTAAAGTTGTTGGTGACCTGGACCAACTGGGAGTCGCTGAATATATCACTTCGTTTAACCCCAAGGTGTTTGGCCAAACGTAAGCCTGCTGGAAGGGCTTCTTATTAAACCTCATTATTCGATGCCTTGAATTTGAAACGAAGAGCATACTCCATTACCACGTTGTCAAGGGTCATAAGGACTAGTCCTGCTCCACAACCTTGTTGGTTGGACGAGCCATCAACATATAGACTCCATGCTAGGGTTGTTGCTTATATTTTTTGAGCTTCCGAGGGTAATAAAACCATTTCTTTAGGCGTAGAAACAATGTCAACAGGATTTGTGAAGTCGGCGATGAAGTCTGCCACTGCTTGGCCCTTCTTAGCTGGCTTTGGCTGGTAGGAGATGTCAAACTCACCCAATGCTATCACCCATTTGATCATTCTCCTCGAAGTATCAAGACTTTAGAGTATCTATCGAAGATGACGATGGGTAAGCATGATGACGGAGTGTGCTTGGAAATAAGGGCGAAGTTTTCGAGCAGACATGACTAATGTTAGAGCCAATTTCTCAATGTTGGAGTATCGTGTCTCCGCATCTTGTAAGGCCTTACTAGCGTAGTAGACAGGCTGTTCGACATTACCATCATTTCGAATGAGAATGGAACTTACTGCTAAAGCCCATACCGATAGATAGATAATGAGAGTGTCACCAACCTCAGGTTTGGAGAGCAGATGGGCTTTACTCAGGTAGTCCTTGAGGTTCTGGAATGCCTCGGCACATTCATCAGTCCATGTAATGTACTTTTTATTTCCCTTAAGTGCTTTGAAGAAAGGAGCATATCTGTCTGTGGCCTTAGAGATGAACCTAGTTAAGGCTGCCACCTTGCTAGTAAGGCTCTAGATGTCTTTTGAAGTTATCAGTTCCTTCATGTCGAGGATTTACTTGATCTTCTCGGGATTAGCCTTAATGCCTCGTTGGCATATCATGAAGCCTAAGAATTTCCCAGAGCCTACGCTGAAGGCACATTTGTTGGGGTTCAACCTCATTTGATAGCTCTTCAGAATGGTGAAAGTTTCAGATAGGTTAGTGATATGTTGGTCAACATGTTTGCTCTTGACTAGCATATCATCAACGTAAACTTCCATGCTTTTCCCAATCTGTTCGACGAACATTGAATTGACTAGTCTCTGATAAGTCGCTCCTGCATTCTTTAGGCCGAAGGGCATGACTTTATAGCAATATAGTCCCCTATCAGTAGTGAAGGCTGTGTGTTCTTGGTCCGCGGTTCATGAGGATTTGGTTGTATCCTGAGTAAGCATCCATGAAGCTCAGAAGTTCACACCATGCCGTAGAGTCTATAAGTCTGTCAATGAGAGGAAGAGGAAAGCTATCCTTCGGGCATCCTTTGTTTAGGTCGGTGTGGTCGACACACATTATCCACAAGACCTTTTGGAGTAGGAGACTTTCTTTGGTCGAATTTTTCTTAACAAGGACCACATTTGCTACCCATGTTGGACAATTGACTTCGCGGTCGAAGCCTATGTCTTTGAGTTTTTCAACTTCTACCTTCATTGCTTCGTATCGTTCAGCGTCATAAGATATTCGCTTCTATATCACCGGCTTGGTCTTGGGGTCAATACTCAAGCGATGACATATGATATTAGGAGAGATGCCTGGCATGTCCTCGTAAGACCAGGCGAAGACCTCAGTCTTCTTTTGCAAAAAAGAGATGAATGCCAACCGAATGGGTGGTGACAATGTGGTGCCAATCTTCACCATGCGATCTGGATAATCTTTTGAGATAGAAACCTTCTCCAACTCTTCAATGGGTTGTGCTTGTTGGGTGAAAAAGTCTTCTCGATGATCGTCGGGTTGACTATTGCCACCATGAAGATCCAAGTTGGCTACGTCTGGGATGGTCTTTATGACTTGGTCATGTATAGAAAGGGTTTCCTTGGGCAAAGGCAGGTTCTGTTGCTTGACCAAAGTGTTATAACATGATCGTGCACTAAGTTGATTTCCTCTGATGTAACCATTGCCATAGAGGTTGAAAATTTCATCAACAAGATATGCGTGGATACCATGGCCTTGAAATCATTGATGCTTGTGCGTCCGAAGATGACATTGTATGCCATTGGGCAATCAACCACCAGGAAGTTAGTGGTATTGGTAGCAGTGTAAGGGCCTGTACCAATGGTGAAAGGTAAGTGTATGATCCCCAAAGGTTGCACGATATCACCAGAGAAGCTTATCAGAGGAGAAATCGAGCGATCGAGCAAGTGTTCAGCTACATTAAGTGCCCTAAAAGCTACAGCAAACATAATATTGATTGAAGCCCCCGTGTATACCAGGATTCGTCATACTTCAAAGTTGGCTATGGGAGCTTCCACGATCAGTGGGTCATTATGAGGGTAGATGATACCTCTTTCTTCCTCAAGGTAGAAACATATTGGATCCCAGTTAGGCTTTTGATACTTGCCTCCCCTGATGTCTTCCACGTGAAACACTTGGTGGCCAGACCTTAAAGCTCGTTCACTATTTTTCATGGCCCTGTTTGAAGATTTAGATATGGGTGTGATATGGAATATATCACATTCACCTGGCGTTGGTTACGATTACCCTTTGGAGGGTGAATGAGGAATTGATCAATTTTTCCTTCAAGTGCCAAAGCTTCAATATGATCACGAAGGGTGATACACTTCTCGCCGTCATGGCCGTTAAGCTCGTGGTAGCAGTAAAACGTGCCCATGTTCTTCGTGGGCTTGTAATTCGGGTGTCTCGGCTTTAGCTTCGGTATCAGGTGTGCTATGATGGGGTAAATGGCCACGCATGTGGTGTTCAAAGGTGTGTATGCCTCATACCTCGGGGTAGGACCTGTCTTGACACGTGCTTGACCCACTATGTTGATTGTTTGGGGTCAGGGATTATCGTGGCGATACCCTTGTTTATCGCGGTAGTGTCCCTTACTCCTTTTACTAAAATGAGATTGGTGAGGATGAAAATCTTTCCTTCTGCCTTGAGATTGATATGTCTGTTGACTTGGCAAAGTATTAAGTAAGGCAAGGGAGGCACCGCTACCGTTTGGAAGGTTGAGGTCTTCTCATTTGGGTAAGTCTAGCTTCCACTCCCCACTTCCTGATAGGGGATGGTTGTTGGGGGTTTCTCTTGGTATGTCCTTGCCTTGGCAGAGGCATGGTTATAAGCCTGGGCCATCACCTCAGAGTAAGTCTTCCAAGTGTTGGCATTAATCATGTACTTAAAGAAACAATCATGTAGGCCTGCCATGAAGGCTTTGAGGGCAGTCTTGTCGTCTGCCTCGGCATAACGGGAATACTCATGGCTGAAACGGCCAGCATACATACGTAATGGCTCGTCTGGCTTCTGGCGAATAGTGTACAAGTTATTCGCAGAGTGCAAGCGATTGGTCTGGAAAATGTGTTGAGAAACAAACAGTTTCCTCAATTCCTCAAATGAGTCTACCGTCTTAGGTGGAAGACAGCAATACCAGTTTAGAGCACCGCTAGAGAGGGTGGAGGGGAAGAGAAGACATCGCTCTTCGTAGGTGTGCATCCGGTATGCCATGGTGGACTTAAAGAGGTTAAGGTGTTCAATCGGGTCCTCCTTTCCAGTATAGAGTTGCAAGCCAAGCTTCTGCTTTGTCTTTGCTTGGAGTGGGTGTCGAGGATCCTTCTTCTAAAAGGGCCAGGCCTAGGTTGGTTCCAATCAGGTATCTCAACTTGTCATTCAGCCTTCAACTTGTTTACTTTCTTAAGGAGCTGTAGGACAAGAGGGTCCCGAGTGGAGTCATGTACCACTAGAGCTTTCTTTCGTAAATCAACATCTCCTTTTGGAAGTAGGAAGGCTTGATCAAGAGCATGTGATTTTTCCCTGGACCCGCCTTACTGACTTTCAAGGTATGTCTGTCGAAACATTTCTGAGTCCCCTATACCTTCGTGTTTATTTAAGACTTGTTGCCCCTTCCCCAAATTTGTCGCCGGCCTAGTATATGGGAGGGGACCGAGTCTTTCAGAGACTTACATGGATGAGATTGTCTCGACGTTGCTGTAGGAAATCTCGACAGTTGAGAAAGACGGCTTTCGATCCTTCCACTCCTTCTGTAAGGAGGTGCCTTCCTCCACTCCTTCTGCTTCGGGTCGAAGCAGCTGGGTTGAGAGAAGTCTCATGTTGGTCGCCATTTCGAGGAGTAGCTCGCTCCTCAACAGGAATAACCATGTCGAGGGCAATTAACCCTCTTTTGTTTTAGTATATCTAGCCTCGTGGAGCATCTCGAAGACCTTCTCATACTCCTCTTAGAGGATCTCATTCTTTATCGTTATCTTGTTGTTCTGAGCCTCAAGCTCATCGACTTTAACCTGAAGAGCAAACTTCTTTTGTTGCTTCGCACTAGGTGCGAGGGGGGTGTCATTCTATGTGTTATGGCTTCCTTCGCTCCCCATGTTGGAAAGGGATGCATGGTCAAAAGAAAGTGTACGAATGGTGGAAACCAGCTTAACAAAGCTGAAGATAGTGGGAATAAGTGTCGTTCCCACAGACGGTGCCAAATGTTGATGCACAAAATCAGTGCAGACTTCGCTAGATTGCTCTGGTCACTAGTGTGGATAAGTATGTAAATGGATAGGGACAGGGAAGCAAACACAAGATGTACGTGGTTCACCGAGATTCGCTACGTCCACGGAGTAGAGGAGTTATCATTAATTGTGAAGGGTTTACACAAGTACATAGGTTCAAGCTCTCCTTTAGTGAGTACTAGTGAATGATTTAGTACAAATGACATTAGGAAATATTATGGGAGAATGATCTCCTTTTATAGAAGAAAGTTTCTAGCTTTGTTCTGACATTGACACATGTCGTGTTGTGATTGGCTTCCGATGTTGACATAGGTCGCGCTATGATTGGCTTCTGATGTTAACACGTGTCGTGCTGTGATTGGCCTCCTAGTTGGAGGGAAACTCTTCTGGGTCTTTGATGGTATAACATTGATCGGTGCTCGGTAGTTTTGGGATTGGTCAAGTATGGTACAAACATGTATATTCTTATCTCTACCTAGCACGAGGTATTTTGGGAGCGCACTGGTTTCGGGTTCCGTAAGAACTCTGAAGTTAAGCAAGAATGGGTTAAAGCATTCCCAGGATGGGTGACCCACCGGAAACTTCTGCTTGTGTGAGTTCCCAGAAACAAAGCAGTGAGGACGTGGTTTAAGCCCAAAGCAGATAATATCGTGCTACAGCAGAGTCGAGCCTGAGTGTGGTGGGGCTCGGACCAAGATGTGACTGATGTGGTCCCAAAGTCAAAAAGCGTTGCGCAAAAATTAGCCAAACAAACCTTCATCACGCGCCAACCGTCATGCCAAGGTAGTGGCAGTAGGGTTTGTGTGACGAAGAATTAACCTACGTCGCGCAAACTCTTTTTTTTTTGGAAAAAATATTTTTTATTTAATTTTAATAAATATTATAATTAAATTCTATGCAATAATTAATAAACCAAAAAAAAGTATTTAATTATAAAATATATGAAAATGTACATACAAGGTGTTCGAACAAATAAGAAAAAACTACAAGAAGTAGTCTTCTAGGTTTGATGCTTAATGTTTTCTTCTATTACAAATTCTCTCCATGTAAGATTAATTGGTTAAACTGAATTATCAATTAAAATGTACTTTTATTGATAATTTCAGCGATGTAACACGATCATCGGCATGCCATGCTTGAGTTAATTCAGCTTTAAGCTCATGCAACCGAGAAACATATTCCTGGCCGTGATGACCTTGCCCCCCTTTTCTGCAAATTTTTCTGGATCTTCTAGTTCCTCCAAATGCAAACTTGTTGAAGATTTCTCATGTGCTGTAAATTCATATCAGTAAAACAAATCAAAGTGACTATCATAGCTGCTCTAGTTGGGCAACAAAAATACCTGTGAAAAGAATACTTGTTCCAAAAAATTATAGGAACAAAGCAAAGGAGGCTGACATATTTTTCCTGCCTTTCGTCATGTCAGACATCTGTAAGTAATAAGAAAAAGGAAAATAAAAAGTTGGAAGACAGGGTACAGCTTTCATTGAGAAACTTAAGGAAGTAAATAGCTGGATGAGAATAGAAGGTATGGAAAACAAAAATTTCGTTTCGAAATGTTAGATTCCACATCGCCCAGGGGTGAGAATCCTCTATGCCTTATATATACATGCCCACCTTCATTAGCACGAGGCCTTTTGGGAGCTCACTGGCCTCGGGTTTCGTCAGAACTCCGAAGTTAAGCGAGTAGCGTCGAGAGCACTCCCATGATGGGTGACCCACTGGGAAGTTCTTGTGTGAGTTCTTAGAAACAAAACCGTGAGGGCGTGGTCGGGGCCTAAAGTAGACAATATCGTGTTATGGCTGTGGAGCGGGCCCGAGATGTGGTGGACCCCAGGTCGGGATGTGACACGAAAACCTAAGAAAGGAAAACACTTATAGAAACCAATATATGATAAGAACATTCTGAATACCCATATCATACTTCATGGATTCGAAACCTAGCCAACAATAATTGGAGTAACATTCATCCAAGGAACGCAAAATTCAAACTC
Source organism: Malus asiatica (assembly GCA_033882615.1). Taxonomy (NCBI): domain Eukaryota; kingdom Viridiplantae; phylum Streptophyta; class Magnoliopsida; order Rosales; family Rosaceae; genus Malus; species Malus asiatica. Next base: position 42,168,970 of record CM066503.1, on the reverse strand, counting down.
TATTTCAATATAGAAAAAATACAGAATATGAAAGTGAGGTCAGAACACAAGCCCCACCAGCTAAGATGCTTAACGGTTGTGTTTTGAAAAATAGCTAGCAACAATTGAAAAAGATTTCATCTAGGAATCTAGATATTGAACTCCATGTCATTACAAAATACACAGAAACAAAACTGATGTCACAAATAGGCTCCACAATCTAAGATACGACCAAACATGCTCGCTAGCTTGACAATTACTTAAGACAACATGAAGCCTCAAAAGATTGCATACTTTTGAATATAAAACAACATGTGGAACTAATAAAGTCAAGAAGCGTGAAATGCTTATTAAATAAGTCAATACCGTTTTGGAGACTGGAAACCTCTGCATCAGGGATCTCTTAAAAAAGGCCCATTCTTTAGACGGATTTTAAATAGAAGTTCACCACAGAGTTCTGCAGTAGAACTGGTTTCAATTTCCACCAAATCCTCTCTAGAAGCTTTGGCATTGTTATCCGACCTTCTGAGGGGATCAAAGTACTCCTATTCCCATCATCCATGACCTCAACCTATATTAAGATGCTGAACTTTGTAAATTCCAAAATTTTCATGTTAAAAACACCAAACAACCAATACATACACCATTAGCATTCAAGTTTCTTAATCTAATGTTATTTGTTTCCTTTTTAATCCCACATGTTTTCGTTACAAGGTACCAAACAAAGACGTGAACTACAACAAAGTGAAGAGATGGCTATGTTAATTGACAAAGTAGGAAAATAGGAATCTAAACTAGGATGGTGGCAAATGACACGAAGGAACACTGTGACATCAGACTGCTAATCAACTGTATTCCAACACATTCAACATAAAGGGGAAGCAAAATTGAAAAGGATTAAGAACTATTCATAAACGAACACATTATGCTTGAAAGTTGTATACAAATCAATTCATGGTTGTGCACTGATGAGGATGACATTAACATTACTTACAGAGTTTCAACTTTTTAAAATATGTGGATACCACAGATTCCGGGTACAACTTTGTGGCGAGACAAGTTGGGAAGTTTTCGGGTTGTTCAATCCAGACCTTGTGTGCTATGCCACCTGCTTTGAGCTTCTCTGACAAATTCACTATCTGGGGTTCTACCTTCACCTCAAGGGTAACCTGCAAAAACTTCACAAGGATATCGTAAATTCGTAATCAACGAGGACATTGGTACAACAGAAAGTGTTAAGTTTGTGACCTTCGCTAGATTGCTTCGGTCACTAGTGTAGACAAGTATGTAAATGGATAGGGACAAGCAAGCGAACACAGGATGTACGTGGTTCACCCAGATTGGCTACGTCCACGAAGTAGAGGAGTTCTCATTAATTGTGAAGGGTTTACACAAGTAAATAGGTTTAAGCTCTCCTTCAGTGAGTACTAGTGAATGATTTAGTACAAATGACATTAGGGAATATTGTGAAATAATGATCTCTATTTCTAGAAGAGAGTTTCTAGTCTCATTCTGACATTAACATGTGCCATGTTGTGATTGGCTTTTGATGTTAACATGTGTCACGCTATGATTGGCTTCTGATGTCGACATGTGTCGTGATGTGATTGGCCTCCTGGTTAGAGGGAAACTCTTCTAGGTCCTTGACGGTATAATGTTGACAGGTGCTCAGTAGTTTCAGTATTGGTCAAGTTTGGTACAAACAGTGCTCCCCTAAGTTCCCGAGTGAGGGAAACTCCTCGGTTGGGGACTAGCAAGATCCAAGCTATTGAGTAATCACGAAACTTCTAAGTACCAAAGTGTGGTACCATTTTCACTTGCCTTATCTGTCTCATATGTAGATGTGGCATCTTCTCTGGAAGTACTTTTCCTCCATCCATGGGTGGTATCTTTAACCGATGAAGATGCACAAGGTAATGTAACAATTTCACTTGAAGCTTACTTGTAGTTTCGGGCTTGGTCAAGTGCTATACAAACCCTATAGTAGAAGTCCCCCAAGTCGCCTAGCTAGGAGAATTGCCGAATGAGGTAACAGACAAGGTAAGCAATCAGACTTCCAAGCAAGCAACCTGGATCGGAGGTTCGACTTCAGCTTCCGGTTGATTGTTCTCATTCTCCTTGCGTCGTAAACAGCAACAAGGATAAGGAAAAGCAAATGGAGAAGAGATGATATGAGATACTTTTGCTTTTGAAGAAGTAACTTTCCACATGCTTATTCTTGAACTGGGCTGAAGGGTTTTCTGGTTTCCTTCAAAGTATAAGGCCATCTCAAGAATTTGAGGGTCAAAACAAGTCCATCAAATCTAGAGTACGTTCGACCCTGATGATATGTGATACTTTTGCTGTTGACAAAGTAGTGGATGTATCGGCACGTGTTTTGTAACGCTTGTCTCCACATGCTTCCTTGTATCCTTCTCACTTGCCCTATCTGTTCCTCAGGCATAGATGGTATCTTCTCTCGAAGCATAAGATGTTGAAGATGAGTACTCGAGAGCAATGCAAGGTAAGTAATCAAGCAAGGGGTTCCAGGCAGTCAGTTCTTGACTGGAAGCTTGATTCCAAATGCTGACTGATTGCTCTCTTTCTTCTTGTCTTGCAGGTAAGAACAAGGCTAAAGGAAAAGACAGGGAAAAAGCATGATATAGGAAACTCTTGCTTTTAACCCTGATGACATGAGATAATCTTGCTCTGGTGTGGCTTGTTTGCAGAGGTATTATCAGGAGGAAAAGAAGCTGAGTATTTCGAGAGACTCTGCTGAGAGTGCCTTCTTGGATGTGAAGAAAAGTTGAGTATTTTTTTTTATTTGCAGGTCTGCCTGGCTGGGAAGGATGGAGGTCGACATATATAGACGTCTCCCTAACAACAAGTAGTAGTGCTATTCCTTTACCCTTCTTGGTCATAGCAATATAGTGGGAGCTACAAGCTTCAAGTGTTTTAACTTTGTCAGAGCACTTTGAAAAATTGGTCTGTGGTATCTGGAAAGATGATGTTGCGTGTGAGGATTGCAGACAAGCTTTATCTAAGGAAATCTAGCTCTCGAAGTTCAGAAAGCGGTGCTTCTTCAGTTTTCAAACAAGCAATCCTGTCGGGGATCTGGCTCTCAAGGTTTAGAGAACGGTGCCTTTTTGCTTTTTGAGAAAGCAATCCTGTTGGGAGTCTGACTCTTTAGATTCGGAGAGTAGTGTCTCTTCGATTTTTGAGAAAGTAATCCTGTTGGGAGTCTGGCTCTTGAGATTCGGAGGGCGGTGCCTCTTCGATTTTTGAGCACGTAATCCTGTTTGGAATCTGGCTCTCAAGATTCAGAGAGTGGTGCCTCTTCGATTTTTGAGAAAGCAATCCTATTGGGAGTCTGACTCTTGAGATTCGGAGAACAATGTCTCTTTGATTTTTGAGAAAGTAATCATGTTGGTAGTTTGGCTCTCGAGATTCAGAGGGCGGTGCCTCTTCGCTTTTTGAGCAAGCAATCTTGTTGGGAGTGTTTTCTCGAATGTGAGTAAAGGTTGGGCATTTTTGCCAGTCTGCCTTGCCATGAAGCACGGAGGTTGACACACATTGGGAGTTTCTAGTTGTCAAGCAGTGGTGCTGTTCCTTTACCCTTGTGGGTAATAGTAGGGTAACTGGACCTTCAAAATTTATGTGTCTAAGCTTTGTTAGAGATCATTGGCAAAGTTATCTGTGGTACCCGAGGAGTTGATGTTGCGTATGGAAAGTGGTGCCTCTTCGGAATCCGGAGACTGGTGCCTCTTCGATTTTTGAACCAACGGCCCTGTTGCCCTTTCTTTGATAAGGGCACCAATTGTGTGCAAGAAGTACATTCAGAGAGTTATTGCTTGTAGGAATTTTCCCCTTACTTCAGAGATTTATTGCATCTCATTTCTCCTTCATCATTTCTGAGAATGTCTGGCCCATCCGACCGCCGTTTTGACTTGAACTTTGGTGAAGAGGCAGCCATGCCTTCTTAAGACAACACATGGCCCCCATCCTTCTTATCCCCTACTGGTCCTCTTACCGTTGGGGACTTTGTGATGAAGAATGATATGACCGCTGCGGTTGTGGCCAAGAACCTTCTCACTCCCAAAGATAACAGACTACTTTCCAAACAGTTTGATGAGTTGGCTGTCAAGGATTCTCTAGCTCTTAGTGTTCAGTGTGCAGGTTATGTGTCTAATATGGCCCAACGCCTATTTGCTTGAACCTGGCAAGTTGAATCATTGGCGGCTGAAGTGATAAATCTCTCGGTCAACAGTGTGGAAGCAAAATTTGTATATGTTGTCTCTCCCACATTTTCAAATTTCTAGTTTCCTTAAAAAAAAAAAAAAAAGGGAAATTCAACAAAGCTTCATCAATGGAGGACAACTACAAATTCTCAAAAGCTTCACACTATCTTGATCAAGATAGTGTGAAGCAAAATCAATTTGTGGTACCCAACAAAGCTTCACCAACAAAAGCTTCATTAATGGAGGACAACTACAAATTCTCAAAAGCTTCACACCATAATAGCTTCACCTACAAAAGCTTCACCCACAATAGCTTCACCTACAAAAGCTTCACCACAAAAGCGTCACCTACAAAAGCTTCACCAACAAAAGCTTCACCCATAAAAGTTTCCCCCACCACAAAAGCTTCACCAACAACAGCTTCACCCACCACAAAAGCTTCACCTACAAAAGCTTCACACCATCTTGATCAAGATAGTGTGAAGCAAAATCAATTCATGGTACCCAACCAAGTTTCAACCTCAAAGCTTCACCTACAAAGCTTCACCTATAAAGCTTAATATATATATATATTTCGGAAATTCGAAAATTCAAAATTTCAGAAATTAGGAAATTTGAAAATTCAAAAAAAAAAATTGCCTAAGCCTCATTTTCTTTGGGCCTAACAACTTTCATAAAAAATATATATGAATGAGGAGTTTTGGGTTACCACTTAGAAAGGAAAATGGTGAAGTTTTATTACTTTGGAAACTTGGCTACTAGCAAGACATCTCCTTCGTCAACTCTCTCGACTGGAGACTTGGGGGACTCCTACCATATGCCACTGCACCTTGATACTCGGAAGTCTCATGACCACTCAGTGACTTGGATTTTTTCAAGTCTCCAACCGAGAAGTTTTCCTCACTCGGGAAATTGAGGGAGCATTACCTCAACCTACATGCTTCACTCACAAAGCTTCAACATACAAGATTGAACAAAAGAAAAAATTCAAAGAACTTAGTGAACAAGGCCTTGGTGTATTTAACACAATACGTTGAAATGAAGCAAAGCTTGTTTATTGATATCTCCGATAAGTTACAAATATGTACATATACATGAATCAAAATAAACAAACAAGAGAGAGCCTTCACAAAGGTTGCTAAGGAGAAGTCTCAGCAGTCGGCAAAGCCCCAAAAAGAGGAGGCACCAGAGAGTGATTATTCAGAGCCTCAGTACTAGGCAGAACCCCAGAAGACGAAGGCAGTAAATGCCTTTGGAACAAACCCACAAACCTCTGATGATCAAGTAAGGTCTGACCATTAGATTCCTGCAGCTAGTCGAACTTCCTCTTCATGTTTGTAGCATAGTCATGTGTGAGCCTGTGCAACTTTTTATTCTCATGCTTGAGCCCTCTGATCTCCTGTTTGTGACTTATCACTTCAACCGCCAATGATTCAATTTGGTGGGTTCGAGCAAATAGGCGTTGGGCCATAGTAGACACAGAACCTACACATTGAACACTGAAAGCTAGAGAATCCTTAACAGCCAACTCATCAGACCATTTGGAAAGTGATCTGTTATCTTTGGGAGTGAGAAGGTTCCTGGCCACCACCTCAGTGGTTATATCATTCTTCGTCACAGAGTCCCCAACGGTAAGAGGACCAGTAGGGGATAAGAAGGATGGGCACCGTATGTTGTCTTGAGAAGGCATGGCTGCCTCTTCACCGAAGTTCAAGTCAAAACAACGGTCAGATAGGCCAGACATTCTCAAAAATGATGAAGGAGAAATGAGGTGCAATAAATCTTTGAAGTAAGGGGAAAATTCCTACAAGTAATAACTATCTGAATGTACTTCTTGCACACAATTGGTGCCCTTATAAAAGAAAGGGTAATAAGGTCGTTGGTTCAAAAATCGAAGAGGCACCACTCTTCGGATTCCGAGGAGGCACCACTTTCCACATGCAACATCAGCTCCTCGGGTACCACAGATAAATTTCCAAAGATCTCTGACAAAGTTTAGACACATAAATTTTGAAGGTCCACCTACCCTACTATTACCCACAAGGGTAAAGGAACAGCACCACTTCTTGATAACTAGAAAGTCCCAATGTGTGTCAACCTCCGTGCTCCGTGGCAAGGTAGACTGGCAAAAATGCCCAACCTTTACTCACATTCGAGAAAAAACTCCCAACAAGATTGCTTGCTCAAAAATCGAAGAGGCACCGCCCTCCGAATCTCGAGAGCCAGACTCTCAACAAGATTATTTTCTCAAAAATCGAAGAGACACTGCTCTTCGAATCTCAAGAGTCAGACTTCCAACAGGCTTGCTTTCTCAAAAATCGAAGAGACACCGTTCTCTGAATCTCGAGAGCCAGATCCCCGATAAGATTGCTTGTTCGAAAACTGAAGAGGCACAGCTCTTCGAACTTCGAGAACCAAATTTCCTTGGATAAAGCTTGTCTGCAATCTTCACACGCAACATCAGCTTTCCAGATACCACAGACCACTTTTTCAAAGTGCTCTGACAAAGTTAAAACACGTGAAGCTTACAGCTCCCACTACATTGCTATGACCAAGAAGGGTAAAGGAATAGGACTACCACTTGTTGTTAGGGAGACTCTTGTATATGTCAACCTCCATCCTCCACATCCAGGCAGACCTACAAATAAAAAAAATGCTCAACTTTTTTTCACATTCGAGAGGGCACTCTCAGCAAAGTCTCTCGAAATACTCATCTTCTTTTCCTCCCGATAATACCTTTGCAAACAAGCCACACCAGAGTAAAAGTATCTCATATCATCAGGGTTAAAAGCAAGAGTATCCCATATCATGTTTTTTCCCTGTCTTTTCCTTTGGCCTTGTTCTTACCTCCAAGACAAGGAGAAAGAGAGCAATCAATCAGCACTTGGAATCAAGCTTCCAGTCAGGAACTGACTGCCTGGAACCCCTTGCCTGATTACTTACCCGGCATTACTCTCGAGTACTCATCTTCAACATCTTATTCTTTTAGAGAAGATACCACATCTACCTGAGGAACAGATAGGGCAAGTGAGAAGGATACAAGGAAGCAGGTGGAGACAAGCGTAACAGAACACGTGCCGATACATCCACTACTTTGTCAACAGTAAAAGTATCCCATATCATCAGGGTCAAACCTACTCTAGATTTGATGGACTTGTTTTGGCCCTCAAATTCTTGAGTCGGCCTTATACTCTGGAGGAAACCAGACAACCCTCCAGCCCAGTTCAAGAATAAGCCTGTGGAAAGTTACTTCTTCAAAAGGAAAAGTATCTCATATCATCTCTTCTCCATTTGCTTCTCCTTCTCCTTATCTCTGCAATGGACTTGAGTGCCTACATAAATTAATGAGCATTGATTTCTTGTGATAACGATTCGAGATTTAATGTTGAGATACCTCTTTGTAGTGCCCTACATCCTTTGACTCACTTGTGTTGCAGGGTACCTATTACATACTATCATTATAATATTTTTGGGAAACTATATACTTTTTTAAATCAAGGGGTTACACATTTTTTAAAAGGTTAACAAAACTTTATTTTTCAAGCCCACTTATCCTTGTTTTTCGCCCCTCCAGGATTTTAGTGGCAGAAGATTCCTGTCGATTAGGATTGCTAATAAAAGCTGTCATGTAGAAGACTTCTCCTTTCGGTATAAATGTATGTACTCTTCTTTTAATGCAATTTACTTATGCTCTAAACATCACTTGTGTGAAATGGGTCAACCCCGCTCACATACGGACTCTAAAATTGGTTACTATATGTTTTTCATTTACTCACATGTTGGAGTAAGCACAGGCTAATCGGCCCCAAAAACAATTAGGCTGTGAGCCCAGTAGTAGCAAACACGCTGCAGAAATAGGCCCAAAAAATTAGAGGCCCATATGGGCTCTAATCAGTTGTGGCAAGAACCAAGGTAGGCCTTTCAGCCCACACGGACGTATACTCTGGTGCTTTGCGGTGTGGTGCTGTCACACCCTAATCGGAGTATTAACTTAAAACTCTAATTAAGGCATGATTCACAATTTAATATGGAATAGAATCTTTAAGCTTTAAGAACAGATTAATCCATAGTTAAATAGGGAAGAAAGAAAAGAACAAAAAACTTATTTAGATGATATAAATTTGTTCAAACATAATTCACATTTATTCACCAAGAGATAATTCTCAAGTTTTACAAAGTACACTTTACATAAATTTACATAAAGCTTCTTGTTCCTTATTCAAACAAAAGAGCAAACACCACCAAGCTCTTTATTTTATTTCTATTTACACATATCATACAACAAGTAACATCTCCAGCACATGACTTAATTCTCTAGTTCCGATCTTGCACAAAATTTAAGTAGGGTGAGCATAAAGCTCAGTAGGGACATTATTCCTCAATATATAACCATTAGTATATTATTTTTGTGTAGTTAAAACACATTAGAAAAATGATATGTATGAATGCACAAAGTTTCTCTCTTCAAACCCTATTAACTTGAACCCAAACACCATATTTTCCTTTTGTTAATGCTCTTGCCTAATTCCCTTTCACCAGTCCCGTATTACCCTTAAATTATTGTGCACTTTGGGGTTGGCCTGAGACCTGGTACATGCCAAGAATTAGGCTCAACTACACAAAAGCCTTCTTCATTGCCCATTTCCCTATCTACTTCACAAGAATCTCAACCCAAGGTAATCAGTTCATTGTTTAACAAATGAATGAAAAACATGTATATCAATCCATCCAAGTAACTGTATAAGTAATGAGTTTATGAATCCAACCACATAGATAAATATCAATCAATATATATTAATCAGATAATAAAAGAATAAATATTTATAAGGTTTCCCAAGCACCCCTACCTGGTTCCAAAGCTACAACGTAAGTCCACGTAACTGCCAAACTGATCAAGTATCTTGGTCCAACTCGTGAGTTCCTATTCAAAGTATAAACTATCACTATTTAAGCATACAATTTAAAATATAACTCGTATTATAAATAGATTTTGTAGAATACAAGTATATATAATAATAACCCAATCAACACATACTTCAGTTTTCTAGTAAAAATAGTTTTAAAACTAAAAGTTTTTGTATGGTGGAAATTTGTGATGCAAAATTAATATTGGATATATGTACGAATCCACCAATAATATCTAAATATATTATTACAATCAGAACTCGTTTCTAACACCAAAATTTGTTTATTGAATTGGATGACTGGTTCAACAGTTTCATGTTTCAAAAATTCACCTTAAAATCCCTTCCTTCGTACCAATCCATAATCAAAACCTCAACATAAAAGACTCTTTCTTTTTGAGTTTATGAAAGCTCTCTGTTTTAAACAGTAACAGAACATAAGTATATTTTGAAATAAAAGGGGAAACTGAACATTCTATAATAAAATTACGAGGGTTTTTGGCTGAAAAAGATTGACTATTGATTAACCAACCTCTTGAAAGCCCCTCTAAAATAAAAATGAAACAAACAAAAGGAATGAGAAGTCTAACCAAAAGAAAAATACTTCAACTCTTAGCACCCTTTCTCCTCACTAGCCTTCGGAAACTATAAAGCTTTTTGTCTGGCATTTCTATTATTGTTGATTCTCAAGAGAACTATTAACTCCATATTTATGCAGGCTTTTGTTTCATTTTAACTGGATAAAAACTCGTACTTATCCCTAACAATCATGATACCTAACTCTAGACTATTCACCAGTTGCTTCTTAGACCTCCACCTCCTACTTCCATAGACTCCACAAGTTCTCCTGGAACTAACACTCAGGTGACACAAGCCACCAAGCCACATAAATTGAACACCTCCTGCTTGCTAGCAGTAAAAGGAGGATTTACCTGACTACCCACATGATAACTAGATTGAGATGAAAATTCTAGCAAATGAAAATAACACACCTCTCAATTTCAAATTCCTACGTGGTGGTAAGAGAGAAAGAAGCATGTAAAACACAAGTTCAATGTACAGTCATAAGGAAACAGAAACAAACTTACCTCATGAATTACTTGTTGGCTACTCTAATTTGACTCTAGATAAGTATGGAATTGAAGACTCGAAGACAAAAACTTATTTCTTGCTTATGAAATTAGAAGAGAGAAAAGCTAGGGTTTCTTTTTCCCCTTTTTAGACTAAAGAAGATAAGAAGATCGTGAACGCCTTATTGGGGTTGTCGTCCAGAAGAAGGAAAAAATAAAGTAATAACAAAATATTGTATTTGCCCCCCCCCCCCTCTTTTTTTTTAGATGTATATAGTATATAATATATATATATATATATAAAATGAATCTAAAAAAAATATGAACCAATTTACATATTAGTCTAATTATATAAATTAGAGAGTTAAATCAACACTTGCACCACTAACTAATTTAAAAAAATTCAAGTTCTCACAATCTACCCCACTTGAGAAAAATTTCATCCTCGAAATTTAAAAACTTGCCGGAGTGAAGGAAAAGTTCTACGTATTTTGTATGCATCTCACTCTCCAATTCCCATGTGGCTTCTTCTACATCACCATGTTGCCACAAAACTTTGACCAACAGAATAGTCTTCATTCGTAATGTCTGTTCTTTGCAATCTAGTATATGAAATGCTCTCTCTTCATATGACAATTGTTCATCCATGCTTAGCTCTCCCCAATCAATGACATGAGATGGATCAAGTTCGTACTTTCGTAGCATAGAGACATGAAATACGTTGTGAATACCTGAAAGTTGAGGGGGCAACACCAGTCTATATGCCACTTCGCCAATTCGCTCTAGTATTTCAAAGGGTCCAATAAATCTTGGAGATAATTTTCCTGACTTCCCAAATCTTTTGACTCCTTTGCGAGGTGATACTTTCAAAAACACAAAATCACTGACCTCGAGCTTCAATGGTTTCATTCTTCAATCTGCATAGCTTTTCTATCGACTTTGAGCTATTATAAGACGTTGCTTAATCGTCTTGATCTTTTTAGTAGTCTCTTGTACAAGGTCAAGTCCTAATATCACCTTTTCACCTATCTCTGCCCAACAATTAGGTGATCTATATGGTCTTCCATATAGTGCTTCATATGGTGCCATTTCAATGCTTGACTGGTAACTATTGTTGTAGGCGAATTCCGCGAGTGATAAATGATCTTCCCAACTTCCTCCAAAATCTAAAATACGTGCCCTTAACATGTCTTCTAAGATTTGGATAGTTCTTTTGGACTGTCCATCTGTCTGTGGATGAAAAGCAGTACTAAAATGTAGTTGAGTTCCTAAAGCTCATTGCAAGGTTTCCTAAAACTTAGAAGTAAACTTGGAATCACGATCAGACACAATTGACATGGGAATTCCATGTAATCTTACTATTTCTCGAATGTAAAGCTTTCCAAGTGTTTGAATGGAATCCATTGTCTTAGCTGGTAAGAAATGTGCAAACTTGGTTAAACGGTCCACAATAACCCATATTGCATCTCGGATCCTTCATGATTTTGGTAGACCTGTCACAAAGTCCATTGTGATATGATCCCATTTCCACTCAGCTACGGGTAGTGGTTGAAGTGAGCCTGATGGTTTTTTATGTTCAGCTTTCACTTGTTGACAAATTAGACACCTTGCTACAAAGATTGTTACATCTTTTTTCATACCATTCCACCAAAATCGACATCAAAGATCATGATACATTTTTGTACCTCCAGGATGAATCGTGTAAGAAGAACAATGGCTTTCTCGAAGAACTTCATTCCTTAATTCAGGAATTTCAGGTAGAAATAACCTTCCTAAGTATCTTAGTCCACCGTCTGAATGGATCTTCCAATCTTCATGTGCTTTTCCGCTTGCAATCTTAGCTTGGATTGACTTCGACAAAACATCATCTTTTTGCACTTTAATATTCTTTCCCACCAAAAATGGTTGAGTAACCAAATTGCATCGATCAGCGCAATCCTTCTTTATTTCTACATGCAATTTAAACGCACAAAGAGTTTCGATCATTTTCCATTTTTGAAGGCGCAAAGTTGCTACAATTCCTCTTGATTTTCTACTCATAGCATCTGCCACAGCATTTGCTTTTCTTGGATGACAATGTAAACCGAAGTCATAATCTTCAAGGTATTCCATCTAACGCCTTTGCCTTAAATTCAAATCCTTCTGTGTGAATAAATACTTCAAACTCTTATGATCCGAAAAAAGTTCGAATCGCTCACCATAAAGATAATGTCTCCATGTTTTCAATGCATGAACAATAGCTGCTAGCTCCAAATCATTTGTTGGATAGTTTCTTTCGGGCAGCTTCAGTTGTCGAGATGCATAGGCAACAACTCTATTTGACTGCATTAAAACACAACCTAATCCACGTAGTGAAGCATTAGTGTATACCACATAACCTACATCTCGTTCATGAATAATTAAAACTGGAGCGGTAGTTAACTGCGTCTTTAATTCCTAAAATGATTCTTCACATTGGTTCTCCCACATAAACTTAACTCCCTTCTTTGTCAATCTAGTTATTGGTGCAGCTATCTGAGAGAAATCTTGTATGAACCGTCTATAATATCCAGTTAATCCCATAAAGCTTTGTATTGATAGAAGCATATTTATGCGACTTAGTTAGCTTGTTCTTGTGCATTTGTGTTGTTATTTCTTAGTTAAATATGTATTTTAAGCTATTTTTCGTGTGTTTATAGGTCATAATAACAAAGTTGGCAAGAAAGTGCATTTTGGAGCATTTTAGAGCATTTTTTAGCCAAGATTGGATAGTGCAAGCATGGAGACATGAGGATGGACGTTTTTGAAGATTTGAGGGCTACAAATCAACATGTGTGTGTTCAAGTGTGTTGACCTACAACTCCAAACATCCATCCACTACACCCATTACATCCACTCATTACCAAACATCCACCCACTACACCCATTACATCCACTCATTACCAAACACTCACCCACTACACCCATTACATCCACTCATTACAACTCCATACACTCCTCTCCCTAGCCTATAAATACATTCACACTTCACCATAATTTCGGGGCCATCATCCAAAGACACCACATCATCTACAAAACTCTCCACCCTTCACCATAACTCACCTATATCCATCCACCACCACAGGAGACCATCCATTCACCACTCACACCTTGGTGCCACATATTTGCAAGGAAGGAGGATTGCTTGGAGTTGTGCTAGTCATTCAATTTGGATTGCTGGAGCATTCTAGGTGTATTCTACTTTGGTTTTCAATGTTTAATTTCAATTGTTTCTGTTTAATTGCAAGTATGAGGAACTAAACCTCTTTTGGCTAGAGGAGAATTCAAAACCATGAATATATTTGCAATATGAATTGATTTCTTCCAATTGTGATTTGATAAGTTGTGATTGCAATTCAATTATCTATTTTATTCATAACGGATTTGTGTATGTTTATTAAGGATGCATACTTAGTTTTCATGCATGAATTTGATGCTAGGATATAAATAAGTTTCACCTAATTATTACAAGTTTATATTCATGAATAGTGAAGGTTGCTTGTCACAATCGCGTTAATTGAATTCTTGGCAAACGTATCATGCATTCATAGTTACAATTGCCTCGTCAATGCTTATAATTTTCATAGAACGTAATGATCTTTAATTGTATCTCTATTATGCATTCATATAGGGGACTTTTAGAGAATGATTTGGGTTGTCGCATGCATTCATCCAATTCAATGAGTAAAGGAAAATCTGAGGGTTAATTTGTGCATCATGGTTAATCTGCGGTGTTGAGCATCATAGTTTATTGAAAAGCAATTGGAGATTGATTTGTATGCAAGTGTGTCATGTGTGGAGAAAGACCTTCTAGCTAGCCCATCATCCATCCAAAACAACCAATTTCGTGCAAATCTGTTTAGTTCTAGTTTCTGTTTTGTTTTACTTTATTTTCATCCAAATCAAAACCCCCATTTTACTTTCTTGTTCCAAAGTGTTTAAAATCTGTTTTGTTTGTTTTTTAGAGTGTTTTGATTTAAGTCAAAACACTAAATTCGTCCAAAGTTATGTTAGAGTCAAATCTGCCCGGTTTGTGTTTTTAGGCAGTTTTGAGTATTTCTAAGTTGTTTTGAGTTTTTAGAATCTGTTTTGAGTCCCTTGAGTCTATTCAAACATTTTTAACTTTGTTTTTATGTTTTTGAGTAAGTTTAGAGGTTTTAGCAAGCCCTCCTAATCCCCAGTTTAGAACGATCCATACTTGCATTTATACTACAATTTGACAATAAGAGGGTTTAATTTGAATGCTTAACTTTCATCGCACCATGTATCTCATGAACATTTTTAGGTTGATCCCAATTCAAAACTACTTCAACTTTGGAAGAATCTATTGCAATTCCTTTGTTAGAAATTACATGTCCAAAAACTTTACTTCAGTCAACCAAAATTCACATTTGGTAAATTTAGCAAACAATTGGTGTTCCCTCAAAGACTACAAAATGATCTTCAAATGTTCTTCATGTTCCTTCTTGGACTTAGAGTAGATGAGAATATCATCGATGAAAATGATCACAAATTGATCTAGATGACAACAAAAAATTCTATTCATTAAGTCCATGAATGCTGCTGGGGCATTTGTTAATCCGAAAGGCATGACCAAAAATTCATAATGGCCATAACGAGTTCTGAAAGTTGTCTTTGGTACATCTTCCGCCTTCACTCGGAGTTGGTGATAGCCAAAATGAAGATCAATCTTTGAGAAGAAACAAGCATCCCTTAATTGATCAAATAAATCATCAATTCTTGGCAAAGGGTACTTATTCTTCACTGTAACTCTATTGAGTTGTCGATAATCTATACACATAAAAAGAGTTCGTTTTTTCTTCTCCACAAATAGAGCTGGTGCACCCCATGGTGATGTACTAGGATGAATGAATCCTTTCTCTTGTAGCTCCTGCAGTTGTAGCTTAAGCTCTTTGAGTTCTGCAGGGGCCATACGGTATGGAGGAATAGAAATTGGTGTTGTGCCAGGATATACTTCAATGGAAAACTCCAATTCTCTTTTCAGTGGTAGTTCTAACAGATCTTCTAGAAATACATTAGTGAAGTCATTCATTATATCAATGAATTCCATTTGCAAGTTGTTTGTATCCTCCATTGCAATACTTGTTATTAAATTCAAGTAACTACCTTCTCTTGTATCCAAACTAAATTTGGGCTTAACTTTGTTTCCAACTCCATGGAAACTAAATGTTTCACCATCAGGAATCTTAATAGTCACTCTTTTCTTACCGCAATCAAATATGGCATTGAAATGCGTAAGCCAATCCATCCTTAAGATGACATCATATTCTAGCATCTCTAATATGATAAGATCAAGGACAAGTCTATGATTTAATATCTCTACGCAACAAGATTTACACAATGTATTAACTTCCACACTATTTCCCATTGGAGATCCAATAACTAAAGGAGATGACATCATTTCAGACTCCAATCCAAGAATGGATGTAAATGATGTGGAAATGAAAGATTGTAGCACCAAAGTCAAATAATATTCTAGCCCATGAGTTGTAAACTAAGAATATACCTTCCACCACAGTATGATCATTTTGGTCTGGTGCGGGGTTATTTTGATCCATCACTTGTCCAACAGCGTATACTTGGCCTTGAGCTAATTGCCCTGACTTTCTAGCTCCTCCGGGTGCCCTTGGTTTACCTTGTACACGTGGTCCTGTTGGATGTTGTGGTAGTTGATTAACTGGACCTCTTGGCTGATTTTGTTAGGGCTGATATGTGGGACGATACTGAGGCAGTGGAGCATTGAATTGTGGTTGCGGAGCAATGGTGGTGCTCGAGGTGCTGGATATGGCCGCAGTTGTGGACAATCCCTCTGATAATGTCCAGTTTGCTTACAATAATAACATTGTCGTGCATTCTGAGCCATCTTGTATGATCCTTGTGGTTTCTGATATTTACGAGGAGTGAATTTGGAACGCTTATTACTTTGTCCTCCACCAGAATTCCTCACCTCCCAAGCTCTCTTGACTTCGGAAGTGCTTTGTTCAGCTATAAGAGCTCTTTCAACAACATCAGCATATTTAGTTAGCCTCAAAATATCCACCTTTTCCTTGATTGTTGGTTTCAGACCTTCCTCAAATCGTTGTGCTTTCTTGGCCTCATTAGGAATCATCTCAGGTGCAAAACGCATTAGCTCTTCAAACTTTGCTTGGTATTTGGCCACAGTCAAGTCTCGCTGAACAAGATTCATAAATTCTCTGCCCTTCATTGCCTTTGTAGGACTGGGAAAAAATTTCTAAAGAAAAAATTTCTCAAACTCAATCCAAGTAGTTATCTCGGTGTTAGGCATAACCAAGACTGATTCCCACCAATGATATGCTTGTCCCTCCTAGTAAGTACAAGCAATAATCACTCTTAGATTTTCTGGAACACATTGGTTATTCATTTTCCGCTTGATTTGGCGTGGCCATTCTTCGGCTGCCATAGGGTTCAGTTCGCCTCTGAATACCGGTGGTCGCGTCTTACGAAATTCTCCTTGAATTCTCATCACTTGATTATCTTTAGTTTCATGATTAGGTCCATGATTATTCTGAGTAGTTTCCCTTGTAGCATTTGCCATTTCTTGAATAACAAAAATGATCCCAGCATTCCCATCAAAATCATTGTCATGTTGTTCATCTAATCCGGCCATCTTATCATAAAAAAAAATAAACTACATTAATATTTAGTAAAATAGTTTGTTTTTTTTTTTATTTTGTGTTACTTAATCAAACATGAAGGCAAACATAGGCAGGAACAATTCAAGAACTAAATTATACAGGCTACAGTAATTTCCAACTAAAAAGTACAGGCTTTTGTATAGAATCAAACCAATGAAATCCAAAAATTCTTTGTCATTCATCAGAGTCCAATCATGTAATTTTTAGTAACCATATATATATATACACACAATGTATCCTTTATATTATCAAACAGAGAATATGAATACATATATATTTTTGCATAAGTACCAAAGAAATATATATTTAGAAACACACATATTATACATCAACAAAAATTTACAACCTTATGCATATGTCAACTATTTTACACATAGAACTATTTTACAAATAAAAACACCCATACATATTTGTTACGAGTTATATATTAGTTAGAGTGTAAATAGTAGTTTATTGTCCCACATTGTAATATATAACTCCTATATATGTAATACATAGGTGACCTTATGTCAACCTTATGCATATGTAATACCAATTGTAACTCCTATATATACTCCACTTTGGAAATTAATGAAAATATAAGAAATTTCCAAACCCTATTAACTTGAACCCAAACACCATATTTTCCTTTTGTTAGTGCTCTTGCCTAATTCCCTTTCACCAATCCCGTATTACCCTTAAATTATTGTGCACTTTGGGGCTGCCCTGAGACCTGGTACCTGCCAAGAATTAGGCTCAACTACACAAAAGCCTTCCTCATTGCCCATTTCCCTATCTACTTCACAAGAATCTCAACCCAGGTAATCAGTTCATTGTTTAACAAATGAATGAAGAGCATGTATATCAATTCATCCAAGTAATAGGTAATGAGTTTATGAATCCAACAACATAGATAAATATCAATCAATATGTATTAATCAGATAATAAAGGAATAAATAGCTATAAGGTTTCCCAAGCCCCCCTACCTGGTTCCAAAGCTACAATGTAAGTCCACATAACTGCCAAACTGATCAAATATCTTGGTCCAACTCGTGAGTTCCTATTCAAAGTATAAACTATCACTATTTAAGCATACAATTTAAAATATAACTCGTATTATAAATAGATTTTGTAGAATACAAGTATGTATAATAATAACCAAAACAACACATACTTCAGTTTTCTAAAAATAGTTTTAAAACTAAAAGTTTTTGTATGGTGGAAATTTGTTATGCAAAATTAATATTGGATATTTGTACGAATCCACCAATAATATCTAAATATATTATTACAATCAGAACTCGTTTCTAACACCAAAATTTGTTTATTGAATTGGATGACTAGTTCAACAGTTTCATGTTTCAAAAATTCACCTTAAAATCCCTTCCTTCGTACCAATCCATAATCAAAACCTCAACATAAAAGACTCTTTCTTTTTGAGTTTATGAAAGCTCTCTATTTTAAACAGTAACATAACATAAGTATATTTTGAAATAAAAGGGGAAACTGAACATTCTATAATAAAATTATGAGGGTTTTTGGTTGAAAGAGATTGACTATTGATTAACCAACCTCTTCAAAGCCCCTCTAAAATAAAAATGAAACAAATAAAAGGAATGAGAAGTCTAACCAAAAGAAAAATACTTCAACTCTTCTCCTCACTAGCCTTCGGAAACTATAAAGTTTTTTGTCTGGCATTTCTATTACTGTTGATTCTCAAGAGAACTATTAACTCTCTATTTATGCAGGTTTTTGTTTCATTTTAACTGGATAAAAACTCATACTTATCCCTAACAATCATGATACCTAACTCTAGACTATTCACCATTTGCTTCTTAGACCTCCACCTCCTGCTTCCATAGACTCCACAAGTTCTCCTGGAACTAACACTCCGGTGACACAAGCCACCAAGCCACAGAAATTGAACACCTCCTGCTTGCTAGCAGTAAGAGGAGGATTTACCTGACTACCCACACGATAACTAGATTGAGATGAAAATCCTAGCAAATGAAAATAACACACCTCTTAATTTCAAATTCCTACATGGTGGTAAGAGAGAAAGAAGCATGTAAAACACAAGTTCAATGTACAGTCATAAGGAAACCAGAGCAAACTTACCTCATGAATTACTTGTTAGCTACTCCAATTTGACTCTAGATAAGTTTGGAATTGAAGACTCGAAGTCAAAAACTTCGAAGAGAGAAAAGCTAGGGTTTCTTTTTCCCCTTTTTAGACTAAAGGAGATAAGGAGATCGTGAACTCCTTATTGGGGTTGTCGTCCAAAAGAAGGAAAAAATAAAGTAATAATAAAATATTGTATTTGTATATAATATATATATATATATATATATATATATATAATGAATCCAAAAAAAATATGAACCAATTTACATATTAGTCTAATTATATAAATTAGAGAGTTAAATCAACACTTGCACCACTAACTAATTAAAAAAATTTCAAGTTCTCACAGGTGCACCGATGTTCCAACGTGGGCTAGAATCCGGTGTGGCACGGTCAGATGAACCCAGGGAAGATGCAATCCAGTGCGTCACAGGACATGGGGACACCATAGCCCCATGCTGGTGTTGCGGGCTGAGTCCAACAAATGCCCAATTAGGCTCTATGGTGCAGGTCAAGAGAATCAAAGCCCAGATGGGCTTAGGTCAAGTCCAAAACACCCCAGGTCTGAATTGGGTTATGTCGTCATGGAAGGAGATCAATGTCGCTACTTCAAGCGGTAGGATTTTAGAACTTGGTTCTCGATGCAGAGTCATGGGTTCGAAGGCGAGCTAATTCCTAGTGACGAAGGGAGGTACCTCGAAGTCAGGGAGAATAAAAGAAAACCTATGAAATTCAATCTCGAATTTCATCCAAATTCGATGAATTCTTCTGGAATTTCAATGATTTTGGTCCAAAATCAAGACATTGTGCCGTGAATTGCCAGAAAAATGTACGACAAAGTCGTGGCCTCACGGCAGGCGAGTTAGGGTTTCTGGGTTTGACGCCATGGGCGTCAAGTTTTCCTGGTGGAGCTGATGACTCTATGGGTTGGCTCGAGTCATGGGTTTGAAGAACCCTAGAAAAATTATTTTTAATTTTTTTTCAATTTCCAGATTAATTCAATGTATGAACAGATATTTGATGTAATTTATGGCAATATCAATTCACATAATTCAATAATTATGGATATAATGTATACACATGTAGAAACTAAAATTCAAAAAACGTAAAGTTGGGTCATGCATTTTGGTGAATGTTCATGCTATCAAGCTGTAAAAATATCAAGATAAAAACCATTGTTTTGGAAGAACTTGATTGCATGATGATATTGATGAACTGGTTTGATGCAGAAAAAAACTTTCACGTCAGATTCCTAAGTGCAGCAGTAGGAGCGTGCTAATAACGTGTTGTGGCTTATTTTATCCAATAGGGGAGAGGGAGCACAAGGCAAAGAGAGTAGGGAGAGAGAGATGTGTTTGTAAGGTTGTGTAGATGATGTGTTATTCCCCTTTACACAATGCCTTTATTTATAGTAATAAAGAAGGGAAGAATCATTTTCCTCCAAGGAATACAAGTCCTAATAGGGAAGAATAACTAATATCAAATCTAATATAGGATTTACACAATCACACTTAAATACAGAGTTTATAACATCATTGCTATTGTGACGACCTGTCCCTAATTTTCCATGTAATTTCTCCCCAAGTGCGTAAATTGACATTTATGCCCTTGTTTGCAAAGTGACGTGGACATGGTTATTCGACTTTAAATTATTTTCTCATTATCGTAATTAAATAGTACTCATTGTTACGATCGCGTGAGTACGAATTAGACCCAAATCAGAGTGGTAACGAAAAGTTACATTACATTAAAGTACGTAAACAACGGGTAGATTTGTACACTTGTATTAATTATTCACTGTTGGAAACACTGTTTTAGATAGAAACTTAGACTACGTTTGATTTCGAATTGTACAAATTTTATCTCTTTTTCTCTTTAAAGTGGGATTCGTGTCCCCTTTCTTCACAAATTCACCAATCATAACCCCTAAAACTGTCACATTCACTTGTTTTTCCCTAAATCCCTCCTCACCAATCAAACTCACCCTCACTCTCACTCAACCAATTAGAAACACTGTCTCTCACTTCTCTTCCCCAATCAGAACACACTCATTCTCTCTCTCTCTTCTTCTTATTCTCTCTCTCACCGAACCTCTCTTTTCTCTGCAACAACAAAACTCACACCTTAAAAATCCTAGATCAGACCTAAAACTACCACCATTTAACATGTCCCAACCCCGATATTCTCTAAATACCCAGATAGGCACGTGCTAGCCGACACCTGAGGGTGACGAAAGCCATTTATTGATTACAAGAGTAATGATTAAGAGGAAATATTCATGAATAAACATTAGAATCTAGAAGTAATAAACAAAGTTTAAGGAAGTGTCTAGAGTGCACAGAACACATTCTAAAACAAGATTCATAAAAGGAAAGATCATTACAAGATATCACACAAGTGAGTGATAGATTGCTACTGGTAAGGGAATGCCTCGTACGTCATGTCGTAGTCCTCATTTCTAAGACTTGAATGGGGGCGCAAAACAAAGGTGAGTGGACCAAGTTCATATATACAATAATAGCTGTTGTTGGTAGCTATGCATTTGGCATAAGAAAAGGATATCAAATTGGGGCACCCGGATCCACCATTTGCTCGTGTTCCAAGAATAGATGTTCCGGAATTAGCATGCATGTGTTCCAACAAGCTCTCTTCTCCTTGGGACCTAGCTTCCCCGCACTAGACCGAGAACCGAGCTATATGCTCAATAGTCGACTTCTTCTCCTTACCGGAAAAGAGACAGATCAATAAAATAGAAGGTATCATATTCACTAAATTCCTAAGGGAATCGCCCGCTTGATAAAATAGTTATCAAGATACTAACCCCCACAGTTCATATAAAGAAAACTACTAGTATAATAAGTGATGGTTTTACTGAAAACCCTAGCATGCCAAAAATATCTCAACAGACATCGTAGAACACAAAATATCAAACGTCTCACAGATCGTCTCGTAATGCTACGTACTACTAGTAAGATCACTGAATGAATATATATATCTCCCGGCCCTATGCCAGCACCATGGTCTCTGCGCCCGTAGTTAGAGATTACCAACTCCCGGCCCAATGCCTGCTCCGTGTCCCTCATCCCATAGCTAGGGATTATTTCTCCCAGCCTATCTGCTAATACCATATCCTCGCCCTATGCGGCATAGTGTCCACTAGGTACGCATAAATAGTTACGCCACTTATAAATAACCACTTCATAGCATAAAGTCATCCATCGTCTATACTATAAAGAGAGGTTTCTAAAACATATTCTAGCATCCTATCGTCATCCATCAAATAGTCTACCAATTCATGGTTTTTATAGAAAATACGATATTTTAAAATATAGCTCAATATAGGCCAACAATTAATTCCTTACAAAATAACGAGATGATAATCAATATTTCAATAAATCTGCTTAACATAAAATTGGTTAATAACTCGTAAGGCATGCATTTCATTTATGCAATTAAACTATGAAATTATGCAAATTTTAGAAATGGTCCACTCACAGATACTCCTTAGCAATAGAGTTGTGTGGATAAAGATTAAGAATTTCCTCACTAGCAACTTCACCTAAGCACAAAAAGGTAACAAATAAATAAAAGGATTTTCTAAAGGATTTGGGCTTGAATTAAATAAAATAAAGGATTTGGGTTGAATGGGTTAAGGTCTAATGGGTTTTAGGATCCTAAGGTTTTTGGGTTAAAAGGGTTTAGGGTGAAGAAGGGTGGTTTAGGCTTAAACCCAAACCCACACTCACACACATATGCCAACACACATGTGCACATGCTTACACACACACACCACACATGCACGGACACACACACACACAACACACACACGTATCACATAACACACACATGCACGGACACACACACATGCACGACCCACTTTCACATGCACACAACTCATACACATGCACGGCCCATGCAAGGCACAGCCCATATGCCAAATAATCAAAAGGGAAATAGGCTGGTTCAAGTAAGGGTTGAGGCCCGTGGGTGAGTAAATAAGGCCTGATAGCCTGATGGCTTTGGGTGTAGTCGGGAAGAACACCGGAGCTGTTATAGCTCCAGTCGACGGGAAACATTCAAACAACAGTCAAACCAAGTACCAAATTGAAGAGGGAAATAGCTGAAATGAGGGGAACAGAATTATACCACTTAGAGTCTCAATTGTGGTCGAGAATGGCGAGGTGGATCTCAGAATTCATCGGATTTTCTCGCCGGGTTCTGGAAAACAAAAATATAAGGCATGCACTGATTAGAACCTCCCATTGAACTGAGAATAACTCAAAAAAACATACTAGGGAAGAGCACTCGCCTGAGTTCGAGTTTCAGAGGTTTGAAGCTCTCGGCTTCAATGGCAGAACACACAGAGTTGTTCTACCAAAGCATGCAAGGTTATAACTGTATTCCTCAAGCTCCAAGGATTCTAGTTATGAGGTTAAACTGTTGGTTTTGATTAGTTTTCAGAGAGAAAGAAAACAAGAGCTTTCGGAGCTCTAAAGTACATGAGGGTTCCCGTGAGAGAGAGAGAGAGAGGTTTGAGATGGAAAGTGTTTCGGGAAGAGAGGGAAAAGAAGAGAGCCAGAGAGCTACCACATGGCAGTTTAGAATAAAAAAGGAATCTGGATCAACGACTAGGATTAAAAGAGATAAAGCGCTAAATTGATAGATTTAAAATGTTCTAGGGAAAAATAGAAATAAAACGGAAATATAAGGGTGCTTGTAACACCATTACATTCTTTTCGAAGCCACGAACCCAGCTGTACCAACAAATCGTCAAATAGACGAGTTTTGACTTGTCAACTCGAAAGCTCCGGCTTGGACGAGTTTGCTCTGATGTGATCCCAGCCGAGTTACAAGTTTTTGAAGGTCGTGGAAGCACCTAGTCAACTCCCTAGAGTCCCTAGACTAGGTTTGGAGTGGAGTTGACAAGAAAACACATGTTTTCAAGGAGTCAAGTTTTAGGCCGAGACTTTCAAGACATTTCCAAGCCTTTTCCCATCCATTTTTGGACTTCCAAAAGGTATAGACTTGTTTTATTCCTCAAGAGCTTCACTTTCATATAAATTTCTTAAAAAATGGTTGAGTAATAAGCAAGCTATGAGGTTTTGAAATTTTACCCAGAAACCGGCTAACCAGACAGCGGCAGACAGCAACGCCTACCGAAGAAGACGAAGAATTCCGTCAAAGTTGACGGAATATTCTAACGGCGTCATGTAACGCCGTTAAGTTCTGTTACTATTTAACTGTGTTGATGCACAAAATCAGTGAAGACTTTGGTACAACAGAAAATGTTAAGTTTGTGACCTTCACTAGATTGCTTCGGTCACTAGTGTGGATAAGTATGTAAATGGATAGGGATAGGGAAGCAAACACAAGATGTACGTGGTTCACCCAGATTGGCTATGTCCACGGAGTAGAGGAATTCTCATTAATTGTGAAGGGTTTACATAAGTACATAGGTTCAAGCTCTCTTTTAGTGAGTACTAGTGAATGATTTAGTACAAATGACATTAAGAAATATTGTGAGAGAATGATCTCTATTTATAGAAGAGAGTTTCTAATTTCATTCTGACATTGACACATGTCGTGTTGTGATTGGCTTCTGATGTTGACACATGTCACGCTGTGATTGGCCTTCTAGTTGGAGGGAAACACTTCTGGGTCCTTGACGGTATAACGTTGACCAGTGCTTATTAGTTTCAGGATTGGTTAAGTATGGTACAAATAGTGCTCCCCTAAGTTCCCGAGTGAGGGAAACTCCTCGGTTGGGGACTTGCAAGATCCAAGCCATTGAGTAATCACGAAACTTCTAAGTACCGAAGTGTGGTATCATTTTCACTTGCCTTATCTGTTCATATGTAGATGTGACGTCTTCTCTGGAAGTACTTTTCCTTCATCCAGGGGTGGTATCTTTAACCGATGAAGATGCACAAGGTAATGTATCAATTTCACTTGAAGCTTACTTGTAGTTTCGGGCTTGGTCAAGTGCGATACAAACCCTATAGTAGGAGTCCCCCAAGTCGCCGAGCTAGGAGATTTGCTGAAGGGGGTAACAGACAAGGTAAGCAATCAGACTTCCAAGCAAGCAACCTGGATCAGAGGTTCGACTTCAGCTTCTGGTTGATTGTTCTCCTTCTCTTTGTGTCGTAAAAAGCAACAAGGATAAGGAAAAGCAAATGGAGAAGAGATGATATGAGATACTTTTACTTTTGAAGAAGTAACTTTCGACAGGCTTATTCTTGAACTAGGCTAGAGGGTTTTCTGGTGACTCAAGAATTTGAGGGTCAAAACAAGTCCATCAAATCTAGAGTATGTTCGACCCTGATGATATGGGATACTTTTGCTGTTGACAAAGTAGTGGATGTATCGGCACGTGTTCTGTTATGTTTGTCTCCACATGCTTCCTTGTATTTTTCTCACTTGCTCTATATGTTCCTCAGGCAGATGTGGTATCTTCTCTGGAAGCATAAGATGTTGAAGATGAGTACTTGAAAGCAATACCAGGTAAGTAATCAGGCAAGGGGTTCCAGGCAGTCAGTTCCTGATTAGAAGCTTGATTCCAAATGCTGACTGATTACTCTCTTTCTCCTTGTCTTGCAGGTAAGAACAAGGCCAAAGGAAAAGACAAAGAAAAGCATGATATGAGATACTCTTGCTTTTAACCCTGATGATATGAGACACTCTTGCTCTGCTGTGGCTTGTTTGCAGAGGTATTATCGGGGAGAAAAGAAGCTGAGTATTTCGAGAGACTCTGCTGAGAATGCCCTCTCTGATGTGAAGAAAAGTTAAGCATTTTTTTTATTTGCAGGTCTGCCTGGCTGTAGAGGATGAAGGTCGACATATATAGGAATTGTCCCAACAATGAGTGGTAACACTGTTTCTTTACCCTTCTCGGTCATAGCAATGTACTGGGAGCTACAAGATTCACGTGTTTTAACTTTGTTAGAAAACTTTGAAAAAATGGTCTGTGGTATCTGGAAAGCTGATGTTGCGTGTGAAGATTGTAGACACGCTTTATCCAAGAAAATCTAGCTCTTGAAGTTCGGAGAGCGGTGCCTCTTTGGTTTTCGAACAAGCAATCCTATCGGGGATCTGACTCTCTAGATTTGGAGAACGGTGCCTCTTTGATTTTTGAGAAAGCCATCTTGCAGGGAGTCTGGCTCTTGAGATTTGCAAAGCGATGCCTCTTCGATTTTTGATCAAGTAATCCTGTAGGGAGTCTGGCTCTCGAGATTCGGAAGGCGGTGCTTCTTCAATTTTTGAGCAAGTAATCCTGTTAGGAGTATGACTTTTGAGATTTGGAAAGTCGTGTTTCTTCGATTTTTGAGAAAGTAATCCTGTTAGGAGTCTGGCTCTTGAGATTCGAAGAGTGGTGCCTCTTCGATTTTTGAGAAAGCAATCATGTTAGGAGACTGCCTCTTGAGATTCGGAGAGCAGTGTCTCTTCGATTTTTGAGAAAGTAATCCTATTTGGAGTATGGCTCTCAAGATTCAGAGGGCGGTGCCTCTTCGATTTTTGAGCACGTAATCCTGTTGGAAGTCTGGCTCTCGAGATTCGGAGAGCTATGCCTCTTCGATTTTTGAGCAAGCAATCTTGTTAGGAGTGTTTTCTCGAATGTGAGTAAAGGTTAGGCATTTTTGTCAGTCTGCCTTGCCACGGAGCACGGAGGTTGACACACATTGGAACTTTCTAGTTACCAAGCAGTGGTGTTGTCCCTTTACCCTTGTGGGTAATAGTAGGGTAGGTAGACCTTCAATATTTATGTGTCTAAACTTTGTCAGAGATCTTTGGCAAAGTTATTTGTGGTACCTGAGGAGCTGATGTTGCATGTGGAAAGTGGTGCCTCTTCGGAATCCAGGGACTGGTGCCTCTTCGATTTTTGAACCAACAACCCTGTTGCCCTTTCTTTTATAAGGTAACCAATTGTGTGCAAGAAGTACATTCAGTGAGTTATTGCTTGTAGGAATTTTCCCCTTACTTCAGAGATTTATTGCACCTCATTTCTCCTTCATCATTTCTGAGAATGTCTGGCCCATCCGACCGTCGTTTTGACTTGAACTTTGGTAAAGAGGCAGCCATGCCCTCTCAAGACAACATATGGCGCCCATCCTTCTTATCCCCTACTGGTCCTCTTACCATTGGGGACTATGTGATGAAGAATGATATGACACATGCGGTGGTGGCCAAGAACCTTCTCACTCCCAAAGATAACAGACTACTTTCCAAACGGTCTGTTAAGTTGGTTGTTAAGGATTCTCTAGCTCTCAGTGTTCAGTGTGCAGGTTTTGTGTCTAATATGGCCCAACGCCTATTTGCTCGAACCCGCCAAGTCGAATCATTGGCAGCTGAAGTGATAAGTCTCAAACAGAATATCAAAGGGCTCAAGCATGAGAATAAACAGTTGCACAGACTCGCACATGACTATGCTACAAACATGAAGAGGAAGCTCGACCAGCTGCAGGAATCTGATTGTCAGATTCTACTTGATCATCAATGGTTTGTGGGTTTGCTCCAAAGGCATTTATTGCCTTCATCTTCTGAGGCTGCACCGCATAATGAAGTTCCAAATGATCAACCTTCGGTGCCTCCTCCTTCTAGGGCCTAGTACTGAGGCTCCGAATAATCACCCTCTGGTGCCTCCTCTTTCTGAGGCTTTGCCGATTGCTGAGACTTCTCCTGAGCAACCTTTGTGAAGGCTCCCTCTTGTTTGTTTATTTTGATTCATGTATATGTACATATTTGTAACTTGTCAGAGATATCAATAAAAAAGCTTTGCTTCATTTCAACGTATTGTGTTAAATACACCAAGGCCTTCTTCACTAAGTTCTTTGAATTTTTCCTTTTGTTGAAGCTTTGTGACTAAAGCATGTAAGTTGAGGTAGTGCTCCCTTAATTTATCGAGTGAGGAAAACTTCTCGGTTAGAGACTTGAAAAAATCCAAGTCACTAAATGGTAGTGAGACTTCCGAGTACCAAGGTGCAGTAACATATGGTAGGAGTCCCCCAAGTCTCCAGTCGAGGGAGTTGACAAATGAGGCATTTCTTTTCTAAGTGGTAGCCCAAAACTCTTTCTTCATATATATTTGTTATGAAAGTTGTTAGGCCCAAAGAAGAGGAGGCCTAGGCAATTTTTTTTTTGAAGCTTTGATGTTGAAGCTTTGTAGGTGAAGCTTTGAGGTTGAAGCTTTGTTAGGTACCATGAATTGATTTTGCTTCACACTATCTTGATCAAGATAGTGTGAAACTTTTGCAGGTGAAGCTTTTGTGTTGAAGCTTTGTAGTTGAAGCTTTTGTGGGTGAAGCTTTTGTGGTAGGTGAAGTTTTTATGGGTGAAACTTTTGTGGGTGAAGCTTTTGTGGTGGGGGAAGTTTTTGTGGGTGAAGCTTTTGTGGTGGGGGAAGCTTTTGTGGGTGAAGCCTTTATTGGTGAAGCTTTTGTTGGGTGAAGCCTTTGTGGGTGAAGCTTTTGTGGTGGGTGAAGCTTTTGTTGGTGAAGCTTTTATGGGTAAAGCTTTTGTGGTGGGTGAATCTTTTGTGGGTGAAGCTTTTGTGGTGGGTGAAGCTTTTGTAGGTGAAGCTTTGAAGTTGAAGCTTTTATTGGTGAAGCTTTTATAGGTGAGGCTTTTGTTGGGTACCATGAATTGATTTTGCTTCACACTATCTTGATCAATATGGTGTGAAGCTTTTAAGAATTTGTAGTTGTCCTCCATTGATGAAACTTTTGTTGGTGAAGCTTTGTTGGGTACCACGAATTGATTTTGCTTCACACTATCTTGATCAAGATAGTGTGAAGCTTTTGAGAATTTGTAGTTGTCCTCCATTGATGAAGCTTTGTTGAATTTCCCTTTTTTTTGTGGGGGGGGGGGGAACTAGAAATTTGAAAATGTGGGAGAGACAACATATACAAATTTTGCTTCCATATTGTTGAGCAAGAGATTGTGATGCAAGCCACAACTTGTAGTAGTCGAAGGTTTGGATGAACCATATTGAATTTGCTTCGAACAGTCTTGAATTTGCCTCAAAGGTTTGAGAATTGTAGTTGCCCTCCATTGATGAAGCTTTTGTTGGCACCGTAAATTGATTTTGATTCACACTGTCTTGATCAAGAGTGTGTGAAGCTTTTGAGAATTGTGGTTGAACTCCTTTGATGAAGCTTTTGTTGGCACCATAAATTGGTTTTGCTTCACATTGTCTTGATCAAGAGTGTGTGAAGCTTTTGAGAGTTGTGGTTGAACTCCTTTGATGAAGCTCTTGTTGGCACCATAAATTGGTTTTGCTTCACACTGTCTTGATCAAGAGTGTGTGAAGCTTTTGAGAGTTGTGGTTGAACTCCTTTGATGAAGCTTTTGTTGGCACCATAAATTGGTTTTGCTTCACACTGTCTTGATCAAAAGTGTGTGAAGCTTTTGAGAATTGTATATGCCCTCCATTGATGAAACTCTTGTTAGCACCATCATTTGGTTTTGTTTGACACTGTCTTGATCAAGAGTGTGTGAAGCTTTTGAGAATTGTGGTTGCTCTCCATCGATGAAGCTCTTATTGGCACCATAAATTGGTTTTGCTTTACACTGTCTTGATCAAGAGTGTGTGAAGCTTTTGCGAATTGTGGTTGAACTCCTTTGATAAAGCTCTTGTTGGCACCATAAATTGGTTTTGCTTCACACTGTCTTGATCAAGAGTGTGTGAAGCTTTTGAGAATTATGGTTGTCCTCCATTGATAAAGCTCTTGTTGACACCATAAATTGGTTTTGCTTCACACTATGTTGCTCATGAGTATGTGAAGCTTTCTACGAGTTGTAGTGTTTGCATTATTACAGAGGGGAAATGTTTGAAGCAGATGCAAGAGAGCTGAATAGCTTGATCTTCGTATGCCATGCACTGAAGTTGCTATTGCCATGGAATAAGACTTTGTTGGTGACTATAACTCTTGTTGGGCATAAGTGCTCCCCTAGTTGAGTTGTCAAGCTTGAGGGTTTTTTATTATTTGTGAATGCTAGGAGTTCACATGTACAAGTTGTACCACTCGTCTTCTGGTAGGTGGAATGAATGGTGAGTTGCTTTCATCCCTTGTTTGGTGGTACGAATGTGAGTTCATTCTTCCCCTGGTTGGTGGCATGAATGGCAAGTTGCCAAATGATATTAGAGTACGGGTTGTACATTTCATCACCTGGTAGGTGGCATGAGTGGTATGTTGCCAAATGATAAATGATATTAGAGTACAGGTTGTACATTTCATCACTTGGTTGGTGGTATGAAGGAGAGTACTGGTTGTACATTTCATCACCTGGTTGGTGGAATGAGGATGAGTTCCTTCTTCACCTGGTTGTGGCATGAGTGGCAAGTTGGCAAATGATATTAGAGTACGGGTTGTACATTTCATCACCTGGTTAGTGGCATGAAGGAGAGTATGGGTTGTACATTTCATCACCTTGTTGGTGGCATGAATGGCAAGTTGCCAAATGATATTAGAGTACGGGTTGTACATTTCATCACCTGGTTGGTGGCATGAAGATGAGTTCCTTCTTCACCTGGTTGGTGGCATGAGTGGCAAGTTGCCAAATGATACTAGAGTACGGGTTGTACATTGCATCACCTAGTTGGTGAGAATAAGGGTAAGGTGTCTAGGCACATTGTAGCAATTGTCGAATGACACAAAATATGTTGAACCCTTTCAAAGCACAGTTGGCTTATGTATGAATGTGTTGGAATGTATGATTGAAAGAATATACTGTGAAGCTGTTCGTTTATTTGTATAGTCTTGTTGACATATACTTAGAATTTGTTTCATGTTGGAAGCATTCATGTTGAAGCTTTGAACCCGAGTGTTTCATTGCTAGGAATGTAAGAGGATTAGGATCAAGTTGTCTAAATCACCTCTTTATTGAATTCATGCCAAATAGTTTTCGTTACATAGGATGCCGAACGGCTAAAGCTTAACACTTGTACAGTGTGAGTTTACTTGTAATAGTACCTCAAGTGATCAGCGTTCCATGGATGGCCAAGGGTCTTTCCATCGGAGCTTTTAAGCTTGTAGGAGCCAGGGCAACTGATGCCAACAACTTCAAACGGTCCATCCCAGTTTGGACTAAGTGTTCCTTCACGAAAGACTCTATCGCAGAGTAATCTTTTCTTCAATACCCAGTCCCCCACTTTGAAAGAACGAGGTTTGACCCTTGAGTCATAGTAGTTGGAGATGCACTGCTTGTAGGCGACATTCCTCAAGTGAGCCTGGTTTCTGTGTTCCTCGACTAGATCTAAGTTGAAGGTAAGTTGTTAGTCATTTTCGCTTTGCACGTAGTTCTGGACTCGAAACGTTGCTTGCTCAAGCTCAACTGGGACAACTGCCTCTGTACCAAAAGCAAGTGAGAATGGGGTTTCTCCTGTTGATGTCCGATACGAAGTGTGGTATGACCAAAGAACTTAGGGTACAAATTTTGGCCAACAACCCTTAGCCTTGTCCAAACTGGTTTTCAAAGTTCGCTTGATTATTTTGTTGATGGCTTCAACTTGTCCATTAGACTGGAGATGAGATGGGGAGGCAAAACATAAGTTAATGTTGAACTTAAAGCAGAACATCCTAAACTTATTGTTGTTGAACTGTCGCCCATTGTCAGTGACTATCGCATTGGGAATGCCGAATCTGCAAAGGATGTTCTTCCATACCAAGTCTTCTATTTTTGCCTTAGTAATGGTTGCCAAGGGTTCTACTTTGGCCTACTTTGTGAAGTAGTTAACTGCAACGATTGCATAGCAAACCTTGCCTTTCCATGCAGGCATTGGGCCGATCAAATCAAGTCCCCATTGGGTGAAGGGCCAAGGGCTGATCATAGGAGTGAACGGCTCGGGAGGGGAGGGAGGAAGAGTTGCGTAGCGTTGACACTTATCACATGAGCGGGATATTCTGATGGCATCTTGGTGGAGTGTTGGCCAGTAATATCCTTGGTGAAAAGCCTTGTGTGCTAGGGATCGAGATCCAGCATGATCTCCGCATACTCTTTCATGTATTTCCCGAATGACAGTTTTCGCCTC
Organism: Malus asiatica; assembly: GCA_033882615.1. Lineage (NCBI taxonomy): Eukaryota > Viridiplantae > Streptophyta > Magnoliopsida > Rosales > Rosaceae > Malus > Malus asiatica. The sequence goes on along the minus strand of CM066503.1, from coordinate 42,136,977 downwards.
AGCGGGCGTAAGGCATCTTAGGTATGGTAGGTTAAAACCCCGCTTGTAGAATTGGTCATTAATGATTAAGTAACGGGTAGCCTTGTATCGAATCTGCTTAGCTTGGACTTTGTCATTTGGAAGGGTGCCATGAGCAAGGAATCTATAAATCGGGGTAATCCAACTATCCCCCTGTTGTAAGTTGCACACTTCCGCAGCTATGGTGCTTGGTGCTGCCAACAATTCGACCTGAATTTTTCTCCCAATCTTGTCTTTCACCGCTGAGGCAAGGTGAGCCAAAGCATCTGCATGACTGTTTGCCGCTCGAGGAATTTGGGTGATCTGGTAGTGGAAGTGCTTGAGCAACAATTGTGTTTGTGCTAGATATGCTGCCATGGAGCTATCCTTAGCGTCAAAGTTGTTGGTGACCTGATTAACCACCAATTGGGAGTCACTGAAGATATCAATTCGTTTAACCCCCAAGGTGTTTGGCCAAACGTAAGCCTGCTAGGAGAGCTTCATATTCGACCTCATTGTTCGACGCCTTGAATTTGAAACGAAGAGCATACTTCATCGCCATTTTGTCAGGGGTCGTAAGGACTAGTCCTGCTCCACAACCCTGTTGGTTAGACGAGCCATCAACATATAGACTCCATGATGGGGCTATTGGTTCTATTTTCTGAGCTTCTGAGGGTAATGAAACCACTTCTTTAGGCGTAGAAACAATGTCAATAGGATATGTGAAGTCGGCATTGAAGTCTGCCACTGCTTGGCACTTCTCAATTGGCTTTGGTTGGTAGGAGATGTCAAACTCACCCAATGCTATTGCCCACTTCTTTAGGCGTAGAAACAATGTCAATAGGATATGTCAAGCACAATGATAGAGTGTGCTTGGAAGTAAGGGCGAAGTTTTCGAGCAAACATGACCAATGCTAGAGCCAATTTCTCAATGTTGGAGTATCGTGTCTCCGCATCTTGTAAGGCCTTGCTAGCCTAGTAGATGATAGGAACATATTTATGCAACTTAGTTAGCTTGTTCTTGTGTATTTGTGTTGTTATTTCTTAGTTAATTATGTATTTTAAGCTATTTTCGTGTGTTTGTAGGTCATAATAACAAAGTTGGCAAGAAAGTGCATTTTGGAGCATTTTAGAGCATTTTTGAGCCAAGATTGGATAGTGCAAGCATGGAGACATGAGGATGGACGTTTTTGAATATTTGAAGGCTAGAAATCAACATGTGTGTGTGCAAGTGTGTTGACCTACAACTCCAAACATCCATCCACTACACCCATTACATCCACTCATTACCAAACATCCACCCACTACACCCATTACATCCACTCATTACAACTCCATACACTCCTCTCCCTAGCCTATAAATACATCCACCCTTCACCATAATTTGGGGGCCATCATCCAAAGACACTACATTTCACATCTCACAACTTCATTCACAAACACAATTTCCTTGCCGTGACCTCCATCCATTCATCTAGCTATACTACATCTCACCAATCCATACACTTTCATCTTTTAGCCGTGCAAATCCATTCCATCCATATATACATACACATCCTAGACACTTGTGCTACAACAAGGTGGTGAAAACAAAGGTCCTTGGCGTTTCAAGCTTGGAACTTTGGAGCGTTTTAGGTGTACTTCGTTCTTGCTTTCAATGTCTACTTTGTTATTTTCTAATTTTGTTGCAATTATGAGTGGCTAAACCCCTATTTAGTTAGGGGGAAGTTTGAAGCCATAAACATGCTTGAGATTTGAATTGATTTCTTACAATTGTGATTTGATAAGTTGTGATTGGAATTCAATTATCTATTTTATTCATAACTGATTCTTGTACGTTTATTAAGGATGCATACTTAGTTTTCATGCATGAATTAGATGCTAGAATATAAATCAGTTTCACCTAATCGTTACAAGTTTATATTCATGAGTAGTGAAGGTTGTCTATCACAATCGCGTTAATTGAATTCTTGGCAATTGTATCATGCATTCATAGTTATAATTGTCTCGTCAACATTTATGATTTTCATTGAACGTAATGATCTCTGATTGTATCTCTATTATGCATTCATATAGGGAACTTTTAGAGAATGATTTGGGTTGTCGCATGCATTCATCAAATTCAATGAGTAAAGGCAAATCTGAGGGTTAATTTGTGCATCACGGTTAATCTGGGATGTTGAGTATCATAGTTTATTGAAAAGCAATTGGAAATCAATTCATGTACAAGTGTGTCATGTGTGAAGAACGGACCTCTAACTAATCCATCCAAAACAACCAATTTCGTGCAAATCTGTTTAGTTCTAGTTTCTGTTTTGTTTTACTTTATTTTCGTCCAAAACCCAATCCCCTTTTACTTTAGTAAGTCAAATTAGTTAGAATTTGTTTTAGTTTGTGTTTTTAAGTGTTTTGAGTCTATAGAGTCTAGTTAAGTGTTTTTAAGTTTCTTTTTGTAAGTCAGTTTAGTTTAGATTAGCAATCCCTCCTAATCCCCGGTCCAGAACGATCCCTACTTATACATATACTACATTTGTCAAAAGAGGGTTTAGTTTGAGTGCTTAACTTTCATCGCATCAAATTTTGGCGCCATTGCCGGGGATTAACAACTTTGCTAATCCCCCGTTGTTTCTTTTTATTTCTTTTTCGTGTCTTTTGTTTTAGTTACTGACTTTGTTTCTTTTCTTGTCTTTTGTTTTTAGTTTCTGATTTTGTTTTGCTTTGTTTATTTTACTTTTGATATTTGATTTAGTTTTCTTTCTTTGATTTTAGGTACTAGAGAAGTAAGACATGAATTTTGCTAGCATTCAAGCTCAATTGGCAAATCTTACTTCTCAAATGTCGCAGTGTGCCGAAAGGATCACAATGCAAAGTGTCCCTATATTTGGTGCATCTTATAGGCAAGGATATCAAGCCAATCAATGTCCACAAAGAGATTGGAGTGATCATTCAAACTTTATGTGATGGGAAGCTCAACAAGTTCAACATGAAGGATATTGGCAGCCATATGAGGAGTTCTATTCAGGACCTATGCAGCCACCACAACCTCATATACAATATGCCCAATCAAACTCGGATTCGTCAATAGATTACAATCGAATTTTTTATGAATTAAATTCTTTGGTGCAAGGCTCACAAAATCAAGCCAAGGAGGCTCAACAAGATGGTTATTGGCAGCAATCTGAGGAGTTTTATTTAACGCCTACGCAGCCACCACAGCTCCCCCTACAACAATTCCAATCAAATTCAAGTATGTCCATGGATAGTGATCAAATTGTTCAAATACTAACCTCTTTGATGCAGGACCTACAAAATCAAGAAAAGAAGTTGGGTGAATTAAATAATCAAATGGGAGAGATTGTGGAAGTCATGGCACAAATTCAAGAACAAAGTGAATTCTCCAACACAAACATCGTAAATTCAATGGAAGATTTTGCAATTGCTGAGGCTATCACTTTGGGAAGTGAAATGGAGGATGAAGCCGTCCTAGAACCATCCAAACATAGCCCGAAAGTGGATGAATTGTTGCTGCAAGAAAAAGACATGGGCAATTTAGAAGAACTCTTGCCGCAAGCCCCTCAAGTCCTTATGCCATCCAACTTAGGTGAGGTGGTTCCTAATTCAACTCATTCTAACATTATTCCTTCGAATGCACTTTTTCCTCACAGGTTTTTAATTCCCAAGATAGATGAGAGTGAAAAAGACATTTTGAAAGCCATTCCAAAGGTGCGAAGTGATATCTCAATTCTTGGCACACCAAATCAAATTTCAGATTATGTTGAATTGTTTAAAGAACTTTGTATATCAAGAAGAAGGATTCAAGAAAAAGAAGCGGCTGGAGAATGTCAAGAATTCATCAAGAATTCAACAAAGCCCAAAGAAGTTGAGTTTGATGACACGGGACAACTCACAACCATCGTAGTAAATCTGGCCAAATTTAAAGTCCCTAAAACTTTCAAGGAAGTGGTGTTTGTCATTGAGTTCTTATTGGACAAAGCAAGTAAGTCATCTTCTCCAATCTCCATTACGTTTTCTACTAACTTGCTGATTTTGATGATTCAGGCACCCATACTAGAATTTACACCATTGCCGGATCACTTCAAGTATCACCTTCCATTCGAAGATCACTTCCATGCCATGAAACCTAGGGAAGTGTGACTGGAGGTATCATCCGGCTGCAAGACGTTAAAGAAAGCGCTTCTTGGGAGGCAACCCATGTATTAAAAAAATAAAAAAATAAAGGGAAGATCTATGAATCGCTCTACAATCAGTTTTGCGTTTCTAAAAACCTTCCCTTTACTGCGTTTATTTTGCCTTGATTGTCATTTTTATCTGTTGCTTGTTTAATTGTTTTTGGTATGGGTTTATTTTTGAAACACTGACAGTTATGCAAGGTATTTTCACATTCATAAAAAAGGAAAGGAACATTAAGCAGATAAATACAAGAGGGAGCCTTCACAAAGGCTACTTAAGAGAAGTCTCAGTAGTCGGCGGAGCCTCAGCAGTCGGCAGAGCCCCAGAAGAAGGAGGTATCGGAGGTTGATCATTTGGAGTTTCATTACGCGGTACAGCCCTAGAAGACAAAGGCAAATGCTGTTGGAACAAACCCACAAACCGCTGATGATCAAGTAAAATATGACCATCAGATTCCTACATCTGGTCAATCTTCCTCTTCATGTTTGTAGCATAATTATGTGCGAGCCTGTGCAACTGTTTATTCTCATGCTTAAGCCCTCTAATCTCCTGCTTGAGACTCATCACTTCAGCCGCCAATGATTCAACTTGACGGGTTCGGGCAAATAGGCGTTAGGCCATATTAGACACGGAACCTGCGCACTGCACACTGAGAGCCAGAGAATCCTTTACAGCCAACTCATCAAACCGTTTGGCAAGTAGTCTGTTATCTTTGGGAGTGACAAGGTTCCTGGCCACCACCGCAGCTGTCATATCATTCTTCATCACCGAATCCTCAACGGTAAGGGGACCAGTAAGGGATATGAAGGATGGGCGCCATATGTTGTCTGGAGAAGACGGGATTGCCTCTTCACCAAGGTTCAAGTCAAAACGACGGTCGGAAGGGCCAGACATTTTTCAGAGGTGTTAAAGAAAGAAGAGATCGGACAAGTCAAGATCATAGAAGTGCAAAGAGGGAGTTTTTACAGGCAGAAATTCAAGTGTGATTTGAACGTCCTGCATATCTCTATAAAAATCAGCATGCGATGGGATTTCAGTTATCGAAGAGGCGAGCTCAGAAATCGAAGAAGCCAACTAAAAAAATCAAAGAGGAGCTAGCTTTCTCAAAAGCTGAGCTTGCTCAGAAACCACGGCCAATCTTCTTTTCCAGATTTGTCCGCACTTGTCACATGCAACCTCTGCACTCGACGGGATTTCAGAGATCGAAAAGGCAATTCCAGATATCGGAGAGGCATCTGCTTTTCCAGACGTGTCAACATCTGTCACATACAGAGTAAGCTTTGCGGAAATCACAGGCAGTTTGTCGAAGCGCTGATTCCAACCATCTGCTTTTCCAGACGTGTCAACAGCTGTCACATGCAGAGTAAGCTTTGCGGAAATCACGGGCAGTTTGTCGAAGCACCGATTCCAACCATCTGCTTTTCCAGACGTGTCAGCATTTGTCATATGCAGAGTAAGCTTTGCGGAAATCACAGGCAGTTTGTCGAAGCACCGATTCCAGATATCGGAGAAGCATCTGCTTTTCCAGACGTGTCAACATCTATCACATGCAGAGTCAGCTTTGTGAAAATTACTGGGCAATCTGTCGAAGATTTCTTGTGAAGTAGAAAGCACGTGAAGTTTACTATTAAATCATCCAACGGTTGCTGACAAGAGTGAAAGAATAGTACTAGTTATTAATTCCTATAAATGTCACCCTTCACCCTTAATCGCAAGGCAGACATACATAACCCTTCTTCTTCTCAGAGAATGCCTTTCCAACAAACCCTCTCAAGTCACTCAGTGTTCGTTATTCCTTGGGGTACCTCTGCAAATAACTCATCTAAAGCAAAAGTATTTCATATCATGAAGGTTGAAAGCAAGAGTATCTCATATCATGATTTCTCCCTGTCTTTCTCCTTGTCTTTGTTTTAGGACAAGAAGAAAGAGAGCAATCAGCCAGCACTTGGTATCAATCTTCCGATCTGGAACCGACTGCCTGGAACCCCTTCCTGATTGCTTACCTAGCCTTGCTCTCGAGTACTCATCTTCATTATCTTATGCTTCCTCTTCGTCTACCACATCTGCCTGGGGAACAGATAAGGGAAGTGAAAATGATACCTCGAAGCATGTGGAGACAATGTGCCAATTCATCCTCAGCTAGGGACAAGGAGAAAGAAAGCAAGAGGTAGGCACTTGGAAAGATTGAAAAAAGAAACAGACCAACACCTCTACATTGTGCCTGCCCGCCGTGCAGAAGAAACAAGCAGAGAAGAATGCAGACTGCACAATCAAATCAACCCAGCAGAAGGAGTCTGATTTGAAACCAAGGAACTCTCATATTCCTCGCTCCGAATTCCAAACCAGTTCGAGATCAAAGCTATGGAAAGATAACAAGATCATCTATCTCCAAAACCAGATTTGCGTTCTTAAACTCTACTCTGTCTAATTTTTACTTTGCCATACTTGTCATGTTTATTCGTTGTTTGTTTATTTGCTTGTTTTTGTGTGAGTTTATGCTTGAAACATTGAGGACAATGTTTGATTTAAGTGTGGGGGGGCAACCATTGTTTTGCATGAAATTTGTAGGAGTTTATCACCCATTACTTCTAGTGTTGTTCCTGCTGTTTTTAAGTGTTTTTAAGCTGTTTTGGAGTGTTTTAGTGTGTGTTGACATAAAAATCCGAAAATCTCATAAAAATTTGAAAATTTGTTTTGAAAAACCCAAAAAGACTTGTTTTTGTGTGTTTATTTGTGTCTTAGGGTACCTTCCAACACAATGATGAGGATTTGGTTTTTAATTACATGACTGTTAAAGAGAGTTATAAACATGGATGAAAATTTGATTTACTCTTTGGTATATGCTTGGTTATGGGTATATGCTTGGTTGTGGTTATAATTTATGAATTCACATGCAATCATAAAGGAAAAATCAATTTTTGTAACATGCTTGAAGGAAGGAACTCAAATGAACACTACAACCTTGGGAGACTTGAGCCTAAACATTTATTTGGAGAGTTAATAATCTGTGCACTATTGTTTTCTAAAGTCGTTGCATGATCTCACTATTCTTTGCTTGGTTGCTACTTAGAAGGCGTTTCATCATTTAGTTCCAAATGCTAGAACTCATGCCTATTTCATTCAGCATCCTATTGATTTGCATAACACATATTCAAGATGAAGTTGTGTAGTGACCACCACAGCCAAATTGTCGTGCCCTATTTCATTATGTGTTTAAGTTTAACCCCGTTGAGCCTTTTGTAGCCTATGTTCTTTGTTAACCCACACTATCCTCACCTAGCCTAGATTAGGACCATCCATACCCTTGTTCTTGAAGCATAGTAAAACATAATTTAGAAGGAATTCCTTTTGTTGAACTTTTGCAGAAAAACAAGTGTGGGGGAAGTAATTCTTGTGTGTGTGTGTGTGCGCGCCAAAGTCCTTAATAAGGCACGGGTAGAAAAGAAAAAGAAAAAAGAGTGAAAAAAAGGAAAAAAAAAAGTTTGTTAAAAAAGGGTCCAAAACATTAAATTCGGCCCTAAGTGTTGCATAAATCTTCCCTTTGTATTTAAAAGTTGATTATGCATTCTAAAGTGAATTCCAAGTGTCTATTTCATTGATTTGCTTGCTATCGCTTTAAGAACGTTTGTTATTCCTATCCTGTCTTTATTAGCCATTACCCCCAAGCCCTGTTACAACCCTTGACTTCAATCTTGAGTGTTGTGTGTTTCAATTTGTGGAGTTCAAAATTGGTATGAGCATATGGTGTCACTGGTTCTCGTATCTAAGTAGTAGCATTCCATTCATGAGATCATATCTAAACATGCTTAATAACTCCAGAAAATTGCTTTCTTTGTTATAACATATGTGAGTCATAGTCTTTCGTGTTTACATTAATCTTCTCATATATACTAGTGTAGGGTGTGTAGTCAGAAAATGTGTGTGAAAATAGAGAGTATCTTGTAAGAAATTGAGGGAATTCTCTAAGGCATGTTACTATATGCAAAATGTTGTTTTAATTGATTAAATGTGAGCTAGTGAATGATGACTATGATTAAGTATGCTCGAGGGTAAGGAATGCTTAAATCTATGTAAGTGGTGATCTTTGGCATGTCATGTTTCATTGAAAATCTCTTACGCAAATGTTGGAAGGTTAGGTTGTGTTTTGTTTGTTTTGTTTCGTTTTATTTCTTTTATTTTGCTCGAGGACTAGCAAAAGCTAAGTGTGGGGGAATTTGATAGGAACATATTTATGCAACTTAGTTAGCTTGTTCTTGTGTATTTGTGTTGTTATTTCTTAGTTAATTATGTATTTTAAGCTATTTTCGTGTGTTTGTAGGTCATAATAACAAAGTTGGCAAGAAAGTGCATTTTGGAGCATTTTAGAGCATTTTTGAGCCAAGATTGGATAGTGCAAGCATGGAGACATGAGGATGGATGTTTTTGAATATTTGAAGGCTAGAAATCAACATGTGTGTGTGCAAGTGTGTTGACCTACAACTCCAAACATCCATCCACTACACCCATTACATCCACTCATTACCAAACATCCACCCACTACACCCATTACATCCACTCATTACCAAACACTCATCCACTACACCGATTACATCCACTCATTACCAAACATCCACCCACTACACCCATTACATCCACTCATTACAACTCCATACACTCATCTCCCTAGCCTATAAATACATCCACCCTTCACCATAATTTGGGGGCCATCATCCAAAGACACCACATCATCTACACAACTCTCCACCCTTCACCATAACTCACCTATATCCATCCACCACCACAAGAGACCATCCATTCACCACTCACACCTTGGTGCCGCATATTTGCAAGGAAGGAGGATTGCTTGGAGTTGTGCTAGTCATTCAATTTGGATTGCTGGAGCATTCTGGTGTTTTCTACTTTGGTTTTCAATGTTTAATTTCAATTGTTTCTGTTTCATTGCAAGTATGAGGAACTAAACCTCTTTTGGCTAGATGAGAATTAGAAACCATGAATATATTTGCAATATGAATTGTTTTCTTCCAATTGTGACTTGATAAGTTGTGATTGCAATTCAATTATCTATTTTATTCATAACGGATTTGTGTATGTTTATTAAGGATGCATACTTAGTTTTCATGCATGAATTTGATGCTAGGATATAAATAAGTTTCACCTAATCGTCACAAGTTTATATTCATGAGTAGTGAAGGTTGCTTGTCACAATCGCGTTAATTGAATTCTTGGCAAACGTATCATGCATTCATAGTTACAATTGCCTCGTCAACGCTTATGATTTTCATGGAACTTAATGATCTTTAATTGTATCTCTATTATGCATTCATTGAAGGAAATATTTTGAGAAACATGTTCATTTAAGCAACATCAATAGCATGCTAATAACAATTAAAAGGCGGAATCATGCTTGCATGCACTTAAAAACAAAACATAACCAAGAAATTCAAAGCCTAGTAGATTGGTGAACCATTAATCAACTCAAAACAAAGTGAGTTGAAATTAATACCTTTGTAGATTCCTCTTTGCATAAGCAAAGGCTAATCACCCAAAGAGATAGGGCCTTCATTCCTTGCTTCTTAGATCCATGGATTTGGATGGAAGAATAGGTTCTCCAAGTTCCCAAAATTGAGAACCTCTAATTTTCGACACCAAGGTTCGATTGTAGAAGAAATGAGTGACCTTGGAGTAGTAGGATTGCTAGATGTACCCTCCAAGGTGTTGGCCTCTTTAGAGAGAAATGGAGAGACAATTCTCACCCATTTTCCCCCAAAATAAACCCTTATTTTTGCTTATTTCACATTAATGAATTTTTAGTTATAAAGTCATTTATATAGTCACTTCTTTAAGTGACCTAAACAACCAAACCCTAATTCATACACTTATGGCCGGCCATTCTATGGGATTTGGGCTTTTGGGCTTTAATGAATCTTTATTCATTAAATTGTCATACAACTTAAGTTAATGGGCTTGACGTTCGAAGCCCATTGGGCCTTAAGGTCCAAAACTATCCCGAAGGTCTTTAACGAACTTATTCGTTTGATTAATTAACATATTAATTAATCCTTGCCATAAATAAATGATTAAACCATTTAATCATTCTTACTCATTTCCGTTTAATCTCCAATCTACACCTCTTACGGTGTGCGATCCATTAGGTTCCTTTTAGCGAGGCAGTGGGCGATTAAAACCATTTTACATCGATTGTGAATTGAAACAATTTTCAATTCTCCCTTTAGTGTTTACACACGTTTAGGGCTTCCACAAACCATGAGTGACACCTAGCAGCATATCATGGTTACCCAAGCTAATCAGAAGAGGTTAGAGAACCTATTCAGTTCGGGATTACAAATGCAATACGGTCCTTCTCTAATCTAATACTCTTGACCACATTGTTTGGTTTGATAGTTTATTTGATCATGTCTACTATCCAATGTGTGTCTTGTGCTTATATGATTACCTTGAATGTGATTCGGAACGCATTCCCTAATCTCATTCATACTCTGGCCAAAGATTCAAATCATATCATAGAGTATTCTCCCTCAAACGGTTTGAAGGTTAGAGATCCCTTGTTGCGCATTCACTTGTCTCCATAGCTAAGTCACTTGACCCCAACGATGCCGTGGACACCCTCCTGATGGGATGACTTTGACATAATCAAAGATCAAGGTCTTAACCACAAGACAACTATGATGCCTCAGGTCAAAGGACTACTTTGCATTATCCCAACCATGAGTTCTCATGTGACATGGAATATGAGAACTCTTCGTTAATCGCGTTCAGTGAACTCATTCTCTATTGAGCACCTACCGTACTTGTCTTGATGTCACACACACCAATGACTCGAGACTAATCACTCTCCCTGAGAGAAGACATAGTACGTACTGATCTTAACGGACTGTCAACGCCCAATTGGCAATCCTATGATCAGGAACGTTTAGGATGTGTCTACGAAAGAATGGTCTCATGAATCTAACTTCATTAGATTACATTCTCCCAATCACATATTCCTTGGACTTTATCGTTTAAGCATATAACATTTATATGAGACGGCTCAAACAATAATCTTTGCCCTTTATATGTTAAACTAGATTAGTTTAACATGTGAAATGTCTGCAAAGTATCATCACATGATTGGCTTTAGGGCACATTTCCAACAATCTCCCACTTGCACTAGAGCCAATCAGCTTGGTCATCTTAATGATACCTCTTCTGAAGTCATTTCATAAATGGCTGAATAGTAGGCCTAGACAGTGGATATCTATATGTGTTATCCACAGAAGCAACCTTGAGAATAACAACGTCACCATTATACATGATTCTCAATCATGTGGTTCAGTCTCTCATTTGTGTTCGGATCTTGATGAGACCTTGATTCCTAGGCTTGAGCTATCGCCCCATTAGTGTCATACACTTTCTGGTTGGAACCGAATAGAGAGTTCATAAATGAACTTTCCCATCCAAACAACATTGTTGTAAACTTCTATATGGCAATATATTTTGCATTCATAATGGAACACACTAAAGTCATTACTTTAAAGTTTCCATCCAAATATCTCTTTAGTCATAATAAAGAGATATTCGTTTATCTCTTCATTCATAATGAAGAAACATCCAATGATGGATTAGATTCATAATCTAATACATTTACGCTTCCATTACGTTACTCTAATTCTTCCTCATTCTTTGAAGAATCTATCCTTTAGTATTTCTTAAATACTTAAGGACTCACTTGACAGTTGCCATGGTTCTGATCCTGGGCTTGCACTGATATCATCTTGTACCTGTTCTAGGTACAACTCATATCAATGTTTTTCATACAATATGAAATACATAAATCACCTTTGTGCGTATGCATAAAGGATTCTATTTACGCATTATTTCTTTGGGAGTCAAAGGGTACGTTCCCTTTGAGAAGGGCAACTTGCTAGTCTCACTAGAATCGTCCTTCTATTTGAAGTTTATCATCATATGAGAAACTCCCTAGCATCCATTGTCTATTATTAGGGATTGATATAATCCAATTATATCATGAAATATATCATTATAGATTTCCATCCCATGTATATAGACTATATCTCCCATATACATTCTATCTTCATATAATGTATTAAAGTCATAACTTTAACGAAGAAGTATTCTTTTCATTTCCAAAATTAATATATCATATATATTTAAATTTTAGGAACATGATTAACTCCCACTAATCTTTTGTAAAACTAGTAAACAAAAGATTCATTTACATCTTTATGAGAAATCAAACGATTTGATCCTTTTCTCATAAAATGCAAATAGCTCCCACTAACTTGCTACGATCCATGATGGATGGATCTCTACAACTTACATGTGTTGTGATTTATAGTTTTAGACATATATTATTAAGACTATCTTAATAATGGTTTCGGAAACCCATATTATGTCAAAACATTGAATCACCATTTAGTTGTAGCTAGCAATCTTCGAATTAATTGAAACGAAGACTATCTCAAAGATGGTTTCTTCAAAGTCAACCATTCTCTTTGATTGTAGTCACCTTAAGCTACCAATTAGCTATGAAGGTTTCATTATTTCGAGTCAAATGGTACTTTACCATTTTCTTGAGTATATATCGTATATGCACTCAATGTAGTCATAAGGATTTTCATTCTTATTTCTTTCGAATTAAGAGGTGCAACTCTATGACATAGTCATAAAGTTCAAAACCATTCAACTGAGACGGTTTATAAATCCTTATCGACTACCTTGGAGCTTGTGGTATAGGAACTAGGTTGTTATATTTGTTGATTACTATCTTGTCTCTCAAAGAACCCATTCTTTGAGTTCTATCTCTCGTTCATTTGCTTTTAGGCAAATCACATTGTAGAATTACAATGAACTACCCAACAAAACAACATTTGTTAGTTGGTTTATAGAAGCGATATCCAAAAGTTATTTTAAGGATATCCTACAAGATTGTTATCAAACAAATATTGCTTGTTAGCACACAACCCCAAATCTTTAACATGCTTAAGATTTGTCTTTCTTTCCAACTACATCTTATGGAGTCATGAAAATATTGGAAGATCTTCTCATTGACAATCATATTGTTTTAGAAGTATATATCCTATATATGGGTAATAGATAACATCTAACGAACTAAATCTTATTCGAGTTCGTTCTTTTCCTAATGGAGAAATACATTATCTTATGATGCTTATTTCCTTGATATCTTTCAAGGAAACTCATCTAAAGTGTTACCTTTCCTTGGATCAAATCTAAGGAGGTAAATACTTTAGATGTCTTACTCATCAACTTACATTACTTGAATTCTTTGAAACATTTTGCAAAGTATTCGGACTTGTGTTTATTCAAAATAAACTATAGTTCAACCGAGAGTGATCTTCGGTGAATGTTATTCAACATGAGTAGTATTATGTTTGTGGACAAGTGCCACTAACATCTTAGTGAATTAACCTTAACAACTTTGTGATTCTTTCTTCTTTCCAAAAGAATAAAGATTCGAACATTTCGCCTCTATACAATTTTAACAAGAAGGTATTGGATCCGGATCTAACGATCCAAAGCGTCCATCTATGACCAACTCGTAATTTATGTTTTAGAGGTATCACAACTTTAGTTGGGATTAGTCACTACCTTGCAACCTTTTGGGTTTTAAGCATCATTATTTTCTAAACAGTTAACACTACCATATTATCTCTACTATAGAGATAATTAATTAGATTACCATAATCCAATCATTGATTAATAAAGAACATTGTTTTGTCAAACAAAACATTTATCCATTTCACATAGTGACGGAATTTAGTTCCTTAAAATTGGAATATAAAGACAATCTATGTTTTTCCAATTTCTTTGGTAGTTCATATGAGGAAGTAAGTACTAACTGCTTTCGCAGAAATCTATATTTTATTCACTTTCCGAATGTGAAGTACTTTCTCTTCTCTCATTAATCTTCTACTTCTTATTAGCCACATTTTTACAACGATTGTAAAACATAGTTACTAATACGGAATCAAACATTCAAGTAGAAGAACCAACTGTTTTGAACTATTCAAGAACAATTTACAACACCTTCGAAAGGTGTGTTCTTGACACTTGCAAGACATTTCTTGCAAATACCCCTTCCATTGTCCATCCTCTCATAAAGAAAGTTTGTTCCCTTGGAGTTATTTATCTTCTTTATTTGACTTTCACCTTTGACTACATTAGTCATGGTCCCTAAACTCCCACTATCTCTCTTGAAACTTGTTTCAATTGTGTTATACACATCAAACATTTTTGGAGAGGATGTGGTTATTTTTCACTACATAGTTTACAATAAACTTAGTGAACGATTAGGATAGGGAAACAAAGGTGAAGTCCTTGCCTAGTTTCCGTCTCGTTAAGTGGTTTATCACTTCAACATTTAATGATTCAAAATCATCATAAGTCCATGTTAATGGACTATTTTTGTCAACCAACCATTATGTTCTAAACATAATTACAAACTTCAAAGAGTTGTACAAGGCAACTCTTATTTCTTCACACAACAAATTGTAAGTGAAGAATTATGGCACATAAAGTGTCCATGCCTTTGTGCTTTCTTCTCAAGTTCCTTCTTCATGTAACAAAGAAACAAGCACTAAGTGTTTGCATTGACTAAGGGTTGTTCAAAGCAACTCCTATTTCTTCATACAACAATTTGTAATTGAAGAATTATGACATTAAAAGTGTTGTCCTCTTTATGATAGACTTTTCTAACATGTTCTTCCAATGATACATTATCATTACGAAGATTGTGAGGATGAGACTACTTAGATATGTATACAATCCATTTAAGACATTCTTTGGGATTGTGGTACCAAGTCCGGAAACTAAAACATTCGGTTTTGTCAAGTGTTGGATAGCGTTTGCAAATATATTGGTAAACAAATACATAACGTATATAAATTGATTGATTTTAAACCATTTGATTCGGGTCTTTAAATCAAATAGTATCACCCACTATTTTTGGCAAATTCCATATCCCTCATAGGAATTCGAGAGTTTTGGATGAAACTCCTAGTAGGTTATGGGAGGCTCACTATTACCAAGCCCACCTCACGATGATACGATGTTTGGCTAGCATTAATAATAATGAGAGAGTACGCTTACTCATTTGCAACTAATGCAAGTACCCATCTTATTTGGCCTCTAGAGAATGTAGCCTCACAATGATATGATGTTGGCTCCATTGCACTTAGTTAAGTCATTCCCACCATGCTTAGTGTGTGAAGGGGTTCAAGAATAGCCTCACGATGATACGATGTATAGCTATCCTCGTTGCCTACACTCACCTCATCATATGTATATGGATTCCTCCTGAGTATAAGCATGCACTTTGTACTCCCCCATGATAGGGTGAAGCCGGTGTACAAGTCATAAACGATTGGATCCCACCACGGTGGAAGGCCACGAAGAGATATTCTAAACATCTCTCGCTTATCAACTTAATATTGGTTTGGTTGAGGGTTTTAGGTCTCATCACATACAAATATACATTTTAATCTCTATTAAAACAATTTTGGTCCTATTACAACTATTGGTCCATCCCATTGTTTTAGTTGTACATAATACTCCCACTATGCTTTTAAAACGGTTTTTAAAGCAAGAGTATATGATACTACTAACATAAACTTTGCATTCATTTGATGGACTACATAGTTGCATTAGGGCCTTAGGATGATTATGAACCTTTGTTTAGATTCAACACGAGCCTTGTGTTGAATCTCGGTCTAGGGATGGTGATTGATTTTAGTTACGCGTTTAATCACATTAAGGCGTGTTGTCTTAGGGGCGTTGGACCCAACTACTTCATTTTCATGCATATCATATAAAGCAAGAAAGAAGTACTTCAAAGTAAAGGTGAGCTTATGCTCATTACAACATTTGCATATAACAAATTACTTTAAAGTAAAGAAGAGCTTAAGCCCTTTTACAACATTTGATCAAATCAAATTACAACCAAAATCTAATCTACACATTCCCATGGTTCAAACAAATTTGAAACGCCTTTCACATAGCTCAATTATATTAGGCTTAGGTTCATAATCACCCTTTAATTAATTAACACTTTAACTAATTAAATGAATGCAACATTTTCATTTGGTTTTTGTATCCATAAAATTGATTTAAATGGAGCTAAACAAAATGAAAATCCAATTCTCATTTAAAGAGACAAAACAATTTTGTTCTCATCCTATTTGGGCCATCATGCAATTAACCTCAACTTTTGGGCCATATTGCAATAACAAAAACTTTTGGGGTCACTTTGTATAATACACAAAAGTCACAACTTCATGTAAATACAACTAGAACCCAAACTTTAATCAATGCAAAAACTTCATTAAAGGAACAAAACAATTTGTCCTTTAGCGTTTTTGGACCTAAACGTAAAAACGTAAACTTTTGGGCCAAAGTGCAAATACACAAAAGTATCAAAACTTTATGTAATTGCATAAAAGCCCCAAAAGTACTCCCTTTGAGGGAGTGGCCTGTTTTAGGGAGAGGATAAGAGTGGTGTGTGTGTTGATTTGTAAGTTTTGTCAAAATCATGCAAGTGTATGTAAGATAAGATATGTTTTTGAAATAATTCAAACACAATTATTTCAATCATCATTTATACAAATATTTAACACTTTAAATACATAATAAAACATTTAAAAACATATCACATAAACTTTATGAAATAAATCAAAACTTTGAATCAAAACACCAAACCTTTTTATTCTTGGCAAGAACAACAAGAACAATGAAGAACATTCATGAAAAACCTAAATTTTTCCATGAACTTTTTTCACCCAAAAACATTCCAAAACCATTCTTACTTAAGGGAAATAACATCTAACCAAACTAGGGTACTTAGGGGTTCCAAAGAACACATTAAAACACTTTTAACAAGTCAAACAAGAACCCAAAAAATCACCCTTTGGTTTTGGCCGAATTTTCCCAAAAGCATGGCACCAAATTTTAGCTCCAATATTCATGCTCATATGAACAACATCTACAACATTTGAGATAGCAAATTTTCCAACAAAATTTACTTTCAAATAAGCAAGAATAAAGCTTGTAACAATTACAACTTTTAGATCACATACTATGAACTACAAAACCCAAAAGGATTCACCAACTACTAGACCTAGGCTCTGATACCACTTGAAGGAAATATTTTGGAAAACATGTTCATTTAAGCAACATCAATAGCATGCTAATAACAATTAAAAGGCGGAATCATGCTTGCATGCACTTAAAAACAAAACATAACCAAGAAATTCAAAGCCTAGTAGATTGGTGAACCATTAATCAACTCAAAACAAAGTGAGTTGAAATTAATACCTTTGTAGATTCCTCTTTGCATAAGCAAAGGCTAATCACCCAAAGAGATAGGGCCTTCATTCCTTGCTTCTTAGATCCATGGATTTGGATGGAAGAATAGGTTCTCCAAGTTCCCAAAATTGAGAACCTCTAATTTTCGACACCAAGGTTCGATTGTAGAAGAAATGAGTGACCTTGGAGTAGTAGGATTGCTAGATGTACCCTCCAAGGTGTTGGCCTCTTTAGAGAGAAATGGAGAGACAATTCTCACCCATTTTCCCCCAAAATAAACCCTTATTTTTGCTTATTTCACATTAATGAATTTTTAGTTATAAAGTCATTTATATAGTCACTTCTTTAAGTGACCTAAACAACCAAACCCTAATTCATACACTTATGGCCGGCCATTCTATGGGATTTGGGCTTTTGGGCTTTAATGAATCTTTATTCATTAAATTGTCATACAACTTAAGTTAATGGGCTTGACGTTCGAAGCCCATTGGGCCTTAAGGTCCAAAACTATCCCGAAGGTCTTTAACGAACTTATTCGTTTGATTAATTAACATATTAATTAATCCTTGCCATAAATAAATGATTAAACCATTTAATCATTCTTACTCATTTCCGTTTAATCTCCAATCTACACCTCTTACGGTGTGCGATCCATTAGGTTCCTTTTAGCGAGGCAGTGGGCGATTAAAACCATTTTACATCGATTGTGAATTGAAACAATTTTCAATTCTCCCTTTAGTGTTTACACACGTTTAGGGCTTCCACAAACCATGAGTGACACCTAGCAGCATATCATGGTTACCCAAGCTAATCAGAAGAGGTTAGAGAACCTATTCAGTTCGGGATTACAAATGCAATACGGTCCTTCTCTAATCTAATACTCTTGACCACATTGTTTGGTTTGATAGTTTATTTGATCATGTCTACTATCCAATGTGTGTCTTGTGCTTATATGATTACCTTGAATGTGATTCGGAACGCATTCCCTAATCTCATTCATACTCTGGCCAAAGATTCAAATCATATCATAGAGTATTCTCCCTCAAACGGTTTGAAGGTTAGAGATCCCTTGTTGCGCATTCACTTGTCTCCATAGCTAAGTCACTTGACCCCAACGATGCCGTGGACACCCTCCTGATGGGATGACTTTGACATAATCAAAGATCAAGGTCTTAACCACAAGACAACTATGATGCCTCAGGTCAAAGGACTACTTTGCATTATCCCAACCATGAGTTCTCATGTGACATGGAATATGAGAACTCTTCGTTAATCGCGTTCAGTGAACTCATTCTCTATTGAGCACCTACCGTACTTGTCTTGATGTCACACACACCAATGACTCGAGACTAATCACTCTCCCTGAGAGAAGACATAGTACGTACTGATCTTAACGGACTGTCAACGCCCAATTGGCAATCCTATGATCAGGAACGTTTAGGATGTGTCTACGAAAGAATGGTCTCATGAATCTAACTTCATTAGATTACATTCTCCCAATCACATATTCCTTGGACTTTATCGTTTAAGCATATAACATTTATATGAGACGGCTCAAACAATAATCTTTGCCCTTTATATGTTAAACTAGATTAGTTTAACATGTGAAATGTCCGCAAAGTATCATCACATGATTGGCTTTAGGGCACATTTCCAACATTCATATAGGGGACTTTTAGAGAATGATTTGGGTTGTCGCATGCATTCATCCAATTCAATGAGTAAAGGAAAATCTGAGGGTTAATTTGTGCATCACGGTTAATCTGGGGTGTTGAGCATCATAGTTTATTGAAAAGCAATTGGAGATTGATTTGTATGCAAGTGTGTCATGTGTGGAGAAAGACCTTCTAGCTAGCCCATCATCCATCCAAAACAACCAATTTCGTGCAAATCTGTTTAGTTCTAGTTTCTGTTTTGCTTGACTTTATTTTCATCCAAAACCTAATCCCCCTTTACTTTAGTGTGTCTAATTAGTTAGAATCTGTTTTAGTTTGTGTTTTTAAGTGTTTTGAGTCTATAGAGTCTAGTTAAGTGTTTTTAAGTTTCTTTTTGTAAGTCAGTTTAGTTTAGATTAGCAATCCCTCCTAATCCCCGGTCCAGAACGATCCCTACTTATACATATACTACAATTGTCAAAAGAGGGTTTAATTTGAGTGCTTAACTTTCATCGCATCAGTAGACAGGCCGTTCAACATTACCATCCTTTCGAATGAGAACGGAACTTACTGCTAAAGCTGATACCGACAGATAGATAATGAGAGTGTCACCAACCTCAGGTTTGGAGAGCAAATGAGCTTTAATCATGTAGTCTTTGAGGTTCTTGAATGCCTCAGCACATTCATCAGTCCATATAATATACTTCTTACTTCCCTTAAGTGCTTTGAAGAGATGAGCACATCTGTCTGTGGCCTTAGAGATGAACCTAGTTAAGGCTGCCACCTTGCCAGTAAGGCTCTGGATGTCTTTTGAAGTTATTGGTTCCTTCATGTCGAGGATTGGTTTAATCTTCTCGGGATTAGCCGCAATGCCTCGTTGTCTTATCATGAAGCCTAAGAATTTGCCAAAGCCTACGCCGAAGGCACATTTGTTGGGGTTCAACCTTATTCGATACCTCTTCAGAATGGTGAAAGTTTCAGATAGGTTGGTGATGTGTTGGTCAGCATGTTTGCTCTTGACTAGCATATCATCAACGTAAACTTCCATGATCTTCCCAATCTGTTCGGCGAACATTGAATTGACCAGTCTCTGATAAGTCGCTCCTACATTCTTTAGGCCGAAGGGCATGACTTTATAGCAATATAGTCCCCTGTCAGTAGTGAAGGCTGTGTGTTCTTGGTCCGGAGGGTTTATGAGAATTTGGTTGTATCCTGAGTAAGTATCCATGAAGCTCAGAAGTTCACACACTGCCGTAAAGTCTATAAGTCTGTCTATGAGAAGAAGAGGAAAGCTATCCTTTGGGCATCCTTTGTTTAGGTCGGTGTAATCGACACACATTCTCCACAAGACCTTTTGGAGCAGAAGACTTTCCTTGGTCGGATTCTTCTTAACAAAGACAACATTGGCTACCCACGTTGGATAATTGACTTCACGGACGAAGCCTATGCCTTTGAGTTTTTCAACTTCTTCATTCATTGCCTCGTACCGTTCAGCGTCATAAGACATTCGCTTCTATCTCACTGGCTTGGTCTTGGGGTCAATACTTAAGCGATGACAGATTATATAGGGAAAGATGCCTAGCATGTCCTCGTATGACCAGGCGAAGACCTCAGTGTTCTCTTGCAAAAAAAAGATCAATGCCAACCGAATGGGTGGTGATAAGGTGGTACCAATCTCCACCATGCGATCCGGATAATCTTTTGAGATAGAGACCTTCTCCAACTCTTCAGCGGGTTGTGTTTGTTGGGTGAAAGAGTCATCTCGACAATCGTCGGGTTGACCGTTGCCACCGTGAAGATCCAAGTTGGCTTCATCTAGGCTGGTCTTTATGACTTGGTCATGTATAGAAAGGGTTTCCTTGGGCACAGGCAGGTGTTGTTGCTTGACCGAAGTGTTGTAACATGATCGTGCACTAAGCTGATCTCCTCTGATCTAACCATTGCCATAGGGGGTTGGAAATTTCATCAACAACATATGTGTGGATACCATGGCCTTGAGATCATTGATGCTTATGCGTCCGAAGATGACATTGTATGTCGTTAGGCAATCAACCATCAAGAAGTTAGTGGTAATGGTAGCTGTGTAAGGGCCTGTACCAATGGTGAAAGGTAAATGTATGCTCCCCAAAGGTTTCACGATATCACCGGAGATGCTTATCAGAGGGGAAATCGAGCAAGTGTTCAGCTACATTAAGTGTCGTGAAAGCTTCAGCAAACATGATATTGACCGAAGCCCCCATGTCTACCAGGATTCGTCGTACTTCAAAGTTGGTTATGTGAGCTTTCACGATCTGTGGGTCGTTGTGAGGGTAGATGATACCTCTTTCTTCCTCAGGGTATAAACATATTAGATCTCAGTTAGGCTTTTGATACTTACCTCCCCTGATGTCTTGCATGTGAAACACTTGGTGGCCAGACCTTAAAACTTGTTCACTATTTTTCATGGCCCTGTTGGAAGATTTAGATATATGTGTGCCATCACTTATGGAACATATCACATTCACCTGGCATTGGTTACGGTTACCCCTTGGAGGGTGAATGAGGAATTGATCAATTTTTCCTTCACGTGCCAAAGCTCCAATATGATCACGAAGGGTGATACACTTCTCGTCATGATGGCCGTTATGCTCGTGGTAGCAGCAAAATGTGCTCGTGTTCTTTATGGGCTTGTAATCCGGGTGCCTTGGCTTTGGCTTCGGTATCAAGTGTGTTATGCTGGGGTAAATGGCCACGCATGTGCCGTTCAAAGGTGTGAATGCCTAGTACCTCGGAGTAGGGGCTGTCCTGACACGTGCTTGACCTACTGTGTTGACTGCCTAGGGTCGGGGATTATCATGGCGATACCCTTGGTTATCGCGGTAGTGTCCCTTACTCCTTTTATTAAAATGAGACTGGTGAGGATGGAAATCTTTCGTTTTGCCCTGAGATTGATATGTCTGTTGACTTGCAAAGTATTAAGTAAGGCAGGGGGAGGCACCGCTGTCGTTTGGAAGGTCGAGGTCTTCTCATTTGGTTGGATCTGGCTTCCACTCCCTACTTGCTGATAAGGGGTGGCTGTGGGGGGTTTCCCTTGATATGTCCTTGCCTTGGCGGAGGCATGGTTGTAAGCCTGTGCCATCACCTCAGAGTAAGTCTTCCAAGTGTTGGCATTGATCATGTACTTGAAGAAACAGTCATGTAGGCTTGCCGTGAAGGCTTTGAGGGCAGTCGTATCATATGCCTTGGCACAATGAGAATACTCATGGCTAAAGCGGCCAGCATACATACGTAATGACTCGTCTGGCTTCTGGTGAATAGTGTACAAGTCGTCCGCAGAGTCAAGCGATCGGTCTGAAAAATGTGTTGAGAAACAAACAGTTTCCTCCATTCCTCAAATGAGTCTACCGTCTCAGGTGGAAGACGGCAATACCAATTTAGAGTTCCACTAGAGAGGGTAAAAGGGAAGATAAGACATCGCTCTTTGTCGGTGTGCACCCGATATGCCATGGTAGACTAAAAAAGGTTAAGGTGTTCAATCGGGTCCTCCTTTCCAGTATAGAGTTGCAAGCCAAGCTTCTGCTTTGTCTTTGCTTGGAGGAGGGTGTCGAGGATCCTCCTTGTAAGAGGGTCAGGCCTAGGTTGGTTCCAATCAGGTATCTCAGCTTGTCGTTTGACCTTCAACTTCTTTACTACCTTAAGAAGTTGTAGGACAAGAGGATCCTGAGTGGAGTCTTGTACCGCTGGAGTTTTCTTTTGTAAATCTCCATCTCCTCTTGGAAGTATGAAGGTTTGATCAAAAGCATGTGATTTTCCTTGGACTCGCCGTACTGACTTCCAAGGTATGTCTGTCGGAACATCTCTGAGTCCCCTATACCTTCGTGTTTCTCTAGGACTTGTTGCCCCTTCCTCAAATTGGTAGCCAGCCTGGGACATAGGAGGGGACTGAGTCTTTCAGAGACCCTTAGGTCATTGATCTTCGAGCTTACATGGATGGGATTGTCTCGACGTTGCTTTAGGAAATCTTAACAGTCGCGAAAGACGGCTTTCGATCCTTCCACTCCTTCTATAAGGAGGTGTCTTCCTCCACTTCTCCTACTTCGGGTCGAAGCAGCTGGGTTGAGAGAAGTCTCATGTTGATCAATGTTTTGATGATTAGCTTGCTCCTCATCAGGGATACCCATGTCGAAGGAAGGCGACCCTCCGTGTTGGGGGGCACCCAGATGATGGTTGATGTCCATAGGGGTAACGAGTTCGCGTGTTTAAGTACGCCTAGTTTTGTGAAGCGAGCGTCTCAAAGAGTTTCTCATACTGCTCATGGAGGACCTCATTCTTCATTGTTATCTTGTTGTTCTGAGCTTCTAGCTCATCGACTTTAGCTTGAAAAGCAACCATTTTTCCTTCCTTCTTTCGTTGCCTCGCACCAAGTGCAAGAAGGGTGTCATTCTGCGTGCTGTGGCTTCCTTCGCTCCCCGTGTTGGAGAGGGATGCCTAGTCAAAAGAGAGTGTATGAATGCTGGAAACCAACTTAACAAAGATGAAAAGAGTGGGAATAAGTGTCTTTCCCACAGATGGCGCCAAATGTTGATGCACAAAATCAGTGAGGACTTTGGTACAATAGAAAATGTTAAGTTTGTGACTTTCGCTAGATTGCTCCGGTCACTAGTGTGGATAAGTATGTAAATGGATAGGGACAGGGAAGCAAACACAAGATGTACGTGGTTCGCCCAGATTGGCTACGTCCACGGAGTAGAGGAGTTCTCATTAATTGTGAAGGGTTTACACGAGTACATAGGTTTAAGCTCTCCTTTAGTGAGTACTAGTGAATGATTTAGTACAAATGACATTAGGAAATATTGTGAGAGAATGATCTCTATTTATAGAAGAGAGTTTCTAGTTTCATTCTGACATTGACATGTGTCGTGTTGTGATTGAATTCTGATGTTGACACTCGTTGCGCTATGATTGGCTTCTGATGTCGACACGTGTCGCGCTATGATTAGCCTTCTAGTTGGAGGGAAACTCTTTTGGGTCCTTGATGGTATAACGTTGACCGGTGCTTAGTAGTTTCAGGATTGGTCAAGTATGGTACAAACAAACTGGATATTCCTTGGCTTCTATCACCACTGACCTGTGTGTGGCTATGCGTGTGGTCGTGGGCTAGGCAGCGCATGATGGCGCGTTCGGCCTCTAGGCGGCGAATGGTTGACACATATTGGTCCGTGACGTCGTGTAGAGTGTTTTCGTATATTCAAACCTTCCGTTTGAGCAAACTATGGGGGGTTTTTCCTAGCTTTGAGTGTATGTTGTAATTAACTAATTATTATTAGTTGTTTCGTATATAAGGGAGACTTACCTTGAGGATGTACAAGGACAAGCGAGGCTAGGGGCTACGATCCATCGACGTATAAGTGAGTGGGCATTTGTTTTCATGTGTGTGTATGTGTGTGTGTGTGTGTGTATATATATATATATATATATAGATAAGGTTATAAGAAATGTTATAAGTGGGTGGGCATTTTAAATTGATTTATGCATATCATGCCATGATTAAATAACGTTATAAGAAATGTTGTACTTTTGTGAAATGCTAAAATAATCCTACGGGATGTGCATGTAAGTTTATTGTCAAGTATGATTATTATGTTGACTGGAATTATTGAATTGTTATGGCATGTTTATATTCATGTAGTCTGCTCATCATTGCTGCACCCTGGTGTTAGTGCTCGCCACGGACCTGGGCCAATCTTTCATATGTATGTTCACCTCCGCACCGCACGCTTGCCTTGGATCCAAGTATGTGCCAGCCTTATCATACAGGTTGCATAAGGCAACTTCGACTTGTAGGTGACCGTGATTAGCGCCAGTCTTCACGTGATTGTAGCACTAGAGCATATACTATGATTACACTCACTCCTGTCGTACAGGTCGCATTAGGCGACTTCGACTCATGTGCTAGCATAGATTGATGAACATTAGTTCAGTCGTACATGTCACATTAGGTGACTCCGACTTGTGTGCTAGTATAGATTGATTGAACCCCTGATTTTACTTATATTACTATTGAGATATTGTGATGTGGCATACTTATGGATTTACTGTTGATTGTATTTGATTTCATACCTATACGTAATATGATTTTCTGGAAACTATACATGTTTTACAGTAAGGGGTTAGTATGTTCAGAAAATAAATGAATTTTATAAACTTTTGTTTTTGTCCACTCACCCTTCTATTTTTCGTCCCTCCAGGTGCTAGATAGCTAAATTACTCTATGGAGTATGAGAATTAGCCAACGATTCTGACATATCCCTGTTTAAATGTAGGAACTATTCCCGTTGTGTATTAAGTGCTTAACTAGTTTGGACTGCACTATTTGTCATCTATGCTCTGAACATTTGTATTATATGGGTTCTACCTACTGCTGCGCACTCACTTTATTAGTTTAAATAAGTTATAGTTTCGGTTTTAATTTCTTCACATTTTTACATCACTCACACTTTTGGTTACGTCACTTTCGGGTGACGGCCAACATGCCTCGACTCCGATCGGGATGTGTCAGCTATTATCATACCATGCCAACCGAAATTTTTGACATACCAAAATTTGGTTTACTGAAAGTTTAGTATGGTAATAGTAATGAATTTTTTCATACCAAATGTTTGGTATGATAATTGGTACAAGAGTTTTGGTATAGTAAACCTATCGAACCCACCCTTACAATTTAGCATCCAAAACTGATCAAATTACATTATACACCTTATAGTTTAGCTCATTTTCACGTAGATACAAAAATTTAAGAAATACTAGACAATAGGAAGTTTCCAAGTCCATACCCAAGTACTTATTACTTTGGGTCGTAATTGCTATTTTATTAGGGTCAACTATTATAGCCGTTTGTAATCCACAAACCATTCCTATTGATTAGGGCTTAGGGTTTAGTGGAGTGTGTTTGACTTACTTAAGTTTGAATCTTCTTCTTCATAATTTTTTGTATTTATGTTTAAAAAAACCCCAAAATGTTTATATATACATATATATAATTGTAATAAACTTGGAAAACCAACAACAACAGTGTGGCATGTTACGATTCAAGTGTCAAGAAGGTCGGAGCATATGCCTTTCACTACTATGATCTAGTAGTATTCTTCTTCATTTATAAGTGAGAGATCTTAAGCGACGAATTTGAATTATATTATTATGACTGACTCATTATGAGGTTTAACACACTTTCTAATGTAGATAATATTATTTGTGAAAGAATAAAAAAATAAAAAGTCAAAGTACACACCTCACCTCAATCACTCTCTCTCCGTTCTCTGTCACCCGCCCTCGTCTTCCTTCCTCGGACAAGGGACTCGTGGCGACAAAACAAGCAGAAGAAAGAAGCTCCGTCGTCAGCTCACAGAAACACTCAAAAAAGAAATACAGAAACCCTAGAAATTCAATCCAATCGATCAAATTCCCCCAAACTGCATGTTTCACTCACCTCAAATGGTGAAGAAGCGAGTCCCCGAATGGCTCAACAGCTCGCTCTGGTCCTCCTCCACGCCCTCCGCTTCCATCGACGACGATCTCGTCCAACGTTACACCTCCAATCCCACCGCCGCCGCCACCACCACTCCAATTTCTAGTTATTCTGTCTCCGACTATGACCCGCCTTCCGCGGTTGACCCCCCAATCCCTGTTGCCCCTCCCAAATCCACCAGAGAAGACAAGCATCTTCCCGAGCCCCAATTCTCAGATTCATTTCCGGATCACGAAGACAAGAGCAACAACACCGCTCCGTCCCCCGAGGATATCTCCAGACAGTCTCAACTCTTGGCCGAGGTTTGCCCCTCACTCTCTCTCCATATGCATGTATTGCTGATGAATGATTGGGTTTTTCTTAATTTTGTGTTTGCAGCTGTCGAGGAAGGTGATTAATTTGCGCGAATTGCAGAGAATTTCATCTCAGGGCATACCAGATGGTGCTGGGATACGGTCTACAGTTTGGAAGGTGATAATGTTTCGGGTTTTTTTTTTTTTGTTTGATTTCATTTAGTGTTTAGGACGTGTTTGTTTCTAGAGAAAATGTAGGCAATTTCTCGTAAATTTAGCTTTATCATGGACAGAATGATGCTTGAGGACTTGAGAGTTACCCATCTAGCCGATGGAGCAGGACATAGTAAAACAAGTGTGCAATTCTGATTTTACCTGTTGCAGCCAAGGAACTGGATTAGTTTTAATGGTTGATAATTGTTCCTTGCAGCTTTTACTCGGATATCTACCACCGGATCGGGGACTTTGGTTGTCTGAGTTAGCTAAAAAGAGGTCACAGTACAAGCATTTTAAAGACGAGCTTTTGATGAATCCTGTAAGTCATGTTCACTGTTTTATCACTGTCATTTTATCCACTTGTTTGGATTTTGAATATCAAACAGAAAAGCTAGATTGATGACATAAGGTTAAGAGGTTGCTTTGATCTGAAGGGTAGCTAACGCTTTTCTATATTGGGCAAACATTTCTCTAGAAAGTTGCTACAAGTTTTAATCACAGGTGTTCAAATTCATAGAGATGTTGAAGAATAAAAAAAAATTGATAAGATTCAAGCATCAGCTGGTAATCCTATTAGTGAAAAGATTGGTTAGCGGTCGATTTTTGTCCTAGAAAGACTACAACATCAACAACAAAGCCTTTTCCCACTAAGTGGGGTCGGCTATGTGAATCCTAGAACGCCATTGCGCTCAGTTTTGTGTCATGTCTTCTGTTAGATCCAAGTACTCTAAGTCTTTTCTTAGGGTCTCTTCCAAAGTTTTTTTAGGTCTTCCACTATCCCTTCGGCCCTGAATCTCTGTCCTGTAGTCACATCTTCGAACTGGAACGTCAGTAGGCCTTCTTTGCACATGTCCAACCCACTCATTCCTAATCTTATCATTTCTCGTGAGCCCACACCTCCAACGAAGCATCCTCATCTCCGCTACACCCATTTTGTGTACGTGTTGATGCTTCACCATCCAAGATTCTGTGTCATACAGCATCGCCGACCTTATTGCCGTCCTCTAAAATTTTCCCTTGAGCTTCAGTGGCATACGACGGTCACACAACACGCCGGATGCACTCTTCCACTTCATCCATCCCGCTTGTATTCCATATATTCTGTCTTTGATCGGCTTAGGCAAAGACCTTTAGATTCCAACACTTCTCTGCAAAGGTTAAGCTTCGCATTTACCCCTTCCTGAGTTTCATCTGTCAACCCTATATCGTCTGCGAAAAGCATACACCAAGGAATAACATCTTGAATATGTCATGTTAACTCATCCATTACCAATGCAAAAAGGTAAGGACTTAAGGATTATTGATGCACAAAATCAGTGAGGATTTTGGTACAACAGAAAATATTAAGTTTGTGACCTTCGCTAGATTGCTCCGGTCATTAATGTGGATAAGTATGTAAAAGGATAGAGACAGGAGAGCAAATACAAGATGTACGTGGTTCACCCAGATTGGCTACGTCCACGAAATAGAGGAGTTCTCATTAATTGTGAAGGGTTTACACAAGTACATAGGTTCAAGCTCTTCTTTAGTGGGTACAAGTGAATGATTTAGTACAAATGGCATTAGGAAATATTTTGGGAGAATGATACGTGTCGTATTGTGATTGGCTTCCAATGTTGACACGTGTTGTGCTATGATTGGCTTCTGATGTCGACACGTGTCGTTCTGTGATTGGCCTCCTGGTTGAAGGGGAAGCTCTTCGGTTGGGGACTTGCAAGATCTAAGCCGTTGAGTAATCACAAAACTTCTAAGTACCGAAGTGTGGTATCGTCTTCACTTGCCTTATCTGTCTCATAGGTAGATGTGACATCTTCTCTGGAAGTACTCTTCCTCCGTTTAGGGGTGGTATTTTTAACTGGTGGACTGGTGGAGATGCACAAGGTAATGTATTAATTTCACTTGAAGCTTACTTGTAGTTTCAGGCTTGGTCAAGCGCGATACAAACCATGTAGTAGGAGTCCCCCAAGTCGTCGAGCTAAGGGATCTGCTGAAAGAGGTGACAGACAAGGTAAGCAATCAGAGCTTCAAGCAATCAGTCCCAGATCAGAAGTTTGATTTCGAGTTCCGGCTGATTGTTCTCATTCTCCTTATCTTGCAGGCAGCATGAAGGATAAAGAGAAGAAATTGAGAAGAGATGATATGAGATACTTTTGTTTTTGAAGAAGTAACTTTCCACAGGCTTATTCTTGAACTTGGTTGGAGGGTTTTCTGGTTACCTCCAGAGTATAAGGTCGACTGAAGAATTTGAGGGTCAAAACAAGTCCATTAAATCTAGAGTACGTTCGACCTTACTGATATGAGATACTTTTGCTGTTGACAAAGTAGTTAAAGTATCGGCACGTGTTCTGTTACGTTTGTCTCCACATGCTTCCTTGTATCCTTCTCACTTGCCCTATCTGGTCCTCAGGTAGATGCGGTATCTTCTTGAGTACTCGAGAGCAATGCCAGGTAAGTAATCAGGTAAGGGGTTCCAGGCAGTCAATTCCTGACTGGAAGCTTGATTCCAAGTGCTGACAGATTGCTCTATTTCTCCTTGTCTTGCAGGTAAGAACAAGGTCAAAGGAAAAGACAGGGAAAAAGCATGATATGGGATACTCTTGCTTTTAACCCTGATAATATGAGATATTCTTGCTCTGGTGTAGCTTATTTGCAGAGGTATTACGAGGGGGAAAGAAAGCTGAGTATTTCGAGAGGCTTCGTTGGGAGTGCCCTCTCAGATATAAGGAAGGGTTGAGCATTTTTGCAGGTCTGCCTGTCCGTTGAGGATGGAGGTCGACATATAAAGGAGTCTTCCTAACAAGTAGTAATGTTATTCCTTTACCCTTCTTGGTCATAACACTGTAGTGGGAGCTGTCAGCTTCACGTGTTTTAACTCTGTCAGAGCACTTTGAAAAAGTGGTTTGTGGTATCTGGAAAGCTGATGTTGCGTGTGAAGATTACAGTCAAGCTTTAGCCAAGGAAATCTGGTTCTCGAAGTTAAGAAAGCGATGCCTCTTCGGTTTTCGAACAAGCGATCTTGTCGGGGATTTGGCTCTCGAGATTTGGAGAACGGTGCTTCATCGATTTTTGAGAAAGCAATCCTGCTGGGAGTCTGGCTCTTGAAATTCGGAGAGCGGTGTTTCTTCGATTTTTGAGAAAGTAATCCTGTTGGAAGTTTGGCTCTCGAGATTCGGAGGGCGGTGCCTCTTCGATTTTGGAGCAAACAATCTTGTTGGGAGTGTTTTCTCGAATGTGAGTAAAGGTTGGGCATTTTTGCTAGTCTACCTTGCCACGGAGCACAGAGGTGGACACACAGGGACTTTCCAATTATCCAGCAGTGGTGCTATTCCTTTACCCTAGTGGGTAATAATATGGTAGCTAAACCTTCAAAATTTATGTGTCTAAACTTTGTTAGTGCTGTTTCTTTGCTATTCTTTTACCCTTCTTGGTCATAGCGATGTAGTGGGAGCTGCAAGCTTCACCTGTCTAAACTTTGTCAGAGATCTTTGGCAAAGTTATCTGTGGTACCCATGAGCTGATGTTGCGTGTGGAAAGTGGATGATGGAACAGTAAGATTCACGTGTTTTCTACTTCACCAGAAATCTTTGACAGATTGCCCATAATTTCCGCGAAGCTGAGTGTGCATGTGACAGGTGCTGACAAGGTTGAGAAAGTAAGTGCCTCTTCGATTTCTGAGATGGGCCCTTGTGGTCTCTAAGCAACCCCGCTTTTGAGAAAGCAAATGCCTCTTCGATTTTTGAGATCGGCCCTCATGGTCCTTTATACTTGAACCTTGGTGAAGAGGTAGTTGCGCCTTCTCCAGACAACATATGGCGCCCATCCTTCTTATCCTCTACTGGTCCTCTTACTGTTGGGGATTATGTGATGAAGAATGATATGACCACTGCGGTGGTGGCAACAAACCTTCTCACTCCCAAAGATAACAGACTTCTTTCCAAACGGTCTGATGAGTTAGCTGTTAAGGATTATCTGGCTCTCAGTGTTTAGTATGTAGGTTCTGTGTCGAATATGGCCCAACGCCTATTTGCTCGAACCCGCCAAGTTGAATCATTGACGGCTGAAGTGATGAGTCTCAAGCAGGAGATTAGAGGGCTCAAGCATGAGAATAAACAGTTGCACACGCTCGCACATGACTATGCTACAAACATGAAGAGGAAGCTTGACCACATGAAGGAATCTGATGGTCAGATTTTACTTGATCATCAGAGGTTTGTGGGTTTGTTCCAAAAGGCATTT
The DNA here is from genome assembly GCA_033882615.1 of Malus asiatica. Lineage (NCBI taxonomy): Eukaryota > Viridiplantae > Streptophyta > Magnoliopsida > Rosales > Rosaceae > Malus > Malus asiatica. The sequence goes on along the minus strand of CM066503.1, from coordinate 42,105,547 downwards.
ATTGCCTTCGTCTTCTGGGCTGTACCGCGTAATGAAGCTCCAAATGATTAGCCTCTGATGCCTCTCCCTTCTAGGGTTCTGTCCAGTACTGAGGCTCCGAGTGATCACCTTCATGTGTCTTCTCTTTCTGGGGCTCTACCGACTGCTGAGGCTTCTCCTAATCAACATTTGTGAAGGCCCCTTCTTGTTTGTTTATTTTGATTCATGTATATGTGCATATTTGTAACTTATCGGAGATATCAATAAATAAGTTTTGCATCATTTCAACGTATTGTGTTAAATACACCAAAACCTTCTTCACTAAATTCTTTGAATTTTTCTTTTGTTGAAGCTTGTATGTTGAAGCTGTGTGAGTGAAGCATGTATGTTGAGCTAGTGTTCCCTTAATTTCTCGAGTAAGGAAAACTTCTCGGTTGGAGACTTGAAAAATCCAAGTCACTGAGTGGGGTCAGCTATATGAATCTTAGAACGCCATTGTGCTCGGTCTTGTGTCATGTCCTCTGTTAGATCCAAGTACTCTAAAGTCTTTTCTTAAAGTTTCTTTCAAAGTTTTCTTAGGTCTTCCTCTACCTCTTCGGCCCTGAACCTCTATCTCGTAGTCGCATCTTCTAACCGGAGCGTCAGTAGGCCTTCTTTGCACATGTCCAAACCACCGTAACTGATTTTCTCTAAACTTTCCTACAATTTCGGTTACTCCTACTTTACCTCGGATATCCTCATTCCTAATCTTATCCTTTCTCGTGTGCCCACACATCCAACGAAGCATCCTCATCTCCGCTACACCCATTTTGTGTACGTGTTGATGCTTCACCGCCCAACATTCTGTGCCATACAGTATCGCCGGCCTTATTGCCGTTCTATAAAATTTTCCCTTGAGCTTCAGTGGCATACAGCAGTCACATAACATGCCGGATGCACTCTTCCACTTCATCCATCCAACTTGTATTCTATGGTTGAGATCTCCATCTAATTCTCCGTTCTTTTGCAAGATAGATCCTAGGTAACGAAAGCAGTCGCTTTTTGGTATTTCCTGATCTCCGATCCTCACCCAACTCATTTTGGCCTCCATTTGCACTAAACTTGCACTCCATATATTCTGTCTTTGATCGGCTTAGGGGAAGACCTTTAGATTTCAACACTTCTCTCCAAAGGTTAAGCTTCACATTTACCCCTTCCTGAGTTTCATCTATCAACACTATATCGTCTGCGAAAAGCATACACCAAGGAATATCATCTTGAATATGTCCTGTTAACTCATCTATTACCAACGCAAAAAGGTAAGGACTTAAGGGTGAGCCTTGATGTAATCCTACAGTTATGGGGAAGCTTTCGGTTTGTCCTTCATGAATTCTTACGGCAGTCTTTGCTCCTTCATACATATCCTTTATAGCTTGGATATATGTTACTCGTACTCCTTTCTTCTCTAAAATCCTCCAAAGAATGTCTCTTGGGACCCTATCATACGCTTTTTCCAAATCTATAAAGACCATTGTAAATCCTTTTTCCCCTCTCTATATCTTTCCATCAATCTTCGTAAGAGATAGATTGCCTCCATGGTTGAGCGCCCTGGCATGAACCCGAATTGGTTGTCTGAACCCGTGTCTCTTGCCTCAATCTATGCTCAATGACTCTCTCCCAGAGCTTCATTGTATGACTCATTAGCTTAATACCCCTATAGTTCATGCAATTTTGTACGTCGCCTTTATTCTTGTAGATAGGCACCAAAGTGCTCTTTCGCCACTCATTTGGCATCTTCTACGTTTTCAAAATCCTATTGAAAATGTCAGTGAGCCATGCTATACCTGTCTCTCCCAAGACTTTCCACACTTCGGTCAATATATCATCTGGGCCCACTGCTTTTCTATGCTTCATCTTCTTCAAAGCTACAACCACTTCTTCCTTCCTGATTCGACGATAAAAGGAGTAGTTTCTACACTCTTCTGAGTTACTCAACTCCCCTAAAGAAGTACTCCTTTCATGTCCTTCATTGAAAAGATTATGAAAATAACCTCTCCATCTGTCTTTGACCGCGTTCTCTGTAGCAAGAACCTTTCCATCTTCATCCTTGATGCACCTCACTTGGTTTAGGTCCCTTGTCCTCTTTTCCCTTACTCTAGCTAGTTTATAGATATCCAACTCTCCTTCTTTGGTATCTAGTCACTTATATATATCGTCATAAGCCACTAACTTAGCTTCTCTCACAGCTTTCTTCGCCTCTTGCTTCGCTCTTTTATACCTTTCACCATTTTCATCGGTTCTATCCTTGTATAAGGCTTTACAACATTCCTTCTTAGCCTTCACCTTTGTTTGTACCTCCTCATTCCACCACCAAGATTCCTTTTGGTGTGGAGCAAAGCCCTTGGACTCTCGTAATACCTCTTTTGCTACTTTTCGGATACAACTAGCCATGGAATCCCACCTTTGGCTAGCTTCCCCCTCTCTATCCCTCACACACTGGGTGATTACTTTCTCTTTGAAAATGGCTTGTTTTTCTCCTTTTAGATTCCACTATCTAGTCCTTGGACACTTCCAAGTCTTGTTCTTTTTTCTCACTCTTGTCATCCATGGCAGTACAGTTATCTTTGTTTCTCCTTGTAGTATTTTATATTGCATGTTTCGTGGTGACCTTTTAGCCAGCTTTGTGGGATTTTAATTTGTTAAGATAAATTGAAAATTGAAAGGTCATAATATGCTATGTGGTTCATACATTTTTGTATTTTTTAAATTCTGTGAGAAATGGCTTTCTGAATGTTTCCATTGGCTAGTCAGTCAGAAATCACAAGGAAGATGGATAACTGCACTACTTGTGACAATGATGAATTAAAATGTCAAGGCAAGGGGTTGCTATCAAGATCAGAAATACCTCATGGGGAGCATCCATTGAGTCTTGGGAAGTCCAGTGTCTGGAATCAATTCTTCCAGGTAATTACCCAATTGACTTGCTCAATTGATTTACCGAGCAAACTTGCTCAAATGATTTATCGAGCAAACTTTCTTCCAATTCCATAATGTGCACAATGCAAAATAATGTATTTTTTATTTTATTTATTTATTTATTTTTTTTTAAGCCAACTCTGTAAATATATATTTTTCAGAGTAATAAAAATTATGGTACAAACAAACCAACTGTATTTTTGGCAGAATTGATAAGAAACGCAAGGTTTTCAAGTATAATTGGGATGTGCTTCAGTTGTAAGTCAAGAGCATAGCTTGTTTTGGCCATATGTCTGATGTAAACTCAAATTTCCAATTTTTTTTGTGTAAATTTTAGTTCCTTGTTAGCCGACCCCACTTAGTGGGAAAAGGCTTTGTTGTTGTTGTTGTTGTTGTAAATCTTAGTTCCTTGTCATGTTGTCGTTATAGAATTGTGGTAACAATTTCTGGTGCAAAACCTCATTTTTATATGTAACTCCAATTTTGGGTCATGTAGGACACAGAGATCATAGAACAAATTGACCGAGATGTAAAGCGCACACATCCAGACATGCACTTCTTCTCAGGAGACTCTCAAGATGCTAAATCTAATCAGGTTTTTCTTTGATGTCCGGCTCAAACTATGGTACAGACCCGCCGTAAGATTGGCAAATACAAGCCATTTGGCTGACTATGTATATAACAATTTCAGGATGCTTTGAAGACCATCCTGGTTATATTTGCAAAGCTAAATCCTGGTATAAGATATGTTCAAGGGATGAACGAAATTTTGGCACCACTGTTTTATGTATTAAAAAATGATCCCAACGAGGAAGATGCGGTAAGAGTGCCATATGTTTTTTCTATTTAGTTTACAAGCCACTCTATTTAAATTTCAGACCATAGCATGTTCTTATACGTGTTCATCTGTATGTGAGATTTAAAATTTAGGTACTTGGTGTTGGGAGATGTTGACTTTCTGGTTGTCGTTCATTTAATTTGAAATGCATGTTCTTCTGGTATATATTTTCATATGGTATACATTTCCAGACTTGTAGGCTTAATTATGAAAAAAGGGTAACATGCACAAAATAAGGGGCAAATGTTGACCCCAACTCACAGGTGCCAGAATTTAATTCACCTGAAGAAAAAGAATTGAGAGCAGTTTATCATGAAAACTATTCAGCATTGCCTATGTTTTCTCTATAACAGAAGAAAATATTGAGCAACTGATTATAGTGTTGGCTGTGAACAATAAATTGTGTTAATGCGTGGACAAGGGATGGACACAATGATATACGTCAGTTTGTTGTCATTATGCTTTTGTGCAATAAACTTTCATTATCATTCTATTTATCGTATTAGGTCACTGTTGCTCATTGTTTCCAAATGCCAAGTTTTGTAGGCCTCTGCTGAAGCAGACACGTTCTTTTGTTTTGTTGAATTATTGAGTGGCTTCCGTGACCATTTCTGTCAGCAACTCGATAATAGTGTTGTTGGAATTCGTTCCACAATAACAAGATTGTCACAACTTTTGAAGGAACATGATGAAGAGCTATGGCGTCATCTTGAGATCACCACCAAAGTAAGACATTCTCTATCTTTGAATATGTTTTTCTCTGAATCAAAATGGGTGGCTAATGGTCGAGTGTGGCACACTTGGGGTACCTTCTGTTTACTGATTTTTGTAGCTAGATAAGGTAATCATTGTGCATATGTTTTTACAAATTTGAACAAAACCTTAAAGGTCGAATTATCTGTTATCAAAGTTTTTAATGTTAATTTTCTTTTCAATACGTGCTTTATAACGCCTCGAATAAATATTGCCTTGAAACTAATTTGTTATTAGATTCTTTCTATTTCTGGGTCCAAGCTTATCCAGTGACTGCCTATCACTTTCTTTTACTAATCTCCTAAAAGATTTCATCAAAGTCTATAATTTTTCCAAGATGGCTGAGAGAATTATTGTGTCACCTGTTGACAGCCTTAGAAGTAGTAAAATACTGCTTAAATATTCATCATGTTAAGGTTTTCAAGGTGATTTGAGAATATCATATTTAGGCTGCTAGAATTCTTTATATAGGACTGACTGGGTTCTTATTTTAAATGACAGGTCAATCCTCAATTTTATGCATTTAGGTGGATCACTCTCCTCTTAACCCAGGAATTCAATTTCACAGACAGCCTTCACATTTGGGACACACTTTTAAGTGATCCCGAAGGTCCTCAGGTAGTACCATATCCTTTCCGACTTTAGGTTACTTATTATTTCTTCTCTTTTGTTTTCAGGGTGTTAATAGGGTGTTAATCACCAACTTTAGATTGTCAATAATATCTGACCAAATGAAAAACTATCAATCTTGCTTGTGGTTGAGGTCCTGAGGACTAAGTCACTCCGCACTTTTTGGGCTTGCCTTTGCTTTTGGCTGTCTTTTGTTTGTTCGTTCGTAGGCTAACGATGAATCTAACTAACAAATTGTAGGAAACCCTTCTTCGAGTATGCTGTGCAATGTTGATACTCATTCGGAGGCGCTTACTAGCAGGTGATTTTACCTCAAATCTCAAACTACTGCAGAACTATCCTCCAACAAACATCAGCCATCTGCTCTACGTTGCCAACAAGCTGCGTGTACAATCCTCAGGCTAATTTACCTAACACACCATCACTCCCTTTTTATTTTTCTCTTGCATCATTTCGTGATTCAAATGTCCATGTTTTGTAAATGACTGGGTGTATATGCTCTTAGAGTAACAACTGATTGCTTTAAATTAATTAATTTGGAAGTCTGTATAGTCCTCATCTTTACAAGGATGAATTGTGAATGTGGATTTTTTTTTGTTGGGACATTAGTCGTACGACTTGTTCCGTGGTTTGTCGAATGGATTGCGGTTATTTTCTATATATTTCGTTTACACTTTGTTCTTTTATCAATATTTTATAAATTCGTATCGCTATAAACCGGTCGACCTATTGAATTTCAGTCGGACTTGAGTGGTAGCGAAACTAGCAGATGTTCGGTATGGGATCCTAAACTGAAAATTTTTGGGAGGGAATTTGAAGATCAATTCCAAACCGAAATTTCGGTATTCCCAATTTTCAAAATTCCCGAAATATTTTTGGTATTTCGGGATGGTTCGGTATTAACCAAATTTCATATAAATTAAAATACCAATCATTCATATCAAGTCAAATTAACATGGAACCAAATAAAATAAGTTAAGTAACAAACCCAGAAACAAAAAAATAAGTTACAAAATATGTTTGAAAACTAACCATATAATTTTTTGATTTTGTGTTGAAGAAATACACACATTTGGTTGAGAAGCAGTAGTGCAAGGTGAGTGTGTGAGGTTTGTACCGGCATGCGGCGATAAAAGGCTATGGTTATTACCTGTAGACCAAATGGCAGAGTTAAAATTCTACAAATCCAAGAGTTGGATAACAGCGTTGAACAAATGGAGCAAAGGGCTATGGTTACTACCTGTAGACTACACCAATTATATTGCTACTAGTGGTTTGCAACAATTCAAATGTCCTTTTTCAGTACTTGAATTCAACTTCAACAATAACATACATGCAACCAAAATAAAATCGGTTCCGTATGTCATCCAGAAAATTTCAGGAATTTTAGTTTGGGACTTTTTGGTTTAATTCGAGAATTTTAGGAATTTTTTCCAACCCTAAGCAGAGTAAGGTTAGTTCAGATGTACCTATTTTCAGATTTGAGATTGGCAATGTGGGCTATTGGAATAGAGCTCATCCCAAATGGGTAGAACAAAAAGCTATTCAGGAGGAGATTTGAAATAGCCCCTATATTGACAAATCACTTGCGAACAACGTGAAATTATGTCCTGAGGCTGCAAATCACAATTTAACACATGCATAAAAAACAAGGTTAAGGCGGCCTCCTTCGAGCTTGGGAGCTTTCAAAATGGACAGATATATCAACTCAAGTGCATAAGAACCAGAATGAGCATACCAAAAAATGTTAAAGTAATTGTGCATTTTGTTAAGGTATAGAAAAATCATTAGACTATCGCCATAAATGGCAGAATCATACAAGCAAGTCAAACCAATATATTACAATAAATCACGTGTATTGTATATGTTTAGATCGGAGCATAACAAATTAGTCAACTATCGACATGTCTCGTGTTGTGCATACTCCAGCCGCTTGATCATGATCAAGAAGAAAACAGAAATTCAGACTGGGTGAAAAATCATCAACTTGTATGATCAAGAGGAGCATGAAAGATGAGTAAATATCCGAATGATGAGTAAAACAACATGCAATTGTTTGTGAAAGAGGTCAAGAAAGGAAATTTCTTCAAAGGAAGTATTTAAACAGAAAGAAAATATGGATATTATGATTACCTCAAGGGCAGAGTAACAATCACCCGCTAAAAATCCTCCAACTACTTTCTCATCCTTCTGCCACAGATATTGTGGAATTTGATTCCAGGCCATCCATAACTTCACTCAACTGGCTGTCCAGAATTTCCAAAACATTATCCGGTGGACATTTATCTGCTGGATTCTTAGGAGACGTTTGGCAGAAACATTCCGGCCAAGAATTTGTATAGAAAGACTCAGGCGGGGTCCGCTTGTGGGGCCCACCAAGGTTAGTATTGAGCATGGCTTTCCTAACTGCTTCTTCAAAACCAGCTGTCCGTCCCTTCTCTCGATCAATGAAGATTGGAGCAAGAGCTTTCCTATCCGGTCTAATTGTGGTCCGGAAGCCATAATAGAGGCGGTGTCCAAGGAGATTGTTGGCAAAGTTGCTAGGGCCATCATATGTAGGTATAAAAATATCAGAGAGGAGGCAAACCATGTAGTCCACTGCAGACCCTAACAATCCCTGGGTGTCTTCTGCTAGCTCGAAACGGTTTCATGAATCTATGCCCACCAAATAGTTTACCAGCAGCTAGGTATATCCTGGTAGAATTGTTAAACCTCATTGCCGACCTGCATACAAAAGGGGAACAAGCTTGTTTGCATTTTATATACAAAATGTCATCTGGTATCTGTTGATAAGAACAACATAAGCTTTTATATACAAAATGTCATCTGGTATCTGTTGGTAAGAACAATATAAGCTGCCGATGCAATGCAAGGTAATAATCTTTAATATTGATGGGCTCCATATACTGTAATATGCAAAATAAATAACAAGAAAGATAATATTACCTCTTCAGGAGTTAATGGGCATTTTCCTATGGCTCTTCTTTCCTCATAGACAAGCTTCTTTGGCGCAAAATTTTCTTTTCGATACTTCTTCAAAATCTCTTGCTCTCTGGGGTTGAAAATATCAAAGCAGCTGCAGAGTTATCATACCAGATGTTAAGTCCTCACATAACATTATTTTTCAAAATCTGAACCCATGAACTATTTTCGAGACTTGGGAGCAGCCTCTCCATAAAATGGGGGTAAGGCTAGCTGACATTCACCTCTCCCAGACCCTGCGTAAAGCAGGAGCCTTGTGCACTGGGTACGACCTTTTTTTATTCAGTCATGAAACAAACAGATTGCGCCCCTTGCCTAGCTAGTCTAGTGGCCATGAAAGATGAAATTTCCACACATGATATAAAGGCCAACAATCTACTCATTATTCATTTTATGTAAGGATTTCGCTAATAACATACCTCATTTTTGTGAGACTATATAGATAACACTGTTGTGCTTGAAATCTTAGTTTTGACCAATTGACACTACGATAAAAGATAAAGTTCAGTTAAAGTAGTCGAGTTCAATTATGGTTCAACCTTTTTTTGTACCTCTTCTCTCTCCTTGTTCTGCTCAATTAGTATCAAACCAACCCATATCCTATGTCCCTTAAAGCATTATTATGCTGGGAATTGGAAACTATGGCAGCATTGGTTAAAGGGAACCCCCATTCCCACTGACCCTAAATATTTTACAAAAGTACCATCAAATCTTTGACAAGTTTAACTCAAAGTACGCGTACACAAACATTTTTCTACAAGTAATTATGTGTATGGTTTGCTTCCGTTTTTTTCTGCTCCTATTACATTTTACCATATGCAACAAAGTCAATCATTCATCTCAGATCCGACCCTCCACCCCCATGCAGATGCAAACTTGAGCATAACACGATAATCAGATAAGAACGTACCCAGCAAATGCCAGCATATCCATCTCAAAACGAAGATGTATGGACATGAAGTGACCTTGTGAGTGAAGCTTATCTACGATTGATTTACTTAACTTATATTTCACTTAAACCTCAGAGCATGATAGTTAACTCTGCATCTCAACCGTTGATACTCAGGGTTGTCAATCTCTTCTACCAAGCGATGTGAAAAGGGAGTAAGATAAATAGCACCATGCTCTTTCATTTTCGCAAGTGCATCTGTAGTATACCAACTGATAGGAGAATCTCGAGGGGGATGAAGCTGAGACAAGGTTTAGAGGAAGAGTGAGTCAACATTTCAAACATATTGAAGAACTCAAATTGATTTCTGATTATGAATTTGATGATAAAAATACTGATGTTATACCTGCACAGCTTTTATCTTCTTGGTCTTCCCATTTTTGCAAATTTCTGGTATTTTTTCTACAATTTTTACATCATACCTCAATAACTTGATAAAATGCTCAACATCATAGATACCGCCGAAACCACTGCACTTGAACATAATAATTTATAAACTTAACAGAAACAAACGTACAATTAACCATGAGAGCACAGTAGACACATTACTCACAGTTCATCAAAACGAATTCCTTTTGCTTTTCCAAGAAAATATAATATTTATGTCATTACCATAAAATATGAAGGGAGATATTCATATGAAACTGTGCAAAAAGATGCAAATGGCTGTACAGGAAAATCCATTCATGCAGATATCTTGAAGCTTTCTCTTTCCATTCAACAAAGTTATAGACCAGTCACTAACATGTTTTCTAATTCCTCCATGATTATGAAAATGTTACAGACAGTGACTAATTATATGCGACTTGTCTCCTATGTAGCTACATGTTTGTCACAATTTTATCTACCTTCTCTCTCTTGTCTTGGTTAATACTTCATAGCCTCAATCAGAAAATAAAAGTTTGTAAGTCTACAAAATGTGAATTTGAATACACCAAGAAACCAAATCTGCATATGTGAATTACTGATTAGAGAACCATTGAAAATAGATACCTGTCATCATGCCAAAAAGAGTTCGCATCCAGTTCTGGCAGCACAAGTGTAGCGTTCATGATTCTTGCTGCACGAACAGCATTGCATATCTAAAACATCCAAGAGAGTAATAGAAGGCAAATATTTCCCTCGTAAGATACATGAGCGAAAATATGTAATTAGTAATTACAGATCACAGATAAAAACAAAAAGATACAAACTGCTGTACGTTGCTGATTGAGACCACCATTACAGCGCACACGTAAGTAGCCATTAGTCTTACTTGGTGGAGCTGCCACAATAGAAGCATCAGAACAATTGTAATACGAATTTACTGAAACCAAAGCACAATACTCATTGGGAAAAAAAGAAAAGACATACAGGGCCAATCAGATTGTGGAGTTGATGATGGTCTCCAACCACCAGAATCAGCACTTCTCCAAAGTTCATCCAAGTTTATCTGCGTAAACATGGTAAGAATTATGAGTCAGAAAGTTCAACAAATAAATAAGTAGCTCCAGAATCCCGGAATTTCTTTAACTTTAGAACGTTTCCCCTGAACGAACTGAACCTTTCAAGAAATGGATAGGATGGAAAACACGTATACGAATAATATATAAGCTTGCGAACATTAAAACTTTCACCTTAGATTCCCAATTTTTAATGGGTCACCTTAAAGTATCAATGTAACGATTATTATCAATAGCACTGCCTAAACACATTATACATCCTTAATTTCCAACAATCTCATCCATAACAAAGATAAGGCTCGGTACACAGGAGGCAAAACAAAGCAACAGAATTTAGCTTCTGGCGACACTCAAATCACTGCCTCAACACAATAATATACCTAGAAACGTCCCAAAATACACTGTTTCTATTCAAATAGACCTCCTAATTCCCAAGCATCAGTGGCATTCATCTAAAAATTATCATAATTTAAGTAAATCAGCGTCCTTTTCAAGTTAAAGCTCGAGCCGTCATTTGAAACAAAGCACTTCTTCATCGTTATAGCAACCTCTGGAAATCAAGCCGAAAGAGAAATGCTTAAACTACATACCAATCTCTACTCAGACTGAGATAAAAAAAAAACCCACCGAATTCGGAAAAAACAGAGTAAAACCAAACAGACCAGACTTCTTCCAAGACTAAAATTGAACGGAGTAAATCCAAAAGCTCAGCTTCGAACTAACCTCGGAGCCAAAGCCAGATCCACCACCACCACCACCGCCATTGGTCGTGGTCATAACCAGAAACGAAATGCTGCAGATCAGAAGAACCACGACGCCGATCAAAAGCCTGGTGGTGCGCTGATGAAACGCGTTGCTAACTTCTATATCGAGCGACTTTCAGCTGAGGAAGGAACACTCTTGACCCTGTTAGAATTATTAGGTTTGTTGAAAGTAGTGGTTCTATCCACTACGTCAGTTTAGTTTTGTTCGGGTTAGCAGTTATAACTGCATGGCTAAATAAACCCTAGAATGTAGGGATCAGTTGAAGTTGTTTTCTTTCAGACTTAGTCATACACCACGTTTAGGTTTGTGTAACGTGGGTTGCATGCTTATCTTTCTGTTATGTAAGGCTTATATAAAGCCAGTTTTCTTGATTAATAGATGTGTGATTATCCTTCCAGTTTACAGAGATCTCTTTTAATAAACACTTGGTTCTAACATTTGGTATCAGAGCCCCACCCTGGGGCTCTTGATCGAAGCTTGAGAGATAGCAATCTTTTGAGTGAAGAGGTACGAGAATATGGCAGGCGAAGGAAGTGGTTTTGTGCAAGCATCCATTCCAAAACTGGATGGGCATTATGACCACTGGGCGATGCTTATGGAAAATTTCCTACGTTCAAAGGAATACTGGAGTATTGTGGAGCATGGAATCCCTGCAGCAGCAGAAGCAGCCTCACCCTCGGAGGGGCAACGGAAAATGTTCGAAGATCAAAAGTTGAAAGATCTAAAGGCCAAGAACTACCTGTTTCAGGCAATTGATCGGGCTGTTTTGGAAACGATTTTGAATAAGGATACGGCTAAGGAGATTTGGAATTCGTTGAAACAGAAGTATCAAGGGACTGCTCGAGTCAAGCGAGCACAGTTGCAAGCACTTCGAAAGGAGTTTGAGATGCTCCACATGAAGACAGGAGAAACTGTGAATGAGTTTTTTGGTCGAACCCTGACCATAGCCAACAAGAGAAGGATCAATGGCGACAAATTGACGGATGTAGAAGTCATTGAGAAGATCTTGAGATCGATGACTCCTAAATATGACTATGTGGTTTGTTCAATTGAGGAATCCAAAGATCTAGACATTCTCTCAATTGATGAATTGCAAAGTAGTTTGCTAGTGCATGAGCAGCGGATGATTGGACACATTGTGGAGGAGCAAGCACTAAAGGTGACCTATGAAGAGAATTCTGGAGGAAGAGGACGTGGTCGAGGAAGCTTCCGTGGAAGAGGTAGAGGAAGGGGTCGGCAAAATTTTGACAAATCAGCAATTGAGTGCTATAATTGTCATGAATTAGGGCACTATCAGTATGAGTGCCCTAAGAAAGACAAGGAAACAAAAGTCAACTATGCAGAGGCTGGTGAAGAGATGTTGCTAATGGCGTACGTAGATACTCAGGAGATCAAAGAAGATATTTGGTTCCTGGACTCGGGTTGCAGCAATCATATGTGTGGTAAGAGGGAGTTATTCTCTGATTTTGATGGAAGCTTTAGAGAAACTGTAAAACTAGGGAACAACACTTGTATGGCTGTTTTGGGAAAAGGAAACATTCGACTACAAGTGAGTGGATTGATTCAGGTGATCACGGGAGTCTTCTATGTGCCTGCTTTAAAGAACAATCTTCTAAGTATTGGTCAGCTTCAAGAGAAAGGTCTTGCTATTCTCATTCAACATGGGAGATGCAAGATCTTTCATCCTACACGGGGACTGATCATAGAGACGGTTATGGCTGCAAACCGCATGTTCACTCTTGTTGCCCAATATCAATCCAATGTCCAGGAATGTTTCAATGCTCTCACGGATGATCCGGTTCAGTTGTGGCATTGCAGATATGGGCATTTGAGTCTTGGTGGCTTAAAGACTCTACAACAGAAGCAGATGGTGAGTGGACTACCTCAGATAAAGGACTCTTCAAGAATATGCGAGATTTGCTTGGTAGGCAAGCAATCGAGAGATTGCTTTCCAAAAAGGAGTACTTGGAGGGCTTGTCAAATTCTACAACTCATTCATGCAGATATATGTGGACCGATAAAGCCTACATCCAATAGCAAGAAGAGGTATTTACTCACCTTCATTGATGATTTTAGTCGTAAGACTTGGATCTATTTCTTAACTGAAAAGTCAGAAGCTTTTCGAGTTTTTAAAGCTTTCAAAAGTCTTGTGGAGAATGAAACTGATGCAAGTATTAAAAGCTTGCGAACGGATCGTGGAGGAGAGTTTACATCTCACGAGTTTGTTGAGTTTTGTGTTGAGAATGGGATCCAACGACAACTGACAGCAGCTTACACCCCGCAGCAGAACGGAGTAGCTGAACGTAAGAATCGGACCATCATGAACATGGTTCGAAGTTTATTAACCGAGAAGAAGATGCCAAAGACTTTTTGGCCTGAAGCAGCAAACTGGACAGTTCATGTGCTCAACAGGAGTCCCACACTTGCAGTCAAAAACAAAACACCCGAGGAGGCGTGGAGTGGTACGATACCATCAGTGAGTTACTTCAGGGTGTTTGGGTGCATTTCATACGTACATATTCCAGACAATAAGAGGACCAAGCTGGATGACAAAAGTATGAAATGTGTGCTACTTGGAGTTAGCGAAGGATCAAAGGCCTATCGGCTGTTTGATCCAGTTTCGCAGAGGATCGTAATCAGCCGTGACGTTAGATTTGATGAGAATAGCAGCTGGGAATGGGATGAGCATCATCATGAAGCTGTCATAGCAGATCTGGAATGGGATGAAAGTGATGAAGATAAAGAAGTTGATGCTGATGAAGTTGATAATCAGGGAGAAGATGAAGATGGATTCGATGGAAATGAAAATAATACAAGCAACAATAGTGGATCATACGACGTCTCAGAAGCAAGTTCATCTAGTCCAGAAGAAAGAAGACCTAGGGCTCCGCCGGTGTGGATGAGAGATTATGTCACGGGAGAAGGATTATCTGAAGAAGAAGACATGGTGCACTTGGCTCTTTTAGCAAACAGTGATCCAACCAACTACAATGAAGCTGCAAAAAGTGGTAAATGGAGGAAAGCTATGGATGTCGAGATAGCAGCTATTGAAAGGAACAACACTTGGGAATTGACAGATTTACCACAAGGTGGGAAGATGATTGGAGTCAAATGGGTTTACAAGACTAAACTGAATGAGAATGGAGAGGTGGACAAGTACAAAGCTCGACTTGTGGCTAAAGGGTATGCTCAAGAATATGGGGTTGATTATGCTGAAGTGTTTGCTCCTGTGGCTCGGTTGGATACCATTCGAGTTGTCATTGCACTTGCTGCGCAAAGGGAATGGACGATTCATCAACTGGACGTAAAAAGTGCCTTCCTACATGGAGATATCAGTGAAGAAGTGTTTGTAGAACAACCACCTGGGTATGTGCAGAGAGGAAAGGAGCATAAAGTTTACAAATTAAGGAAAGCTCTATATGGACTTAAACAAGCCCCTCGTGCTTGGTATAGTCGTATAGAAGCTTATTTCTTGAAGGAAGGGTTTGTGAAGTGTCCCTATGAACACACTTTGTTCATTAAAACCGGAGAAGGAGGTAAAATTCTCATCGTTTGCCTTTACGTTGATGATCTCATTTATACTGGAAATGATGAATGCATGTTCACTAAGTTTAAGCAGTCAATGATGAATGAGTTTGAAATGACCGATCTTGGTAAGATGAGGTATTTCCTTGGAATTGAAGTGTTGCAGCAGGTAGATGGGATATTCATCTGCCAAAAGAAATATGCTCAGGAAGTATTAGAAAGGTTTAATATGAAGGGTTGCAACCCAGTGCAAAATCCTATTGTTCCAGGTACCAAGCTAACGAAGGATGTGACGGGTGAGAAGGTTGACAGTACCTTCTACAAACAGATCGTTGGGAGCCTCATGTATCTCACAGCCACTCGGCCTGACACTATGTTTGTAGTAAGTCTAATTAGCAGGTTTATGGAGAGTCCAACCGAAATGCATTTGGCAGCGGCAAAAAGGGTTCTGAGATATTTAAAAGGCACGATCAGCCTTGGAATTCTTTACAAAAAGGGAGAACATGTTGAGCTCAGAGGCTATTCAGATAGTGACTATGCAGGTGACTTAGATGACAGAAAAAGCACATCGGGGTATTTGTTTATGCTAAGCTCAGGAGCTGTGTGTTGGTCCTCCAAGAAGCAACCTGTGGTCACGTTATCAACAACTGAAGCCGAATTCATAGCAACAGCTTCATGTGCCTGCCAGGCAACCTGGTTGAGAAGAATAATGAAGGAACTAGGTCAAGCTCAGCAAGACTCCACAACGATTTTCTGTGACAACAGCTCAGCAATAAAGCTCTCCAGGAATCCTGTAATGCATGGTCGAAGCAAACACATAGATGTACGTTTCCACTTTCTTCGTGAGCTGACTAAGGATGAAATTGTGAATTTGGTTCATTGTAACACTCAAGAACAAGTAGCAGACATATTAACCAAGCCTTTGAAGACTGATGCTTTTCTGAAGATGCGTGAGCTGATGGGAGTGTGTCTGGAACCAGGAGTAAACTGAATACTTAGTAATCAGTTTAAGGGAGGATGTTAGAATTATTAGGTTTGTTGAAAGTAGTGGTTCTATCCACTACGTCAGTTTAGTTTTGTTCGGGTTAGCAGTTATAACTGCATGGCTAAATAAACCCTAGAATGTAGGGATCAGTTGAAGTTGTTTTCTTTCAGACTTAGTCATACACCACGTTTAGGTTTGTGTAACGTGGGTTGCATGCTTATCTTTCTGTTATGTAAGGCTTATATAAAGCCAGTTTTCTTGATTAATAGATGTGTGATTATCCTTCCAGTTTACAGAGATCTCTTTTAATAAACACTTGGTTCTAACAGACCCAAGGTTCTGCGAACTTAAAGACATGGTTATGCCTTTTGTTGTGAATTCATTGTGGCTTTCAATGTGCTAAACACCAAGTAATGGAGAAATTTTTCCATGGAAATGGATTCTCTCCTGAGCATATGCATGAGGATCCAACGGCTCCAACTGTTACAATTATTATAATTTTAAAAGGACTTCCTGTTTGTAGCCGTTGGATTTTCATCCAACGGTCCTCGTATCTTGCTTAGCAGGACATGAGGACATGAGGACAATTGGATGAAAATCCAACGGCTCCAACGGTTACAATTATTATAATTTTAAAAGAACTTCCTATTTGTAGCCGTTGGATTTTCATCCAACAGTCCACATATCCTGCTTAGCAGGATTCTGAGCATATGCTCAGGAGAGAATCCATTTCCTTTTTCCATGTGACCTGGAGTTCCACAAATAAAAATTTGACACGTGCATGTTTTTGTTATTAAAAATGCCAACTGTTTTAAGAAATTTTCGCTAAAACAATCACAAGCTCACGAGCATCAATATGAGACGCTAATTAACCGCCCAGTGCACCAACCTTCATCACTGACCGGCAATTTAACTGGCGTCATCTATCCCGCTCTCTGTACTTTCTTTTCTTTCCTCTCTCTCCCACTCTTACTTCTACTACATGGAACCCAGAGATCGTTGGTGAGACTCCAACTCATATCCGATGTCACGAAACCCGATCTATCAGCCGCTGGAGCAGCCTGCGTGTTCTTATTTTTGTGCAGGGAAGAGAAGAAATAAAAAGGGGAAGGGAGAGAGAAAGAAAGAGAAAGGGAGAGAGGTGAGAGGTAATGGCAGAATCAGTGGGGATGGGGCTTGATGGCGGGATGGCGTTTTACCTTGTTCTTTCTTTTCTTTTTTTATTATTTCAATAATTTTCTGAAAATGAATATATAGGGGTAAAATAGGTATTTCAATGAAATTCATTAAACGCAATGCTATTTAAAAGTGATGAGACAGATGTCAGACAATTATTACTGGGGAATTCCATGTCACCTTGTGTGACCGGTACCTAAAAAAATTTCTCCAATTAATGAAGTGACCTAGAGAGAATCAAAGATCCCTCGTTAGCCAACACTTGAAAAGATGATCAACCGAAATAGAAGCAATGCTTATTAACCAAACTAAAGTACTCCTAGACAAACTGATTCAACGACTCCAATGATGTTTAATCAAACTGAATATGGCGTAGGTTTGTCAACTCAGTGATATTTAACCAAATTAAATATGTGATGATGGAGGGGTTTGTAAAGCAGTAGTATTTTCTCAGGGGTGTGAGAGGGTTTCACGTAGAACGTTTGTTTGTGTATTGAGTTGAGGATCTCTTTTACGTTACAGAACCGCTTCTATTTATAGAGATGAATTTCATGATGGTCAAGTATGCCGAGTTGTAAAATTCTGATAATATTCCAGATCCTCGACATATTCTTTGAATATAATCAAAGTTATTCTTAGCCAAAACTTTAAAACCATCTTATTTCAAGATCTTCCACCTGTGTTAGGACTTTGAACTTGGCCTCATTATAAGATCAATTCATACTCGATCTAGAAACGAATCTTGATCTTAAACAATTAATCTCAATCTTATCAGAAAGCAATTATGATTCTCGAATGGTTCCACTTCGATTAAGACTTGGCCAAATTAGAAACCAATCTTTGAGTCGTCCTACTCTGCTCTGTCCAAGATTTAGCTACTTTAGCAGCACTACTTTGTCGAGACTCAAATCGACCAAAAATGTTAATTTAGGCCCAAACATTGCCTTACAATTTCCTTGAGTTTCGGCATGTACGCCGAATAGTTAAGGAAATTAATCCTTTAACTGCTAGTGTCTTCAAGTCTCTCGGTCTAGAAGTACAAGACTGAAAATAAGATACCGCTGAGCTCAACCAAACAATGATATGAATATGTTTACCCTAAATATTACAAAGCTTACGTGGCACGCAGGGTGAGTAATTATGACCTAACTACGTTTTTTGTTTTTTTGTGAATGTGGGTGTGCCAACTCGCAATTGAGCTTGGTCGAACAAGTAGAATAGATGTGGTGATGGTCGTGTCGAATGCACTACTGACTTCTGTACTTAAATGATTACGATCAAGGAAGGAACACTTCTCGGCCTTGGGTTCTAGAATCTGAAGACAAGGTTGCCTAGATCACTGCTAAGTTCAGGATCTCTTGCAACAAGTTCAGTTGCCTCGACTATATTTTGATAATATAGGTGCGCCAAATTAGTGTCAAGCTATAGGGACACAGGTACTCAAAGGAAATGCACGCTTTGATGGTGAACGTGGTTCGGCCGTCTGAATGTCGAACTGCAAAATACACCTGAGAGTAACCAATCATAGAGCACTTCACTTAGCTAAGAAGTTGATGAAGTGACCTCTTTTGGTGAAGAAGTCAGAAACTATTAACCGACTAAGACTTGGACAGCTAACCAACCAACTAGAAGCAATGAGTTCACCTGTCCAAACTGAAGGTGCTCCTAAATTGCCTGATTCTACTACTTCAGTGTTGTTCACTTATCCGAACTGAAGGTATCGCCGATTGCCACCGCCGGTTGCCAACACAGTACTATTAGTCCAAATTGGGGACGTGTTGATGAAAAAGGTTAGGATAGAAAGGTTTTGCGTAGAGCGTTCGAATTGTTTGTTGAGTTCAAGGGGCTTCTCTTTGTGCACGAAGTCTTGTATTTATGGGGTTGAATTTTCTTTGGCGGTCGTGCTATAGGATTACATGCGAGAGTATCATCTTATTTCTCCAAAAGACTAGCCTTGTCCAACTTCAACACCGCCATCTCACACGTTGCATGCCTGCATGCACTCTCCATACTATAGCAACCTTATCACCCTTATCACATTAACCATATTTGGTTGTGACTTGTCTCTTTAGTCTTATAACCCTTATCCTTATGCAAAAATGTGATTAATTTAATAATCACATGGCCACCCTCTCTTATCCATATCACTCCAACCATCAAAATCCTCATGCCAATGTGATAGAGTCCATGCAATTTGTTCGTCATACAACCAAAGATAACCTCAATTAGAGATAATTATTATGATAAAGCCATAATAATTAATATGTCTAAAAGCCATTGAAAGTTATCCTAATCGTTCTTCAATTCAACAATTCAAAATTCATGAGTTGAACGTGTAAAACCGGGGCTCTTCCTTCATCCAATGGACAATAGATTTTATTGTGGGTTTAACCTTCACCATGTCCATTTATTATAATGTTTAAAATAATTCATGGATATTAACTTAAAAAGAATGAAAATTTTTTATTGACTCAAAAATTAAAAATCTAAAATTCTATTTCCCAACCCCTAAACTTAAATCATAAAAATGAGACCAAAATTTGCCAGGCGTTAGGATCAAACTCGTGACCAGGGGCTTTGTGAAGATGCGTTGATCAACTCGTACGAGTCCACACTTGTGTCAATCTTGAGCACCAGCTAACATATAAGCTAATTTAGCAGCTTCATGTTTCAATTCAAAAACCCTAGCATCTGCGACACTCCCTCTCTTGCCTCGAGCCCAGAGCCATGAGAGCTCTCAAACCATAGCCTCCATATTTCTCCAAAGATGAGATATCTCTCTCGCTCTCTCACTCATCTACAAGACTACAACAAAACAAAGAGGTTCATGGAGTTCATCATGCCTGCAAACAGAGATGCAGGCCTCATTTTCGTCCGATCCAAAAGCCAAAAGGTTCAAAGGTAAAACTCTCCACCAAACTTCTTTGTTTCAGTTTCAATTTGTGCATTGCAGTAAAATAAACCAAAACTAACACATGCATGTGGTCTTTATCTGTGCAAGGAAACTTGAGTGACAAAGAGAAATCAAGCACCGATTTGTGGCAGAACAGTTTTGGTAGAGTCCACAATTTTCAGATCCAAAAGGAAGGTAAATAGCTGACAACCCCCAAACTGATTCCTTTGTTTCTTGATCTGAATCTGTGAAAGTAGTCATTGGATCTGTGTATAATGTGATGCATCAGTATACTGCCCTTGGAATTTGTCCCTATGTCCATGTATCATGTATGACTAAATATTTTGCATGTCTCTTGATTATGAATGCCAAGGAAAATCTGCGCAAAACTTGATTTGCGATATATGGACCCTTCTGCACACTTGGATCCCCGATTATAGAATCATCATGTATTATATGTTTTCATATGGTCATGTATATTGATGAATGAACGGTGAATGTATGATTCCACATGTAGTTGAGATTAGACCGAATCAGTTCCGAATGCAACCTGCAATCACAAATCAAAAACCTACTTAGATAAGTCAAGAAAAATAACAAGAATTAAAAATTGCATTTTTTTCTTTCAATTTTCTGATTTTTTTGTTGTTGTGATTTTTGTAATTAGGAATAAAAATAGGAAAATAAAATAAATGAAAAGAAAAAGAAGAGTTAGAAAAATTGGGTTGCCTCCCATTTAGCGCTTTAGTTAACGTCTATAGCTAGACGAATTTGAAGGAAATTGGTGATTACGTGACTTGTTCGTTTAGAGTCAACCACTCTTTGATAGCATCAAAGGCTAATAGTAGGTACGAAATGAGATGTTGTTTGTCAATTATGCGTTTCAAGGAAGTGGTTGAATCTTTCATATCCGACCTTCTTTGTGAATGAATCTTTGTAATCAAATAGAATTCCCTCTAGCAAGGTTTACGTCTTCGTCGAACTGACTTAAACCTTGTATTTAACACCCACAATTTCTGCACTGGCTGAATTTCTTGACGAAGAATTTGGCTGCCATTAAGCTCTTTATGATTCTTTTCCTTGTAGATTTTAGCTTGCTTGTAGGACTCGCCTAGATTTTCTTTTGTATCAGTCATCTGCTATGTATCCAAGTCGATATGTGTGTTAGAGAGCTGATCATGTGACATATTCGACGGCATGAATTGACGAAAATACCCTTGGATGTTAGTTGTGTAATGTGGTTTAAGAGTGGTTTTGGGTCAATGTTCTTAAATCCTAATTGTTTGGAACCAATTAGGATTAAGTTATGGTATTTTTGGTGGTTGACCAATCCTAGGCCACACACACACACACTCTCTATTCTCTCTCCCGTACCCTCTCATCTCTCTCGGACTCTCACTCTCTTTTTCTCATTCGAACTTGTACGGACAAACACCCAAAGCCCTTGAAACTTCACGGATCGTGGTCAAAGTTGGCACCATTGTGTTCGTGAAGCTCAGACAAGTCGATTGGTATCCATTTCAGGTAAAGATACCTTAAAAAACCCTAGTTTTTTCATACCCCCGATTTGTGCACTGTTCATGCACACGTAATTATGGATGTTTTTGGAAATTTGAAGCTTGTAGGAAGCTTAGTGAGGTCCCAAGGAAGCTCGTCCCAAGGAAGCTCGAAGTGCTTCGTTTGAAGGTTTTGGACGTCGGGATCATGTGGACGAAGTTTGGTCGGTTTTTCTTGGAATTCTCCGATGAGATTCCGTGACTTTTAGAGCTTTAAATTAGTATGATTGTGTTCAACAAGTTAAGAGCTTCATTTTGGTATAAATTACGTGGAAAATGGATGAAAACGAATGAGTTATAGAGTTTTGAAAATTTCCCAGTTTTCCGACGATGGCGACAGTCGCCTGAACTGAAGGTAGAAGACGAGAAGATATTTCGTTAAGTTTAACGGAATATTTTAACGGCGTTAGGTCACGCCGTTAAGTTTTGTTAAGGACTAACGGAATATTCCTGGAATATACCTAACAGCGTCAATTGACACCGTCAGTGTGCCTGTCACATGGCCGCGTGTGGGGGGTGCATCTGGTCGTGCCATTGTCGGCGCGTGGGGGTGCGTGAGGCTTCCAAAAAAATTTCTGAAAATTTAGGGATGATCTTGAGGTTGTGTAGGTCACTGTGGTATATTCATATACCAATTTTGAGCTTTGTATGAGAAGTTATTAGCTAGTTTTGCTTATGTGCTTTAAAATAACGTTTTTATAGTTAATCCGCATATAGGTGAGACTTATCCCGAGGACGAGCGTATCCACGGGCGACTCGGGGGTTACGACTCGTTGACATACCCGTGAATGGGCTTTTGTTTTCAGTATATATTTATATACTTGATATATTTCCCATAAATGCATTTTTTTAAGGAAAGTATGCTTTGAAATAATATGCCAAATGCTTTGTATTCTGAATATGTATTTTATGGTTGCATATATATATAAATGTGGTGTTGTGGAGGCACAGGTAAGTTTAGGTAAGTTATGTTCGGTTATGTGACTCATCGATGATTTGATATGTGAAATGATGTTGAGCTCATAAAACTGCACTTAGGGTGATTGTGATTTAGCCAGAGATATGAAGTACAAGCCTGTTTATTTATGTCACCTCCCGCACTATATGCTCATATTGGATCCAACTTAAGTGCACAGTCTTGTCGTACATACCTTATTTATGGTTCCGACTCGTAAGTGACTAGCGATTTATCGCCCGACTATTATGAGAGAATAGAATTGAGCATAATTATATTACACCCAATCTTGTCGTACATACCCCTTTTTAGTGGTTCCGTTTTTGTGTAGTATATTGCCGTATAGGTCATTGTAGTGACTCCAGCTAGATTAACTTTTGAGCTATGTATTCAACCGTACAGACTACCACAGGGGTTCCGATTATCATATCATATTTCTATGAAATTATTTTTACCTGGATTGTTTACTTTGTTATATTTTGGCATGGCATATGTTTATACCATACTTAGGGCATCCGTATTTAGATCTCGTATAAATACTCGGGGGACTCAAATTTAATTATGTAATAAAGGAATGGGCAAATATGTAATAAGTGAAGAGTCCTTATTCTATAAAAGGACCCCTCACTCTTGATGCGAAAAATTAACTTAACACACAAATTAAACCCTCTTGTTGTCAAATTGTAGTATAAATGCAAGTAGGGATCGTTCTAAACCGGGGATTAGAAGGGCTTGCTAAAACCTCTAAACTTACTCAAAAACATAAAAACAAAGTTAAAAACGTTTGAATAGATTCAAGGGACTCAAAACAGATTCTAAAGACTCGAAACTGCCTAAAAACACAAACTGGGCAGATTTGACTCTAACACAATTTTGGACGAATTTAGTGTTTTGGTTTGAATCAAAACACTCAAATTACACAAACAAAACCGAAATTTAACACTTTGAAACAAGAAAGTAAAATGGGGATTTTGGTTTTGATGAATTTGAAACAAACAAACAAGTTATAAAACTAGGCAGATTGTAAGACAAATTTGAGGAATACGATGATGGATGGATTAGTTAGAGGTCCGTTCTTCACACATGACACACTTGTACATGAATCGATTTCCAATTGCTTTTCAATAAACTATGATGCTCAACACCCCAGATTAACCGTGATGCATAAATTAATCATCAGATTTTCCTTTACTCATTGAATTGGATGAATGCATGCGACAATCCAAATTATTCTCTAAAAGTCCCCTATATGAATGCATAATAGAGATACAATCAGAGATCATTACGTTCAATGAAAATCATAAGTGTTGACGAGGCAATTATAACTATGAATGCATGATACAATTGCCAAGAATTCAATTAACGCGATTGTGATAAACAACCTTCACTACTCATGAATATAAACTTGTAACGATTAGGTGAAACTCATTTATATTCTAGCATCTAATTCATGCATGAAAACTAAGTATGCATCCTTAATAAACATACAAGAATCAGTTATGAATAAAATAGATAATTGAATTGCAATCACAACTTATCAAATCACAATTGGAAGAAATCAATTCAAATTTCAAGCATGTTCATGGCTTCAAACTTCCCCCTAACTAAATAGGGGTTTAGCCACTCATAATTGCAACAAAATTAGAAAATAACAAAGTAGACATTGAAAGCAAGAACGAAGTACACCTAAAATGCTCCAAAGTTCCAAGATTGAAACGCCAAGGACCTTTGTTTTCACCACCTTATAGCACAAGTGTCTAGGATGTGTATGGATATATGGATGGAATGGATTGGCACGACTAAGAGATGAAAGTGTATGGATTGGTGAGATGTAGTATGGCTAGATGAATGGATGGAGGTCACGGCAAGGAAATTGTGTTTGTGAATGAAGTTGTGAGATGTGAAATGTAGTGTCTTTGGATGATGGCCTCCCAATTATGGTGAAGGGTGGATGTATTTATAGGCTAGGGAGAGGAGTGTATGGAGTTGTAATGAGTGGATGTAATGGGTGTAGTGGGTGAGTGTTGTGGTAATGAGTGGATGTAATGGGTGTAGTGGGTGGATGTTTGGTAATGAGTGGATGTAATGGGTGTAGTGGATAAGTGTTTGGTAATGAGTGGATGTAATGGGTGTAGTGGATGGATGTTTGGAGTTGTAGGTCAACACACTTGCACACACACATGTTGATTTCTAGCCTTCAAATCTTAAAAAACGTCAATCCTTATGTCTCCATGCTTGCACTATCCAATCTTGGCTCAAAAATGCTCAAAAATGCTCCAAAATGCACTTTCTTGCCAACTTTGTTATTATGACCTACAAACACAGGAAAATAGCTTAAAATACATAATTAACTAAGAAATAACAACACAAATGCACAAGAACAAGCTAACTAAGTCGCATAAATTTGTTCGTATCAAATTCCCCCACACTTAGCTTTTGCTAGTCCTCGAGCAAAACAAAAGAAACAAAACAAAACAAAAGAAACAAAACAAAACAAAACAAACAAAACAAACAAAACAAAACAAAACAAACAAAACAAACAAAACACAACCTAACCTTCCAACATTTGCGTTAGGGATTTTCAATGAAACATGACATGCCAAAGATCACCACTTACATAGATTTAAGCATTCCTTACCCTCGAGCATACTTAATCATAGTCACCATTCACTAGCTCACATTTAATCAATTAAAACAACATTTTGAATATAGTAACATGCCTTAGAGATTTTCCTCAATTCCTTACTAGATACACTCTTATTTTCACACAAGAATTTCTGACTACACTCCTTATATTAGGTATATGTGAGAAGATTGATGTAAACATGAAAACTAGTACTCACATATGTTTTTCAACAAAGAAGCAATTTCTAGAATTATTAATTCATGTATATATATGATCTCATGAATGAAATGCTACTACTTAGATGCAAGAACCAGTGACACCATATGCTCATATCAATTTCAAACTCCACAAATTGAAACATACAACACTCAAGATTGAAGTCAAGGGTTGTAACAGGTCTTGGGGGTAATGGCTAACAAAGAAAGGATAGGAATAACAAACGTTCTTAAAGCGATAGCAAGCAAAGTAATGGAATCGACACTTGAAATTTACTTTAGAATGCAAAAATCAACTTTTAAACATAAAGGGAAGATTCATGTAACACTTAGGGTCGAATTCAATGCTTTGGACCATTTCTTCAACAAACAACACTTTAGAGCTCTTTCTCATAAATTTTTCAACACTTTTCACAACTTTTCTTCTTTTCATTCTATTTTCCACGAATTTTTCTTTTTCTTTTCCTTTTCTTTTCTACCCATGCCTTATTAAGGACTTTGGCACACACACACACACACACACACACACACACAAGAATCACTTCCCCCACACTTGTTTTTCTGCAAAAGTTCAACAAAAGGAATTCCTTCTAAATTATGTTTTACTATGCTTCAAGAACAAGGGTATGGATGGTCCTAATCTAGGCTAGGTGGGGATAGTGTGGGTTAACAAAGAACATAGGCTACAAAAGGCTCAATGAGGTTAAGCTTAAACACATAATGAAATAGGGCACGACAATTTGGCTGTGATGGTTACTACACAACTTCATCTTGAATATGTGTTATGCAAATCAATAGCATGTTTTGAATGAAATAGGCATGATTTCTAGCATTTGGAACTAAATGATGAAATGCTTTCTAAGTAGCAACCAAGCAAAGAATAATGAGATCATGCAACGACTTTAGAAAACAATAGTGCATAGATTATTAACTCTCCAAATAAACGTTTAGGCTCAAGTCTCACAAGGTTGTAGCGTTCATTTGAGTTCCTTCCTTCAAGCATGTTACACAATTTGATTTTTCCTTTATGATTGCATGTGAATTCATAAATTATAACCACAACCAAGCATACGCCAAAGAGTAAATCAAATTGTCATCCATGTTTATAACTCTCTTTAATAGTCATGTAATTAAAAACCAAATCCTCATCATTGTGTTGGAAGGTACCCTAAGACACAAATAAACACACAAAAACAACTCTTTTTGTTTTTTTTTTCAAAACAATTTTTCAAAATTTTTATGAGATTTTCGGATTTTTATGTCAACACACACTAAAACACTCCAAAACAGCTTAAAAACACTTAAAAACAGCAAGGAACAACACTAGAAGTAACGGGTGATAAACTCCTACGAATTTCATGCAAAACAACTTGGTTACCCCCTCACACTTAAATCAAACATTGTCTTCAATGTTTCAAGCATATACTCACACAAAAACAAGCAAATAAACAAACAATGAATAAACATGACAAGTATGGAAAAGTAAAAATTAGACAGAGTAGAGTTTAAGAACACAAATCTGGTTTTGGAGATAGATGATCTTGTTATCTTTCCACAGCTTTGATCTCCAACTAATTTGGAATTCTGAGCGAGGAATATGAAAGTTCCTTGGTTTCAAATCAGACTTCTTCTGCCGGGTTGATTTGATTGTGCAGTCTGCATTCTTCTCTGCTTGTTTCTTCTGCACGGCAAGTAGGCACGAGGTAGAGGTGTTGGTCTGTTTCTTTCTTCAATCTTTCCAAGTGCCCACCTCTTGCTTTCTTTCTCCTTGTCCCTAGCTAAGGATGAATTGGCACATTGTCTCCACATGCTTCGAGGTATCATTTTCACTTCCCTTATCTATTCCCCAGGCAGATGTGGTAGACGAAGAGGAAGCATAAGATGATGAAGATGAGTACTCGAGAGCAAGGCTAGGTAAGCAATCAGGAAGGGGTTCTAGGCAGTCGGTTTCAGATCGGAAGATTGATACCAAGTGCTGGCTGATTGCTCTCTTTCTCCTTGTCCCAAAACAACGACAAGGAGAATGACAGGGAGAAAGCATGATATGAGATACTCTTGCTTTCAACCTTCATGATATGAAATACTTTTGCTTTGGATGAGTTGTTTGCAGAGGTACCCCAAGGAATAAGGAACAATGAGTGACTCGAGAGGGTTTGTTGGAAAGGCATTCTCGGAGAAGAAGAAGGGTTATGTATGTCTGCCTTGCAATGAAGGGTGAATGGTGACATTTATAGGAATTAATAACCGGTACTATTCTTTCACTCTTGTCAGCAACCGTTGGATGATTTAATAGTGAACTTCACATGCTTTCAACTTCATAAGAGATCTTCGATAGATTGCCCGTAATTTCTGCAAGGCTGAGTATGCATGTGACAGGCGCTGACACATCTGGAAAAGCAAGTGCCTCTTCGATATCTGGAATCGGAGCTTCAACAAACTGCCTGTGATTTTTAGAAAGCTGACTCTGCATGTGACAGATGTTGACATGTCTGGAAAAACGCTTCGACAAACTGCCCATGATTTCCGCACAGCTTACTCTGCATGTGACAGATGCTGACATGTCTGGAAAAGCATATGCCTCTTCGATATCTGGAATTGCCTCTTCGATCTCTGAAATCCTGTCGAGTGTAGAGGTTGCATGTGACAAGTGCGGACAAATCTGGAAAAGAAGATTGGCCGTGGTTTCTGGGCAAGCCCAGCTTTTGAGAAAGCTAGAGCCTTTTTTATTTTTTAGTTGGCCTCTTGGCCTCTTCGATTTCTGAGCTCGCCTCTTCGATATTTGAAATCCCGTCGCGTGCTGATTTTTATAGAGGTACGCAGGATGTTCAAAGCACACTTGAATTTCTGCCTGTAAAAACTCCCTTCTTGCATTTCTACAATCTTGACTTGTCCGACCTCTTCTTTTTTTAACACCTCTGAAAATGTCTGGCCCCTTCGACCGTCGTTTTGACTTAAACCTTGGTGAAGAGGCAGTCCCGCCTTCTCCAGACAACATATGGCGCCTATCCTTCATATCCTCTACTGGTCCCCCTTACCGTTGGGGATTCAGTGATGAAAAATGATATGACAGCTGCGGTGGTGGCCAGGAACCTTGTCACTCCCAAAGATAACAGACTATTTGCCAAACGGTCTGATGAGTTGGCTATTAAGGATTCTCTGGCTCTCAGTGTGCAGTGCGCAGGTTCCGTGTCTAATATGGCCCAACGCCTATTTGCCCGAACCCGTCAAGTTGAATCATTGGCGGCTGAAGTGATGAGTCTCAAGCAGGAGATTAGAGGGCTTAAGCATGAGAATAAACAGTTGCATAGGCTCGCACATAACTATGCTACAAACATGAAGAGGAAGATTGACCAGATGCAGGAATTTGATGGTCAGATTTTACTTGATCATCAGAGGTTTGTGGGTTTGTTCCAACAACATTTGCCTTCGTTTTCTGGGGCTGTACCGCGTAATGAAGCTCTAAATGATCAACCTCCGATGCTTCCTCCTTCTGGGGCTCCGTCGACTGCTGAGGCTCCGCCGACTACTGAGACTTCTCCTAAGCAGCCTTTGTGAAGGCTCCCTCTTGTATTTATCTGCTTAATGTTCCTTTCTTTTTTATGAATGTAAAAATACCTTGCATAACTGTCAGTGTTTCAAAAATAAACCCACACCAAAAACAATTAAACAAGCAACAAATAAAAATGACAATCATGGAAAAATAAAACTATATAAAAGGGAAGGTTTTTAGAAATGCAAAACTGATTGTGGAGCAATTCAAAAATCTTCCTTATTTGAATACATGGGTTGCCTCCCAAGAAGCGCTTGTTTTAACGTCTTCCAGCTGGACGATACCTCTATTTAAGCTTGTACAGGGCCCACAGCATGGAGTTGATCCTTGAATGGAAAGTGATACTTGACGTGATCCGGCAATGGTTTAAATTCTAGTGTAGGTGCCTGAATCATCAAAATCAGCAAGTTAGTATGTAATAAAATCGAAGTTGGAGAAGATGGCTTACTTGCTTGCTCCAACATAAACTCAATTACGAACACCACATCTTTAAAGGTTGCAGGGATATGGGACTTGGCCAGATTTGGTGTTTTGAGAGTTATGACTTGTCCCGTGTCATAAAATCCAACTTCTTTGAGAATTTTTGTCTCAAGTGTATCTTCTTTGATGAATTCTAGACATTCCCCATCCACTTTTTGCTCTTGATTCGTTGGAAAGGTTTCAAAGATGCCTTTCTCACCTTCTTCTTTCTTGGATTGCATGATCCTGCAAGGAATAAGGACATTTGGTGAAACGGGGTCAGGACAAATTGAATTTAGGCTTACCTTGGTTGTAGTGGACGACATAGATGGCATATGGGGCTGCGGCAATGGTGGTTCTTCCCTTGCCGTGGCCTTGTTATTCTCCTTTTCTTCGAGCAGCAGCTGTTCATCCATGTTTTGGCTTGGTTTGGATGTCTTGGGTTCATCTCCAACCTCCATAGCACTTCCCAAAGTGATAGCATCATGGATTTCAAAATCTTCCTTCAAATTTTCAACAGTTGAGTTGGAGAATTCACTTTGCTCTTGAATTTGTGCTGTGAACTCCATAATTTGCCCAAATTGCTTTTCCAATTCGCCCGTCTTCTTGGCTTGATTTTGCACCTCTTTGTTTTGGTTTTTTACATCTTGGTTCAAAGAGGTGAGTAACTTATTAAACATATTATTATCCAAAGATGTACCTGAATTGAATTGGGCAAATTGTTGTGGTGGCTGTGATGGTTCGTATGGCCAGTGATAGAACTCCTCTTCTTGCTGCAAATATCCATCTTGTTGGAATTGTTGTGGTTCTCCACACATGTAATCTAAATAATCTCTCCAATCCGAATTGTAAGCATTGGAAAACATATCCCATGATTGGCTATGGTTTTGATAACCCCAAACATCTTCATTCGCAGTGAATTGACAACATTGATGAGTTGGATATCCTTACCCATAGGACACACCACACGTAGGGACACTTTGCATTGTGGTCCTTTTGGCATATTGTGACAATTGACAAGTAAGTTTCGCCAATTGAGCTTGAATGGTAGCAAAATCCATGTCTTACTTCTCTAGTCCCTAAAATCAAGGAAACAAAACTAAATCAAATATCACAAGTAAAAATAAAAGACACAAATAGAAACAAAGTTAGTAACTAAAACAAAAAACATGAAAAAGAAACAATGGGGGATTAGCAAAGTTGCTAATCCCCGGCAACGGCGCCAAAATTTTGATGCGAAAAATTAACTTAACACACAAATTAAACCCTCTTGTTGTCAAATTCTAGTATAAATGCAAGTAGGGATCGTTCTAAACCGAGGATTAGGAGGGCTTGCTAAAACCTCTAAACTTACTCAAAAACATAAAAACAAAGTTAAAAACGTTTGAATAGACTCAAGGGACTCAAAATAGATTCTAAAGACTCGAAACTGCCTAAAAACACAAACTGGGCAGATTTGACTCTAACACAATTTTGGACGAATTTAGTGTTTTGGTTTGAATCAAAACGCTCAAATTACACAAACAAAACCGAAATTTAACACTTTGAAACAAGAAAGTAAAATGGGGATTTTGGTTTTGATGAATTTGAAACAAACAAACAAGTTATAAAACTAGGCAGATTGTAAGACAAATTTGAGGAATACGATGATGGATGGATTAGTTAGAGGTCCGTTCTTCACACATGACACACTTGTACATGAATCGATTTCCAATTGCTTTTTAATAAACTATGATGCTCAACACCCCAGATTAACTGTGATGCACAAATTAATCATCAGATTTTCCTTTACTCATTGAATTGGATGAATGCATGCGACAACCCAAATTATTCTCTCAAAGTCCCCTATATGAATGCATAATAGAGATACAATCAGAGATCATTACGTTCAATGAAAATCATAAGTGTTGACGAGGCAATTATAACTATGAATGCATGATACAATTGCCAAGAATTCAATTAATGCGATTGTGATAAACAACCTTCACTACTCATGAATATAAACTTGTAACGATTAGGTGAACCTCATTTATATTCTAGCATCTAATTCATGGATGAAAACTAAGTATGCATCCTTAATAAACATACAAGAATCAGTTATGAATAAAATAGATAATTGAATTGCAATCACAACTTATCAAATCACAATTGGAAGAAATCAATTCAAATCTCAAGCATGTTCATGGCTTCAAACTTCCCCCTAACTAAGTAGGGGTTTAGCCACTCATAATTGCAACAAAATTAGAAAATAACAAAGTAGACATTGAAAGCAAGAACGAAGTACACCTAAAATGCTCCAAAGTTCCAAGCTTGAAACACCAAGGACCTTTGTTTTCACCACCTTGTTGTAACACAAGTGTCTAGGATGTGTATGGATATATGGATGGAATGGATTTGCACGACTAAGAGATGAAAGTGTATGGATTGGTGAGATGTAGTATGGCTAGATGAATGGATGGAGGTCACGGCAAGGAAATTGTGTTTGTGAATGAAGTTGTGAGATGTGAAATGTAGTGTCTTTGGATGATGGCCTCCAAACTATGGTGAAGGTTGGATGTATTTATAGGCTAGGGAGAGAAGTGTATGGAGTTGTAATGAGTGGATGTAATGGGTGTAGTGGGTGAGTGTTGTGGTAATGAGTGGATGTAATGGGTGTAGTGGGTGAGTGTTGTGGTAATGAGTGTATGTAATGGGTGTAGTGGGTGGATTTTTGGTAATGAGTGGATGTAATGGGTGTAGTGGATGAGTGTTTGGTAATGAGTGGATGTAATGGGTGTAGTGGATGGATGTTTGGAGTTGTAGGTCAACACACTTGCACACACACATGTTGATTTCTAGCCTTCAAATCTTCAAAAACGTCAATCCTCATGTCTCCATGCTTGCACTATCCAATCTTGGCTCAAAAATGCTCAAAAATGCTCCAAAATGCACTTTCTTGCCAACTTTGTTATTATGACCTACAAACACAGGAAAATAGCTTAAAATACATAATTAACTAAGAAATAACAACACAAATGCACAAGCACAAGCTAACTAAGTCGCATAAATATGTTCCTATCAACTCTCCTCATGGAGGGAGGCCAATTCCTAAGGCTCCTGACCCCCTTAAGCTCTCAATCTCAAAGCCTCTCCTATCTAGAGCAAAGCTCTCACACTCTCTCCTTCACAAATATTGTCAGAGAAATACAATCAGTGTGGACGTAGCCCAAACCTTGGGGTGAACCATGATATATCTTGTGTTATTTACATTTCTTGCATATTCACGGTCGGATTTACATTGTTCCAAGACCTTTGGTTTTGTGCATCAACATTTGGCGCCATCTGTGGGAAACGACACGAAAAGCTATGTCGTTTCTCTCTCAATTTTTCATCTCACCACCGTGACAACCTCACCATCGTCCACCGTGGATCTGCAAAACCAAGAGACACTCTCTCTCTATCTCTCTCCCTCACCCCCGTAGATCTTTCTTCTCATCTACCGCAGTCTCAGTCTCTATTTTCTTCCACCTAGCAAATTAGCCAAGCCATATCACGTTTCAATCCACTGAATCCCCTATTTCCTGGATTAGAAGTTAGCAAAACCAAAACAAAACAAAAGAAGAAAGATTCTCCACCACCTTCGGCCGTTGTCGCCACTCCATTCAGCCGACAAGAATTAAGTAAGGACAGACAACAAAACACAGAGAGAAAGAAGAAAGCAGAGCAACAATAGTTGAAGACGAAAGAAGACGAAGGCAAAAGGAAGAATGGCTTCAATTTCAGCAATGGCATGGTCGCCTTGCCTTTCCAATCGAGCCTCCACACCCTGTGCTTCTCTGACATTCCTCACCGGCTCAACTGCAAGGAAGAGCTCTGTGTCTCTCAGCGGTGGCACCGCCGCGCGCTCCTCCTTACTTCACTACTCCTTCATCTCTTCCTCCTCCATCGCTTCCGCGTTCTCGGGTTTATCTTTGGTGTTGGATTTGAGATCTAGTGTTGGGGTTGGAAGAAGAAGAGGCTCTGGCTTAGTGGTGAGGGTCGGGAAGGCTGCCCTGTGTCTAACCAAGAGAAGTAGGTCCAGGAAATCCTTGGCTCGAACTCATGGCTTTCGTAGACGCATGAGAACCACTGGTGGGAGAGCAATGATGAAGCGCCGACATACTAAAGGGCGGAAGGTCTTCTGCACGAAGAGCAATCCCAGTAGTGGAAAACGGGTCTGATTGTGTCTTTTCAAAATGGGCCTGATTGAGTTCTTTGCGCCGCCCATGAGCGTGACCCTGTCTGCATCTCCGTTTCCCATTGCCTGCTCAATTACAATGGCTTCCTGGCCTGTTAGGAAGAGAGAGACTAAAAAATCTTTTCTGGAAAAGCCGACGGGGATAGCACAATTGATTCTTAGATTGCAGATAAGACTCATTTTTTTCTTTATTATTTTGCTTTATCATGATTATTTCTCTAAGCCACCACCAGAGAATGATGAAATAACCCACTACTCAATCAGTCTCAGAGATAATTGTAGAAACCAGAAAAGCAAAAGAGAAAGCAAAAGCAAGGAATAAACACCCTACCAGAATGATGTGATTTACTTTTCTGGTTTTTGTGTGATGTAATTTATTTTTCGTGTCTTTCGAAGATATTTGTATAACCCCATCAGAGGGTAAAAAAAAAAACAAAAAAGGCAAGCCCAAAATAATGGGCTGCAATGTCATGTGGAGGGCGAAGGCCCATATGCCCAAAAGAGTCAGGCCCTCTATTATCACCAACCAGGTGATCAAAAGTATGCCCAGTACTCTACAATTATTGGGCAACCTGCCTCTATTATCACCAACCAGGTGATCAAAAGTACGCCCAGTACTCCAAAATTATTCGGCAACCTGCCGTTATTACCACCAACCAGGTGATCAAAAGTACGCCCACTACTCCAAAATTATTTGGCAACCTACCGCTATTACCACCAACCAGGTGATGAAATGTACAACCCATACTCTAATATCATTTGGCAACTAGCCATTCATGCCACCAACCAGGTGATGAAATGTACAACCCGTACTCTCCTTCATGCCACCAATCAGGTGATCAAAAGTACGCCCAGTACTCCAAATTATACATGAGCATTACTCATGTCATTCATACATAAACATTCATGAGCATCACGCATGACAATCATACATAAACATTCATGACCATCATTCATGTCAACATTCATGAGCATCACTCATGACAACATTTATGAGCATCACTCATGACAACATCCATGAGCATCACTCATGTCAACCAACATAAACATTCATGAGCATCACTCATGTCAATCAGCTTCGAAAGCTTCATTTACAGAGCTCTAGCTTCAAAAGCTTCATTTACAAAGCTCTAGCTTCAAAAACTTCATTTACAAAAGCTCCAGCTTCGAAAGCTTCATTTACAAAGCTCTAGCTTCAAAGCTTCACTTCCAAAGCTTCACCTACAAAGCTTCAGTGCAGGGTATACAAATACCGCATCCGAACAACCGCCACTTCGGCCCATACATGGATTCAATTTGAAGTCTCCAGCCAACAAACTCAATTGACCGAAGACTTGGGGGACTACATTATGTACCATTTATTAGGCCTCAACTAGGCCTCATAAAAAATACTTAGGGGATTTAGCCCATTATCTATGTACTGAGGAGTGAGCCATTATTCTATAAAAGGGACTCCCTCACTTTCATTAGAGAGCACTCATGAAAAATACTTGGGGGACTTAGCCCATCACTTATGTATTGAGGAGCGAGCCCTTATTTTACAAAAGGGACTCCCTCACCTTCGTTAGAGAGCATCGCCGCCAGTTGAGCAACCGCTTCGCCATGAGCATCACTCCTAACCCATTATTCATGTACTAAGGAGCGAGCCCTTATTTTATAAAAGGGACTCCTTCACCTTCGTTAGAGAGCTTCGCCTCCAGCTGAGCAACCGCCTCACCACGAGCATCACTCCTAACCTATCATTTATGTATTGAGGAGCGAGCCTTTATTCTATAAAAGGGACTCCCTCACCATCATTAGAGAGCATCAACTCTAGCGTATCATTCATGTATTGAGGAGTGAGCTCTTATTCTATAAAAAGGACTCCCTCACCTTCAAACACCACAAGCCGAGCCAACCAAGGCAACATAAGCCACGAGCCGAGCAGCCTCGCAACATGTGCTACTTCTAGTTGAGCATTATTTCAGATTGAGCACCGCCTCATATCGAGCATCAGTTCAAGACAACATCTAGTTACTTCGGCCCATACATGGACTGAATTTCAAGTATCCAGCTAAAAGACTCTCTTGACGGAAAACTTGAGGGACTATTGTTTATACCATACTTAGGGTCTCCGTATTTAGATCTCGTATAAATATTCGGGGAACTTAAATGTAATTATGTAATAAAGGAATGGGAAAATATGTAATAAGTGAAGAGTCCTTATTCTATAAAAAGACCCTTCACTCTCTTCATGGAGGGAGGCCAATTCCTAAGGCTCCTGACCCCCTCAAGCTCTCACTCTCAAAACCTCTCCTATCTAGAGCAAAGCTCTCACACCCTCTCCTTCACAAATACTCTCAGAGAAATACAACCAGTGTGGATGTAGCCCAAACCTTGGGGTGAACCACGATACATCTTGTGTTAGTTACATTTCTTGTAGATTCACGGTCGGATTTACGTTGTTTCAAAACCTCCGGTTTTGTGCATCAACAGCATACATATGAATATGATTATGTGAAGCATGATTTGAATTGTTATGAATTCATATATATATATATATATGTATATATATATATATATGTATATATATATATATATGTATATATTATGTATATGCTCTTGATTCTGGGAAAAATTATACATGTTTTACAGTAAGGGGTTAGATATGTTGATAAAGAAAATGATTTTGTAAAACATTTGTTTTTGCCCACTCACGTTTTCTGTTTTGCGCTCTTCCAGGTTTTAAGTAAGCTTGTTGTTGGTGGCTTGATGACGTCGGCGGTTCTGACCTATCTAAATAATATTAGGACATTCCTGGTACTGTATAATTAGTACTTCTCCTACTGGACTGCACCTAGACTTAATATGCTCTGCTTAGGAGTGTTTACTGCTGTAATTAACTCCTATCATTTCCTGTTTAGTAGTGCACTCTAGTAATTTGGTTTTTAATTATTCGTATAATTCTTATCTTTATTGCTTCCGCACTGTGCACATGGCTACGTCACTCTCACGTGACGGCTAGCATGCCTTGATCTTGGTCGGGGTGTGACATTAATAATTCAAAACTTGCATGCATAATATTGTAAGCAAATTGAAAAGAAACTACATATTCCTTTTAAGGCTCATGGCCTCGCCCTAGCAAACGAAACTAGTTACGAACAATCATAAAATAAAATATTATTAAAAACATGGATAGAAAACACCTTGAAAATAAACTTGAATCGTCAAAAGCTCTCTAAAGCCAAAGTGCGTGTGCTCTCCCCTCGACAACCTAATGGCTAAAAAGCCTTATTTATACTACTACAAAATAAAACCCTAAAAGGTCTTATAATAAAACTAGGAAGCATAATAAACTAATAAAACAGAAAATAAAAGGTTTCCTAACATCAATCTGGGAAAGCTGCGTGCTGGAGCTTCATTTCTTTGCCACCGTCAAACGGCTAAGTAGAAAAATCTGGAATTTTGATACAATCATCTTAAAAAACTCACAAACATCCTCCAATTGGAATCACTCCAAAATTCATCCGTTTGATCAATTTTTGATCCAGAGGAAGTTGAATGTCCTACATTGAAAATATATAACAAAGTATCAAAATTCTACCAAAATAACGAATAAATTATAACTAAGATTAGGGTAAAGTATATGGTATAATATCGCCTCATCACCATGGTCTTTATTGTAATTAGTTAGAAGTGTTAAGGATAATTCTGTAAATGTCCACCAGGTCACAAATGTATATATAACAATTACTGTTGTAACTATCATTCAGTTAATGAAAGTGAGATTTCTTACAGAAGAATATATTTGAGATTTTTTATGGCATCTCTCGCTTACTGCTTCACCACCTCTTTGATCATCCTCGCCTATTGCATCTTCTACCTTATGTGATGTTCACTTTGAGAGTCTCATTAAGTCTCTCCCTGTTCCAACTACATTTGAATTTGTAACTGACACAACCACTGCACCTGCAACTGCTCTCATCTTTAGAAATATTCTTCCAATGATCACAAGATCCAAGGAAAGCATTCATAAACCCAAAGCGTATTCAGCTACAAAACATCCTTTATCTACCACACCTGATGACTATGTTCCTAATACTTATCTTCAAGCATCTAAGTTCAGTCACTGAAGGCAAGCTATGCAAGAGGAATTCAATGCCCTTTTAACTACTGGAACATGGTCTTTAGTTCCATCATTTGCTCATCAAAATGTAGTTGGATGTAAATGGGTTTTTAGGATAAAGAGAAAACGTGGTGGCACTATTGATAGATATAAAGCCTGCCTTGTGGCTAAAGGCTTTCATAAACAAGCAGGCATAGATTATCAAGAGACCTTCAGTCTAGTTGCTAAGCATGTCACAATTCAAATTCTTTTGTCTTTGGCAATACAACACAATTGGTTTCTTAATCAATTGGTTATTAGTAATGCATTTCTCCATGGTGAATTAAAGAAAGATGATTTTATGGAGCAACCACCTGGATTTCATGATCCATCATTTCCTTCTCATGTTTGCATATTCAAGAAATCTCTATATGGCCTAAATAGGCTCCTAGAGCCTGGTTTGACAAATTGTTCAAAGTCTTGCACTCTTTTGATTTTCATCAATCCTCCTTTGATGCTTCATTATTTGTGATCAAAGCCCTTATGTTGGTCATCGTTCTTGTATATGTTGATGATATTTTGGTCACATGTCCTAATTCTACAATTTTTCAACAATTCATTGATAAACTTAATTTTGTCTTTCCAATGAAAGATCTTGGTTCATTACACTACTTCTTGGGGCTTGAAGTTCAAAGGACTGCTTTTGCATCAAGGAAAGTATCTTCTTGGTCTTCTTACAAGGAGCTAATCTATGTTCTACCCCATTGAGTACCCAAAAACTTGATCATATTGGTCCTTTATTGTCTAATCCAACCTAGTATCGATCTATTGTTGGAGGTTTACAATACCTCACTTGGACTCGGCCTAACATATTCTTTGCAGTGAACCAAGTTTGTTAGTTCAGGCATGCTCCAAGGGAACACCATTTACAGGTTGCTAAAAGGATTTTTCATTTTCTCAAAGACACACTTTCTCATGGCTTGTGGTTCAAGAAAGGATCACTTTATCTATCTGCATACTCTGATGCAGATTGGGCTGGCTGCATCTTTGACAGATGATCCCCTAGTGGTTCTTGTATTTTTCTAGGATCTAACTTGATTAGTTGGAGTACAAAGAAACAGGCTACTATTGCACGATCCTCAACAAAGGCTGAGTACTGGTCCTTACCTCACACAACATCAGAAATCGCATGGATTTGTAAAATCTTCAGTGATATTTGTTTTTCATTGCTTAAACTTCCTGAGCTCTGGTGTGATAATGTATTTGTGATTTCTTTAGCTTCCAATTTAGTGTTTCATGCATGGACCAAGCATATAGAAATCAATTATCATTACATCTTTTGGTAAATTTGCTCAAGGTTCAGTGCATATGCAGTGAGGACCAATTGGCTAACATACACCCAAAATCTCTATCCAAAAATAGATTTCAGTTTCTTCAATCCAAGCTTTCTCTTGGACCTTTTGATTCCTCCAAGTTCAGCTTAAGGGGGTGTAAAGAGTGACACCCCCCAACCTGGAATGTCCATTGGGACTCCGAATCAAGCTGTGTTGATTGACGCCTAAAAGGTGATGAAGCCATAAAGTATGGTGATGTGGAAAATGTGAATAAATTTAAACCTAAAAGTGCCTAAAGACAAGAGTGCGCTGTGAGCGGGAATGAACCCAATTCACACGTGACGTCAAAGCATAAGTAAAGTACATTAGTGTGGGTAAGGATCATACCCTCAGAGGTAGCCACTCATACTGAGATTTGCCAAGAATCCTTGTCGATACGAACTTTCAACAGCTAAAACCTGGAAGGGCGAAAAAATAGAAAACGTGAGTGGGCAAAAATAAAGCTTTTTGAAACCATTTCTCTTTCCAAAAATAATAACCCCTCACTGTAAAACCCGTATAATTTCCTAGAAAATAATAATACATACATATATAGAAATCATGCTCGAGAGTAGTGAAAACCAAGTATATGTCATGTCAAGTATCTCAGCGATGAAAAAAGTAAGCCAAGTGAAATAAATCAATGTAAAATGATATGTCAGCCGGAGTCACCTAACATGACTTGTACAGCTGAGCCTATGGCTCATCAACCAATTCCTGCACATGAGTCAGAACCACCTAATGTAGTATGTACGACAGGCTGGGTGTAAATAAATGCGCTCAAGTGCTACGATCACGTGAAGGCTGTGCGAAGTCTCATAAAAAGTCTCGCAAGTCACCTACGAGTCGGAACTACCTAATGTGATATGTACGATAGGTTGGCACCTGCCTTGGATCCAAGGTGAGCGTGTGGTGTGGGAGGTGAACGATCACGTGAAGGCTAAGCCCTGGCCTCGGGCGGAGCACTAATACTGGGGTGTAGGATAATGGGCTTTAAATGCATCTAACATATCCATACATACTGTAATCACTATCATCAATATGCACTCATCTGAAACTTACCTAGGCGTCTGCAGTGTCATACAATAATATGCATATCTATGCATATACTAAACTGTAATGCAATTGACATGGCATTTAAAAATATTAATCCATTTAAAAAAATTTCTGGGACCTGGAGTCCGCGCTACAACTCCTTAGCACAAAAATCGAGCCGCCACGAATGATCGGCGCCTAGAACAATTATCAAACCACATCTCATAATCCTCATCAATAGAACACATAACTTACATAAAACATATCCCCAAGGACGTTCTAGAATAATTTGAGACCCATTCACCAAAAGTCAACTGTCGGTCAAAGATCGATGGTAGGTTGTACAACCTTACGTAACTTGATCCGGAAGATCCACACCTCGGATTTCTGATCTGTAACTTCTAAATATTCACATTATGCTTCCAAAATATCATAATAAAGTTTCCTTACGATCCAACGGTTGGATCTCCGCCAATTGCCAAAACCAAGTGGCGGTTAACGTTTTATTTTATGAACTTACAAATCCAATTCGGGAAGATCCACATGTCAGATTCCCGATCTGTAAGTTCCGATGATTTTCAAATATTACGCACTATAACATATTGAATTTTGGTGACGATCTAACGGTTGGATCGTTGATTC
Organism: Malus asiatica; assembly: GCA_033882615.1. Classification (NCBI taxonomy): domain Eukaryota; kingdom Viridiplantae; phylum Streptophyta; class Magnoliopsida; order Rosales; family Rosaceae; genus Malus; species Malus asiatica. Next base: position 42,064,964 of record CM066503.1, on the reverse strand, counting down.
ATATAATTATCAAGTAACGCACCTTAATCAAACTAGATTCACAATAATCAAATCACATCATATGGATATCAAATCTGAGATCAAGATATCAATTTAGCGTAAAATATTATTGACGGCCCACTGGCCACGCACCGCCGCAGGTGGTGGTCGGCCACCCCAACTCGTTAGAAAATTCAACTATTTTTAAAAATTCTCAAATTTTACAAGAATGAAGATCTCAATGAGTGGAGCAACTTTCATACCTATGACCAGGCCAATTTGGTTGGGAAAAGCCTCAATTTCATGAAACGTGCAGGAACCCTAGGTTTGGGTGTGTTTTGATTCGACCTCCAAACTCACTCCAACGCCTCAAACATTACTTGGGATTTGTTCTTGGGGTTGAGGGGAGCCTATTGGTGGTGGTAATTTGCTGAGTTAACTTCATGATTTGCGGATCGTCGCCATTCATGATTTCCCCCCAAAATTAGCACCAATTTCTTCCTAATTGTGGGTGGAAATGGAAGGGGAAATAGCGGGATGGTGATTGGGCTTGATAAATTGGTCCACTTTGATGGAAAGGGGAAGTAGCGGGATGAAGAAAACTGGTTGGATGGCATGGGTCAAGGGGAACCCGATTTCTCCCTCTTTCTCACCTTCCCTTATTTTCCTCCCTTCTTTTATTTCTGATTCGTCACTTCTTTTCTTCTCTCTCCCTCATTGGCCGACTTCCCTCCCTTTTCTCTCCTTTATCTTCCATCTCAACCGCCCATCTTTCTTTCCTTCAATCTAGGCCACACAAGTGGCTCCATCAGATTATGCTCCAAAAATTCGGAGCATTCCAGAAAATAACCAATTTGCTAAAATGCCCTCGACTTTAAATGTTAATAACTCCTTCATTATAACTCCAAAACACGTTCTGTTTGCACCCACGCGTTTGTAGTGACAAGTACTACCCAAATATGCCAAGGAAAAAGATCTTACGTGACATGACAAGGCGGTTAATAAAAATCAACGTATTTACCTCAAAGGGCATTTTTGTAATTTCTCATTTTAAAATTGTAAAAATCGTACTAATTGGGGACGGGTCGTTACAAAGAGAGTCAGTTAGAATGTGTAATGTATATGCCATTGTCTTTATTGTAATTAGTTAAAAGTGTTAGGGACAATTCTCTAAATGTCCACTAGGTCACAAATGTATATATAACAATTACTGTTGTAATTATCATTTAGTTAATGAAAGAGATTTCTTACAGAAGCAGATATTTGAGATTCTTTAAGTGGATCTTGTTAACAAACTAATTCCGCACTTTCTTTTTATTCTCATTTCATATCTCTTGGATTAGATTGAATAAATCAAAGAATAATCAAGTGATAAACACAAGTGAGGAATGTAGGAGAAAGAAAACAAAAGTGTGAAAATCACTACACCAAAATTATTTTGTTCTTACGAGGTCCTAGCCCAAACACAAGGTTGAAGTTACGAATCCATATTATTAAGGGAACTTTAACGAAAAACTCCCGGTACTGTTCATTTTAACGAAAAACCATATTTTTACACTAAAAAGTCAATCCTGGTACTATTCATTTCATCCCTTATTTTGTCTTTATCGTTAAAACTTAAAGTTTTCAAGCCCTTTTCATTAGTTTTTCTTATTACTAACCCTTTTGTTGGTCTATCCGTTAAGTTAACAGGATGCAAAGTGTAAATGTAAAACAAAAAGTGACAAGTATAATACAATCACTACAATTACAATAAATAAGTTGTATGTGGCAGGTAAAACAACAATCCGACCTTAGCTCAGTTGGTAGAGCGGAGGACTGTAGTTGTAGATAACAGACATCCTTAGGTCGCTGGTTCGAATCCGGCAGGTCGGATGTTTTTTTCCCTTTCTAATTTTATTTTTCTATAATTTCCTTAAAACGAACGCGCATGTTAGCAGTCGCTTGCAGATGTTACACTTTGAACCCCCCCCGCCCCCTAATTCCTGATTTGCTTTCTCTCGCCAATGGCCATACATTGGCAGAAAAATCTCCTTTTCGTTTTCTGAACCACTCCTAATATGGTTAGCCCATCGGATCTTTGACGCCATTTTGTACTTTTTCTACTCTCTGTTTGGTTCCCGAGAAAGTGTATGTAACCCTTAAGAAAAATATGATATCATTGCACCAAATTTTGCATCTCTAGGGTATACTATTCGCTTAATTTCCATTACCTGTTCATTGAAATTTTGTTTTACACTTTGTTTGTACCATACGTGATCAATCCCGAAACCACTGAGAACCGGTCAACGTTATACCATCAAGGACCCAGAAGAGTTTCCCTCCAACAAGGAGACCAATCACAGCGCGACATGTGTCGACATCAGAAGCCAATCACAGCGCGACACGTGTCGACATCAGAAGCCAATCACAACACGACACGTGTCAATGTCAGAATGAAACTAGAAACTCTCTTCTATAAATAGAGATCATTCTCTCACAATATTTCCTAATGTCATTTGTACTAAATCATTCACTAGTACTCACAAAAGGAGAGCTTGAACCTATGTACTTGTGTAAATCCTTCATAATTAATGAGAACTCCTCTACTCCGTGGACGTAGCCAATCTGGGTGAACCACGTACATCTTGTGTTTGCTTCCCTGTCTCTATCCATTTACATACTTATCCACACTAGTGACTGGAGCAATCTAGCGAAGGTCACAAACTTAACACTTTTTGTTGTACCAAAGTCCTCATTGATTTTGTGCATCAACATTTGGCGCCGTCTGTGGGAACGACACTTATTCCCACTTTCTTCAGCTTTGCCAAGCTGGTTTCCATCATTTGTACACTCCCTTTTCACCATGCATCCCTCTCTAACATACGGAGCGAAGGAAGCCACAACACACAGAATGACACCCCTCTTGCACCTAGTGCGAAGCAACGAAAGAAGGAAGGAAAGAGGGTTGTTCTTCAAGCTAAAGTCGATGAGCTAGAAGCTCAGAACAACAAAATAGCAATGAAGAATGTGGTCCTTAAGGAGTAGTATGAGAAGCTCTTTGAGACGGTCCACGAAACTAGGCGTACTCAAACACGCGAGCTCGTTGCCCATGTGGACATCAACCATCATCTGGGTGCCCCTCAACACGGAGGGTCACCTCCCTTCGACATGGGTATCCCTGATGATGAGCGAGTTAATCATTTAAACATTGATCAACATGAGACTTCTCTCAACCTAGATGCTTCGACCCGAAGTAGAAGAGGTGGAGGAAAACATCTCCTTAGAGAAGGGTTGGAAGGATCAAAAGCTGTTTATCGTGACTGCCGAGACTTCCTAAAGCAACGTCGAGAGAATTCCCTCCATATATGCTCGAAGATCAATGACCTAAGGGTTTCTGAAAGACTCGGTCCCCTCCCACGACCCAGGCCAGCTGCCAATCTAGGGAAGGAACGACAGGTACCAGAGGAACATGAAGGTACGGGGGACTCTGAGGTATTCCGACAGACTCGCCTTAGAAATTAGCACGGCAAGTCCAAGAAAAAATCACACGCCCTTGCTCAAACTTTCCTACTTCCAAGAGGCGATGGAGACTTACGAAAGAAAATTCCAGTGGTACATGACTCCACTCAGGACCCCCTTGTCCTACAGCTCATTGAGGAAGTAAACAAGTTGAAGACAAGACACCTCCTTCACAAGAAGGATCCTCGACACCTCCTTCAAGCGAAGACAAAACAAAAGCTTGGTTTACAACTCTATACTGGAAGAGAGGACCCAATTGAACACCTTAACCTCTTTGAGTCCACCATGGCATATCGGATGCACATCGACGAAGAGCAATGTCTTTTCTTCCCCTCCATCCTCTCTGACAGAGCTTTAAACTGGTATTGCCATTTTCCACCTGAGACAATAGACTCATTTGAGGAATTGAGGAAACTGTTTATCTTTCAACACACCTTCTAGACCGATCACTTGCATTATGCAGATGATTTGTACACTATTCACCAGAAACTGGACGAGTCATTACGAGAATATGCTGGTCGCTTCAGCCATGAGTATTCTCGCTACGCTGAGGCAGATGACAAGACCGCCCTTAAGGCCTTCATGGCAGACCTACATGATTGTTTCTTCAAGTACATGATCAATGCTAACATTTGGAAGACTTACTCTGAGGTGATGGCACAGGCTTACAACCACGCCTCCGCCAAAGCACAAACATACCAAGGGAACCCCCATATGGTTAACCCCTATCAACAAATGGGAAGTGGAAGTCAAGTTCTACCAAGTGAGGAGATATTGGCCATTCAGACACCCATTGCATCATCTCCTGCCTCATTTAGCTACTCGCTAAGTCACCAAATGTATTTGTTTCTTGGTAAGAGGAAATATTTTTACTCTCAGCAAGCCCATTACAACAAGAGGGATAAAAGTTCGTATCAAGACAACCAAGGGTGAGCGTACCGTTGACTATTATGACTATGAGGCCAAGCCTTACTCTTTCAAAGTGGAGGACTAGGTACTGAAGGAAATGCTATTATAAGAAGACATACACATTACAAATGTTTTGACTCTCAATCGCTTGAGATCTTTTGTCACACAAGCAATTCGGCAAATATTTAAAGAAGAGGGAATTTAGACAACTTCTTCTGAGTCTTTTGCGTTCCTAGCACTGAAACACTTGGTCTACGCTGACCTACCCTTAGACTCCAACTCAGAGCTTCAACATGCGTACTTTAGCACAAAGTATGTGATACTAAGTGTTACAACCAACAGGGTTCACATATCAAAAGCATGGATCCCTTCATGCATAGCAAAACATTCATAAACATCACTCATATCAATCAACATAAACATTATACATTCCAACACATTCATACATAAACATCATAGATTCCAACACATTCATACATAAGCATCATACATTCCAACACATCCATACATAAGCCAACTGTGCTTCGAAAGGGTTCAACATACTTTGTGTCTTCGACACTTGCTACAATGTGCCTCGACACCTTGCCCTTATTCTCACCAACCAGGTGATGAAATGTGAAGAAAGAACTTATCTTTATGCCACCAACCAGGTGATGAAATGTACGACCCGTACCTTTTTCATGGCACCAACCAGGTGATGAAATGTACAACCCGTACTCTAATATCATTTGGAAACTTGCCACTCATGCCACCAACCAGATGAAGAAGGAACTCATCTTCATGCCACCAACCAGGTGATGAAATGTACAACCCGTACTCTCTTTCATGCCACCAACCAGGTGATGAACTGCACAATCCGTACTTTAATATCATTTGACATCTTGCCACTCATGCCATAAACCAGGTGAAGAAGGAACTCATCTTCGTGCTACCAACCAGGTGATGAAATGTACAACCCCTACTCTCCTTCATGCCCCCAACCAGGTGATGAAATGTACAACCTGTACTCTAATATCATTTGGCAACTTGCCATTCATGCCACCAACCAGGTGAAGAAGGAACTCATCTTCATGCCACAAACTAGGTGATGAAATGTACAACTCGTACTCTCCTTCATGCCGCCAACCAAGTGATGAAATGTACAACCAATACTCTAATATCATTTGGCAACTTGCCACTCATGCCACCAACCAGGTGAAGAAGGAACTCATCTTCATGCCACCAACCAGGTGATGAAATGTACAAGCCGTACTCTAATATCATTTGGTAACTTGCCATTCATGCCACCAACCAGGTGAAGAAGGAACTCATCCTTGTGCCACCAACTAGGTGATGAAATGTGATGAAAGGTGATGAAGGAACTCACCTTCGTACCACTAACCAAGTGATGAAAGCAACTCACTATTTATTCCACCTACCAGAAGATGAGTGGTACAACTTTTACATGTGAACTCCTAGCATTCACAAATAATCAAAAACCCTCAAGCTTGACAACTCAACTAGGGGAGCATTTATGCCCAACAAGAGTTATAGGCACCAACAAAGTCTTATTGCAAGCCAACAACAACTTCAATGCATGGCATACAAAGATCAAGCTATTCAGCCCTCTTGCATCTGCTTCAGACATTTCCCATTTGTAACAATGCAAACACTACAACTCGTACAAAGCTTCACATTCTTGATCAAGACAGTGTGAAGCAAAACCAATTTATGGCACCAACAAGAGCTTCATCAAAGGAGTTCAACCACAATTCTTAAAAGCTTCACACACTCTTGATCAAGACAGTGTGAAGCAAAACCAATTTATAGTGCCAACAAGAGCTTCATCAATGGAGGGCAACCGCAATTCTCAAAAGCTTCACACACTCTTGATCAAGACAGTGTGAAGCAAAACCAATTTATGGTGCCAACAAGAGCTTCATCAATGGAGGGCAACCACAATTCTTAAAAGCTTCACACACTCTTGATCAAGACAGTGTGAAGCAAAACCAATTTATGGTGCCAACAAAAGCTTCATCAAAGGAGTTCAACCACAATTTTCAAAAGCTTCACACACTCTTGATCAAGACAGTGTGAAACAAAACCAATTTATGGTGCCAACAAGAGCTTCATCAGTGGAGGGCAACCACAATTCTCAAAAGGTTCACACACTTTTGATCAAGACAGTGTGAAGCAAAACCAATTTATGGTGCCAACAAAAGCTTTATTAAAGGAGTTCAACCACAATTCTCAAAAGCTTCACACACTCTTGATCAAGACAGTGTGAAATAAAACCAATTTATAGTGTCAACAAAAGCTTCATCAATGGAGAGCAACTACAATTCTCAAACCTTCGAGGCAAATTCAAGAATGTTGGAAGCATATTCAATTTATATGGTTCATCCAAACCTTCGACTACTACAAAGTGTGGCTTGCATCACAATCTCTTGCTCAACAGTGTGGAAGCAAAATTTGTATATGTTGTCTCTCCCACATTTTCAAATTTCTAGTTTCCAAAAAAAAAAAAAAAAAAAAAAAAAGGAAATTCAACAAAGCTTCATCAATGGAGGACAACTACAAATTCTAAAAAACTTCACACTATCTTGATCAAGATAGTGTGAAGCAAAATCAATTCGTGGTACCCAACGAAGCTTCACCAACAAAAGCTTCATCAATGGAGGACAACTACAAATTCTCAAAAGCTTCACACTATCTTGATCAAGATAGTGTGAAGCAAAATCAATTCATGGTACCCAACAAAAGCTTCAACTCCAAAGTTGCACCTACAAAAGCTTCACCCACCACAAAAACTTGACCTACAAAAGTTTCACCCACAATAGGTTCACCTACAAAAGCTTCACCCATAAAAGCTTCACCAACGAAAGCTTCACCCACCACAAAAGCTTCAACTCCAAAGCTTCACCTACAAAAGCTTCACCCACAATAGGTTCACCTACAAAAGCTTCACCCATAAAAGCTTCACCCATAAAAGCTTCACCCACCACAAAAGCTTGACCTACAAAAGCCTCACCCACAATAGCTTCACCCACAAAAGCTTCACCCACTATAAAAGCTTCACCTACAAAAGCTTCACCCATAAAAGCTTCACCAACAAAAGATTCACCCACAAAAGCTTCCCCCACCACAAAAGCTTCACCCACAAAAACTTCACCTACAAAAGCTTCACCTACAAAGCTTCAACACAAAAGCTTCACCTACAAAAGCTTCACACTATCTTGATCAAGATAGTGTGAAGCAAAATCAATTCATGGTAGCCAACAAAGCTTCAACCTCAAAGCTTCTCCTACAAAGCTTCACCTATATATATACATACTTTCAGAAATTCGAAAATTTGAAAATTCGAAAATTCGAAAAAAGAAAAAGCCTAGGCCTCATCTTCTTTGGGCATAACAACTTTCATAACAAATATATATGAAGAAGGAGTTTTGTGCTACCACTTAGAAAGGAAATGCCTCATTCGTCAACTCCCTCGACCGGAGACTTGGGGGACTCCTAACATATGCCACTACATCTTGATAATCGGAAGTCTCACGACCACTCAGTGACTTGGATTTTTCAAGTCTCCAAACGAAAAGTTTTCCTCACTCGGGAAATTAAGGGAGCACTACGTCAACCTACATGCTTCACTCACAAAGCTTCAAAGTACAAGTTTCAACAAAAGGAAAAATTCAAAGAACTTAGTGAAGAAGGCCTTGATGTATTTAACACAATACGTTGAAATGAAGCAAAGCTTGTTTATTGATATTTCCGATAAGTTACAAATATGTACATATACATGAATCAAAATAAACAAACAAGAGGGAGCCTTCACAAAGGTTGCTCAGGAGAAGTTTCAGCAGTCGGTAGAGCCCTAGAAAGAGGAGGCACCATAGGGTGATTATTCAGAGCCTCAGTACTAGGCAGAACCCCAGAAGGAGGAGGCACCGAAGTTTGATCATTTGGAGCTTCATTACGCTGTACAGCCCCAGAAGATGAAGCCAATAAATGTCTTTGGAGCAAACCCACAAACCTCTGATGATCAAGTAAAATCTGACCATCATATTCCTGTAGCTGTTCGAGCTTCCTCTTCATGTTTGTAGAATAGTCATGTGCGAGCCTGTACAACTGTTTATTCTCATGTTTGAGCCCTCTAATCTCCTGTTTGAGACTTATCACTTTAGCCGCAAATGATTCAACTTGGCGGGTTTGAGCAAATAGGCGTTGGGCTATATTAGACACAGAACCTGCAGACTGAACACTGAGAGCCAGAGAATCCTTAACAGCCAACTCCTCAGACCGTTTGGAAAGTAGTCTGTTATCTTTAGGGTAAGTCAACACCGCAACGGTCATATCATTCTTCATCACAGAGTCCCCAACGATAAGAGGACCAGTAAGGGATAAGAAAGATGGGCGCCATATGTTGTCTTGAGAAGGCATGGCTGCCTTTTCACCAAAGTTCAAGTCAAAACGACAGTCGAATGGGCCAGACATTCTCAAAAATGATGAAGGAGAAATGAGGTGCAATAAATCTCTGAAGTAAGGAGAAAATTCTTACAAGTAACAAATCTCTGAATGTACTTCTAATACACAATTGATGCCCTTATAAAAGAAAGGGCAACAGGGCTGTTGGTTCAAAAATTTAAGAGGCACCACTCTCCGGATTCCGAAGAGGCACCACTTTCCACAGGCAACATCAGCTCCTTGGGTACCATAGATAACTTTGCCAAAGATCTCTGACAAAGTTTAGACACATAAATTTTGAAGGTCCAACTACCCTACTATTACCCACAAGGGTAAAGGAACAGCACCACTGCTTGATAACTAGAAAGTCCCAATGTATGTCAACCTCCGTGCTCCGTAGCAAGATAGGCTGGCAAAAATGCCAAACCTTTACTCACATTCGAGAAAACACTCCCAATAAGATTGCTTGCTCAAAAATCGAAGAGGCACAACTCTCCGAATCTCGCGAGCCAGACTCTTGACAGGATTACGTGTTCAAAAATCGAAGAGGCATCACCCTCCGAATCTCAAGAGCCAGACTCCCAACAGGATTACTTTCTCAAAAATTGATGAGACAACGTTCTCCGAATCTCAAGAGTCAGACTCCCAACATGATTGATTTCTAAAAAATTGAAGAGGCACCACTCTCCGAATCTCGAGAGCCAGACTCCCAACAGGATTACATGCTCAAAAATCGAAGAGGCACCACCTTCCGAATCTCGAGAGCTAGACTGCCAATATGATTACTTTCTCAAAAATCGTAGAGATACTGCTCTCCGAATCTCAAGAGTCAGACTCCCAACAGAATTGCTTTCTCAAAAATTGAAGAGGCACCATTCTTTGAATCTCAAGAGCCAAATCCCCGATAGGATTGCTTGTTCGAAAACCGAAGAGGCACCGCTGTCCGAACTTCGAGAGCCAGATTTCCTTGGATAAAGCTTGTCTGCAATCTTCACACGCAACATCAGCTTTCCAGATACCACAGACCACTTTTCAAAATGCTCTAACAAAGTTAAAACACGTGAAGCTTGCAGCTCCCATTACATTGCTATGACCAAGAAGGGTAAATGAATAACACTACTACTTTTTCTTAGGAAGACTCCTATATATGTCGACCTCTATCTTCCATAGCCAGGCAGACTTGCAAATAAAAAAAAAAAGCTCAACTTTTCTTCACATCCGAGAGGGCACTCTCAGCAGTCTCTCGAAATACTCAGCTTCTTTTCCTCCCGATAATACCTCTGCAAACAAGTGACACCAGAGCAAGAGTATCTCATATCTTCAGGGTTAAAAGTAAGAGTATCCCATATCATGCTTTTTCCCTGCCATTTCCTCGGGCCTTGTTCTTACCTGCAAGACAAGAAGAAAGAGAGTAATCAGTCATCACTTGGAATCAAGCTTCCAGTTAAGAACTGACTGCTTGGAACCCCTTGCCTGATTACTTATTTGGCATTGCTCTCGAGTACTCATCTTTAACATCTTATGCTTCCAAAGAAGATATCACATCTGCCTGAGAAACATATAGGGCAAGTGAGAAGGATACAAGGAAGCATGTGGCGACAAGCGTAATAGAACACGTGTCGATACATCCACTACTTTGTCAACAGCAAAAGTATCCCATATCATCAGGGTCGAACGTACTCTAGATTTCATGGACTTGTTTTGACCCTCAAATTCTTGAGTCGGCCTTATACTCTAGAGGAAACCAGAAAACCCTCCAGCCCAGTTCAAGAATAAGCTTGTGGAAAGTTACTTCTTCAAAAGTAAAAGTATCTCATATCATCTCTTCTCCATTTGCTTCTCCTTATCCTTGTTGTTGTTTACGACACAAGGAGAACGAGAACAATTAACCGGAAGATGAAGTCGAACCTCCGATCCAGGTTGCTTGCTTGGAAGTCTGATTGCTTACCTTGTCTGTTACCTTCTTCGGCAAATCTCCTAGCTCGGCGACTTAGGGGACTTCTACTATAGGGTTTGTATCGCACTTAACCAAGCCCGAAACTACAAGTAAGCTTCAAGTGAAATTGATACATTACCTTGTGCATCTTCATCGGTTAAAGATACCACCCCTGGATGGAGGAAAAGTACTTCCAGAGAAGATGCCACATCTACATATGAGACAAGTAAGGCAATTGAAAATGATACCACACTTCGGTACTTAGAAGTTTTATGATTACTCAATAGCTTGGATCTTGCAAGTCCCCAACCGAGGAGCTTCCCTCACTCGGGAACTTAGGGGAGCACTGTTTGTACTATACGTGATCAATCTCGAAACTACTGAGCACTGGTCAACGTTATACCGTCAAGGACCCAGAAGAGTTTCCCTCCAACCAGAAGGTCAATCACAGCGCGACACGTGTCGATATCAGAAGCCAATCATAGTGCGACATGTGTCAACATCAGAAGCCAATCACAACACGACATGTGTCAATGTCAGAATGAAACTAGAAACTCTCTTTTATAAATAGAGATCATTCTCTCACAATATTTCCGAATGTCTTTTGTACTAAATCATTCACTAGTACTCGCTAAAAGAGAGCTTGAACCTATTTACTTGTGTAAACCCTTCACAATTAATGAGAAGTCCTCTACTCCATGGACGTAGCCAATCTGGGTGAACCACGTACATCTTGTGTTTGCTTCCCTGTCCCTATCCATTTACATACTTATCCACACTAGTGACTGAAGCAATCTAGCGAAGGTCACAAACTTAACACTTTCTGTTGTACCAAAGTCCTTACTGATTTTGTGCATCAACACACTTCTTTCTAACTCGATTAATCTCTTTTTTTTTTATTTTTTTTTATTTTTTTTATTTCATTGCCAGTCGAACACATTGCGATTGTACTTGGCATGCATAAGGAACACTCTCGATGCCGCAATGTGCCTGCAGGTATTCACATTGTCAATAGTTTTTCGGGTCCAGTTTTATGCGCTAGCCGAGCCCTTTTAGCGTTGTTAATTTCGATAGAGCTCTGATTTCTTCTCTGGCTGCCTGTTTTTCATGTTGAATATCTGTTATGTTTATATGTAGAATAAAAAAGAATTGGGTAGATTGCACTTGTACCAGTATTCAGATGGGAATTGGTGAATTTTACAATGCCTGATTGATTCTATACCGTATAGTTCATTACGGTTTAATGCTTACTGTAATGAATTAAACTGTAAGTATTCAGATGTGATACGCTGCTTGCAGAATTTTCCTTGTCAAGAAGTTGAAAGGCATAACAAGCCAGCAGTTGAGCTATAGTATGTTCACTTGCTGTCGCCTTAAATTCTTTAAATTAGTCGTTTCATATGAACAAGCCGGAAGTTGAGCTAAAGTTTGTTCACGTATTCATTACAGTTTAATACTTACTGTTTTAAGAAATACTTAAATTAGTCGTTTCATATGGAAGTTTAATGCAAAGGGCTGGGAGGATGATGTAAGGAAATCCAAATTAGTCTTTAGGAACATTGTGCCATTGTTATTTGAGAGATCCCATTCCCTAAACTGTCAAAAGAAATAAAAAATGGAGCAATCTTAATTGTTGAAAAATCTTTGTAGCGCTTTACAGGCATGATACGTATTGGATATTGAGTTTACCTGATAATTCAGGATTTATGCTCGTTCCTTATTTTTATGGGAAACAAAGTTTTATTAAAACTACTCCAAAATATATTAAAAGATGTCTCCCCTAGGAAGATTTTCGAATTTCCTATGCCTCACCCTTGTCCTCTGTTGTAGCTTTCGTCCTTCAGTTTTCACTCTACATGTTTTTGCAAGTATTCGTGCACATTTACAAGGTCTTACAGGAACAGTTTTGTTACTAACATAGAAATATTAACTAATGTGTTTTGCCAAGAAAGTTTTAATCTTCTCTAAAATGTTTTGCAGGACCAGCTCAGAACTTCTGCTAAATCAGGTAAGAACCATCGTTTTTGCATGATAAAGAACAGTCGCCGCCACCCTTTTTTTTTCCTATTCTAATCTTTACGCTTAAAAAAGTTGGTTTTTTGCCTATACGATATATACGTGGATCCTAATGCCTTACACTATGTCAGGATTCACAGTTTTCTTTTCTACACCTAATTTAAACATGGCAGAATTTGTGAAATTAGAATTAGAGATTTTGGCAAGGATACTTCACTTCCATTCCTAAACTTTATTCGTGACATTTTCCCCATTTTTGAGATGAATTCAGTACCAACAGATTATTGAATTAAGGCAAATTAAATATGGACAACTTGAACATGTCACTAATAACATGGACATAATCATGAGCATAGATTTCTTAGTAGTTCTACCCGTCCTCTTTTTACTTTGTATATAAGATCCCATGCCATATGCTAGGAAACAGCTATTCTTGGTAGCTCTTCCAAAAAAGAAAAAAATTCTCTGTATGTTGTGTGTGTTAATAGTGAAACATCTAGACTTCATAGTTTATGGTTACAGGATATTAAAGTTGTCAATGAACATATGAACTCTGATGAGCCAGATACTCCTAAAAGGAATATGATTGATATCTTGAGCCCATATTACCAAGCTTTCGTTATTGTTTCTGTTAAAATTTGACATTGAGGTTTTTGTATTATTGCTGTCACAGGTTTTGATATGTCAAAATGAGGCTGAAAAATGCTGAATAGAGACTGTTTGTACCATACTTGATCAATCCCGAAAATACTGAGCACCGGTCAACGTTATACTGTCAAGGACCCAGAAGAGTTTCCTTACAACCAGGAGGCCAATCACAGCGCGACACGTGTCGACATCAGAAGCCAATCACAACACGACACGTGTCAATGTCAGAATGAAACTAGAAACTCTCTTCTATAAATAGAGATCATTCTCTCACAATATTTCCTAATGTCATTTGTACTAAATCATTCACTAGTACTCACAAAAGGAGAGCTTGAACCTATGTGCTTGTGTAAACCCTTCATAATTAATGAGAACTCCTCTACTCCGTGGACGTAGCCAATCTGGGTGAACCACGTACATCTTGTGTTTGCTTCCCTGTCTCTATCCATTTACATACTTATCCACACTAGTGACTGGAGCAATCTAGCGAAGGTCACAAACTTAACACTTTCTGTTGTACCAAAGTCCTCACTGATTTTGTGTATCAACATTTGGCGCCGTCTGTGGGAACGACACTTATTCTCACTCTCTTCAGCTTTGTTAAGCTGGTTTCCACCATTCGTACACTCTCTTTTGACCAGGCATCCCTTTCGAACATGGGGAGCGAAGGAAGCCATATCACACAGAATGACACCCCTCTTGCACCTAGTGCGAAGCAACGAAAGAAGGTAGGAAATAGGGTTGCTCTTCAAGCTAAAGTCGATGAGCTAGAATCGCAAAACAACAAGATAGCAATGAAGAATGAGGTCCTCTAGGAGCAGTATGAGAAGCTCTTTGAGATGCTCCACGAAACTAGACGTACTCAAACACGCGAACTCGTTACCCCTGTGGACATCAACCATCATCTGGATGCCTCCCAACAAGGAGGGTCACCTTCCTTCGACATGGGTATCCGTGATGAGGATCGAGCTAATCATCAAAACATTGATCAACATGAGATTTCTCTCAACCCATCTGCTTCGACCCGAAGCAGGAGAAGTAGAGGAAGACACCTCCTTGCAGAAAGGTTGGAAGGATCGAAAGCCGTTTATCGTGACTGCCGAGACTTCCTAAAGCAACGTCGAGAGAATCCCCTCCACATAAGCTCGAAGATCAATGACCCAAGGGTTTTTGAAAGACTCGGTCCCCTCCCATGTCCTAGGCTGGCTACCAATTTGGGGAAGGGGTAACAAGTCCTAGAGAAACACGAAGGTATAGGGGACTCAGAGATGTTTCGACAGACATACCTTGAAAGTCAGTACGGCAAGTTCAGGGAAAAATCACATACTCTTGGTCAAACCTTCCTACTTCCAAGAGGAGGTGGAGATTTACGAAAGAAAGCTCCAGTGGTACATGACTACACTCAGGACCCTCTTGTCCTACAACTTCTTAAGGAAGTAAACAAGTTGAAAGCCGAATGACAAGCTCAGATACCTGATTGGAACCAACCTAGGCCTGGCCCTCTTACAAGGAGGATCCTCGACACCCCCTCCAAGCAAAGACAAAGCAAAAGCTTGGCTTGCAACTCTATACTGGAAAGGAAGACCCGGTTGAACACCTTAACCTCTTTGAGTCCACCATGGCATACTGGATGCACACCGACAAAGAGTGATGTCTTCTCTTCCCTTCCACCCTCTTTGGCAGAGCTCTAAACTGGTATTGCCATCTTCCACCTGAGACGATAGACTCATTTGAGGAATTGAGGAAACTGTTTGTTTCTCAACACATTTTCCAGACTGATCGCTTGCATTCTGAAGATGACTTGTACACTATTCGCTAGAAGCCAGACGAGTCACTACGAGAGTATGCCGGTCACTTCAGCCATGAGTATTCTCGTTGCGTTGAGGTAGATGACAAGACTGCCCTCAAGGCCTTCACGGCAGGCCTACGTGATTGTTCTTTCAAGTACATGATCAATGCCAACACTTGGAAGACTTACTCTGAGGTGATGGCATATGCTTACAACCATGCCTCCGCCGAGGCAAGGATATATCAAGGGAAACCCCCCAATTGCCACCCCTTATCAGCAAGTAGGAGTGGAAGCCAGATCCAACCAAATGAGAAGACCTCAACCTTCCAAACGGCAGCGGTGCCTCCGCCTGCCTTACATAATACTTTGCCAAGTCAACATACATATCAATCTCAGGGAAAAAGGAAAGATTTCCATCCTCACCAGTCTCATTTTAGTAAAAGGAGTAAGGGACACTACCGCGATAACCAAGGGTACCACGACGATAATCCCCAACCCCAGGCAGTCAACACAGTGGGTCAAGCACAAGTCAGGACAGCCCCTACCCCGAGGTATGAGGCATACACACATTTGAACACCACATGCGTGGCCATTTACCCTAGCATAGCACACCTGATACCGAAGCCAAAGCCGAGGCACCCGGATTACAAGTCTACGAAGAACACGGGCACGTTTTGCTGCTACCACGAGTATAACGGCCATGACGGCCAGAAGTGTATCACCCTTCGTGATCATATTGAAGCTTTGGCACGTGAAGGAAAAATTGATCAATTCCTCCTTCACCCTCCAAGCAGTAACCGTAACCAATGCCAGGTGAATGTGATATATTCCATAAGTGGTGGCACACCCATATCTAAATCTTCCAACAGGGCCATGAAAAATAGTGAACGAGCTTTAAGGTCTGGCCACCAAGTGTTTCACGTGGAAGACATCAGGGGAGGCAAGCATCAAAAACCTAACTGGGATTCAATATGTTTCTACCCTGAGGAAGAAAGAGGTATCATCTACCCTCACAATGACCCACTGATCGTGGAAGCTCACATAGCCAACTTTGAAGCACGACGAATCCTGGTAGACACGGGGGCTTTGGTCAATATCATGTTTGCCGAAGCTTTCAGGGCACTTAATGTAGCTGAACACTTGCTCGATCGCTCGATTTCCCCTCTGATAAGCTTCTCCGGTGATATCGTGCAACCTTTGGGGAGCATACACTTACCTTTCACCATTGGTACAAGCCCTTACACAGCTACCATTACCACTAACTTCCTGGTGGTTGATTGCCCAATGGCATACAATGTCATCTTGGGACGCACATGCATTAATGATCTAAAGGCCATGGTATCCACACATATGTTGTTGATGAAATTTCCAACCCCATGTGGCAATGGTTACATCAGAGGAGATCAACTTAGTGCACGATCATGTTACAACACTTCGGTCAAGCAACAACACCTACCTGTGCCCAAGGAAACCCTTTCTATACATGACCAAGTCATAAAGACCAGCCCAGACAAAGCCAACTTGGATCTTCTGTTGGAAATATGCCTTGAAAGTCAATCTTTAGAAGAAACCTTTCAGGACAAATGAATCGATGTATGGATGACTCTTATACATCAAATGACAAAGACACGAATTAGGACTATCTCAATAAACGATATATGTCCTAAATAGTGTATCCATGGACAATGGATTGATTGAAGAAGTAATCAAATGATGTTAGACTACAGAGACCTTCTTCACATAACCATTATGTCCAAAAGGTTCCTAGTCATTGGATTGTCGGAGGGAAACTGACAATGCTTAGACCGGTACATACTGTGTCCGCTTCAAATGGAAGGATGGAAAGTCTCATCCCATTCGTGTTATGACACTAAGACAAGTATGTAGGTGCTCATTAAGAGAATGAGTTCACTGAACACAATCGAACGAGAGTACTTGCATGGAGGTCTACTCACATGTCAAGCAAGTAACTCCAATGGTTGGAATAATGTAAATAGTCCTTTGACCTGAGGCATCGTCGTTGTCTTGTGGTTAAGTACTTAATCTTTGATTATGTCAAACGTCACTCTATCAGAGCGTCCACGACATAATTGGGGTTAAGCCACTTAGTCATGAAGGCAAGTGTATGCGCAACAAGGAATCTCTAATCCTCGATAAGAGAGGAAGAATACTCTAAGATATGATTCGGGAATCTTCGGCCGAAGTATCGAGCGTATTAAAAGGAAAACGTTCCTATACGACTCAAATGAATCATATAAGAAGGAATAATCACATTAGGGGTTTGACATAATATATCCATACCCTAGTAATGTGATTGAGAGTATTGTATTAGAGAAGGATCGAATTACATTGTAATTCCAACTGAATAGGTTCTCCGAACTACTTCTACATTAGCTTGGGTAGCTATGACATATGGTTAGATGTCACTCATAGCTTGTGAGTTCTTCTAGATGATTAAATGTAGTCATCAAAGAAGAAGGTGAATTAAAATGAAGTTTCAATTCACTAAGTGATTGAATTAAATATAATCAATTGGATTGGTGCCAATCACCTCACTGCCTTGCTAATTAGAACCTAAAAGGTTGTTCACCAATACACTATTGTAGTGAGTAACTAATGGATGATGGATATAATTAATTGGATTAATTAAGTGTTGTGATAAATTTAGAAAGTCTAAATAAATCATAAAAGCGATAAAGATCGTTTTGGGCTTAAAGAAACGTTTGGGTTTAATTGGGCCCATTGGGCTTTTATTCAAGCATTGGATGACTTGAAATAATAAAAGCCCAAAGCCCAAACAAACAACAAAGAGGCCGGCCATGTACAAGTGGAGAGGAGAGATATTTAGTCAACTTGTTGGCTAGGTTTCTTTTGTCTATATAAGGAACTTTATAGAGATATTGTTCATTAGGGTTTTTGAAGTGTTAAAACAACAAAGAGGCAAAAGAAAAATAGCTCTCTAACACTACAAAGGCCGGCCACCTTAGGGGTGTTTTTACTAACATATCTTACACCCTTTTGGTTATTCCTTCATCCTTCTCACTACACTAGTGGGTGAGGATCTTTAGAGGTTTCCTACTTTGGAAACTTGAAGAGAACCTAGGAGCACTCATTCTATCAAAGTGGAGGAGGCAAGGAGGGAAGCTAGGCTCAAGGAGTTCAAGGAACAAAGGGCTTGGAGGTGGTCTATCCTTGGTCTCAAGTCTAGATCAAAAGGTATAGATCTATTCCTTGACTTTGTTCTTAAGTTAAATGTTTTAGATGCATTATATATAAACCTATGAACCTTGAAGGGGATTTGTATGACTATAGATTTGTTATTATTTGATAAATTGCTTCTGTTGCTCATGTATATATAAACTTTGAATTGTATATGCATGATAGTCATTTCGAAATCCCATTTGAAAACTCATAATTTTCCCTTCATCTTCACGGTGGCAACAATCAACCCGACGATCCTCGAGATGACTCTTTCACCCAGCAAGCACAACCCGTTGAAGAGTTGGAGAAGGTCTCTATCTCAAAAGATTATCCGAATCGCATGGTGAAGATTGGCACCACCTTGTCACCACCCATTCGGTTGGCATTGATCTCTTTTTTGCAAGAGAACACTAAGGTCTTCGCCTGGTCATACGAGGACATGCCTGGCATTCCTCCCGATATCATCTGTCATCGCTTAAGTATTAACCCCAAGACCAAGCCAATGAGACAGAAGCGAAGATCCTATGATGCTGAACGGTACGAGGCAATGAAGGCAGAAGTTGAAAAACTCAAAGGCATACGCTTCGTCCGCGAAGTGAAATATCCAACGTGGGTAGCGAATGTTGTCCTTGTTAAGAAGAATCCAACCAAGGAAAGTCTCATGCTCTAAAAGGTCTTGTGGAGAATGTGTGTCGATTACACCGACCTAAACAAAGGATGCCCGAAGGATAACTTTCCTCTTCTTCTCATAGACAGACTTATAGACTCTACAGCAAGCTATGAACTCCTGAGCTTCATGGATGCTTACTCAGGATACAACCAAATCCTCATGAACCCTCGGGATCAAGAACACATAACCTTCACTACTGACAGGGGACTATATTGCTATAAAGTCATGCCCTTCGACCTAAAGAATGCAGGAGCGACTTATCAGAGACTGGTCAATTCAATGTTCGTCGAACAGATTGAAAAGAGCATGGACGTTTACATTGATGATATGCTAGTCAAGAGCAAACATGTTGACCAACACATCACCAACTTATATGAAACTTTCACCATTCTGAAGAGGTATCGAATGAGGTTGAACCCCAACAAATGTGCCTTCGGCGTAGGCTCTGGAAAATTATTAGGCTTCATGATAAGCCAACAAGGCATTGAGGCTAATCCTGAGAAGATCAAAGCAATCCTCGACATGAAGGAACCGGTAACTTCGAAAGACATCGAAAGCCTTACTGGCAAGGTGGCAGCCTTAACTAGGTTCATCTCTAAGGCCACAGATAGATGTGCTCCTTTCTTCAAAGTACTTAAGGGAAGTAAGAAGTACATTACATGGACTGATGAATGTGCTGAGGCATTCAAGAACCTTAAAGACTACATGAGTAAAGCCCCTCTACTCTCTAAACCTGAGGTTGGTGACACTCTCATTATCTATCTGTCGGTATCGGCTTCAGCAGTAAGTTCCGTTCTCATTCGAAATGATGGTAATGTCGAACGGTCTGTCTACTATGCTAGTAAGGCTTTACCAGATGTGGAGACACAATACTCCAACATTGAGAAATTGGCTCTAGCATTGGTCATGTCTGCTCGAAAACTTCGCCCTTACTTCCAAGCACACTCTCTCATCGTGCTTAACAATCATCCTCTTCGACATATACTCTAAAGTCCTGACACTTCTGGGCGAATGATCAAATGGGTGATAGCATTGGGTGAGTTTGACATCTCCTACCAACCAAAGCCAGCTGAGAAGGGCCAAGCAGTGGCAGACTTCATCGCCGACTTCACATATCTTGCTGACATTGTTTCTACGCCTAAAGAAGTGATTTCATTACCCTCGGAAGCTCAGAAAATAGAACCAACAGCCCCAGCATGGAGCTTATATGTTGATGGCTCGTCCAACCAACAGGGTTGTGGAGCAGGACTAGTCCTTAAAACCCCTGACAAAGTGGCAATGGAGTATGCTCTTTGTTTCAAATTCAAAGCGTCAAACAATGAGGTTGAATATGAAGCCCTCCTAGCAGGCTTACATTTGGCCAAAAACCTTGGGGTTAAACGAATTGATATCTCCAGTGACTCCCAATTGGTGGTTAACCAAGTCACCAACAACTTTGACGCTAAGGATAGCTCCATGGTAGCATATCTGGCACAAACAAAATTGTTGCTCAAGCACTTCCACTACCAGATCACCCAAATTCCTCGGGCGGCAAACAGCCATGCAGATGCTTTGGCTCGCCTCTCCTTAGCGGTGGAAGACAAGATTGGGAGAAAAATTCAGGTCGAATTGTTGGCAGCACCAAGCACCATGGCTGCAGAAGTATGTAACTTATAACAGGGGGATAGTTGGATTACCCCAATTTATAGATTCCTTACTCATGGCACCCTTCCAAATGACAAAGCTCAAGCTAAGCAAATTCGATACAAGGATACCTGTTACTTGATCACTAATGACCAACTCTACAAGCGGAGTTTTAACGTACCATACCTAAGATGTCATACGACCGCAAAGGCGGAAACTGTCCTTCGGTAAATACATGAAGGAGTATGCGGAGATCATGCTGGATCTCGATCCCTAGCACATAAGGCTTTTCGCCAAGGATATTACTGGCCAACACTCCACCAAGATGCCATCAGAATATCCCGCTCATGTGATAAGTGTCAACGCTACGCAACTATTCCTCACTCCCCTCCTGAGCCGCTCACTCCTATGATCAGCCCTTGGCCCTTTGCCCAATAGGGACTTGATTTGATTGACCCAATGCCTGCAGGGAAGGGCAAAGTTCGCTATGCAATCGTTGCGGTTGACTACTTCACAAAGTGGGCTGAAGTAGAACCCTTGGCAACCATTACTGAGGCAAAAATAGAAGACTTTGTATGGAAGAACATCATTTGCAGATTTATCATTCCCAATGCGATAGTCACTGACAATGGGCCACAGTTCGACAACAATAAGTTTATGATGTTCTGCTCTAAGTTCAACATCAACTTCTGTTTTGCCTCACCAGCTTATCCCCAGTCTAATAGACAAGTTGAAGCTATAAACAAAATAATCAAGCGAACTTTGAAAACCAGCTTGGACAAGGCTGAAGGTTATTAGCCAGAATTTGTACCCCAAGTTCTTTGGTGATACTGCAGTTCGTATCAGACATCAACAGGAGAAACCCCATTCTCACTTGCTTTTGGTACAGAGCTAGTTGTCCCAGTTGAGTTTGAGCAAGCAACATTTCGATTCCAAAACTAAGTGCAAAGTGAAAATGACAAACAACTTACCCTCAACTCAGATCTAGTCGAGGAACACAGAAACCAGGCTCACTTGAGGAATGTCACTTACAAGTAGTGCATCTCCAACTACTATGACTCAAGGGTCAAACCTCGTTCTTTCAAAGTGGGGGACTGGGAATTGAAGAAAAGATTACTTTGCAACAGAGTCTCGAGTGAAGGAACACTTAATCCAAACTGGGATGGGCCGTTTGAAGTTGTTGGCATCAGTCGCCTTGGCTCCTACAAGCTTAGAAGCTCCGATGGAAAGACCCTTGCCCATCCATGGAACCCTGATCACTTGAAGTACTATTACAAGTAAACTCACATTGTACAAGTGTTAAGCTTCAGCCGTTCGACACCCTATGTAACGAAGACTATTTGGCACGAATTCAATAAAGAGGTGATTTAGACAACTCGGTCCTAATCCTCTTACATTCCTAGCAATGAAACATTTGGGTTCAAAGCTTCAACATGAATGCTTCCAACATGAAACAAAGTCTAAGTATATGTCAACAAGACTATACAAATAAACGAGCAGCTTCACAGTATATTCGTTCAATCATACATTCCAACACTTCATACATAAGACAATTGTCTTTGAAAGGGTTCAACATACTTTGTGTCATTCGACACTTGCTACAATGTGCCTAGACACCTTGCCCTTATTCTCACCAACCAGGTGATAAAATGTACAACCCGTACTTTCCTTCATGCCACCAACTAGGTGATGAAATGTACAACCCGTACTCTAATATCATTTGGCAACTTGCCACTCATGCTACCAACCAGGTGAAGAAGGAACTCATCTTCATGCCACCAACCAAGTGATGAAATGTACAACCCGTACTATCCTTCATGCCACCAACTAGGTGATAAAATGTACAACCCGTACTCTAATATCATTTGGCAACTTGCCACTCATGCCATCAACCAGGTGAAGAAGGAACTCATCTTTATGCCACCAACTAGCTGATGAAATGTACAACCCGTACTCTCCTTCATGCCACCAACCAAGTGATGAAATGTACAACCCGTACTCTAATATCATTTGGCAACTTGCCATTCATGCCATCAACCAGGTGATGAAATGTACAACCCGTACTCTAATATCATTTGGCAACTTGCCACTCATGCCACCAACCAAGTGATGAATTGTACAACCCGTACTCTAATATCATTTGGTAACTTGCCATTCATGCCACCAACCAGGGGAAGAAGGAACTCATCCTCGTGCCACCAACGAGGTGATGAAATGTGATGAAAGGTGATGAAGTAACTCACCTTCGTACCACCAACCAAGTGATGAAAGCAACTCACCATTCATTACACCTACCAGAAGACAAGTGGTACAACTTGATAACTCAACTAGGGGAGCATTTATGCCCAACAAGAGTTATAGTCACCAACAAAGTCTTATTGCAAGCCAACAACAACTTCAGTGCATGGCATACGAAGATCAAGCTATTCAGCCCTCTTGCATCTACTTCAAACATTTCCCCTTTGTAACAATGCAAACACTACAACTCGTACAAAGCTTCACACACTCTTGATCAAGATAGTGTGAAGCAAAACCAATTTATAGTGCCAATAAGAGCTTCATCAAAGGAGTTCAACCACAATTCTCAAAAGCTTCACACACTCTTAATCAAGACAGTGTGAAGCAAAACCAATTTATGGTGCCAACAAGAGCTTCATCAACGCAGGGCAACCACAATTCTCAAAAGCTTCACACACTCTTGATCAAGACAGTGTGAAGCAAAACCAATTTATGGTGCCAACAAGAGCTTCATCAAAGGAGTTCAACCATAATTCTCAAAAGCTTCACACACTCTTGATCAAGACAGTGTGAAGCAAAATCAATTTATGGTGCCAATAAGAGCTTCATCAATGCAGAGCAACCACAATTCTCAAAAGCTTCACACACTCTTGATCAAGACGGTATGAAGCAAAACCAATTTATGGTGCCAACAAAAGCTTCATCAGAGGAGTTCAACCACAATTCTCAAAAGCTTCACACACTCTTGATCAAGATAGTGTGAAGCAAAACCAATTTATGATGCCAACAAAAGCTTCGTCAAAAGAGGGCAACTACAATTCTCAAACCTTCGAAGCAAATTCAAGACTGTTCGAAGCAAATTCAATTTATATGGTTCATCAAAACCTTTGACTACTACAAAGTGTGGCTTGCATCACAATCTCTTGCTCAACAGTGTGGAAACAAAATTTGTATATGTTGTCTCTCCCACATTTTCAAATTTCAAGTTTCCCAAAAAAAAAAAGGAAAATTCAACAAAGCTTCATCAATGGAAGACAACTACAAAATCTCAAAAGCTCCATACTATCTTGATCAAGATAGTGTGAAGCAAAATCAATTCATGGTATCCAACAAAAGCTTCATCAATGGAGGACAACTACAAATTCTCAAAAGCTTCACACTATCTTGATCAAGATAGTGTGAAGCAAAATCAATTCATGGTACCCAACAAAAGCTTCAACTTCAAACCTTCAACTCCAAAGTTTCACCTACAAAAGCTTCAACACTAAAGCTTGACCCACAAAAGCTTGACCCACAAAAGCTTCACCCACAAAAGCTTCACCTACAAAAGCTTGACCCACAAAAGCTTGACCCACAAAACCTTCACCTACAAAAGCTTGACCCACAAAAGCTTGACCCATAAAAGTTTCACCTACAAAACCTTCACCTACAAAAGCTTGACCCACAAAAGCTTGACCCACAAAAGCTTCACCTACAAAATCTTCACCCACAAAAGCTTTACCCACAAAAGCTTCACCCACAAAAGCTTGACCCACAAATGCTTCACCTACAAAAGCTTGACCCACAAAAGCTTGACCCACAAAAACTTCACCTACAAAAGCTTCACCTACAAAAGCTTCACCCACAAAAGCTTCACCCACAAAAGCTTCACCTACAAAGCTTCAACACAAAAGCTTCACCTACAAAAGCTTCACACTATCTTGATCAAGATAGTGTGAAGCAAAATCAATTCATGGTGCCCAACAAAGCTTCAACCTCAAAGCTTCACCTACAAAGCTTTAACACCAAAGCTTAAAATATATATATATATATTTTCGGAAATTTGAAAATTAAAAAATTAGCAAAAAAAAAAAATTTCGAAAATTCGGAACAAAAAAAAAATTCAAAAATTCGAAAAAATAAAAAATTGCCTAGGCCTCCTCTTCTTTGGGCCTAACAACTTTCATAACAAATATATTTGAAGGAGGAGTTTTGGGCTACCACTTAGAAAGGAAATGCCTCATTCATCAACTCCCTCGACCGGAGACTTGGGGGACACCTACCATATGCTACTGCACCTTGATACTCAGAAGTCTCACGACCACTCAGTGACTTGGATTTTCAAGTCTCCAATTGAGAAGTTTTCCTCACTCGGGAAATTAAGGGAGCACTACCTCAACATACATGCTTCACTCTCAAAGGTTCAACATACAAGCTTCAACAAAAGAAAAAATTCAAAGAACTTAGTGAAGTAGGCCTTGGTGTATTTAACAAAATATGTTGGAATGAAGCAAAGCTCGTTTATTGATATCTCCGATAAGTTACAAATATGTACATATACATGAATCAAAATAAACAAACAAGAGGGAGCCTTCACAAAGGTTGCTCATGAGAAGTCTCAGCAGTCGGCAAAGCCGCACAAAGAGTAGGCACCAGAGGGTGATCATTCGGGGCCTCAGTACTGGGCAAAACCCCAAAAGGAGGAGGCACCGAAGGTTGATCATTCGGAGCTTCATTACGCGGTACAGCCCCAGAAGACGAAGGCAATAAATGCCTTTGGAACAAACCCACAAACCTCTGATGATCAAGCAAAATCTAACCATTAGATTCCTGCAGCTGGTCAAGCTTCATGTTTGTAGCATAGTCATGTATGAGCATGTGCAACTGTTTATTCTCATGCTTGAGCCATCTGATCTCCTGTTTGAGACTTATCACTTTAGCCGCCAATGATTCAACTTGGCGGGTTCGAGGAAATAGGCGTTGGGCCATATTAGACACAAAACCTGCACACTGAACACTGAGAGCCAGAGAATCCTTAACAGCCATCTCATCAGACCGTTTGGAAAGTAGTTTGTTATCTTTGGGAGTGAGAAGGTTCCTGGCCACCACCGCAGCGGTCATATCATTCTTCATCACAGAGTCCCCAACGGTAAGAGGACCAGTAGGGGAAAAGAAGGATGGGCGCCATATGTTGTCTTGAGAAGGCATGGCTGCCTCTTCACCAAAGTTCAAGTCAAAACGACAGTCGGATGGGCCAGACATTCTCAGAAATGATGAAGGAGAAATGAGGTGCAATAAATCTCTGAAGTAAGGGGAAAATTCTTACAAGTAATAACTCTCTGAATGTACTTCTAGCACACAATTGATGCCTTTATAAAAGAAAGGGCAACAGGGTTGTTGGTTCAAAAATTTAAGAGGCACCACTCTCCGGATTCCGAAGAGGCACCACTTTCCACACGTAACATCAGTTCCTCGGGTACCACAGATAACTTTGCCAAAGATCTCTGACAAAGTTTAGACACATAAATTTTGAAGGTCTAGCTACCCTACTATTACTCACAAGGGTAAAGGGACAACACCACTGCTTGATAACTAGAAAGTCCTAGTGTGTGTCAACCTCCGTGCTCTGTGGCAAGGCAGACTGGCAAAAATGCCCAACCTTTACTCACATTCGAGAAAACACTCCCAACAAGATTGCTTGCTCAAAAATCGAAGAGGCACCGCCCTCCGAATCTCGAGAGCCAGACTCCCAACAGGATTACTTTCTCAAAAATTGAAGAGACAATGCTCTTCGAATATCAAGAGTCAAACTCCCAACAGGATTGCTTTCTCAAAAATCAAAGAGGCACCGCTCTCCGAATCTCTAGAGCCAGACTCCCAACAGGATTACGAGCTTAAAAATCGAAGAGGCACCGCCTTCCGAATCTCGAGAGCCAGACTCCCAACATGATTACTTTCTCAAAAATCAAAGGGACACTGCTTTCCGAATCTCGAGAGCCAGACTCCCAACAAGATTGCTTTCTCAAAAATCGAAGAGGCACAGTTCTCTGAATCTCGAGAGCCATATCCCCAACAGGATTGCTTGTTCGAAAACCAAAGAGGCACCGCTCTCCGAACTTCGAGAGCCAGATTTCCTTGGATAAAGCTTATCTGCAACCTTCACACACAACATCAGCTTTCTAGATACCACATACCACTTTTTAAAAGTGCTCTGACAAAGTTAAAACACGTGAAGCTTGCAGCTCCCACTACATTGCTATGACTAAGAAGGGTAAAGGAATATCACTACTACTTGTTGTTAGGGAGACTCCTATATATGTCAACCTCCATCCTCCACAGCCAGGCAAACCTGCAAATAAAAAAAATGCTCAACTTTTCTTCACATCTGAAAGGGCACTCTCAATAGAGTCTCTCAAAATACTCAGCTTCTTTTCCTCCCGATAAACCTCTGCAAACAAGCCACACCAGAGCAAGAGTATCTCATATCATCAGGGTTAAAAGCAAGAGTATCCCATATCATGCTTTTTCCCTGTCTTTCCCTTTGGCCTTGTTCTTACCTGCAAGATAAGGAGAAAGAGAGCAATCAGTCAGCACTTGGAATCAAGCCTCCAATCAAGAACTGACTGCCTGGAACCCCTTGGCTGATTACTTACCTGGCATTGCTCTTGAGTACTCATCTTCAACATCTTATGCTTCTAGAGAACATACCACATCTGCCTGAGGAACAGATAAAGCAAGTGAGAAAGATACAAGGAAGCATGTGGAGACAAACATAACAGAACACGTGCCGATACATCCACTACTTTGTCAAAAGAAAAAGTATCCCATATCATTAGGGTCGAATGTACTCTAGATTTGATGGACTTGTTTTGACCCTCAAATTCTTGAGTCGGCCTTATACTCTGGAGGAAACGAGAAAACCCTTCAGCCCAATTCAAGAATAAGCCTGTGGAAAGTTACTTCTTCAAAAGCAAAAATGTCTCATATCATCTCTTCTCCATTTGCTTCTCCTTATCCTTGGTGCTATTTACGACACAAGGAGAATGAGAACAATCAACTGGAAGCCGAAGTTGAACCTTCGATCTAGGTTGCTTGCTTGGAAGTCTGATTGCTTACCTTGTCTGTTACCTTCTTCGGCAAATCTCCTAGCTCGGCGACTTAGGGGACTTCTACTATAGGGTTTGTATCGCACTTAACCAAGCCCGAAACTACAAGTAAGCTTCAAGTGAAATTGATACATTACCTTGTGCATCTTCATCGGTTAAAGATACCACCCCTGGATGGAGGAAAAGTACTTCCAGAGAAGATGCCACATCTACATATGAGACAAGTAAGGCAATTGAAAATGATACCACACTTCGGTACTTAGAAGTTTTATGATTACTCAATAGCTTGGATCTTGCAAGTCCCCAACTGAGGAGCTTCCCTTACTTGGGAACTTAAGGGAACACTGTTTGTACCATTCTTGACCAATCCCGAAACTACTGAGCACTGGTCAACGTTATATCGTCAATGACCCAGAAGAGTTTCCTTCCAACCAGGAGGCCAATCACATCGCGACATGTGTCGACATCAGAAGCCAATCATAGTGCAAGACGTGTTAACATCAGAACCCAATCACAACACGACACATGTCAATGTCAGAATGACACTAGAAACTCTCTTCTATAAATAGAGATCATTCTCTCACAATATTTCCTAATGTCATTTGTACTAAATCATTCACTAGTACTCATTAAAGGAGAGCTTGAACCTATGTACTTGTGTAAACCCTTCACAATTAATGAGAACTCCTCTACTCCATGGACGTAGCCAATCTGGGTGAACCACATACATCTTGTGTTTATTTCCATGTCCCTATCCATTTACATACTTATCCACACTAGTGACCGGAGCAATCTAGCAAAGGTCACAAACTTAACACTTTCTGTTGTACCAAAGTCCTCACCAATTTTGTGCATCAACAGAGACATCAATAAATTCCCTTCGGATAAGCCTCAAGGTGAATATACCTTAACCTATAGTTGGTATGCTCAACAACAAATGTTCTCTTGGATAAAAAATAAAAATAAAAATAAATAAAAATACAAAAAGCGAGAAGCTACGTATTGTGAATTGGGGCTCTAAGTTTGTAATATGTGTACTGTCTAATTTTTAGGATAGGTTACAGTTCTCACCTGCAAGATTTGTTGTTGTATATAGATTCTTTGAATTGAAATCAATATCCCATATTTTTTCCCTTATCTCCTTTTTTGTGCGTTCTCTCTTTTTTGTGAGTTGTCTCTTGTATAGGTAAAGTAGGCAGATGAGCTTGAAAATATACTCACTAAAAAATTTCTTAGATTTTTGTCAATGAGAGCAGAAGCATTTCAGGTGTTGAGGAGAAAGCCAGTGCAGGTACTTTAATTCTTTCACATAGTTCAAATTTGACTTTATGAATTATATGGCTCGAAAAGCTGAAGTAGGTGGAATTAACTTTACTTGAGGAGTTGTTTTTCTATGGTAAATGTGAATGGGAATTTTCATGATTGTTTAGTCAATAGGATAGCATATTTTGTAGATGAAGTCCCAAATTATTAGTCAGCCTTTTTTAATTTGCTATTGCAGGGTTACGATATTAGTTTTCTGGTAACGAATTATCATTGTGAGGAGATGTAGAGGCACATGCTCATCGATTTTATTGTACAGTTCATGGAGGCAAGAATTTTTACAAACCCTATCAAATTGCAGGATTTTATTGATTGCATGCTTAAACTGTTGCTCAATTCGTACTTGTTGACCCTACAAACTACCAAGCCTACGTGGCGCGCAGGCCAAGTAACTAATAAGATAACAATGTCCTTCGGTTGTGTGCAGGGTGTGCCAACTCGACAGCTTCGGCCGGTGAGTAAAATTTGTTGATGTTGCATTGGGAGCGCTGTTGACTTCTGAATCTCGTTACTGCGACCGAGGAAGGAACACGCCTCGGCCTTCGGGTTCTAGAGCCTATAGACAAGGCTGCTAGTTCTGCAAAGTTCAATATCAAATTTGGCTCTCAAGGTGCCAAATGTAGTAACCTGGTAACATCTCACTTTGCCAAGAAGGTTGATGGGATGACCTTTGCCAATAAGGATTTGAAAATCCTTCTCGACCAAGACTTGGATAGATAACTAGTCGGCCTCGTCCCAGTGGTGTTTATCCAAACTGAAGATGTTCGTCGGTTGCCTTCATAGTGCTATTTATCCAATCTAAAGATGTGTTGGCGGAAAAGAAAATAAAAATCTCAAGGTGTTGAGAGGTTTCGCGTAGAGCGAGAGTTTGCGCAGGGCAGTTTGTGTGTTGAATGCTAGAGGGTAACTGTTTCCTGCAACTCAGTATTTATAGCATCCATACTTTTTCTTGGCACAACCTGATAATTTTGTAGAGTCCAACTGCAACTCTTACTTGCGGAACTGAAATACTAATCTGTGGCATAGGCTAAAGCCTATCTTCCAGATGACTATCCGTGACTTTCCATCAAAATAAAAGTTTATCCAACCAAAGACCTAGCCTACCTAGGTTTCTTGTGTCATCATCATAACCTAGCCTACCTCTTTTGCATAGATATATTAAACCTAATCATATCCAATCACTATCTCACAAATTCACTTTTATCCCATTTTTCCACGTGGCTCTGCATGCAAACCCATTCAAATATGGAACTGTTGCAACCGATTGGATACCAAGCTGCACGGCAAGCCCTCCCATAGCTCTCCTTACTGTATCATTAATTGTCAAAGGTTGGCAAGCAGCCAGCTGTGCAATCTCCTTTAATTTCTCTACCATCCGATAAAACTCTTGGTTATGTACAAAGGAATCCCATGCGTGTCTCCACAAGCCTTAAGGATATTTTCAAAATAATTACTACGATTAAAATCAATAATAATGTTAAGAAAAAATCTCTTAATTTTCATAATCATCCGACCGCTTCGATTGCTTGGGCTGAAAATGTAAAATCAGATCCAAACATTGCCCCTAGTTTCCTTGAGCTTCGGCTCGTAAGCCGAATGATTAAGGAAATTAGGCAATCGAAGAACCTCTCACATTATCGAAAATGAAGTGAATCGGTGCAGCAGAGGATACTCATGTGCACTCAACGACTATCAATTCAAAAAAAACCAACAATCGTACGTTCCCTAACCGCTGAGCATCTCCAAATGACACCGAGAAATATATGGTCGAGGAAAAATGAACATCCACCGCCGAATAAAAATTCACTCAGCAGAAAGCTATTCTGAATTCATCCCTTGTGGTGTATTCACTCCATAGCTTGGCACGTCAATCATTTCTCACAGTAGTAGTTGTATAGCCTTTGAAAAAACAAGTCCAAATCAGCAATACATGTCCCCTCCATTTTCAAACAGGCTTTTAGGGGCACGGACTCCAAAGCTGGCCTCAATTTTTTATTCCGCCAAAACCACCATTGTGGGGATCCTTTTATTCAGCCAAACCACCATTGCGAGGATTCCAGCAGACATCTCAAAAAACACCACGGCTCACTAGCGTCTTCCTGATTAAATGTTTTGGAACTTGTACCCACATTCTGACCACAACATGGCACCATCAACAGCAGCGCTCGCCCCCTACTTTCTTGGCATCGGCTCGTTAGCCGAATGGTTAAGAAAATTAATTGTTTGTAGTCAACAAAATCTCATCATAACGCTGAAAAAGAGACTTTGTTCCTCGGCAATATCTTTTCATTCATCAACCATCTAGTACATATTGGACTTACCTTTGTCTTTTCCTTCAGCAGTTCCACCGGGGCTTGATAGCCTGGCACCCAGTCCCCCAAACAACCCGACACCCACCTAAAACCCTCCAGCCTAGCCTAATAGGCTAGCACCCAACCCAAGCCAGGCAAGAGACTGGCCCAAAATCGACAGACCCATGGGACGACCAACATGACGCATGCTGACGGAAGGAGAATGAGCCATAGAGGGAAAAGGACAGGAGGATGACGGCGTGGGATTTAGTGTGGAGATGCAGTAGTCGAAGCTCGTTGAGGGTGTGGAGGAGCTTGTTGTTGAGGTTGGCTTGGGATTTGAATGACAGGAGGGCGACGACGGTGGAAATGAAGGGAAGTGAAGGGGTGAACGGCGGTGGGGATGAGGAAGAAATGTGGAAGGGATCTGCAGCTTGCAATTTGGTCTTATGGATTTGAAGAACCCTTTTAATAATAATAATAATATTTTATTTTTTTATAAAGTCAGAAACTAAAAATAAAATTATTATTTTTTATTATTTTATAATAAAAAATTATTTTAATAAAATTGACTAGAATATTTTTTGTTAGGTGTGGAGATGCATTTGGCCTATTACTGTTCATTGGGGTCTATCATTGTTCACTAAGTGGATTAAATAAGCTGGGTGTTGGCGCATTTTTTTAGGGGCAGAATTGTTCTCAGCGTGCCTCTCTTCCCTTGCCTTGCTTCTCACGAACTCCCAACAGTACTCTAGGTCGAGGAGTCCCTTGATGTAGTCCTTCAGCGTTAGACAACTCCGAGTTGTATGGCTGTTGTATTGGTGGAAAGAGCAATACTCATTCAGCCTTTTTTTAACCAAATGTTAAGGGAGGGGCTTCAACCACTTAAGAGCAACTCCATCCCTAAAAAATGAGTTAACCTAAAGTCCATGTAATCCACCCAAATGAATAGTAATTGACTGCAACAAACAAGTTCATAAAAATTGATCTCTTCCATCAAAACGGAAGCAGATTCTTCAGGGTCGAGGTAGGTATACTATCTTTATTCTTGAAGTTTAGGTCTTAGGTGCTAAGGATCATGCTTCTGATCGTGATGCTAGCCCCTAATTATACCATATGTTGGAAAACAAACCCTAAAGTGGTTGGGAGAGAAAGAGAGAGAGAGAGAGACAGACCCAGACATGGGTTCGAAAGGTTCTAGCCGAAGCTGGGCTGGTACGTTCGGCACTCTCTGGTCGAAGATAGATGGGCAGATTCTCTAAGCTTCTGTTGAATCAGAGCCTTCTTTCCAGTACACCTATGTCGAAGCAGAGCATGTCCTTTGGTACATCCTTTTGAAGAAGGACATGTTTTTTAGTGTGCTCCAACCGAAACTGGGTTAGACCATTCGATAGACTCCAACCGAAGCTAGGTCTATATTGTTCGATACCTCCTTGTTAGTTCCCTTTGGAATTATGTCAAACTAAAGGGGAGTATCTTGAAGTATACTTGCTTGATCTTAATATATTTTTTTTCCTATGATTTGGAGCATTTTTCCCTTTGGGTTTTTGCTACCTAACTAGGTTTTAATGAGGCACGTATCCTTTGTTGGCCATACCCTTGTGTACATCCCATAGACATTTAATTAGCTTTGCATTAACTCACATTTTTTCTTAACACTATGGGTTTTTGTCCCATATTGGCTTTTACCATAGCCGAATTTTGTGAGACTTATTTTCATATGCAAATTCCCTTGTTTGAGACTAGCGTGTTCCCAATCAGTGTTGATGATTCAACTTCCTCAACTTTACCTGATGGAGAATCTACTTGAGTATTTACACACTAAAAGGGGAGTACTATAGATATACATTAATTGTGATTGTGAAATCCTAGATAGATTTTGTTTCTATATTATCTATTATTCTATTATTCTTTTTCTATAGGATTGTTCTTTACTTGAAGGACAAGTGAATCCTATCCTCTTATTTTACTATAAATAAATGCAGTGACATAGGAAAGAAATACACACAAGAATCCCTAAGCATTCTTAAAATCTCCACTCACCCCCTCTCTCCCTCAGTTAAATACCCACAACAAAGAATATATTGTTGAACTCACTTTAGGAGTGTGATTCCGGCCCACTCAAGGAAAGTGATTCCCATGAAGTTCTATGTATCACACTCACTTTTCCGAAACTAGTGTGGAACGCGTTAGTCTACGTATTAACTATTACACCATTTTAGCACGGGTAAAATTATTTTCAAATCCAAAATCTGCGTACCCCTTTTCATTTTGCTCCTAACAGAAGAGAAAACTAGTTTCCAT
Source organism: Malus asiatica (assembly GCA_033882615.1). Taxonomy (NCBI): domain Eukaryota; kingdom Viridiplantae; phylum Streptophyta; class Magnoliopsida; order Rosales; family Rosaceae; genus Malus; species Malus asiatica. The sequence continues at coordinate 42,031,231 of CM066503.1, read as the reverse complement.
TAACATGCAAAACTTTATCAGCTACGGTTTTCCAAATTACCAAACACAAAATGTATAAATATAAGTACCATTGATCTAACAAACAATGATGACAAACAATGAAAAACTTCTTTTCCTTTTCAATCTTGAGTAATTGTGTCACATCTCAGCCCGGGTCCACCACATCCCGAGCCCATTCCACCACCGTAGCACGATATTGTCCACTTTGGGCTTGCCATTCCCTCACGGTTTTGTTTTTGGGAACTCACGAGCAAATTCTAGTGGGTTACCCATCCTGGGAGTGCTCTGGCATCCTTCTCGCTTAACTTCGGAGTTCTTATGGAACCCGAAGCCAGTGAGCTCCCAAAAGACCTCGTTCTAGGTAGGGATGAGAATATACATTTAAGGATCACTTCTCTGGGCGATGTGGGATGTTACAATCCACCCCCCTTAGGGGTCCGACGTCCTCGTCGGCACACTTCTGGCCTGGGATTGGCTCTGATACCATTTGTCACATCCCAGGGTCCACCACATCACGAGCCCGTTCCACCACCGTAGCACGATATTGTCCACTTTGGGCTTACCATTCCCTCGCTGTTTTGTTTTTGGGAACTCACGAGCAACTTCCCAGTGGGTTCCCCATCCTGGGAGTGCTCTGGCCTCCTTCTCGCTTAACTTTGGAGTTCCTACAGAACCCGAAGCCAGTGAGCTTCGAAAAGGCCTCGTGTAAGGTAAGGATAAGAATATACATTTAAGGATCACTCACCTGGGCGATGCGGGATGTTACAAATTGTCTTTCTACTTCAAATTGGATCACTCCCCAGAGATCTCAGGTCGAATTCCCCCTTCCAAATTTCAAGCAATGTGTGCACGCTATTCTGCAAAGCCTCCTCCTTCTTGATTGATAGACTCTGGTGCTACCTCGCACATCACCATTGACATCTCAATCATCAATTCTCCTACTTCTTACATTGGTGAAGAAAAAGTATACATCGGTGATGGTAAAGATCTGTCAATTACTCATGTTGGTTCTTCAAAGTTACGTACACCTAGAGCTTCATTTAAATTGAACAATGTTCTTCATGTTCCTCACATGAAACACAATTTGTTGTCTGCCTTTCAATTTCTCCATGATAATTACTGTTTTTTGACACTTGACTCTGATGGATCCGTTGTCAAAGATTGTTCTACGAGGAAGATGCTTTTGCGGGGCTCAGTTAAGGATGGGTTCTATCCTTTGCACAATGTCTCTTCTATTGGTAAAGCTCCATCTTCCATTACTGCCTTGGCTTTTGTTAGTATTAAAGCTCCAGTCAAGATATGGCATAGTTGCTTAGGTCATACCTCCTCATCTATATTTCGCAAGGTTATAACTAGTAATAAACTTGTTGTGCAAGGTACATCTTCTGTGGACTTTTTCTGCTCTGATTATGTTATAGCCAAAAATCACAAGCTTCCTTTTAAAGCTACAAGTTCGTCTGCTTCTCAAAGTCTGGCACTACTACACTGTGATGTTTGGGGACCTGCCCCTGTGCTTTCTGTTAGTGGCTTCCAGTATTACTTGTTGTTAGTACATGATCATACTAAGTATAGTTGGTTTTATCCCTTAACAGCTAAATCAGAGGTGTATTATACATTTGTAAGCTTCAAAACATATGTGGAAAACTCTGTTGGAAATAAAATAAAGGCTATACGTTCATATTCAGGGGGTGAATTTGTTAGTACTTCTTTTCAAACATTTCTCAAATTGCATGGTATTTCTCATCAACTTAGTTGTCCACATACTCCTGAGCAAAATGGATGTGTGGAAAGTGTTGGAAGTATGCCCACAAAGCCACTCATTTGATGTAATAGCTTTTTGGAATACTTATTGTATTAAACTTTTATATGTTTAATGAAGGGCAAATCATATTGTTAATCACTATTTATTGTATCATGTGTTTAAGCAATAAGGGAATCCAAGGAATGTATTTGTTCTAAGAGATAAGTGATCTAATGAGTTAGATTATCGAGACCTTTCTCTTATGTTCATTCCTAAAACGTTCCTAGCCATAGGATTGCTAATTGGGCATTGACAATCCGCTAAGGCTAGTATGTGTTATGTTGACTCAATCGTGAGTATAACTAGTCTCAAGTCATTTGGTGTTGGACACTAAGACAAACACATAGGTGCTCGAAAGAGTACTCGAGTTCACTGAACTACGATCAATAAAGAGTTCGAACATACATGTCATGTATGAACTCTAAGGTTGCAATATGCAAAGTAGTCCTTTGACCTGAGGCATCATCGATGTCTAATGGTTAGGTCCTTGATCTTTGATCCTGTCAACGGCATTCCTTTGGAGTGTCCACAGCATTGTTGGGGTCAAGCTATCTAGTCATGTAGGCATATGAATGCACAACAAGGGATATCTAACCTTCCATGGTGGAGGGAGAATACTCTAAGATATGATTCTAAAGTCTTTGGCCAAAGCAAATGAATATGACTTAGGAAGTTTGTTCCAAATCATATTCAAGGGAATCATATAGGAAAGTATCACATTGGATAGTAGACATGAAACAAACTATCACTTAAACAATGTGATTAAGAGTATTGTATTAGAGAAGGACCGTATTGCATTGTAGTTGTAACTGGATAGGTTCTCCAACCAATTCTACTTAGCTTGGGTAATCATGATATGCTGCTAGGCGTCACTCATGGTTTGTGGAAGCCTGATCGGATCATATTTATATATATTTTTACTTCAAATTCACTCGTCTTTTCTTAGTTAGTTCCTTATATTTTTGAGCTATTTACGTTATTTTTGTGTTTATAAGATCTGTTATGTAAAGAAAACAAAAATAGCACAAATAAGATCTATTTACGTTATTTTCAGGTTAGTGCTTGCTTGCACACTGGAAAACTTGCTGCCTTGGTAATTTTGGTCTCTGGAGGAATTGTATTACAAATTTTGGCAGTGTGGTTGGTGAAGCAAATAGAAAATAAAAAGAATAAGCTGATGGGGCGGAAAGGACGCTGCCCTTGGCAGCTGGTTGACACGCCAGGAAAATAATAAAAGAAGAATAAGGAGTAGAGAAGAAAGAGAGGGGGCGCTGCCCTTTGGGCAGCGTGAAACTGCACGGGAAGATAGAAAAATACTGGGGCGAGTGACGTGAGAGGCAGTACAGGGGAGCACAGGGAGCTGCCCTCTGGGCAGCTGGCGGGACGAGAAGGAAGTCAGTAGAAGGGGGGAAGGAAAGCAGCGGGGGCGAGTGACTGGCAGGTCAGAAGCGGGAAAGAAAGAAGGGGGCGCAGCGTGAAGCTGCGGAGTGAGACGCGAGGGAGCAGTGTGGAGGACTGGGAAGCTGACGTGCAGGAAATTGGAGAGGGCAGGGAGAAAGAGATGGCTGCCATTTGGCAGCTTGTGAAAAGAAAGGTCAGGAGCACGGGTCAGCGTGAAGCTGGAGCTGGAGCTGGAGAGGCAGGGGAGACCAGTACACGGCACAGAGTGCAGAAAGATTCACTCTCCTCTTTCGGTTTAATCTTTCCAAACTTCTACTTTATTTCTGTTTCAATAATGTGTAATTAAATTTATTTTGGCTAGAGGTTAATTCGAAACCATGAATATATTTGTAATATGAATTGATTACCTTCAGTTGTGATTTCTGAGTTGTGATTTAATTTGCTTAACTGCTTGATTGATAACTTATTTTTGTATGTCGATTAAGGATGCATACTTAATTTACATGCATGAATTTGATGCTAGAATATAAGTGAATTTCACCTAATCGTTATGAACTTATATTCACAAGTAGTGAAGGTTGCTATCCACAATCGTGTTAAGTAAATTCTTGGCAAGAGTATCATGTTTTTCATAGTTACGAATGCCTCGTCAATGCTTATAGTTTTCACAAAGTTTAATGATCTTTGATTGTATCTCTATTGTGCTTTTCACGTAGGGGACTTTTGAAGAATGTTTTGAATTGTTGCATGCGTTTTTCCCGTCCAATTCAATAACTTAAGGAAAACTTGAAGATTAAAAAAGTGCTGTTCACGGTTAATCTGGAGTATTGAAATTCACAATTTATTGAAAGAACAACTGAAAATCAATTTATGTTGCATATGTGTCATGTGTGGAGAAAAACCCTCTAGCTAGTCCGTCATTTATCCTTTCATCTTAATTTCATGTTTTTGTCAATTCTGTAATTTATTTAAGTTTAAGTTACTTTTCATCAAAACCAAGCCCACCCATTATTAAATTATATTATTTAGTTAGTTTTCATTGTTGTTAGTCTTTTAATTCAATTTCCGTCCATGTCAGTTCCTAGTCTCTAAATTGATTGTTTCCATTATTTTGAGTCATTCTAAGTGTGTTTCGAGTTATTAGAGTTTTTAGCCTAGTTTTGTGTCCTTGAGTCTTGTTTAATATTTTTAAATTAATTTATAATAGATTAGCAATCCCTCCTAATCCCCGGCCTAGAACGATACCCTACTTACATCTATACTACAATTGTCAAAAAGAGGGTTTAATTTGTGTGTCAAATAATTTTCACATCAAATTTTGGCGCCGTTGCCGGGGATTAGTAACTTTGCTAATCCTTTTATTTTTGTTTTTGTTTATATTTATATTGGTGTTTGTGTATTTTACTTTTGATATTTGATTTATTTTTCTTCCTTTGATTTTAGATTCAAATGGAGCCGAGAGAAATTTAAAGGAAAGATGCGTCCGGCTAAAGACGTTAAATCAAGCGCTTCTTGGGAGGCAACCCAAGCATTCAACGAAAGGAGACTTTGGAATCGCTAACCCAATCAGCTTTGCATTCTTTCACCCTTATCTTTACTGCTTTCATTTTGTTTTGTTTAGTTAGTTGTGTTATTTGGTTGATTTCTGTGAGTTTGTGTTATTTAGTTTAAGTGTGGGGGAAGGTTAACCAAAGTCTCTTTACATTAATTTACATATAAAAAAAAAAAAAAAAAAAAAAAAAAGATAAAACTTAAAATTAATTATAAAAAAAAAAAACATAAAAAAAAACAATTAAAAAATAATAATAATAATACAAAAAAATACATAAAAAAAAATTATTAATTAAAAAAAAAAAATAAATAAAATAAAAAAAAAATACAAATATTTTACAATGATGTAAACTAATAGTATTCATTGGTCCGGTGGTGCTTCAGTAGTTGGCGGGGCTTCAGCAGTCGGCGGGGCCACAGAAGGAGGAGGCGGCAGAGGTTGATCAGTTGGAGCTTCACTACGCGGTGCCGCTCCAGAAGACGAAGGCAGATGTTGTTGGAACAAACCCACAAACCTCCGATGATCAAGTAAAATTTGACCATCGGTGTCCTACATCTGGTCAATCTTCCTCTTCATGCTGGTGGCATAGCTATGTGCGAGCTTGTGCAATTCTTTATTCTCATGCTTGAGCCCTTTAATCTCTTGTTTGAGACTCTGTATTTCTGCCACCAGCGATTCAACGTGACGGGTTCGAGCATATAGGCGTTGGGCCATGTTGGACACAGAACCCGCACACTGCACGCTAAGAGCCAGAGACTCCTTAACCGCCAATTCATCAGACCGTCTAGCGAGCAGTCTGTTATCTCTGGGAGTGACAAGGTTTCGGGCCACCACCGCAGCGGTCATGTCATTTTTCATCACCGAATCCCCTACGGTAAGGGGACCGGTAGGGGATATGAAAGATGGGCGCCATATGTTGTCGGGTGAAGGCGGAGCTGCCTCTTCACCAATGTTCAAGTCAAAACGGCGATCGGAAGGGCCAGCCATTTTCTAAAAGTGAAGAAAGAAGAAAGTCGGAATGATCAAGATTAAACAAGTGCAAGAAGGGAGTGTTTACAAGAGGGAGCTCAAGTGTGTTGTGGAACAAAATTAACACCTCTATAAAAAGAAGAAATCAAAGAGGCGCTCCTCAAAGATTGAAGAGGCGTCCTCTCGCAAATCGAAGAGTGGGGGATCCTTTCTCAAAAGCCGGATTCTTTTCTCAAAAGAGGCGTTCATTTCTTAAAAGTTGGGCTTGCTCAGAAACCACGAGCTGAACCCCGGATTTCGCAAGATCAATTCGTCCAGACGTGTTGTCACCAGTCACACGCAAACTCAGCTTTGCGAAAATCACGGGCAGTCTGTCGAAGTGCCGATTCCAACCATCTGTCTCTCTCAGCCTAGTCAGCACTTGTCACATGCAACTGGCAGCTTTGCGGAAATTACGGGCAGCTTTGTCAGAAAGCGCGTAATTTGTACTATTCATCCATCCATCGGCTGCCGACAATGAGTGAGAGAACAGTTCCGGTTGTGAAGACAAGTCCTATAAGTTTCTACCTTCGCCTTCCACAGCAAAAGCACACTCTCTCAGCACACCCTCTCAACACTTCTTCATCTCCGAAAATGCATTCCCAAAGAATCCTCTCGAGTCACTCTGTGTTCCTCATTCCTTGGGATACTCTTGCGAACAACCCATTCAAAGCAAAAGTATTTCATATCATAAAGGTTGAAAGCAAGAGTATCTCATATCATGCTTTCTCCATGTCCTTCTCCTTGTCTTTGTTTTCCGACAAGGAGAAAGAGAGCAATCAGCCAGCATTTGGTATCAATCTTCCAATCTGGAGCCAACTGCCTGGAACCCCTTCCTGATTGCTTACCTAGCCTTGCTCTCGAGTACTCATCTTCTTCATCTTATGCTTCCGTTTTGTCTACCACATCTACTTGGGGGACAAGTAAGGGAGGTGAAAATGAGACCTCGAAGCATGTGGAGACAATGTGCTGATTCATCCTCAGCTAGGGACAAGGAGAAAGAAAGCAAGAGGTGGGCACTTGGAAAGATTGAAGAAAGAATCGGACCAAAACCTCTACCTCGTGCCTGCCCGCCATTCAGAGGAAACAAGCAGAGAAGAATGCAGACTGCACAATCAAATAATCCCAGCAGAAGAAGTCTGAGATGAAACCAAGGCACGCTAATATTCCTCGCTCAGAATTCCAAATCAGTTCAAGAGGAAAGCTGTGGAAAGTCAACAAGCACGACCAATGATTACTTATTAGTTTTATTCATTATCTTTTACCGTAATTTTCAATTTTTCGTTTGCAATTTTTTTTTAATTAATTTTCTTGCGTACTTAACTGAATTATTTCTTTTCTTTGCAGGAACTTTTGGTTATTTCCACCCTTGAAGTTGATTGCAGAATTTTAGCTTGGGGGTCATCGCTTGATTTTACTGCAAATTAGGAAAGTTTTCAGTCCAGTTGCGTTATTTTGTTTCTTATTATTTATTTATTTTATTTTATTTTTTTATTTGCATTATAGTGTTTTCTGACATTGGGGACAATGTCAAGTTTAAGTGTGGGGGTAGAAATCTCTAGAATTTCATTTGTTTCTATGTTGTTGCTTTTTGTTTTCTTTTAAAAAAAAAAATTTTTAAAAAAAAAAAATTTAAAAAAAAAAATTTCGGAAAATTTAAAAATCCAAAAATATTGTCTTATTTCCCTTATTGTTTTGAATTAGATTTTTGTTAGTTTCCCGACCTAATGATATAATTGGATCAAATTTGAACCATGATCATCAAGAACTTAGTTAACATGTGTTTTGTGAAATTCCTAATTCTCTTGTTAGCTTTGTATATGTTTGATCATCTTTGAAAAACCAAATGCACATAGCCGTGTTAATGTGAAATTAAAGTATGAATTAAAGCTTCATATGTGAATTTAGTGACCATATATATCCTATGTGAGTTTTTGAGCCTATTGAAAGTGTGTGCATTTTTCATACACTCCTATTCTTTCATGTGTGATGAACTTATGTGAGATACATCTCTAGAACTTGCGTAAAGATCTTTCGAAATATTTGTCATTGATTGCATGAACTTGGAAATGATAGAGGCATTAGGTTTACCACTATGGCCCAAATAACCATGTTTTCCAAATAAAAATGATATCATTAGATTGCCAATTTGAGCCGAGTATGTTGAGCCTTTTATTTCTTATCACCAGATATGTCTACCCTTATACCTGAAACATTTTTCCTTACCCTTTCCAAGCAAGCTAGTGAGCAATGTGAGATTGTCTAATGAGAAACGGTTGTGAAGTACTTTGAAAGTGTTTGGCAAAAGAATAAGTGTGGGGGTATTTCATGTTTGTATTTAAAAAAAAAAAAAAAAAAAAGAAAAAAGAAAAAGAAAGATTGTATACAAAGAAAATAAAAAGTTTTTAAAGTTTCAGTTTAAGGGGATGGTTGGAGATGCTAGAAGAATCGCTGGAAATATTGAGTTCTTATAAATCTAAACAAAAGAATTGCTTGCAATGTAGCTTGGAACTTGTGTTTACCTATTCTTTCATTTCAATAACCCTTTCCCTAAACCTCATTACGTCCAATAAAAGTCCTCTTGATTTAAGTTTTGCAATTATGATTGTGGAGATGAGATCTTTATGCAAGCTTATGGTAGAAATTTCACATTTGATTCTTTGAGCGAAACACATTAAAACTAAACACATATGTGATTGAGTGTATATCCCGTGAGAAGGTTACTAGTTTGCATATGATGATTTTAAAAATAAAAACTTGAAATTGCATTAGCATGGCTTTCTCACACACTACACTTCAAGGATGATTCAAAGATTACTGCTAATATTTGAATAAGGAAGATGAACTTGGATTAGTTTGTTGGTGTTAGCTATGGTTCTTGATGATTTGTTTTCTCGAATGAAATTCTATGAAGGTCACATAGGGGGAAACTAATGTTTTTCATGTTATTACTTTTTCATGTTCTCTTTGTTTTGCTCGAGGACTAGCAAAAGCTAAGTATGGGGGTATTTGATCGGATCATATTTATATATATTTTTACTTCAAATTCACTCGTCTTTTCTTAGTTAGTTCCTTATATTTTTGAGCTATTTACGTTATTTTTGTGTTTATAAGATCTGTTATGTAAAGAAAACAAAAATAGCACAAATAAGATCTATTTACGTTATTTTCAGGTTAGTGCTTGCTTGCACACTGGAAAACTTGTTGCCTTGGTAATTTTGGTCTCTGGAGGAATTGTATTACAAATTTTGGCAGTGTGGTTGGTGAAGCAAATAGAAAATAAAAAGAATAAGCTGATGGGGCGGAAAGGACGCTGCCCTTGGCAGCTGGTTGACACGCCAGGAAAATAATAAAAGAAGAATAAGGAGTAGAGAAGAAAGAGAGGGGGCGCTGCCCTTTGGGCAGCGTGAAGTTGCACGGGAAGATAGAAAAATACTGGGGGGAGTGACGTGAGAGGCAGTACAGGGGAGCACAGGGAGCTGCCCTCTGGGCAGCTGGCGGGACGAGAAGGAAGTCAGTAGAAGGGGGGAAGGAAAGCAGCGGGGGCGAGTGACTGGCAGGTCAGAAGCGGGAAAGAAAGAAGGGGGCGCAGCGTGAAGCTGCGGAGTGAGACGCGAGGGAGCAGTGTGGAGGACTGGGAAGCTGACGTGCAGGAAATTGGAGAGGGCAGGGAGAAAGAGATGGCTGCCATTTGGCAGCTTGTGAAAAGAAAGGTCAGGAGCACGGGTCAGCGTGAAGCTGGAGCTGGAGTTGGAGAGGCAAGGGAGACCAGTACACGGCACAGAGTACAGAAAGATTCACTCTCCTCTTTCGGTTTAATCTTTCCAAACTTCTACTTTATTTCTGTTTCAATAATGTGTAATTAAATTTATTTTGGCTAGAGGTTAATTCGAAACCATGAATATATTTGTAATATGAATTGATTACCTTCAGTTGTGATTTCTGAGTTGTGATTTAATTTGCTTAACTGCTTGATTGATAACTTATTTTTGTATGTCGATTAAGGATGCATACTTAATTTACATGCATGAATTTGATGCTAGAATATAAGTGAATTTCACCTAATCGTTATGAACTTATATTCACAAGTAGTGAAGGTTGCTATCCACAATCGTGTTAAGTAAATTCTTGGCAAGAGTATCATGTTTTTCATAGTTACGAATGCCTCGTCAATGCTTATAGTTTTCACAAAGTTTAATGATCTTTGATTGTATCTCTATTGTGCTTTTCACGTAGGGGACTTTTGAAGAATGTTTTGAATTGTTGCATGCGTTTTTCCCGTCCAATTCAATAACTTAAGGAAAACTTGAAGATTAAAAAAGTGCTGTTCACGGTTAATCTGGAGTATTGAAATTCACAATTTATTGAAAGAACAACTGAAAATCAATTTATGTTGCATATGTGTCATGTGTGGAGAAAAACCCTCTAGCTAGTCCGTCATTTATCCTTTCATCTTAATTTCATGTTTTTGTCAATTCTGTAATTTATTTAAGTTTAAGTTACTTTTCATCAAAACCAAGCCCACCCATTATTAAATTATATTATTTAGTTAGTTTTCATTGTTGTTAGTCTTTTAATTCAATTTCCGTCCATGTCAGTTCCTAGTCTCTAAATTGATTGTTTTCATTATTTTGAGTCATTCTAAGTGTGTTTCGAGTTATTAGAGTTTTTAGCCTAGTTTTGTGTCCTTGAGTCTTGTTTAATATTTTTAAATTAATTTATAATAGATTAGCAATCCCTCCTAATCCCCGGCCTAGAACGATACCCTACTTACATCTATACTACAATTGTCAAAAAGAGGGTTTAATTTGTGTGTCAAGTAATTTTCACATCAAAGCCCTAATGGTTAGCAAACACTAATCAACAAAAGGGAGAATTGAAATGTGGTTTCAATTCACAATCGATCGTTAAGAGTAACATCGCCCACTGCCTCGCTAAATAGAACCTAATGGATCGTACACCGAGTAAGGATGTATGTGAAGAAATTAAATGAAATGGATAAGCAATTAAATGGTTTAATTGAAGAATGGTCAAGATTAATTAATTAGTTAATTAATTATACGAAAGGTTCGTATTGGGCTTATATGTTGGTTTTGGGTTTCGGGGCCCAAAAGCGTTTTGGTCCACAAGGCCCATTATGTTTAAGTTGTATGACAACTAAAACAAAATGGGCAAATTAGCCCAATAACAAAGGATGGCCGACCATTAGGGTGGATGGGCAAAGTTTGTTTAATTACAAGTTTGCCACTCACCAAAGAAAAGGTTATAAAAATAACTTTATAGCTATTTTCTCATTAGGGTTTTTCTTGTTGAAATTGGGTGAAACATTTTCTCCATTTTCTTCTAAGGAGGCCGGCCACTAAAGGAGGGGACATCTAGCAATCTCTTCTTCCTTTAGTCATCCATTTCATCTTCACAATATACAACCTTGGTGAAGAGACTTAGAGACATCAAGCTTTTGATGTTTTGGGGAACAAATCCTTATTTCCTCAAATCTTCAAAGGAGCACTAAAGGGAGGAAAACACAAGGAGGATTCAAAGAGCTTGGAGGTGACTTGAAGGCCCTCCACTTGGGTGAATCCCTTGTGTAATCAAGGATGATCTTCAAGGGTAAAGAATCTCTAAATCTTTACCTCTCTTTAATGTTGTTAAAGAGTTTATTTTGGTTCACCATATACTAGGCTTTGAAAGTCATGGGTTTTATGAATTGTTTTTGAATGCATGCCTACTTTAAAGTGTTAATAGCTTGCATGTGTATTCAAATGTTCATACTTGTTCTTAGCTAGGACAAAATTTTTCCTTCAAGTGGTATCAGAGCCTAGGCCTAGTGTATGGTGAATCCTTTTGGGTTTGTGATGTTCATATTTTGTGATTTAAATGTTGTAAATGTTACAAGCTTTGTTCTTGCTTTTGAATATATAAATTTTGCTAGAAAATTTAGCATCTCAAATGTTGTAGATGTATTTCATTTAAGCATGAATATTGGAACTCAAATTTGGTGCCATGAGTTTTGGAAAATTCGGCCAAATCCCTAGGGTGACTTTTTGGGTTCATGTTTGTCTTGTTAAAATGGTTTTAAGGTGACTTTTGGAACCCCTAAGTACCCTAGGATATTAGCCCTCTTTTGAGAGGTGAAAAATTGAGTTTTGGTGAATGAAAACATCCATGGAGCTATTATGAGTTTTCATGGTGTTCTTCATTGTTCTTGGTGTTCTTGCCAAGAACATAAAGGGTTTGAAGTTTTGATTCAAAAGTTTTATGTTTTTCATAAAGTTTTGGTTTTATTTTGATGGGTGATGGATATTGGTGAGAAGTGATTAAAATGATTTAATGTTTGTCAAAACTCATAAATGTTTTACAAAACATTTTCTTACAAACCATCAATTTCACCTCACCCACCAAAATCAACTTGCATATTGCACATGCATGCACTAAAACCCTTTCACACTTGTTCACACACCTCCTTGGCCGGCCACCCCTTCAAGTGGGGTACTTTTGGGGCCTTTTGTGCAATTACATAAAGTTGTGAAAATTTTGTGTTTTTGCATTTTGGCCCAAAAGTTTACGTTTTTACGTTTAGGCTTAAAAACTCTAAAGGACAAATTGTTTTGATCCTTTAATGATGTTTTTACATTAATGAAATTTTGGGTTCTAGTTGAAATTACATGAAGTTGTGGACTTTCGTGTTTTTTTCAAAGTGACCCCAAAAGTTTTTGTATTTGCATTATGGCCCAATTGTTGTGGTCATAGTTTCCTTGTGGCCCAAATAAAATGAGAACAAAAATTGTTTTGTCTCTTTAATGAGAATTGGATTTTCATTTCATTTAGTTCCATTTAAATCAATTCTATGGATCCAAAAACCAATTGTTTAAAGTTGTTTTCTTAGTTAATGTGATTGATTAAGAAAAGGGTGATTATGAACCAAAGGCCACGATAATTGAGCTATGTGATTGGCCGATATACATTATGAATGTTTGGGTTTTTAGTAGTGTAGATTTGAATGTAATTTGATTAATTCAAGTTGTTGTAAATGGACATAAGTCCATCATTTGATTTGTGTTGTAAAAGGGCATAAGCCCTTCTTATTATTATTTCATGTATTCCTTTTGTTTAATTGTATGCAAAATGGAATAGTTGGGTCCAACGCCCAATAGGAAATAACGGTTTAATTAGATTAAACGCGTAACTAAAATCAACAACTATCTACCTTAAACCCAAGGTCCAACACAAGGCTCGTGTTGGATCAAATCGAACGGTTCATAATCATCCTAAAACCTAATATGACTATATAGTCCATATGAGGATGCAATGCATTCGTTAGTAGTTCCATATAGTCTCGCTTGTTTCAACGAAACAGTGGGAGTATTATATGCTACTAATTCATATTAACTTGGACCAATAGTTGTGATAGGCCCAAGTTCTTTTAATGTGATTAAAATGTTTTGATGTAGCCCAAAACAACTCCCTCAAAATGAAGATTTAAGTTGATAAGCGAGAGATGTTTAGAATATCTCTTCGTAGGCCTTCCACCGTGGTGGGCTCCAAGCGTTTGTGACTCATACACCGGCTTCACCCTATCATGGGGGAGTACAAAGTATGTGCTTACATCCAGGAGGAGTCCATAAACATATGATGAGGTGAGTGTAGGCAACGAGGGTAGCCGACATCGTATCATCGTGAGGCTATTCTTGAACCCCTTCACACACTAAGCATGGTGGGAATAACTTAAACTAAATGCAATGGTGCCAACATCGTATCATCGTGAGGCAACATTCTCTAGAGGCCAAACGGATGGGTAATTACAAAAGTTGTAAATGAATAATGCGTTATTCTCTCATCATTATTTTTGCTAGCCAAACATCGTATCATCGTGAGGTGGGCTTGGTAATGGTGAGTCTCCCATAACCCGCTAAGAGTTCAACATAACTCTCGAATTCTATTGAGGGATGTGGAATTTGCCAAAAATAGTGGGTGGTACTATTTGATTCAAAGACCCAATCAAATAGTTTTAAACAAACAATCTAATATGATTTCTATTATGTTATGTAGTGAACGACATGCCTAAAATTATACCCACCATTATACTTGACAAAAGGGGCCTTAAGGGCCAACGTTTCCTTGCTTGGTATCGCCACATTGAGAATGTCTCAAAGGTGAAAGACATATTGTATGTGCTTAAGCAATCCCCTCCTCATGTACCTCCTACAAAACTAGCTTCAAAGGAGAAGTGTCAAAATTATGTTAGACACTATGAGGATGACTTACAAGCCAAATGCTTAATCCTCACTTCACTTAGTGAGGAGCTTATGAAGCTACATAAGCACATGGACACTTCTTGTGCCATGGTTGAAAGTTTGCATAAGATGCATGACATTGAGACTAGTAATGTACGATTCTCAAATGTTTGTAGTCTAATGAATGCCAAGATGGCAAAGGGGGCATCGGTCCATAAACATGGACAAAAGATGGAAAAGATATATAAAGATCTTAAAAGTTTAGGAACTTCCATCGATGGGAAAATGGCCCAAGACTTTTTCCTTGCATCTCTCTCGGATGATTTCACTAAGTTTATTGTAAACTATAAAGTGAATAGATTCGATCATTATTTGAAAGAGATGATTGACATGTGCTGTAGATTTGAAAAAGGTTTCAAAATGGACAGTGGGAGTGAGAATGCAAACATAAAGAAAAGGTTGCATAAGAAGAAGGCAAAGAAATCCAAAGGAACATGCTTTCATTGTGGAAAGGATGAACGTTGGAAGAATAAATACAGGGTGCGCATTGCGAGCCTTATGACAAGAACTTTTGAAGAGACTATTTCTGTCATAGAGAGTTCTTTTACAGTGAGCTCCAATTCCTGGATATTTGATTCAGGCGCTAGTCAACATATCTGTAATACGATGCAGGGACTAGTGGGGAGCAAGTCACTAAGCAATGGAGAGATGATTGTGCGAGTTGGGAACGGCACTAAAATCTCGGCAAAAGCAATAGGCACCTACATGCTTAACCTACCCTCTGGGGAAGTCCTGGAACTTAAAAATTGTTTATATTTTCCTTCATGTATAAAGAATTTGATTTCCATCTCTAAGCTTTTACGAGATGGGCACTCAGTATTGTTTGACAAAATGAGTTGCACTTTATACTTGAACGGTCGTATTATCTCTCATGGTAATATGATAGAGGAACTTTTTCACCTAGAGACGAATAGTGGGTTGCACTGTATTGAAAGCGGGAATACCTCGAAACCCAAAAGGGCTAGAGAAGATGTTAACCAAGAAAAGACGTGGCATCTTAAACTTGGACATGTGAACCTTGATAAGATTCGCAAGATGTCGAAAGACGGATATATCCACCCATTGGGTAATGACCAGATGGGTACTTGTGAATGTTGTCTGAAAGGGAAAATGACCAAATCTCCATTTACTGGAAAAGGAGAGTGTGCCACTGAAATTCTAGGGTTAATCCACACTGACGTATGTGGACCTATGTCTACTACGTCGAGAAGAGGCTTCTCCTACTATATCACATTCACCGACGATCACTCTCGGTTTGGCTATGTGTATCTTATGAAGTACAAGTCAGAATCCTTTGAAAAGTTCAAAGAATTCAAGAATGAAGTTGAGAAGCAAACTGGGAAACAGATAAAGATCCTAAGATCGGATCGAGGGGGTGAATATCTGAGTAATGAGTTCCTAGATTATCTCAAAGAGTGTGGAATAATATCACAGTGGACTCCTCCAGGAACTCCACAACTTAATGGAGTTTCTGAAAGGAGAAATCGAACCTTGATGAACATGGTTCGTTCTATGATGAGTTCCGCTGATCTACCAGTAACATTCTGGGGATACGCTCTATATACAGCAGCTTACTTGCTTAATAGAGTACCTTCCAAGTCAGTTCCACAAACGCCCTATGAGATATGGCATGGAAGAAAGCCAAGTCTTAAACACATTAAGATTTGGGGTTGTGAAGCATATGTCAAGAAGCTTGAAGCTACTAAGCTTGAAGCGAGATCAGTAAGATGCTATTTTGTGGGATATCCTAAAGAAACTATGGGATATGAGTTCTACCATCCTGACGACCAGAAAGTCTTTGTCGCCAGAACTGCTAAGTTTCTAAAGGACTAATTCGTTCTCAAAGGAACTATAAGCAAACAGATGGAAATTAATGAGATTAATAATGAACCACAAACAAGCACTAGACATATTGACAACCCTGTTCCTGAACCCCTAGCTCCACGTAGATCTGAACGGGTTAGTAAGCCACCTAAGAGGTATGGCTTAGACAATGACTTTGATGAATTGTACCTTCTAAGTGACAATGAAACAAATGAGGACCCTAGAGACTACTCTGAAGCAATGTCCGACATTGATTCAAAGAGATGGCAAGAGGCCATGAAATCCGAGATGGATTCCATGTATCAAAATCAGGTCTGGACTCTTGTAGACCCTCCAGAAGGTATTGTACCTGTTGGAAACAAATAGGTCTTCAAGAGGAACATAGGTGTTGATGGGAACGTGGAGACTTATAAGGCTAGACTCGTAGCCAAGGGTTACAGGCAAAGAGAAGGGATTGACTATGAAGAAACCTTCTCTCCTGTAGCCATGATTAAGTCCATTCGGATTTTGCTTGCGATAGCTGCGTACCATGATTATGAGATATGGCAAATGGACGTGAAGACGGCCTTTCTGAACGGCTACCTAGAGGAAGAGCTCTATATGACTCAACCCGAGGGTTTCGTGTCCAAGTCTGAAAAGACTAAGGTATGCAAGCTTCTAAGGTCCATTTATGGACTTAAGCAAGCCTCCAGGAGCTGGAACATTCGTTTCGACACTGAAATCAAAACGTTTGGTTTTACTCAAAACGAAGACGACAATTGTGTTTATCAAAAGGTCGTTGGGGATGCAGTTGTATTCCTAGTGTTATATGTAGATGACATATTACTATTCGGGAATGACACTGCAGTACTTTCTTCTGTAAAAGTGTGGTTGTCCAAAACCTTCCACATGAAAGATTTGGGAGATGCATCTTATGTACTTGGGATAAAGCTCTATCGTGATAGATCCAGAAAATTAATTGGATTATCCCAATCTATGTACATTGATAAGGTGCTAAGTAGGTTCCAAATGGAACAATCTAAGAAAGGTTTTCTTCCTGTTGGACATGGAATTCACCTTTCTAAATCCATGGAACCTAAAACTCCTGAAGAGATACGGCAAATGAGTTGTATTCCTTATGCTTCAGCCATAGGAAGTCTCATGTATGCCATGATATGCACAAGGCCAGATATTGCATATGCTGTGAGCATTACTAGTCGATATCAATCTAACCCAGGATCAGAACACTGAGGAGCTGTCAAGATGGTCCTTAAGTACTTAAGAAGAACTAAGGACATGTTCCTCTTGTATGGAGGAGCATCAGAGTTGAGAGTGGAAGGCTATACAGACGCAGATTTCCAATCTGACGTCGATGATAGAAGTTCCAACTCCGGATATGTATTCACTCTGAATGGTGGGGCTGTCAGTTGGAAAAGCAAGAAGCAAAGTGTAATTGCTGATTCCACGACAGAGGCTGAATATGTCGCTGCAGCTGAAGCCGGCAAAGAAGCGTTCTGGATGAAGAAGTTCATCACTGAACTTGGGGTGGTTCCAACCATTACATCACCAGTAACTTTGTACTGTGATAATAGTGGGGCGATAGCTCAAGCCAAGGAACCCAGGGCACATCAAAAGAACAAGCATATTGACAGACGCTTTAATATCATTAGAAGATATGTTGCCGAGGGGAAAATCAACATCCTCAAAGTTGCTTCAGACGATAACGTAGCAGATCCACTGACAAAACCAATGTCTCAGATCCAGCTTGACTGTCATATGGAAAAGATGGGTATTAGATACATGGGAAGATGGCTTTGAGTGCAAGTGGGAGATTGTTGGAAGTATGCCCACAAAGCCACTCATTTGATGTAATAGCTTTTTGGAATACTTATTGTATTAAACTTTTATATGTTTAATGAAGGGCAAATCTTATTGTTAATCACTATTTATTGTATCATGTGTTTAAGCAATAATGGAATCCAAGGAATGTATTTGTTCTAAGAGATAAGTGATCTAATGAGTTAGATTATCGAGACCTTTCTCTTATGTTCATTCCTAAAACGTTCCTAGCCATAGGATTGCTAATTGGGCATTGACAATCCGCTAAGGCTAGTATGTGTTATGTTGACTCAATCGTGAGTATAACTAGTCTCAAGTCATTTGGTGTTGGACACTAAGACAAACACATAGGTGCTCGAAAGAGTACTCGAGTTCACTGAACTACGATCAATAAAGAGTTCGAACATACATGTCATGTATGAACTCTAAGGTTGCAATATGCAAAGTAGTCCTTTGACCTGAGGCATCATCGATGTCTAATGGTTAGGTCCTTGATCTTTGATCCTGTCAACGGCATTCCTTTGGAGTGTCCACGGCATTGTTGGGGTCAAGCTATCTAGTCATGTAGGCATATGAATGCACAACAAGGGATATCTAACCTTCCATGGTGGAGGGAGAATACTCTAAGATATGATTCTAAAGTCTTTGGCCAAAGCAAATGAATATGACTTAGGAAGTTTGTTCCAAATCATATTCAAGGGAATCATATAGGAAAGTATCACATTGGATAGTAGACATGAAACAAACTATCACTTAAACAATGTGATTAAGAGTATTGTATTAGAGAATGACCGTATTGCATTGTAGTTGTAACTGGATAGGTTCTCCAACCAATTCTACTTAGCTTGGGTAATCATGATATGCTGCTAGGCGTCACTCATGGTTTGTGGAAGCCCTAATGGTTAGCAAACACTAATCAACAAAAGGGAGAATTGAAATGTGGTTTCAATTCACAATCGATCGTTAAGAGTAACATTGCCCACTGCCTCGCTAAATAGAACCTAATGGATCGTACACCGAGTAAGGATGTATGTGAAGAAATTAAATGAAATGGATAAGCAATTAAATGGTTTAATTGAAGAATGGTCAAGATTAATTAATTAGTTAATTAATTATACGAAAGGTTCGTATTGGGCTTATATGTTGGTTTTGGGTTTCGGGGCCCAAAAGCGTTTTGGTCCACAAGGCCCATTATGTTTAAGTTGTATGACAACTAAAAAAAAATGGGCAAATTAGCCCAATAACAAAGGATGGCCGGCCATTAGGGTTGATGGGCAAAGTTTGTTTAGTTACAAGTTTGCCACTCACCAAAGAAAAGGTTATAAAAACAACTTTATAGCTATTTTCTCATTAGGGTTTTTCTTGTTGAAATTGGGTGAAACATTTTCTCCATTTTCTTCTAAGGAGGCCGGCCACTAAAGGAGGGGACATCTAGCAATCTCTTCTTCCTTTAGTCATCCATTTCATCTTTACAATATACAACCTTGGTGAAGAGACTTAGAGACATCAAGCTTTTGATGTTTTGGAGAACAAATCCTTATTTCCTCAAATCTTCAAAGGAGCACTAAAGGGAGGAAAACACAAGGAGGATTCAAAGAGCTTGGAGGTGACTTGAAGGCCCTCCACTTGGGTGAATCCCTTGTGTAATCAAGGATGATCTTCAAGGGTAAAGAATCTCTAAATCTTTACCTCTCTTTAATGTTGTTAAAGAGTTTATTTTGGTTCACCATATACTAGGCTTTGAAAGTCATGGGTTTTATGAATTGTTTTTGAATGCATGCCTACTTTAAAGTGTTAATAGCTTGCATGTGTATTCAAATGTTCATACTTGTTCTTAGCTAGGACAAAATTTTTCCTTCAGAAAGAAAACACAGACATCTCATTGAGACAGCTCGCACTCTATTGGGTGCATCTCATGTTCCACAACAGTATTGGGTGGAAGCTATCTCAACTGCTCTTTATTTGTTCAATCGCTTGCCTATTTCTGGTATTGTTCATTCTCCTTGGGAATTATTGTTCCATTCATCTCCAGATTATACTTGGCTTTAGGTATTTGGCTGCAGCTGCTTTCTGTGGTTAAAACCATATGTTTCTTTGAAGTTAGATGGTAAAAGTAAGGAATGTGCTTTTCTTGGATATAGTATGCAACATAAGGGCTATAGGTTCTTGGATCCTCTCACTAGTCGAGTATACATCTCCAGGCATGTTTTATTCAATGATACAACATTTCCATTTCACCAAGTTCATCCTCATTCTTGGTCCTCTTCTATATCTGCCACTATCCCTCCCATTATAGATCTTCATTTTTCCATTTCTCGACCCTCCTCTCCACCTATTAATCAATCATCTATCCCTCAACCTCGATCACAAACCACCACTACTTCTGTTGAACCCTCCTCCCCTATACCACTCCCCATCATTCATCCAATGGTTACTCGGTCTAAAAATGGTATTTTTCGACTCAAAGCCTATACTGCCACTAAACATTCTCTGCCACCTACTGTGGATTATGTTCCTACTACCTACAATCAAGTTGCCAAGTATAGTGAATGGTGTCTAGCTATGCAAAATGAGTTTAATGTTCTTCAATCCACTAGAACTTGGTCTCTAGTTCTCTCCTCACCATCTCAGAATGTGGTCAGTTGCAAGTAGGTGTTTAGAATTAAGAAAAAGTTTGATGGTTCCATTGATAGGTATAAGGCCCGATTGGTTGCCAAGGGTTTTCACCAACAAGAGGGGCTTGATTATTAGGAAACATTTAGTCCTATAGCTAAGCATGTTACCATTCTATTTTGCTCACTTTTGCTGTTCAATTCAATTGGTTTTTGCATCAGCTTGATATTAGCAATGCGTTTCTTCATGGAGACTTAAAAGAAGCAGTGTTTATGCAACAACCTCCTGGCTTCAGTGATCCAACCTTGCCTAGTCATGTGTGTAAACTCAAAAAGTCCTTATATGGACTCAAGCAAGCTCCCAGGGCATGGTTTGATAAGCTTTTTCAAGCTCTTAAGTCCCTTGGTTTTACACTATCTTGTTCTGATGCATCTCTATTTGTTCTAAAGGATCATGTTCTAGTTATTGTATTGGTTTATGTCGATGACATATTGGTTAGTGGCCCTGATTCCTCTATCTGTAACTTGTTCATCAAAAAGCTTGGTTCTTTATTTCCAGTCAAGGATTTAGGTCATCTTCATTACTTTCTGGGATTAGACGTTCAAAAATCGAAACAGGGTCTCTTTCTTCATCAAGGAAAGTATCTTTTGGATCTATTGTAGAAAACAAAGATGGAAGGTGCAAAACCATGTTGCACACCCCTTGGAACTACAAAATTGGATCACAGTGGCATTCCATTATCTAATCCCACTGAATATAGGTCTATTGTGGTTGCATTACAATATTTGACTTGGACTTGTCTTTTGCTATAAACCAAGCCTGCCAGTTTATGCATTAACCTACTCTGATGTAGACTGGGCGGGTTGTACATTTGATCATAGATCGACTAGTGGCTTTTGTGTGTTTCTTGGATCAAATTTAATAAGTTGGAGTGCTAAGAAGCAGCCTACAGTGGCTCGATCTTCCACTGAGGCTGAATATCGGTCTCTTGCTCACACTGCAGCTGAGGTTACCTGGATTTGCAAGGTTTTTCATGACTTTGGCTTTCCTTCATCTCTCAAACCTATAATCTGGTGTGATAACATCTCTGCTATTTCTCTTGCTTCTAATCCGGTTTTTCATGCTCGGACCAAGCATATAGAAATCGATTATCATTACATTAGAGAATTAGTTCTTTCTAATCTTGTTTGAGTTCAGTATGTCTACAATGAGGATCAAATAACTGACATTCATACCAAATCATTGTCTAAGAACAAGTTTCTTTTCCTCCAGTCCAAGCTATCACTTGGAACTTCAACTTCTTCCAAGCTCAGCTTGAGGGGGTATAAAGATGAGGATGCCAAGTCATGACATATGTTTCTTAGATAGCAAATCATAATATGCCATATGAACAAAGTTTGTTTAGAATGTTAGAAAGAATATTGTAAATAGCTTTGGCTATATATATATATGTATATATATATATATATATATATGTATATATATATATTACATGTGATGTAATTATTTTTCATTGAATGAAAGAGGAATATTCAGAAAACATTGTGTTCTTAGTTTTCTATAATATTGGATTTAAATGTAAGAAATTACATGTCATTTGTATTTTTATGGCTAAAATAACATGATGGAGAAATATATCATAACTCTTTGATCTGTAAAGCTAGTCAAGTGAGTCTGATGCTTATTTTAAATGGCCATTTATCGTGCTCTAACTATATAACCATTTGTGCATTTGAAATATTAAAGGCCAAGACCACCATGTACTAATTGATTGCAGGATGAGAAATATAGAAGAAGATGTGGCCACAACGCTCACGAAAGGTTGCTCTTATCGTTTCATCTGCATAGAAGAGAGGAAAAAAAAAAAGAAAACTGCTGCTATCTTATAAATTTC
Organism: Malus asiatica; assembly: GCA_033882615.1. Taxonomy (NCBI): domain Eukaryota; kingdom Viridiplantae; phylum Streptophyta; class Magnoliopsida; order Rosales; family Rosaceae; genus Malus; species Malus asiatica. The sequence continues at coordinate 42,009,026 of CM066503.1, read as the reverse complement.
TAAGGAGCAATCAATAGCAAGTAAAAGGCACGATATTATGTATTTCTTTATTGATAAATAAAAGAGGTGTGTAAATGCACAAAGTGGCCATCAAGGAATTCATTTGTCATCTCTTCCTTTACTGTCTACAATAAATCGATGTTAAGTATTCATCGGTTATGGAGAAGGAAAGAAGGAAGAAGAAGAGGAAAGACAAAGGAAAAAAAGGAACGGTTGGGAGTTTTGTTTTGGTATTAAGGTATCAGTAATGGGGCTAAACATTAATGAGGATTCAAAAAAGGGAGTACACGGAGAAGCAATGAGATCATCCAAACAAAAAGGAAGGCTGAACAAGAAAAAGAATAGTAGTGAGGCAAAGCAAGGGATTTGTCAAGCTTTTCCAAACTTAGGTTTTTTTTTTTATGAATTCAATAATATTTCCTATTATGTTTCGGAACTAATTACTTTTCGTTAGGGCTAAAATGTAGCCTAACTATGAATTCTTAATTTCTCAGTTTAATTATTTATAAATTTTCATTCAAGTTGAGTATCATTTTGCTGTGTTTATGAGCTTGATTTTAATCTTGGTGATTGGCCACCATTTTGGTTTGAGTTGAGTGTATTTGATGCGAGTTAACACAGATGCCATGTTGTTAATTCAGTTTTAGCGTCTTGCAAATGGTACCATGAATTCCTTTATGTAGATGCCATACACTAGGTTTCATGCGGTCTATTAAGTAGTTCTCAAATCGTTAATGAACTCGTGTGTGTTTAGTAATCTAGATGCCATAGATTGTTAGCACATATGAGTATACATAGTAATCTAGATGTCATGGATACTATATGAATTAGAGGAACTAGACCGTCAATTTGGATGATTACTCATTAATAATTGACTATAGGAATTGAGTTGGATTGGTGATGGTGAATCGGATGCTCTAGTGTCTTTCGCAATTGATTTATAATTTGATTTCTTTGTTGTTCTTGTCATTTATTTAAGCTCATTTGATTTTTGTTTATGTTTACAATTTCAAAGTTCTTTCTCATATCATCAATTTTTCCATTTCAATTCAAGTGCAATACAAATTAAGTTAGATAATTAGAATTATTTCAATCTTAGTTGGAACGATCTTGTGCTTGCCTACTATACTACTTAACGATTCGTACACTTGCGAGCATTAAAATTTGGACTTAATTGGGTTGATTTTAGTTAATCTAATTTTGGAAACAAGGAGCAACACCTATAATCACCTGCCTACCAGCAGCATGTTTAACATAATGCTGTGAAAAATATCCTCATTATTCGATACCATGTCAAAGACCAAAAGTTAAAATTAGGTATCATCAAGATCCATATTAGTAGACTCCTTTGTTTGGTCACTCAAAGAGTGATCAATCATTAGCATAAAATCACTACAGTGATGCGTGGCTTAAGAAGAGCACATGAGATGCAAATACTATTAAAGGTGTACGGGGCTGCTTACTGTGGTGTGGTCACTGTTCGAAGCAGCAAGAACCGTTGCTTCTGACTTAATACCCCGCATGTTTGCTGGCTTCAGATTGCAAAGAACACATACTTTCCGGTTCTGCCACAGAACAATTAATATGAATAAACGTTGACAGAAATTGATGGTAACTTTATTATTAAAAAATTGGTAGATGTAAACAAACCTGCATTTTATTGAGAGGTATATATTTGACAAGTCCACTGACCACTGTTCTTGTTTGTCCTTCACCAACATCAATATCCTCTACGTAAAGTGAATCAGCATCAGGATGCTTCTGAGCTTTAGTAATGAGGCCAACGCAGATGTCAAGCCTACTAATAGAAATCTCTGCTTCAGCTGCAGATTTTTTGGGCTGTCGCTTTTTCTTTCCACTACTGTCTGCCATAACAATGGCCTTTTAGAATAAATCCAGTTATGCCAGAATAAGTAATAAAGGGTATAGTATTCTTTTCAAGTACAGGTACCCACACTCGGGATAAGTTATGTATTTTTTGTTTTCCAGTTACAAGGAGACGCTGTGTATTACTTGGTGAGAAGTATAACACCAAACGACGAAGATCAACACAGCATAAGAAAGATGTCTAGAAAACTGTTCAATAATAATAAGGATGCAAATCCTATTTGGGCAACAAGCACTACTGGCAGCCCTCAATAAAGACCCCTCGCATCATTCCATAAATCCTCATCACAACATAATATGTACAAAAGAAACAGGAAAAGATTATCCTGATAACAACAGAGCATGCAATAAAGAAGGGGTCTTCCTTTCACTGAACAGGACTGTTTCATTGAACAAGTTACCAACGTGCAGATCAAAAAATGATAAAAGTTTGAACATTAGGGTTAAATGTTTCTTGAAATTGAAGTTTTAAAGTTCGCGAAGTAGTGAGTATAGTTTAAGTTACCAAAAACACCGCATTACTAAAGTCCTCAGTTTGGGGTACTTAAAATATACCACCACAACTGATGAGTAGATTTTATATTATATATTTTACCCAAATCTTAGTATATTTTGGTTAATATATTGGAAGAATTTTGATATTTTGAATTGTATTTTCAATATAGGACTTCTGACTTCCTCTGGAGCAAAACAGGACCAAATGGATGAATTTTAGAGTAATTCCAGTTGAAGGACGTTCGTGAGTCGCTTAGCTTGATCATATCAAAATTTGGAATTTTTCCACCATGCGGTTATTTTCTTGCGATAAAATAAAGAAGCAATGTGCAGTGCTGGAAAATGACGTTTTTGGGCTTAAATTGCGTTTTTGGAGCCTAAGATGACCTCGGATGGGTTCGTGGCCTTCTGGAGAAGTGTTCAGAATATTCCAAACATTAAATCCAGCTATATTGGGCCAGTTTTAGAGCAGCTTATGGGTAAAAAACGTGGCTGTTCAGATTTTAGGCGAATTTTACCATTTAATTTAGGGTTATGTTTCCTATTTTATTGTTTTTTTTATTAATTTTAGTTTTGCTAGGGTTTGTGTGGGGGGCTGAGCAGATATATTGTTTGGCCGTCTACAATATTTCTCTACGCTTTCTTTTATGCAATTTTGGAGACAGAGAGAATTGTGAGGGTTTTGGAGACTTTTTACTTGAAGGTGCTTTCAATCATTTTCTTGAATATATTTTCTATGATTTCAATTATGAATATGCTGAACTAATTTCTTTTGCTAGGGCGAAGCCTTGAGCCTTAGCATGAATATGTGATTTTTATTTAATTGCTTATGATTGATTGGATGCATACTTTGAATTGTTAATCACCGGGATAAAAACTATATAATTGTCTTAATGCCTGATCACCATTAGGATCTTTAGAAAAGTAATTTGATGCAATTTTGGTCGGAAGGTTCCCTGAAATTGACGCTAGCTTCTTGTGATTAATAATTGTAATTTCACTTAGGATGAATATCACGTCTTAAGGATTGCATGGTTTTTCAAAGGATTTTCAAAAAGCATAATGAGTCTTTCATGTTCAGATTTGATCCGAATGTCTGGACGGGTTGCATGTTAGATATACGTTCTATGTTGGAGGTTCCAAGTAGAATATGAATTAGGAAAATCTAACCTTCAAAGTGGCATGTGTAGATCATAAGTAATTGGTAAAAATTCATAGGATTGCTAGGTGATGGTGGAACCCTAGTGCTATCTTAATTTGATTCTCCCAAAACTGTTTTCTTTTTCCCCAGTTCTAATATTGCAGATTGTTTATTTTAATTCATTAATTTCATTTTTATTTTAATTAGGTTATGAAATCAATCACCTAAACTTCTACTTTACAATAATTAAAAGGAATCTGATTAGTTTTGAATTATTTAATAATCCATGTCGAGACGACCTTGCGAGATCCGTTTATATTATAATAACCTTGTGATTCTTGCAAGTAAAATATGAGATTTAAGCCCGTTCACATGAGTAGTAAAAATCCTATCAACAACCACTCGTATTCACAACCTAAAATAGGATATATCATTCTTTTTACATGTGATTTTTTTTTTTTTGGTGTGTGTGGTGGGGTGGATTAGGAGTTTGCATAAGATTAAATGTACAAACCTTATACTTAAGAATGAACCGGAATGGTAAAAGGAAACCCTTGGTAGTGCATGTGTGACATTTTTACCTACTCAACTAAAAGTAAATAGACAACGGAATTCTAACCTGAAACTTTCATTTTTTTGAGTTGTGCAGCTACCTTTACCGCTTCAGCTTCTACTCTCTCTTTTCTGTCAGCTTGACTTCCAGCAAACTTCTGCCTCCAGAATTCTACTTCTTCATCTTTTTGTGTGCAAATGTAACATTTCACTAAATGAGAATCTACGAATAGGCAGGTGATGCAACAATCATACCATAGAGAATTCAACTTTGAAAATCAAAACCAAATGGTAAGTATTCCTCAATTTTTTTTTCCCTCATAACTCCCTTTCCAAATACTGTGACATACTATGGCCAGTTTGCTGATTTTATTTCCTTCATGCAGAAGAATTGGCAATTACAATCATTCCATCACTAATTTCCAATAAGATCAGGTTGTTTCTTCCTCACTCATAACTCATCAGTGTAAATACATATATTGCATCAATAATAACAAGTGTAACAACAATAACAAAGCCTTTTCTCACTAAGTGGGGTCGGCTATAAAAATCCTAGAACGCAATTATGCTCAGTTCTGTGTCACATCTTCCATTAGATCCAAGTATTCTAAGTCTTTTCTTAGAGTCTCTTCCATAATCTTCCTAGGTCGTCCTCTAACCCTTTGGCCCTGAACCTCTATCCTGTAATTGCATCTTCTAATAGGAGCGTTAGTAAGCCTTCGTTTCACATGTCTAAACCACCGTAACCGATTCTCTCATCTTTCATTCAATTTCGGCTACTCCTACTTTACCTCGGATATCCTCATTCCTAATCTTATCCTTTATGGTGTACCCACACATCAACGAAGCATTCATCTCTGCTACACCCATGCTACACCAATTTTATGTACGTGTTAATGCTTCACCGCCCAACATTTCGTGCCATAAAGCATTGATGGCTTTATTGCCGTCCTATAAAATTTTCCCTTGAGCTTCAGTGGCATACAACAGTCACGCAACACACTGAATGCACTCTTCCACTTCATCCATCTAGCTTGTATTCTATGGTTGAGGTCTTCATCCAACTCTCCATTCTTTTGCAAGATAGATCCAAGGTAGCGAAAATGGTCGCTTTTTGGTACTTCTTGATCTCCAATCCTCACCCTTAACTCATTTAAGCCTCCGTTTGCACTGAACTTGCACTCCATATACTCTTTGTCTTTGACCGACTTAGGTGAAGACCTTTAGATTCCAACACTTCTCTCCAAAGGTTAAGCTTCACATTTACTCCTTCCTGAGTTTCATCTATCAACACTATATCGTCTGCGAAAAGCATACACCAAGGAATATCATCTTGAATATGTCCTGTTAACTCATCCATTACCAAGCCAAAAAGGTAAGGACTCAATGATGAGCCTTGATGTAACCCTACAATTATGGGGAAATTTTTTATTTGTCCTTCATGAATTCTTAAGGTAGTCCATGCTCCATCATACATATCCTTTATAGCTTAGATATATGCTACTTGTACTTCTTTCTTCTGTAAAATCCTCCAAAGGATGTCTCTTAGGACCCTATCATACATTTTTTTTTTCCAAATAAAGACCATGTGCAAATCCTTTTTCATATCTCTATATTTTTCCATCGATCTTCTTAAGACATAAATTGTCATCATGGTTGAGCGCCCTGGCATGAACCCAAATTGGTTGTCCAAGATGCGTGTCCCTTGCCTGAGTCTATGCTCAATTACTCTCTCCCAAAGTTTCATTGTATGACTCATTAACTTAATACTATAGTTCATGCAACTTTGTACGTCACCCTTATTCTTGTAGATGGGCACCACTCATTTAGCATCTTCTTCATTTTCAAAATCCTATTGAAAAGGTCTGTGAGCCATACTATACCTGTCTCTCCCAAGAATTTCCACACTTCGATCGGGATATCATCTGGGCCCATTGCTTTTCTATGTTTCATCTTTTTCAAAGCTACAACCACTTCTTCCTTTCTAATTCGGCGGTAAAAGGAATAATTTCTACACTCTTCTGGGTTACTCAACTCCCCCAAAGAAGTACTCATTTCATGTCCTTCATTGAAAAGATTATGAAAATAACCTCTCCATCTGTCTTTAACCACGTTCTCTGTAGTAAGAACCTTTCCATTCTCATCCCTAATGCACCTAATTGATTTAGGTCCATTGTCTTCTTTTCCCTTGCTCAGCTGATTTATAGATATCCAACTCTCCTTCTTTGGTATCTAGTCCCTTTACATATCGCCAAAAGCCGCTAGCTTAGCTTCTCTCACAGCTTTCTTCACCTCCTTCGCTATTATATACCTTTCACAGTATTCATTGGTCCTATCCTTGATTAAAGCTTTACAACATTCCTTCTTAGCCTTAACCTTTGTGTGTACCTCCTTCTTCCACCACCAAGATTCCTTTTGGTTTGGAGCAAAGCCTTTGGACACTCCTAATACCCCTTTTGCTACTTTTTGGATACTATTAGCCATGGATTCCCACATTTGGCTACCTTTCCCCTTCTATCACAAACACATTGGGTGATTACTTTCTCTTTGAAAATGGTTTGTTTTTCTCATTTTAGATTCCACCATCTAGTCCTTGGGCACTACAAGGTCTTGTTCTTTTTTCTCTCTTTTGATATGTACAACCATCACCAACAAGTGATGTTGATTAGCCAAGCTCTCTTCCGGTATAACTTTGCAATCCTTACAAGTTATACGATCCCCCTTCCTCACTAGAAGAAAATCTATGTGTTTTTGACGACCCACTCTTGTAGGTGATCACATGTTCTTCTCTTTTCTTAAAGAAGGTTGGCAAAGAAGAGATCGTATGCCATTGCAAAATCCAAGATGGCTTCCCCATCCTTGTTTCTCTCTCCAAAACCATGGCCACCATGAAAACCTCCATAGTTGCCTGTCTCCTTGCCCACATGTCCATTTAAATCTCCTCCTATAAATACCTTCTCCATCTGAGCGATTCCTTGCATCAAGTCTCCAAGGTCTTTCCAAAATTCTTCCTTCAAACTCGTATCCAACCCTACTTGAGGTGCGTACGCACTAATCACATTGATGAGTTCTTGTCCTATTACAATTTTAATTGCCATAATTCTATCTCCTACCCTCTTGTCCACGATGATGCCAACAACATTTCTTGTTCCATTTGTGCCCGAACACTAAAGTTTAAAACCTGAGTTTTTTAGATCCTTTGCCTTAACATAATACTTATCCTTCTCCTCACCATAACTTCCACTACTTCCATAGATTTTCCCGTTAAGGTTCCTATATTCCACATTCCTAAACGCATTCTACTCTCTTGAACTCTACCCTCATATCCTTGCTTCTTCACCCTCCCCCATCTCATAAGATCAAAATACCTTTTTTGCGTGTCCTGTTTAAAGTTGATAGGGGCAAATGCTTCCAAACAACTTTGAGTAGAGTCGTTCAATAAAAAGTGTAACAAAAAAAAAAAAAAAAAAAAAAAGAGGTAAAAGACTGGGCACAACTGGACATGCCAATTCCTTGAACAGTGGCTCAGGTTTCCCAATCTTGTGACCGACAGGTACAATCTCCCAAGGCCGTCTCGTCCTATCAATATGTCCCTTATCATCACAAAGTGATAAATGTATTTCAGGAGGCAAATTAAGCTGCTTGAATACCTTGAAGACAGTTAAAGAAAAGAAATATCAGTCTGGATCATCGTAGTACCTTCAAGTGACCATAAAAAAATAATTTCAGAGTAACCTGTGGACGGAATTATTACTTCTAGAGAAAATGATGGCATAAAAGGTTCCATCAAACAAGCAAGAAGATGCACTAGTCCGACCGAATTTCTCATAACATTTGGCTGTGAGTGTGCCGGTAAGGGCTTTACCACTGGAGCTAACCCCGACAAAAACAAAAGTTGATAAAGAGAACAGAGTGAAATATAAGGACTCCTCAAATAATAATAACCTTCTTCATGCTATTAATTTTTGTCACAAAAATTAGCTGACTGGTCAATACTTTTAGAAACCAAGGGCTGACTGACCTGAAGGTTTGGCAACAAAACTCAAAACTCGATTTATGAAGTTGCCCAAATTATTCAGCAATTCACTGTTTAGTTTTGCTTGCAAGTCGGCCCAAATAAATAATGCGTCTGATACCTATTTCACCAAAAATAAAAATAAAAGTTAACAAGTAAACAAAAATACAGAGAAAAGAGGATATACATTACAACAGAAAAAACTACAAATGAAGATGGGTATCATCAAAGTTTCCTCAAGCCTATTTGTCACTATTACAAAAGAGGATATCACTGGCGGTTTAAAACCGACAAGAAACACGGATTTTTGGTAAAAATCCGACATTAAATCATGCAATGTCGCATAGAGGAACCGACGCCAATACTACCGTCACAAAAGGGTATTGACGTCGCTTAGCCCCCTTAATCCGCCACCAAGAAGTAAAGTAATATAAAATAAAAAGAACAACATCGTCGCTTAAAAGTAACATTGGTTCTTACGTCGCTTATAAGCGACATGGAAATCTGATATGATGGCAGTCCAAACCAACATTAAGTTACAAATAAACAATTAAAATATCATACTTACTGTCGGTCCAAACCAACATTAAGTAATTTTAATAAATAAAATAGTAAAGCTACTGTCGGTTGTAACCGACATTACCTAACATTTTGATAAATAAAATAATTAGGCTCGTGTCGTCCATAAGCGACACTAGATATATTAAAAAATAAAAAAAATTAATAAATCTTCCAGCTACTGTCATTTTTTTGCTGGAGCTGATGTCATCCATATGAAAATGTACAACCCTTACAAGTGCTGCCCAAATTCTTGCAAAAGATTTTGCACCGATTCTGTGGTTCATTGTTTTGAACCGCCTACTATGCTTATTTTTTGTGGCAATCTCCTGAAAATAAAAAGAATTTATTAAACAAATTTCAAGCTATAAAAAAACAAATCATAAAACGTTTACCTTTTTCTTTATTCCAGTAGGCCACCAAATCAGCCCACTGCTGAGGATCCACATTAGGAGGAGTGTTCTCGTGCTGGTTTATCATAATGTTTTTCTTTTAAATTTATTTATGTACTCTTTATGCGCATGCTCGGCAATATGAAGAGTCATGTGACGGATTATTGGCATTTTCGCCATATCTTCTTCGTGAAAAATAATAGTTTCCTATACTCATAAAAAAAATTAAGCAAATTAATTATGACCATAAACATTGACTTATTCTACTCTCTTCAAGTAACAAAAAATATTTATACCTTTATTCTATTCCAGAAAGCTTCCTTGCGTACTTCCTTGATCATACGCCAATCTCTCACCAACGGAATATTTCTATGATCTCTAACCTCTACTGCTACATGTTTTGAAAAAGCACTAGAATTTTCACTAATGCTTTTTCCAGAAGCATCAAAAGAACACGGATGTTGCTTCCAACTGGGAATTGAGGGTCCCCTTCTTCATTGAGTTGATCCTTATAAATACAGAAAAAACAATTAAAAACCAAGGAACAAAAATCGTATTTTCAATTTAGGCATCATACTAGTTGGAATACAAAACAAAAAACTAAAATTAATAACCATAGTAAATAAAAAATGGACCATCTTCCTCTTCGAATTGGAGTTCGTCAGCATGTTCATCTTCAAAATGATGATCCATAGAAATTTATGGAAGGAGAAGTACAAAAACTGAAAAGGGAGAAGAAATGAAAGATACAGACAGAATTGGGAAGGAGAAGGAGAGACTGAAATTAGGCAACAAACGAAAGCACGGATGAAATGGGGAAAGAAGGGGTTTAAATATGGAAACGAAGTTGGCGTCGATTAAAACCGACATTAAGTAAAGGACGTCGTATTAAAACCCACTGGCATCGAAATAAGTGAGGGTTGGTGTCGATTAATACCGACACCAACTTCAGCCACACATTACGTCGAATTCAATCTAACTACTTTCTGACCAAATTTATTAAACTAAACGTGGCATCGCTTTAGTTAAATTTAGTGTCGGTTTCAACAGACACAAAATCTTGACACACTACTGATGTACACATCCCATTAAATCAAACAACTTCTTTCTTACACAATTTCTTGAAAAGCACGTGGCGTCGCTTTGGTTAACTTTGGTGTCGCTTAAAAGCAACACCATCGTTAGACAAGCTTTACTGAAATTCATGTGGCGTCGCTTTGGTTAACTGTAGTGTCGCTTAAAAGCAATACCATCTTCTTACAACTTTACTGAAATACACGTGGCTTCGCTTTGGTTAACCTTGGTGTTGCTTAAAAGCGACACCATCTTCTGACTCGTGCAAAACAAGTGCACTTCAAATTATTTGACCAATGCCGTCGCCTAAAAGCGACAGCAAATTAGTTATTTTTTAAAAAAAAAAGTTAACCTATACAAAAAAAAAATAACGAGTTTTTTTTTTTTTTTTTTTTTTGTATCTCATATAACATTTTAAGATTTTAATTAATAAAATACATAATAAAAAACAAAAATATTGTCTAATTAATACTTAAAACACATAAAACAAGGGTTATGGATGTTCCATGTCATCATCTGTTATGTCGTCGTCGGCGGCGGCATTGGCATAACTAGCGAACTGGGTAGGCAATGGTAATGAATAAAATACTTTATGTTATCTCATATAATATTTTAAAATTTTAATAAATAAAATACGTAATAAAAAACAAAAATATAATTTTATGATAAAATATCATCACATACGAATTGAACCATAGTCTAATTAATACATAAAATAATTATTATATTTAGTCTAATTAATGAAAGTATAAATAAACTCTAAGTGTTAATGAATCTATCGTTTTGATGGGATACGCATCCTACGAAACTAGTTTTAACGATCCAACCGTCAAACATGTTTGTATATACTTCGAGATCGTATATACCAAAAATTGTAAAAAACAAGCATTCAGAGATCAAGTAACGGGACAAAACTTTCTGACGGTTATAAAACAAAAAATCACGATTTAACTGTTATTTTAACTCCGATTTTGATTATTTTTTATAGCTACACTCCTTGATCCTATATGAATACAATGAATGAATTTGATCTTCAATTTAAAATATTTACATTAGTGGATGCCACAAAATCTTATGTTATACTTAATGATAGTATAAATAAACTCTAAGTGTTAGTGAATCTATCGTTTTGATGGAATACGCATCCTACGAAACTAATTTCAACGATCTAACCATCAAACTTGTTTATATATGCTTCGAAATCGCATACACTAAAAATTGCAAAAAACAAACATTCAGAGATCAAGTACCGAGACAAAACTTTTCGACGGTTATAAACAAAAAATCATGATTGAATGATTATTTTAACTCCGATTTTAATGATTTTTTTATAGCTACACTCCTTGATCCTATATAAATACAATGAACTAACTTGATCTCAACTTAAAATATTTACACAAGTGGATACCACAAAATCTTATGTCATAGTTAATGAAAGTATGAATAAACTATTAAGTGTTAGTGAATCTATTATTTTTATGGGATACACATTCTACGAAACTAGTTTAAATGATCCAACTGTCAAACATATTTGTATATACTTTGAGATCGTATATGCCAAAAATTGCAAAAAACAAACATTCAAAATCAAGTAACGAGACAAAACTTTTCGACGGTTATAAACGAAAAATCACGATTTAGCGGTTATTTTAACTCCGATTTTGATGATTTCTTATAGCTACACTCATTGATCCTATATGAATACAATGAACTAATTTGGTCGTCAATTTAAAATATTTACACAAGTAGATACCACAAAATCTTATGTCATAGTTAATGAAAGTATCAACAAACTATTAAGTGTTAGTGAATCTATCGTTTTGATGAGATACACATTCTACGAAACTAGTTTTAATGATCCAACTGTCAAACATATTTGTATATACTTCGAGATCATATATGCCAAAAATTGCAAAAAACAAACATTCAGAGATCAAGTAACGAGACAAAACTTTTCGACGGTTATAAAACGAAAAATCACGATTTAACGGTTATTTTAACTCCGATTTTGATTATTTTTTATAGCTACACTCCTTGATCCTATATGAATACAATGAATGAATTTGATCTTAAATTTAAAATATTTACACTAGTGGATAACTATTTGGGCCCAAAATATTAGTTTGGGCCGAGTATAGAATTAGTCTCGGCCCAGAAGGCCTTACGACAGGATTCGGTTCTCAAGGATCAGTTAGTTCTGGACCGGTTAGGTCATGGGCTTCCAAATCCGGGTCGATTATGCAAGACGAGTCTAATCCTGGTGCAATGAGGAGTCTCGGCAAGATCAATAACCTGGAAACGAATCCGGCTCGATAAAGGACTAGGTTCACAATTATAGTGAAAATAGGACTGGTCGAGTTGGTGTTTGATCAGGAGAAGGAGACCTAGTCCGAGTAGGGTTTTAACTCGGCTTTAAAGGTATCCAATGCTATAAATAGAGGAGGTTGTGCATCATTCAAACCCCTCAAATTCAACACACAACTGCCCTGCGCAAACTCTCTCAACAACTTTGAGATTTTTATTTTCTCTTTTCGCTGACACATCTTTCGGTGGCATCAACAGCACTGTGAAAGCAACCGGTGATATCTTAAGTTGGCATAGATAGCTCTGTCATCGTAGAATCAGCCCGTCTCGCAGTATCTTCCGTTGGCATCAACAGTATTGCGACAAGGACGGTTGGTTACCTATCCAAGTCTCGGTCGAGAAGAATTTCTAAATCCTTATTGATTGAGGTCATCTCATTAGCCTTCTCGGCGAAGTGAGGTGTTACAGTTTATTGAGCTCGGCGCATTGCACGCCGAGTTATTTTATGATTAGATACTCCCAAGTGGGATTTAGAGTTCGGTATTTAGACGGCCAAACCACGTTCACTATTAAGACTTATATTCGCTTTGAGTATTTGTGCCCTTACACTTTGGTGTCGATTCGGCGAGAGTTTACTCTGACGAATAACATCACTGTGACCGAATCCAACGACGGTGATTCGTGAACTTCGTAAGAATAGTAACCTTGTCTTCAGGTTCGAGAGCCCAAGAGACCGAGACGTGTTCCTTTCTCGGCTGCAATCGCAAGACGCAGAAGTCAGCCGCGCACCCAACGCAACATCAACAAATTTACTCCTTGACTGAGCTCGGCCGACGAGTTGGCATGCCCCGCATTCATCGAAGGACGTAGTTAGCTTATAGATTACTCGACCTGCGCGCCACGTAGGCTTGGTAGTTTTTAGGGTCAACATTTTGGCACGCCCAGTGGGACCCAGTGCTAAACTACGAAGTTCATGCCAATTGAAACACGATCAGTAAAAAAGAAAACAGTTATGGGAAAATCAACAGCCGATGTACCAATTCAGAATATAGGACACAGTGTGCCACAGGCACAGAATCCCATCAGCGCCGTAACACCTAAGTCCATGAGCGCGACTCGTCGAGAAAGGGAAGTTAATCTCGGCGGTCAGTTTCGCAATCTTGAAATCCCCGACAGGAACACCTGCGTTCTCAATGAAGGGATAATAGAGTGGAAGCAACACCCATCGATATGACTGAGGTCCAACGGATGATCGATTAGGCCATAAAGAAAGGGCCGAAGTTCCCTAAATTTATACATCTGTATCCTGCTTATGTGGAACAGTTTGAATACCCTAGAGGTTTCAAAATCTCAGATTTTAGCCTTTTCGCCGGAGAATCATCCTTATCCTCGTTGGAACATGTGGCTCGTTTCACCGCGCAATGCGGAGATGTCAATAACGACTTTCACAAACTGCAACTGTTCAATTTTTCACTAACGGGTTCAGCATTTGCTTGGTATATCAACCTTCCACCGAATTATGTCCAGAGCTGGGAGGAGTTGGTCGAGAAATTTCATGAGCAGTTTTATCGGCCAGGAATGGAAGTGTTAGTATCCTCGTTAGCAAGGATGGCTCAAGCATCCGACGAATCACCAATGGATTATCTTACCAGATTTAAATCAGCCAGGAATTGGTGTCGAGTTCGTTAGACTTGCTCTGAATGGTCTTGACGTAGAATACAAAAAGAAATTCTTGGAGGCAAATTTTCTGGATATGTATGAACTAGCCCAGCATGTTGAGCAATATGATTATTTGCTCCGTGAAGAGAAGATCATGAAAGCTCCGTCCAGAGAAACGATTTACAAAAATCCCACTGTCAGTTATGCATCTGTCGAAGGTGAATGTGTTAGCGTGGATGCAGCCGAGATAATCATAGATAAGCCATACGTTTGCAAGGCACTGGTTTAAATTGACTCTAAGGAAGCCAAAACCTGCTCGGCCCATGAAGAAACAATGAAAACGTCAAAGATGTATACTTTTGATATTACAAAGGCTGATGCAATTTTTGATCAATTGTTATCAGCAAAGATCATTAAACTTCGGCCTGGACATAACATTCCTAAGGCCGAAGAGCTTAAAGGAAAGATATACTGCAAATACCATAATTCAAGCAAACACACGACAAATAATTCTGTCGTGTTTCGAGACAACGTCCAAAGCTGGATTGATAATGGCAAACTGAGATTTCCAGAGAAGAAGATGAGCGTTGATACTGACCCATTCCCCACTACAACAGTAAATATGGTAGATGCGTGCCTACCTAAGGACAAAGGAAAAGGGAAGGCTGAAGCTGTTACGACGCAACGCTTTCGGAATCAGAACTCTCGGCCACGTTTCATGGCTGATTTTCGTTCAAATGAACCACCTACAGCTTTAACGGGACCCACTATTGTCAAGCCTATGATAGATTACAGCACTGATGAAGACAATGGGATGGCGGTTTTATGCAGTAAATATAAAGCAAAGGTCAACATCGAGCCAAAGGAAAAGTCCTTTCCGCCTATAATGGAACAACCTACAGCCGCAACCCAGCAAAAGGTGACCAACGCAGGCCAACATCAAGGGGTTTTTGATGGGCTCGGTCCTAAAGTAAGGATGGAAGAGACACCTTCAGTCAGACAACGCCTCGATTTGGATGCTCCATTTTATGACGAGGACTACTATATACGTAACTCTAGCAGCTCGGAATCATCGCGGAGCCAAAAACCTTTCAAACCTCTCGAACCTAGAGACCAACGTTGGTATACATATCACTCTTCGAAAGGCGTCTACACCGCACTGTCCAAATCCCAGAAACGTCGGCACCAAAGAATAGATTGCATGGCCCGCCGACGGGCAGCCCAAGAAACCTCGGTCCCTAAATGGCGGCCGAAGGACATAATTGCCAACAATAATGAATGACCACCTCCAACGATTATGACAGAATTGGTTCAAAGGAAACAGCTGGTAAATCAAGATATCGAAACCACGTTCAAAGAGGCTGATAAACGGATCAAACTTCTTCTTCAGCCCGGGGAGATGAAGGCATGTCTCGAGCATTTCAGGCAAGAAGCTGAGAGCAAATTAACCCCGCAAGCCACACAAGAACCTTTGATCAAAATTCCACGGAATTTACATCCATCATTCCTCGGGGAGGCCTTGGAATATATGTGAGAGTTTCATAAGAAACATTCGGCCAATGATTTGTATGGCTTGCCGAAAGCATGTCAAGACACAATCGATCTTGTCCTAACTTGCCCGGATGCCGAGCGAATCATTCAGAAGACCTCAGACCCAAGATTGAAAGGTAGGTTCCAGCACATACGAGAAGCTCGTGTCCTTGGTTTTAAAGTCGACCCATACACTGATATCGATGCAGCCGACCTTCCTTTTTCAATGGAGGACCTTCAGTATTTACAATATCACTTCGAAGTATTTTCGACTGTTTCTCTCTTCAGCCCTATGGCCGATGAAATAGCATGTGTCGCACGGCTGAATGCCTATCTCGACACCAGGGATGCCCGTATACAGTACCAGGAGCAAGTTCGGATCCTGGCACCAAGCGCACTTTCGATCTCAGACTCACCTGAGGCACTTACGCAGAACCAACAGGTTGCTGAAGAGACACCGCAGAACCAAACCATTGAAGAAGGAGCAGAAGAGTCTCTTCGTCCAACTCTGACGGAAGCGAAAGCCGATGGGCTCGTCAGTCCTGGATAACGTGGAAATCAGTATGGTCCATGTTTTGCCAGCTGATTTTCAGTCAAGCACAACTCAACCAAATTTCCTCGATGGTGATGTAGTTGCCGAGGAAGCCGGTCATATTGATTTTGTAACTATTGTTGAAGTCGAGTCAACAGCAAAAGATGATAGTCTGAAAGCAGCTTTGGCCGAATTGTTTCCTCATTCATCATCGGCCAAACTTCATCATTTGAAGCCGTTGTATGTAACGGCCCATATCGAAGGGTATCCAGTCTCTAAAGTTTTCGTTGACTGTGGAGCCATCGTCAATATCATGCCTGTAAACATCATGAAGGCCTTACGTCACTCCAATGACAAACTTATTTCGTCTGGGATCACGATGAGCAGTTTCGTTGGAGACAAATCCCAAACCAAAGGGGTACTTCCGTTAGCAGTAAATATTACCGGCCGTAATCACATGACCGCTTTTTTCATTGTCGACTCCAAGACCGAGTATAATGCATTGCTCAGTCGAGATTGGATTCATCAAACCAGCTGTATTCCTTCATCATTATATCAAGTGCTCATCTTTTGGGATGGCAAATCGGTCATTGTTCACCCGACCGATAATCAACCCTTCGAGGCTAACATGATCCAAGCACGGTATTATGATGATCACGTCGGCTATATCACCCTACAGGGTTTCAATGATGAAGGACGACCGACTTGGATTTCTGTTCAAAAAGCTATTGAGGTTGGCGCCAAAACTATCCACCAGGATTCGGCGAGACTCGGTTTAGCTAACTTCATCCCTGATCCTGATGTTTGACACCGATCGAGAAAAACGTCAGGCTGCGGTTTCATCTACTATGGAATGACTGCTGGCTCATTAGTATACTATATCTAAACAACCAAATTTGGGCGTTAACCTCGTCGAGTTCCTCGCCGAATGAGATAATGGTCCTGTCTTATCTCTTGACAAAATTCAAGCCGCCCCGACCGAGATCGAAGACAATCAGCCCCAAGTCAAAGATCCCTTGGAGGAAATTAATGTTGGGATGGCCGATGACCCACGACCTTTATTTGTTAGTGCTTTACTTCTTCAACCTATGAAAGCCGAACTTCGTGCCCTGCTTAAGGAATTCAAAGATTGTTTTGCTTGGAGCTACCATGAAATGCCTGGCTTAGATCGCACTTTCGTCGAGCATGAGTTACATATTAAACCTGGATGTAAACCTTTCCGTCAACCACCTCGTCGATTCTCGACCGAAGTGCAACTCGGTATCAAGGATGAACTAGTTCAGCTTTTGAAAGCAGGGTTCATTAGGACAGCTCGATACGTTGAATGGTTGGCCAATATCGTTCCTGTTTTAAAGAAAAGTGGTGCATTACGCATTTGCATCGACTTCAGAAATCTGAATCTGGCAACACCCAAAGATGAGTATACAATGCTGATTTCAGATTTGTTAATCGATGTTGCGGCAAACCATGCGATCTTATCCTTTATGGATGGACATGCTGGGTACAACCAAATTTTCATTGCCGAAGCTGATGTACACAAGACTGCTTTTCGTTGCCCGGGGGCACTCGGCATTTACGAATGGGTTGTCATGCCATTTGGCCTTAAGAAAGTCGGCGCCACTTACCAATGGGCAATGAACACCATATTTCACGATTTAATTGGAACCATCGTCGAAGTCTACATCGACGATGTTGTCATTAAATCTAAACACCGACAGACACATATGGACGATCTCTGATAGGCTTTCATCCGAATGCGTCAAAACAACCTCAAAATGAATCCTGCCAAATGTGCATTCGGTGTGTCGGCTGGTAATTTTCTCGGTTTCCTCGTGCATCACCGTGGGATTGAGGTAGATGAAAATAAAGCACACGCAATCATCAATGTTCCACCCCCGACGACGAAGAAACAACTACAGTCCTTACTCGGTAAGATAAATTTTCTCCGTCAATTTATAGCTAACTCGGCGAGTAAAATGAAAGCGTTCTCTACGCTTTTGAAACTTAAGGACTCAGATAAATTTGAGTGGAAAGACGAGCATCAGGCGGTGTTGACGCAAATCAAAGTCTCCCTCACGACATCACCTGTCCTTGTTCCACCCCAGTGCGATAAGCCTCTCAAGTTATATATCTCAGCTGCCAAAGAGTCCATCGGCTGCCTCCTCGCCCAAGACAACGATGTCGGACGAGAGCAGGCTATTTTTTACCTTAGTCGAAATCTTAATCAACCGGAGATCAATTATTTCGTCGTTGAGAAGCTCTATCTCGTCGTTTTCTTCACCGCCTCCAAGCTTCGGCATGACATGCTCCCATCGATCACACAAGTCATTGCCCAAACCGACGTCATCCGGTACATGCTCACCCGACTAATCGTAAAAGGCAGAATTGGGAAATGGACAATGGCATTGTCCGAGTTTAGCTTGCAGTACGTGCCCCAGAAAGCTGTCAAAGGCCAGGCATTGGCTAACTTCCTCGCTCAACACCCTTCCCCCTATGGTTTTGGGGACACCAACGTCGAAATCGGCATGGTCGAAACACGCGCTAACTACTGGATGATGTACTTTGACGGCTCAAGTACTTCATCCTCGGCCGACGTTGGAATCATCATTCAATCCCCTAACCACGATCGTTGGTATTTTTTGCTCAAGCTGGATTTTGACTGCACAAATAATCAGGCCGAATATGAAGCCCTTATCATTGGCCTTGGCATCCTTCATGACTTGCGGGCCACCCGTGTCCTAATCCTCGGCGAATCCAAACTTGTGATTAACCAACTTAATGGGTTTTTCTGTTGCATGAGTTGTACCCTGGCACCCTACCACATGGTCGCCAGCTATTTGGCCGAATCCTTCGACAGTATTACATTTGAGCATATTTCCCGGATCCCTAATACCGACGTGGACGAATTGGCTCAAATCGCCTCTGGTGCACAACTCATGGGGGGCATGCTAGGCCGAGAAATACCGGTGTTACGACAACTATACCCGGCCTTGGTTAACCAGCAAGTCCTCCAATGCGACAACGTGATACGTACCAGAGTCATGTCATTACCTTCGTTGCTAGACCGACAAGACCCTATAGAGGTTTGCACCGTCGAGGCAATACCAGATGATTGGACAAAACCCATTATGCAATATATTGACAACCCCAATGGCAAACATAGTCGCAAGACAAGAGTTCACGCCACAAACTATGTCACGTACCAAAACGAATTATACCGAAAGGGTGAGGATGTTCTATTACTGCTATGCTTGGGCCCCCAAGAGAGTGCTTAAGCAATCACAGAAGTCCATGAAGGGGTTTGCGGAGCTCATCAGTCTGGACGTAAAATACGGTGGTTACTTCGATGACACAATTATTTTTTGCCAAGAATATTGAAGGATTGTATCGAGTTCGCACGAGGGTGCATACAGTGTCAGATTCATGGTCCTATACAGCGGGTCCCAGCCGAGTCATTACATTCGGTCACTAAACCATGGCCGTTTAGAGGATGGGCCATGGACATAATCGGTAAAATCACACCATTTTCAGGGGTTGCCAAGCACACATGGATACTGGTAGCAACCGATTACTTCACTAAGTGGGTCGAAGCTAAATCATATGCCAAGCTAACGTCTAAAGAAGTTTATGACTTTGTGGAAGAACACATTGTGACCAGATTCGGTGTACCAGAAACGATTATAACTCATAATGACACAATCTTTACAGTCGAGAGGTTTAGAGAATATACGGCAAGTTTGAAAATTCGACTTGAACAGTCTACACCATATTATCCACAAGCAAATGGGCAGGCCGAGGCAAGTAATAAAGTGTTGATCGGCATTCTCGAGAAAATAATAAAGGAAAGGCCCGACATGTGGCATTTAAAGTTGAATGAGGCTTTGTGGGCATATCGAACATCACC
This sequence comes from Malus asiatica, assembly GCA_033882615.1. Lineage (NCBI taxonomy): Eukaryota > Viridiplantae > Streptophyta > Magnoliopsida > Rosales > Rosaceae > Malus > Malus asiatica. The sequence goes on along the minus strand of CM066503.1, from coordinate 41,988,983 downwards.
CCGATCGGCGACCGGAACAACCCCGTATGCACTAACCTACGGACACGATGCAATGTTACCAGTCGAGTTAAGCATAAATTCGCTGCGACTAATTGAACAAAGTAGTTTGTTCAGCGCCGAATATAATCAGTCCATGAGACAGGAGTTAGAAGATTTAGAGGAAGCGCGACTTGATGCTTATAACTTGCTGGTGGCATAAAAACAAATTACTGACCGAGCCTATAACCAAAAGGTACGATAGAAAACATTTGGCGAGGGAGAATTGGTTTGGCAAACGGTGTTGCCAGTAGGACTAAAGGACCCTAGGTTCGGCAAATGGTCACCAAATTGGGAAGGGTCGTATGTTGTACATAAAATATACGGCAAAGGGGCATATCATCTTAGAGACTGGACCGGTTTAGTTCACAAACTACCAATCAATGGGAAGTTTTTGAAGAAATACTATCCGGTCACATAGGAAATGTGGGAATAGAAAATCAGTTCATTAAGATCGAGAAGAGTATATACAAATTGAAGAAGTCGATCAGTTTACATTCAAATACATTCAAGGTGAAGAAGGAAGAAGAGTGTCGAGAAGGGCCTTCAGCTCTAACCACCACACCTCGCCTATTATGACCTCGTCCTGCCAGTTCTTCTTGTCCATTTTTAACTGCTCGACCCGTTTTGTGCTTGCCGCATACTCGGTTAAACAAGCTTTACCGCCCGACTCGAAATCCTTAGCAAGCTCAGAAGCAATGGCCGACCTTCATTTCGCCAATTCGGCCATTTGACGGTCGAGGTCGGCCAAGGCCTCTCCTTTTGCCTTTAAAGCATCAATCTTTGGACGGAGAGTATCTTGGACGGCTGTGGCAGCTTGCAGGTCTTGTTCGGCCTTCAGAGCATTCTCGAAGATACTAAAGGTCTCCCGAACCCGCTCCAAGGCAGACAACGCTTGAACGATAGCCTCGCCGCTCAGTTGACCATCAGCTCCGAGGTCGTTTAGACAAGCACCGAGCAAATCAAGACCTTCGCATTCGAGTACTTGCGACGCCGAAAGAGATAAGACCTCTCGCAACCGAGCTAGAGCAGTTGAATCAGCAGCTTCAGTTGTGGTGCCCGAAGGACCAGCCCCTCCAGTAGGGCTGGACAGGAGAGCTTTAAATTCGACTTCCCATGAAGCCTGCACACAAAATCAGGTTAAGCTCAAGGAAATCATAAAAAGATAACAAGAAGGTTTTATTTTTAAACCTGCCGAAAGGAGACTTTGGCCATGTCTTCAGGATCGTTGCTCAAACCTAAAGAACTTAATGGTCGAGCCCAGTATCTTAGATTGCTTCTCAACTCACGCGGTCGATGGAAGTTATCTACGTTCGATGGCCACAGAGGCGGCCAAGAGACATAGATAACACCCTTCGGTGCATAGAATTTTCGATGAAAATAGTGTACAGGCACCTGACAGTTAGTACTTTCCTGGTTTAGAGTTCTATAACAGAAAAATAATCAAGGAAAGGCGGTAAAGGGTACTTACGAAGGCCGAAGTGGCTTCTTACGGAGGAATATCGAGGTCCTGGTCCTGAGGATGAACGGGCGTTTCCACCGTCGCCTCTGGCTCTCCAGCAGGTCATTTACCACGGTCGGCCGTAGAAGGGCTGACCGGGATAGCCGCTTTGGACGCAGGATTAAGGTACTGGTCCTGTGGAGGAGCGGGCGTTTGCCACGGTCAGCCGTATAAGGGCCAACTTGGCCAGCCACCTCGGACACAGGAGGAGGTTGACGACGGGAACGAGGACGACTCGCCAGTGGAACTTTGTCGCTCCCCTCACTCCCTTCCAGAACAAAGATCGAGGGTTTTGGATTTGCAGGGGAAGTTCTCTCGGTCGCCGGGACTGCCTTTTCCAGGACAGGTGCAACCTCGACCGGTGGAACAACAACTGGTTTACCAACCTCAGAAACAAGCTGTGCTTGGTCTATTTCTTCGGTCAAAATTGGCCGTTTCTCGACCGAGGCTTGGGCGATGGGGAGGAGAAGGGGAAATGCTGGGAGTCGTCGCTCCCGTAGTTTGACTAGAGATGACGTGAATTTCCCGTTCTCCTTTCTTCGCCAGCTTTTTGATCCGTTTGGCGGGCCAAGAAGGTTCAGTGGTCGGCTTGGCTTCTCGACGAGGCCGTTTGCTCAGCAAGGCCTGCGCATTAGTCTTTGCTTTCTTAGAGAAGACCGATTTCCTCTCGGCCGCAGCTGCAACAACCACCACCAGTTTTTTCAACGACTGGCTACCTCAGAAAGTAAAAGCAAATCAGCAAAGCAGATCAGTAGTTCAAGGTTGAAGGAAAAAGGCAGAAGTAAATCGTTACCTTGGGCTCGGGGGGCAGAAGCCTTCTTAAGTTGACCACTGAAGAGTTTATTCAAAATGGTTTCGACCGGAACACTAAAAAAATGCTGGGTATACTGTTCCCACCAGTCACCGAAGGTGTCAGTACAAAGAGTCTCTCGAGTGGCCAGTCGAAGGTAGAATTTCTGGCACCGCTCTTGGAACTCCCTTTTGGCGTCAGTGCATTCCTTCTTTGAAGAGCCAGGTTCGCGTCCGCGGCTTAGGACTGACCTTGAGGAAAGAAGAAGGACTGGACAACCTTAGAGATAGCCAAGTTGCCGAGCGAGGAAGTTGGGATGATACACTTCCCAACTCGCTCGGCAACCTTCACAGCCGAGAGGCAGGTCGCGGGCAAGTACGAAAGACCCTCAGGATTGACGAAGGTTAGCATCTTCGTCCGCACCCCATGCTGTTGTAGGAAGTCTGATCGACGAAGGGTATTCTTGACGACGACAGATCAAGAAGTTGTCATTAGAAAGGTCGTCGAGAGCGAAGAAGTATCTGAACACTTCTTCGGCTTGGTGCGGGAGGATTGGCCGAAAAGCCAGTTGAGGGCCGAGTGCTTCAGTAGGCGAGAAGTCAGCAATCGTCAGCTGAAGAGGAGAAAAGTAGACCTGCAGCCAGAGTTGGAAGACCCAGAAGGGACCATTCTGCTGCGAATCGACCTTATCCAGGGTCGTCTCTGCCAAGCAGCATAGGAGGTGGGCGAGAATGGCCGGGCTGAGTGCCAGAGTATGACCGCTAGCTAGGGCTTCGGCCACTGGCATATTCTCAACCAAACACATGTTAGATTTGGTACAACAAATAAATTTGTTGTACCAATAGAAGAGGAATGCCTCGTGTTATCCTTCTCGCATAGCCTCTTCTCCTCGGCCGGCAAAATGGAGGTAGAGGGTGTTGTAGTTGAAGAAGTTCTTGTGAAGCTTGTGGACCTCTTCCTTCAAGGGTGTTTGGCCTTCACTGCTTAGAGTCTCAAGGGCCCATTTGTCGAAGAGCGCCTTCAAATTAAGGTTCGACGGGTACCCAGGAAGGGCAGAGTCGACTGAGATTCCAGTCGGGGAAGTCCCCAAGATGGCAGTAAGGTCGAGAATGGTGGGGCCAATGGTGCCGAGAGGGAGGACCATGGTGTTAGTGGCCGAACACTAGAAGCATAAAGCCGCTAGGATGAGCTCCTTGTCCAGAATGACCTCCATAGACGAAAGGTGAATGGCATCGTAGATGCCTAGGGCTTTCCATTGCTCGCCGAAGAGCTTTTCCATTCGTATAACCCAGACGGCCCAGGTTGTAGTGGTCGAGGGCCAAGATCCTTGAGGCCTCGCCACATGCCACTTCGACCAGTCGAACCTTTGTAGTAAGGGTGATAAGCAGTGCTCCTGGAGAAGTCTAGTGATGGTCGATGGCACTGCCGCCTTAAAGAGAGGACCCAAGATTTGATGAGGGGTGCTCATGTCGCTCTGAAATCGGATGGTTTTGATTGAACTCCGATCGATGATTTTCTGGCATTGGTCACACACCTTAGAAAGCTTAGAGATAAAGGAGGCCATGGTGAATGGTTGAAGGGATGTCAAGAAAAGAACTGTCTGGGTTAAAGATTGAAGAACGAAGACCCGGAAGGAAGAAATGCACTGGAGAATAATGGTGAGAAATTTCAAAAAATTTAAAAGCGTGAAGTACAAATGAGAGAATTTCGGTATTTATAGAATTGTGGAAGGAAGGGCAATCATTTGAAATTCAAAATAAAGGGTAAAATCGACCGAAGAAATCGCTAATCATTATGGACATTCAGGAAATACAGTTGAGAAGACCGAGGGTCTCAGGTTTTGGGGGTGCATGATTGCGTGTGGCGCCGAGATTTAGGGCCAAAGACGTTTTGGCGTATGCACGATGATGAAAGGCTTGCGGATTGAGGTAGCATGGTCATGTTCAGCAATAATGTCATGATGGCACGACTGTTCAATGAGCCACACGCCTTAGACGTCATTATTAGGGATTGGCCGTGTTAAAGGATGCCACGTGGTGTTTTGGTTAGCAGGATCAAGATCGTGCAATCGTGCTCAATAAATGCACCTTGGAAATAGAGTACTTGAGTTTTGAGTGGTAGATTCGCTTCTTAAAGGTCAAAACTCGACCAAAGAGTTCAAGCCGAGGACCTCAGAAGCGAGGCAATGTTTGGGCCCAAAATATTAGTTTGGGCCGAGTATAGAATTAGTATCAGCCCAGAAGGCCTTACGACAAGATTCGGTTCTCAGGGATTAGTTAGTTCTAGACCGGTTAGGTCGTGGGCTTCCAAATCCAGGTCGATTATGCACAACGAGTCGAATCCTGGTGCAATGAGGAGTCTCGGCAAGATCAATAACCCGAAAACGAATCCGGCTCGATAAAGGACTAGGTTCACAATTATTGTGAAAATAGGACTGGTCGAGTTGGTGTTTGATCAGGAGAAGAAGACCTAGTCCGAGTAGGGTTTTAACTCGGCTTTAAAGGTATCCAATGCTATAAATAGAGGAGGTTGTGCATCATTCAAACCCCTCAAATTCAACACACAACTGCCCTGCGCAAACTCTCAACAACTTTGAGATTTTTATTTTCTCTTTTCGCTGACACATCTTCCGTTGGCATCAACAGCATTGTGAAAGCAACTGGTGATATCTTAAGTCGGCATAGATAACTCTGTCATTATAGAATCAGCCGGTCTCGCAAAATCTTTCGTTGGCATCAACAGCACTACGGCGAGGACGGTTGGTTACCTATCCAAGTCTCGGTCGAGAAGGATTTCCGAATCCTTATTAATTGAGGCCATCTCATTAGCCTTCTCGGCGAAGTGAGGTGTTACAGTTTATTGAGCTCGGCACATTGCACACCGAGTTATTTTATGATTAGATACTCCCAAGTGGGATTTAGAGTTCGGCATTCAGACGGTCGAACCACATTCACTATTAAGACTTATATTCGCTTTGAGTTTTTGTGCCTTTACACTTTGGTGTCGATTCGACGAGAGTTTACTCTGACGAATAACATCACTGTGACCGAATCCGACGACGGCGATTCGTGAACTTCGTAAGAATAGTAACCTTGTCTTCAGGTTCAAGAGCCCAAGAGGCCGAGACGTGTTCCTTTCTCAGCCGCAATCGCAAGACGCAGAAGTCAGCCGTGCACCCAACGCAACATAAACAAATTTACTCCTCGATCGAGCTTGACCGACGAGTTGGCATGCCCCGCATTCACCGAAGGACGTAGTTAGGTTATAGATTACTCGGCCTGTGCGCCACGTAGGCTTGGTAGTTTTTAGGGTCAACAATACCACAAAATCTTATGTTATACTTAATGATAGTATAAATAAACTCTTAAGTGTTAGTGAATCTTTTGTTTTGATGGGATACGCATCCTATGAAACTAATTTCAATGATCTAACCATCAAACTTGTTTATATATGTTTCGAGATCGCATACGCCAAAAATTGCAAAAAACAAACATTCAGAGATCAAGTAACAAGACAAAACTTTTCGACAGTTATAAACGAAACATCACTATTTAACGATTATTTTAACTCCGATTTTGATGATTTTTTACAGCTACACTCCTTGATCCTATATGAATACAATGAACTAATTTGATCGTCAATTTAAAATATTTACCTAAGTGAATACCACAAAATCTTATGTCATGATGATCAATGAAAATTGAGGATTTTGTAAAAGGAATAACATGCAAGCTTTGAATTCCATTGGCAAGGTTTAAACTTTTGAGAAAGGCTTCACAATCTTGAAAACAAAAACTCTTTCATTTTGCATATCCTTGCACATTTAACATTTTGTAATAGAGTAGTAGTGTATGGATGTTTGTTTATTTGGCTCTTATTTTCGAGTGTAGATGTAGTACTTAAATGACAAATGTGTTTTAATGTTTTGAAGTAATATTTATATGGCAATGTGTGGTATGTACAAATTTAAGAAAAAAAATATATTTTTCTTAACGGGTCATAATGGGTCGCTTGTTAAGATAATGGGTGAGACACAACACGACCCGTTAAGATAACATCTGATACACGAAAAGGATAGACACGACCCATTTGCCAGGCCTAGTTGCGTGCCACCTCATAAACTCATTCTTAAGAAAGATGCAAGAGAGGAAGAAGAAAACACGGGGGATAGTAAATAAAGATCATCAATATGTTGCTTACAACCGGCACCAGGTTTCAAAATATTAAAAAAAAATAAATCTATGTAGCTCAGGCTTTAAAATATTTAAAAACAATATTTTATGTCGCTTAAAAGCGACACTATGTTTTTTAAAGTGACACCATTATTTAAAAATTATTAAAATGTATGTCAGTTATAAGCGACAGTAAATGTTTGTGAACACGGAAAATTCCTGAAACAAAAGAGACAAGAACGAACGTGCACAAACAAATATTTGTATTTGATAGTTTTAGGTTACAATCTCTCTCAAATTTATCCTCTGATTCGATCTCCGTAAGGTGTTGATTGGTGGGTGTTTCGTTGATCCAAGGGCCGTCGAGGCTTGATCTAGGATGAACAGTTGGAAGTTTCTTCAAAGGGCCGTGGGATTGATCTTTGAAGGTGGATTTGAGTGGATCTTCAAGGAGCCGTTGGGGCTTGATCTTGAGGATGAATGTTTCTTTCAAGGGCCTTTTGGGCTTGAACTCGAAGAACAGTGACGAACGGATCTTCGAGAGCTTTTGGGCTTGAACGGATCTTCGAGGGCTTTTGGGCTTGATCTCGAAGAACAGTGATGAACGATGAACGCTTTCTTCAAGGGCCGTCGAGGCTTGGGCTTGATGAACAGCGGATGAGCGGATTCGTTGATGTTGTCGATCCAAAGGGGCCGTTGGGGCTTGATCCTTGAGGATGAACAGTTGATGAACGATGAACGCTTTCTTCAAGGGGCCGTTGAGGCTTGGGCTTGAAGGTGGATGATTGTTGATGCAAGGGCCGTCGGGGCTTGATCTTGGAAGAACGATGAACGAAGAACGAAGAAGGCTTTCTTGATTCTTCGGGAACCTGGATGCTTGAAAGCTTCGGAGTTTCAGAGCTTCAGAGCTTCAGAGCTTTAAGGTGTAATGTGAATTGGTTCCTTTAAATGAATGAAATAGGCTTGTATTTATAGAATTTTCCAAGGTCTAATTTCGAATATAATATTCCAGATGAAATAAGTCGTTTCTGCCAGGTGTTGACACGTGTCCTATTTGATGACTTTTCCAACTCATTTCAATTTTCGTTGAGTCACACGCTACGTGTAAAATTTATGTAATACATGAGCGTTGACACTTTGATTTATCGGTCAACATTTATTTACCGAAATTTCGATGTCTACAAATGCCCCCACTTCAAGTCGCATCGTGTACATGTGCTTGTCACGTGTAGGAGATGCGTTTTGAAGTCCCTTACTGTAGATGTCGATCCAAAGGCCGTCGAGGCTTGATCTTGAATTGGGCTGGAGATTTCTTCAAGGGCCGTCGAGGCTTGTTCTTGAACTTTGCTTGAGATTTCTTCAAGGGCCGTTGAAGCTTGATCTTGAATTGGGCTTGAGATTTCTTCAAGGGCCGTCGAGGCTTGTTCTTGAACTTTGCTTGAGATTTCTTCAAGGGCCGTTGAAGCTTGATCTTGAATTGGGCTTGAGATTTCTTCAAGGGCCGTCGAGGCTTGATTCTTGAAGGTTAATTCGAACACATGACAAGCAGGCATGAGGTGAAGGTGACGACTTGTTGCTTTGTTCAATCTTTCTAATTCACACCCGAGCAGTTTGGTCAACGGTATGATCTTCAAGATTGATGGGCTATTCTTCCAGTTGGTGACTTGATCTTTTAAGGATTTGATTCAAGGGTAGTGAATCGGCACGTGCAGCTCACAACGCCTAGTAAGCCGACCCAAGAATTTGAGGGTCAAAACGAATTCACCGTCAGAGTGATTGCAACTTTGATGATATGAGATACTCTTGCTTTTGAAGAAGTAGCGGATGAATCAGCACGTGCTTGGTTGCACTTGTCTCCACATGCTTCAAGGTATCATCTTCATTTCCTTTATCTGTTCCTCAGGCAGATGTGGCATCTTCTCGAGTTCTTTATCTCAGACTCTTTCTGCCGAGTTGACTGAGCATGCTGCATTCTTCTCTGCTTGTTTCTTCAGGCAAATATGGCAGCTTCTCGAGTTCCTCAGTTCGGACTCCTTCTGCTGAGTTGACTGTGCAGACTGCATTCTTCTCTGCTTGTTCCTTCTGCACCTTGTCTCCACATGCTGCAAGGTATCATTTTCACTTGCCTTATCTGTTCTCCAAACAGGTGTGGTAGCTTCTTTGTAAGTACAGCAGCAGTGGGAGACGAGTACTCGAGAGCAGTGCTAGGTAGGCAATCAGGGAAGGGTTCCAAGCAGTCGGTTCCTTACCCGAGTTTGAGTGGAAGTTCCGGCATATTGTTTCCTTTATCCTTGTCTTTGTAGGTAAGAACAAGGACAAAGAAAAGGACAGGGAGAACGCATGATATGAGATACTCTTGCTTTCTACCCTGATGATATGAGGTACTTTTGCTTTGGTATCATTTGTTTGCTGAGGTACCCCAAGGAATAAGGAACACTGAGTGGCTCGAGAGGCTTCGTTGGGAAGGCATTCTCGGAGATGAAGAAAGGTTCTGTATGTCTCCCTTGCTATGGAGGGTGAAGGTGGACAGTTATAGGGAGTTTCTTAATACCTGTAGAGGTACTGCTCTTTCACTCGTGTCAGTAACCAAGGCGTGATTGGTCAGTATGGCTTCACATGCTTTCTTCTTTATCAGAAATCTTCGACAAATTGTTCGTAATTTCCGCCAAGCTGAGTGTGCATGTGACAGGTGCTGACGCGGCTGAAGAAGGCTGGCGCTTCTTCGATAACTGGGATCGGCGCTTCGACAAATTACCCGTGATTTCCGCAAAGCTGAGTTTGCGTGTGATGGGTGCTGACGAGGCTGAAAAAGACTGGCGCCTCTTCGATAACTGGGATCGGCGCTTTAACAAATTGCCCGTGATTTCCGCAAAGCTAAGTTTGCGTGTGACGGGTGCTAAAGCGTCTGGAAAAGCAAGATGCTTCTCCGATTTCTGAGCTTGCCTCTTCGATTTCTGAATCGGCATTTTCGAACTCTGAGCTCACCTCTTCGATCTCTGAAATCCCGCCGAGTGCTGATTTTTTATAGAGGCATGCAGTTCGTTTCAAAGCACACTTGAATTTTCGCTTGTGAAAACTCCCCTCTTGCACTTCTAAGATCTTGATTTGTCCGTTTTCTTCTTCTTTCAATACTTTGAAAATGTCTGGACCCTCCGACCGTCGTTTTGACTTGAATCTTGGTGAAGAGGCAGTCCCTTCTTCTCCAGACAACATATGGCGCCCATCCTTCATATCCCCCACTGGTCCTCTTACCGTTGGGGATTCAGTGGTGAAGAATGATATGACCGCCGCGGTGGTGGCCCGGAACCTTGTCACTCCCAGAGATAACAGACTACTTTCCAAACGGTCTGATGAGTTGGCTGTTAAGGATTCTCTGGCTCTCAGTGTGCAGTGTGCAGGTTCTGTGTCTAATATGGCCCAACGCCTATTTGCCCGAACCCGTCAAGTTGAATCATTGGCGGCTGAGGTGATGAGTCTCAAACAGGAGATTAGAGGGCTCAAGCAGGAGAATAAACAGTTGCATAAGCTCGCACATAGCTATGCGACAAACATGAAGAGGAAGATTGACCAGATGCAGGAATCTGATGGTGAGATTTTACTTGATCATCAGAGGTTTGTGGGTTTGTTCCAGCGGCATTTGCCTTCGTCTTCTGAGGCTCTGCCGATTGCTGAGGCTTCAAGCAGTCAACCTCCAGTACCTACTCTTCCTGGAGCTCCGCCGAGTTGTGAGGCGCCACCTAATCGTCCTTGAAGATCCCCTCTTGTAATTTTGAGTTGATTTGATTTTTTTTTTTTTTTTTTTTTTTTTTAAGGTATGTACACATTTATGTAAAATTTCCAGAAAAATAAAATAAAATGGACTTTATTTCTCTCAATGCAATTTTTTTTTTTTTTTTTTTGCTATATATATATATTATGTACACATATATATATATATATATCTATATATATTATTTCTTTTTCTTTTGGAGCTGTACAACCATCCCCTTTTTTTTTCTCTCTTTTTTTTTTTTTTTTTTCTCTTTTTCTTTTGTCACATGGTGCCAGACGCACCAAAGATCTTTTTTTTTTTTTTTTTTTTTTATATATATTTTTTATTATTATATATATATATATTTTACCTTTAATTATGGTGCCAGATGCACCTCTTCCCCTTTTTTCATATGGTGCCAGACGCACCATGCATTTTTATTATTTTATTGTTTTATTTTATATATATATATATATATATATATATACTTTTTTTTTTTTTTTTTTTTTTTTTTTGTTTTTTTGCTTTTAATTATGGTGACAGCTGCACCCCTTCCCCCCCCCCTTTTTTTCATATGGTGCCAGATGCACCATGTTCCTTCATCATCTTTATTATTTTATTATATTTTTTTTCTTTAATTATGGTGCAGTGTTCCACCATCCCATTTTTTAATTTTTTTTTTTGTATAAATTTTGATGATGGGATGGGGAATTTGCAGGGAGGACGAAGACGACGTAGAGTTGGAGTCGAGGCTTCATGACCGGCTAGTCGTTTGACGGCGGTTATTGAGGTTCTTCGCCATTGCTGTTTGCCACTGCCATTGCACAACCATTGCACCGCCACTGCATTCTTGTTGCCCTGCACCGCCGCCATTGCACAGCGACTACACAACCATTGCACTGCCGTTGCTGTTTTCCTGCGAAGATGAGGACACACCGTTGACTAAGGACGAGCCGAGGTGTTTTTATGCCATGCAGAGGGTGACCCCTGGATCCTGCACAGAGCTTAAGCAGCAGCAGCTGTAGCAGGCGGGTGGGGACGTTCAAGCGAACCAGTTGTCGCTGCTGCCGTCACGAGGACCCAACCGTCGCTGCTGCGGTAGTTACCGACGATTCGATCTTCCATTCATAGCCTCAACTCCGTCACGGAGGAGGACGTCGCCGCCGCTAATGAAAACCACCAAGTGTTCATAGCCTTAACACTTGTTCCTTCGCTGCAACTTTAGGCTTCGCCGGAGCTGCTGCTTTCTTCTTGGAAGCGCTGCCATTATTATTCTCGTGATGAGCAGTACTCATACTCGTCCTTCTCGAGCTTCTGGTTCCAGTGATCACGGGGTTGTCTTTGGCTTTAGCAGCAGTAGCAGCACTCTTTACTAGTACTGAACTGCCATGCTTTTCAGCTGTTGCGTGATCATCAGAAGAGGCCTTGTTGGCGTCCGGCAAAACGTCGTCGTTTGCCGTTTGTTTGCTGTCGGTGGAAACCGGCGGGTACAGCCTCATGTTCTCACACAGCGCCGCGTGGGTGTACACCATCTCCTTCACCTCGTCGTAACCTCCTCCCGCTGCTGACTCAGACGACGCCGCTCCATCGATCTGCCTTAAGATCTCGTTTTCTACGCATGGGTTCTGCGAGAAAAGCCAGAAGAACCAGGTTAGAGCCGCCGACGTGGTGTCTCGGCCTGCGAGGGTGAAGCTGATGACGATGTCGGTGACGAACTTTGCGTCGGTGTGGCCAGAGCTCAAGAACCGGGAGAGCAGATCTACAGATTCCAACACCTTCGCCTCGCTCAGATCCCACTTCTTTTCTCTGACAATGGTTTTCGCGAACTCGCGGACTTCTGATACGACGTCACGGAGGTGCTTTTTGGACCCGATTCCGAGAGCCCTTTTGAGTTTCCATACTGGGTGCAGCAATCTGAGCCTGTCGCTGCTAATTTGCACGGCTTCGTCGAAAGCCACTGCGAATTTGGCTTCGGGCAGAGAGGGCAGGAGGTAATCCGGGTCGTACCCGAAGGCAATTCGACAGATGTTTGTCGAAATCGAAGCGCTGAAGAATGTCTTTGGAAGTCCAGGACTGAACTGCTGGCGGCGGTGGGCTCCATGAACGTAATTCGAACCCGAACTCACATTTGCCGTCGTAGAAGAGGAATAAGTGGAATCGGGAGAAGAGACGTAAGTGGAATTTCTCTGAATCAAAACCCACTGTTTCAAATGCCGTCATCTCCATTTTCCTCCGCCAGATCTGTGAATTCTCATAATCTCTTGCACCACCCAGTTCTCAAGATCTGTGAGATAGCTTTTCCGAGTGAGATGGTTGCGTCATCCGCTCCGACGATGGTGACATCGACGTTGCCGTCAGTGGATCTGCAAATCTGAGAGGCAGGGACGCGGAGGCTGAGTTGACAATCGACTTCTCTCAACTAAGGAGACGATGGTGAACCCGAACTCACAAGATCTGGACGCTGGCCAGGTGGGTCATGCGCGGAAGACTGAGACCGAGAGAAATGAACTGGTGAGGCTTGTTGTTTTAGCATTGACGCAATTAGCATCGGCGGGAGCGTCGGGCAAGAGCTTGATAACCTCAAGTGAAGCAGTGGAACCGCCAGCAGTTAATCGAATGACAGGTACTCCAGCTTGCATGAGAGCCGTGGCCTGGTCAGTGATGGCTACTGTCTTGGAGGCTTTTGACGGAGTTCGATTTGGAGAAGAAGGAGGGGAATAATCGAGCTTGAGGTGCACTGGTGGTGGAGGCCACCTTGCTCCGGGTGTGCACACCCTGTGCAGCAAATGGGGTTTGGTGGAGTGAAGCAGCAGAGCTGGTGCTGCAGAGGGAGCGGGGACGAGGATCTGGGAGATCTTGTGGTGTTTTTGGGCTGCCATCGGACACGGCTCCAGCGTTTGCTGGAATTGGGTTGCGGCGGTGCTGAAGAGAATGGAGGAAAATGCGAGGGGGTGATGAGGCATTGGGCTTTGAGGATTTTAGCCAGTGCCCAATAGCCGGCCCAAATGGTGATTGCCGAGGTGGGTCTTCTAGTCGTCGCGGTAATGAAGTCGTGGGAGTAGGGCTTGCGGTATGGATCCTGGCGCCGTAGGTCAAGCAGAGAAAGGCCCAGTGGGCCGAGTGCGGAGAAGAGCTTCCATCTTCTGATTTTTTTTTTTCTTCTTTTTTTTTTTTTTTTTTCTTTTTTTTTTTTTAAAATACATAACATATGTATTCAAATTTTTTTTTTTCGAAGAAACTGTAATTTAATTTTGTACAAAGAAAATTGCGAATTTTCTTAACAAAATAAATTTGTAATGAAATTGACTTTCTTTAATAAAACATTTATTCTTTTGATTTTGATGTGACTGAACTCGAAAAATTGAACATTCGAGCTGCCTACGTACCCCTCCAAAGAAGAGATAAAGTTGTAACGTAGTTCAAATACATTTTTTTTTTTTTTTTTTTTTTGGCATTTTCTTTTGGTGCCGTTTGCAGTTTCAACTCGTGCAGACAAGGAGTGTTGGTGTCGTTCGCAGTTTCAACTCGTGCAGACAAGGAGCATTTGGTGCCGTGTTGCAGTTTCAACTCGTGCAGACAAGGAGCATTTGGTGTTGCCTTTTATGCTCGTGCAGACCATGAGCGTTGTGCCATGCAGTTTAGGCTCGTGCAGGCGAGGAGCCTCGTTTCATGCAGTTTAGGCTCGTGCGAACAAGGAGCATTGGTTCGTGCAGTTTAGGCTCGTGCGAACAAGGAGCAGGAGTTTGTTGCCTTTCAGGGGTAGTAGCGCTTCAAGAATTTGCCGTTGATAGGGCCGATCTTCAAGCCGTCTTCTGCCATGATTAAGTAGGCACCATTGGTGTAGACTTCTTGCACTACGTATGGTCCATCCCATTTTGACGTGAACTTGCTCTTTGTCTTGTGAGTTGTGATGATAGGCCTACGCAATGAAAGGACGAGATCTCCCATTTGAAAAGACCGAGGGAGAACTTTCTTGTTAAAGGCTTTAGAAAGTCGAGCTTGATAGCACTCCAGGTGTTGCTGGGCTTCGAGTCTTTTCTCATCCAGTGCCTCCAGTTCTTGAAGACGCAACTTTGCATTCTCTTCATCAGTCAAGCCTTCTTGTATAGCCATCCTTAGCGAGGGGATTTGACTTTCGAGTGGTAGAACAGCTTCTACGCCATATACAAGAGAATAAGGTGTGGCTTGGGTAGGTGTTCTATATGTTGTCCTGTATGCCCATAGGGCTTCGCCTATTCTTTCATGCCAGTCTTTCTTTGTTCTACCGATTACCTTCTTCAGGAGGTTGCACAATGTCTTGTTGAATGCTTCTGCAAGACCGTTGGCCGGAGCATGATACATGGAGGATTTGTGCTGCTTGAACTTGTATTTCTCGCAAAGCTCGTCCATGAGTCGGTTTGAGAACTGCTTTCCGTTGTCGGTGACAATGTAGCGAGGCACCCCATATCGATGGATGATATGTCCCTTGATGAAACAGACGACAGTTTCCTTCTTGACTTCCTTCAGGGGTATGGCCTCGGCCCACTTAGAGAAGTAATCTGTTGCAGCCAGGATGTAAACCTCTCCTGTAGATGACTTTGGCGCAATTGGTCCTACGACATCCAATCCCCATGCATCGAACGGCCATGAAGTAACTGTGGGGTGTAATGGTTCAGGTGGTTGATGTATGAAGTTGGCATGAAATTGGCAGGCTTGGCACCTTTTGGCGTATTCTAGGCAGTCCTTTACCATGCTTGGCCAGTAATAACCCATTCTTTTGAGCTAGAAATGAAGCTTTGGTCCGGACTGGTGCGCTCCACATATTCCTGAGTGTGCTTCTTCCATGGCTTGATTGGCTTCTTCCTCACCTAGGCATCTCAGAAGTACCCCTTCAAAAGATCACCGATAGAGTGTCCCTTTGTAATAGAGGAAGCGATGTGCTCGTCGACGTACTTCAGAGCGGTGTTTCGAATCATCTGGAAGCATTCCATGCTCCAAGTAGTTGATCAGAGGCTGTCTCCATTCTTCGACGTTGACCGGAAGTATTGAAATAACGTTTGTATCACTTAGTACTATTTCAGTGACAAGCGGGATTACCCATCTTTGGCAGACTGGCACGTTTGTAGCTTCGTCTTCTCCTAATGTCATGCTCGAGGCTAGGTTGGCGAGAGCGTCTGCCATTTGATTCTCTTTTCTTGGCACGTGTTCTAGTGTTACGGCCTCAAACCTTTGTAGCAACTGCGTTGCCAGCCGGAAGTACGGGACAAGGTCGTCTTTTCTCACCTCATATTCCGTCAGAAGTTGATTGATTATGAGCTTGGAGTCGCCGTATATCTCAAGGGCTGCGATTTCCATGTTGATTGCCATTTGGAGTCCGAGGATCAGTGCTTGGTACTCAGCGACGTTGTTGGTGCATAGTTCGCTTAGCTGGAATGAGTAAGGTAGTACTTGCCTTTGTGGCGACATGAATACTACTCCTGCCCCCGCTCCGTCTGCTCGTGCAGATCCGTTGAAGAACATCGTCCATGTTGGGAATATGTCGATGCAGAACACCTCTTCGTCGGGCAAGTCGTCTGAGATTTTCCAATCGGCTAGGATTGGATGGTCGGCAAGGAAGTCTGCTAGCGCTTGTCCTTTGACGGCTTTAGCTGGGACGTAGATGATCTCGTATTGATTGAGAAGTAATGCCCATTTAGCTAGTCGCCCTGTCAAAACTGGCTTAGACATGACGTATTTGACCGGGTCAGCTTTAGCAACCAAGTGGATGGTGTAAGCATGCATGTAATGTTTGAGCTTCTGGATGGCAAACATCAAGGCCATGCACATTTTTTCTATTGGGGAGTAGTTCAATTCAGCGCCGGTAAGCGTTCGACTGAGGTAGTAGAGCGCTCCTTCTTTCTGGGCCTCGTTTTCCTGTGCCAAGAGTGCTCCAACTGAACTTTCCTGAGCAGCAATGTACAATATGAGCGGTTTCCCTGGTACAGGTGCCCTCAGGACAGGTGGACTTGATAAATATTTCTTTATGCTTTCAAAAGCATTGTTGCATGCTTTGTCCCATACGAACGAAACATCTTTCTTCATGAGTCGACTGAACGGTTGACAACGCCCTGCGAGGTTGGAGATGAAGCGTCTGATGAAGGCTAGCCGTCCTTGTAGACTTTTCAACTCGTGCAGGTTTCTTGGCTCGAGCATGCTTTGAATGGCCTTGATCTTTGATTGGTCCACTTCAATGCCACGATGCTTGACAATGAAGCCAAGGAACTTTCCAGATGTGACGCCAAATGCACACTTTAACAGGTTCATCTTGAGGTTGTATTTTCGCAACCTTTCGAACACTACTCGCAAATCCTTCAAGTGATTTGATCTTTTCTTTGTCTTGACCACCACATCGTCTACATAACATTCTACGTTCTTGTGTAGCATGTCATTGAAGATCTTCTGCATTGCGCGTTGATATGTAGCTCCAGCATTCTTCAGACCAAAGGGCATCACCTTGTAGCAGTAGATACCTTTTGGAGTGCGGAAGGCTGTTAGTTCCTCATCTTCAAGAGCCATACGAATTTGATTGTATCCAGAAGAGCCGTCCATGAATGATAGTGCCTCATGGCCAGTGGTTGCGTCCACCATGATTTCAATGATTGGCAAGGGGAAGTCATCCTTTGGGCAAGCATTATTGAGGTCTCGGAAGTCCACGCAAACACGTATTTGTCCGGATTTCTTAAGGACTATGACGACGTTGGAGATCCACTTGGGGTATTGCACCTCTCGAATGAAGCCTGCTTCGATCAACTTGTCAATCTCGGCCTCGATCTGTGGGATGAGCTCGGATCGATAACGTCTTTGAGTTTGCTTTATTGGTCGCGTTCCAGGCTTGACTGCAAGATGATGCACAGCAATGATAGGGTCGAGGCCGGGCATTTCCTTGTAGGTCCAAGCAAAGACGTCCTTGAACTCTAATAGCAGCTGGTAATACTTCTCAATCTCGTCTACACTTAGTAATGCACTCACGAAGATAGGCTTCGGTTCCTCACTTGTGCCTAAGTTGAGTTCTTTGAGATCGTCAACTGTGGCTTGCCCCCCATCTTCGAGTTGTGACGGTGCTGCAATGACATCTTCCTCGAGGCTTTCATCTTCTTCACCTTCTTGGATTGTGATGTGGAAGACGTCTTGGGCTTCTTCTTCGGTGTTAACCTCTCGAGCTAGTTGGCATGAAGATTGTCCAGTGTGAATGATGGTGCGACTTTTCACTTTTAGTGATCCAACTGTGTTAACCTCCAAAATTGCTTGGCGCTTCATTCTTGAAGGAGTGGAACTTCGAACGTCATCCTTTTCTGCCAGGCGATCGATCTCTTCTACTTCTGGTGTCGTCTTTCTTCTTTTGGAAGGCTCTTTGGCTTCTCCAAGTCTTTCCATAACTGACTGTCGTGGAGGAAAGCTAGTCGTATTGCTTTACTTTTTAGGTTTTGATAACCTTTTGAAAACGGAGCCTCGAGATACTGACGTGTTAAGCCTTTTGAAGACGGAAGTTTTGTTTTGACCGCCAATGAGTTTAGGTGCCGAAACTCTGGGCTTTGAACGATTCATTCTATCGAATACTGATGTCCGGGGGGCAGGTTGAGGCTCCTCTTTATCTTGTATAATGCTTACGCTGATGTGTTGAGCGCTAGCATTTTTTGCCTTGCTGGAGATCTTCACCGGTGCATTTGGTATGAAGCCAAGTCCAGCTTTGTTGTTGCTAACCCCGTAACCATGCTTCTCCAACTTCTTCTGAGTTTTAGTGAGATCACGTTCGCTGTCTTTGACGGTGTTCAAATCATTCTTTCCCAAATTTGCAGAGGAGGTGAAGTTATACCCAGCTTTCGACATAAGTTTGTAGGCGTTTGGATCAAAACCTTCTTCGGTCCTTTTGGTTGGGAGAAAGCTTGGTTCTACCCCTTTTGGCAGGCCTTTTATGAAGCCCAGTGATGGTTTTGCAACCTTAGTGTCGCCTAGCTGGGTCAGAGGCAAAACTGCATTCGTTTTGAGCAACTTTACATTATCTATGTGCCGTTGTGCATCGGCTTTGCTCGCTGCAGTTTCGAACGGGGATTGACCATTCTTTCTTCTCGACGTCAGGATGTATCGGAAAACGGGTACGCTTGGTCCATTTGAGGTCGTCCTACTTCCTCTGGTTGTTGCAGGTTTAGAAAGCTCATCGTCGTTTTTGCTTGAAGATGGCATAGCTTCTTCTTCTTGCTTCTTGGGCATAGCTTGCCACTCCTGTTTTTTAGGTGCTGCTTTGCTCATGGATTTAATCTCTTTTGGAAGAGTTTCGGGCACCGTGTCTTCATTCATGTAGAACTTGGCGTCTGCGAAATGTGATTCGGCTTCGGTGAATGGCTTGGTGTCGCCATAGATCACCTTCACTCGTTCTTGGTAAAATTTTAAACATTGGTGAAGGGTGGACGGTACCACTCCGTTCGCATGGATCCAAGGCCTTCCTAAGAGCAGACCGTAGGAAGTTCTTGCATCAATCACGTGGAACATCACGCTTGACTTGAGTTCACCAATGGTCATCTCCACTCGGATCATGCCCATCGCTCTTTGTCCTCCTTGGTTAAAACCTTGGATTAGCAGACGGCTTAGAGACAGTTCATCCACCTTGATGCCGATTGCGGTCATTGTTGACTTTGGCATGATATTTATGGCTGACCCGCTGTCCACAAGCATGCGGCTGACTTTGTGCTCCCTTACGTACCCAGAGACGAAGAGAGGTCGGTTGTGAGGCTTGGATCCTAGCAACAAGTCTTCGTCGGCGAAGTGGATTGTGTCATCGGCGGCACAGCATGTGGCACACTCGTGTGGCCGAGGGCTCAAGCCTTCGTTCTTGCTTTCTTGCACTTCGTGGTCGTTTGAACTCGCTAGAACCGTTGCCAATGCCCTTCGTATCTTCTTTGGCAATTGTAGCGCTTCCTCGATGCTGAAGTGTATTGGCAGACCTTCTTCAGGTGTCGGAGTATTTTCTCCCTCAGCGGCGACAATTTTGCCTTTTGAGGGTTCTTCCATTTCTACTTCGACCATGTGACATGCGGTGATAGTGCAACGTTGGAAGAAGTCCTCCGGGAAGTACTCGTGCAATGAGACGGGAATGCGTGGCTTTTGCTCCGCAGGTTCCCCAGCATATATTGGCTTAGCAGCTCTTATGTTTCTCTTAGGCTTCCTATTGCCGCGGCGGCGGTGCTTTTTCCCTTGTTCCCCCTTTTGCTTTATAGCTTGCGGTTTTGGTTTCCTTGTCCTCTTATAGGTTACCAATGTCCATCCTTTGTCATCGTCAGTAGGTGCGTCCTGGTTGCTTGCCCCCAGTGATGGTGGTGCAGAATGTGCAGAGTGATTTGAGTATTGCCGGGCATGGTCAGGCATTTCTTGAAGAAGCACGGGATCAAAGGATCCGAACACGACTGTAGTGGTGTGCGTCGCAGCTGTGTCTTCTAGGTCGAGCTCAATCTGTCCTTGTTGTGCCAGCTTCATGATGAGTTCTTTTAGGATGAAACACTTGCCCACATGATGACCCACGATACGATGGTACTTGCAGTACTTGGGATCATTGATGCGATTCATTTCTTCAGGGTGTTTGCATTCGGGTAACTCAATCACCTTCTTCTCCAGCAGGTCGTCCAGCATTGCGTCCATGTCGGAGTCCGGAAAAGGGTATACCTTTTGCTCCAATTCCCTCAAGGTGTTTTTGTACCTATCTTGGGTGTGGGAAGGCTCACCTTTTTTTATCTCCCTTGCTTTATTGAAAGAGATTTTGACGGGCGCGGACGAGGTCTTGATAGGGGTGGTATTGGTGGTAAAAGCTTCCTTGGCGGGCTTTTTTCCATGATTGTCTGCTCTTGAAGTGAACACCTTATCCATTTTGAAATCGGTGATTGGCTCCTTCTTTCCGTGGTGGGCGATGCTCAACTCCATGTCGTGGGCACGGGTGGCTAATTCTTCAAAAGTGCGTGGTTTGATACCTTGAAGGATGTATTGTAAACCCCATTGCATGCCCTGGATGCACATCTCGATTGAAGAAATCTCGGAGAGTCTGTCCTTACAGTCGAGGCTTAGGTTACGCCATCAGTTGATGTAATCCATGACTGGCTCGTCCTTCCACTGCTTTGTGCTTGTTAGCTCTAGCATGCTCACAGTGCGGCGGGTGCTGTAGAAGCGGTTGAGGAATTCCCGCTCCAATTGCTCCCAACTGTTGATGGACTCAGGCTCCAGATCCGTGTACCACTCAAAGACGTTTCCTTTCAGCGAGCGCACAAACTGCTTGGCGAGGTAATCCCCTTCGGTTCCTGCGTTGTTGCAAGTTTCAACGAAGTGGGCGACGTGCTGTTTCGGGTTTCCCTTTCCATCAAATTGCATGAACTTTGGTGGTTGATAACCCCTCGGCATCCTCAAGGCGTCGATCTTCTTTGAATACGGCTTTGAGTACAACCCGGAGGTATATGAGCTCCCTTCGTACTATGCCTCGATGGTATTGGTGATCATCTCCTGCAGCTGCTGGATAGAAAGAGACCCCATGAGCGCCGCTGCTGGGTCTGGTTTCGGCTTTCCACCGATTTTCTTCACCGGGGGTTCTTCGTCCCCGCCAGCTCCCTTTAGTGGATCATCCTCTGGGTCAGGTTTCTCGCTGTCCTGCGCTTCCAGTCGGTTGACTAATGCTGCGATTTGCAAGTCTTTTTCCTCCACAGTTCGAGTTAGTCTTGCGATTGCTTCATTCATTTGAGCAATTTGTTCCTCGATTGAAGTTGCTCCAGCGGTCATGACTTGCATGGCTGAACTGCCGCTTGAATCGTCATCGGAGAGCATGGATTCGGAGTATTCCCTTGGTTTTTCCCCCCTTGGTGCCCTTAGTGAGGCTAAGGTGATCACAGGCTCGTGCCTGGGGTACTCTCGTTCCCATGGCAGAGTTGATGCAGAGGTGAAAGAGGTGGCAGAAGTAGCTTTTGCTTTGCTTCGAGTCGTGATACCCAACGTGACACCACTTGTGACGAGGGCGCCTTTGTTCTTTGCGCCGGTTATGGGAACAGCTTGAGCCTTCCTTGACGTCATTGATTTTGGAAGTGTGCTTATATTCCTTGAACGGAGGAAGAGATGAGAGGTAGAGACGGTCCCACCGGGCGTGCCAATTTGTGAACACGGAAAATTCCTGAAACGAAAGAGACAAGAACGAACGTGCACAAACAAATATTTGTATTTGATAGTTTTAGGTTACAATCTCTCTCAAATTTATCCTCTGATTCGATCTCCGTAAGGTGTTGATTGGTGGGTGTTTCGTTGATCCAAGGGCCGTCGAGGCTTGATCTAGGATGAACAGTTGGAAGTTTCTTCAAAGGGCCGTGGGCTTGATCTTTGAAGGTGGATTTGAGCGGATCTTCAAGGAGCCGTTGGGGCTTGATCTTGAGGATGAATGTTTCTTTCAAGGGCCTTTTGGGCTTGAACTCGAAGAACAGTGACGAACGGATCTTCGAGAGCTTTTGGGCTTGAACGGATCTTCGAGGGCTTTTGGGCTTGATCTCGAAGAACAGTGATGGACGATGAACGCTTTCTTCAAGGGCCGTCGAGGCTTGGGCTTGATGAACAGCGGATGAGCGGATTCGTTGATGTTGTCGATCCAAAGGGGCCGTTGGGGCTTGATCCTTGAGGATGAACAGTTGATGAACGATGAACGCTTTCTTCAAGGGGCCGTTGAGGCTTGGGCTTGAAGGTGGATGATTGTTGATCCAAGGGCCGTCGGGGCTTGATCTTGGAAGAACGATGAACGAAGAACGAAGAAGGCTTTCTTGATTCTTCGGGAACCTGGATGCTTGAAAGCTTCGGAGTTTCAGAGCTTCAGAGCTTCAGAGCTTTAAGGTGTAATGTGAATTGGTTCCTTTAAATGAAGGAAATAGGCTTGTATTTATAGAATTTTCCAAGGTCTAATTTCGAATATAATATTCCAGATGAAATAAGTCGTTTCTGCCAGGTGTTGACACGTGTCCTATTTGATGACTTTTCCAACTCATTTCAATTTTCGTTGAGTCACACGCTACGTGTAAAATTTATGTAATACATGAGCGTTGACACTTTGATTTATCGGTCAACATTTATTTACCGAAATTTCGATGTCTACAATGTTTACGTCGGTTAAAAACGACATAGACAATTTATGACGCTTACAAGCGATAGTAAATCTGACATGATGTTCAGTAGGTGTCGCAAATGTCTTGTCCGCCACTATGTTATGTTAAGCCGACACATGTTAGCAAGTAGTATCTCCATACTTCAACAGGAATGTATGTAACTTTTGCATCGTTTCCAAAAACCCCTACACCTTTACTCTTAGAAAACATTCCTGTAAAAACCATAAGAATTTAGATCGCCTAGTTATAATCAGATTGTGGAAAATTATTACTAGATAGTCAGCCAACCTGCCTCATAATTTAAGTATTCGGTTACACTCATAGTCTTCATCAAAGTCCAATTTTCACCAGTTCCAAGAAGAGTGGAAGGAAACATCACCTAAAAGATAAATAAGTACGCAGTTGTAATTCTTTTTTCCAAACAAGAAATACATATACAGTTGAAATTATCTCACAACCATGAATAAACTGCTTGAAAAGCAAGGCAAGCGCCTGAGCTTTGATTTATAATTTCATAGTGGAACTGTGGATGCATATAGTTGTTGCTTGGAGAAACATATGAAGCTGTAGAGATCCTAATACTTCAATAATTTCAGAATTTCAGGCAATCATAAAGAGTACAATTTCCACCTAGATGGTAGTGAGCAATGAACGACGGAAATCCCTTAAAGTAATGTTTGCGACCTATGCTTGTTATCACATATACAACCATACAACTAAGCTAAGGATATTTGGTAAACGATAATTGATAGCGATTTTTACACTTGTAAAACAAGGGTTAAACCATAGAAAATTCTTGCAAGAGAACAAATGTTTGTAGTATAGAATGGTTCAAGCAAGGTCGATCTCCTCAAGGACTAATATAAACAATTTACGAGTTTTTGTGTATTTAACTTATTTAACTCTAAGAACTACACTAATTTGACGAAACTAAATACTACTGGATGTGACTTAAACAAATATCTAAAATGGGAATTGGCTTATAGGAATAGTGATTCAACTAAACAAAACAAGTAAATGAGGAAATTGAAGATAAAATAAATGATTGAAGAAAAATAGATTTACAATATGCTAGAGTTCAACTTTTACCAACAACACTCCTACGTAGCTCTTCCAATTGCTTAAATAATTGAAAACACGCATACTTTGAAGGTTGGATTTTCCTTGTGTATGTTTTACTTGTGACATTCAAGCTAAAACGCATACCACTACATGCAACTTGTCCATGACATTTGGATTAAATATAAACATGAGTGATTCATTAATCTTGGTGAAAATCCTTTTGTTAAACCATGTAATCCCTAAGAGCATGATATTTACCTTAGGAGAGTACAATCCTCAATCACAAGAAGCACAACCAATTTTAACGTGACATTCGTTCAAAATTGCATCCGATAACTTTTCTAAGCATCCTAATGGCGATCAAGCATCAAGGTACATAGATAGTTTAATTCAATGATTGAAAATATCAAAGCAAGCATGTAACAACACTTAAGCAATTGAAAAATAAATCTACGTATTCATGTTGCGGCTCATGGCCTCACTCTAGCAAAAAGGAAATTAGTTACACATAATTATTTGAACACATAAGAAATTCATGAAGAATCAAAGAAAGAGACAACCCTTTTTTACAAGGAAGCTCTCCGATCTTCTCCTCAAAGAGATGAGCATGCTTCTTTCTGCTCTGCTGTATGTTGCTCCATCTTTGCCCTCCACAGCTTCTCTCTATATTTTTCTGCTATCCTTTTTCTTTCACTCTTTCGCTCTCCGCTCTCTGTGCTTCCTCTCAGTCTATTTTCTGTCCGTGTCTCTCTCCTCTCTGTCCTCTGTCACCTCTGCCCTCTCTGCCTTTATTCTTTTTGCTCCCTCCCCCTTTTCTTGTTTCTACCGTGCTCCCTTCTTCATGTGTGCCCTCTGCCCTTTCTTTTCTTTAACAAAATGGGCCATGATATGATCAAGCACTAAGGCTATAAGTGGAAGGCCAACTCATCCCACTTCCTAGTGCTCCACTTAATCCTCACTCACCCGTGCTCCACTTCCTTCGTTTCCACATCTCTCTTCTTTCCCACTTCTCCTCCGTGTGCTTTCTTTCCTTGCCTTTAACAAATGGCAACTCTTTTCCAAGTCACTAAGGCCACAAGTGGAAGACAAGCCTCATCCCACATCCTGTTTGTTTTTATTGTTTCCTTTTCTCCTTTTGTGCTTGAAATTGATCCTAAAGCAAATTTAACTGCACACTAACACAAGGTGAGGTAAAATGCAACCATTTTAACATAAAAACATCACAAAGACTTTAGAAATGGATGGTATAAATGCATGAAATATATGAGTGATCAATAATCATTGTGCTGTACTTATGTGTGAGGCATATTTGGAAACCGGTACTTATGTGTGAGGCATATTTGGAAAACGGTACTTATGTGTGAGTCATTTTAAGAAAACAGTACTTCTATGTGAGGCATATTTAGAAAACTTACTGTATGGAATGGCACATTATCCTTGCCCGTAAACTGATACAACTCCACATTTTCAGGGTTCTTCCACCATTTTCCCCAATCTTCAATATAACATTTAGTAATGGAGACATACCCATTTGGAGCATCAAACCACACGTAGAAAACCTTTAAGTTGCACTGTTGGAACAAATTTAATAAATTTTTATAATCATTAACAAATAAAAAAAAAAAGGTCGTACCCAGTGCACAAGGCTCCCGCTTTACGCAGGGTCTGGGAGAGGTGAATGTCGGCTAGCCTTACCCTCATTTATGGAGAGGCTAGCCGACATTCACCTCTCCCAGACCCTGCGTAAAGCGGGAACAAATATGAGCAGAAATTGTATTAACCTTGTACCTGAAGTTATCATGTGGAACCGGAACACCCCACTTCAAATCCCTAGTAATACACCGCTGCCTAAGCCCCTCTTTAAGCTATGCATTGGTCGCTTGAATGGCATTTTGGCTCCATAACCCAGCCATTGACATTTCATTGATATATTGTTCCAACTTATCCTTCAGCAGAGGTAGTTCCAGAAACAAGTGGTTTGTATCTCGAATTCGTGGAGTTGTCTTACAACCTGCTTGAAATAGGAAAAAATGAGAAATATAATGGTGTAGCACTATCACATTTTTGTACACATAATTGTTACATGTGAGGGGGTGGGGGGAAGTTACTCTCATAAACCCTTAGTTATTAAAGAACAACCAGAGAATACGAAAAATATTACAAGGGCTGCAAAAAAAAAAAAAAAAGTTATAAGCAAGAACAGGGCTCAAGTAAAACGTGCAGAAAAATTCATGTTTTTCTTCCAACAAAGTTTTCATATGTAGATAGTACATACAACATGGCAAGTACCTTGCATTTAGGATCTTTTAGCTCTGTCGGATTCAAAAGCTTTCCACAGTTCTCACACTGATCTCCTCGTGCTGAAGCATAGTCACAGCCCTGAGTCGGGCATGTCCCCTCAACAAGCCTGTCTGCTAAGAACCGTTTGCATGTGTCACAGTAACGCTGAATTAAAGTATTACTTCAAGTTAATATAAATTATAGAAACACTTGTTCAAAACATAACTCAATTGCAATGCATGACGATAAATGTGTATGCAAAGAATCACTAACTAAACCAAGAAAATAAGAAATAATTGACACAAGCCAGTGACTGCTACGGTTGCTACCTGCTGCATTGTGTTCTCTGTAAGCCAATCATTCTCCAACAGTTTCTTAAAAATTGCTTGGCATACTTCTGTTTGCTGTGGTGATGATGTACGCCCAAATTTATCAAAGCTTATGTTAAATCACTTGTAAACGTCCCTATGAATTGCATGATATCTACATACAACAATTTAAAATATATCAAGAGTAAAACAAACGCATAAGTAGAGTTTAAATTTACAAAATTACAAAAACTGCACATCAAAAATTTACTTGTCACAGATTTCTTGGGGGCTACACTTCTCTTCCAAAGCTTTGATCTCTGATGCCATGCCGTACTCATCAGTTCCGCATATGTATAAGGTATTGTATGCCCGCAGATGGCAGTAGCGTGCGTAAACATCAGCACTCAATACACCTACCCAACAAAACAAAACAAAACAAAAAAATTTCAGGAGTGTGTTTGGTTCCCGAGGATATTAGAAGGAAAATAGAATTAAGGAAATGATGCATACAGCCGATGATATTGCCGAGATGAGGGACATTATTGACATAAGGTAAGGCACTTGTAATAAGGATGTTTCGCTTGCCAGGGATGGGTAGCTTGGCAACCTGCTGGTCCCCGTTGGAGGTAACAGTGAGGTCTCCCATGTCCGGCACTCTATTTCAGTGGCTGGCGAAAACCAGGAGCCTAAAAATCTGCAACCTAAGATAAAAATAAAAATAAAATTTCGTTCTTTGTACTATTTTCTTATCCGATTTTTTAGTTTTCAAACGGGGCATACTGCATTTGGTATACATTCTACCGAACAACCGAACGGAAAAGCACTTCTATGAAGTGAAACAATCTATACTAGTAATTTAAGCACTCCAAATAATAGAAGGACTTCAATCTAAAAAAGACAAAAGGTAAGCTAGGTTTCAAGCCTTGTAGACGCATGAAATTCCCAGTTGCAGGCACACAGAGTAGCAAAAAACTAGGAAATCAAAACAAAGCAATACTTGAATACCCAATCAAATCGGTTACACTATAAGTTCAAACCAGCAAACCCAATCGAATAATGCATGCAAATAAAATAGCCCAAATATCAATAAATTTACTCCCATTTTTACATGCATGGAAAACCCTTGTCCGAAAGTTTACATATATGTCCAGATAAACGAGTAAATATCACAAAAAAAATTTAAAAGAACTGAGAAGAAAGAGCAATTTATTAGGGTTTAATTTCAGAAAGTGATGGAGTCACACACACAAACCAACAGAACAGGAAAGGAAAAGAAGGAAATAAAATAAACTTTTCTTCATTCATATCCCCAAATGCTGCTGCTAGGGTTACTAAATACACTGAGACTTGCTACTAGATCCTACTATGATGGAGATTACGACATGTAGCCAACAGAAGAATACACAAAAGGACTATACTACCATACTAAAGATTTTGGGCCTAGCAATTCTAACGCCTTGGGCCTCCAATGATTAGGAAGTCCATCAACTTCATCCGCCCCAAAAATGAGGACTATCATCAGGCCTGAGTATCGAAGTTGGGAAATTTCAATTGGAAGTCATCTGCATCCTCCCAAGTAGCATCCTCCACCGGTAGCCCTAGTCATTTGATCTGCCAACGAGTGATGAGCTTGTTGTTGCGCTTGAAAAGTCCCCTGCTTAGAATCTGTTCAGGTTGCCACACCACCTGTCCATCTGGTTGCAGTGGTGGTAATTGAGTAGAGGAGCTGACAATATCGCCCACCTTCTTCTTCAACAAAGAGACATGGAATGGATTCGAGCAGTAGGAGGTAATTCTAGCTTGTAAGCCACCTTACCTATGCGTTCTAGGATTCTATATGGTCCAAAGTAGCCGGGGGGGGGGGGGGGGGGGAGTTTGTGGAATGGTTTTTCTTCATTTTGGTTTGCCTATAAGGTTGAAGACGCAGGTAAACAAAATCTCCAACCATGAACTCGCGTTCAGTTCGATTTTTGTTGGCATATGTTCTCATCCTATCCTGAGTTGTTTGCAAATTGTATCAAATTTGTTTGAGGAGAGTATCTCGCTCTTGAAGAGCGGAATCAACAACATGGACCGATGTGGAACCTAGAACATAAGAAGTGACAGTGGGCGATGGATACCCATAAACTGCTTCGAACGGTGTCATCCTTATGGCGCTCTGGTAGGTGGTGTTATACCACCACTCGGTCCATGGTAACCAAGAGCTCCAGCTAGTCAATTTGTCGCCTACAAAACACCTCAAATAGTGCTCCAAGGTTCTGTTCAAAACTTCCGACTGGCCATCCGATTGAGGATGTTAGGCTGTGGAGTAACAAAGCTTGGTGCGCTGAGCCTTGAAGAATGCAGACTAGAATTGACTCAAGAATGTGGAGCCTCTATCGCTGACTATGCTTTTCGGCATTCCATGAAGGCGGAAAACCTCCTTGACAAAGATCTCAGCCACTTTAGACGCGGTGTATGGATGGGTGAGAGGAATGAAATGTATGTACTTGGATAAACGATCCACCACTACTTGAATGGAAATTTTCCCTTGGGATTAAGGTAGGCCATCAATGAAGTCCATGGCAATGTCTTGCCATATATTTTCTGGAATGGGCAGTGGCTGGAGTAAACCCGGAGGCTTCAAAGCCTCGTAATTTTGTTGCTGATATATATCACAAGCTGCAACAAATCGCTGGACATCCTTTTTTAGGCCTGGCCATTTGAATGAGCGAGAAATTCGCTTGTAGGTTCGTAGAACCCCTGAGTGACCTGCAGCCAGTGTTGAGTGAAACTCTTCCAATAACTTAATATGCCCAGGGGACGAAGCCAACACAAACTGACGATCTATGTAATAAAGTAGTCCATCCGTTACTCTATAATTCTTAAGAGCCGTGCCCGAAGAAAATAGTTACTGCATGATGTTTGAGGCCTCCAGATCAACAACACATGCTTGTTGAATTTGATCCATGGTATTAGACCAAGGTTGGGACAACCCCATTAATGTTGAAATCTCATGTTTCCACAACAATGCGTTTGCCACAGTGTTGTGCATCCCTGCTCTATATTCTAGGACATAATTGTATCCCAGAAGCTTGAGAAGCCACCTTTCTTGAGTTGGTGTCATTATGCACTGATCAAGGAAGTATTTAATGGTGCGATGATTTGTGATAATTTTGAACTGACGACCCAGGAGGTAGGGGCATCAATGTTGGACAGCAAAAACAATTGCTTGCATAATCCTTATCATATACAGGCAGGGCATGATTCTTCACAAATAAGGACTTACTTAAAAACACAATGAGATGGTGGTTCTATGATAGAACTGCTCCAATTCCCGTATCTAAAGCCTCACTCTCAATGGTAAAGGTTTGGTTGAAGTCTGGTATAGCTAGGACATATGTAGATGATAGAGCTTTCTTCAAAGCTAAGAAGTCATTTTTTGCTGCTGGGTTCCATTGGAAAGCATTCTTCCTCAAGAGATCATATAATGGACGAGCAATGGTGCCAAAATCTCTTATGAACTTTCGGTAGTAACCCGCTAGCCTAAGGAACCCACAGAGACCTTTTAGAGTTTTTGGACGAGTCCATTCAACAATGTAATAAACCTTATTGGCATTGACTGCCACCCCTTCCTCAGAGTTTGATTGCCCAAGATAATCAACGTGTGGCTGCCCAAATGCATATTTTTTTTGCTTCACTTTCAACTGATGAATCACATGTTTCGACAAGCTACGACTATAAACCAATATATCATCGAAAAAGACCATCACAAATTTCCTCAAGAAAGGCTTGAATATGGTATTCATTAGAGCTTGGAACGTCATCAGTGCATTGGATAACCCAAAGGGCACAACGAGAAACTCGTAATGATCCTCATGCCTCCGAAAAGCTGTCTTTGAAATGTCCCCTTCGAATATCCGAATCTGGTGGTATCCCAAACGGAGATCCAATTTAGAGAATATGAGTGCCCCTTGGAGCTCATCTAACAACTCATCCACCACTGAAACAGGGAAACAGTCATTCATTATAGCTTCATTTAACTTCTGATAGTCCACACAAAAATGCCACAAATCCTCCGTATCTTCCTTACACACCAAGATAACTGGGGAAGAAAATGGGCTTGAACTTGGGCATATAATTCCATGGGCTAACATATCCTGAACCTGTCGTTCGATTTCACATTTCTGCAAGTGAGCATATCTGTATGGCCTCACATTGATTGGCCCAATATCGGGCAATAGCGGAATGCGATGATCAACTGCCTAGATAGGTGGTAGGTGCATCGGTGGCTCTAACAACTCAATAAAAAACTTGAAGGAGAGCCTGGATGTCCGTTTGTAAAGGTTCAGAGGCATGCCCCTCAGGTGTGAGATGGCTTGAAAGGACTTGATGTAAGTGACACAAAGAAGAGCGATTTGAAAAGCAAATAGGCTTCTCTCCAATCAATCTAAAATTTTGCCCATTCACTGCAAACTCCATGATTTTATCCTAGAAGTGCCACCCAATATATCCCAAGGTTTCAAGCCATTCTGCGCCCAATATAAGATCACAACCGGTGACTGCCAGTAGTCGATAATTATTTGTAAATTTATAGCCCTGCAATTCCATTTCAACATTGAAGACAACACCCTTGGTAAAACAAGTGCGCCCATTTGCCACCACGATAGTGTCGACGTCCTTGTAATCAATAGGGTTGCCTAATTGGGCTGAATGGTGGGATTCAAAAATTTTGTTCCGCTCTAAAGTCGATGAACACATTGATAAGAGTGTTGCCAATGGAGCCTATGAGATGCATTGCTCTTCCTCGCCGTTTATGTGTGCCCGTCAAGGCATTAAGGGAGATTGGTGCGTCATCATCGGAAATAGGCGTTTCCAGAACATCATCAGGAGAAAGGGGAGAAGGAGACTCCTAATCCTCCGGCGGAGAGAGGAGTAGTTGCGAAGTAGCACACTGATGGCCTTTAACATACTTCTCCGGACAATAGAAGCATATGCCCTTTGCATGGTGATCTTGTAATTCAGCTTGTGTTTGTCGAAGCACTTGTGGTGTTGTTGAGGACTTTTGTTGTGAAGTTCCATTGGAGGTTGGGCTGTTGGAAAAACTTGAGAAATTAGTAGTTAGCTACGACAAAGTTGAGGAGTTCAAAAAGGAGCTCATCGGTGGAGGGCGAGCCATCGTCCGTCTTCGTGTAAGCTTACTTTTGAAAATATATGATAACTCAATAGCACGGGCTAGGGATGTAGAAGCCATGGCCATCACATCATCTTGTAAGTCATCCTGTAGATTGTCGATAAATGTTAATCTTAGCTACTTATCAGACCACCCTAAAGTCCTCGAGGATAGTCTCATAAAATCTGCTACGTACCCCTTCACAGAGCCTCTTTGACGAATGTGGGACAAGGAGATTGTGAAATTGAGAACATCAGTGGCCCCAAAGTGTTGGGTTAGGGTTTTAGAAAAATGGTCCCAATTATCATGGGGAAATCGAGCCTCATACCATCAAATCCAATGAGCCGCAGCCCCGTTGAGGTACATCGCTATTATTGGCACCCGTTGATGGGCTAGAATCTCATGGTAGTCTAGGAATCGTTCAACCATAGTTACCCACCCAAGGGGATCGTCTTTGGTGAACCAAGGAAGGTCAGATCTCAAGGGTTTGAGGGTAGAAGAGGAGGATGATGGGAATTATGGTTGGTTGTGGTATGCGGTAAATATTGGGGGAAATGGTAACGTAATGGAAGGTGAGCCGTAAGGCACTGGGGACGTAAGGTGATGAAGGGAAAAGGTAGGGGCCCAGAGGATGGAGGAGGTTGAAAGCTGGGAATTCGGGCACCTGGGATTTGTGCACTGGTGGCGCTGTGTAGAGGTGGTGGTCGTGCTCTAGTAAGGGACAGAGTGTACTCTGTTTGTACCATACTTGACCAATCTTGAAACTACTGAGCACCGGTCAATGTTATGCCGTCAAGGACCTAGAAACGTTTCCCTCCAACTAAGAGGTCAATCACAACGCGACACGTGTCGACATCAGAAGCCAATCATAGCGTGGCACATGTCAACATCAGAAGCTACTCACAACACGACACGTGTCAATGTTAGAATGAAACTAGAAACTCTCTTCTATATATAGAGATCATTCTCTCACAATATTTCCTAATGTCATTTGTACTAAATCATTCACTAGTACTCACTAAAGGAAAGCTTGAACCTATGTACTTATGTAAACCCATCACAATGAATGAGAACTCCTCTACTTCGTAGACGTAGCCAATCTGGGTGAACCACGTACATCTTGTGTTTGCTTCCCTGTCCATATCCATTTACTTACTTATCCACACTAGTGACCGGAGCAATCTAGCGAAGGTCACAAACTTAACACTTTTTGTTGTACCAAAGTCCTCACTATTTTGTGCATCAACATTTGGCGTCGTCTGTGGGAATCGAACCCACGATTTTCTCACTATCTTCAGCTTTGTTAAGCTGGTTTCCACCATTCGTACAATCTCTTTTGACCAGGAATCCCTCTCAAACGTGGGGAGCGATGGAAGCCACAGCACACAGAATGACACCCCTCTTGCACCTAGTGCAAAACAACGAAAGAAGGAAGAAAAAAGGGTTGCTCTTCAAGCTAAAGTCAATGAGCTAGAATCTCAAAACAACAAGATAACAATGAAGAATAAGGTCCTCGTGGAGCAGTATGAGAACCTCTTTGAGATGCTCCACGAAACTAGGCGTACTCAAACACGCAAACTCGTTACCCTTGTGGACATCAGCCATCATCTGGATGCCTCCCAACAAGGAAGGTCACCTTCCTTCGACATGGGTATCCCTAATGAGGAGTGAGCTAATCATCAAAACATTGATCAACATGAGACTTCTCTCAACCCAGCTGCTTCGACCCGAAGCAAGAGAAGTGGAGGAAGACACCTCCTTGCAGAAAGGTTGGAAGGATTGAAAGCCATTTATCGTGACTACCGAGACTTCCTAAAGCAATGTCGAGAGAATCCCCTCCACATAAGCTTGAAGATCAATGACCCAATGGTTTCTGAAAGACTCGGTTCCCTCCCACGTCCCAGGCCGGCTACCAATTTAGGGAAGGGGCAACAAGTCCTAGAGAAACACGAAGGTATAGGGGACTCAGAGATGTTTCGACATACATACCTTGAAAGTCAGCACGGCGAGTCAAGGGAAAAATCACATGCTCTTGATTAAACCTTCCTACTTTCAAGAGGAGATGGAGATTTACAAAAAAAAACTCCAGTGGTACATGACTCCACTCAGGACCCTATTGTTCTACAGCTTCTTAAGGAAGTAAACAAGTTGAAGGCCAAACGACAAGCTAAGATACTTGATTGGAACCAACCTAGGCCTGGCCCTCTTACAAGGAGGATCCTCGACACCCCCTCCAAACAAAGACAAAGCAGAAGTTTGGCTTGCAACTCTATACTGGAAAGCAGGACCCGATTGAACACATTAACCTTTTTGAGTCCACCATGGCATACCAAATGCACACCGACGAAGAGCGATGTGTTCTCTTCCCTTCCACCCTTTCTGGCGAAGCTCTAAACTAGTATTGCCATCTTCCACCTGAGACGGTAGACTCATTTGAGGAATTGAGGAAACTGTTTGTTTCTCAACACATTTTCCAGATCGATCGCTTGCATT
This sequence comes from Malus asiatica, assembly GCA_033882615.1. Classification (NCBI taxonomy): domain Eukaryota; kingdom Viridiplantae; phylum Streptophyta; class Magnoliopsida; order Rosales; family Rosaceae; genus Malus; species Malus asiatica. The sequence goes on along the minus strand of CM066503.1, from coordinate 41,955,307 downwards.
CTGCAAATGACTTGTACACTATTCACCAGAAGCCGGATGAGTCACTACGAGAGTATACCGGTCGCTTTAGCCATGAGTATTCTCGCTGTGCTGAGGCAGATGACAAGACCACCCTCAAGGCCTACGTGATTGTTTCTTCAAGTACATGATCAATACCAACACTTGGAAGACTTACTCTGAGGTGATGGCACAGGCTTACAACCATGCCTCTGCCGAGGCAAGGACATATCAAGGGAAACCCCCACAACCACCCCTAATCAGCAAGTAGGGAGTGGAAGCCAAATCCAACCAAATGAGACGACCTCAACCTTCCAAACCGCAGTGGTGCCTCCCCCTACCTTACTTAATACTTTGCCAAGTCAACAGACATATCAATCTCAGGGAAAAAGGAAAGATTTCCATCCTCACCAGTCTCATTTTAGTAAAAGGAGTAAGGGACACTACCGCGATAACCAAAGGTATCACCACAATAATCCCCGACCCCAGGCAGTCAACACAGTGGGTCAAGCACATGTCAGGACAACCCCTACCCCGAGGTATGAGGCATACACACCTTTGAATGCCATATGCGTGGCCATTTACCCCAGCATAGCACACCCGATACCGAAGCCAAAGTCGAGGCACCCGGATTACAAGTCCACGAAGAACACGGGTATGTTTTGCTGCTACCACGAGTATAACGGCCATGACGGCCAGAAATGTATCACCCTTCGTGATCATATTGAAGCTTTGGCCCATGAAGGAAAAATTAATCAATTCCTCCTTCAACCTCCAAGGGGTAACCGTAACCAATGCTAGGTGAATGTGATATATTCCATAAGTGGTAGCACACCCATATTTAAATCTTCCAACAGGGCCATGAAAAATAGTGAACGAGCTTTAAGGTCTGGCCACTAAGTGTTTCATGTGGAAGACATCAGAGGAGGCAAGTATTAAAAGCCTAACTGGGATCCAATATGTTTCTACCCTGAGGAAGAAAGAGGTATCATCTACCCTCACAACGACCCACTGATCGTGGAAGCTCACATAGCCAACTTTGAAGTATGACGAATCCTGGTAGACACGGAGGCTTCGGTCAATATCATGTTTGTTGAAGCTTTCAAGGCACTTAATGTAGCTGAACACTTGCTCGATCGCTCGATTTCCCCTCTGATAAGCTTCTTCGGTGATATTGTGCAACCTGTAGGGAGCATACACTTACCTTTCACCATTGGTACAGGCCCTTACGCAGCTACCATTACCACTAACTTCTTGGTGGTTGATTGCCTAACGACATACAATGTCATCTTGGGATGCACATGCATCAATGATCTCAAGGCCATGGTATCCACACATATGTTGTTGATGAAATTTCCAACCCCCTATGGCAATGGATACATCAGAGGAGATCAACTTAGTTCACGATCATGTTACAACACTTCGGTCAAGCAACATCACTTGCCTATGCCCAAGGAAACCCTTTCTATACATGACCAAGTCATAAAGACCAGCCCAAACGAAGCCAACTTGGATCTTCATGGTGGCACCAGTCAACCCGACGATCCTCGAGATGACTCTTTCACCCAACAAGCACAACTCGCTGAAGAGTTGGAGATGGTCTGTATCTCAAAAGATTATCTGGATCGCATGGTGAAGATTGGCACCACCTTGTCACCACCTTGTCACCACCCATTCGGTTGGCATTGATCTCTTTTTTACAAGAGAACACTGAGGTCTTCGCCTGGTCATACGAGGACATGTCAGGCATCTCTCCTGATATCATTTGTCATCACTTAAGTATTGACCCCAAGACCAAGCCAGTGAGACAGATGCGAAGATCCTATGACGCTGAACGGTACGAGGCAATGAAGGCAGAAGTTGAAAAACTCAAAGGCATAGGCTTTGTCCGTGAAGTCAATTATCCAACGTGGGAAGCAAATGTTGTCCTTGTTAAGAAGAATCCGAACAAGGAAAGTCTCCTCCTTCAAAAGGTCTTGTGGAGAATGTGTCTCGACATTGACCTAAATAAAGGATGCCCAAAGGATAGCTTTCCTTTTCCTCTCATAGACAGACTTATAGACTCTACAGCAGGGTGTGAACTCCTGAGCTTCATGGATGCTTACTCAGGATACAACCAAATCCTAATGAATCCTCCGGACCAAGAACACACAACGTTCACTACTGACAGGGGACTATATTGCTATAAAGTCATGCCCTTCGGCCTAAAGAATGCAAGAGCGACTTATCAGAGACTGGTCAATTCAATGTTCACCAAACAAATTGGGAAAAGCATGGAAGTTTACGTTGATGATATGCTAGTTAAGAGCAAAAATGCTGACCAACACATCACCAACCTATCTGAAACGTTCACCATTCTGAAGAGGTATCAAATGAGGTTGAACCCCAACAAATGTGCCTTCGGCGTAGGATCTGGCAAATTCTTAGGCTTCATGATAAGCCAACAAGGCATTGAGGCTAATCTTGAGAAGATCAAAGCAATCCTTGACATGAAGGAACTGGTAACTTCAAAAGACATCCAAAGCCTTATTGGCAAAGTGGCAATCTTAACTAGGTTCATTTCTAAGGCCACAGACAGATGTGCTCCTTTCTTCAAAGCACTTAAGGGAAGTAAGAAGTACATTACATAGACTGATGAATGTCCTGAGGCATTCAAGAACCTCAAAGACTACATGAGTAAAGCCCTTCTGCTCTCCAAACCTGAGGTTGGTGACACTCTCATTATCTATATGTCGGTATCGGCTTCAGCATTTCATTCTCATTCGAAATTATGGTAATGTCGAACGGCCTGTCTACTACGCTAGCAAGGCTTTACAAGATGTGGAGATACGATACTCCAACATTGAGAAATTGACTCTAGGATTGGTCATGTATACTTGAAAACTTTGCCCATACTTCCAAGCACACTCCATCATCGTGCTTACCAGTCATCCTATTCGACAGATACTCCAAAGTACTGACACTTCCAGGCGAATGGTCAAATGGGCGATAGCATTGGGTGAGTTTGACATCACCTACCAACCAAAGCCAGCTGAGAAGGGCTAAGCAGTGGCAGATTTCATCGCCGACTTCACATATCCTGTAGACATTGTTTCTACGCCTAAAGAAGTGGTTTCATTACCCTCGGAGGCTCAGAAAACAAAACCAACAGCCCCAGCATAGAGCTTATATGTTGGTGGCTCATCCAACCAACATGGTTGTGGAGCAGGACAAGTCCCATATCCCTGCAACCTTCAAAGATGTGGTGTTCGTAATTGAGTTTGTGTCGGAGCAAGCAAGTAAGCCATATTTTCCAACTTCGATTTTATTTTATACTAACTTGTTGATTTTGATGATTCAGGCACCTACACTAGAATTTAAACCATTGCCGGATCACGTCAAGTATCACCTTCCATTCAAGGATCAATTCCATGCTATGGGCTCTATCTAAGCTTAGAAGAAAGTTTCGTCCGGCTGCAAGACGTTAAAGCAAGTGCTTCTTGGGAGGTAACCCATGTATTCAAATAAGGAAGATCTTTGAATTGCTCCACGATTAGTTTTGCGTTCCTAAAAACCTTCCATTTTCTGCATTTTTATTTTGCCATGATTGTCATTTTTATTTGTGCATGTTTAATTGTTTTTTGTGTGAGTTTATTTTTGAAACATTGACAGATATGCAAGGTACTTTTACATTAAAATTTGTGGAAAATGAACACGAGGCAGAAAAATACAAGAGAGAGCCTTCACAAAGGCTGCTTAGGACAAGTCTCAGTAGTCAGCGGAGCCATAGAAGGAGGAGGTATCGAGGGTTGATCATTTGGAGCTTCACTATGCGGTATAGCCCCAGAAGACGAAGACAAATGCTGTTGGAACAAACCCATAAACCTCTGATGATCAAGTAAAATCTGACCATCAGATTCCTGCATCTGGTCAATCTTCCTCTTCATGTTTGTAGCATAGTTGTGTGCAAGCCTGTGCAACTGTTTATTCTCATGCTTGAGCCCTCTAAACTCCTGTTTGAGACTCATCACTTCAGCCGCCAATGATTCAACTTGACGAATTCGAGCAAATAGACGTTGGGCCATATTGGACACAGAAGATGCACACTGCACATTGAGAGCCAAATGTTGTTGAAACAAACCCATAAACCTCTGATGATCAAGTAAAATCTGACCATCAGATTCCTGCATCTGGTCAATCTTCCTCTTCATGTTTGTAGCATAGTTGTGTGCAAGCCTGTGCAACTGTTTATTCTCATGCTTGAGCCCTCTAAACTCCTGTTTGAGACTCATCACTTCAGCCGCCAATGATTCAACTTGACGGATTCGAGCAAATAGACGTTGGGCCATATTGGACACAGAACATGCACACTGCACATTGAGAGCCAAAGAATCCTTAACAGCCAACTTATCAGATCGTTTGGAAAGTAGTATGAGTTTCCTCCAAAACTCTCGAATTCCGATGAGGGATATGGAATTTTCCAAAAATAGTGGGTGGTACTATTTGATTTAAAGACCCGGATCAAATGGCTTAAAATCAATCAGTTTATATTTTTTATGTATTCATTTACCGATATATTTGCAAATGCTATCTAAAACTTGACAAAGAAAAACTGAAGGCTTTAGTTTATGGACTTGGTACCACAATCCCATAGACTGTCTTGAATGGATTGTATATGTACCTAAGTAGTCTCATCCTCACAATCTTCCTTTTGATAATGTATCATTGGAAGAACATGTTAGATAAGTCTATTATAAAGAGGGCAACACTTTTAGTGTCATAATTCTTCACTTACAAATCGTTGTATGAAGAAATAAGAATTGCTTTGAACAACCCTGAGTTAACGCAAACACTAGTGCTTGTTTCTTTGTTAAATGAACAAGGAACTTGAGAAGTAAGCACAAGGGCATAGACACTTTATGTGCCATGATTCTTCACTTACAAATTGTTGTATGAAGAAATAAGAGTTGCCTTGAACAACTCTTGAAAGTTTGTAATTATGTTTAGAACATAATGGTTAATTGACAAAAATAGTCCATCAACATGGACTTATGATGATTTTGAATCATTGAATGTTGAAGTGTTAAACCACTTCAAGAGACGGAAACTAGCCAAGGACTTCACCTTTGAGTCCCTATCCAAATGGTTCACTAAGTTTATAGTAAACTATATAGTGAACAGTAACCGCACAGTCTCCAAATTGTTTGATGTGTATAAACACAATTGAAATAAATTTCAATAGAGATAATGGGAGTTTAGGGACCATGATTATTGTAGTCAAAGGACAAGTTAAATGAAGAAGGCAAAATAACTCCAATAGAACAAACTTTCTTTATGAAAGGATGGACATTGGAAGGGTATTTGCAAGAAATGTCTTGCAAGTGTCAAGAACACACCTTTCGAAGGTGTTGTAAATTGTTCTTGAATAGGTGTTGTAAATTGTTCTTGAATAGTTTAAAATAGTTGGTTCTTCTACTTGAATGCTTGATTTCGTATTAGTAACTATGTTTTACAATCATTATAAAAGTGTGGCTAATAAGAAGTAGAAGATAAATGAGAGAAGGAAAGTACTTCACAATCGGAACGTGAATCAAATATAGATCTCTACGAAAGCAGATTGCACTTACATCCTCATATGAACTACCAAAGAAAATGGAAAACAAAGATTGTCTTTACTTTTCAATTTGAATAAAGGAACTTAATTCCATCATGATACGAGATGGATGAATATTTTGTTTGACAAAACATTGTTCTTTATTAATGAATGATTGGATTATTGTAATCTAATTGATTGTCTCTATAGTAAAGATGATGTGGTAGTGTTAACTGTTTAGAATATAACGATGCTTAAAAACATAAATTACGAGTTGGTCATAGATGGATGCTTTGGAATCTAATTGATTGCAAGGTAGTGACTAATCCCAACTGAGTTGCGATACCTGTAAAAACATAAATTACAAGTTGGTCATAGATGGATGCTTTGGATCATTAGATCCGGATCCAATGCCTTCTTGTTAAAATTGTATAGGGACGAAATGTTTGAATCTTTATTCTTTTGGAAAGAATAAAGAATCACAAAGTTGTTGAGGTTAATTCACTTAGATGTTAGTGGCACATGTCCACAACATAATACTACTCATGTTATATGACATTCACCGAAGATTGCTCTCGGTTGGACTATCGTTTATTTTGAATAAACACAAGTCGAAATACTTTGCAAAAAGGTTTCAAAGAATTCAAGAATGTAAGTTGATGAGTAAGACGTCTAAAGTATTTACCTCCTTAGATTTGATCCAAGGAAAATTGACACTTTAGATGAGTTTCCTTGAAAGATATCAAGGAAGGTAGCATCATAAGATAATGGATTTCTCCATTGGGAGAAGAACGAACTCGAATAAGATTTAGTTTGTTGGATGTTACCAAATACCCATATATAGGATATATACTTCTAAAACAATATGATTGTCAATTAGAAGATCTTCCAAAATTTTCATGACTCCATAGGATGTGGTTGGAAAGAAAGACGAGTCTTAATCGTGTTAAGATTTGGGGTTGTGTGCTAATAAGCAATATTTGTTTGAGAACAATCTTGTGGGATATCCTTAAATTAACCTTTGGATATCACTTCTATAAACCAACTAACAAATGTTGTTTGTTGGGTAGTTCATTGTAATCCTACACTAGGATTTGCCTAAGATAGAGCAAATGAACAAGAGATAGAACTTAAAGAATGGGTTCTTTGAGAGACAAGACAATAATCAACAATTATAACAACCTAGTTCCTACACCACAAGCTCCAAGGTAATCGAGAAGGATTTATAGACCATCTCAGTTGAATGGTTTGAACTTTCTAACTATGTCATAGAGTTACACCTCTTAACTCGAAAGAAATAAGAATGAAAATCCTTATGATTACATTGAGTGTATATATGAGATATATACTCATGGAAATGGTATAGTACCATTTGACCCGAAATAATGAAACCTACACAGCTAAATGGTAGCTTAAGGTGACTACAATCAACGAGATTGGTTGACTTGGATGAAACCATCTTTGATGTAGTCTTGGTTTCTATTAATTCGAAGATTGCTAGCTACAACTAAAAGGTGATTCAATGTTTGGACATAATATGGGTTTCCAAAACCATTATCAAGATAGTCTTGATAATATATGCCTAAGACTAGGAATCACAAGACATGTAAGTTGTAGAGATCCATCCATCATGAATCTTAGCAAGCTAGTAGGAGCTATAAGCCTCTTATGAGAGAAAGATCAAATAATTTGATTTCTCATAAAGATGTAAATGAATCTTTTGTTTACTAGGTTTACAAAAGATTAGTGGGAGTTAATCGTATTCCTAAATTTGAACATATATATGATACATTAATTTTAGGAATTCTTCTTCATTAAAGTTGTGACTTTTAACTTTCTATAACGATAGAATGTATATAGGAGACATAATCTATATACATGGGATGGAAATCTATAACGATAGATTTCAGGATATGATTGGATTATATCAAGCCCTAATGATAGACAAAATATGCTAGGAAGTTTCTCATATGATGATAAACTTCAATCAGAAGAACAACTCTAATGATACTAGGAAGTTGCTCTTCTCAAAGGGAACGTACCCTTTGACTCCCAAAGAAACAAAATGTGTAAATAGAATCCTTTATGCATACATAGAAAGGTGATTTACGTGTTTCATATTGTATGAAAAATATTGATATGAGTTGTACCTAGAACGGTACAAGATGATATCAGTGCAAGCTCAGGATCAGAACCATGGCAACTGTCAAGAGAGTCCTTAAGTATTTAAGAAATACTAAAGGATAGATTCCTTAAGGATGAGGAAGAATTAGAGTAACGCAAAGGAATCGTAAATATATTAGATTACGAATCTAATATCGTATCCAACATTGGATGTCCCTTCATTTTGAATGAAGAGATAATTAGATATCTCTTTATTATAACTAAAGAGATATTTGGGTGGAAACGTTAAAAGTAATGACTTTAGTGTGTTCCATCATGCAAAATATATCGCCATATAGAAGCTTACTTGGATGGGAAAGTTCATTTATGAACTCTCTATTCGGTTCTAACCAAAAAGTGTCTCTAGTGTGCCGACACTACGACATTAATGGGGCGATAGCTCAAGCCAAGGAATCAAGGTCTCATCAAGATCTGAACTCAAATGAGAGACGGAACCACATGATTGAGAATCATGTATAATGGTGATGTCGTTATTCTCAAGGAATTCTATGGATAACATATAGATATCCATTGTCTAGGCTTACTACTCAGCCATTTATGAAATGACTTCAGAAGAGGTATCATCACAAATGACCAACCTGATTGGCTCTAGTGCAAGTGGGAGATTGTTGAAAATGTGCCCTAAAACCAATCATATGAGGATACTTTACGGACATTTCACATGTTAAACTAATCTAGTTTAATATAAAGGGCAAATATTATTGTTTGAAGTCGTCTTATATAAATGTTATATGCTTAAATGATAATTCCAAGGAATATGTAATTGGGAATGTGATCTAAAGAAGTTAGATTCATGAGACCATTCTCTTTCGTATACATATCCTAAACGTTCCTGATCATAGGATTGCCAATTGGGCATTGACAGTCCGTTAAGATCAGTACATGCTATGTCTTCTCTTAGGGAAAGTGACTGGTCTCGAATCATTGGTGTGACTGACCAAGAAAAGTATGTAGGTGCTCAATAGAGATTGAGTCCACTGAACGCGATCAACAAGGAGTTCTCATACTCAAGTCACATGAGAACTCATGGTTGGGATAATGCAAAGTAGTCCTTTGACCTGAGGCATCATAGTTGTCATGTGGTTAGGTCCTTGATCTTTGACCATGTCAACATCACTATGTAAGAGGGTGTCCACGACATGGTTGGGGTTAAGCCATTTAGCCATGGAGGCAAGTCAATGCGCAACAAGGGATCTCTAACCTTCAAACCATTTGAGGGAGAATACTCTATGTTATGATTAAGAATCTCTGGCCAGAATATGAATGAGACTTAGAAAGTTGTTCCAAATCACATTCAAGTTAATCATATAAGAAAGAGAATCACATTGGATAGTAGACATGAATAAACTATCAAACCAAACAATGTGGTCAAGAGTATTATATTAGAGAAAGACCGTATTGCATTGTAATCCTAAACTGAATAGGTTCTCCACCTCTTCTGATTAGCTTGGGTAACCATGACATACTGCTAGGTGCCACTCATGGTTTGTGGAAGTCCTAAATGTGTATAAACACTAACAGGAGAATTGAAAGTATGTTTCAATTCACAATCAAGTCGAAGAGTTCTAATCACCCACTGCCTCGCTAAAAGGAACCTAATGGATCGTACACCGTGTAAGGTAGAGATTGAAGAAACAACGAAGATGACTAAGAATAATTAAATGGTTTAATTATTTATGGCTAGGATTAATTAATATGTTAATTAATCAAACGAATATGTTCTTTATAAACCTCGGGTTAGTTTTGGGCCGCAAGGCTCAATGGGATTTGAATGTCAAGCCCATTAACTCAAGTTGTATGACAACTTGAAAACACAAAGGGCTTGAAAGCCCAATGAACCCTTAAGGCCGGCCATATAGAGAAGGGTAGGTAACTTGCCTTAATTACAAGTTTGCCACTCCATTGTGAGATGGTATGAAGGCAACTTTATAGCCATTTCATCATTAGGGTTTTCTTTGAGGAAATTGGAGAGAACACAAACTCTCCCTTTCTCTCTAAGAGGCTGGCCACCCTAGGGGAAATTAGCTAGCAATCTCACTTCCTCTAGGTCACTCATCTCTTCATCAATGTTTTCCTTGAGTTGAGTCTTGGTTCACCCAACTACTAGGCTTTAAATTTCATGGGTAAAGTTTTGTTTTTGAGTGCATACAAGCATGATTTCGCCTTTTAATTGTTAATAGCATGCATAGACGTTGCTCAAATGAACTTATTTTCAAAAAAATTTCCTCCACTAAGAAGCAAGAAATGAATGCCCTCTCCTTGGGTGATTAGCCTTTGCTTATGCAAAGAGGAATCAACAAAGGTATAAGATTTCTCAACTTACTTTGCTCTTGAGTTGAGTCTTGGTTCACCATAACTACTAGGCTTTGAATTTCATGGATTAAGTTTGTTTTTAAGTGCATACAAGAAGAATTCGCATGACTAGATGGTCTATCCTGAATGTGCAAGTCTTCATGAATGTATCTTGGTTTTAAAGTGTTACAATACTAGTTAAGCGACCTAGGGGATCAAGCTACCACTCGGAAGGATACGGTTTTTGAGGTGCGATTCTACCTACACCTTACACCTAAAACGCCTTCGAGAGCCAAGGATGTCGCCTGGAGTGGTCATGTAAGTCGTCTACTTCTGTAAGTAAGACGCTTGGCCGATGACCCAACAGCTGGCAGCCTAAGGCAATCTGTAAGAAGAGACTTAGATTTGTTATGACTATGCAAACTCGTTTGCTTATTTAAAAGCAGTGTTTTCGGCTAACGGTCTACAGTTTAAGTTTTGCAGGAAATAAAGCTGAAGTACAACTATAGTGGCTATACGGATTTCCTCTGCTTTCTATGAGAAGCATGTGTCCGGCGCCAAGCTCTATAAGTTAAAAACTTCGCAACACGCCTAAGGAGGGCCAAATCTCAAGAAGCCACTAAAGCCGAGGTACGACTATAGCAGCTACGTGGATTTCCTCTACTTTCTACAAGAAGCAAGTGTCCGGCCGACGACTTTATAAGTTAAAAACTTCACAACATTCCTTGGGAGGGATGAAGCTCATGAAGCCACCAAAGCTAAGATTCACGACTATAGTAGGTACGCGAACTCGCCTGCGTCCTACGAAGGCAACGAGTTCGGCTGCATGGTCTATAAGTTAAAAGTCTCACACCTTTTCCCTTTTACAGGTAAAGTTCTAGAAGCCCCAAAGCTGAAACTAAAGCCTAAAATGATGACGTGGGATCGATTGTTCCATCGAAGTAGCCAGCACAACCGCCCGTCTTACGGTAAAGTTTTGCAAGGCACCTCAAGCAGGCAAGGCTCCCGAAGCACCGAAGTTGAAACTAAAATCTAAGTGACAACATGGGAATGACTGCTTTGTTAAAGCAGCTTACCCAGCCGCCCGTCCCACAGTAAATTTTCACAAAAAACATCGCAAAATATAATGATTGATGCAAAGTAAGGAAAGCTGTTTATTAAATTTCTACCAAATTGATAAACCAGCTCGAAGGCCAGCAAAGTTTAAATAAAGCAAAACAAAAAGGAAGAGAAGAAAATTCCTAAGTCTAAGCAAAAAGACTACTCATTGGCAGCCTGCGCAACCATTGGTTCCTCAATTGCCATGACTTCAGCAGCTGCACCACTCCTAGCAGTAAAAGCTTCCATCAGCTCATCCTCAGCTGCCCTTGCCTTGACTGCCTAACCCTCAATAGAGGAAGTCTTGAAGTCTTTCTCAGAAAACTCACAGTCCGATGACCTGTCCTATAGATGGTCCACATAGCCAAGCTTGTAGAAATCAGCCTGACAAGAAGCAAATGCCACTTCATGATTGGCTTTCTCATTCTTTAGTTGCACATTCTCCTCAATAAGCCCAGTGTGAGCACCCTGCAGCTTATCCAGCTCCTTTCTCAAGTTCTCGCTAGCAGACAGCACACCTTGCAGATCCACTTCCTTGGACTCTAACTTATTGGCAACATCCTTGAGATGAGACACTATAGTATACATGAAGATAAAATCCTTGTCCTTGGTGAAACAAGTTGATCATAGCTTTGAATTGACACGTTCATGGTCCTCGACCATCGAAAAAACATGACTAACTTCTTTCTCTACAACTTCCAACATTGCCTGAGTCGTACTAATCTTAGCCTTCAAATAGGTGACCTCCTGATGAGTGATCTCCAACTAGAAAGAAGTGAAGGCAGAGACACTAGACCCCTTCAAAACGGAGAGTTTAGATTCGAGCTTCTCGATCTTTTCAATAGCCGAGTAAAGCTCAACCACCAATGCCACTTCGGCCTCTTTAGTACACATGACAACATCCTGATCAACGCACATAGACTCAGCTACCAGGATCAAAGTCTTATGCATTGTAACAATCAAGGAGGACATCATCAAGTAGGCAGGACGCTTCGCAAATGAGTCTGAGTGGATGATAACTTTCCTAACACTATCAACGAACTTGGCGTATGCATTAATGTCCTCAAGCAGGTCAGCCTTCAGCAGTGCACAAACCTTGGGAAACTCACCAACCTCAGACTCAGTGGATCTCTCACAACTGCTCGTGTTAGCAGATTTCTCGTTTCCAACATATGAGTCAATCACGGCAGCATGAGGAACAGGCCAGGCACCACTTTAGCACCATAATCCACCATACTGCTCTTTATAGCGGCAAGCTTCTCAGAAGCCGAGCCAACCTTAGTTCCCGACAAATGATTCGATACAAACCTAGACACTAGGGGCACCACCGAACCCTTCTACTGGGCAAGCCTCTCAGCAATTGGATGTGGTCACCTTCAGAAATGTAGGTTTCACAAGCTCATACTCCACGGACGTTTTTGTCCCCTTAGGAGAAGTCAGATCAATGACAAGCTTCATAGTAGTAGATGAACCCCTGCGAGTAGCAGAAGAAGCCTTTAGCTTCTTCTCGGCTGAAAGCTCATAAGTAGGTGAGGAAGATCTCTTCTTTACACCCTTATTGGCAGCAGGCTCTACAGCAGCGATCGGACGAGCAAGCTCCTCATCTTTTATGCGCTTTATCTTTTCCTTCGGAGATAGCTAGCCTTTCTCCCAACAAAAGGCTGAGCAGCCAACGCCACTCAAGCTACTCAGCAAGAATCCCAAGGCAATGTGCACTTTCTTCATATCTGCCAAAGTTCTTGGAGTTAAGCCAAATTATGAATCTACACAAAATACGAAAGACGATCAATAAATTGAAGTCATGAAGTGACTCAACAAAACTTCAAGCAAGCCAGGAATGAAGCAATTCACTTACCACTGATAAAGATAGTCGGAACGCGCAGATCATGAGAGGAGTCAACCTCCTAATCCCCACTTAGCTCCAAGGTGTCCCTCTCCCACTCGTCATCACATTTTCAGGGAGCATTGAGCAGCCTATGGTGAGATCTCAGCTGCCCCATGCCTTCCTTATGGCCAATTTCCAAAAAGTACCAGAACTCACTTATGGTCAGGCCAAGATCAAAGAACCTACTCAAGTTTAAAAACCCCACCATCGCATGAATTGCATTCAGGGAGCACTAAGAAAGCTTGCATTTCCTGGAGTAGATCACCTCTTGGAAAAGACACAACATGGGAAAAGTGAATCCCAACATGAAGTAATACAGATGGAATTTGATAGCCCTCTTCCTAGTAGTGGCACATTCGTCGTACGGTTCATGGCCGCTATCATCCTTCACTAGCTTGATGCGAACCCCTAACGAAATCACATGTTTGTACACCTCAAGAAAATCCCAAAACAACTCATCAGAATTGATCTGGACATGCGTAGCCTTGAAATAGCCCACCTTGCCGAAAGAACCACCTTGGCGATACAAAAGTGGAGGATACTAGTCACTTTTGCGATCAGAGGAAGACATCTCAAAGTCCCTGCAAAAAGTACGAAGAAAAATATTTAGAAGGCAGCTCACAATAAGAGAAACAAAAAATAAAAATAAAAGGATTGTGAGCCTAGCGTCCCTGCGCTAGTCCCCATGGCCCTCGCATTCTCTCTCAGCCTAAGCCCAAGTCGTAAGAGCCTAGTGGTAAGCCAGGCCCCACGACACTCTTCCTTTCTTGCAAACAGCACGACCCAACATCCTCTTCCCTTTTCTTTCGCACTCCATGTGCCTTAAGAAATAGGCCGAGGCCTTTCGACCCAAGCCACTAAGGCCCGAGAGCCGGCCCCAACCGGTTTCTCCCATTCTATCACCTCACGCTTTCATGGGTCCATGCCTTGCAACCTTGAAGGCTTGGCCTAAGATGGCCTCTTTGTACCCTAACGCCTAGCCATTCTGAGCCAAACAGCATGCCCCCAACACCTTGCCCTAAGCCAAGCTAACCCTGTACTGCATAGCCCACTATGCACAGCAGCACTGTGGCACCCCTCCCACGTGTTCTACACGACCTCAGCCCCTATTGAGCCAATTTTTTCAATCCCCAGACTCCTAAAAAATTCAAGAAGAAGAAAATTCAAATTTTCTTACCCTTGGTGCAGCATGGGGAAGAAGAACTACAACGAGATGACTCTTTGAAAGGGCAAGAGAAGAAGAAAGCTAGGGGAGGGGTAAGAAAAATTTCCTCTGGCTTCTCTTCCTTGTTGGAATAATGATTGTTCTCCAAATTTATTTAATCTCCTGCTTAAGGCAGAATTAAATAGGTATTGGGGGCAGTTGCTTTCCATTTCCTAGAAGAAGTCTATCTCCAAATCAAGAAAGGAGATCAAGTTCAAAATGGGAAACAACTTTACAAGCCTAAGTAGCTTGGGATTTCTACAACTACTGCCATTTTCCTATGTACAGCCACGTAGGTGTATGGGCATTTATGGAGCCTAAAATAATCCCAAAAATTCTAGAAGCGACACGTGGACTTTTGCTCAACAAAGACAAGATTGCCCTCAATAAATGGGCAGGCTTCTTAGATGCTCCCACGTGCAGCTCGCACCCCTAAAGGTCTCAGCACTTGAATACGACAACCCATAACTCATATGCCCTTGGCAAGGAAAAGTCAAAGTATTAAAGATAAGGATTAATCATCCAAATCCTATCTTTAATACATTCCCAATTGAACATTGACTCCAATCAAGTCTGTAATCCCAATTTAAATCAATTAGGGATAATTACTCCATTATCTCAAGATATTATTTCCTATTTAATATCTTGAGAATATTTCTCCATAAACCCTAATACTATGGTCGGCCCTATCCCTATAAATACCCCATATTCTACCAAATTTCGATAAGCTTTTTGCAACCCTAAAAAGCCTGAACACTTTATTCTCCTCTGAGAAACTGACTTAGGCATCAGAAATCCATTGCTCCTTGATCAAAGGTGTTAATTGTTTGGCAGGTACATTTCGTCAAGACTAAAGACGGAGGAAATTTGCATCGACAATACTCAACTCAACCGAAGAAGTACTCCTTCGTGTCCTTCATTAAAAAAAATATGAAAATAAGCTCTTCATCTGTCTTTAACAACATTCTCTATAGCTAAAACATTTTCATTCCCATCCTTGATGAACCTTACTTGGTTCAAGTTTCTTGTCTTCCTTTCCCTTACTCTAGCAAGTTTATAATTATCCAACTCTCTTTCTTTGCTATTTAATACTCTCATAGTTTTCATTGGTCCTATCCTTGATTTAGGCTTTACAACATTCTTACTTAGTCTTAACCTTTTCCTATACCTCCTTCCTTCGACCACTAAATTTCTTTTGAAGTGGAGCAAAACCCTTGGACTCTCCTAATACCCCCTTCGTAACTTTTCGTATAATATCGACCTAACAAAATTACCATTAAAAGTTATATAGAACAAAACAAAAGAATCAAATATGCTAAACATATATATGTGTTTGAACTAATATGCCCTAGAATTTAGCCATACTTTTGTAGAGTGTTTCATGAATTGTCCGGCACTCCGGAGTTGATCATAACCTTTCTATTGTTGATGCAAACCAACCCGAAGGAGTGGCGAAGGAAATTTATTCATTTCCACTTAATTATGTCTCATTTGTTTTGTTTCGGAAGCTTATGATTAAGGCCTTGCTCATCATTCTGGGAATTGGCCAATATCAATCTTCCGCTTTGTTGATTGTTGAAACTGAAATAGAAAAGGAACGAAGTTACCCGAAAAATATAGAAGCCTTGAGTGATGATTGATTCCTGGGATGAGTCGCGGACTAAGTTGCTTTCTTTAAAATGTTTCACGGCTCTGCCCAAAGTGTGCAAGCAGTTCACAAACACCATGTCGTCCCCAAGATAAACCAGCCCTGAGCCTTCTTCTGATAAGTTCTTCCTTGCATAATGAAAGAACCTTCAAAGTCACACCCTTTTCTATATGTTGCTTTAAGAATTCATTTTTTCAAGAAAAATATATAGGCTGTTGATTTTGTCTGCCTTTCCTTCGATACAGGGGGCTTATATATATATATATATATATACAGAAAGATAAAATGGATGTTGTGGGGTTGAGAGATTCAGGGGCTTGAAAATTGTAAAGAATCAAAGGGAAGAAATCAAAACGGACAAAATAAAAAACGTAAATATTCAAAACGGAGCAAACGCATGCATACAGACCTGATCTTCTTCTCTATTCAAAGAAAGAATCCCAATTATTTATGGTGAGAAGCTTTCTCACGTTTCAAGATTTAGTGGAGGAGATTACTCCTTATCAAAAGATAAGGTTAAAAAACAATTTACATTATATATATTTAATGGTTGTAATAAAACATAATATAAATATTTATATATATAAATCTTTAAATAAAAACATATTGCTTCTAGAATATCCCACTTGTTTTTGTTTAAATCTATAAATCAATCAATATATTATAAAGCTATGCATAAGTAAAGGTGTTTCTCAACTTGAACCTGTACATAGTGTTTGTGGTTCAGATTATACTAGAGTGACTTATACTTTCAAACTCTATCTCTGACAACACCACACACACACACAACTTTATTAATAGGAAGATTGTAATGGAAGAATTATGTCACTAAAAGTGTCCATGTCTTTGTGCTAATCTTCTCAAGTTCCTTCGTTCGTACAACAAAGGAATAAGCATTTGTTGTTTGTGTTGTCCTCTTTATGATGGTCTTATCTAACATGTTCTTCCAATGATACATTATCAATAGGAAGATTATGACGATCAAACTACTTAGGTACATTTACAATCCATTCAAGACAATCTATGGGATTGTGGTACCAAGTTATGAAACTAAAGCCTTCGGTTTTTTCTTTGTCGAGTTTTGGATAGCTTTTGCAAATATATCCATAAATAAATACATAACAAATATAAATTGATTGGTTTTAAGCTATTTGATCTAGGTCTTTAAATCAAATAGCACCACCCACTATTTTTGTCAAATTCCATATCCCTTATTGGAATTCAAGAGTTTTAGAGGAAACTCTTAGTAGGGTATGGGAGGCTCACTATTACCAAGCCCACCTCACAATGATATGATGTTGGCTAGCATCAATAATAATGACAGAGTACTCTTACTCATTTACATCTCATGTAAGTACCCATCTTATTTGGCCTCTAAAGAATGATGCCTCACAATGATATGATGTTGGCTCCATTGCACTTAGTTAAGTCATTTCCACCATGCAAGTTCGGGTAGGGGTTCAAGAACAACCTCACAATGATATGATGTTGATCCTTCTTGTTGCCTACCTTCACAATATCATGTATGCGTATATAACTCCTCCTGAGTGTAAGCACATACTTTGTACTCCCCCATGATAGGGTGAAGTTAGTGTATGAGTCAAAAATGATTGGAGCCTACCATGGTGGAAGACCACGAAAGAGTGTTCAAAGCACTCTCACGCTTGTCAAATTAATAACGGTTTAGTTGAGGGTTTTTAGGTCTCATCACATATAAGCATGCATTTTAATCTCATTAAAACAATTCGGTCCTCTTACAACTATTGGTCCATATGTTTGATTTAGTAGTATATGATACTCCCACTATGCTTGTAAAATAATTTTTAAAGCAAGAGTATATGGTACTACTAACAAAAGCTTTGCATTCATAGATGGACTATATATTTGCCTTAGGGCCTTAGGATGATTGTGAACCCTTGATTTGATCCAACATAAATCTAGTGTTGGATGTTGTTCTAGGGATGGTGATTGATTTTACTTACACGTTTAATCACATTAAGGCGTGTTTTCTTATTAGGCATTGGACCCAACTACTCCAATTTCAGGCACATCAAATAAAACAAGAGAGGAGTACTTCAAAGTAAAGAAGAGCTTCTGCTCTTTTACAATATTTGATCAAATCAAAATACTTTAAAGTAAAGAAGAGCTTATGCTCTTTTACAAAATTTGATCATATCAAATTACAACAAAAAACTAATCTACACATTCCCATGGTTCAAACAAATTTGAGAGACGGCCTTTCACATAGCTCAATTATCATAGGCTTAGGTTCATAATCACCCTTTCTTTAATTAATTAACGTTTTAACTAATTAAACTTGAATGCAACTTTGTGATTTGTGTTTTGTATCCATAGAATAGATTTAAATGGAGCTAAATGAAATGACAATCCAATTCTCATTTAAAGAGACAAAACTATTTTGTTCTCAACTAATTTGGGCCAAAATGCAATAGCCTCAACTTTTGGGCTATATTGCAAAATACAAACTTTTTTAGGTCACTTTGTAAAAACACAAAAGTCTACTACTTCATGTAATTACAACTAGAACCCAAAAATTTCAACAAATACAAAAACTTCTTTAAAGGAGCAAAACAATTTGTCCTTTAGTGATTTTGGGCCTTTACGTAAAAACGTAAACTTTCGGGTCAAAGTGCAAAAACACAAAAGTATCAAAACTTTATGTAATTGCATAAAAGCCCCAATAGTACTCCCATTATAGGGGTGGCCGGTCATGGTGAGTAATAATGGTGTGTGTGAGTTGATTTGTGTGTTTGAAAGGTGATTGAAAGTTGTAAGTGATTGGTATGGTGTGAATAGTAAAAAAAGTATGGGTGTTGTTTGAAAAATCATACCATCCATCTCTAACAAAAACAAATATACAACCGAACACCTTTTGAATCAAAACAACAAACTTTTTGTTCTTGGTATGAACAACAAGAACAAAGCAAGAACATTGAAGAACATCCATGAAAACCCATAAGTGCACCATGAATGTTTTCACTCAATAAAACTCAAATTTTCACTACTCAATAGAGGGTTAACATCCTAGGGTACTTAGGGGGTTCCAAAAGTCACTTTAAAACATTTTTAACAAGACAAACATGAACCCAAAAATCCACCCTTTGGATTTGGCTGAATTTCCCCATAAACATGGCACCAAATTTTAGATCCAAAATTCATACTCATATGAACTATATCTACAACATTTGAGATGACAAATTTTCAAGCAAAATTTACATTCAAAGAAACAAGAATAAAGCTTGTAACAATTACAACATTCGAATTACAGACTATGAACTACATAACCCAAAAGGATTCACCAACTACTAGACCTAGGCTCTGATGACAGTTGAAGGAAAATTTTTTGAAAACAAGTTCATTTGAGCAACATTTATGCATGAAATTAACAATTAAATGTGGAATCATGCTTGTTGGCACTCAAAAACAAAACTTTACCCATGAAGTTCAAGGCCTAGTAGTTGTGGTGAACCAAGACTAAACTCGAATCTTGAAGAAAAGAGTTGAGAAACTTTTATACATTTTAAGCACCTCTTTGCTTAGCAAAGGATATTCACCCATGTGAGGGCCTTCTATCCTTAGTGTCCTTACTCCTTGGCTCCATGGATGTGGATTGAGGAACTTTGATTTTTGGCTCCATGACTTCTTGGATATGGGTGAAGCAATGGATTCTCCAAGTTCCCAAGAAAGGGAACCTCTAAGTTTCCACACCAAGGAGAGCATTGAGGAAGAGATGAGTGACCTAGGAAGATATGGATGCTAGTCCATTCTTCCTAGGGTGGCCAGCCTCCTAAGAAAAGAGAGAGTTTTTTTTGTGTTTTTCTCTTTTCTCTCTAGAAAACCCTTAATGAGGGAATGTGCTATAATTTCCTTTCTATAGCCACTTACATTGAGTGGCATAATTGAAATTAAAACCAACACTCCCTCACACTCTCTATAGCCGGCATGTGGGTTCATTGGGCTTTCATGGCCTTTGTGTTTTTCAAGTTGTCATACAACTTGAGTTATTGGACTTGGCATTCAAAGTCCATTGGGCCTTGAGGCCTAAAACTAACCCGAGGTTTAAAACGAACTTATTCGTTTGATTAATCAACATATTAATTAATCCTAGCCATAAATAATTAAACAATTTAATTATCCTTACTCATCTTCGTTGTTTCTTCAATATCTACCTTACACGGTGTACGATTCATTAGGTTCCTTTTAGTGAGGTAATGGCGATTAGAACTCTTCAAATCAATTGTGAATTGAAACTTACTTTTCAATTCTACCTTTAGTGATTATGCACCTTTAGGGCTTCCACAAACCATGAGTGACACCTAGCAGTATGTCATAGCTACCCAAGCTATCAGAAGAGGTAGAGAACATATTCAATTTGGGATTACAATGCAATACGGTCTTTCTCTAATACAATACTCTTGACCACATGTTTGATTTGATAGTTTATTCATGTCTACTATCCAATGTGATTCTCTTACTTATATGATTACCTTGAATGTGATTTAGAACGAATTCCTAAATCTCATTCATACTTTGGCCAAAGATTCTTAATCATATCATAAAGTATTATCCCTCAAACGGTTTGAAGGTTAGAGATCCCTTTTTGTGCATTCACTTGCCTCATTGGCTAAGTGGCTGAACCCCAACTATGTCGTGGACACCCTTTGACGGAGTGACTTTGACATAGTCAAAGATTAAGGACCTAACCATAAGACAACTATGATGCCTCGGGTCAAGGGACTACTTTGCATAATCCCAACCATGAGTTTTCATGTGACATGAGTATGTGAACTCCTTGTTGATTGCGTTCAGTGGACTCATTCTCTATTGAGCACCTACATGCTTATCTAGGTGTCAGTCACATCAATGACTTGAGACCAATCACTCTCTCTAAGAGAAGACATGGCGAACTGATCTTAAGGGACTGTCAATGTCCAATTGGCAATCATATGATCAGGAACATTTAGGATATGTATACGAAAGAGAATGGTCTCACGAATCTAACTTCTTTAGGTCACATTCTCCCAATTACATATTCCTTGGACTTATCGTTTAAGCATATAACATTTATATGAGACGGCTTTAAACAATAATATTTGCCCTTTATATTAAACTAGATTAGTTTAACATGTGAAATGTCCGTAAAGTATCATCATATAAGTGGCTTTAGGACACATTTTGAACATCTTCTTGTAAGTCACATACATGAAAATCAAGCCCAAAATCTTTAGCTATTTTGAGCTCTTTCACTTTTCCTAGGTTCAAATGCAGATTCACTATGTTCTACAACAGTAGGTGCATAAATTCTAGAAGAATTAGAACCCCCACTCTTTCGAAGATTAAAAGGAAATTTACTCTCATAAAAATCAGCATCAAGTGACTCAATCATGACATGGTTTTTCAAATCATAAAATCTATCCAATAAACACACATTGATATGCTCTACTAGCCAATTTCGATTGATATGCTCTACTAGCCAATTTCAATCTTTCTAGATCAGGTTTACGAACATAAGCTAAACAACCCCAACTTCTAAAATACAACACATTTGGTTTCTTATTTTTCCAAATTTCATAAGGAGAAATATTCATTTTTGAGTTAGGAATTCTATTTAACACATAACATATATATAGTCAACACAATTTCACCCTACCAATAAGAAGCAGCTCTAGAACTAAGTAATGTAGCAATAGTCAATTCACAAAGAGTTTGATTTTGTCTTTCCGCTTTACAATTCATTTCAGGAGAATAAGGAGCATTAGTGCAGCTCTAGAACTAAGTAATGTAGCAATAGTCAATTCACAAAGAGTTTGATTTTGTCTTTCCGCTTTACAATTCATTTCAGGAGAATAAGGAGCATTAGTTTCATGAATAATTCCATGAGACTTAAACAAAATAACAAATTTAGTGGATTCATATTCTTGTCCTCTATCACTACGAAATCTTTTAAGCTTATGATTAAATTGATTTTCAACTTCAGTCATGAAAGTAATTCGAACAATCTTTTAAGCTTATGATTAAATTGATTTTCATAAGATAGACAAAACAGTAATTCGAACAATCATCAATAAAGGCAATACAATAACGTTTTCTATTTCTAGTTAACACTCTATCAAATTCGCATATATCGGATGAATTAAGTCAAGTGGTTCAAACTCTCTATTGATAGATTTATGCGAAGTTCTAGTGATTCTAGCTTGACTACAATATTCTCATTTTTCAAAATCATTCAATGAAAAGTTGGGTAAAAAGCCTAAGTTACTCATGTTCTTAACCAAGTGTTTGTTAACATGACAAAGTCTAGCATGCCAAGTATTAAAAGAAGACAACATGTAAGTAGAAGTAGACATTTTATTAGCATCAACATTCAATTTAAACATCCCATTAGTAGCATATCCCTTTCCCACAAAAACCCCATTTTTAGTGAGAATATATGTATCTGCTCTAATGGTTTGAGTGAATCCAACCTTGTTGAGAAGAAAGCCCGAGACAAGATTTTTCCTTATTGTAGGAGTGTGCATCACATCTTTCAGTATCATGGTTTTTCCAAAGGTGAACTTCAACTCCACCTCTTCGTCAATGCGAAGTCGAGTGACCGAGATTTCCAAAGAGAACTCTTTTGTCTTGTGGCAAAGTGAGTTCTTGAAATCTTTCCAAGTTGGTGGCAACTTATCAATGATGACGGCAACCTGAAATTGATCATCTAACACCACGCCTTCAGAAATAATTTCATGAGCAATTTTTTGTAATTCATGAGATTGTGCTTCAACAAATTTATAATCAACCATCTGATATTTCAAATAACGACTAACAACAAATTTCTTAGCCCCAACTTCCTCAGTGTCATATTTTTTCTGAAGTGCCTCCCATAAATCTTTAACAATGCCATAATCAGAGTAGTAGTCATAAAGGTCATCAAACAATCCATTAAGAATATAATTCTTAGCAAGAAAATCATTATCCATCCAAGTTTGTGAAGCTTTGGTTTGTGCAATAGTGGGCTCTTCAAGGAGAGTTGGTTTTACAGTGGTCCAAAAGGAAGCCCATTTTTTTGTGGTGAGAAAAAATAACATCTTCTGTCTCCAACGCTTAAAGTGGAGATCCTCAAACTTTGAAGGCTTGTTAAGGTCGGGTGCGGTGTTGTTTTCAGATTCCATGGCAGATTGAGTTCATCTTAAAATTGTTGAAAATTGAAATAGAAAATGAACGAAGTTACCCAAAAAATGTAGAAGCCTTGAGTGATGAATGATTTTTGGGATGAGTCGCAAACTAAGTTGCTCTCTTTAAGACGTTTCGCAGCTCTGCCCAAAGTGTGCAAGCAGTTCACAAATACCATGTTGTCACCACCTGAACCTTCTTCTGATAAGTTCTTCCTTGCACCATGAAAGAACCTTTGAACTCACACCCTATTCTATATGTTGCTTTCAGAACTCAATTTTTTAAGAAAAATATATAAGATGTTCTTTTTGTCTGCCTTTCCTTCAATATAGGGGACCTATATATATACAGAAAGATAAAATAGACGTTGTGGGGTTGAGAGACTCAGGGGCTTGAAAATCGTAAAGAATCAAGGGGAAGAAATCAAAACGGACAAAATAAAAAACGTAAATACTCAAAACGGAGCAAAAGCATGTATACAAACCTGATCTTCTTCTCTATTCAGAGAAGGGATCCCAATTATTTAATAGAAAACTTCATTTTAATCCTTGGCAAAGATGACTTTTTGATTAAAACCATGAGTAAGATCAAAATCTAATTTTAGTCCCTTGATACATTAATAACCTAATTTATTAATTATATTTTGATTTTTTAATTATTTGTCTTTTTCTTTCTAATTTTTAATGTATTAATTTTCTTTCATTATAATTTTTATTTTCATTTCATTCATCGTAATATACTTTGTTGTGAACACTTAGATAAACTAATTTTTGTTATACAATATATTTTGATGTACTTTATCTTCTTCATTTAGGTATATTAAATTCATTATAATACATTTCAGTGCATACATTTAGGTACACACATTTCGGTACATACATTTCGATACAAACATTTAGGTACATTAATTCAATATAATACATTTTCGGTACTAACATTTCAATGCATACATTTCGGTACATACATTTTGGTACATTAATTTAATATTAATACATTTCGGTGCATATATTTAGGTACATACATTTCGGTACTAACATTTAAATATATTACAATATAATATATTTCGGTACTAACATTTAGGTACATTAATTGAGTCTTTCAAGTTTGAAGAATGTTAAATAAAATTAATAAATTAAAAAACTCTTTTTTGGTAAAAAAATAAATTAAAATTTGTGTATTAATAAATTTAAATATTTAATGGGAGACATTAAATAAAATGCACATTAATTATTTTGAATTAAAGGCACATTAGGGACTAAAATCAATATTTAATCTAACACCAGGTTTTTTTTTAATTTTAATCTTCTTGAGGGATTAAAGTTCAAAAACCCCATTATTTAATGTGAGAAGCTTTCTCACGTTTCAAGATTTAATGGAGGAGATTACTCCTTATCAAAAGATAAGGTTAAAAAATAATTTACGTTATATATATTTAATGGTTGTAATAAAACTAAATATAAATATATTTAAATATTTAAATAAAAACATATTGCTTCTACAATCGTGTTGTTTATTTGTTGAATGGAGAATCCAGGAATTTGGAAGATAAAGAAAATCCAAGAGACGAAAGAGCGACATATATGGGCTAATAAGGTCATGAATAAACTCGTCCAGTGCACTTCTTTATACGAGTATCAAAATACCGGCCAAATCCCAAGGAAACTCACCCAAGCAAACATAAAGAAGAATCTGAAGTTCCTAATTCCATCTTGCCAGAGAAAACATCCTCCTCGTCCCCGTCACCCGATCATGTACATGATCGCGAGCCTAAGCTCAACAACGGTAATGATAGGAAACACAAAAAGCTCGGGAGAGATAGCAAGAATGTAATTCATGAAGCAGATAAAAAGCAGACACCTATATGAATTGCAGCAAAGATGGTAGTGACCGAAATAGTAGAAAAAATCCTCGACAAGTTTCTAGTAGCTCTCCAGGACGTGGATTCCGATGCAAATAATGTTGTTCTCTTAGCTGTTGAGAACAGGCAACCCCATGTATACAATCTCCTGCAGGTCAGTTGGACAACCAAGGTAACAGCGCATTGCATCTCGCCGCTAGGTGTGGACAGTACCGACCTTGGCTTATTCCGGGCGCCGCAATGCAAATGCAATGTGAAATCAAGTGGTACAGGGTAAGTAACTATTTATTGATCTCCCATAAATACTTCAGGTTTTTACAATGTCGGAGAACAATTTAGAAATAAATAAAAATAACAAGAAAAACAGAACTTGAAATTCTAGCACTCTATTAACCAAAAATATTTTCTAATATAGAATGAAATATAGAAAGGAATACAGAAATTAAAATGGTACTAACTTGATTAACTACAGGTAGAGGCTAGCACAAAAGTTATGTCCTTCGAACAGTATTTCCATCCCACTCTTGTGTTTGTTGTTCTACAATGTGTACTCGACCAAGATACAACTACCTAATTCTATAACCTGCATTGGATTTTAGAATTCTAGCGAATTGCTTTGTGTGTTTACTCTCTAGAAAGTTTTTACGGAAAAGGAGGAAGAAAAGATGATCTCACTTGGAAACTGTGATTGCAAATATATAGGTTGTTTCACATCCTTTCAAATACTTGTTCAGCGTATTTGAAAGTACACAACTCTTTAGTTGTGTCCTTTAATCAAAACGTTTTTAATTAATAAATTAATTAAAAACTTAATCCTAAATTAAAATTAATGAATCTAATTAATTTTAACTTCCAAGTCCCCAAGTGCCCCAAGGCCCAAAGCCCTTGTCTTGATTAATTAATATTAACTGTATTTAGGCTTTATTATACAAACTTAATCCACACAACCATAAGGCCCAAACCTTCAATCCATTTCCAAATGGTCCACATTCTAATTACTAGAACAAAGGACTAGACCTATATAAATGGCAATGGGAACTAAAGGTTCCCCGATGTGGGACACCAAAAGTCTCAAAACTCTTACAATACCCCAAATTCTGAGACGACTATGTGGTCCTAGAGAAACTAAGATACAAAAGTAAACAATAGATGTGACATACATCAGGTGAGGTGTCTTTTGGACTTGAACCTACCTTAGTATATACTTATCGGATTTACTAGATGACGCAGTGAATATCAAATCTTGAACTGTTCATCTCCGCAGTAAACCAAGACAATAAGCAAAACATATGCCACACCAACACATCACGAATTCATACGTTTGTGTTCTTTTTGGTCCTGAACAAATCCTGGATTCATGAGAGCTTTAAAGGATGTAGCCATGTAATTCTCATAAATGCGACCCCACATTTACTCTCATATAGGTGATTTTGATTAAGAATAGGCTACTACTATTCCACTTGATTTACAAGTATCAATAACATTAAACTAAAGTATCCTACACCCATCTGTAGTCACCACACTTCTTCCATCATAGGAATGAGTATGTAAGTGGGTTTCTTCATTGAATCTAGCCAAACAAGTTTGCCTATTGAACCTAGACCATGGGATCTCTAATCAATTAGGTTAGGTTTCCATTTAGCTGTTTCATTTTACGCTATTGGCTTTAAACCCATTCCCCTCGATTTATGCTTAACTTGCTCTCTAGACAAACCTTTAGTAAGCGGATCTGCAATATTATCTTTTGGCTTAATATAGTCAACAGAAATTACACCACCAGAGAGCCATTGCTTTATTGTATTATGCCTTCGTCTAATTTGTCTAGACTTCCCATTGTATACACTATTTTTAGCTCGATATTGTGCAGCTAAACTATCACAATGTATACATATTGTCGTTACAGGTTTAGGCCATATGGGAACATCTTCCAAAAAATCTCTTAGCCACTTAGCTTCTTCTTTAGCCTTATCGAGCGCCATAAATTCTGATTCCATTGTTGATCGGGCTATGCACATTTGTTTGGAAGATATCCAAGATATTGCTACTCCTCCCAAAGTAAATACATATCCACTTGTGGATTTTGTATCAATACTATTGGATATCCAATTTGCATCAGTATATCCTTCAAGCACAGGAGGATACCTCGTATAATGCAATCCATAATTCATTGTATACTTTAAGTATCTTAATACTCGAATTAAAGCTTCCAAATAATCATGCCCATGATTGCATGTATATCTACTCAGTCTACTCACTGAGTATGCTATATCAGGCCTTGTACAATTCATAATGTACATAAGGCTTCCAATAACTTGTGAATATTCACGTTGAGATATAGCATCACCACTATTTTTCTTTAGTTTGCTATTGGCATCAAAATGAGTAATTGCATCTTTTCCTTCCAAATGACCATACTTAAGTGTAGCTTCTATATAATGGGATTGTGTAAGAATATAACCTTCTTGGTTTCTTTTGATTTTTATACCAAGAACCAAGATCTTTCATATTAAAACTTGATTTCAATGTTTTCTTGGTCCAATTTATTATCTCTTTGTTAGTTCCCATTATAAGCATATCATCTACCTATAAACACAACATAACACTATCATTATTTCGAGTTTTTGTGTAGACACACTTAACACACTCATTTATCCTAAACCCATGAGTGATTATAATATGGTCAAATTTTTCATGCCATTGCTCTGGAGCTTGTTTAAGCCCATATAGCAATTTCACAAGTTTACAAACTTTGTGTTCTTGACCTTTAACCACAAACCCCTTGGGATGTTCCATATATATTTTCCCATCTAAGTCTCCATTTAAGAACGTAGTCTTTACATCCATTTGATGAATTTCCATGTTATGGGCAGCTATAACAATCAACAATCTTTTTGACATAATTCTCGTTACAAGTGAGTATGTATCAAAGAAATACAAACCATGTTTTTTACTGTATCCTTTAGCTACCAAGCAAGCCTTATATTTGTCAATTGTACAATATGGTTTTAATTTCTTCTTAAAGTTCCATTTGTACCCAATTGGCTTATTGCTAGGGGGCAAATCGACTAATTCCCATGTATGATTTTTCATAATGGAATCTATCTCACTGTTAACTGCATCCTTCCAAAATGGAGCTTCAGGAGTGGACGTGGCCTCCTTGAATGATTGAGACTCGGTGTCACTTAATAAGGTCACAAAATCAGGCTAAAAGTCCTTTCGAATTTTTGTCCTTTTACTCCTTCTAGGTTCAAGTTGTTCTTCTTGAACTCTAGACGTGGATGAACCATCACCATGTTCACTAGATTTGTCATTAACCTCAAATACATCACCATGTAATCTCTTTTCCAAGAGATTAGACTTGCCCATTTTATATGGAAATATATCCTCAAAAAAATGTTGCATTTATAGATTCTATAATAGTATTGACATGTATATCACTTACTTCGGAATGGAAAACTAAGAATCTATAAATGAACTATCAGATACAAAACCAATAAAAACACAATCTATAGTTTTAGGCCCTAATTTCGTTCTCTTTGGCAATTGGACTTGTACTTTTGCCAGGCAACCCCACACTTTAAGCAATTTAAACGTTGGGGGTTCTTCCTTTCCATAATTCATATGGTGATTCCTTCCTCGTTTTAGGTGAAATTCGATTCAAAATTTTATTTGCAGTAAGTACAGCTTCACCCCACAAATTGTGTGGAAGCCAAGAGCTATTCAACATGGAATTGATCATGTCTTTAAAAGTCCTATTTTTCGTTCGGCAACATCGTTTTGTTGCGGTGTATAGGGGGCTGTTGTTTGATGAATTATGCCATGTGTGGCACAAAATTCAGTAAAGGCATGAGACTAATATTCTCCTCCCCTATTAGACCTTAAGACTTTAATCTTCTTATTAAGTTGATTCTCAACTTCTACCTTATATGTCTTAAACATATCCAAGGTATCATCTTTACTATGAAGTAAATAAACATAACAATACTAACTGAAATCGTCTATAAATGTTACATAATAGTTCTTTCCTGACACACCCCGTCCCGAAGGAGGGCATGCTGGCCGTCACGTGAGAGTAACGTAACCATTTGCACAGTACGGAAGCTTTAAGATACAATTTATAAGTTGATACACCCGAAGGTGAGTCCTAATTTTGTCCAATCTGTCAGAACACCGTCGAATTCCTCGTAGTCACCACACCTTTGTGATTCCTGAACCTGGAGGGGCGCAAAACCAAAATTGAGTGGGTCAGTAAAACAATTCTTTTCCAAATCCAAACATTTCTCAAAATGTTGTAACCCCTCTCCGTAAAACTTGTATACTTTCCCAGAAATGTAAAATATAAATATACATATATATTCTCAAAACTTCATTTTTACTATCTCAACAATTTCTTTATCAATCATGCAATGCCATGTCTAATTCAACAGTTAAGTATGGATGCATCAACAATAATCATATCAGGTGCAAGAAAGTAATCAACCGTAGGCCCTCTAATAGCCTTGTACGGTTGAACCTAGAGCTCAAAATCTATCACTCTCACACTCTGCCGGAGTCACTCCGCGTGACCTGTACGGCCTTCTGCACATAACTTACGCTCTAGTGCTTCTCATAAATCATCTGTGCACATAATCTAAGGTCACCCACCAGTCGGAATCTCACTAACACTCTCGCGACTGGCCTGTCGTACCCACTCCGCGTGGACTGTACGACTAGCATCTACTTGGATCCAAGGCGAGCGTGCGATGCGGTGAATACTATAAGCACTAAACTATGATGCAGGATTTGAGCTCAATATACATCAACATCATCATAACAGAAATAAATACTCACCTGTGCGTCCACCGCACCATTTCATACATATGCATCATAAATAAATTCTTACCTGTGCGTCCACCGCACCAATTCATACATATGCATCATAAATCAATTCTTACCTGTGCGTCCACCGCACCAATTCATACATATGCATCATATATTAATTCATGCATGGCATTTCAACTCACATTTCTATATACTTTTCATATCAATTATATGCATGGTATTTCACTTCCCGTTTTTCCACATAACTCATATGCATTTCATTTTAAACATATTTTCATTTCAATTCAATTTCTGGGAAACGTCAAGTATATATATATACGGAAAACAAAACTGCCCACTCACCTGGAGTTCATCCAACAACTCCCTAGCACCACACATCAAGGCGTCACGACGATCGCCGCCTAGAATAGTAATCAAATCCAACCTCAGAATTCATATCGATAGAATATATAACTTATATAAAATACGTCACTACGTAGATCGATCCCGAAGATCTGCCTCTCAGATTTTAAATCCATAACTTCCAGAGGTCCACAATATATCTCTAGGACAACATCCTAAAATTTCATCACCATCCAACGGTCGGATCTCCGTCAATTTCCAAAACTAAGTGACGGTTAACATTTTATATTATGGACTTACAACTCCAATTCCGGAAGATCCGTAAATCGGATTCCCAATCCGTAAGTTCCTATAATCCTCAAATATTACGTATTACAACGTATCAAAGTTTGGTGACGATCCAACGGTCGGATCATCAATTCATATTTTCACCTAATGCGAAAATTATAAAACGTTATTTGAACACCTAACCAACAATCCTCAATAACTTTCTCATACGGTGTTCAATTTGGGTATATCAATATACCACAGTGATCTACTCGACGTCACGGACGTCGACATATTTTTAAAATAATTTTTTGATGTGGCACGCGCCCCCACGCGCCAGGACAAGCACGGCCCACGCGCCCCCACGCGCACCTTCTTCTTCCTTGGGTCGCCGGACTGGTTTTTCCGGCGGCCGTTTTCTGGGCAGTTTTTCAAATTGCCATACCTTTGTCATTTCTCAACGAAATCAAGTGATTCAAAAACGAAAGTTGTAGCCCTTGAAGAGGCAAAGAGAATGGTACCTTGCACAACACCTAGTTCGCCGTGATTTGGCCGGAAACGTCCTCGAAAGCCTCGGAGGTCGCCGGAAACTGGGTAAGTTTCAAATGAGTATAACTTCTTCAATACTCAACGAAATTGAGTGAAACAAAAAGGAAAGTTGTAGTACTTGACGAGACGAAGAGATTGATACCTACCTCAACTCCTAACTCGCCGGGGATTCGCCGGAAAGAGCCTCGAAAGCTCCGGCCAAACTTTGAACTTGTCGATCTCCGAGTTCTTACGTCCAAAAACTTCCAACGAAGCACTCCAAGCTTCCTTGGGACTTCCTTAAGCTCACTGTGATCTTGTTTTAAGCTAAAACACCACCATTTAAGAGTTTATGAACAGTGCCATTTCACGGGAACTTTGAAAACTAGGGTTTTCCGAAGTAGAACTTACCTGAAATTGATGTCTACGTGATCGTGGAAGTTCCAGGAGTCCAAATGTGGTCTTAAACTTGACGTTGGTATAGATTTAGGGTGGTTTTGTGGTGGTCCGTGTGAGTTCGAAGGAGAGGGAGAGAGAAAGTGAGGTTTGAGGGAGAGAGAGAGTGAATGACAGTATACGGGAATTGGGGAGGGTTTTGAGGGATGTGGGGATCCCACTTTCAAACTTTAACATGTTCATGAAATTCTTGGTCTAAGTTTAAACCCTAAAACTAGTTTAAGAACTTTAGGTTAAACTAATGTCACATTTATGCACCTTAATCCCGTTTAAGGTTGTATTGGTCATTTCACGTCCTCGGAATTAATAATTCCGGGACGGGCTGTGACATTTCCACCATGAGTTGGATATGATCTAAAATCACACAAGTCACTATGAATTAAATCTAACAAATCATTGGATTTTTCATGCACTGATTAAAGCTTTGACTTGCAAATTTCGATTCGGTACAAGTCTCACATTTAATATTATTTAAATAATCATGTTTGGGCAACAAGCCTAAATTATGCATTCGAAAAAGAGAATGAAAGTTTACAAGTCCTAGCCTAGAGTGCCATAAATTAGACAAATCAACAATATAAGCAGAAACATTATTTATTTCATTCATAGCATTAGCAAGTACATTTAGTTTGAATAATCCATCAGCAAGGTAACCCCTTCCCACAAACATTCCCCCCTTGGTTAATACAAACTTATTGGACTCAAAAACTAGTTTGAATACTTTATTATTAAGGATAGGACCAGAAACAAGATTCTTCCTTATATCAGGGACATGCAGCACATCAAGGAGGGTTAATTCCTTTCTAGAAGTGAATTTCAGAACACATTTCCCTATTTCAGCCACAACAGATGCAGATGCAGTTCCCATAAATAGTTGCTCGTTCCCCTTGATTTTCTGGTACGAGGAGAACATATTTCTATCACCACATACATGATGAGTCGCACTCGTATCTATCCACCAATCACCGTGGTCAGAATGTTGATTTCAGAAATCATTGCAGCCAAGGCATCCATATTATTTTCAATCAGGTTTGCACGGTTGTTGTTGCCTTGATTTCCAGGACCTTGATCCCTTTGATGGCGACATTGTTGTGCCCTATGGCCTTGCTTTCCACAAACCCATCCCTTAATTTTCTTGAAGTCTTTGCCCTTCATACCAGGGACAAAATTCTTTTCCTTCTTCTTAGTTTTTTGGAATTTCGGCCTTTGCTTTGATGAACTTCCTTCAACAATATTCGCCTTGGCTTCCATACTCGAAACCAGGCCCTTCTCATTCTTTCTGTTATCTTCCTCAATTCTTAGCCTTACGATGAGATCCTCAAGAGTCCACCTGAAAAGAGAAATTGCCAAATTCAGATTTGTCAAATAAAATAACATTTTCTGTTGCCATCTTTTGAAATCTCCACCCTTAAATTTCTTAGACTTTTTACAATGAGGTTTAGCTCTTGATTGTTCCATACTGTTTGAAGATTGTTGGAGAACAATTCAGAAATAAATAAAAATAACAGGAAAAATAAAACTCGAAATTCTAACACTTTATTAACCAAAAATACTTGCTTATACATAATGAAATACAGAAACGAATACAAAAATTAAAATGGTACTAACTTCATTAACTATAGGTAGAGGCTAGCGCAAAAGCTATGTCCTTCGAACAATATTTTCGTCCCACTCTTGTGCTTGTGTTCTATAATGTCTGCTCGACCAGGATACAACTACCCAATTCTATAACCCGCACTGGATTATAGAACTCTAGCAAATTGCTTTGTGTGTTTACTCTCTGGAAAGTTTGTACGGAAGAGAAGGAGGAAGAAAAGATGATCTCACTTGGAAACTGTGATTGCAAATATATAGGTTGTTTCACACCCTTTCAAATACATGTTTTGCGTATTTGAAAGTACACAACTCTTCTAAGAGTTGTGTCTTTTAATCAAAACGTTTTTAATTTATAAATTAATTAAAAACTTAATCCTAAATTAAAGTCTGCTCGACCAGAATACAACTACCCAATTCTATAACCCGCACTGGATTATAGAATTCTAGCAAATTGCTTTGTGTATTTACTCTCTGGAAAGTTTGTACAGAAGAGAAGGAGAAAGAAAAGATGATCTCACTTGGAAAGTGTGATTGCAAATATATAGGTTGTTTCAAGTGCCCCAAGTGCCCCAAGGGGCTTGTCTTGATTAATTAATATTAATTGTATATAGACTATATTATATAAGCCTAATCCACACAACCATAAGGCCCAAGCCTTTAATCCATTTACAAATGGTCCATGTTCTAATTACTAGAACAAAGGACTAGACCTATATAAATGGCAATGGGAACTAAAGATTCCCCGATGTGGGACACCATAAGTCTCAAAATTCTTACATACAACTCTTCACTTCGATAGTCTTGCAACATAAATGTATATATCTTTGACGAGTACTGTTATGTTAATTGAATGCACAGTTGGTGAAAAGATCAATGCCTTGTCACTTTGTTCGGTACAACAAAAAGGCTAGGCCACAAAGGAGATCTTCATACATACACACCAAGGTCTAATAAAAGAAGGCAGCAATTGGCTTATCAAAACCTCGGAGTGATGCTCTGTTGTTGCAGCGCTCATTGCAACAGTTGCATTTGCTACATCAGCGACTGTACCAGGTGGACTTGATCAGAATACAGGCGAACCAATTCTTAGGGGCAAGCCAGCCTTCAGTTCCTTCACCATCTCATCACTTATTGCTCTCTGCTTCTCAGTGACATTCCTGGTCCTGTTTCTTTCAATTCTCACTTCTATATAAGAAGAAAGTGATTTTTCAATGGACTTGCCTCGGAAACTTTTGATGTCTAACATCACTCTTCGCACCTATAGCTTCCATTATAGTCTCATTCTGCGCGGGGCATATCTTTGTCCTCAAACATCTACTGAAATTTGTGGCATATCCATTATACGCGGCAACTTCCTTGCCAGTCACCTTTTTCGCGGGGCCATCATCCGGAAGGTACCACAGCGGAGCTACGAGGTATTTACACACTAGGTCTTGATCAATTACGATACCAAGGTCCGTGTTATGCAGTGATCATCTTGAATGCTAAAATATGTTTGGTTTGAGAGTGAAGTTTAATCATGTGGAATTATTTGTATGTGAATATCAGCATTGTTGTCAGCGAGAATCCTTGAAGTAGTGCCTTGTGAGGTGGAACTGTTGGAAATATTGGCGATACGGATGCTACTTCTCCTACAACAAATCATGTTAAATTAATATTAGTACATCACAATTTTATTTTCACAATTTATTAAATAAATAAGCCAAATAAGATAAAATACTTATC
Organism: Malus asiatica; assembly: GCA_033882615.1. NCBI lineage: Eukaryota > Viridiplantae > Streptophyta > Magnoliopsida > Rosales > Rosaceae > Malus > Malus asiatica. The sequence continues at coordinate 41,920,658 of CM066503.1, read as the reverse complement.
TTTTGGGTAGAGAACACTCTTCGTCGATCCTTGATTAGAATAACTATGTAGGTTGAGGTGTGTAATCACTGTCCTTAAGAGTAGATTTTGCTCCTCTAAGACAATGTTTCGGTGTAGCAGGTTATGACGTCCTACCCTCTACAATGATCCTTATAAGCACACTCGCAATACTTGTGTGAATAGCTCGATTCTTTCCTTTGGTATAGAAGTGAACAATGAAGTAGAAGGATTGAAGGCATAGAGAAGCGAAGAAGACTTGACTGGAACTACCATCTTCCTTTTGATTTATGCAATAGTAATTTATAGGGCTAATCACGATAAATAGTGGGATATCTCAAACCAAATAAAGTGGTCTCTTCCACAAAAAATGGGATATCTCAAACCAAACACAATTGTCTCTTCCATAAAGGGATATCACAATAATAGGCTCCAACAAAGTTGATCTCTTCCATATAAAATGGGATATAGCGAAGAGGTTGTTAAGCCTCAAAGAAGTATCTTTTTCAAAGGCTATCAACTCATGTTCAATATTTACGATATTGAACCTGCAAATCTATTTAAGATATATATCTCCAAAATATGATATTAGCACGTATAATATTTACGACAAACATTATTATACTATAAACATAATTGATAGTATCTTAAGTATATTTAGTGCTCAAAATATACCTCTATAGGACTTCATTTCCACCAATTAAGTGTTATTCTAAGAAGTCATGCATCATACTTAATTAAATATTAGTATCTCCTCATATGCTTATTAGTAATCCACATGGTTCGTATTTGAGTATACTTGCTCAATATGGTATTTGAAACATCTTGCAAACACATTAGATGCATAAAAAAGGTAGTTAGCACCACATGATGTAATATTAAGATTATCACAAAAATACATCAGTACTCAAGTATGGCTCTTCCAATAGCTTTTAATGAACCTTGGTGTTTAAATACCTGCTAAATTTGTCCCATGCGTCCTTGTATCAAACCTTTTTTTTTTTTTTTTCTTTTGTACGAATGGCTCTCTAACCCCCACAATTTGAATGATGTCAAATAGCCCTTCTCGATCTTAGTGATCAAAAGGGTCATCACAAAAAGTATAATTTCTTCTTAATTTGTAGTAGCTCTAATGAAAGCATCACAAAAACTCAAACACAATTAATCAGCTCCATACAAACTTAGTATTACTTTCAAGCATTAAATATACATCAAAGTAAAGCCTTATCATTGTAACAATAAGGCTAATATGTAAATCAAAGTAATTCAATTCCATAAATAAATTGAATAAACAACCCCCACAAATGCAAGCGGCCCTTTACCACAGTGGTGAAAAGATGTTGAGTCATTGCATGATGACGTGGGTTCAAACCCCGCCAGTGACTAATCTAACATCTAATCTAACAAAATCTATTGTTTGACAAAAAAATAAAATAAAATATCAAAACATAATTTTCAAGTATTCAACACATATCTCATACATATTATAGCACCTGCTCAAGACACGAACTTAGCATACCCTCACATTTTCAAATATAATATTCTCAAGGCCAACAATGACTTTTGCACCATGTTTGAAACAATTTACTTATCCAAAGGATATAAAGCCTTCTTGAGTAGCTCACTATAGTGTGTAATTACCACACATGAAGTGTCAATAAATTAATATTATTACGCAAAACTTGCTCTCATGACCACCCCCACAAATTTAGGAAAGTCTCAAATAACTATAAGAATAATCTACCTTAAAGTACATGGTCATATAACAAAACGTAAATTTCTACAAAACCATTCATCATGAGGGGATGTGATGACTTCCAAAAACTATTCTAAGCGTTTTTTAAATCACTTGATAAAACTCATTAGTGATAAAATGAAAATTACTTTTAGCTCCCATAAATTTGTATGAACACCTCTACAAATTCATAGTAATGAAATAATGTTAGAATATAATCGCATGTTGTAGTTCTCATTCAATATGAATACTCATAGAATATGTGAATATAATAATTCAAAGTAATATTAATCAATATACTTAATTGGCATAAACTAATTAAAAATTGGTAGCCCCCATATTAAGGCTATTATACCTACTAATTAAACATTGGTAGCCCCTACATTAAAGCTATTTAACCAAAATGGAGACAACCCCCACAATTTCTAATTATATTTTAGCCTTAAATGTCAATATGGTCCCTGTGTTTTACTCTACGGCCAATTTAGTCTATGTGTTTTAAATTCGGTCAAATTAATCCCTATGTTTATATTCATTAGCCAATTCAAGACAATCCGTTAAAGGACTGTTAAAATTGACATGTGCTAAGCACATAAGAGGATAAAATCGTAGTTTTATTACAGCAACCCAACCATGGCTTCTCCACCGTCTTCCCCGCTGCTCTCCGGCGTCATCACAAATTAGAGCTTCTACCCTCTCTCTTTCTCCCGTAGCCGCTCCTCACTTATACCCTTTATTTCCTGTAGCCTCCATCACTCCCAAATCTCCACCGCCTCTCCCTTCCCTCTCCTTAATCTCCAGATCCTCTGCCTCATCGACTTCCTCTTCACTGCTCAGGACACTTCGACGTCATAGCTGTTGTGGGCGGTGACGCTGCTTGACTCGCACACGGAGGTCCTAGGGAAGGTCCGGTGGTGCTCCAGGTGATGAGGTACAGAACTCTGGCGACGATGATCCTGCATGGTGGTGCGCCAGGTGATGAGGTACAACCTCATCGATTCTCTCTCTCTCTCTCTCTCTCTCTCTATAGCTGATACAATTGTCTCTGTTTTATGTGATATATTTTGCTAATTGATCAACCACCCAAATCTTAATTTCATAAAAGACAACGACTTTTAGCTGAACCACTGAAGCTCCATATTAATCCGATCCATAAAGGTTTCCATATATATATATATATTTTTTTTTATATATTTTGGTTTTTTTTTTCTGTGAATTTGTATAAGTTTATTAGAGTTGATTGCTTATGATGGTTGGTGTTTTAGGTTATCCTTGCTCGGGGAAGCTCTTATTTGTGACGACACCGGAGAAGCAGCAGGGAAGACGGTGGAGAAGCCATGGTTGGGTTGCTGCAATAGAAATACGTTTTTGTCCTCTCATGTGCCGTCAATTTTAACAGTCCTTTAACGAATTGTTTTGAATTGGCTAACATATATAAACACATGGACCAATTTAGCAAAAAACAGAGACTAAATTGGTCGATAGCGTAAAATATAGAGACAATATTGACATTTAAGCCTATATTTTAATCAATATGAAATTCAGATGTCCATTAACTCTCTTGACAAACGTTAAATAATTATCATCTTCTTAATCAATGAGAAAAACTTCATCAATAAAATGCATGCCATATCTTAATAATTATCCATTAGCATATAAGCAACCAATAAATGCTTGTAAATATTTGCTTTAATCTGAAGGCGATCACTACATCCAGCACCTTTTGGATGTGACAAATTCACTTATAAACCAATATTTATAGGGAGCTTTAATGAAAAGGGCTTGTGCCAACAAATATTTAACCAAAAACCATCCCAAAATGTTATTTAACTAAAAGGACTCAAAGCTTAATAAAAAAAACCATCTAAACTATTGTTCACGGGTCAAATTTACAAGCCCAACCCGCTACAAATCTACACTTCCGTACATACTCCTAAATGATTCAATAGTGTCCTGACTCTTCACCAACCTCAACCCAACACGAAACCGCCATAATAACTCCTTGTCTTCGTATCAAATTGAATCCCCCATTTCAAAAACAACCAAATCAAAGTTTAAATCAAAGTTCAAAAAGGAAGCATTCGTCGGAACAAAGCCGCCGAAACAAGTTCAAAGAAGTTTAATGATAGAAATCGGAAAAAAAGTGTATGGAAAAAAAAAAGAACCAAAACATAAAACTGTTTCTGGAGAACCCAAAACATAACATTGTTTCTGGAAAAAAAAAATTAGATACAATGTTTGTTTTGTCTGTGCATAAACAAACATTGTATCTGGAAAGAAAAGAACCATAATCCAGAAACAGTGACTTAAATTCAAAAAACAGTGACTTAGATTCCAGAAATAGTCTGTGTTTTAACCTTTGATTTTTTCTTTTTTTTCATGCATCAGTTGATTATATTTAAGAAACAGGGTGCTTATTTTGCTTCAAATTCAAATACAGTGAATTTCACTATTTTTTTTTCTAGCTTACATTTAAGAAACAATGTGTCCATTTCATTTGGATCAAGAAACAGTGACTTAGATTCCAGAAACAGTGTTACTTAAAATCCAGAAACAACTTATTTTTATTGTCTAGAAACAGCGACCCGTCATTATTATTGAATAGCATGTAGATCTCAAATTTATTTTTTGGAGAAACAAACGATTAACTCCACTGATGAAGAAAATTTGAAAAGCAGTACCTCGAATACTATGAATAATAACGATGATCACATTTCAACCAAATAATACAAAATATAAATTAAATAGCATGAGGATCTATATTTTTGTTTCAAAGAAAAAGAAGGTCTGCAAAACAACGATGAACTCCATTAACGACGAAAATCTGGAACTCAACCTAAAATGTAACGAACCGTCCCCAATTATTATGATTTTTATAATTTTAAAAAGTGAATTTACGAAAATGCTCTTCAAGGAAAATGAGTTGACTCTTGTTGACTACCTTGTCGAGTTATGTAAGATTCATTTTCTTGGCGTATCCTTGTAGTACTCGTTGCTATGGATACGTGGGCGCAAACAAAACATGATTTGGATTTATAACGAATGAGATATTAGCAAATGAAGTTGTGGGCAAAATTGTAAATCCATTATTTTCTGGAATACTTCAGATTTTTTGAGTAAAGTCTGGAAAGCCATGTGTGTGGTCCAGATTAAAGGAAAAAAAATGAGGGGCAATGGTGATCAAAGATAAAGGAGAGAAAGGAGGGAGGAGCCAGACCAATTAGGAAAGGGAGAAAAGGAGAGAACCAATAGGAGAGGAGAGAAAGGAGGGGAAAGGAGAGGGAAGAGGTGCACTGGATGACCTTGATTCATTTCCAACCCGCCGACCCGATTACTTGACCCGGTCTATCTCCTCCATCCGAACTCCATTTTGGATGATCTTGGTGTCCATGGAAGCCCTTGATGAGCCCTACATCTCTGTAGTGTTAGATTACCCAATTTCTTTCCCATTTTTCCAGTTCGAACCCACAATGCCCACGACCTTTCTAGCGGCTTTGATTTTTTCTAGTGACTCCAGTGAGCTTCACCGTTGATGAAAACCACCAATGACTTCTCTCAACTCCAGGAGAAAGGCACAAGCCTTGGTTGAGGTGTCGGAGCTTGTTTGGAGGACGAATCAAGAAATACCTAAATTCTAGGGTCCCGACGAGTTCATGGTGATTTAAGGCTCTTCTCGGCCAAATTGGATTTAGCCACAAGTATAAAACTTGCTCCATTCATTAAGATCTTCATTCTTGTAAAATTTGAGAATTTTTAGAAATAGTTGAATTTTCCAACAAGTCGGGGCGACCGACCGCCACCTGCGGCGGCGCTTGGCCAATGGGCCACCGATGCTATTTTATACTAAATTGATATCCTGTTCACAAATTTGATATCCATATGATGTGATTTGAGCATTGTGAATCTAGTTTGATTAAGGTCCATTACTTGATAATTATATGAATCGACGATTCTACCGTTGGATCATCACCAAACTTTGATACGTTATAATATGTAATATTTGAGGATATTAGAAACTTATGGATCGGGAATCTGACTTACAAATCTTCCCGAATATGACATGTAAGTTATATGTTCTATTGATAAGAATTCTAAGACATGATTTGATATTTGTTCTAGGCGTCGTTCGTTCGTGACGCCTTGATGTTTGTGCTAAGGAGTTGTAGCGCAGACTCCAGGTGAGTGGGCTTTTGGTTTTCTATATACACATATATATGCTTTACATTTCCCAAAAAACTATTTTGAAATAAGTGTATTCTTTTAAATGCCATGTCATGCTTGCATTTCATTTTATTATATGCATTGGTATGTATATGCATACTATTGTATGACACTGCGGAGGCCAGCTAAGTCTCAGGTGAGTATTGTATGATGTTAGTGGTTGCATTGGTTATGGTTATACGTAGAGGCATGTAGAGCTCATTATCCTACACCTCGATGTTAGTGCTCCCGCCCGTGGCCAGGGCATAGTCCTTCACGTGAAGTTCCCACACCGCACGCTCACGTTGGATCCAAGTTTGGTGCACAGCCTTGTCGTACATATCCCATTAGGTTGTTCTGACTCGTAGGTGATCCACGATTATTCGTACAGCCTTCACGTGATTGTAGCACTTGAACGTACTTATTTACACCCAACCCTATCTTACAGACCACAATAGGTGGTTCTGACTCGTGTGCAGGCATATTTGATGAACTATAGGTTCAGCCGTACAGGTCATGTTAGGTGACTCCAGCTGACATATCATTTTACATTGATTTATTTCACCTGACTTACTTATTTCTTTGCTGAGATACTTGACATGGCATATATTTAGTTTTCATTACTCTCGAGCATGATTTCTATATACATATGTATTACTATTTTCTGGGAAATTATACGAGTTGTACAAAAAGGGGTTATAACGTTTTCAAAAGGTTTTTATTAAAAACTTTATTTTCAGGCCCACTCACCTTTGGTTTTGCGCCCCTTCAGGTTTAGCTACTGAAAGTTCGTATCGACGAGGAATTTTGGCAAATCTCAGTATAGGTGGCTACCTCCGAGGGTATGATCCTTACCCACACTACTATACTTTACTTATGCTCTGACGTCGCGTGTGAAGTGGGCTCATCCCCGCTCACAGCGCATTCTTGTCTTTAGGTACTTTTAGGTTTAAATTTATTCACATTATCCACATCATTATACTTTATGGCTTCGTCACCTTCCAGGTGTCGGCGATCACAGCTCGATTCGAAGTCCTAGTGGATATTCCGGGTTGGGGTGTGTCATAAAAAGTTAGAGGTAAAATCGACAAATCATAATTTATTATAGTTGGACCATTTTTAGTTGGACTACTTTAATATGGGACTTGTACTAATCATTAAACAAAACTTATAACATGGTTTTTTATTAAAACTAAAACCTTTTAAGCCCTTTTCATTAGTTTTCCTATATTTATATACCTTTCCCCTTGGCTATAATTATAAGGAATCATGCTCACAATAAATCATTATAATTTTTAATTATATTAAATAAATAAATAATTAATTAATAGCCAAGACAATGTGTCACAACCCGTCCTGGAAGATATTCTTTGATGGTGTGAAATGTCTAAAGTACCCTTAGATGTTGTGTAGTAGTGTGGTTTAAGATTGGGTTTTATACTAAGCTAGTTAGTTCCAAAGTTTTTGGAACTTAAAGTTGATGGTTTTGGTTGTTGTTAGTGACCCAAAACTAGACCACACACACACTCACTCACACCCAAACTCCCGTTGACCTTTCTCTCTCTTCCCTCTCTCGGTTTTCTTCCATTTTTCGTACAATACGTACGATCAACCTTCGAACCAGATCATTTCTTTGCGGATCAAGGTTTTGGAAGCCATCTTTGTGTTCCTTGTGAGCTCAGGAACACATGTTTACCATTTTTAGAACATGAGAGCTTGTAAAACCCGAGAACCCGAGAACCCAATAACCCCGATTTTGAGTACTGTTCATGCACTCGCGATTGTGAAGTTTTCAGTGAGTTTTAAGGTTATAGGAAGCCTTAAAACATCTTCATGAAGCTTTGGGAAGAAAGTTGGAATGTACGTCGGGAAGTCCCAGTTCGCGAGTTTCAAATTTTGGCAGGATTATCGAGGTTTCTCCTGCGAGCTTCCGTTGGTCTTAGGTCCCCAATGTGGTAAGGTTTTGTTCTCTCATCCTAAGCTTCAATTTGGTATAAATTTTGTGAATTTTTGTTGAGAATCGAAGAAGATATTAAGATTTGAAATTTTTCCAAAAATCGACGAGTGCAGCGGCGACCGGTGCCGGATTCCGGTGAACCAAGGAAGGAGAAGGGGAATATTTCGTCAAAGTTGATTGAATATTTTGACGCTGTTAGGTAAATATAACGGCATATTCTAATTTTTAATGGAATATTCCCTACCGCCGTTAGGGAATCCGTTCGGTGTGTCAGGCACGTGGTGTTGAGTAGATTGCGTTGGTATATTCAAACACCCCATTTGAACATTGTATGGGAAGTTATTTCCTAGTTTTGTGTATGTGCTTGAAATAACGTTTATATAATTATTTCGCATATAGATGAGACCTATCCTGAGGACGAGCGCCATAAATCAAGGCTCGGGGTCTACGACCCTTCGACATATTAGTGAGTGGGCTTTTGGTTTTTCGTATATACCTATATACTTGAGATTTTTCCCAGAAAATGAATTTGAATGATTATACGTTTTAAAATGCCATGCAAGTATCTGCCTATTTTATGTATTCATTAGTAGCTGCATACATTTTTTATTGGTGTTGTGGATGCACAGGTAAGTGCTAGGTAAGTTCATAAATTAAAGATATGAGATTGCTTCAGTTATGCGAGATATGATGTGATGTATTGAGAGCTCATAAACCTGCACCCCGGTGTTAGTGCTCCGGCCCAGAGTTAGGGCACAATCCTTCACGTGATCACCTCCCGCACCATATGCTCACCTTGGATCCAAGTTAGGTGCACAGGCTTGTCGTACATACCACTATAGGTGGTTCCGACTCGTAAGTGACTCACGATCATTCGTACAGTCTTCATGTGATCGTAGCACTAGAGCATATTTATTTTACACCTAGTCTTGTCATACAGACCACTTTAAGTGGTTCCGACTCGTGTGTAGGATTTGATATGATTGAGATTCGTTATGAGTTACAGACTCAGTCGTGCAGGTCTTGTAGGTGGAGCCGGCTGATATGATATATGGCATTGATATATTCTAATTGGATTACTTATAGCATTTTATTGAGATACTTTGGAATGGAATATTTCTATGGATTTTCATCTTGAGCATGATTTCTGCTATAGCATATATTATATTTCTGGGAAATTATACAGGTTTTATGGCGAGGGGTTAGAACTTTTGATAAATGAAATGATTTTGAAAAGCTTTGTTTTTGCCCACTCACACTTTCTGTTTTGCGCCCCTCTAGGTTTTAGGTAAAAGTGCTTTGGTGGTTGTCGAGGATTTTGACGGTGGTTCTGACAAAACATCATAAATGTAGGATCACCTTTGGGTGTTGTATAATTAGTACTTGTCCAGTTGGACTGCACTTAGGCTATTTATGCTCTGATGGTGTATTTTACACTTAATCTCGTACTAGCACCTTTTCTTAGCAAGTATTGTTGGTAGCTTGGTTTTTAGTTATTCGTAATTCCTTATATCATTATTGCTTCCGCACTGTGCACATGGTTACGTCACTCTCACGTGACGGCCAGCATGCCCTGATTCAGGTCGGGGTGTGTTAGTTTGGTATCATAACCTAGGTTTGCAGTCCTGTATATCTTGTGAAATTTCTAATTATTTTGGTGTCTTCTGTCAGAATTATGCCACCTCGTAAAGATCCACGTCCTTCTGTTGAGCCTAGTTTCCCCGATATTGCCCAGTTAGGGGAAGCTATTGCTAATGCTATTCAGTCTTCTCTTCATCCTCCCCAAATGACACCTCTTGAGACCGTTCATAATTTAAAGTTGAGTCATTTCATGGGTAATGAAGGGTCTGAAGGAGCAGAGAAATAGATTAATCATATTGAGAAGACTTTCCGTTTGATGCATAGGCAGGGAAATCTTCTAGAGGATAAGTGGGTTGAGACAACTACCTGGTTTATAGGTGAGCAGCCTGCATCCTGGTGGAAACACGACTTTTATCTGTTGTCATCGGAGGAAGCTGCTGATTGGGAAGTTTTAAGCAGTTGTTTTATAAGAGAATTTCCTCTAGAGTATATAGATCGCAAGAAACAAGAGTTTACGAATCTGAAATAGGGGAAGATGACGGCGAATGAGTATTACAGGAGGTTTACTGATTTATCTCTTTATCATCCGGAGGTTGATGCTAATCCGGTTAAGATGCTTTGTCGCTTCAAATTGGGTGCTAAAAAGAAGTGGCGTTCTATGGCGACCACAACTTCTTGTGCTACTTATCAGGATTTTTACAAAGTCCAAGATACGGATCCTATATCTTGGACTCCATATAGAATGGCTCCTATTGAATTGAGGGAATTGAAGGTCCAGTTGCAAGAATTAATCGATAAAGGTTTTATTGAGCCTAGTACTTCACCCTGGGGAGCTCCAGTTTTATTTGTAAGGAAGAAAGACAAGAATTTGAGGCTATGTATTGATTATAGGCAATTAAATCGGGTGACAATTAAAAACCGTTATCCGTTGCCGCGTATAGATGATTTGTTTGATCAGCTTCGAGGTGCCCGTGTGTTTTCTAAGATTGATTTGAGGTCTGGTTATTACCAATTGAAGATCAGCAGTGAGGATGTCCCTAACACTGCTTTCAAGACTCGTTATGGTCATTATGAGTTTCTAGTGATGCCATTCAGATTAACGAATGCGCCAGCAGCTTTCATGGATTTGATGAATCGAGTATTCCAACCATATATAGACATGTTTGTCATTGTTTTTATTGATGATATTTTGGTATACTCTAAGTCTAAAGTAGAGCATGTTCGACATCTCACTTCGGTGTTGAAAAAATTAAGAGAACATCAGTTATATGCTAAATTTAGCAAATGTCAATTTTGGTTGAATCAAGTGGCATTTTGGGACATGTCATTTCTACTCAAGGTATTCAGGTGGATTCTCAGAAAGTTGCAGCTGTGGAGAATTGGGAACAACCATGAACCCTCACTGAGGTACGAAGTTTTCTTGGCCTAGCAAGCTATTATAGATGGTTTGTTAAGGATTTTTCAGTAATTGCTTTGCCATTAACGAGGTTGACTAGAAAAAGGTTAAGTTTGAGTGGGATGATAATTGTGAGCAAAGTTTTCAGCAGTTGAAGCTTTATCTCACTCATGCACTAGTTTTAGCACTCCCAGATGATAGTGGTAATTTTGAGGTCTACAATGATGCTTCCATAAATGGTCTGAGTTGTGTGTTGATGTAGCATGGTAGGGTGATTACTTACGCTTCACGATAATTGAAGCCTCATGAGAAGAATTACCCTACTCATGATCTAGAGTTAGCAGCTATAATCTTTGCTTTGAAGATTTGGAGACATTATCTTTGTGGTGAGAAATGTAAGATCTTCACAGATCATAAAAGTCTTCAGTTTCTTTTTATTCAGAGGGATCTTAATCTTCGACAATGAAGGTGGATTGAGTTGCTTAGTGATTATGATTACACGATTGAGTATCAACCTGGTCGTGCAAATGTAGTGGCTGGTGCACTTAGTAGGAAGACTCCAGTTAGACTTAATGCCATTTATGATTGTCATGTTCTTCTTCTTGCGGATTTGAGATCCACTGGAGTGAAGTTAGGAGTGGAAGATCGAGAGGAAGCCTTACTTGCTAATTTTCAAGTCAAGCCAATTTTAATTGATCGTGTACTTAAAGCCCAGATGGATGATGAAGAGACCCATGAAATAATTCAAGCAAAGAATCGGAGGAAGAAGAAAGACTTTAGAATTTGAGATACTGATGGCATGCTTATGCAAGAGAGTAGAATGTATGTGCCGAATAATATGGAATCAAAGTAAGTAATTCTTGATGAAGCATATATTTCAGCTTATGCAATGCATCTAGGAGGTACTAAAATGTATCATACCATTCGACCATTTTATTATTGGCCATGTATGAAAAGAGAAATTGTTGAATATGTGAGTAGGTGTGTCATTTGGCAGCAAGTGAAAGTAGAAAGAAAGAAGCCTTTTGGATTGATTCAGCCACTTCCCATTCCACAGTGGAAATGGGAAAATATTACTATGGATTTTGAGTTCAAGCTTCCTCGTACACATAATGGTTATGATGGCATTTGGGTGATAGTTGATTGGCTTACTAAGTCAGCGCATTTTATTCCTATGAGGGAGAAGTGCCGATTAGCTGAATTATTCATATCGAAGATTGTGAAGTACCATGGGATTCCAGTAAGTATTATCTCAAATCGGGATCCTAGATTTATTTCTAAATTCTGGATAGAATTCCAGGAAGCTCTTGGCTCGAGATTACTTTATAGTACATCATATCATCCTCAGACAGACGGACAATCAGATAGGAACATTCAGATGTTGGAAGATATGATGAGATCTTTAGTATTGCAGTTTGGTGATGCTTCGCATAAGTGGTTGGATTTAATGGAATTTGCTTACAACAACAACTTTCATTCAAGTATTGGTATGTCACCATTTGAGGCACTTTATGGTAAATCTTGTCGTGCACCCTTATGTTGGTCGGAGGTTGGTGAAAGAATTTTGGTGGGCCCAAAGATCGTGGATGAGACTACGCAGAATGTTCAGGTGATTAAGTCTAACCTGAAAGCGGCCCATGATCGACAGAAGAGTCTAGTAGACAGACATGCCACTGACCGGATGTATAATGTAGGTGATTGGGTATTTTTGAAGCTATCACCATGGAGAGGTATGGTACGGTTCAGGAAGAAAGGCAAGCTGAGTCCTAGGTACATTGGACCATATATGATCACCGATCGAGTCGATGAAGTTGCTTACAGGCTTGAGTTGCCTCCAGAGTTGTCTAAAGTGCACGATGTTTTTCATGTCTCTATGCTTCATCATTATATTTGTGATCTGCGACATGTGATACCTCCTCAACCATTGGAAATTAATCAAAGCTTGTCTTATGATGAGGAGCCAGTGACTATTTTGGATTGGAAAGATAAGGTTCTAAGAAATAAGACAGTGCGCCTAGTGAAGGTTTTGTGGATAAATCATTCGGTGGAAAAAGCCACCTGGGAGATAGAAGACTGAATAAGAGATATGTACCCAAGGTTGTTTTAGGATTATTAGTGGATTGTAATTATTGTATAGAAATTTCGAGTACGAAATTTTCTTAAAGGGGGTAGGTTGTCATAGCCCGTCCCGGAAGATATTATTTGATGGTGTCAAATCTCTAAAGTACCCTTAGACGTTGTGTAGTAGTGTGGTTTAAGTTTGGGTTTTATACTAAGCTAGTTAGTTCCTAAGTTTTTGGAACTTAAAGTTGATGTTTTTGGTTGTTGTTAGTGACCCAAAACTGGACCACACACACACTCACTCACACCCAAACTCTCGTTGACCTTTCTCTCTCCTCCCTTTCTCGATTTTCTTCCATTTTTTGTACAATATGTATGGTCAACCTTCAAACCAGATCATTTCTTTATGGATCGAGATTTTGGAAGCCATCTTTGTGTTCCTTGTGAGCTCAGGAACACATCTATACCATTTTTAGAACGTGAGAGCTTGTAAAACCCGAGAACCCAAGAACCCCGATTTTGAGTATTGTTCATGCATTTGTGATTGTGAAATTTTCAAGGAGTTTTAAGGTTATAGGAAGCCTTAAAACATCTTCATGAAGCTCGGGGAAGAAAGTTGGAGTGTTTTAGACGTTGAGAAGTCCTAGTTAGCGAGTTTCACATTTTGACTTGATTATCAAGATTTCTCCGGCAATATTCTGTTGGTCTTAGGTCCCCAAAGTGGTAAGGTTTTGTTCCTCTCATCCCAAGCTTCAATTTGGTATAAATTTTGTGAATTTTGGTTGAGAATCGAAGAAGATTTGAAATTTTTCCAGAAACCAGCAGCTTCAGCGGTGACCAGCGCCAGATTCCGATGAACCAAGGAAGGAGAAGGGGAATATTTGATCAAAGTTAATGGAATATTTTGACGCCTTCAGGTAAACAGAACGGCATATTCTGATTTTTAACAGAATATTCCCTAACGCTGTTAGGGAATCCGTTTGGTGTGCCAACCACGTGCCTACGCGTGGGCTGTGCGTCTGGTCGTGCCTTGGCTTACGCATGAGGGCGCGTGGGTGCTCGGAATTTTTTTCTAAAAATATGGGGATGTTCGTGGTGTTGAGTAGATCTTGTTGGTATATTCAAACACCCCATTTGAACATTGTATGAGAAGTTATTTCCTAGTTTTGTGTATGTACTTTAAATAATGTTTATATAGTTATTTCGCATATATGTGAGACCTATCCTGAGGCATGTGCCATCAATCGAGGCTCGGGGGCTACGACCCTTCGACATATCAGTGAGTGGGCTTTTGGTTTTTGAATGATTATACCTTTTAAAATGCCATGCAAGTATCTGCCTATTTTATTTATGCATTAGTAGTTGCATACGTTTATGATTGGTGTTGCGGACGCACAGGTAAGTGCCAGGTAAGTTCATAAATTAAAGATTTGAGATTGCTTTAGTCATGCGAGATATGATGTGATTATGATGTGATGTATTGAGAGTTCATAAACATGCACCCTAGTGTCAGTGCTCCCACTCAGAGTTAGGGTACAATCCTTCACATAATGTTCACCTCCCGCACTATATGCTTACCTTGGATCCAAGTTAGGTGCACAGGCTTATAGTACAAACCATTATAGGTGGTTCCAACTCGTACGTGACTTGTGATCATTCGTACAATCTTCACGTGTTCGTAACACTAGAGCATATTTATTTTACACCTAGTCTTGTCGTACAGACCACTTTAGGTGGTTCGGACTCGTATGCAGGATTTGATATGACTGAGATTCGTTATGAGCTACAAACTCAGTCGTGCAGGTCTCGTAGGTGGAGCCGGCTGATATGATATCTGGCATTGATATATTCTAATTGGATTACTTATAGCATTTTATTGAGATACTTTGGCATGGTATATTTCTATGGATTTTCATCCTAAGCATGATTTCTGTTATAGCATATATTATATTTCTGGGAAATTATACAAGTTTTATGGCGAGGGGTTAGAACTTTTGAGAAATGAAATGATTTTGAAAAGCTTTGTTTTTGCCCACTCACACTTTCTATTTTGCGCCCCTCCAGGTTTTAGGTAGAAGTGCTTTGGTGGCTCTTGGGGATTTCGACGGTGGTTCTGATAGAACATCATAAATGTAGGATCACCTTTGGGTGTTGTATAATTAGTACTTGTCCAGTAGGACTGCACTTAGGCTATTTATGCTCTGATGGTCTAGTTTACACTTAATCTCGTACTAGCACCTTTTCTTAGCTAGTATTGTTGGTAGCTTGGTTTTTAGTTATTCGTAATTCCTTATATCATTATTGCTTCCGCACTGTGCATACGGTTACGTCACTCTCACGTGACGGCCAGCATGCCCTGATTCAGTCGGGGTGTGTCACAATGTATGTCACTTATTTGTAAATTCCATATAGAATGAAATGAACTTCAATCCCAGCTTATTCGAATCCTCTGAGTAAGAGTTATCTTGTAGGCTCTCATTGACAATGAAAATTCTTGGATGCCAATTAATCAAGCGATACACCTGCATGCTTATCCTACCACAAGTTCAATCATACCCAATATTAATAAAGGATATAAAATACCAAAACTTATCTCATAGTGCAATATTCTCAATAATAACCCATAGATCATTACGAATTTATAATCAATTTTTTTTCAACTCAATATAGTGATACATGATCGTATAACTTTAACTTTGAAAAGAATGAGAAAGACCTCCAGCAAATAAGTGAAGAAAATAAGTACATTGAAAACAAGAATCTCAAAAGCATGATATATATATATGTGTGTGTGTGTGTGTGTACATAATAATGACAATTACCATTTGAAATAGAAAAGTTAAATCAACATAAACATTTCATTCAATTGATCATAATTAAATCATTAAAAAAATAGGCTATGTAAAGTAAATTCATAAAACAACATTTGTTTTCCTTGTATTCGAAACGAACAGAGAAGTAGCTTGCAAATCTACACTTAAGATTGCTGGAAATATTGGAGATATGGATGCTGTGGAGCCAAAAAAATTCACTAGGCGACACGTGGACTTTTGGACAATAGAGGACAAAAATACTCTCGAGGCATACCGGGTTTCCTACACGCGAGCAGTGGAGAATCATCCATCAACCAAGTCAGGAGTACCCAAAATGGGTAACAATTCAAAGCCTATTTCATTCCATATATGTTTTTCCCATCATTTCTTCCCTTTATTAGCCAATCAATACCATAAATACTAAAATATTTCCTTTCATATTTAATTAGCCAATTAATTGGCTAATTAAACCTAAAATAAAACCTAAAATTCCCACCTAGTAGCCGGCCACATTTCCTCCTTTTTTGTTCCTTACCTTTTTGACTTTCTCCATCTTATTACCCAAATAAAGCTAATCATTCAATTTGATAACCCCCCATTTATTTCTATCATATTTTATTAGCCAATAAAGTGGCTAATTAAACGACAAACTCACCAAAAAATAGACAAAGTGGCCGGCCACTTTCTTGGAAAAGTGGACCAACCTAGTTCTATAAATAGTCACCAATTTTTACCAAACACTCATTCCAAACCTCTTGCAAAAAATCCCAAATATTCTAAACACTATTTCTCTCTAAAATTCTAACTTTGGCATCGGAGGTTCTTCGGCCAAAGCCCCCCCCATTCATCGTGGGCGCGTGAGGCTTTTGGCCTTAACCTAAGGTGCTAGTTGTTTTGTAGGTGCAAAATCGTCCAAGATCGAGGAGGAGAAAATTTGCATCCACAAATTGGTGCTTTCATTGAGAGTTGAAATCCATACTCGTAAAAGACTCTCGCGCAAAAAGGTTTTTTCTTTGTTTTCTAGTCCATTTGAATATTTTTCATACGTTCTTCTTTATAGAATTTTTTTACTTGCAAAGGTTCTTTGATAAAACGTATAAGAAAAATATAATGGCTAGAAATTTAGAAAATTCCACAAGTGAAAATTCTAATGTTCAAGAAATGGGATTGCGGAGATCCGTGAGGCTAAATGCGACAATAAGGGGAGCGGCATCATCATCACGAGCTTCCACCATGGGAACCACCGTGGTGGCTACCTCGGTAGCCACCCGCGGCGAGGTCCATGGTGCTTCACCACGGTCACCATGGGAACCACCGCGGTGGCTACTTCGGTAGCCACTCGTGGCGAGGTCCATGGAGCCTTCACCACGGCCCGGAGATCCGTGAGGCAAAATGCGACAATAAGGGGAACGGCATCATCATCACGAGCTTCCACCATGGGAACCACCGTGGTGGCTACCTCGGTAGCCACCCGCGGCGAGGTCCATGGTGCTTTCACCACGGCCACCATGGGAACCACCGCGGTGGCTACTTCGGTAGCCACTCGTGGCGAGGTCCATGGAGCCTTCACCACGGCCCGGAGATCCGTGAGGCAAAATGCGACAATAAGGGGAGCGGCGTCACCACCACGAGTTTCCACCATGGGAACCACCGCGGTGGCTACCTCGGTAGCCATTCACGGCGAGGTCCATGGTGCCTTCACCACGGCCACCATGGGAACCACCGCGGTGGCTACTTCGGTAGCCATTCGTGGCGAGGTCCATGGTGCTTTCACCACGGCCCGAGCCGTGCCATCCAAGGCTCACGGTACCAAGACCACGACCCAAGTCATGCCATCCAAGTTTACGTGGACCCAAGCCCAAGCCTCGCATTCACATGCACCGCGCGTTGAGCAACCTGCTTCCGTCGAGCAACCCACTCCCGTGGTCCAGCCTGCTTCCGTCGAGCAGCCCACTCCCGTGGCCCAGCCTGCTCCTGCCAAGCAGCCTGCTCTCGTGACCCAGCCTACTCCCGACGAGCAGCCTACTCCCGTGGTCCAGCCTGCATCCGTTGAGCAGCCCACTCCTGTGGCCCAGCCTGTTCCTGCCAAGCAGCCTGTTCTCGTGACCCAGCCTGCTCCCGACGAGCAGCTCACTCTCGTGGTCCAGCCTGCTTCCGTCGAGCAGCCCACTCTCACGGCCCAACCTGCTCCTGCCGAGCAGCCTGCTCTCGTGACCCAGCCTGCTCCCGACGAGCAGCCCACTTTCACGGCCCATCTTGCTCCAGTGGCTTTCCAAGCAGCCCAAGTCGACCCAAGACTATCTCAACCATCCGGACCTACCATCGAGCCGGGGGCATTCTCACCACAATTTTTCGCGGATTTGACATTTCCCAATTCAAATCTCGCTCCCAGAGTCTACCACATTTCCACTGCCCAAGGAGGTGCAATCCTTCCAAGCCCTTCCAATCCAAATGGCGAACAACACTTATCTCGACAAGTCATAGAGTTGACGAGCGCCCTTGCACAACAAACAACTTTGGTGAATCAACTTTTGCAACGCATCGGGATCCAACGTGCCCCGGACGAGGTATCCCGAAGTAGGACAAGGGCAGACGAACCTTTCCAGCAGCATCCTGGCAAGCAGCCATTCGACCAGCCACGAGCCGAACGTTCAGGTAGTGTACATTCCCGATTGGGCTCCCGAGATAGCGTATACTCCCGTTTTAGCGCGCGGAGGAGCGTGTACTCTCGACTAGGCCCACGGATAAGCATACATTCACGGTTGGGGTCACACTCCGATAGTCAACATGAGCAACCTTCTGGACAAAGTGTTCATTCGCGGCTAAGCCCACAAAGAGCATCATCCACCTCATATCAGAGTAGGCAGCACGACGGACGGAGAGAAGCAGTCACTCAATCCAGCTCAAGTTCAACCAGCAGCCTGCGAAGAACTCGCTCGCCTGCTAGGAACGCACCACATGCACTGCATCTGCGGCATAGACGAGCCAAACACATGGAAGAGCAGCCTAGACCAGCAAGTCATGGCTGGGGGCAGCCGAGAGCTCCGCTACCCCAACAAAGGCAAATTCAGGAAGAAGTAGAGAGACTCTTGACCAAGCGAGTACATGATTTCCAACGCAACGAGGTCACCGACGAGGCACTACGATAGAACATGACCAACATAAGCAGGTCACCCTTCACGGACGAGATCGAGCAGGCAGAGCCTCCACGAGAGTTCAGCATGCCACATTTCACATCTTTCAAAGGGGATGAAGACCCGGAGAGACACTTAAAGCGCTACCGAAGCGCAATGATCCTTTATCGAAATAACGATGATCTCATGTGCAAGATATTCGCCACCACTCTACAAGGCGAGGCGCAAGATTGGTTCTACACCCTGCCGCCACAATCCATCCGGAATTTCTACGAACTTTCTTTGGTTTTCACCAAAGAATATTCATCCTATCGCTCGATCAAAAAGAAGTCTGATCATTTGTTCAACGTCAAGAAGAACCCAAAGGAGTCGTTTCGCGACTATGTGAGGAGGTTCAAAGTAGAGAAGGCAAAAATAGTCGGATGCAACGACTCGATAGCTAGAGCAGCCTTCCAAAAAGGACTTCCAGCAGACCACCCGCTATTCGGAAAATTGATCATGAAAGAAGATCTAACTCTGGCAGACTCTTTTGCTTTGGCAGAGAAGTATGCACTGTGGGATGAGGCTCGCCAATGCACATTCAAGGATTTGAAGAAGTACCCAACATCACTTCCCTAGAAGCAGTGGAGGACTTATTCACATGTTTGACGGTATCTAAAGTAGCAATAAGCTCTACCATCATGCGAGAAGAGATGGGGGCCCGACTACCTGTATTCCACAGTTACCTGTATTCTACAGTTCAAAAGCTCTCCTCGATGTTATTAAAAATTCAAAAGTTAACTTTGGCGATAGTTGTTGCAACCTAGAAGCACAAGTTTTACTTTCAAACACATGCAATCATCTTCATGACGTACTATTCTGCCCAATCCAGACGCGCGACGATAAAGGCGTAGACCCTGGCGGATGTAAAGTTTTCTGACGAACGCAACACTGGAAGGACACACTCAAAAGCAAGTTTTGTCCTCGTCACCCTAAAAGATTCTACATAGGAGCAACATGTACCGGCAGTTGAGTACCATTTCTTGCTGCGCATCACACGGCCCTAGCCGACCCTTGCTCAATGATTCAACTCTAGAGTGGCCCAATACCGGCAGTTGAGCATCTCCTGCTGCGTATTACATGGCCCCATCTCCACAGCTCCCTACTGCGCCTTCACGCTGAGCCTAGGTGATGCAACATAGCGGCCCAACGATGCCTCAGAAGTAGCCAAGCACACTCTAGCTGCGCCTACTCCACCCGATGGAGACTTCTGGCATTTGCATGTTGACGGCGCAGAAAAGCCTTCATCACTGCCGGCAGAGAAGGCTCCAAAAAGATGGATCCCATCTAGGAAGGTCCGTACAAGATCAGCAGAGTAGGGGGCAAGAGTAATTACACCTTCGCCACCATGAAGCGGCAAAAAGATTGAAAAGCAATGGATGGCCTACAATCTGAAGAAGTACCATGTGTGACCTCCCACTACATCAAAACCCGAAGACTCAATAGGCTCGACGGGCACCACCTCACAAGCTGAGGACTATCCAGTTGTTATGCAGTTCCTACCTTACAGCTAAAGTTCTCATTCGTTTCACTCGTTTTTCAATGAGGAATTTAGAAGTAATCACAACTTGGCTTGGCTGCATGCTTACAACAACTAATCACTCATGCACTTCAAAAGAAGACTGCGCCCTTCTTAGGGACTCATCGCAAGAATTGCGCCCCCCGATGGACCAACCATGCTCTCCAGTGCGAGAGGGTAAACCAATTCTCCGACACCCATATGGGTCAGCTCTCCAAGACGGGAGGATAAACTTTACACTCCGAATATCCAGACGTGGATGAGTCTGGCTGCCCTAGTATAACTACATGCACGATGGCTTGCGCCGGGATTCCTAGAAGTAGCCGCAATGGTCTTTTTCAAGGCTTAGCTAACTGAAGGATTTTGGGTCTCTTGGCCTAATCCGTAGGGAACCAGGCCCTAGAGACGGAGAGGGCACATTACGCAGTACATCCGATGGACGGCTGCCCTGGAATCCTAAAGCTGCTACCGAGTGCACTAAGGTAGCCTACGGATTCCGGAAGACTGCCTACGGCTTGCCCTTCGAGCAGTAAAGCCGCACTAGACTTATACAACTGCACATTCTTGTGAAAGGTTAAACAAGCTAGCGCGCATATACGAAGTTTTATCCACTGCCGACATGCTACGTAGTCGATAAGCTTCACCTCTGCCAAGCGCGGAACAACCTACACCAAGTCCTAAAGTGTTGCGATACTTGCTATGCAACCTACGGAATTGAAGAAAGTCAAGGTTAACAGCCTAGTGGTTACGCGGACTTGTCTGCTTCTGTAAGTAAGGCATCCGGCTGCCAACCCTATGGCTAACAACTTTGCAAAGTTCTACACCAACACCTACGGCTGCATAGGCTACGCGAGTTTGTCTGCTTATAAAAAAGTAGCATGCCTGCCACTAGTCTATCAAGTCTAAAGGTTAGGGCATGAACAAAAGAAGTGAAGATGAAGAAAAACGAAGGAAAACATGTTTATAAACAACTAGCAAAGGCCGAAGGAGTTCAAGCAAAACAAAAGCTACAAGGAAAAACAAAGAAAATCCTAAAGGCTACCTAAAATACTACACTACAGCAGCTTGGACATCCTACGACTACTCGGTCGCCACACCTTCAACAGCCGTAACGCTCTTTGCAGCGGCATCATCCGACGCTTCACCCTTGGCTGCCCCAGTCTGGGCACTAACTTCTCCAACTACTTCACCAATGGAAGCCTTAAAAGTAAAAGCAAGTCTTCCGGAGAAATAGAGAAGGTCTTAAAACCTCAAGCCCATCCTTCTCACCCTTCAGCTGCTCATTCTTCTTAAGCAGACTAACACGGACGCGCTGCAGCTCATCCACTCTCTTCTTAGCATAAGTAGCGAAACGAAGCTCAGAAATTGCAAGCTTAAGATCTTGAATCTGAGGCGAATCAATCTCAGCAGCAAAGGGAGCAGGCTTTGGCGCCACTTTAGCAGCAGAGTTCACCTTACCACTCTTCATAATAGCAAGTTTCTACAAAGGTGAACCGGACTTGGCTCCCAAAGAACGTCCTGGTACAGACTTCGACACTAGAGGCATGATAAAACCTTTACGCTGAGTAATCTTATCCACAATTGTACTAGCCATTCTCAACATGGAAGACGCCACATGCTTAGATCTAGCAGCCTTACATTTCTTCTCATTGGAAGAAGTCATGTCAATCACATACCTCTCGGTAGCAAGCGGACCCTCATGAGCAGCATAAGAAGTCTTCAGTTTTTTCTTAACTGGCATCTCATGAGCAGGCGGGGAAGATCTCTTCTTTCCATCTTCATTCATAGTAAGCTTCACGACAACGATCAGACGAGCCAATGCATTCGCCTTGATCCTCTTTACCTCATCTTTCTGGAGCAACCCACTTTTCTTTCAGCAAAGAGGACTAAGCAGCCAACGACATTCATGGTACTCAGCAGGGGAGCTCAACCCAGTATTCCAGCAGGCAGGAGGCTTGCATGCCCAACATTCCAGCAGCCCATGAGACCCGTAATCTCCTTATTTCTCTCAATCGCCAGCCTGGCCCGAGTCAGGTCCAAGAGCCCAAAGGACATGAGCCATGCGGCTCGCCTAGCACTGCGCCCCAGCGCCACAATCCACGACCCTAGTTGCACAAGCTGCCTTTTGGCTCAAGCCAAGCCAAGTTGCCCAAGCAGTGGTCCCTGCCACGACATCTCCTTAGCCCATGTCGAGCCAACTCCTGGCCCCTGCCAGCCGATGTGCCGCACCACCCCGACGGCTGCCCCGCAATAGCACTATCCAAAAATAAGGTAAGAAAAATTAAATTTTTCTTACATCGGTGCGGCATGAAGAAGACGAAGAAAGCAACGAAAGACGGTCCTTTGCACGGACAAGATGTAGAAGATTGCTAGAGGAGGGGGAACATATATCCTCTAAGCTATCTCTTTCTTGTAGGGTAGAATAAATCGCTCTCCAAAGTTGATTTAATAACCCACTTAAGGTGGACTTAAATAGGCTTTGAGAGAAATTTATTTCCCTTTCCTAGAAGGATCTAATTTCCTATTAAAGAGAGAATCTACATCAAAATAGGAAGCAGTCCTAAGTTTCCTAAAGCAAGAAAATCTCTACACCTGCCGCCCTTTTCTGCGAGCAGCCCAACAGGTGTGGGGGCATTTGTGGAGCCAAAAATATTCACTAGGCGACACGTAGACTTTTGGACAAAAGAGGACAAAAATACCCTCGAGGCATACTGGGTTTCCTACACGCGAGCAGTGGAGAATCATCCATCAACCAAGTCAGGAGTACCCAAAATGGGTAACAATTCAAAACCTATTTCATTCCATATATGTTTTTCCCATCATTTCTTCCCTTTATTAGCCAATCAATACCATAAATACTAAAATATTTCCTTTCATATTTAATTAGCCAATTAATTGGCTAATTAAACCTAAAATAAAACCTAAAATTCCCACCTAGTAGCCGGCCACATTTCCTCCTTTTTTGTTCCTTACCTTTTTGACTTTCTCCATCTTATTACCCAAATAAAGCTAATCATTCAATTTGATAACCCCCCATTTATTTCTATCATATTTTATTAGCCAATAAAGTGGCTAATTAAACGACAAACTCACCAAAAAATAGACAAAGTGGCCGGCCACTTTCTTGGAAAAGTGGACCAACCTAGTTCTATAAATAGTCACCAATTTTTACCAAACACTCATTCCAAACCTCTTGCAAAAAATCCCAAATATTCTAAACACTATTTCTCTCTAAAATTCTAACTTTGGCATCGGAGGTTCTTCGGCCAAAGCCCCCCCCATTCATCGTGGGCGCGTGAGGCTTTTGGCCTTAACCTAAGGTGCTAGTTGTTTTGTAGGTGCAAAATCGTCCAAGATCGAGGAGGAGAAAATTTGCATCCACAGATGCTACTTTTCCTACAATAAATCACATAAAATTACTATTAGTATATCATAATTTTGATCTCCACAATTTATTAAATAAAATAAGCCAAATAAGATAAAATCCTTATCTTTTGTAGGTAGAGAACATTCTTCGTCAATCTTTGATTAGAACAACTATGTAGGTTGAGCCATGTAATCACTGTTCTTAAGAGTAGATTTTGCCCTTCTAAGACAATGTCTCGGTGTAGCAAGTTATGATGCCCTACCCTCGACGATACAACAACCTATGATCCTTGTAAGCGTACACTCGCAATACTTGGACCGAATGAACAACTCGATTCTTTCCTTTGGTATAGAAGTGAACAATGAAGTAGAAGGATTGAAGACATGGAGAAGCGAAGAAGACTTGACTCGAACTACCATCCTCCTTTTGGTTTATGCAATAGTAATTTATAGGGCTAATCACGAACAAAAACGTTTGACCAA
The DNA here is from genome assembly GCA_033882615.1 of Malus asiatica. Lineage (NCBI taxonomy): Eukaryota > Viridiplantae > Streptophyta > Magnoliopsida > Rosales > Rosaceae > Malus > Malus asiatica. Next base: position 41,896,377 of record CM066503.1, on the reverse strand, counting down.
ATAATGGGAATTCAAGAAGCATTATTGCATGGTCAAATGCTAACACTATATACCTCCTTTAATGCATCAGTTTTGGTTTTACAAATAAAACTGAAATTAGGATTCTAAAACAAATTGAATAATATTAAAGTTATTAATGAAGAGTTGTATTTTGAAATGGCTTTTTATATTAGCATCCCATAAAATGTTGAATGCACCCTACATTAAAATTTAATATTAATGACTTATATACTCTACTATGCAATGACAATTTTGACCTTATTAGGTTTAAAAAATAATAATAAAATTAACTTTTAACGTATTATTTATCTCCTTCAACTATCGAAACCCCTCACACCCTCCATTGTTGAATAAAATTCTAAGCAATGAAACTACAAACATGTTGATTAAGAAAAATTATTTTTGACGAATGGAACATCAAGCTGCACTCTAAAATCTCTGATTTATGGGTACAGAAGTCTGCAACATCAAGCTGCAACCGGTTGACAGAATAATCTTTGAAACGACTTGCACTCAGGAAGTTTTTGTTGGAAGTTTTGAGGCTCTTGTTCTACATTGGAGAAAACAAGATTCCCAAGGGCTTTTATATAGATTTAATGCTTTAGTCTAGTAATTACAACATGGGCCATTTGGAAATGGATTGAAGGCTTGGGCCTTATGGTTGGGTGGATTAGGCTTGTATAATATAGCCTAAATACAATTAATATTAATTAATCAAGACAAGGGCCTTGGGCCTTTAGGGTTTGAAATACACTGAACATGTATTTGAAAGGGTATGAAATAGCTTATATATCTGCAATCACAGTTTCCAAATGGATCATCTTTTTTTTTCTTGCTCTTTCCTTTTGTACGAATTTTCTAGAGAGTAAACACACAAAAAGAAAATTTGCTAGAGTTCTAGAATCCAGTGCAGATTGTAGAATTAGGTAGTTGAATCCTGGTGGAGCAGACGTTATAGAACCACAAGTACATGAGTGGGACGAAAATACTATTCGAAGGATATAGCTTTTACGTTAGCCTCTACCTTCTGTAATCAAGTTAGTAACATTAATTTTTGTATTTATTGTGTATTTTTGTTTTGTATAGCAAGTATGTTTTGGTTAATAAAATATTAGAATTTGTGTTATTTTTGTTTATTTCTGAATTGTTCTCCAACAATCTTCGAACAGTATGGAATAATCAGAAACTAAACCTCATTCTGAGAAGCCTGAGAAATTTAAGGGCGGAGATTTCAAAAGATGGCAGCAGAAGATGTTGTTTTATTTGACAACACTGAACTTGGCTAATGTTCTGCGTAAAACTGAGCCTACTGCAGATGGAGAAAATATATTTTCTGCAGAAACTTTAACGGCCATTGATGCCTGGAAACATAATGATTTCCTCTGTAGAAATTATATTCTCAATGCATTAGATGATTCGATGTATGATGTTTATGTGGCATTCAAAACAGCCAAGGAACTTTGGGAATCACTTGAGAAAAAATATAAAACCGAGGATGCTGGTTCAAAGAAATTTGTCGTGGGAAAATTTTTGGACTACAAAATGGTGGATTCCAAGTATGTTGTCTCTCAAATTGAAGATCTCCAGAAAATCATCCATGACATTAATGTTGAAGGGATGGTAATCAATGAGTCTTTCCAAGTGGCGTCCATTATAGAAAAACTGCTACCTTCTTAGAAAGAGTTCAAGAGTTATCTCAAACACAAACGTAAGGAGATGACCCTTGAGGATCTCATTGTAAGGCTGAGAATTGAGGAAGATAACAGAAAGAATGAGAAGGGCCTAGTTTCGAGTATGGAAGCCAAGGCGAATGTTGTTGAAGGAAGTTCATCAAAGCAAAGGCCGAAATTCCAGAAAACTAAGAAGAAGGAAAACCACTTTATCCCTGGTGCGAAGGCAAAGACTTCATGAAAATCAAGGGAAGTTGCTTGGTTTATGGAAAGCAAGGCCATAGGGCTCAAGAATGTCGCCATCGAAGGGATCAAGGTCCTGGAAATCAAGGCAAGAAAAACAGCGCAAACCTGATTGAAAACAATGTGGATGCACTGGCTGCAATGATTTCTGAAATCAACCTTGTATCTGACCCCGTTGTTTGGTGGATAGATACCGGTGTAATTCGCCATGTATGTGGTGACAGAAATATGTTCTTTTCGTACCAGAAAATCGAGGGAAACGAGCAGCTGTTTATGGGAAATGCATCCGCATCTGTTGTGGTTGGAATAGGGAAGTGTGTTCTAAAATTCACTTCTGGAAAGGAATTAACCCTTCTTGACGTGCTGCATGTCCCCGATATAAGGAAAAATCTTGTTTCTAGTCCTATCCTTAGTAATAAGGGATTCAAACTAGTTTTTGAGTCCAATAAGTTTGTACTAACTAAAAGGGGAATGTTTGGAGGAAAGGGTTACCTTGCTGATGGATTATTCAAACTAAATATTCTTGCTAATGCTATGAATGAAATAAATAATGCTTCTGCTTATATTGTTGATTCGTCTAATTTATGGCACTCTAGGTTTCGTTCTCTTTTTAGAATGCATACTTTAGGTTTGCTGCTCAAAATTGATTATCTAGATAATGTTAAATGTGAAACTTGTACAGAATCGAAATTGCAAGTCAAAGCTTTAAATCAGTGCATGAAAAATCCAATGATTTGTTAGATTTAATTCATAGTGACTTGTGTGATTTTAGATCATATCCAACTCGTGGTGGAAAGAACTATTATGTAACATTTATAGATGATTTCAGTAAGTATTGTTATGTTTATTTACTTCATAGCAAAGATGAGACCTTGGATATGTTTAAGACATATAAGGCAGAAGTTGAAAATCAACTTAACAAGAAGATTGAAGTCTTAAGGTCCGATAGGGGAGGAGAATACGAGTCTCATGCATTTGCTGAATTTTGTGCCACACATGGCATAATTCATCAAAGAACAGCCCCTTATACACCACAACAAAACGGTGTTGCCGAATGGAAAAATAGGACCTTTAAAGACATGATCAATTCCATGTTGAATAGCTCTGGGCTTCCACACAATATGTGGGGCGAAGCTTTACTTACTGCAAATAAAATTTTGAATCGAATTCCACCTAAAGCGAGAAAGGAGTCACCATATGAATAATGGAAAGGAAGAACTCCAACGTTTAAATTGCTTAAAGTGTGGGGTTGCCTTGCAAAAGTACAAGTTCCATTGCCAAAGAGAACAAAATTAGGGCCTAAAATTATAGATTGTGTTTTTATTGGTTTTGCATCTAATAGTTCAGCTTATAGATTCTTAGTTTTCCATTCCGAAGTAAGTGATATACATGTCAATACTATTATAGAATCTATAAATGCAATATTTTTTTAGGATATTTTTCCATACAAAATAGACAAGTCTAATTTATTGAAAAAGAGATTACATGATGATGTATTTGAGGTTACTAACGAACCTAGAGAACATGATGATAGTTCAACCTCGTCTAGAGTTCAAGAAGAAGAAGAACTTGAACCTAGAAGAAGTAAAAGGTCAAAAATTCGAAAGGACTTTGGGCGTGACCTTATTAACCGAGACAGAACCTCAATCATTTAAGGAGGCCATGTCCACTTCTGAAGCTCCATTTTGGAAGGATGCAGTCAACAGTGAGATAGATTCCATTATGCAAAATCATACATGGGAATTAGTCGATTTGCCCCTTGGCAATAAGCCAATTGGGTACAAATGGATCTTTATGTAGAAATTAAAACCAAATGGTACAATTGACAAATATAAGGCTTGCTTGGTAGCTAAAGGATACCGTCAAAAACATGGTTTGGATTTCTTTGATACATACTCACCTGTAACGAGAATTACTTCAATAAGACTATTGATTGCTATAGCTGCACTCCTTAACATGGAAATACATCAAATGGATGTAAAGACTGCGTTCTTAAATGGAGACTTAGATGAGGAAATATATATGGAACAACCCGAGGGGTTTGTATTTAAAGGTAAAGAACACAAAGTGTGTAAACTTGTGAAATCGCTATATGGGCTTAAACAAGCTCCAAAGCAATGGCATGAAAAATTTGACCATGTTATGATCACACACGGTTTTAAGATAAATGAGTGTGATAAGTGTGTGTACACAAAAACTCAAAATAATGCTTGCGTTATGTTGTGTTTATATGTACATGATATGCTTATAATGGGATCTAACAAAGAGATAATAAATTGGACCAAGAAGATATTGAAATCAAATTTCGATATGAAAGATCTTGGACTAGTTGATGTGATTCTTGGTGTAAAAATAAAAAGAAACCAAGAAGGATATATTCTTACGCAGTCCAATTATATAGAAGCTACACTTAGGAAATATGGTCATTTGGAAAGTAAATATGAAATTACTCCTTTTGATGCCAATAGCAAACTTAAGAAAAATAAAGGTGATGCTATATCTCAACGTGAATACTCATAAGTTATTGGAAGCCTTATGTACATTATGAATTGTACAAGGCCTATAGCATACTCCGTAAGTAGACTAAGTAGATATACATGCAATCCTGGGCATGATCGTTGGGAAGCTTTAATTCGAGTTTTGAGATACTTAAAGGATACAATGAATTATGGATTGCATTATACGAGGTATCCTCCTGTACTTGAAGGATTTACTGATGCGAATTGGATATTGGATAGTACTGGTATGAAATCCACAAGTGGATATGTATTTACTTTGGGAGGAGCAACAATATCTGGGAAATCTTCCAAACAAACATGCATAGCCCGATCAACTATGGAATCAGAATTTATAGCTCTCGATATGGCTGGAGGAGAAGCTGAGTGGCTAAGAGATTTTTTGGAAGATTTTCCCATATGGCCTAAACCTATAACGACAATATGTATACACTGTGATAGTTTAGCTGCACAATATCAAGCTAAAAATAGTGTATACAATGGGAAGTCTAGACAAATTAGACAAAGGCATAATACAATAAAGCAATGGCTCTCTAGTGGTGTAATTTCTATTGACTATGTCAAGTCAAAAGATAAGACTGCGGATCCACTTACTAAAGGCTTATCTAGAGAGCAAGTTAAGCATACATCGAGGGGAATGGGTTTAAAGCCAATAGAGTAAAATGAAACTACTAAACGGAAACCTAACCTAGTTGATTGGAGATCCCATGGTCTAGGTTCAATAGGCAAACTGGTTTGGCTAGATTCAAGAAGAAACACACTTACATACCCATTCCTATTATGGAAGAAGTTTGGTGACTGCTGATGGTGTATGATACATTAGTTTAATGATATTGGTACTTGTAAATCAAGTGGAATAGTAGCAGCCTATTCATAATCAATATCATGTATATGAGAGTAAATGTGGGGTCGCATTTATGAGAATTACATGGCTACATTCTCTAAAGCTCTCATGAATCCAGGATTTGTTCAAGACCAAAATGAACACAAATGTATGAATTTGCGATGTGTTTGTGTGACATATATTTGGCTTATTGTCTTAGTTTATTGCGGAGATGAACAGTTCAAGATTTTATATTCACTGCGTCATCTAGTAAATCCAATAAGTATATACTAAGGTAGGTTCAAGTCCAAAAGACACCTCTTCCGATGTATGTCACATCCATTGTTTACTCTCGTGTCTCAGTTTCTCTAGGACCAACTAGTTGTCACAAAATGTGAGGTATTGTTGGAAGTTTTGAGACTCTTGTCCCACATTGGGGAAAACAAGATTCCCAAGGGCCTTTATATAGATTTAATGCTTTAGTCTAGTAATTACAACATGGGCCATTTGGAAATGGATTGAAGGCTTGGGCCTTATGGTTGTGTGGATTAGGCTTATATAATATAGCCTAAATACAATTAATATTAATTAATCAAGACAAGGGCCTTGGGCCTTTAGGGTTTGAAATACACTAAACAGGTATTTGAAAGGGTGTGAAATAGCCTATATATATGCAATCACAGTTTCCAAATGGATCATCTTTTTTTTTTCTTGCTATTTCCTTTTGTACTAATTTTCTAGAGAGTAAACACACAAAAAACAAATTTGCTAGAGTTCTAGAATCTAGTGTGGATTGTAGAATTAGGTAGTTGAATCCTGGTCGAGCAGACGTTATAGGACCACAAGCACAGGAGTGGGACGAAAATACTGTTCGAAGGACATAGCTTTTACGCTAGCCTTTACCTTATGTAATCAAGTTAGTAACATTAATTTCTGTATTTATTGTGTAATTTTCGTTTTGTATAGCAAGTATATTATGGTTAATAAAATATTAGAATTTCTGTTATTTTTGTTTATTTCTTAATTGTTCTCCAACAGTTTTTATTGTCCATTATTATAAGTCTCAAAATCTAACATAAATAGTAGTTACAGTTGAAAGGGTCTTATGGGAAATTAAGCTGCACATGCCTAAGCCCCATCAAATCTCCTTTTTCAACTCACTTGAATTAGTAGAAAAAAAAGTTAGTAACTAGGATTAGGATGGCGAAAAAAGATTGGTGATGTAGTTTTCTCTTGGTCCTCAGTCGTACGCTGCTAAGATATAGTTTGTCCACCTTTCCTTGATTGGAGTTGAAATACTGTGTCCGCAAGTCCATGCATACAATTGTAGCAATAAATAAATGCACGTCTGCTCACAAATCGGAACTATGCTTTCGCAATAAGCAGTCATGCGTGCAGATATCTCATTTATTGCTGATGCACAAAGTCAGTGAGATTTTGGAAAAACGTAAAGTGTCAAGTTTGTGACCTTCGCTTGGTTACTTGGTCACTTAGCGAGAATAATATGTAAAAAGATGGAGATAGGGAAGCAAACACAAGATGTGCGTGATTCACCCTAAATTTTGGCTACGTCCACGGGGTAGAGGAGTTCTTATTAACAGTGAAGGATTTACACAATATATAGGTGGCGAGTCAATATTATACTATATATTTTACCCTATTCTTAGTATTAATTTATTGGTTACTATGTGTGAATTTTGATACTTTGATTTATATTCTTAATGTAGGACGTTCAACTTCCTCAGGAGCAAATAGTAGTCAAACGAATGAATTTTGGAGCGATTCTAATTGGACGATGTTCGTGAGTTGATTGACTTGATCATGTCAAAGTTTCATAATTTTCTACTAAGCGGTTTATTTATGGCGATGGAATAAAGGAGAAGCGCACAGTATTGTCAAACTGATGTTTTGGGATTCTTTGGGCTTTTTGGCATCCAAGATGATATCTTTTGGGTTCGAGGCCATCTGTAATTATGTTCAGGACATCTCAAGCTTTAATTCTAGCCATTTTGGGCCTATTTTGGAGCCCTGAAGATCCAGAAACGTGGCTATTTTGAGACTATGCAGATTTAGGCGAATTTTACTAGTCAATTTAGGATTATGTTTCCTAGTTGATTTGGTTTCCTAGTTTTATTCTAAGACCTTTTCTAGGTAGGGTTTTATTTTCTAGTCGTATAAATAAGGTCTTTTAGAGACAGAGAGGAGAAAATGCATACATACTTTAGAGAGCTTTTGGATTCAAGGTATTTTTCTATCTTTGTGTTTAATAATATTTCGTTGTATGATTGTGTTAACCCTAAAAACTACCAAACCTACGTGGTGTGCAAGCTGAGTAATTAATGAGCTAACTACATCCTTCAGTTATGTGCGGGGCGTGCCACTCGACGGCCGAGCTCTGTCGGTGAGTAAAATGAGTTGATGTTGCGTTGAGCGCACTATTGATTTCTTGATCTTGCAATTGCGGCCGAGGAAGGAACACATTTTGGCCTTCGAATTCTAGAGCCTGAAGACAAGGCTACTATTCTGGCGAAGTTCACGGATCATCAACGCCAGGTTCGGTCACGGTGATTATATTTGTAAGAGTATAAGCACGCCGAACTGGTTCCAAACTATAAGGACACAAGTACTCAAAAGAGATATATGTTTTGATGGTGAATGTGGTTCGGCCATCAAAATGCCGAACTCAAAAATTTACTTGTAAATATCCAATCATAAAATAACTCGACGTTCAACGTGCCGAGCCCAGTAATTTGTAACACCTCACTTCGCCGAGAAGGCTAATGAGATGACCTCTGCCAATAAGGATTCGAAAATCCTTCTCGACCGAGACTTGGATAAGTAACCAGTCAGTCTCGACGTAGTGCTGTTTATCCAAACTGAAGGTGCTTCACAGTCGGTTGATTCTACGGCAACAGTGTTGTTTATCCAAGATGAAGATGTTCACCGATTGCCTTCGCATTACTAATTATCCAAACTGAATATGTGTTGGCGAAAAAGAAAATAAAAATGTCAAGGCTGTTGAGAGGTTTCGCGTAGAGCGAGAGTTTGCGTAGGGTAGTTTATGTGTTGAGTTGAAGGGCTTTAGAATGATGCACCCCCTTCTTATTTATAGCAGCCAATCTCACTATGGCCGAACCAGATCTATACTCGGATTAGGATTCTTTATCCTAATCTAACCAAGTCTCAGCCAATCCTACCTCCATTAGGACTTGGAACCAAAGTCTTTATCCGACCACATTCACTTCTCAAATCTCAACATCCTCATTCCATTCAGACTCCTTATCACATTAGGACTCGACCCATTCACTCTTATCCAAATCAATCCTTCTTGCAATTGGACTTGACGAACCTGACTGGGCAGCTTATGACCATTGGACGACCCATAGTATTTTTTGGAAGAGCTTTGGGTCGAACATAAACCTACGCTCGGTCCAATAATATTATTTTGGGTCCAAACTAATTGCTAGTAACTAAATTTCGTTTGCAAGGGTGAGGCCATGAGCCTTAGCAAGAATATGTAGTTTCTTTTCAATTTGCTTATGATATTATGTGTTCAGGTTGAATTATTAATCATCGATTTATACTGTCTAATTATCTTAATACTTAGCTACCATTAGGATCTTTAAAAAAGTAATTTCATGCAATTTTGGGCGGAGATCGGTCCTTGAAATTGACTAAGGCTTCTTGTGGTTAATATGTGCAAGTTCACTTAGGATGGCTTTTTAAAAGGTTTAACAAAGCTTAATGAGTCATGCATGTTTATATTTGATTTGAATACCATAGATGGGTTGCATGTTTGATATACGCTCTATGTTGGGGGTCCAAGTAGGCATATATTAGTAAAACCTAACCTTCAAAATGTGCATGTGTAATTCATAAGTAATTGGAAGAACTACATAGGATTGTTAAGGTGACGGCGGAAACCTAGGTTTTTACAATTTAATTTTCAAAAATTGGTTTCTTTTAGTTTATCTTATTTTATCACTTTATTTAATTATTTTGTATTAAATTCATTTTTATTATTTTAAATCATAAAATCAACTTTCTCTCAAACTTTGTTTTAAATAATTAATTAAGATTAGATTTAACACAAATTATTCATTCAATCCCTGTGGAGAACGACCTTGCTAGATTTGACTATACTACAATTACCTTGTACTCTTGCAAGTATTTAAAGTGTTTTTATCCCTACTTTTGCAGGTGGTAAAAATCTCTATCAAGAAATTGGCACCGTTGCCGAGGATTGTTTTAAATAATTTGTGTTTATCAACACTTAGTTAATTGTTCAGGTAATAGTTTATTGATTTTGAGAGCATTGCAACAATTGATTGGTTTGGATCCTCGCAAGGAGCACCCACAGCTTGTGCAATTTGCAATTTGAATACTCATGATGTGTCACATCCCGGCCGGGGTCCCCATCACATCCCGAGCTCGACGCCACCGTAGCACGATATTGTCTGCTTTGGGCCTCGACCACGCCATCTCGGTTTTGTTTCTGGGAAATTCATAGTATTCATATGTCAATGAAAAATCTGCAAAAGCCGATCAAGAAATTCATAGTATTCATAAGTCAATGAAAAATCTGGAACGGAAAATTGGGCAGCTTGTGAACGACCTGTTCGCAAAAGTTACAGTCTTTATAATTTTTAAATGTGATATTTCAAAAATGCCCTTCGAGGCAAATGCATTCACTTTTGTTGACTGCCATGTCGTGTCATGTAAGATTCATTATCTTGGCGAATCCTCGTATTACTTGTCGCTACGAACGCAGGGGTGCAAACGGATCATGATTTGGAGTTATAATGAAGGAGATATTAATGTTTTAAGTTGGGGGCATTCTAGTAAATTAATTAATTTCAAGAAAGCTCTAGAATTTTAGAGCAAAATCTGGAAGCCATGTGTGTGGCCCAGATTAAAAGGAAGAAAGGATGGACGGTGGAGATGAAAAATAAAAGAGGGAAAGGAGAGGCGGGACGCCCAATCAGAAAGGAGAGAATGAGGAGAGTGACCAATGGGGGAGAGAAGAAAGGAGGGGAAATGAGAAGGGTAAGAAGCACGTGATTATGGATCCCTTACCGGTTCTCTACGACCCGACCCGTGGAAACTGTGAAACCCAATGGGTTTTGATGGCCTTTCCATCTAATTTCTGACGATTTACGCCAAGTTATCATCTGGGAATTTCTCACCAGCATTCCCTCTTCTATTTTCCACACAAATTTGACAAGATTTGGTCTTGGTTTCGTGGAAAGGGCACCGGCGGCACTGTGGTATTCTTGGTGGCAATCCGCCAATTTTTAAAGCCAATTCCTTCGATCTCTACCATCATTAGACCCTTCTTGAGCCCAGGAACAAAACCAAGGGTTTTTTGAGGTGTTAGAGCGAGTATGGAAGACGAATCGAAGCACACCTTTTATAGGGTTTCCGAGGGATTTTTCTGGAATTGGGGATTTTCCTGGCCAAATTGTCCTTAGTCATAGGTAGGAAATTTGCTCTACTCATTGAGATCTTCATTTCTGTGAAGTTTGAGAATTTTTAGAAATAGTTGAATTTTCCGGCGAGATGGGGTGGCCAACTGCCACTTGTGGCGGCACGTGGGCCGAGATGTCCCCTAATCTTCCTAGGCTAAAATTGAATACCCTGATTCCATTGGTGAAGTCCAATTGATTAATCTCCATTATTTGACCATTGTTCCGTTAAGGTTTGCCGCTTGATTATTATAGCAATCGACGATCCAATCGTTGGATCGTCACCAAACTTTGATACGTTATAATATGTAATATTTAAGGATATTAGAAACTTACGGATCGGGAATCCGATGTATGGATCTTCCCGAATAGGATATGTAAGTTATATGTTCTATTGATAAGAATTCTAAGACATGATTTGATAATTGTTCTAGGCGCCGATCGTTCGTGACGCTTTGATGTTTGTGCTAGGGAGTTGTAGCATGGACTCCAGGTGAGTGGGCTTTTGGTTTTCTATATATACATACATATAAATATATATATACGTTTTTCCATTTACGTTTTTAAATGCCATGTCAATTGCATTTCATTTTTGTATATGCATTAGTATAGATATGTATATTATTGCATAATGTTGTGGACGCCCATGTAAGCTTTAGGTCAGTACAAATTATGATAGTGATTGCAGTGTGTATGGTTATGTTTAGATGCATTTATTGCTCATTATCCTGCACCCCGGTGTTAGTGCTTCGCCCGATGCCAGGGCCAGCCTTCACGTGATTGTTCACCTCCCGCACCGTACGCTCACCTTGGATCCAAGGCAGGTATCAGCCTGTCGTACATACCATATTAGGTGGTTCCGACTCGTAGGTGACTTACGATACTTCGCAAAGCCTTCACGTGATCGTAACACTTGAGCGTATTTATTTACACCCAGCCTGTCCTACAGACCACATTATGTGGTTTCGACTCATGTGCAGGAATTGGTTAATGAGCTATAGGTTCAGCCGTACAGGTCACGTTAGGTGACTACACCTGGCATATCATTTTACATTGATTTATTTCACCTGGCTTAATTTTTTCGTTGCTGAGATACTTGACATGGCATATACTTTCACTACTCTCAAGCATGACTTCTATATATGTATTATTATTATTTTCTGGGAAATTATACTAGTTTTACGGCGAGGGGTTATAACGTTTTCAAAAGGTTTTTATTAAAAACTTTATTTTCAGGCCCACTCACCCTTGTTTTTGCACCCCTCCAGGTTTCAGGTGCTGAAAGTTTGTATCGATAAGGATTCTTGGAAAATCTCAGTATAGGTGGCTACCTTTGAGGGTATGAACTTTACCCACACTATTGTACTTTACTTATGCTCTGATGTCGCGTGTGAAATTGGTTCATTCCCACTAACAGCGCACTTTTGTCCTTAGGCATTTTTAGGTTTGAATTTATTCACATTTTCCACATCACCATACTTTATGGCTTCGTCACCTTCCAGATGGTGACCAGCACAGCTTGATTTGGAGTCCTAGTGGACCTTCCAGATTGGGGTGTGTCAGCTTGCATATCAGTTGGCAGAACAAGACAACGATTCCAAGTCAAATTTTCCTACTCAACCAATTGCCAACCAATAGGGTTTTGAAGAGTGTTATGCATATCAAGCATTGAGATAGGTAAAAGCCTACAATACTAGGATGGAAGAACACCAATTTGATGACTTAAGCCCGAAGAAGGAAATAACACTTGCCGATCTTGAAATTCCCACTGAACCACTTGCTACCCAAATCTATACGCCACACATACCCCTTCAAGAGGCTGCCAAGCAACCCACTAAGCTGCAAGAATGCATTGAAACTGACATGTTCAAAAGGGTTATTCTTACAAATTCAGAATCTGATCCACCACCTGACCAACACTTGACCAATCTGACAGATTTGAATATGGGGCAAATGATTACTAATACAGTTTTTGTTGCTGAACTAGACCTTCCAGTAGCACAGCCCATCAATTTTAAACCAAATCAAGGCAGGTCCTATAAGTAGGCTATGTTCTACAGGGAGAATGGGCAACTTAATAGCAGCCCAATTCTTCGTCAAGAAATTCGGCCAATGCAGAAATTATGGTTGTTAAATACAAGGTTTAAATCAGTTTGATGGGGACAAAAGTCTCATTGGAAGGGAACTTATTTGATTTCAAAGAGACATTCTTATAGAAGGGTGGATATGAAGAACTAAATTTCATTGTACAGATCAAGTTAATCCATACCCGTTGTTGCTATATGATACAACTATGGAGTGGTTAATTGTAGGAGAATGGTTTTCTTTTATAGTTGAGGAGAGTCTTCGACTTTCGTCCACGATCTATGTGGGACTCTAGGAGTTTTATTCTGACGTTGACATGTGTCGTGTTGTAATTGGCCTCCTGGTGGAAGGAAACTCTTGTGCTTCAGCAGGGGTACCTTAGCATGAACCCCTCATTGGGTCCTTGAAGTTATGAAGTTGACCGATGCTTGGCAGTTTTAGGATTGGTTAAGTATGGTACAAACAGTGCTGCCCTAAGTTCCCAAGCGAGGAAAACTTCTCAGTTGGGGACTTGAAAAATCTAAGTCACTGAGTAATCATGAAACTTATGAGTACCGAAGTGTAGTAGCATGTAGTGGGAGTCCTCCAAGTTTCCAAGCGAAGAGGATAGCCGGAGGAGGTGGCTTGATATTCTTGAGTCATTGAAGACTAAAAGACTTCAAAAATCCTCTCCTCTTTTTTTTTTTTTTTTTTTTTTTGGAGGTTACTTGATATTCTTGATTCATACAATGAATCTATGGGAGAAAGTAATTGAGCATAGACTGAGGCAAGAGACACAGGTCTCGGACAACCAATTCGGTTTCATGCTAGGGCACTCAACCATGGAGGCAATTTATCTCTTATGAAGTTCGATGGAAAGATAGAGATATGAAAAAGGATTTGCACATGGTCTTTATAGATTTGGAAAAAGCGTATGATAGGGTCCCAAGAGACATTTTTTAGAGACTTTTAGAGAAGAAAGGAGTACGAGTAGCATATATCCAAGCTATAAAGGATATGTATGATGGAGCAAGGACTGCCGTAAGAATTCATGAAGGACAAACTGAAAGCTTCCCCATAATTGTAGGGTTACATCAAGGCTTATCTTTAAGTCCTTACCTTTTTTTATTGGTAATGGATAAGTTAACGAGATATATTCAAGATAATACTCATTGGTGTATGCATTTCATAGACAATATACTATTGGTGTATGCATTTCATAGACAATATACTTTGATCGACTTAAGAGAAGTGTTGGAATCTAAAGGTCTTCGCTTAAGTCGATCAAAGCCAGAGTATATGGAGTGCAAGTTCAGTGCAAATGGAGGCTCAAATAAGTTAGGTGTGAGGATTGGAGATCAGGAGGTACCAAAGGGTGACAACTTTCACTACTCATGATCTATCTTGGAAAAGAACGGAGAGTTGGATGGAGACCTGAACCATATAATAGAAGTTGGATGGATGAAATGGAAGAGTGCATCCAGCGTGTTTTGTGATTGTTGTATGCCACCGAAGCTCGAGGGAAAATTTTATAGGACGAAAATAAGGCCAACAATGCTTTATGGCATGGAATGTTGGGCGGTGAAGCATCAACATGTACATAAAATGGGTGTAGCGTAGATGAGAATGCTTCGCTGGATGTATGGGCACATGAGAAAGGATAATATTAGGAATGAGGATATCCGAGGTATAGTAGGAGTAGCTGAAAATGAAAGAAAGATGAGAGAAAATCGGTTATGGTGTTTTGGACATGGGTAACAAAGGCCTAGTGACACTCCGATTAGAAGATGCGATTACGGGACAGAGGTTCAGGGCCGAAGGGGTAGAGGAAGACCTAGGAAGACTTTGGAAGAGACTCTAAGAAAAGACTCTAAGAAAAGACTTAGAGTACTTAGATCTAACGGAAGACGTGACACAGAACTGAGCATAATGACATTCTAGGATTCATATAGCCGACCCCACTTAGTGGGAAAAGGCTTTTTTGTTGTTGTTGTTGGATGTAGCCCAAGTATATTTATTTTTTTCTTAAGTCAAATTCCTTCTTTCTTTTTGGTGAGAAAAGAAAATGTGGTTGAAACTTTTTCCTTTGTGTGTAGAACTTGAGTGGTTGAAGTTTTTTTCTTTAGACACATGGCTTGAATAGTTGAAGCTAGTCGTAGGACACCATAAATTGATTTTGCTTCACACTATTTTGATCAAGAGTGTGTGAAGCTTTCTACAAGTTGTAGTGTTGAAGCTTTTTAGGTGAAGCACTTTGGTTGTGGGTGAAGCTTTTTGGTTGAAGCTTTGTGGGTGAAGTTTTTTGGTTGAAGCTTTGTTGGTGAAGCTTTTTGGTTGAAGCTTTATGGGTGAAACTTTTTGGTTGGAGCTTTGTGGGTGAAGCTTTTTAGTTGAAGCTCTGTTGGTGAAGGTTCTGGGTTGGAAGCACATAGCTAGAATAGTCGAAGCTAATGGTAGGGCACCATAAATTGATTTTGCTTCACACTGTCTTAATCAAGAGTGTATGAACCTATCGACATGTTGTAGTTGCCTCCTATGTGTCGAAGCTTTGTTGGCCTTCTCCACATGTCATAATTAATAATTAACAATTAATTAAAGAATTGTCGGAATAATTATTAATTAATTAATTTCGGAATTTTTTTGACATATTTTCCTTTTTGCTCTTTTTTTTTAACTAGGGATATGAAAATGTGGGAAAGACCACACATATAGTAGTTGAAGTTTTGGAGGAACCATATAAATTGATTTTTCTTTGCACACTCTTGATCAAGAGTATGCGAAGCTTTCTATGAGTTGTAGTGTTTGTATTGTTACATAGGGGAAATGTCTGAAGCATATGCAAGAGGGCTAAAGAGCTTGATCATTGTATACCATGCACTGAAGCCTTTATTGTCTTGTAATAAGATTTATTGGTCACTATAACCCTTGTTGGGCATAAGTGTTCTCCCAGTTGGGTTGAGTTAAGCTTGCTTATCCCTTTTTTGAGATGTAAGGCTTATCCCAGTTGGGATGTCCTTCATCACCTAGTTGGTGGTAAGAATGGCAAGTTGCTGAATGATATTAGAGTATGGGTTGTACCCTTCATCACTTGGTTGGTGATACGAAGGTGAGTTCTTTAATCAACTGGTTGGTGAGAATAAGGGCAAGTTGCCAAGGTACCATTGTAGCAAGTGTGGAATGGCAAAATGTATGTTGACACCCATTTGAAGTGCAATTGGCTGATGTATAAATTTGTTGAAATGTATGACGTTTCTGTTGATTGACATGAGTGATAATTATGAATGTTTTGCAATGCATGAAGGAATCCATTGTTTAGATATGTGAACTATGTTGGTTGTAACACTTAGTTTCACTTACTTTGTGTCAAAGTACGCATGTTGAAGCTCTGTGTTAGATTATAAAGGTACTTCAGCGTAGATCAAGTGTTCCAGTGCTAGGAAGGTAAAAGACTTAGACAAAGTTGTTTGAATTCCCTCTTCATTAAATATATGCCGAATGGCTTGTGTTAGAAAGGATGTCATACAGTTGAGGTCAAAACATTTGTAATGTGTATACCTTATTGTAATAGCATGTCCTTCAACACCTAGTCCCCCACTTTGAAAGAGCTAAGATTAACCCCATGGTCATAATAGTTGAAGGTACGTTCACTCGTGGTTGTCTTGATACAAACCTTTATCCATCTTGTTGTAATGAGCTTGCTCAGAGTAAAAATCCTTCCCCTTGCCAAGAGACGAATACATTTGGCGACTTAGCGGGTAGCTAAGTGAGGCAGGAGAAGACGCAATGGGTGTTTAAATGGCCAAAAGCTTTTCACTTGGTTGAACTTGACTTCCACTCTCCACTTGTTGATAGAGGTTAATCATAGAAGGGTTCCTTTGGTATGTTCTCGCATTGGCAAAGGCATGATTGTAAACTTGCACCATCACTTCAGAGTAAGCCTTACAAGTGTTAACAGTGATCATGTACTTGAAGAAGCATTCACGCATGCTTACCGTGAAGGCCCTGAGTGCTGTTTTATCATCTCCCTTAGTGCATATTCACGTAGTGACTCGTCTGACTTCTGATAAATGGTATATAACTCATTAGTAGAGTGTAAGCGATCAACTTGGAAGATGTGTTGAACCACGAAGAGTCTTCTAAGCTCAACGAAGGAATCCATAGTATTTGGTTGAAAACGACAATACTAATTAAGAGCTCAATCAGAGAGAGTTAAGGGAACAATGAGACATCGTTCCTCATCATTGTGTATTTAGTATGCCATCGTGGATTCAAAGACGGGGATATGCTCTATTGGATCTTCCCTCCCAGTATAAGATTGTAAGCCAAGTTTTTGTTTTGTTTTCCCTTATATAAGGGTGCAGAGGATCCTCCTCGTTAGAGGGTTTGACCTTGGCTGATTCAGTCTGGTATCTTGCCTTGACACTCGCCCTTCAACTTGTTAACTTCCTCGAGGAGCTATAGGATAAGGGGGTCCCGAGTAAAGTAAGGCACCATGGTAACCCTCTTTTGTACGTTTTCATCATTTCTTGAAAGTAGGGAAGCTCGATCAAAGGTATGTTACCTTTCCTTAGATTCAGTGTACTATATGTCAGGATGTGCTTCTTGAAAGTCCCAAGAGTCTCATACGCCCTATTGTTTTCCTAAGGTTTGTCGTTCCTTTCCTGAATTGGGGGCTAGCCTGGGTTGTGGTAGGGGACCAAATCCTTCGATAATCTTTGGGTCATTAATCCTTGAGCTTATGTGGATGGGGTTTTCTCAACACTACCACAAGAAGTCTCGACAGTCACAATAAACAACCCTTGATCCTTCTACTCCTTTTACAAGCAGGTGCTTCCCTCCACTTCTCCTATTTTGAGTTTAAGCAGTTGGGTTGAGAGAAGTTTTGCGTTGATCAACACATTGATGGGAAAGTCATTCTTCATTAGGAGCATCCAAGTTGAGGACGGATGACCCTTCGTATTAGGGGGTACCCATGTGATGATTAAGATTCACAAGGGCGATGGGCTCGTGAGATTTAGTTTGTCTAGCCTCGTGGAGCATCTCAAAGAGTATCTCAAACTATTCTTGGAGCTATCTTGTTGTTCTGAGCCTTTAGCTCTTCGACGTTGGCCTGGAGAGCAAACTTTTTTCTCTCATTTCTTCGCTAATTCACACTAGGCACGAGGGCTGTGTCATTCTATATGGTGCGGCTTCTGGAGAGGGATGTTTGATCAAAAGAGAGTGTATGAACAATAGAAACTATCTTGATGAAGTTGGTGGGAGTAGGAATAAGTGCCATTCCCATAGACGGCACCAAATGTTGATGGACAAAATCAGTGAAACTTTGGAACAACATAAAGTGTCAAATTTGTGACCTTCACTCGATTGCTTCGGTCACCTAGTGAAGATAATATGTAAAGAGATAGAGATGGGGAAGCAAACACAAGATGTAAGCAGTTCACCCAAAGCTTTGGCTATGTCCACGGGGTTGATGAGTTCTTATTAACAGTGAAGGGTTTACACAATATATAGGTCCAAACATAATCATCATTACTGGGTTCTAATGATGAGTTGAAGTATAGTAATGGAATTTGTCTTTAATTGTAGGAGAATGGACTTCTTTTATAGTTGAGGAAAGTTTTCGACTTTCGTTCATTGTCGATATGGGATTCTAGGAGATTTATTCTGACTTTGACACATGTGGTGCTGTGGTTAGCCTCCTAGTGGAGGAAAAATCTTGTGCTTCGGTAGGAGTGTCTCAGTATGAACCCCTCAGTGGGTCTTTGAAGGTATGAAGTTGACTGGTGCTTAGTAGTTTCAAGATTGGTCAAGTATGGTACAAACACATATATTTTGTTGCTAAATTAAATTGGCTTAAAAGCTCATAGTTTAATAATGTAGTGTTAGTTTCAATAAATCATCTTTTTTATTCTATCCTGTTAGATTGTTTGTTGTTTATTTTTAATATTATAAAAATTAAATAAACTGTAATTGTCATTATTTGGTTGTTAGTGCGAAAGTAAGTTTATTTGTCATTATTTGTGGGTAGTGGGAAATTAAGATGGAGTCTTTAGCTTTTCATCTTTTGTAACTATTTGTGTTTCTTATCCTATTCAGAAAAGGAGATAATAAACATATCATTCTTAACATTTTCCCATTCATGAACTTTTGTAAAACTGCAGTGGGCTTGAATGTCCTTAAAGAGAGCGAGATACCCGCATCTCAGCCTAATTGTCTACAAGCTTCTTAGAAGAATATTACAATTTTCTTGTCATTTTCCCAACAATTATAAGGAGATTCAATTATGGAACCTGTACCTGAGAAGCCGTTCGACAATGTTGGGGATCTCAACAAGACATTTCATATCAAGGGAGCTCAATTCAAGAGGTGGAAGGGGAAAGTCCTGTTCTATCTCAATCTTCTCAAAGTTGCCTACATTCTCACCGATAAAAATTCAAACAAAGAGAGCACAGAGAACATAAATGAAGATGAGCTCTATGACAATGAAGACAAAGTCGAACAATATGAAAAAGATGAGTACAAGTGTCAGTTTCATCTCTTGAATTGTCTTGCTGATCATTTTTATGATAATTATGATACCACTTACTCTTCTGCAAAAAAGATATAGAAAGCTTTGTAGAGTAAATATGACACCAAGGAGGCAAGTGCAAAGAAATACGCAGCAAGCTGTTTTTTCGTTACCAAATGGTGGATGAGAAATCAGTTGCAGAGCAAGTCCAAGATTTTCAAATGATTGTAGCAAAAGTCACACACGATGGTGTTAAGATTGGTGACAATCTCATTGTAGTTGGTATCATAGACAAATTACCACCTTCCTAGAGAGAGTTCCTAAACCCTAAATTTATGTGGAGACTTTGATTACACATATTCGTGTAGAGGAAGAGGCAAGAGGACAAGATGTTCTTATGCAAGAGAATAATGGTAATTCTACCAAGGTAAATCTAATCTTATCAAACAATAACATGCCCAAAAATAATTTTCCTAAAAATGGTCAATTTCAGCCTATGAAGAAAAATATGAAGAGATTTGGAAAACCTGACCAACAATATAAAGGAAACCCAAGCTATGTGAGTAAGAACCAACAATCTCTTTCATCTTGTTATGTTTGTGGCAAGAGTGGCCATATTGTTCGATTTTGCAGATACCGAAAATGTGAGCCTAATCCTGAAGCTCATGTTACCGAAGAACCGTTTGTTGCAATGATTACTGATGTGAACATGATTACAAGTGATGAAGGATGGTGGGCAGATTCTGGAGCCAATAGGCATGTTTGCTTTAAAAAAGGTTGGTGACTCACATGAAAGTGCTTGGAAGTGGTGAGGTTGATCTCAAATTTACCTCTGGAAAGACTTCTATGAGGAAAAATCTTATGTCGAGTTATCTTCTTAATAAGGCTGGTTTTAAACAGACCATGGAATCTGATCAATATGTAATCACCAAAAAGAGTGTATTTGTGGGTAAGGGTTATGCTTGTGATGACATGTTTAAGATGACTGTTGAGAATGATAATAAAGCTTCTACTTCACTTTATATGCTATCTTCTTTAAAGGGGGCCGGCCATATAGAGTGAAAAGGGGAGATAGGAAGTCAAGTTGTTGGCTAGGTTTTCTTTGTGTTATAAAAGGAACTTTATAGTGAAAAGTTCATAGGGGTTTTGGGTATTGTTTTTCACAAAAGAAGAAACCATCTCTCTCTCTCAAAAACTCACACAAGGCTGGCCACCATAGGGGTGATTTAGCTAATCATCTTCTCACCCTTTTTGGTTATTCCTTCATCCTTCTCACTACACTAGTGGGTGAGGATCTTTAGAGGTTTTCAATTTTGGAAACTTGAAGAGAACCTAGGAGCACTCATTCTAAACAAAGTGGAGGAGGCAAGGAAGGATGAGTTCAAGGAGCAAAGGTCTTGGAGGTGGTCCATCCTTGGTCTAAGATCTAGATCAAGAGGTATAAAACTACTCCTAAACTTTGCTCTAATAGAAATTTGGTTTTGATGTATCTTACATAAACCTATGCATCTTGAAGGGGATTTACATGACTAGAGCTTTGATATTATTTGTTAACTTGCTTCCGTTGCTTTCGTATATAAATTTTGAATTGTATATGCATGCTAGTCACTAGAAATCCCACATGAAATCTCATAAATTTCCCTTCAAAGACTATGAAAAAGCCTACCAAGGAGGCAATGGTGATCAATAGTATGCCCACCAAAATCCCTACACGAGACATTGTTCCTGTTAAAATCTCCTCAAAAGACAAGAAGAAAGAGGTCAAGTGGAATGATCATTTCCGTGGCCAGGAGAGGTTTAAGAACACCTTAGAAGAACTAGAAGAGAAGACTTACCCGTTCCCTGACTCTGATGTGGTTACCATGTTGGAAGACTTGCTCAACAAGAAATTAATCGAGTTGCTCAACGACTAGAAGAAATGAATGAAGTGAACAATCCGAAGTACTGCAAGTATCATCACATCGTGACTCATTTAGTGGGCAAGTGCTTTGTCCTCAATGATTTAATCATAAAGCTCGACCAGGAAGGAAAAATTGAGCTAGATTTGGAAGAAGCAACAATAGTGTGAACACAACAACCATTATGTTTGTGTTCTTTAATCCCATACTTTTCTATGCATCACCCGTCAAGCCTCAGCCACATTTGTCTATGGTGTGTTGTGAAATGGTTCGTGCAAGAGAAGCAAACACCTCGAAGGGAGCATGCCATCACAACTCATTTACTAATGATAATGAAGGGTGGACAATGGTGAGACAAAGGAAGGTGCAAAAACCACAGCTGCAAACTATTCACTCAAGGAAGAAAGAGCAAAGAGGAAGCCCTCGCCACCATGTTGATAGGACCTCTCTAAAAGTAGCCATGAAGGTGACAAAGCTGACACTTGGAGAAAAGCCTAAGATTCGAAAGCTACGAGCTCCCACAATTCTGCAAGAGTACTTTCCCAAAGGTTTTTTCAAACATAGTTCAACCACAGTTTTTTGCTACACGATCGAATGAGAAGAGCCCTTAAATGAGAAGGATACTGCTGATAAGGAAAAGGAGGATCCTTCGGTAGTGAAAGGCATACCTGCACGCTTTAGCTTGGAAGAAGCATTACAGCTACTCGAAGAAATACGAAGGGCTTTAGTGGAGGTGTTGATGAATCCTGACAACTACAAATCACAAACATACAAGGTTGGAGACTTGGAGCTTCGGCTTCACGAATGTGCCATGTGCTATGCCACATATGCTGCCATTAACTTCACCGATAAAGATCTGTTCTTGGGGTAGAAACCACACAATCGCCCACTCTTTTTCTTTGGTTATGCTAGAGAACAAAAGATTGGTTGCATGCTTGTTGATGGAGGTTCAACAATAGACATTATGCCAAAGTCAACAATGATGGAGATAGGGATCAAGATGGAAAAGTTATCTCGGAGCTGCCTTCTAATCCAATGTTTCAACTAAGGCGGCCAAAGGGTAATGGGTATGATCAGGATCGAGATGGAAATTGGAGAATTAAAGTCAAGTATGTTGTTTCCCATTATTGATGCCAAGACGTCTTACAACTTGCTCTTAGGAAGGCCTTGGATTCAAATGGAGTCATACCATCAACCCTGCATCAGTGTCTAAAGTTCTACAGAGGTGGGATGAAGACAATACAAGGGTACACTAAGCCATTTACAGAAGCAAAGTCGCAATTCGTTGACGCCAAGTTTTACATGGATGAAGACATGGTGCCAGAGACTCTTCCCATAAAAATCCAATCAACAGGTAAAGCCGTACCAAGAAAGGAAAAGCTATAAACAATGTCATCTTTAAAGAAAAGTGGCAACAAGTGTTCAGAGCACTTGACATCTGGAAAGAGTAGAGCATCCTCAAAAGGATAGAACACACCAGTCTTCCAATACATTATGGTATCATGAAGAAAGAATGGCAATCATCATTTGCGAAAGAGACAAACAAGAATCATGCAAGAAAACTGGAAAAATAAGACATAAAGCTTCTGAAGGCAGCAAGAAAACTGGAAAAATAAGACATAAAGCTTCTGAAGGCAACCACAAAACTGGAAAAATAAGACATAAAGCTTCTGAAGGCAGCCATAGTTATGCCACTATCCAAGTTAGAAAATCCAAGTGTTTCCAAGTCATCATCTCCGAGTTTTGTTAGACAAATGCAAAACATGATGAGCATGGCTTTCTTCCTACCAAGAGGACCGACGAAGGCTTTGACCCCAACGCTCACAAGCTTACGTCAAAGGCTGGGTATGACTTTACCTTATCTTCAACACTCGGAAAAGAATGATCTAGGCATTATTGGTGAAAGGAAACGTGACCTCATTGAAGCCCAAATGAAACTGAAGAAGCAAGGTTATGGAGTCAACTTTACGAAGATAGGCCTTAGTTTCACACCTATTGCACCTATCAAGATTTCAAGCAAAGGGAAAGATAAGAAGGTTAGTACTTCACACATCAACATGGATGTAATGAAAGATGAAGAATAGTCAAAGCCCATTCCATGAATGTTGGTGTTCGATCGTTTGATCAGCTCCACACCTTGAACTTATGCGTTGGAGTGCATTGGAAGTCAAGTTCAAACTCATATCTTCAATTGACGCGGTGTACCCACTGCACGAGCCTGTGTTCAACATAATGACTAGCTCTAGCAGACAAGAAAGTGTGGCTAGTTTTCCGACACGAAGGTCGACTTTGGAGAGACTCACAATGGCAAAAAATCTATCTAAAGAAAAGAAGACGATCTCAGCAAAAATGAGACATGTTAATTTAGCCAAAGATGGTGAGATTCAAAGTTTAATCCCCTTATGCATGAAGCACCAATCAACACTAGACGTGAGTTTGGATGAACAACTGGAGGTGAAACGATGAACAATTACACACACCGGTCAATTCGCAAACTAGCAGATCAAAGAGGATGCCGAAGAAGAAATAGTCCAAAGCGTTTACCACATCGCAGTTAAAGAAGTCAATAAGGATGAAAATGCTGAGGGAGACATCAATGAGGCTCAACCGCAAGGACCTGGGGGGGCAAGCGACTATAGATGAGCTAAAAGAGCTAAACTTGGGCACAAATGAAGATCCAAAGCCTATCTTTGTTAGTGCACTATTAAGTCTGGAAGAAGTGGAGGAATATTACCAACTGTTTCTGGAGTACAATAACATCATCACATGGACATACAAAGACATGCCAGGTCTAGATCCTGTCATTACCATGCATCACCTCTCAGTTATTGGAGACGTTATCGGTCAGAACTCATTCCCCAAATCGAAGCTAAGATCGGTAAATTGATTGAGGTAGGTTTCATCTAGGAGGTAAAGTACCCCAAGTGGATCTTAAACATAGTCATCGTTCTTAAAAAATTGGGACAAATCCGCATTTGTGTAGACTTTTGCTACTTGAATGATGCTTGCTCAAAAGACGATTTTCCTTTGCCAATCATTGAAATCATGGTGGATGCAACCACATGTCATAAAGCATTATCCTTCATAGAAGGTTTGTTCGGTTACAACCAAATAAGAATAGACCCAGAAGATGAAAAGTTGACAGCCTTTCGCAATCCTAAGGGTATTTATTACTACGAAGTGATGCCCTTTGGTCTCAAAAATACTGGAGCAACCTATTAACGTGCCATGTAGAAAATCTTCAATGACATGCTTCACAAGAATGTCGAGTGCTACATTGACGATTTGGTGGTCAAGACAAAGAAGAGGTCATATCACTTGAAAAACTTATGAATGATAATCAACCAGTTGTAAAAATACAATCTGAAGATGAACCCATTGAAGTGCGCATTTGTTGTCACGTCAGGGAAGTTCCTTGGCTTCATCGTCAAGCATTGTACATTAAGGTGGACCAGTCAAAGATTAAGGCCATCCAAAGCATGCTTGAGCCAAGAAACCTAAAAGAGTTGAAAAGCTTGGAAGGGCGAATCAGATGGTGCATCTCCAACCTAGTAGGGCATTGCCAACCCTTCAGCAGACTAATGAAGAAGGACATGTTGTTCGTATGGGATATGGCCTACCATAATGCTTTTGAAGGCATAAAGAAGTACCTGTCCAACCCGCCTATCCTAGGAGCACCTCTGCCTAGAAGGCCATTCATATTGTACATCGCCACTTAGGAAAGTTCAGTTGGAACACTCGTGGCACAAGAGAATGAATCCTAAGAGGAAATAACACTTTACTACCTCAGTCAAACTCTCAGTGGTGCTTAACTAAACTACTCCCTGATCGAGAAGATGTGTCTTGCTCTTGTATTTGCCATCTAGAAACTAAGGCATTACATGCATGTATGCACCATACACCTAATCGCATGGGCCAACCCGGATAAGTATGTCATGTCGAAGCCAGTCTTGATAGGGCGATTGGCTAAATGGGCGTTACTTTTTAATCAATACGAGATTATCTACATCCCAGCAAAGGCCATCAAAGGACAAGCTTTAACAGAATTCTTAGCAGGTTGCCTAATTCAATTTCATATGACCTGCCAAATGAAGAAGTGTTCTATGCCGATGTTCTTTGACAGGTCAGCAGGATTAGATGAAGCAGAGGTAGACGTGGTGTTCGTCTCACCACAAAGGCCGGTGTTACCGTACTCATTTTGCCTAAAGGAATTATGTTCTAACAACATTGGAGAATACCAATCTTTGATCATCGAGGTCTGAATGGTAGTTGAGATATAGATCTCAAAGTTGGAGGTATATGGGGATTTTAAGCTAGTAATCAATCAACTATTAATCGAGTATGAAGTGAGAAAGGATGATCTCGTCCCATACTACCGGTTGGCTACACAACTGCTTCAAAGGTCTGATGCTGTCATAGTGGAGCACGTTCCGAGGAAGGAGAACCAAATGGCAGATACTCTTGCCAACTTGGCTTCAAACATAGCTCTAAGAGAAGGAGAGGATATGAACATTCTGATTTGTCAATGGTGGGTGGTCTTGCTCATCATTGAGTCACCATTGGAAGATGCAAATATCATCTCCATACTTCCTATTGATACAAAATAATGGAGGCAACTATTGATTGACTATCTGGAACATGAAAAACTACCAGACAATCCTAGGCACCGTTTAGATGTTCAATGATGAACACCTTACTTTTTTTACTACAAGGAGGCTCTTTATCGATGTTCTTTCGAGGGAGTGCTTCTCAGATGCTTGGGAGAAGAAGAGGCCATCCAGGTGATGGAAGAAGCTCACTCAAGAATATGCGGGGCACATCAATCTTGACCTAAGCTGCATTTCCAACTAAAGAGGATGGGATACTACTGGCCGACAATGGTAAAAGACTGCCTCGACTACACAAAGAGGTGCAAAGCTTGCCAATTTCATACATCAACTGCTAGAGCCGTTGCATCCGATAATTGCCTCATGGCCTTTCCATGTGTGGGGTTTGGATGTCGTTGGACTCGGCAGGGCAATCCTACATCTTAGTGATGACATACTACTTTTCCAAGTGGGAAGAGGTTATCCCATTGAAGGAAGTGAAGAAGGAAATCTTGGTTCATTTCATAAAAGCACATAGCATTAATCGATATGGTGTGCCCGGCTACATAATCACAGTTAATGGAAAGCAGTTCTCCAATCTCCTGATGAACGAGCTTTGTGAGAAGTTCAAGTTTAAACAACATAGGTCTTCGATGTATCATGCCTTTACTTATAATTTCTCATATTCCTTCTTTAACGCCTCCATTCGTAAGTTCGTAGAAGCTAGGAAGTCTCCCATGAGATGATAACAATCGATGGCAGCTTGTTGAAGCGTTTGAGCCTGAGTAAGAGACAAGTCAATGGCCGCAAGCTGCTGGTCTCAAACCTCCGGAGTTAACTTCTTCGAAGAAATGACATGCAGAGAGGAGTACTTAGTGAAGTAGTGATAAGCTTAGCAATTTGGACCCTAAAAAAACGAGGAATCTGCTCCAAGATTGTCGATTGTAGAAGCTAATTTAGCTAAATCATCTTTGAGCAACGTCAAGTCTTCCAAGGAACACTTCAAGATCTTATTCTGAATATGGTTTCTCATATCAGCAGCTGCTTGAAGGTTGATGCGGTAGCTAATTTGCTCAGTACCACCTGGGTTAGGCCTTCTAAGCAAGATCTCATAATTAGCCGACTAACTCATTAGACGTAAGATAGGCTCCTATGCATGTACACATACGCTAGACCCTCCCAGGACAGTAGTTGAGCTCAGAATAACCTCTGTCATTGGTGGATCACTGATTTCATCGTCTATAGGTAAGGTGCTTCTAAACACCATCTTAGCAAAAGTAGGACCCGTTATACTTGCCAAATCCATCAAACCTACAGGTACAATCTGGGGCAAAGGTATGTGTCAAAAAATGAAGACAAAAGATGAAAAAAAAATGATGATGAGAAAAAGTCACAAGAAAAAGTACCTCATCGCCATGGATTGGTTGCAAAGATGAAAGGACACTGCCAAAGACGAAGTCACCAATAGGAAGTAAGTCATGATTGTCATGATGTGAAGGTTTTGAAGCCTTCTTTTGGTGTTTGAGGTTAACTTCGTTATCATCAAGAACGTCCTCAAGTGGTCGCTTGTCGTGCAAAACGAGTTGATACTAGTTTGAATCGACTACATCTCTTTCTTCTTTAGAGTCATCAGGACGTTGAGAGGAGCATGAAGACAAACTCGAAGGCTGAGGAAGTAAGGGCATTGGTCCAACTTTGGAAGAAGTTGTACTGGTGCAATCAAGATGTAGCCTCACAGGAGCAACGGGAAGGTCTTCTCTCAACATTTCATCTTGGAGACAAGAAGAATTTGTATTGCTCGTTGCCCTTGCAGAATCAAAGTGATGTACCTTTTACCACCAACCAATATAAGTGCGAGTAACGTTTTGAACTCATCTTTGGCGGGCATAATTATCAAAGAGTTGGTACCAGCCCAAGTGCAGGATTCCCAATACAGTTACACAAATTGCAATGAACCTGTTAGAATATCACTTTTTATCTTGCCAGGGACATGCTGAACAAAGTGAAACTTCCTACTACATTGGTGAGGGCTATAAGGTTGAATGATGCACCGATTCTCCTATCTCAAAGTAACATACCTAGAACCGAGGCTTATAAGGTAAGTTAACTTTGAAAGATGAAGTTTGAAGTCATTAATGAGTTTTTGGTGCCCCAAACCTACTCTAGCTAGATGATCCATTCGAAAGCTTTCACATTCTCTAAACAAAGTACGCTCTAGTAAATCATCAAGGCTCTTTGCAGAAAGTATTCCAAAATACTTAGTCATTTGAGGTGTGAACTTGTCGGAAGTTTGTGATGAGAAGTGAGTGCCAAAATATTCGTCCAACCAACCATACACATAATGGAAGGGGATGGTAGCTTTACAACCTTCGAGATTTGCTAAATTCAAAATCTCGTTCAAGCTGTCATATATATTGGCAAATACCGAGATAGCGAGACTGAAGAGCTCACCTACGGCCATTTAAACACCCCATTGGTAGATAAAATTGATGTTATCTTTGGGAAAAACAAATCTGTAGAGCCAGTGAGCAAGAAAGGTAACCAAATACGATTCCTCCACATGTTCAACAACTATACCTAACTCATCAAAGACCTTTTGTTCTATGGAAGTACGTCGTCTAGCCGACCCAATAACACCAGTAAGATCAGAGTCACCTTTTGGCTTTGTGGTTTTGTTTCTTCCATTCTTTTTTAGTGGTTTCTTATACTTCATCATACCCCGATACCAAAATTTACTTTTAACCTCTTAAGAAAGCTTATGATATGTAAATAACAAATACCAACAACTAGTAGGTAGGCCTCGGCTATTTCGATGGGAAAACTCTTCAACACAAGGAACAACTTCGTCATAGAATTTCCCATGAATCAACAGGCCACCAAACTTATGTAGATCCCAGAGTGAAACAACTAGCTCCCCCCGTGAGGTATGAAGAGTGTTGTTTGCTAAACACCAATGTTCCAGGAAGGCACAACGACAGGAGGATGAAGATCATAGCACAACAAAGAGGCGAACATGGTGTAACAAAGCCCCACACTCGTAAGAACAACTCTAGACCAACTCAGCACATCTTCAAGCCACTTCTAATAGAGCTCCAAAAATATGAACTCTCTAACTGTCAGAAGGTTGCCCCTCTAAGTCACGATCCTATTACGGATATAGTTACCAAGGTGTTTGAACGAGGCGGATGGGTTATCATGAACATGATGCAAAGAGTTTAAAATCAAAATGTTGGATGCACATTCCCTATCATTAGATCTCGACTGCCCAAAGTCAATTACCTCCCAAGTCACTTCATTAGTCTACGACTCAATATGCATAAAATTATCTTTTCCCAGACAGATAAGTTCCTTAGGAACAGTCAACGGTGCATGAAGGGGTAACGTGGTTCCCTTGTCTTGAGATTCCACATCCTTTGTAAGGATGGTGATAGTGTTATTCTTGAAGAACATGAGGAACAACATAGTTGCATAAAATAAAATAAAAGGAAATATAAATAATAAATGATAAATGGAAAATACAAAACTACCTCGCACGGGTCAATGAATAAAGACAGCTCAAGGCCATTCTCGCACCTTTTTCTCTCTAAAGCAACGAGCACAGTAGCTGGCAGCGTCTCAACATGCACAGGTAGTAGCAGTAACTGCAATGAAAAATAGCAATGACAATGTGAAGAAGAAAAAAAATGGATAGCAGTGGAAAGAAGTGACGGCAATGAAAAGCAGCAACGGTAATGAAAGCAGCGACATTAATGACAAGTGGGGACAACAATGAAAGCAGGGACGACAATGAAAATAAGCGATGACAATGAAAGTAGGGACGACAATGAAAGCAGCGATGGCTGACACGCCCCGATCCTGATGTTCTTGGAACATCTGGATGGTTACGTGATGGCTGACACCCGAGGGGTGACGAAAGCCATTTAATTAATGCAAATGCTAAGAACATGTGAACATGCATATAAATTGGGATTAATCATCCAATAAGAACGTAAAACACAATATTAAAGTTCAACTACTAGCAATTAAGTATTAAGATAATGCATGACATGTTGAGAGCATACCTCTAATACAGAGTACAAGTGGAAATTAAGATAAGGAAGTGTTCTTACAATAGGAGCCAAAGCAGAGAGAATAAAGCACAAAGTCACTGGTAGGGGAATGCCTTGTAGCTCAAATCATAATCCTCGTTCCTATGTCCTGAAGGGGGCGCAAAACAAATATAAGTGGACCAAGTTGATATATATATATATATATATATATATATATATATATAGATATATATTAAAACAATTATCAACATACTAACCCCCAGGTTTTATGAAAACACATATAGCATTATAAATAAAATAGGTTTTCCGAAACCTAGCATGTTGTGCAATGTCTAAAAACATAACTCATATATATTGTAATCGCTAGTGAATGTCCAATCTTACTCTAGGCCCCGTGCTAGCTCCCCGTCCCTATGCCAAATGCCGAAACATCACCTTCAGGCCCTATGCCAACACTGTACCCTCACCCATGACAAAATTTATCCCTCGCCTCGTTGCGGAATAGGGACCACTAAGTACGTACAAAACTATTTAACTTACATTTATTTGAAAGGCAACTTCATAGTATAAATTCATCCATCATCTATACTATAAGGAGGTGTTCTAAACATGTTCTAAATATTATATCGTCATCCATCAGATATTCTATAAAGAACACGAGTTATATGAAAAATAGTAACAATTCAAACTAGCCTCAGTAAGCATGTTATCTCGTAAAATGTTTCATAAAACGTAATAATTAAATCATGCTTTTCTTGTATGCATTACTACTGTTAAACATGCATTTTTAGAGGGGGTCCACTCACCATACATCGGTGGTGCAAAGCCGTGCCAAAAGGAATAACGGAAACCCCACTATTAATTGCACCTATGTGCATAAAGGGTACATTTAGTCAAACTCTACTCAAACAACTTAATTTGGGAAAATAAACATCAAAAACAGGTTCAAAATGTCGAAATTAGCCTAGGAGAGGTCTCGGATGAAAACCCGAAATGTCATCCTAAAAAGTCAAATTGACCGCTGACTAGTCAAAGTTAACAGTCAAACTCAAAGTCAACGCTCGAGTCAACTGGTTTGGTCAAATCAGGTCGTGCTGGTTTAGGGTTAGGGTTTAGGTCTTGTTTAGGCCTTGGGTTTAAGGTTTAGGTAATTAGGTGGGCTAGGTTAGTGGGTTTAGGAAATGGGTTTTGGGAAGTGGGCTTAGGGTCTGGCCCTAAGGCCAAGGGCCTAAGGAAAGAGAGACGACTCAAAGGCCTTAAGCCTTTAAAGGCTTGGGTCTTTAAGGCACACAGGCCTAGGTTTTAAAGGAATGGCCCAAAAGGCATTTTGTTTGAAAATGAAAGAATGAAATAAACTAAAAACAAAATGAAAAGAAAAGGTTGGATTGGACTCGGCAAGAATGGCCTAAAGGATTGAGGAGTTCTATGGGCTAGGTTTTATGCCGGAGAAGGAGGCCGGAGCCTACCAAGCTTCGGTCAACATCAACATTCGAAACTACCCTCTGATCTGGGAACCAAAATGAAGTACAAGGTGAGGGGAAGTGTTTTCTCACCTTTAAACCACCATGGAAGGGCCGAAGGTGGCCTGGTTTTGCCTCGAAAGCCCCGACCTTCGCTAGAGTTGGGTTTTTCCTTCCCGAGTTATTTCAGTTCTAAAATATCAATCCACAAGTATATTCTAGGTTAGAATTAAGTCACAAGGATGAAAATGAAAAGTTTTCAAGTATCTCGAGGCTTCATCAAATCAGAGGGATAAGAAACCTCGCTAGAATGTTTTCTGGGCTTCGCCACGCGTCGCAGCTATGAGCAAAAGAGAAAAAGAGATGATAAGGTGTTGATGGTGACACTGCGCCGTCCTTGGGGTACCACGAAGGGTGTGTGTGTGTGTGTGAGTGAAGGGAGGGTGAGTGAGGGTTTCAAAAGAGAGAGAAAGAGAAGAAAGTTAAGAGAATAGAGAATCTAAAAGGGTCTCGGGGAAAGGAATGAACAACGAAATGGGGAGAGTTGGGGTGATAGCACGTGGCAACTTGTGAGTGGAGAGGAAATCCCACTTATAGATCCGGATTGGGTAATGAACTAGAGACTAAATTGATAATTCCATTAAACTTTTGGGAAAATTACGAAATTATACATATAATTGGGGGTGGGGTGTAACAATCCACCCCCTTATAAAAATTTCATCCCCAAAATTACAAACCCAACCAAATAAAAATGGGTATTGACTTCTTTTCAAATCGTCTATTTCCCATGTCGCTTCCTCCACAGTGTGCTTCCTCCAAAGCACCTTCACCAACGAAATAACTTTGTTCCTCAAAATTTTATCCTATCAGTCAAGGATGGCCATTGGTTCTTCAACATGAGAGGGATTTGATACATATTTTCGAAGTATGGAAACATGGAAAACGTTGTGAATTAGTGACAACTTCGAGGGTAGCTCTTACCTATAGGCAACTGCACCAATTCTCTCAGTAACCTAGTTGGGACCAATGTATCGAGGACTCAGCTTTCCTCGTTTACCAAAACAAACTACACCCTTCCAGGGAGACAACTTTAAGAACACAAAGTCACCAACCTTATATTCACGGTCCTTGGAATGTTTATCCGCAACGCTTTTCTATCGGTCTTGTGCTGCCTTTAGGTTTCTCTTAATCAGCTGGATGTTATCATTGGTAATGTCCACAATCTCTGGCCCTATTAACACCCATTCGCTGATCTCTATCCAACACAGCGGCGTTCGACATGCTTTCCCATATAAAGCCTCAAAAGGTGCCATGCTGATACCCGAATGGTAGTTGTTATTGTATGCAAACTCAACCAACAACAAATAGCTATCCCAACTACCTTTCCACTGGAGAATAGATACTCTTAACATGTCCTCCAATGTTTGAATTGTCTGCTTGGAATAACCATCGGTCTATGGATGGTAGGCAATGATGTACAACAACTGAGTACCCATTGCAGTATTAAAAGCTCTCCAAAACCTGGAAGTAAACATAGGATCTCTGTCTGAAAAGATGGAGACGGGTACACTATGAAGTCTGGCAATATTATCAATGATTAACTTCGACAACTTTTCTAGTGAATAGGCATGTCGAACAAGCAAAAAGTGAGCGTTCTTAGTGAGTTCGTCCACAATCACCCATATGCCATCGAGTCTCGACTGTATCCTTGGTAGACCATACACAAAGTCTATAGTGATGTCTTCCCATTTCCCTGCGGGTATCAGAAGATTCTACAATAGTCATCCAGGTGTTTGCCTCTCAGCCTTCACCTATTGACAAATGATGCATATACTCACATAATCCGCCACATCCCATTTCATTCCAACTCAGTAATAGAATAGACTGATGGTGTGATATAGTTTGGTGCTTCCCGGATGCATGGCATATACTGATATGTGCACTTCATCTAGGATCTCCTTATTCAACACTTCATTATCCTTAAGCACATATAACCTGTTTCCTATTACTAAGGCACCATCCCTTCGGATACTAAAGTCTTTCCTCTTCCCCTTATGCATTTGGCTCTTTATATCTGCACATTCCTGATCAAGTTCTTGGGCTTCCCTAACCATATCCACCAAAACATATCTAACCTGGAAGTGTGCCAAGCAAGCTCCCTGATCATGTAACGCTGGTTTCTCGAAGAGAAAATAGTAGAGAAACATGGATAGCTTTAAGGGAGGCAAGTTGTCTATGATATTTCCGGCTAAGAGCATCCACCGCTACTGCCTCAAGTTCAAATCCTTCTACGTAAAGATATGTTTCAGGCTTTTGTGGTCAATGAAAATGCGGCACTTCTCGCCGTACAGGTAATGCCTCCAGATCTTTATAGCAAACACCACTATGCTGAGTTCCAAATCATGATTAGGATAGTTTCTCTTGTGAGTCTTGAGCTGGCAGGAAGCATAGGCAATGACCTTCCCATGCTGCATTAGTACACAACCCAAACATGACAGAGATGCATTACTGTAGATCTCAAACTCACCGCCATCGTCTAAAAGTGCAAGGACGAGAGTTTGAGTAAGACGCTGCTTCAGCTCCTAAAAACTCTGTTCACAGTCTTCATCCCATTCGAACTTGACCCCTTCCAAGTCAACTTAGTCAAAGGCAGGGCAATTGCTAAGAAACCCTGAACTAATAGTCTGTAATAGCCAGCCAAACCTAGAAAGCTCCTCACTTTGGTAACATTCCTTGGTTGCTCCCATGTAGACACTACAGAAACCTTATGAGGATCCACACTAATTCCCTTAGCAGATACTACATGTCCAAGAAAGCTGATCTGGTTTAGCTAGAATTGACATTTGCTGAACTTAGCATTCAGCTGCTGACTTCTCAACGTTTCCAACACCAACCTCAAATGTTTCCTATGCTCAACGACACTTTTAAAATAGATCAAAATGTCATCGATGAATATAATCATAAACCAGTCCAAATACGATCTGAAGACTTTGTTCATTAAATCCATGAACGCTGCAGGTGGATTCATTAATCTGAAAGGCATGACACGATATTCAAAGTGTCCATACCTAGTGTGAAAGGCAATCTTCGGTACATCTTCCTCCCGAATTAGCAGTTGGTGATAACATGAGCGAAGATCAATCTTAGAAAATACCTAAGCACCCTTCAACTGGTCAAACAGGTCATCAATCTGAGGCAGAGGATAATGGTTCTTCACCATCACCCGGTTCAGTTGTCCGTAGTCGATGCAAAGTATCATCAACCCATCCTTCTTTTTGACAAACAAAACAGGAGCACCCCAAGGAGACATGCTGGGCTGGATATAACCCTTATCCACTAGTTCTTGAAGTTGAATCTTTAATTCCCTCAACTCAGCTGGTGCCATTTGATATGGAGGTAAGAAGATAGGGTCTATACCTGGAAGTAAATCGATGGGGAATTCAATTTCCCTCACAAGTGGTAACCCTAGTAAATCCTCCGAAAATACATCGGTGAATTTCTTCACCACTGGTACATCTTTAGGACTCAACGAAGGTTTATCCCTCATCACTACGTGGGCTATGAATCCCACACATCCATATGTAACAACTTTGTTGCCTGGATAGCAGAAATAATACTATTAGGAAGGGTTCATCGCTCACCCTCAAACATGATTGACAGTCGTCCAAGCTGATTGAACGTCATAAATTTCTCCCAACATGCGACATAAGCACAGTGCCTGGATAGCTAATCCATTCCCAATATGACATGGAACTCCCCCAAATTGAAAGGAACCAGATTAGCCTCAAAAATCTTCCTTTCCACTATTACTAGGTAATTTTTATACTACCACTATGCACAAAACAGATCTCCATGTGGAATTTGTACAAGCATATCAAAGCCAAGCAGTGTAGGTTGCGAATTTAAACTCCATGCAATAAGCATACTGGTAATGACTCGGGGATCCTGTTCAACCTTCTCTTGAGTTATGGCATTAATATGCCCATGGACCTGACATCCTGTACTACTGTTACTGCAACCTTGAGTTCTTACACCCTGGTTGCTACGACCTGCTCGATTCCCTTGAGTTCGGCCACCCGAAGCTGTACTAGACTGCTGCAGTCTCTCTGTGTGGAAAACTGAGTATTCTGGCTTCCACTTCCTCCATAGTTCTGAGTATAATTGCCGCCATAACTAGAACTTGAGTTACCCTATCCATCATAATTCAGAACAGAAGCATCACTCTCAGCTGGTCGCTTTGAAGGGCAATCCTTAACATAGTGCCCCGTGCCTCCACACCTGTAACACGTGACTGTTAATCTGAAGTGACTGAATGATCACCTCCCTGATTCATTACCTGAACCCTGGCTCTATTGTTTGAAAGTATGAGAGGGTCTAGCACCAAAGAGGTTAAAAAAGCTAGCAAGTTCCCTCATGCTTCGGGATTAAAAACCACGACCCCTTTGGTTCTGGTTTCGAGGTCGGTACTGACTCGGGGTTAGTCCTAAAACTGAGGCTGATCCTGAGTATTAATGTCCCACCTAGACTACTCAATCCTCAAGCAAGTCTCTATCATCTCCTCGTAACTTTTGTGCCTCTGTGCTGCCACTGCTTCACGATAGTATAGATTCAAGCAAATTAGCAACTTAATTATCATTTCACTCTGATTTCCGTATGTCCCTGTATGATGTCTCAATAGGCGCCAAAAAGTATTATCAACTTCAGTGATACTCAAATCGCCCTGGCGAAACTCTAGGAATTGTTGTCTCATCCTTAACTGATAACTGGGGCTAAGAAAATGTGTGCTTAAAAGTCTCAAAAACGTAGCCTAAGTCATCGAAGTACTAGGTGGACGAGAATTCTTCACTGACTTCCACCAAGTATTAGCATCTCCCTTAAGAAAATAAGTTGCAGTCTCTACCCATTCACTTATTCGGCATATCATACTCTCCAGGGTGTCTTCCACCTATTCCAACCATTCTTTAGCCTTCAGACAGGCTCTAACTACTTGAAGATCAGGAACACCATGACTACAAAATGTAGGTGCGATTCGATCTACCGCCACCAGTAAGGGCATTCTGTAGAGCGTTGGTCAATTGTTGATTCCTCCTTTTATACCAGAATGAGCTCGACGAGGTACATTCTCACCAGCGGGGTCCATAATTTTGATAAGAGAAAAGCAAGAGTTAGAACAACTGGAGATTAAGGATACAAGAAGAATTATGATTACCAAATGGTGGAATGAAATCCTAAGTATGCTCCGATACCAACCTGACACGCCTCAATCTTGATGTCCTTGAGACATCGGGATGGTCACATGCTGGCCGACACCCAAGGGGTGACGAAAGCCATTTAATTAATGCAAATGCTAAGAACATGTGAACATGCGTATAAATTGGGATTAATCATGCAATAAGAACGTAAAATACAAAACTAAAGTTCAATTGCTAAAATAAATAATGGCCCTTTTATAAAATAAGGGCTCGCTCCTTAATACATAAATAATGGGCTAAGTCTCTTTGATAAAATAAGGGCTCACTCCTCAATACATAAATAATGGGCTAAGTCCCCCAACTATTTTTCATGAGGCCTAGTTAAGGCCCAATATATGGTACATAATGTAGTCCCCCAAGTCTGCGGTCAATAGAGTTTGTTGGTTGGAGACTTCAAATTGAGTCCATGTTAGGGCCAAAGTAGCGGTTGTTCGGAGGCAGTATTTGTATACCCTGCATTGAAGCTTTGTAGGTGAAGCTTTGCAAGTGAAGCTTTGAAGCTAGAGCTCTGTAAATGAAGCTTTCGAAGCTGGAGCTTTTGTAAATGAAGCTTTTGAAGCTGATTGACATGAGTGATGCTCATGAATGTTTATGTTGATTGACATGAGTGATGCTCATGGATGTTAACATGAGTGATGCTTATGAATGTTAACATGAGTGATGCTCATGAATGTTGACATGAATGTTTATGTATGATTATCATGAGTGATGCTCATGAATGTTTATGTATGAATGACATGAGTAATGCTCATGTATAATTTGGAGTACTGGGCGTACTTTTGATCACCTGGTTGGTGGCATGAAGGAGGGTACGGGTTGTACATTTCATCACCTGGTTGGTGGCATGAATGGCTACTTGCCAAATGATATTAGAGTACGGGTTGTACTTTTCATCACCTGGTTGGTAGCATGAATGGTTAGTTGCCAAATGATATTAGAGTACGGCTTGTACATTTCATCACCTGGTTTGGTGGCATGAATGGCTAGTTGCCGAATGATATTAGAGTACGGGTTGTACATTTCATCATCTGGTTGGTGGTAATAGCGGCAGGTTGCTGAATAATTTTGGAGTACTTGGCGTACTTTTGATCACCTGGTTGGTGGTAATAGCGGCGGGTTGCCAAGTAATTGTGGAGTACTAGGCGTACTTTTGATGACCTGGTTGGTGCTATTTTGGGCTTATGGGCCTTTGCCCTCCACACAACATTTCAGCCCATTTATTTTGGGCTTGCCGTTTTTTTTTTTTACTACCCTCTGATGGGGTTTATACAGATATATCCAAGAGATTCGAAAAATAAATTACATCAAAAAATAAGAGAAGTAAATCACATCATTCTGGTGGAGTGTTTATTCCTTGCTTTTGTAGTGTGGGTGTTTATTCCTTGCTTTTGTTTTTCTCTAAAATGATAGATGCTTGGACAACCTTGACACCACCCACCAGAAGCACTTTCTTCCTCCCCGCAATAAAACCCATACCGCCAAATCCATTTCTTTCACTCACAGAGTGTCAGAGCTTGCTTCCAATGGCAGAAAAGCAGAGGAGTAATGTGTTTGTGTGCATTGTGTTATTCCTCTGTTTGATTCAATGGAATCCCAATCCCATTCCTGTCGACGTCGCCATTCTTGACCCGGTTAATTTCCTGGCTCTGCAATCGATTCGGAAGTCACTGGAAGACATGCCGAGATCAAATTACTTATCCTCCTGGGACTTCAATTCCGACCCCTGCAACTTCGTTGGCGTCTACTGCGACTCTGACAAGGTTATTTCCCTCAATCTCGGTTACCCAAGAGCCGGTGCACCGGGTCTGCCTCAGCTAGCTTCTCCTCCAAGTGCCTGGCCTCTTCGGTGAACACAATCGGAGGAAAAGACTCGATGGTCCTATTGGAAATATGCCCTGAAAGTCAATCTTTGGAAGAAACCTTTCAGGACAAATGAAAGGATGTATAGATGATTCTTATACATCAAATGGCAAAGATACTAATTAGGACTATCTCAATAAACGATATATGTCCTAAATAGTGAATCCATGGACAATGGATCGATTGAAGAAGTAATCTAATGATGTTAGACTACAAAGACCTTCTTCACATAACCATAATGTCCAAAAAGGTTCCTGGTCATTGGATTGTCGAAGGGATACTGACAATGCTTAGACCGGTACATACTGTGTCTGCTTCAAATGGAAGGATGGAAAGTCTCATCCCATTCGTGTGGTGACACTAAGACAAGTATGTAGGTGCTCATTAAGGGAATGAGTTCACTGAACACAATCGAACGAGAGTACTTGCATGGAGGGCTACTCACATGCAAGCAAGTAACTCTAATGGTTGGAATAATGTAAGTAGTCTTTTGACCTGAGGCATCGTTGTTGTGTTGTGGTTAAGTACTTAATCTTTGATTATGTCAAAGTCACCCCATTCGCGGGTGTCCACGACATAATTGGGGTTAAGCCACTTAGTCATGAAGGCAAGTGAATGCGCAACAAGGAATCTCTAATCCTCGATAAGAGAGGAAGAATACTCTAAGATATGATTCAGGAATCTTCGGCCGAAGTATCGAGCGTAATAAAGGAAAGCGTTCCTATCCGACTCAATTGAATCATATAAGAAGGAATAATCACATTAGGGGTTTGACATAATATATCCATACCCTAGTAATGTGATTGAGAGTATTGTTTTAGAGAATGATCGAATTACATTGTAATTCCAACTGAATAGGTTTTCCGAACAACTTCTACATTAGCTTGGGTAGCTATGATATATGGTTAGATGTCACTCATAGCTTGTGAGTTCTTCTAGATGATTAAATGTAGTCATCAAAGATGAAGGTGAATTAAAAGGAAATTTTGATGTCAATCACCTCACTGCCTTGCTAATTAGAACCTAAAATGATTGTACACCGATACACTCTTATGGTGAGTAATTAATGGATGATGGAAATAATTAATTTGATTAATTAAGTGTTGTGATTAATTTAGAAAGTCTAAAGAAATCATAAAAGCGATAAAAGATCGTTTTGGGCTTAAAGAAACGTTCGGGTTTAATTGGGCCCATTGGGCTTTTATTCAAGCATTGGATGACTTGAAATAAATAAAAGCCCAAAGCCCAAACCAACACAAAGGGGCCGGCCATTTAAAGTGGAGAGGGAGAGATATTTAGTCAAGTTGTTGACTAGGTCTCTTTTGTCTATATAAGGAACTTTATAGAGATTTATTCAAAAGGGTTTTTGTGTGTTTAAAACAACAAAGAGGCAAGAGAAATATCTCTCTAAAACTACAAAAAGGCCGGGCACCTTAAGGGTGATTTAGCTAATCCTTTTTCACTCTTTTGGTTATTCCTCCATCCATCTCACTACACTAGTGGGTGTGGATCTTTAGAGGTTTTCTATTTTGGAAACTTTGAGAGAACCTAGGAGCACTCATACTAACAAAGTGGAGGAGGCAAGGAGGGAGGCTAGGCTCAAGGACTTCAAGGAACAAAGGGCTTGGAGGTGGTCCATCCTTGGTCTCAAGTCTAGATCAAGAGGTATAAGACTAAACCTACACTTTGTTCTTTACTAAAATGTTTTGATGCATTATATATAAACCTATGAACCTTGAAGGGGATTTGCATGACTATAGCTTTGATATTATTCGATAACATGCTTCCATTGCTTATGTATATAAATTTTGTATTGTATATGCATGCTAGTCATTATGAAATCCCATATTAATCTCATAGATTTCCCTTCAGGTCCTGAGCACCGTCTCCAGCTCGTTCACATCTGGGTACTCCGGAAACTGCATGGCCTTCTTGGATTTTTAGCTGTCCAAGCTCCATTTGTCAGAAACAGGCTTCGTTGAGGGTTTTTTTTCTTGGAAGACTTATTGGTTACCGGTGAAGTTGCAGACCAGATAGGGTCAGAGGGTCTGCAAACTCGGCCACGATGGAGGACTTACTAGAGTCAACGACGCAGATGGGGTGGAGGGTCTTTTTCTTGGAAGGGAATGGGTAGAAAATGGGTTGGTGAGATCAAGAGGGGTGGGAGGGGAAAGAGAGTGAGTGTTGCAGATTGATTTGGAGGACAAGGTTGCTGGGTTTGTAAGAGCCATTGTTCTTATCTCTCCTGCTCTTCCTGTTTCTCTCTCATACTATCTGAATT
This sequence comes from Malus asiatica, assembly GCA_033882615.1. Taxonomy (NCBI): domain Eukaryota; kingdom Viridiplantae; phylum Streptophyta; class Magnoliopsida; order Rosales; family Rosaceae; genus Malus; species Malus asiatica. The sequence continues at coordinate 41,855,702 of CM066503.1, read as the reverse complement.
GGAATATCTAGAGAGAGGAGTTTGGCGAGGAGGCTCAGTAGGTTTTCTGGGAAAGCTTTGGGGTTGTTGAGTTTTTTGCAGATTCACGGCGGAGGTGAAAAATTGAGAGAAAATCGACATAGCTTTTCTTGTCGATTCCCACAGACGGCGTCAAATGTTGATGCAAAAAATCGGAGGTCTTGGAACAATGTAAATCCGACCGTGAATCTGCAAGTAATGTAAATGACACAAGATGTATCGTGGTTCACCCCAAGGTTTGGGCTACGTCCACACTGATTATTGTATTTATCTGAGAGGTGAGAGAGAGAACCTCTGAATATGAGAGGGGATGTGAGAGGGGTGAAAAGGCTCCAGAAATGGTCTCCCCTAATTGTGAGGGTAAAGGGTCCTTTTATAGAATGAGGACTCCTCACTTATTACATATTTGCCCCTTCCTTTATCACATAATTACATTTAAGTCCCCCGAGTATTTGTACGAGATCTAAATACGAGGCCCTAAATATGGTATAAACAAGTGGTAGTTTAAGTCTAAGACCACTATTAACTCTGGAGTAGGAATTATTGCTTCACAAATGGAGGTTTAATGCATAGTCACACCTTCATGATGCATAATGGTCCGTCTTTGGCCATTATTATTTTTGTTCTTTTCTTCGTAACTAATATTAAAAAAGAGTGGGGGAATGTTGGTTCATTTTTAATATTAAATAAATTATAATTTTCATTATTTAGTTGTTAGTGGGAAAGTAAGTTTATTTGTCATTATTCGTGATTAGTGGAAATTAAGATGGAGTCGTTAGCTTTCCATCTTTTGTAACCTTTTTCTTTGTTAATTTTTGTTTATTATCCTATTCACTAAGAGCATCTCCAATGGAGACCCTAAATGGAGTCCCTACAACCGTATAGTCCCTAAATATAGGGACAAATGACTTGCAATGGGTTGGAATTAAAGTCCTCAAAGTATCTCAATATATACGGACTCGCCGGATACCTCAAAGAGTTTTCAAATATGAGGACTACGTATAGGGACTCAAATAGTGGACTCCATATTAATTTTAAGTAGGAATGGTGCTGCTCTTTATGTTTCTGTTCCTTGTTTTTTGAGCCCACCCAAGTGGGGCAAATTGTGACTACCCATCCCAAATTATTAAATATATTTTCTCCCCTAGTGTGTAAAGTGATGATATTGCCCTTGTTGGCTTAGTGACATGGATGTACATATGTAGTTTTAAATTATTTCCTTGCCGTTGTAATTAAATCGTACTCGACGTCACGAGCGCGTCGACGCGAGTTAGGGCCGAATTGGATTCGTAATGATTAATTGAATACGTAAATGGGTAAATCACGAACCAATTATATTAGCTTCTATTACCTCTAAACCAATCAGATTTTGGGCCTTTCTCTTTCTTTGGGCCAATTGCAACTCTATCCCTCTCACGGCAACCCAATCAGAAAATATTATTTTTTTATTCTAGCCAATCACACACACACACACACACACATACACGTACACGTACACTCTCTCTCTCCTTCTCGACCCTTCTCCTTTCTTCTTCCTTCTGTACCGAGACACCCCACATGCACAAACCACACCAAAACAGCACGAATCGAACCTACGAAGACTACCATCACACTCCTTACAAACTTACGAACCTAGCCATACCCTTAGGTTTCAGTTTTGGTGAGTTTTGACCATCGACTCACGAGCTCCAATAAGGAGCCAAGTTGCTCTGACGTAATCCCAGCGTGGTTTGGAGGTTTTAAGGCTTGGAAAGGTATCCGCGCAACTTCCATAACACTTTGGAGTAGGTTTGGAGTGAAGCAGACGTCAGAATAGGCAAGTTTTGAAAGTTGCAGAATTGGCTGGATTGGCTGGATTTTGCAAGGAATTTTCTGACCATGTTTCGTAGGATTTTGAACTCCTAATAGGTACGAATGTGTTCTACTCTTCAAGACCTTCAAATCCATATAAATTTCATGGATTTTGGTTGAGAAATGAAGTAGATATTAAGCTTTGAAAATTTTCCAAAAACCGGCAAACTAGACTGTGGGCGGAGAAGGTGGACGGCAGAGACCGGCGTGGTCCACCGAAGAAGATGAAGATTATTCCGTCAAAATTGATCGAATATTCTAACCGCATCAGGTAACACTGTTAGAATTTAACAAAATATTATGCTATTTTAACGGAATATTCCTAACACCGTTAGGGTTTCATCCCGTGTGCCAGACATGTGCCTTCGCGTGGCTGGCGTGTCTAACATCCAAAAATTTTTCTAAAAATATGGGGGTCTTCGTGTTGTCGAGTAGATCACGTTGGTATATTCAAACACCCCATTTGAGCAACGTATGAGGAATTAATCCTAGGCTTTGTTTATGTGCTAATTAATTAACGTAAAAATAGTTGTATCACATATAGGTGAGACATACCTTAAAGACGAAGGTGGAAAGCGAAGCAAAGGGCTACAATCCTACTACTTATGAACTGTATTGTGTGATGCTGCGGAGACTCAAGTAAGCTTCAAGTGAGTATTATGTGATTGAATGGGTTGTATTGCATTGGTATGCACACATTTATTTAAAGCTCATAATGGTTGCACCATGGTATTAGTGCTCCCACCCGGGGCTAAGGCCAGCCTTCATGTGATTGTTCACCTCCTGCACCACACGTTCACCTTGGATCTAAGTCCGGTGCCAACCTATCGTACAGACCACAATAGGTGGTTCTGACTCGTGGGTGATCCGCAAATTATCGCACAGCCTTCATGTGATCGTAGCACTTGAGCATACATATTTATACCCAACATGTTGTATAGGTCACACTAGGTGACTCCGACTCATGTGCTAGCCTAGATTGATGAGCTACAGGTCCAGTCGTATAAGTCATGTTAGGTGACTCCAACTGGCATACTATTTTATATTAGTTTCACACCTGGCTTACAGTTATTATTGCTGATATTATGACATGGCATACTTCAGTTTTCGCTACTCTTGTGCATTGGTTTTCATACCTATGTAGTTGTATTTTCTAGAAACTATACGGGTTTTACAGAGAGGGATTATGTTCATAAAGATAAATACGTTTTCAAACGCTTTATTTTTTGCCCACTCACCCTTCTGTTTTGCACCTTTCCAGGTTGTAGGTAGTTGTTCATCTTTGGTGGCTCACGAGGACTACACGGCGGTTCTGACGTTTTCATAAATAAAAGTAGGGGTCTTCTCCCTATTTGGATAATTAGTACTTAGTTAGTTCAACTGCACTTTTGTTTTACCTATGCTTTGATATGCGTGTATCTTATACTTGATCACTTTCACACACTTACATACTATCTCTAGTTAAATAAGTTTAGTTTTGGTTTTTATATATTCGCATTTTCTTATTATTATCACTTCTGTTGCGCACTTGGCTACATCACCCTCAAGTGACGGCCAACACATCTCGACTCCGATCGGGGTGTGTCACAACTTCTCATTTGCCTTTTATTTTTAATTCTTGATAAATCAATGGTAGAGACAGTTTTTTATTTTTATCAATGGTTACAACATTTTAATGAAATGGATAATAGGTTTTTAATATTTTAGTCCCTATATTTAGGGATTATACTATAAAGACATTTTCTTTGTAGACAATATTCTTTTAGGGACACGAATATTCCTCTAAAGCTCCTAAATGAGTCTTCAAAGGTGGTGGTTGAAGGAAATTTTTTGAAAAACATGTTCATTTGAGCAACATCAATGACATGCAATTAACAATTAAAGACGGAATCATGCTTGTATGCACTCAAAACAAAACATTACCCATGAAATTCAAAGCCTAGTAGAAACGTGAACCAAGACTCAACTCAAGAACAAAGTGAGTTGAGAAATCTTATACCTTTGTTGATTCCTCTTTGCATAAGCAAAGGCTAATCACCCAAGGAGAGGGCCTTCATTCCTTGCTTCTTAGATCCATGGATTTCTTGGATGAGGATGGTTGAAAGGATTCTCCAAGTTCCCAAAGTTGAGAACCTCTAATTTTCCACACCAAGGAGGGACATGAAAAAGAGATGAGTGACCTTGGAGGAGGAAAGATTGCTAGCTAATCTCCACCAAGGGACCGGCCTCCTAGAGAGAAAGGGAGAGACATGTTCTCTCCAATTTTCTCCAAAAGAAACCCTAAGGATGAAATGGCTATAAAGTTGCCTTTATACCACCTCACAATGGAGTGGCAAACTTGCAATTAAGCCAAGTTCACTACCCCTCTCTATATGGCCGGTTTTCCCAAGCCTTTGGGCTGTTTTGGGCTTCTTGAGTCTTGTTTGTTAAGTTGTCATACAACTTAAGCTAATGGGCTTGACGATTCGAAGCCCAATTTGGGCTTTAAGGCCTAATTTGGGCTTTGAGGCCCAAAACTAACTCAAGGTTTAAAACGAACTTATTCGTTTGATTAATTAACATATTAATTAATTCTTGCCACAAACAATTAAACCATTTAATTGTCCTTACTCATCTTCGTTGTTTCTTCAATCTCTACCTTACACGGTGTACGATCCATTAGGTTCCTTTTAGCGAGGCAGTGGGCGATTAGAACTCTTTCAAATCGATTGTGAATTGAAACTTACTTTCAATTCTCCCTTTAGTGATTATACACGTTTAGGGCTCCACAAACCATGAGTGACACCTAGCAGCATGTCATGGTTACCCAAGCTAATCAAAAGAGGTGGAGAACCTATTCAGTTTAGGATTACAATGCAATATGGTCTTTCTCTAATACAATACTCTTGACCACATTGTTTGGTTTAATAGCTTATTCATGTCTACTATCCAATGTGATTCTCTTACTTATATGATTACCTTGAATGTGATTTGGAACGACTTCCTAAATCTTATTCATACTCTGGCCAGAGATTCTTGATCATATCATAGAGTATTATCCCTCAAATAGTTTGAAGGTTAGAGATCCCTTGTTGCGCATTCACTTGCCTCCATGGCTAAGTGGCTTAACCCCAACTATGCCGTGGACATCCTCTGACGGAGTGACTTTGACATAGTCAAAGATCAAGGACCTAACCACAAGACAACTATCATGCCTCAGGTTAAAGGACTACTTTGCATTATCCCAACCATGAGTTATCATGTGACATGAGTATGAGAACTCCTTGTTGATCGTGTTCAGTGGACTCATTCGCTATTGAGCACCTACATGCTTGTCTTGGTGTCAATCACACCAATGACTCGAGACCAGTCACTCTCTCTGAGAGAAGACACAACACGTAGTGATCTTAACGGACTGTCAGTGCCCAATTGGCAATGATCAGGAACGTTTAGGATATGTATACGAAAGAGAATGGTCTCATGAATCTAACTTGTTTAAATTACATTCTCCTAATTACATATTCCTTGGACTTATTGTTTAAGCGTATAACATTTATATGAGACGGCTTAAAACAATAATCTTTGCCCTTGATATTAAACTAGATTAGTTTAACATGTGAAATGTCCGTAAAGTATCATCATATGATTGGTTTTAGGGCACATTTCCAACAATCTCCCGTTTGCACTAGAGCCAACCAGCTTGGTCATCAGTGATGATACCTCTTCTTCAGTCATTTCAAAAATGGTTGAGTAGTAGGCCTAGACAATGGATATCTATATGTTATCCATAGAAGCAACCTTGAGAATAACAACGTCACCATTATACATGATTCTTAATCATGTGGTTTAGTCTCTCATTTGAGTTCAGATCTTGATGAGACCTTGATTCCCTGGCTTGAACTATCGCCCCATTAGTGTCGTAGGGTCGGTACACTGGAGACACTTTCTGGTTGGAACCGAATAGAGAGTTCTTAAATGAACTTTCTCATCCAAACAACATTGTTGTAAGCTTCTTTATGGCAATATATTTCGCATGCATAATGGAATACACTAAAGTCATTAATTTTAATGTTTCCATCCAAATATCTCTTTAGTTATAATAAAGAGATATCTAATTATCTCTTCATTCATAATGAAGAAACATCCAATGATGGATTAGATTCATAATCTAATACATTTATGCTTCCATTACGTTACTCAAATTCTTCCTTATTCTTGAGGAATTCATCCTTTATTATTTCTCAAATACTTAAGGATTCACTTGACAGTTGCCATGGTTTTGATCCTGGGCTTGCATTGATATCGTCTTGTACCGATCTTGGTACAACTCATATCAACGTATTTCATACAATATGAAATACATAAATCACCTTTCTACATATGCATAAAGGATTCTATTTACGCATTATTTCTTTGGAAGTCAAAGGGTACATTCCCTTTGAGAAGAGCTACCTCCTAGTCTCACTAGAGTTGTTCTTCTGATTGAAGTTTATCATCATATGAGAAACTTCCTAGCAGCTTTTGTCTATCATTAGGGCTTGATATAATCAAATTATATCCTGAAATCTATCATTATAGATTTCCATCCCATGTTTATAGACTATGTCTCCCATATACATTCTATCGTTATAGAATATTGAAAGTCATACCTTTAACGAAGAAGTATTCTTTTTATTTCCAAAATTAATATATCATATATGTGTGTATATATATATATATATATATATATTCAAATTTAGGAGCATGATTAACTCCCACTAATCTTTTGTAAACCTAGTAAACAAAAGATTCATTTACATCTTTATGAGAAATCAAACGATTTGATCTTTCTCTCATAAGACGCTTATAGCTCCCACTAGTTTGCCAAGATTCACGATGGATGGATCTCTACAACTTACATGTCTTGTGATTCATAGTTTTAGACATATATTATCTAGACTATCTTAATAATGGTTTCGGAAACCCATATTATGTCCAAACATTGAATCACCATTTAGTTGTAGCTAGCATTCTTCGAATTAATTGAAACCAAGACTATGTCAAAGATGGTTTCTTCCAAGTCAACCATTCTCTTTGATTGTAGTCAACTTAAGCTACCATTTAGCTATAAAGGTTTCATTATTTCAGGTCAAATGGTACTTTACCATTTTCTTGAGTATATGTCGTATATACACTCAATGTAGTCATAAGGATTTTCATTCTTATTTCTTTCGAATTAAGAGGTGTAACTCTATGACATAGTCATAAAGTTCAAACCATTCAATTGAGACAGTTTATAAATCCTTCTCGACTACCTTGGAGCCTGTGGTGTAGAAACTAGGTTGTTATATTTGTTGATTATCATCTTGTCTCTCAAAGAACCCATTCTTTGAGTTCTATCTCTCGTTCATTTGCGCTTAGGAAAATCATTTGTAGGATTACAATGATATCCAAGGTTTAATATAAGGATACCCACAAGATAATTCTTTAAACAAATATTGCTTATTAGCACACAACCCCAAATCTTAACATGATTAAGATTTGTCTTTCTTTCCAACTACATCCTATGGAGTCATGAAAATTTTGGAAGATCTTCTAATTGACAATCATATTGTCTTAGAAGTATATATCCTATATATGGGTAATTGGTAACATCCAACAAACTAAATCTTATTCAAGTTTGTTCTTCTCGTAATGGAGAAATCCATTATCTTATGATGCTTCTTTCCTTGATATCTTTCAAGGAAACTATTCTAAAGTGTTACCTTTCCTTGGATCAAATCTAAGGAGGTAAATACTTTAAACGTCTTACTCATCAACTTACATTCTTGAATTCTTTGAAACCTTTTGCAAAGTATTCGGACTTGTGTTTATTCAAAATTAACGATAGTCCAACTGAGAGCGATCTTCGGTGAATGTCATACAACATGAGTAGTATTATGTTGTGAACAAGTGCCACTAACATCTAAGTGAATTAACCTCAACAACTTTGTGATTCTTTCTTCCTAAAAGAATAAAGATTCAAACATTTTGCCTCTATACAATTTTAACAAGAAGGCATTGGATCCGGATCTAACGATCCAAAGCATCCATCTATGACCAACTCATAATTTATGTTTTAGAGGTATCACAACTCAATTGGGATTAGTCACTACCTTGCAACCTTTTAGGTTTTAAGCATCGTTATATTCTAAACAGTTAACACTACCATATCATCTCTACTATAGAGATAATCAATTAGATTACAATAATCTAATCATTCATTAATAAAGAACAATGTTTTGTCAAACAAAACATTCATCCATTTTTCATACGGAATTATGTTCCTTTATTCAAATTGGAATGTAAAGACAATCTTTGTTTTTTCATTTTCTTTGGTAGTTCATATGAGGAAGTAAGTACTACCTGCTTTCGCAGAGATCTACATTTGATTCACGTTCCGAATGTGAAGTACTTTCTCTTTTCTCATTAATCTTCTACTTCTTATTAGCCACACTTTTACAACGATTGTAAAACATAGTTACTAATGCGGAATCAAGCATTCAAGTAGAAGAACCAACTGTTTTGAACTATTCAAGAACAATTTACAACACCTTCGAAAGGTGTGTTCTTGACACTTGCAAGACATTTCTTGCAAATACCCCTTCCAATGTCCATCCGTTCATAAAGAAAGTTTGTTCCCTTGGAGTTATTTTGCATTCTTCATTTGACTTCTCCTTTGATTACAATAGTGATGGTCCCTAAACTTCCACTATCTCTCTTGAAACTTATTTCAATTGTGTTATACACATCAAATGATTTGGAGAGAGTGCGGTTATTGTTCACTATATAATTTACAATAAACTTAGTGAACCATTTGGATAGGGACTCAAAGGTGAGATCCTAGCCTAGTTTCCGTCTCGTGAAGTGGTTTAACACTTCAACACTCAATGATTCAAAATCATCATAAGTCCTTGTCGATGGACTATTTTTGTCAACCAACCATTATGTTCTAAACATAATTACAAACTTTCAAGAGTTGTTCAAGGAAACTCTCATTTCTTCATACAACAATTTGTAAGTGAAGAATCATGGCACATAAAGTGTCCATGCCCTTGTGCTTACTTCTCAAGTTCTTTGTTCATTTAACAAAGGAACAAGCACTAGTGTTTGCATTGTTCAAAGAAACTCTTATTTCTTCATACAACGATTTGTAAGTGAAGAACTATGACACTAAAAGTGTCCTTGTCTTTATGCTAATCTTCATAAGTTCCTTTGTTCATATAACGAAGGAATAAGCATTGGTTGTTTGTGTTGTCCTCTTTATGATAGACTTATCTAACATGTTCTTCCAATGATACATTACCAATACGAAGATTGTGAGGATGAGACTACTTAGGTACATATACAATCCATTTAAGACAATCTATGGGATTGTGGTACTAAGTCCGGAAACTAAAGCATACGGCTTTTCTTTGTCAAGTTTTGGATAGCGTTTACAAATATATCGGTAAACAAATACATAACAAAGATAAATTGATTGATTTTAAGCCATTTGATCCGGGTCTTTAAATCAAATAGCACCACCCACTATTTTTGGCAAATTCCATATCCCTCATCGGAATTTAAGAGTTTTGGAGGAAACTCTTAGTTGGGTATAGGAGACTCATCATTACCAAGCCCACCTCACAATGATATGATGTTGGCTAGCATCAATAATAATGAGAGAGTACGCTTACTCATTTGCATCTCTTGCAAGTACCCATCTTATTTGGCCTCTAGAGAATGAAGCCTCACAATGATATGATGTTAGCTCCATTGCACTTAGTTAAGTTATTCCCACCATGCAAGTTCGAGTAGGGGTTCAACAACAACCTCACAATGATATGATGTTGATCATTCTCATTGCCTACCTTCACAACATCATGTATGCATATAGAACTCCTCCTGAATGTAAGCACGCACTTTGTACTCCCCCATGATAGGGTGAAGTCAGTGTACGAGTCACAAACTATCGCAGCCTACCACGGTGGAAGGCCACAAAAGAGTGTTCAAAGCACTCTCACACTTATCAACTTAATAATGGTTTGGTTGAGGGTTTTAGGTCTCATCACATATAAGCATGCATTTTAATGTTATTAAAACAATTTGGTCCTATTACAACTATTGGTCCATGTGATTGATTTAGTTGTATATAATACTCCCACTATGCTTGTAAAACGGTTTTTAAAGCAAGAGTATATGGTACTACTAACATAAGGTTTGCATTCATTGATGGACTATATAGTTGCCTTAGGGCCTTAGGATGACTATGAACCTTTGGTTAGATCCAACACGAGCCTAGTGTTGGATCTCGGTCTAGGGATGGTGATTGATTTTAGTTACGCGTTTAATCATATTAAGGCGTGTTTTTCCTATTGGGCGTTGGACCCAACTACACCAATTTCATGCATATCAAATAAAACAAGAAAGGAGTACTTCAAAGTAAAGAAGAGCTTATACTCTTTTACAACATTTGATCAAAACAAATTACTTTAAAGTAAAGAAGAGCTTATGCTCTTTTACAATATTTGATCATATCAAATTACAACCAAAATCTAATCTACACATTCCCATGGTTCAAAAAAATTTGAGACGGCCTTTCGCATAGCTCACTTATCGTAGGCTTAGGTTCACAATCACCCTTTTCTTTAATTAATTAACGCTTTAACTAATTAAATTTGAATGCATCATTTTCATTTGGTTTTTGTTTCCACATAATTGATTTAAATGGAGCTAAATGAAATGAAAATCCAATTCTCATTTAAAGATATAAAACTATTTTGTTCTCAACTAATTTGAGCTGAAAAGCAATAACCTCAACCATTGGGCTATTTTGCAAAACACAAACTTTTGAGGTCCCTTTGTAAAAACACAAAAGTCCACTACTTCATGTAATTACAACTAGAACCCAAAAATTTCAACAAATGCAAAAACTTCTGTAAACACGGAAACTCCTGCGATGAACGAGACAAGAAACACGTGTACAAAATAATATTTGTATTGATGATTTAGGGGTTACAATCTCTTCTACAAATTTAGCCTCTGATTCTATCTTTGCAATGGGTGGATTTGATGTTGTTGGTCCAAAGGGCCGTCGGGGTTTGATCTTGGGATAAACAGTTGTGCAGATTTGTTGACGTCGTGGATCCAAAAGGCCGTCGGGGCTTGATCTAGGGATGAACGAATGATGAACGATGGACACTTTCTTCAAGGGCCGTCGGGGCTTGATCTTGAATCAGTGGAAGTTCTTCAAGGGCCGTTGGGGCTTAATTTTGAATGAGGATTTGACGAAGAAACGAAGAGAGCTCTCTTGATCCTTCGGGATTTGCTTGGGAGCTTTTGAGTTTCAAAGCTTCAAGGTTGTGGTATGAGGTGAATTGGTTATCAATTGGTGTCTCCAAATGAATGTCTTGGCCTCCTATTTATAGAATTCCAAAACTTGATTTTTTGGATTTAAATAATTAGATGAAATAAATCATTTCTGCCAGGTGTTGACACGTGTCCCGTTTGATGACTTTTCCGATTTATTTTGATTTTTTTCGTTTATTCACATGCTATGTGTAAAATTTATGTGACACATAAACATTGGAATTTTAATTATTGATCAACATTTATTTTACCGAAATTTCGATGTCTACAAATGCCCCCACTTCAAGGCGCGTCGTATACATGTGCTTGTCACGTGTAGAAGATGCGTTTTGAAGTCCCTTACTACAGATGTTAATCCAAGGGCCGTTGAGGCTTGATCTTGAACTGGGTTGGTGATTTCTTCAAGGGCCGTTGGGTCTTGATCTTGAACTTTGTTTGAAATTTCTTCAAAGGCCATCGAGGCTTGATCTTGAAGGTTGAAATTGGACCACAAGGAGCTTCATGTGGTAGATGATCTTTTGGTTTCGTAGTGGGTGAATCGGCACGTATTTTGTTGCGCTTATTGACTTTCCACAGCTTTGATCTTGAACTGGTTCGGAGGATTTTCTGGTTTCCTCCAATTGTTGACTTTCCACAGGCTTATTCTTGAACTGGGTTGGAGGGTTTTCTGGTTTCCTCCAATTGTTGACTTTCCACAGCTTATTCTTGAACTGGGTTTGATTCAAGGGTGATGGACACTTGATCTTGAATCGAACTTGTATTTTCTTTAAAGGCTGTCAAGGCTTGATCTCGAACTTAAACATGACCACGAGCAGTTTCAGGTCATGCATGCTTTGAAAGATCAAGGAAGTTCGCAGCATTTTCATATGAACCCTGAGCAGTTTGGTCAACGGTATGATCTTCAAGAGTGATGGGCGCTTCTTCTAGTTGGTGACTTAATCTTTAAGGATTTGATTCAAGGGTGGTAAATCGGCACGTGTAGCTCACTACGTCTAGTGGGTCGACCCAAGAATTTGAGGGTCAAAACAGGTCCACCAAACCTAGAGTGATTGCAACCCTAATGATATGAGATACTTTTGATTTTGAAGAAGTAACGGATGAATCGACTCGTGTTTTGTTGTGCTTGTCTCTACATGCTTCAATGTATCATTTTCCCTTGCCTTATCTGTTCTTGTTGACCCTAGAAATTACAAAGCCTACGTGGCGCGCAGGCCGAGTAATCTATGAGCTAACTACGTCCTTCGGTGATTACGGGGCGTGCCAACTCGTCGGCCGAACTCGGCCGAGGAGTAAATTTGATGATGTTGCGTTGGGTCGCGCTACTGACTTCTGCGTCTTGCGATTGCGGCCGAGAAAAGAACACATCTCGGCCTCTTGGGTTCTTCGAGCCTGAAGACAAGGCTGCTATTCTTACAAAGTTCACGAACCGAATTCGGCTTTCAATGTGCCGAATGTAATAACTGTAACACCTCACTTCGCCGAGAAGGCTAATGAGATGACCTCGACCAACAAGGATTCGGAAACCCTTCTCGACCGAGACTTGGATAGGTAATCGACCGTTCTCGCCGCAGTGCTGTTGATGCCAACGGAAGATACTGCGAGACCAACCGACTCTACGGTGACAGAGCTATCTATGCCGACTTAAGATATCACCGGTTGCTTCCACAGTGCTGTTGATGCCAACGGAAGATGTGTCAATGGAAAAAGGAAAAAGAAAAGATCTCAAGTTGTGAGAGTTTGCGCAGGGCAATTTTGTATTGATTTGTAGGGGTCTCCTTCCCGTTGTTGTAGCTTGGTATTTATAGATATATGCATACCTAAGTCGTGGAAACCAATTCCAATTGCACTATGACTCTGAGTCTCTATTTGTTGCCGACGACCACACACTTATCACATCAATCAAAACTTGACCCCATATTTTCCATCCTGACCGTCCAATATAACCTTTTCGAAGACTCAACCCAATTGCGTCATCACCATGCAATATATCTGTCTAGATTCATAGTATCCTGCCAAGGATATTCAGTGGTTCCATTTATTCCGCCACCATATCATGATCTCTATCCAATCCATGCATTGATTTCGGCCTGCACGAATTTCTCCTTTCTCCTGAACCAAAATATATGATGAGGCCACGTGCTTGCTTGATGACATATATTGAATCTTAAACATAACTCTAGGCCACGTGGGCTTTTCTGCCAAAATGTTGCATGCATGCTCCATACACTTTTATTAACTCAAATGGATAATCACAAACCACCCAATTCAATTGTGATTCAACCTAATCTCCATGTGATGCATGCTTTTCAAATTAGATAGACTAGCTCAATCCATTATCCAAGCAAAAAGGCATGACTTTGTAAACTTCCACAACTCTCGCACCATATTAATCCCATTTCATCCGATATCCTTAGACTCAAAAATCTCTCTTAAGATAATTACCATAATTAAAATTAATAGTAATATCAAGAAAAAATCAGTTTAGTCTCGGAGCCATCTAATGGTTTTAACGCAACGGGCTGATAGCGTAAAATTGGGTCCAAACATTGCCCCCCAGTTTCCTTGAGCTTCGGCTCGCAAGCCGAATAATTAAGGAAATAAGTCATGTGCCCAGCAAAATCTCGTGGTATCGCTGAAGAAGATAAAAATTTCTCGGCAAACGAAAAGCACATCATGCTATTAAGAACTCATAGTTGAGCAAGTGTGGCCGAGAAGGTTTTATGGCATGATAATCAACCTTTGGCCGAGCTCGGCCTGCTTATATATATATATATATATATGCTCCACCGCATGGCATGAATTGATCTGCACCCATACATCCATTGAGGCCTGCATGCTCTGTCGTCCATGATACCCAAAGCCACATCCTGTTTCAGTCTTTTTTTTTTTTTTTTTTTTTTTTTAATTCGGCCAAAAGCTGCGTATATATATATGTATATCTGTTTTGGCCAAGGCATTGCTTTGTAATGAGCCGAGGCCGAGGCTTTTGTAAAGTAGCCGAGGCCGAGGCTAAAGCCGAATTGTTTTTTTTTTTTTTTTGTTTTTGTTTTTTTTTTCTTCTCAGTCATCTCGGCCGACTAATATATATAAGCCCGGATTGCTTCTTCGACCAACTAATATATATATATTTGGATCGTTGCCCCCCTTATTTTCTTATGCATTGGCTTACGTAGCCAGATGATTAAGAAAATATTTTTTATTTTTATTTTTCTAAATGGAAATAAAAGTGGCCAAACCATATTCAGGAGGAGGAGGCCAACGATGTTTTATTCCAAGCCGAGATTTTTGTATATCAACACAGCCACTCAAATTTTGCATTAAGCCGAATAAAAAATGATCTCCAAATATATTTAACTTGGAAAAATATTTTTTATCGACCGCTGAATGTGTTGAACAATTATTATGCTCCCCAGGCCCAATTTCGGCTTTCAATTCAAACAACTTAGCTGAATGGGACCTCTCCATATCGGCCTTATCACCAATAATCATGTCGATTGGCGTGATTTTTTCGACTAGGCCTATGTCTCGGCCTTGTTCGTCATTGGAGCACTTTTCTGATGAATCATTTTCTAAGTCGAGTTGTAGCTCAGAAATTTGAATTCTTTCTTCTAGGCCCACCACACTTTCAGTCTCAACCAAAAAAACAGGTGGCCCATGTTCTTCTTCGGCCGTCTCGACAATTTTCTGAGGCCGAATTTTAATTGTGGCCGGAGCGAAAAATTGCCCCCCGGCCTTTGGACCTAACCATTTTTCAAATGGAATTGATCTGTAATCAGAAACGTAAGGAAAATGTTCTTCATCTAGCCAGGCATTAAATCTAGCCCTATCTTCATTTACCCATTGCTCTTGCAGGGTAACAGGAGCTTTTATTCTCAACATGCAAGCGAATGACTTTTGCATATCTCTATGGCCACGAAGAATTTTTTCCACTTCAAAAGATCTTTTATGTTCCTCATTGTGTTTTTTCAATTCTTCTAGGAGCTCATATAATCGGCTACGTTGAGCCAGATCGAAATCTTGATATATCATATGAACTTCGTAGTATTAGCACTGGGTCCCACCGGGCGTGCCAAAATGTTGACCCTAGAAATTACAAAGCCTACGTGGCGCGCAGGCCGAGTAATCTATGAGCTAACTACGTCCTTCGGTGATTGCGGGGCGTGCCAACTCGTCGGCCGAGGAGTAAATTTGATGATGTTGCGTTGGGTCGCGCTATTGACTTCTGTGTCTTGCGATTGCGGCCGAGAAAGGAACACGTCTCGGCCTCTTGGGTTCTTGAGCCTGAAGACAAGGCTGCTATTCTTACAAAGTTCACGAACCGAATTCGGCTTTCAATGTGCCGAATGTAATAATTGTAACACCTCACTTCGCCGAGAAGGCTAATGAGATGACCTCGACCAATAAGGATTCGGAAACCCTTCTCGACCGAGACTTGAATAGGTAATCGACCGTTCTCGCCGCAGTGCTGTTGATGCCAACGGAAGATACTGCGAGACCGACCGACTCTACGGTGACAGAGCTATCTATGCCGACTTAAGATATCACCGGTTGCTTCCACAGTGTTGTTGATGCCAACGGAAGATGTGTCAGCGGAAAAAGGAAAAAGAAAAGATCTCAAGTTGTGAGAGTTTGCGCAGGGCAATTTTGTATTGATTTGTAGGGGCTTTTCCCGTTGCCACTGCATCTGTATTTATAGGAACAAATGTGGTGTGGCGCAGCTTCACACTACTGCAAGATTTGATTTTAATTCAAACTCGTCAGCTAGAATCCCAGTCAAGATTTCTCCAGATAAGCAACAGCCTATTTTTTAGAGGCATCATTATCTCCTAGACTCGGCAATAAAGGAGGCACTGCCAAAAAACCACCTTGATAACGCTGTTTGCCTTCCACGTGTATTGCGCTTTCCATAGCATGCTGACTGCCTACCAGTTATATATATATATATATATATATATATAGTTGATGGCCTTTCAAACCATCCATCATCTGACAACTTCCTCACCATTATTCAAAAAAAAAACATTTGTTTTTTCTTCCTTATCCTTTGCATGCCTCAAAAGAAACCGTGGACTGTCTCCTAGTCCAATTAGAACTTTATGTCCACCACTTTGCTTCCAAGTGCAGCTATGTACGCAAAATAAGATAGAATCTAATCCCCAAAAAACATAATCACGTCGCCAAAACCAACATCTCATCCAAAGGCAATTGAGATATAATCAAATAATAATTTAATATATTACTAAGAGATAACATCATGATTAAAATCATAATATTATCCTTTAATAATGATAAAAATTATCTTTACTTTGTCATCCAACGATTGAGAGCTATGCTCACTCAACGGCCTTGATTGCACGGGCCGATGGTGTAAATTTGGGTCCAAACAGTTCTTCAGGCAGATGTGGTATTTTCTCTAGAAGCATAAGATGTTGAAACAATGGGTATTTCGAGAGCAGTGCTAGGTAAGCAATCAGGGAAGGGTTCCAAGCAGTTGGTTCCAAATCGGAAGTTTGATACCAAGTGTTGTCTGATTGCTTTCTTTCTCCTTGTCCCGCAGGTAAAAACAAGGACAAAGAAAAGGATAGGGATAAAGCATGATATGAAATACTCTTGCTTTCGAAGAAGTGGTAGCGATTTGACAGCGTTGCACAACAAGGCTTTGTTCTTCGACGATGGTGCTGCCAATATGTTTGTTGAAACTTCTCGAGCTCTTAGATTCAATTCAGACTCCTTCTGCTGGGTTGGTTGATTGTGCAAGGAAGGGGAGACTTGATCTTGAAGGAAATTAGCACGTTGTCTCCACATGCTTCAAGGTATCATTTTCACTTGCCTTATCTGTTCTCCGGGAAAATATGGCATCTTCTTCGGAAGTACATTAGCAACTGAAGACGAGTACTCAAGAGCAAAGCCAGGTAAGCAACCAGGCAAAGGTTCCCGGTAGTCGGTTCATTGCCCGGAGTTTGAGTGGAGGTTCCGACATATTGCTTTCTTTATCCTTGTCTTTGCAGGTAAGAACAAGGACAAAGGAAAGGAGAGGGAGAAAGCATGATATGAGATACTCTTGCTTTCTACCCTGGTGATATGAGATACTTTTGCTTTGGTGTCATTTGTTTGCAGAGGTACTCCAGGAGAGGAAGAAAACTGGGTATTTCGAGAGGCTCTGGTGAGAGTGTACTCTCGGAAATGAGGAAGGGTTGGGCATTTTTTGCAGGTCTGCCTTGCTATGGACGTTGAAGGTGGACAGTTATAGGAAGTTCTTTAATACCTGTAGAGGTACTATTCTTTCACTCGTGTTGGCAACTATTGAGTGATTGATCAGTATGGCTCCACGCGCTTTCTTCTTCATCAGAAATCTTCGACAAATTGCCCGTAATTTCCGCAAAGCTAAGTGTGCATGTGGCAGGTGTTGACGAGGCTGAAAAAGACTGGCACCTCTTCGATATCTGAGATCGGTGCTTCGACAAATTATCCGTGATTTTCGCAAAGCTGAGTGTGCATGTGATAGGTGCTGACGAGGCTGAAAAAGACTGGCGCCTCTTCGATATCTGAGATCGGCCCGTGGTTTCTATGCAGCCCAGCTTTTGAGAAAGCAGACGTCTCTTCGATCTCTGAGCTTGCCTTTTCGATTTCTGAACTCGCCTCTTCAATTTCTGAAGCTCCGTTGAGTGCTGATTTTAAAAGAGAGGCATGCATCACATTCCAAAGCACACTTGAATTTTTCGCCTGTAGAAGCTCCCTACTTGCACTTCTAAGAACTTGATTTGTCTGACCTCTTCTTTTTCTTCACACCTTCGAAAATGTCTTGCCCTTTTGACCGTCATCTTAACTTGAATGTCGGGGAAGATAGTGACATATCTTCTTCAAACAACATTTGGCAGTCGTCCTTCGTATCTCCTAATGGTCCTCTTACAGTTGGGGATTCTATGATGATGAATGATACAACCGCTTCGGTGATGGCCAGAAATCTTCTCACTCCTAGAGACACTAGGATACTTTCCAGGCGGTCCGACGAGCAGGCTGTTCAGGACTCTCTGGCCTACAGCGTCCGATGTGCAGGTTTAGTTTCAAATATGGGCCAACGCCTTCTTGCTCGATCTCGTCAGGTTGAGTCGTTGATGGTTGAGGTGGCCAGTCTTCGGCAAGAGGTCAGGGTGCTTAGGCACGAGAATAAAGAGTTGCACATACTCGTAACTAATTACTCAACAAGCATGAAGAGGAAGCTTGACCAACTGCAGGAGTCCGAAGTTCGGATTCAGAGTGATCATCAGAGGTTTGTGACGTTACTCCAGCGGCAACTTCTGCCTTCGTCCTCTGGCGCTTCACCAAGTGTTGAAGCTCCGGATAATCAATCTCTGGTGCTTCGTCTTTCTGGAGCTCCGCCGAGTGATGAGGCGCCAACTGATCATCCTTGAAGATCCCTTCCTGTAAATTTGATTTGACTTTTTTTTTTTTTTTTTTTTTTTTACGCACTTGTAATTTTTTTTGGAGATATCGATGAACATGCTTTATTTTATTCAGTATGTTGTGCTAAATACAAATAAAATGTATATCTGACTAAAATGTGTTACTTCCTTCTTTTTCTTTTTTCTTTTTTAATTTTTTTTTCTTTTTTTTTTATTTTTTATTTTATTTTTTTAGATGGTGATTGACACATCCATTTCCTTTTAGATGGTGACTAATGCACTATTCTTTCACCCTTTTCTTTTTTTTTTTTTTTTTTTTTACTTAACAGTAGCTGTCACTTTTTTAGTTGGCACTTTCTTTTTATACATAATCATATTTTCCCACACAATCATATTTTCTCAATGCACTTGGCACTTTCTTTTTTGTACATACACGATCATATTTTCCCAATGCACTTGGCACTTTCTTTTTTGTACACAATCATATTCCCAATGCACTTGGCACTTTCTTTTTTGTACACAACCATATTTTCCCAATGCACTTCATATCACCTCTCATTTTGGTTTTTCTTTTCCAGGCACGGGTGGTCATTTGCACAGTTTGCATAGTCACGGACCTGCGTTTTGAATAGCCACCGCATTTCATTTGCTTCTCCTGGGACCTTTATATATATATATATATATGGGATTGCTCATTTGCTTGTACACTCATTACACAGCTTCAGCCACTGCATTGCTTGTTGCCTTGCATCACCACTGCACCATTGTCCAGCAATCCTGCAATGCTGCTTTTACTTGGTGAGTCACTTGAGTATATATATGTGTGTGTATATATATATATATATATATATATATATATATATATATATATATATATATATATATATACGGAAGGCTGTTGTTGTAGTTTTCTTTATCGCTGTTGCATTTTGCTTTATCACCGTTGCAGTTTGCTTTATCACCGTGCATACATATATACATGTAATATAATGTGCTTTGACCTTTGCAATTCCTTCATGCTCCTTTTACTTGGTGAGTCACATGTGTGTGTGTGTATATATATATATGTCTTTTGAGCCGTGCATACCATTTCCATCTTTTGAGCCATGCATATATGTATATATATATATATATATATATTTGTCACCATCTCCATTTTGTGCACTTGTCCCATCACCAAACCATGCACACATATGTCTATATATATATATAACGTACAATGTGTGTGTCCCCATTGATGGATTTCTTTGTTTGTAATGTCAGGAATTTTTTTTATTTTTTTAATCTTGAGAAGGCAGAGCTTGACGCCAGGATCTTCGCAAAGCTTTTAGAGCCGTGGTAGCAGGTCGTGGGTGTGCTTGTGTAAAAGACTGCAACGAGGTTTCGCTGTGTAGTGCCTTTTGACCACAGTTTTCCCTCGGTGGCGCGCTGTCGTGTGGTGCTAGAAACTGCTTGCGTAATCGCTGCGGGTTTGCGTGGTGCGATTGCGTAGCATTTTGGTTTCTTTTGCCACTGTAACGTGCCTTGAAGGACCATCCTATAGCTGCCATCTTTGTCGTGCTGCTCAAGTTTTGTGGCTGATTTGTGGTCATGGTATTTTTCAAATGTTTTAGGAACAACACCATCACCATTCTTGCAAAGGAGGGCGATTCACAAGATGAGGAAACAACGTTGAAGCTTTACCCGCCTCTAACTGGTCCTAAGGCGCTTGCTTTTCCCGTGAAAGACAATTCCATGCATATTAAGTCATGGTTTTTTGAAGCATCTTGGGAGGTGGTAGACAATGTTCAACCAATTACGAAGAAAAAGGCGTGCACATTGAGGGTTCTTATTTTGAATCATTCGCACCATGCTCGTGACCATCACCTGGCCTCGTTTAAGCTTCTTGGTGATCACATTCGCAGCGGAGCCATGGCTTGGAATGGTACCCTGTCGACTACTGGAGAAGCCGTCTTTGATGAGCTTTATTGGGAGTGGCTTGAAGATGTCTTAAGTCGATCTAAAGATGTGCTTACTAAAGTGGGCCTTTACCATACTGTGTACGCATCTTTGTTTAGTTATGATTGTCATCCTTCTGCCCTTCGAGCGTTCTTTGAGCATTGGTGTTCAGGGACCAACACACTTCACATGGCGCAAGGGGAGATGTCAATTTCACTGTGGGATCTTCACAGGATAGGAGGCTTGCCGATCCATGGTAAGTTTTATGATGAGGTCGTTCCCAGCTCGGAGGAACTTTCTCTTTGCAATAGCCGAGGATTACCTGCGAGTTGCTGCTATTTGTTTTGGGCGTATCACAATCTTTTCCAGGATGCTCAAGGTAAATCAGGCGTGAGGATTTCCTCATGGATCCGATTTTGGTACTGGGAGGCCATGAGGTATAAGAGGTATTTGAAGAAAAGTTGTCGTAACAAGACCACTAGGCCAAATGGAGACTCAGACCCGTCCGGTGTTATTGGCCCAACTAGGTGTCGCTCTTCTGATGAGTTGAGAGCGTTTGAGGATCTCGGCATAGTATTACAGCATGTAGATGAGTATTACCTAGCTGCTTTTTTTAGCTTGTTGGCTTTGTAAGTTTGTTTTCCCGACAGGCGACGTCAACTTAGTTCGTCCTGGAGTTTTCAAAATTGCTAGCAAGATGGCTGCAGGTGAGTCTTTTAGCCTTGCTATTCCGGTTTTAGCCAACATTTACAATGGCCTGAGCATTGTTTCAAACTCGGCAAGCACTGAAGATTGTGCTGCGGTGTTTCCTTACCACTATATGTATGGTTGGTTGGGTGAATATTTTGGCACTGACTTTTCTTTGACGACTCTAGACAAGTCAAGGTCTTCTTCATCGACTGCAGCCAAGATGGGGCCTTTGATGACGAAGTATTCTGGTGTGCTCTCCACGAAAAGCCTTGATGATTTGCAGGCACGAGCTCTATTCGAAAGTTGTGAAGGTTTGAGGATGGACCCCTTAGCGAGAGTTGGCTCGGCACGGCGAGGCATCGTAGACAATTCGCATCTTCGCTCGTCAGACTTGTCTTATCTTATAAGTCTTCGTTCGGGGTTTGTTTCTTTGCGGCAAGAAGACCGGTGCATTGTTCAGCCATATAATCCTCACCGTTTCAGCAGGCAATTTGGTTTTGTCCAAAACTTGCCAGGCAAGCTGAAGGAAAATAACCAATCAGCATCTTTGCAAGCTGTCTATATGCATTGGGAGTCTTGTACCCGTGCACGTACAAGGACGAGTTCAAAAGTAATCCATTGACCCGTGTTTATGCTCGTTGGTGGTCAAAGGTATATTATAAGAACTTGGGGATGGCAAGTGGTACCAATTCTTCTTACTCGGGCAATGATATGTCGAGAGAGGGCTATCATGTGGTTCCTATGCAAGCGGTAGCTCTTGATTGCACCAGTGCGGCTCCCTTACAAGATAGACCTGTAACTTTAGCTCATCAACGCCCATGCTTGTCTCCTCGACATCCGGATGCTTCTGAAGAGGCGGGAGATGAAGTTGACTCACACGAAGATGGATTTATTTTGCAACAGTGTCAACAAGTTTCAAACAAGCGACCACTTGAGGATGCTTAGGTTGACAGCGATGTCAATTTTCGTCATAAGAAGAAAGAAGTGTTTAGACCTCCTCTACTCGATGACTGTGTGCCATTTGAGAGAGATGTATGTACTTCATTCCCTCTCATGATTTCTTATGCTTTCATTATTTTGCTTTCGTTTCTAACATCTTTCTTTGTCTTCTTTAGGTTGGGCCTTCTTGTTCTTTTGATTTGGCAACTGGAGATGTTTATTCCTATACGGAGATGCTATTTGCGGGCAAACTACCTATAGACAGGGAGATCGGGGATCCACCTGGTGCAGAGCTTGTTCCAAATCCGCCGAACTTCCCAAGTTTGCCATGTGTAGGTGAAGGTATGCAAGAACCCGTCATGCGTCCAACACCTTTGCCAGCTAGCTCTGAGATCTCTTTGAGAGGGCCGAACCTTAGCGGTACTGAGCAAGTCATCCATCACATCAGTCTTAGTGCGGCAATGGATGTCAAGAGCCATATAGAGGAGAGGATTTCTAAGTGTCCGTTAGAAGACCTTATGTTGCTTAATGAGGATTTGTCGAAGCTTGTTTCTGTTATTGACAACCTTAACATTGACTCTTCATCCTTGAAGATCAAGATTGCCGAGCTTATGGCCGCCTCGACTGAGTATTCTTCCTTGCGTGCCATTTCCTTGGAGAAGTTGAATCCAGATGTTAAAGCTCATCAGCTAGCAATAATAAACTCATCACTGGCTCAAGTCCAGTCTTCTCAGCAAGCTGCTTCGGGAGATTATCAAGTTACAGAGACTTCTTTATCTCATGTCCAGGTGCGTCTAGATACGTTGGCGAGAGAGAGAGAGCAGTTGGCAATCGAAGCATCGCAACTTGAAAGTGTTCTTGCGGAGCAAGGAACTACACTTTCTCAGTACCAGGAGGAGATTTCACGCCTAGAACGAGAGAAATGCATAACTATGGAGTTGCCCATCTTATCTCCCACCGAGGCGGAGACTTTGAAGACTTTGGAAAGCTTGCTTGAAGATCGTCTTCGTAGTTTTGGGGACATAGTTTTCAAGTAGTATCTTTTTTTTTTTTTGTAATATGGCTTTTGAAGCCGACTCCTTCTTTCAAAGAAATAAAGTATTTACATTCTTGAATTTACTCTTCATTCTTTGAAGTGTTTTTTTTTTTTTTTTTTTTTTTTTTAGATGGTGTGACTGTACTTGAAGTTTTGACGTTTCAAGTTGCCTACGTACCCTCTGTTAAGGAGAGATCAAGTCATAACGTAGTTCAAATGCATTTTTTTTTCTGATGATTTTGCCGTACACAGTTTATGCTCTTGCGCGGGCCAGGAGCTTTGGTTGTCGCCTTTTAGGGGTAGTAGCGCTTCAAGAATCTTCCATTGATAGGGCCAATCTTCAAGCCGTCTTCTGCCATGATTAAGTAGGCGCCGTTGGTGTAAACCTCTTGTATTACGTATGGTCCATCCCACTTTGATGTGAACTTGCTTTTCGTCTTGTGACTTGTGATGATAGGCCTACGCAATGCGAGGACGAGATCTCCAGTTTGGAAAGACCTTGGGCAGACCTTCTTGTTGAATGCCTTGGATAGCCGTGCTTGGTAGCATTCCAAGTGTTGTTGAGCTTCAAGCCTTCTTTCGTCGAGTGCTTCCAACTCTTGAAGGCGCAACTTTGCATTCTCCTTCTCAGTCAAGCCTTCTTGTATAGCCATTCTCAGTGAGGGGATTTGACTTTCAAGCGGTAGAACAGCTTCCACGCCATATACAAGAGAATAAGGCGTAGCTTGGGTACGAGTCCTATGTGTCGTCCGATATGCCCAAAGTGCTTTGCTTATTCTTTCATGCCAGTCTCTCTTTGTTTGGCCGATCACTTTCTTTAAGAGATTGCACAATGTTTTGTTGAATGCTTCTGCAAGACCATTGGCCGGGGCATGATACATGGAAGACATATGTTGCTTGAACTTGTATTTCTCACATAGCTCATCCACGAGTCGGTTGGAGAATTGCTTTCCGTTGTCAGTGATGATGTAGCGAGGCACCCCATATCGGTGGATGATGTGCTCCTTGATGAAACGGACGACAGTTTCCTTCTTTACTTCCCTTAGGGGTATGGCTTCAGCCCACTTGGAGAAGTAATCTGTTGCAGCTAGGATGTAAGCTTCTCCTGCAGATGATTTCGGAGTAATTGGCCCTACAACGTCTAATCCCCATGCATCGAATGGCCATGAAGCAGTTGTAGGGTGTAATGGCTTAGGTGGTTGGTGTATGAAGTTTGCGTGGAATTGGCAGGCTTGGCACCTTTTGGCATATTTCAGGCAGTCCTTCACCATGCTTGGCCAGTAGTAGCCCATTCTTTTGAGCTGGAAATGTAGCTTTGGTCCAGGTTGATGTGCCCCGCATACACCTGAGTGTGCTTCTTCCATGGCTTGATTAACTTCTTCCTCACCTAGGCATCTTAGAAGTACTCCTTCGAAAGAGCGTCGGTAGAGTGTTTCTTTGTAATAGAGGAAGCGAGGTGCTCGTCGACGTATTTCGGAGCGGTGTCTAGGATCATCTGGAAGTTTTCCATGTTCTAAGTAATCGATCAGCGGTTGTCTCCACTCTTCAACATCGACTGGAAGTACTGAGATGACATTTGTATCATCTAGTAGCATTTCAGTGATGAGGGGGATCATCTATCTTTGGCAGACTGGCACGTCTGCAGCTTCATCTTCTCCTAATGTCATGCTTGAGGCTAGGTTGGCAAGAGCGTCTGCCATTTGATTTTCTTTTCTTGGCACATGCTCTAGTGTCACAGTTTCAAACTCTTGTAGCAGTTGAGTTACCAGCCGAAAGTATGGGATGAGATCATCTTTCTTCACCTCATATTCAGTTAAGAGTTAATTGATTATGAGCTTGGAGTCACCAAATATCTCAAGGGCTGTGATTCCCATATTGATCGCCATTTGGAGTCCGATGATCAGTGCTTGGTACTCAGCGACATTGTTGAAGCATAATTCGCTTAGTTGAAAGGAATAAGGTAATATATGCCTTTGTGGCGACATGAATACTACTCATGCCCCCGCTCCGTCTGCTCGTGCAGATCCGTCGAAGAACATCGTCCATGTCGGGAAGATGTCGATGTAGAACACTTCCTCGTCAGGCAAGTCGTCTGAGATTTTCCAATCAGCTGGGATTGGGTGATCGGCAAGAAAGTCTGCCAGTGCTTGTCCCTTTATGGCTTTAGCTGGGACGTAGATGATCTCATATTGGTTAAGAAGCAGCGCCCATTTAGCGAGTCGCCTTGTCAAGACGGGTTTGGACATGACGTATTTGACCGGGTCAGCTTTTGCAACTAAGTGGATGGTGTAAGCATGCATGTAATGCCTGAGTTTCTGGATGGCGAACACCACGGCAAGGCACATCTTTTCTATTGGGGAGTAGTTCAACTCGGCGCCGGTGAGGGTTCGGCTGAGGTAGTAAAGCGCTCCTTCTTTCTGGGATTCATTCTCTTGCGCCAAGAGTGCTCCAACTGAACTTTCCTGAGCGGCAATGTACAATATGAGTGGTTTCCCGGGCACAGGCGCCCCCAAGACAGGTGGACTTGACAAATACTTTTTTATGCTTTCAAAAGCATTGTGGAATGCTTCGTCCCATACAAACGGAACATCCTTCTTCATGAGTCGGCTGAATGGTTGACAACGCCCTGCAAGGTTAGAGATGAAGCGTCTGATGAAGGCAAGCCATCCTTGTAGACTTTTCAGCTCGTGCAGGTTTCTTGGCTCAGGCATGCTTTGAATGGCCTTGATTTTTTATTGGTCCACTTCAATACCACGGTGCTTGACAATGAAGCCGAGGAACTTTCCGGAGGTGACGCCAAATGCACATTTTAACGGGTTCATCTTGAGGTTGTATTTTCGCAGCCTTTCGAACACTACTCGTAAATCCTTCAAGTGATCTGATCTTTTCTTTGTTTTGACCACCACATCGTCCACATAACATTCTACGTTCTTGTGTAGCATGTCATTGAAGATTTTCTGCATTGCACGTTGATATGTAGCTCCAGCGTTCTTTAGACCAAAAGGCATCACCTTGTAACAGTAGATACCTTTTGGAGTGCGGAATGTTATTAGTTCCTCGTCTTCGAGAGCCATACGAATTTGATTGTATCCAGAAGAGTCGTCCATGAATGACAGTGCCTCGTGGCCAGTGGTTGCATCCACCATGATTTCAATGATTGGCAAGGGGAAGTCGTCCTTCGGACAAGCGTCGTCGAGGTCCCGGAAGTCTACGCAAACACGTATTTGTCTAGATTTCTTAAGGACGATGACGATGTTGGAGATCCACTTGGGGTATTGCACCTTACGAATGAATCCTGCTTCGATTAGCTTGTCAATCTCTGCCTCGATTTGTGGAATGAGCTCGGATCGATATCGCCTTTGAGTTTGCTTTATTGGTCGTGTTCCAGGCTTGACTGCAAGATGATGCACAGCGATGACAGGGTCAAGGCCGGGCATTTCTTTGTAAGTCCAGGCAAAGACGTCTTTGTACTCTGATAGCAGTTGGTAGTACTCATCTATCTCGTCTGTTCTTAGCAGTGCACTTACAAAGATAGGTTTTTGCTCCTCTTTTGTGCCCAAGTTAAGCTCCTTAAGATCGTCAACCGTGGCTTGCCCCCCATCCTCAAGTTGTGGTGGTGCAGCAGTGACATCTTCTTTAGGGGTCTCGTCTTCTTTGCCTTCTTGGATCGTGATGTGGAAGACATCTTGGACTTCCTCTTTAGTGTCGTCCTCTTGGGTTTGTTGGTATGCAGATTGTCCAGTATGGATGATGGTGCGCCTTCTTACTATCAGTGGTCCATTTGCGTCAACCTCCAAGATTGCTTTACGCTTCATCCTTGAAGGAATCGAGCTTCGAATATCGCCTTTTTCTGCTAGCCTATCGAGCTTTTCTTCCTTTGACGTTGTTTCCCTATTTCCAGAAAACTTCATGTTGTCTTCAAGTCTTTCCAAAGCTGATTGACGAGGAGGAGAGCTAGCCGTGGTGCTTTGCTTATTAGGTTTTGACAACTTTTCAAAAATAGAGCTTCGAGATGTTGGCCTGTTAAGCCTCTTGAAGACGGAGGTTCGGTTTTGACCACCAATGTGATCAAGGGCTGATGTTCTGGGTCTTGAACGTTTCATCCTATTGAAAATTGGCGTTTGAGGGGTGGATTTAGGTTCCTCTCGATCTTGTTCAATGCTTACGCTAATGTGTTGAGTGCTAGCATTTTTCGCTTTGCTTGAAATCTTCACGGGTGCATTTGGTGTGAAGCCAAGTCCAGCTTTGTTGTTGTTAATTCCGTAACCATGCTTGTGGAGCCAAATATATTCACTAGGCGACACGTGGACTTTTGGACAAAAGAGGACAAAAATACCCTCGAGGCATACCAGGATTCTTACGCGCGAGCAGTGGGCAATCATCTTTCAATCAAGTAAAAAATGCTCCAAAAAAGGTAACTAATTCCAATTTATCTCATCCATCCTCATTATAGGTAATTACTTCATAACCTATAAGTTATCCCATAAAATAGAGATTAATTGGCTAATTAATTCATTAATCACCAAATTTATCACCCAATTAACCACAAAATACATCCAATTCAACCCTAAAGCTAGTCAAAACCGGCCACCATCCTTTCTCTTTACTTTTTTCCATTTTTCCCTCTTTATTATCCCATTTATGCAAATTACTCAATTTGGTAAACACCAATTTATTCCTTTAGGGTTAATTAGCCAATAAATTGGCTAATTAAACCAAAATTTCAACCTAAAAATCCCCATTAAGGCCGGCCATTTCTTCTCAAAAAATGGACAAGCCTAACCCTATAAATATGATCCTATTTTCACCAAAAACCCATTCCAACACTTTGGCAAAAATCCCAAAATTCTCTAAACACTATTTCTCTCTAAATTCTAACTTTGGCATCGGAGGTTCTTCGGCCAAAGCGCCCCCCATTTATCGTGGGCGCGTGAGGCTCTTGGCCTTAACCTAAGGTGCTAGTTGTTTTGTAGGTGCAAAATCGTCCAAGATCGAAGAGGAGAAAATTTGCATCCACAAATTGGTGCTTTCATTGAGAGTTCAAATCCATACTCGTAAAAGACTCTCGCGCAAAAAGGTTTTTTCTTTGTTTTGTAGTCCATTTGAATATTTTTCATACGTTCTTATTTATAGAATTTTTTTACTTGCAAAGGTTCTTTGATAAAACGTATAAGAAAAATATAATGGCTAGAAATTTAGAAATTTCCACAAGTGAAAATTCTAATGTTCAAGAAATGGGATTGCGGAGATCCGTGAGGCTAAATGCGACAATAAGGGGAGTGGCATCATCATCACGAGCTTCCACCATGGGAACCACCGTGGTGGCTACCTCGGTAGCCACCCACGGCGAGGTCCATGGTGCCTTCACCACGGCCCGGAGATCCGTGAGGCAAAATGCGACAATAAGGGGAGCGGCGTCACCACCACGAGTTTCCACCATGGGAACCACCGCGGTGGCTACCTCGGTAGCCACCCACGGCGAGGTCCATGGTGCCTTCACCACGGCCACCATGGGAACCACCGCGGTGGCTACTTCGGTAGCCATTCGTGGCGAGGTCCATGGAGCTTTCACCACGGCCCGAGCCGTGCCATCCAAGGCTCACGGTACCAAGACCACGACCTAAGCCATGCCATCCAAGTTTACGTGGACCCAAGCCCAAGCTTCGCATTCACATGCACCGCGCGTTGAGCAGCCTGCTTCCGTCGAGCAACCCACTCCCGTGGCCCAGCCTGCTTCTGCCAAGCAGCCTGCTCTCGTGACCCAGTCTGCTCCCGACGAGCAGCCCACTCCCGTGGTCCAACCTGCTTTCGTCGAGCAGCCCACTCCCGTGGTCCAACCTGCTTTCGTCGAGCAACCCACTCTCGTGGTCCAGCCTGCTTCCGTCGAGCAGCCCACTCCCGTGGCCCAGCCTGCTCCTGCCAAGCAGCCTGCTCCTGCCAAGCAGCCTGCTCTCGTGACCCAGTCTGCTCCCGACGAGCAGCCCACTCCCGTGGTCCAACCTGCTTTCGTCGAGCAGCCCACTCCCGTGGTCCAACCTGCTTTCGTCGAGCAACCCACTTTCGTGGTCCAGCCTGCTTCCGTCGAGCAGCCCACTCCCGTGGCCCAGCCTGCTCCTGCCAAGCAGCCTGTTCTCATGACCCAGCCTGCTCCCGACGAGCAGCCCACTCCCGTGGTCCAGCCTGCCTCCGTTGAGCAGCCCACTCCTGTGGCCCAGCCTGTTCCTGCCAAGCAGCCTGTTCTCGTGACCCAGCCTGCTCCCGACGAGCAGCTCACTCTCACGGCCCAACCTGCTCCTGCCGAGCAGCCTGCTCTCGTGACCCAGCCTGCTCCCGACGAGCAGCCCACTCTCACGGCCCATCTTGCTCCAGTGGCTTTCCAAGCAGCCCAAGTCGACCCAAGACTATCTCAACCATCCGGACCTACCATCGAGCCGGGGGTATTCTCACCACATTTTTTCGTGGATTTGACATTTCCCAATTCAAATCTCGCTCCCAGAGTCTACCACATTTCCACTGCCCAAGGAGGCGCAATCCTTCCAAGCCCTTCCAATCCAAATGGCGAACAACACTTGTCTCGACAAGTCATAGAGTTGACGAGCGCCCTTGCACAACAAACAACTTTGGTGAATCAACTTTTGCAACGCATCGGGATCCAACGTGCCCCAGACGAGGTATCCCGAAGTAGGACAAGGGCAGACGAACCTTTCCAGCAGCGTCCTGGCAAGCAGCCATTCAACCAGCCACGAGCCGAACGGTCAGGCAATGTACATTCCCGATTGGGTTCCCGAGATAGCGTATACTCCCGTCTTAGCGCGCGGAGGAGCGTGTACTCTCGACTAGGCCCACGGATAAGCATACATTCACGGTTGGGGTCACACTCTGATAGTCAACATGAGCAACCTTCCGGACAAAGTGTTCATTCGTGGCTAAGCCCACAAGGAGCATCATCCACCTCACATCAGAGTAGGCAGCACGACGGACGGAGAGAAGCAGTCACTCAATCCAGCTCAAGTTCAACCAGCAGCCTGCGAAGAACTCGCTCGCCTGCTAGGAACGCACCACATGCACTGCATCTGCGGCATAGACGAGCCAAACACATGGAAGAGTAGCCTAGACCAGCAAGTCATGGCTGGGGGCAGCCGAGAGCTCCGCTACCCCAACAAAGGCAAATTCAGGAAGAAGTAGAGAGACTCTTGACCAAGCGATTGCATGATTTCCAACGCAACGAGGTCACCGACGAGGCACTACGACGGAACATGACCAACATAAGCAGGTCACCCTTCACGGATGAGATCGAGTAGGCAGAGCCTCCAGGAGAGTTCAGCATGCCACATTTCACATCTTTCAAAGGGGATGAAGACCCGGAGAGACACTTAAAGCGCTACCGAAGCGCAATGATCCTTTATCGAAACAACGATGATCTCATGTGCAAGATATTCGCCACCACTCTACAAGGCGAGGCGCAAGATTGGTTCTACACACTGCCGCCACAATCCATCCGGAATTTCTACGAACTTTCTTTGGTTTTCACCAAAGAATATTCATCCTATCGCTCGATCAAAAAGAAGTCTGATCATTTGTTCAACGTCAAGAAGAACCCAAAGGAGTCCCTTCGCGACTATGTGAGGAGGTTCAAAGTAGAGAAGGCAAAAATAGTCGGATGCAACGACTCGATAGCTAGAGCAGCCTTCCAAAAAGGACTTCCAGCAGACCACCCGCTATTTGGAAAATTGATCATGAAAGAAGATCTAACTCTGGCAAACTCTTTTGCTTTGGCAGAGAAGTATGTACTTTGGGATGAGGCTCGCCAATGCACATTCAAGGATTTGAAGAAGTACCCGACATCACCTCCCTAGAAGCAGTGGAGGACTTATTCACATGTTTGACGGTATCTAAAGTAGCAATAAGCTCTACCATCATGCGAGAAGAGATGGGGGCCCGACTACCTGTATTCCACAGTTACCTGTATTCTACAGTTCAAAAGCTCTCCTCGATGTTATTAAAAATTCAAAAGTTAACTTTGGCGATAGTTGTTGCAACCTAGAAGCACAAGTTTTACTTTCAAACACATGCAATCATCCTCATGACGTACTATTCTGCCCAATCCAGATGCGCGACGATAAAGGCGTAGACCCTGGCGGATGTAAAGTTTTCTGACGAACGCAACACTGGAAGGACACACTCGAAAGCAAGTTTTGTCCTCGTCACCCTAAAAGATTCTAAATAGGAGCAACATGTACCGGCAGTTGAGTACCATTTCTTGCTGCGCATCACACGGCCCTAGCCTACCCTTGCTCAATGATTCAACTCTAGAGTGGCCCAATACCGGCAATTGAGCATCTCCTGCTGCGTATGACATGGCCCCATCTCCACAGCTCCCTACTGCGCCTTCACGCTGAGCCTAGGTGACGCAACAGAGCGGCCCAACGATGCCTCAGAAGTAGCCGAGCACACTCTAGCTGCGCCTACTCCACCCGATGGAGACTTCTGGCATTTGCATGTCGACGGCGCAGAAAAGCCTTCATCACTGCCGGCAGAGAAGGCTCCAAAAAGATGGATCCCATATGGGAATGTCCGTACAAGATCAGCAGAGTAGGGGGCAAGAGTAATTACACCCTTGCCACCATGAAGCGGCAAAAAGATTGAAAAGCAATGGATGGCCTACAATCTGAAGAAGTACCATGTGTGACCTCCCACTTCATCAAAACCCGAAGACTCAATAAGCTCGACGGGCACCACCTCACAAGCTGAGGACTATCCAGTTGTTATGCAGTTCCTACCTTACAGCTAAAGTTCTCGCTCGTTTCACTCGTTTTTCAATGAGGAATTTAGAAGTAATCACAACTTGGCTTGGATGCATGCTTACAACAACTAATCACTCCTGCACTTCA
This sequence comes from Malus asiatica, assembly GCA_033882615.1. NCBI lineage: Eukaryota > Viridiplantae > Streptophyta > Magnoliopsida > Rosales > Rosaceae > Malus > Malus asiatica. Next base: position 41,823,588 of record CM066503.1, on the reverse strand, counting down.
AAAGAAGACTGCGCCCTTCTTAGGGACTCATTGCAGGAATTGCGCCCCCTGAGTGACCAACCATGCTCTCCAGTGCGAGAGGGTAAACCAATTCTCCGACACCCATATGGGTCAGCTCTCCAAGACGGGAGGATAAACTTTACACTCCGAATATCCAGACGTGGATGAGCCTGGCTGCCCTAGTATAACTAGATGCACGATGGCTTGCGCCGGGATTCCTAGAAGTAGCCGCAATGGTCTTTTTCAAGGCTTAGCTAACTGAAGGATTTTGGGTCTCTTGGCCTAATCCGTGGGGAACCGGGCCCTAGAGACGGAGAGGGCACATTACGCAGTACATCCGATGGACGGCTGCCCTGGAATCCTAAAGCTGCCTACGGATTCCGGAAGACTGCCTACGGCTTGCCCTTCGAGCAGTAAAGCCGCACTAGACTTATACAACCGCACATTCTTGTGAAAGGTTAAACAAGCTAGCGCGCATATACGAAGTTTTATCCACTGCCGACATGCTACGTAGTCGATAAGCTTCACCTCTGCCAAGCGCGGAACAACCTACACCAAGTCCTAAAGTGTTGTGATACTTGCTACGCAACCTACGGAATTGAAGAAAGTCAAGGTTAACAGCCTAGTGGTTACGCGGACTTGTCTGCTTCTGTAAGTAAGGCATCCGGCTGCCAACCCTATGGCTAACAACTTTGTAAAGTTCTACACCAACACCTACGGCCGCATAGGCTACGCGAGTTTGTCTGCTTATAAAAAAGTAGCATGCCTGCCACTGGTATATCAAGTTTAAAGGTTAGGGCATGAACAAAAGAAGTGAAGGTGAAGAAAAACGAAGGAAAACATGTTTATAAACAACTAGCAAAGGCCGAAGGAGTTCAAGCAAAACAAAAGCTACAAGGAAAAACAAAGAAAATCCTAAAGGCTACCTAAAATACTACACTACAGCAGCTTGGACATCCCACGACTACTCGGTCGCCACACCTTCAACAGCCGTAACGCTCTTAGCAGCGGCATCATCCGACGCTTCACCTCTGGCTGCCCCAGTCTGGGCACTAACTTCTCCAACTACTTCACCAATGGAAGCCTTAAAAGTAAAAGCAAGCAAGTCTTCCGGAGAAATAGAGAAGCTCATCCACTCTCTTCTTAGCATAAGTAGCGAAACGAAGCTCAGAAATTGCAAGCTTAAGATCTTGAATCTGAGGCAATCAATCTCAGCAGCAAAGGGAGCAGGCTTTGGCGCCACTTTAGCAGCAGAGTCCACCTTACCACTCTTGATAATAGCAAGTCTCTACAAAGGTGAACCGGACTTGGCTCCCAAAGAACGTCCTGGTACAGACTTCGGCACTGGGGGCATGATAAAACCTTAACGCTGAGTAATCTTATCCACAATTGTACTAGCCATTCTTAACATGGAAGACGCCACATGATCAGATCTAGCAGCCTTACATTTCTTCCCATTGGAAGAAGTCATGTCAATCACATACCTCTCGGTAGCAAGCGGACCCTCATGAGCAGCATAAGAAGTCTTCAGTTTTTTCTTAACTGTCATCTCATGAGCAGGCGGGGAAGATCTCTTCTTTCCATCTTCATTCATAGTAAGCTCCACGACAGCGATCAGACGAGCCAATGCATCCGCCTTGATCCTCTTTACCTCTTCTTTCTGGAGCAGCCCACCTTTCTTTCAGCAAAGAGGACTAAGCAGCCAACGACATTCATGGTACTCAGCAAGGGAGCTCAACCCAGTATTCTAGCAGGCAGGAGGCCTGCATGCCCAACATTCCAGCAGCCCATGAGACTCGCAATCTCCTTATTTCTCTCAATCGCCAGCCTGGCCCAAGTCAGGTCCAAGAGCCCAAAGGACATGAGCCATACGGCTCGCCTAGCACTGCGCCCCAGCGCCACAATCCGCGACCCTAGTTGCACAAGCTGCCTTTTGGCTCAAGTCAAGCCAAGCTGCCCAAGCAGTGGTCCCTGCCACGACATCTCCTCGGCCCATGCTGAGCCAACTCCTGGCCCCTGCTAGGCGATGTGCCGCACCACCCCGACGGCTGCCCTGCAATAGCACTATCCAAGAATAAGGCAAGAAAAATTAAATTTTTCTTACATCGGTGCGGCACGAAGAAGACGAAGAAAGCAACGAAAGACGGTCCTTTGCACGGGCAAGATGTAGAAGATTGCTAGAGGAGGGGGAACAAATATCCTCTAAGCTATCTCTCTCTTGTAGGGTAGAATAAATCGCTCTCCAAAGTTGATTTAATAACCCACTTAAGGTGGACTTAAATAGGCTTTGAGAGAAATTTATTTCCCTTTCCTAGAAGGATCTAATTTCCTATTAAAGAGAGAATCAACATCAAAATAGGAAGCAATCTTAAGTTTCCTAAAGCAAGAAAATCTCTACACCTGTTGCCCTTTTCTGCAAGCAGCCCAACAGGTGTGGGGGCATTTGTGGAGCCAAATATATTCACTAGGCGACACGTGGACTTTTGGACAAAAGACGACAAAAATACCCTCGAGGCATACCAGGATTCTTACGCGCGAGCAGTGGGCAATCATCTTTCAATCAAGTAAAAAATGCTCCAAAAAAGGTAACTAATTCCAATTTATCTCATCCATCCTCATTATAGGTAATTACTTCATAACCTATAAGTTATCCCATAAAATAGAGATTAATTGGCTAATTAATTCATTAATTCCTAATTAATTCATTAATCACCAAATTTATCACCCAATTAACCACAAAATACATCCAATTCAACCCTAAAGCTAGTCAAAACCGGCCACCATCCTTTCTCTTTACTTTTTTCCATTTTTCCCTCTTTATTATCCCATTTATGCAAATTACTCAATTTGGTAAACACCAATTTATTCCTTTAGGGTTAATTAGCCAATAAATTGGCTAATTAAACCAAAATTTCAACCTAAAAATCCCCATTAAGGCCGACCATTTCTTCTCAAAAAATGGACAAGCCTAACCCTATAAATATGATCCTATTTTCACCAAAAACCCATTCCAACACTTTGGCAAAAATCCCAAAATTCTCTAAACACTATTTCTCTCTAAATTCTAACTTTGGCATCGGAGGTTCTTCGGCCAAAGCCCCCCCCCATTTATCGTGGGCGCGTGAGGCTCTTGGCCTTAACCTAAGGTGCTAGTTGTTTTGTAGGTGCAAAATCGTCCAAGATCGAAGAGGAGAAAATTTGCATCCACAATGCTTCTTCAACTTCTTTTGAGTCTCAGTAAGGTCACGTTCTTTATTGTTGACGGTGTTTAAAACCTTTTTTCCAATTTTCGAAGAAGAAGCGAAGTCGTACCCTGCCTTTGACATGAGTTTGTAGGCGTTTGGATCAAAACCTTCTTCGGTCCTCTTGGTTGGGAGAAAGCTTGGTTCCACCCCTTTTTGTAGAGCTTTTACGAAGCCTTGTGGTAATCATGCAACCTTAGCATTGTTTAGCTGTGTCAGAGGTAACACTGCATTCGTTTTGAGCAACTTTACATTATCCATGTACTGTTGTGCATCGGCTTTGCTTGCTTCGATTTCGAATGGGGATTGACCATTCTTTCTTCTTGACATCGGGATGTATCGGAAAACGGGTGTGTTTAGTACATTTGAGGGCGTCCTACTTCCTTTGGTTATTGCAGGTTTAGCAAGCTCATCATCGTTCTTGCTTGAAGACGACATGGCTTCTTCTTCTTGCTTCTTGGGCATGGCTTGCCACTCCTGCTTTTTAGGTGTTGCTTTGCCCGTGGATTTGATCTCTTTTGGAAGAGCTTCGAGCACCATGTCTTCATCCATGTAGAACTTGGCGTCTGCGAAATGTGATTCGGCTTCGGTGAATGGTTTGGTGTCGCCATAGATCACCTTCACTCCTTCTCGGTAGAATTTCAAGCATTGGTGAATGGTGGATGGTACTACTCCATTTGCATGGATCCAAGGCCTTCCTAAAAGCAAACCGTAGGAAGTTCTTGCATCAATCACGTGGAATATCGTGCTTGACTTGAGTTCACCAATAGTCATCTCCACTCGGATCATGCACATCGCTTTTTGTCCTCCTTGATTAAAACCTTGGATTAGTAGACGACTTAAGGACAGTTCATCGGCCTTGATGCCGATTGTAGTCATTGTTGACTTTGGCATGATGTTTATGGCTGATCCACCATCCACAAGCATGCGGTTGACTTTGTACTCCCTTACGTACCCAGAGACGAAGAGAGGACGGTTGTGAGGCTTGGATCCTAGCAGCAAGTCATCGTCGGTGAAATGGATTGTGTCTTCGATGGCACAGCATGTGGCATATTCATGTGGCCGAAGCTTGAAGCCTTCGTTCTTGCTTTCTTGCACTTCGTGGTTATTGGGACTTTGCAAGACCGCTGCTAATGCTATTCGCATCTTCTTTGGTAATCGCAGCGCTTCCTCAATGCTAAAGTGTGTTGGTAGACCTTCTTCGAGCGTGAGAGTTTTTTCTCCCTCAATGGTGATATCTTTGCCTTTTGAAGGTTCTTCTATTTCTACTTCGACCATGTGGCATGCAGCGATAGTGCACTGTTGGAAGAAGTCATTCGAGAAGTACTCGTGCAATGAGATAGGAATGCGTGGCTCTTGCTCCATAGGTTCCCCAGCATACATTGGCTTATCAACTTTTACGTTTCTTTTGGGCTTCCTACTGTTGCGGGGATGGTGTTTTCTCACCTGTTCCACCTTTTGTCTTATGGCTTGTGGTTTTGGTTTCCTTATTTTTTTGTAGGTCACCAATGTCCATCCTTCTTCATCATCGGCATGTGCATCTTGTTCATTTGCCCCCGGTGATGGTTGTGCATAAGGTATTGTGTAACTTGAGCATTGATAGGAATGGTCAGGTGCTGCTTGGAGAGGCACGGGATCGAAAGATCCAAATGCAATTGTAGTAGTATGTGTCGCGGCCGTGTCTTCGAGGTCGAGCTCGATTCGCCCTTGTTGTGCTAGCTTCATGATAAGCTCTTTGAGGACGAAGCATTTACCCACAGGATGGCTCACGATTCGATGGTACTTGCAGTATTTAGGATCGTTTATGCGATTCATTTCTTCAGGCCGCTTGCATTCGGGTAGCTCGATTACCTTCTTTTCTAGCAAGTCGTCTAACATTGCATCCATGTCTGAGTCAGGAAAAGGGTATACCTTATGCTCCAATTCCCTCAAGGTGCTTCTGTACCTTTCTTGGGTGTGAGGAGGCTCACTTTTCTTTATCTCATTTGCTTTGGTTTTTTAGGAGATCTTGATAGGCGTGGAGGCGATCTTGACGGGCGCAGTACTGACGGTGAACGCTTCCTTGGGGGATTTCTTCCCAGTCTTGTCTACATTTGGGGAGAACACCTTATCCTTCTTGAAGTCGGTGATCGGCTTTTTCTTCCCGTGATGGGCAATACTTAGCTCCATGTCGTGGGCACGGGCGGCTAACTCTTCAAATGTCCGTGGTTTGATGCCTTGAAGGATTTAATGTAACCCCCATTGCATGCCTTGGACGCACATCTCGATCGAAGAGATCTCCGAGAGCCTGTCCTTGCAGTCGAGGCTCAGATTGCGCCATCGGTTGATGTAGTCCACGACTGGCTCATCCCTCCATTGCTTCGTGCTTGTCAGCTCTAGCATGCTCACGGTGCGGCGGGTGCTGTAGAAGCGGTTGAGGAATTCCCTTTCCAACTGTTCCCAGCTGTTGATGGATTCGGGCTCCAGGTCTGTGTACCACTCAAAGGCCTTTCCTTTTAATGAGCGCACAAACTGCTTGGCGAGGTAATCTCCTTCCGTCCCTGCATTGTTGCAGGTTTCGACGAAATGTGCGACATGTTGCTTCGGGTTTCCTTTTCCATCAAACTGCATGAACTTTGGTAGTTGATAACCCCTTGGCATCTTTAGGGCATCAATCTTCTTGGAGTAGGGCTTTGAGTAGAATGATGAGGTATGTGAGCTCCCTTCGTACTGCGCCTTGATGGTGCTGGCGATCATCTCTTGCAGTTGTTGGATAGAAAGAGATCCCATGAATGCCTCTGCTTGGCCTGGCTCCGGCTTCACATCGATTTTCTCCACCGGAGGCTCTTCATCCTCGTTGTTTTCCTTCTTTACTGAACCATCCCCTTGCTCAATTTTCACGTCATGCTTTACATCTAGTTGATTGACTAGTGCGGCGATTTGCTGGTCTTTTTCTTCCACAATCCGTGTTAGCCTTGCGATTGTTTCATTCATATGAGCCAGCTGCTTATCGATTGAAGTCGCTCCAGCAGTCATGACTTGCATGGCTGAGTTGCCGCTTGAGTCGGCATCGAAAAGTATGAAACCAGAGTACTTCCTTGGGCTTTCCTTCCTTGGCGCCTTTAGCGAAGCCAGGGTGATCACAGGTTCGTGCCTCAGGTGCTCTTATTCATTCGGCGGAGTTGATGCAGGGGTGGAAGATGCGGCAGAAAGAGCTCTTGCCTTGGTTCGAGTTATGATGCCTGAAGTAACACCACCTGCGGTGATGACGCTCTTGTTCCTTGCATTGGCTGCGAGAACAACTTGAGCCTTCTTTGATGCCATTTGTGCTTTTTGCGGATTCAAAGATAGAGATGAGAGGTAGAGATGGTCCCACTGGGCGTGCCAAATTTGTAAACACGAAAACTCCTGCAATGAACGAGACAAGAAACACGTGTACAAAATAATATTTGTATTGATGATTTAGGGGTTACAATCTCTTCTACAAATTTAGCCTCTGATTCTATCTTTGCAATGGGTGGATTTGATGTTGTTGGTCCAAAGGGTCGTCGGGGCTTGATCTTGGGATAAACAGTTGTGTAGATTTGTTGACATCGTGGATCCAAATGGCCGTCGGGGATTGATCTTAAATCAGTGGAAGTTCTTCAAGGGCCGTTGGGGCTTGATTTTGAATGAGGATTTGACGAAGAAACGAAGAGAGCTCTCTTGATCCTTCGGGATTTGCTTGGGAGCTTTTGAGTTTCAAACCTTCAAGGTTATGGTATGAGGTGAATTGGTTATCAATTGGTGTCTCCAAATGAATGCCTTGGCCTCCTATTTATAGAATTCCAAAACTTGATTTTTTGGATTTAAATAATTAGATGAAATAAATCATTTCTGCCAGGTTTTGACACGTGTCCCGTTTGATGACTTTTCCGATTTATTTTGATTTTTTCGTTTATTCATATGCTATGTGTAAAATTTATGTGACACATAAACATTGAAATTTTAATTATTGATCAACATTTATTTTACCGAAATTTCGATGTCTACAACTTCATTAAAGGAGCAAAACAATTTGTCCTTTAGTGATTTTGGGCCTTTACGTAAAAACGTAAACTTTCGGGTCAAAGTACAAATACACAAAGTATCAAAACTTTATGTAATTGCATAAAAGCCCTAAAGTCCCCTATTTAATAGGGTGGCCTATTTTGGATGAGAGATTGTGTCATAAAACTTTTGAATTTTTCAACAAAAGTGAAAGGTGATAGGTAGGTTTGAAAAAGTGATTTCCATAAAACATGGTTCCTTGAAACAAGAAAAATGTGTAAGTGATTGGTATGGTGTTGATTGAAAAGGACAAAGCATGTCATACCATTTATTACAATACAGTCACACCAACCACCATAAACAAAACTTTATGTAAAACATCAAACACTTTGAATCAAAACACCAAACCTTTTTGTTCTTGGTTAGAACATAACAAGAACAATGAAGAACATCCATGAAAACCCATAAGAGCTCCATGAACATTTTTCACCCAAAGACACCCCAAAAACTCTCAAACTTAAAGGAAAAAACATATTACCATACTAGGGTACTTAGGGGTTCCTAATGTCACTTTAAAACACTTTTAACAAGACAAACATGAACCCAAAAATCCACCCTTTGGATTTGGCCGAATTTCCCCAAAAACATGGCACCAAATTTTAGCTCCAAAATTCATGCTCATATGAACTACATCTACAACATTTGAGATGTCAAATTTTCTAACAAAATTTACATTCAAAGAAGCAAGAATAAAACTTGTAACAATTACAACATTCAAATCAAAGACTATGAACTACAAAACCCAAAAGGATTCACCAACTACTAGACCTAGGCTCTTGGTACCACTTGAAGGAAATTTTGTGAAAAACATGTTCATTTGAGCAACATCAATGGCATGCAATTAACAATTGAAGACGGAATCATGCTTGTATGCACTCAAAACACAACATTACCCATGAAATTCAAAGCCTAGTAGAAACGTGAACCAAGACTCAACTCAAGAACAAAGTGAGTTGAGAAATCTTATACCTTTGTTGATTCCTCTTTGCATAAGCAAAGGCTAATCACCCAAGGAGAGGGCCTTCATTCCTTGCTTCTTAGATCCATGGATTTCTTGGATGAGGATGGTTGAAAGGATTCTCCAAGTTCCCAAAGTTGAGAACCTCTAATTTTCCACACCAATGAGGGACATGAAGAAGAGATAAGTGACCTTGGAGGAGGAAAGATTGCTAGCAAATCTCCTCTAAGGGGCCGGCCTCCTAGAGAGAAAGGGTCCAATTTTCTCCAAAAGAAACCCTAAGGATGAAATGGCTATGAAGTTGCCTTTATACTACCTCACAATGGAGTGGCAAACTTGCAATTAAGCCAAGTTCACTACCCCTCTCTATATGGCCGGTTTTCCCAAGCCTTTGGGCTGTTTTGGGCTTCTTGAATTTTGTTTGTTTAGTTGTCATACAACTTAAGCTAATGGGCTTGACGATTCGAAGCCCAATTTGGGCTTTAAGGCCCAAAACTAACTCAAGGTTTAAAACGAACTTATTCGTTTGATTAATTAACATATTAATTAATTCTTGCCATATACAATTAAACCATTTAATTGTCCTTACTCATCTCCGTTGTTTCGTCAATCTCTACCTTACACGGTGTATGATCCATTAGGTTCTTTTTAGCGAGGCAGTGGGCGATTAGAACTCTTTCAAATCGATTGTGAATTGAAACTTACTTTCAATTCTCCCTTTAGTGATTATACACGTTTAGGGCTCCACAAACCATGAGTGACACCTAGCAGCATGCCATGGTTACTCAAGCTAATCAGAAGAGGTGGAGAACCTATTCAATTTAGGATTACAATGCAATACCGTCTTTCTCTAATACAATACTCTTGACCACATTGTTTGGTTTAATAGTTTATTCATGTCTACTATCCAATGTGATTCTCTTACTTATATGATTACCTTGAAGGTGATTTGGAACGACTTCCTAAATCTTATTCAAACTCTGGCCAAAGATTCTTAATCATATCATAGAGTATTCTCTCTCAAACAGTTTGAAGGTTAGAGATCCCTTGTTGCGCATTCACTTGCCTCCATGGCTAAGTGGCTTAACTCTAACTATGTCGTGGACACCCTCTGACGGAGTGACTTTGACATAGTCAAAGATCAAGGACCTAACCACAAGACAACTATAATGCCTCAGGTTAAAAGACTACTTTGTATTATCCCAACCTTGAGTTCTCATGTGACATGAGTATGAGAACTCCTCGTTGATCGTGTTCAGTGGACTCATTCGCTATTGAGCACCTACATGCTTGTCTTGGTGTCAATCACACCAATGACTCGAGACCAGTCACTCTCCCTGAGAGAAGACACAACACGTACTGATCCTAACGGACTGTCAATGCCCAATTGGCAATCCTATGATCAGGAACGTTTAGGATATGTATACGAAAGAGAATGGTCTCATGAATCTAACTTGTTTAAATTACATTCTCCTAATTACATATTCCTTGGACTTATCGTTTAAGCATAGAACATTTATATGAACGGCTTAAAACAATAATCTTTGCCCTTGATATTAAACTAGATTAGTTTAACATGTGAAATGTCCTTAAAGTATCATCATATGATTGGTTTTAGGGAACATTTCCAACAGTTGTGGGAGTCCCTACTTAGGAACTCCTATCAGAGATGCTCTAAGGGTGATAATAAACATGTAAATATTAGCATTTTCCCGTTTTCATTTTATTTATGATTCCATTACCAATTTCCTAATAACTACAACTTTATTCCTCCATACTTTGTATCTTTTACTTATATTGGTGAAAGAAGGGTGTTCTTGTTGTGGAGCTTTGGACTCTTCTCTTTTAGTGCATAAAGGTTTGAGTTAAACACAATTTAGTTGAGTTGTTGTATCCTGGGAGGGACAAGTCAAGAGATATATTGCTGCACCAGTTCGTGAGCTTTTGTAAAACCGTAGTGGGCTTCAATCTCTTTAAATAGAGTGAGATACATGTGCCTCAACCTAATTGTCTACGTGCTTTCTTAAAAGAATACTACAATTTTCTTGTAATTTTCTTGTAATTTTCCCAACATTGTCTACATAATATTGTGCTTAAATTGTACTCGCGTATTTCTGATCTCAAATTTAATTTTTGTCTTTAGGTGTTTAGCCATCTCTTCTGCCTTGAGCTTGTACAAGACGTCAATGAAGTTATCTTTGGTCATTGTTCTGCTTCTTGTATCAAGGAGGATTGCTTCTCTGAAGCCGCTCTTCAACTTGAGAAATTATTAAAATTGGAACACCAGGAAACAAGCCAAAGCATTATTGTTGAAGTTTCGGTTTAAGTTTTCTTGTATTTCTAATAATGTGAATGTACAAGGATACACATATATAAAAGAAAAGAGAAGAAGAGAAGAACTAGTTACATCCAACGGTCCTTAGGCTAAACCCTAGAGACCAGCTATACTCCTTAATTGAAGAAGATTACACTAAACACTAGATATCAGCCGTACTCCTTAATTGAAGGAAACCAACTACAAGACTAAGAAGAGATTTACACATGATATGTCAGGAAACACAGAAGGTGTCATATAGCCTATGTTGCACCCATGATTTCTGGATTTGCATAATCAATCCTATGCAGCATCAGTCAATACTCCCCTTCAAGCTGGATCGAGGAGTATAGTTGATCCAAGCTTGCTGAGAAGATGTTGAAAATGTGCAGACGAGAGAACCTTAGTGAACACGTTTGCCAATTGATCATAACTACGACTGAAGACCATTTTGATGAGTTGTGACTGAGCTTAAGCCCGGATGAAGTGATAGTTAACTTCAACATGCTTGGTTCTTTCATGAAAAACTAGGTTTGTAGCAATGTGCATGGCTGCTTGATCATCGCACATGAGAGATATAGGAGTTGTACTCGAGAACCCTAGGTCAAACAAGAGACTTTTAAGCCAAATCCTTTCACATGTAGTGGCAGCCATTGTTCGATACTTCACTTCAGCACTAGAGCAGGCAATGACTTGTTGTTTCTTACTCTTCTAAATAACAATGTTGCCTGCAACAAATGTGCAATAACCAGTGGTGGATTTTCTGTTGATTGCACTGCTTGCCCAGTCAACATCAGTGTATGCATGAAGATACCCCTATCGCTGGAATGGTTATTACGCATGAGGATACCCCTATCGATTGACCCTTTGAGATAGCATAGAATCTTTTTAACAAAATTTAGATGTTCTACTGTGGGTGCATGCATGAATTGACTGACTAAGCTTATAGCAAAGGTAATGTCTGGAAGGGTGATAGTAAGATAGATAAGTTTGCCAACCAATCTTTGACAATAGGTGATATTCTTGAGTGCCTAACCGTCAGTGGTAAGCTTAAGTTTACTGTCAATTGGGGTGACAACTGGCTTGCAATTGGTGAACTTAGCTTCCTCGAGTAGATCCATGGCATACTTGCGTTAGTTGAGAAACAAACCCCTTTGAGAGGTTGCCATCTCAATGCCAAGAAAATACTTCAACTTTCCAAGATCCTTGATGGCAAAGGTTTGATGTAAGGAGGCTTTCAAGGCTCTAATTTCATATGCATTGTCACCTATGATAATAAGATCATCTACATAAATAAGGACCACTAACTTCCCATGGGCTCCATTATGTACAAACAAGGAAGAATCGGCATTACTTATGAGAAAACCTTCCCTCTCCAACACTAAACTAAGCTTGGCATACCAAGCTCTTGGTGATTGCTTCAAACCATAGATAGCCTTGTGCAGTTTGCACACCATGCCATCCTTTGCTAGAGAGTAACATGGATAGGACTGATTATGCAATTCCAGAAATCATGGGTGCAACATGGGCTGCACGGCATCTTCTGTGTTTCCTGACAGATTATATGCAAATCTTTTCTTAGTCTTGTAGTTGGTTTCCTTCAATTAAAGAATATGCCTAATATCTAGTGTTTGGTGTAATCTCCTTCAATTAAGGAGTATAGCTGGTCTCTAGGGTTTAGCCTAAGGACCATTGGATGTAACTGGTTCTTCTCTTCTTCTCTTTTCCTTTATATAGGTGTATCCTTGTACATTCACATTATTAGAAATACAAGAAAACTTAAACGAAAACTTCAACATGGTATCAGAACAATGTCATCCTTGACCTATCTCTACCTAATTTTTTTTCCGCTGTTGTTCATATTCAAGCTCCAGTAATGGCTAAAGAAGGCTCAGTGAATCTTGGAGGAGAAAATTTTCAAGTTTCTCCTGCTTTTGTTCCAGACACTGAGATAAATACAAATTAGTGTTTATGCTCATTTTTGTTGAATGAATTCAACTATCTCCCATGGTCTAGAGTAGTGTCTCTTGCTCTAGGTGGAAGAGGAAATCTAGGGTTTATCAATGTTAGAGTTGAAGCACATGAGCCTTCCACTCAAGCACATGAAGCATGGTTATGCAAGGACCAACTGATCATGTCTTTGTCACTCAACAACATGGAGAACCATGTGGCTAAGATCTTTAGCTATGCTGAATCCTTACAAGATCGATGAAAGTCTGTGAAGGACATATATGGGAACCAGAATAATTATGCTCGTGTGTTCCAGTTGAAGAAAGATATTGCATGTATTCAACAAGAAGGAAGGACCTTTGTTCAACATCTTGGTGTCCTTAAAACCATGTGGAATGAGTTGGATGTGTATCTTCCTCATATCACTTATCCATCTATTCTTCTCAAATGTGCTGAGGAAGATAAGATATATCAGTTGCTAGGAAGCTTAAGCTCCGAGTATGAAGATCTCAGAAGTCACGTTTTAATGAGCATGTAGCTGCCATCTTTTCAAAATGTTTGTGCTACTGTGCAATGTTAAGAATAAGAAAAAGGGTGATGAACCAAGAGCCAAGCCACAAACTACCTGAGGCTCAAAAGTATGCTGCAAACTACAAGTAAACTGACAACAAAGTGTACAAGGGGAGGAATCCACACTTAAAGTGCAAATACTGCAATGCTACCGGACATGTGGAATATTAGGTCAATCACTCTGAGAGCATCACAGATAAGCTCCTACAAAGCACAACATGTTGAAAATCATGCCTCGAGCTTGATTAACCATGGCTCATTTGACTTCACTACCAACCCCTTATCTCTTATCAACGAGTTTGCAGCATATCTTCAAAGTAAAGGGCATGGAGACGTTGTACCAACTCTTAAGGTGGACAGTGACAACCATATTGCACTCTTGGCCAGTTTGCTTAGTTCCTTGCTGACCATGACCATGTTCATCCTAATAAAGCTTCAGGTATCTTCAATGCTTTCTCCACTGCACTTCAAACTAAGTTCAATAAGAATATTAGGTCAATCACTCTGAGAGCATCACAGATAAGCTCCTACAAAGCACAACATGTTGCAAATCATGCCTCGAGCTTGATTAACCAAGGCTCATTTGACTTCACTACCAACCCCTTATCTCTTATCAACGAGTTTGCAGCATATCTTCAAAGCAAAGGGCATGGAGACGTTGTAACAACTCTTAAGGTGGACAGTGACAACCACATTGCACTCTTGGCCAGTTTGCTTGGTTCCTTGCTGACCATGACCATGTTCATCCTGATAAAGCTTCAGGTATCTTCAATGCTTTCTCCACTGCACTTCAACTAGTGTTGAACTTGATGGTTGGATAATCGACTCAGGTGCCAATGATCACATGACAAATGAAGTTTCAAACTTGCATGACTTTCATCCTTTTTCAAAGCCTTCTCAAGTGTCCATTGCAAATGGAACAAATATTTAGGTGATGGGCAGAGGAAAATTAAATTTGATGTCAAAAAACATCGAGTCTAGTGCCCTATATGTTCCATCGTTTCCCTTTAAATTACTCTCCATAAGGCAACTCACCTCTACTTTAAAATGCACTACCACTTTCTCACCAACTAATGTGGTATTTCAAGATTGTATTACCAAGAAGATGATTGGTGAAGGTTTCTTTCTAAATGGCCTGTGTTATGTTTGCAAGAAGTCCCATCTTCCTAAAGCTCTTCAAGCAAACTTAAGTAAACCCCAAGATCAATAACTTTAGCATCAAAGAGTACGTCATCCATCCGAAGTTGTTTTGTCAAAACTATTTCCCATGTTTTGTCACCCATTTTTAAGTGTGATACATGCCATTTTTCCAAATTTGCTAGGCTACCTTTTGGTTCTTCAATGTCCAAGTCTAGTACACCATTTGAAATGGTACACACTGATGTATAGGGTCCTACTTTTGAATCATTAGAGGGTTACAAGTATTTTGTTATATTTGTGGATGATTACACTCGAATCACTTTCCTTTATCTCATGAAATCTAAAAGTAAAGTTCCAACTATTTTTAAAGATTTTCATAAGTTTGTTGTAACACAATTTCACTCAACAGTCAAAACCTTGAGATTAGACAATGGCACTGAGTTCTTATCCAAAATCATGACTCAATACTTAAGTTCACAAGGAATTATTCACCAAACAAGCTGTGTGGGAACCCCATAACAAAATGGGATAGCCAAGAGGAAGAATAGAGATCTACTTGATAAGACTCGAGCACTCATGTTGCATGTGAATGTACCCAAAAAGTTTTGGTCATATGCAATCCTTTCAGCCACCTATTTGATCAATAGGCTTCCTAGTCGTGTTCTAGGTTTCAGAACACCATATGAAACCCTTAAAGACAGACCAATAAACCTGTCACACTTGAAAGTTTTTTGTTGTACTTGTTTTGTACATGTGCAAACTCGACATCGTGACAAATTGGAAGCTAGGGCAGTCAAACGCGTGTTTATGGGGGTACTCCTCCACCCAAAAAAGGATATAAATGTTTTAATCCTATCACTAACAAGTGTGTTGTATCCAGAGATGTTCGCTTTGAGGAAGAGACTCAATTCTTTAAAAAGGGTTCTACTTCATGTAAGGGGGAGCTTTTGTGTGACTTGTTTCCATTGCCTATATACACTGAGTTTTTGCATCATGATGATTCCTTAAAAGGCAATGGCAGTCAAGAGCAAGAAAGTCATGTTGAAAACGACAACTTCAATAGTTTCTCAACCCAACTCACAAGGAAATGGTGATCTTGAGGCTACACCTCAACCCTTCACTCATCAACCTTCTCAAGATGTTAGAATGAATCCACCTAGGGAAAGGAAGGCTCCTGCCAAGTTTGTAGAGTACGTTACTTATGCTTCTAGACATCCTATCTCTCAAGCAATAAGTAATCACAGTTTTTCAAAATCTCATGTGGTATTTCTTACTGCAGTCTCAAATCTTGTAGAGCCTAACACTTTTCAAGAGGCCAATCTCATCCCTTATTGGAGGAAAGACATGTCTGAAGAACTTCAAGCTTTGGAGGAAAATTGTACTTGGAGTATCATTCAATTACCTCCAGGAAAGAAGGCAATTGGGAGTAGTTGGGTTTACAAAACTAAACTCAAGACTGAAGGCTCAAAAGAACGACACAAAGCTCGGCTTATTGCTTGTGGTTTCACCCCAAATCTTTGGGATTGATTACAAAAAAAAACCTTCGCTCCAATGGCAAAAATGAACAAAGTGCGTGTGCTACTTTCAGTTGCCGTCATTTATGGTTGGTTGTTATACTAGATGGATGTTATGCTTTCCTTCATGGAGAGCTTCATGAGGAAGTTTACATGAAAATTCCCCTAGGTTACTCTCCAGCAAAGGATGGCATGGGTTGCAAATTACACAAGGCTATCTATGGTTTGAAGCAATCACCAAGAGCTTGGTATGCCAAGCTTAGTTCAGTGTTGGAAAGGGAAGGTTTTCTCATAAGTAATGCCGATTCTTCCTTGTTTTTACAGAATGGAACCCGTGGGAAGTTGGTGGTCCTTATCTATGTAGATGATCTTATTATCACATGTGACAATGTATTTGAAATTGGAGCCTTGAAAGTCTCCTTACATCAAACCTTTGCCATCAAGGATCTTGGAAAGTTGAAGTACTTTCGTGGCATTGAGATGGCATCCTTTCAACGGGGTTTGTTTCTCAACCAACACAAGTATGTCATGGATCTACTCGATGAAGCTTAGTTCACCATTTGCAAGCCAGTTGTCACCTCAATTGATGGTAAACTTAAGCTTACCACTGATGGCGAGGCAGTCAAGTATGTCACCTATTATCAAAGATTGGTTGGCAAGCTTATCTATCTTACTATCACCCGTCAAGACATTACCTTTGTTGTGAGCTTAGTCAATCATTTCATGCATGCACCCATAGTAGAACATCTAAATATTGTTAAAAGGATTCTACTCTATCTCAAAGGGTCCATCGATAAGGGTATCCTCATGCATAATAACCATTCCACTGAGATTCATGCATACACTGATGCTGATTGGGCAGGCAGTGCAATCGACAGAAAATCCACCACTGGTATTGCACATTTGCTGGAGGCAACATTATTACTTGGAAGAGTAAGAAACAACAAGTCATTGCTCGCTATAGTGCTGAAAGCAACATTGTTACACCAAATTTCATACGTATAAACAATAATGCATAACCTTTACAAAAATGTAAATTCAATAATCATAAATATTTCGTAAAAGCAATTTAAATAAACCCCAAATTCTCCGTAAAATAAATATAGAAATCCATAAGGCATAATATAGAACATGTTCAAATCCTGAAATATGAAATGCATGCTATACTAATAGGTATAAAATATTCAATTTGAGAAGGGGTCCACTCACAGTTATTCTGCCACCGGGATGACGCTTGAACTAGGGAAGACAGGTTCACTTCCTACCGATGCACCTAACCACAATTAGAGACCAATTAATAAAACTCTACTAGAACGGTAGAATTTGGGAAAATGGACAGCGGATTCAGATTTGGCATGTAGAAAAAACTAAGGAAGGACCTCGAGCTCCACCACTTGTCGTCATAGGGCAGCTGCCCGAAAGGCCACTTGCCGAGATAGGTCACCAAAAAAAGTCATCGGCGCCGCCGTGGATGGTAACGTACATAGTACCTTTAGTGGAGCTACGTGTGCTCCATGCCCCGGCCATGGCAGCGCCCACGCGCTGATCGTTGCAAATGGGTTTCAGAGTTGGGTCGGGTTGGATATAGGCTTGGGTAGTTGGGTTGGGCCAGTTATTAGGTTAGGCTTGGGTTGGATCCAGGTTGAGTTAATGGGTTTAGGCCTAGCTAGTGGGCTAACAAATTTGGGCTGGATAATAGGTTGGGCTCAGTTTGGGTTGCGGGTCAAATCAACCGATTAGACTCGTGAGTCGTTGGAGTTTCACCGGAAACTGTATAATTGCACCAAGAGTTTGCAGGGGGCGATCTCAATCCAAAATTCATGAATTACAAGTCAAAACTTATAGAAAACATCTATGCAAGGTTCAAGGACTTACTCATAGTAGATTTAGGAGAAATGATGGTCAAATCCACCTTGGATTCGACGAATTTTCCTCAAAGACCATTTGCTGGAAACAAAGACCACAAAATGCATAGAGGTTAGAAACCTTAGATTTCAACTCAAAATTCACATGCAGAGCATGAGAACGATACCTAATTTCCTTTTGGATTAATCTTAGTTCTAATTGGACTCAAACTCAAAGAGTTTTCACTTGGAGTTCACCAGAAAAACTGCACTAAGAGGAGCAGCTTAAGTTCTCATTCTTCCTTGGCTTGATTCTCACACACAAGACCAACAAAAGATTCTTCGGACTGTGTTGATTCCAAATATGGTGATTTTGAATTTTTGTTTGATTGTAAAAGGAGGTGGTGGTTGGCTCGGTGGTTTTAGAGACAATTAGAGAGGGAGGCTATTACAGAAAAGAGAGGTGAGGGAGAGAGTTTAAGATATTGGAGGGAGAGAGCACGGGGAATGAGGAAAGTGGGGTGTGGCAAGCCTGGGTTCAAGAGTAGTGATGATGGTGCTCTCGGTTACTAAAGAGAAAGCTGTAGAGTATTGTTGAAAAGAGAGAAAGAGAGAGAGACAGAGAGAGAGAGAGAGAGAGAGAGAGAGAGAGAAAAGGTTCTAGAGAGTGGAATGTGTCACAGAGAGAAAGAGAAGAAAGTGGCCCGAAAGACATTACCTAACATAAGGGTATATTTGTAATTTTATAAATAATTTTTAAAAACAGGTTGTTATGCCTCAAGTTTGTCGTAACTGAGTAGTGAATGACTTTTAGCATCGGACAGATACTCTGCATCATGCATTCCCTAGGAATGGCGGGCATAGTCGGTTCTACATTGAAGTGACGTGAATTAGAGGAAATCTTAGTGGGATGAAGTCTAGTTGAGATCAATTGAAGATCAGAGGCTATGACGGTCCTCTGGGATTTACGTTCCTTAGGAATGGTAGGTAAAGGCATACCTATTGGGAGATTACTCAAAACATCCGAAGTCTGTGTTAGAGAAAATTATGGAAGCACTAGTTATAGGCGAAGTTAGTAGGTATATGTGGGGTATACCAAATCTGTTTCCTCAGGCTTGTTGATTCCGCTGAGGGAATTGGTGTGGACCCTTAGGAAAATTTCCCGGTAATTGTTTTAGTGACAACATTCTTGCTTACTCCAGCAATGAGGTTAGTTCAGTAAACCTCAACAACCAGCTTTATACCAAATTTCTCAAATGTCGACCTCTTAGATTTCGTACCTTTCTTGGGAGACAAGAGCGTAGCAGAAAATATTTTTACCAAATCCAAGGTTATGATAGTTGGAAATAAAAAATTCCCTCGAGTGTCGTGAATTCTGAAATAACATTGGTCTTGTTGTATCTATCGACAGTTGTCAACGATTCCTTGACCATATCTTTATTTCCATTTTCTTTGGCTAGGAAGATGTCGATTTTGTTAAGATGTTGGTTGTGAACGAAGTCTTCAACAACTGAAGTGTTGTCTCACTTAACTACTATTCCTACACCTTTCGATGACGTCGATCAATTTCAAATCCTACAATGATGCTTTATTGAACGTGTAACTGTGAGCTGATGCAGCATGATTGTGTAATGCTCATGCCTTGACATTGAAACTGCATGAAGTGAACCATCCAATCTACGACCTAGAGTCTACGATTATCGTTCTTACTTGAAAACTCTCTGTGGAGAAATGTGTTAGATCTTTATCAACCTCGCAAACTTCCTATTTATTATCACTTGGAAGGAAAAAAATCTTAGACAACAGTGATGGATAGGATATATCAATGACTACGATTGCACCATCGCGTATGATCCCGATTATGCAATTGTAGTTACTGACAACCGCAGTAGAAAAACACATAGGTACCGAATGCTCTTCAATCAGTTCTATTTTCAACTTTTGCGGAACACTCGAATACTTTAGTGACACTGCTTTTTGATTATCAAGAAACCTTGTTAGCTAATTTTCAAGTTCTACCTTTCTACCTTTGGCCTGAGATGACAAGGAATTGTTTAGTCCTTTGGCATAATTCTTCATGATCGAATTTATCACTCTTTGACGTTTTGGGCTGCACCGGCTTTGTTTGTAATCCCAGATTCACCCCCTTGGTACTAAAAGATATTTAGTCAATCTTGGGTCACTCATGTTCTTTGTATCATTCTAAAGTAGATAGATTGACCAGGAGGACCACCAGACATTGAAGTTTTTAGTTGAGATCATCAGTCCTTGAATTGCCCAATTAGCAACTTAACGAATGAATCTTCACCATTGGTAATTTAATATTCTTGAAGCTACCGTTGTAACAAGTTCTAGTAGATTTTGGTTTGGGAAAAATCTAACTTTCAGTCCGTCAGCTTTCATTTGACTATCATTCAAGTTGAGTTATCGTTCGACCATTTCCATTTCTAGCACATAATCAAGTTAAGAAGTTACACGCATTCAAGCAGCAGAGTTGTATATTCAAATCTAGATATCATGTACTCTAGAGTTAATGGACTTATCTTGACCATTGAACTTTCGAGTGTTCTTATAGCTTTCTCGACATGGTTTCTCTTAAAATTCGTGAAGAATTCACGATGGATCGACTCAGCTAAAATTCAGGCTCATGTTCATATCGGTTTTGATCAGAACGTTGGGGGCATAATCTTTTCACAAGCTTATCAGATTTACCGGGAAGAATTCTAAGTGATCTTGAGGTTTGTGCAGTATTTTAGTATGGAATTAGTGAAGGAAGAAATGTATTCTTTGAGCATGGTGATTGTGGGGCCAATTTTTGTGAAGGATTTGAAGCGGTAATCGTTATTCGAAGGAAGTGGTCAGAGTGATAGTTCCTTTATTATAGGCTTCGAATCTTGTACATCTCAATCAAGATAGCAATCATCGTGGTTAGTCACGAAAGAAATGTTCTACGGCAAGTGTTTGTCTCTACAGATTTTTTTAATTATTTCGTTCCGGGACTTGATGGTTCTTGTGTACCTGGATGTCAAGGCACTTCCAGTAGTTATGATTGGTGCGTGTTGGGGTAGTGTGGGAACGCGATTGAGGTGTGAATCGAACAATCTAGGCATATTCTCACATGAGAGGCAAAACGGTATTTTGGCATCCTCAGAACTGGTCACTCGCTTACCGAGACAACAATGAGTTATTAGTGTTATAGGTTGTAGACTGTAATATCGATTGCGTAATTGTTGGGTTCACTAAGTAAGTGGGCAAGTCGGCTCGTCTACGACAGTAGTTATTGATTGGTTATGGTTTGGACTTGACTCGTGACACACACGCACACTCATTCTCAGAGTACATGACAGTTTGAATATAGAGGTGAGACTCGTTTTCATTTCGGTTTTGACTTTTTAGCGAAAATATTTTGATTTACATTATTATATTTATAGATGTATTTTTTACATCGTAAGTTTTTGGGTAGTCATTTTTACTTTCGGTTTTAAATTTATTACAAGTATTCTAATTCTATGTTATATATCTATTTTCGACGTTATCTTATTTTCCATGTATATTTTTGAACTTATACTTATATTTTTGACTTTATAGTTTTTATATGAGTACTTCTACTTGACTACTTACCTCGAGACTAATTACCTTTTACTTTTGCACACCGAAATTTAGTACACTTTGGTTAAAAAATGGCAAAGAATTAAAGACGAAACAAGTATCTTAATTCTTAAACATATTTTACTATATATGTAGGTTTTATATTTTTGAACTTATACTTTCCTTGGATATAAACAGTCTTGTCCCCCTCTTGAGCACAACCGCGCTCTTTTGACGTCCAGTTTTTTGACCCCTCTTTGAATCAAGGTTGCCAAATCTCTAGGTATACAAAATTCGACTAATTACTTGTTGGACGGACAAAGAATAACTAATTTGGCACTTCTCCAACAGAAAACTAGATGATATTTGCGACATCCAATGCTCAGTTACCTTTGATAACCTTTCTTTTTATTTTCTTAATCTAGTTTAAAGCCTGTATTAAATTATGATTAACAAAAGTAAAGGGAGTGTGGGTTGTTCGCAACTTAAAGGGGTTGATTGAGAGCAAAAGGACGACTTGAAGGAGAAGAAATTAGGTTAAATAGGACGGCGACGGAGCAGTAATACGACAAACTTTCAGTAAATATCAAGCTTTCTTGTTTTTCCTCGAGACTAATTACCTTTTACTTTTGCACACCGAAATTTAGTACACTTCGGTTAAAAAATGGCAAAGAATTAAAGACGAAACAAGTATCTTAATTCTTAAACATATTTTACTATATATGTTATTTTTACTCCTTTTTAAAACTATGAATAGTAGAGTTATGACAATAGTCACTGACATTAGTTGAACGTGATGACATGATTTAATGGATAGTGTCATGTTTTATTTTGGTGTAATAAAGCACTTTACACTACAAATACAAATCCAAATCCCTCATTTTTAGACCTAGTTTGGGAGTGAGGTGCTTAAAAAAAAAGCACCTATGAAAAAAAGCTGTGAGGGTTTTAGGTGTTTGGTAAACTGAAAAAAAAAGGGCTTATTTTGGAAGCTGTTGTGAGAATAAGCTGAAATCAAAGGAAAAAGCTGAAGCTGCTATTTGTAGCTTTGGAAAACTGGCTTTTTTTCAAAGCACACGGAGCTACAGTGTTTTTTTAATGAAAATACCTACTATTAGACTACTTTTTTTTTTCCAAAAGCACTTTTACAAAAAAGTTTACCAAAGACTCTGCTAATTTATTTCACAGCCGCTTATTCTCACAGCACAGCCGCTTATTCTCACAGCAGCTTTTTTTCAAAGCATAGCTATACCAAACCAGCCCTTAATCATATTCCATCTAGATGAAGACCTAGTTTGGGAGTGAGGTGCTTAAAAAAAAAGCACCCATGAAAAAAAGCTGTGAGGGTTTTAGGTGTTTAGTAAACTGAAAAAAAAAACTTATTTTGGAAGCTGCTGTGAGAATAAGCTGAAATCAAAGGAAAAAGCTGAAGCTGCTATTTGTAGCTTTGGAAAACTGGCTTTTTTTCAAAGCATACGGAGCTACAGTGCTTCTTTAATGAAAATACCTACTATTAGACTACTTTTTTTTTTCCAAAAGCACTTTTACAAAAAAGTTTACCAAACACTCTACTGATTTATTTCACAGCCGCTTATTCTCACAGCAGCTTTTTTTCAAAGCACAGCTATACCAAACCAACCCTTCGCAGTTACTAATTATGCCGTGCGTGACATTCATATTCATGTTAGTAAATATGGTTCAATTGGCAGCACTTCAAACTATATATGATTGCTGTGTCACGGGATCTGCAAGTGAATATGGTTCAAACCGCTCAGCAAGTGTCCAGCACTAAGTGAAAACATGCACCGATATTGTCCATAACTTAACCATTTACACCCGAATACCCAGAGTCCCAATAGACCTTAATTGAGAGGTTTTCAGAATACAATAAGAAGTAAACCCCCTACATTTGAACTTTATTATATTATATTATATTACTATTGTACTTCTTTGATGTGCCACTCGCTTCAGATCCTTATTGTATCGATCCAACTTACGCCAACAATGCTATCAGATATTGCATCTCATGGCAGTATAAATAAGCTGCAAAACTAGAGAAACAAACCACCAATTAAGCCATGGCCTTAGAGGAGGAAGTAGATAGCTTGTTCGAAAGCGCCATGAAAGGGCAGTGGGGAAAGGTGGTGGAAGCCTACAAAAACAGTTCCAAGGCTCAAGAGGCCAAGATAACCAAATCAAACGAGACTGCTCTGCACATTGCAATTGCTGATGGCCAAACAGAAATCGCAATCGAGTTGCTCAGCATCATTTCCCTCGGAGGAAATGCATCCAAAATATTCAACTTGGGGAACGAGAAAGGCAACACAGCTCTCCATCTGGCTGCCAGGCTTAATTACGTGCAACTTTGCGAAATCATGGCTACGAAGGATCAAAACCTCGTCTCCGTACGCAACCTGGACGGTGAGACCCCTCTCTTCTTGGCAGCTCATAATGGCAACATAAAGTCTTTCCTTTGTCTTAATTTTCACTGCCAAGAAAAGTTCCATTCCTTTAGAGACAACAATGGTGATACCATTCTCCATGCTGCTATCTCTGGTGAATACTTCTGTAAGTACACTCCCCTTTAGCCATCTGTGCTCCAGACTGACCGCAACTAACTATCCTAAAAATAAAAATGCCATTCATTCTGTACTTTTGTTTTGATAGGTTTGGCGTTTCAGATAATTCGATTGTACCCGGAACTTGCTAACTCTATGAATGAAAACGGTTTATCTCCGCTGCATATTCTGGCCGGAAAGCCTAATGCATTCAAAAGCAGTACTCGCTTTGGAATAGCTGATGAGATTATATACCGCTGTAAGATATTCTAACTAAAGATGTAAATTATCTTTTTGTTCATCGTTGCATGATCTTAGATTTAAACCGAACTTTTTGATTTCATTTGTCAGGTTTGATCGTTGATAATCTCAAAATTGAAGAATATAATCACGAAGCTTGTCTGCACAAGGCAGGAGAACAAAACAGTTTGAAGTATCCCGCAAACTACGAAACTTGCATGAACTTCTTCCGGCATCTGAGAAGTCTGTTAAAAATGTTAAGTGGGTGAATCTTGTCAAATATTTATGTTGCATTAATTCTCTTCACCGAACGTTTGCACTACAGGCTAATTCAGTTTCTCAAATTGTAGCGAAATCACGGGGAAAAAAGAATTGTACCCAAGCTTTGCGCGTATACTGGAATAAATTGCGCTGCTCACTCCCTCAAGCTAATGGAGGAAACAGAAACATAAATGGTATCAATGCAGCTGAAGATGAAGAGAATCCTCGACCAATGAGCAGCTCAGTAATAGGTAAGCATCCTACTTGAGGGCACGTTTTGGGATTGCTTATGTAGGAATTACATTTTATTTTTTCTTTTGGAAAAACTTATGTAGGAATTACTTTTGCTCACTAGAAATGCTTTCATTAGAAACAAGTTCAAATTTTGTTAAAGTGCTTCCTGAAGAAGCATCTGTCTTGAAACTGCTTCTACGATCCAAAACACTTTAAACGTTTTCTGCCAAACACAATCCATCCTTGTGAATCTTCCGTCAGCGACTCTGCCAATATACAAATAAGCTAATTACTTTCATCTGATTAGTTATCCCAATAATTGCAGAGGCAAGTTCTGGAGCATCATCTTCTGATATCAAGTTAGAATCCAAAGAAATATTGGATACAACGAGTTCAAGATCAACTGATGGTAAACTTCTTTACCTAGATAGGGTCTATATATTATATACAATGTATATTATATAATTGTAAGTGCATAACATTGTCAAGTAATATAATAATAAGTAGAGTGTTCTTCCCACAAAAGTCTGATTAATTTAAATTTACTATCATGATAAATAAGACAAAAATTATGGTGACAAATTAGATATGCAAAGAAACTAAATGCAAATAAATATGAAAGATGAATGAAAATAAAGCATGGTATATAAATTATTAAGACGCCGACTTAACCTAATTAACCAATCCCACTCGAAATCTATAGCATATGAACTTAGACATGTTGACAGTTGATTTTTTCTAATTTATTTGATAATCCCTGTACAGGCTCCTTCAAAAGTATTCCTGACTAACAACCAATTCTTTTCCAATCAACGAATATAGAAAGACCAAGAACCAATTACGTACTATGGAAAATCCTCAAGAAAATAGAATGTTAGTTCAATTCTTTTCCACTCAACGAATATAGAATGTTAGTTCATTCTTTGCACTCATTCAAGACATGACATTCGTTACAAGAAGCTATATATTAGATATCTCATTCAGATCTCGACTTAATTCTTCTAATCAAACAATTATTGAACAATTAATTGCAAGCATTAAAAACAGTAACAAATACTGAACAAATAAGAAATTAATATAATTATAAACTTGGAGTATTCATGGCTAGGCTACATCTTAAACCCTAGCAAAATGAATTTAATTAATTCATGAAAATTTAAATAAAAACATGATAGATTGAAAACAGAGAAAAAATACACCTAAATTTCAATTACGAACTCCAATTTATAGAATGAGTACTTTCTATACTCTTCCGAGTTACTCAACTCCCCCAAAGAAGTAATCATTTTGTGTCCATTAAAAAGATTATGGAAATAAGGTCTCCAGATGTCTTTAACCGCGTTCTCTACAACTAAAACATTTCCATTCTCATCATTGATACACCTTACCTGGTTCAAGTCTCTTGTCTTCCTTTCCCTTGCTCTAGCAAGTTATAGACATCCAACTCGTCTTCTTCGCAATTTTATGCCTCTCATAGTTTCATTGGTTGTATTTTGTATAAGGCTTTACATTCCTACTTAGCCTTAACCTTTTACAATACCTCCTCCCTTCGACCACCAAAATTTCTTTTGATGTGGAGCACAACTTTTCATTTACAATTAACCATAGAATCTCATATATGATTAGCATTCCGTCTGTATCCGACATTTACCACAAAAAGTTATTTAGAATGAAACAGAACAGTCATATATGCAAACATATATTTGTGTTTGAACTAATGTACCCTCGAATTTAGCTCTACTTTTGTAGAGAATTTCATGAATTGTACGGCACTTCAGAGTTGATCATAACCTTTCTGTTGCAGATGCAAACCAACCAGAAGGAGTGAAGGCGTTTCCACCGAATTATGCCTCGTTTGTTTTGTTTTGGAAGCTTATGATGAAGGCCTTGCTCATCATTCTGGGAATTGGTCAGTGTCAAACTTACGCTTCCTTTAATTACATATTTGTTTTGTCGATCGTAATGTTTGTTTCTTGAATGGAGAATCCAGGAATTTGGAAGATAAAGAAAATCCAAGAGAAGAAAGAGCGACATATATGGGC
The DNA here is from genome assembly GCA_033882615.1 of Malus asiatica. NCBI lineage: Eukaryota > Viridiplantae > Streptophyta > Magnoliopsida > Rosales > Rosaceae > Malus > Malus asiatica. The sequence goes on along the minus strand of CM066503.1, from coordinate 41,797,065 downwards.
TAATCAGGTCATGAATGAACTCGTCCAGTGCACTTCTTTATACAAGTATCAAAATACCGGCCAAAATCCCAACGAAACTCACCCAAGCAAACATAAAGAAGAGTCTGAAGTTCCTAATCCCACCTTGCTAGAGCAAACCCCCTCCTCATCCTCATTACCAGATCATGTACATGATCACGAGCCTGAGCTCAACAACAGTAATGATAGGAAGCACAACAAGATCTCGAGAGACAAGAAGAAAGTAACTTATGATGAAGCAGATAAAAGGCAGACACCTATATTAATTGCAGCAAAGATGGGAGTGACCGAAATAGTAGAAAAAGTCCTCGACAAATTTCCAGTGGCTGTCCAGGACGTGGATTCCGATCAAAAGAATGTTGTGCTCTTAGCTGTTGAGAACAGGCAACCCCATGTTTACAATCTCTTGCAGAAGAGAAGGCTACTAAAAGAAAGCTTGTTGCGTCAGTTGGACAACCAAGGTAACAGCGCATTACACCTTGCCGCTACATGTGGACAGTACCGACCTTGGCTTATTCCGGGCGCCGCATTGCAAATGCAATGGGAAATCAAGTGGTACAAGGTAGGTTACTATTATTGATCTCCCATATATACTACAGTATTTTACAACTCTTCACTTTGGTAGTATTGCAATATGGATGTATATGTTGTCAAACTGTAAATGTAGACTGCGCATTCAGGTAAGAATCATGTAGAAATAGTACATGGAAACAGAACATTTTCGTTCAATTATATTATATAGCATTTGCCTACACACTTTGTGTGTATGAACACATTTTTTTTTTTTAAATGAGAAGGAGAGAGGGTGAGAGAGAGAGAACGTGGGGGGAGTGGGAGGTTTTCGTTTTTGGTTTTTGGTTTTTTTTTTTTAAATATTGGAGGTATTTTAACATCACCTGTAGGTTAGGCTTCAATAAAAAAAAAAATTTTGGCCTGTGAAATTACATTATTGCCCATCAATTTTTTTTGTGTGATAGAAGAACAAGTAGTAATTTCACCCTCTATTGGTTGACAAAGAGGGTTTCATTAATTAATAGAGATTACCGGCATTTGGTTAATCTTTTATGCTAAACTTCAAGCAAGGTTTTGAAGTATCTGAGCTACATCTTCTAAGAGTACTGTTATGTTAACTGATTGCACAGTTTGTCAAAAGCTCAATGCCTCATCATTTCTTTGCTCGCTACAACAAAAAAGGCCAGAGCTCAAAGGAGATCTTCATACATACACACCGAGATCTTATGAAAGAAGGCAGCAAATGGCTTATCAAAACCTCGGAGTCATGCTCTGTTGTTGCAGCGCTCATTGCAACGGTTGCATTTGCAACATCGGCGACTGTACCAGGTGGACTTGATCAGACTACAGGAGAACCAATTCTTAAGAACAAGCCAGCCTTCAGTGCCTTCACCATCTCATCACTCGTTGCTCTCTGCTTCTCAGTAACATCCCTGGTCTTCTTTCTTTCAATTCTCACTTCTAGATACGAAGAAAGTGATTTTTCACTGGACTTGCCTCGGAAACTTTTGATAGGTCTAACATCACTCTTCGCATCTATAGCTTCCATTATAGTCTCATTCTGCGCAGGGCATATCTTTGTCCTCAAACATCAACTGAAATTTGTGGCATATCCATTATATGCGGCAACTTGCCTGCCAGTCACCTTTTTCGCAATTGCACAGCTGCCCCTCTACTTTGATCTCATGAGGGCCATTATCAAGAAGGTACCACAGCGGAGCTACGAGGTCTTTACACACTAGGTCTTCATCAGTTACGGTACCAAGGTCGGTGTTATGCAGCGATGATCTTGAGTGCTTAAGTATGTTTGGTTTCAGGGTGAGGTTTAATTATGTGGAATTATTACTTGTATGTGAACCATTCAAGGAGATTGTGTTCCAAATTTAGATTTTAAACGTTCTTTGGTTTGGCTGTTGGGAGAGTGCAGTTCTATAATGGCGGCTGGGTTTGGAGAAGGACTAATGCTCCACATTTTGTCAAGTTCGAGGACCAAATTTAATAGATTTTAATTCATGGATTAAAGTTACAATTCAATTAAAGTTTAGGGACCATTTCTCCTCATTTACTTTTCTTTTTATTCGATTAAAATTCATGAATCAAAGCTGCAATCTGAATTTTGACTTTTCAACCGACTTTGGTCCAAACGAGACACTCCCCCTCGCCTAAATTAATGTAACAATTTTGAATCCTTCTGCATCCTAATAAAATAATAAATTAATAAAAAATAAAAAAATAACTCAATTTGTGTGGTGAGTTCGGTTTACGTACATAATTGTTTAACAAATTAGTTTAGGATTTAATATGGTACTTGTGGAATGTTCCTCGATGAAAATATTAATATTTAGTGTCAATAGTGGCACCTTTATATAATACATTTGATATTAACTGCAATGAGGTGAAGGAGTAAGTTAAACCTCACAATAATGGCACATTGCAATTCTTCAATGTATATAATAGTTGAGAAGATTTCCAAAAGAAAATGCATCCCATGTAACGTTATGCATCAATCTCATCGATCTAACTATCTTAGATCATTTGTCTCTTAGGTTAATTACATTCATGGAATTCAATTATTGATTATATACATAATACGTAAGAATAGTGGATGACAATAAACATTGTCCCTCCATTAAACTAAATAAGAGTTTAACAGCATAAGTATTTCTAAAGCTGTTAAATCAAATGAGTGTTTTGTTGCTGCCTTCACTAATACAGCATTGATTAAAAAACTTCATAATCACAACAAATTACAGCCTAATATTGTTGTCCCTCCTTCCTATACAGCCGCCGCCGCCACCACCTCCTCCGCTTCTCTCTCTCCCTCTCTCTCTCTCTCTCTCTAAAGGGCAAGAAAAGAAACGAAATGACCAAAATAACCTTGCCATGTAACACCAGTTGAACAAGGCAACCTGGTTCCTAGGGTAAATGAATGAACCAATTTGATTGAGGACTGACTCAGAATATCTCTCAAAACTATTGCGTGCTACCTATACAAGGCTAACAAACGCAATCCGACTTCCAAATCTTCTGCAACTCTCTAAGGACTCGTTTGAAAATACTTTTAGAATGATTGAGAACACTTTTGATGAAAATGTTTTTGAAACCAAGCTTAAATAAAAATCCAAGTAGATCCTTAAAAAACACTTTTAAAGTGCTTCTTGTAAGTAACCCATGTCCGATGCTTCTTTCAAAAAATACTTTATAAGTTTTTCAAAACCCTCACCAAAAGCGTTTTCAATCATTTTAAAAGAACTTCCAAACAAGCCTTAACTCTAACGCGCTTTGAAGGACAGCGCAATGGAAACAACTAAGTTCTGCCGTAATTACACACTTGATTTGTTCAATCTTGAAGCTCAAAAGTGTACGCAAGAATGAGGGTATCAAGAATCTCCCCACTATTTGAATGCCTTTAGGCAGAATTATTCATTAAAATTGCCTTCTTCTAATATATACATACATAAGCACATGTCCACTGTAGTATCATGCAGTTTAGAATGCCATAACAAAGTTATGGTCCATGGAGTATACTCAAACTTGTTTCTCTTATTTATAACCCTTGCCATTATGCGGCATCTATACAAGCATAATAACTGGCAAATTCAGCATGATAACAAGCACGCCGAACATGTGAATCACAATGCACGCGTTCTACCTCAGAAATACAAAGCTTAACCACTCCATTCTTCACCCCCATCTTCTTGTTAATGGTTCAGAACTGAGACAAACCAACTAATGATGATGACCTGCATCTTGCCTCAACTGCCAACGTCTTAACAACGCCTCGGCATGGGTCACCTCCAAAACTGATATTTGATATTTCAACTGAACAGTTATTCTTTCCCAGGCAACTCTGCAGAAGAGGGGAATATTATCAAAATAGGACTAGCAAACTCAAAAACAGGCATGAAACAACCACCGAAAAAAATCACATAATTTTCTAGCAGAATACTAGGAATTATCGAAAACCAAATTTACCTTGGAGACAATGGACGATGAATTGGTTGCATGGCAATTTCCCATAGAAAACTTCTGGCAGCTACCTTGAGGTGTTCCATAGCTGGCAAATTCTATGGAAGATATCGTAAACCCATCTTGACATTGCAAGTGCATTTCTGGGGTCAGATCGTTTACTGTAATTTTTTCATCCGCAGAGTCTGGATTGAACCACTTCTGGACAGGCGGGTAGTGAGACTCTGACACTTGAGCACAGAGGACTCTGGCTGATCGCAACTTGATTGAAATATCAAATGGATTCCCGCCAGTTTCCTCCAAAATAACAAGTAAATTACTTGAAGACTGTAACCATGACCTCGGTACATGGTACCTGGAGAATAACCAATACTGGCTATATTAAACAACTAAACTCATTTCTTATTTAATTTCACGTGTAAATTACAAAGATCACCAAAAGTACAAAAATACGTATGAATGCATGACTTGCAAGTTTGCAATCATATTTTAAAAGGAATACTTTCTTTAGTCGGGAAAAACAACAGATGCAGCTAGTTCACTTCACTTATCTCATGATACTGGGATAGAAACTTACAAGGTTTGAGTAGGCTTCCCACAATTAAATGAGCACTTATCGGAGTTGTATGCCCCACGGTAATCACAGATTTCTGGACATCCATCTTCTGGAGCAACAAGTGTCCAATATCGTCCTATATGGTGGCCATTGACCCAAGCCTGGCCCTTACCCATGCTTCCTAAATCAAGAGCAACTGGATCTGTGCCAGCAGGGCTATCAAAGTATGTCTGCTCAATAGAAACGACAAATATTTGTAAATAAATTATACTTAAAGAAATAAAAGAGTGACATATTATGCACTACTACCAATGTTTTAAAAGGTGAAGGCGTAGGTGAGGCGTTTCATGGATAGCACTGCCTAGGCAAAAGCCTTGAGGCCATCTAAAATTTTTAAATAACATATTTTGTTATATTATATATATAATACTTTGTAAAACAAATTAACCAACAATCAAACAAGCAATCAAATTGCTAGTGACCAAATTAAAATTGGAATAAAAAACTTACTTGAATTTTAAAACAAATTGTGGTGAGGTATGAGATTGGGATAAAATTGAAATATGGGATTGGGGAGAATCAAATTACTAGCCGACCCCACTTAGTGGGAAAAGGCTTTGTTGTTGTTGTTGTTGTTGATTGGGGAGAATTTAGGGTGCGTTTGTTGCACCGGACTGTCTCGGACTGGACTAGCTTCAAGGACTAAACTGGACTGGCTTAGACTAGACTAAGCTGGACTAGCTTAGTGAAGCATTTGGTGCAGTGTCGGACTAAAAAGTAGGATAATAAATTTTTTTTATACAAATACAAAAAAATTGAACCCCAACGTCAACATTTTCTGCAAAATCCAAATCCTAACATCCAAATTCCAGAAAAATCATAACTAGATGATCACCACTCTGGAAGGTCTTCGCAGAGGAAGCAATGTCTTTGCAGAGGGAAGACACCAAGTGGCACAAAGGAGACGAAGCAGGTCTTAGCAGTCCTGTGGTTTTCGGGGGGCTTCGCTAAGACAAACTAGCAAGGGAGATAGTCCACACGAGTCCAGGCTAGTCTCACTTAAGTTAGTCCCCAAGCATACCAAACATGGGACAATAATCCTAGCTAGTCCAGTCCCACTTAAGAAGGTGAAACAAACACACCCTTAGGGTTTGAGGAATTGGGAAATTGGGGAATTGGGGAATTGGCAATTTGGGAATTGGGGATTGGGAATTGGCTGAATGTGAATGGGAGAATCGGGGGAGCTGCTAAGGTTTATAGAAAAACAAAAAAAATTAGACATGGCCAACACAACGTCGCTTTGGGCCAAGTCATTTAAAAAATATTAAAAGAGTTGGCCAAAACGATGCTGTTTTGGGGCTAAGTCTTAAAAAAAAAGCGCAGTCGTCTTCTTCATGAAGATGCTGCTGCATCATACAGACAGCCCGGTGTTCGACTTCAAGCGTTCGACTTCAAGCAAGGATTTGGAGCGATGAAGGGTCTTGGGAACGCCCAATCAGCTGCCTCAGGCATGCCTCAACCACCTAAGCATGCCATAACCACGTCTAGGCGAGTTTAAGCCTTCTACCATTGGGCAGAGGCGTTTCCACCACTGCACCACCTCCAAAGCCGCCTCGGGTTTATTATTAAACCACTAACTACAACTTGAACCTTTTATTTCAGGTCGAAAAGTAGCTACACCACTTGGTGCTCATGTGAAATAAAGCCATATGTTTTTCCTACCTTTCCTAGGGTCCGTTTGAACAAGGAATGGAGATTTACATTCCTATCTTTAAACCCAAGGAATTAAGTCCTCTACCCAAAATATGAAATTTGGTTTAGGTCAATAAATAATATATATTTCGGCATAGGTCATTTCATTTTATAGCATAGGTCAACAAAAATAATTGTCCCCTTCAACTATGGTCAATAAACTTAACACCACTTTATAAAATTTCCCTTTATTGACCTCTCCTGAAAAGCACAAAAAAGTCGATTTACCCCATCCTAAAATAGAAATTATTTCGTGACCTAGAACAAATTAACCCTATAGACTATAGAGATTGGGATTGGAAAATCCCATCCCATCCAAATATTCCTCTTTCACCTCCTTACGAGGTGGCAAGTCTGTAAATTCTTCATATATGCACTCATACGTTTTTCACATTACTCTAGTGAACCACATATTGATTGTTATCTACGAATGAGGTAGTAGAATTGTTATCATTTTCTTTAACAAGAATAAAAGGACTTGTTGTGACACATGAATACACATTGAATTATACTACATCCAAAATAAGATTATAAAATGGAGACTCAGAGATACGACAAGATCGGTGGAAAGCATGGGTAATTTGCAATCGTTACATAAGCAATGAAAATTTACAGCAAAATAGATGGTAATATATGCCTCACACATGCGAATGAGATTATTTACCTTGTACCATATAAACGTGGATGGATCATCATCTGGCGATATCTCAGCCCAACTTGCCTTTTCATTTTCTTCTATGGTGTATATTTTCAAAAACTCGCCCTTAAGCCCAACCTATAATCAAAACAAATCAAACATCCACCTGATGATTTTAACACTTTTGATAGGCAACAGACTAGGAGAAAATTTATAATTTACAAATGGTGTTAGCCATGCTATTTTAAACAAGAGAAGATAAATGTGTATGCGAATAAGCGTCAAACCATTTCCAACTTTGTAAAACAGACTTGTCTAGGGTACATGCATTTACTTGATACATTCACATTTGGTTCTCTTGCTCCTCTCAAAACTTTTTTTCCGAACCATTGGATGTATTTGACGGTCAAGGGGGTGAATGTATTAAGTAAATGCGTGTATTGTAGCCAATCCCGAATTTGAAATAGCTATTTGACATCGAATTTATTCCATACAAATGTAATTCTTACCATTGCAATTACAAAACCCGAAGCTGAACTTTCCCTCAACTTTATTAAACTTAAGAATGTAACTTCAACAACAACAACAAAGCCTTTTCCCACTAAGTGGGGTCGGCTATATGAATCCTAGAACGCCATTGCGCTCGGTTTTGTGTCATGTCCTCCGTTAGATCCAAATACTCTAAGTCTTTTCTTAGAGTCTCTTCCAAAGTTTTCCTAGGTCTTCCTCTACCCCTTCGGCCCTGAAGCTTTGTCCCGTAGTCACATCTTCGAACCGGAGCGTCAGTAGGACTTCTTTGCACATGTCCAAATCACCAGAACCGATTTTCTCTCATCTTTCCTTCAATTTCGGCTACTCTTACTTTACCTCGGATATCCTCATTCCCAATCTTATCCTTTCTCGTGTGCCCACACATCCCACGAAGCATCCTCATCTCCGCTACACCCATTTTGTGTACGTGTTGATGCTTCACCGCCCAACATTCTGTGTCATACAACATCGCTGGCCTTATTGCCGTCTTATAAAATTTTCCCTTGAGCTTCAGTGGCCTACGACGGTCACACAACACACCGGATGCACTCTTACATTTCATCCAACCAGCTTGTATTTTATGGTTGAGAATACAAGCTGGATGGATGAAGTGTAAGAGTGCATCCGGCGTGTTGTGTGACCGTCGTAGGTCACTGAAGCTCAAGGGAAAATTTTATAGGACGGCAATAAGGCCAGCGATGTTGTATGACACAGAATGTTGGGCGGTGAAGCATCAACACGTACACAAAATGGGTGTAGCGGAGATGAGGATGCTTCGTGGGATGTGTGGGCACACGAGAAAGGATAAGATTGGGAATGAGGATATCCGAGGTAAAGTAAGAGTAGCCAAAATTGAAGGAAAGATGAGAGAAAATCGGTTCCGGTGATTTGGACATGTGCAAAAAAGGCCTACTGAGGTAAAGTAAGAGTAACTTCACTATACTAATATATGAAGTATTGAAGGATTAGATCATGGACACTCTGTCCATTCAGATTCATATTCTGCCTGATAAATGTTTACAATACATTTAAAGAATTAAAAGGAAGTGCTGATACTGAAATGCCTGAATATATAGAAATTTGCTACCTACACAGGAATTTATATTTGAGCCAAAGCTCGGATAAATGTTATAATTTTGCAGCATACGAACAGTAGAAAATTAACCAAATACTTCAACATACAAGAATAACTTGGACAATGGATTTACTATTACACTCGAAATGGAGAGGGCAGAAACTTCAAAATTATAAATGTATACCTGGTAAGTCCATAGCAACTTTGACAAGTCAATATCACCATTTTTAAAGCCAGTAAGCTTAATCTGTCCTCTAAATCCTGCCCCATCTTTCTCCAGGAAAGCACCATAGTTCTGTATAATAATTTTCAAATCACAGAACATTGAATGGAATCAGTAACACCATCCCCCTAGGAGTATATAAGCCTGATGGTAGAAAGTGTGATCAAAATTGTCTGAATAGAAGGCACTGCTATCAACGATAAGCAAGCAAAAAAATTTAAGATAAAACTTGCAGAGTTTTATACACTACTTCTAAACCCAAAAAACAAAAACAAAGAAAACAGAATAATACACTTCAATGGAACATGTTACCAAAATAAAGAATTCAGAAGGAAACTAACGCAGTAACAAAACCATAAAAAAATGAGGCCTAAACCAAGGCCTAGAATATGGGCTTATCCATCTAACAACTCTCTTCCCCAGCTTTTTTTTCGAAAACTAAGCTATTTTTACCGACCAAACAGCCTAAAAAGTTGCTGACTTACTGCACCTCCGCAAAACATTTTTCTTCCCTTCAAGAGTGGCAAGAAGAACCCAACTCAAAATAGTTAAATGAAAAAAATTATACCACATTGTCAAACCACAGGACAATAAAGAAGAGATATGAAAGCCCTCTGAAGCCCCTTTATACACAGTGCATGAATGAAGAAATACACAACAAAAAAAAAAGGTCACCTCCATCGAATGACCCGAGAGGGGGAAAAGATCGACTACAAAAACAGATAGAAAAAAGGGGGGGGAGAGGGCAAATGTAAGAACTGTTTTGAAATCAATGCAAAGCCCGCATGCAGAGAGAGAGCTTTAGACGAAAAGCTTAACATTTTACCTGCAAGCCCACTGTCTGAGTTAACAACACCAAATCATTGTATCCCTTCAGAAACTTAACAGGCTGCTCCACCTTGACCCAGTGACCAATGACACTGCCTTCAATAAAAAATGGAGGCAATAACACGTAGATTAGAGAACACAAAAGAATATGTTATAGAGAATATGAAGGAAAAGTATGCACTGGTTGTATGTTGATGCACAAAATCAGCGAGGACTTTGGTACAATAGAAAGTGTTAAGTTTGTGACCTTCGCTAGATTGTTCCAGTCACTAGTGTGGATAAGTAAGTAAACGGATAGGGACAGAGAAGCAAACACAAGATGTACGTGGTTCACCCAGATTGGCTACGTCCACAGAGTAGAGGAGTTTTCATTAATTGTGAAGGGTTTACACAAGTATATAGATTCAAGCTCTCCTTTACTAAGTACTAGTGAATGATTTAGTACAAGACAGTAGGAAATATTGTGAGAGAATGATCTCTATTTATAGAAGAGAGTTTCTAGTTTCATTCTGACATTGACACGTGTCGTGTTGTGATTGGCTTCTGATGTTGACATGTGTCGCGTTATGATTGGCTTCTGATGTCGACACGTGTCGCGCTGTGATTGGCCTCCTGGTTGTAGGGAAACTCTTCTGGGTCCTTGACGGTATAACGTTGACTGGTGCTCAGTAGTTTCGGGATTGGTCAAGTATGGTACAAACAGTGCTCTCCTAAGTTCCCGAGTGAGAGAAACTCCTCGGTTGGGGACTTGCAAGATTTAAGCCATTGAGTAATCATGAAACTTCTAAGTACCGAAGTGTGGTATCATTTTTACTTGCCTTATCTGTCTCATACGTAGATGTGGCATCTTCACTGGAAGTATTTTTCCTCCATCCATGGGTGGTATCTTTAACCGATGAAGATGCACAAGGTAATGTATCAATTTCGCTTGAAGCTTACTTGTAGTTTCGGGCTTGATCAAGTGCGATACAAAACCCTATAGTAGGAGTCCCCAAGTCACCGAGCTAGGAGATTTGTCGAAAGAGGTAATAGACAAGGTAAGCAATCAGACTTCCAAGCAAGCAACCTGGATCGGAGGTTCGACTTCGGCTTCCGGTTGATTGTTCTCCTTCTCCTTGTGTCATAAACAACAACAAGGATAAGGAGAAGCAAATGGAGAAGAGATGATATGAGATACTTTTGCTTTTGAAGAAGTAACTTTCCACAGGCTTATTCTTGAACTGGGCAGGAGGGTTTTCTGGTTTTCTTCAGAGTATAAGGCCGACTCAAGAATTTAAGGGTCAAAACAAGTCTATCAAATCAAGAGTGCATTCGACCTTGATGATATGGGATACTTTTGCTGTTGACGAAGTAATAGATGAATCGACATGTGTTCTATTGCGCTTGTCTCCACATGCTTCCTTGTATCCTTCTCACTTGCCCTATATGTTCCTCAGGCAGATGTGGTATCTTTTCTGGAAGCATAAGATGTTGAAGATGAGTACTCGAGAGCAATGCCAGGTAAGTAATCAGGCAAGGGGTTCCAGGCAGTCAGTTCCTGACTGGAAGCTTGATTCCAAGTGCTGACTGATTGCTCTCTTTCTCCTTATCTTGCAGGTAAGAACAAGGGCAAAGGAAAAGACGAGAAAAAAACATGATATGGGATACTCTTGCTTTTGACCCTAATGATATGAGATACTCTTGCTCTACTGTGACTGGTTTGAATAGGTATTATTGGGGGGAAGAAAGCTGAATATTTCGAGAGGCCTCGTTAGGAGTGCCCTCTCAGATATGAGGAAGGGTCGAGCATTTTTGCAGGTCTGCCTGTCCGTGGAGGATGAAGGTCGACATATATAGAAGTCTCCCTAACAAGTAGTAATGCTATTCCTTTATCCTTCTTGGTCGTAGCAATGCAGTGGGAACTGCAAGCTTCACGTGTTTTAACTTTGTTAGAGCACTTTGAAAAAGTGGTATGTGGTATCTAGAAAGCTGATGTTGCGTGTGAAGATTGCAGACAAGCTTTATCCAAGGAAATCTGGCTCTCGAAGTTCGGAGAGCGATGCCTCTTCGGTTTTCGAACAAGCAATCCTGTCGGGGATCTGGCTCTCGAGATTCGGAAAGCGGTGCCTCTTCGATTTTTGAGAAAGCAATCATGTTGGGAGTCTGGCTCTTGAGATTCGGAGAGCGGTGCCTCTTCGATTTTTGAGAAAGTAATCCTGTTGGGAGTCTGGCTCTCGAGATTCGGAGGGCGGTGCCTCTTCGATTTTTGAGCAAGTAATAATGCTATTCCTTTACCCTTCTTTGTTATAGCAATGTAGTGGGAGCTTCACATGTTTTAACTTTGTCAGAGCGCTTTGAAAAAGTGGTATGTTGTATCTGGAAATCTGATGTTGCGTATGAAGATTGCAGACAAGCTTTATCCAAGGAAATCTGCCTCTCGAAGTTCGGAAAGCGGTGCCTCTTCGATTTTCGAACAAGCAATCCTGTCGGAAATCTGGCTCTCGAGATTCAGAGAACGGCGCCTCTTCGATTTTTGAGAAAGCAATCCTGTTGGGAGTCTGACTCTTGAGATTCAGAGAGCAGTGTCTCTTCGATTTTTGAGAAAATAATTCTGTTGGGAGTCTGACTATTGAGATTTGGAGAGCATTGTCTCTTCGATTTTTGAGAAAGTAATCTTGTTGGGAGTCTAGTTCTCAAGATTCAGAGAGTGGTTCCGCTTCGATTTTTGAGCAAGCAATCTTGTTGGAAGTGTTTTCTCGAATGTGAGTAAAGGTTGGGTTTTTTTGCCAATCTGCCTTACCATGGAGCACGGAGGATGACACACATGGGGACTTTCTAGTTATCAAGCAGTGGTGCTGTTCCTTTACCTTGTGGGTAATAGTAGGGTAGCTGGACCTTCAAAATTTATGTATATAAACTTTGTCAAAGATCTTTGGCAAAGTTATCTGTGGTACCCGAGGAGCTGATGTTGCGTGTAGAAAGTGGTGCCTCTTCGAAATCCGAAGAGTGGTGCCTCTTCAGAATCCGGAGAGTGGTGCCTCTTCGGAATTCGGAGAGTGGTGCCTCTTCGATTTTTAAACCAACGGCCCTGTTGCCCTTTATTTTATAAGGGCACCAATTGTGTGCAAAGAGTACATTCAAAGAGTTATTGCTTGTAGGAATTTTCCCCTTATTTCAGAGATTTATTGCACCTCATTTCTCCTTCATCATTTCTGAGAATGTCTGACCCATCCAACCGTCGTTTTGACTTGAACTTTGGTGAAGAGGCAGCCATGCCTTCTCAAGACAACATATGGCGCCCATCTTTCTTATCCCTTACTGGTCTTCTTACTGTTGGGGACTCTGTGATGAAGAATGATATGACCGCTGTGCCGGTGACAAGTCTCAAACAGGAGATCAGAGGGCTCAAACATGAGAATAAACAGTTGCACAGGCTCGCACATGACTATGCTACAAACATGAATAGGAAGCTCGACCAGCTGGAAAAATCTGATGGTCAGATTTTGCTTGATCATCAGAGGTTTGTGGGTTTGTTCCAAAGGCATTTATTGCCTTCGTCTTCCGGGCTTGTACCGTGTAATCAAGCTCCAAATGATCAACCTTCAGTGCCTCTTCCTTCTGGGGTTCTGCCTAGTACTGAGGCTCCGAATAATCATCCTCTGGTGCCTCCTCTTTCTGGGGCTCTGCGATTGCTGAGACTTCTCCTGAGCAACTTTTGTGAAGACTCCCTCTTGTTTGTTTATTTTGATTCATGTATATGTACATATTTGTAACTTATCAGAGATGTCAATAAACAAGTTTTGCTTCATTTCAACGTATTGTGTTAAATACACCAAGGCCTTCTTCACTAAATTCTTTGAATTTTTCCTTTTGTTGAAGCTTGTATGTTGAAGCTTTGTGAGTGAAGCATGTAAGTTGAGGTAATGCTCCCTAATTTCCCGAGTGAGGAAAACTTCTCATTTGGAGACTAGAAAAATCCAAGTCACTGAGCGGTCGTAAGACTTCCGAGTATCAATGTGCAGTAACATATGGTAGGAGTCCCCCAAGTCTTCGGTCGAGGGAGTTGACGAATGAGGCATTTCATTTCTAAGTGGCAGCCCAAAACTCCTTCATATATATTTGTTATGAAAGTTGTTAGGCTCAAAGAAGAGGAGGCCTAGGCAATTTTTTTTTTTTTCGAATTTTCGAATTTCCGAATTTTTGAATTTTCGAATTTCTGAATTTTTCAATTTTCGAATTTCCGAAAATATATATATATATATATATATTTTAAAGTTTTGTAGGCAAAACTTTGAGGTTGAAACTTTGTTGGGCACCATGAATTGATTTTGCTTCATACTATCTTGATCAAGATAGTGTGAAGCTGAGGTTGAAGCTTTGTTGGGCACCATGAATTGATTTTGCTTCACAATATCTTGATCAAGATAGTGTGAAGCTTTTGTAGGTGAAGCTTTTGTGGGTCAAGCTTTTGTAGGTGAAGCTTTTGTAGGTCAAGTTTTTGTAGGTGAAGCTTTTGTGGGTCAAGCTTTTGTGGGTCAAGCTTTTGTAGGTGAGGCTTTTGTGGGTCAAGTTTTTGTGGGTCAAGCTTTTGTAGGTGAAGCTTTTGAGTTGAAGCTTTTGTGTTGAAGCTTTTGTAGGTGAAGCTTTGGAGTTGAAGCTTTGTAGGTGAAGCTTTGGAGTTGAAGCTTTTGTTGGGTACCATGAATTGATTTGGCGAAGGGCCAACAGCTGATCATAGGAGTGAGCGGCTCGGGAGGGGAGTGAGGAATAGTTGCGTAGCGTTGACACTTATCACATGCGCGGGATATTCTGATGGCATCTTGGTGGAGTGTTGGCCAGTAATATCCTATGATTGGCTTCTGATGTTGACACGTGTGAGAGAATGATCACTATTTATAGAAGAGAGTTTCTAGTTTCATTTTGACATTGACACGTGTCGTGTTGTGATTGGCTTCTGATGTTGACACGTGTCGCACTATGATTGGCTTCTGATGTCGACACGTATCGCGCTGTGATTGGCTTACTAGTTGTAGCGAAACTCTTCTGGGTCCTTGACGTTGACACGTGTCGCACTATGATTGGCTTCTGATGTCAACACGTGTCGCGCTGTGATTGGCTTACTGGTTGTAGGGAAACTCTTCTGGGTCCTTGACGGTATAACGTTGACCGGTGCTCAATAGTTTCGGGATTGGTCAAGTATGATACAAACAAATATGTTATAGAGAATATGAAGGAAAAGTATGCACTGGTTGTATATTGAAATCAATCATTACAAACCCTCTGGCTCTAAAACATTGAAGAAGAAATATCTGCAGTAGTTTGGAAGCATGAAACTCCAAGCAGATAGTAGATTAATGCAGGTCAACTACATCTTCGTGGTGCCAAGAAAACAACCTCAACAAACAACTCCAACTACCTATTATTAGGTGTAACTTTAACAAGTATATTGTTATGACAGAAGTTCTCGCTCACCGCATAAACGCAAATACCCCCAAAAGATTAGTCACTAATAGGTCTACCCATAACCG
Source organism: Malus asiatica (assembly GCA_033882615.1). Classification (NCBI taxonomy): domain Eukaryota; kingdom Viridiplantae; phylum Streptophyta; class Magnoliopsida; order Rosales; family Rosaceae; genus Malus; species Malus asiatica. The sequence continues at coordinate 41,781,957 of CM066503.1, read as the reverse complement.
CTCAAATAACCCCAATCAACTCAGCACAGAAAGTAGGACTTCACAACAAATGTGGTTCATACTCAACAGAAATGAAGTGGTACTTAGATTCCCTTTTTTTGAGAAAGATAACAAATATTGCGCATACATTCCCTTTGTTTCATAATTCTATTGCTTTGCATTGTCTACTAATATCCTCTTTCCTGGATGTTTATAAAAATGGTGGTTAAGTCATGATGAGAAATAAGCATCACCAGAAAAGCCCTTAAAAATGATTCCACAAAGCTATGGACTTTTCAGTAATTCTATTACATATCTTTCTTAGTTCATTCCATCCATTCCATAAAGAACATATTTATCTCGCTCACCAATAGATATACCTATATTTATATGGGATGCATAATAGTCAAATTATTAACTTCAATCACCTGTAAGCTGGCCATTAACAAATACACGCAACACGTCGCGCATGCTATCAATTGAGACTGCTGGGCTAATATTGTTTTTCTCCCAAAAAGATATGTCATCCTCTGAAACAAAAATCCTATATTCCAAAAAGGCATCAAATAGGTATTGAATGATATCAAATATAGTTTTAAAAATTGACATGCATTGATTTAAAACAGTTAGTACATTAAACCCTAATAGTCGTCCCATCAGAGACACGAAATTCAACATAATGATTGTTTGTTATGCCACATACAACTCCGGAGTAAAAAAAAGAACTTTTCAAAGATAGTAATAAAAACCAATGAGAGGTCTTTTTTTTATTAATCTTTTTTTCCAAAGTCTCATTTTTTGTATATTAAAAGGACCTCTACTAAGTAAAAAATTGAACTTTTTGAAGATAATAGTCAACTGACTAGAAATACGACAGTTATGTTGTGTGCCACATATAACTCTTATCCAAACAATCTCATCCAGCAGTAGCTCTATTCAATAAAATAAATATACCTGGTTATATGCCATAAGTAATCAGACTGGTCTTTTGTTACATTCAAATGCTCCAATATTCCTTGGACCGTAAAATTGTTTTCACTCCAAACACCAACTGGCTCTTTTACAGTCATCCATGATTCGGTGATAAACAAACCATCATTCTTGGTAATGAATTGTTGCTGTGAAGAAATACCTGAATAAAGGGGCAAATCGAACTCTACTGTTTTGATGGAAGTTTGTGCACCAACCTGCCCAAGCATTGGAAAACAGAAGACTCAGACAAACACTTCAGATTGGAAAATTGTTTCACATTTTCACAAGTTCAGATTCCGACGAAGAACCACGTAAAAGCTCATTAAAGTTTGAGATGAGGACAACTGTGATAACATCCTCACTTAGAGATATGCAGAATTATTTAGAGATACACAGAACTAAACTTCATTGAAGTATCTGATTGATAAAAGGAGACATGAAACTGACCACAAACTGAATAATTGTATGTTATCATATTTCCAGTACAGATCTGGAACCATTAGGCTAAAGTTGTTTATAGTATCACTTCGGCTCGTCATGACTGCCTGGCTGTTGAGCTCAATTTCAAGCATCAACAAAATTATTAAATCTCTCTCATTAATAATTAGTTTCAGGAATTTGAGGAGGGAACAATACATTTTCCTAAGAATTCTATTGTTATTTACGTTCACCATCAATTATGGCAGCTCCAGTAAGATTTCACAAAGTGGCAATGGTTATATAGAGTATTCAGTTACAACATAGATAGCACAAGATATAATTTACAAAATAATTTTTTGGTATGATTTATATAAGAAAGAAGTAAGAACCCCAGAGAATTAAAATTTATAATTCAAGTCTTTGGAACGAACCATAGAGAGGTAAACCTATAATTTAAGTATTTGGTATGAGTGTTTCTATGTAAGAACCACAGAGAGTTACAATTCATAATGTAAGATTTTGGTTCAAGTGTTTATATGTAAAAACCAAAGAGAATAACATTAAAAAACAGATTATTTAAGATTGGTCATAAACTACCAGCTAACAAGTAAAGAGTAAGCTTACCACAACAACAACAAAGCCTTTTCCCACAAAGTGGGGTCGGCTATTAAAGAGTAAGCTTACCGAGTCTGAAAAATAATATACAAATTAAATTTGGCTTTCACATATGCAAACAGAATAATAACAAGTTGAGACATATACACAATTGATCCAGCTCCTATTCTGTGATATATGTTGCCAGAAAGTTCTTAATGTTGCAGTCATCAACATGTGCAATGTCAAATGATGCAACCATACCTTGGCAGTGTTGTACACCACGTTCCGGCAGTCTGGCAAAATACTGACTGACCATGGTGGTAGATTATACTTTTGACCAAGGAATGTTACAGAAGCTGCTTTATGTTCATCAATGTTTGCAAGGAATGCGGAGCAACTGATTTGACTTCCATACGAAGTAATGTTCGGGCCTTTGGTGTGAGAATTCATGCAGTACATGTGTGCCTGAATACATAACAGAAATTAGTTTGCAGGTAGAACTAATAAACTCCAAAAAGAGCAATAGAAAAATGATTCCAATATACATAATTGTTTCCAACACTAGTCACATGTAAGAGATATTCAACTGAGGATGGAATAGTAAATTATTTGGTAACTTCTATAGGGACTTATGGACTTATGTCACTCTAGATGGGCAAATGTCCAAAAGGGATAAAACATTAAAAAGTAGAGGACAGTTTTAACAGACAATATAATCTCCAATTACTTATTTCATTTCAAATAGGATTCAGGAACACAAATGCTCAAAGAAGATCCAACCTATGAAAGACACAATAAACTGAGACTTCAATGAAAACGTAAACTATTAAAATCATAGACATAGCGGAGATGAGGATGCTTCGTTGGATGTGTGGGCACACGAGAAAGGATAAGATTAGGAATGAGGATATCCGAGGTATAGTAGGAGTAGCCGAAATTGTAGGAAAGCTGAGAGAAAATTGGTTACGGTGGTTTGGACATGTGCAAAGAAGGCCTACTGACGCTCCGGTTAGAAGATGCGACTACGGGATAGAGGTTCAGGGCCGAAGGGGTAGAGGAAGACCTAGGAAAAATTTGGCAGAAACTCTAAGAAAAGACTTAAGAGTACTTGGATCTAACGGAGGACATGCGTAGGACCGAGCACAATGGCGTTCGAAGATTCATATAGCCGACCCCACTCAGTGACTTGGATTTTTCAAGTCTCCAACCGAGAAGTTTTCCTCACTCGAGAAATTAAGGGAACACTACCTCAACCTACATGCTTCACTCACAAAGCTTCAACATACAAGCTTCAACAAAAGAAAAATTCAAAGAACTTAGTGAAGAAGGCTTTGGTGTATTTAACACAATACGTTGAAATGAAGCAAAACTTATTTATTGTTATCTCCGATAAGTTACAAATATGTACATATACATGAGTCAAAATAAACAAACAAGAGGGGGCCTTCACAAAGGTTGCTTAAAAGAAGTGTCAGCAGTTAGTAGAGCCCCAGAAAGACAAGGCACCAGAGGGTGATCACTCGGAGCCTCAGTACTGGACAGAACCCTAGAAGGAAAAGGCATTGGAGGCTGATCATTTGGAGATTCATTACGCGGTACAGCCCCAGAAGACGAAGACAATAAATGCCCTTGGAACAAACCCACAAACCTCTGATGTTCAAGTAAAATCTGACCATCAGATTCCTTCATCTGGTCAAGCTTCCTCTTCATGTTTGTAGCATAGTCATGTGCGAGCCTGTTCAACTGTTTATTCTCATGCTTGAGCCCTCTAATCTCCTGCTTGAGACTTATCACTTTAGCCGCCAATGATTCAACTTGGTGGGTTCGAGCAAATAGGCGTTCGAGCCAGATAATCCTTAACAGCCAACTCATCAGACCGTTTGGAAAGAAGTCTGTTATCTTTGGGAGTAAGAATGTTCCTGGCCACCACCGCAGCGGTCATATCATTCTTCATCACGGAATCCCCAACGGTAAGAGGACTAGTAGGAGATAAGAAGGATGGGCGCCATATGTTGTCTGGAGAAGGCGCGGCTGCCTCTTCACCAAGGCTCAAGTCAAAACGACGGTCGGAAGGGCCAAACATTTTCAAAGGTGTTGAAGAGAGGAGGTCGGACAAATTAAGATCTTAGAAGTGCAAGAAGGAAGCTTCTACTGGTGGAGATTCAAGTGTGCTTTGGAACTTATTATCAGCCTCTATAAAAACCTACACTCAACGGAGCTTCAAAAATCGAATAGGCGCTTGCTCAGAAATCGAAGAGGCGTTTGCTTTCTCAAAAGCTAGGCTGCTCAGAGACCACGAGGGCCGATCTTAGAGATCGAAGAAGCGTTTGCTTTCTCAAAAGCTGGGCTGCTCAAAGACCACAAGGGCCGATCTCAAAAATCGAAGAGGCGCTTGCTTTCTCAAAAGCTGGGAGAAAGAGAGCGATCAGTCAGCACTTGGAATCAAGCTTCCAGTCAGGAACTGAGTGCCTGGAACCCCTTACCTGATTACTTACCTGGCATTGCTCTCGAGTACTCATCTTCAACATCTTATGCTTCCAGAGAAGATACCATATCTGCCTGAGGAACAGATAGGGCAAGTGAGAAGGATACAAGGAAGCATGTGGAGACAAGCGTAACAGAACATGTGCTGATACTTCTACTACTTTGTCAACAGCAAAAGTATCTCATATTAGCAGGGCCGAATGTACTCTAGATTTGATGGGCTTGTTTTGACCCTCAAATTCTTCAGTCGGCCTTATACTCTGCCTTATACTCTGGAGGTAACCAGAAAACCCTCCAACCCAGTTCAAGAATAAGCCTATGGAAAGTTACTTCTTCAAAAGCAAAAGTATCTCATATCATCTCTTCTCCTTTTCTTCTCTTTATCCTTCATGCTGCCTACAAGATAAGGAGAATGAGAACAATCAACCGGAACTCGAAATTAAACTTCTGATCTGGGACTGATTGCTTGGAGCTCTGATTGCTTACTTTGTCTGTCACCTCTTTCAACATATCCCCTAGCTCAGCAACTTGGGGGACGCTTACTACATGATTTGTATCGCGCTTGACCAAGCCTGAAACTACAAGTAAATTTCAAGTGAAATTGATACATTACCTTGTGCATCTCCAACAGTTAAAGATACCACCCCTGGACGGAGGAAGAGTACTTCCAGAAAAGATGCCACATTTACCTATGAGACAAATAAGGCAAGTGAAGACGATACCACACTTCGGTACTTAGAAGTTTCGTGATTACCTAGCAGCTTGGATCTTGCAAGTCCCCAACCGAGGAGCTTCCCCTCAAACCAGGAGGTCAATCACAGAGCGACACGTGTCGACATCAGAAGCCAATCATAGCGCGACACATGTCAACATCGGAAGTCAATCACAACACGACACGTGTCAATGTCAGAACAAGGCTAGAAACTCTCTTCTATAAAAGGAGATCATTCTCCCAAAATATTTCCTAATGCTATTTGTACTAAATCATTCACTTGTACCCACTAAAGGAGAGCTTGAACCTATGTACTTGTGTAAACCCTTCACAATTAATGAGAACTCCTTTACTCCGTGGACGTAGCCAATCTGGGTGAACCACGTACATCTTGTGTTTGCTCTCCTGTCTCTATCCTTTTACATATTTATTCACACTAATGACCGGAGCAATCTAGCGAATGTCACAAACTTAATATTTTTTGTTGTACCAAAGTCCTCACTGATTTTGTGCATCAACAATCCTTAAGTCCTTACCTTTTTGCATTGGTAATGGATGAGTTAACAGGACATATTCAAGATGTTATTCCTTGGTGTATGTTTTTCGTAGACGATATAGAGTTGATAAATGAAACTCAGGAAAGAGTAAATACGAAGCTTAACCTTTGGAGAGAAGTGTTGGAATCTAAAGGTCTTCGCCTAAGCCGATCAAAGACAAAATATATGGAATGCAAGCGGGATGGATGAAGTGGAAGAGTGCATCCGGCGTGTTGTGTGACCGTCGTATGTCACTGAAGCTCAAGAGAAAATTTTATAGGACGGCAATAAGGTCGGCGATGCTGTATGGCACAGAATGTTGGGCGGTGAAGTATCAACACGTACACAAAATGGGTGTAGCGGAGATGAGGATGCTTCGTTGGAGGTGTGGGCTCACGAGAAAGGATAAGATTAGGAATGAGTGGGTTGGACATGTGCAAAGAAGGCCTACTGATGCTCCAGTTCGAAGATGTGACTACGGGACAGAGGTTCAGGGCCGAAGGAGTAGAGGAAGACCTAGGAAAACTTTGGAAGAGACCTTAAGAAGTACTTGGATCTAACGGAGGACATGACACAAAACCGAGCGCAATGGCGTTCTAGGATTCACATAGCGGACCCCACTTAGTGGGAAAAGGCTTTGTTGTTGTTGTTGCGTGCAAGTGCATGCAAGTTTTGGGACACTATTGCAAATACAAGCGGTTAAGAGCTGGATCATTATATTAATAGTTATTCCCAAATGAAGAAAAAACATTTATTATATAATATCATCAAGACCAGAAAATCCTGTTTGTGAGCACACATATTAAAGTGTGAACAAGCATAACTCAAGGTTTGGCTCAAACCTCTTGTTTTGGTCCCAACTTTATATAATTCGGAGAATCAGCAGCAACAAGAGCAGGTTCGCAGAGCTTTATAGCAGCATGTAGATCCTTCAAATGTCCCCATTTTGGCTCACTCAGCAGACCTAGTTAATAAATCAGTACTTTTATTGATTGGATTCAGTAATGTAACACCCATGCTAACTTTTCCATAGAAGATATCCATATGAAACTCATTAACTCATTACAACTCGATCACAGGGACTTGGACACAAAAAGCAAGAAAATGAACCAGCCATATAATAAAGTTATCTCCGACAAAAAAAAGAAAAAAAAAAATATATATATATATAACAAAGTTATCATTTAGACCCATTAACCTACCATATTCATCAATTGGAGCATCATAATCATAACTAGTAATATAAAACGGGCCCCCAGAAGTCCGCCCAAAGTTTGTTCCACCAAAATACTGCACACAAGCAGCAAGCTTGTTAAGATTTATAAGGGACATAAATAAGACATAACACATTGACATGTTATCTGACAGTGAACAAATCAGGGAAATGAGTAATATTTTATCTTTACATATTACCTATATTGCCAAAAAAATAATAAACTGTAAAATGGAACTTTTGGCTGTTGTCCCATGGTGATACTAGTTGTTCCACATTTATCAAGCTATAGAAACCGAAACTTTGAATTTCTCTTGCCAAAATCAAAAGCACTGAAGAGAATCATGGAAACAAATTTGGCCCAAAGGGAAACAGAACAATGTAGTCACATTAAAGAAATTTCTTTTTTAGAAGAAAGAGCAAAGAAATGAAAAATAAAGTTTTAGCACATAATGACACCACTGAAGACATGTCAAACAAATCTATGTATGATTTTTTTTTATTTGGTGTACACCACACAATACCATACTATTTATGAACTAAATCAGCAGTGCACATATGGGTTGTCTTTGTACCATATAATAATTCTGAAAGCTCCCTCCACGTTGGTAAAAGCGTGCTACTGCAAATGCAAGATCTTCAACAGGCCTGTGAGGCAATCTTCCACCCCATGATGCATACCTCAGAAAGTCGTGTACAAGATTAGACTACAATTTCAAGTAGCAAAATTTGCAAAACCACAAGTAAATCTGCAATTATCTCCCTTTAAATAAAATAAAATATAAAATCCTAAAGCCACAAAATTTGACATAAGATTCTTTCACACTTTACTGGTTTTCTTAACTACTTATTCTTTCTTCAACCCTTAGAACATGAAAACTAGCTCAAACAATTAGGGTGGAAGAGGCTTTCAAAATTCTTGAACCCCAGAATGTCTGTTTTATAGGATCTAGTGGCTGAGGAAATTATTAAAGGATTGGACAGTTGGAAAAGGGCTTACTTGTGCATGGGTGGAAGGTGATAAACTGGTAATTCATGCGGACTGGAAGGTGGTAAACTGGAAATTCATAAGCTTTCTCTTGTTCAGCCTCAGCTGTTTCGCAATTTTACTTGGGTTAATACTGACAATTGTATGACTTTAGTAGTAGATGGATGGTTGGTTTTTGAATACAGCTTGTCCACTATGTTTGTAGTACCTTAAGAGTTTAGTTATAGCATACTAATAGAATTTTTTTTCTCTCTCTCGTAAAAAATGTTAATAGGATACATAGATGTGCAGAGAGTCAAGGCGACAAATTCAAAGGGATTCAGCATACCATCCATCCCAATCTTCTGTCCACATTGTTGGTTTGTTATAGGAATTTGGCTTGTAACCATCACAATAGTAGCCATTGCATGCATCTATCTGTAAAAAACCAAAAGCTATTTATATATACATGACCGCAATGAAATGATATGTTGAAATGTTTAAATGTTAGGACCTTCCCATGAAATTAACTGCATTTAATATGTCGTCTTAGCCATTGCATCCTGTTGACTTTTACAACTTGCCATTTTGCATTTTCCAGTGCAATATAATATTCATAAGAACTAATTCAGAAACTTAGATGTGCATGCATGACAAACGGAGGCATAAGACAAGCTAAGGGCCTTACAATACTTCCTGGAGCATCAACTTGCTTGCACATGACCCATGGAACCCCAGCACCGAGACCTAAAGCCATCTCAGCAGCCCACTTAATATATTCTTTCCCTTTCTGACCAAATTGCCCTTCAATATTTCCATATTCATTTTCAATCTGATAAAAATTTCATAGCAGCATCAGTATACATGGCTAAGAGCACATATATCAGGGAAAATACAGCCTGTTGAAAAAATATATTAGTAAAGACACAGAAATGGTAAGAAAATAAACACATTATTAAGGCTGAATGTCTGATCCGATGAGCTAACTTAAACAAATACTCAATCTGCAGTCATACTGCGTAACCAGAAATCGAGAAATTACATAATTAAACAACTGAAATGGTAATGGAAGCGTGTACGCAGAGTGTAAAAGTGGGAAATATTGCCGGAATTTTTTAAGAGGTACATGCATATAAGTCATGTTTATAGAATGGCCTTCAGACCAGACATATGCATGACCCCAGGTACACTCTGAGAATAATGCATGATAGACAGAATACAATACCCACAAATTATAACAATTCTATAATTTCTATGATGCTTCTTTTCACTTTCAATTCTCATGATCCAAACAGGGCCCTAAGATCTCATCTAGAAACAAGCTCAAATGGCCAATCTATGAAATATTCCGAATCAACTAAAAAATTTGCTTACAACCTGCAGCATGATAATTGGACCACCTTGCCAAGATAATAGTTCTTCCTCTTGCATCAGATCCACCATCTTTTTAACAAACCGCTGCATCTCCTCCTGTCGAAAATCAAAGCAACGTAAAGATGTCAAAGCCACCACTTTAAACTGCAGTTTACAGACTGGCTAACTCAATTTGAAAATTTAACTGGTCAAGAAAGGCCAGTTGTAATGCTATATTTATATAAACCCCCACAACACTAGAGAAACTCAAAGAAACTTCAGCTCTAGAAAACCCAAATCTAAGAGACTAAAATTAAACAGAACACACAAAAGATACTGAAGAAAAAATTACATGCCAAAATCACTATAGAAATGCGACTTCAAAAGTTATCATGGAACATTTTTGCTTTGTATAAAGGTTAAAAAAAAAAAAAGACCTGGCGGGAAATTCGAAGCACTATGTTATCAGCTTCAAGAATATGATACCTTCCTCAAGAAGAAAAAAGTTTAGTGAGTTTACAAAAATTGTTTGCTTCACTGAAAGAGAAAATCAAAAGAACAAAAAGAAAAACTTTTAAGTGCTAAGGGTTTAGCATCCCTTAAAGGGGTAGGCAGCAGCTAGTATGGTGTTACAGAAGTAAACTTATCACTGTCATTGTCACCCATGTTATCGTAAGTACGGGATACTACAAAAAGAGCAATAGAACTGCATATGAGAAAGTGGAAGGATTGCTTTTACCTCTAAGAGATTCAATGGGAAAATCCACAATTCTAAAGAAACATTACATACAACTGCCCACATTAAAATATTGGTTATCTGGTGCAACCAAATCTGTGTTACAATATTACTCAGGAGTATGCTGTGGATTAGTATTTATATGGATGCACCTGTATATGTACAAATGATTTAGCAATTAGGGGACGGAAAAAGAAATCTAGACATTTAATTCCTTGTCGCATAACGTCGCTGGATGGAGTTTTGGATACACAGGGCAGTTTGAAATATTTAAATAAAATGATTACAACAGAAAATTAAAATTAAAATTAAAATAAAATTAAAAAAACACCTGCAAAATTCCAAAATTTAAATATATGTGCAATTGTAGAAGCTTAGGGGCATTGAACCTTAAAAAGCGCATTGTTTGTTCGAAACTCTATTCCAGGGATGTCACGCAACCACACGGGGAAGCCACTGCAATGTAACCAGTGGAATAATAACTATTGTATGATATGCAATGCATAAATAGAGACAGAAAAACAAGGCACCATGTTAAAAGTAGGGGAACTTGTAAAACAGAAGAAAAGAACAGTTGAGACAATGAGACCCGAAGTTCCACTCAGCGCAGACATAGGGCCCTATGCGTAGATGGAGATACAGTCCACTGGCTCCCACTAAATTTGCAAACTTGACGATATCATATCTCCCTTCAAAGTTGTACTGAGCAATTTATCCAGAACACATATTAGTTTTCAGCAAAAAATAAATGATCTTATTTAAGCCAACCAGAAACCTATCACCCCAAACTAGCTGTAGAAAACGTTATGGCACCTGTCCTCTCACTGGCTCATGGCCGCTCCAAAATGCATAAGTTTGGATCACATCCGCCCCGCCTTCCTTGCTTTTTGCGATCAGATCAGGCCACATCTGACATCAAATCCCAGGCTTAAAATTTGTTCACAACAAATAATTACACAGCACTCTAGTCTGGCTCTACAGCGGCGTATGAAGATTTCCGCTCGCCAGATGCCACATTTTACAAAATTCCCATATGGTTATGCGAATGATGCAATAAACCAATAAGAAATTTTTTGTTGATTTCTTCTTTCTGTCACTTCAAAGTGACCCAAGAGCAATTAATTACTCTTAGTCAAAGTACCACGCCAGCATTCCAGTGTTTGTAAGGAATATTCTGGAAGTTTACTTAAGGTTGTTGGATGCAGTAAGTCACCGATCATTAGTTTTCTGTTCCAATTAATTAGTAACTAATCACAGATTAGTGAAATTATCATTACTAATATCATCCAAAAAAATGAATTATCATTCATTTAGAACCCTACTTCCTCACAATCATTGAAATTGTCAGTGGTGTTAAACCATTAGCATGCAGAAGCAGAGAAGCTATGGCGGAATCGAGAGAGCGTAGTACCTCAGGAGTGGCGCGGGGGTAGTGGATTCCGGCGGAGACGAGCATGCGGCGCTTGCCGTCGATGATCAGAGCTCGGTGGTCGTAGCTGACGTTGAATGGCTTGAAGTACTCGGCGGCCGCCTCCAGAGCAAATTGAACTGCCAGGCAGAGGAAGAAACATCGGAGCCCCCATGGGCTGCCTCTTTGGGCAACCATTTGCCACTCACTGCCTCCGCTGTGCTTTCTCTCTGTGCGTGGAAAAGAGATGGAGGAGAGAGAGTTGGGAAGAAGACTGACTGTATCATCGGAGGAAGCTAAGAAGTGGTTGTACCATCTTTGTCGCCCGCAAAATCTGTTGACACGTGTCAGCTCCAACAAAAGGGAAACAGAAAATTTCGGACCAAGTCGCCAAAATATTGGGCCAAGTACAGAGAGATTTTTCTGTGTTACCGTCCCTTACATTATGTTTAGATGAAAAAATTTAAAATTTAAAATGACAGAAATTTAAATAATGGAATCTTATTCTACAGAATTTGTGAATTTTCTTATTTGGGTAACCTAAAAGAACAATAGAATTGAATATGGAATTTGTTTATTTTAAACTCTCAATCATAGAAATTAGAAAATGACCCCTATTTACATGGAATTTAAACTTGGGAATTGGAGGTCCCAAATTCCAAGTTTTTATCCATATGGAAATTCTAAATTTCCATATTTATGAATTCAAACAAGGGAATTAGTGCATGTCAATTTATAAATTTTGTGTTTAATCTAAATTCCAAGTTTATTTATCTCATCCAAACATAATGTTAGGTGGTAGATCACCTATTTCTATATAAATGTTGATTATGTATGTTAAAAGGTTAATAACTTAAAAATAAAAAAATTTCATCATTTGCATAAAAACACGTGGTGTACCAAGTTTCCGTCATAAATAAAAATTTCTCCAAACTAGGAACTGTTATGTATTTTTTATTGGGAACTTTAACAAAAAAATTCTCGATATTGTTCACTTTAACGAAAAATCATATTTTTACACTAAAAAGTCAATTCTGGTACTATTCACTTTATGTCACAGCCCGTCCCAGAATTTTAATTCCGAGGACGTGAAAGTACTAAAATATCCCTAAACGTGACAAGGTGAGTAAAAATAATGTTGGATCTTATCTAAGTCATAGTTTTTGGTTAATATTATTGTATGGGTTAAGGTGGGATCCTCATACCCTCAAAACATTCCCTAAAACCCGTAACCTTTCCTTCTCTCTCTTCTTCTTCCATTTCAGACTTTCACTCTCTCTCTCTCACCCTCTCGAACACACGGCAACCACCAAAACCACCACAAATCTTGTACCAACGTCGGATTTAAAACCACCATTGCACTTCTGAGGACTCAACGATCATGTAGGTACCAGTTTAAGGTGAGTTTTATTTCGAAAAACCTTAGTTCTAAAGTTGCCGTGCTTATGGCACTGTTCATGATCTTCTAAATGACTACGTTTTAGGCTAAAACAAGCTCATAGTGAGCTTAAGGAGGTCCCAAGGAAGCTCGGAGTGCTTCGTTGGAAGTTTTTGGACGTAAGAACACGGAGATCGACAAGTTCAAAGTTTGGCCGGAGCTTTCGAGGCTCTTTTCGGAGAATCCCCGGTGAGTTAAGAGTTGAGGTAGGTATCAATCTCTTCGTCTCGTCAAGTACTACAACTTTCCTTTTTGTTTCACTCAATTTCGTTGAGTATTGAAGAAGTTATACTCATTTGAAACTTACCCAGTTTCCGACGACCTCCGAGGATTTCGAGGAATTTTCCGGCCAAACCACGGCGAACTAGGTGTTTTGCAAGGTACCATTCTCTTTGTCTCTTCAAGGGCTACAACTTTCGTTTTTGAATCACTTGATTTCGTTGAGAAATGACAAAGTTATGGCAATTTGAAAAACTGCCCAGAAAACGGCCGCCGGAAAAACCAGTCCGGCGACCCAAGGAAGAAGATGATGCGCGTGGGGGCGCGTGGGCCGTGCTTGTCTTGGCGCGTGGGGGCGCGTGCTATAGTAAAAAATTATTTTAAAAATATGTCGACGTCCGTGACGTCGAGTAAATCACCGTGGTATATTCATATACCCAAATTGAGCACCGTATGAGAAAGTTATTAAGGATTGTTGGTTAGGTGTTCGAATAACGTTTTATAGTTTTCACATTTAGATAAAAATGTGAATTGACGATCCGACCGTTGGATCGTCACCAAACTTTGATACGTTGTAATACGTAATATTTGAGGATTATAGGAACTTACGGATTGGGAATCCGATTTACGGATCTTCCGGAATTGGAGTTGTAAGTCCATAATATAAAATGTTAACCGTCACTTAGTTTTGGAAATTGACGGAGATCCGACCGTTGGATGGTAATGAAATTTTAGGATGTTATCCTAGAGATATATTGTGGACCTCTGGAAGTTATGGATTTAAAATCTGAGTGGCAGATCTTCCGGATCGAACTACGTAGTGACGTATTTTATATAAGTTATATATTCTATCGATATGAATTCTGAGGTTGGATTTGATTACTATTCTAGGCGGCGATCGTCGTGACGCCTTGATGTGTGGTGCTAGGGAGTTGTTGGACGAACTCCAGGTGAGTGGGCAGTTTTGTTTTCCGTATATATATATACTTGACATTTCCCAGAAATTGAATTGAAATGAAAATATGTTTAAAATGAAATGCATATGAGTTATGTGGAAAAACGGGAAGTGAAATACCATGCATAGAATTGATATGAAAAGTATATAGAAATGTGAGTTGAAATGCCATGCATGAATTAATATATGATGCATATGTATGAATTGGTGCGGTGGACGCACAGGTAAGAATTGATATATGATGCATATGTATGAATTGGTGCGGTGGACGCACAGGTAAGAATTGATTTATGATGCATATGTATGAAATGGTGCGGTGGACGCACAGGTGAGTATTTATTTCTGTTATGATGATGTTGATGTATATTGAGCTCAAATCCTGCACCATAGTTTAGTGCTTATAGTATTCACCGCATCGCACGCTCGCCTTGGATCCAAGTAGATGCTAGTCGTACAGTCCACGCGGAGTGGGTACGACAGGCCAGTCGCGAGAGTGTTAGTGAGATTCCGACTGGTGGGTGACCTTAGATTATGTGCACAGATGATTTATGAGAAGCACTAGAGCGTAACTTATGTGCAGAAGGCCGTACAGGTCACGCGGAGTGACTCCGGCAGAGTGTGAGAGTGATAGATTTTGAGCTCTAGGTTCAACCGGGCTAATAGAGGGCCTACGGTTGATTACTTTCTTGCACCTGATATGATTATGTTGATGCATTCATACCTTATTACTGTTGAGATGATGTGGCATGGCATAATTAATATGAGAAATGTTGAGATGATGTGGCATGGCATAATTGTTATGAAAATGTTGAGTTAATGACTTGAAGTCTTGAGAATATATATGTATATATTATATTTTACATTTTACGGAAAGTATACAAGTTTTACGGAGAGGGGTTACAATGTTTTGAGAAAAGTTGGATTTGAAAAGAATTGTTTTTGCTGACCCACTCAATTTTGGTTTTGCGCCCCTCCAGGTTCAAGATTACAGAGGTGTGGTGGCTACGAGGAATTCACGGGGTTCTGACAGATTGGACAAAATTAGGACTCACCTTCGGGTGTATCAACTTATAAATTGTATCTTAAAGCTTCCGTACTGTGCAAATGGTTACGTCACTCTCACGTGACGACCAACATGCCCTCCTTCGGGACGGGGTGTGTCACTTTACCATTTATTTTGTCTTTAAAACTCAAAATTTTCAAATCATTTTCATTGGTTTTTTTTTTATTTGTTTTGGATGGGAGAGGTGAATACACAAGGAAATAAGTGAAAAAAACTTGTGTGATTTCCTTCTGCTGTGCTTTGCGCTTTGCTGCTCACAAGGGAAAAGGTGGAGTTGGCTTCTCCCTTTGCGTTTGGGGTCTCAAACTTACCGCTTTACATAGAAAAAGTTCACCCACAAAATATATACAGACTTGCACAACCATACGCTAAGAGTGCTGCAGTAGGGAGTTTTAACGAAAATGTTGATCAGTCCTACTTACATGTCCTGAATTTTCTACTCCTAATGTACTACTTTCCTCTGTTGGATTACATTCTTCTTTCAATTCTAATAAATTATTATATTTTTTTGTTCCTAAAATATTTTTACTCCTATTTCTAAAATTAATTTTTTCATCCCTTCATCCGAAATTCTATGTAGTCCTAAATCATATGTCCTATATTTTTCTAAGTACTCTTCTTCATTTAAATGGTCAATATCTTCCATAAGCTTATCTACAATATGATAAAAAAATCAACTAAATTAATATGTAAATTATCAAAAGCCATATGCATACTCTCATTTTCGATCTCACTTTCATCCTCTTCTATTTTTTTTCTAGTTGCTTGTAATTACTAAACCTAATTGTTGTTTGACTTGTACTAGTTTCATATATTTATATTTTATTTGGTTGTCTATTTCTTGTTACTTGTAAATTAGGTAACGTCCACTGAGTTTCTTCTAAAAAGCTATTATCTACGAGTTTTGCTTCTATCATACTACCAAATGTTTGAACTAAATTTTGAAATTCTAAATTAAACTTATGATTGTATTTATCAGACACTTTACCAATATACATAATATACATTAAGCTAATGGAAAACTAACCAAAACCCCCCAAAAACTTTCATTTTAATCATAAGGACAAAACAATTCAATAATACCCAAAATGTGCATGTAGAAGAGACAAGGGAGAGAGCATTTTAAGGGAAAAAGCATTTTATGGATATTACATGCAAAAATTATACACCAGGAGACTAACCATGTTGCAAATTCACATGCAAAATGAGACAAGCAAATTGTCACAGCTCATCCCGAATTATTTGATCGTCAGTGTGAAATGTCTATTTTGCCCTTAGACGTTGAGGTGTGTTGTGTGTGACATACTTTTAGAGGTGGTCCAATATGTTAAGTTTCTAAATTTTTGGACCCAATTAAAACTAAAGGTTCTAATTGTTTTGGTTGGTTGTAAGAAAATCTGGACCACAAACACACACCCATACCCAATCCCCTTGACCTCTCTCTCTCTCTCCTCCCTTTCGGTTTTTCTCCATTTTCCATACAATATGTACGGACAAACCTCAAACCAAGCAATTTCTTCACTAATCGAGGTTTTTGAAGTCATCTTTGTGTTCTTTGTGAGCTCAGGAACACATCTATACCGTTTTTAGAACGTGAAGAGCTCATTTTCCTAAGAACCCAGTTTTGGGTTACTGTTCATGCACTCGTGATTTCGAAGTTTTTAGGAGATTTTAAGCTACTAGTGAGCTTTAGGACATCTTCACGAAGCTCGGAGTAGAAAAACAAAGTGAATTAGATGTCGGGAAGTTGAGTTTGGCAAGTTTCAAGTTTGTATCTGTCTATTTTATTATACATTAGTAGTTGCATATATTTATGATTGGTACTACGGATGCACAGGTAAGTGACAGGTAAGTTTATAAATTAAAGTTATGAGATTGTTTTAGTTTGATGTGATGTATTAAGAGCTCATAAACCTGCACCCCGGTGTTAGTGCTCCGGCCTAGAGTTAGGGCACAATCCTTCACGTGATGTTCACCTCCCGCACCATATGCTCACCTTGGATCCAAGTTAAATGCACAGGCTTGTCGTACAAACGATTATAGGTGGTTCCGACTCGTAGGTGACCAGCGATCATTCCTACAGTCTTCACGTGATCGTAGCACTAGAGCATATTTATTTTACACCTAGTCTTGTCGTATAGACCACTTTAGGTGGTCCCGACTCGTGTGTAGGATTTGATTTGATATGATTGAGATTGATTATGAGCTATAGACTCAGCCGTACAGATTGAGTTAGAGGGATTTGGCTGATGTGATATCTGACATTGATATATTTTGTCTGGATTACTTATGGTATTGCATTGAGATACTTTGGCATGATATACTTCTATGGATTTTCATCTTGAGTATGATTTCTGATACAGCTTATTATTACTATTATTTTCTGGAAAATTATACAGGTTTTACGGCGAGGGGTTAGAACTTTTGAGAAATGAAATGATTTTGAAAAGCTTTGTTTTTGCCCACTCGCACTTTCTGTTTTGCGTCCCTCCAGGTTTTAAGTAGAAGTACTTGGTGGATTACGAGGATTTCGACGGGGGTTCTAGCAGAACATCATTAATGTAGGATCACCTTTAGGTGTTGTATAATCAATACTTGTCCTGCTTGAGGATATTTATGCTCTGGTTGTGTATTTCACACTTAATCTCACACTAGCACTCTATCTTAGCTAGTACTCTAGTTGATTTGGTTTTTGTTTATTCGTAATTCCTTTTATCTCTATTGCTTTGACATTGTGCACATGGTTACGTCACTCTTACATGACAGCCAGCATGCCTCGATCTAGGTTGGGGTGTGTCACAAGTTCACATGCAAAGCAAAAATCAGGTCACGTTTCAGAAACAGTGTTGACAATTTCAGCAACAGTAGAAACATAGTGACAAATGACAAGTACCAAGGAGATGTCCACACCATTTATTTTTAATTCCATTGTAACCTCATTCAGTCTATATATATGGGGAGTTTCATTCATTGAAAAGATACCACAACCACTCAACACCTGAACACTCTACTCTCATACTCACACCATCTTCGTGCTCTCAAGCATCCGTAGTCTTCATAGCATCCTTGTAAACACTTTGTTGTAAACGACTATCTTTGTAAACATTCCATATATCAATAAAAGTTCAAATGTACATATTCAAGCAATCTCAAAGTCTTAAGTAAGCTTTCTTTACTTTCTTTAGAGTGCTTGTTAAATTCGACCTCTAGTCCAAAACCCGTAGATAATAGCTTTTTAGAAGGAAAATAGCAAGAAATAGAGAACCAGATAAAGTACAAATATATGAACCTAGTACAGGTCGAGCAACAATTAGGTTTAGTAATTACAAGCAACTAGAAAAGAGAAGAGGATGATAGTGAGATCGAAAATGAGAGTATACATATAGCTTTTGATAATTTAGATATTAATTTAGTTGAGAAATTTTTTTATCATATTGTAGATAAGCTTATAGAAGATATTGACCATTTAGATGAAGAAGTGTACTTAGAAAAATATAGGACATATGATTTAGGACTACATAGAATTTCAGATGAAGAGATGAAAAAACTTAATTTTAGAAATAGGAGTAAAACATATTTTAGGGTCAAAATAATATAATAATTTATTAGAATTGAAAGAAGAATGTAATCCAGCAGAAGAAAGTAGTACATCAGAAGTAGAAAATCCAGGACAACAAGTAAGATCGATCAACAATTTTTTAGACCAACAAATGAACAATATAATGAAAAAGCAAAAGTAGATTACATAGAAGAAAGTATGATAAAACCACCTAGAAAAAATAGGATTCCATAATTGAGAGGGTTAGAACAAATAAATATAGCAGGCAACATATTAAATTTAGATAATGTAGATCCCCAAGATTGGGAGAGAACTATTGAGAGATGGGAGAAAGGTTGCATACATGCAGCATTAATGTTAGATTTTAGCAATTTACAAAATATGTTAGATTACTTTGAACATACTTTGGATGGTTTAGTTTTTTATTATTTCCAGTCATGGAAAGTCCAAAATCCAGAATAGCACCAAACGGCTAAAACACATTTTAATATAGATGGTTTTTTTACTTTAGTTAAACAAGAATTTTTAGATCATAATAGGTTAGATGGCAGAAGTGAACAAGAACAAATAAGAGCAATTATAAATTTAGAAAAATTACAAAGCAGTATCTCATCCTATGCAAAAGTCTTCAATGAATCGTAAAGACTCGCATGACATCAATTCTTACAACACTCCTTCTTGGATGCCCATGCATTATTGATTAGTTGCTAAATTAAAACCTTGCTAGAAAAAACCCAGTAGGAAAAATCCTCGTCGAAAGAAAAAGAATTCAACTTTGTTTGGATTATTAATGTAGTGTTGAGTGCGTTTTTGTTGCCTCGTTAAAACCTTGCTATGAAAAACCCAATGGGAAAAATCCTAGTTGAAGGAAAACGAGTACAACACGCATGTGTTGTAGACTTGCAGTGATAGGAGCATATTTATGCGACTTAGTTAGCTTGTTCTTGTGCATTTATGTTGTTATTTCTTAGTCAATTATGTATTTTAAGCTATTTTCGTGTGTTTGTAGGTTCAAATAACAAAGTTAGCAACAAAGTGCTATTTGGAGCATTTTGGAGCATTTTTGGGCCAAGATTGGATAGTGGAAGCATGGAGACATGAGAATGGACGTTTTTGAAGATTTGAAGTCTAGAAATCAGCATATGTGTGTGCAAGTGTGTTGACCTACAACTCCAAACATCCATCCACTACACCCATTACATCCACTCATTACCAAACATCCACCCACTACACCCATTACATCCACTCATTACCAAACATCCATCCACTACACCCATTACATCCACTCATTACCAAACATCCACCCACTACACTCATTACATCCACTCATTATCAAACACTCATCCACTACACCCATTACATCCACTCATTACCAAACATCCATCCACTACACCCATTACATCCACCATTACCAAACACTCACCCACTACACCCATTACATCCACTCATAACCAAACACTCATCCACTACACCCATTACATCCACTCATTACCAAACATCCATCCACTACACCCATTACATCCACCATTACCAAACACTCACCCACTACACCCATTACATCCACTCATTACCACAACATACACCACTACCACCTTAATTAGATGGTGGTCCTCTCCCTAGCCTATAAATACATCCACCCTTCACCATAACTCACCTATATCCATCCACTACCATAATTTACCACTCATCCATCAAACCACACTTTGTGCCGCAACAAAGAGAAGAAGGAGGACCCTTGGACGTGTTTGCCATTCAAGTTGGATTGTTGGAGCGTTTTTAGGTGTTTTCATTCTTTTGTTTTCAATGTCTAAATTTGTTTATCTTTGCTTTGTGAGTATGAGGAACTAAACCCCCCTTAGCTAGGCGGAATTCGAAACCATGTTCATGTTTGCAATATGATTTGATTACCTTTAGTTGTGATTTCATAAGTTGTGAATTCAATTTGTTTAACTGCTTGATTGATAACTTATTCGTGTATGTTTATTAAGAGTGTACACTTAGTTTGCATGCATGAATATGATGCTAGAGTATAAGGGAGTTTCACCTAATAGTTACAAACTTATATTCACAAGTTGTGGAGGTCGCTTATAAACGATCGCGTTAAATAAATTCTTGGCAGGAGTTTCATGCTCATCATAGTAACGAATGCCTCATCAATACTTATAGTTTTCATAATGCTTAATGATCTTTGATTGTATCTTTATTGTGATGTTCACTTAAAGAACTTTTGAAGAATGCTTGAATTGTTGTATGCGCTTTCCCATCCAATTCAATAACTTAAGGAGAACTTGAAGGTTAATTTAAGCCGACTTAATTAACCCTGGGGTGTTGAGTTTCATGATTGATCGAAAGAGCAACTGAAAATTGGTTTATGTGCAAGTATGTCATGTGTGGAGAAGAACCTCCGAGCTAGCCTTCCATCATTTCAATTTACTCAAATTCGTGCAGATTTCATTAGTTCTTTAATTTACTTATTTTGTTTTCAAATTTGTCAAAACCAAAACCCCCTTTACTTTAAAGTGTTTTATTAGTCAAAATCTGTTTTGATTTGTGTTTTTAGGTGTCCCAAAAGTGTGTTAGAGTCCAAATCTGCCCAGTTTGTGTTTTTAGGCAAATTTGAGCGTTTTTAGCTTGTTCTGAGTCCTTTGAGTTTGTTTTAAGTTCTTTGAGTCTAGTTTAGTGTTTTTAACTTTGTTTATATGTTTTTAAGTCAGTTTAGAGGTTTTAGCAAGCCCTCCTAATCCCCGGTTTTTAACTTTGCTAATCCCCCGTTGTTTCTTTTTCATGTCTTTTGTTTTAGTTACTGACTTTGTTTCTATTTGTGTCTTTTATTTTTACTTATGATATTTGATTTAGTTTTGTTTCCTTGATTGCAGGTACTAGAGAAGTAAGACATGGATTTTGCTACCATTCAAGCTCAATTGGCGAAACTTACTTCTCAATTGTCAAAATATGCCGAAGGGACCACAATGCAAAGTGTCCCTACATATGGTGTGTCCTATGGGCAAGGATATCCAACTCATCAATGTTCTCAATTTGCTGCGAATGAAGATGCTTGGGGGTTATCAAGGCCATAGCCAATCATGGGACAACATGTTTTCCAACGCTTACAATTCGGATATGAGAGATTATTCAGATTACATATGGGGAGAACCTCAACAATTCCAACAAGATGGGTATTGGCAGCAAGAAGAGGAGTTCTATTCAAGACCTATGCAGCCACCACAACAATCTACCCAATTCAATTCAGGTACGTCTTTGGATAATGATATGTTTAATAAGTTACTCACCTCTTTGAACCAGGAAGTAGAAAATGTAAACAAAGAGATGCAAAATCAAGCCAAGAAGACAGGTGAATTGGAGAAGCAAATTGGGCAGATTATGGAGTTCATAGCACAAATTCAAGAGCAAAGTGAACTCTCTAACTCAACTATTGAAAATTTGAAGGAAGATTTTGAAATCCATGATGCTATCACTTTGGGAAGTGCTATGGAGGTTGGAGGTGAACCCAAGACATCCAACCAAGCCAAAACATGGATGAACAACTGTTGCTCGAAGAAGAGGAGAATAACAAGGCCACGACAAGGGAAGAACCACCCTTGCCACAACCCCATATGTCCTCTATGCCGTCTATTACAACCAAGGTAAACCTAAATTCAATTTGTCCTGACCTCGTTTCACCAAATGTCCTTATTCCTTGCAGGATCATGCAATCCAAGGAAGAAGCGGGTGAGAAAGGCATATTCGAAACCTTTCCAAAGAATCAAAAGCAAGAAGTGGATGGGGAATGTCTAGAATTCATCAAAGAAGATGCACTTGAGACAAAAATTCCCAAAGAAGTTGGATTTTATGACACGGGACAAGTCATAACTCTCAAAACACCAAATCTGGCCAAGTCCCATATCCCTGCAACCTTCAAAGATGTGGTGTTCGTAATTGAGTTTGTGTTGGAGCAAGCAAGTAAGCCATCTTCTCCAACTTTGATTTTATTATATACTAACTTGCTGATTTTGATGATTTAGGCACCTACACTAGAATTTAAACCATTGCCGGATCATGTCAAGTATCATCATCCATTCAAGGATCAATTCCATGCTATGGGCCCTATCCAAGTTTAGAAGTTTCGTCTGGCTGGAAGACGTTAAAGCAAGCGCTTCTTGGGAGACAACCCACGTATTCAAATAAGGAAGATTTTTGAATTGCTCCATGATTGGTTTTGCATTCCTAAAAACCTTCCCTTTTCTGTAGTTTTATTTTGCCATGATTATCATTTTTATTTGTTGCTTGTTTAATTGTTTTTGGTGTGGGTTTATTTTTAAAACACTGACAGTTATGCAAGGTATTTTTACATTCATTTTCATAAAAAAAAAGGAACATTAAGCAGAAAAAAGCTACAAGAGGGAGCCTTCACAAAGGCTGCTTAGGAGAAGTCTTAGTAGTCGGCGGAGCCCCAGAAGGAGGAAGCATTGGAGTTTGATCATTTGGAGCTTCATTACGCAGTACAGCCCCAGAAGACGAAGGCAAATGCTATTGGAACAAACCCACAAACCTCTGATGATCAAGTAAAATCTGACCATCAGATTCCTGCATCTGGTCAATCTTCCTCTTCATGTTTGTAGCATAGTTATGTGCGAGCCTGTGCAACTATTTATTCTCATGCTTGAGCCCTCTATTCTCATGTTTAAGACTCATCAGTTCAACCGCCAATGATTCAACTTGACGGGTTCGAGCAAATAGGCGTTGGGCCATATTAGACACAGAACCTGCACACTGAGAGCTAGAGAATCCTTAACAGCCAACTCATCAGACCGTTTGGCAAGTAGTCTATTATCTTTGGGAGTGACAAGGTTCCTGGCCACCACCGCAGCTGTCATATCATTCTTCATCACCGAATCCCCAACGGTAAGGGAACCAAGAGGGGATATGAAGGATGAGCACCATATGTTGTCTAGAGAAGGTGGGACTGCCTCTTCACCAAGGTTCAAGTCAAAACGACGGTCGGAGGGGCCAGACATTTTCAGAGGTGTTAAAGAAAGAAGTGTGCTTTGAACATCCTGCGTACCTTTATAAAAATCAGCACTTGACGAGATTTTAAAGATCGAAGAGGCGAGCTCAGAAATCGAAGAGGCCAACTCAAAAATCGAAGAGGCGCTAGCTTTCTCAAAAGCAGGGTTTGCTCAGAAACCACAGCCAATCTTCTTTTCCAGATTTGTCTGCACTTGTCACATGCAACCTCTGCACTCGACGAGATTTCAGAGATCGAAGAGGCAAGCTCAGATATCGGAGAGGCATCTGCTTTTCCAGACATGTCAGCATCTGTCACATGGAGAGTCAGCTTTGCGGGAATCACGGGCAGTTTGTCGAAGCGCTGATTCCAGATATCGGAGAGGCATCTGCTTTTCCAGACGTGTCAGCATCTGTCACATGCAGAGTCAGCTTTGCGAAAATCACGGGTAGTTTGTCGAAGCGCCGATTCCAGATATCGAAGAGGCACTTGCTTTTCCAGACGTGTTAGCGCCTGTCACATGCACACTCAGCTTTGCGGAAATCATGGGCAATCTGTCGAAGATTTCTGGTGAAATAGAAAGCACGTGAAGTTTACTATTTAATCATCCAACGGTTGCCGACAAGAGTGAAAGAATAGTACCGGTTATTATTTCCTATAAATGTCGACCTACACCCTTCATAGCAAGGCAAACATACATAACCTTCCGTCATCTCCGAGAATGCCTTCCTAACGAAGCCTCTCGAGTCACTCAATGTTCCTTATTCCTTGGGGTACCTCTGCAAACAACTCATCCAAAGTAAAAGTATTTCATATCATGAAGGTTGAAAGCAAGAGTATCTCATATCATGATTTCTCCCTGTCCTTCTCCTTGTCGTTGTTTTCATATGTGGGACAAGGAGAAAGAGAGCAATCGGCCAGCACTTGGTATCAATCTTCCGATCTGAAACCGACTGCCTGGAACCCTTTCCTGATTGCTTACCTAGCCCTGCTTTCGAGTACTCATCTTCAACATCTTATGCTTCCTCTTCGTCTACCACATCTGCCTGGGGAACAGATAAGGGAAGTGAAAATGATACCTCGAAGCATGTGGAGACAAGGTACTAATTCATCCTCAGCTAGGGACAAGGAGAAAGAAAGCAAGAGGTGGGCACTTGGAAAGAGTGAAGAAAGAAACAGACCATCACCTCTACCTCGTGCTGAAGAAACAAGCAGAGAAGAATGCAGACTGCACAATCAAATCAACCCAGCAGAAGGAGTCTGATTTGAAACCAAGGAACTCTCGCTCAGAATTCTGAACCAGTTCGAGATCAAAGCTGTGGAAAGACAACAAGATCACCTATCTCTAAAACCAGATTTGCGTTCTTAAACTCTACTTTGTCTGGTTTTTTACTTTGCCATACTTGTCATGTTTATTCGTTGTTTGTTTGTTTGCTTGTTTGCTTGTTTTTGTGTGAGTAGCTTGAAACATTGAGGACAATGTTTGATTTAAGTGTGGGGGGGGGGGTAACCAAGTTGTTTTGCATGAAATTCGTAGGAGTTTATCACCCATTATTTCTAGTGTTGTTCCTTGCTATTTTAAGTGTTTTTAAGCTGTTTTGGAGTGTTTTAGTGTGTTTTGATATAAAAATCCGAAAATCTCATAAAAATTTGAAAAGTTGTTTTGAAAAACCCAAAAAGAGTTGTTTTTGTATGTTTATTTGTGTCTTAGGGTACCTTCCAACACAATGATGAGGATTTGGTTTTTAATTACATGACTCTTAAAGAGAGTTATAAACTTGGATAAAAATTTGATTTACTCTTTGGTGTATGCTTGGTTGTGGTTATAATTTATGAATTCACATGCAATCATAAAGAAAAAAAAAATCAGTTTTTGTAACATGCTTGAAAGAAGGAACTCAAATGAACGCTACAACCTTGTGAGACTTGAGCCTATACGTTTATTTGGAGAGTTAATAATTTGTGCATCGTTGTTTTCTAAAGTCGTTGCATGATCTCATTATTCTTTGCTTGGTTGCTATTTAGAATGCGTTTCATCATTTAGTTCCAAATACTAGAACTCATGCCTATTTCATTCAAAGCATGTTATTGATTTGCATAACACATATTCAAGATGAAGTTGTTTAGTAAGCCAAGAGCCAAAAAGCCTATCCCGTTCATTATGTGTTTAACTGATAAAGGTTTCATTCAACCTAGTACTTCACTATGGGGAGCTCCAGTGTTGTTTGTAAGAAAGAAAGATGGAACTTTGAGATTATGTATTGATTACAGGCAATTGAATCGGGTAACGATTAAAAACCATTATCCATTGCCTCGTATAGATGATTTGTTTGATCAGCTTAAAGGTGCGTGTGTGTTCTCTAAGATTGATTTGAGATTTGGCGATTATCAGTTGAAGATTAAAGATGAAGATGTACCTAAAACGGCTTTCAGGACCCATTATGGACATTATGAGTTTTTGGTGATGCCATTTGGATTAACTAATGCACCTGCAGCTTTCATGAGACTAATGAATGAAGTGTTCCAGCAATATCTTGATAGGTTTGTCATTGTTTTTATTGATGATATTCTGGTATACTCTAAGTTGAAAGCAGATCATATTTGACATCTCAACTTGGTATTAAAGAAATTGAGGGAACATCGGTTGTATGCCAAGTTTAGCAAATGCCAGTTTTGGTTTAATCAAGTGGCATTTTTGGGACATGTAGTCTCGGCACAAGGAATTCAAGTAGATCCTCAAAAGATTGCAGCAGTGGAGAATTGGGAACAGCCACGAACTGTCACTGAGGTGCGGAGTTTTCTTGGTCTAGCAGGTTATTATCGACGGTTTGTTCAAGATTTTTCTATGATTGCTTTACCACTAATGAAGTTAACTAGGAAGGATGTTAAGTTCAAGTGGGACGAGAATTGTGAGCAAAGTTTCCAGGAGCTGAAATATTGCCTCACTCATGCTCCAGTGTTGGTACTTCCTGACGATAGTGGTAACTTTGAGATTTACAGTGATGCTTCCTTGAATGGTTTGGGATGTGTTTTGATGCAGCATAATAGAGTGATCGCCTATGCTTCTCGACAATTGAAGATTCATGAAAGGAATTATCCTACTCACGATCTTGAGCTAGCAGCCATTGCTTTGCTTTAAAGATTTGGAAGCATTATCTCTATGGTGAGAAATGTAAGATCTTCACAGATCATAAGAGTCTTCAGTATCTTTTTACTTAGCATGATCTTAATCTTCGTCAGCGAAGGTGGATGGAGTTACTAAGTGATTATGACTGCACTATTGAGTATCATCCGGGTCGTGCAAATGTGGTAGCTAATGCACTGAGTAGGAAACCTCAAGGTCGAATTAATGCTTTGTATGCTTGTCGTGTTCCTCTTCTTGTAGATTTGAGAGCTACTAGAGTAAAGTTGGAGTTAGAAGAACGAAGAGAAGCTTTTCTTGCTGTTTCCAAGTCAGGCCAGTTTTAGTCGATCGTGTACTTGAAGCTCAGATGGTTGATGAAGAGATCCAAGAAATGATCCAATTGAGAAATGAAGGGAAAAAGAAAGACCTCAGGATTCGAGAATCGGATGGCATGCTTATGCAGGAGACTAGAATGTATGTGTCGAACAATGAGGAATTAAAGAAAGAAATTTTGGATGAAGCACATTGTTTGGCTTATGCGATGCATCCAGGAGGAACTAAGATGTACTGATTAATTTCTGCACTGTTGAGCGGGTGCTGACCATGCACAGATTTCTGCAATCTGCACTGCTGTTGTAATCTGTAAAAATAAAATAAAACGAAAGTTAAATTTTTTTTTTTTTTTATATGTATAAACAGCAATTACTAATTTAAAATCTGATTCGTAGGGATTATTTTAAATAATCCCCGGCAACGGCGCCATTTTCTTGATAGGATTTTTACTATTCATGTGAATGCAATAAAAACCTCCTATTTTACTTGCAAGAATCACAAGGTTATTGTAGTATAAACGGATCTCGCAAGGTCGTATCCACAGGGATTATTAAATAATTCGAAACTAATCAGATTCCATTTAGTTATTGTAAAGTAGAAATTTGGGTGATTGATTTTATAACCTAATTGAAATAAAAACGAATTTAATGAATTAAAAGTAAACAATCTGCAATATTAGGACTAGAGTGAAAACAGTTTTTAGAAAATCAAATTAAGAAAGCACTAGGGTTCCACCATCACCTAGCAATCCTATGAATTTTTACCCACTACTTATGATCTATACATGCCACTTTGAAGGTTAGATTTTCCTAATTCGTATTCTACTTGGAACCTCCAACATAGAACGTATATCTAACATGCAACCCGTCCGGACGTTCGGATCAAATCTGAACATGAAAGACTCATTATGCTTTATGAAAATCCTTTGAAAAACCATGCAATCCTTAAGACGTGATATTCATCCTAAGCGAAATTACAATTATTCACAAGAAGCCAGCGTCAATTTCAGGGAAACCTTCCGACCAAAATTGCATCAAATTACTTTTCTAAAGATCCTAATGGTGATCAGGCATTAAAACAATTAGATAGTTTTTATCCCGGTGATTAACAATTCAAAGTAGGCATGCAATCAATCATAAGCAATTAAATAAAAATCACATATTCATGCTAAGGCTCAAGGCTTCGCCCTAGCAATAGAAATTAGTTCCGCATACTCATAATTGAAATCATAGAAAATATATTCCAGAAAAGGATTGAAAACACCTTCAAGTAGAAAATCTTCAAAACCCTAGCACTTCTCTCTGTCTCCAAAATTGCATAAAATAAAGCGTAATCTAAAACTGTAGACGGCTAGACAATATATTTGCCAAGCCACCACCAAAACCCTAGAAAACATAACCCTAAATTAAATGATAAAAATTCGTCTAAAATTTGAACAGCCACGTTTTGGCCCATAAGCTGCTCCAAAACTGGCCCAATATAGCTGGATTTAATGTTTGGAATATTCTGAACACTTTTCCAGAAGGCCACGAACCCAACCGAGGTCATCTTGGGCTCCAAAAAACGCAATTTAAGCCCAAAAACGTCATTTTCCAGCACTGCGCATGGCTTCTTTATTTCATCGCCAGAAAATAACCGCTTGGTGGAAAAATCCCAAATTTTGATACGATCAAGCTAAGTGACTCACGAACGTCCTCCAACTGGAATTACTCCAAAATTCGTCCATTTGGTCCTGTTTTGCTCCAGAGGAAGTCGAAAGTCCTATATTGAAAATACAATTCAAAGTATCAAAATTCTTCCAAAATATTAACCAAAATATACTAAGATTAGGGTAAAATATATAATATAAAATCTACTCATCATGTACCATACCATTCGACCATTTTATTATTGGCCGGGTATGAAAAGGGAAATTGCAGAATATGTAAGTAGGTGTATTGTTTGTCAGCAAGTCAAAGCAGAAAGAAAGAAGCCTTTTGGACGGATTCAACCACTTCCCGTTCCTCAGTGGAAATGAGAAAATATAACTATGGATTTTGTGTATAAACTTCCACGTACACATAATGGATTGGATGGCGTTTGGGTGATTGTAGATCGGCTTACCAAGTCATCACACTTCATTCCAGTGAGGGAAAAGTATCCCCTAAATAAATTGGCTAAGTTGTTCATCACGAAGATTGTGAAGTATCATGGAGTTCCAGTGAATATTATTTTTGATCGAGATCCAAGATTTACTAATAAGTTTTGGATAGCTTTTCAGGAAGCTCTTGGTACAAAACTGCTTTACAGCACTGCTTATCACCCTCAAATAGGTGGACAATCATAGAGGACTATTCAAACGTTAGAGGATATGCTGAGATCTTCAGTGTTATAGTTTGGTGATTCTTGGCATGATCGCCTAGACTTGATGGAATTTGCCTACAATAATAGTTTTCATTTGAGCATTGGTATGTCACCATTTGAGGCACTTTATGGTAGAGCTTGTCGTACGCTATTGTGTTGGTCAGAGGTTGGCGAGAGGGTGCTAGAGGGCCCAGAGATTGTGGATGAGACTACTCAAAATGTTCAGGTGATTAAGTCTAACCTGAAAGCGGCCCAGGATCGACAAAAGAGTTTAGCAGATAGACATGCTACTGATCGAGTATATGATGTGGGTAATTTGGTATTTTTGAAATTGTCACCTTGGAGAGGTGTAGTGCGGTTTGGAAATAAAGGCAAGCTAAGTCCTAGGTACATAGGACCTTATGAGATCACCGAAAGGATTGGTGAAGTTGCTTATAGATTGGAGTTGCCTCCGGAGTTATCTAAGGTACATAATGTGTTTCATGTCTCGATTCTTCGACATTATGTTTCAGATCCTTCACATGTGATTCCTCCTCAACCTTTGGAGATTAATCCGGATTTGACGTATGATGAGGAACCAGTGACTATCTTAGATTGGAAAGATAAAGTTCTAAGGAATAAGACAGTGAGCTTGGTAAAAGTATTGTGGAGGAACCACTCAGCGGAAGAAGCTACTTGGGAGACAAAAGATCGAATGAGAGAGATGTATCCAAGGTTGTTTTATGAGTATTAGTGAATTGAGTGTTGTATGAATTTCGAGGATGAAATTCTATAAGGAGGGTAGATTGTCACAGCCCGTCCCGAAATTTTAGTTATCGTGGATGTGATTTGACGGAATTGCCCTTAAAGGTTACTAAGGTATGTGTGACTTGTTTAATTTGAATAATTCATACATTCCTAAGTTTTTGGAAAAAATGAGTTGGATTAAAAATTGGTTTGCATTTTGTGTGGTTAGGGGAAGGACACACACACTCAAAACAAACCTCACACTCTTTCTCTTATCCGGTGCCCTCTCTTTCTTCCTGATAGACGCATATTTATGTGACTTAGTTAATTAGTTTTCTTGCATTTACGTTATTAGTTCTTAGTTATTTTAGTACTTTAAGCCATTTTCGTGTGTTTGTAGGTCCAAAGGGCTAAGGTAGCAAGAAAGTGCATTTTGGTGCATTTTGGAGCAGTTTTGAGCTTGGAATGGATTACTTATGATATGAGCAAGATGGATGGACGAATTTGAAGACAAAAGAGGCTGGGAATATGCTAAAAATCTGGTGAAACAAATACAAGTTGCAAGAAAGGATAAATTTCTAGAAGGATTGGCCAAAACTTCACTCAAAACCATGCATACCCCATAAAATTCATCAATGCCGTGGCCTTCCCTTTGTTTCACTTCCACCAGATTTGGCCAACCCTTCAACATCATTCCAACCTTGTTGTTGCGGCAAAGAGAAGGAGAAAAGTCCTTAGACGCACTTGCTATCCAACATGGATCGTTGGAACGTTTAGGTGCTTTCTTTCCTTTGTTTTTCAATGTTTAAATTTGTTTATCTTTGTTTTGTAATAATGAGGAACTAAACCCCCCTTGGCTAGGGGGGGATTCGAAACCATGTTAATGCTTGCAATATGATTTGATTACTTTTAATTGCGTTTCATAAGTTATGAATTCGATTTACTTATCTATTTGATTGATAACATGTTTATGTATGTTGATTAGGGATGCATACTTAGTTTGCATGCATAAATATGATGCTAGAGTATAAGGGAATTTCACCTAATCGTTATGAACTTATATTCATGAGTAGTAAAAGTCGCTAGTCACGATTGTGTTAAGTAAATCCTTGGCATAAGTTTCATGCAAATCATAGTAACGAGTGCCTCGTCAATGCTTATGTTTTTCATAGAACTTAATGATTCTTGCTTGTATCTCTATTATGCAATTCATGTAGGGAACTTGTAGGGAATGTTTTGGGTTGTCGTATGCAATCATCCAACCCAATAACTTGTGGAAAAACTGAGGGTTAATTAGTGCAATTCACGGTTAATTTGGGGCGTTGAGAATTAATAAGTTATTGAAATGCAATTGGAAATCATTTTGTATGCAAGCAAGACATGTGTGGAGAAGAACCCCTTAGCTAGCCTTCCATTATCCATTCAACCCAAATTTGTTTAAAATCTATTTAAGTTTTTAGTTTATTCGTTTTTACTTTCAACTTCACCAAACTCAAATCCCCCTTTTACTTTCTTGTTTTAAAATCTTTTGTTTACATTTTTAACTTTGTTTTTATGTTCTTAAATTAGTTTTCAAGTGATTTAGCAATCCCTCCTAATCCCCGGCCTAGAACGATACCCTACTTACATCTATACTACAATTGTCAAAAAGAGGGTTTAATTTGTGTGTCAAGTAATTCTCACATCAAATTTTGGCGCCGTTGCCGGGGATTAGCAACTTTGCTAATCCCTTTATTGTTTCTTTTTATTTCTTTTTTTTGTGTGTTTTAATTTTAGTTTTAATTTTATTTGATTTTGTTTATTTCAGGTACTAGTTTATGACTCGTAGTTCTCAACCAGTTCGTGCACATATATCGGAGTTTGACAACAATTTTGAACGAACTTTGAGAAGGAAAAGGAAAGTACCAGAACCTAGTCCACCTAGTTCTAGTTCTGAATCCGAATTTGAAGAAAAGGAGGAGACAGAAAAGACATGGAAGTGGACAATCGAACAATCAAAGAGCTTTCAGCCTCGGGATTGGACAATGCTGCGCCTTTATGCATCCAATACCCCGCAGCAGCCCAAGGAAAGACAGAAGAATTTGAATTGAAGTCAAGCTTGTTACACCACATTCCGAAGTACCATGGGTTGTCCATGGAAGATCCTAACAAACACTTGAAAGAATTTGAGGTGGTGTGTTCGAGCATGACCCCCGTCAATGTCGATGGGAGTATTTTGAAGATGAAAGCCTTCCCTTTTTCTCTCTTGGAAAAGGCGAAGGATTGGTTGTACGAATTGGCGCCCGGAACCATCACATCATGGGAAAGCATGAAACGGGCCTTCTTGGAGAAGTTTTTCCCAACTTCTCGAGTCATCCTCCTACGGAAAAGGATAAGTGGGATTCAACAAGAGGAAGGTGAATCTTTTCCTACTTATTATGAACGTTTTAAATCTCTTGTTGCTTCTTGTCCACAACATCAGATGAAGGAGGAACTTCTTTTGCAATACTTCTACGAGGGGCTACTACCTATCGAACGTCAAATGCTAGATGCCTCGGCAGGAGGAGCCTTGGTGGACAAGACCCCCACGGCAGCAAAGACTTTAATTTCCAACCGTGCGTTGAATGCTCAACAATACGAAGGCGTTGGACAAAGGAGTAACCCACGGCCACATCAAGTCAATGAGGTAAGTGCCATAACCGAACTTCAAAATCAAATGGCTAACCTTACTACTTTGCTTTCTCAGGTGGTGGAAGGTCCAAAAGTGAAAAATGTGGCAGCTTGTGGCGTGTGTTCCATGCAAGGCCACCTCACGGACAAGTGCCCACAGTTGATAGAAAATGGAGGGTGGGAGACCCTCAATGCCGTGGGATTTGGCAACCAATACCAACCAAGGAATGACCCCTTTTCCAATACTTACAATCCTGGTTGGCGTGATCATCCAAATTTCAAATGGCGAGAACCCCAACAAGGCCAACAACAAAGCGGATCTAGGCAACAACCCCCGGGTTTCTATCAAAAGCCGTTTGCACCAACTCAACCCCAAGCACAACCTGCCCAAAAGTCAGGTACTTCTAGTGATAATGATCAGATTTTGAATTTACTAACCTCTATGGCGCAGAGCATGCAAACTAGGGACAAGAAGGTGGATGAGTTGGAGAAGCAAGTGGGACAAATTGCCGAGTTTATGGGGCAGTTTCGTGAGCAAGGCAAGTTGCCTAGCTCAACCGTAGTGAATCCAAAGGGTGGATTTGAAACCGCCAAGGCCATCACATTGAGAAGTGGTAGGCAAGTTGGGGCTGATCCAAACTCATCAAAATCAAGTCAAATAGAGGATGAAAAGCTGCTGCAAGAAGAAAAACATGGAGCCCAACCCACGGCAAGGGTAGAACCACCCTTGCCACAACCACAACATGCCCCTAAACCATCTCAACCCGTCAAGGTAAGTCCAAATTTGAATTCTTCTAGTTCCTTTCCACTAAATGTGCCCTTTCCTGGCAGGTTTTTGCAATCCAAGAAAGAAGAGGAGGAAAAAGATGTTCTAGAGACATTTAGGAAAGTTCAAGTCAATATACCCCTCTTGTTCTAGAGACATTTAGGAAAGTTCAAGTCAATATACCCCTCTTGGATGCAATCAAGCAAATCCCGAAATACGCCAAGTGTTTAAAGAAGCTTTGTACAACAAGGAAACGTTTTCGGGAGAAAGAAGTGGTACAGGTTAGTGAGAATGTGTCTGCCATAATACAACGTAAACTACCTCCTAAATGCAAAGATCCGGGTAGTTTCACCATTCCTTGTGTCATTGGTAATACTAGGTTCAAATCTGCCATGTTAGACTTAGGTGCATCTATAAATGTTATGCCATATTCCGTTTATGCATCTATGAATCTAGGAGTGTTGAAAAATGATGGTGTAATCATACAGTTGGCCGATAGATCTAATGCCTATCCAAAGGGAGTTGTGGAAGATGTTTTGGTGCAGGTTAACCATTTGATATTTCCGGCGGATTTCTATGTTCTTGAAATGGATGAATCGGATCATGCTCCTTCATTGCCCATTCTCCTTGGACGACCTTTCAAGAAAACGGCTCAAACCAAGATTGATGTAACCAAAGGAGAAGTAACTATGGCATTTGGTGGTGATATGATTTGTTTTAAAATTTCTGAATCCATTGAGACTCCTAACGTTGTTCGTTCTTGTTGTGTTATTGATACAATAGAAAAGATAGGGACAGACCATTCAGCCCCTAAGGTTGCTTCAAGAACCATGCAAGATGAGGGAATTAGAGTGGAGCATAAGGACCACACGGCCACTGCCCTCAAAATGTCCAATTTGGCCAAAGGCACCAAGGGGAAGAAAGTTCATGTGGCTGCCACTTCATCACAGCACCAAGGTAAGGCACCTAGTCCAAATCCAATTCCTATTAAAATTAAGAGGTGGTTCCCTACTTGGGTGCAGGTACCCAAGCATATCCTGGATGGTGGGAGAATTCACATGGATTGTAGGATGCTCAATGGCCCAATCAAGGAGAATTACTATCCGCTTCCATTCATAGAGTTAGAGGATGAAAACCCACTCCATGTTGGGGGAACTTATGGGGCATGATTGTGAGTTTCGTCCGGCTGTACGACGTTAAAGCAAGCGCTACTTGGGAGGCAACCCATGCAATTCAACAAAGGAAGCTCGAGGAATCACTCCAATTCTAGATTTGCACTCCTAAACCCTTCTCTTTGTTGAATCTTTCTAATATGCCTATTTAGTTGTTGTAGTTGCTGTTTGTGTGTTTCTTTTTGTTTAGTGTGATTTTATGCTTGAAACATTGAGGACAATGTTTGATTTAAGTGTGGGGGGGGGGGGGGTAACTAAGTGTTTTTGATGCAAATTCGTGGGATTTTATCACCCTTAACTTAAAGACTTGTTCCTTGCTGTGTAACTAAGTGTTTTTGATGCAAATTCGTGGGATTTTATCACCCTTAACTTAAAGACTTGTTCCTTGCTGTTTTTAAGTGTTTTTAAGTTGTTTTGATGTGTTTTAGTGTGTTTTGAAGTAAAAATCCGAAAATCACATAAAAATTTGAAAAATTTGTTTTAAAAACCCAAAAAAGGTTGTTTTTGTGTGTTTGTTTGCGTCTTAGGGTACCTTCCAACACAATAATGAGGATTCGGTTTGTAATTGCATAACTGTTGAAGTAAGTTACAAACATGGATGAAAGTTTGACATGCTCTTTGGTTTATGCTTAGTTGTAATTATAGTTCATGAATTCACATGTAGTCAAAAGAAAAATTAGTTTTTGTAACATGCTTGAAGGAAGAAGCTCAAACTAACGCTACAACCCTGAGAGACTTGAGCTTTTAACGTTCTTTGGAGAGTTAATAATCTGTGCATTTGTTGTCTTCTAAAGTCGTTGCATGATCTCATTATTCTTTGATTGGTTACTACTTAGAAGGCGTTTTATCATGTAGTTCCAAATGCTAGAACTCATGCCCATTTCATTCAAAGCATGCTATTGATTTGCATAACACATATTCAAGATGAAGTTGTGTAGTGACCACCACCAAAGCCAAATTGTCGTGTATCCTATTTCATTATGTGTTTAAGTTTAACCCCATTGAACCTTGTTTAGCCTTTCTTTGTTAACCCACATCATCCTCACCTAGCCTAGATTAGGACTATCCATACCCTCGTTCTTAAAGTATAATAAGCATGATTCAAATTGAATTCGGCCCTAAGAAGTTGTTTAAACCTTCCCCTTGTGTTTTAAAGTTAATTTCTGCAATCTAAGTGAATTCTAAGTCTCAAATTTACTACTTTGCTTACTATTGCTTGAAGAACGTTTGTTTTCCCTATCCTTTCTTTGTTAACCATTCCCCAAGCCCCGTTACAACCCTTAACTTCTATCTTGAGTGTTATGTATTTCAATATGTGGAGTTTGGGATTGGTTTGAGCATATGGTGTCCCTGGTTCTCGCATCTAAGTAGTAGCGTTCCATTCATGAGATCATATCTATAAATGCTTAATCATTCCAGAAAATTGCTTCTTTTATAACATGTGTGAGTGTTCGTTTCCATGTTTACATCAATCTTCTCACATATACTTAGTATAGGGAGTGTAGTTAGAAAATCTGTGTGAAAATAAGAGTGTATCCATTAAGGAATTGAGTGGATTCTCTAAGGCATGTTACTACGTCCATAATGTTGTTTTAAACGATTAAATGTGAGCTAGTGAATGGTAACTATGATTAAGTATATGCTCAAGAGTAGGGATGACTAAAATCTGTGGGAATAATGATCTTTGGCATGTTATGTATCGTTGGAAATCCCTGTAGCAAATGTTGGAAGGTTAGGTTATGTTTTGTTTGTTTTATTTTGCTCGAGGACTAGCAAAAGCTAAGTGTGGGGGAATTTGATAGACGCATATTTATGCGACTTAGTTAATTAGTTTTCTTGCATTTACGTTATTAGTTCTTAGTTATTTTAGTACTTTAAGCCATTTTCGTGTGTTTGTAGGTCCAAAGGGCTAAGGTAGCAAGAAAGTGCATTTTGGTGCATTTTGGAGCAGTTTTGAGCTTGAAATGGATTACTTATGATATGAGCAAGATGGATGGACGAATTTGAAGACAAAAGAGGCTGGGAATATGCTAAAAATCTGGTGAAACAAATACAAGTTGCAAGAAGGGATAAATTTCTAGAAGGATTGGCCAAAACTTCATTCAAAACCATGCATACCCCATAAAATTCATCAATGCCGTGGCCTTCCCTTTGTTTCACTTCCACCAGATTTTTTAGTGATGATGCAATGCCTATCTCACTATGACATTTGAGTGGATGATGTAATGCTTAACTCACCATGACATTTGAGTGGATGATGCAATGCTTAACTCACCATGACATGTGAGTGGATGACTCAAAACCTACCCTCACCAACAATTCTCCACCTTGCCATGCCTTATCTACTTCATTCCACCAGATTTTTGCATTAAACATGTCCATCCTCTTCCTATAAATACCATGGCAGCAACCTCATTCAAATCATCCAGAAATTAACCATTCTCCAAGCCTTTCCTTGCCTCTCCTACATATCTAAACCCCTTCCCATCCATTCCTCCAAATAACCAACCCTTCAACATCATTCCAACCTTGTTGTTGCGGCAAAGAGAAGGAGAAAAGTCCTTAGACGCACTTGCTATCCAACATGGATCGTTGGAACGTTTAGGTGCTTTCTTTCCTTTGTTTTTCAATGTTTAAATTTGTTTATCTTTGTTTTGTAATAATGAGGAACTAAACCCCCCTTGGCTAGGGGGGGATTCGAAACCATGTTAATGCTTGCAATATGATTTGATTACTTTTAATTGCGTTTCATAAGTTATGAATTCGATTTACTTATCTATTTGATTGATAACATGTTTATGTATGTTGATTAGGGATGCATACTTAGTTTGCATGCATAAATATGATGCTAGAGTATAAGGGAATTTCACCTAATCGTTATGAACTTATATTCATGAGTAGTAAAAGTCGCTAGTCACGATTGTGTTAAGTAAATCCTTGGCATAAGTTTCATGCAAATCATAGTAACGAGTGCCTCGTCAATGCTTATGTTTTTCATAAAACTTAATGATTCTTGCTTGTATCTCTATTATGCAATTCATGTAGGGAACTTGTAGGGAATGTTTTGGGT
This sequence comes from Malus asiatica, assembly GCA_033882615.1. Lineage (NCBI taxonomy): Eukaryota > Viridiplantae > Streptophyta > Magnoliopsida > Rosales > Rosaceae > Malus > Malus asiatica. Next base: position 41,744,158 of record CM066503.1, on the reverse strand, counting down.
TGTCGTATGCAATCATCCAACCCAATAACTTGTGGAAAAACTGAGGGTTAATTAGTGCAATTCACGGTTAATTTGGGGCGTTAAGAATTAATAAGTTATTGAAATGCAATTGGAAATCATTTTGTATGCAAGCAAGACATGTGTGGAGAAGAACCCCTTAGCTAGCCTTCCATTATCCATTCAACCCAAATTTGTTTAAAATCTATTTAAGTTTTTAGTTTATTCGTTTTTACTTTCAACTTCACCAAACTCAAATCCCCCTTTTACTTTCTTGTTTTAAAATCTTTTGTTTACATTTTTAACTTTGTTTTTATGTTTTTAAATTAGTTTTCAAGTGATTTAGCAATCCCTCCTAATCCCCGGCCTAGAACGATACCCTACTTACATCTATACTACAATTGTCAAAAAGAGGGTTTAATTTGTGTGTCAAGTAATTCTCACATCACTTCCTTCTCAGTTCACTCTTCCTCAATCTCCCTCTCGAACTCGTACGGACAATTACCAACCAAAAACCCTCAAATCTTCACGGATCGACGTCAAAAAGGTGAGTTCCTTCATCCTTGCAACCTCCTGAATCGAATGGTACTATTTTTAGAACTGGGAACCCTTGAAATCACATTGAAACCGTAACCCAGTTTGATGTCACTGTTCATGCACACGTGAATTGTTGATTTTCAGGGAATTCTAAGCTTACAGGGAGCTTAGTGAGGTCCCAAGGAAGCTTGGAGTACTTAGTTTGAAGGTTTTGGACGTCGGGATTGTAGGGTTCGAAGTTGGCCGGTTTTCTTGGATTTTCTCCGGTGAGATTTCGTGTGTTTTTTAGCCTTAAATTAGTACATCGTGATTCTACATGCTTAGGGCTTCATTTTGGTATAAATTGCGTAAAAAATGGTTAAGAATTGACGGAGAAAATGAAGTTTGAAAAATCCCTAGTTTTCTGGCTATAACGAAACCAGTCCGGCGACTGGAGGAAGGAGATGACGCGCATGGGGGTGCGTGGGTCCGTGCCCCTCCGGGCGCGTGGGGGCGTGTGCGGCATTGAAATTTTTTTCTAAAAATACCTCAATGTCGAGTAGATCACTGTGGTATATTCATATACCCAAATTGAGCATCGTATGAGAAGTTATTACGTATTGTTGGTTATGTGCTTTAAATAACTTTTTTATAGTTGTTTCGCATATAGGTGAGACATATCCCGAGGACAAGCGTGTTCAAGGGCGTCACGGGGGTTACGACCCTTCGACTTACCAGTGAGTGGGCAGTTATTTTCTGTTTATACCTATATACTACTGTTTTTTCCTAGAAATTAAATATAAATGAAAGTATATTTTAAAATGCCGTGCATGCATATCATATGAAATATATGAGTTAGTATTTAATGCATATATCTGAAATGGTGTTGTGGACGCATAGGTGAGTATCAGGTGAGTTTTATGTTCATATGGTTTATTGATGATGTGATTTGTGTTGAGAGCTCATAACCTGCACCCCTGGTGTTAATGCTTATATTATTCACCCCGCACCACACGCTCACCTTGGATCCAAGTAGGTGCATGTTGAACAGACCATTAGAGGTGGTTTCGACATGTCGTACAGACCATTAGAGGTGGTTTTGACTTGTAGGTGACTTTAGATTATTATACAGTTGTTGATGAGAGAAGCACTAGAGCGTATTCTTACACCATTCTTATCGTACAGACTACTTCAGGTAGTTCCGATTTATGTGCAGAGTAGTGTCGTACAAGTCATAGTGGTGACTCCGGTTGGGTTGGATATTGAGCTATAGAATTAACTGTACAAGGCAGCTACAGGGTCTCCGGTTGATTCATTATTTCATTTGTTATATTGATCCTTATCATGTTTTGAATCATAGCATGGCATATTCTTGAAAAGTGTTTAAGACTTGTGATTTGAGTTTTGTTGTGATATATGATTATGTATATACTATTTTTCTGGGAAAGTATACAGGTTTTACAGTGAGGGGTTAGAAGTGTTGTTTAATGAAATATTTTCGAAAAGCTTTGTTTTACTGACCCACTCAATCTTGTTTTGCGCCCCTCCAAGTTCTAGTTAGCAGCGTTGGTGGCCCACGAGGATTCCCACGGCGTACTGATAGACTACTTAAATGTAGGACTCACCTTCGGGTGTTGTAATTTAGTTATGGTCCTACTTGACTACACTTAGTACTTATGCTCTGAATATGTGTGTTTCACACTTAATCTCACTCTAGCATGCTAGTTGGATATTATTGCTGGTGGTTGGTTTTTATTCCTTCGTATTTCTTTTATCTTTTGCTTCCGCATCGCACTTTTGGTTACGTCACGCCCACGTGACGACCAACACACCTTGATTCTAGGATCGGGGTGTGTCACAAGCTTTACAATTTTCATGAAGGGGTCAACTTCGAAATCCGACACTATAATCCATAAACCTTAAATTTATATTTAATTGTCGATTGTCGTTTAGGCTTTATTCTTTATATTGAATTTCATTTTAAAAATTTTCTTTTTTGAAAACATGATCTTCTGGGGGATGTAGGAAAATGAACGGTTCGGATCTTTGATATCACGTCCCGATATTTACGGTTAATTGAAATATGAGTCGATGTTATATAGTTTGTACAGACTTTATAAACACCAAGCAATATTTTCACTAACGGTAAAACTTTGAACATAATATTGACGATCTGAACCGTTCATCTTTCTATATCCTCTAATAGATCATGTTTTAAAAAAAAACAAAAATTTAAAAAAACAAAATTTGGTGAGAAAAATGAAGCATAAATGTAAACAATAATTGACGGTTAAATTTTGATCTATGATTTATATGATTATAGTGGCACATTTCAAAGTTAAGCCCTTCATGAAAGTTGTAAAGTTTGTCATTACGAACGTTTATATATTTTTTTTCTATATTTTTCACACTTCTACATTAATTAAAAAACTATTAAAGACTTAAACAATAGTCATATAATAAATGAGAAGAGAGTGCTAATGTAGAAAGCCTCACTGAAAATATCATCAATATAACTCTTGAAGACAATATATTAAGTCAAAGTTCCAATACCGTTTCCCATGATGATTGATGAAAATTGAAGAGTTTGATTGCAAGAAAATGTGCAAGGTTCCAAACCTTGAAACATAAATCCCTTAATTTTGCAAATCTTTTGAACATTTGATATTTTGTAATTTTCTAATGTTTTTTTATATTTATTATTTTGGGTATGTAAATATGTAATACTTGGAAGACAAATGCGTTTTTATGTTTTGAATGTGATAATACGGTATGTATATGCTTATTTAGTATTATGTTTTTCATTTGATTATTTATTGGTTTAAAATATATTTTCCTTAATGGGTACGGGTCGGGTCATTTTACCCGTTTATTTTAACGGGTGTTACACGACACAACCCATTAAGATATTGGGTATGACACAAAAACGACATGAACACGGGAAACACAACACGAATGCCAGGTCTAATGTGTTGTGGATGCTACTCCTAATGGGTTTCTCCCCCTAATTTTGCACTTCAATCTGATTGATTAATATTGTCGGCGTAATCTAGCACCATGCACTAGCTTCTAGAATGTGCACATTGGTAGAGATTTAGTGAATAGGTCTGCTAGATTGTCGTTCGATCAAATTTGTTTGACTTTAATAACTTTAGCCTTCTGAAGCTCATGCGTATTGAAAAACTTTGGAGATATATGTTTAGGATGAATCCTTCCTTCATTTGAGCAATGCACGCTGCATTATATTCTTGAACAAAAGTTAGAGTGTTTATTTTTTAAGATAAACCACATATATCCTTGATATGATGGATCATGGATCTTAACCAAAATCACTCCTGGCTAGCTTCATGGATAACGAGTGATAAGAGAACGTAGCAACTAGTGTTTGCCTCGTTGAGCGCCATGAGAATAGCTACATTTCTATAAGTGAACACATATTCGATCTATGAGCGAGCTTTATACAGATCGGAGAGAAAACCAATATCTACTTATCCAACAAGATTCTAGTCATTTGTGGGTTTCTTGGAGTAGAGTAGGCACATGTCCGTTGTCCTACGAAGATATTGTAAAGCATCTTTGACTCTCTTCCAATGTCGAATAATTAGAGTAGAGCTATATCTTACCGCTAAGTTGATTGCAAAAGCTATATCTTGTCTAGTACATTGTGCTAAATTTAATAAAGCACTTATTGCACTCAGATATGGTACTTCTGGACCAAGAATCATTTCATCATCTTCTTTTAGGCAAAATGGGTCTTTCTTAATGTCAAGAGACTACACGACCATTGGTCTGTTGAGTGGATAAGATTTATTCATGCCAAATCACTTTAAGACTTCTTTAATGTAAGTTGATTAATGACCAAAATTCCATTAGTACAATGCTCGATCTGCAGACTGAGACAATATTTTATTTTTCCAATGTTTTTTATTTTGAATTCGGTTTTCATATATTTAGCAATTTTGTTGAGCATACATCGTAGTTTGTTAATAGCTTCAAGCAACTTAAGTCCTTTTGAGACTTTCATATAGATGTCAGTATCTAATTCTCCATATAAATATGCGGTGATGACATCTATAAGTGCCATATCATGTTTTTTTTTTTAAACCACCAAACTTATTTAAGTAACATAACGTAATTGCATCCATTACTTTTTATTTTATTTTAATTTAAATAATAATGTCACTTCCACTCCAGCATTGTCATCATAGAAAGAGATATTATTGTGAATATATTGAAGAAGAAAAAAAAATAAAGATACAATAAGTTAGAGGGGGCATGAAGCTAAACCCTAACAAGAAGTAGAAAACTATTAGAAACAAGAAAACCCAGTTACCAAAAACAAGGTAAAATCTAGCCGAACAAAATCGAAAATTGGGGTGAAGAGAAAGATTATGATGATACTCGACAATAGCACAAGGAGGACAAGAGTCCCACCAATAAACCCCAAGATGGTCCACTCCAAAATTTGCCAAACAATTAGCCACCTGATTCCCTTTGCAAAAAATGTGTGTAACTTTTATGCACATAGAAGAGAGCAACGCTGGACAGTTCAACTAACAAACCCTCAAATGCTAGGGAACAAGATTATGAAAAGTAGAAATGAAAAGAACAACTAAGGATGAGTCACACTCAATCCAAAGGCAATGCCAATCCTTCTTCCAAGCTAAGTTTACCACATGAATTACAACATGCAATTCAGCTTATAAAGAGGTAGTCACCCCTAAAGAAATATCAAACACCCCAGGCATGAACCAAAACGATTGCGAAAGATACTGCCAGAACTACCTAATCCTGGTGATCCACGAGCTGCATCTTCAGTACTGACCTTGACCCAATGTAGAGAAACCTTGTGCAACGAGTCGTGCTTTTTATCTTGCAATCTCGTTTTACTCATTGTGCATTCTTGTAAACACCCATTTGTAACCTATGGCGTTCACACCATGAGGGGGTTGGACTACTGGTCCAAAACACTTCGCTTTTTGAAAGAATTTAATTCCGCCTGGATTGCATTTTTCTGTTTAGGCCAATCTTTTCTCTATGTGCAGTCATCAATAGAGTTTAGCTCAATATTTTCACTTAATATTATTTTACTGGCTACTGCAAATGAGAATATATCATCGATGATTATTTGATTTCGATCACACAATTCATTAATACACACATAATTTATGGAGATTTCTTTGCTTTTATGTACTTCTGCCTCTTTAGAGGCATGTGTCTCATCAATGACATTTTCTTTTTTTTGGAAGTACATAAACATGAATTGTAGGTTCGTCATTCATTTCCTTTTCTACCATGTCGCGCTTTAGAATTCATGTCACTAATTTCCACTACAATCACTGGGAGGATGTCCTCTCTCTCTCTCTCTTTGTCTATCTCTCTCTCTCTCTCTCTCTCTCTCTCTCTCTCTCTCTCTCTCTCTCTCTCTCTCTCTCTCTCTCTCTCTCTCTCTCTCTCTCTATATATATATATATATATGAACCAATCCTCTGTTTTCTATTTGCTACCTACATGGGGTTTTTTTTCCTTAAATTCTTTGATTTTTTTATTCATACTATTTTACCTTGTAAATAACAGAAGGGTAGTGTTCTCCACACACCATTTTTGCTTCTCACATACGCTTTTCAATTTCCAGTCTTCGGACAAAATGAATTGAAGAACATCAAATGACAAAAAATTAACAAGGGTGTGTGATAGCACTATCCATAACATATTACCCACTTTTTTAACAACAAATTGAATGGGACTCAACAAATTTAATAGTAAGGGGTTCAATGGCCAATTTTATGTAATGTAGAGGAAATTGGCTGAAAAACTAATTTGGGGGGAAATTGACAATGAAGTGATAGTTCAAGGGGAAATGGAAGTTTACCTGTTGTTTTCATAAGGAAATACAAGCATTGGGGAGCCCTGCATGTCACTATATGAACTAGTATGAGGTGTATTTTATCTTAATGTCAAAACGTTTGAATTGTAGTAGAAGGAAATACAAGCATTGGGGTGCCTCAACTCAATTTTCAGTTTTTTTTTTTCTAATCCATAATGGAAGTGCTTTATGTTTATTATCGTGCTTTAAATTGTATATGTAATTGCATAAACTTAATTATTTAATTTCTTAATAGATATTTATTATAACAATTAATGTGATACCCCGTCCCTGAATTTTACTATTTACATTTCATATATGTAGTTACGACGCATTTATATTTATGGTGTTGAATATTTTTTTTTAAATCTGGAAAAGGACAAAAATTACCTTTATGGGCTAAACGGAATCTACAAGGACATATTTGATCCTTCTATGTTTCGTCACATTTCTTGGCATGTTTGGATAGTATGAGTCAATATGAAAGCATGGGTGGAAGTGGAATGTAACCTAGAGCTATAACGAAGACTATATGAAGCTTTGAACACCGAGGGCATTTTGATCATTTTGCATTATTTGGAACACATGTGATCTTGGTTTTGTGCCATGTGGGACCTAGTGACTGGTCCCCATTCTTCTAGAACAATCTCTCTCCATGGTCCCCATTCTTTTGGAACAATCTCTCTTCTCTCTCTTATCTTTTCCGTCACTCTTTCTCCAAACCACAATTAGAACATTCCTCTCGTCCCTACAAACCTGATTATGGCATCTGATCCTTGAAAATCCGTGCAGATACACCATTTCAAGGACCTCCATTTGAGCCAAGTTTTTCTTTGGCTAGTTTTTGGATTCCAAACAAGTAAAATCATGTTCTTCTCTTATCTAGCTTCACTTTCATATAAAGATCATGAAATTTGGATAAGAAATGAAGATGTATAAGCTTTTAAATTTTTTTCGAAAACCAGCAAATTTCTGCAATTTTCGGTGAGGTTCAATGCCCCAAATCTGTTTTTAGCATCCATTTAGTGAAATTCCACTGTTTTAACCTAGTTTTGTAGTTGACCAACACTTAAAAGTGTGATGCAAAAGATCTGACCTTTGAGTCATGATGAAACTTTAGTAAGTTGTTATAGAAGCATATTGAGGCCTTTAGGAAGTGGCTGATAAAAAATCTAATGTGTGGATCTTCCTGATTGAAGAATCTTGACCTTAGTGACGCATACTTTGATTGACGATTGATTTTTTAGTCAACATGTCCTGAATCTTTCTAGATTATCTTAGAAGATGTGTACAAGCTATAATTACGTGTTTTATCGATTGAATTCTGAGACAGGACTTATGAATTGTTCAGACGACAATTATTCGTGAAAGCATTGATCGGAGTCATAGTGTAGATTCCAAGTGAGTGACTTTAATATTGTGTGATATTGTTATTACCCATAGAATTTCCTTGTTATATACAATGTGGATTTAACATGGAATTACAAATGATTGTGAAATGTGGCTTATAGAGGACCGCTAACCCATTATCATAGGGTGATGGCATTGAATCTCAATGTGCACCATGTAGCAATGGAACATTGATGGTCCCACCTAGTTAATTTGCATAGGAGGACCATACAATTTATGGGTTGCACCTAGTTAATCCGCATTAGGCAACCCTAAGGTCGCTCTTGGTTATTCCGCATTGGGCGATCCTCGTTACCTAGGTACAACCATATGTAGTTTAGGGGTGATAACACCTAATTAATCTGCATTGGGTGATCATTGCCTATTAGTGCTCTCGGTAATGGTTAGGGTTGGTTAATCCTCAATGGGGACTACATCCTATTCGGTTACCTATTGTAGGCTTCGACCGAACTGTGTCTCTCTATAGCCATAGACTTCATGTTTATTACATATATAAAGGATGATATTAAAAGCCTATGTGGCTCAATCTAGAAAGGGACAATTGAATCAAATAGTTTACATGATAGTGTTGCGTAAAAGAGAATGAATTCAGATGTGACTCATTCCTACTTGTAGTGAAGAGATGCAATGATAAAAAAGATACCAATCTCATTCCTACATGTGATTGTATTATTGATGGTGTGTCATTCCTACACAACTTCGGGTTATGTGATGAATAATAATCATCTCGAAAGACGTGTGGTGAGATTCGAAATTGAATGACCATTCCTATATGTATTAATGAGGTGGATGGTGGTTAAATTATGAAATATATGGCAACTGGACCCTTATGATTATGCGGAATTGATGATAGGCTAGTAGTGAGTCACAATCTGAATAGAATGACATAATAATATAAACGGTGATCACATTGATGGTTGATACAATATTCAAAAGAAAAGTCATGCGTGGATGTAGCACTACTTTTATGTTTAATCATTTGATTGTACTTATTTTCACATATGTTGTACTATGGTCATTCACACGAGCTTCTCAGCTTATCTAGAACGAGGATGCTTCATTGGATGTGTGGGCACACAATAAAGGACAAGATCATGAGTTAGGATATCAGAGGTAAACTAGGAGTAGCCAAAATTGAAGATAAGATGAGAGAAAATTGGTTTAGATGGTGTGGATGATGCGAAAATTATCTTAACACACAAATTTAACCCTCTTTTGACAATTGTACTACAAGTATAAGTAGGGATCGTTCTGGACCGGGGATTAGAAGGGCTTGCTAATAATCTCTAAACTGACTCAAAAACATAAAACTAAATTTAAAAACACTTAACAAGACTCACAAGACTCAAAGGAAACTTAAAATACTCAAAACAGCTTAAAACAACCAAATAAACTTAAACTAGACACTAGGAATGACTTTGGACGAAAATTGACTTTTACTCGAATCAAAACACTTAAAAACACAAGCTAAAACAAATTTGAAACACTTTGAAACAAGAAACTAAAAGGGGGGTTTTGATCTGGATGAAGTTGAAACAAACAAACAAGTATGAAAAACTAGACAGATTGTAAAATAAATTTGAGAAATAAGATGATGGATGGGATAGATAGAGGCTTTTTCTCCACACATGACATGTATGCAAACAACTCAATTTCCAGTTACTACTTCATTGAATTATGAATGACAATGCTCCAAATTAACCGTGACATCACTAGTTAACTCTCAGATTTTCCTTGTTTTATTGGATTGGATGACATAATTCGACAACGCAAAACATTCTTCAAAAGTTCCCTACATGACATCATAATAGAGATACAATCAAAGATCATTACGTTTAATGAAAATCATAAGCATTGACAAAGCACTTGCAACTATGACATCATGTCACTCATGCTAGAATTAAACTTAACACTTGAGCACATACTTAATCACAGTCACCACTTACTAGTTCACAATTAGCCAATTAAAACGATGTTTTGAATGTAGTAACATGCCTTAGAGAATTTGCTCAATTCCTTACAAGAGACTCTCTATTTTCACACACATTTTCTGACTACACACCCTACACTAGTATATGTGAGAAGATTGATGTAAACACGAAAGACTAGGATTCACATATGTTATAACAAAGAAAGCAATTTTCTGGAGTTATTTAGCATGTTTCGATATGATCTCATAAATGGAATGCTACTACTTAGATGGGAGAACCAGTGACACCATATGCTCATACCAATTTCGAACTCCACAAATTGAAACACACAACACTCAAGATTGAAGTCAAGGGTTGTAACAAGGCTTGGGGGTAATGGCTAACAAAGAAAAGATAGGGATAACAAACGTTCTTAAAGCGATAGCAAGCAAAGCAATGAAATAGACACTTGGAAATCACTTTAGAATGTAGAATCAACTTTTAAATACAAAGGGAAGAGTCATGCAATACTTAGGGCCGAATTCAATGTTTTGGACCCTTTCTTTAACAAACAACACTTTAAAGCTCTTTTTCATACTCTTTTCATTTCTTTTTTTTTTCACTGTTTTTTTTTTCTTTCTTTTCTACCCCCCCCCCACACACACACAAGAATCACTTCCCCCACACTTGCTTTCTGCAATACATTGATAAAAAAGGAGTTCATTTTAAGTCATGCTTTACTATGCTTCAAGAATAAGTGTATGGATGGTCCTAAAATTAGGCTAGGTAAGGATAGTGTGGGTTAACAAAGAACATAGGCTTAACAAGGCTCAATGGGGTTAAACTTAAACACATAATGAAATAGGGGCACGGCAATTTGGCTTTGGTGGTCACTACACAACTTCATCTTGAATATATGTTATGCAAATCAATAGCATGCTTTGAATGAAATAGGCATGAGTTCTAGCATTTGGAACTAAATGATGAAACGCCTTCTAAGTAGCAACCAAGCAAAGAATAATGAGATCATGCAACGACTTTAGAAAACAATGGTGCACAGATTATTAACTCTCCAAATAAACGTTTAGGCTCAAGTCTCACAAGGTTGTAGCGTTCATTTGAGTTCCTTCCTTCAAGCATGTTACAAAAACTGATTTTTCCTTTATGATTGCATGTGAATTCATAAATTATAACCACAACCAAGCATACACCAAAGAGTAAATCAAATTTTCGTCCATGATTATAACTCTCTTTAATAGTCATGTAATTAAAAGCCAAATCTTCATCATTGTGTTGGAAGGTACCCTAAGACACAAACAAACACATAAAACCAACTATTTTTGGGTTTTTCAAAACAATTTTTTCAAATTTTTATGAGATTTTCAGATTTTTATGTCAAAACACCCTAAAACACTCCAAAACAACTTAAAACAGCAAGGAACAACACTAGAAGTAATGGGTGATAAACTCCTACGAATTTCATGCAAAACAATGGTTACCCCCCCCATACACTTAAATCAAACATTGTCCTCAACGTTTCAAGCATAAACTCACACAAAAACAAGCAAACAAACAAACAACAAATAAACATGACAAATATAGCAAAGTAAAAACCAGACAGAGTAGAGTTTAAGAACGGAAATCTGGTTTTAGAGATAGATGATCTTTTTGACTTTCCACAGCTTTGATCCTGAACTGGTTTGGAATTCTGAGCGAAGAATATTAAAGTTCCTTGGTTGTACAGTCTGCATTCTTCTCTGCTTGTTTCTTCTGTATGGCAGGCAGGCACAAGGTAGAGGTGATGGTTGTTTCTTTGTTCAATCTGTCCAAATGCCAACCATTTGCTTTCTTTCTCCTTGTCCCTAGTTGAGGATGAATTGGCACATTGTCTCCACATGCTTTGAGGTATTATTTTCACTTCCCTTATCTGTTCCCCAGGCATATTTGGTAGCTTAAGGAAACATAAGATATTGAAAATGAGTACTCGAGAGCAAGGCTAGGCAAGCAATCAGGAAGGGGTTCCAGGTAGTCGGTTCCAGATCGGAAGATTGATACCAAGTGCTGGCTGATTGCTCTCTTTCTTCTTGTCTTGCAGGTGAAAAACAACGACAAGGAGAAGGACATGGAGAAAGAATGATATGAGATACTTTTGCTTTCAACCTTCATGATATGAAATACTTTTGCTTTTGATGGGTTAATTATAGAGGTATCCCAGGGAATAAGGAACACTGAGTGACTCGAGAGGCTTTGTTAGGAAGGCATTCTCGGAGATGAAGAAGGGTTATGTATGTCTGCCTTGCAATGGAGGGTGAAAGTCGACATTTATATGAATTAATAACCGGTACTATTCTTTCACTCTTGTCGGCAACCATTGGATGATTGAACAGTAAACTTCACGTGTTTTCTACGTCACCAGAAATATTCGACAGATTGCCCGTAATTTTCGCAAGGCTGAGTGTGCATGTGACAGATGCTGACACGTCTGGATAAGCAAATGCCTCTCCGATTTCTGAGCTTGCCTCTTTAATTTCTGAGCTCCGTCTAGTGCAGAGGTTGCATGTGACAAGTGTGGACAAATTTGGAAAAGAGGATGGCCCAAGGTTTCTGAACAAGCCCAGTTTTTGAGAAAGCAAGCGCCTCTCCGATTTTTGAATTGGCCTCTTCGATTTCTGAGCTCGCCTCTTCGATCTCTGAACTTGTTGGAAGTATGCCCACAAAGCCACTCATTTGATGTAATAGCTTTTTGGAATACTTAATGTATTAAACTTTTATATGTTTAATGAAGGGCAAAGCTTATTGACAGACACTATTTATTGTATCATGTGTTTATGCAATAAGGGAATCCAAATGATGTATTTGATCTAAGAGACAAGTGATCTAAGTGAGTTAGATTATCGAGACCATTCTCTTATGTTCATTCCTAAAACGTTCCTAGCCATAGGATTGCCAATTGGGTATTGACAATCCGCTAAGGTTAGTATGTGTTATGTCAACTCAAGCTCGAGTATGACTAGTCTTAAGTCGTTTGGTGTTGAACACTAAGACAAACACATAGGTGCTCGAAAGAGTAATCGAGTACACTGAACTACTATCAAAAGAGAGTTCGAACATACATGTCATGTAAGAACTCTAAAGTTGCAATATGCAAAGTAGTCCTTTGACTTGAGGCATCATAGATGTCTAATGGTTAGGTCCTTGATCTTTGATCATGTCAACGGCATTCCATCGGAGTGTCCACGACATTGTTGGGGTCAAGCTATCTAGGCATGTAGGCATATGAATGCACAACAAGGGATCTCTAACCTTCCATGGTGGAAGGAGAATACTCTAAGATATGATTCTAAAGTCTTTGGCCAAAGCAAATGAATATGACTTAGGAAGTTTGTTCCAAATCATATTCAAGGGAATCATATAGAAAAGTATCACATTGGATAGTAGACATGAAACAAACTATCACTTAAACAATGTGATTAAGAGTATAGTATTAGAGAATGACCGTATTGCATTGTAGTTGTAACTGGATAGGTTCTCCAACCAATTCTACTTAGCTTGGGTAACCATGACATACTGCTAGGTGTCACTCATGGTTTGTGGAAGCCCTAATGATTAGCAAACACTAATCATTAAAGGGAGAATTGAAATGTGGTTTCAATTCACAATCGATCGTTAAGAGTAACAATCGCCCACTACCTCGCTAATTGGAACCTAATGGATCGTACACCGAGTAAGGGCTATAGTGAAGAAATTAAATGAAATGGATATGCAATTAAATGGTTTAATTGAAGAATGGTCAAGATTAATTAATTAGTTAATTAATTTTAAGAAAGGTTCGTATTGGGCTTTTAAGTTGGTTTTGGGTTACGGGGCCCAAAAGCGTTTTGGTCCATAAGGCCCATTATGTTTAGGTTGTATGACAACTAAAACAAAATGGGCAAGTTAGCCTAATTACAAGGAGAGGCTGGCCATTAGGGTGAATGGAGCAAACTTGGATTAATTACAAGTTTGCCACTCACTTGTAATGAAGTATAAAAACAACTTTATAGCTTTATTTTCATTAAGGGTTTTCTTTGAGGAAAAGAGGTGAAACATTTTCTCTCTTTCTCTCTACAAAGAGGCCGGCCACTTAGAGAGATTAATCTAGCAATCTTTTCTTCTCTAAGTCATCCATTTTATCTTCACACTTAACCCTTGGTGTGGAGACTTAGAGACACCAAATCTTTGGTGTTTTTTGGAGATCATTTCCTTACATCCTCAAGGACCAAAGGAGCATAAAAGGAGAAGGAAATCACAAGCAATATCCAAGGAGCTTGGAGGTGACTTGAAGGCCCTCCACTTGGGTGAATCTCTTGTGTAAACAAGGATGAGCTTCAAGGGTAAAGAAACTCTAAATCTTTACTTCTCTTTAATGTTGTTAAAGAGTTTATTGGTTCACCATATACTAGGCTTTGAAAGTCATGGGTTTTATGAATTGTTTTTTAATGCATGCCTACTTTAAAGTGTTAATAGTATGCATATGTATTTAAATGTTCTTACTTGTTCTTAGCTAGGACAAAATTTTTCCTTCAGAACTCGCCTCTTTGATCTCTGAAATCCCGTCGAGTGCTGATTTTTATAGAGGCGCGTAGTTCGTTTCAAAGTACACTTGAATTTCCACCTGTAGAAACTCTCTTCTTGCACTTCTAAGATCCTGATTTGTCCACCTCTTCTTTCTTCAACACCTTTGAAAATGTCTGGCCCCTCCGACCGTCATTTTAACTTGAACCTTGGTGAAAAGGCATCCATGCCTTCTCCATACAACATATGGCGCCCATCCTTCATATCCCCTACTGGTCCTCTTACCGTTGGGGATTCGGTGATGAAAAATGATATGACCGCTGTGGTAGTGACCTGGAACCTTATCACTCATAAAGATAACAGACTACTTTTCAAACGGTCTGATGAGTTGGCTGTTAAGGATTCTCTAGCTCTCAGTGTCCAGTGTGCAGGTTTTGTGTCTAATATAGCCCAACGTCTATTTGCTCGAACCCGTCAAGTTGAATCATTGGCGACTGAAGTGATGAGTCTCAAACAAGAGATAAGAGGGCTCAAGCATGAGAATAAACAGTTGCATAGGCTTGCACATAACTATGCTACAAACATGAAGAGGAAGAATGACCAAATGCAGGAATCTGATGGTCAGATTTTACTTGATCATCAGAGGTTTGTGGGTTTGTTCCAACAGCATAAAGGGTAGTTCCAATCCATGCTCTTTTTGAAATTCTGTAGGCCCAAAAAGTGTATCCTAACTTCTCATGCCAACTTTCTAGGCTTTCTATGGCCATTCTTTTTATGATATTTACCAAAATCTTGTTGCTAGCTTCTGCTTAACCATTAGACTGGGATAATAGGGGCTAGATTTGATCATCTTTATCTTGAACTTGGCCGCAAATTCCTCCACCTCCTAGGAAAGGCCAAGGTTTCACCATGGATAATATGTGCTGAAGAGGATTATGTCTCTAGCACTCCTCACATCTTTTAGCATAAGCCATACTATCTTCTTCCATTTTTGGCCAGAAGTACCCATATCTTCTTAGTAACCACGTCATCTTTGTTCTTGCTTAGTGTGCTCCACAAATGCCTTCATGTACTTCATCCATTACCCTCATTGACTCTTCCAAACCCAAGCATTTTAATAAGAGTCCATTTTGGAGTTTTTCTCAACAAAGTTCTATCCCACATAACAAATTTAGACGCTTATCGTCTAAGCCTCTTGCTAGTCTGGATGATAGGTGTCCTCCAGTCTTCCATTTCGGGCTCTTTAGTCATCACATCCAAGCTAAATCCTCTCTCAAGGATGGTGGGGAGACTTGTCCTTTGTACTTGTACTTCTAATTTACGCATTCATTCTTAGATCTATGCTCCAAAAGCCAATTGTGCCATCTAGTTTGCAGCCAAGTTTGATTCTCTAGGAATATGGTTAATTGAAATTTCATTTCCCCAGTATCCTAATAGATGAGTAGCAGCTATGTAATACCCTGACATTATGATATGCCTACACTTGTATTCTCTATTTAATTGGCTAACCATCAACTCAGAGTCACCATACACTTCCACTTCAATTGCTCCCAACTCCATTAAGATTTATAAGCCAATAATCAATGCCTCATACTCTGCCTTATTGTTTCTGGTATCTTCTACAATGAGTAATAATGCTGGACTCCTTGTGGATCAAGGATGACTATCCTAGCCCCTGTAACCTGTTTTGTGCAGGATCCATCGAAGTATAACTCCAGGGGATGATCCATAGGCTAGCTATCCTCTTTACTTCTTGTTGTATCCATTCTTCTTTGCTCGACTACATTTTACTGGATGGGATCCATATGCTAGCTATCCTCTTTACTTCTTGTTGTATCCATTCTTCTTTGCTCAACTGCATTTTACTGGATGAGATCCATATGCTAGCTACCTCCAATGAAACAAGGATGTTGATTAATTCCTCTTAGGACTCCTGGTGCTCAGCCAAAAAGTCTGCAATTACCTATCCCTTTGCTGCCTTTTGGGGTCACATATGGAAGCTAAATTCTGATAGTGCTAGTATCCATTTCCCAATCCTTCCAGTTAACATTGGTATAGACAGCATATATTTGATTACATCAGTCTTGGCAATTATGTGGATGTGGCAGGGTAACATGTAATGCCATAATTTGCTAGCAGTGAAATATAAGCTTATACACAACTTCTCAATTGGGGTGTACCTTGTCTCCACATTAGAAAGGATTCTACTAAGGTAGTATCATGCTTGTTTTTTTCCCCTTCATTATTCTAAGCTAGCAAACTCCCTATAGATCTCTCAGATGCTAAAATGTAGAGCTTCAAGGGCTTCCCTCTTTGGGGAGGCATGAGTATTGGAAGAGAGGCTAGGTATGCCTTAACTTTATCAAAAGCTTCCTAGTGTTCCAGTCTCCACTCGAACTTGTCTTGGTTTTTCAACCTCAACATATGGGTTAAAGGTTGGATTTTGTCGCCAGGTTGGCAATAAACCTTCTCAAGAAATTAATTTTTCCCAACAGTTGAGCCAACGCAAACTAAGTTTAATCAAAGAAAATGTTGAGCCAACGCAAACTATGTTTAATCAAAGAAAATGTTGAGCCAACTGCAAAACAGGGAAAGGAAATGCTAAATTGATAAACCAAATAAGCCTCAAATGGTAAAATTTTAGCTCATTCACTACATAACAGATGTATCGTACATATTGAGTAAGCCAGTATGTGTAAATTTTCCCAACAGCTAAATGATCTCTATATCTAACCTCCAAAGCATAAGAGGACTAAACATTCTAATTTTTCAGTTCAAACAGTAGATTTTAGGTTCATATCTTACTGAACGAAGGAAAAAAAATAAAAAATTTGCTTCTGCTAGGTAGCATTTACAATGCAAGAACATTGCACATGATCCCACTAGGACCGATATCGTAAGCCTGGCTAAGAATACTACAGTAATGTAATGGTTGTCTCCGGAAAGACTGATGCACACATTTCTTTATCCTAATTCCTCACAGTCCAATGCACACACTTCAGTGTACTAATAGCCACAAAGTAGTCTAAAAAACCACACTCACAATCCCACAAAATGTTGAAGAACAGAGAATTTGCCGACAAGGTTACGCTTTTTCCCAAGTACGCCTTCTCATCCCCTCTTCCGCTCTTCATTAATTTATTTCCATTAAAATTGTTTATGCGCTTTTGATTATTTAAATGGACTTTTTATAATTTCCAAGGATTTAAATTGTTTCCAACATTATGTTTTCATTTCACTGTTTTGGTGAAGTCTGATTCCTTTTTTTCAAAATATATGATTCGGTTTGTAGGTGAATTTTTTTTTAGTAAGAAAATAGTTACCTTGCAAATTGGATCCATGTTTGAACACTTTCACTTACTTACGGCTATAAAATAATAAGAATATTATTAAACAAACGAGAATGTTAAAACGGCTACAAAACCCTAAGAAACTACATTGTGAATGACTTATTCTAAACTGAATAACAAGCATGCTATTTATAATAAACTAACCCTAACCCTAAAAGGTAAGAAACGAAACCCTAATACTAACGGGCTAAGCCCATAAAACTAAGCATTCAAATAAACCTAAATATACTAATATTTTCCAACACCCCCCCCCCCCCGTCAAACTCATGGCGGTATACGACATGGGTTTGCAAACAAACAAATGTGGACTGGCTCCGTTAGGCAGATTGGTAGGCATGCAAACTTGACTTGATTCTTGATTGCAAACTAGCAAACTGGTTCTTGCTTTTTGACTGGCTAGTGCTGAGAGTATGGAAAGAACCCGTCACTAAACGGACGAGATTTTCATATCTCAATTTTAGCAACGAACAAACAAACACAAATACTATCACTCGAGTGGTTACAATTCAACACTCCAAACACTCGAATAATAGTCACAAAACGATTCCAAACAGGCCAACCAATCATTCATGCAGGCCTAAAACAACTTAACCATATTTTTATTTTTGCCAGTGTGGGCCTAAAACAAATAGCAAACAATATTTTCCTTTTTTTTTTCTTCACTTCCTTTTGCTTCTATTTTTCTTTCTTTCCTTTATTTTATTTTATTTTATTTCTTCCCTTTTTCTTACTTCCCCTTTCGGAGGTCTGGTCTTATTCAAACCATCAACAAGCACATCAGATGCAGGTTTGGCGACGTGACAGGGTTGGGTCCAAGGCGGCGGGAGGTTCAAGTGACAACGAGATGTTGGGTTCATTGGATCGAGTTCTTCAGGTTGTGGGTTGGGATTTTTGGCAACAAGGATTGCGGCTGTGTGTGGGTCGTTGGGTCTCGAGTTGGGTACAAGGTGGTGCAACGACAAGTGGCAGCATGGTGTGGGTACAAGTTTGTCATCAGGTGATGGTGCAAGATTTCTGGGTTCCCGTTAATCTTCAGGATGTAGCAAATCTTTCATAGCTTCAGATCAAGAGCAAAGGAAAATGGGTCTGATGCGAGATGGTGGTGCGATGGTTCAAGCAAGTGAGACCGCGAGGTAGGATCTGGAGGTGGGGAAGATTCAGGTTTTTGTTTTCTTCTGCAAACTAAACCAACAACAATCTAAACAACGAACAAGACGGACAAAACAAACTGATACGAATCAAGGGCATATTAAATCCCAAAAGATCAAACCTGATCTAATACCAAGTTGAATATCAGAGTGCGCAACGAATAAGACTAACAATATAATAAGAATATTATTAAACAAACGAGAATGCCAAAACGGCTACAAAACCCTAAGAGACTACATTGTGAATGACTTATTCTAAACTGAATAACAAGCATGTTATTTATAATAAACTAACCTTAACCCTAAAAGGTAAGAAAAGAAACCCTAATACTAATGGGCTAAGCCCATAAAACTAAGCATTCAAATAAACCTAAATATACTAATATTTTCAAACACAATGCTTATTCGGGAACCGAATCTAGCAAAGAATCAACAAGTTTTCTGTAATTTTGGAGTCCTTACAATCTAAGGATTAGCATGCGCTGTAAGTAATCACACTTCTAAAAGAATGCAATATGTACCTCTTAAATATTCCAGGAATTCTCCCCGTTTAATATTCTCTTACCTAGTGCTTGAGTCTTATATTGCTTAGAGCTAGTTTGGTATTGTTGTGTTTTTTTTAAAAGCTTTATGTTGTGCTCTGAGAATAAACTGCTGTAAAATAAAACAGCTGAGTGTTTGGTAAATTTATTTATTTATTTATTTATTTTGAATGAATGAACATTCTGTTTTCTCTTTTACTTTTCTTAGGCCGAAAAATACATCTTTGAATTGATAGCTGGTTCCGTTTGAGTTGTAGATACAGTTTCACGTGTAGAACCTGCAGCTCCTGCTAAACGGATTCTATCAACTTCTCCGCAAGCTGCCATAAGGTTTTGAAATACAGGGTTCGACCTATCACTTCTGTTAACAAGAATACCCTCGTCAACCAACCGTACAAAAGTGTCATTCTGAAACCTTTCCGCATTTTCCTTGAACAACTTCAACCACGCTGTCTTCGAGAATGCCTGCAGCTCACCGAGATTTTGAGTGGTAATACAGGAGAGAGCAGCAGCATAGTAATCTTTCTCTAGCTTTGTGCAGAACCGTTCCTTCACGAGAGGAGGTGGTGGAATCCGGTCTACCTCAGTCAAGTGCATCCAGGTCATGTCCAGCAGCTCCGCCTTCCATCTTTGCAAGCGTCCAATATCATCCGAAGATGGCGTTTAGCATTGAAGTGAAACCCATGGTGTAACATCCCTTTATATACATACTCGAAATCACCCCACCTCTTTTCTGTGACGCAGGCATCTAATAAGGTGTTGAAAGTGTAGCTATCTGGTATTATCAATTGAATTTTACGGCTTAATTTTCATGTATTGCATAATTGAGAATATAATACATACAATTCTTGTTCTCCAAGGTAAACCAAAAAAGGACATAAGAAATATCCTTTTTAATAAAGGACTCTAATATTTACACAATATTTACATTCCTATTCAAAAACCAACTAACGCAACACTTCCCCTCAAGTTGGAGTATAGATGTCACACATGCCCAACTTGACAAGTGAGTTACCAAAAACTATACTTCACACGGCATGAGTGAGGATATCGGCAAGCTGCTCTTCTGAGCTCATATTGGTACTGACACAATCTTCTTCTCAAGCTTTTCCTTAATGAAATGTCGATCAACCTCCACATGCTTCGTTCTGTCATGTTGTACCGGGTTCTCAGCAATTTCTCGTGCTGACTTATTGTCACAATACAACTTTATAGCCTCCTTTTGTTTGAAACCAAGACCCCAAAGCAACTTACGTGTCCAAAGAACTTCACACACTCCATGTGCCATACCTCTGAATTCAGCATCCGCAGAAGACTTAGACACCATATTCTGTTTGTTACTTCTCCAAGTAACCAAATTTTTACCAACGAACGTAAAATATCCAGAAGTAGAACGCCTATCAGTCACATCACTAGCCCAATCAATATCAGTGAACCCCTCAATTTTTAGATGACCAGAATTTCTATACAAGATTCCTTTCCCTGGGGCTGACTTTAAATACGCCAAGATACGCATAACAGCAGCCATATGATCCACACTTGGTGGGTGCATAAATTGACTCACCACACTCACTGCATAGGCTATATCTGGACGGGTATGAGCTAAATAAATTAGTCTTCCTACCAGCCTCTGATATCTGCCGTTATCCACTAGTTCTTGATCTCGTTAAATCCCTAAGTGATGTTTCTCCACAATAGGCATATCCATAGGTTTACACCCAAGCATACCTGTTTCCTTTAACAAATCAAGTACATACTTCTTTTGAGACAAGAACATACCTTTGGACGAACGAGCAACCTCAATTCCCAGAAAATACTTTAAGTCACCCAAACTCTTCGCCTCGAACTCGGCCGCAAGGTTCTTCTCTAATTTGACAATTTCATCTGAATCATCCCCTGTTATTATCATATCATCCACATAAATAATTAATGCTATTACTTTACCAATCCTCCGTTTCACAAATAGAGTATGATCAGAATGACTCTGATAATACCCATTCTTTCTCATGGTTTGAGTGAATCTTCCAAACCATGCACGAGGTGACTGCTTTAGCCCATAAAGAGATTTCCACAATCGGCACACTTCCTTTTTTCCTCCATTATCATATCCTAGAGGAAAATCCATGTACACTTCCTCCTCCAAATGTCCATGACGAAATGCATTTTTTACATCAAACTGTTTCAATGGCCAATTCAAATTCGCAGCTAATGAGATTAGAACTCGTACCGTGTTCATCTTAGCTAATGGAGAAAAAGTTTCCTGGTAATCAATGTGGAGCCAAAAATATTCACCAGGCGACACATGGATTTTTGGACAAAAGATGACAAAATTACCCTTGAGGCATACTAGGATTCCTACACGCGAGCAGCGGGCAATCATCTTTAAACCAAGTCAAAAGTGCCCAAAATAGGTAACAATTTAAAGCCTATTTCATCAAATCCTTTCTATAAGGTAATTCCCAAAACCTAATTTATTCTATATGTTTTATATTCCATTATTTAGCTAATCAATTAGCTAAATAATATATTCGTTTCATATTTCCTAAAAACATAATAATTGACCAATTAAGGGATTAATTACCTAATCAATCCCTTAATTATCAATTAAAACACTTATTCAAACCTAAAGCTACTAAGAGGCCTGCCATCCCCATTCAAAAAAGGGTCCATCACTTTTTCTACCTTTTTTCACCATTTCTTCCTTTTTTTATTACCCCATTTATACAGATATGTAACCACCAATTTATTCTTTAGGGTTTAATTAGTCAATAAATTGACTAATTAAACCAAAATAAAACCTAAAAACCCTACTTAGTGGCCGGCCACATTTCCTCTCTAAAGTGTACCAACCTAACCCTATAAATAGGCTCCTATTTTCACCAAATATTCATTCCAATTCTCTTACAAAAAAATCCCAAATGCTCAAAACACTCTTTCTCTCTAAAATTCTAACTTTGACATTGGAGGTTCTTCGGCCAAAGCCCCCCCCCCATTCATCGTGGGTGCGTGAGGTTTTTTGCCTTAACCTAAGGTTCTAGTTGTTTTGTAGGTGCAAAATCGTCCAAGATCGAGGAGGAGAAAATTTGCATCCACAAATTCGTGCTTTCATTGAGAGTTGAAATCCACACTCGTAGAAGACTCTGGCACAAAAAGTTTTTTTCTCTATTTTCTAGTCCATTTGAATATTTTTCATACGTTCTTTTTATTAAAATTTTTTACTTGCAAAGGTTCTTTGATAAAACGTATAAGAAAAATATAATGGCTAGAAATTTGGAAAATACCACAAGTGAAAATTCTAATTCTCAAGAAATGGGATTGCGGAGATCCACAAGGCAAAATACGATCATAAATAGAGTGGCACCATCACTACGAGGTTCCACCATGGCCCAAGCCGTGCCATCCAAGTTTGCACAGACCCAAGGCCAAGCCTCGCATTCGCATGCACCACGCACTGAGCAGCTTGCTCTTGTGATCCAGCCTGCTCTCGTAGCCCAGCCTGCTCCAGTGATCCAGCCTGCTCCCGTGATCCAGCCTGCTCCTGCAGCCCAGCTTGTTCTCATGGCTTCCCAAGCTACCCAAGTCAGCTCGAGACTATCTCAACCATCTGGACCAATCATCAAGGCTGGGGCGTTTTCACCACATTTCTCCGCAGATTTGACATTCCCCAACTTAAATCTCGAACTCGGAGTCAACCACCCTTCTATTGTTCAAGGAGGTGCATTCCATCCAAGTTCTTCCAATCCGAATGGTGAACAAAACTTGTCCCGACAAGTCATAGAATTAACAAGCGCCCTTGCATAACAAGCAACCTTGGGGAATCAACTTTTGCAACGCACCGAGATCCAACGTGCCCCATATGAAATATCCTGAAGTAGGACAAGGGCAGACGAGGAACCTCTCAAGCAGCGTCCCGAAAAGCAGCTGCTCAACCAACCCTAAATAGAGCATTCAGGCAGTGCACACTCTCAATTGGGCCCCCAAGATAGCGTATACTCTCATCTTAGCGTGCGGAGGAGCATGCACTCTCGACTAGGCCCACATGCAAGTATACATTCACGGTTAAGGCCACGCTTTGATAATCAACATGGGCAACCTTCCAGGCAAAGCATTTATTCGCGGTTAGGCCCGCAATGAGTATCCTCCACATCATATCGGAGTAGGCAGCCTGACAAACGGAAGGAAACAACCGTTCAATCTAGCTCTAGTTCAACCGGTAGCCTGCAAAGAAATCCTTCGCCTATTAGGAATCTATCTTATACATCGTAGCCACGACATAGACGAGCCGAGCGTGTAGAAGTGCAGCTTAGACCGGCAGGTAAAGACCAGAGGTAGCCGAAGGCTCCATTATCCCCAACAAAGGCAAATCCAAGAAGAGGTAGAAATGCTTTTCAATGAACGAATGCGTGATTTCCGACGCAACGAAATGGTTGATGTAGCACTAAGGCGAGATATGACCAACATAATTAGGTCACCTTTCATGGATGAGATCGAGCAGGGAGAGCCTCCACGCAAGTTTAGCATGCCACACTTCATATCTTTCAAAGGAGGTGGGGATCCAAAAAGACACTTGAAGCATTACCGAAGCGCGATGGTCTTTTATCGTTATAATAACGCTCTTATGTGCAAAATATTCGCCATTACTTTACAAGGCGGGGCACAAGATTGGTTTCATACTTTGCCGACACGATCCATTCATAATTTTGATGATATTTCCTTGGTTTTCACCAAAGAATACTCATCTTATCGTTCGATCAAGAAAAAGTCCGATCACTTGTTCAACGTAAAGAAAAACCCAAAAGAGTCACTTCGCGATTACGTGAAAAGATTCAAAGCAGAGCAAGCGAAGATCGTCGGATGCGATAACTCGATAGCAAGTGCAGCCTTCCAAAAAGGATTCCCAACAGACCACCCACTGTTTGAAGAAATGATCATGAAAGAAGACCTAACTCTAGCAGATTCCTTTGCTCTGGCAGAGAAGCATGCACTTTGGGACGAGGCTCGACAAGCAGAAAATGAGCCCAAACAGCCTCGAAAATAGTTGGCAACTGCTCAAAGGAAGAAGGATGGAAAGCAGCCCAACAAGGGCAGGTATGAGGTCAAATGCAGGGACCGACCTGCGACCAAAGAAGGCCCAATAACCAATAGCTATTCTAAGTTCTCAATTATGATTCATCAAATCCTTCGTGACATCAAGAACGAACCATGGTTCAAGTTGCCCAAACAATCAAAATGAGATACTTCCAAGTTGGACCACACCAAGTATTGCGCGTTTCACCGAGGTCCTGGTCACACAACCGACGACTGCTACACTTGGAAGAACTACCTAGAGAAGCTCGTGAAAGAAGGCAAAGTCAATAGATACTTGGACAAGCCAGCTGCGTAGCCAAAAAGGAATGCAGATGGAAATAAGGAGCCACCAACCAAGATGATTCGAATCAATGGCATTTTACCCGAATCCGAGCACTTGGGGGCCACTAATAACTCCAAAAAGAGGAAGATCTAGCAGGCTTTACTAATCTCACAGGTTCAAGCAGTCGATACCCAACCTGGACCTATTATTGGCTTCACTGAGTAGGATGCAGAAGAAGTCGATTTCCCACACGACGATGCACTAGTAGTATCTGTCCAACTAGCCCATGCTATAGTCGACATGATGATGGTTGACAATGGAAGTACAATCAACCTACTTCAACTATCAGTCATTCAGATGATGGGCCTAGAAAGTACAATCATACGCTGGGCAGAGGTACTTACTGGATTCAACGGACACACCTCAACTGCCATCGACCATATCACACTTAACGTGAAAACACCACCAGTCGTCTCAAAGCAAACATTCACGATCGTAAGCGATCCATCTCCCTACAATGGGATTCTTGGGAGACCTTGGTTGATCAAGCTAGATGCCGTCACTTCCGTCAAGTATCAAAAAATCCGATTCCGCATCCTAGGAGTAGGAGTCGGAGAGATCAAGTCTGACCAGGCTTCATCCCGACGATGCACTGTGCAAATGTTGAAAGAATCAAAGAAGAAGACCTTTATCCTTGTAGAGGTTACCGAAGTCCAAAAGGACAAAGAAACTACCAAATAGCAATTACAGCAGGTGGATCGAGAAGATGGCGCCCAAGCAGACAAGATAGGATGGAAACCCAAAGAGGACGCCGAAGACATCATTCTTGATCCTCAGCAACCGAAAAGACGGCTAAAATTGGCTCATGACTAAGCCCAGACAAGAAGGAAGAACTCACGATTTTCCTTAGAAAAAACCGAGATATCTTTGCATGGTCACCATCCGACATGCCCGGTATTGACCCCAAGGTGGCCTGCCACAAGTTGCACGTCGACCTTACTGCCAAACCGGTAATCCAAAAAAGAAGACATGTCGCACCCGTACGAGTAGCGATCATTGTGGCAGAAATTGACAAACTATTGGAGGCTGGTTTCATAGAAGAGGTAGCACACTCGACATGGCTTGCTAATGTCGTACTAGTCATGAAGAAAGAGAAAGGCAAATGAAGGGTTTGCGTAGACTACATTGACCTCAACAAAGCATGCCCAAAAGACCATTATCTTGTCCCCCAGATTGATCTATTAGTATATTCAACTTCTCGAAACCAGTTACTCAGTTTCTTAGACGCATACTCTGGCTACAACCAAATAGCCATGTACGAGCCCGACAAAGAGAAAACTGCATTTGTAATAGAGCGAGGCACCTACTGCTACAAGGTCATGCCCTTTGGCCTCAAGAACCCAGGAGCCACTTACCAAAGGCTATTAAATATGATGTTCAAGAAGCAAATTGGTGTAACCATGGAGGTCTATGTCGACGATGTCATGGTAAAGGGCAAGCAACGATCAGATCACATTCACAATTTGGCAGAAACTTTCAATATCCTTAGAAGGTACAAGATGAAGCTTAACCCTACCAAATGCATGTTTGGAGTATCTTCAGGCCGATTGCTAGGGTACTTAGTAACCCAATGAGGAATTGAAGCACATCCCAAGCAAATCCAAGCAATCCTAGAGATGAAGTCTCCAACTACCTTGAAGGAGATCCAAAGCTTGACCGGACGAGCAGCTGCCCTCAACCACTTCCTCTCACGATCCACCGATCGATGCAAGCCTTTTTTCAAAGCTATCAAAGGTGCACAAATAGACAAATGGAATGAAGAATGCGAAAAAGCTTTCCAAGACTTGAAGAATTATCTCACATCACCTCCCTTACTATCCAACCCAGAAGCAGCGGAGGATTTATACATTTATTTGGTTGTCTATGCAGTAGCAGTGAGCTCTGCCCTCATATAAGAAGAGCTGGGGGCCCAACTACCGGTATTCTACACTTCTAAAGCTCTTATCAATGCGGAAACAAGATATTCGAAGATTGAAAAATTAATTTTGGCTTTAGTTGTTGCGGTTCGGAAGCTCAGACCATACTTTCAAGCTCATACAGTCATTGTCATGACTCAGTATCCCTTACGATCAATATTACATGGTTCAGATGTTTCTTAACAAGTGATGAAATGGGCATTGGAACTTGGCCAATATGGTTTAGTTTTCTGACCTCGCATAGCGATAAAGGCCCAAGCCTTGGCAAACTTCGTAGCGAAATTCACGCCTAGCCTAGGCGACGCACCATAACGGCCCAACGACGGCCCAGAAGCAGCCAAGAGCAGCTCAGAAGCATCCGATAAAGACTTCTGGAATTTGCATGTCGATGAAGCATCTAACTATAAAGGCTTGGGGGTAGGTGTAGTCCTTGTTACTCTAGACGGCTCAATGCTCTAGCAGGCGATCACTCTAGGCTTCAAAGCATCCAATAACAAAGTAGAGTATGAGGCCTTACTAGCAAGCCTCCGAATGGTAAAAGACTTGGCGGTAAAGAAACTCTCAATTCATTCTGATTCCCAACTAATCACCAGCCAGGCTACTGAGGAATACACGACAAAACACCCAAGGATGGCACAATACCTAGAGAAATTACACCAGCAACTTGAAGCATTTCAGACTTACACTCTCACTCAAGTTTCGCGGGCAGACAATGCCCATGCAGATGCACTAGCTGGTTTAGGCTCCGCCATCGACCACCAATTTAAATGCTCCATTCCGGTGGAATATTTAGACAAGCCAAGTATAAAGATGGAGCAGATGGCCGAAGTGTCACAGGTTAGTGTAACTCCAAACTGGTAAAGTTCTATTATGGACTACTTGGTCAGCGGCACACTACCCACCAAAAGATTGGAGTCAAGGAAGCTCCAAATCAAGGCGGCATACTACTATATGTGGAATGGCATTCTCGTTCAAAGATTCTACACCGGACCACATCTCGCTGCTTAGCACCTCCCGATGACTTGAAGGTTCTAAGCTCAATCCACGAAGGCGTTTGTGGGAACCACTCTGGAGGCCGATCCTTAGCCCAGAAGGCTCTTAACGCAGGCTACTACTGGCCTACCATGCACCAAGATGCTAAGGAGTTAGTACAAAAGTGTGATCACTGCCAACTCTACAAACCGGTACCAGCACTGCCTACCAGTCAGCTACACCCGCAGATGAGTCCTTGGCCATTCATGCAATGGGCAATCGACCTGGTAGGGCCTATGCCACCTGATACTGGAGGCCAATGCATAATGATTATGGCAACTAATTACTTCACCAAATGGGTAGAAGCAGAACCCATGATGACCATGACTTAGACGGACATAGAGCGCTTCATATGGAGGAACATCATTTGCCGATCTGGCATCCCTCAGTCCATTGTCACCGATAACGTCCCTCAATTTGTGGGAAACGATTTGGCTAAGTTCTTCCAAAAATACGGCATCAAACAACACATGTCCACACCGAGATATCCTCAAGGCAATGGGTAGGCCAAAGCATCCAACAAGACGATCCTCGACTGCCTCAAGAAATCCCTAATCGACAAAAAGGGAAAATGGCCAGATGAACTCCCTGGATGTTTATGGGCATATCGCACCACCAAAAGACGAGCGACCAGTGAAACTCCTTTCTCTTTAGCATTTGGTTCGGAAGTAATCATTGCTTCCAACATCATCATGCCAAACATCAACACTCTATTGCCAAGCATTAAGCAGAACAGTAAAGAGATGGCCATAGACTTAGATTTCGCATAATAGTGGTGCAAACAGACCATCACCCCCATCGCAGCCTACCAGCAGTACCTCATTTCCAGCTACAATAAAAGGGCCAAGATCTGGCATTTTCAACCCGGAGATTTGGTCCTAAGAAAAGCCTTCGTCACTGCCCGCAAAGAAGGCTAAAAAAATATGGATCCCATCTGGGAAGGTCCTTACAAGATCAGTAGAGTAGGCGGTAAGGGTAACTACGCCCTTGCTACCATGAATGATAAAGAGATCGAGAAGCAATAGAATGCCTACAATTTGAGGAAATACCATGTGTGACTTCCCACTATATTAAGATCCGAAGACTCGAGCAGCTCAATGTGCACCACCTCGTAAGCTGAGGACTATCCAATCATCATGCAGTCTTTTGCAGCCAAGTTATTCGCATTTTGTTCATTTTTCAATAAAGAATTCAGAAGTAATTTGTAACTTGGCTCGATTACATGTCTACAACAACTTATCTTTTCCTGCACTTCGAAAGAAGATCGCACCCCCCTTTGGGACTTACTGCATGAATTGCACCCCCCGAGGAACCAACTATACTCTCCAAGGCGGGAGAATAAACTCAACACTCCGAATATCCAGACGTGGATGAGCCTGGCTGCCCTAGTATAACTAGGTGCATGATGTCTTGCGCCGGGATTCCTAGAAGTAGTCACAATGGTCTTTTACAAGGCTTAGCTAGTTGAAGGATTATGGGTCTATTGGCCTAATCTGTAGGGAACCAAGCCCTAGAGACGGAGGGGGCACATTATGTAGCACACCAAATGGACGGCTACCCTGGAAACCTAAAGCTGCTACCGAGTGCACTAAGGTAGCCTACGAATTTCTGGAAGACTGCCTACGGCCTGCCCTTCAAGTAGTAGAACCACGCTAGACTTATGCAACCGCACATTCCTGTGAAAGGTTAAACAAGCTAGCGTGCATACACGAAGATTTTATCCACTGCCGACATGCTATGTAGTCGATAAGCTTCACCTCTGCCAAACGCAAAGTCTTTACCAGAAAACTCAAAGTCATACGACCGCCCATAGAGGTGATCTACATAGCCCAGCTTGTAGAACTCGGCTTGATTTTGAGTAAGCGAAGCCTTGAAACCATCATTCTCACCCTTCAACTGCTCATTCTCCTCAAGCAGATAAGCACGAACCCGCCACAACTCCTCAATTTCCTTTTTCAGATTGTCGTTGGTCTTCAAAACATTTTGAAGTTCCAACACTTGAGGCTCAAGCCTGTCAACAACCTTTTTGAAGTGGAGCACGTGGTTGTAAGTAGCAATCAATTCTTCATCCTTTGCATAAGCAGCTGAGCGAAATTCAGAGATGGAACACTCAAGATCTTGAATCTAAGGTATGTAACGCTCGATTTCCTTCTCTGCACTTTCATACTTTACTCAGATCGCATCAAGCCTAGTCTTCAAATCCATGATCTCTTGGCGAGCGGCCTCCAGCTGCAGAGAAGTGGGGGCAGAAATATTGGATCCCTTTAAAGCGGCAAGCTCAGATTCCAATTTCTTGATTTTTTCGATCGAGGAGTAAGCTTCGGCAGCCATGGTTCTTGCCATCTCTTTAGCATCCTTGGTATCATCTTGGTCAAGGAACATAGACTCGGTTGGTAGAATTGTTGTTTTCTGCATCATGGCTAGCAGAGCAGTCTTCCTATACTCAGGTGTGTGCTTCGCGAAAAGACTCGGACCAACAATCTCTTTGACGCCGTCAACAAACTTAGCACATACATCCATGTCTCAAGAAGATCTGGCTTCAAAAGTGCGCAAATCTCAGCAGCTTCCCCAGAAACAGCCTTGGTGGATTCTTCAAGCCTACTTGAACGAGTAGTTTCCTTCTTATCAGTAGACGAATTGGTCGCAGCAGCGGAAGAAGTAGGTTTTGGTGCCACTTTAGCAGGCAAGGGCACCTTATCACTCTTCATAGTAGCAAGCCTCTTCAAGGGTGAACCAGAATTAGCCTCAGACGGACGCTTTGGCACAAACTTCGGTACCGGAGGCACACAGGAACTTCTGCGCTAGGCAATTTTTTCAGCAATCGAGCTAGCAGCCTTCGAAGCAATAGGCGTTACCGGCACAAATCTAGCAGTTCGTTTTTTCTCGCCCTTAGAGGAAGTCAAGTCAATCACAATCTTGGGAACAGCCGGAGAATCCCCCCGAGCAGTCTTCATTTTCTTTTCAGCAGGCATTTCTTGAGCAGGCGAAGAATGTCTCTTTTTCCCACCTTCATTAATAGTAGACTCTATCATAGTGATAGGACGAGCCATCGCGTCTGCCTTGATCCGTTTTATTTCTACAAAGAAGACTAAGCAGCCAACGCTACTCACGATATTTGGAAGGGATACCCAGAGTGACATGTACTTTTTTCATGTCTAGAGAAACCTTAGAAGTTGAGCCGAATTCTGAATTTACAAAAAACAACTGAAGACAATCAGAAAATTGAAGAGTAACTTGGCACTAAAGTAAAGCAGCCGAGAAGACTAAGCAGCCTGCTTACCAGATATAAAGACCGTTGGTACACGTAGCTTGGGGGAAGAATCAGACTCTCATTCTCCACTTATCTCGAAAGTCTCTTTGGCCCAGTCATGATCTCCTTTGCTCGAGTTATCAAAAAGCTTATGACGAGATCACAATTGCCCAACTTCATCAATGCGACCTGTGTCAAAGAAATAACAAAATTCATTGGTGGTTAGTCCTAAGTCAAAGAATTGGCTCAAATTGTGGAACCCCACCATCACTCAGACCGCATTCGGGGAACATTGGGCAGGCGCACATTTCATGGTGTAGAGCACTTCTTGGAAGAAACTCGGCATAGGGAAAGTAAACCCTAACACAAAATAGTAAGAATGGAACTTGATAGCTCTCCAAGTTCCACTGCATGGCTCCCGGCTACTACCATCCTTAACTCGCCTCACACGCACTCCCGACGGAATGGCATGCCATAATACTTCAAGAAAATCTCTAAACAAATCATCGGAGCTAATCTTGAAGTGAGCAGCTTTGAAGTAGCCAACCTTGCTCAAAGACCCACCTTGACGATACAACGGGGGCACACCATCATCATTCTTATGGCTCGAGGAAGACATGCTTGAAAATTCTACAAAAGTACAAGGAAGATTTGTTAGAGAGTTGTTTAAAAAAAAAAAAGCAGCTATCGGCAAAAAAAAAAAAAAAAAGCAGCTTTCGGCAAAAAAAAAAAAAACAAACAAAACAAAACAGGGAGCCCAGCCTGCGCTGGCTCCCCCATCCTCCTTCTCAGCCTGAGAGGCCCGTGGCCCAGCATAGCTAACAGGGGGTAGTCGCCCCTACAGTTCTCTCTCTTCTTCACAGCCCAGGCACGAAGGTCGAGACTGCAATACCAACCCGCAGCACCCCTTGGTCAATTTTCAAATCTCCTTGATTTTTATCAAGCTAATTTCAATTCTCAAAACTTCCAAGAAAATCAAGAAGACAAGAAAATTATTTTTTTCTTACCTAGAAGCAACGAGAAGAACGAACAAGCAATGAAGGATGATCCTTTGCACGGACAAGATGTAGAAGATGGCTAGAGGAGGGGGAACAAATATCCTCTAAGCTCTCTCTCTCTCATGTAGGGTAGAATAAGTTTCTCTCTAAAAGTTGATTTAATAATCCACTTAAGGTGGACTTAAATAAGCTTTGAGAGGAATTTATATCCTTTTCCTAGAAGGATCTAACTTCCTATTAAAAGAGAGAATGAACAACAAAATAGGAAGCAATTCAAAGTTTCCTAAAGCAAGAAAATCTCTACACCTGTTGCCCTTTTCTGCAAGCAACCCAACAGGTGTGGGGGCATTTGTGAAGCCAAAAATATTCACCAGGCGACACGTGGATTTTTGGACAAAAAAGGACAAAATTACCCTTGAGGCATACCGGGATTCCTACGTGCGAGCAGGGGGCAATCATCTTTCAACCAAGTCAAAAGTGCCCAAAATAGGTAACAATTTAAAGCCTATTTCATCAAATCCTTTCAATAAGGTAATTCCCAAAACCTAATTTATTCTATATGTTTTATATTCCATTATTTAGCTAATCAATTAGCTAAATAATATATTCGTTTCATATTTCCTAAAAACATTTAATAATTGACCAATTAAGGGATTAATTACCTAATGAATCCCTTAATTATCAATTAAAACACCTATTCAAACCTAAAGCTACTAAGAGGCCGGCCATCCCCATTCAAAAAAGGGTCCATCACTTTTTCCACCTTTTTCACCATTTCTTCCTTTTTTATTACCCCATTTATACAGATAATCAATTTTGTAACCACCAATTTATTCTTTAGGGTTTAATTAGCCAATAAATTGACTAATTAAACCAAAATAAAACTTAAAAACCCTACTTAGTGGCCGGCCACATTTCATCTCTAAAGTGAACCAACCTAGCCCTATAAATAGGCTCCTATTTTCACCAAATATTCATTCAAATTATCGTACAAAAAATCTCAAATGCTCTAAACACTCTTTCTCTCTAAAATTCTAACTTTGGCATCGGAGGTTCTTCAGCCAAAGCCCCTCCATTCATCGTGGGCGCGTGAGGTTTTTGGCCTTAACCTAAGGTGCTAGTTGTTTTGTAGGTGCAAAATCGTCCAAGATCAAGGAGGA
The DNA here is from genome assembly GCA_033882615.1 of Malus asiatica. NCBI lineage: Eukaryota > Viridiplantae > Streptophyta > Magnoliopsida > Rosales > Rosaceae > Malus > Malus asiatica. The sequence continues at coordinate 41,711,099 of CM066503.1, read as the reverse complement.
GAATATTTGCATCCACAATCAACACCATACGTTTGAGTATATCCTTTTGCTACCAACCACGCCTTATACCTGTCGAGTGAACCGTCAACTTTGTATTTAATTGTAAAAAACCATCAGCACCCAACTGGCTTCTTCCCTTTCGGCAACTCCACTACTTCCCATGTATTATTTTTCTGTAGTGCCTTCATCTCTTCATCCATTACTTCCACCCATTCTCGACTCTTCAAAGCTTCCTCTACTTGAGTTGGCACTTGAATTAACTCTATATTGTTCACCAAAGCTTGATGTTCAGGTTAAAGGTTTTCACACGACACATAATTTGCTATGGGATACTTTCCTTTTCCTTTTGGAAAGAACCGTTCAGGAGGTACACCACGATTTTGCCTTGGTGGCAGTTTATATGTACTTATAACATCATTAGTTACATGAGTATCACTGGCACTTACCACAGGGATATTCAGAGAAGACGTATTGGACGATGGCACGCTTCGGTACAAATCTCATGGCTGCTAGCTTCAGCAAATGCTTGTGGTGAGGCGGGCTCGGCCTCGGTAGTAGGTGGTTGAACACCACCTACAACACAAGGGTTCTTTGTACAAGTTTCCTGAACGGCAATCAGCGGCTGCCCATCTATATCATCTTCGGCAGGAAGCAATCGAGACCCTGCTTCCTCCCTTGGTACGGTATTATCATCTCGTGCTTCCTCCTAAGATCACAAATAACACTCTCCCCCTTAGGATCGGAAGGTGGGAATATGGGAGTATAAAAATACTCGGATTCAAAGAAGGTCACATCCATGGTGACGTACATGTGGTGGGTCTCAGGGTGATAGCATTTATAACTTTTTTGTTGGGATGCAAAGCCAAGAAAAACACACTGAAGAGCGTAAGGATGCAATTTACTACGATGAATCTTGTGGATATGAACGTAAGCAACGCAACCAAACACTTGAGGAGTAAGAGTGTTGGTAGAGACAACCGGAACATGTTCTGTCAGAACTTGGAGTGGAGTACAGAATTCTACAACCCGAGATGGCATGCGATTGATGACATACACAACATACGTAACGGCGTCCAACCAAAAACTTTTAGGTACGGATGCGCCAATAAGCAATGCACAAGCAGTTTCCAAAATATGACGGTTCTTCCTTTCAGCCACCCCATTTTGTTGTGGGTATAAGGACAAGTGGTCTCATATAGAATTCCTTGATCTTGAAAAAAAAAAAAAAAGCTTAGAGTTAACATATTCACCCCCATTATCAGAACGAAGAACCTGAATAACGAAGGAATATTGTGTAGCCACCATCTGAGAGAAAGACCGAATAATCATACTAACATCACTTTTATGTTTCAACAAATAAACCCATGTCATACGAGTGCAATCATCAACAAATGTAATAAACCATTTAATTCCCGAAGTAGTACTAATGGGGGAAGCCCCTCACACATCAGAGTGTACTAACGCAAATGGAAAAAATGTTCTATTCATACTCGGAGGGAATGAAGCACGATGACTTTTGACTAGAATACATACTTCACATTCCAATTTTGAGTCTTCAATACCACTGAACAAATCAGGTAATATATGTTTCAAATAACCAAACGATGCATGCCCCAAACGAGGATGCAATAACAATACCTTAAGTAGATTACTATTACGTGATACACGAACCAAATTAGCTCTTACAGGAACCACGTCATCCACATAATATAGCCCCTTTCTCTTAGTGCCATGCCCAATGATCTCCGTTGTCTGAATATCCTGAAGCAAGCAAAATGAAGGATACATTAATACAACACAATCCAATTGTTCAATGACTTGAGGTACAGACAATAAGTGATGGGACAATGACTGAACCAATAAACAATTATGTAAGGGGAGAAAAGGTGTAAGAGACACTGTTCTTGCTCCAACAACAGTAGCAGTAGAACCATTGGCAGTTGCCACATACTTTCTATGAGGATGTGTCATAAATTGAAATAGGGTTTTATCATACGTCATATGAACTGTTGCACAGGAATCCAAAATCCAACCTATATTCACCATTGTAATAACTCACAAGACACTAATACACAGCAATCACAACACCACAATAATTATAGAACCACACGCTACAAGGAAATCCTAGCAGCAAATCCTTCTCGGCACAACACAATACATATACGTACACAGCACACAATCAGGTTGCTGCAGGAATGCAGCGACACCAACTGAAGACCTGCTGTGAGTTTTGTTCCTCTTGGACAGTAATAATACAGCGCAAATGGGCATCAGTCTTGGCTTGCTGCAAGATGCGGCAGAGACCAGACTTACCAGATATTTTTGTATTTTTTTCCTGGTTTCACGGTAGTAGCGGTACGGTGGGAGCCTTAGGGTTACGGTTGGCTTTGAGGCCAAATTGAATTTTACGGCATAATTTTCATGTATTGCATAATTGAGAATATAATACATACAATCCTTGTTCTCCAAGGTAAACCAAGAAAGGACATAAGAAATATCCTTCCTAATAAAGGATTATTATTTACACAATATTTACATTCCTATTCTAAAACCATCTCATGCAACATTATTCGAACCTTATAATCAGATCTGTAAGCATATAACTTATGAAAAACTAAATCACGATACCAACTTAACCACTCACCAAATGAAGACATTACTGCTTGAGTTAAAGAGTTCTTCTGCAACTCTGTAAGGCTCAATCAATGGGGCTTGAGTATCTAAAAGCTTGTGTATTTGTGAGAGCGCAGGACCCTAGCTTTATACCATAAATGATGGAGTTCAATAAGGACACTTCCCATTATGTAATCCTTATAAAACTATCTTTATCACCACTAAAACTCTAATAAACATATCAGATAATAAAGTCCTAGTTCTATCAAGATTGCTTGAGGCTATTATCCTTATTATACAATATCTGATAAGCCATTCCACATAGCTAATGTTAGTCTCTTTTTATTCCAAAACACTTTTACACGATAAACAAGTATTTGCTCTCTATAGAACTTACATTCTCCCACTAGAGCTAATACTTGTTTATCATGAACACTTACAGAAGTGGAATAATACTTGATTGGCCAAGAAACTAATATCAGCTAAACTCGATTACAAGTTCCTGTCATTAATAAGCATTCATAAAGAACCAAGGGGCATCACACTCCCACTCAAGAAGCACTATCCCCCATAGTCACTGTAATGAAGCTATATAACACATGAAACTCCAACACGATATGTAATTTAATGTAAGACATGTCTGCATGTATATTCTAGTAACACATCTTACACTTGGTCCTCCACAAGATTGATAAAACAATCAATTCCAAATACTTCATAGTGAAGTCTTCAGGTTGTTTATTCCTTATAACAATTATGAGAATCATTATCCATCCTACATTATAAAAATACATGCACTTTAATAACTAACTGTTGAACTTGATAGGAAAACGTTAACAACCATTCAACATTTCACTTTATCAGCTAAGTGTTCTTTATTATTAATATTCAAAACATTGTGAACTAGATAACTCACAGAAGAAGAAATTAATACTTGGCTCCCACTAATTCACTGCATCAAAATCATCCAACACTCACATACACATCACATGCTTTTTGAACACTACATTGGGCACTGCTTTGATCATAGGATCTGCAATCATTGAACATGTCTCCAGATAAAAGGTTCTAACTAACCCAGCCGCAACTTTCTCTCTCGCAATAAGGTACTTAATGTCCAAGTTCCTAGTTGCAACTGATCTCTTATTGTTCTTCCAGAAGAATATTGCAGCATTATTGTCACAATAGATTTGAATTGGTCTTGCAATTGAATCAACAACTTTAAGTCCCATTTTAAAATTCTTTAACCAAATAGCCTTGTTAACAGTCTCACAACAAGATGAATATTCAGCTAGCATTGTAGAATCAGCCACTGTGTCTTGCTTCACACTTTTCCAAGAAACAGCTCCACATGCCATCAAGAAAACATAACCTGATGTAGATTTAAGATCATCCAAACATCTAGTAAAATCGGAGTCACTGTACCCTTCTAACACCAATTCATTTGTCCTTCTGAAAACCAACATATGCTCATTAGTTCTTTGAAGATATCGCGATACTCTCTTTGCTGCATTTCGGTGAGCTTCACCAGCATTTGATTGGAACCTCCTAAGCACACTTACTATGAATGCAAGATCAGGTCTTGTACAAACCTGAGCATACTGATAGGAATTTTACCACCTACAAAAGTAGGGATAAAAACATTAAAAATACTTGCAAGAGTACAAGGTTGTTATAGTATAAACGGCTCAAGCAAGGTCAATTTCCGCTGGGATTGTTAAAAATAAATTATGCAAAACCCTAAAACTTAGTTAATTATCTGAAACAAAGATTGGAAGAGATTGATTTTGCATTTAAAAATAATAAAAACGAATTTTAATAAAAATAATGTAGGAAAAATACTAATGACCAATTAGAAAAGAAACGAGTCCAAGACAAAAGGTTTAAACAAACAAATTTGGAAAAGCACTAAAGTTCCACCATCCCCTTAACGTTCCTATGTAGATTTACCAATTACCTATGAATTATTCATGCAACTTTGAAGGTTAGGTTTTCCTCATGCATATTCTACTTGTGGCATTCAAGCTAGAACATATATCAAACATCCAATCCATTTGTGGCATTCAGATAAAATATAAACATGCATGACTCATTACGCTTTATTAAAACCCTTTGAAAAACCATGCAACCCCCACGACGTGACATTGGCCCTAGGTGAATTGCCAACTATCAATCACAAGAAGCAATACTCAATTCACCGGGTTGGCATTTCGATCGAATTGCATTGAATTACTTATCTAAACATCCTAATTGTCACGAATCATTAAGACACAAAGACAGTTTAAAGCACAGTGATTAATAATTCAAAATATGCATGCATAATATCATAAGCAATTAAATAAAAAACTACATATTCATGCTAAGGATCAAGGTTTCACCCTAGCAAAAGAAAATTAGCTATGCATACTCATAATTAAAATCAATATAATTATATTAAACTATGAAAAGAATGAAAACACCTTAAAGTATAAGTCTTGAAATCTTTAAGCTTTTTCCAAAGTCTTCTCCCAAAAGTTGAATACGTTCCCCCCGAAACCCTAGGTCTGCCACAAGGCTTATTTATACTACTCTCAATAAAATCCTCCTAGTAAAAGGTCTTAAAATAAAACTAGGGAACCTAATAACTTAGAATAAAATAGGAAACATAATCATAAATTAACTTGGTAAATTCGCCTAAAAATATGCACAGCCACGTTTGGACCCAAATCAGCTCCAAAACTGGCCCAAACTAGTTGGACTTAAGGCTTGGACTATTCTGAACACTTCTCCAGAAGGCCACGAACCCATCTGCGGTCGTATTGGGCTCCAAAAATGCATTTTAAGCCCAGAAACGTTAATTTCCAGCAACGCGCACTGCTTCTTCATTAAATCGCCAGAAAATAACCGCTTGGTAGAAATTGCTGAAATTTTGACACGAACAAGCTAAGGAACACACAAACATCCTCCAATTTGAATCACTCCAAAATTCGTCTGTTTGGTCATGTTTTACTTCAGAGGAAGTCAAATGTCCTATATTGAAAATATAAAACAAAGTAATTCTTCCAAAATAATTACCAAATTAATATTAAGAATAGGGTAAAATATATAATATAATATTGACTCATCAAAATACCCCCAAACTTAGCTTTTTTGCTTGTCCTCAAGCAAAACAAAACTCAAAAACAAAAATAAAAACTGGCAAACCAAAGACTTAACTAAAACTAAATGACAACAATTTTCACCTGCAAAGTTGCAATCCATAGAAAACGTTAAAAATTAGAACATCTTTTCAAAAGTTCCAGCTAATCCCACTACAGAGTCTAAGCCATTTAGAATCAATTAGAAAAGAATTCACAAACTTCCTTTGGTGTAAAGTGAATCAACATAGTTAAGGAGACTCGACTAAAACTCTTACCTCTTGTCCTTTTATTCAACACTTCACACAACTTGACTTGACACATAACTATCACTTTTTTTTTTCCTTTCTTCTTTTTGATTTTTTTTTCAGTAACAGTAGTGGTCGTGCAATGTCAGTTCACTTAAGCTTTCTATCCAACCCATATAGCGAGCTTTAGGTCAATGACTCCTAAACCACGAGGGCTTTAGGGCACTAGGTGTAGAACACCCCTAAGGACTTATTAACCCGAGCTGAAAAGGCTACGAAACCAACTAACCACCCTGCCCCATGCCAAAACTCTACCGTTTGACGCGAGAATCACAGCTGATTAGGCAGGACTGTCCCGGTTACTAGGCAAAGCCTTGGGTGGAACAATTATTACTTTATTCATAACAATAACTACTTAGAACAAAAATTAAAATCAAACTTAGACTTAAAGTAAGTGTTTCAATCTCACTCCCCACAAACCATGTTGATGTGAATGTGCAAAGGTTTAAAGTATAACCCATGAATTAGTGTCTAATCAACGATAAATAGAAAAGACTCTACTATGGGATTAATCTTCACCATGTCCATTTGTTCTAACATTTAAAAGAATCTATGGATATTAACTTAAAAAAAATGAAAATTGTTAACTCGACTCAAAAATTAAAATCTAAAATCTCTATTTCCCACCCCCAAACTTATTTCACACTTTGTCCTCAAGGTGTGGAAAACAAAAAGAAGAGAAAATAGACCGAAGAAAACCTAACTAAACGAAACCTGACTAAATGAAATAAAGAAAATAAGAAAACAAAAAGAAAAGAAAAATAAAAATAAAAACAGAAATAAATACAAGAAAGAAGAGCACCTGGATTTAAAAAAATGTGGACTTGGTACTGCGCATGGGCCCTGGTGGGCAGAACCCAACCCCCAAACTTGTCCAATAAGAACATTGGATTCTCCTTTGTTGTTGTACACTTCACACGTGCAATAGCGTGTGGCAACATTGGATGCCCCCTTTCCTTGTCTGCATTGAACCTGGAACCAAGAGCCAAACGACTCTTTTCTCTCCTTGAGCCGAGAGCCAACAACTCTCTCTCAGTATTATCTGAAAGTGACCCCCTCGCTCTTTATTTCAAAACCACCCTGGCTTTATCTCTCTAAAGAAAGGACTTGGATTGTCTGCCCTCCAATTTTGGTACACTCCCCGTGCCCTCCTGTTTTTGTGGTCACGGTTAAGCCACGTCAACATTTTATATTAATATTTCTTTTTGTTTTATTATTTTATAAAAAAATAATATAAAATATTAACGTGGCTTAACCGTGACCACACAAAACAGGAGGGCACGGGGAGGGCACCGAAATGGAAGGGCAGAGAATCCAAGTCCCTAAAGAAAATACTCTGCATTTATCTACAAATGAACCCTAGCCACTCCTCCATTCTCATTTCAACATCAATGTGGTCCTGTGCTCTCTCAAAAGAGGAAAGCCATCCCCATAACCCTTTCAACCGCACACAACCTAACCTTCATCCTTGAGCCTCTTCGCCATTTCCTCCATTGCTCTCTGTTCGTTCAAGGGCGTCATCATCCTCTCGGGAACAACACCCCAAAAGTCACAATTCCATGGCCAAACATTCTGGATGCCACCATTCTGCAGGTAAAACACAAGCACCCCCAAACTTCGGTTCTGATTTAATTTCTAAGTTCCATTGCTGTCATTTGTGATTGGGACCAAAAGACGAAAGAAGCTAACATTCTTGCATGTTTTGAGTTAAAATGTGTGTAAACTGCTCACAGATCTGTCGCCTGAAAAGTAGAAATAGAAACAAATCGTGTCAGACACACAGATCCGAGCATAAGGAAGATAAAAACTCATGTTGTGAAATGTTGAGCTCCGAATGGCTTAGAATGGTTCAATGTCACGGCAGAGCTCAAATGTCCATTTCTCTGTGCATGCAGGTGGCTTGGAACGAGTGGAAATCTGAGACGAAGAATGCTCAAGTTGCAGATCGAGCGAGTCAGAAAGGAAAGAATACCAGTCAAGCTCTTGTAACTACAACAGGTATAAAACTCATCCCTCTGTTTGATTGTACTCAGCATGAATGGCTTCAACGCATTTTTCCTGCGATTTCTGGGATCTTTCTAAAACTGATAACTAGGTCTTGTAATTGTGAAGAAAAATAAATAAAACTGGGATCTGAGATGTTAATGAAGAAGATGGATCTTAAACACAACTGGTCCCAATAATAAAAGTGAATGATAAAATGTATTACCTTGAACATATATATGGACCATTTGGACTTGAACCGTACTGAGGATAGAGAAAGAACTACCGCCAAACTTGAATAATGGCATCAGTTACCACTGGAACGCATATGCCTGATTGTTTTGTTGCAGGAAAATACCCTAGATCGGCAAAAGCAGCTTGAAGACAAAACTCTACACTAAAGAATAGCTGCGTGGCCGCTTGGCAAAACAGAAAGGTATACTTCCCATCCATGCTATGTGAATCACAGATGTGGTGGATGTTGATGTTCTTGTTTGTCTTGTTTGCTGTTTGCAAAAACCCAAGTGATGAAATCAGAGATAGGATGTAGAAAATACTATCGGTATACTAAAATAAAACAAGTAAAAGAATATTTATTTTTTTTTATTTTTTTGATTTTTTTTTATGAAATGACAACCTAAGAAATTAAATGCAGCTTGAAACTGAAAGTAATGAAATAAAAATGAAAGAAAGTAGAGAAAAAGTTAGAGAATTTGGTTGCCTCCCAAGAAGCGCTTTATTTAATGTCTGTAGCTAGACGGAACAGAAGCCCAGTGATTAAGTTGTTGGATCCTTCAGAGTCATTGACTCGCATGCGATATCATAAGGTGATTCCAAATATGGTTTCAGCCGATGACCGTTAACTTCGAATGTGTTACCACTTTGCTCATTAGTAATGTTAACATTTCCATGAGGATAGATCTTTGAAACCCGATATGGCCCATTCCAGTGAGACTTGAGTTTTCCTGGGAATAACCTTAGCCTGGAATTAAATAATATCACTTTCTGCCCTGGCAAAAACTTTTTTCTCATAATTTGACTGTCATGAAATGCTTTGGTTTTGTCTTTGTATATGTGTGCATTGTCATAAGCGTCATTACGAATTTCCTCAAGCTTATTTAGCTGCAGCTTACGTTTTTCCCTGCTGAATCATAAGCAAAATTCAACTCTTTTATAGCCCAAAATGCCTTATGCTCTAGCTCCATAGGTAAATGACAAGCCTTGCCATACACGAGCCGAAACGGGGACATCCCAATCGGTGTTTTAAAAGCTGTTCTATAGGCCCAAAGTGCATCATTTAATTTCAAACTCCAGTCTTCGCGAGTGGAGCCAATTGTTTTGTCCAAAATACGCTTGATTTCCCTGTTTGAAACTTCAACCTGCTCTGATGTTTGTGGATGATAAGGAGTGGCAACACGATGAGTTATCCCATATTTTGCAAGCAACACAGCAAACTGTTTATTAATAAAATGCTTTCCTCCATCATTGAGTATAACTCGCGGGATTCCAAACCGTGGAAAAATAACACCTTGGAGGAATTTCAGAACCACTGATCCTTGATTGGTTGGTGCTGCAATAGCCTCGACCCACTTAGAAACATACTCAACAACCACTAAAATATATTGATTGCCATGTGATGATGGAAATGGTCCCATAAAATCAATGCCCCAAACATCAAATAATTCAACAACCAGTATTCCTTGCTGTGGCATTTCATTCCGCTTGGACTAATTGCCCACTCGTTGACACTTATCACATGCCTTGCACCAATTGTTTGCATCTTTAAAATTTGATGGCCAAAAAAATCCACTTTGCAATATTTTTTCTGTTGTCCGCTTGGGCCCAAAATGTCCACCACATGCATAGTGATGCGCGAACTTCAACACACTTTCCTGCTCACTTTCAGGGATACAGCGCCTTATAATCTGATCTGCATAATATTTGTATAAATATGGCTCATCCCAAAAATACTGTTTAACATCTGCTAAGAACTTTTTTTTCTGCTGAAATGAAAAATCAAGAAGTAACACTCGTTTTGTCAAATAATTCACAAAATCAGCAAACCAGGGGGCACTATTGTAGACAGCATAAAGTTGTTCATCTGGAAAACTTTCATTCAATGGAAGTGAATCTGCTTCTGCAGTAGTTGGAAGAATGAATCTGGATAAATGGTTAGCCACCACATTTTCACTACCCTTTTTATCTTTAATCTCCAAATCAAATTCTTGAAGCAAAAGAACCCAACGAATTAGCCTAGGCTTAGCATCTCTTTTAGACAACAAATATTTAAGGGCAACATGATCAGTATAAACAATAACCTTAGCTCCCACCAAATAGGATCGAAACTTCTCTAAAGCAAACACAACTGCTAACAATTCCTTTTCTGTGGTTGCATAATTGAGCTGTGCATCATTGAGAGTACAACTTGCATAATAAATGACATAGGGAAGCTTGTCTTTACGCTGTCCTAAAACTGCCCCAATGGCATAATCTAAAGCATCACACATCAACTCAAATGGTAAGCTCCAATCTGGGCCTGCAATAATAGGGGCAGAGGTTAGGAGTGTCTTCAACTTGTTGAATGCCTCTAAACAAGCTGCATCAAAATTAAAAATGGCATCCTTAGCCAATAAACTACACAAAGGACGACTAATCTTGGAGAAATCCTTGATGAATCGTCGATAAAAACCTGCATGCCCAAGAAAGGATCTCACGCTCTTAACCGTAGTGGGAGGTGGCAATTTGGCAATAACGTCAATCTTAGCCTTATCAACTTCAATGGCCTTGCTGGAAACTAAGTGGCCTAGAACAATACCTTGCTTAACCATGAAGTGGCATTTTTCCCAATTTAACACCAAATTTGTCTCTTGACAACGTTGTAGGACCAAAGATAAATTCTGCAAGCATTGGTCAAACGAATCCCCAAATACTAAGAAATCATCCATAAACACTTCCACAATCTTTTCAACTAAACCAGAGAAAATACTCATCATACAACGTTGAAAAGTAGCTGGTGCATTACATAACCCAAACGGCATTCGTCTGTAAGTAAATGTTCCAAAAGGACAAGTAAAAGTTGTTTTCTCTTGATCTTCTGGTGCAATTGGAATCTGATTGTACCTGGAATAGCCATCTAAGAAACAATAAAATGCCCGACCCGCTAATCTCTCCACCATTTAATCAGTAAAAGGTAAAGGAAAATGATCTTTTCTGGTAGCTGAATTAGGCTTCCTATAATCAACACACATGCGCCAGCCAGTGGTTAAGCGCGTAGGAACTAGCTCATTGTTATCATTCTTGACTACTGTAATTCCAGTACGCTTAGGCACAACCTGTGTAGGACTCACCCATTGGCTGTCTGAAATTGGGTAAATCATACTTGCGTCAAGAAGTTTCATTACTTCTGTTCGAACCACTTCTTTCATGATTGGGTTAAGGCGCCTTTTTGCATAAACTGTGGGTTTTATGTCTTCTTCCATCAAAATTTTGTGCATAAAAATAGCTGGGCTGATTCCCTTAATATTCGCAATAGTCCACCCTAATGTATTCTGATATTTACGCAACACTCTAAGCAATTTTTCCTCAACAGAATGTGTTAAATCTGCTGCAATTATTACTGGAAGTGTCTGGGCAGCCCCTAAATATGCATATTTCAAGTGTTCAGGCAAAGGTTTGAGCTCCAATTTTGGTGCTTTAATTTGGACGGTTTTAATGGCTGTTTTGGTTCCCCCAAACTTTCATAAACATGTCTCCATTTAGGCAAAAATTTAGGCACACTGTCTAGAGCTTGAACAACTTCTAGGATGTCTTCATCATGTGTTTCTGCATCAAAATTCCCATATAAAACCTGCTGCAATGGATCTTTTATTGAACGAGTCACATAATTTGCATCAACACACCCATCCAAAACATCAACATGCATACAATCAAGCTTTTCTACTGGTTGTTTGGCTGCTTCAAATAAATTAAAAACCACTGACTGATCTTGAACCCTTAGTGTTAAAGTTCCCGATTCCACATCAATTAACGTTCTTGCTGTCGCCATAATTGGTCTGCCCAAAATTATTGGCGTTTGTAAATTTCATCCATGTCCAAAACAACAAAATCTGCTGACAAATAGAGATTGTCAACTTTGATGATCAAATCTTCAATGATGCCCCTTGGATATGCAACTGACCGGTCAGCTAATTGTAGGATAACTGAAGTAGGATTTATCTCTCCTTGACCTAGCCGCTGAAAAACAGAATAGGGCATTAAATTAATACTAGCACCTAAATCAATTAAAGCACGTTTAAAATCAGAATTTCCAATAGTGCAAGAAATAGTGAAACTCCCTGGATCTTTCTTTTTCGGGGGTAGTTTGTGTAGTAAAACTGCACTGCATTGTTTAGTGAGAATCACTTTTTCGAAGTCCATGAGCTTTTTCTTGTGTGTGCATACATCCTTAAAAAATTTGGCATAAGATGGAATCTTCTTGATAGCATCGAACAATGGTAGATTAATTTGAACTTTGGCTAATGTTTGCATAAAATCTCTTAGTTGTTGATCTTTGAGCTTTGGTTGTAACCTTTCTGGATAGGGAACAAGAAGATCATAAACACGCTCCGGTTTCTGTATAGGGGCAGATTCTGGGCTGTTCAAAATTTGTTCAGAAACAGATTCTACATCTTTTTCTGCAGTTGTAGAAACTGGGTTGTTAATTTCTGTAACTTTGTCCTTGCTGTCAATTTGTTCTTTGTCACGATTGTTGTAACTTTTTCCACTGCGTAGAATTCTCACTGCATTGCAATCTGCTGTACCCCTTGGATTAGGCACTGTTTGACTAGGAAACTTTCCTTTTTCCATTTCTGTAATATTACCTGCTAGCTGCCCAAATTGCCTCTCCAAATTAGTTATGGAAGCTTGCATATTCTGCATGTTTTGATTCATTTTTTGCTATATCTTTTGCAGGTTTTGGTTGCTTTGCTCAATGCTGATGAGAGTGGCGTCTGCCAATTTGTCAATTGCAATTTCCCAAGAAGCTTTGGCTGGTGCAGCAGGTTGCTGGATTGGTGGTGGGAATGGTGGTTTAACTTGCTGCTCACCACCCCATTTTAAATTTAGGTGATCTCTCCAACCCGGATTATAAAAATTTGAATAAACATCATTTCTTTGCCTTGGATAATTGTTGAATGCATTAACTTGTTTTGCAACAAAATCTGGATATGCATCTCTCTGTGGACAGCCCATAAAATCATGTGTGGGTTGGCTACAAATTGCACAAGCTGCTGCAAGTTGGTGAACAGCAACTTGCTGAACTAGAGCTGCCATTTTCTGCAAGATCATGTCAAATTTTGCATCAAAATTTTCTTTCTCTCAATCTTTTCAATTTGAGCAGACACATGTGGAGACCCCATGGACATTTCAAAAATGCCCCTATTTTGTGTTTGATCCCCTGCCCATTGTTAAGATTCAGATGCCATGTTTGTCAAATAATTGATAGGCTTCCTGTGCATTTTTAGTTGAATATGAACCTCCTGATGAAGCATGAACATGATTTTTAGTGTTTGAATTTAATCCTCTGAAAAATATGCCCATCCGTGTGTCTCCATCAATGCCTGCGTGGGGACACTTTCTGAATAACTCCTTAAAACGCTCCCATGCCTCGTGAAACTCTTCATTAGGCTTTTGGGCAAATGATAAAATTTGAGTTCTCATATCAACAGTTTTAGAGGCTGGATAATATTTGTTAAGAAATTTGTTGCTCATCTGTGCCCAAGAAGTGATACTGGCAGATGGTAGTGTAAGCAACCATGTTCTTGCCTTGTCCTTCAATGAATAAGGAAACAAACGAAGTTTGATTGATTCTGCAGTAAACCCCTTCACTAAAATATTTCTGCACCCCATTAAAAACTGTGTGATATGCATATTAGGATCCTCATGAGCTAATCCATGAAAAGTAGGCAAAATCTCCAACATGTGATGTCTAATTTCGAACGCGTTGCCTTCCTCGTCCGGATATACAATGCAACTTGGTAACTCATTAGCACGGGCTGCTAATGTATCCCTCAATGGACGCCCAGCAGCTAGTATGGCGAACGCCATGGTATCCTCGTTGTCCAAAAACCCAGAAAACAGATTTTTTAGAAAAGTGCCCTCCAACGAGGGTTCCCACGCTAAAATCTGCTCCCTGCGCCTGCCTCGTAAAATTCGTTGCGGCTCTGGGTTGAATTCTAATAACTGCTGTCTTTGAGATCTGGTGCAGACCATGAACTAGATATGCCTAGGTTGTGACCAGCGTAAAAAAAACGAAAATTAACCTTTTTTTTATTTTTTTAATATAATTATTTACAACAATAATTAACAAAGAATTATGATTAACACAAATTGTTAAAACAATCCCCGGCGACGGTGCCAATTTCTTGATAGGAATTTTACCACCTACAAAAGTAGGGATAAAAACACTAAAAATACTTGTTCAAGGTTGTTGTAGTATAAACGGCTCAAGTAAGGTCGTTTTCCGCTGGGATTGTTAAAAATAAATTATGCAAAACCCTAAAACTTAGTTAATTATCTGAAACAAAGATTGGAAGAGATTGATTTTGAATTTAAAAATAATAAAAACGAATTTTAATAAAAATAATGTAGGAAAAATACTAATGACCAATTAGAAAAGAAACGAGTCAAAGACAAAAGGTTTTAACAAACAAATTTGGAAAAGCACTAGGGTTCCACCATCCCCTTAACGCTCTTATGTAGATTTACCAATTACCTATGAATCATTCATGCAACTTTGAAGGTTAGGTTTTCCTCATGCATATTCTACTTGTGGCATTCAAGCAAGAACATATATCAAACATGCAATCCATCTGTGGCATTCAGATAAAATATAAACATGCTTGACTCATTACGCTTTATGAAAACCCTTTGAAAAACCATGCAACCCCCACGACGTGACATTTGCCCTAGGTGAATTTACAACTATCAATCACAAGAAGCAATACTCAATTCCCCGGTGGCATTCCGATCGGATTGCATCCAATTACTTATCTAAACATCCTAATGGTCGCGAATCATTAAGACAGAAAGACAGTTTAAAGCACAGTGATTAATAATTCAAAATATGCATGCATAATATCATAAGCAATTAAATAAAAAACTACATATTCATGCTAAGGATCAAGGTTTCACCCTAGCAAAAGAAAATTAGCTACGCATACTCGTAATTAAAATCAACATAATTATATTAAACTATGAAAAGAATGAAAACACCTTAAAGTATAAGTCTTGAAATCTCTAAGCTTTTTCCAAAGTCTTCTCCCAAAAGTTGAATACGTTCCCCCCGAAACCCTAGGTCTGCCAAAAGGCTTATTTATACTACTCTCAATAAAATCCTCCTAGTAAAAGGTCTTAGAATAAAACTAGGAAACCTAATAATTTAGAATAAAATAAGAAACATAATCCTAAATTAACTTGGTAAATTCGCCTAAAATTATGCACAGCCACGTTTTGGACCCAAATCAGCTCCAAAACTGGACCAAACTAGCTGGACATAAGGCTTGGACTATTCTGAACACTTCTCCAGAAGGCCACGAACCCATCTGAGGTCGTCTTGGGCTCCAAAAATGCATTTTAAGCCCAGAAACGTTAATTTCCAGAAACGCGCACTGCTTCTTCATTAAATTGCCAGAAAATAACCGCTAGGTAGAAATTGCTGAAATTTTGACACGAACAAGCTAAGGAACACACGAACATCTTCCAATTTGAATTACTCCAAAATTCGTCTGTTTGGTCATGTTTTTCTCCAGAGGAAGTCAAATGTCCTATATTGAAAATATAAAACAAAGTATCAAAATTCTTTCAAAATAATTACCAAATTAATATTAAGAATAGGATAAAATATATAATATAATATTGACTCATCACATACATTAGGCTTCCTACCAAGGAAGCATATGGCTTATCTTCCATGATCTTTCTTTCCAAATCATTTTTTTAGGGCACTGCAACTTTCTCAACTTTTCTCCCTTTGAAATTGGCACTTCAGTAGTTCCACAACTGGACATGTTGAATCTTTTTATAACCTTCTCTATATACCCTCTGTGCAATAGTCCCAATAAACCTCTCTTTCTGTCCCTTTTAATCTCAATCCCTACTACATATGTTGCCTCTCCCAAGTCTTTCATTTCGAAATTTCTTTGCAAGAAAAACTTTATTTCACTTAATAAACTTTATTAGTGGTTAGTAGTATATCATCGATATAAAGAATTAAAATGATAAAACTGCTCCCGCTAACCTTCATGTAAATGCAGTTGTTAGAAGGATTTTCAGTGAAACCATATTATTTCATAACATTTTAAAAAACTTCGAGCACCAGTGTCTTTATGCTTGCTTTAATCCATTTGTCTGCTTTGGGACTCGAGATGTCGTGTTTGAAAGTCCCAGGCCCATTGAAGTTTGTAAATTAAAATCAGACTGCCAAACACACAAAATTTGATGAGAATGTTAACTTTCTTACCCTATTTATTGCCATAAACGATGGAACATCACCGACTGCCATAAACTGTTGAGTCCAGTCGGTGGTTGATGCCACCTACACGTAATCTGCATGATCCTCATTTTGTTGCTCACCGTGTAACAACACATCAGTTTGCTGAACACCATACAACAATATATTAATATGAATGCCTTTCTATACTACCATTCAAATCCCTTTTAATTCTGAAAACCCACTTGCTTCCTATGAGTTTTGTTCCTTCTGTTTGTTCAACTAATTCCCATACACTATTGTTTTCCCTTGCGGTCAGCTCATTATTCATTGCTTCATTCCACTGGTCGGCATTTGGCCTTGATATTGCTTCTCTAAAACTTATACGATCAGAAGGTTTCTAATAAATTAATGTCACTCTCAGCCAAGTATACAAAATGTTCTAGAGTTGTAGGTTTCTTGACCCTAGTTGATTTTCTGAGATTAGTAGTGATGTCGATGATGCCTTCTTGCATTTGATGCTGATCCATGGTGGTTGATGCTGCCTCAATTGTTGTGATAACTTGATCATTATTTACTACTTCTAGAATTGCTGCATCAACCTTATGATCATCTTCACCTGCATCAGTTTCACTGTCCTCCATGTGTCCAACAATTTCAACTGCTGGAGTTGCTGCACTTATCATAGTTTCCATTGGTTGGGCTTCGGTTTCATTTTCTTCTTCTTCAAATACAGAGGTGTCAACCTCAGTCCCAGAACCAGTATTGGTGTCATACTCTAAGAAGATTGCCTTGCCAGTTTCAACTATTTTTGGAAGTGTAATTAGAATAGTAAAATCTGAAACCCTTCCACCTTTCTGCATACCTTACGAAAAGCTCCAAAATGTCTACCCGTTGGAGTATATCTGCCATAATATTCTCCACCCCAATCATACCTAACAATCTTTATTTTCTTTTCCAATTGATTTTCAACTTCATTCTTATAAATTTTGAAAATTTGAAAAGCATTGGATTTCTCAGTGATCAAATAAATGAAACAAAAACTTGAAAAATCATCAATAAAGATTATAAAGTACTTGTTTCCTTCTATTGTAGGAATTGGAAAAGGACCACAAATGTCCGTGTGAATGATTTCTAGGACTTGTTTACTTCTAGTTGATCCTTCTTTCCTACTATTTGTCATTTTACCTTTGATGCAATCCACACAAAAATCAAAGTCATTGAAATTCAAAGATGGTAAAATGTCATTTTTAACAAGCAATTCCATTCTTTGTTTTGAAATATGGCCAAGTCACTTATGCCATAAGTTTGAAGATTGAGTTTTGGGGTTTCCATTTTGGATGTTAAAAACGTGTTCATCAAAGTTTAACTTTATTTGGAACATTCCATCACTCAAGAAGCCAAAACCAATTTGAGATGATTTATAAAAAATGTTGAAGCCAATATTATTAATAGTAAAATAAAATCCCACCATAACTAGCTTTGAAACTGAGATTAACTTCCTTCTCATAGAAGGTAAATAAATGACATTTTTCAATTCTAAACAAAACAAAATCAAAACTAAGCCTAATAGTGCCTATAGCCTTGACTTCAACTCTTCTTCCATTGCCAACGAACACTTTCACTTCATCTTTATTTGGAATTTTCCTTATTGTGAAGTTCTGCAATGAGTTCATAACACAAATAGAAGAGCTAGAGTCAAGCCACCAACCATCACTGGGCATTATCTATTCTAAAATTGAGGAATGAATTGATTGTAGCTTAGCTACAGTCAAATAATTGGCCCTCGATTTTGCTTTATTTACATCACTACCATCATATCTCTGGCTAGGTTGGAAGGTAATTATCAAAAGTTAGGAGGGTAATTTTGTCCGTATGGTTTTGGACGGATTGGATGGCTTAGCGCAAACAGAGGGAGAGAAGAGAGGGAGATGGAGAGAGAGAGTGTTGTCATTCGGTGAGGGGTTTCGGGGATGGGAGGCCATGCCTCTTAGATAGAGATAGAGATGGGATAGAGGGAGAAAGGATGAGGGAGAGAGGGTGAAGCAACAGAGCGACAAAGAGAGAGGGAGAGAGGGTGAGGAGTAGGGATTGTTGCTGTTGACGACTCAGTCACTAACTCAGATCTCCTCCTTAACGCCAACGCCCACCGAGTCCAGTGTTTCGCTCTCCAAGCCCATAGAAGGTAGCTTTGTCGACATGATCGATAAAGCTTTGGAGAACGAGTTCAAAGAGAATGATTAGAACAAAGTTTAGTAGTAGATCTGATGTTCTTCTTCTTTCTATGCATTTTGGTTCAAATTAGGGTTTTAGGTCGAAACCCGAAACAAAAAGAAAGGAAGATATGAAGGATCTTCGAATTTTGTGTTTGGCTGATAGGAAAAGATTACAAATTTGTTAAGATAAGTTGGTTATGATATGAAATTTCATTCTTAAAAATCCATCAGATCATGCTTAAATTGTTAGATGCACACACTCTGTTTTTTCTCTCTCGCAGTGGAACTCTCTCTACTCCATGCTCAATCCTCTGCTTCTTCTCTGATTCATGGTTGGGTGCAGTGGCAGCACGGAGCTTTCGCTGGAGGGAGAAAGGATTTTGATACGAGACATTACTTGCTCACCCAAAGGTTCCAATTTTTTGTATTTTTTGGGTTTATTTATTTATGAAATTTGATGTCTAATTTTTAAATAATTAGAAATTAGTTCTTCGTTGTGAAAGGTTCATTTTTCGTTCTTTCCGTGATTTTCAATTGAATATTAGTAATGCTTTGAAAAACGCATGATTCATTAAATGAAAGACGCTAACCGAATAGTTAGAGATGGCGCAAGCAAAGATCATATAGCCATATTGACTACAAGCAAGTTACTTTTATTTGTGTTTGTAGTGATGAATGCTGGTTCTGTTTATTGTGATTTTAAATCAAATGCCTTACTTTGTCTAAATTTACTACAAGATCTATAATCTGTATCTTGCGGGAAATGGTAAATAGGCCATTTTCGGAATGACATGAAATTAGTTGGATATGGCATAAAAAGAGGGAATACTTATAGTCTCATAAATCTATTTCAGTTGAAGAATGCATTTTGGCGAGGGAACTTTGAGCTGATTAGTGAAGAACCAAATTGTCTTATAGCATGCTTCTCATTTATTTAAAATATGGATTGGATTCCTATAAATATTTTAGCGATTGACTATAGATAAGGCAGTTGTATTTTTCAAAGTGAATTGTCTCATACAAAACTATGTGAAATGGGCTAAAGTATAATCTGGGACTTTTACCTCAATATAGAACTTGGCTATATGCCAGAATGGTTTGTTTAAGCACCTTTTAAGTTATATTATGTTTTCTATTTAAAAAAAAAAAAAAAGAGAAGAAGTTATCTCCTGTCTTTTGGTATCAAAACCGTCTATCTATACATGATCATTTCTTCATTGCTTCACTATAGGTGAGAATGTTATGCGATAAAGCCAAGGAAATTCTAATGGGAGAAAGCAATGTTCAGGTGTAAATTTTGGTCTCTTTAGTTTCTTATTATATTTGTATTACATTACATATTTCACTGTTATTTCATTTTGTATGGGAAAAAAGCGTTATTATTGTCCTTCATTTTGAATTGGTAACACTGGTGTGGATCTTTTAAACTATATGGGTAGACTCTTATTATTATTTATTTGCATGCATGTGAAAAGGCCAATGACAATTTGTGGTGATATTCATGGGAAATTTCATGACCTTGCAGAGCTTTTTCGAATTGGAGCGTTTTCTTGCTTGCAATTTTGAATTATTTCAAATTATGAATGAAAAAGCTTTTGGAAATTAGATACTTTCTATGAGGATTTTTCTTTGGAGTTCAGTAAATTGATTGCTCCTTTGGCTGTACGTTTGACATTAGTAAATTCTGGACTTAATTTCAATGATTACCCATCATTAATTGTTATTGATTAGCATTTGTTTTATGGAATTTGGACTCTGAACAGTTCAAATGTTTTGGGAAAGGAATGCTTTTTAATCAAGTCAATTGGGTGGTCCTAGCAATACAATGTCGAAATTTTTTAAATCCGAGTCCGACAATTTTGGCAAGATGCAAATGAGCTGTGATTGGGAAGGTAATATCATCCTAATATATTTTTCAAAGCAATTTTACTTATTTGCATTTTTCAGCTTTATGTGTCCAAGAGGTTTCAAGTGTTAGTGAGGACCTCGAAATGTATGTATTAAGGTTAATCAGTAGTGGTACAAAATATAAACATCACTTTGAGTGATTAATATAAACTCTGTATGTTTTCGTTTTGAATGTTGAAGTTGGAAATTGCTTTGGTTAGGATACTAATGATCAGAAAATAACTTTGTTTAAGGAATGCACAAATAGTCTACGGGTGGATTTTCATGGAAAAGTTGACTAAATTTCTTCTTTGTTGTTTCCATATGGTGCTTCAGTGGTGGGTTTTGAAATTTTAGTTGTGGATGTGAAATTCACTTCTCAAGATAGTTGCGATAATGCCTATTTTTCTCTTAAAGCTCTTTTAGCCGAGTTGCTAGGATTAGTGACTGAAGCTCTCCATGATGAGTCGAACATCGGCCTGATACACTACTCTCACTCTTTCTTGCTTTTAATTTTGATTGTTTATGAATTGTGTGCTTTTCATAGGCAATTTGGGTTGAATTTTATTTTGATAATTTGTGAAAATTTTGTTTTATTTTGTCAACAGCTTTTATTGCCCACAAATTTCAAATAGAAAAGTTAGAAAAGCTACGGATTTGCTTTCGACTAGTTCCCTGTATTGAGTGCAAACGTGCTCCTAATATACTTGAATTAATTCTAAAGTCAGTAACTTTTCTGGGATTGTTTGTGGTTTTGTGAGTGTTGCTTAGGTAAAATGTGGGTTGTCTAAATTGCTGCATTTAAGAATGCGATTGCATTGTTGCAGGATTTTCATTTAATTTTTCTGTGGATATTTTTATGTGTGTTGTTGGTTATAGTTTGAAAACCCGCAGCAAAGCGCAGACATTCCTGCTAGTATCAACTAAATTAGACTCAAAACAAGCAAACAATTTTTACCTTTCTTCTTTATGTGGCAAGCCAAGGCTTATACAAACATTTGAAATACGGTGGCTTGCTAAGTTTGGTGTTTCTTTTAATAGGAGATGGAGCCTTTTTAGTAGCAACTTTTTTGGTAACATCAATAGTCGAAGGTTTGTGTGCTTTATTGGCACCATGCACGAGATTGACAGACTCAATCTTTTCCTTTACATACTTCTCATTTTTCATCCTTGCTTCTTCACTTACACATATAGCAATTAACTCATTCACATCCCACTTTTCACGCAATGCATTGTAGGGCACTCTGAGATGTGTATAACTGTTAGGCAGATATCACATGTACCAAGAAAGTTTCAAAGATTGGTACCTCGAGAGTTTTGAGTTTTCCAACGATGTCCACCATACTGATGTGAAAATTAACTTAACACACAAATTAAACCCTCTTGTTGTCAATTGTAGTAAAGAATGTAAGTAGGGATCGTTCTAGGCCGGGGATTAGAAATGATTGCTAAAACACCTGAAACTGAATTTAAAATGTAGAATTAAGTTTAAAACACCATATTAGACTCAAAAGATGCAATACAAACTAAAAAGACTCAAAACTATTTTAAAAGACTCCAAACAGCTTAAAACAATGAATTAGACTCTAAATTGACTCTAGGGATGGGTTTGGACGAAATTAGGTTCTAACTTGACTCAAGACACTTAAAAACACAAATCAAAACATATTTTGACTAATAAAACACTTTAAAGTAAAGGGGGATTGAATTTTGACGAATTTGAAAACAAACAAACAGATTGTAAGCTAAAACAAATTTTGGACGAATTTGGGTAAACTATGGATGATGGGCTAGCTAGAGGGTTCTTCTCCACACATGACACACTTGCACATAAACCAATTTTCAGTTGTTCTTTCGATGAATCATGAAACTCAACACCCCAGGTTAATTAAGTCCGCTTAAATTAACCTTCAAGTTCTCCTTAAGTTATTGAATTAGATGGGAAAGCGCATACAACAATTTAAGCATTCTTAAAAAGTCCTTTACGTGAACAGCACAATAAAGAAACAATCAAAGATCATTAAGCATTATGAAAACTATAAGTATTGACGAGGCATTCGTTACTATGATGAACATGAAACACTTGCCAAGAATTCATTTAACGCGATCGTTTATAAGCGACCTCCACTACTTGTGAATATAAGTTTGTAATTATTAGGTGAAACTCCTTTATATTCTAGCATCATATTCATGCATGCAACTAAGTGTACACTCTTAATAAACATACACGAATAAGTTAACAATCAAGCAACTAAACAAATTGAATTCACAACTTATGAAATCACAACTGAAGGTAATCAATTCATATTGCAAGTACGTTCATGGCTTTGAATTCCCCCCTAGCTAAGGGGGGTTTACTTACTCATAATTGCAACAAAATCAGAAAATAACAAAGTAGATATTGAAAGCAAGAACGAAGTACACCTAAAACGCTCCAAAGTTTCAAGCTTGCAACGCCAAGGACCTTCGTTTTCACCACCTTGTTGCAGCACAAGTATCTAAGGATGTGTATGGATTTATGGAAAGGTTATGAATGTATTTAGGTTGGATGGATGCCACGACAAGGTTGAAGGGAATGTATGGATTTGTGTTTGATTTTTGGTTGGATGAGTGCCATGGCAAGGGAATGGATTTGTATGTGTTTGTGGGATGTGGGAATATATGGATGAATGTAAGGTGCTCACGGCTAGGGAATTGGAATTCTAGTTATGGTGAAGGGTGGATGTATTTATAGGCTAGGGAGAGGATGTAGTGGGTGGTGGTAACGAGTGGATGTAGTGGCAGGTGAATGTGTTGGGTGGTTGAAATGAGTGGATGTAATGGTAGGTGAATGTGTTGGGTGGTTGTAATGAGTGGATGTGTTGGGTGAAATGAGTGGATGTAGTGGTAGGTGAAGGGATGTGTTTGGTGAAATGAGTGGATGTAGTGGTAGGTGAATGTGTTGGGTGAAATGAGTGTGCTAAAATGGTTATTTATAGGGAGAGGATGATGCACAAACTTCAAATTTCGTCCATTCCTTTTGCTCCAAGCATATGCTATCCATTCCATGCCCAAAAATGCTGCAAAATGCTCCAAAATGCACTTCTTTGCCAAATTAACCTTTTGGACCTTCAAACACACGAAAATAGCTTAAAATACTAAAATAACTACGAACTAACAACATAAATGCCAAGAAACAAGCTACCTAAGTCGCATAAATATGCTCCTATCAAATTCCCCCACACTTAGCTTTTGCTAGTCCTCGAGCAAAACAAAACAAACAAAACAAAACAAAACAAAACAAAACCTAGACCTTCAACAATTGCCTCAAGGATTTTTAATGAAACATGAAATGCCAAAGATCATCACTTACATAGATTTAAGCAATCCTTACCCTCGAGCATACTTAATCATAATCACCATTCACTAGTTCACATTTAATCAATTAAAACAACATTTTGAATGTAGTAACATGCCTTAGAGAATTCCCTCAATTCCTTACTCGATACTCTCTATTTTCACACACATTTTCTGACTACACAGCCTACACTAGTTATATGTGAGAAGATTGATGTAAACATGAAAGACTAGTACTCACATATGTTACAACAAAGAAAGCAATTTCTGGAGTTAATAAGCATGTTTAAATATGATCTCATGAATGGAATGCTACTACTTAGACGCGAGAACAAGTGACACCATATGCTCATACCAAATTCAAACTCCACAAATTGAAACACGTAACACTCAAGATAGAAGTCAAGGGTTGTAATGGGGCTTGGGAGTAATGGCTAACAAAGGAAGGATAGAGGTAACAAACGTTTTTAACGCGATAGCAAGCAAAGCAATGAAATCGACACTTGGTATTCACTTTGGAATGCAAAATCAACTTTTAAATACAAAGGGAAGATTCATGCAACACTTAAGACCGAATTCAATGTTTTTGGAACCTTTCTTCAACAAACAACACTTTAAAGCTATTTTTCACAACTTTTCTTCTTTTCATTCTATTTTCCACGAATTTCTCTTTTTCTTTTTCTTTCCTACCCGTGCCTTATTAAGGACTTTGGCACACACACACAACAAGAGTCACTTCCCCCACACTTGTTTTCTGCAATACATTAATCAAAAGGAATTCATTTTGAGTTATGCTTTACTATGCTTCAAGAACAAGGGTATGGATGGTTCTAATCTAGGCTAGGTGAGGACAGTGTGGGTTAACAAAGAACATAGGCTACACAAGGCTCAACGGGGTTAAACTTAAACATATAATGAAGTAGGATACACGGCAATTTGGCTTTGGTGGTGGTCACTACACAACTTCATCTTGAATATGTGTTATGCAAATCAATAGCATGCTTTGAATGAAATGGGCATGAGTTCTAGCATTTGGAACTAAACGATGAAACGCCTTCTAAGTAGTAACCAAGCAAAGAATAATGAGATCATGCAACGACTTTAGAAAACAAGAATGGACAGATTATTACTCTCCAAATAAACGTTTTAGGCTCAAGTCTCACAAGGTTGTAGCGTTAATTTGAGTTTCTTCCTTCAAGCATGTTACAAAACTGATTTTTCTTTTATGATTGCATGTGAATTCATAAATTTAAACCACAACCAAGCGTACACCAAAGAGTAAATCAAATTTTCATCCATGTTTATAACTTTCTTGAATAGTCATGTAATTAAAAATCAAATCTTCAGCATTGTGTTGGAAGGTACCCAAAGACACAAATAAACACACAAAAACAACTCTTTTTGGGTTTTTCAAAACAATTTTTCAAATTTGTATGAGATTTCCGGATTTTTAAGTCAAAACACACTAAAACACTCCAAAACAGCTTAAAAACACTTAAAAAACATCAAGGAACAACACTTAGAAGTAATGGCTGATAAACTCCCATGAATTTCATGCAAAACAACTTGGTTAACCCCCCACACTTAAATCAAACATTGTTCTCAATGCTTCAAGCATAAACTCATACAAACACAAGCAAACAATCAAACAAACAACGAATAAACATGACAAGTATGACAAAGTAAAAACCAGACAGAGTAGAGTTTAAGAACGCAAATCTGGTTTTGGAGATAAACGATCTTGTTGTCTTTCCACAACTTTGATCTTGAACTGGTTCGGAATTCTGAGCGAGAGTTCCTTGGTTTCAAATCAGACTCCTTCTGTTAGGTTGATTTGATTGTGCAGTCTGCATTCTTCTCTGCTTGTTTCTTCTGCATAGCAGGCAGGCACGAGGTAGAGGTGATGGTCTGTTTCTTTCTTCAATCTTTCCAAGTGCCCACCTCTTGCTTTCTTTCTCCTTGTCCCTAGCTGAGGATGAATTAGCACATTGTCTCCACATGCTTCGAGGTATCATTTTCACTTCCCTTATCTGTTCCCCAAGCAGATGTGGTAGACGAAGAGGAAGCATAAGAGCAAATCCACCCCTAAGGACTTTGTGCCAGCACCCAGCATATTTATCCACTCCAGTGAACAGTAATATGCTCCAATGAACAGTAATAGGCCAATGCATCTCCACCCCTAACAAAAAATAGCCTAGTCAATTTTATTAAAATATTATTATTTTTATTATAAAATAATAAAAATAATTATTGTTTATCATAAAATAATTATTATAAAGTTGGGCAGGGGTTATGTTTCTTACATAAAAAAGGAACAAAGTTGAACAGGAAAGAAAAAAGGGGATCTTTCGCAGGGGGTCGAACCTGCAAGTTTCGCGGGCGTGCTGGAAGGCGGTGGCGTTGTCGGCCCGTGCGTAGGCGTCGAAGAAGATCAAGAGGGGGGATTTTGAGAGTGAGGTCGAGCGGGCGCGGAGACGGCGGGGAGGAGGAGTCCACGGTGCTGCTGTGGCTGCTGCTGATGTTCGTCGTCGCAGCTAATTTGGCGGCGTTGTTCATGTTGGCGATGTTGACGGCGTCGAGATGGAGCTCAGTGGGGGTGGGGAAGTTGGTCTTCGCCTTGCCTCCGTGGATCCTTGCCCTCCGACACCACGCTGGCGTCAGCTAGCGTCACTTGAGCCGGTCCCAAGGTCTGTCGATTTTAGGCCGGCCTGTGGACTGGCTTGAGCTGGGTGCCAGTCGATTCCACGGGCTGGAGTGGATTGGCTGAGTCTCAGCCTGTTTTTTCCACTGGGTGCCGGCCTATACCACCCCCGGTGGAATTGCTCTAAGATGTTGAAGATGAGTACTCGAGAGCAGGGCTAGGTAAGCAATCAAGAAAGGGTTCCAGGCAGTCTGTTCCAGATCGGAAGATTGATACCAAGTGCTGGCTGATTGCTCTCTTTCTCTTTGTCCCGCAGATGAAAACAACGACAAGGAGAAGGACAGGGAGAAAACATGATATGAGATACTCTTGTTTTCAACCTTCATGATATGAAATACTTTTTCTTTGGATGAGTTGTTTGTAGAGGTACCCTAAGGAATAAGGAACACTGAGTGACTCGAGAGGCTTCGTTAGGAAGGCATTCTTGGAGATGATGGAAGGTTATGTATGTCTGCCTTGTTATGGAGGGTGAATGTCGACATTTATAGGAAATAATAACCGGTACTATTCTTTAACTCTTGTCGGCAACCGTTGGAAGATTGAACAGTAAACTTCACGTGCTTTCTACTTCACCAGAAATCTTCGACGGATTGCCCGTAATTTTCGCAAGGCTGAGTGTGTATGTGATAGATGCTGATACGTCTGGATAAAACTGATGCCTCTTCGATATCTGGAATCGGTGCTTCGACAAACTGCTCGTGATTTCCGCAAAGCTGAGTGTGTATGTGACAGGCGCTGACACGTCTGGAAAAGAAGATTCCTCTCCGATTTCTGAGCTTGCCTCTTCGAGTTCTGAGCTCGCCTCTTCGAGTTCTGAGCTCCGTCGAGTGCAAAGGTTGCATGTGACAAGTGCGGACAAATCTGGAAAAGAAGATTGGCTTGTGGTTTCTAAGCAAGCCTAGCTTTTAAGAAAGCAAGCGCCTCTTCGATTTTTGAGCTTGCCTCTTCAATCTCTTAAATCCTGTCGAGTGCTGATATTTATAGAGGTATGCAGTACGTTTCAAAGCACACTTCAATTTCTGCTTGTAGAAACTCCCTTCTTGCACTTCTACAATCTTGACTTGTCCGACCTCTTCTTTCTTCAACACCTTTGAAAATGTCTGGCCCTTTCGACCGTCGTTTTGACTTGAACCTTGGTGAAGAGGCATCCATGCCTTCTCCAGACAACATATGGCGCCCATCCTTCATATCCCCTACTAGTCCTCTTACCGTTGGGGATTCGGTGATGAAAAATGATATGACTGCTGCAGTGGTGGCCCGAAACCTTATCACTCCCAAAGATAACAGACTATTTTCCAAACGATCTGATGAGTTGGCTGTTAAGGATTCTCTGGCTCTAAGTGTGCAGTGTGTAGGTTTTGTGTCCAATATGGCCTAACACATATTTGCTCGAACCCGTCAAGTTGAATTGTTAGCGGCTGAAGTGATGAGTCTCAAACAGAAGATTAGAGAGCTCAAGCATGAGAATAAACAGTTGCACAAGCTCGCACATAACTATGCTACAAACATGAAGAGGAAGATTGACTAGATGCAGGAATCTGATGGTCAGATTTTACTTGATCATCAGAGGTTTGTGGGTTTGTTCCAACAACATTTGCCTTTGTCTTCTAGGGCTGTACCGCATAATGAAGCTCCAAATGATCCACCTCCGATGCCTCCTCCTTCTGGGGCTCCGCCGACTGCTGAGGCTCCGTCGACTACTGAGACTTCTCCTAAGCAGCCTTTGTGAAGGCTTCCTCTTGTATTTTCTGCTTACTGTTCCTTTTTTCTGTTCATGAAAATTAATGTAAAAATACTTCACATATCTGTCAATGCTTCAAAAATAAACCCACACCCAAAAATAATTAAACAATAAAAAATAAAAATGCAGAAAAGGGAAGGTTTTTAGAAACGCAAAACTGATTGTGGAGCGATTAAAAAATCTTCCTTATTTGAATACATGGGTTGCCTTCCAAGAAGCGCTTGCTTTCACGTCTTCCAGCTGAACGATACCTCCAGTTAAGCTTGAACATGGCCCACGACATGGAGGGGTACATTCTCCACGACATGCTCCTCAAAGGCTTCATAATAGGGCTTCAAACGATGCCCATTCACCTTGAATTCTTGTCGCGTCTTCAAACTTTGTATTTGGATTGCACCATGAGGAAAAACATTAGTAATAACAAAATGACCAATCCATTTGGAACGCAACTTAACTGGAAACAAACTAAGACTGGAATCGAAGAGTAACACTTTATGCCCTATAGAAAACGTCTTGCTACGAATCATCTTGTCATGGAATCCCTTCGTCTTCTCCTTGTAAATACGAGCATTCTCATAAGCTTCATTCCTAATTTCCTCTAGCTCATTCAATTGAAGCTTTCTATGAAGATTGGCAGCATCAATGTCCATATTGAAAGTTTTGACGGCCCAATGTGCACGATGCTCTAACTCAACAGGAAGATGACATGGTTTCCCATAGATAAGCCGAAATGGTGACATCCCAATTGGTGTTTTGTAGGCAGTACGATACGCCCATAATGCATCATCTAAGCATAAGCTCCAATCCTTCCTTGTTGACACAACAGTCTTCTCTAGAATCTGTTTGATCTTTCGATTCAAAACCTCAGCTTAGCCATTTGTTTGAGGATGGTAAGGTGTAAAAACCTTATGGTTGACATTGTACTTCCTCAACAACGCCTCAATGGTCCGATTGCGAAAGTGAGACCCTCCATCACTGATGATTACTCGTGGCATGCCAAACCTTGCAAATATGTAGTTCTAATGAAATCTGCAACCACTTTAGAATCATTAGTCCGGGTGGCTTTTGCTTCCACCCACTTTCACACATAATCAACTGCAAGCAAAATATACATGAAACCATTCGAGGAAGGAAAGGGACCCGTCAAATCAATACCCCAAACGTAAAAAATTTCAACATTGAGGATGTAAATCTGCGACATTTGATCCCTTGCACTTATATTTCCTATTCTTTGGCATTTATCACATCTTAAGCAAAAGGTTCTAGCATCCGTAAAGATACTAGGCCAATAGAACCCACATTGTAACACCTTAAGTGCTGTTCTTTGTGTGCCAAAGTGACCACCACATGCATATGTATGACAAAAGCTTAAAATGGAATGTAACTCAGAATCATGCACACATCAACGAACAATCTGATCAGGGCAATATTTCCATAAATATGGATCATCCCATACATAAAACTGTGCGTCATTTCTAAGCTTATCACGTTGGTGTCTAGTGAGAGTGCTTGGAATTCGTTTAGACACCAAAAAGTTAACCAAATCAGCATACCAAGGTTCACTTACCTTAATGGACATCAATTGTTCATCATGAAACGCTTCAGCAATGGGTAGGGACTCCTCATTATGCATCATACGGCTTAGGTGGTCAGCCACCACGTTTTCACTTCCCTTTTTGTCTCGAATCTCAATGTCGAACTCTTGGAGAAGCAATATCCATCGAATTAGCCTTGGCTTGGCCTCCTTCTTGCTCAGCAAATATTTTAAAGCTGCATGATTAGTGAAAACAATTATTTTAGTACCAATTAGGCATCATTCAACGTCCGTGAAGCATAGTAGATGACATGCGGCCTCTTATCCTTCCTTTGTCCTAAAATAGCCCCTAAAGCATAATCGGATGCGTCACACATGAGCTCAAAAGGAAGGCTGTAATCCGGTGGAACAATAATGGGAGCCGTGGTCAGCAACTCCTTGAGTTGTTTGAAGGATGTCGTGCACTCCTTATTGAAGTCAAACGCCACATCTTTTTGAAGGAGACGGCAAAGAGGTTGGGAAACCTTTGAGAAATCTTTGATAAATCTTCGATAGAAACCTGCATGTCCAAGAAAAGAATGAACCTCTCTAACCGAAGTAAGAGAGGGTAAGTGACGTACAAGATCGATCTTTGATTTATCAACCTCCATTCCTTTTGCATAGATGATACATCCTAAAACTATGCCTTGTTTAACCATGAAATGACATTTTTCCCAATTGAGAACAAGGTTAGTTTCAACACATCGTTTTAAGATCAAACTGAGATTATGCAAACAACAATCAAATGAATCACCAAAAACGCTGAAATCATCCATAAAAACTTCAATAATTTTCTCAACATAATCAGAAAATATGCTCATCATGCATCTTTGAAATGTGGCAGGTGCATTACATAAACCAAATGGCATGCGGCGATAAGCAAATGTACCAAAGGGGCATGTGAAAGTGGTTTTTTCTTGGTCCTCGAGTGTTATGACAATTTGATTATAACCAGAATAACCATCAAGAAAACAATAGAAAGCATAACCCGCTAACCTCTCAAGCATTTGATCAATGAATGGCAAAGGGAAATGGTCCTTCCTAGTCGTGGCGTTTAGCTTCCTGTAATCGATAGACATCCTCCAACGTGTTTGGATTCGAGTAGGCACAAGCTCATTTTTGGCATTTGTCACCACAGTTACTTCGGATTTCTTTGGGACACATTGAACGGGCGAAACCCAACGACTATCGGAAATAAGATAGATCACTCCACAATCTAAAAGCTTGATTATTTCCTTCTTCACAACTTCCATCATCAGAGGGTTAAGTCGGCCTTGAGCTTCTCGAGATGTTTTAGACCCCTCCTTCAAAAGTATGCGATGCATGCAAGTGGTGGGACTGATTCTTTTTATGTCGGCCAATGTCCACCCAATTGCTGTTTTGTACTCCCTTAGCACCCTTACCAACTTGTCCTCCTCTTGTGTCGTGAGTGTGCTTGAGATGATGACGGGCAACGTCTCATCATCGCCCAAGAAAACGTACTTTAAATGGCTTGGCAATGGCTTAAGTTCAAGTGTAGATGGCTGCACAACTGAAGGAAGTAACTTATTAGCCAAAACTGAAATGGAAATTGGGTCCAAAAACTTACCAGATTGTAGTGGCAATGATTCGAGGGCAGCCACCATCTCAATCACGTCTTCATTAGGGGACATGGCAAGGGAAAAATCATTCATGCCGTGGGGATGCATGGTTACTGCTTCATTGTTTTGAATGTCCATTCCTCGTGCAATGACCAATTCAAGTGCATCATCATTCAATTGTTCAAAATGGTCCTGCGCCAGAGAAGCAAATACATCAATAGAAAAACATGAGTGATCCTCACTAGGATACTTGATAGAATCAGAAAGATTGAAATTGATAACTTCCCCATCAAATTCCATCGTCAAAGTTCCATTAAAGACATCAATCTTAGTACGGGCAGTTTTCATGAATGGTCGTTGTGGATGCAAATTTCTTCCTCCTCGATCTTGGACGATTTTGCACCTACAAAACAATTAACACCTTAGGTTAAGGCCAAGAGCCTCACCCGCCCACGATGAATGGGGGGGGCTTTGGCCGAAGAACCTTCGATGCCAAAGTTAGAGAATTTTGGGATTTTTGCCAAAGTGTTGGAATTGGCTTTTTGGTGAGAAATGAGAGTATATTTATAGGGATAGGAGGTGGCTAGGGTTTTTTGTATAATTGGCTAATCAATGTCACAAAAAAGGAAAATTATGGTGAAAAAAGAAGGAAATGGCCGGCTCCCTTTGGAGAAGGGATAACCGGCCTTTAGGGTGATTTTTGGGCTTAATTTGGTGATGTAATTAGCCTTTAATATATTGATTATATTAATTGGTTGAGGATGTTATGGAATGTTTGAAATAAATGGCTAATTGAATAAGGAAAAAATGAGGTAAAAACATATATGGAATGAAGTAGGTTTTGAATTGTTACCCATTTTAGGTACTCCTGACTTGGTTGATGGATGATTCTCCACTGCTCGCATGTAGGAAACCCGGTATGCCTCGAGGGTATTTTTGTCCTCTTTTGTCCAAAAGTTCACTTGTCGCCTAGTGAATATTTTTGGCTCCACAAATGCCCCCACACCTGTTGGGCTGCTCGCAGAAAAGGGCAGCAGGTGTAGAGATCTTCTTGCTTTAGGAAACTTAAGACTGCTTCCTATTTTGATGTTGATTCTCTCTTTAATAGGAAATTAAATCATTCTAGGAAAAGGAAATAAATTTCTCTCAAAGCCTATTTAAGTCCACCTTAAGTGGGTTATTAAATCAACTTTGGAGAGCGATTTATTCTACCCTACAAGAGAGAGATAGCTTAGAGGATATTTGTTCCCCCTCCTCTAGCAATCTTCTACATCTTGCCTGTGCAAAGGACCGTCTTTCGTTGCTTTCTTCGTCTTCTTCGTGCCGCACCAATGTAAGAAAAATTTAATTTTTCTTGCCTTATTCTTGGATAGTGCTATTGCGGGGTAGCCGTCGGGGTGGTGCGGCACGTCGGCTGGCAGGGGCCAGGAGCTGGCTCGGCATGGGTTGAGGAGATGTCGTGGTAGGGACCATTGCTTGGGTAGCTTGGCTTGGCTTGAGCCAAGGGTAGCTTGTGCAGCTGGGGTCGAGGATTGTGGCGCTGGGACGCAGTATTAGGCGAGCCTCATGGCTCATGTCCTTTGGGCTCTTGGACCTGACTCGGGCCAGGCTGGCGATTGAGAGAAATAAGAAGATTGCGGGTCTCATGGGCTGCTGGAATGTTGGGCATGCAGGCCTCCTGCCTGCTGGAATGCTGGGTTGAGTTCCCCTGCTGAGTACCATGAATGTTGTTGGCTGCTTAGTCCTCTTTGCTAAAAGAAATGTGGGCTGCTCCAGAAAGAGGAGGTAAAGAGGATCAAGGCGGATGCATTGGCTCGTCTGATCGCTGTCGTGGAGCTTACTATGAATGAAGATGGAAAGAAGAGATCTTCCCCGCCTGCTCATGAGGGTCCGCTTGCTACCGAGAGGTATGTGATTGACATGACTTCTTCCAATGGGAAGAAAAATAAGGCTGCTAGATCTGAGCATGTGGCGTCTTCCATGTTGAGAATGGCTAGTACAATTGTGGATAAGATTGCTCAGCGTAAAGGTTTTATCATGCCCCCAGTGCCGAAGTCTGTACCAGGACGTTCTTTGGGAGCCAAGTCTGGTTCACCTTTGTAGAGACTTGCTATTATGAAGAGTGGTAAGGTGGACTCTGCTGCTAAAGTGGCGCCAAAGCCTGCTCCCTTTGCTGCTGAGATTGATTCGCCTCAGATTTAAAATCTTCAGCCTGCAATTTCTGAGCTTCGTTTTGCTGCTTATGCTAAGAAGGGAGTGGATGAACTTCTCTATTTCTCCGGAAGACTTGCTTGCTTTTACTTTTAAGGCTTCCATTGGTGAAGTAGTTGGAGAAGTTAGTGCCTAGACTGGGGCAGCCGGGGGTGAAGCGCCGGATGATGCCGCTGCTAAAAGCGTTACGGCTGTTGAAGGTGTGGTGACCGAGTAGTCGTGGGATGTCAAAGCTGCTGTAGTGTAGTATTTTAGGTAGCCTTTAGGATTTTCTTTATTTTTCCTTGTAGCTCTTGTTTTGCTTGAACTCATTCGGCCTTTGCTAGTTGTTTATAAACATGTTTTCCTTCGTTTTTCTTCATCTTCACTTCTTTTGTTCATGCCCTAACCTTTAGACTTAATAGACCAGTGGCAGGCATGCTACTTTTTTATAAGCAGACAAGCTCGCGTAGCCTATGCAGCCGTAGGTGTTGGTGTAGAACTTTGCAAAGTTGTTAGCCATAGGGTTGGCAGCCGGATGCCTTACTTACAGAAGCAGACAAGTTCGCGTAACCACTAGGCTGTTAACCTTGACTTTCTTCAATTCCGTAGGTTGCGTAGCAAGTATCACAACACTTTAGGACTTAGTGTAGGTTGTTCCGCGCTTGGCAGAGGTGAAGCTTATTGACTACGTAGCATGTCGGCAGTGGATAAAACTTCGTATATGTGTGCTAGCTTGTTTAACCTTTCACAAGAATGTGCGGTTGCATAAGTCTAGCGCGGCTTTACAGCTCGAAGGGCAAGCCGTAGGCAGTCTTCCGGAATCCATAGGCTACCTTAATGCACTCGGTAGCAGCTTTAGGATTCCAGGGCAGCCGTCCATCGAATGTACTGCGTAATGTGCCCTCTCCGTCTCTAGGGCCCGATTCCCCATGGATTAGGCCAAGAGACCCAAAATCCTTCAGTTAGCTAAGCCTTGAAAAAGACCATTGCGGCTACTTCTAGGAATGCCGGCGCAAGCCTCATCCACATCTGGATATTCGGAGTGTAAAGTTTATCCTCCCGTCTTGGAGAGCTGACTCATATGGGTGTCGGGGAATTGGTTTACCCTCTCGCACTGGAGAGCAATTAGTTTACCCTCTCGCACTGGAGAGCATGGTTGGTTCATCGGGGGGCGCAATTCCTGCGATGGGTCCCTAAGAAGGGCGCAATCTTCTTTTGAAGTACCGGAGTGATCAGTTGTTGTAAGCATGCAGCCGAGCCAAGTTGTGATTACTTCTGAATTCCTCATTGAAAAACGAGTGAAATGAACGAGAACTTAGTTGTAAGATAGGAACTGCATAACAACTGGATAGTCCTCGACTTGTGAGGTGGTGCCCGTCGAGCTTCTTGAGTCTTTGGGCTTTGATGTAGTGGAAGGTCACACATGGTACTTCTTCAGATTGTAGGCGCTCCACTACTTTTTGATCTTTTTATCGTTTCATGGTAGCGGGGGTATAATTACTCTTGCCGCCTATTCTGCTGAGCTTGTACAGATCTTCCCAGATGAGATCCATCTTTTTGGATGTTTCGGCCTGCCTATTGCCTTGAGGATATCTCGGCATGGACATATGCTGCTTGATGCCATATTTTTGGAAGAACTTCGCCAAATCTTTGCCCACGAATTGCAAGCCGTTGTTGGTGACGATGGATTAAGGGATGCCAAATTGGTAAATGATGTTCCTCCATATGAAGCGCTCTATGTCCATCTGAATCGTGGTCGTCATGGGCTCTGCTTCCACCTATTTGGTGAAGTAGTCGGTTGCCACGAAACACGGCTGCTCGTGAGCCTTTGTAGTTGGATGCGCCGTTGACATGCGAATGCCAGAAATTTCCATTGAGGGAATATGTGCGGCTAAAGTGTGCTCGACTGCCTTCGGGGCATCGTTGGGCCGAGTTGTTACGTTCGTCAGAAAACTTTGCATCTGCCAGGGTCTACGCCTTTATCGTCGTCGGTTTGGATTCAGCGGAATAGTGCGTCATGATGATGACTGCAGGTAACTGTAGAATACAGGTAGTCGGGCCCCCAGATAGTCGGGCCCCCAGCTTTTCTCATATGATGGTAGAGCTTATTGCTACTTTAGATACCGTCAAACATGCGAATAAGTCCTCTGCTGCTTCTAGGGAGGTGATGTCGGGTACTTCTTCAAGTCCTTGAATATGCATTGGCGAGCCTCATCCCAAAGTGCATGCTTCTCTGCTAAAGCAAAAAAGTCTGCCAGAGTTAGATCTTCTTTCATGATCAAATTTTCGAATAGCGGGTGGTCTGCTGGAAGTCCTTTTTGGAAGGCTGCTCTAGCTATCGAGTCGTTGCATCCGACTATTTTTGCCTTCTCTACTTTGAACCACCTCACATAGTTGCGAAGCGACTCCTTTGGGTTCTTCTTGACGTCGAACAAATGGTCAGACTTCTTTTTGATCGAGCAATAGGATGAATATTCTTTGGTGAAAACCAAAGAAAGTTCGTAGAAATTCCGGATGGATTGTGGCGGCAGGGTGTAGAACCAATCTTGCGCCTCGCCTTGTAGAGTGGTGGCGAATATCTTGCACATGAGATCATCGTTGTTTCGATAAAGGATCATTGCGCTTTGGTAACGTTTTAAGTGTCTCTCCGGGTCTTCATCCCCTTTGAAAGATGTGAAATGTGGCATGCTGAACTCGCGTGGAGGCTCTGCCTGCTCGATCTCCTCCGTGAAAGGTGACCTGATTATGTTGGTCATTTTCCGTCGTAGTGCCTCGTCGGTGACCTCATTGCGTTGGAAATCATGCAATCGCTTGGTCAAGAGTCTCTCTACTTCTTCCTGAATTTGCCTTTGTTGGGGTAGCGGAACTCTCGGCTGCCCCCAGCCATGACTTGCTGGTCTAGGCTGCTCTTCCATGTGTTTGGCTCGTCTATGCCGTGGATGCAGTGCATGTGGTGCGTTCCTAGCAGGCGAGCAAGTTCTTCGCAGGCTACTGGTTGAACTTGAGCTGGATTGAGTGACTGCTTCTCTCCGTCCGTCGTGCTGCCTACTCTGATGTGAGGTAGATGATGCTTCTTGTGGGCTTAGCCGCGAATGAACACTTTGTCCGGAAGGTTGCTCATGTTCAGTATCGGAGTTTGACCCCAACCGTGAATGTATGCTCATCCGTGGGCCTAGTCGAGAGTACACGCTCATCCGCGCGCTAAGACGGGAGTATACGCTATCTCGGGGGCCCAATCGGGAATGTACACTGCCTGAACGCTCGGCTCGTGGCTGGTCGAGTGGCTGCTTGCCGGGACGCTGCTAGAAAGGTTCGTCTGCCCTTGTCTTACTTCGGGATACCTCGTCCGGGGCACGTTGGATCCCGATGCGTTGCAAAAGTTGATTCACCAAAGTTGTCTGTTGTGCAAGGGCGCTCGTCAACTCTATGACTTTTTGAGACAAGTGTTGTTCGCCATTTGGATTGGAAGAGCTTGGAAGGAATGCGCCTCTTTGAGCAGTGGAAATGTGGTAGACTCCGGGCGCGAGATTTGAGTTGGGAAATGTCAAATCCGCGAAAAAATGTGGTGAGAATGCCTCCGGCTCGATGGTAGGTCCGGATGGTTGAGATAGTCTTGGGCCGACTTGGGCTGCTTGGAAAGCCATTGGAGCAGGATGGGCCATGAGAGTGGGCTGCTTGTCGAAAGCAGGCTAGGTCATGAGAGCAGGCTCCTCGGTAGGAGCACGTTGGGCCGTGAGAGTGGGCTGCTCGACGGAAGCAGGCTGGACCACGGGAGTGAGCTGCTCGTCGGGAGCAAGCTGGGTCACGAGAGCAGGCTGGGCCACGGGAGTGGGCTGCTCGACGGAAGCAGTCTGGACCACGGGAGTGGGCTGCTCGTCGGGAGCAGGCTGGGTCACGAGAGCATGCTGCTTGGCAGAAGCAGGCTGGGCCACGGGAGTGGGCTGCTCGACGGAAGCAGGCTGGACCACGGGAGTGGGCTGCTCGTCGGGAGCAGGTTGGGTCACGAGAGTAGGCTGCTTGGCAGGAGCAGGCTGGGCCACAGGACTGGGCTGCTCGACGGAAGCAGGCTGCTCAATGCGCGGTGCATATGAATGCGAGGCTTGGGTCATGGTCTTGGTACTGTGAGCCTTAGATGAAAGCTCCATGGACCTCGCCACGAATGGCTACCGAAGTAGCCATCGCGGTGGTTCCCATGGTGGCCGTGGTGAAGGCACCATGGACCTCGTGGTGGTGATGCCGCTCCCCTTATTGTCGCATTTTGCCTCACAGATCTCCGCACTCCCATTTCTTGAACACTAGAATTTTCACTTATGGAATTTTCTAAATTTCTAGCCATTATATTTTGCTTATACGTTTTATCAAAGAACCTTTGCAAGTAAAAAATTCTAATAATAAGAACGTATGAAAAATATTCAAATAGACTAGAAAATAAAGAAAAAACCTTTTTGTGCGAGAGTCTTCTACGAGTATGGATTTCAACTCTCAATGAAAGCACCAATTTGTGGATGCAAATTTCTTCCTCCTCGATCTTGGACGATTTTGCACCTACAAAACAATTAACACCTTAGGTTAAGGCCAAGAGCCTCACGCGCCCACGATGAATGGGGGGGGCTTTGGCCGAAGAACCTCCGATGCCAAAGTTAGAGAATTTTGGGATTTTTGCCAAAGTGTTGGAATTGGCTTTTTGGTGAGAAATGAGAGTATATTTATAGGGATATGAGGTGGCTAGGGTTTTTTGGGTTTGATTTAGGTTTAATTAGCCAATTTATTAGGCTATTAAACATAAAATGAATGTTTTGGTGGTTTTTTGTATAATTGGCTAATCAATGTCACAAAAAAGGAAAATTATGGTGAAAAAAGAAGGAAATGGCCGGCTCCCTTTGGAGAAGGGATTACCGGCCTTTAGGGTGATTTTTGGGCTTAATTTGGTGATGTAATTAGCCTTTAATATATTGATTATATTAATTGGTTGAGGATGTTATGGAATGTTTGAAATAAATGGCTAATTGAATAAGGAAAAAATGAGGTAAAAACATATATGGAATGAAGTAGGTTTTGAATTGTTACCCATTTTAGGTACTCCTGACTTAGTTGATGGATGATTCTCCACTGCTCGTGTGTAGGAAACCCGGTATGCGTCGAGGGTATTTTTGTCCTCTTTTGTCAAAAAGTCCACGTGTCGCCTAGTGAATATTTTTGGCTCCACAGTCGTCCAAGGAGGATAGGTAATGTAGGGGAGTGGTCCGACTCGTCCATTTCAAGCACGTAGAAATCCGCCGGAAAGATTAAGTGATTGACCTGCACTAAAACATTTCCGAAACTCCCTTTGGATAGGCATTAGATCTATCAGCCAATTGTATAATCACACCATCCTTTTTCAATTCGCCTAAGTGCATAGATGCATAGATTGAATAAGGCATGACATTTATAGATGCACCTAAGTCTAACATGGCAGATTCAAAACGAGTATTCCCAATTACACAAGCAATGGTAAAACTACTCGGATCCTTGCATTTAGTGGGCAGTTTATGCTGTAAAACAGCTAAGACATTTTCACTTACCTTGACAACCTCCTTGCTCGAAATTCTCTTCCTAGCTGTGCAAAGTTCTTTCAAAAACTTGGCATACCTTGGAACTTGCTTAATTACATCCAAAAGTGGTATATTGACTTGAACTTTTCTAAACGTTTCCAAAATATCCTTTTCAGCCTCCTCCTTCTTTGATTGCATAAACCTACGAGGAAAGGGTACATTTGGAGGAACAACGTTAAAATTAATCAAAATTGGAACTTCCTTACCTTTGTTGGTCGAATTGGATGGTTTAGGAGATTTTGGGGCCTACGGCAAAGATGTTTCCACCCTTGCTGTGGGGGTGCTTTGCTCCTCCTCTTCCATTATCAACTCTTCAACCTCGTTGGAACTTGAATTGGACTGTTGGGGATCAAATCCAACTTGTTTTCCACTTCGCAAACTCATGGCTTTTGCATATTTGAATCCTCCCTTCGGGTTGACAACGGTCGAACTAGGCAACTTACCTTGCTCTCTGAATTGTCCTACAAACTCCGCAATCTGCCTAATTTCCTTCTCCATTTGGTCCACCATTTTGTCTTGGTTTTGCATTGCTTTGGCTTGATTTTCTTGCCCTTAAGACAAATTGATGAGTAACTTAAGAAGTGTGTCATTATCTAAAGATGTACCCGAGGTGTTTTGGGCAGGTTGTTGTGGGGCTTGTGTTGGTGCGTATTGCTTGGTATAGAAGCCCAGAGGTTGCTGCCTAAAGCCTCCTTGTTGTTGGGGTTGTTGGGGCTCCCTCCACTTGAAATTTAGATGGTTTCTCCAACCTGGATTGTACGTATTAGAATATGGATCGTTCCTTGGCTGGTTACGGCCTTGAAATTCAATTGCATTGGCGCTTTCCCATCCACCATTTTCAATCAATTGAGGGCACTTTTCAGAGGCATGTCCTTAGATAGAACACACACCACATACACTTGGTTCTTTCATCCTCATGCCTTCGGCCATCTAAGACACAATGGAAGTAAGATTAGTTAACTACGATTGAATGTCGAATATGGAACTTACCTCATTCACTTGCTGCCGTGGGGTGTCCCTTTGATCAACACCTTCATATTGTTGAGCATTCAATGCTCGGTTAGCAATTAAGGTCTTGGCAGCCATGGGTGTTTTGTCCACCAAAACTCCTCCAGCTGAGGCGTCTAGCATTTAATGTTCAATTGGTAGAAGCCTTTCATAGACATATTGAAGAAGAAGCTCCTCCTTCATCTGGTGCTGTGGACATGAAGCAACAAGGGTTTTAAAATGCTCATAGTAAGTGGATTCACCTTGGTTTTGCTGAATGCCACTAATCCTTTTGCGTAGTAGAATGACTCAAGAAGTTGGGAAAAACTTCTCCAAAAATGCCCGTTTCATACTCTCCCATGATGTGACAGTTCCGGGGGCTAGCTCATACAACCAATCTTTAGCCTTTTTTAAGAGAGAAAAGGGAAAAGCCTTCATTTTCAGAATGCTCCCATCAACATTCACAGGGGTCATGCTCGAACAAACAACCTTGAACTCCTTCAAGTGTTTATTAGGATCTTCCATGGACATCCTTTGGAACTTAGGAATGTGATGCAACAAACTTGATTTCAATTCAAACTCGTCCGTCTTCCTTAGGGCAGCCAGGGGGTATTGGATGCATAGGGGAGCGGCATTGTCCAATCCCGAAGCGGAAAGCTCCTTGATTGTTCGATTGTCCGCTGCCATGTTGGGATCTTCCTCTTCTTCTTTTAGTGGATGTTCTTCAAACTTAGGTTCAGGAATAGGTGGGTTACGATCTTGTTGATTCCTATTCCTTCTTAAAGTCCTCTCAAAATCGTCGTCAAAGTCCAAGATATGCTCACGAATCGGATGAGAACTCCGAGTCACAAACTAGTACCTTAAAACAAGAAAACAAATAAGGTTAGTGACGAAAATAAATAAAAAAGAAATAACAAGGGATTAGCAATGTTCCTAATCCCTGGCAGCGGCGCCAAAAATTTGATGCAAAAATTAACTTAACACACAATTTAAACCCTCTTGTTGTCAATTGTAGTAAAGAATGTAAGTAGGGATCTTTCTAGGCCGGGAATTAGGAGGTATTGCTACAACACCTGAAACTGACTTTAAAATGTAAAATTAAGTTTAAAACACCAAACTTGACTCAAAAGATGCAATACAAACTAAAAAGACTCAAAACTAGTTTAAAAGACTCAAAACATCTTAAAACTATGAATTAGACTCTAAACTAACTTTAGGGATGGGTTTGGACGAAATTAGGTTCTAACTTGACTCAAGACACTTAAAAACACAAATCAAAACTGATTCTGACTAATAAAACACTTTAAAGTAAATGGGGATTGGATTTTGACGAATTTGAAAACAAACAAACATATTGTAAGCTAAAACAGATTTTGGACGAATTTGGGTAAACTATGGATGATGGGCTAGCTAGAGGGTTCTTCTCCACACATGACCCACTTGCACATAAACCAATTTTCAGTTGTTCTTTTGATGAATCATGAAACTCAACACCCCAGGTTAATTAAGTCCGCTTAAATTAACCTTCAAGTTCTCCTTAATTTATTGAATTGGATGGGAAAACGCATACAACAATTCAAGCATTCTTCAAAAGTCCTTTACGTGAACCACACAATAAAGAAACAATCAAAGATCATTAAGCATTATGAAAACTATAAGTATTGACGAGGCATTCGTTACTATGTTGAGCATGAAACTCCTGCCAAGAATTCATTTAACGCGATCGTTTATAAGCGACCTCCACTACTTGTGAATATAAGTTTGTAACTATTAGGTGAAACTCCCTTATATTCTAGCATCATATTCATGCAAGCTACTAAGTGTGCACTCTTAATAAACATACACGAATAAGTTAACAATCAAGCAGCTAAACAAATTGAATTCACAACTTATGAAATCACAACTGAAGGTAATCAATTCATATTGCAAGTATGTTCATGGATTTGAATTTCCCCCTTGCTAAGGGGGGTTTAGTTACTCATAATTGCAACAAAATCAGAAAATAACAAAGTAGATATTGAAAGCAAGAACGAAGTACACCTAAAACGCTCCAAAGTTTCAAGTTTGCAATGCCAAGACCTTCGTTTTCACCACCTTGTTGCAGCACAAGTATCTAAGGGTGTGTATGGATTTATGGAAAGGTTATGAATGTATTTAGGTTGGATGGATGCCACGACAAGGTTGAAGGGAATGTATGGATTTGTGTTTGATTTTTGGTTGGATGAGTGCCATGGCGAGGGAATGGATTTGTATGAGTTTGTGGGATGTGGGAATATATGGATGAATCTAAGGTGCTCACGGCTAGGGAATTGGAATTCTAGTTATGGTGAAGGGTGGATGTATTTATAGGCTAGGGAGAGGATGTAGTGGGTGGTGGTAATGAGTGGATGTAGTGGCAGGTGAATGTGTTGGGTGGTTGAAATGAGTGGATGTAGTGGTAGGTAAATGTGTTGGGTGGTTGTAATGAGTGGATGTGTTGGGTGAAATGAGTGGATGTAGTGGTAGGTGAATGGATGTGTTTGGTGAAATGAGTGGATGTAGTGGTAGGTGAATGGATGTGTTGGGTGAAATGAATGAATGTAGTGGTAGGTGAATGTGTTGGGTGGTTGTAATGAGTGGATGTGTTGGGTGAGATGAGTAGATGTAGTGGTAGGTGAATGTGTTGGGTGAAATGAGTGTGCTAAAATGGTTATTTATAAGGAGAGGATGATGCACAAACTT
This sequence comes from Malus asiatica, assembly GCA_033882615.1. Taxonomy (NCBI): domain Eukaryota; kingdom Viridiplantae; phylum Streptophyta; class Magnoliopsida; order Rosales; family Rosaceae; genus Malus; species Malus asiatica. The sequence continues at coordinate 41,668,086 of CM066503.1, read as the reverse complement.
CAAATTTCATCCATTCCTTTTGCTCCTAGCATATGCTATCCATTCCATGTCCAAAAATGCTCCAAAATGCTCCAAAATGCATTTCTTTGCCGCATTAACCCTTTGGACCTTCAAACACACGAAAATAGCTTAAAATACTAAACTAACTACGAACTAACAACATAAATGCCAAGAAACAAGCTAACTAAGTTGCATAAATATGCTCCTATAACATAATTAAAATGTACTCTCGCACACTTTCAATCCCATCATATCTCATGGTTGTTAAAGAATGCATGAGATTACATGTCTCATTTTTTGGTGACTCTTTATACTTTTATTCAATGGATTTAAGGAAATCATTTGCATTGGTAGTATCTATCATTGTTTTTGGTGACTTTTTGTACTTCTGTTTGATGGACTTAAGCACAACCTTTGCACAAGTAGCATCTGTGAAAGCTCCTCGAACCACATCAGTCATGCTTCTTTTGATAATCAACAAGGAAATTCTGTTTGATTTGTGCCACTTTTCATACTTGGACCGTTGGCTGGATGTGCTCCCATCTGTCGGCATAGGAGGCTCTTCAGTTCTTAGTGCTAAATCCCAATGCATGACTTCTAGCACGATCTCTAGATCCTGTTTCCATTTCTTATAGTCGATACTAGTATGTGGTTCAACATTGTTGAGGTTCGTGGAGCTAGGATTCATGGCTATCAAAGCATAAAACTTTCGAATATTAATCCTTCTCCCTAAACCATATATCACAAAAATCAACATTCTTTAGATTGATGAAAGCTGTGATAATTTTCTTTGTTCATATCACTTTTGTAGCTGATACATGAATTTCTTTAACTATGATTATAGGTCTTTATGATCTGACAATGATGGTTATGTTCATGTATTGGCTGTCAAAATGATATGCCACTAAAAAACTAAATATGAACATTTGAACTTCTTTAGAGGATCAGCGTTCACGATTACTGTTCAAGTTCCATTTCTGGTATACATATTAAGATGAAAAACCCACACGAATAAGAATAGATTTAGCCATCACATGCTCGTGCGTGTTTTTCCCACATAAAATGTAACCAGTTCTGTAACCTGCACAACAATAAGAAACAAAAAATTCTCGATGCCTCCAACATAGGATTAAGATGACACGTGAAGGCTTTGATACCAACTGTAAGTATATAACTCACGAAAAATTAAATCACGATACCAACTTAACCACTCACCAAATGAAGACATTACTGCTTGAGTTAGAGGGTTCTTCTGCAACTCTGCACTACTGGATACAAGGCTCAATCAATGAGGCTTGAGTATCTAAAAGCTTGTGTATTTGTGAGAGTGTAGGGACCTTAGCTTTATACCATAAGCGATGGAGTTCAATAAGGACACTTCCCATTATGTAATCCTTATCAAACTATCTTTATCACCGTGAAAACTCTAATAAACATATAAGATAATAAAGTCATGGTTCTATTGAGATTGCTTGAGGCTATTATCCTTATTATACAATTTCTGATAAGCCATTCCACATAGCTAATGTTAGTCTCCTTATTATTCCAAAACAGTTTTACACAATAAACAAGTGTTTGCTCTATATAGAACTTACAGGATCTGCTCGTGATATTATTCCCATCATCTAACATCCTCAGGAACAGATCTTTCACTTTTTCAAACATTCCGTGGTCCAAGCAAGGTTTTAACATTATGTTGTAAGTAACAAGATTCGGGGAGCAAACGTTATCCATTTGTTTGAAAACATAGGCCACATTTTCAACGCTTCTGGTGTCCAAACAAACTTGAATTAAACCAGTGTAAGTCACTACTAGAGGCTTGTTTGCAACCTTACATATATTCTCAATCTGATTAGTGCTTCTTGGCACCTTCAAGCATTACAAAGACATCGAGCAAAGTCATAATAGAGAGTCCCATAACCTACTATTCCACGTATTTCCATGTTGTGAACAACTGATACAGCCTCATCTATTTTACCTTCTCTCCAAAGAGTGTTCACAATAACTCAGGAAGTTAAAGCATTTGGTATAGAAGATTTCTGCACTTTCTTGAAAAACTCATGAACCAAGTTGTACTTGCCACATGCTAGCATCACCTCCATGACAAGTCCATATATTGTTGTGGCAGGCTGTAGGACTTGTTGCTTCAACTGCTGCAAAACCCAAAATGCTCATTCCCATTGTTTGTGCTAAACACAGGCATTTAATACCGCATGTAAGACAACAATATCTGGTTCCAGCTGAGGATCCTGAAGGAAATATTTGTGAAAAACTGGTTCATTTGAGCTACATCTATGCATGCTATTAACAATTAAAAGGCGGAATCATGCTTGTATGCACTCAAAAACAAAACTTAACCCATGAAATTCAAAGCCTAGTAGTTATGGTGAACCAAGACTCAACTCAAAACAAAGTGAGTTGAGAAATCTTATAGCTTTGTTGATTCCTCTTTGCATAAGCAAAAGCTAATCACCCAAGAGATAGGGCCTTCATTCCTTACTTCTTAGCTCCATGGATTTCTTGGAGGAGGATGGATGAATGGATTCTCAAGTTCCCAAAATAGAGAACCTCTATGTCTCCACACCAAGGAGAGCATTGATGATGAGATGAGTGACTAGAGGAAGTAAGATTGCTAGCTAATTTCCTCTAGGGTGGCCGGCCTCTTAGAGAGAAAATGAGAGCTTGTGTTCTCTTCAATTTTCTCAAAGAAAACCCAAATGACGAAATGGTTATAAAGTACTTTATATAGTCCCTTCAATTAAGTGACGAAAAGAACTAAAACCCCTTTCTTTCTCCATATGGCCGGCCTCCTTCGAGCTATGGGCTGTTTGGGCCCTTTTGGGTCTTAAGTCAATAAGTTGTCATACAACTTATGTTAATGGGCTTGACATTCAAATCCCTTTGGGTGTTGTGGCCCAAAACTAACCCAAGGTCTATAATGAACTTATTCGTTTGATTAATTAATATATTAATTAATCCTAGCTATAAATAATTAAACCATTTAATTATCATTACTTATCTCCGTTCTTTCTTCAATCTCTACCTTACATGGTGTACGATCCATTAGGTTCCATTTAGCTAGATAGTGGGCCATTAGAACTCTTCAAATCGATTGTGAATTGAAACTTACTTTCAATTCCCCCTTTAGTGAGTACACATCTTTAAGGCTTCCATAAAACATGAGGGACACCTAGTAGTATATCATGTCTACCCAAAGAGGTGGAGAACCTATTTAGTTTATGATTACAATGCAATACAATCTTTCTCTAATACAATACTCTTGACCACATTGTTGGGTTTGATAGTTTATTCATGTCTACTATCCAATGTGATTCATTTACTTATATGATTACCTTGAATATGATTTGGAACGACTTCCTAAATCTCATTCATACTTTGGTCAGGGATTCTTAATCATATCATAGAGTATTTTCCCTCAAACCGCTTGAAGGTTGGAGATCCTTTATTGCGCATCCACTTGCCTCCATGGCTAAGTGACTTAACCCCAACTATGCCGTGGACACCCCCTGACGGAGTGACTTTGACATAGTCAAAGTTTAAGGACCTAACCACAAGACAACTATGATGCCAGGTCAAATGACTACTTTACATTATCCTAACCATGAGTTCTCATGCGACATGAGTATGAGAACTCATTATTGATCGTGTTCAGTGGACTCATTCTCCATTGAGCACCTACATGCTTGTCTTGATGTCAGTCACACCAATGACTCGAGACCAGTCACTCTCCCTAAGAGAAGACATAGCACGTACAAATCTTAATGAACTATCAATATCCTATGATCAGGAACATTTAGGATATGTATACGAAAGAGAATGGTCTCATGAATCTAACTTCTTTAGATCACATTCTCAAAATTACATATTCCTTGGACTTATCGTTTAAGCATATAACATTTATATGAGACGACTTCAAACAATAATCTTTTCCCTTTATATTAAACTAGATTAGTTTAACATGTGAAATGTCTGTAATGTATCGTCATATGATTGGTTTTAGGGCACATTTACCACAGATCCCACTTCCCAAGTGCCCCGGTTTTGAACCTCTTCTTAGGAGGACATCGCATAGTATCAATCACATCAAAAAGTTCCCTCATATGTCTTGCTTGTCTAAGAGTTACAACAATAGAATGATAAGCTAGCAAGTCGGGATACGAGGACATTTGTTCTAGCATTGCATGAAATACATTAAGTGCTTCCACAGGCCTTCTTGCCCTTCCAAGTACATCAAGTGCAGTTGTGTAAATGTATCTGAGCTTGTGCGATTTGAAATGTTCACGCATTTGAAGCCACTCAATGACTTGTAGTACCCGTCTCTAGTTTCCTAGTTTTCCCAATAATTGGATAACTCTCAATATTGAATGATCTGTGAATCTGATTTGTTCACTTCGCATCATCTTTGAAAACATCCACTCAGGCATGTCAATGTCTGCACTATTCAATCACTTTGCTAGCTTCTAGATTCTTTGCTCCATTTCCATTTGTGATACTCGTGGTTTGTCCATAATATCACCGAATTCATAAAAAATCTGAAATGCTGCTATTTCCACCTTTAAGCTTTCTTTCATTAAATCTTTTAGGGAAATCCCTACCATTCTTAGTTACACTTGTTGGAACAATACCTTTATCAGTGGCTTTATCAGCATTGCTGGGGTTCCTTTAAACTCTATCTTCATTTCTAACACCAAGTTTCCCTCTTTAAATGGCTTTAGCCCTTGATTTGTAAACTCTCGGTCCATCTCTCGCATTTCATGCCATTGTACTTTTACCTTTGAGTCTACTTCTTGTTCTAGCCGACTAGTAACTCCCGGGCCATCTTTTGCATTTCGTACCGTTGTACTTTTACCTTTGAAGTCCAATCATGGTTCTACCCTACCAGTATATTTTGGCCATCTTCCATCTCTTGTCTCTCCCCTTATCATATTCTTATCCTTTTCATCCTTCTTGTTCTATCTGCTATCGTATTCATCCTTAAACCCTTAAACTCGTTGACTTTCATGCGTGCTTCCATTTCTATTTCCAAGCGACTCATACCGATTCTCAAATTTTGACGCCTTCTCTCGATTCAAATTCCCTTCAGGTCCCTCAATTTTGCATCATCTTCACTACCCTCAGACAACAGTCTCCTGGAAACACCTCTACTCTGTTGGAAAATAGTTATTTATTTAGTGTTTGGATTTGAGCTTAGCCCATTTGAAGTAGGTTTTCGTTTTCTTGCTTATTGAGGACTAGGGTTAGTTTATTATAAATAGAGAGCTTTGTTATTTAGAGATAATAAGTAATTCACAATATAGTCTCTTGTTGTAGTCGTTTCAGTATTCTCGTTTATTTAATAATATTCTATTTTGTAGTTTTGTTTGTGGCTCGCACTCTGATATTCAACTTACCGCGCACACTACGCTTCAGATTATCTTCTTTCGATCTCTGCTGCTTATCTCTATCACTTCTAAGCCTAACAGTCCCCATAACCTTCTAGTAGTGATCAAATGACGGCTTAATTCGAATTCCTTCTCTAAAATTTCACAACTTTCCTTCGACACAACACTAATAACAGTTCTAGAATTCACAAACCTAATACCGAAAACCCGATTCCTCTTCACACTCTTCTCATATAACCCAATACCGAAAACGGGTCTTCCAGAAATCGAAAACCCAGATAAAGGAACCAGATTTAGGCAATAATTCGTAGTAAAAACCCCATTACTCTGAAAATTGGAGACACCCGGTTGAGCATTTGCCATAACCATTGTTCGTGGCGGGAATTTCCGTGGGGGATGCTTCATGTCCGACGAGCACACAGCTCCCCGAGAGGTTGGCGCTGGTTGATGCTTTCTGTTGGGCTCCTGCTTTACTAGCGGGCTTGTCGAGCAAGGCTGAAAGAGAAGGACAGAGTTAACTTTGAAAGGTGCCTTTGTGAGGCCTTAGGTGTAGGCCTTGAGGTTCACAATCAAGATTAACCTTTAAGTGCTCGGGCGTGCCACTGCCATCTTCAGCATGGCAAGATGTAGAACGGATGTTTTAGTTTAATTATATATATTCGAGAGACTATGTTAGTTATTGACAGGTGCCTTTGTGGGGCCTTAGGTGTAGGCCTTGAGGCTTCCCATAAATAACTAACTTAGTACTCGAACACATAAGGTTCCTTTTGTGGGTTATATGGGTCTTATAACCATCATACTTCTGATTACCTGAGCTCAAAGAGCAGAATGAATCCAAATAGGTGCCTTTGTGAGGCCTTGAATAGGCCTTGAGGCTTCCCATCAGAACCCCTTTTATACTCAATGTTCTTGCCGGAGAAATAAGATGAATCCAAATAGGTGCCTTTGTGGGGCCTTGAATAGGCCTTGAGGCTTCACATCAGAATCCATCCCGTTTTCGAACGTTATATAGTAATCATAATATAACAACAATAAAACTAAGTGATAGGTCGATTACTTGCGCCTTAAGTAACTTCGGACTTCTTGTTATCAAAGCTTGTCGTGGATGGGTTAAGTCCACATCAGGTTCTTTTTTATGCCTTGAGGCCAAGGACTTTTTAGAATGATCAAATCTTATATGCCCGAGGGCTTAGAACTTAGATCTGGCTTGAACTGTGAAGACATTTTCAAATCGGATTCAAGTGCTGAGAGAATCTTTTAATAGCCATATTACTAGAAATAACTTGCATACAACTTGTAGTATACAACATATTGCTAGGCTAATGAATGAAAAGACAAAAAACAAAGAAGGTCGGGCAAGGCTGATCGTCTTGCAACTTCCTATCTTTGTGGTTTATCAAGAGGTTTGAAAGCTTTAGAAAAAGGGCTGGGAGGTGAGTTTACAGAAGAAATCGATACTACAGCAAGAGTTGAACAGGGTAGCAGAGCTATTACAAAGGGTTTATCCCGAAAGGGATGAAGGCTTGGGCTGACTACAGCTTCGTTTTTAAGGCAAATCTGGCTTTGAGCAGAGTTTGTGCTTGTATTTGTTTGTTTGAGTGTCCTTGATTCTGACTTCTCTTTCTCCTTTTATAGACACCTTGGCTTGGCCTTTTGTAGCAATAATCTTGCCCGAATGCAGTTTGAAGGATAGTGACTCATCAACTATTTACTTGTACTGCCATTATAAAGTACTTTTTGGGCTGATTAGCTGGCTGGTCTATACCACTTGGCCCTTGGGTAGGTGAACAAGTGGTGCAAATGATCTGAATCTAGTCGGGAAAGGCCTTCTCTGCTTTCTGGGTTTGGGCTGAGCTTCGGGCTTTTCCTTCTCTATTTGGGCCAACTCCCTTCTAAGCCCAAAGTTTAAGTTTTAACCCAAACAACCATCACCTTCATTTCTCAATTCATCCAAAAAAGTTCACATAACATAGTATAAAGTTAGAAACTTTCCTTCTCACATGCTCAACTACTGAGTGAAACAATTTTAGGAAATACAGAGAAAGAGAGAGAGGAACTACGAACTTGAAATTGAAGAAGCAGAAGAGCTCGAAGCAGAAATGGCGACCATGACAGTAGTCCAAGTTTTTGGAGAAGAAACTCTTGAATTGTCGTTCGAGATAAATCCATTTCTGGTAAACTTTTTTGTAAAATTGTTTTTTATAAAAAAATGTTTAAGTTTTTAATAAATTTTTATATTAAATTGTTGTGATTATATTAAAAGACTAAAAAAATATGATAAATTACATAGTAACCTCTCAGGTTTGCGATTTATTACAATTTCATACAACATCTTTAAAACATTTCACTTTCATACCTCACGTACTATTTTATTTCAAAATAATACATCCGTTACATTTTTCATCAATTAATCCGTTAAGTGTTGACGTGGCTGCCAACGTGGCAAAAAATATATTTTTTTTAATTTAAAAAACCACCTGAATTAAAAAAAAAAAAAAAAAAAAAAAACAAACAAACAAACAAAACTAAAACCCACCTCCTGCAACCCCCCACCCCTACAAACAAACCCAGAAACCTCACCCTTCCCCTCCCCCCCCCAACCCACCTCCCTCTCGTCCATTCTCTTCACCTATCCTCTCATTAAAAAACCCAGCAAACCCCCACCCCACCCCTTTTCTCCCTTCTTTCATCTGTAACCCTACCCACCCTTAGCAAACCTAATTCCATTTTCAGACCACCACCAACCAAGCCCAAAAAAATTCAAAATTTGAAAGGAAAAAATTAAATACATACATCGTTGTCAGAGTCGACCGATGAGCAGGGTTCGGGTTCTGGGTGAGAGGGTCGCGGGCGCGAGGGGGAGGAGGGCGAGGGGAGGGTGAGGTACGTCGAGTGCGAGCTGGAAGGGGGGCCGAAGGATGGTGGTGGGAAGAAGGTCTCTGTGAGTTTAATGGGTGGGGGTGGGGAAAAACGGAACCAATCTGGGTTGTGGGGTGGGGAAAAGGGATTTGGGTTTTTAGGGATTGCGGGGATATGTGATGGGTTCAAGTTTTTTTTTTTTTTTAATGAGAATATTCAGGTTTTAAAAAAAAAAACATTTTACCATGTGGCACACATTTGGCAGACACGTCAGCACTTAGCGGATTAATGGATGGAAAATGTAACGGATGTATTATATTGAAATAAAATAGTACGTGAGGTATGAAAGTGAAATGTTTTAAAGATGTTGTATAGGGTTGAAATAGACCTCAAACCTGAGGGGCTACTATGTAATTTACCCAAAAAATATAATAGTAAAAGTGAGATGTAATATAATAATTTATTCAATTTTTTTATTTATGTCTCGCTCATTCTGAAACTCTCATCTCTCTCATTTTCTCCATCTTTTTCCTCGTATTCGACTTTGTTGACCCTAAAAACTACCAAGCTTACGTGGTGCGCAGGCCGAGTAACTAATAAGCTAACTACATCATTCGATTGTGTGCGGGGCGTGCCAACTCGACAGCCGAGCTCAGCGTAAAATGAGTGGATGCGACATTGGGCGTTGCTGACTTCTCGATCTTGCAATTGTGGCCGAGGAAGAAACGCTCTTGACCTTCGGGTTCTAGAGCTTGAAGACAAGGCTACTAATTCTGCGAAGTTCACGGATCGTCGTGCCGAGCTCAGTTACAGTTATATTAGTCGTGAGAATGTAACTACACTGAATCGGTAGCATACCATACGAACAAAAATACTTGAAAGAGATAAATGTCTTGATGGTGAATGTAGTTCGGTCGTAGGTGTGCCGAACTCTAAAATTTACTTGTGAGTATCTAATCATAAAATAACTTGACTTTCAATGTGCTGAGCCCTGGTAAACTGTAAAACTTTAGCTTGCCAAAAAGGCTAATGAGATGACCTCTGCCAATAAAGACTCGAAACGGAAGGAGTTCCGCGGTCGGCTGGTTCTATGGCAATAGTGATGTTTATCCAAACTGAAGGTATTACCAGTTGCCTTCATAGTGCTGTTTATCCAGACTGAAGATGTGTTGGCGAAAAAAGAAAATAAAAATCTCAAGGTTGTTTAGAGAGTTTGCGCAAGGCAATTTGTGTGTTGAATTGGTGGTGCTTGAATGATGCACTCCTCCCTCTATTTTGGGCCCAAACATTGCCCCCTTGCTTCTGAGGTCGTCGACCTACATTCCTTGGTTCGAGCCTCGGCCTTGAAGAAGTGAAACCGACCTAAAACAAACATTAAACCCTCTCGAGAACTACCACCATGCATATTTGTGAGACATGATCTCACGATCTCAATTCTTCCAACTGCCCTACCACGTGTCGGTCCCTTGGTTAACCTAGCAGCCCTTAATCATGACCCTCGAAAACACACGACAGTCGAAACATCTCTTTTACACTAAACCTGTCGTAACACGCAATGGTGCATCCTCAAACCGCGAAAACCTCGGTCTTTTCGCCTGGATTCTCCGAATATCCATAATAATTAACAACTTTCCTGCTCGATTCTATCCCCAATTTTGAAAATCAAACCTTTAACCTTCCTCCCAAAATGTTTATAAATACCTGAATCCTTTCCATGCGTACTTTACACTTTCCAAAACCCTTGAAACCTTCGTGCCATTTTGCTTTCAAAATCCCAGAAACCCCAAGCTCTTAACCCAGGAATTCTCGAGTCTTCATCAATGGCCTCCTTCATCTTTAAGCTTTCTGACGAATGCAACAAGTGCAAGGACTTCATCGACCGGAGCGTCGTCAAGACTCTGTGCTTCGAGAGTGATTTAAGCGCCACTCATCAAATACTGGGACCACTTTTCAAGGATGTAGTGCCATCTTCTATCACTAACCTCTTCAAAGACCAATGCTTGACACCCTTGTTGCAAGGGTTTGATTGGTCCAAGTGGTGCCCGACGAAGCCCCAAGGAGCCTATCCTTCGACCAACGCGACCTGGGCGGCTTGGGTCGAACGGATGGAAAAATTCTTCGGCAAAGAATGGGAGGCTTTTGGCATCCACAACGCCTTTAAACTTTCGACCATGGAGATTGCCATGGATAAAGAACTCTTTATGGCAGCTCTGAGCTTCTGGTGCTCGGCCACCAACACCATGATCCTACCCTTCGGCTCTATCACCCTCACCATCCTTGGCATCTCAGTTATCCTTGGGACTTCTCTTTCTGGCATCCCAGTAGATGCCACCATTTTTGGGTGCCTATCGAATCTCGACCTTAAAGCACTATTCGACGAACGGGCCGTAAAGAAGTTGAGCCAAAAAGATCAAGAGCCTTGAAAAGAAAAAGTTCAGAAGTTGCATAAGAACTTCTTCAACTAGAACACCCTCATCCTCCATTTTGCTGGCCGAAGGGAGGAGAGTCTGTGGAAGGGAGAGCACGAAGCCTTCATATTTTATTAGTACAACAAGTTTATCTATTGTACCAAGTCAAATAAATGCTTGGTAAAAAATATGTTGGTGGCTGAAGCCCTGGCTAGTGGTCACTCCCTGGCCCTTAGTCTAGCTGTCCTTGCCAACCTTCTGCACTGTCTGGTCGAAACGACCATCAACAAGATCAACCCACACCAGAACGGACCTCTCTGGGTATTCCAACTCTAGCTGCAGGTCTATTTTTCCACACTTTGGCCAAAGAACCCCAACTTTCAGTCTACTACAGTGCTCGACCTTCAGTTGGCCTCCCGACCGACACCTCATCATCTGGCCAAAGAAGTCTTCAAATACTTCTTCTGCCTATATGTCCTCTCAGACGATGAATTTTTGATATGTCGTCGTCAAAAGTACCTTTCTTCTATCAAGCTTCCAACATCAACATGGGTTGAAAGTAAGGATGTCGGTCTATGTCAAAACTGGGGGTCGTTCATGATAACACACAACCTTCCCCTTGGCTGTGACATTTGCCAAGCAAGCTGGGAGGTCTACCACCCCCACTTTGCTGCCCGACAGCTCGGCTATCTCCAAGGTTGCCCGGTGCCTCTACTTACTTCCCACTCCCTCCTAAGTCGAGGATGCCTCTCTGGTTCCTCAGAAAGGGAGTGCAGAGATACCAAGAAAGAGTTTCAGGAACGATGCAAAAAATTTCGTCTTTGACCAACTGTTCCTGAATCTCTCAGCACTGACACATTCGGAGACTGGTGTGAAGGATACATTCATGACTTCTTTGGCGCTTTGGTCGAGGACATGGTCAACCAAAATTTTTTGCGACTGACCCAAAAAAACCCCTGCCCCTCAATCCGAAGAGACGACCCAAGGTATATGGCTATCTCTACCTTTATTCTTCAATTACTTACTTGATTTTACTAACTTGATTTTGCATTTTCAGGTAGTCGAGTACTGAAGCAAGCAGACGTGATCGTCGCGGCTGCGGCCAGGAAAAAATTGCCCCTTTCTTCCAAGAAAACTAAGACTGCTGCGCAAACCCCGCTGAGCAAATGGCTTTGCTAGGAAACCGAGATGGTAGGTGAAGCTCCTCTGTAGACAATGAAATTTCGGTAAATAAATCTTCACCAACGCATAAAAGTTTTGATGTGTCATGGCATACATGGGATACGCCACATGTCACAATGTGACTCAACAAATTGGAAGAAATACCCTTGGAGGATTAAACAAGTTTTTCTTCTCATTTTTGGGCAATGACAAGGCAAGCACACTTCAATCCATTATGGATGAAAACAAGTTTTTCCTCTCATTTTGGGTAATGACAAGGTAAGCACATTTCAATCCATTACGGATCAAAACAAGTTTTTCTCATTTGGGCAATGACAAAGCAAGCACATTTCAAGTTCAAAATTGTATCAAGTGGGAAAATTAGGCCATAAGTTAGACCACTTCAAGTTTAAAATGGTATTAAGTGGGAAATTAGGCCATATGTTAGACCACTTCAATTTCAATATTGCTTAAGTGGGGAAATTAGGTAATGGTGCTTAAGTGGGAAAATTTTGTGGTGGTAATTCATTCTCAAAGCCTATAAATAGGCTTCTCCATCAAGGTATCAATCATCCTAAAATTCACAAATACATTTCTCTACTCCCAAATTAGAAGAGAATTCCCCAAAACCTTGAAGGTTTGAAACTCTAAAGTTCTCAAGCAAATCCTGAAGGATCAAGAAAGCACTCTTCGTTCTTCGTCAAATCCTAATTCAAGATCAAGCCTCAACGGCCCTTGAAGAACTTCCACCAATTCAAGATCAAGCCTCGACGACCCTTGAAGAAAGTGTTCATCGTTCATCATTCGTTCATCCTAAGATCAAGCCCCAATAGCCCTTTGGATCAACAACATCAACAAATCCACACATCCAATAGTTCTTCAAGATCAAGCCCAAAAGCCTTTGAAGATTCATCCATCCATCAATCTTCATGATCAAGCCCAAAGGCACTTGAAGAAACTTCCCTTAACCTTCCAAATCAAGCCCAATGGCCTTTGAAGAAACCATTCGTACACCACTGTTCATCCTAAAGATCAAGCCCCAACGGCCCTTTGGATCAACAACCCAACACCAAATCTACACAACTGTTCATTCCTAGATCAAGTCCCGATGGCCCTTGGATCAACAGCCCACCCATAAATCTACACCTCACAGAGATTGAATCAGAGGATTGAAAGAGATTGTAGCCCAAAAAAAAATCAAAATCACAAAATATTTCTTTGTACACGTGTTCTTGTTTCAAGAAATTTTCGTGTTCACATCCTTGTCCCATAAAAAGCATCAAGAAATTGGCAAACAAAGGGGAACGGGAAATTCACGTTATCTGCAGCTAGACCACGGGAGCGACATCTCCTAGTGCCTCTCTTCCTGCTTCCATTGTCCATGCCTCGACGGAGAAGCGGCCAACTTCGACTTGTCCAGCTCCCCAAATTCAACCTATCCCTGATGTTCCTGAGGCCGTGGTCGAACGAGTTGCTGCACCGCTGGTCGGAAAGCCTGCAGCTCCGGGGCCAACCGTTGCACCCATCTTGGAGAAGGTAACCCCTTCGGTCGGGAAAAGTCTCCCCAAAAATCCAAAACAATCAACGATCATCTTGGAAGAGGTATAATTATGATGTTGGTAACTCCCTTCTCTCATTAAATTAAAAAATATTAACATTTTTTTATTTCAGGATGACAAGAATGACGAGATTCCGCTGGCAAGTTGTCTTCGACTAACCAAACCTCCTTCCATCAAGCCTCCCCCTATGGTTGAGGCGACTGACCAGGTTGATTCTCCTGTAGCCGATCGTTGAAAAAGGCCTCATGTTGACAACACCATTCTCTTAGCATACTACATAAAAAAGAGTAATAGGTTGAGTTCTAACATTGAGCCAACTTGAGCATCTTCATCCGAAAATAAAGGGAATTTGAATGAAATATAACATGTTTGCATGATTATTTAGTGGTGGATAGCAATTCCCCTAACTCGTTTTTCTTAATTTGTGAACTACTTAAAATCTGTTTCTGTCCTGTTTTTAGTCAATTTAATTTAAATAGAAAATCAACTCTAAAAATCCCAAACATTTGTGTGAGTGTAGCTCTGTGTGTCTAGTGTTTTCATATAAAATTTCGTAGACTTTAGATAAGTGTAAGTCAGTCTAATAATTATTTTTTGGTGGCTGGTCGGTAGGGACAACAACCCAGTTTTTGTGACATTTTAAGTAGTTAGATAAAACAATCTTCTACAGGAAAGACCCTTATTTTCATATGCTACAATTAAAAATCTTAGCTTTAATAAGGAAAATCAATAGGAAATTTGTGTGTTACTTTGTGGTGTGCTATATCAAATTTTTAGCACTGTGTCGCCAGGGATTGTTATTTCTAATTACTTATTTTTCTGTTGTTTTATTTTCTTGCCTAATTTGTGTTTTTGTTTTGATTTCAGGTACTCTTTGTAGTATATGCATACTCGAAGATCCAAGAGCATTGATCTTGCTTCCTACGATCCTGAGCTTGAACGAAAACTTCGAAAGCTTCATAGAAAAATCAAGCAGAAGCGTGCATCGGTGTCTTTACCACAATCTTCTCCACCACATTTGAGTTCGGAAGAGGAGGAAGAGGCATGGCTGATAACCGTACTTTGAGGGAATTGGCAACGCCAAATACGGATCAACAACCATTGTGCATCACATATCCAAATGCAGAAGGAGGATTTGAGCTCAAGTCTGGCATGATTCACTACTTGCCTAAGTTCCATGGCTTCTCAATAGAGGATGCCAACAAGCATCTTATGGAGTTTCATGTGGTAAGCTCGGGAATGAGACCAGCAAATGTTGATGAGGAGCAAGTCAAGTTAAGGGCATTTCCATTTACATTAGAAGCTAAGGCAAATGAGTGGCTTTACAATTTACCTCCGGGATCAATGAACACATGGAATCAGGTGAAGCAAGCATTCTTAGAGCAATATTTTCCGGCTATAAAAGCTGCGAGCATAAGGAAAGACATATGTGCAATCCAACAACAACATGGAGAGCCCTATGGAGATTACTATGAGCGATTCACACATTTGGTTGCATCTTGTCCTAATCATCAGATTTCAGAGCATCTTTTAATACAATATTTTTATGAAGTATTGTGTGGTACTGATCGTGTAATGCTTGATCCAGCAAGTGGATGAGTATTTATGGACAAGACACCAACAAATGCTAAGGCATTGCTAAAGAACATTGTTGGCAACACACGACAATTTGGAGGGAGAGATGAGCTACCTCTTAAGAAAGTTAATGACATAAGTGCTAATTCTAGTATTGAATTACAATTAGCTAACTTGACTAATCTTGTGCAACAAGTTATGGTGGCTCCCAAACAAATGTGCGGTGTATGTTCAATGATGGGACATGCCACATACATGTGCCCTTCATTGATGGATCAAGGTGGTCTTGAGCAAGCTAATGCGTTAGGAGGGTTTCAAGGGCAACAAAGGCAAAACTATGATCTATACTCCAACAACTATAACGCGGGATGGCGCGATCATCCACACTTAAAGTGGAACAATCAAGACAATGGACAACAATCTGTTCCCAACAACTATAACCGTCCACCTGGCTTCTTTCAAGCGAGACCGCAGGTACCATTTCAGCCTCAACATCAACAAGCTCCAAGTAAGTCTCTTGAGGATTTAATTGCTTCTTTAGCTAACTCTACTCAATCTCATCAATAGAAAACAGACAAAGCAATTGAAAACCTTGAGTGCCAAATGAGTCAGTTAGCAAGTTTGATGGGGCAACAACACCAACCAAGAAGGTTGCCTAGCCAGATCATGGTGAATCTAAATGCATAGCGGATGAATGTTGTGACTTTAAGGAGTTGAAAAGAAGTTTTTGAGCAGCCAAAGATACAAAAAAGGACTAGAAAAGATACAAATGAGCAACGAGAGCTACAAACCAAGAATCTTGAGCAAGATGAGGCTTCAATAGAAACTGAAAAGTCTCCTAAAGCTACATAATTAACAAAAAAGATTCTGATAAGGTAAGTAAAGAAGTTCAAAATTCATTTAACTCATGTGTCCCTGTTCCTTTTCCTCATAGGTTTATGAAGTCTAAGAAAGAGCAAACTGATAAGGAAATCTTGGATACTTTCCGGAAAGTCCAAGTGAACTTACCTCTTTTAGATGCCATAAAACAAGTTTCCAAGTATGCAAAGTTCCTTAAAGAGCTTTGTACGAACAAGAGGAGATTCAATGATCAAGAAATTGTGGCATTAAGCGAGGAAGTATCAGCTGTTCTACAGAGGAAGCTGCCACCCAAGTTGAAAGATGTTAGTAGCTTTACCATTCCATGTGTAATCGGAGGGAAAGAGTTTAGGAGAGCATTATGTGATTTGGGGGCATCCATCAATCTGATGCCTTATTCAGTTTATGAATCATTGAACCTTGGAGACTTGAAGGAAACAAAGGTAGTAACCCAGTTGGCAGATCGTTCAAATAGATATCCCAAAGGCCTATTGGAGGATGTACTTGTGCAAGTGAATGAGCTCATTTATCCCGCTGACTTTTTTGTTCTTGAGATGGAACATGACCCTATGCCTACTGCACTTCCTCTTATATTGGGAAGACCATTCCTTAGAACGGCACGTATGAAGAGTGATGTTTATGATGGTACCTTAACCATGGAAATTGATGGGGAAAGCGTTAAGTTCAGAATCTTCAATGTTATGAGGTACCCTAGTGATTTTGAATCTTGTTTGTCTATTGATGCGTTTGACTATTTTGTGCAGGATTGTTTTAATAAAGGTGTGGGACAAGATAATTTAGAGAAGGCATTAGTGCATAGCATTACACATGGAAATCTTAATTATTCTGAGCACATTGAAGAAGAATTAATCCAAACAGTGGCCACTCTTGAGTCTCTTTCACCAATTCGTGGTAAGTCTTCTTCCTATTTTATTTCTCTTCCTACTTTTAACGGAAAAACTCTTCCTTCTGTGATTCAGGCACCCAAATTGGAGCTTAAACTGATTCCTGAACATCTGAACTATGCATTTTTAGGAGAGGATGAAACATTACCGGTTATCATATCATCACAACACATAGCAAAAGAGAGGGAGAAACTGATCCGGGTACTGAAGGATCACAAAACTACCATAACTTGAAGTATTGCAGATATCAAAGGTATCAATCCAGCTACATGTATGCATAGGATTCTGTTAGAGGAAGGTGCAAAACCAATAAGGGAAGCTCAACGCCGTTTGAACCCACTCATGATGGAGGTCGTCAAGAAAGAGGTTATCAAACTTCTTGATGTTGGCATCATATATCCTATCTCGGACAACAAGTGGGTGAGCCCTATTCAAGTAGTTCCAAAGCAATCTGAAGTCACAGTTGTTAAGAATGAAGCTAATGAGTTAATGCCTACACATGTGCAAAATAGTTGGAGAGTCTGTACAGACTATCAGAAGATAAACAACACCACACGTAAGAATCACGTTCCAGTCCCATTCATTCATCAAATGTTAGAAAGGTTAGCTGGTCATTCTCATTATTGCTTTCTTGATGGCTATTCTGGATATAATCAGATTGCAGTTGCTCCGGAGGATCAAGAAAATATGACTTTCACATGTCCATTTGGCACATTTGCATACCAGAGGATGCCGTTTGGACTTTGCAACGCCCCTGCCACATTTCAAAGGTGTAATGTAAGTATCTTTTCTAGTAGGATTGAGAAAATAATTGAAGTGTTCATGGATGATTTTTCAGTTTATGGTGATTCTTTTTATACATGTCTACATAATCTGTCCCTAGTTTTAAAATGTTGCCAAGATACTAATCGGGTCTTAAATTGGGAAAAATGCCATTTCATGGTTTCACATGGATTAGTTCTAGGGCATATCATATTTGAAAATGGAATTGAAGTTGATAAATCTAAAGTAGAGCTTGTTAGTTCTTTACCCCTTCCTACTACTGTCAGGGAGGTTCGTTCTTTTCTTGGACATGCAGGTTTCTACCGTAGGTTTATGAAGGACTTCTCAATGATTTCTAGACCCTTGTGCCATTTGCTTCAAAATGATGTAACATTTGGTATGAATGAAGAGTGTGTGGTAGCATTCAACATGCTTAAGGAGTTGTTATCCACGGCTCCTGTGATCATGGCGCCAGATTGGAGTTTTCCTTTTGAGGTGATGTGCGATGCTTCAGACTATGCTGTCGGTGCAGTTCTAGGGCAGTGTGTAAACAAAGTGCCACATGTCATCTATTATGCGTATCGAACACTCAATGATGCATAGTTGAATTATTCAACAACAGAGAACGAGCTTTTAGCTGTTGTATTTGCTTTAGAAAAATTTAGATCTTATCTGATTGGGACTAAAGTTATTGAGTTTTCTAACCATGCAGCTTTGAAGTATCTACTCATAAAAAAATATGCAAAACCGCGACTCATTCGATGGGTACTTCTACTTTAAGGGTTTGACTTAGAGATCAAGGATAAGAAAGGGAGTGAGAATGTTGTAGCAGATCATCTTAGCAGACTTGTGCATTCAAACACAGAGGAAGATCTCATCCATTTACGTGAGAGTTTTCTGGATGAGCAATTGTTTTCATTAAAAGTTACTGACCTTTGGTATGCAAATATTATCAATTACAAGGTCACTAAAAAGATTCCGGTTGATTTTACATGTGCTTAGAAAGATAAGCTTGTCAAAATCACCAAATACTATGAGTGGGATGATCCTTGCTTATGGAAATATTGCCTTGATCAATTGATTAGAATGTGTGTCCCCGAATCTGAGTTTAAATCTATTCTAACTTTTTATCATTCTTATGCATATGGCGACCATTTTGGAGCAAAGAGGACAACTCTTAAGGTGATAAAGAATGGTTTTTATTGGCCTAGTTTGTTTAAGGATGCGTACGAGTTTTGTACAACATATGATTGTTGTCAACGAACAGGTAACTTGAGCCTAAGAAATCAAATGCCACAAGCCCCTATTTTGATTGTTGAGATCTTTGATGTGTGGGGCATTGATTTCATGGGACCTTTTCCATCTTCTAATTGTTTTCTTTACATTTTATTGGTTGTGGATTATGTTTCCAAATGGGTGCAAGCAAAAGCCACCAAAACTAATGATTCAAAAGTTGTTTCAGATTTTATTAAGAGTAACATCTTTGCAAGATTTGGAATACCTAGAGCAATCATCAACGATGGATGGAGTCACTTTTGCAATAGAACATTTGAAGCATTGCTTAAAAAGTATAATGTCACACATAAGGTGTTTAGACCTTATCATCCGCAAATTAGTGGTCAAGCAGAAGTATCAAACCGTGAGGTGAAACAAATTTTGGAGAAAACTGTGAATCCTAGTAGGAAGGATTGGAGCATACACTTGAACGATGCATTGTGGGCTTATAGGACTGCTTATAAGACTCCTATTGGAATATCCCCATTTCAGTTAGTTTATGGGAAACCATGCCGTCTTCCAGTAGAGTTAGAGCACAAATCTTATTGGGCGATCAAAGCCTACAACATGGACATGAGTGTTGCCGAAAAGCAGAGAAAGTTTCAATTGAATGAGTTAGACGAAATCTGGAATGATGCATACAAGTCTAGTCGAAAATACAAGGAGAAATCAAAGGCATTTCATGACAAGATGATATCAAGGAAGAGCTTTTCCATTGGACAAAAAGTTCTTCTATTTAATTCCCACCTTCGGTTATTTCTAGGTAAGCTTCGTTCTCGATGGGTTGGTCCATTTGTTATAACTATTATTTTTCCTCATGGTGCAGTGGAAATCCAAAGTGCAAAGACCGGAAACGTGTTCAAAGTGAATGGACATAGACTCAAGCCATATTATGAGTCTTTTGCAGAGCATGATGTGGAGGTTGTACCCCTCCAAGAACCATCTCCCCTTGGATGATTACTCTTGGTACCGTCCGGCTGCGGACGTAAAAGCAAGCGCTTATTGGGAGGCAACCCAATATTTCTTTTCATTGTCTTTTTATGTCATTTTCAATTTTCCGTTTGCTTTTTATTTCTGAATTTTCTTGCATGCTAAACTGAATTATTTCTTGGCTTTGTAGGAAAATTTGGTTATGTCCACCCTTGAAGTTGTTTGTAAAATTGGAGTTTGGGGGTCATCGCTTGATTTTACCACAAATTGGGGAAGTTTTCAATCCAAATGCTTTATTTTGTTTCTTACTATTTTATTTTCTGCATTATGTGTGGTTTTTTTTTTTTTTTTTGACATTGGGGACAATGTCTAGTTTAGGTTTGGGGGTAAGGATTGAAAAAATGATCAAATTGAAAATTTTCGTACCTTCGACTACGAATTGGTTTGATTTGTTTCCGTGTTGTTTCTTTTTGTTTTCTTAATTAGTTTTGTTTACTCTAAAAAAAACCATAAAAACATTCAGAAAATTTGAAAATCCAAAAATATTGTCTTGTTTTATTTATTGTTTTGAATTAGATTTTTGTTAGTTTCCCGACCCAATGATATAATTGGATTGAATTTGAACCACAGTGATCAAGAACTTAGTAAGCATGTGTTGTGTGAAATTCCTTATTCTCTTGTTAGCTTTGTACATGTTTAATCATCTTTGAAAAACCAAATGCACATAGCCTTGTTGATGTGAAATTAAAGCATGACTTAAAGCTTCATATGTGAACATAGTGACCATATACAGCCTATGTGAGTTTTTGAGCCTATTGAAAGTGTGCATTTTTCATACACTCATATTTTTTAATGTGTGATGAACTTATGTGACTTACATCTCTAGAACTTGGGTAACGATCTTTCGAAATGTTTGTCATTTGCTTGCATGAACTTGAAAATGATAGAGGCATTAGGTTTATCACCATGGCCCAAATGAGCATATTTCCTAAAGAAAAATGATATCATTAGATTGCCAAATTGAGTTGTATATGTTGAGCCTTTTATTTCTTATCACCAGATATGTCTACCCTTATACCTTACACATTTTTCCTTACCCTTTCCAAGCTAGCTAGTGAGCAATGTGAGATTGTCTTATGAGAAATGTTTGTGAAGTACTTTGAAGGAGTTTAGAAAAAGAATAAGTGTGGGGGTATTTCATGGTTGTATTTAGTTATGTGCAAAATTGGTTCAAAAAAAAAAAGAAAAAAAAAAGAAGAATAAAAAGAAAAGAAAAAATGTATACAAAGCAAATAAAAAGTTTTTTAAGTTTCAGTTTAGGGGTGTGGTTGGAGGTATTAGTAGAGTGGTTGAAGAGCTTGAGTTCTTATAAAATCTCAACAAGAGAATTGCTTGCAATGTAGCTTGGAACTTGTGTTTACCTATCCTTTCATTTCTATAACCCTTTTCCTAAGGCTCATTACAACCAATAAAAGTTCTCTTGATATAAGTTTTGCAATTATGATTGTGGAGATGAGATCCTTATGCAAGCTTATGGTAGATCTTTCACATTTGATTCTTTGAGTGAAACACGTTAAACTAAATATATGTTTGATTGAGTGTATGTCCCGTGAGAAGGTCACTAGTTTGCCTGTAGTGTTTTAAAAAAAAAACTTGAAATTGCATTAACATGGCTATTACACACACTACACTTCAAGGATGATTAAAAGTTTCCTGCTAACATTTGAATAAGGAAGATGAGCTTCGATTAGCTTGTTTGGTGCTAGCTAAGGTTCTTGATGATTTGTTTTCTTGAATGAAATTCTATGAGGGTCACATAGGGGGAAGCTATTGTTTTTTACGTTGCAACTTTTTCATATTTTCTTCGTTTTGCTCGAGGACTAGCAAACGCTAAGTGTGGGGGTATTTGATAAGCTCACATTTATATATATTTTACATCAAATTCACTTGTCTTTTCTTAGTTAGTTCCTTATATTTTTCAGCTATTTACGTTGTTTTTGTGTTTTGTGGGATTTGTCAAGCAAGGAAAAGAAAAATAGCACAAGTAGGATTTTTAGTAACAAATTCGTCAAAATTGCCTGTGCAGATCAGCTGAGTTTGGAAGCGAGTTACGAACAACTCAAAATGAATTAGAGAATGAGGTTTATATTCTTGGAAAGCTACGGATGTCTATTTTCTGGAGTATTTTGCGGATTGTTAATATCATTTGTCTAGAAGATGTTATGGCCATTTTAACACTAAAAGGTTCCCAAGAGGTTGAGCAGTTTGTAATTGACAAGACTGCAATGAAAGCAATAAACCCAATAATCTAGCAATCAAAACTGATGCAGCCAAGAACAAGTCAGCTGATACCTATTCAAATATCAGAGAAAATGGAAATAAAGATTAGAATTAAGTGGGAGTAATGGGCATAAAGGCTACCCAAAGAGTTACAATTGTTTTACCATTTCCTCTCACTTATGGTCATCACTAAATGACTGTTAGTGGGGTGAGTTATGGAGAAAAAACTGGGGTATCAAGCAAGAACAAAAAGGTGCAGGTTGCAGCTGAAAAGATGGGGGAGAAAAAAATAGAATAGAAAGAAAAGGCAAGGCAGCAGCGTTGGGGAAGGAAGGAAACGAAGGAGGAAATCTTGGCATTCTCTTCTCTCGGTTTTATCTTCTCAAACTCATGTCTTTCTTTTGATTTTATTTGATAATAATGTGTAACTAAATTTTTAGTACTTAGGGGCTGTTTTGAAGCCCCGAATATGATTGCAAGTTTGTTAAGACATTTCTTTTGAATTACTTTTGTGAATGGATGAAAATTGGTTCACTACTTGTCCATTGATAAATTCTTTATTTGTTTTCTACGGATGCATACTTAGTAAGCATATCTAGGATTCTAACGCTATGAATATGTGTATGCCTGCCCTTGTCGAAGGACGACCTACATATGTTCTAGAGTAGTACTTGTTAATCACGATTAACATGTGAACCAATTTCTAAGATAAGTAAAACAACGCTAGTACTTACAATGCCTTGTGATGACTCAAACTCTTTTCGTTCTTAATGATTTCTAATTGTTAAATCTATGAACGCACCATTCTAGATTGCATGCTAGGAACTAAGTTAAGTTGAAAACGCCATTTGATAGGATTTTTAACGTCTATGCAAATAGGGTCAAAATCACATTAAATACTTGCAAGAATACAAGGATATTGTAGTATTATAGATGCTCATGCAAGGTCGTTTTCCTCGAGGACTATTTGGATAATTTAAGTAGAAACAATTCCTAATTAAATACTTAAAATTAAAACTTGAGAAAAGAGAGTTTGAGAGTGGGTAATATTAAAAACGAATTTTAAACAAAAACTAAAATAATCAAAGAAAAGAGTTTTAAATACCAATTTATAAAGGCACTAGGGTTCCACCATCACCTAGCAATTCTATGTATTTTTACCAATTACTTATGATTTACACATGCCACTTCGAATGTTAGGTTTTCCTAATATATATTCTCCTCATGATATTCAAGCAAGAACATATATTTAACATGCAATCCGTCTGTGATATTCAGATCAAATATGAACATGCAAGACTCATTAAGTTTTATGAAAACCTTTTGAAGAACCATGCAACCCCTAAGAACGTGATGTTCGCCTTAGATGAATTACAATTATCAATCATAAGAAGCAATACTCAATCCTCCGGTGATATTCTGATCGAATTGCATCCAATTACTTGTCTAAACATCCTAATGGTGGTCAATCATCAAGATAATTAGATAGTTTAAAACAGTGATCAATAATTCAAAGTGTGCATGCAATCAATCATAAGCAATTAAATAAAAATTACATATTCATGCTAAGGCTCAAGGTTTTGCCCTAGCAAGGAGAATTAGTTATGCATATTCATAATTGAAATCATAGAAAATATCCTTAAAAATAAAAGGAATGAAAGCACCTTAAAGTAGAAAATCTCCAAGAACCCCAGCCAAGTTCTTTGTCTCTGAAGTTGAATAATAATAAGCGCCATAAAAAACTGTAGACGGCCAAAGCAATATATTTACTCAGCCCTTACAAACCCTAAGACATAGGTTTCTTATTCCAACTAGGAAACTAAGAAAAATAATAAAAATATCTTAGAAAATAAAACCCTAATTAACTAGGAGAATCTGCCAAGTACTTGTCCAGCCACGTTTTAGTCTCAGATCTCCTCCAAATCCGGCCCAAGATAGTAGGGACGAAGCCAGAAATTTAACTAAGAGGGGGCACCTTAAAATATTTGAGCTACTTTTTTGGACAAATAAAGCTAGTTCCTTTACAAATGATGAAAAAATTAATTACAAAATGCCTAATTTTATTACTTTATTGTCTAATTTTGTCTTTAATTGTTGACAATTTAATGCTCATTTGTACTAATTAATCAAATACATACAACTCAACAAGGTTTAGACATTAGTGCGTGAGAAAAATATACAAGATAGAGAGACATTTAAAAACTAAAAGCGGATTTTCACTATTTTAATATGATTAATTAAATAATATGCAAAGCAAAAAAAAAATAGGAATGATTAATTGAATAATTTGTAATGAAAAAAAAGAGATGAGAGGGGGCATGTGCCCCCACTGGGCCTTACCTCCCTCCGTCCATGCAAGATAGGTTCTTTTAAAGATCATGACGTCCTGAACACATCTCCAGAAGGCCACAAAACCATCCGAGGTCATCTTGGGCTCCAAAAATGTAGTTTAAGCCTAGAAACGTCATTTTCCAACACCGCGCATTGCTCCTTTATTTTATCGCCAGAAAATAACCACTTGGTGGAAAAATCCCAAATTTTGATACGATCATGCTAATTTACTCACGAACGTCTTCCAACTAGAATTACTCCAAAATTCATCCATTTGACCATGTTTTGCTCCAAAGAAAGTCGAGAGTCCTATATTAAAAATACAATTCAAAGTATCAAAATTCTTTCAAAATATTAACCAAAATATACTACAAATAGGGTTAAATATATAATATAAAATTCACTTATCACCATTCTCTTAACATACTACATAACAAAGAGTAATAGGTTGAGTTCTAACATTGAGCCAACTTGACATCTTCATCCAGAAATAAAAGGAATTTGAATGAAACATAACATGTTTGCATGATTATTTGGTGGTGGATAGCAATTCCCCTAACTCGTTTTTCTTAATTTGTGAACTACTTAAAATTTCTTTTTGTCCTGTTTTTGTTCAATTGAATTTAAATAGCAAATCAACTCCAAAAATCCCAAAAATTTGTGTGAGTGTAGCTCTGTGTGTCTAGTGTTTTCATATAAAATTTCGTAGACTTTAGATAATTGTAAGTTAGTCTAATAATTATGTTTCGATGGCTGGTCAGTAGGGACAGCAACCCAGTTTTTGTGACATTTTAAGTAGTTAGATAAAACAATTTTTTGCGAGAAAGACCCATATTTTCATAGGCTACAATTGACAAATCTTAGCTTTAATAAGGAAAATCAATAGGACATTTGTGTGCTACTTTGTGGTGTGCTTTTAATCCTATCACAAACAAATTTCATTCTGAATCCAAATGAACCAATACAAGCCCAACGATAGCTTCAATCAACAATGACCAAAGCTTCAACTCCATTCTCTCTTTCTTCGGTTCGCGTTAGCAAACTGGGTGCAAAACAAGTGCAAACCAACATTCTGAACTCAGACTCCGAGGTGTGGTTGCAAGCTTTTCAATCAAGGAAGCAAAAGACAGCGGCAGGGCGGAGGGTGGGTTTAACAAATCTGGTCAAGATGGCTTAGTCGGCATAACGACATATGTGCAGCAGCAAGTCAGGGAATGAATCATCTGGAGCAAGGGATGGCAGAAGGTACAACAGCAATGCAAGACAGAGGTGTAGCAGTTGTGTGGTGGATTGGTTAGATCGGCGGGTCAGGTAAGGGTTGCAGGCAGCAGTCTGGTGCGGGTCAAATGTAGTGCGTAGGTGGTGATCGGATGCGGGCGGCTGTGAGTGGCGCAGGTCTAATGCAGGTGCAATACGGGTTGGTGGGTTCATCTTTGCGGAGGGAACATGAACAAACATAACGGTGGGCGACAGTAAGGGTATCGGCTGGTGGCTCGGCGCTACTCCGGCTTCAAACTTTAACAAATTTTTTTTTTCTTTTTTTTTTTTTGAAATGACAACGAAAGGGTAACTTAAACCAAAAAACGAAAAAAGTTTCACAGATCGAAATTAGACAAAAATATAGGGAAACTAATACCAACAAACAGAAGCAGATTAGATCCGAAAGAATCAAACCTGCTCTGATACCAAGTTGAATATCATAATGCGCAACGAACGAGACTAACAAAATAATAGTATTATTAAATAAACAAGAATGCCAAAACGGCTACAAAACTCCAAGAGGCTACATTGTGAATGACTTGTTTATTCTTCGAGCTACAAAGTATCATATATATAGAGAACTAACCTTACCCTAATAAGCAAGAAAACAAAACCATAATACTAATGCGCTAAGCCCAAATTCAAATAACAAAATAATCCTAAATTCCAACACCTTTAAACTTTGATCTCAATAACAAATTGTCTACTTTCACACTAGCGATTGACACACCACTTGCCGCTTGCAATGCCACTTTGTCTCAAATAGCGAATCTCTCATCCGCCTTGGTGTTCGCTGGAGACACTTTAGCTGGCTTGCTCCGAGTTTTAAATATTGTGGCGGTTGGGTTTAGCGCATGCAGTTGTAACTACTTAATACATAAGCTAGCGCTTATATAATCAATAACAACAACAACAACAACAAAGCCTTTTCCCACTAAGTGGGGTCGGCTATATGAATCCTAGAACGCCATTGCGCTCGGTTTTGTGTCATGTCCTCCATTAGATCCAAGTACTCTAAGTCTTTTCTTAGGGTCTCTTCCAAAGTTTTCCTAGGTCTTCCTCTACCCCTTCGGCCTTGAACCTCTGTCCCGTAGTCACATCTTCGAACCGGAACATCAGTAGGCCTTCTTTGCACATGTCCAAACCACAGTAACCGATTTTCTCTCATCTTTCCTTCAATTCAGTTACTCTTACTTTACCTCGGATATCCTCATTTCTAATCTTATCCTTTCTCGTGTGCCACACATCCAACGAAGCATCCTCATCTCCGCTACACCTATTTTGTGTACGTGTTGATGCTTCACCGCCCAACATTTTATGCCATACAGCATCGCCGGCTTTATTGCCGTCTATAAAATTTTTCCTTGAGCTTCAGTGGCCTACGACGGTCACACAACACGTCAGATGCACTCTTCCACTTCATTTATCCAACTTGTATTCTATGGTTAAGATCTCCATCTAATTCTCCGCTCTTTTGCAAGATAGATCCTAGGTAGCGAAAATGGTCGCTCTTTGGTATTTCCTGATCTCCAATCATCACCTCTAACTCATTTTGGCCTCCATTTGCACTGAACTTGCACTCCATATATTCTGTCTTTGATCGGCTTAGGCGAAGACCTTTAGATTCCAACACTTCTCTCCAGAGGTTAAGCTTCGCATTTACCCCTTCTTGAGTTTCATCTATCAACAATATATCGTTTGCAAAAAGCATACACCAAGGAATATCATCTTGAATATGTCCTGTTAACTCATCCATTACCAACGCAAAAAGGTAAGGACTTAAGGATTGTTGATGCACAAAATCAGTGAGGACTTTGGTAGAACAGAAAAAATTAAGTTTGTGATCTTCGCTAGATTGCTCCGGTCATTAGTATGGATAAGTATGTAAATGGATAGAGACAGGAAAGCAAACATAAGATGTACGTGGTTCACCCAGATTGGCTACGTCCACGGAGTAGAGGAGTTTTCATTAAATGTGAAGGGTTTACACAAGTACATAGGTTCAAGCTCTCCTTTAGTGAGTACAAGTGAATGATTTAGTACAAATGACATTAGGAAATATTGTGGGAGAATGATCTCGTAATCACGAAACTTCTAAGTATCGAAGTGTGGTATCGTCTTCACTTGCCTTATCTGTCTCATAGGTAGATGTGGCATCTTCTCTGGAAGTACTTTTCCTCCATCCAGGTGTGGTATCTTTAACTGGTGGAGATGCACAAGGTAATGTATCAATTTCACTTAAAGCTTACAGTAGTTTCAGGATTGGTCAATCGCGATATAAACCATGTAGTAGGAGTCCCCCAAGTCGCCGAGCTAGGGGATCCGCTGAAAGAGGTGACAGACAAGGTAAACAATCAAACCTCCAAGCAATCAGTCCTAGATCAGAAGTTTGATTTCGAGTTCCGGCTGATTGTTCTCATTCTCCCTATCTTGCAGGCAGCATGAAGGATAAAGAGAAGAAAAAGGAGAAGAGATGATATGAGATACTTTTGATTTTGAAGAAGTAACTTTCCACAGGCTTATTCTTGAACTGGGCTGGAGGGTTTTCTGGTTTCCTACAGAGTATAAGGCCGACTGAAGAATTTGAGGGTCAAAACAAGTCCATCAAATCTAGAGTACGTTCGACCCTGCTGATATGAGATACTTTTGCTATTGACAAAGTAGTGGATGTATCGGCACGTGTTCTGTTACGCTTGTCTCCACATGTTTCCTTGTATCCTTCTCACTTGCCCTATATGTTCCTCAGGCAGATGTGGTATCTTCTCTGGAAGCATAAGATGTTGAAAATGAGTACTCGAGAGCAATGCCAGGTAAGTAATCAGGTAAGGGGTTCCAGGCAGTCAGTTCCTGACTGGAAGCTTGATTCCAAGTGCTGACTTATTACTCTCTTTCTCCTTGTCTTGCAGGTAAGAACAAGGCCAAAGGAAAAGATAGGGAAAAAGCATGATATGGGATACTCTTGCTTTTAACCCTGATGATATGAGATATTCTTACTCTGGTGTAGCTTGTTTGCAGAGGTATTATCAAAGGGAAAGAAAGTTGAGTATTTCGAAAGGCTTCGTTGGGAGTGCCCTCTCATATACGAGGAAGGGTTGAGCATTTTTGCAAGTTTGCCTGTCCGTTGAGGATGGAGGTTGACATATATAGGAGTCTTCCTAACAACAAGTAGTAATGCTATTCCTTTACCCTGCTTGGTCATAGCACAATAGTGGGAGCTGCCAGCTTCACGTGTTTTAACTCTGTCAGAGCACTTTGAAAAAATGGTTTGTGGTATCTGGAAAGCTGATGTTGTGTGTGAAGATTACAGACAAGCTTTATCCAAGGAGATCTGGCTCTTGAAGTTGAGAAAGTGGTGCCTCTTCGGTTTTTGAACAAGCAATCCTGTCGGGGATCTGGCTCTCGAGATTCGGAGAACGGTCCCTCTTCGATTTTTGAGAAAGCAATCCTGCTGGGAGTCTGGCTCTCGAGATTCGGAGAGCGATGTCATTTCAATTTTTGAGAAAGTAATCATGTTGGGAGTCTGGCTCTCGAGATTCGGAGGACGGTGCCTCTTCGATTTTGGAGCAAGCAATCTTGTTGGGAGTGTTTTCTCGAATGTGAGTAAATGTTGGGCATGTTTGCTAGTCTACCTTGCCACAAAGCACAGAGGTTGACACACAGAGACTTTCCAATTATCCAGCAGTGGTGTTGTTCCTTTACCTTTATGGGTAATAATATGGTAGCTAGACCTTCAAAATTTATGTGTCTAAACTTTGTTAGTGCTGTTTCTTTGCTATTCTTTTACCCTTCTTGGTCATAGCGATGTAGTGGAAGCTGCAAGCTTCACGTGTCTAAACTTTGTCAGAGATCTTTGGCAAAGTTATCTGTGGTACCCATGAGCTGATGTTGCGTGTGGAAAGTGGATGAGTGAACAGTAAGATTCACGTGCTTTCTACTTCACTAGAAATCTTTGACAGAATGCCTATAATTTCCACAAAGCTGAGTGTGCATGTGATTGGTGCTGACAACGCTGAAAAAGTAGGTGCCTCTTTGATTTCTGAGATCGGCCCTCGTGGTCTCTGAGCAGCCCAGCTTTTGAGAAAGCAAGTGCCTCTTCGATTTCTGAGATCGGCCTTCGTGGTGTTTGAGTAGCCCAGCTTTTGAGAAAGCAAACATGAAGAGGAAGCTTGACCAGATGAAGGAATTTGATGGTCAGATTTTACTTGATCATCAGAGGTTTGTGGGTTTGTTCCAAAGGCATTTATTGCCTTTGTCTTCCAGGGCTGTACCGCGTAATGAAGCTCCAAATGATCAACCTCCGATGCCTCATCCTTCTAGGGTTTTGTCCAGTACTGAGGCTCCGAATGATCCCCCTCAGGTGCCTTCTCTTTCTGGGGCTCTACCAACTGTTAAGACTTCTCCTAAGCAACCTTTGTGAAGGCTCCCACTTGTTTGTTTATTTTGACTCATGTATATGTACATATTTGTAACTTATCGAAGATATCAATAAATAAGCTTTGCTTCATTTCAACGTATTGTGTTAAATACACCAAAGCCTTCTTCACTAAGTTCTTTGAATTTTTCTTTTGTTGAAGCTTGTATGTTGAAGCTTTGTGAGTGGAGCATGTAGGTTGAGGTAGTATTCCCTTAATTTCCCGAGTGAGGAAAACTTCTCGGTTGGAGACTTGAAAAATCCAAGTCACTGAGTGGGGTCGGCTATATGAATCTTAGAACGCCATTGTGCTCGGTCCTCTGTCATGTCCTCCGTTAGATCCAAGTACTCTAATTCTTTTCTTAGAGTCTCTTCCAAAGTTTTCCTAGGTCTTCCTCTACCCCTTCGGCCCTGAACCTCTGTCTCATAGTCGCATCTTCTAACTGGAGCGTGAGTAGGCCTTATTTGCACATGTCTAAACCACCGTAACCGATTTTCTCTCAGCTTTCGTACAATTTCGGCTACTCCTACATTACCTCGGATATCCTCATTCCTAATCTTATCCTTCCTCGTGTGCCCACACATCCAACGAAGCATCCTCATCTCCGCTACACCCATTTTATGTACGTGTTGATGCTTCACCGCCTAACATTCTGTGCCATACAGCATCGCCGGCCTTATTGCCATCCTATAAAATTTTTCCTTGAGCTTCAGTGGCATACGGTGGTCACACAACACGCCGGATGCACTCTTCCACTTCATCCATCCAACTTGTATTCTATGGTTGAGATCTCCATCTAATTCTCCGTTCTTTTGCAAGATAGATCCTAGGTAGCGAAAACGATCGCTCTTTGGTATTTTCTGATCTCCGATCCTCACCCCTAACTCATTTTGGCCTCCATTTGCACTGAACTTGCACTCTATATATTCTGTCTTTGATCAGCTTAGGTGAAGACCTTTAGATTCCAACATTTCTCTGCAAAGGTTAAGCTTCGCATTTACCCCTTCCTGAGTTTCATCTATCAACACTATATCGTCTGCGAAAAGCATACACCAAGGAATATCATCTTTAATATGTCTTGTTAACTTATCCATTACCAATGCAAAAAGGTAAGGACTTAAGGATGAGCCTTGATGTAATCCTACAGTTATGGGGAAACTTTCGGTTTGTCCTTCATGAGTTCTTATGGCAATCTTTGCTCCTTCATACATATCCTTTATAGCTTGGATATATGCTATTCGTTCTTCTTTCTTCTCTAAAATCCTCCAAAGAATGTCTCTTGGGACCCTATCATACGCTTTTTCCAAATCTATAAAGACCATGTGTAAATCCTTTTTCCCATCTCTATATCTTTCCATCAATCTTCGTAAGAGATAGATTGCCTCCATGGTTGAGCGCCCTGGCATGAACCCAAATTGGTTGTTCGAAACCCGTGTCTCTTGCCTCAATCTATGCTCAATGACTCTCTCTCAGAGCTTCATTGTATGACTTATTAGCTTAATACCCCTATAGTTCATGCAATTTTGTACGTCGCCCTTATTCTTGTAGATAGGCACCAAAGTGCTCTTTTGCCACTCATTTGGCATCTTCTTCGTTTTCAAAATCCTATTGAAAAGGTCAGTGAGCCATGCTATACCTGTCTCTCCCAAGACTTTCCACACTTCGATCGGTATATCATCTGGGCCCACTGCTTTTCTATGTTTCATCTTCATCAAAGCTACAACCACTTCTTCCTTCCTGATTTGACGATAAAAGAAGTAGTTTCTACACTCTTCTGAGTTACTCAACTCCCCTAAAGAAGTACTCATTTCATGTCCTTCATTGAAAAGATTATGAAAATAACCTCTCCATCTGTTTTTTACGGCGTTCTTTGTAGCAAGAACCTTTCCATCCTCATCCTTGATGCACCTTACTTGGTTTAGGTCCCTTGTCTTCTTTTCCCTTGCTCTAGCTAGTTTATAGATATCCAACTCTCCTTCTTTGGTATCTAGTCGCTTAGACATATCGTCATAAACCGCTAACTTAGCTTATCTCACAGCTTTCTTCGCCTCTTGCTTCGCTCTTCTGTACCTTTCACCATTTTCATCGGTCCTATCCTTGTATAAGGCTTTACAACATTCCTTCTTAGCCTTCACCTTTGTTTGTACCTCCTCATTCCACCACAAAGATTCCTTTTGGTGTGGAGCAAAGCCCTTGGACTCTCCTAATACCTCTTTTGCTACTTTCCGGATACAACTAGCCATGGAATCCCACCTTTGGCTAGCTTCCCCTTCTCTATCCCACACACACTGGGTGATTACTTTCTCTTTGAAAATGGCTTGTTTTTCTCCTTTTAGATTCCACCATCTAGTCCTTGGGCACTTCCAAGTCTTGTTCTTTTTTCTCACTCTTTTGATATGTACATCCATCACCAACAAGCGATGTTGATTAGCCAAGCTCTCTCCCGGTATAACTTTGCAATCCTTACAATTTATATGATCCCCTTTCCTCATTAGAAGAAAATCTATTTGTGTTTTTGACGACCCACTTTTGTAGGTGATCACATGTTCTTCTCTCTTCTTAAAGAAGGTGTTGGCTAAGAAGAGATCATATGCCATTGTGAAATCCAAGATAGCTTCTCCATCCTCGTTTCTCTCCCCAAAACCATGGCCACCATGAAAACCTCCATAGTTGCCTGTCTCCCTGCCCACATGTCCATTTAAATCTCCTCCTATAAATAACTTCTCCGTCTGAGCAATTCCTTGCACCAAGTTTCCAAGGTCTTCCCAAAATTTCTCCTTCGAACTCGTATCCAACCCTACTTGAGGTGCGTACGCACTAATCACATTGTTGAGTTCTTGTCCTATTACAATCTTGATTGCCATGATTCTATCTCCTACCCTCTTGACATCTACAACATCTTGTGTCAAGGTCTTGTCCACGATGATGCCAACACCGTTTCTCGTTCTATTTGTGCCCAAATACCAAAGTTTAAACCCTGAGTTTTCTAGATCCTTTGCCTTAAGACCAACCCACTTAGTTTCTTGTAGGCACATAATATTTATCCTTCTCCTCACCATAACTTCCACTACTTCCATAGATTTTCCCGTTGAGGTTCCTATATTCCACGTTCCTAAACGCATTCTACTCTCTTGAACTTTACCCTTTTATCCTAGCTTCTTCACCCTCCCCCGTCTAATAGGATCAAAGTACTTCTTTTGTGTGTCCTATGTAAAGTTGATAGGAGCATATGCTCCCAAACAACTTTGAGTGGAGTCGTTCGAAAATAAGTTTCTATGGCCCCCTCACTCATTTAACACTGCATCCGGGTGCCGATGAAGATACAGTGACCCTTGCTCACTTATCACTGTGCTCGGGCCACACAGCGCGCTACTTACGGGTGACGCCCTAGCTTTAGCGCAATTTCGTTCTGGATTTATTTTCATAAGGATTCGATGTAACCGAGGAGTGCCGGCTGTCGGCTACCTGACGCCCTCCCCCTCCTCCTTTATCCATGCTTGGGATTGGCAGTGTAAGATAAACTTACATAGGCGGAGTTTAGCGCTTATATAATCAATATACAAAAATAATACGGTGTCTATGTAATCGCTACCATAAGTATATGAACCAGAGACGGTCATTAGTTGGGGTACGCATGCACTAGTAGTGTAACCTTCTATTAGCTAAACAGCCTATACAATATACATGGCTTTGTTTTCCCATACAAAATATAATGAAATATTTCTTCTTCTATGTATAATTCATCAATTCCATGTAATATTCATGCATAGAGTGCAGCTACCTTAAAGAAATATGACAGAAATAAAACGTTTTTTCTTTTTGAAGCACAATGACACAACTTAAAGAGATCGACCCTAAATGAAACCAAATGATTTACAATGTGTTCAAGAGTATTGCATTAGAGAAGGACCATACGCAGTGACGGAGCTAGGAATTTACGACAATGGGTTCAAAAGTTGAGCTTCCATTACTAATCACGCAAAGTAAGCAATTCTGAATTCAAACACTGCCTTGATGTTTTGTTTGTCATTACCTTGAGGGTCATGGATGGCTCTCCTAAGAAAAGCGCTCTTGCCTTTGATAGGGCAAGATTTACAACAGGTAGTATCCTTCTGGCCACACCAAGAATGTCACCTTCTTTGAGTAATAGATCACACTTCTTTTCGGTATTGTTTCTGTGAATTAAGCCGAAATAAAAGAATGAGTATTGGATACAAATGAATCCTCCGGAAACAAAGAAAAGAGTGGCCGAAAGGGAAGATCAAAGGGCGAAAAAATTACTAGGTGCTGTTATGGTCCAGTCCTAATTGTTTAATGACTATGGGCATCAATAAGGATAACAACAAATCCATATGTTAGAAGAATTTAACATCTCATGCATTGCAAATTTGAAAGAGTGAAATGATGGCTCATAATTTCTAGAGGATCTGCAACTATTTAAGACATTTCGATACAGATTTTGTTATGGGACATCGACAGCATTAGACAAACGCTTTCAATGGCTTCTTATATTAAACTGGATAAGATCCGCAACGAAAATCCTATACCCAAAAGGATGATCCCAGTTTGCCCAACATAATCCAAAAATCCAGACATATATTTTATCTAATTCCTTATAAAAAAAACAGATCTACGTACATAATTTTGCAAATTTAACACATAGGTAACATTCTTTTGGCATATTGAACCCGGTACACATTCACACAAAAATCAACCAACTGATCAATATCGTCTAGATTCACAGTCGACAAACGATATTTCCTTGATCAACAAAACAAAAGGAATAAAAAGAATTAACAATCAAAGACACATCACCTCCCTGATGATCTTCTACTGAAGATCATCCGTGGTCGCGTTCCTAGAGTGATTGGAAAGCGGATCGATATTGGGATTATTGGAGATCAAGTAAGGATGCAATTCTTTGTCCTCAATGTAAAACCAATCAGGGGAAGCAGTGTCACCAAGAAAGTGAAAGCAGGGGTAGAAATAACCAGAAATTGGCATCTGGGCATGTGATCTTGGCACAAATTCAAGTGCCTGTGCGTTGAATTTGAACGATGGACTTCTTGGGTTTTCTTTCACCTCCATTACCTATTGGGTTTTTTCCCCAGGTGGTTGTGCTTGCGCCATTTTTTTGCCCTTTGATCTTCTTCAGTTCTCTCTTTCAAGTACCAGTTTTGTACAAGGTTATTGGGGTTAAGGAATCTCATTGCCCCCACCTTGGCTCCGCTACTGACCATATTGCATTGTAATTGTAACTGAATAATTCTCTAACCACTTACGACGGTGCGCGAATTTGGTTCTAACATAGTCTGATCGGAAAAGCTCAGGTCCAATGCATAGGGTCTAATAAATGGATTCCAAAGGTATTTCCGACCCACAAGCAAGAAACCAAGTTCTTAACGAACTTTTGTTAGGATTTTTACCACCTGCAAAAGTAGGGATAAAAACACATAAAAATATTTGTAAGAGAAAAAAGTAGTTGTAGTAAGAATGCTCATGCAAGGTCGTTCTCCACAAGGATTGAATGAACAATTAATGTTAAAACTAAATCTTAATTAATTATTTGAAAACAAAGTTTGGAAAGTGTTGATTTTATGACCTAAAATATTAAAAACGAATTTTAAATTAAAACAATTAAAGAAATTAGCAAAATAAAGAAAACAAAAGAAAACATTTTGAAAACCAAATTAT
The DNA here is from genome assembly GCA_033882615.1 of Malus asiatica. NCBI lineage: Eukaryota > Viridiplantae > Streptophyta > Magnoliopsida > Rosales > Rosaceae > Malus > Malus asiatica. The sequence continues at coordinate 41,632,415 of CM066503.1, read as the reverse complement.
AAAAGCACTAGGGTTTTGCCATCACCTTAACAATCTTACGTAGTATTACCAATTACTTATGACAAGATGAGGGACTAACGAACATCCTCCAATTGAAATCACTTCAAAATTCATCCATTTGATCACTTTTTGCACAAAAGGAAGTCAAATGTCCTACATTGGAAATATAATTCAAAGTATCAAATTCTCACAAAATAACAAATAAATTAATACTAAAGTTAGGGTACAATATATAGTATAATATCGACTCATCAACTTTTGTTTAAGATATGGTATGGATGGACACATATTTTAGAATAAGAAGGAAGCCCCTTCTTGATGGCACATTGCGACTAATAAAATCCTCAGACCTAGAATGGGAAGGTGTACCAACAAACAGACATACAATCTTGCTTGACGAAAGGAGATCGAACCAACTTTAAGAGGCGAAGACCATTCCAGACATGGCTCATCACTTTCTCATTTTTATTCCGACCAATGCATCATAGCAAGTTCGTTGTAAAAGATTTCTCATGGGTTTTTGAGCCTAGTGTTGGAATAAGGTGGTATTCCGATTGTCGTAGTGAAAATCTTTATGAATACTAAGTTTGGGAGGCAACATTTTCGCAAATCAATGTTACTGAGAGGACCTTAGAGCTCTGTCCCGAGCCTGCAAACTTATTCATGTTTTTATCGTTTAGTTATTAGTCCGAAGTGGGTTACTTCAGAAAGATTTGTCGAATTAAAACTTTCTTTCTTAATTAGGAAGCAAATGATGAAAAGTTTCAAGTGTTTTATTCTAACATGATTAATGACTTAAGTAATCCAGTATTTAACAAAATCTGTAAACACATGTTTATTATCAAGGTCCCATAAAAAGGGCAAAAGGAGTACAATTTCTGGTGGAGACACACCCTCACCCCTAGCACAAAATTTCTCTAAGAAAAGTGCTTTCTACAAACTGTGATGCTTGTTATTCTAGCTTGCGCAACTCACTTTGGATGGATGATGAGAGGGCTCCAATGAAGATTAACCCACTGAAGAATTTCGATACTCTGCTCAAGTTGAACCCGAATACAAAGACTGCAAGGAAGATGTTGCTTTTGGCTACGGTGTAGAGTATGGAGACTATGGAACCCTATGAGGGAGAAAATGTTTACTATTGAAATGTTATGGCTCATCCCTACTTCATCTAATAGTTCTTGATAACAACGAATAGGAGTGTTGCAACTTTATTGGCTACATATGTAAGCAACCAAGGTTCAAAGTGAGGAACAGGCACGAAAAGTGGAGTATAGTAAGAACGGAGGAGAGCCATACTTTGTGTTTGGGTTAAAACTAGATTTTGGGCCCAAGGATGGAGTCGGCCCTAAAAGAGGCCTGGAGGGATAGAAGATCAAGGCCCGGCCGAAATTTAGGAAAACAGGAAGGGGCCTTTTCTGACTTGAGGGCCACTTGCTCACCTACTCCAGGACCAAGTGGTGTAGACTGACCAAGCTACACAGCCCATAAAGTACTTTATGGTTGCATTCATGTAAAAAAGTTGATGAGTCATCACCTCCAAACCACACTCGGGTAAGGCTGTTGCTACAGGAACCCAAGCCAAAGTTGTCTATAAAAGGAGGAGGAGAAAACAGGAACAAGGACACTCAATCAAACAAACAAATGCAAGCCAAAACTCTGCTCAAAGCCAGATTTGCCTTCCAAACGAAGCTGTAGTCAGCACCAAACCTTCATCCCATTCGGGACAAGCCTTTATCCCCCGCGGGATAATCTTTTCTTCCAACCTCTGTAATAGCTCTGCTACCTTGTTCGAACTTGTTGTAGTATCGATTCACCTTTTGTATCCCTTCTCCCCCTCTCTCCCTCTAAGCTTTCAGACCTTTGACAAAGATAGGGACCTGCAAGACGATCAGCCTTAACTGATAAGGTTTAATCTTGCCCGACCTTCTTTGCTCTGTCTTTGTCTTTTGTTTCTTTAAAGCCTAGCAATATGTTGTATACTTCCAGTTATATGCAAGTTATTTCTAGCAAAATCATGATGAAAAGGCTTTCTCAGTATTTAGATCCGATTTGAATATATCTTTAGTGTTCAAATTAGATCTAAGTCCTAAGCCCTCGGGCATGTAAATCTGATCAGTTTAAAAGTCATTGGCCTCAAGGCATAAAAAAGAACCTTATGTGGACTTAACCCATCCACGACAACCCTTGATAAACGAGAAGTCTGAAGTTACTTGGGGCGCAAGTAATCGACCTACCTCTTGGTTTTGTTTCTATTATATCTTGATTATCGTAGAACGCTTAAGTATGGAATGGATTCTGATAGAAAGCCTCAAGGCCTACACCAAAGGCCCCACAAAGGCATCTATTTGGATTCACTCTATGCTGCGGTCTAGATAGTCCGAGTATAAGGACGAACTCTGATGGGAAGCCTCAAGGCCTACACCTAAGGCCCCACAAAGGCACCCATTTGGGTTTGCTCTACCTCTCGGACTCGGGTAATCAAAAGTATAATAGTGATAGAACTCTTGCAACCATAAAGACCAAATATGATATGTTCAAACACTGGTTTAGTTTGACAGGAAGCTTCAAGGCCAACACCTAAGGCCCCACAAAGGCACCTGTTATATCTAACACAGTTTCTCGGGCATATGCGTATTCACAACTAAAACTTGACATCCATTCGACATCTGCCATACTGAAGATGGCAGTGGCACGCCTGAGCACCTCAAAGTTAATCTTGATTGTGAGCCTCAAGGCCTATACCTAAGGCCCCACAAAGGCACCTTTCAAATTAACTTTGTCCTTCTCTTTCAGCACTGCCCGACGAGCCTTGCCCGAAGAGTCTTGCCCGATCAAGACTTGCCCGACGAGACTTGCCCGACTAAGCCCGATAAGAAAGCAGAAGCCCGACAGCAGCCTTCAACCGGCGCCAGACCTCCAGGGGAGCTGTGTGCTCGTTGGCCAGGAAGTCTTCCCCGACGGAAATTCCTGCGACGAACACTTTGGTTCGAAATTTGAAAGAAAAAAGTTGGAGAAAATGGAAAAAATCTAAGCTATTTAAAGAGGAGTCTCTCAATGATTTTATTTTTAAATTCAAAGCGCCTCACCTCAAGATTTGTGTGTTCAAAGGCTAAAGTCACTTGCTAATGTAAAGAGCCGCCTCTTGTTTATTGTGCAGACATAACATGACATCCCTCATCATTGTTGTCTCCACACAACAACTTTTGAAGCTATGCGTCTGAATTCGGAACGTCACGGTTTTGCGGTTACAAAATTCAATAGCCACGTGTTAGAATAATTAAAAATGATATATTCTAATTGACTTTGAAAGACATAGTCTATGTATACTATTCCTCCTCAAGGGGAACAACCTTTTTCAGATACATAGTTAAGTACAATTATAGGACCATGATTTTCCAGGGTCAAAATAAGACAACCTCAGAAGTTCAGTTACGGACTCAGCAACTTCTATCTCGAAGCTGCATAAATGGATAAGAGATGCCGCTATTATCCTGGTCCAGATTAATGTGCAAAGTCAATTGACTTTGCTAAGATAGGCCATGCTTATTCGGCAAGATACAAAAACCAGATCTGGTATGTAATCAACTAGGTTGCCTACATTCTTGAAATTCCTACAATCTAGGGATTTGGAATGCGCCGCAAGTAATCACACTCCTAAGAGGATGCAATATCTACACCTAAAATATCATCTGGGATTCTTCCAGTTTGCTAGCTAATTGATGGCTTGCTCAACTTATGTGCACATTGTACCCAATTTGTCGGTTTTGAAATCTTTGACTTTGTCTTCAGAATATATAATGCTTTTATTCGATATTTATACTGAACAGAATGTATAGTGTTCTCGTTATAAAATATATATGAAGTGGAATGGATGATCCTTAAACCAAATCAAATACACATCCTACTTTTACCTAAAATAGGACTTCTAAAAATTAACAATTTAAGACTCATGTCAACACATTGAACTTGATTATCATTTTGTTCGCGAATGTGTGAAGCATGACACTCACTATGTCAAGCTTACTACTTCAGTTGTCAACCCATAATAAGATTGAAGATGCTTTCCCAAATATAAATTGGACAAGAGGCCTCTATGCTCTAGACCTTGGTCGACATTCAATCTTTTTGATTTTCCAAACTCCAAGTAATTCTTCAATCAACCCACTCTCAAAGCTATTCAACACAACCCAAAACTTTTTAGCTCAATTTCAAGTTTTCTTCAAAGCTAACTCCCAAACGATCCTAGTTATCTAATATTTATTGCTCTGCTACCCCGAAGTAGCTGGATTGTAGTTGATTGACATTCCAACTAAGCTTTCTCTCTCCAAGCCAACGTTTCCAACGTAACCCAGTTCGAGATCATATATCACTGGCATGCTTTAGCATTATTTTGACTCCCATAGCTTTTATCTTGATAGTTTACACAATTTTCTACATTTCAAGTGCATTTTCTTTTGGCTGAGTTCAATCATGTAGCTAGCTAATAGCCCTTACATTTCCTTTCAAGCATTGTGATAAGTGAATTTTATATTATATATTTAACTCTATTTTTAGTATATTTTGGTTAATATTTTGGAAGAATTTTGATACTTTGAATTGTATTTTCAGTATAGGACTTTCGACTTCCTCTGGAGAAAAACGTGGTCAAATGGAAGAATTTTCGAGTAATTCCAGTTGGAACACGTTTGTGAGTCACTTGGCTTGGTCATATCAAAATTTGGGATTTTTCCATCAAGCGGTTATTTTCTGGCGATAAAATAAAGGAGCGATGCGCAGTGCTGGAAAATGACGTTTCTGGGCTTAAAGTGCGTTTTTGGAGCCCAAGATGACCTCGGATGGTTTCGTGGCCTTCTGAAGCTGTGTTTGGAACGTCTTTATCTTTAAAATAACCTATCTTGGGCCAGATTTGGAGGAGATCTGAGACTAAAATGTGGCTGGACAAGTACTTGGCAGATTTCCTAGTCAATTAGGGTTTTATTTTCTAGGATATTTTTATTATTTTTTCTTAGTTTCCCAGTTGGAATAAGAAACCTAGGTCTTAGGGTTTGTAAGGGCTGAGCAAATATATTGCTTTGGCTGTCTACAGTTTTAGGGGGACACTTATTATTATTCAATTTTAGAGACAGAGAACTTTGCTAGAGTTCTTGGGGATTTTCTACTTTAAGGTGCTTTCATTCCTTTTATTTTTAATAATATTTTCTATGATTTCAATTATGAATATGCATAACTAATTCCTTTTGCTAGGGCGAAACCTTGAGCCTTAGCATGAATATGTAATTTTTATTTAATTGCTTATGATTGATTGCATGCACACTTTGAATTATTAATCACTGTTTTAAACTATCTATTTGTCTTGATGATTAGCCACCACTAGGATGTTTAGACAAGTAATTGAATGCAATTCGGTCGGAATATCACCGGAGAATTGAGTATTGCTTCCTGTGATTGATAATTGTAATTTCATCTAAGGCGAATATCACGTTCTTAGGGGTTGCATGGTTCTTCAAAAGGTTTTCATAAAACTTAATGAGTCTTGCATGTTCATATTTGATCTGAATATCACAGACGGATTGCATGTTAGATATACGTCCGTGCTTGAACATCAGGAGGAGAATATCTATTAGGAAAACCTAACATTCAAAGTGGCATGTGTAAATCGTAAGTAATTGGTAAAAATTCATAGGTTTGCTAGGTGATGGTGGAATCCTAGTGCCTTTATAAATTGGTATTTAAAACTCTTTTCTTCGATTATTTTAGTTTTGTTTAAAATTTGTTTTTTAATATTACCCACTCTCAAACTCTCTTTTCTCAAGTTTTAATTCTACGTGTTTAATTAGGAATTGTTTCTACATAAATTATCCAAATAGTCCTTGAGGAAAACGACATTGCATGAGCAACTATACTACAATATCCTTGTATTCTTGCAAGTATTTTATGTGATTTTGACCCTATTTGCATAGATGTTAAAAATCCTATCAAGAAATTGGCACTGTTGCCGGGGACTATTTTAGATAATTTTTGTTTAAACTTTTTCTGATTATTTTTTTTATTATTATTTTTCGTCAAAAAAAAAAATCCAATTATTGTAACGCTTTTGTGTTATTGCAAATTCTGTAAACTGCATGGTCCAGACTAGATCAGGAACTGCCCAGATTGCATGGTTTGATCCAGAACCCGAACGCACACTGTATAGACAGAGGAGAGAAAATAATTTGGTTTGGGACAGTGCATTACAGGGCACATTCCTAGAGGAATTGTTTGCTGGTTTTGTAGACAGTAAAATCACAATGGTGTTGCAATTACCTACTGCAGGTAGGCCACTCAGAAAGTCATTGGCTGCCCCAGCCAATGATGTTCCTAATTGTATTGTGTATCCTGCCCAGGAAGATGGCGATTCATTTGAAATCAAGCACCATATGCTTGAAATTTTCCTACTTTTCGTGGGCTGCCTAATGAGGATGCGAATTTACATGTTACTAAATTCATCGTGGGTTGCAAAAATATCTTGATCAGGGGTTTTTCTGCCGAGGCTATTAAGTTATGTCTTTTTCCTTTTACTTTGAAGGACAAGGTTGAAACTTGGTTATTCACTCTACCGGCTAATAGCATTACTATTTGGCAACAATTGAATACAAGATTCCTGAACAAATATTATCCGGCATCCAAGACATTAAATTACAAGCGAGAGATTATGACATTTACTCAAAAGCCAAACAAAGAATTTCATGAAGCATGGGAGAGATATACAAAGATGTATATAAAATGTTCACATGTTAATATTGATCCAGATACACAAATGAATACTTTCTTTGATGGGCTTAATCTTACATCCAACAGCCATGATAATGCATCAGCTGGGGGTTCATTGTCAAATAAATCTGCAAGAGAAGCATTTGAATTATTTGATACAATGGCTACAGAATCTCAACAATGGGCAGCAAAACATTCACATAAAAGGGGCATTTTTGAGTTATCAGCATGTTCTCCTAATATGTCTGCACAAATGGAAAAAATGGAGAAAAATATTGATGCCAAGTTTGATATTATTCTACAACAGATAGCATATTCTACACACCAGCAGCCACCTGCAGCAACAATTTGCACTATCTGCAGCAACAGTTTGCACTATTTGCAGCATAGCTACACACAACATATTGGGTTGTCCACATAAAAAATCTTACCCAGAGCTTGTGGAGCAACATGTTAATATGATGAACAGCTATCAAAGGCCTAGAAATGATGCATATACAACTCATTACAATCCAGGATAGAGGGATCATCCTAATTTTAAATAGGGTGATAATCAGAATAATTCAAAACCATTCCAGCATGTACAAAAACCTTTTGTGCCACCAAAACCATCCTTGGAAGATCAACTTTCTAAACTAGCAGCAACCACACAAACATTCATGGAAGGCAGCAATCAAAGAATTCAAAATGTTGAAGCATCAATTAAAAGTTTGGAGCAACAGTTTGGGCAGATAGCTGCACAGATTTCAGACAGAGAAAAAGGCATATTTCCTAGTCAAACAGTGCCTAATCCAAGAGGACATGAAGACTGCAATGTTGTTTGGACTTTACGGTGTGGAAAAAGTTATGACAATCATGCAAACTGTACTGAACAGAATCTGCCTGCAATGCCAATTACTGCAGAATCTGAAATGCCAGCAGCAGAACCTGACAAATCTGCAGAAAAACAGAATTTGCACAGTACAAAAATAATCCCAAAACAGATTTCTCAGCGTGTTTATGACCCTCCACTGCCTTACCCTGAACGTGTAATTCCTAAAGCAAGAGATCGGCAACTCAAAGATTTTATGTAGACATTATCCAAGGTTCAAATCAACATTCCATTGTTGGATGCAATCAAGAAAATACCATCATATGCCAAATTTCTGAAAGAGGTTTGCAGCAGCAAAAAGAAGGTTGCATATTTGGACAAAGTTGTTTTGACAGAACAATGCAATGTAGTTTTTCTACACAAACTACCACCTAAGAAAAAGGATCCAGGGAGTTTTAATATTTCTTGTACTATTGGAAATTCTGATTTTAAAAGTGCTTTAATCGATTTGGGTGCGAGTATTAACTTGATGCCTTTTTCTATTTTCCAGCGATTGGGACAAGGAGATTTAAAGCCTACATCAATTATACTTCAACTAGCTGATCGTTCAATCACTTATCCAAGAGGTGTTATTGAAGATCTTATTATTAAGGTTGATAATTCTTATCTACCGGCGGATTTTGTGGTTTTAGACATGGATGAAGACCTTCACACACCTATCATTTTGGGGAGGCCTTTTATGGCAACAGCTAGGACATTAATTGATGTGGAAGCTGGAACGCTAACTTTACGAGTTCAAGACCAATCTGTGGTATTTAATTTGTTTGAGGCAGCAAAACATCCTGCTGAACAGCAAGATTGTATGCGCATTGATGTGTTAGACAATATGGTTCAAGATAGTTTTTATGCCAATTCAAATACAGATCAGATGCTGCACGTTTTACAAGGGGAAATTGGGACAGATTCTGAAGATGACGGTGTTCTTGAGTACATTCATGCATTGGACAGTCTGCCCACATAGTAGCCAAGGTTTAGAAATGTTTACGAGAGCATAGGGAAGCCAAAACAGCCCATTAAGCCGTCCAGACAGTAGCCACCAAAATTGGAGCTGAAGCCTCTACCAAAACATTTAAAATATGCACATTTAGGGGCTGCAGAAACGCTGCCAGTTATAGTTGCAGCTGATTTAACTCCCACAGAGGAAGATAAATTGCTTCGTGTTTTGAGGAAATATCAAGATGCACTAGGATGGACAATTGCCGACATCAAGGGTATTAGCCCAGCAAACTGTATGCACAGAATTTTAATGGAAGACGATGTGAAGCCAACAGGTGATGCTCAACGCCGCCTTAACCCAATTATGAAAGAGGTGGTTAGAACAGAGGTGATGAAATTACTTGATGCAGGTATGATTTATCCCATTTCAGACAGTAAATGGGTGGGTCCTACGCAAGTTCTTCCTAAACGTACTGCATTACAGTAGTTAAAAATGACAACAATGAGCTTATTCCTACGCGCTTAACTATAGGCTGGCGTATGTGTGTGGATTATAGGAAGCCAAATGCAGGTACAAGAAAAGACCATTTTCCTCTACCGTTTACTGACCAAACGTTAGAAAGATTGGCTGGCAGGGCTTTTTATTGTTTCTTGGATGGCTATTCTGGGTACAATCAGATCCCAATTGCACCATAGGATCAAGACAAGACAACATTTACATGCCCATTTGGGACATTTGCCTATTGGAGGATGCCATTTGGGTTATGCAATGCACCTGCCACTTTTCAGCGTTGTATGATGAGTATCTTTTCTAGCTTGGTTGAAAGAATTGTGGAAGTTTTTATGGATGATTTTTCTATGTTTGGAGATTCATTTGATCAGTGCTTACATAATTTGTCCTTAGTTCTTGAGAGATGTCAAGAAACAAATTTAGTGCTGAATTGGGAAAAGTGTCATTTTATGGTGAAATAGGGAATTTTTTTGGGTCATTCAATTTCTAGCAAAGGCATTGAAGTTGACAAAGCTAAAATTGATGTGATTGCAAAGTTGCCACCCCCTACATCAGTAAAAGGTGTTAGATCGTTTTTGGGACATGCAGGATTTTATCGTCGGTTCATCAAGGATTTCTCCAAGATCAGCCGACCTTTGTGCAATTTATTGGCTAAAGATGCACCATTTAACTTCGATGAGGCTTGCTTAGAAGTGTTCAACAAGTTGAAATCACTCCTAACTTCGACACCCATCATTGCTGCACCAGATTGGGGTTTACCATTTGAATTAATGTGTGATGCTTCAGATTATGTTGTTGGGGCAGTTTTGGGATAGCAGAAAGACAAGCTTCCCCATGTCATTTATTATGCAAGTCGTACACTCAATGATGCATAACTTAACTATGCTACCACAGAGAAAGAATTGTTGGCAGTTGTGTTTGCCTTAGAGAAGTTTCGGTCTTATTTGGTTGGAGCTAAGATAATTGTTTATACTGATCATGCTGCATTAAAATACTTGTTATCTAAGAAGGATGCAAAGCCTAGGTTTATTCGATGGGTTCTTTTACTCCAAGAATTTGACTTAGAGATTAAAGACAAGAAAGGCTGTGAAAATGTGGTGGCTGACCATTTTTCCAGATTAATTATTCCCGCAACTAAGGAGGCAGATTTGCTACCATTGAGTGAGAGTTTTCCAAATGAGCAGCTCTTTGCTGCCCAAATTAATACACCCTGGTTTGCTGATATTGTTAATTATTTGGCTACAGGTGTTGTGCATCCCGATTTTTCATTTCAGCAGAAAAAGAAGTTTTTGTCTGATCTCAAGCATTATTTCTGGGATGAACCATACTTATATAAGTATTGTCCCGACCAGATTATTCGCAGGTGCATTCCTGAGGTTGAACAAAACAGTGTTTTACGTTTTGCTCATCAGTATGCATGTGGAGGACATTTTGAAGGAAATTTTGTAAAAAACATGTTCATTTAAGCAACATCTATTAGCATGCAATTAACAATTAAAGGTGGAATCATGCTTGTATGCATTTAAAAACTAAACATTAACCATGAAATTCAAAGCCTAGTAGTTAGGTGAACCATGACTCAACTCAAGAACAAGGTGAGTTGAGAAATATTATACCTTTGTTAATTCCTCTTTGCATAAGCAAAGGATAATCACCCAAAGAGAGGACCTTCATTCCTTGCTTCTAAGATCCATCAATTTCTAGGAGGAGGATGATAGAAAAGATTCTCCAAGTTCTCAAAATTGAGAACCTCTAAGTCTCCACACCAAGGAGAGACTTTAAGAAGATATGAGTGACCTTCGAGGATTAGAGATTGCTAGCTAATCTCCTCCAAGGGGGCCAGCCTCTTAGAGAGAAAGGGAGAGACATGTTCACTCCAATTTCTCTAAAAGAAACCCTAAATGAATTTTGGCTATAAAGTCATATTTATACCTTTATTCATTGGAGTGGCAAACTTGTAATTAAGTCCAAAAACCCACTCCTTTAACAATATGGCCGGCCTTAGGGTGTTTTTGGGTTGTTTGGGCCTTTGTGAATATTTAGTCATTAAGTTGTCATACAACTTAAGTCAATGGGCTTGACGTTCGAAGCCCATTGGGCCTTGGGGGCCAAAACTAACCCGAGGTCTTTAACGAACTTTATTCGTTTGATTAATTAACATATTAATTAATCCTTGCCATAAATAATTAAACCATTTAATTATTCTTACTCATCTCCATTGTTTCTTCAATCTCTACCTTACACAGTGTACGATCCATTAGGTTCCTTTTAGCGAGGCAGTGGGCAATTAGAACACTTTCAAATCGATTGTGAATTGAAACTTACTTTCAATTCTCCCTTTAGTGTTTATACACGTTTAGGGCTTCCACAAACCATGAGTGACACCTAGCAATATGTCATGGTTACCCAAGCTAATCAGAAGAGGTGGAGAACCTATTCAGTTTAGGATTACAATGCAATACGGTCTTTCTCTAATACAATACACTTGACCACATTGTTTGGTTTGATAGTTTATTCATGTCTACTATCCAATGTGATTCGTTTACTTATATGATTACCTTGAATGTGATTTGGAATGACTTCCTAAATCTCATTCATACTCTGGCCAGAGATTCTTAATCATATCACAGAGTATTCTCCCTCAAACGATTTGAAGGTTAGAGATCCCTTGTTGCGCATTCACTTGCCTCCATGGTTAAGTGGCTTAACCCCAACTATGCCGTGGACACCCTCTGACTAGGTGACTTTGACATAATCAAAGATCAAGGACCTAACCACAAGACAACTATGATGCCTTAGGTCAAAGGACTACTTTGCATTATCCCAACTATAAGTTCGCATGTGACATGAGTATGAGAACTCATCGTTGATCGTGTTCAGTGGACTCATTCTCTATTGAGCACCTACATGCTTGTCTTGGTGTCATCACACCAATGACTCGAGACTAGTCACTCTCTGTAAGAGAAGACATAACATGTACTGATCTTAACGGATTTTCAATGCCCAATTGGCAATCCTATGATCAAGAACGTTTAGGATATGTATACGAAAGAGAATGGTCTCATTAATCTAACTTGTTTAAATTACATTCTCCTAATTACATATTCCTTGGACCTATCGTTTAAGCATATAACATTTATATGAGACGGCTTAAAACAATAATCTTTGCCCTTGATATTAAACTAGATTAGTTTAACATGTGAAATGTCCATAAAGTATCATCATATGATTGGTTTTAGGGCACATTTCCAACACATTTTGGACAGAAAAGGACATCAGAGAAAATTCTGCAAAGTGGGTCGTTTTGGCCTACATTATTTAAAGATGCAAATAATTGGTGCAGAGCTTGTGACAGGTGTCAAAGAGTCGGCAATCAATCCAAGAGGAATGAGATGCCCCAGCAAAGTATTCTAATTGTTGAGTTATTTGATGTTTGGGGTATTGATTTCATGGGACCATTCCCATAATCTCATGGGAATCAGTACATTTTAGTTGTTGTGGAATATGTTTCTAAATGGGTCGAGGCTATTGCAACACCAACTAATCAAGGATCAATGGTGTTGAAATTCCTCCAGGGGGTTATATTTCCACGTTTTGGAATTCCACGTGTGATTCTTAGTGATGGGGGGAAGCATTTTATTAATAAACAGTTTGCAGCTTTATTAGCAAAGTATGGGATTACTCATCGCGTGGCTACACCCTATCATCCACAGACATCTGGTCAAGTGGAAGTTTCAAACAGAGAATTAAAGCGGATTTTGGAGAAAACAGTTGGCTCTACACGTAAGGATTGGAGTTTAAAATTAAATGACGCACTGTGGGCTTACAGGACAGCTTTTAAAACCCCAATTGGGATGTGGCTATTTAGACTTGTGTTTGGGAAAGTATGTCATTTACCTATGGAACTAGAGCACAAGGCGTTCTGGGCTATTAAGGAGCTAAATTTTGCATATGATTCAGTTGGGGAGAAGCATAAGTTGGAGCTGAATGAGCTCTATGAGATTCGTAATGATGCATATGAAAGTTCAAAAATCTACAAAGACAAGACTAAGGCATTTCATGATAGTAAAATCCTTCGCAAGGAATTTTACACAGGCCAAAAGGTGTTGTTTTTCAATTCCAGATTAAAGTTGTTTCCAAGCAAACTTAAGTCACGTTGGACAGGGCCATATGTGGTCACTAAAGTTTATTCGCATGGGGCTGTGAAGATAAAAAATGAGGTCACAGGTCATGAATTCAAGGTCAATGGTCACAGGCTCAAACCATACTTGGAATCACCCTATGACACAGCACGCGAGTCATTAACTCTGAGGGATCCAGTGACTTAGCCACCAAATTTCTGCAACGTCTAGCTACAGACTTTAAATAAAGCGCTTCTTGGGAGGCAACCCAACCATCTAACTTTTTCTTTACTTTGTTTCATTTTTCTTTCATTACTTTCAATTTCTAGCTGCATTTAAATTCCTAGGCTACATTTCATGTTCAGTCAAAATACAAAAAAAAAAAAAAAAAAAACCAAATTTGCTTTTACTTGTTATATTTTATCGATAGTATCTTCTACATGTAATCTCTGATTTCACCACCTGGTTTTTATGCAACCAGTAACACAAGACAAACAAGACTTAATGCACAGAGATATCATTTTAGACAGAATTATGCATCCAGTCGCAGATCTACATGAAGACCAACCCTATCTGTCATACACAAGTAGGGATATGATGTTATACCTCTATATTTTGCTCTGCGGCCATTCTTCCTTGCAGGCCGATAGTTTGGTACCCAAATGTGTCTTCACCATTTGGAGTTCATCCCTGCACCACAACAATCCAGTGTATGAGTTACATCGGAAGTGTTCATATATCATCAAATATGGGGTATTTCTAGGATCTATCGCTTTTACATTCGAAAATATCACTAATGGATGAGGCAACATTTTTCACCATTTGGGGGTCATCATTGGTGGACAACAAAATTTTTACCTCTGCATGCCTTAGGTTCGCAATGTCGTCTCTGTTGTCGTGTCCTTGCTGATGTTCAGCATCCAGCTGCAGTACCTTTGCACACAAACGAGATACATAACTTATACACTTGCAGGGTGGAGTTATAGGACACATGGAAATCACCACAATGCGCTAGTTAAGTGAAGATGTGTAACTCTGCGGGATGATTGGAGCTGAACTGTGCGTTCATTTTTATGGCAAACACTAACTGGTTTCGGATTTTGTTGATAATCAGATTGTGTGGTGTAGATCGGCTCATATCTGCAGTTTGGGGGACTTCCTACGGATAAACACACATGCATATGTTAGATCTTGCTTCCTTTCACCCAAATACATAAAGTTGACACGGACGTAACATAAATGGAGGTGGATTTTTACCTTCAGCATCTTCACTTTTCAGCTCAATCTACCACCGCTCGGGACTCCCGGAGGTTTGTTTGTTGCTGGATTCTGGAAGGCTACGGAGACAGCTCTTCGAGAGGATGTAGGAGCTGCTGTGACATGGAGGCTTAACTTACTGGTTGGGTTTGCGAGTTTTGAACATGGCAAAAACTTCGTGAGTCTCTTTGGATTTTCTAGAGAGAGAGAGATGGAATTTTTTTCCTTTAAGAGAGAAATGGGTTCTGAGTGATCAGAGAGAAGGTTTTGTTATGGAGGTACAGTTTTTTTTTTTTTTTTTTTTTTTCCGCAAGAGTGTATAGCACATTGTGAGAAATGATGTGGCCTAGGGGTTCTAAATAAAGTAGAGTTAGTATGTGTCATAAAGTAATAATTGTCTCACTCGAGGTTTTGCCTAGTAACCGGGCCAGTCCTGCCTAATCAGCAGTGATTCTCGCGTCAAATGGTAGAGTTTTGGCATGATGTAGGGTGGTTAGTTGGTTTTGTAGCCTTTTCAGCTTGGGTTAATAAGTCCTTAGGGGTGTTCCACACCTAGTGCCCTAAAGCCCTAGTGGTTTGAGAGTCATTGACCTAAAGCTCACTACATGGGTTGGATAGAAAGCTTAAGGGAACCGACATTGCACGACCACTACTGTTACTTAATAATAATAAAAAAAAAACTCGAAAAGAAGACAAAGAAAAAAAAATGTGAAGTTAGTGTGTGAAGTATGAATAAAGGGATGAGAGGTAAGAGTTTTGGTCGAGCCTCTTTAACTATGTTGGTTCACTTTACACCAAAGAAAGTGTGTGAATTCTTTTCTAATTGATTCTAAACGGCTTAGACTCTTTGGTGGGATTGGTTGGAACTTTTGAAAAGATGTTCCGATTTTTAACATTTTCTATGGATTGCAACTTGAAAGTGAGAATTTTGTTTTAGCTAAGTTTTAGTTAAGTGTCCAGTTTGTTAGTTTTTATTTTTATTTTCTAGTTTTATTTTGCTTGAGGACAAGCCAAAAGCTAAGTTTGGGGGTATTTTGATAAGTGAATTTTATATTATATATTTAACTCTATTTTTAGTATATTTTGGTTAATATTTTGGAAGAATTTTGATACTTTGAATTGTATTTTCAGTATAGGACTTCCGACTTCCTCTGGAGCAAAACATGGTCAAATGGACGAATTTTGGAGTAATTCCAGTTGGAAGACGTTCGTGAGTCACTTAGCTTGATCGTATCAAAATTTGGGATTTTTCCATCAAGAGGTTATTTTCTGGCGATGAAATAAAGGAGCGATGTGCAGTACTGGAAAATGACGTTTCTGGGTTTAAAGTGCGTTTTTGGAGCCCAAAATGACCTCGGATGGTTTCGTGGCATTCTGGAGATGTGTTCGGAACATCTTTATCTTTAAAAAACCTTAACTTGGCAGATTCTCCTAGTCAATTAGGGTTTTATTTTCTAGGATATTTTTATTATTTTTTCTTAGTTTCCTAGTTGGAATAAGAAACCTAGGTCTTAGGGTTTGTAAGGGCTGAGCAAATATATTGCTTTGGCCATCTACAGTTTTAGGGGGACGCTTATTATTATTCAATTTCAGAGACAAAGAACTTTGCTAGGGTTCTTGGAGATTTTCTACTTTAAGGTGCTTTCATTCCTTTTATTTTTAATAATATTGTCTATGATTTCAATTATGAATATGCATAACTAATTCCTTTAGCTGGGGCGAAACCTTGAGCCTTAGCATGAATATGTAATTTTTATTTAATTGCTTATGATTGATTGCATGCACACTTTGAATTATTAATCACTGTTTTAAACTATCTATTTATCTTGATGATTGGCCATCATTAGGATGTTTAGACAAGTAATTGGATGTAATTCGGTCGGAATATCAATGGAGGATTGAGTATTGCTTCCTGTGATTGATAATTGTAATTTCATCTAAGGCGAATATCACATTCTTAGGGGTTGCATGGTTCTTCAAAAGGTTTTCATAAAACTTAATGAATCTTGCATCTTCATATTTGATCTAAATATTACAGACGGATTGCATGTTAGATATACGTTCTTGCTTGAACATCACTAGGAGAATATATATTAGGAAAACCTAACCTTTGAAGTGACATGTGTAAATCGTAAGAAATTGGTAGAAATTCATAGGATTGCTAGGTGATGGTGGAACCCTAGTGCCTTTATAAATTGGTATTTAAAACTCTTTTCTTCGATTATTTTAGTTTTTGTTTAAAATTCGTTTTTTAATATTACCCACTCTCAAACTCTCTTTTCTCAAGTTTTAATTCTATGTGTTTAATTAGCAATTGTTTCTACATAAATTATCCAAATAGTCCTTGAGGAAAACGACCTTGCATGAGCAACTATACTACAATATCCTTGTATTCTTGCAAGTATTTTATGTGATTTTGACCCTATTTGCATAGATGTTAAAAATCCTATCACATTGTATTCTCTTATGGTTATGGAATGATTAAAAACTAGCTTTTCTCTTCGTTATTTCATTTTAGGGGAACATAAAATCCAACCTTGATCTTCGAGGCGTAAAAAAAACAACCTAACTGAACTGGCGTCCATTCGGTGATCCATAGTTTGACTTTGAAGCACTACTAAATTAAATATTCTGCGTGACGAGGGAGACTTTGTCGCACGAAGTATTTTTAGGTCGCACAAAAACTATGGTGACGCACAACTCATCGCGCATAATTTGTCGCACAAAGATCGTGAAAAAAGACCTTGCGCGACGCATAAGTGCAAATTCGTCGTGCACCTACACAATTGTGCGACGCTTTAGTACTCGTCGCACGAAAGTTATACGGACAAAGGATTTCGTCGTACAATATAAAAGGGTACAAGTGTGCTTTGTGACGAGAAATTTCTTGGGACGTCAACAATTTGTCTCGAAAAAAATTTGCTCGACGAAACATGTAAAAGGCGCGTAATTTTACGCGACGACCCATCAGCATCATGCAAGTGTAATTTTTAATAAAAAAAATAAGTAAATAGAATAAAAGGAAAATTATAAAAAAAAATATTTCGTACAAATGACAAAAAAAAGCAAATTAATGAATAAAAAACAAGTTTTATTTATAATAGAAATAAAAATGTACGTACAAATACAAAGTTTTAAAAGAAAGCAGGAACAAAACTATGAAAAAAAAGAGGAATAATCTATAGGCAAGTCGTTCGGAGGTGCTTGGTAATCTTGCTGCTGGTAGAGGGTGGGGTTGGGGACGGGGTTGGAGGTCGACAAGCCTCATGGCTATACATGCTCGTTGTGGAAGTGCTCTGAGGGTGGTGGTGCATAAAAACTAGGGAGATGCATTTTAGAGGAACTTAGGGCTTGTACAAGCAGTGAAATTTGAGACTTGTACGATGTCAGCTCACTCCTCAGGCCAACGACTTCCTGCATCAAAGTCGTAATCTGGCCTTTTGACTACGATTATGACAAGGCTCCACTCTCCCACAACCTAGCATTTCCCATCCCCGGACAATATGTCCCTGGCCTCCGACCGAAAGTCTAGTCCAATGACTCAATCGACGTGTCCGAGGGAAGCTGGGAGGCAGACTCCTGAAGCACCGATTAACCCTTTTCCACCATAGTCCCAAGTGAAAAAAAAACATGGATTATTAATAGAAAACAATTTGAAATAATTAGTATAAATCTTTAAAGCATAAGAAATTACTTACATGAAGAGACTGGGTCAATTCATCCCCATGCCGAACATAAACATCATCAAAGACGTCGATCTTCAGAAAATTTGAACCCTCCTGAAATAGAAAAAGATAAGGAAAATGTTGGTACAAAAAAAATTATTAGAGGCATTTAAAATTGGAAATGAAAGCTGTAATATATACCTTCCGCCATGCCTCCATCCTATAGGAGAAAAGTCTCGAACCCGAATGATGGAGAAGAGTCTTCTTCTTCGAATTGATCTTGTTCACCTTCGCCCTCTTCTGTTATACAAAAAAATAAACGTATTAGTTGTAATACTTAAAGAAAATAAAAATAATAATAATAAACATTAGTAAAAATTAAAAAAAGTAGAATGAAAGAACTCATAATTAAAAACGCACCACATAGCCCGGCTCCTGAAAATGACCGCAGAGCCAAACCCAACTATCTTTTTGGTCCTCAAACTCCTTCGGGCAATCCTCCTCAAGAGCGACCTGTGGATCATCAAACTACTCAAAATATTGGTGCAGGTCACTCTTCCATTGCTTGTACCATTCGGAGAAGAGCCGATTGAGGTACGCCAACATGTCCTCGTTCATGTCCTCCAAATTGTAGTTTGTCTGCAATGCAACAAATATTATGAAAGTATTAGTAATAAAAGACAACAATAAATATAAATATATAAATTTTACATGAAAAGCATTAAAAAGGCGACGCTACTTACCGACAAATGATTGCGCACCGTGTTCTTCATCTCCTCCAACATCGCCTTCCAAGACTTCCACCGCATATGGCAAAAGGTCCGCATGACGTGCCCAATGTTGTAGGCCAATGCACTATGCTACTCCGCTGTTGGTGCTGCCCGATGTCGCTCATCGTATCCGATGGTGATACGATCGTTCGTCACCCGGGTGACCTTCGCTATCTTCAATTGCTGACAAGGTCCTGTTGGAAATGTGCCATAAAACCAATCATATGATGATACTTTACGGAGATTTCACATATTAAACTAATCTAGTTTAATATCAAGGGCAAAGATTATTGTTTTAAGCCGTCTCATATAAATGTTATATGCTTAAACGATAAGCCCTAGGAATATGTAATTAGGAGAATGTAATTTAAACAAGTTATATTAATGAGACCATTCTCTTTCGTATACATATCCTAAACGTTCCTGACCATAAGATTGCCAATTGGGCATTGACAGTCCGTTAAGATCAGTACGTGCTGTGTCTCCTCTCAGGGAGAGTGACTAGTCTCGAGTCATTGGTGTGATTGACACCAAGACAAGCATGTAGGTGCTCAATAGCGAATGAGTTCACTGAACACGATCAACGAGGAGTTCTCATACTCATGTCACATGAGAACTCATGGTTGAGATAATGCAAAGTAGTCCTTTGACCTGAGGCATCATAGTTGTCTTGTGGTTAGGTCCTTGATCTTTGACTATGTCAAAGTCACTCCATCAATGGGTGTCCACGGCATAGTTGGGGTTAAGCCACTTAGCCATGGAGGCAAGTGAATGCGCAACAAGGGATCTCTAACCTTCAAACCGTTTGAGGGAGAATACTCTATGATATGATTAAGAATCTCTGGCCAGAGTATGAATGAAATTTAGGAAGTCGTTCCAAATCACATTCAAGGTAATCATATAAGTAAATGAATCACATTGGATAGTAGACATGATTAAACTATCAAACCAAACAATGTGGTCAAAAGTATTGTATTAGAGAAAGACCGTATTGCATTGTAATCCTAAACTGAATAGGTTCTCCACATCTTCTGATTAGCTTGGGTAACCATGACATACTGCTAGGTGTCACTCATGGTTTGTGGAAGCCCTAGACGTGTATAATCACTAAAGGGAGAATTGAAAGTAAGTTTCAATTCACAATCGATTTGAAAGAGTTCTAATCGCCCACTGCTCGCTAAAAGGAACCTAATGGGTCGTACACCGTGTAAGGCAGAGATTGAAGAAACAACGGAGATGAGTAAGGATAATTAAATGGTTTAATTATTTATGGCAATGATTAATTAATATGTTAATTAATCAAACAAATAAAGTTCGTTAAAGACCTCGGGTTAGTTTTGGGCCTTAAGGCCCAATGGGCTTGGAACGTCAAGCCCATTGACTTAAGTTGTATGACAACTTAATGACTAAATATTCACAAAGGCCCAAATAGCCCAATAACACCCTATGGCCGGCCATATTGATAAAGGAGTGGGTTTTGGACTTATTACAAGTTTGCCACTCCAATGAAGATAGGTATAAATATGACTTTATAGCCTTTTCTTCATTAGGGTTTCTTTTGGGAGAAAAGATGAGAACAAAAGCTCTCTTTGCTCTCTAAGAGGTCGGCCACCCTAAAGGAATATAGCTAGCAATCTTACTTCCTCTAGGTCACTCATTTCTTCATCAATCCTTCCTTGGTGTGGAGACTTAGAGGTTCTCAACTTTGAGAACTTGGAGAAACCAATTCTTCCATCCAAATCCATGGAGCTAAGAAGCAAGGAATGAAGGCCCTATCTCTTGGGTGATTATCCTTTGCTTATGCAAAGAGGAATCAACAAAGGTATAAATTTCTCAACTCACTTTGTTTTGAGTTGAGTCTTGGTTCACCCATCTACTAGGCTTTGAATTTCATGTGTAATGTTTTGTTTTTGAGTGCATATAAGCATGATTCTGCCTTTAATTGTTAATTGCATGCTATAGATGTTGCTCAAATGAACATGTTTTTCACAAAATTTCCTTCGAGTCCCTGGGTGTTTTTCTTCGCTGGAAACAAATGAAAAAAAAAATTAACCCAAAACTAATAACAAATCCTACTAAAATTTCGGAATAACTTCCCCTATAATTAAAATATTTCTCAAAACCCTGAAAATAACATAAACAATATACGTATCCAACACAGTGATCACAACAGTTTAATAAAAGGTTCAGAATGAAGATAACTTTTTAATCCTTACATGACATAACTTAACAAATTGAACCTAAAATAACAAAACTCGGTTAACATGCGAATGAGGGAGTAAATTAGGATTGTATACCTGGCTGTGTACCCGAGGCATCGGTTGTGGATCCCGATGGCGACATCTAGTCCGGAGTGTGGGGGCGCCAGTGAGCATGTCGTGCACTAACATGTAGCACATCGAAGAAGTTGACAATGCTGGCACTTGTGGGAGTGGAGGATCAATTGGGTTAACCGGATTCACCGGCCTATGGTCCATCTCTGACGGAGCAGTGGTGGCAGTTGTATGTGTGGTTGTAGAACTAGTGTAGAAGTCATCACCCTCCGGGTTCTAATGAGATGTGACATCTACAAAATTGGTAATAAATTTGTTTCTTACACAAAGATTTAACTTACCATACAAATGCATAATAATTTAAACTTAAATTTAAAATGAAATTTAAAAACCCTAATTTAAAAACCATAATTCTAAACCCAATTCAAGTTTGGCAGAAACAAAACTTAAAATTGATCTACTATACACAAACTAATCAATTCAAATAGGATGTAGACCCCATGGCCTTGATTCGAACCCTTTACTTGAAATTAAAAAACCCCTAATTTAAGAACCCTAATCTAACCCCCAGTAAAGCACCCTAAATCTAACCTCCAATTTAAGAAAACCTAATCTAACCTCACTACCCAAAATCGTTCCCCTAATTTAAGACCTAAATCTAACCCCAATTAAGAACCCTAAAAACTCTAATTTAAGAACCTAAATGTAACCCCCAATTTACGCACTCTAAATCTAACCCCACTGCCCCCAATTTGAAAGAAAAAAAAATCTAACCCCCAGTCAATAAACAAAATTGAAAATAAAAATTGAAGAGGAAATTGCCTCTTGGAGACGAAGAGGCAATGGCCAAAGAGAGGGACAGATTGATGAGGTGAGTGAAGGAGAGACGGACGGAGATAGAGAGGAAGGAAAGAGAGGGTATCGTGCGGGGAAAAAAAAGGAAGAAAAGGGAAGTGAAAGACGAACGAGACACATGGGGTCAAAAATAGATAATCTTGTGTGACAGAGGCTTTTCGCACAAGCTTAAACAATCATCGCGCAAGTTTTTTAAAATTTCCGTGAAAAATTAAAACGCTTGCGAGACCAAAAGTTGTTGTGCATCATGCAATTATGTTTTAAAATGGTTTTTTTACTTTTTTTTATTTTGATTACAATTTATTATAAAATACAAATAAAACAAATTTATTTACAAAGTAATTACATATAAAATGGGAATCATTCATACCATTTTTTCCATCACTCTATTTAATGCATTAACCATTTCATGTGTTTTACAAAAAAAGTTACAAATAAATTGCCTTAATCTTCTTTCGAACTATAATAACTCACTTTTGTCGCTATCATCATTTTCAGTATCCCATTCCTCATAATCGATAGGTACGTCACCATCGTCGTTTGTGCGCACTGGATCATGATATCGTGGAAGATTACCGAGGTCAATTGTAATCGACTGAATTGGTATTTCAATTGAAGATACTCATTCTATCTAAAATTGTTCTTGGATAAAATTAGTATCTCAGAGTGTTTCCGCACCACTTTCCATCAAGAACATTGTCGATGTCGTCGTCTGTAGGATTTTGTTTTGGTATAGCATATACGTTCCTATGATCCATCTTCTGAACAACTTTCCAACCCCTCCCAGCTTTAGGGTTATCTAGATACAACATTTGTTTTGCCATGGTTGCTAAGATGTAAGGGTCGTCATCATACCAAGTTTTGGAAGTGTTCATTGGTAGTAATCCATGATCTCTTTTCAACTTCCCTACCTATTTGGGTTTGTATCAAACCATCGACACTTAAATAGGATCACTTGGCACCCATCCTTGTAAAGCAATTGCACGACACTTGTTAGTTTTCCCTAGAATTCAATGTATGTACTTTTACCTCCCCCTGGGACATGAACACTGCTGTTTTACATACACAACTTCTCATCTCATGCACAACTTCATGCGTTGACATGGCAACCTGCGTACAATTCAACACGAATCGATTCGAATGGCAAGTTATATAACTCTTAACTATACACGGGGGAATTCGTTGCTTTCAATTGATTCACCTAATATTAGAAAAACATTTAATTTTGTTAGTTCGAGCAAATTAATTGGTACAATATATATGTCCAATACAAAACACTTCCAACTTACATATTCGAGAAACCACTGTGGAAACAATTCATAGCGTTTCTTGGCATACAATTGTGAAGGATGTGCCTGCTTCATCATATTTTCATTCTCGTCTAGGTATGATAGTGTCTCGTCACAAATTTTGAGTATGAACCAACGTGCTACCTCCATGTCCTTCTTGGAAAACTACTCGCCTCGTATCGGATCTTCGAATGGTCGAGCGATTTGGGCAAAAACTAAAAGTTTCACCTTTCTCACACCCCCGTCATTATTGCAAGGAGGATGATTGAAAGTTGTCTCAACATCCTTTAAATACATTCCACAAAATGTAAGCACCTCATATGCCACACAAGATTGTATAATGGATCATTTGGCCTTCGCTTTGTTTTGTACACCTTTTTATTGTATAATGGATCATTTGGCCTTCGCTTTGCTTCAAGTCTCTGAGAAGCCTACCAAAATAAAATGATACTATACAAATTTTACTAATCGTAAGATATTTAATATTGATTAATAAAAATGACGCGGAATATTTACCTTTTTATTGGATACATCCATCGAAAGTTGACTGGTCCAGCAAGCAATGCCTCCTTTGGTAAGTGAACCATCACGTGGATCATATTTGTGAAGAAAGCTAGAGGAAATATTATCTCAAACTTGCATAGGACTTCCATAATGTCATGGCGCAACTGATTAACATTTGTTTTTTGCAACGTTCTTGACGTCATTGCAAAAAAAAAAAAAAAACTGGATAACAACATGATTGGTATCACTACATCGGCTAGCAAGAGATATCGAATACCCACAGGATGTAGGCATTGCAGAACCACATAACAGTCATGACTTTTTAGGCCATCAAGACACTTTACAGATGATAAAAACTTTAAAAATTCGTTTTTGTCATTTGGTTTCATTGAAAAAAAATGCAAGATCCCTTTTGGCTTTATCATTGTCCCTATTCATCCATAAACCCTGCCATATTCCCATTCGTTCCAAATCAAGATGAGCTTTGATCATGTCCTTTGTCTTGCCCTCAATATCTAGAATTGTGCCGACCAATGTGTCAAATACATTTTTCTCAACATGCATAACATCGAGGTTGTGTCTCAATTTTAGTTTTGACCAATACAGGAGCTCAAAAAACATAAACTTGTGCATCCAATTCATATGTGTAGAAGGTCTGGTCCTACAGACATTGGTCCCGAAAGGGGCAAAACTCAAATGGTTAAGCTGTTCCAAAATATGATCACCAGACCATTCTCTGGGTCTCACGTGATACACTTTCTCACTGTCAAACTCTTTATCCTTCTCTCACCACTCATGGTCCCAAGGCAACCATTTCTGATGACCAAGGTAACAAACTTTTCTGGCATGCCAACTAGATGTTATGTCTTCCTTGCATACAGGGCATGCCATATAACCCATAGTGCTCCACCAAGAAACCATTGCATATACGGGGAAATCATTCATAGTCCACATCACTGCAGCTTGCAAAGTGAACATCTTGCTAGTACACTTATCGTATGTGCGCACACCGTGTGTCCATAAATCTTTTAGCTCATCCACCAACAGCCATAAGTATACATCGATTGACCTACCAGGATCCTCAGTTATCAATAGAGTCATCATCATGTATTCTTTTTTTATACATTTCGATGGTGGCAAATTATACGAAAATACGAAAATCGGCCAAGTATTGTGGTGTTAGTTTAAAACCTCAAACAGATTAAATTCGTCAGTGGCAAGTCCTAATCTAACGTTACGAGAATCAGCAGTAAAATTAGGGAATGTTTGATCAAACTTTTTCCATGCCTCTCCATCTGTAGGATGCCTCAGGACATCGTCATCAACCCGCTTTTCCTTCTGCCATCTCATGTCCGTGGCAGTATGCATTGACATATACAACCGTTGCAACCTAGGCTTCAAAGGCAAATAACGCATGACTTTTTGCATACATGACATTTATCCAACGCTTCATTCTCCTTATAGAACAATACACAATTGTTTTTGCAAGCATGATTTTTTTTCATAACCCACTTTGAGACCATTACACACCTTTTGAGCGTTTCTATGGTCTTTTGGCAAACAATTGTCCTTTGGTAGCATTCTCTTGAAAACCCACAAAAAATAGTCAAAACACTGGTCCGACATACGATACTTTATTTTCCCGTGCATCAATTCCACAATAGCTGTGAGAACTGAAAATCCATCACACCTCGGGTATAACTCTTGGTTGGCATTTTTTAATAATTTTTCATATTCTTCAAATTCTCCCCTATCCATTCATGTTGGCACTTCATCTTCCACTTCCTGATTGGTATTTGTCAACGCAAATGGCAAAAGTCATTTAAGATTTCCATGACTTGTTCATTAGGATCCATATTTGCTTCAACATTGCCCATTGATGTCACGTTTGAAGACAAAACATTGTGTAATTGTTCCCTGTGATGGTTCCAAATATTATAGGTCTCTACCATTCTATTCCTTACTAAATGAAATCGAATATTTTCAAAAGTTTCCCTTAACGTGTTGTTACACCTCCTACAAGGACATCGGATTCTAGTTGCACTTGGGTTGTGTGTATGTGCAAATTCAATAAAATCCTCAATTCCGTTGAAGTATTCGTTGGCGCATCTGTTCAAGTTATGCATCCATGTTCTGTCCATCATTCCTGCAACCACAATAATAGTAAAACAATCACAACAACTTCTACATGATCTTCTCACTTTATGCCTCCGGTAAAGGCCCTGTCCCATTCAGGAATGCAAAATTATGTCATGTAATTTACGGCTATTAAAAATTAGATTTCAACGTGGAGAAATTTTGGCAGCATCTCTGTACAGTTCTTCAAGTGCACAACATAGATATGAAATACCTATGTGCCACCTGAATAACGTACGAAGATGACATTGAAATTCCCACGACCGAAACCTAATCCTTTAATCGTAAACTACGCGGCATAACTTTGCATTCCCAAACTGTCCAAATAATGGGACAATTCAAGAATCAACTGAACCGCAGTCATGCTTTCCCATCCATGCGTGACATCCAACCACCCATGCTTACGTCTCCCACTTGATAATTATCAATGTCATGGTCATGACACAAGTATAAATCAAGATGGAAATCTTGATCATCTGTAGGAGAATTTTCTTCTCCCAAAGATTCCAATTCTTGTATTAGATTAATCAAATAAGTGGTTTCAATAAAAGTAACATCTCTACTTTCGATCAATCTTTTCTCAGGATGATAAAACCTATATCCGTTACTATTATTAGGATATCCGATGAATTTACATTTCAAAGTTTTTGCTTGTAATTTATTTCTTAATGGCTTTGGAATGAGGACATGCGCTTTATAACCCCAAACTTTTAAGTTTGATAAATCGATTTTGGCCCATGCCATAATTCATATGGAGTTAGTGGCTTTGCCGTTGTATGAACTTTATTCCATATATAAGTTGTAGTAGCCAAAGCTTCACCCCAAAAATGTAGAGGTAAGTCAGCATAAGACATCATAGATCACATCATATCCATTAGAGTTCGATTTCTTCTTTTTGCGATACCATTTTTATTGCGGTGAATAAGGCATAGTATAATTATGCCTTATACCATTATCTTTGTAGAAATCATCAAAGGCTTTAAATTCTCCACCTCTATCACTATTAAGGGTCCTTATGGATCTTCCTAATTGGTTCTCTACTTCTACCTTAAACTCTTTAAACTTGTCTAAGGCTTCATTTTTATGCTGTAAGAAGTAGAAATGTCCATAACGAGAATAATCATTGATGAAAGTCACAAAATATTTCATTCCTTTATGGGTTTTAGTTCTCATTGGTCCACATAAATCTGTATGCACTATCTTAAGTAAATTGGTAGAAGTCCAATGCTGAGAAAATGATTTTCTAGTCATATTTCCTTTAATACATGATTCACATGTATCAAAATCATGTGCAGTTACTTGAGGCAACATTTCATTTTTACTCATGTGTATCATTTTATTTTTATTTATGTGACCTAAACATAAATGCCATAAATAAGACAAATTTTGAACAGTAGAGACAAAGGCATACTCGGAAGAAATACTTTTATTAATACAAACTGAGTACATCTCATCGACTCTTATTCCCCTTACATAAATATAACCCTTTTTCCCAATAGTGACAGCACCATTCATGAAACTTGTCTCAAAACCTTTCTTTTCGAGGATAGACACAGAGACAAGATTCCTCCTTATATTTGGTGCAAACAAAACATTTTTAAGTACAATGGTATATTTACTATTGTTGATCTTGCAATCTCCTTCACCCAAAATATTGATATAAGTATTGTTGCCCATGTAGAGACGATGTTCTCCTAATGCTTTCTCCTTGAAATTGATGAAGCATCTTTTGTCCTTACATACATGACGAGTTGCTCCTAAGTCTATCCACCATTGTCCTTAATCTTTAGCAAAGAGTTCTTCGGAGACAGTCAAAATCAATTCTTTAGGATTTTTGTTGTTCTTGCGTCATTTTGGGCATTTATACCTATAATGACCAGTCTCTTCACAATTGTAACATGCACTCTCCTTTCCTTTAAACTTGTTCTGCTTGCGGTGTCCAAACTTTTTGAAGTTCAGGCGCTTGCTACTACTATGTGGCTTGTGCATGTGTTGCTTGTTTTTTCTGAGAATCTTCCGCTATGAGGAGGTTGGCTCTGCCTTGTCCAGTTTCCTTTTTCCTATAATTTTTATGAACTTCTTCAATAGCCAACATTGCAGGCAATGTATCCATCGTTAATTCAACTTGACTATAAGTCATGAAGTAACTACATTTTCCCAAGAATTTGGGAGGGTACCAAGAAGAACACTAACTTGCATTTTATCAGAAACTAGATGGCTAGCATTGGCTTAGTCGTTTGACATTACTTCTATTTTAGTAATATGATTGACCATAAAATTAGTTTCGTCCATTTTTGTCCCATTGTATTTCTCAAGCAATAACTGAATATACGTTTGAGATTTAAGGCCATACTTTTTTTCAAGTACAACCATGATTTCTTTGGACGAATCATGTTCTTTATAGAGAGGTATTAATTTATCTTCCAAGTAATTGAGGGTTATGGCCTTACCCAACTCATTATCTTCCACCCATTTATTATAAACTTGAGAGGGACCAAGGGGTCTCTCGTCCTTGATAGTGTACAAAGTCTTGTCATGGGTTAAAATATAAGTGATCATTCTCTTCCATATTCGCTAATTAACGTTATTCAACCTCTCTATTTTAAAAACTTCGGATTTGGAAGATTTAGTTGCCATAGCTCAGAAAATTACAAAACAAACACAATACATAATACCAACTTAAATACAAATACTACTAGTGTACTTTTAATTATTACAAGCCACAAATACTAAATGTTCTTAATAAATTAAAGACTAAAAAAAAACAAAATAAAATAAAAATAGAGACTTATTTATTCTTAGCAGCTTTGTCCAATCAATGAAAGCCGAGTACTTGTTCAGCCGATTACGTCGATAAAAGGCTCGTGGATTTCTTACTTGTCTACTTGGCCAAGTGTGATAAATTCTTCCTCTATTTTCATGCACAAAAGCAGTCTCTTCTCGAGTACTGGATTCTATTTCAATTCTTAGTCTTTTACTTTAGAATTCTGAAAATTAAACCCTTGATTCCACTTTGGATCTTTCTGATTATTATTCAAAATATTCCACAAATCAACTTTATAAGTGAAATTATTAGGGTAAATGGGATTAATGAAACTTGAAGGGAGCTGCCAAGGTTGTAAAAAAAGGTTGCAGGTAGCTTCTCGGATTTGGCCTACTTGAAGATGACCACACCTCAAAGGACCTGTGAACGTGCTCTCTTAAAATGCTCAGAATTAAAGAACTGATTTTGACTTTGTGATGGACATCACTTTGCCTTTTCACATTGCTTCCCACGTGAAGACTTCTCAAAAGCAAGTTCACTTTTCAATGCACTGTCAAATTGCTTAGAACCACAAAATCCCTTATATTTTGTTTGCTTCCTACGTGATGCCTTTGCACTATCATAGTGCAATAAATCACCAAAACTTTTGACCTTTTTATGGTCCCCACGTGAAGCCTCCCCCAAAATAAATTCAACTTTTTTTATTGTCAAAACAATCTTCTTCTTCTTTATTTTCAAAGCAATTCCTCTGGAAGAAAACGGGTTCCACTTTCTGCTTTCTCTGGGAAAACTTTGTTCCACAACTTGGTGGATAATCTCGAACGGGAGGGACAATTCTCCTTGGTGGATAACTGTGTCATCGGTATTGTGTATTACCGTGAGAGGACGAGACCACGGTTGAATGAGAAGACCACGGGGGAAGAACACGACCACGTCATTGCTTGCTATGGGTCAGTGGTTGCTGTGGTGAGTCCACGGTTCAGTCTCGAATTTGTAGCAGTCAGCGAAGGACTACGCATCAATCACGATGGTGCAGGTAAGCCTTTTGGGTGTTGTGACCAAATTGCAGAAAAAGGTTCTGAAATTTTGGGTCCAAATGGATGATGCTGGTCTTCTATTTTCTGTGCAGGTTTGATCTTTGCAGCAAAAAATCCCGATTGAAATGGGTTGTCTGAGGGCCTAAACTTTCTGAATACAATTTGTTTAAATTTTGATAATTGTTGGATGAATTTGTATGATGAAATGGTTCAATTTCAAAAAGAATTTTGTTTTCTGTCGAATGAAATGGTGTAAGAGAATATAGTTTGAATTTTTGGGTTAATTCAGGCCTGGGTTCAAACGGGTTGTAGGATGGAATTTCAGACATAAATGTTTTAGTATTTTTGTGGGTTTTGGATTCTGCAAGAAAATTCTCAAATGCCGATTTGGAACTTTCAATCAAAATCGGTTGAATATTTTCCTTATCCACGAACGTTCTCTTTCCTAATTTCTTCTCAAGTTGAAACTTAGAAAGAACGTTGTTGGATTCGTTACTTGGCGAAGAGGAAGTCTCAGATGTAGTTCGAGACATCCTCGGATGAAAACTGGGCAAATTGTTTTGATTTATGTAACTTGGCTCTGAGGCCAATGATAGATATTGGGTAGTTCACAGGATCAGAAATAGATGTTGTTAGATATCGATCATAATAATATGGTGTGAAGGATATGAACTACCCTTAGGATTGGAGATACCATTTGTGAACTTACGAGGTCTACCAGGCTTTCGTTTATTTCCTTGTCCAACTTGAGTCGTCTTCCCC
Organism: Malus asiatica; assembly: GCA_033882615.1. NCBI lineage: Eukaryota > Viridiplantae > Streptophyta > Magnoliopsida > Rosales > Rosaceae > Malus > Malus asiatica. The sequence continues at coordinate 41,601,911 of CM066503.1, read as the reverse complement.
TTACCCTTGCTATGTAAAACAGTTGCCCCTTATTGCTCTTTCTTCCTATTTATGCCATTAGAATTTGTCTCCGCAACACCATCATGATCATCCACATCCTCAATTTGTAAGCCATCAAAACTGTTGCTTAGAGCACTTTTCCTTGAGCCATTTTTCACTGCATCATTAGACTTCTCTTAAACTTTGGAACAACAAGATTCCATGTTCCAATATCAACTTTCCCATTGATGTTAGCATCAAGGTATAAAATATCGATGATATCGGAAATATCGGTAGTCCAAAAACACGGAAATATCGATGGAAATATCGGGATATTATTGATATCAATAAAAATAATATGGAAACCACGGAAATTGTAAGAAAAACTTGGAAATTTTTATTGAAACTTTGTAGGATGTTTATTTAGTCAATTATCTATTAGTTTATCACAAAAAATTGGAAAGAAATGCATTGCATGATGGATTTAACTTATTTAAGTTGATTATATAGCGAGCTGGCAAACATTGTGAGTGTAGAAAATATGTAGTAATTAATGAAAGAAGTTTAAACACACCATAATCATTTATATATAATGAATTAGTCCAATATTTTACACTTTATACATTGCATGGTAAGATACATGAGTGACTTAGTACCACATAGAGTTCCTATGAGGTTCAAATTTTTCACTATCTTCATCATCTCTATGTGTAGAGTAAGTGTATTGTGAATAGTAGTTATCAAATGATAAATCCCCAAAATAGTTTTGATGTAATTGTTAACATGCTACCCATATGGATCCAAGATTAGTTGACGTTGTCCATAAGCAAAATCATTTGAAGATTGAGTCTCGGATTCCTTCCATGAGTCACTTGATTCCATCCCAACAAGAATGGGATATGAAGGGTAGGGAAATGGTTGGTTATGAGTATAATCATAGTTACTACTTCCTACTCCAACAGAGTCCGAAGTTATAGATAACGAGTCATCTTCTTGACTTGACAAAATCCCCTTACCTTTTTCTCTACGAGTATAGTCATTCCCTATGGCACCAATTCCTGGTCCTGCCCGCCTACTGCCATGCTCCTCATCCTGTGTTGCATGCGTGAAGTTTGCCTCACCAGTGAAGGGGCTCATAAATCTGGGAGATGGTCCAACATAGTTTCCATATCCACCACTACCTCCAGCTCCACTATATCCTTCACCACTACCTCCAGCTCCACCTCCGGTGGTAGGTGAGTCTCCTAATATTGTAGTAGAGCTATCATTAGTATCAGCATGATCTTGTGGTTGTGTAGGATTAGAAGAAGGTGGAATTCCAGTGTTTCTTGGTCTTGGGCGAAAAAGTTCCTTGAAAGAATCAGCGCTGCTAGATCCCACCTCCTCCTCCAATACTCTTTCTACATTTATCCCTTCATTACGTGCTTCTTTAGCAACTTTAGGAGCTAGGTTACCTTCATCATGATCTAAATGAAGAGGTCTAATCCATTGATAAAGTTGGTTACCCTCTGTATCATCATCTTCAGCAACAATATCAAGCACATCTAGTGGGTCACCATAGTCAACATGATTTATTTCTGCTTCCTTATCTCGAATTTGAAGCTTCATGTTGTAGTAGCAATAAACTAATTTTTCCAACCGACTATGAGCCAACCTATTTCTTTGCTTTGTTATGAGTGCAAATGTACTCCAATTTCTTTCACAAGCAGATGAGGAAGTTGTTTGTGATAATACTTTGATTGCTAACTTTCTCACAGTTGGTGCATCAGTCCCATACATGATCCACCATTCAGCTATAATGAAAAACAATGTTGATAAGCCTAATAACTCCAATAAATTCTATTATAATAGTGAAATATGTTTACACTTACTAGGAGACATTTTTGTTCGAGCAGCAACTGATGTTGGTTCTCCAAAAGTTCTTCTTGCATCTTTAAACCATGTTAGCTGAATTCAATAAATCGTGTTAGTTTAATCCAACAATGTAATTATTATAATTTAAGTAATTGTTTACCTCATTTCCAAATTGGCCAACTGCTGGTGATGCAGGGTCTAATTTAAAGTATACATTATGTACAGCACGTATAAGGGTACCATCATCTCCAACACCGGGTCTGTATGGGTATCGAGGATTCAAATAATATGCTGTTCAAAGAAACACATACTCTAATAAGAGAAATAATACTTATGCAACTAAAGAAATGAATTGCAAATTATGACATAATTTATACCTGCTGCATGCAAATCGTGGTATAATGTTTTATACTATCGGTCATCAATTATCCTTATGACCCACCTTGCACCATGTTTTATTTCCAAGTCATCCTTCACTACATGCATCAACTCATATATTGCCCCCATAGTAGGATACACTTTTGTGTCAACAATCCGTAAAACTTTGTAAAGAGGTTCAAACACTTGGCACACATGCCCTGATTAAGTCCAAAAAGCATGATCAAGCACTATACTTTCCACCATATGACCTGCATTTGAGCGGCTAAAATTGTGGTTGGCCCAATCGTCACTAGTGAATAATTGCTTCAACCCTGCTTTCTTCTTAAGTAGGTTGTCTAATGCAATATAGTTGGTGGCGAATCGAGTGGTAGCTGGACGAATAATTTCTCCTTTGCAAAATTCACGCATCTTTGCCAACAACCAACCGTGATTGTAAATATAATTTGTGATCGTTCTAGCTCTTTTTACCACAGTAGCAACATTCTCTCTCTTCCCCATTGCCTCAAACATGAGATCAATACAATGTGCTGCACATGATGTCCAAAACACATTATGATGCTTCATTAACTTTTTTCCAGCTTTGACAAATGCAGAACCGTTGTCGGTCACGACTTGGATAACATTATGCTATCCCACCTCCATGATTACATCCATCAATAATTTGTAAATATAGTTGTATAAATAACTAGTCGATCTCGAAGTAGTGTTGTCTATCCAAACTGAAGGTGCTCCTTGATCGACTAATTCTACAGCTCCAATGGTGTTTATCCAAACTAAAGTTGTTGTTGATTGCCTCCACATTGCTATTTATCCAAATTAAAGATGTGTTGGTACGGAAAAATAATAAAAATCTCAAGATGTTTGAGAGGTTTGCGCATGGCAATTGTATGTTGAATTGGAGGGGCTTTTATGTCACCACTACCTTTGTACTTATAGTACTGCAAAAGTTCGATGATACCACATAACAAATTGTTACCGTGAATCCTACTTTCACTATAATATTCCTGAGAATATTGTATTTTAAAGCAACCATATCCACGCGGAAGCCATCTTTATTCCCTTGCTTTGTGAAAATCAATCTGTATCCAAGTACTTGATGGCCTTCTAATACCACGTGCTGGAACCAAAGCATGCAAATAATTAGCATGCAAGTTTACCTTCTAGCCATGCATTTCAATCTGTATCCAAGTCCTTCATGTAAACTTCTTCTTCGAGATCCCCATGCAGGAATGCATTTTTAACATCCACTTGATACATTGACCATCCCTTATTTACAACAACTGAGAGAAGTACCCTTATTAAGTTCATTTTGGCAACAGGAGCAAAGGTTTCCTTGTAGTCCAAATCAAGGGTTTGTGTGAATCCATGAGCTACCAATCTTGCTTTATGTCTTTCAATTAATCCATTTGAATTGAACTTGATCTTATATATCCATCTGCATCCCACATCCTTCTTCTCTTTTGGTAACTTTACAATGCTCCAAGTGTTGTGTTGATCGAGAGCATGTAACTCATCATGCATAGCTTTCCTCCACACTTCAGATTCACTAGCGTCATGGAAATTTTGAGGTTCTGTGAGCTTAGAAACCTTGTTGAGAAATGCATTGTGAGCAGGTGCAAGCTTGTGATAGGAAACATAATTGGAGATTGGATGTCATGGCTTGTAAGTCTCACAATCAAGCAATCTTGCAGGCAGTTGTCTCTTTCTTGCAGGGTTGCGTCGAGGTGCAATAGGTTCCATTGCTTCTAAAGTCACACTTTGCAAGTTTTCACACTCTTTATCAGTTGTATTGCTAGGAGACTGGCCTTCATTAATTTGTTCACTCGAAGAGAGAGTTACTTGAGCAAGTACGTTGACATTCGAAGTTGGGACCTCAGTGATCATGACATCTGTTTTTGGTAAGGGAAACAGATCCAAGTAGTTCTCCCCCTGAGTGGTAACTTCAAGATTCTTACTGAAAAAAAGGGTTAGTTTCATGAAACCTAACATTCTTATATACAATAAGTTTCTTAAGTTGAGGGTTATAACACTTGTATCCTTTTTGAGTTGAAGAATGCCCAAGAAAGATGCACTTTGCTGCCCGAGGATCTAGTTTATCTCAATATAGAGATTGAATGTGCAAAAAACATATGCATCCAAAAACTTTAAGGTGTGAGAGATCAACTTTTCTTCCTTTTATTATCTCCATTGGAGACTTGAACTTTAACACTCTATTAGGCAATCTGTTAATCAAATAAACAGCTGCCATAACACCATGTGACCAAAAAACTTTAGGCACATTCATTTGCAACATTAATGCCCTAGTTTTCTCCAATAAGTCACGATTTTTTCTCTCAGAAATGCCATTTTGTTGTGGTGCTCCCACACAACTAGTTTGATGCATAATGCCATCATTGCTCCAGTATTGTGTCATGATTTGAGACATGTATTCTGAGCCATTATCAGACCTTAGAGTTTGAATGTTTAAAGAGAAATGATTTTTGACAAGATTATGGAAATCTTTAAACATATCCATTACTTGATTTTTTTTTTATTTCAAAAGATACAACCATGCAGCCCTTGAATAATCATTAACAAAGGTTACAAAATACTTGTAACCATCAACATATTCACTAGTTGGTCCCCATATATCTAAGTGTACAAGCTCAAAAATCTTGCTAGCCCTAGAAACTAACTCCCCCAAAAGTAACCTAGTAGCTTTGGACATATGGCAAGTTTCACACTCAATTGCTTCTTTGCTTGACTTGGGAAACAAGGTTGACAAAATAGGTTGGGAAGGATAAGCTAGACGTTGATGCCACAAAAGGTTGTCTTGGTTGGAAACTGACTTGACTTGAAATGCACTTGGACTGTTTTTTGAGATGTAATATAGGCCATCAAGGAAAAAACCCTCACCAATCATCTTCTTGGTGATATAATCCTGAAAAATGACACTTTGTGGTGAAAAAATGACCAAACAGTTCAAAGTACTTGTGATTCTTCCCATAGATAAAAGCTAAAAAAGAAATGAAGGTACATACAACGCCATAGACTCAATTTTATCTGAAATCAGGTGAACTTTTCCCTTTCCTACAACCTTGGCCCCTTCACCATTTGCAACTGACACTTGTGATGGTTTATGCAATTTTTCAAACTCTTTTAGTTTCGATACTTTGTTAGTCATGTGGTATATGGCTCCAGAATCAACAATCCAAAAATCATGCAACAAATTGACATTTAGAGCAGTTTTGGAAGCATTCAAAATACCTTGAAGGTCTTGCTTTGGCATGTGATCAGCATTAGCTAAAAATCCAGCAAACTTGCCCAACAAGGCCGTGGTATTTCCATCTTCATGAACAACATCTTGATCAAATTCTTCTCTTCTTGTTTCCTTGTGTAGGAAGGTTACAAACTTGTTTATAAGGTCTACAAGATTGGCTGTGAACTACTTGTAAGGATCATGACTGTTGATAGATGAAGATGAAGCCATGTTGGCTCAATGGGAAGGTTGCTGAGGTTGAGGTTGCCTTGGTGCACCTTTGTCTTTCAAGAAGTCTAGTTTCAACTCTGGATGCAAGATCCAGCACGTCTCCTTTACGTGACCATTGTAGTGGCAATGCTGACACTTCAAGTGAGGGTTTTTACCTCTGTATCTCTTCTCAGTTGTCATGTAGGCTCGAGCTTCAATACCATTTTCTTTTGTTCCAACATTAATAACCTTCCTTCTCACTTCCTCTCATTGAATGGTAGCACAGATGCTTGTGAAGGTTGGCAGCTCAAGATTCATGAGAATGTGACTTCTCAGATCCTCATAATCTACACTTAAGCTGGATAATAGCTAGAAGATTTTATCCTTCTCTTCCATTTTTAAGAGAACTGTGGAATCAGTAGTATGTGACATGTAGACATCCAGTTTATTCCACATACTTTTCAGAGATCCAAGATGCTGAATAAAGCTCTTACCTTCTTGCTGGATAACAGGCATATCTCTTTTAAGTTGAAACACACGAGCGGAATTGTTTTGGTTCCCATACATCTCCTTCACCGTTGTCCATAGCAAGAGAGAAGACTCTGAGTAGCTGAAGATCTCAGCTATTTTCCTTTCCATAGAGTTGAGCAACCATGAAATAACAAGTTGATTTTTACATAGCCAACCTTCATAATTTGAGGACGTATTTTTTAGGGCTGGCACATTACCATGGATGAACCTGAGTTTGTTTCTTCCACCAAGAGCAAAAGTAACTACCCTTGACCATGGGAGATAATTGAACTTATACAGTAGTACTAAGTTGAGCCTTTGGTTGGGATTGATATCCACTTCTAAAAGCTTCTCAGGCTGAGAAGTAATGGTGTTGTCAACTTCCTGGTTGATTGAGTTTTCTTGACACATCCCAGTCTCGGCTCCGCCGTAGCACAATATGCCTGCTTTGAGCCTTAGCCACTCCCTCACGATTTTGTTTCTGGGAACTAAGACGAGAACTTCCGTCACCCATCCTAGGATTGCTCTTGCATGAACTCGCTTAACTTCGGAGTTCTGATGGGATCCAAAGCCAGTGAGTTCTCAAAAAGCCTCATGCTATATAAAGGTGGGCATGTACATATAAGGCACATCACCCCCTCTCCGTTGGTCGATGTAGGATGTTACAATCCACCCCCTTCCAAGTGTAGTTCTATCTTGTATTGCAAAGTAAAATCATGAGGTTACAAAAAGGAGGAAGAGATATTTAAGAAGGATTCGGTGCACATTGCAGTGCACGAAGACATCTAGGAAACTCCTTGAAACACCCCACAAAGGCTAGTCTAGTAGTCTTACATCAACATACCTCAATCTCCCTAAATCAAGGAGTCTAGAGACCATACACTAATCTCCTTAAATCAAGGAGTTGACAACAAGGAAATGACTTACACCAATCTCCTTAAATCAAAGAGAAAAATACTACTTACAAAAAGATAAAGTAAGATAAACTCTAGAACCTATAGCAGCCCTAATAACCACCATTCCTTCAATATGTATCAATATTTACTTTCTTTATTCCATCTTTCTTTCCAACTAAATGCAAACCATGCATTATCAAAAAGTTCAACCTGATCACATCTCCCATTTCTGCATGCTGTCTTATCCTTAAATTCTTATAAGTAGCACTTTTCCATGTTGATCAGGACGCGAACCAACCAAGCTGCATAATGCGTAACCACACAGAATCCTTGTACAATGCTTTCATTTATTTGACTCTCAAGCTGCAACTATAAGGTAATTCCCATTTTAATAAATTCCTAATAAAATGGTAATATCAATTATGGCCTCTCTCATCCAACAACTTAAAGTATCACGGCCGAGTGCGTGCAAAATCACAGCCTCTTAATATTCAGAGTCATTCGATGGCCTAAAATTCTGCTCATTCAACGGTCCCAATCGCTCGGACTGATTGTGTAATTTTGGGTCCAAACAGGTACCATGGACAACCAAGAAAGTAAAGGGAAGAGTTTGATTGCATAATTACTCGGAAAAATAAGTTTATGCATTAACTATTCTGATTAAATTGATAAGACACATTTGAGGACAGGAATGTTTACGATTAAGATCACTTTTATATGTTACTTAATTGTTATAGTAATTTTTTCCCTCATGTTGTCAAATGAATTATTGTTTTTTTTTTAATTTTAGGAATACGAAAAATTTTCAACTGGAGTTCAACATAACAAGTATGTAAGTACATGATAGGAGCTGTGTATCAAAGTGACCTTACCTACTTTACTTTTATATTGATTGGGATTTTAGTATTTTTCTGCTTAACATTTCAATTTTTATTTTGTTTACATAAGTATTTTCATTTTTTTTAAGATTAAAATTCATTGTCTTTTGTAATTTCTACATAAAGATCGACAATGAGAAAGTTCGAATTGGACAAACAAATGTTCACAATTCTCAACTGTCAAAGCAAAGGTATCATAGGAGCAATCAACAAATACAAAGACGATAGTCTATGAATTCATTACAGCGGGCTCAAATTTCCTTCGTTTGGGGTTTTGTCGCACTGGGTACAAATAAAGTTTCAATTCTGTCACAAATATTCTCCCTCAACTTTTGTGAATTTCTCCCTATATTATGTGACATGATGATTACCTTTCTTTTATATTTCTAATATGTCTCATAAAGAAATAAAATAATGAAATAATAAATAAATGAAGCAATCCACGCAAATAAATACGTTTAAATGTATTTGCTCAAAAAAAAATATGAGTCAAATGTAGCACACTGTGATTAAAAAATAGTCTTTTACACGCGCGGAAGCACGTGAAAGAAGACTAGTACACACAATAAGTAAGTTGCCCTTTTAATGATTTTGCTGCTCAAAACACATCCAAATCATCATTTTTCTTCACTCGTTCTAACATGCTGAGTGTACAAAAGCTTTTTTATCACTATTTTTGTTTTCATCTGAATGAAATAGTTAATACAGTCTGACATTTATACCATACAAACAAAAATCATAAATTTTTGTTTCACATTCTAAACCCTAAAAGTAATCAACCCAAAACTAAAATTGTACAATCCCAAAATAACCAAAGCGAAATCCTAAAATATGGTTCAGGGTTCGTATTGATCAATGTACTTAAACACACAATTTCAAGTCAATTTATTAAAATAAAACTAGTATTTCACAAAATTGCATAACAAAAATTGCAATGTAGTTTCTCATCTGGCAGTGGAGGCATACAAAAATTAGAGGAGCCATCCTCAGGCCACCGATAACGGAAGACAAGGACGTCCGTCCTGTGAAAGTACCAGAATCAAGGAGGGAGGGGGCGTGGAAGCCCATTGGAAGTGTCTCACCCTTGAGTTGGCAAGTGCAGCTGCCATATGCATGACTATACATGCATCTAATCTGACAAACATTTGAGAGTTCATTATATATAAACAGAGCAGAGACCAATTATACTTCGTAAAATCAACACACTTGAATCGAGATGACATCATGATGACGCCCGTTACTCAGGGCTCCGCAGGAGATCAAGTTCCAGGTCAGTTTTATAATTTTATCCGCTGTTCGAATCCCTTGATCCGGAAGGAAGAAGTGGTTGTAGCTTTGAAGAAGATGAAGCATAGAAAAGCAATAGGCCCAGACGATATACCAATCGAAGTGTGGAAAGTTTTGGGAGAGACAGGTATAACATGGCTCACTGACCTTTTTAATAGGATTTTGAAAACGAAGAAGATGCCAAATGAGTGGCGAACGAGCACTTTGGTGCCTATCTACAAGAATAAGGGCGACGTACAAAATTGCATGAACTATAGGGGTATTAAGCTAATGAGTCATACAATGAAGCTCTGGGAGAGAGTCATTGAGCATAGATTGAGGCAAGAGACACGGGTTTCGGACAACCAATTCGGGTTCATGCCAGGACGCTCAACCATGGAGGCAATCTATCTCTTACGAAGATTGATGGAAAGATATAGAGATGGGAAAAAGGATTTACACATGGTCTTTATAGATTTGGAGAAAGCGTACGATAGGGTCCCAAGAGACATTCTTTGGAGGATTTTAGAGAAGAAAGGAGTACGAGTAGCATATATCCAAGCTATAAAGGATATGTATGAAGGAGCAAAGACTGCCGTAAGAACTCATGAAGGACAAACCGAAAGCTTTCCCATAACTGTAGGATTACATCAAGGCTCATCCTTAAGTCCTTACCTTTTTGCGTTGGTAATGGATGAGTTAACAGGACATATTCAAGATGATATTCCTTGGTGTATGCTTTTCGCAGACGATATAGTGTTGATAGATGAAACTCAGGAAGGAGTAAATGCAAAGCTTAACCTTTGGAGAGAAGTGTTGGAATCTAAAGGTCTTCGCTTAAGCCGATCAAAGACAGAATATATGGAGTGCAAGTTCAGTGCAAATGGAGGCCAAAACGAGTTAGGGGTGAGGATCGGTGATCAAGAAATACCAAAGAGCGATCGTTTTCGTTACCTAGGATCTATCTTGCAAAAGAACGGAGAACTAGATGGAGATCTCAACCATAGAATACAAGCTGGATGGATGAAGTGGAAGAGTGCATCTGGCGTGTTGTGTGACCGCCGTATGCCACTGAAGCTCAAGGGTAAATTTTATAGGACGGCAATAAGGCCGGCGATGCTGTATGGCACAGAATGTTGGGCAGTGAAGCATTAACATGTACACAAAATGGGTGTAGCAGAGATGAGGATGCTTCGTTGGATGTGTGGGCACACGAGAAAGGATAAGATTAGGAATGAGGATATCCGGGGTAAAGTAGGAGTAGCCGAAATTGAAGGAAAGATGAGAGAAAATCGGTTACGGTGGTTTGGACATGTGCAAAGAAGGCCTACTGACGCTCCGATTAGAAGATGCGACTATGGGACAGAGGTTCAGGGCCGAAGGGGTAGAGGAAGACCTAGGAAAACTTTGGAAGAGACTCTAAGAAAAGACTTAGAGTACTTGGATCTAACGAAGGACATGACACAGGACCGAGCACAATGGCGTTCTAAGATTCATATAGCCGATCCCACTCAGTGACTTGGATTTTCCAAGTCTCCAACCGAGAAGTTTTCCTCACTCAGGAAATTAAGGGAACACTACCTCAACCTACATGCTCCACTCACAAAGCTCCAACAAAAGAAAATTCAAAGAACTTAGCGAAGAAGGCTTTGGTGTATTTAACTCAATACGTTGAAATGAAGGAAAGCTTATTTATTGATATCCCCGATAAGCTACAAATATGTACATATACATGAGTCAAAATAAACAAACAAAAGGGAGCCTTCACAAAGGTTGCTTAGGAGAAGTCTCAGCAGTCGGTAGAGCCCCAGAAAGAGAAGGCACCGGAGAGGGATCATTCGGAGCCTCAGTACTGGACAGAACCCTAGAAGGAGGAGGCATCAGAGGTTGATCATTTGGAGCTTCATTACGCGGTACAGCCCCAGAAGACGAAGGCAATAAATGCCTTTGGAACAAACCCACAAATCTCTGATGATCAAGTAAAACCTGACCATCAGTTTCCTTCAGCTGGTCTAGCTTCCTCTTCATGTTTGTAGCATAGTCATGTGCGAGACGGTGCAACTGTTTATTCTCATGCTTGAGCCCTCTAATCTCCTGTTTGAGACTCATCACTTCGGCCGCCAATGATTCAACTTGGCGGGTTCGAGCAAATAGGCGTTGGGCCATATTAGACACAGAACCTGCACACTGAACACTGAGAGCCAGCGAATCCTTAACAGCTAACTCATCAGACCGTTTGGAAAGTAGTCTGTTATCTTTGGGAGTGAGAAGGTTCCTGGCCACCACCGCAGCGGTCATATCATTCTTCATAACGGAATCCCCAACGGTAAGAGGACCAGTAGGGGAGACGAAGGATGGGCGCCATATGTTGTCTGGAGAAGGCGGGGCTGCCTCTTCAACAAGGTTTAAGTCAAAACGACGGTCGGAGGGGCCAGACATTTTCAAAGGTGTTGAAGAGAGAAGAGGTCGGACAAATCAAGATCTTAGAAGTGCAAGAATGGAGCTTCTACTGGTGGAGATTCAAGTGTGTTTTGGAACTTAATGCCAGCCCTATAAAAAGCTGCACTCGACGGAGCTTCAGACATCGAAGAGGCGCCTACTCAGAAATCGAAGAGGCGTTTGCTTTCTCAAAAGCTGGGCTGCTTAGAGACCACGAGGGTTGATCTCATAAATCGAAGAGGTGTTTGCTTTCTTAAAAGTTGGGCTGCTCAAAGACCACGAAAGCCGATCTCAGAAATCGAAGAGGCGTTCGCTTTCTCAAAAGCTGGGCTCCTCAGAGACCACGAGGGCCGATCTCAGAAATCGAAGAGGCACCTACTTTTCCAGCCTTGTCAGCACCTGTCACACACACACTCAGCTTTGCGGAAATTATGGGTATTCTGTCGAAGACTTCTGGGGAAGTAGAAAACACATGAATCTTACTGCCCAATCACCCACTTCCCACACGCAACAATAGCTCATGGGTACCACATATAACTTTGCCAAAGTCCTCTGCCAAAGTTGAGCACGTGAAGCTTGCAGCTCCCACTACATCGCTCTGACCAAGAAGGGTAAAAGAATAGCAAAGAAACAGCACTAACAAAATTTAGACCCATAATTTTTGAAGGTCTAGCTACCATATTATTACCCACAAGGGTAAAGGAACAGTACCACTGCTGGATAATTGGAAAGTCCCTGTGTGTCAACCTCTGTGCCTCGTGGCAAGGTAGACTAGCAAACATGCCCAACCTTTACTCACATTCGAGAAAACACTCCCAATAAAATTGCTTGCTCCAAAATCGAAGAGGCACCGTCCTCCGAATCTCGAGAGCCAGACTCCCAACATGACTACTTTCTCAAAAATCGAAGAGAGGGTAAAGGAACAGTACCATTGTTGGATAATTGGAAAGTCCCTGTGTGTCAACCTCTGTGCTTCGTGGCAAGGTAGACTAGCAAACATGCCCAACCTTTACTCACATTCGAGAAAACACCCCCAACAAGACTGATTGCTCCAAAATCGAAGAGGCACCGCCCTCCGAATCTCGAGAGCCAGACTCCCAACATGATTACTTTCTCAAAAATCGAAGAGACACTGCTCCCCGAATCTCGAGAGCCAGACCCCCAGCATGATGCTTTCTCAAAAATCGAAGAGGCATCGTTCTCCGAATCAATCGAAGAGGCGCTCGCTTTCTCAAAAGCTAGGCTGCTCAGAGACCACGAGGGCCGATCTCAGAAATTGAAGAGGCACCTACTTTTCCAGCCTTGTCAGCACCTGTCACACGCACACTCAGCTTAGCGGAAATTATGGGCATTCTGTCAAAGACTTCTGGTGAAGTAGAAAACATATGAATCTTACTGTTCAATCACCCACTTCCCACACGCAACAATATCTCATGGGTACCACAGATAACTTTGCCAAAGTCTGCCAAAGTTGAGCACGTGAAGCTTGCAGCTCCCACTACATCGCTCTGACCAAGAAAGGTAAAAGAATAGCAAAAAAACAGCACTAACAAAGTTTAGACACATAAATTTTGAAGGTCTAGCTAACATATTATTACCCACAAGGGTAAAGGAACAGTACCACTGTTGGATAATTGAAGTCCCTGTGTGTCAACCTCCGTGCTTCGTGGCAAGGTAGACTAGCAAACATGCCCAACCTTTACTCACATCCGAGAAAACACTCCCAACAAGATTGCTTACTCCAAAATCGAAGAGGCACCGCCCTCCGAATCTCGAGAGCCAGACTCCCAACATGATTACTTTCTCAAAAATCGAAGAGACACTGCTCCCCGAATCTCGAGAGCCAGACCCCCAGCATGATTGCTTTCTCAAAAATCGAAGAAGCATCGTTCTCCGAATCTCGAGAGCCAGATACCACATACCACTTTTTCAAAGTGCTCTGACAGAGTTAAAACATGTGAAGCTGGCAGCTCCCACTACCGTGCTATGACCAAGCAGGGTAAAGGAATAGCATTACTACTTTTTGTTAGGGAGACTCCTATATATGTCGACCTCCAACCCCAACGGACAGGCAGACCTGCAAAAATGCTCAACCCTTCCTCATATCTGAGAGGGCACTCCCAACGAAGCCTTTCGAAATATTCAGCTTTCTTTCCCCCCGATAATACCTCTGCAAACAAGCTATACTAGAGCAAGAATATCTCATATCATCAGGGTTAAAAGCAAGAGTATCCCATATCATGCTTTTTCCCTGTCTTTTCCTTTGGCCTTGTTTTTACCTGCAAGACAAGGAGAAAGAGAGCAATCAGTCAGCACTTGAAATCAAGTTACCAGCCAGGAACTGACTGCCCTTACCTGATTACTTACCTGGCATTGCTCTCGAGTACTCATCTTCAACATCTTATGTGTCCAGGGAAGATACCGCATCTGCTCGAGGGACAGATAGGGCAAGTGCGAAGGATACAAGGAAGCATGTGGAGACAAGCGTAACAGCACACATGCCGATACATCCATTACTCTGTCAAAAGCAAAAGTATCCCATATCAGCAGGGTCGAACGTACTCTAGATTTGATGGACTTGTTTTGACCCTCAAATTCTTCAGTCGGCCTTATACTCTGGAGGAAACCAGAAAACCCTCCAGCTCAGTTCAAGAATTAGCCTGTGGAAAGTTACTTCTTCAAAAGCAAAAGTATTCCATATCGTCTCTTCTCATTTTTCTTCTCTTTATCCTTCATGCTGCTGCAAGATGGGGAGAAGGTGAACAATCAGCCGGAGCTCTGATTGCTTACCTTGTCTGTCACCTCTTTCAGCAGATCCCCTAGCTCAGCGACTTGGGGGACTCCTACTACATGGTTTGTATCGCGCTTGACCAAGCCTGAAACTACAAGTAAGCTTCAAGTGAAATTGATACATTACCTTGTGCATCTCCACCAGTTAAAGATACCACCCCTGGATGGAGGAAGAGTACTTCCAGAGAAGCTGCCACATCTACCTATGCGACAGATAAGGCAAGTCAAGATGATACCACACTCCGATACTTAGAAGTTTCGTGATTACGAGATCATTCTCCCACAATATTTCCTAATGTCATTTGTACTCTAATGTCATTTGTACTAAATCATTCACTTGTACTCACTAAAGGAGAGCTTGAACATATGTACTTGTGTAAACCCTTCACAATTAATGAGAACTCTTCTATTCCGTGGACGTAGCCAATCTGGGTGAACCACATACATCTTGTGTTTGCTTTCCTATCTCTATCCATTTATATACTTATCCACACTAATGATCGGAGCAATCTAGTGAAGATCACAAAAAGCGACTGTTTTCGCTACCTAGGATCTATCTCGCAAGAGAACGGAGAATTAGATGGAGATCTCAACCATAGAATACGAGCTGGATGGATGAAGTGTAAGAGTGCATCCAGCGTGTTGTGTGACCGTCGTAGGCCACTGAAGCTCAAGGGAAAATTTTATAGGACGGCAATAAGGCCAGCGATGTTGTATGGCACAGAATGTTGGGCGGTGAAACATCAACACGTACACAAAATGGGTGTAGCGGAGATGAGGATGCTTCGTGGGATGTGTGGGCACACGAGAAAGGATAAGATTGAGAATGAGGATATCCGAGGTAAAGTAGGAGTAGCCGAAATTGAAGGAAAGATGAGAAAAAATCGGTTCTGGTGATTTGGACATGTGCAAAGAAGGCCGACTGACGCTCCGGTTCGAAGATGTGACTACGGGACAGAGGTTCAGGACCGAAGGGGTAGAGGAAGACTTAGGAAAACTTTGGAAGAGACTCTAAGAAAAGGCTTAGAGTAACGGAGGATATGACACAAAACCGAGCGCAATGGCGTTCTAGGATTCATATAGCCGACCCCACTTTGTGGGAAAAGGCTTTGTTGTTGTTGTTGTTGTTGTTGTTCGAATCCCTTGATAAAAGATGTCACTTATATATCGACTATAGTAATGCTAATCCTAATCCTCCTCTTTTCAACATATGCAAAAGACCCACCAGCGCATGCATGTATTGCTCATTACAAGCAAAGTCATACACACAATCATACTAAAGGTAGGTGGAATGCCAGAGTTACAACATCAAAGTGTTCTACTTGAGAAAAAAATAGAAAAATTCCGACAGAGATCTACAAAATGCTCAGAGTGTAAGTATGGTCTCTCGGAGTACTTATTTCTTTAGAATAACAGAATAAAGGACAGTAAGAACAAAACTAATTTCTTCTGACACGAACCTAGGTTGCGGCCAAAAAGAGCTTTATCTGAAAGGTAGAAGTCACAATACTGATCAAAACAGCTTGATTTCACACTCATAATTCCAACACATTATTGAGGGATAAAGAAAATTTATTCAATTTGAACAAGATAATTACATAAAAATTTCGAGTTGGGAATCCATAGTCCTTATTGACTTGATTTCAAGCTCAACAGATCAGTCAATAATCATATCTAATTGAACAAAGTACAAATCGGAGTGCATTAAACAATTTTCTAACCTTTATATTTCTCACTACACTGCAGACATTCATACATACAGAGCAGAGAGCAGTTTCTTCAAGGTAAAGCATTATCCATCGACAATGAATTGATCATCTTGATTTTCTCCTTCAACCCTAGCATCGTCATGAACCAAACTATTCACATGGTGCAAGTTCTGCATCATTTGTGGTAAATAATGGTTACTAGCATTTGTATGATCAGACAATCCAGCTGGATGAGCAGTCCACTGGGAGACAATCCCAAGTAACTGGCTCATAAGGTTTTGTTGCTCATGAAGAATACGAGTCTGCATCTGGCCCATCTCTGCCCGGTGGTGACCCAACATTTCGTCAATCCTCGTCTTCCATTCTGTTCTCCTCCTATTCATCCTCTCCTCCCATTCCCTCTCATGAATCAACTCTTCCTCTTTCCTTCTTATTTCTCTTTGTTCACTCTCCTTCTCCAATTCTTCCCATTCTAAAATCCTCTGCTTCTTTAACTTCTCTCTTGTCTTCCCCTTCATCTCCTTTTTATTTGCCCATTCCTCCCATTTCCATTCTCGTTCTTGCTCACACTCCATTCTAAAATTCTCACTCCTCTGTCTGTCCCGTTCTCTCGCTGCCTCGCGATGCTCAAATTGTGCCTCCATTTCCTTCAACTTGCCCAGTTGGTTACATAGAAAGGCCCATGCCTTCTTCTTTCCCAACCCCGTCGACACCTCCCTCTTCTTCTTCTTCCTCTTCCTTAAACTATGACCACTTTGCTCCACTCCTTCGCACACAAACTTGTCATCTCCATTCTGCCTCAACCGATCATTACTATTAAAATTCTCCTCTCCCTCCTCCCTGTCGTACTCAAATCCCAAACCCATCACTCCATTCTCAACCCCATCAATCCCCGCCCCAAAATCCCCATCCGAATGCCCCAATTGCCCAAACTCCAGAAGCCCCATTCCCCTTCCACTCCCCACAAACCCCCCACCATTCTCACCATCCCCATTCACAGACACCATCAAATCATTACCCCTATTACTCACAATCTCCACATCCCCAAAAACGTCTTTATACCTCAAAAAATTTGACCAATGAGCGAGGCCCTCCATCCAATCAAACTCCTCCTCACTACACTCCCCACTCCCACCACGACTACCACCACCACCACCACCACCACCACCACCCCCCGAATTACACTCGGGTTGCTGTTTCTTAATCTTCTGTTTCACAAGCATATACTGGTGCCTCATGTTCTGGACCTTGGTGGAAACATCCTTCCAAGACCACTGCCAACGATACGCGATCGAGTCTCGAAGATGGTGCACAGAATTCACATAGCAGGCAATGGGTTTAAACTTTTTCTCTCTAGTTTTCATCTTAGCAAGGGTCCCATGAGCGATCATCACTCCGTATCTGTCGATCAGAGTTCTCTCCTCGGACTCTGTCCACTTCTTTCTTCTCGAGGACATCATTTTTGTGCCCACTAACCAATCTTGACTGTGCAAAAACAACCTCAAATATCCCAGAGGCTAATGACAAACACCTAAAATCTGACAGACCCAGATCGAGAAAACATGAGAAACGAGCAGCAAAGTAGAGAGAATGGAGTGAGTGCTTACCTTGAGATGGAGATTGAAAACCTGTGGTGGGAATTTTCTCGGGAAAATTGGTAGAGAAAGTGAGGGGAGGTTGTGGGAGTGTGATCGGTGGGGTTTAGTGTAGTTTTCTGAATCTTTTGACTCGGGTAGTTAGGAGGAGAACCAACAGTTTTAACTGCGCTCTTGAAAAATTTTGTGTCCAACTACCGGAGTAGATAAACCAGATACAACGGGAAGCAGATTTCCTTGTCCGAAATTGTTTTCTGCTTTTATTTTCTTTTTTCTTTTTTCTTTTCTTTTTTCTTTTTTCTTTTTTTACTCTTTTTGTTTTTTAATTTCAAAGTTTTAAGAAATGACTTATTTACAAATTCGCCCTAAAACTTATTTTTACCCACTAACGCTTATAATGGCTTAAAAATTGAAGATGTGTTTGTAGACATTAAAATTTCGGTAAAATAAATGTTGGCCATTGCATTAAAATTATATTTGTAGACATTGAAATTTCAGTAAAATAAATGTTGACCATTGGATCAAAATTACAACATCCACTCATTTCACCTACATCATACACTTAATTCACCTACAACAATCCACCTAATTCACCTACAACCTCCACCCAATTCACCTACAACAATCCACCCAATCCACCTACAACATCCACCAAAGCAAAAGGATGATTGTAATTCATTCTCAAAGCCTATAAATAGGTCTCTCCATCAAATGATCAAGGGAGAAAATTTACATACATTTTCTCTACTCTTAAGCAAATCCCGAAGAATCAAGAAAGCCCTCTTCGTTCTTCGTGAAATCCTCCTTCAAGATCAAGCCCCAACGGCCCTTGAAGAACTTTCATCAATTCAAGATCAAGCCCCGACGGCCCTTGAAGAAAGTGTTCATCATTCATCAATCGTTCATCTAGGATCAAGCCCCAACGACCCTTGGATCAACAACACAATCCACAAATTTACACATTACGAAGATCGAATAAGAGGCTAAATTGGTAGAAGAGATTGTAACCCTTAAATCATTAATACAAATATTATTTTGTACACGTGTTCTTGTCTCATTCATCGCAGGAATTCCCGTGTTTACAAATTTGGCACGCCCAATGGGACAATCTCTACCACTCATCTCTATCTTCGTAATCAATAAAAAGCAAAAATGGCATCAAGGAAGGCTCAAGCCGTTCTCGCAACCAATGCAAGGAACAAGAGCGTCATCGCACAGGTGGTGTCACTTCAAGCATCATAACCCGAAGCAAGGCAAGGGCTCTTTTTGCCACCTCTTCCACCCCTGCATCAGCTCCGCTGAAGGCACAAGACCACCCGAGGCACGAACCCGTGATCACCCTGGCCTCGCTAAGGGTGCCAAGAAAGGAAAGCTCGAGGAAGTACTCGGAGTCCTTACTTTCAGATGTCGACTCAAGCAACAGCATAGCCATGCAAGTCATGACTACCAGAGCAACTTCAATCGAAGAGCAGCTGGCTCAAATGAATGAAGTGATCGCAAAACTCACACGGATTGTGGAGGAGAAAGACCTGCAAATCGCCGCACTCGTCAACCAACTAGATACAAAGCCCAACGTGAAAGTTGAGCAAGGGGATAATCCAGTAAAGAAGGAAAACGATGAGGATGAGGAGCCTTCTGCGGAGAAAGTCGAAGAGAAGCTAAAGCCAAACCAATCAGCAGCATTCATGGGATCTCTCACTATCCAACAGCTGCAGGAGATTATCACTAGCACCATCAAGGCACAATACGAAGGAAGCTCCCATGACTCCGTGCTGTACTCAAAGCCCTACTCCAAGAAGATTGACGCTTTGAAGATGCCGAGGGGTTATCAGCCACCAAAATTCATGTCGTTCGATGGAAAAGGAAACCCAAAACAACATGTCACCCATTTCATTGAAACTTGCAACAATGTTGGAACGGAGGGAGACTACCTTATCAAGCAGTTTGTGTGCTCGTTGAAAGGTAACGCCTTTGACTGGTACAACGACCTCGAGCCTAAATCTGTCAACAATTGGGATCAACTAGAAAGGGAATTCCTCAACCGCTTCTACAGCACGCGCTGCACAGTAAGCATGCTGGAGCTGACCAGTACGAAACAGTGGAAGGATGAACCTGTCGTCGACTACATCCATAGATGGCGTTCGTTAAGTATGGATTGCAAAGATCGGCTTTCCTAAACCTCCGCCATTGAGATGTGCGTTCAAGGCATGCACTGGGGGTTACATTACATCCTTCAAGGCATAAAACCGAGAAAATTTCAAAAGCTAGCAACTCGTTCCCACGACATGGAGTTGAGTATCGCCAACCACGGGAAGAGGGAGCCGATCACCAACTTCAAGAAGGATAAGCTGTTTTCCCCAAATGTAGACAAGACTAGGAAGAAGCCTTTCAAGGAAGCGTTCACCGTCAACACTACGCTCATCAAGACCTCATTCGTGCCCATCAAGACCTCATTTGCGCCTATCAAGATCTCCTCCAAGACCAAAGCAAAGGAGATAAAGAGAGGTGAGCCTCCTCGCACCCAAGACAAGTACAAAAACACCTTAAGGAATTGAAGCAGAAGGCGTACCCTTTTCCTGACTCAAACATGGATGCAATGTTAGACGACTTGCTGAAAAAGAAGGTGCTCGAGTTATCGAAATGCAAACGCCCTGAAGAGATGAATCGCGTAAAGTACCATTGTATCGTGAGCCATCTTGTTGGCAAGTGCTTCGTCCTCAAATAACTCATCATAAAGTTAGCGCAACAAGGTTAAATCGAGCTCGACCTTGAAGACACGGCAGCAACACATACTACTACAATTGCATTTGGATCTTTCAATCCCGTGCCTCTCCATGTGACACCTGACCATTTCCGTCAATGCTCAAGCTGCATGGCACCTTCTGCACAACCATCACCAGGGGCAAGCGACCAAGATGCACATACCGATGATGAAGAAGCATGGACATTGGTGACCTACAAAAAAAACAAGGAAACCAGAACCACAAGCCACAAGGCTAAAGGTGGAACAAGGGAGAAAACACCGTCGCCGCAACAGTAGGAAGCCTAAAAGAAACAAAAAAGCTGCTAAGCGAACGTATCCTGGGGAACTTATGGAGCAAGAGCCATGCATTCCTGTCTCCTTGCACGAGTACTTCCCGAAGGACTTTTTCCAACAGTGCGCTACCGTCGCCTGTCACATGGTTGAAGTAAAGATGGAAGAGCACTTAAAAGGCAAAGTTATCGCCATTGCGGGGGGAAAAACTCTCACGGTCGAAGAAGGTCTGCCAACACACTTTAGCATCGAGAAAGCGCTACGATTGCCAAAGAAGATGTGAAGAGCACTAGCAGCAGTCTTGGTAAGTTCCGACGACCACGAAGTGCAAGAAAGCAGGAACGAAGGCTTGAAGCTTCGGCCACATGCTGTGCCGCCAAAGACATAATCTGCTTCACCGACGAAGACTTGCTGCTAGGATCCAAGCTTCACAACTGTCCTCTCTTCGTCTCTGGGTACGTAAGGGAGCACAAAGTCAACCACATGCTTGTGGATGGTGGATCCATAAACATCATGCCAAAGTCAACAATGACTACAATCGGCATCAAGGCGGAGGAACTGTCCCTAAGTCGTCTACTAATCCAAGGTTTTAATCAAGGAAGACAAAGAGCGATAGGCATGATCCGAGTGGAGATGACTATTGGTGAACTCAAGTTAAGCATGATATTCCACGTGATTGATGCAAGAACTTTTTACGGCTTGCTCTTAGGAAGGCCTTGGATCCATGCGAATGGAGTAGTACCGTCCACCCTTCACCAATGTTTAAAATTCTACCGAAAAGGAGTGAAGGTGATCTATGGCGACACCAAACCATTCACCAAAGCCGAATCACATTTCGCAGACGCCAAGTTCTACATGGATGAAGACATGGTGCCCAACACTCTTCCAAAAAAGATCAAATCCATGAGCAAAGCAACACCTAAAAAGCGGGAGTGGCAACCCTTGCCCAAGAAGCAAGAAGAAGAAGCTATGCCGTCTTCAAGCAAGAACGATGATGAGCTTGCTAAACCCACAACAACCAAAGGGAGTAGGATGCCCTTAAATGGACCAAACACACCCCTCTTCCAATACATCCCGATGTCGAAAAGAAAGAATGGTCAATCTCCGTTCGAAACAGGAGCAAGCAAAGCCGATGCACAGCAGCACATGCATAATGTAAAGTTGCTCAAGACGAATGCAGTTTTGCCTCTGACATAGCAAGCGACGCTAAGGTTGCAAGACTACCACAAGGTTTCATAAAAGCTCTACCAAAGGGGGTGGAACCAAGCTTTCTCCCAACCAAGAGGACCGAAAAAGGTTTTGATCCAAATGCCTACAAACTCATGTCGAAAGTTGGGTACGACTTCGCTTCGTCTTCGAATCGTGGAAAGAAGGTTTCAAACACCGTCAACAATAAAAAACGTGACCTCACCGAGATTCAAAAGAAGTTAAAGAAGCATGGTTACGGAGTTGACAACAACAAAGCTGGACTTGGCTTCACACCAAATGCACTCGTGAAGATTTCAAGCAAAGCGAAAAATACTAGCACTCAACACATTAGCGTGAGCATTGAACAAGATCAAAAGGAGCCTAAATCCGCCTCTCGGACGTCAGTCTTCGATAGGATGAATCGTTCAAGACCCAGAACGTCAACACTTAATCGCATTGGTGGTCAAAACTGAACCTCCATCTTCAAGAGGCTTAACATGCCAACATCCCAAAGCTTTGTTTTTTAAAGATTGTCAAAACCTAAGAAGCAAAGCAACACGGCTAGCTCTCCTCCTCGTCGGTCAGCTTTGGAAAGACTTGAAGACAACAAGAAGCTTTCTAGAAATAGGGAAGCAACGTGAAAGGAAGAAAAGCTCAACGGGCTAGTAGAAAAAGGCGATATTCGAAGCTTGATTCCTTTAAGGATGAAGCGCCAAGCAACTTTGGAGGTTGACACAAAATGACCACTAAAGGTAAGGAGGCGCACCATCATCAACACCGACCAATCTTCACGCTAACAAACCCAAGAGGACGACACTGAAGAGGAGGCCCAAGAAGACAAAGAAGACGCAATCCCGGAAGAAGACGTCACTTCTGGCTTTATCAACTCAAAATCTTCACCTCA
Organism: Malus asiatica; assembly: GCA_033882615.1. Classification (NCBI taxonomy): domain Eukaryota; kingdom Viridiplantae; phylum Streptophyta; class Magnoliopsida; order Rosales; family Rosaceae; genus Malus; species Malus asiatica. The sequence continues at coordinate 41,579,040 of CM066503.1, read as the reverse complement.
ATCGTTGGTCTGCAAGAGCACAATTCTGTATGGCAAAATCATCATCAAAATCATCATTAAAACCATAAAAAAAAAATCATCGCTCATTTGAACTATGTCATGACTTGATCCCTCCTTAACTGAGGGTACGTAGGCAACTTGAAACTTCAAAACTTCAAGTACAGTCACATCATCAACAAAAAACACAAACACTTTGAAGAATAAAAATAAAAGCAAATTCAAAATATGAATACTTTATTTCTTTAAAGGAATGATTTGGTTACAAAGTTGTATTACAAAGGGAGAACATCACACCAACATCACCACTGAGGAAAGTTAAGACCAAAAAGCACTACACAGCATAAACTTGCTGCAATCTTTTGCATAACCCCACACGGTAAAGGTGACGCACTGGAACAAGCTCCAAGCAGTAGCGACAAAGAGCCCACGGCAAGCAGCAAGGTTAATGTGCACGGCAACGTCACCACTGAGGAAAGTTGTGACGAAAAGGCACTACACATCATAAACTTACTGCAGTCTTTTGCACAACCCCACATGGTAAAAGTGACACGCTGGAACAAGCTCCAAGCAGCACGGCAAATAGGTCAGTTATAAGACGGTCCTTCAAAGCACGCTACAAGGGTAGAGGAAACCAAAATGCTACACAATCGCACTACGCAAACCTGCAGCGACTACGCAAGAAGTTTCTTGCACCGCAAGTCGACGTCACCACCAAGAAAAAATTGAGACCAAAAGACATTACACAGCGAAACCCAGCTGCAGTCTCTTGCACAGCACCACACGGCAGCGCACCACCGAGGGAAACTGTTATCAAAAGGAACTACACAGCGAAACCTCGTTGCAGTCTCTTGCACAAGCACTAGGTAGCAAGTACACCCACGTCTCTGAAAAGCTTCGTGAGGATCCCAGCATCCTGCTCTACCTTCTCAAAATTAAAGAATTCTAACATTGCAGCAAAGAAATACATCAGTGGGGTACACACATATCATATACAAATAAACACATTATATATATATATATATATATATACACGACACACACACACACATGGTGATGGGACAACCTACGTATGTGCATATATATATGTGCATGTCAAAGTCGTCCTCGGCTTCAAACCTGCACTTGCAGCCTTCGTGTCTTCCTTCACTGCAGCCTTCAGACATGCACCTGCAGCACTTTTTTTCCAGCACCGAGTTCAACAAGCAGCAGACGAGGATTCTCCAAATACAGAAGGGACGTTGTTAGTAGTAGCAGCAGCAGTCGAGGATCCTCTTGATACAATAGGCGCACTGTTAGTAGCAGGAGCAATGAAGGATGCTACGTAAGAAAGTCCAGTCGACGAAGATGTAGAGTTGAAAGCGGTAGCAAATACAGGAGACTTACCAGGCGGCAGACGCGGGGAAAACAGGAAGCGGTGCATGCAGTCGTGATTGTAGCCAGGCAACAACTATCTAGTGAATATGCGGTGCCCTATGTGTGTATGTGTGTATGTGTGGTGCAGTGACTGTGCAGCCCTATATATGCATAATGATCTCCCAAGTGAAACTGATCTGCATATGCAACAGTAGTGCGGCGACTGTGTAAATGATAGTCTCCAGAGAACCAAGTGAAAATAGTCTGCATGCGAGGAAGAATGCAGTACAGTAGCTGTGCAAACAGTGATCCGCATGCAGAGAAAAACGCAGAGAAGAATGGTGCGGTGACTGTGCAAAAAAAAATGATGAAAGGTGTTTGGTGCGTCAGGTAACATCCATCAAAACACACACACACACATATATATAGTGAAATCTTGGTGCATGGTACTATTCTGAAGAAAAAAAAATATTGTGGAATCTTGGTGCATCAGGCACCATGCAAAAAAAAAAAGAGAAAATGTTGCTACTGCTGTCATCAAGTAAAAAAAAAAAACAAACAAAAGAAAAAAAGAGGGAAGTAACACATCTTAGTGAGATATATGTTTCAACACAATACGCTGGATAAAATAAAGTCTGTTTATTGATATCTCTGAGAAATTACAAGTACAAAAAAAAAAGGAAACTTCACAACGATTGCTCAGGTGAAGCCTCAGCACTCGGCAGAACCCTAGAAGAAGAAGGCACTAAAGATTGATTAGGTGGTGCCTCAATACTTGGTCGAACGCCAGAAAGCGAAGGCAAAAGGTGCCTCTGGAAGAAAGCCACAAACTTCTGATGGTCGCTTTGAATTCAACCTTCAGATTCCTACAGATGATCAAGCTTTCTCTTCATGCTCGTCGAATAATCATTTGCAAGCATACGCAACTCTCGATTCTCATGCTTGAGACGTTTGATCTTTCTTCCAAGACTTTCCACCCCGATCGTCAATGATTCAACTTGGTGAGTTCGAGCAAGTAGGCGCTGGCCCATGTTGGACACATAGCCCGCACACTAAACACTAAGAGCCAGGGAGTCTTGGACAGCCAACTTATCGGTCCGCCTTGAAAGCAACCTATTATCTCTAGGAGTGAGGAGGTTCCTAGCTACAACCATAGCCATTGTTGCTCATCACATAGTCTTCAACTGTAAAAGGGCTATCAGAATATAAGAAGGATGGGCACCATATATTACCCTGACGCAGCACACCTGTGTTACTGCTGAGACTCAAATCTAAGCAAATGTTAGATGGGTAAGCCATATTAAAAAATGTTAAAAGAAAAGGGTTGGATAGAGTAAAAGCTCATAAATACACCGGAGATGATTTTCACGAGCAGGCAATCTTCAAAGTGTGCATGTTGAATACAATTGACACCTCTTTAAAAGGAGAGGCAACACAACCACTTGTTCAAAAAATCGAAGAGACACCACTCTTCGAATTTCAAAAGTCAGATTTTCCTGCGTAAAGTCCGTCAACACTTTTCAGACGCAATCTCAGCTTTTCGGCTATCACGTGCAACTTTGTCAAAGATCTCTGACATAGTTGAAAACGCATGAAGGTCATTATTCCAACTACCACACTTTTGGTCGACAAGCGTGGATGACAAGGCCACATTCGCACTACCACTTGCTATTCGGAAATCACTATATAGTTCGACCTTCATCCTATATGGCAAGGCATATATCCAAAACGCCTGACTCTTCTTCCTTGCCAAATGCATCTGTAACAAAACCCTTAAACATACTCAGTTTTCTTCCTCCCTGGAAACACCTCTACAACCAAGTCACACCAGAGCAAAAGTATCTCATATCACTAAGGTTGAAAGCAAAACTATCTCATAGCATGCTTTCTTCTGATCCTTTTCTTTGTTCTCGTTCTTCTCTGCAGGGCAAGGAGAAAGAGAGCAATCAGCCAGCGCTTGGAATCAGCCTCCTGATTTGGAATCGACTGCCTGGAATCCCTTCCCTGATTGCTCGCCTAGCATTGCTCTTAAGTACTCATCTTCAACTGTTGATGCACTGCCGAAGAAGATACCAGATGCTTGGAGAACAGATGAGGCAAATGAAAATGATGCATCGAAGCATGTGGAGACAAGTGCAATAAATACATGTGCTGATCATCCGCTACTTCTTCAAAAGCAAAAGTATCTCATATCATCAGGGTCGAAAGCAAAGGTATCTCATATCATGCCTTTCCCCTATCATTTCCTTTGCCCTTGCTTTTGCATGTAGAACAAGGAGAAAGGAAGCAATCAGTCTGAAGCTGAAATTAAACTTCCGATCGGGAACTGATTGCCCGAAACTTTTGCTTGGTTGCTTACCTAGCACTACTCTCGAGTGCTCATCTCCAACTGTCGACGGGTCTCGAACTTCCTCAGCAAATACTTCAAGACAGTTGATATGATGTTGGCTCTTTACACTGAAGCTGCCAAGCATGGATAAGTCGTAGAGAAGTGATGCTCTAAAGGACCATTTAAAGGCAAAAGTTTGCGCACCACTTCTACTACGCAAAAGAAACAAGCAGAGAAGAACGCAGAACGATGAGCGGGAACAAATCACTGTAGCACGACGCCCTTCCCTGCAGAACCGCATAATCCAGGTGGAGGAGTTTAAGTCAAATTTGAGCCCGGTGCCGTTGCTCTAATCAAAGAGCTCGAGAAGCTTCAACAACCTTTCGCTGGCACCATCACCGAAGAGCAAAGCCTTGCCGCACAATGCTGTCAAATTGTTAGGACTTCTTCAAAAGAAAAAGTATCTCATATCATCAAGGTCGAAAGCGAGAATGTCTCATATCATGCTTTCTCCATGTCCTTTTCTTTGTCCTTGTTCTTACTTGCAAGACAATAAGAAGGAGAGCAATCAGTTAGTACTTGGAGTCAGCCTTCCGATCTGGAACCGACTGCCTGGAACCTCTTCCTTGATTGCTTACCTAACATTACTCTCGAGTAGTCGTCTTCAATGGTCGATACACTTCCAGAGAAGATGCCGCATCTGCCTGAAGAACAGATAAGACGAGTGACAATGAAACATCAATCTTGTGGGTCATCAGCAAACGCGACAACTGCAAATGCTGATTCATCCCCTAACCCTCTTCAATATGAATTGAAAAGATTGAACAAAGAAACAGGCCATCACCTTTGCCTCGTGCCTGCCTACCATGTGTCCGAACCCTGAAACCGCTTGTAGTTCTATTTAAATTCAAGATCAAGCCCAACGACCCTTGAAGAAATCACAAGTCCAATTCAAAATCAAGTGTCCACCACCCTTGAATCATAATCAACTTCAAATAAAAGGAGTAAGTTCGAACCTTTGGAGGAAGCCAGAACACCCTCCATCCCAGTTCAAGATTAAGCTTATGGAAAATCAACAATTGGAGGAAACCAAAAAACACTCCAACCTAGTTCAAGATCAAAGCTGTGGAAAGTCAACAAGCGCAACAAAATACGTGTCGATTCATCCATTACCAAAGCCAAAGATCATCTACCACATGAAGCTCCTTGTGGTCCAAATTTCATCCAAGATCAAGCCTCAATGGCCCTTGAAGAAATTTCAAACAAAATTCAAGAACAAGCCTCAACAACACTTGAAGAAACTCCCAGCCCAATTCAAGATTAATCCTCAACGGCCCTTGTATCGACATCTACATTAAGGGACTTCAAAATGCATCTTCTACACATGACAATCACATGTATACAACGCGCCTTGAAGTAGGACCATTTGTAGACATTGAAATTTCGATGAAATAAATGTTGGCCATTGCATTAAAATTACATTTGTAGACATTGAAATTTCGGTAAAATAAACGTTGACCATTGCATCAAAATTACAACATCCACTCATTTCACCTACATCATACACTTAATTCACCTACAACAATCCACCCAATTCACCTACAACAATCCACCCAATCCACCTACAACATTCACCAAAGCAAAAGGATGGTGGTAATTCATTCTCAAAGCCTATAAATAGGCCTCTCCATCAAAGGATCAAGGGAGAAAATTTACATACACTTTCTCTACTCTCAAGCAAATCCCGAAGAATCAAGAAAGCCCTCTTCGTTCTTCGTGAAATCCTTCTTCAAGATCAAGCCCCAACGGCCCTTGAAGAACTTCCACCAATCCAAGATCAAGCCCCGACGGCCCTTGAAGAAAGTGTTCATCATTCATCAATTGTTCATCCAGGATCAAGCCCCGACGACCCTTGGATCAACAACACAATCTACAAATTTACACATTACGAAGATCGAATCAGAGGCTAAATTGGTAGAAGAGATTGTAACCCTTAAATCATTAATACAAATATTATTTTATACACATGTTCTTGTCTCATTCAACGTAGGAATTCCCGTGTTTACAGTGTTGAAGTAAATATTAGAAAAATATTTGTAAACATATTTTTTTATAAAAAAAATTCATCTTTAAACTATCAACCTTGAACTTAAATTTACAATCTCATACCCTTAAATACTTAATTTCACAACTCAACTAAAAGTCTCATAATTCTGAGTGCTAAGAGGGACGGCCGTCAAATCTAGTGGCTTCTGTTCCTTGACAATTACTTTACAATTTTTTTTGTTTGTTTTAAGGGGTATAGGGAAATTCCAAAAATATTTTGGGTGGGAAGAGATATTGGGTTTAAATAGAAGCTTCCTAAATTTAACGTGAATAAAAATGGCGATTTGGATGCAAATATCCGCCGTCTCTTCTTTTTATGAAAATGCAACTGCAAAATAATAACACTTGAGATTTAGGTCAAAAGCCTCACATGCCCACGATGAATGGAGGGGGCTTTAGCCGAAGAATCTCTGATGCCAAAGTTAGAATTCTAAAAAGAATGTGTTTAGGAGTTTTTATGTCACAGCCCGTACCGAAAATTCAGTTATCGTGGATGTGATTTGACGAAATTGCCCTTAAAGGTTACTAAGGTATGTGTGACTTGTTTAATTTGAATAATTCATACATTCCTAAGTTTTTGGAAAAATTGAGTTGGATTAAAAATTGGTTTGCATTTTGTGTGGTTAGGGGAACGACACACACACTCAAAACAAACCTCACACTCTCTCTCCTATCCCGTGCCCTCTCTCTCTTCCCTCTCAGTTCACTCTTCCTCACTCTCCCTCTCGAACTCATATGAACAAGAATCAAAAACCCTCAAATCTTCACGGATCGATGTCAAAAATGTTAGTTCCTTCATCCTTGCAACCCCCCAGTTTTCTGGCACTGGCGAAACCAGTCCGGCGACTGGAGGAAGAAGATGACGCGCGTGGGGCCGCATGGGGCATTGAATTTTTTTTCTAAAAATACCTCGACGTCTGTGACGTCCAGTAGGTCACTGTGGTATATTCATATACCCAAATTGAGCATCGTATCAGAAGTTATTACGTATTTTTGGTTATGTGCTTTAAATAATGTTTTTATAGTTGTTTCGCATATAGGTGAGACCTATCCCGAGGACGAGCGCGTTCAAGGGCGTCACAGGAGTTACGACCCTTCGACTTACCAGTGAGTGGGCAGTTATTTTCTGTATATACCTATATACTACTGATTTTTCCCAAAAATTGAATATAAATGAAAGTATATTTTAAAATGCTGTGCATGCATATTATATGAAATATATGAGTCAGTATTTGATGCAGATATGTGAAATGGTGCTGTGGACGCACATGTGAGTATCAGGTGAGTTTTATCTTCATATGGTTTATTGATGATGTGATTTATGTTGAGAGCTCATAACATGCACCCCTGGTGTTAGTGCTTATATTATTCACCCTACACCACACGCTCACCTTGGATCCAAGTAGGTGCCTGTCGAACAAACCATTAGAGGTGGTTCCGACATGTCGTACAGACCATTAGAGGTGGTTCCGACTTGTAGGTGACTTTAGATTATTATACAGTTGTTGATGAGAGAAGCACTAGAACGTATTCTTACACCATTCTTACCGAACATACTACTTCAGGTAGTTCCGATTTATGTGCAGAGTAGTGTTGTACAGGTCACAGTGGTGACTCTGGTTGGGTTGGATATTGAGCTATAGAATTAACCATACAGGACAGCTGCAGGGTCTCCGGTTGATTCATTATTTCACCTGTTATATTGATGCATTCTTATCATGTTTTGAATCATAGCATGTCATATTCTTGAAAAGTGTTAAAGACTTGTGATTTGAGTTTTGCTGTGATATATGATTATGTATATACTATTTTTCTGGGAAAGTATACAGCTTTTACAGTGAGGGGTTAGAAGTGTTGTTTAATGAAATATTTTCGGAAAGCTTTGTTTTACTGACCCACTCAATCTTGTTTTGCGCCCCTCCAGGTTCTAGTTAGTAGCGTTGGTGGCCCACGAGGATTCCCACGGCGTAGTGACAGACTACTTAAATGTAGGACTCACCTTCGGGTGTTGTAATTTAGTTATGGTTCTACTTGACTGCACTTAGTACTTATGCTCTGAATATGTGTGTTTCACACTTAAACTCACTCTAGCATGCTAGTTGGATATTATTGCTAGTGGTTGGTTTTTATTCCTTTGTATTTCTTTTATCTTTTGCTTCCGCATCGCACTTTTGGTTACGTCACGCCCACGTGACGGCTAGCACACCTTGATTCTAGGATCGAGGTGTGTCATTATGGGTAGCAAATGGCTTAGCATTTTGATGAGATAATAGAGGTATATATAGGAGAGTAGCCAAGCCTATTGGTGGAGAATGGCTGGCCATATATGGTGTAATTGGGTGAATAATTGCAAGATGTTATGTGTAATAATATCTTGCAATTGATATGACAATTATTCCTAAATTAAATAGGAAGTTTTGAGAGTTACCTTTTGAATAAAATCAATAAGTGATTGATGAGGAGTGATGAGAGGGATTTGAATAAATACCATATTGATCACCTTTGACTCTTCCTTGATTGAGTTGTTATTGTCTGTTGCATGCATGTGAGAATCCCGGTGTGTCTCGAGAGTAATTTTTTTCATTTTCATCCAAAAGTCCACATCTCACCTCCATAATTTTTTGGATTCTTTTTGGCTCTACAGGCGCAAATGTGTTTGAAAAACGATGAATATGGTTCAATTGCAGAAAGTGGGTCTAACGACTAATTGATTAAGTTTTAAAACCAAAATTTGTATATAATGTGGTTGTTGTTGATTGAATTATTACTTAAGTGTTGATTAGTATGTTTATTTTCCATTTGTGACAAATCATATGATTTGTAAATTTAGACTAAAGATTTGGTCTACCTAGCATCACTTGCAAGATAAGTGTTCATGCAACGACCAATGAGAACACATGACACGTCCGACCCCGATATCCTCCAAACACCAAGGTAGACAAGTGCTGGCCGGCATCCAAAGGTGACAAAGACATACTAACATGCATAAGAGCTATGAAGAGAGAACGAACATAAATAAAAATCGTAAATTTAACTATAATGAATATGCAATTGTGGAACGTATTCAGAGTCTAAAACTAATCCAAAACATTGTAAAAGGAATATTATGAAACTGTATGAACAAAGGAGTGGGTCCTACACCAAGAGGACTCTAAGATACTAACGCGGGAATGCCTTGACGTCGGGATTTTACACCTCGATTCTAAGTCCTGATGAGGCGCAAAACAAAACATGAGTGGACCAAGTTTATATATATAGTAATACTAAAACAATTATACATCAACGTACTAACCCCCAGTTTATAAAACTCATATAGCATAATAAGTAATAGGTTTTCTGAAAATCCTAGCATGCCATAAAACCTTCGTAGAACATATATCATATAGTATTCTTAGTAGTGGTATCACAATCACCCGAGGGCACTACATCTCCCGACCGAAGCCATATATAAGTATCTTCCGCTCGTAGGCACTACATCTCCTAGCCGAAGCCAAAAATAAGTATCTTCCACCTGTAGGCACTACATCCCCTGGCCAAAGCCATATATAAGTATCATTCACCCGTAGGCACATAGTATGAATAACCACTAAGTAAGCACAACAATCATGAACATAATATTTCCAAAATATATCTCATAAATTATATCATAAATCATATTCGTAAATATCTCAGTAACATAAATTCGATAAAGCATGAAAATTCATAAAGCGTAAATCCGATAATTCATACACGTTTCATAAAATGTAGTCATAAAATCATGATTTTCATGTATGCATTTCTAATAGTAAAAACATGCATTTTGAAAGGGGTCCACTCATAGATAGTCGATCATCAAAGAGCCGTGCAATCTAAAGTAGACGGAAACACCACTAACAAACGCACCTAAGCACAATAAAGGGACCAATTAATTAAACTCTGGCTAAATCACAATAACTGGGGTGCAGGTTTATGAGCTCTATGCTAAATCATAAACAGGCATGTACATTATCTCTGGCTAAATCACAATCACTGGGGTGCAGGTTTATGAGCTCTATGCTTCTCAAATAATCACAACTGTTATTCACATTCACAATTCATAAACTCACTTGGCTTACCTGAGTGTCCACAGCACCACAATTATATATTATGCATCATATACCATTTCATATTCTAAATATAAATTTATATGCATTGCATTTCAAAGCATACTTTCATTTAAACACATTTTATGGGAAAATATTGAGTATATAACTATTACTGAAAACCAAAAGCCCACTCACTGGTATGTCGAAGGGTCGTAGCCCCGGAGTTGTCCTTGACTGGGCTTGTCCTCGGGATAAGTCTCACCAATTTCAAGCTCCAAAAATCACAGAATTTCACCGGAGAAGACATGATAGTTTTGGCCAACTTTCAAACTCGCCAAACTCGACTTCCCGACGTCCAATTTGCTTGGTTTTTATCCTCCGAGCTTCGTAAGAATGTCCTAAAGCTTCGTACAAGCTTAAAATCCCCTGAAACAACCATAATTATGACCATGTGAACAGTACTCAAATCGGGGGTGATGGTTTCTCGGGTTTTACAAGCTTTCAAGTCCTAAAAATGGTACGAATGGACTTAGAAGCTTGTAGGGAACAAGAACATTACCTTTTTAATGTCGATCCGTGCGTGAAAGCTTGAGTTCAAAGTTCGTCCGTACGGTTTGTACGGAAAATAGAAAGAAGTCTGAGAGGGAGGAGAGAGAGAAAGCACGGGAGTGATGGAGTGTGTGTGTGTATGTGTGTCCACATGGGTCACCCACCAAAAACCACAAAACTAAATCCTTTTTAGTTTGCCTTAGTTCTAAACTTAGGAAAATAATGGATAGATCCAAAAATCTAAGTACACAACACACACAACACACTATAACGTCCAAGGGTATTTTAGTAACTTTGACGCTCGAGACCAATTAATATTCCAAAATTCCGGGACTGGCTGTCACAATAAAGAATAAGGAGAAGCACAAAGAATCGTTAAGAACTATCGATAGAAATTGACAAGACCAAAGATATTTCTATTTCACAACACCTTGTGCAGATTTCAAATTTCAACGGTCGCAACCCTTTTGGAAATTGATAAGAATAGCGTCTGCTACAAAAAAGTCTCTCAAAAAATATATATATATAATCTAAACAAAACCAACGTTTGAAGAATTTGGTGTAAAGCTGATTGTCGATGTTTAGTGAACTTGACCTCGTTGTTGGAGTAAGCAAAAAGGTTATCGAAAAGATAATCACGAAACCGTTGAAAAAATATGGGAACAATCGGTCAGTTAGGTTCATAAACGTCGTTGGAACATTCGTCCACATGAATTCCCCCAGCATAAACAACAAGCTCGAGGACATTAATTTGGTCTAACCAAACTAACAGTTACTAAACTATGCAACAACTAGCACTTACTCGCTTTTTCCAACACGCACTTTGAATGTTTCAAGCAATTTCCATAAAGATATGACTCTGCCCGCCATTCCTAGGGAACGCATGTCGCAGAGTAACATCACCGTTTTAGAACACTCCAGCTGGTATGGTCCAAACTTTAACCCACTAAGATTTTTCTGTTTCACAACACTCCAATGTAGATTCGACTCTTCCCGCCATTCCTAAGGACGCATATTAACATCACTGATTCAAATCTTCAGTTGGTCTTAACCAAACTTCCTCTTACTGAGATTTTCTATTTCACACCATTTCAATGTAAATCCGACTTTACCCGCCATTCCTAGGAAACGCATGTCGCAGAGTATTGGTCCATTGTTCGAAGACACCCATGATTTCATTTCATCACTGATGAGGCACAATCCTGAAACAAATTCTTACACTCCAAAAAGAATGTGGTTATTCAAATAGAAAAAGGTTTGCACAACTATGCCGAATGGCAACAAATCCGAAAGTCGTCACATCCAAATGATGTCAAGGTCGACACACTACTACAGTAACAGAAGATCCTAAGTATGCTCTGAACAACCATGCTCTAATACCAAATTGACATGCCCGACCCCAATATCTTCCAAACACTAGGGTAGGCACATGCTGGCCGACACCCAAAGGTGACGAAGACATTCTAACATGCATGAGAGCTATGAAGAGAGAATGAACATATATAAAAATCATAAATTTAACTATAATGAATATGCAATTATGGAACGTGTTTAGAGCATACAACTAATCCAGAACATTGTAAAAGGAATATTATGAAACTATACGAACAAAGAAGTGGGTCCTACACCAAAAGGACTCAAAGATACTGACGCGGGGATTGTATGCCTCGATTCTAAGTCTTGAAGGGGCACAAAACAAAACATGAGTAGACCAAGTTTATATATATATTAATACTAAAACAGTTATGCATCAACATACTAACCCCAAGTTTAGAAAACTCATATAGCATAATAAGTATTAGGTTTTCCGAAATCCCTAGCATGCCATAAAACCTTCGTAGAACATATATCATATAGTATTCTTAGTAGTGGTATCAAAATCACCCGAGGGCACTACATCTCCCGACCAAAGCCATATATAAGTATCTTCCGCTCGTAGGCACTACATCTCCCGACCGAAGCCAAAAATAAGTATCTTCCACCTGTAGGCACTACATCCCCTGGCCAAAGCCATATATAAGTATCATTCACCCGTAGGCACATAATATCTCAGTAACATAAATTCGATAAAGCATGATAATTCATAAAGCGTAAATGTCACAGCCAGTCCCGAGATTTTATTATCGAGGTTGTGAAATTGATGAAATTACCCTTGTCAGTTACTAAGGTACGTGTGGCGTTGTTTGAATAAATACCTATCTCCTAAAGTCTTGGAAAATAATTGAAGTTGGATTAAAAGTTTGGTATATATGTTTTGTGTGGTTAGGGATTAAATAATTGGAATGTATGGTTTTGGTTGGACCACACACATGCACAGGACCCCATTTCCTTTCCCCCATGCTCTCTCTCTCTCTCCTCTCTGCTCTTCAGTCTCTCTCTCCCTCTTGAAATTATACGGACAAGGGCCAAACCCTCGAACTTTCATGGATCGACGTTAAAAAGGTAAGATTCTTCATCCTTTCAACCTCCTGAGTCGTTTGGTATTAGTTTTAGAACGAGAAACCTTAGAAATCACGTTGAAAACCCGAGGTCCGATTTGAGTATTGCTCATGCATTCGTGATGTGTTGATTTTCAGGGAATTCTAAGCTTATAGTGAGCTTCGTGAGGTCCTAATGAAGCTCGGAGTGCTTAATTTGAAGGTTTTGGACGTCGGGATCGTTGAGTTCGAAGTTGGCCTGTTTTCTTGGAATTTCTCCGGTGAGATTTCGTAGTTTTTAAAGCCTTAAGGTAGTGTAACGTGAAACTACATGCTTAGGGCTTCATTTTGATATAAAATACGAAGAAAATGGTTGAGAAATGACGGAGAACAAGGAGATTGAAAAATCTCTAGTTTTCCGGCCACCGGAAAAACTAGTCCGACGAGCCCAAGGTAAGAGACGCGCGTGGGGGCGCGTGGGGGCGCATGACAAGCCTAAATTTTTTTCTAAAAATATACCGACGTTCGTGACATCGAGTAGGTCACTGTGGTATATTCATATACCCAAATTGAGCATCGTATGAGAAGTTATTTCGAATTGTCGGATATGTGCTTTAATTAACGTTTTTATAGTTGTTTCGCATATAGGTGACACCTACCCCGAGGACGAGCGCATCCAGGGACGTCACGGGGGTTACGACCCATCGACTTACCAGTGAGTGGGCAGTATTTCTGTTTATACCTATATACTATTGATATGTTTCCCAGAAATTGAGTTTAAATGAAAGTACGTTTTAAAATGTCATGCCTGCATATTATGAGATATATGAATTGATAATTGATGCATATATATATATGTGAATTGTTGTTGTGGACGCACAGGTGAGTATCAGGTAAGTTTATGTTATTCATGTGAATCATTGATGATGTGAATTGCGTTGAGAGCTCATAACCTGCACCTCTGGTATTAGTGCTTATAATATTCACCGCACCGCACGCTCACCTTGGATCCAAGTAGGTGCATGTCGTACAAACCATGAGAAGGTTCCGACATGCTAGTCATACATATCACTAGAGGTGGTTCCGACTGGTAGGTGACCTTAGATTATGTGCACAGATGATTGATGAAAGAAGCACTAGAGCGTCTTATTATACCATTCTTGTCGTACAGACTACTTCAGGTAGTTTTGACTTATGTGCAGAGTAGTGCCGTACAGGTCACCGTGGTGACTCCAGTTGGTTTGGATATCGAGCTATGGAATTAACCATACAGGACCAATTGCAGGGTCTCCGGTTGATTCATTACGTCACCTGTTATATTGATGCATTCTAAATCTGTTATTGACATTTATGGCATGGCATATTTTCTGAGTTTTGATAAGAATTGGGATTTGAAATATTTGAAGATTATATGTATATTATATACTATTTTTTGGGAAAGTATACAGGTTTTATAGCGAGGGGTTAGAAATATTTTAATTGAATTGTTTTAGAAAGCTTTGGTTTTACTGACCCACTCTATTTTGTTTTGCGCCCCTCCAGGTTCTAGTTAGCAGCGTTGGTGGCCCACGAGGATCCCCACGGCGTACTAACAGACTACATAAATGTAGGACTCACATGCGGGTGTTGTAATCTAGTTATGGTCCTACTTGACTGCACCTAGTTCTTAAGCTCTGAATATGTGTGTTTCACACTTAAACTTATTCTAGCACGTTACTTGGTTGTTACTGCTAGCATTTGGTTTTTATTATTCGTATGTTCTTATCTATTGCTTCCGCGTCGCACTTTTGGTTACGTCACGCCCCCGTGACAGCCATCACGCCTTGATTCTAGGATCGGGGCGTGTCAGTAAATCCAATAAATCATAAATGTTTCAAAAAATGTAGTCATAAAATCATGCTTTTCATGTATGCATTTCTAATAGTAAAAACATGTATTTTGGAAGGGGTCCACTCACAGATACTCTGTCATTAAAGAGCCGTGCAATCTAGAGAGACAGAAATGCCACTAACAAACGCACCTAAGCACATAAAGGGATCAATTAATAAAACACTACTAAAATGATTGAATTTGGGAAAATAGAGTGCGGATTTAGAATCAGGGCATCCAATTACCCTAAGAAGGGTCCTGGGCAAATTTTGTAAAAGTCAACACATAATATTTCATCCACGTTAGGTCAGATTCGAGTCAGATCTGGTTCCGTTCTGGGTCGAGTTGAAATTAGGTTTGGGCTTGACTAAAGGGTTGGGCTCAGTTTGTTGGATTGGGCCTAGGTTAAAGGGTTGGGCCTTGTTTCTGGGTTTAGGCCCAGAGTTGGGTTTTAGGTTGGGTTCGAATCTGATTTTGGATTTGATTTTGGTTTTGGTTCAGGTCAACCCGATTTCAGGTTGTGGGTAGACCAAAATTTGGGAAATTGGCCAAGAAACAACATGGAGTCCGACTAGCTCTATTTCACAGCAACCACAAGCATGCCATAAATGATATTGAAGCTACGAAGGAAAAGAATTGAGTTATACCAATTTTTGGTCCGACCTTCGCCAATAAGTTGCCAAAAAATCCATGTAAAGTTGCGAGCCCATCGCCGAAGAATGGGGTTGCGCTCTTTGGGTGCTTTCTGCACCTGTCTTCCTCAAAACCAATTACCAGGGTCAAAGACAGGACTAAATCGCCTAAAATGAAAACATTTAAATGGTCCTGAGGGTCACCCCAAGTTGGGAAGTCAAGAATTCGCCGGAGGTAGCGGCTCTGCTGCGATGGTGAGTTGCAGGGTTAAGAGGGGTGAGAGAGATTGATGGAGTCCAAACGGGATGGGGGGAAGAGAAGACCCACATGGTGGTGGTTTGTGGGGCTTGCCAAAGAGAAGGGTGGTTGGGTTGGTATCTCTACATTTGCAAAGATGGAGAGACGAGAGCAAGTTGGGAGAGTTTTGAGAGTGAGGGTTACATAGAAAGAAAAAAGATTGGGAAAAGAGAGAGAGTGTCGAGGACTAAAAAGCAAAGGTGGGCCCCACTGGCACATCAAATAAGACCAAAAGTAACCATTTACAAAATCTCTCCCAACCAAAGTGAAATTACAAAATTGCCCTTCCATTTTGTAAAAATTTGAAATGTGTCGTTACAACACATGCCCCATGTGTACCTCCATAAGCACCAATCATACTCACCAAAAACAGTATAATAGATCTTCACCTTCAACCTTTAAAAGGTAATTGTTGCTATGCAAAGAAATCATAATTATGAATTCTCATTCATTTTCTGAATCTAACTTGGCCATCCAAAAATCTTAGGCTAAGGTAATTATTTCTAAACCGAGGAACCATAATCATGAATTCTCATTCATTTTTTAAATCTAACTTAGATACTTGAAAACTTTAAGCTCACACTACATTGGTGGGACAAAGACTCACTTATCTATCCGAAGATCTTGCCAAAGTGGTGTATGGGAGTTATCATACCATACACCTCATATCATATCATTTTAGGGTAGTCTTGGGGTGAAGGATTTGCTAGTATCAAAGGGTTTATGAAACTTTTTTTTTTTTTTAATAAAACGATATTATCTACAATAAGGGGTGAGAAAGTGGACTAAGTCTCACAATAGGCTAGCAATAATGTAGTTCAAATTCATTTTTGGCAAGAATTAAACCCAAGACCTCTCACTTACAAGTGAAGAGGAAAACCCAACCGCTTAGTAGGCAGAGTCATTTGCAAACGTCTCTCAATGCATTGTATCTAGGGATGGCAACGGGGCGGATTGGGTTCGGATGTGCCATCCACATACCCAAACCCGTTTATTTTCTCCGAACCCAAACCCGTAGAATCCCCGAACGGGATTTTCCCATAACCGAACCCGTCGAGTGAAGGATTTTTTTTCAGAGAACGGTTTTCCCCATTATGATATTTATATATTTATTTATATTATTAACTAGATGAAGAATATTAAAAATCGATATTAAATAAATTGCTATTATTAATACAATTGATACAATGCATCTAATAAGTAATAGTAAAAATTTATATTACTAAGAAAACATTTACACTCTTGAAAATTATAAGCATATAATTCCTATTATTAATGATATAAAAATAAATAATTAATTTCATATTTAATAATGCATGATTATTAACAACCCCTTTTTCATATAATAAATATTTATATTTTTTATTCATAGATGAAATAGTTCGGTTTCAGGTATGGGTTTGGGGCAGATACCACAATAACCATAACTGAACCCAAAATCAAAAAATTTACCCAACAGTTACCCATAACTGTAAAATAACCAAAATTTTATGCCTGAAACCGAACCATTCGGATTGGTTACTTGCGGGGATCGGATTTGACGGGTTAAATTGCCATCCCTAAATGTATCTAATAAATTTCTTATCCCTATATGAAATATTTCTTAGTACCTTTTTAACTTAGGCTAAATTCCTGTACTTGCAAATCCTTCATCTAAACATATTTTCTTTTTTAATCACAATATATTCAGTGCTTATGACTAGTCATGTGTTGCGTATGAACAACTATTAGGCCATTTCCAACAGAGAGGGTTAAAGGTCCAAAGCCAAAAAATTTCCTAATTTGCCTAAAAACTCATCTCCAACCAATGACTAGGCTATAATTTTGTAGAGTCCACCAGGCCATTACTTGAACAAAGGGCCATCAGGTTAACCAAACATAGCCCCCTCTTAGCCCTTTTTTTGGGCATAGCTCCTCAACTGCAATAATTAATTCAAATTTAATGACTTGATTTGAAAACATCTAAAGGTAGTTTAATTAAATTAACTAATAAATTTAAAGTATGAACTTAAAACTAATAAATTATTGTGGGGGCTATGTTTAACCTCTTCAGTTGGAGATGGTCTTAGGCCATCTCTATGCTATAGCCTGAAATGAGAAAAAAAATCATCTCCAATGAAAGGCTGGGCCAAAGGAGAAAAGGATCCACCGGGCCAAGGAGAAGCCTGATAGCCATTGGGCTGGGCAAATCCAGCTAGGCAGGCAGCTCATTTTGAGAGCCCAGCTTGCTGTAACCAATAGTCACATGACGTCATTTAGCCATTGGATTTTTTTTTTAAGGACGAAAATTTAAATAAATAAAAATTCTAATTTTTTTTCTATAAATACCTAAGCCTTTTCTACACCGTTTCTCACATCATTTTCACCATTCCATACTATCTTACCTTTTACATACTATGAGTTCTACGAAGGCACCACTCCACTGAACCCCATAAATCACGAGAGTTGTTCTTCAAAATGGAAAAAACAACTTCATCGAAGGTTGAACAAACGGAATCAAGCCTTGATAAAGATAAGGAATATGGAGAGTTACTCACTTTAGCGACACGTGTCACTCGAAATCCTCTCCGAAAAATTATTGAGATTATTTAAAGATAAAAAAATCCGAAGGCTTAACCATTTAGGGAGAAGTGGCATTCAAAATATGTTTAGAAACCTTATCTTAATATGGTAGTTTAATGTAATTAACCAATAAAATTAAAGAACAAAATTAAAATAATAAATTATTGGATAAATTACGTAATACCCCTTCAGGTTTGAAGTCTATTACAATCCCATACAACATCTTTAAAACATTTCACTTTCATACCTCACCTACTATTTTATTTCAATATAGTACTTCAGTTACATTTTTCATCTATTGATCCGTTAAGAGTTGATGTGATTGTCACATTTGTACCACATGGCAAAAAAAATAATTTTTCATTTTTTTTTTAAAAACCTGAATCTTCTCAAAAAAAAAAAAAAAAGAAAAAAGAAAAACACAAAACCCACCCCACTTTCCCCGCAACCCCTCTTCTCCCTCTCGAGCCGAGCCTCCCAACCACCTCCCTCATCTCCAACCCCTTCTCTCTTCTCACCCTCGTCTCCCTCAAAACCCCCGCCAAGCCGATATGGCCTCGTTTTGACTCTTCTCCTATGCCAAGCACATCGACATCAACTCTCCCGCCGCGTACTCCGTCACCCGGTCCGAGATCTTCATAATCATTTTCACCAGTAGCAACACAGTTAGCCCGTGTGCCGCAAACACCACGTAACCCTTGAGGACTCTGCATAGCAACTTGATCTTTGCGAGTGCACGCTCCGAGTAGCATTTCCCAAAATCTACTAATACATTGATTTTGAGGGCACACGAGTAGGTGATCGGATTTGGGAGAATTAAAACGACGTCGTGGTGGATTTCGTCGACGTTGCTAAGGGGTGATGGGAGATGGGGAAGGGTGGGAGCCAATGAAGGTGAGGCAGCCGATGACTCTGTGGGATCTGAGGAGGAAGACGCCATTTTTATGGGTGTGAGTTCTTCTGGGCATCGGTTGTGGATAGAGAAGAGAGTGAGGGAGAGAGTGAGGGTGGGGTGTAGGAAAGGGAGGTGAGTTAGGGGGGGGGAAGATGGATTCTGGGAAGGAGAAGAGGGGTAGGGAGGGGTTACGGGGGAAGGTGGGGGTGGGTTATGCGTTTTTCAATTTTTTATTTTTTTTATTTTTGTTGAGAAGATTCAGTTTTTTTTTTAATTAAAAAATTATTGTTTTTTGTCATGTGGCACACAGGTGGCAGCCACATGGTACAAATGTGGCAGCCATGTTAACTCTTAACGGATTAATGGATGAAAAATGTAATAGAGGTACTATATTGAAATAAAATAGTAGGTGAGGTATGAAAGTGAAATGTTTTAAAGATATTATATGAGGTTGTAATAGACCTCAAACCTAAGAAGGTATTATGTAATTTACCCTAAATTATTGAGGGGTTATTTTATAGCCCCATTCAGTTGGAGATGGTTTATAAATATGGTCTAACATTGTTCATTAAACAATAATTCTTGCAGCGCTGTACTAGGGTTAAACATAGCCCATTCAGTTGGAGATGACGTTAATGACACAGTCCGACCCAAAATGTCCACTAGGACCCCGAATCGAGTAGTGATGGCCAACAACTCTAGGGCAAAATAGAAAATGTGAGTGGGCAAAAATAAAGCTTTTCAAAATCATTTCATTTATCAAAAGTTATAACCCCTCGTCGTAAAACCTGTATGGCTTGGGCCCACACCACATCCCGAGCCAGGATGTGACACTTAAATCATTCGTTTAGGGCATGTTTGGGTTTTTGCATTGGTTGGATTTTTTTTTCTTTTTTTATGAAATTAAGGGTTCTTTTTTTTGCATTGGTTGGATTCATCTCTCCCAGACCCTGCGTAAAACGGGAGCCTTGTACACTGGGTACGACCTTTTTTTTTTTAAGGGTTCGTTTGAAAATGTTTCTTTAAATTATTTTTGCTCAGAAGCACTTTTGTTTTTTAAAAAGAAAAAAAAAGGGACAACTGGTGGCAAGCCACGGTTATCCACCCCTTTCGGGGGCCAGGAAGACTCACATAGGCATTTCAGCCACCTCCTAGCCACAAGTCTGGCTTCCACACCAACAACGGGTTTCAAACCCGAGACCTCCAGTTTTTAGTTTTAAGGAAGCCTCGTAATCCGTCATTTACTACTGGGCCACCAGCTCATGGTTGCTCAGAAGCTCTTTGATCTGAAAACACTTTTATTTGAAGTACATTAATTTTTTTTTTTTAAATGCAAGTGCATTTTGAAAAAGCACACAACATATTGTCTTCATCAAAAGAATCTATAAATTTTATTATTTCCTGTAATTTAATCTCATCTGTAATAGATTCCCCCAATATGTTGTAAATTTTATTTAATCAACCATACCCTACAAACAACAAACTGCATCCTGGTTGCCTGTAGACCTCGCCATCCATAAAAATGTATCTTTTTGCTAAGATAGAGTTCCAAAACCTGAAGGATGATGCTGTACCAGTGCATAAACTTCACTATCTGCAGCTATCGGGAATTCGTGGGGGAATCCACATGGCTCGGACTTTGCACGACGAGGGGTTCCTTAGGCGAGTCATCTCCCATGTCCTTTGTTTTGTGAAGGAGAAATGTACCGGATAATATAGTGATGAAACCACACAGTTCAGTCACTATCTGTGATCCATTTTGTGACACCCCGTCCTGCAACCGAAGGGAGGGTAAAAATTGGTTTAGTATCCGTAGAAATGATTCTCATTGATACCAAAAGAACGAGACAACTCAAAACATTACAAACATTTTGCAAGTAAATGTACCTTAAACAAGATCACACTGGCAAGAATGGTGAATGTTGTAAACATAACGTAGTAGACTGGAGATATAACGGCAGTGTTAAACGTGTCAAGAGCCTGCAAAAATTGCATAAGACAATATGGATTAAGCATTCGCCGGATAACTACAAGATTTAGAGTCAGTTAAGTGCACGGTATCTAACACTAAATAACTGATTCTTCAGAACCCCAACTCTCTGTGTTTCTATA
This sequence comes from Malus asiatica, assembly GCA_033882615.1. Taxonomy (NCBI): domain Eukaryota; kingdom Viridiplantae; phylum Streptophyta; class Magnoliopsida; order Rosales; family Rosaceae; genus Malus; species Malus asiatica. The sequence goes on along the minus strand of CM066503.1, from coordinate 41,557,854 downwards.
CAGCATAGGTTTGAGTTAAAGGTGACAAAATGTGCATTCCTGTCATAAGAATGAAAAGTTAAACTAAACTCCGTTGAATGAGCAGAGTATTCGGAAAATATCACAACTTAAGAGTCTGTTAGATTCTATACCTATTGGTGTATGATTTTTGTACTGCAAGCCAGAATCAACAAGAAATTGAAAAACGAGTGGCAGAATAATGAATGAGAGTGAGAGGAAGAAGATGGAGTCGTTGCTCCAGTTTCCTTGATTCACGGATTCTCTAACTTTGTAGATAACAGAAACTATAATGGTGACCAGGAAAAAAAAGACTTTAACATAATCAGGCATAGAACCGAATGAATGTAATTTCTTGGGAACCATATACCTTGTTTAAGTAGTTGACCTGAAAAAGACAGCATACCACCAGTACCAACACAAAAAACCAAGTCTCGAAGTATTTAAATTGATTTGTTCCGGAAAATGTCAGCTTCAGAGCTATTCCCACTGCTTTCACACTCATAACCTACAGATGAATCAGATATAGTCGAAGGATTGCTTTAGGTACACCTAAATTAATAACATTAACAAGCTTCAAAATTTAGAAACAGACCGTAAGAGATCCCATGAGTGAACAAATACCAACATATACGATCATGTGGGTATGCCCGTAGCGTGGCACATACCAGAAAATAAGGACAGCAGCCAGAATCAATACTATACATGTGTAGATGATGAAACCTGTGAATAACAAAATTAGTTGTACTAACTCCGTCTTGGATGTTCATAAACTAAGAGGCTAAAGTAAATCTGCAAATACCTGGCTGCGTAGCATGCTGCCACACTTGCTTAACAGAATGTATCGGTGTCTCTTGTGGAGCATGCAATACAATACTTGTAGAACCCACCACGCAAAGAACGCAACCAAGCACACCAAAGATATGCAATTTTTCCTCCAAAACAAAATGAGCAAGCACTGCACTGAATAAAAATATCGTCCTTATAAAAACACTCACACGCAAGCACTGCTACCACAACAGCAGGTGCATCCACACGCACACGCCCATATGTTTAATACATGAACTGGTAGACAAATGACTTAACAAGAATAGACAACGAGGGCAGTGTCCAGATGTTTCATACCTGACAATAATACTTAAAGCTCCCAAGGGAGTTACGAGAATTGCTGGAGCAAACGCATAAGCAGCAAAGTTAGCAATCTCCCCAACAATCACTGAGAAAGAGATTAACCTCAGAATTAGTAAATGAGCATTAACCACAGTAATTCTCTGATAAAAATAACAGGAATAATGAAAAGGCTAAGGAATTTCTGATTTGGATTTGCAGGATAAACTAGTGCCTTTAATATTCAGAGCCTAAAGAATATTTCCCTACTTATTCAAATAGTTGGAGAAATCCAAATGCAATTCTGACATTGTTTGCAATAATTTGAAAAAAAACAAAATTCCCTCTTAAAAGGACATCTATAACATTGGATGAAAACACCAATTGGATAATCCCTTCGATTTTACATAGATTTTCCAAGCAAAAATGTAATTTATGGACTGAAAATTTGAGGCAGTAAATGAAACCGCAATATCAGCCCCTCGTTCCAAATAATATTTGCATACTTCCCACTGAGAAACAAAGTCAATGTTGTCGCTGTTCCGTTTTCTCCCACATATAGCCCTTCGGCCTAGACTAAAAGTTATATCTAAATATAATGTAAAAGATCCAGACAATGTCAGTTGAATATCATGTAAAATGGCGTGATCAAAAGCACTCCTAACCCTTGACCCAAAGCCACCTTTTCTACAGAAAGAATCAAGAAACAAATGCTTCCTGACCGGATCAAGGTGAAGGTAATTGTTTAACCATTTCGTGCACAACTTTCTGTCCATGAGCATCATTACTATCTGCATTTCCGACCCTCGGAGCAAAGCTCACAAATGAATTTCTCGAGTATAACCACAGAAAGTGAAGAAATATCTCGTTCTTTTGGTCTGCCTCTATTTTAATGTTTGGGCATATAAATTAATATAACTACTACAAGGAAGGCTTCCCAATATGACATCAGCTATTTCTATCCATGTAAAGATTTTGATTTGTGCCTTTAGTGTGGTCTGATAAAGCCCCATAATCTCAAATTTTTGAAGTTTGATATCCAGTTGGCCAAAACTCCTCCAAAGTTGTGTCCTGATAATGCCTACTATCGATCTGGCTGACTTTGATATTTGAAGAGCTGATGCCAATAGCGTTTAAGGAGGCTAGGAGACTCATCACTATCCAAATCCATATTCAAATTTGGTACTGAATCAACTTATCAAACAAAGCCGAGCAGTATAAGCCCTTCTCCAGCCTTGGAAAAGCAGCAAACTGTAGAAGCTAGGGCATTGTTCGCTTTGGATATGAACTCTAGTCCGTTCTTAGTGGAAACCCACCGCAGAGATTGAATGTTGACTTGGCTTATTCCGCTATAAATATGTCGTCTGGATACTCTACCTTGGCCATGCAGCCGACATATTACAGGTTGCACAGCCACACTGCTATATTGTGTAGCAAAGCACAGCAACAAAAAACATAAAAAATTGCAAATAACTAAATGACGATTGCAGATGCAGCCTTTCATTGCAAGGAGAGAAACAAACTCATCGCACACAATAAAATTGGCAGGCAGCATAAGAATTTTTGGTTGAGAGTAGTTTTTTAACTAGTTAATTGGTGGAAAGAGACAAAAGAAGGGCTGCATTTAGAAACACATCCAACAAGAATCCAGAAAAAGAACCAAAATATAACTTAAAGAATGCAACAATACTAACAAAGCAATTAGAAGAAGAGATGATTAAACTTACTTGCTATCATCCCAGCCCACCACAAGGGTTCATACAAGTACATATATCCTCCTAATCCTGATTCCGAAAATCCACAAACTCGGTTAGCAAAATATCGATGAAAACAATACAATTCAGTAAAAGTTACATAAACACAAAATTGTAGGTCAATTTCCAAGATATTTGGGATTCAAGACTCTAGATAACAATGAAGATGCAATGGAAAAGGGAATGAAACCTGCTCTGGTTCCAGTAGTGCCAGCTTTTTTAAGACCTTTCTTCTTGATGATAAAACTAGTGCCAATAAAAATGCTTGAAGAAACCGCGAGAGTGAGTCCATGAATATTGTCAGGCGATAATCCCATTGATCACACAAAATATGGAGAAAGACTTTGCAGGGCCCAGGAATATTATATCCAAAATTCCAAACTAATTTCCTGAATCCAAAAAATAAGGCTAAACAGATCACGCAAATAACACAAGCAATCCCGTAATAAATACATGCATTTACAAAAACACATTAAAATAAATATATAAATCATAAATGTAAAAAGCATACCTTCTTGGCACGCTGCAAAAGAAGGCAATGGGAGTTAAAACCCACCACCACCATGATGTTTGTAATTTTTTTTTTTTACATGCCACGTAAAGAAAGTGATTGAATTGATGAAGATGGTAATGGGGTTTCTGGGAAGAGAGAGAGAGAGAGTGAGAGATTTGGTGGATTATTGTGAGGCTGAGGCAACGGTATGTCCGTTACGTTGGCGTCTGAGAAACGAATGCCCTCCGCATCCCGCGTTCTTCTTTAAATGCAATGCCTTTATGCTGTGTTTTTTTTTTTTTCGCCTTGTGCCGTTATTTCAAATGGAAGGTTAGATTTTAGCTTACCTTTATCAATCCAGTTTTGAATAGCATCACGAAACACGATGCAGTTCTTTGTGGTATGCTTATTCGAGTTATGGTACTTGGAATACGTTTTTCCTTTCAACTCTTTGGCCTTAGGAATGTTGTGTCCTGACCGAAGTTTGATAATCTTTGACAGCAACAACTGGACAAAAATTGCATCGGCCTTGGTGATATCAAAAGTGTAAACTTTTGATGTTTTAATTGCCTTTTCAGAGGCCGAGCGGATTTTGGCATCCTTTGAATTAATTTGAGCCAATGCTTTGCAAACGTACGGTTTATCTATCACTATCTCGACTACGTCCACACTTACGTATTGGGAATCCTTACTTCCGGCCGATGCGTAGCTAATCGTGGGATTTTTGTAAATTGTTCCCCGAGATGGGGACTTCGAGATTTTTTCCTCTCGGAGCAAATAATCATATTGCTCGACGTGCTGGGCCAGTTCGTACATATCTCGGAAGTTTGCCCCCAAGAATTTCTTTTTATATTCCACATCCAAGCCGTTCAGAGCGATTTTGACAAATTCAACTTCAGGGAGAGGTACTCGGCACCAGTTTCTGGCCGATTTAAACCTCTTTAAGTATTCCATTGGCAATTCGTCAAACGCTTGAGCCATCCTAGCCAGTGATGAGATTGAACCTCTTTAAGTATTCATTTAACCTTCTTGATCATAGCAATGTAGTGGGAGCTACAAGCTTCACGTATTTTAACTTTGTCAGAGCACTTTGAAAAAGTTTTCTGTGGTATTTGGAAAGCTGATGTTGCAAGTGAAGATTGCAGACAAGCTTTATCCAAGGAAATCTGGCTCTCGAAGTTCGAAGAGTGATGCCTTTTCGGTTTTCGAACAAGCAATCATGTCGGGGGTCTAACTCTTGAGATTTGGAGAGCAGTGTCTCTTCGATTTTTGAGAAAGTAATCCTGTTGGGAGTCTGGCTCCTGAGATTCAGAGGGCGGTGCCTCTTCGATCTTTTAGCATGTAATCCTGTTGGGAGTTTGGCTCTCGAGATTCGAAAAACAGTGCCTCTTCCATTTTTGAAAAAGCAATCATGTTGGGAGTCTGACTCTTGAGATTCGGAGACCAGTGCCTCTTCAATTTTTGAGAAAGTAATCCTGTTAGGAGTCTAGCTCTCAAGATTCGGAGGGCGGTGCCTCTTTGATTTTTGAGCACGTAATCCTGTTGGGAGTCTGGCTCTCAAGATTCGGAGAGCTGTGCCTCTTCGATTTTTGAGAAAGCAATCTTGTTGGGAGTGTTTTCTCGAATGTGAGTAAAGGTTGGGCATTTTTGCCACTCTGCCTTGCCACGAAGCACGAAGGTTGACACACATTGGGACTTTCTAGTTATCAAGCAGTGGTGTTGTTCCTTTACCCTTGTGGGTAATAGTAGGGTAGCTGGACCTTCAAAATTTATGTGTCTAAACTTTGTCAGACATCTTTGGCAAATTTATTTGTGGCACCCGAGGAGCTAATGTTGCGTGTAGAGAATGGTGCCTCTTCAAAATCCGAAGAGTGGTGTCTTTTCGATTTTTAAACCAACAACCATGTTACCCTTTCTTTTATAAGGGCACCAATTGCGTGCAAGAAGTACATTCAGGGAGTTATTGCTTAGGAATTTTCCCCTTATTTTTGAGCTTAAGAGATTTATTGCACCTCATTTCTCCTTCATCATTTCTGAGAATGTCTGGCCTATCCGATCGTCGTTTTGACTTGAACTTTGGTGCAGAGGCAGCCATGCCTTCTCAAGATAACATATGGCGCCCATCCTTCTTATCCCCTACTGGTCCTCTTACCATTGGGGACTCTATGATGAAGAATGATATGACCACTGCGATGGTGGCCAGGAACCTTCTCACTCCTAAAGATAACATACTACTTTCCAAACGGTCTGATGAGTTGGCTGTTAAGGATTCTCTGGCTCTTAGTGTTCAGTGTGCAGGTTCTATGTCTAATATGGCCCGACGCATATTTGCTCGAACTTGCGAAGTTGAATCATTGGCGGCTGAAGTGATAAGTCTCAAACAGGAGATCAGAGGGCTCAAGCATGAGAATAAACAATTGCACAGGCTCGCACATGACTATGCTACAAACATGAAGAGGAAGCTTAACCAGCTGCAGGAATCTGATGGTCAGATTTTACTTAATTATAAGAGGTTTGTGGGTTTGTTCCAAAGGCATTTATTGCCTTCGTCTGCTGGGGCTGTACCGTGTAATGAAGCTCTAAATGATCAACCTTCTGTGCCTCCTCCTTCTGGGGTTCTGCCCAGTATTGAGGCTCCGAATGATCACCCTTTGGTGCCTACTCTTTCTGAGGCTCTGCCGACTACTGAGACTTCTCATGAGCAACCTTTGTGAAGGCTCCCTCTTGTTTGTTTATTTTGATTCATGTATATATACATATTTGTAACTTATTGAAGATATCAATAAACAAGCTTTGCTTCATTTCAGCGTATTGTGTTAAATACACCAAGGCCTTCTTCACTAAGTTATTTGAATTTTTTTCTTTTGTTGAGGCTTGTATGTTGAAGCTTTGAAAGTGAAGCATATATGTTGAGGTAGTGCTCCCTTAATTTCCCGAGTGAGAAAAACTTCTCGGTTGGAGACTTGAAAAATCCAAGTCACTGAGTGGTCGTGAGACTTTTGAGTATCAAAGTGCAGTAGCATATGGTAGAAGTCTCCCAAGTCTCCGATCGACGGAGTTGATGAATGAGGCATTTCCTTTCTAAGTGGTAGCCCAAAACTCCTCCTTCATATATATTTGTTATGAAAGTTGTTAGGCCCAGATAAGAGAAGGCCTAGGCATTTTTTTTCGAATTTTTGAATTTTCGAATTTTTGAATTGTTGAATTTCCGAAAAATATATACACACACATTAAGCTTTGTAGGTGAAGCTTTGGTGTTGAAGCTTTGTAGGTGAAGCTTTGAGGTGGAAGCTTTGTTGGGCACCATGAATTGATTTTGCTTCACACTATCTTGATCAAAATAGTGTGAAGCTTTTGTGGGTGAAGCTTTTGTGGGTGAAGCTTTTGTAGGTGAAGCTTTTGTAGGTGAAGCTTTTGTAGGTGAAGCTTTTGTGGGTCAAGCTTTTTTGGGTCAAGCTTTTATGGGTCAAGCTTTTGTAGGTGAAGCTTTTGCGGGTCAAGCTTTTGTGGGTCAAGCTTTTGTGTTGAAGCTTTTATGGGTGAAGCTTTTGTGGGCGACGCTTTTGTGTTGAAGCTGTTGTGGGTGAAGCTTTTGTGTTGAAGCTTTTGTCGGTGAAGCTTTTGTTTGAAGCTTTTGTAGGTGAAGCTTTAGAGTTGAAGCTTTGTAGGTGAAGCTTTGCTAGGTGAAGCTTTGGAGTTGAAGCTTTGTAGGTGCAGCTTTGGAGTTGAAGCTTTGTAGGTGAAGCTTTTGTAGGTGAAGCTTTGGAGTTGAAGCTTTGTAGGTGAAGCTTTGGAGTTAAAGCTTTTGTTGGGTACCATGAATTGATTTTGCTTCACACTATCTTGATCAAGATAGTGTGAAGCTTTTGAGAATTTGTAGTTGTCCTCGATTGATGAAACTTTTGTTGGGTACCACGAATTGATTTTGCTTCAAACTATCTTGATCAAGATAGTGTGAAGCTTTTGAGAATTTATAGTTGTCCTCCATTGATGAAGCTTTGTTAAATTTCCCTTTTTTTTTTTTTTGGAAACTAGAAATTTGAATATGTGGGAGAGACAACATATACAAAATTTGCTTCCACACTGTTGAGCAAGAGATTGTGATGCAAGCCACACCTTGTAGTAGTCGAAGGTTTGGACGAACCATATAAATTGAATTTGCTTTGAACAGTCTTGAATTTGTTTCGAAGGTTTGAGAATTGTAGTTGCCCTCCATTGATGAAGCTTTTGTTGGCACTATAAATTGGTTTTGCTTCACACTGTCTTGATCAAGAGTGTGTGAAGCTTTTGAGAATTGTGGTTGAATTGCTTTGATGAATCTTTTGTTGGCACCATAAATTGGTTTTGCTTCACACTGTCTTGATCAAGAGTGTGTGAAGCTTTTGAGAATTGTGGTTGCCCTCCATTGATGGAGCTCTTGTTGGCACCATAAATTGGTTTTGCTTCACACTGTCTTGATCAAGAGTGTGTGACGCTTTTGAGAATTGTGGTTGAATTCCTTTGATGAAGCTCTTGTTTGCACCATAAATTGGTTTTGCTTCATACTGTCTTGATCAAGAGTGTGTGAAGCTTTTGAGAATTGTGATTGCCCTTCATTGATGAAGCTCTTGTTGGCATCATAAATTGGTTTTGCTTCACACTGTCTTGATCAAAAGTGTGTGAAGCTTTTGAGAATTGTGGTTGCCCTCCATTGATGAAGCTCTTGTTGGCACCATGAATTGGTTTTGCTTCACACTGTCTTGATCAAGAGTGTGTGAAACTTTTGAGAATTGTGGTTGCCCTCCATTGATGAAGCTCTTGTTGGCACCATAAATTGGTTTTGCTTCACATTGTCTTGATCAAGAGTGTGAAGCTCTTGAGAATTGTGGTTGCCCTCCATTGATAAAGCTCTTGTTGGCACCATGAATTGGTTTTGCTTCACACTGTCTTGATCAAGAGTGTGTGAAACTTTTGAGAATTGTGGTTGCCCTCCATTAATGAAGCTCTTGTTAGCACCATGAATTGGTTTTGCTTCACTTTGTCTTGATCAAGAATGTGTAAAGCTTTCTACGAGTTGTAATGTTTGCATTGTTACAGAGGAGAAATGTCTAAAGCAAATGCAAGAAGGCTGAATAGCTTGATCTTCGTATGCCATGCACTGAAGTTGTTATTGGCTTGCAATAAGACTTTATTGGTGACTATAACTCTTGTTGGGCATAAGTGCTCCCCTAGTTGAGTTGTCAAGCTTGAGGGTTTTCGATTATTTGTGAATGCTAGGAGTTCACATGGACAAGTTGTACCACTGGTCTTCTGGTAGGTGGAATGAATGGTGAGTTGCTATCATCACTTGGTTGGTGGTACGAAGGTGAGTTCCTTCATCACCTTTCATCACATTTCTTTACCTGGTTGGTGGCACGAGGATGAGCTCCTTCTGTTGGAAATGTGCCCTAAAACCAATCATATGATGATACTTTACGGACATTTCACATGTTAAACTAATCTAGTTTAATATCCAGGGCAAAGATTATTGTTTTAAGCCGTCTCATATAAATGTTATATGCTTAAACGATAAGTCCAAGGAATATGTAATTAGGAGAATGTAATTTAAACAAGTTAGATTAATGAGACCATTCTCTTTCGTATACATATCCTAAACGTTCCTGATCATAGGATTGCCAATTAGGCATTGACAGTCCGTTAAGATCAGTACGTGTTGTGTCTTCTCTCAGGGAGAGTGACTGGTCTCGAGTCATTGGTGTGATTGACACCAAGACAAGCATGTAGGTGCTCAATAGCGAATGAGTTCACTGAACACGATCAACGAGGAGTTCTCATACTCATGTCACATGAGAACTCATGGTTGGGATCATGCAAAGTAGTTCTTTGACCTGAGGCATCATAGTTGTCTTGTGGTTAGGTCCTTGATCTTTGACTATGTCAAAGTCACTCCATCAGAGGGTGTCCATGGCATAGTTGGGGTTAAGCCACTTAGCCATGGAGGCAAGTGAATGCGCAATAAGGGATCTCTAACCTTCAAGCCGTTTGAGGGAGAATACTCTATGATATGATTAAGAATCTCTGGCCAGAGTAAGAATGAGATTTAGGAAGTCATTCCAAATCACATTCAAGGTAATCATATAAGTAAATGAATCACATTGGATAGTAGACATGATTAAACTATCAAATCAAACAATGTGGTCAAGAGTATTGTATTAGAGAAATACCATATTGCATTGTAATCCTAAACTGAATAGGTTCTCCACCTCTTTTGATTAGCTTGGGTAACCATGACATACTGCTAGGTGTCACTCATGGTTTGTGGAAGCCCTAAACGTGTATAATCACTAAAGGGAGAATTGAAAGTAAGTTTCAATTCACAATCGATTTGAAAGAGTTCTAATCGCCCACTGCCTCGCTAAAAGGAACCTAATGGATCGTACACTGTGTAACGCAGAGATTGAAGAAACAACAGAGATGAGTAAGGATAATGAAATGGTTTAATTATTTATGGCAATGATTAATTAATATGTTAATTAATCAAACGAATAAAGTTCGTTAAAGACCTCGGGTTAGTTTTGGGCCTCAAGGCCCAATGGGCTTCGAACGTCAAGCCCATTGACTTAAGTTGTATGACAACTTAATAACTAAATATTCACAGAGGCCCAAATAGCCCAATCACACCCTATGGCCGGCCATATTGATAAAGGAGTGGGTTTTGGACTTATTACAAGTTTGCCACTCCAATGAAGATAGGTATAAATATGACTTTATAGCCTTTTCTTCATTAGGGTTTCTTTTGGGAGAAAAGATGAGAACAAAAGCTCTCTTTGCTCTCTAAGAGGCCGGCCACCCTAGAGGAATATAGCTAGCAATCTTACTTCCTCTAGGTCACTCATTTCTTCATCAATCTTTCCTTGGTGTGGAGACTTAGAGGTTCTCAACTTTGAGAACTTGGAGAAACCAATTCTTCCATCCAAATCCATGGAGTTAAGAAACAAGGAATGAAGGCCCTATCTCTTGGGTGATTATCCTTTGCTTATGCAAAAAGGAATCAACAAAGGTATAAATTTCTCAACTCACTTTGTTTTGAGTTGAGTTTTGGTTCACCCATCTACTAAGCTTTGAATTTCATGGGTAATGTTTTGTTTTTGAGTGCATACAAGCATGATTCCGCCTTTAAATGTTAATTGCATGCTATAGATGTTGCTCAAATGAACATGTTTTTCACAAAATTTCCTTCACCTTCTTCACCTGGTTGGTGGCATGAGTGGCAAGTTGCCAAATGATATTAGAGTACAGGTTGTACATTTCATCACCTGGTTGGTGGCATGAAAAGCTAGTTGCCAAATGATATTAGAGTACGGGTTGTACATTTCATCACCTGGTTGGTGGCATGAAGGAGAGTACGGGTTGTATATTTCATCACCTGGTTGGTGGCATGAAGATGAGTTCTTTCTTCACCTGGTTGGTGGCACGAGTGGCAAGTTTCTAAATGATATTAGAGTACGGGTTGTACATTTCATCACCTGGTTGGTGGCATGAAGGAGAGTACGGGTTGTACATTTCATCCCCTAGTTGGTGGCATGAAGATGAGTTACTTCTTCACATTTCATCATCTAGTTGGTGAGAATAAGGGCAAGGTGTCTGGGCACATTGTAGCAAGTGTTGAATGATAGAAAGTATATTGAACCCTTTCAAAGCACAGTTGGCTTATGCATGAATGTGTTGGAATGTATGATTGAACGAATATACTGTGAAGCTGTTTGTTTATTTGTATAGTCTTGTTGACATATACTTAGACTTTGTTTCATGTTGGAAGCATTCTTGATGAAGCTTTGAACCCGAGTGTTTCATTGCCAGGAATGTAAGAGGATTATGACCAAGTTGTCTAAATCACCTCTTTATTGAATTCATGCCAAATAGTTTTTGTTACATAGGATGTTGAACGGCTGAAGCTTAACACTTGTACAATGTAAGTTTACTTGTAATAGTACTTCAAGTGATCAGTGTTCCATGGATGGCCAAGGGTCTTTCCATCGGAGCTTCTAAGCTTGTAAGAGCCAGGGCGATTGATGCCAACAACTTCAAACGGTCCATCCTTGTTTGGAGTAAGTGTTCCTTCACTCGGGACTCTGTCGCAGAGTAATCTTTTCTTCAATACCCAATCCCTTATTTAGAAAGAACGAGGTTTGACCCTTGAGTCATAGTAGTTAGAGATGCACTGCTTGTAGGCGACATTCCTCAAGTGAGCTTGGTTTCTGTGTTCCTCGACTAGATCTAACTTGAGGGTAAGTTGTTTGTCATTTTCGCTCTGCACGTAGTTCTGGACTCAGAACGTTGGTTGCTCAAGCTCAACTGGGACGACTACCTCTGTACCAAAGGCAAGTGAGAATGGGGTTTCTCTTGTTGATGTCTGATATGAAGTGCAGTATGACCAAAGAACTTGGGGTACAAATTCTGGCCAACAACCTTTAACCTTGTCCAAGCTGGTTTTCAAACTTCGCTTGATTATTTTGTTAATGGCTTCAACTTGTCCATTTGACTGGGGATGAGCTGGGGAGGCAAAACATAAGTTGATGTTGAACTTAGAGCAGATCATGAGCTGGGAATGCCGAATATACAAAGGATGTTCTTCCATACGAAGTCTTCTATTTTTGCCTCAATAACGGATGCCAATGGTTCTACTTTGGCACACTTTGTGAAGTAGTCAACTGCAACGATTGCATAACGAACCTTGCCCTTCCCTGCAGGCATTGGGCCGATAATATGAGCGGGATATTCTGATGGCATCTTGGTGGAGTGTTGGCCAGTAATATCCTTGGTGAAAAGCCTTATGTGCTAGGGATCGAGATCCAGCATGATCTTCGCAGGCTCCTTCATGTATTTCCCGAAGGACAGTTTCCGTCTTTGCGGGCGTAAGGCATCTTAGGTATGGTAGGTTAAAACCCTGCATGTAGAGTTGGTCATTAATGATCAAGTAACGAGTAGCCTAGTATCGAATTTGCTTAGCTTGGACTTTGTCATTTGGAAGGGTGCCATGAGTAAAGAATCTATAAATCGGGGTAATCCAACTATCCCCCCGTTGTAAGTTGCACACTTCCGCAGCCATGGTGCTTGGTGCTGCCAACAATTCAACCTGAATTTTTCTCCCAATTGTGTCTTCCACCATTGAGGCAAGGCGAGCCAAAGCATCTACATGACTGTTTGCCGCTCAAAGAATTTGGGTGATCTGATAGTGGAAGTGCTTAAGCAACAATTGTGTTTGTGCCAGATATGCTGCCATGGAGCTATCCGTAGTGTCAAAGTTGTTGGTGACCTGGTTAACCACCAATTACGAGTCACTAAAGATATCAATTCGTTTAACCCCAAGGTGTTTGGCCAAATGTAATCCTGCTAGGACGGCTTCATATTTGGCCTCATTGTTTGACGCATTGAATTTGAAATTAAGAGCATACTCCCTTGCCACTTTGTTAGGGGTCGTAAGGACTAGTCCTGCTTCACAACCCTGTTGGTTGGACAAGCCATCAACATATAGGCTCCATGCTGGGGCAGTTGGTTCTGTTTTCTAAGCTTTTCAGGGTAATGAAACCAATTCTTTAGGCGTAGAAACAATGTCAACAGGATATGTGAAGTCGGCGATGAAGTCTGCCACTACTTAGCCCTTCTCAGTTGGCTTTGGTTGGTAGGAGATGTCAAACTCACCCAATGCTATCGCCCATTTGATCATTCGCCCGGAAGTGTCAGGGCTTTGGAGTATCTGTCGAAAGGATGATTGGTAAGCACGATGATGGAGTGTGCTTGGAAGTAAGGGCGAAGTTTTCGAGCAGACATGACCAATGCTAAAGCCAATTTCTCAATGTTGGAGTATCGTGTCTCCGCATCTTGTAAAGCCTTGCTAGCGTAGTAGACAGGCCGTTCGACATTACCATCCTTTCGAATGAGAACGAAACTTACTGCTGAAGCCGATACCGACAGATAGATAATGAGAGTGTCACCAACCTCAGGTTTGGAGAGCAAAGGGGCTTTACTCATGTAGTCTTTGAGGTTCTTGAATGCCTCAGCATATTCATCAGTCCATGTAATGTACTTTTTACTTCCCTTAAATGCTTTGAAGAAATGAGCACATTTGTTTGTGGCCTTAGAGATGAACCTAGTTAAGGCTGCCACCTTGCCAGTAAGGCTTTGGATGTCTTTTGAAGTTACCGGTTCCTTCATGTCGAGGATTGTTTTGATCTTCTCGGGATTAGCCTTAATGCCTTGTTGGCTTATCATGAAGCCTAAGAATTTGCCAGAGCCTACGCCGAAGGCATATTTATCGGGATCAACCTCATTCGATACCTCTTCAGAATGGTGAAAGTTTGAGATAGGTTAGTGATGTGTTGGTCAACATGTTTTCTCTTGACTAGCATATCATCAACTTAAACTTCCAAGCTCTTCCCAATCTGTTCGGCGAACATTGAATTGACCAGTCTCTGATAAGTCACTCTTGCATTCTTTAGGCTGAAGGGCATAACTTTATAGCAATATAGTCCCTTGTCAGTAGTGAAAGCTGTGTGTTCTTGGTCTGGAGGGTTCATGAGCATTTGGTTGTATCCTAAGTAAGCATCCATGAAGCTCAGGAGTTCACACCCTGCTGTAGAGTCTATAAGTCTGTCTATGAGAGGAAGAGGAAAGCTATCATTCGGGCATCCTTTGTTTAGGTCGGTGTAATCAACACACATTCTCCACAAGACCTTTTGGAGCAAGAGACTTTCCTTGGTCGGATTCTTCTTAACAAGGATAACATTTGCTACCCACGTTAGATAATTGACTTCGCAGACGAAGCCTATGCCTTTGAGTTTTTTAACTTCTACCTTCATTGCCTCATACCGTTCTGCGTCATAGGATATTCGCTTCTGTCTCACTGGCTTGGTCTTGGGGTCAATACTTAAGTGATGACAGATGATATTAGGAGAGATGTCTGGCATGTCCTCATATAACCAGGTGAAGACCTCAGTGTTCTCTTGCAAAACAGAGATCAATGCCAACCGAATGGGTGGTGACAAGGTGGTGCCAATCTTCACTATGCGATCGGATAATCTTTTGAGATAGAGACCTTCTTCAACTCTTCAGCGGGTTGTGCTTGCTGGGTGAAAGAGCCATCTCGAGGATCGTCGGGTTAACTGTTGCCACCGTGAAGATCCAAGTTAGCTTCGTTTGGGCTGGTCTTTATGACTTGGTCATGTATAGAAAGAAAGGGTTTCCTTGGGCACAGGCAGATGCTGTTGCTGGACCGAAGTGTTATAACATGATCGTGCACTAAGTTGATCTCATCTGATGTAACCATTGCCATAAGGGGTTGGAAATTTCGTCAACAACATATGTGTGGATACCATGGCCTTGAGATCATTGATGCCTGTGCGTCCCAAGATGACATTGTATGCCGCTGGGCAATCAACCACCAGGAAGTTAGTGGTAAGGTAGCTGTGTAAGGGCCTATACCAATGGTGAAAGGTAAGTGTATGCTCCCCAAAGGTTGCACGATATCACCAGAGAAGCTTATCAGAGGGGAAATCGAGCGATCGAGCTAGTGTTCAGCTACATTAAATGCCCTGAAAGCTTCAGCAAACATGATATTGATCGAAACCCCCGTGTCTACCAGGATTCGTCGTACTTCAAAGTTGCCTATGTGAGCTTTCACGAGCAGTGGGTCCTTGTGAGGGTAGATGATACTTTTTCTTCCTCAGGATAGAAACATATTAGATCCTCATGAGGCTTTTGATACTTGCCTCCCCTGATGTCTTCCACGTGAAACACTTGGTGGCCAGACCTTAAAACTCGTTCACTATTTTTCATGGCCCTGTTGGAAGATTTAGATATGGGTGTGCCACCATTTATGGAATATATCACATTCACCTGGCGTTGGTTACGGTTACCCCTTGAAGGGTGAAGGAGAATTGATCAATTTTTCCTTCACATGCCAAAGCTTCAATATGATCACGAAGGGTGATACACTTCTCGTCGTCATGGTCGTTATACTCGTGGTAGCAGCAAAATGTGCCCATGTTCTTCGTGGACTTGTAATCCAGGTGCCTCAGTTTTGGCTTCGGTATCAGGTGTGCTATGCTAGGGTAAATGGCCATGCATGTGGCGTTCAAAGGTGTGTATGCCTCATACCTCAGGGTAGGGGCTGTCCGGACACGTGTTTGACCCACTGTGTTGACTGTCTAGGGTCGGAGATTATCATGGCGATACCTTTGGTTATCGCGGTAGTGTCCCTTACTCATTTTACTAAAATGAGACTAGTGAAGCTGGAAATCTTTCCTTTTGCCCTGAGTTTGATATGTCTGTTGACTTGGCAAAGTATTAAGTAAGGCAGGGGGAGGCACCGCTGCTGTTTGGAAGGTCAAGGTCTTCTTATTTGGTTGGATCTAGCTTCCATTCCCTACTTGCTAATAAGGGGTGGCTGTGGGGGGTTTCCCTTGATATGTCCTTGCCTTGGCGGAGGCATGGTTGTTAGCCTGTGTCATCACCTCAGAGTAAGTCTTCCAAGTGTTGGCATTGATCATGTACTTGAAGAAACAATCACGTAGGCCTGCTGTGAAGGCCTTGAGTGCAGTCTTGTCATCTACCTCAATTCAGCGAGAATACTCATGGCTGAAGCGACCGGCATACTCTCGTAATGACGCGTTCGGCTTCTGGCGAATAGTGTACAAGTCATCTGCAGAATGCAAGCGATCGGTCTGAAAAATGTGTTCAGAAATAAACAGTTTCCTCAATTCCTCAAATGAGTCTACTGTCGCAGGTGGAAGACGGCAATACCAGTTTAGAGCTCCGCCAGAGAGGGTGGAGGGGAAGAGAAGACATCACTCTTCGTCGGTGTGCATCCGGTATGCCATGGTGGACTCAAAGAGGTTAAGGTGCTCAATCGGGTCCTCTTTTCCAGTATAGAGTTGCAAGCCAAGCTTCTGTTTTGTCTTTGCTTGGAGGGGATGTCGAGGATCCTCCTTGTAAGAGGGCCAGGCCTACGTTGGTTCCAATAAGGTATCTTAGCTTGTCGTTCGGCCTTCAACTTGTTTACTTCCTTAAGAAGTTGTAGGACAAGAGGGTCATGAGTGGAGTCATGTACCACTGGAGCTTTCTTTCATAAATCTCCATCTCTTTTTGGAAGTAGGAAGGTTTGATTAAGAGCATGTGATTTTTCCCTGGACTCGCCGTACTGACTTTCAAGGTATGTCTGTCGAAACATCTCTAAGTCCCCTATACCTTCGTGTTTCTCTAGGACTTGTTGCCCCTTCTGTTGGAAATGTGCCCTAAAACCAATCATATGATGATACTTTACGGACATTTCACATGTTAAACTAATCTAGTTTAATATCAAGGGCAACGATTATTGTTTTAAGCCGTCTCATATAAATGTTATATGCTTAAACGATAAGTCCAGGGAATATGTAATTAGGAGAATGTAATTTAAACAAGTTAGATTAATGAGACCATTCTTTTTCGTATACATATCCTAAACGTTCCTGATCATAGGATTGCCAATTGGGCATTGACAGTCCGTTAAGATCAGTACGTGTTGTGTCTTCCCTCAGGGAGAGTGACTGGTCTCGGGTCATTGGTGTGATTGACACCAAGACAAGCATGTAGGTGCTCAGTAGAGAATGAGTCCACTGAACACGATCAACGATGAGTTCTCATACTCATGTCACATGAGAACTCATAGTTGGGATAATGCAAAGTAGTCCTTTGACCTGAGGCATCATAGTTGTCTTGTGGTTAGGTCCTTGATCTTTGATTATGTCAAAGTCACCCCGTCAAAGGGTGTCCACGGCATAGTTGGGGTTCAGCCACTTAGCCATGGAGGCAAGTGAATGCGCAACAAGGGATTTCTAACCTTTAAACCGTTTGAGGGAGAATACTCTATGATATGATTAAGAATCTCTGGCTAGAGTATGAATGAGATTTAGGAAGTCATTCCAAATCACATTCAAGGTAATCATATAAGTAAACAAATCACATTGGATAGTCGACATGAATAAACTATCAAACCAAACAATGTGGTCAAGAGTATTGTACTAGAGAAAGACCGTATTGCATTGTAATCCTAAACTGAATAGGTTCTCCACCTCTTCTGATTAGCTTGGGTAACCATGACATACTGCTAGGTATCACTTATGGTTTGTGGAAGCCCTAAACGTGTATAATCACTAAAGGGAGAATTGAAAGTAAGTTTCAATTCACAATCGATTTGAAAGAGTTCTAATCGCCCACTGCCTTGCTAAAAGGAACCTAATGGATCGTACACCGTGTAAGGTAGAGATTGAAGAAACCATGGAGATGAGTAAGGATAATTAAATGGTTTAATTATTTATGGCAAGGATTAATTAATATGATTAATTAATCAAACAAATAAAGTTCATTAAAGACCTCGGCTTAGTTTTGGGCCCCAAGGCCCAATGGGCTTCGAACGTCAAGCCCATTGACTTAAGTTGTATGACAACTTAATGACTAAATATTCACAAAGGGCCAAACAACCCAAAAACACCCTAAGGCCGGCCATATTGTTAAAGGAGTTGTTTTTGGACTTAATTACAAGTTTGCCACTCCAATGAATAAAGGTATAAATATGACTTTATAGCCAAAATTCATTTAGGGTTTCTTTTAGAGAAATTGGAGTGAACATGTCTCTCCCTTTCTCTCTAAGAGGCCGGCCCCCTTGGAGGAGATTAGCTAGCAATATCTAATCCTCCAAGGTCACTCATATCTTCTTAAAGTCTCTCCTTGGTGTGGAGACTTAGAGGTTCTCAATTTTGAGAACTTGGAGAATCTTTTCTATCATCCTCCTCCTAGAAATTGATGGATCTGAGAAGCAAGGAATGAAGGCCCTCCCCTTGGGTGATTATCCTTTGCTTATTCAAAGAGGAATCAACAAAGGTATAATATTTCTCAACTCACTTTGTTCTTGAGTTGAGTCATGGTTCACCTAACTACTAGGCTTTGAATTTCATGGGTAATGTTTTGTTTTAAGTTCATACAAGCATGATTCCGCCTTTAATTTATTAATTGCATGCTATAGATGTTGCTTAAATGAACATGAGAGAAGAGAAAGTACTTCACATTCGGAACGTGAATCAAATGTAGATCTCTGCGAAAGCAGTTAGTACTTACTTCCTCATATGAACTACCAAAGAAAATGGAAAAACAAAGATTGTCTTTACATTCCAATTGAATAAAGGAACTTAATTCCGTATGTTAAATGGATAAATGTTTTGTTTGACAAAACATTGTTCTTTATTAATGAATGATTAGATTATTGTAATCTAACTAATTATCTCTATAGTAGAGATGATACGGTAGTGTTAACTGTTTAGAATATAACGATGCTTAAAACCCAAAAGGTTGCAAGGTAGTGACTAATCCCAACTGAGTTGTGATACCTCTAAAAGATAAATTACAAGTTGGTCATAGATGGATGCTTTGGATCGTTAGATCCGGATCCAATACCTTCTTATTAAAATTATATAGAGGCGAAATGTTCGAATCTTTATTCTTTTGGAAAGAAGAAAGAATCACAAAGTTGTTGAGGATAATTCACTTAGATGTTAGTGGCACTTGTCCACAACATAATACTACTCATGTTATATGACATTCACCGAAGATCGCTCTCGGTTGGACTATAGTTTATTTTGAATAAACACAAGTCCAAATACTTTGCAAAATGTTTCAAAGAATTCAAGAAATGTAAGTTGATGAGTAAGACGTCTAAAAGATTTACCTCCTCAGATTTGATCCAAGGAAAGGTAACACTTTAGAACAGTTTCCTTGAAAGATATCAAGGAAATAAGCATCATAAGATAATGGATTTCTCCATTGAGAGAATAACGAACTCAAATAAGATTTAGTTCGTTAGATGTTATCAATTACCCATATATATATAGGATATATACTTCTAAGACAATATGATTGTCAATTAGAAGATCTTCCAAAACTTTCATGACTCCATAGGATGTAGTTGGAAAGAAAGACAAATCTTAATCATGTTAAGATTAGGGGTTGTGTGCTAATAAGTAATATTTGTTTGAGAATTATCTTGTGAATATCCTTAAATTAACCTTTGGATATCACTTCTATAAACCAACTAACAAATGTTGTTTTGTTGGGTAGTTCATTGTAATCCTTCAATATGATTTGCCTAAGCGCAAATGAACGAGAGATAAAACTCAAAGAATGGGTTCTTTGAGAGACAAGATGATAATCAACAAATATAACAACCTAGTTCCTACACCACAAGCTCCAAGGTAGTCGAGAAGAATTTATAAGCTGTCTCAGTTGAATGGTTTGAACTTTATGACTATGTCATAGAGTTACACCTCTTAATTCGAAAGAAATAAGAATGAGAATCATTATGACTACATTGAGTGTATATACGACATATACTCAAGGAAATGGTAAAGTACCATTTAATCCGAAATAATGAAACCTTTATAGCTAATTGGTAGCTTAAGGTGACTACAATCAAAGAGATTGGTTGACTTTAAAGAAACCATCTTTGACGTAGTCTTGGTTTCAATTAATTCGAAGATTGCTAGCTACAACTAAATGGTGATTCAATGATTGGATATAATATGGGTTTCCGAAACCATTATTAAGATAGTCTTGATAATATATGTCTAAAACTATGAATCACAAGACATGTAAGTTGTAGAGATCCATCCATCATGAATCTTAGCAAGCTAGTGGGAGCTATAAGCATCTTATGAGAGAAAGATCAAATCGTTTGATTTCTCATAAAGATGTAATTGAATCTTTTGTTTACTAGGTTTACAAAAGATTAGTGGGAGTTAATCATGTTCCTAAATTTGAATATATATATATATACACACACACACACACACACATATATGATATATTAATTTTGGAAATTAAAGGAATACTTCTTCGTTAAAGTTATGACTTTAAACATTCTATAAAGATAGAATGTCTATGGGAGACATGGTCTATAAACATGGGATGAAAATCTATAATGATAGATTTCAAGAATAATTTGATTATATTAATCCCTAATAATAGACAAAAGATGCTAGGAAGTTTCTCATATGATGATAAATTCAATTAGAAGGACGACTCTAGTAAGACTAGCAAGTTGCTCTTCCCAAAGGGAACGTGCCCTTTGACTCCCAAAGAAATAATGCGTAAATAGAATCCTTTATGCATACGCATAAAGGTGATTTATGTATTTCATATTGTATGAAAACATTGATATGAGTTGTACTTAGAAAGGTACAAGACGATATCAGTGCAAGCCCAGGATCATAACCATGGCAACTGTCAAGTGAGTCCTTAAGTATTTAAGAAATACAAAAGGATAGATTCCTCAAAGAATGAGGAAGAATTAGAGTAACGTAAAGGAAGCGTAAATGTATTAGATTATGAATCTAATCCATCATTGGATGTTTCTTCATTATGAATGAAGAGATAATTAGATATCTTTTTATTATGACTAAAAGGATATTTGGATGGAAACATTAAAAGTAATGACTTTAGTGTGTTCCATTATGAATGCAAAATATATTGCCATATAGAAGCTTACAACAATGTTGTTTGGATGGGAAAGTTCATTTATGAACTTTCTATTCGGTTCCATCCAAAAAGTGTCTCTAGTGTACCGACACTACGACACTAATGGGGCGATAGCTCAAGCCAGGGAATCAAGGTCTCATCATGATGCGAACACAAATGAGAGACTGAACCACATGATTGAGAATCATGTATAATGGTGACGTCGTTATTCTCAAGGTTGCTTCTATGGATAACATATAGATATCCATTGCCTAGGCCTACTACTCAGCCATTTTTGAAATGACTACATAAGAGGTATCATCAATGATAACCAAGCTGATTAGCTCTCGTGCAAGTGGGAGATTGTTGGAAATGTGCCCTAAAACCAATCATATGATGATACTTTACGGACATTTCACATGTTAAACTAATCTAGTTTAATATCAAGGGCAACGATTATTGTTTTAAGCCATCTCATATAAATGTTGTATGCTTAAACGATAAGTCCAAGGAATATGTAATTAGGAGAATGTAATTTAAACAAGTTAGATTAATGAGACCATTCTCTTTCGTATACATATCCTAAACGTTCCTGATCATAGGATTGCCAATTGGGAATTGACAGTCCGTTAAGATCAGTACTTGTTGTGTCTTCTCTCAGGGAGAGTAACTGGTCTCGAGTCATTGGTGTGATTGACACCAAGACAAGCATGTAGGTGCTCAATAGAGAATGAGTCCACTGAACACGATCAACGATGAGTTCTCATACTCATGTCACATGAGAACTCATAGTTGGGATAATGCAAAGTAGTCCTTTGACCTGAGGCATTATAGTTGTCTTGTGGCTAGGCCCTTGATCTTTGATTATGTCAAAGTCACCCCGTCAGAGGGTGTCCACGGGATAGTTGGGGTTAAGCCACTTAGCCATTGAGGCAAGTGAATGCGCAACAAGGGATCTCTAACCTTCAAACCGTTTGAGGGAGAATACTCTATGATATGATTAAGAATCTCTGGCCAGAGTATGAATGAGATTTAGGAAGTCATTCCAAATCACATTCAAGGTAATCATATAAGTAAACGAATCACATTGGATAGTCGACATGAATAAACTATCAAACCAA
The DNA here is from genome assembly GCA_033882615.1 of Malus asiatica. NCBI lineage: Eukaryota > Viridiplantae > Streptophyta > Magnoliopsida > Rosales > Rosaceae > Malus > Malus asiatica. The sequence continues at coordinate 41,535,862 of CM066503.1, read as the reverse complement.
ACAATGTGGTCAAGAGTATTGTACTAGAGAAAGACTGTATTGCATTGTAATCCTAAACTGAATAGGTTCTCCACCTCTTCTGATTAGCTTGGGTAACCATGATATACTGCTAGGTGTCACTCATGGTTTGTGGAAGCCCTAAACGTGTATAATCACTAAAGGGAGAATTGAAAGTAAGTTTCAATTCACAATCAATTTGAAAGAGTTCTAATCACCCACTGCCTCGCTAAAAGGAACCTAATGGATCGTACACCGTGTAAGGTAGAGATTGAAGAAACAATGGAGATAAGTAAGGATAATTAAATGGTTTAATTATTTATGGCAAGGATTAATTAATATGATTAATTAATCAAACGAATAAAGTTCATTAAAGACCTTGGGTTAGTTTTGGGCCCCAAGGCCCAATGGGCTTCGAACGTCAAGCCCATTGACTTAAGTTGTATGACAACTTAATGACTAAATATTCATAAAGGCCCAAACAACCCAAAAACACCCTAAGGCCGGCCATATTGTTAAAGGAGTGGGTTTTTGGACTTAATTACAAGTTTGCCACTCCAATGAATAAAGGTATAAATATGACTTTATAGCCAAAATTCATTTAGGGTTTCTTTTAGAGAAATTGGAGTGAACATGTCTCTCCCTTTCTCTCTAAGAGGCCGGCCCTCTTGGAGGAGATTAGCTAGCAATCTCTAATCCTCCAAGGTCACTCATATCTTCTTAAAGTCTCTCCTTGGTGTGGAGACTTAGAGGTTCTCAATTTTGAGAACTTGGAGAATCTTTTCTATCATCCTCCTCCTAAAAATTGATGGATCTTAGAAGCAAGGAATGAAGGCCCTCCCCTTGGGTGATTATCCTTTGCTTATGCAAAGAGGAAACAACAAAGGTATAATATTTCTCAACTCACTTTGTTCTTGAGTTGAGTCATGGTTCACCTAACTACTAGGCTTTGAATTTCATGGGTAATGTTTTGTTTTAAGTGCATACAAGCATGATTCCGCCTTTAATTTGTTAATTGCATGCTATAGATGTTGCTTAAATGAACATGTTTTTCACAAAATTTCTTTCACCTTCCCTAAATGAAGGAAAAATTTGTCCTAGCTAAGAACAAGTAAGAACATTATACATATGCATACTATTAACACTTTAAAGTAGGCATGCATTCAAAAACAATTCATAAAACCCATGACTTTCAAAGCCTAGTATATGGTGAACCATTAAACTCATTAACAACATTAAAGAGAAGTAGATTTAGAGTTTCTTTACCCTTGAAGCTCATCCTTGTTTACACAAGGGATTCACCCAAGTGGAGGGCCTTCAAATCACGTCCAAGCTCCTTGGATATTGCTTGTGATTTCCTTCTCCTTTTTGTGCTCCTTTGGTCCTTGAGGATGTACGGAAAGGATCTCCAAAAACACCAAAGATTTGGTGTCTCTAAGTCTCCACACCAAGGGTTAAGTGTGAAGATGAAATGGATGACTTAGAGAAGAAAAGATTGCTAGATTAATCTTTCTAAGTGGCCGGCCTCCTTGTGTAAAAAGAGAGAAAGTTTTTCACCTCATTTCACCAAGAAAAACCCTTATTGAAAAATAAAGCTATAAAGTTCCTTTTATACTTCATTTCAAGTGAGTGGCAAACTTGTAATTAATCCAAGATTGCCCATTCACCCTAATGGCCGGCCATATTGATGTTATTGGGCTATTTGCCCATTTTGTTTTAGTTGTCATACAACTTAAACATAATGGGCCTTTTGGACCAAAACGCTTTTGGGCCCCGAAACCCAAAACCAACATATAAGCCCAATACGAACATTTCGTAAAATTAATTAACTAATTAATTAATCTTGACCATTCTTCAATTAAACCATTTAATTGCATATCCATTTCATTTAATTTCTTCACTATCACCCTTACTCGGTGTACGATCCATTAGGTTCCAATTAGCGAGGCAGTGGGCGATTGTTACTCTTAACGATCGATTGTGAATTGAAACCACATTTCAATTCTCCCTTTTATGATTAGTGTTGCCTAATCATTAGGGCTTCCACAAACCATGAGTGACACCTAGCAGTATGTCATGGTTACCCAAGCTAAGTAGAATTGGTTGGAGAACCTATCCAGTTACAACTACAATGCAATACGGTCATTCTCTAATACAATACTCTTAATCACATTGTTTGAATGATAGTTTGTTTCATGTCTACTATCCAATGTGATACATTTCTATATGATTCCCTTGAATATGATTTGGAACAAACTTCCTAAGTCATATTCATTTGCTTTGGCCAAAGACTTTAGAATCATATCTTAGAGTATTCTCCTTCCACCATGGAAGGTTAGAGATCGCTTGTTGTGCATTCATATTCCTACATGATTAGATAGCTTGACCCTAACAATGCCGTGGACACTCCGATGGAATGCCGTTTAACATGATCAAAGATCAATGACCTAACCATTAGACATCTATGATGTCTCAGGTCAAAGGACTACTTTGCATATTGCAACTTTAGAGTTCTTACACGACATGTATGTTCAAACTCTCTTTTGATCGTTGTTCAGTGTACTCGATTACTCTTTCGAGCACCTATGTGTTTGTCTTAGTGTCCAACACCAAATGACTTGAGACTAGTCATACTCACGCTTGAGTCAACATAACACATACTAACCTTAGCGGATTGTCAATACCCAATTGGCAATCCTATGGCTAGGAACGTTTTAGGAATGAACATAAGAGAATGGTCTCGATAATCTAACTCACTTAGATCACTTGTCTCTTAGATCAAATACATCCCTTGGATTCCCTTATTGCTTAAACACATGATACAATAAATAGTGATTAACAATAAGCTTTGCCCTTCATTAAACATATAAAAGTTTAATACATTAAGTATTCCAAAAAGCTATTACATCAAAAGAGTGGCTTTGTGGGCATACTTCCAACACTAAATTGGTAGCTGACCTGGGACGTGGAAGGAGGCCGAGTCTTTCAGAAACCCTTGGGTCATTGCTCTTCGAGCTTATGTAGAAGAGATTCTCGCAACATTGCTTTAGGAAGTCTCGGCAGTCATGATAAACGCCTTTCGATCCTTCCAACCTTTCTGCAAGGAGGTGTCTTCGTCCACTTCTCCTGCTTCGGGTCGAAGCAGCTGGGTTGAGAGAAGTCTCATGTTGATCAATGTTTTGATTATTGGCTCGCTCTTCATCAGGGATACCCATGTCGAAGGAAGGTGACCCTCCTTGTTGGAAGGCATCCAGGTGATTATTGATGTCCACAGGGGTAACGAGTTCGCGTGTTTGAGTACACCTAGTTTCATGGAGCATCTCAAAGAGCTTCTCATACTACTTCTGGAGGACCTCAGTCTTCATTACTATCTTGTTGTTTTGAGATTCTAGCTCATCGACTTTAGCTTGAAGAACAACCCTTTTTCCTTCCTTCTTTCGTTGCTTCGCACTAAGTGCAAGAAGGGTGTCATTCTGTGTGCTGTGACTTCCTTTGCTCCCCATGTTGGAGAGGGATGCCTGGTCAAAAGAGAGTGTACGAATGGTGGAAACCAGCTTAACAAAGCTGAAGAGAGTGAGAATAAGTGTCGTTCCCACAGACAGCGCCAAATTTTGATGCACAAAATGAGTGAGGACTTTGGTACAACATAAATTGTTAAATTTTTTACCTTCGCTAGATTACTCCAGTCACTAGTGTGGATAAATATGTAAATGGATAGCGACAGGGAAACAAACACAAGATGTACGTGGTTCACCCAGATTGGCTACGTCTACGGAGTAGAGGAGTTCTCATTAATTGTGAAGGGTTTACACAAGTACATAGGTTCAAGCTCTCCTTTAGTGAGTACAAGTGAATGATTTAGTACAAATGACATTAGGAAATATTGTGAGAGAATGATCTCTATTTATAGAAGGGAATTTCTAGTTTCATTCTGACATTTACACATGTCGTGTTGTGATTGACTTCTGATGTTGACACGTGTCGCATTATGATTGGCTTCTGATGTCGACATGTATCGCCCTGTGATTGGCCTCCTGATTGGAGGGAAACCCTTCTGTGTCCTTGACGATATAATGTTGACCGATGCTCAGTAGTTTTGGGATTGGTCAAGTATGGTACAAACAATATTATTTTGGGCCCAAACACACCTTTTAAGGTAAGTTTCTACGTGACATCCACTTTAAAAGTGTGACCAAAACCTAATACACAAGTAAAGGAAAAGATTTTGTTTTTGGACGAGTAGGAAAGTTGGAAACAGAGGCTTCCTTGCAAGTTGGTAACATCATTTCTGGTGGTCTTTACCAAAAAAAGAAAAATTTAATTTGGTAGGAATTTGAATTAAATAGGAGGTCTCTTATTTTAAGAAAAAGTATACATCTCTTGTATTTTTTTTTTTTTCTTTGTCGAACATCTCTTGTGTTTCTAAGACAAGGATATTAATTGACCAAAAAAGACAAGGATATTAACGCACCGAAACGTCATGTCGCAAGAACAAAATTATCAAATTGCCCATTGGAACGGAAGCCCATAGTAATATAAATATCGATACGGGGAATTATTGATATGTAAATTTGTGGATTATAAATAGGTATATTGAATATTGGTTGCTTTCAATTAAAATTATGAAAATTTAAAATGAAATTATAAGGATTCTCAAACATTACTTTGGATGAAATATAAGAGTTTCTCCATGTGTTAGAAATATCGATGATATGTGTTGATTTTAGCCTAAACTTAAGAGTTTTCCGATATGAGATTAAGTTTAAACTTCACACCCTAGTTTCATTTCTTTCTTTGATTTTTTAAATATTTTCATATAAATATCAATCGTATCCAAGAAATTTTAAACATTGATATACAATTCATCCCGCTCCTGCAATATATATCCACTCCACAAGTATAAAACTTTCCATTTCCTTTCTATTTTTTCTGAACATTTTCGATTCTAATTTTCTCCCCAATCCACAGTAAATAAACAAAATAATTTTTATCACAAATGGTTTCTAAAATTCACCTATCTTATCAAGATGTTATCTGAAATTAAAAATCGATCAATGTAATCCCTGAAAATGGATGTGGCAAATAATGTGATCATTTCCTTACAATTCCATAAAAAAATCTATTATGTGCTGACGTGGTATATAAATGGATCCCACACATTTAATTTAAACAATAAAAAACATTTTTTATTTTTTTATAATTAAAAACTTTGAAAAAGAAAAAGAAGATCAGGGGTTCAGAAGGACAGCGTTTCTGGGTTTGGTCGCTGGGTTAGAAGTCGGAGTCCGGTCTTATGGGCCTATGGCGTCCGGTCTTGATAATGCGATGAGCCTGGTACGCAATTCGAAATTGGAGTCCAGTCTTGGGTGAAGAAGAAGGCGAGGGCGATAAGCCTTGGGATTGGATCTCCGAAGGCGGAGAAATCGGCGGCGGAAGTCAGCGTTTTCGTGAGGATGGAGGCGCCAAGGAAAATGGAGAGAAATGGCCACGCTTTTATGGCTTCTGGGTTTTGACAGGAGGTTAAATTCGAAGAGTGAAGAAGAAGTAGAGAGTTGGTGGCTGTCGAACAGAGAGGAGAAAGGAGGGACGGTGAGGGAGGAGGAAAGGGAAAGCAATGAGCAGTGTTTAATATGGTGGACTCCATTGCCCCAAATTCACGGGAAAGAAGATGATGAACAGTCAATCATCTTTTTTTTTTCTTTTTTTCTTTTTAAAGTTTTTAATTATAAAAAAAATAAAATTTGATTTTTTATTAGGCTTATTATATTAGCAGCCCACAAATTGTTGAATAAACCCCACGTACTTAATACATCTCACATTTAGTTTTTCAATTAAAAATTATCTTAATACACTAAACTTCCTTCCTCATAATACATCCCACATTTAGTTTTTCAATTAAAAATTATCTTAATATACTAAACTTCCTTCCTCATAATGCCCTCACACCCTACATTCTTAATATACATCTTACATTTTCTACACACACCCCACATTTTTTATACATCCCACATTTCTCAAATCTTATAACACTCATTTTTAAGTTTGCCGAATGATTTCAAACTATATGAACTTTAGTTTGCCGAATGATTTCAAATTGAATGATTAAAAAAAAAATGTTTAGACTCATTTGAACATTTTTCAATAATAATAATAATGATTTCAAAACTTTCGAAACACCGATTTCGTGTTCCATTCGTCAAAAATAATTTTTCTCAATCAACATGTTTATAGTTTCATTGCTTAGGGAGAATGAGAGGGATTTTGATAGTTGAAATAAATAAATAATACGTTAAAAAAGATTTGTAGTGTATTTATAAAAAAATTATTATTTTTTAAACCTAATAAGGTCAAAATTGTCATTACATAGTAGAGTAAATAAGTCATTAATATTAAATTTTAATGTGAGATGCATTCAACATTTTGTGGGGTACTAATATAAAAAACCTTTTATTATTTAAATATTTTTAATTCACATAATAATATATCTATCATCTATATTCTATATATATATATATATATATATATATATATATATATATATATATATATATAAAGGGAGAATGCTAGTTTGGTGAAGCATTCGGAAATACCAAGAAAGCCCTTTTGTTTTCTTCACAATTGAAATAAAAAAAAAGGAAAAATTAGGACAAATTGGTAAAAAAAACTTTAACTGAAATAGAGATAAAAGCATCCAAACGAAGAGTTCAACAAGCTCTGCGAACGTGGGATTCAACAGTCTCCACGTTCTGCAAACTACCAACACCATCTCCACTAACTTTCCAAGCAGTTTTCTCCACAACCATTGACACAAACATGTTCAGTTTTCAAATTGATATTTGGAAACACACAGAGAGACATGCGATGCTATTTGAATTAATTTGGTGAGATTCTTGACTCAAAAGGTTTTTCCCAACCATTCATATCCATCTTCTGTTAAATCTTGGTGCTTTGTATTTTAGTTTTCTTAATTCTTTCTCTCTCCTTTTTGTTATAGGGTCAAGACGATTCTATTAGGCTCCAAAGTTCAAAGGTTTGAGTAACTTTGGGTAAATCTCAATCTAAATTTACCTTTTCAATTTTTAGGTTTTTTTGTACGGTTTATCTTTTAGGTGATGAATTTGATGCGCTCTACTGCAGCTTTGAGGATGTATACATGAATTTGTATTTAGTATTTCCAAGTCAATTTTAGTTTGTATTTACTGACACGAATTGAAGAACAAAGTTTATCATAATCAAGGGTTCAGGATATCGTGTTGATTATGATAAACACGATATCCTGAACCCTTGATTATGATAAATTTACTTGACCAATCCTGAAACTACTGAGCACCGGCCAACGTTATACTGTCAAGGACCTAGAAGAGTTTCCCTCCAACCAGGAGGCTAATCACAGTGCGACACGTGTCAACATCAGAAGCCAATCACATCACGACACGTGTCAATGTTAGAATGAAACTAGAAACTCTCTTCTATAAATAAAGATCATTCTCTCACAATATTTCCTAATGTTATTTGTACTAAATCATTCATTAGTACTCACTAAAGGAGAGCTTGAACCTATGTACTTGTGTAAACCCTTCACAATTAATGAGAACTCCTCTACTCCGTGGGCGTAGCCAATCTGGGTGAACCACGTACATCTTGTGTTTGCTTCCCTGTCCCTATCCATTTACATACTTATTCACACTTGTGACCGGATCAAACTAGCGAAGGACACAAACTTAACATTTTCTGTTGTACCAAAGTCCTCACTAATTTTTTGCATCAACATTTGGCGCCGTCTGTGGGAACGACACTAATTCCCACTCTCTTCAGCTTTGTCAAGCTGGTTTTCACCATTCGTACACTCTCTATTGACCAGGCATCCATCTCCAACATGGGGAGCGAAGGAAGCCATAGCACACATAATGACACCCATCTTGCACTTAGTGCGAAGCAACGAAAGAAGGAAGGAAAGAGGGTTGCTCTTCAAGCTAAAGTCGATGAGTTAGAAGCTCAAAACAACAAGATAGCAATGAAGAATGAGGTCCTCCATGAGCAGTATGAGAAGCACTTTGAGACGCTCCATGAAACTATGCGTACTCAAACACGCGAGCTTCTTGCCCCTGTGGATATTAATCATCATCTGGGTGCCCCCCAACACAGACGGTCACCTTCCTTCGACACGGGTATCCCTGATGAGGAGCGAGCTAATCATCAAAACATTGATCAACATGAGACTTCTCTCAACCCAGCTGCTTCGACCCGAACCAGGAAAAGTGGAGGAAGACACCTTCTTGCAGAAGGGTTGGAAGGATCGAAAGCCGTTTATCGTGATTGCCGAGACTTCTTAAAGCAACGTCGAAAGAATCCCCTCCACATATGCTCGAAGATCAATGACCCAAGGATTTCTCAAAGACTCGGTCCCCTCCTACGACCCAGGCCAGCTGTCAATCTAGGGAAGGAACGACATGTCCTAGAGGAACATGAAGGTACATGGGACTCTGAGGTATTCCGACAGACGCGCCCTAGAAGTCAGTACGACAAGTCTAAGAAAAAATCACACGCCCTTGCTCAAACTTTCCTACTTCAAAGAGGCGATGGAGACTTATGAAAGAAAATCTCAGTGGTACATGACTCCACTCAAGACCCTCTTGTCCTACAGCTCCTTAAGGAAGTAAACAAGTTGAAGGTCAAACGTCAAGCCGAGATACCTGACTGGAACCAACCCAGGCCTGGCCCTCTCACAAGGAGGATCTTTGACACCCCCTTCAAGCGAAGACAAAAGAAAAGCTTGGTTTACAACTCTATACTGGAAATGAGAACCCAATTGAACACCTTAACCTCTTTGAGTCCACCATGGCATATCGGATGCATACCGACGAATAGCGATGTCTTCTCTTCCCCTCCACCCTCTCTGGCGGAGCTCTAAACTGGTATTGTCGTCTTCCACCTGAGACAGTAGACTCATTTGAGGAACTGAGGAAACTGTTTGTCTCTCAACACATCTTCCAGACTGATCGCTTGCATTCTGCAGATGACTTGTACACTATTCGCCAGAAGCCAGACGAGTCACTACGAGAGTATGCTGGTTGTTTCAGCCATGAGTATTCCCGCTGCGCTGAGGCATATGACAAGACCGCCCTCAAGGCCTTCACGGCAAGGCTACGTGATTGTTTCTTCAAGTACATGATCAATGCTAACACTTGGAAGACTTACTCTGAGGTGATGGCACATGCTTACAACCATGCCTCTGCTGAGGCAATGACATATCAAGGGAAACCCCCCACAACCACCTCTTATCAGCAAGTAGGGAATGGAAGCTAGATCCAACCAAATGAGAAGACCTCGACCTTCCAAACGGCAGCAGTGCCTCCCCCTGCCTTACTTAATACTTTGCCAAGTCAATAGACATATCAACCTCAAGGCAAAAAGAAAGATTTCCATCCTCACCAATCTCATTTTAGTAAAAGGAGTAAGAGACTCTATCGCGATAACCAAGGGTATCGCCATGATAATCCCCGACCCCAGACAGTCAACACAGTGGTTCAAACACGTGTCAGGACAACCCCTGCCCTGAGGTATGAGGCATACACACCTTTGAACGCCACATGCCTGGCCATTTACCCCAGCATAGCACACTTGATACCGAAGCCAAAACCGAGGCACCCGGATTACAAGCCCACGAAGAACACGGGCACATTTTGCTGCTACCACGAGCATAACGGTCATGACGGGGAGAAGTGTATCACCCTTCGTGATCATATTTAAGCTTTGACATGTGAAGGAAAACCTGATCAATTCCTCCTTCACCCTCCAAGGGGTAACCGTAACCAACGCCAGGTAAATGTGATATATTCCATAAGTGGTGGCACACCCATATCTAAATCTTCCAATAGGGCCATGAAAAATAGTGAACGAGTTTTAAGGTCTGGCCACCAAGTGTTTCACGTGGAAGACATCAGGGAGGTAAGTATCAAAAGCCCAACTGGGATCCAATATGTTTCTACCTTGAGGAAGAAAGAGGTATCATGTACCCTCACAATGACCCACTGATCGTGGAAGCTCCTATAGCCAACTTTGAAGTACGATGAATCTTGGAAGACACGAGGGCTTCGGTTAATATCATGTTTGCTGAAGCTTTCAGGGCACTTAATGTAGCTGAACACTTGCTCTACCGCTCGATTTCCCCCCTGATAAGCTTCTCCGGTGATATTGTGCAACCTTTGGGAAGCATACACTTACCTTTCACCATTGGTACAGGCCCTTACACAGCTACCATTACCACTAACTTCCTAGTGGTTGATTGCCCAACGTCATACAATGTCATCTTCGGATGCACAAGCATCAATGATCTCAAGGCCATGGTATCCACACATATGTTGTTGATGAAATTTCCAACCCCCTATGGCAATGGTTACATCAGAGGAGATCAACTTAGTGCACGATCATGTTACAACACTTCGGTCAAGCAACAACACTTGCATATGCCCAAGGAAACCTTTTCTATACATGACCAAGTCATAAAGACTAGCCCAGATGAAGCCAACTTGGATCTTCACGGTGGCAACAGTCAACCCGATGATCCTCGAGATGATTATTTCACCCAACAAGCATAACCCGCTGAAGAGTTGGAGAAGGTCTCTATCTCAAAGATTATCCTGATCGCATGGTGAAGATTGGCACCACCTTGTCACCACCTATTCGGTTGGCATTGATCTCTTTTTTGCAAGAGAACACTGAGGTCTTTGCCTGGTCATACGAGGACATGCCAGGCATCTCTCCTGATATAATCTGTCATCGCTTAAGTATTAACCCCAAGACCAAGCCAGTGAGACAGAAGCGAAGATCTTATGACGCTGAACGGTACGAGGCAATGAAGGCAGAAGTTGAAAAACTCAAAGGCATAGACTTCGTCCGCCAAGTCAATTATCCAACGTGGGTAGCAAATGTTGTCCTTGTTAAGAAGAATCCGACCTAGGAAAGTCTCCTGCTCCAAAAGGTCTTGTGGATAATGTGTGTCGATTACACCGACCTAAACAAAGGATGCCCGAAGGATAGTTTTCCTCTTCCTTTCATAGACAGACTTATAGACTCTACGGTAGGGTGTGAACTCCTAAGCTTGATGCTTACTCAGGATATAACCAAATGCTCATGAACACTCCGAACCAAGAACACACAACCTTCACTACTGACAGGGGACTATATTGCTATAAAGTCATGCCCTTCCGCCTAAAGAATGCAAGAGCGACTTATCAGAGATTGGTCAATTCAATGTTCGCCGAACAGATTAGGAAGAGCATGGAAGTTTACATTGATGATATGCTAGTCAAGAGCAAACATGTTGACCAACACATCACCAACCTATCTGAAACTTTCACCATTCTGAAGAGGTATCGAATGAGGTTGAACCCTAACAAATGTGCCTTCGGCGTAGGCTCTAGCAAATTCTTAGGCTTCATGATAAGCCAACGATGCATTGAGGCTAATCCCGAGAAGATCAAAGCAATCCTCAACATGAAGGAACTGGTAACTTCAAAAGACATCCAGAGCCTTACTGGCAAGGTGGCAGCCTTAACTAGGTTCATCTCTAAGGCCACAGATAGATGTGTTCATTTTTTCAAAGCACTTAAGGGAAGTAAGAAGTACATTACATGGACTGATGAATGTGCTGAGGCATTCAAGAACCTCAAAGACTACATGAGTAAAGCCTATTTACTCTCCAAACCTGAGGTTGGTGATACTCTAATTATCTACCTGTCGGTATCGGCTTCAGCAGTAAGTTCCGTTCTCATTCGAAAGGATGGTAATGTCAAACGGCCTGTCTACTACACTAGCAAGGCCTTACAAGAGGCGGAGACACGATACTCCAACATTGAGAAATTGGCTCTAGCATTGGTCATATCTGCCCGAAAATTTCGCCCTTACTTCCAAGCACACTCCATCATCATGCTTACCAATCATCCTCTTCGACAAATACTCCAATGTCCTGACACTTCTTGACGAATGTGTTGGAAGTATGCCCACAAAGCCACTCATTTGATGTAATAGCTTTTGGAATACTTATTGTCTTAAACTATTATATGTTTAATGTAGGGCAAAGCTTATTGTTAATCACTATTTATTGTATCATGTGTTTAAGCAATAAGGGAATCCAAGGAATGTATTTGATCTAAGAGAGAAGTGATTTAAATAAGTTAGATTAACGAGACCTTTCTCTTATGTTCATTCCTAAAACGTTCCTAGCCATAGGATTGCCAATTGGGCATTGACAATCCGCTAAGGTTAGTATGTGCTTTGTCAACTCAAGCGTGAGTATGACTAGTCTCAAGTCATTTAGTGTTGGACACTAAGACAAACACATAGGTACTTGAAAGAGTAATCGAGTACACTGAACAACGATCAAAAGAGAGTTCGAACATACATGTCATATAAGAACTCGTAAGTTGCAATATGCAAAGTAGTCCTTTGACCTGAGGCATCATAGATGTCTAATGGTTAGGTCCTTGATCTTTGATCATGTCAAAGGCATTCCATCGAAAGTGTCCACGGCATTGTTAGGGTCAAGCTATCTAGTCATGTAGGCATATGAATGCACAACAAGGAATCTCTAACCTTCCATGGTGGAAGGAGAATACTCTAAGATATGATTCGGGAGTCTTTGGCCAAAGCATACGATTATGACTTAGGAAGTATGTTCCAAATCATATTCAATTGAATCATATAGAGAAGTATCACATTGGATAGTAGACATGATACAAACTATCACTCAAACAATGTGATTAAAAGTATTGTATTAGAGAAGGACCGTATTGCATTGTAATTGTAACTGGATAAGTTCTCCAACCAATTCTATTTAGCTTGGGTAGCCATGACATGCTGCTAGGTGTCACTCATGGTTTGTGGAAGCCCTGAAGATTAGCAAACACTAATCTTAATCAAAGGGAGAATTGAAATGTAGTTTCAATTCACAATCGATCTTTAAGAGTAACAATCGCCCACTGCCTCGCTAATTGGAACCTAATGGATCGTACACCGAGTAAGGATGAAAGTGAAGAAATATAAATGAAATGGATAAGCAATTAAATGGTTTAATTGAAATATGGTCAAGATAAATTAATTAGTTAATTAATTATACGAAAGGTTCATATTGGACTTTTAAGTTAGTTTTGGGCTTCGGGGTCCAAAAGGGTTTGGTTCACTAGGCCCATTATGTTTAAGTTGTATGACAACTAAAACAAATATGGGCAAATAGCCCAATCACTTAAAAAAGGCCGGCCATAGTGAGGGAGTGGTAAGTTTTGCTTAATTGCAAGTTTGCCACTCACCCAAGAAAAGAGATATAAAAGCATCTTTATAGCCTTTACCTCATTAGGGTTTTCTTGAGGCAAAGATGAGAAACTTTTTCTCTCTTTTTCTCTAAAGGAGGCCGGTCACTTAGAGAAGATATGGCTAGCAATTTTTTCTTCTCTAAGTCATCCATTTCATCTTCACACCTCATCCTTGGTGTGGAGACTTAGAGACACCAAATCTTTGGTGTTTTTGGAGATCCTTTCCTCACATCCTCAAAGAGCAAAGGAGCATCAAAAGGAAGAAAATCGCAAGGAAGATCCAAGGAGTTAGGAGGTGATTTGAAGGCCCTCGACTTGGGTGAATTCTTTGTGTAAACAAGGATGAGCTTCAAGGGTAATGAATCTCTAAAACCTTCTTTCTCTTTAATGTTGTTAAAGAGTCTTGTGGTTCACCATTCACTAGGCTTTGAAAGTCATGGATTTTAGGATTGTGTTTGAATGCATGCCTACTTTAATGTGTTAATAGTTTGCATATGTGTTCAAATATTCTCACATGTTCTTAGCTAGGACAAAATTTTTTCCTTCAAGTGGTATCAGAGCCTAGGTCTAGTTTATGGTGAATCCTTTTGGGTTTTGTGTTTTCCATGGTTTGTGATTTAAATGTTGTAAATGTTACAAGCTTTGTTCTTGCTTTTGAATATACATTTTTCTTGAAAATTTAGCATCTCAAATGTTGTAGATGTAGTTCATTTAAGCATGAATATTGGAACTAAAATTTGGTGCCATGTATGTTGGGAAATTCGGCCAAATCCAAAGGGTTGATTTTTGGGTTCATGTTTGTCTTGTTAAAAGAGTTTTAAAGTGACTTTTGGAACCCCTAAGTAGCCTAGGATGTTAACTCTCTTTTGTGTAGTGAAAATTTGAGTTTTATTGTGTGAAAACATTCATGGAGCTCTTATGGGTTTTTCATGTGTGTTCTTCAATATTCTTGATGTTCTTACCAAGAACAAAAAGGTTTGGAGTTTTGATTCAAAATTTTTGGTGTTTTTCATAAAGTTTTGGTTTATAATTAATTGGTGATGGATGATTTATGTTTTTATTGTTTGACAAAACATTTTCTTACAACCTATACCTATCAACTTTTCCTCACCTACCTATCCACTTGCACAAAACACTTTCAAATTTTGAATTTTTCACCAAAACCTTTTCCCCCTCCTTTTCCACTACCAAAACCGGCCACCCCTTAATGGGGGTACTTTTGGGGCCTTTTATGCAATTACATAAAGTTTTGATACTTTTGTGTATTTGTACTTTGGCCCAAAAGTTTATGTTTTTTTTGTTAAGGCCCAAAAACGCTAAAGGACAAATTGTTTTGCTCCTTTAATGAAGTTTTTGCTATTGTTGAAATTTTTGGATTCTAGTTGTAATTACATGAAGTTGTGGACTCTTGTGTTTTTACAAAGTGACCCCAAAAGTTTATGTTTTAACCTTATGGCCCAATTGTTGTGGTCATTGTTTTTCGGCCCAAAAGATGATGAGAACAAAATAGTTTTGTCTCTTTAATGAGAATTGGATTTTCATTTCATTTAGTTCCATTTAAATCAATTCTATGAATCTGAAAACCAATTGTTTAAGTTGCTTTCTTAGTTAATTTGATTGATTAGGAAAATGGTGATTATGAACCAAAGGCCTCGATAATTGAGCTATGTGATTGGCTGCTTTACATTGTGAATGTTTGGGTTAAGTAGTTTAAATTTGAATGTAATTTGATTAGTTCAAATTTGTTGTAAAAGGACATAAGTCCTTCTAATTTGTTGTAAAAGGGCATAAGCCCTTCTCTTTATTTCATGTATTCCTTTTTGTTTATATGTATGCAAATTGGAATAGTTGGGTCCAACGCCCAATAGGAAATAACGGTTTAATTAGATTAAACGCGTAACTAAAATCAACAACTATCTACCTTAAACCCAAGGTCCAATACAAGGCTCATGTTGGATCAAATCAAATGGTTCATAATCATCCTAAGACCTAATATAACTATATAGTCCATATGAGGATGCAATGCATTCGTTAGTAGTTCCATATAGTCTCGCTTGTTTCATCAAAATAGTGGGAGTATTATATACTACTAATTCATATTAACTTGGACCAATGGTTGTGATAGGCCCAAGTTCTTTTAATAAGATTAAAATAAAATTGATGTAGCCCAACACTACCCCCTCAACAAAACGAATATTAAGTTGATAAGCGAGAGATGCTTTGAACATCTCTTCGTAGGCCTTCCACCATGGTGGGCTCCAATCGTTTGTGACTCCTACACCGGCTTCACCCTATCATGGGGAAGTTCAAAGTATGTGCTTACATTCAGGAGGAGTCCATAGGTACATACATGATGTGGTGAGGTAGGCAACGAGGATGGCCGACATCATATCATTGTGAGGCTATTCTTGAACCCCTACACGAATTAGCATGGTGGGAATAACTACACTAAGTGCAATGGTGCCAATATCATGTCATTGTGAGGCATCATTCTCTAGAGGCCAAACTAGATTGGTAATTACAAGAGTTGTAAATGACTAAAGCGTTATTCTCTCTTCATTATTTTTGTAACCAACATCGTATCATCGTGAGGTGGGCTTGGTAATGGTGACCCTCCCATACCCCGCTAAGAGTTCAACATAACTCTCGAATTCCATTGAGGGATGTGGAATTTGCCAAAAATAGTGGGTGGTACTATTTGATTTAAGACCCAATCAAGTAGTTTTAAAATCAACAATCTAATATGATTTCTGTTATGTTATGTATTTAACGACATGTCTAAAATTACACCCACCATTATACTTGACAAAAGGGGCCGTAGGGGCCAACGTTTCCTTGCTTGGTATCGCCACATTGAGAATGTCTCAAAGGTGAAAGACATATTGTATGTGCTTAAGCAATTCCCTTCTCATGTACCTCCTACGAAACTAGCTTCAAAGGAGGAGTGTCAAAATTATGCAAGACACTATGAGGATGACTTACAAGCTAAATGCTTAATCCTCACTTCACTTAGTGAGGAGGTTAAGAAGCTACATGAGCACATGGACACTTCTTGTGCCATGGTTGATAGTTTGCATAAGATGCATGACATCGAGACTAGTAACGTACGATTCTCAAATGTTTGTAATCTATTGAACGCTAAAATGGCAAAGGGGGCATCGATCCAAAAACATGGACGAAAGATGGAAAGGATCTTTCAAGATCTTGAAAGTTTAGGAACTTCCATCGATGGGAAAATGGCCCAAGACTTTTTCCTTGCATCTCTCTCGGATGATTTCACTAAGTTTGTTGTAAACCATAAAGTGAATAGATTCAATCATACTTTTACCGAGATGATTGACATGTGCTGTAAGTTTGAACAAGGTTTCAAAAAGGACAGTGGGAGTGAGACTGCAATCACAAGGAAAAGGTTACATAAGAAGAAGGCAATAAAATCCAAAGGAACATGCTTTCATTGTGGAAGGGATGAACGTTGGAAGAAGAAATACATGGTGCGCATTGCGAGCCTTATGACACGAACTTTTGAAGGGACTATTTCTGTCATAGGGAGTGCTTTTACAATGAGCTCTAATTCCTGGATATTTGATTCAGGCGCTAGTCAACATATCTGCAATTCATTGCAGAGACTAACAGGGACCAGAACATTGCGCAATGGGGAGATGATTGTGCGAGTTGGGAACGACACTAAGATCTCTACTAAAGCAATAGGCACCTACATGCTTAAACTGCCATCTGGTAAAGTCTTGGAACTTAAAAATTGTTTATATTTTCCTTCATGTATAAAGAATTTGATTTCTATCTCTAAGCTTTTACGAGATGGGCACTCAATATTGTTTGACAAAATGAGTTGCACTTTATACTTGAACAGTCGTATTATCTCTCATGGTAATAAGATAGAGGGACTTTTTCACCTAGAGACAACTAGTGGGATGCACTGTATTGAAAGCGGGAATACCTCAAAACCCAAAAGGGCTAAAGAAGAAGTTAACCGAGAAAAGATGTGGCATCTTAAACTTGGACATGTGAACCTTGATAAGATTCGCATGATGTCGAAAGACGGATATTTCTGCCCATTAGGTAATGACCAAATGGGTACTTATGAATGTTGCTTAAAAGGGAAGATGACCAAATCTCCATTCACTGGGAAAGGAGAGCGTGCCACTAAAATTCTAGGGTTATTCCACACTGACATATGTGGACCTATGTCTACTACGCCGAGAGGGGGCTTCTCCTACTATATCACATTCATCGACGATCACTCTTGGTTTGGCTATGGGTATCTTATGAAGTACAAGTCGGAATCCTTTGAAAGGTTCAAAGAATTCAAGAATGAAGTTGAGAAGCAAACTGGGAAACAGATAAAGATCCTAAGATCAGATCGAGGGGGAGAGTATCTAAGTACCGAGTTCCTAGATTATCTCAAAGAGTGGAATAATATCACAGTGGACTCCATCGGGAACTCCACAACTTAATGGAGTTTCTGAAAGGAGAAATCGAACCTTGATGAACATGGTTCGTTCTATGATGAGTTCCGCAGATCTACTAGTAACATTCTGGGGATACGCTCTATATACAGCAGCTTACTTGCTTAATAGAGTACCTTCCAAGTCAGTTTCACAGACGCCCTATGAGATATGGCATGGAAGAAAGTGAAGGAATATTTTGTGAAAACATGTTCATTTAAGCAACATCTATAAGCATGCAATTAACAATTAAAGGCGGAATCATGCTTCCATGCACTTAAAAACAAAACATTAACCATGAAATTCAAAGCCTAGTAGATTGGTGAACCAATAATCAACTCATAACAAAGTGAGTTGAGATTTATACCTTTGTAGATTCCTCTTTGCATAAGCAAAGGCTAATCACCCAAAGAGAGGGCCTTCATTCCTTGCATCTTAAATCTATGGATTTGGATGGAAGAATAGGTTTCTCCAAGTTCCCAAAATTGAGAACCTCTAAGTCTCTTCACCAAGGAGAGATTGGAGAAGAAATGAGTGACCTTGGAGTAGTGGGATTGCTAGATGCACCCTCCAAGGGGCCGGCCTCTTTAGAGAGAAACGGAGAGACATGTTCTCTCCAATTTTCTCCAAAACAAACCCCTATTGAATTTTGGCTATAAAGTCATATTTATACCTTTATTCATTTGAGTGGCAAACTTGTAAATAAGTCCAAGTTCACTACCCTAAACATCATGGCCGGCCTTGGGGTACTTTTGGGTTGTTTGGGCCTTTGTGAATCATTATTCATTAAGTTGTCATACAACTTAAGTCAATGGACTTGACGTTCGAAGCCCATTGGGCCTTAAGGTCCAAAACTATCTCGAGGTCTTTAACGAACTTATTCGTTTGATTAATTAACATATTAAATAATCCTTGCCACAAATAAATAATTAAACCATTTAATCATTCTTACTCATCTCCATTGTTTCTTCAATCTCCACCTTATACGGTGTACGATCCATTAGGTTCCTTTTAGCGAGGCAGTGGGCGATTAAAACCATTTTACATCAACTGTGAATTGAAACTTATTTTCAATTCTCCCTTTAGTGATTACACACGTTTAGGGCTTCCACAAACCATGAGTGACACCTAGCAGCATATCATGGTTACCGAAGCTAATCAGAAGAGGTGGAGAACCTATTCAGTTTGGGATTACAAATGCAATACGGTCTTTCTCTAATCTAATACTCTTGACCACATTGTTTGGTTTGATAGTTTATTTATTCATGTCTACTATCCAATGTGATTCGTTTGCTTATATGATTACTTTGAATGTGATTTGGAACGGATTCCCAAATCTCATTCATACTCTAGCCAGAGGTTCTAAATCATATCATAGAGTATTCTCCCTCAAACAGTTTGAAGGTTAGAGATCCCTTGTTGCGCATTCACTTGCCTCCATGACTAAGTGGCTTAACCCCAACGATGCTGTGGACACCCCGATGGGGTGACTTTGACATAATCAAAGGTCAAGGACTTAACCACAAGACAACTGTGATGCCTCAGGTCAAAGGACTACTTTGCATTATCCCAACCATGAGTTCTCATGTGACATGAATATGAGAACTCTTCGTTGATCGTGTTCAGTGGACTCATTCGCTATTGAGCACCTACATGCCTGTCTTGATGTCATACACACCAATGACTCGAGACTAGTCACTCTCCCTGAGAGAAGACAAAACACGTACCGATCTTAACGGACTGTCAATGCCCAATTGGCAATCCTATGATCAGGAACGTTTAGGATGTGTCTACGAAAGAATGGTCTCATGAATCTAACTTCATTAGATTGCATTCTCCCAATCACATATTCCTTGGACTTTATCGTTTAAGCATATAACATTTATATGAGACGGCTCAAACAATAATTTATGCCCTTTATATGTAAACTAGATTAGTTTAATATGTGAAATGTCCGTAAAGTATCATCATATGATTGGCTTTAGGGCACATTTCCAACAGAAAGCCAAGTCTTAATCACATTAAGATTTGGGGTTGTGAAGCATATGTTAAGAAGCTTGAAGCTACTAAGCTTGAAGCGATATCAGTTAGGTGCTATTTTGTGGGATATCCTAGAGAAACTATGGGATATGAGTTCTACCATCCTGACGACCAAAATGTTTTTGTCGCCAGAACTGCTAAATTTCTAGAGGACGAATTTGTTCTCAAATGAACTATAAGTAAAACAATGGAAATTAATGAGAGTAATGATTAACCACAAACAAGCACTCGACAAGTTGACAACCCTGTTCCTGAACCCCTAGCTCCACGTAGATCTGAAAGGGTTAGTAAGCCACCTAAGAGGTATGGCTTAGATAATGACTTTGGGGAATTGCACCTTCTAGGGGACAATGACACAAAGGAAGACCCTAGAGACTACACTGAAGCAATGTCCGACATTGATTCAATGAGTTGGAAAAAGGCCATGAAATTCGAGATGGATTCCATGTATCAAAATCAGGTCTGGACTTTTGTAAACCCTCTAGAAGGTATAGTACCTGTTGGAAACAAATGGGTCTTCAAGAGGAAGATAGGAGTTGAAGGGAACGTGGAGACTTATAAGGCTAGGCTCGTAGCCAAGGGTTACAAGCAAAGAGAAAGGATTGACTATGAAGAAACCTTCTCTCCTGTAGCCATGATTAAGTCCATTCGGATTTTGCTTGCTATAGCTGCATACCATGATTATGAAATCTGGCAAATGGACGTGAAGACGGCCTTTCTGAACAGCTGCCTAGAAGAAGAGCTCTATATGACTCAACCCGAAGGTTTCGTGTCCAAGTCTGAAAGGACTAAGGTATGCAAGGTTCAAAGGTCCATTTATGGACTTAAGCAAGCCTCCAGGTGCTGGAACATTCGTTTTGATACTGAAATCAAAACGTTTGGTTTTACTCAAAATGAAGACGACAATTGTGTTTATCAAAAGGTCGTTGGGGATGCAGTTGTATTCCTAGTGTTATATGTAGATGACATATTACTATTCGGGAATGACACTGCAGTACTTTCTTCTATAAAAGTGTGGTTGTCCAATACCTTCCACATGAAAGATTTGGGAGATGCATCTTATGTACTTGGGATAAAGCTCTATCGTGATAGATCCAGAAAATTAATTGGATTATCCCAATCTATGTACATAGATAAGGTCCTAAGTAGGTTTCAGATGGAACAATCTAAGAAAGGTCTTCTTCCTGTGAGACACGGAATTCACCTTTCTAAGTCCATGGGACCTAAGACTCTTGAAGAGATACGGCAGATGAGTGCTATTCCTTATGTTTCCGCCATAGGAAGTCTCATGTATGCCATGATATGCACAAGGCCTGATATCGCATATGCTGTGAGCATTACTAGTCGATATCAATCTAACCCAGGATCAGAACACTGGGCAGCTGTCAAGACTGTCCTTAAGTACTTAAGAAGAACTAGGGACATGTTCCTCGTTTATGGAGGAGCAACAGAGTTACGAGTGGAAGCCTATACATACGCATATTTCCAATCTGACGTCGATGATAGAAGTTCCAACTGTAGACATTGAAATTTCGTTGAAATAAATGTTAGCCATGGCATTAAAATTACATTTGTAAACATTGAAATTTTAGTGAAATAAATGTTGACCATTGCATTAAAGCTACAACCTTCACCCAAATTCACCTACAACATACACCCAAATTCACCTACAACAATCCATCCAAATTCACCTACAACCTCCACCCAAATTCACCTACAACAATCCACCAATTCACCTACAACATCCACCAAAACAAATGGATGGTGGTGGTTCATTCCCAAAGCCTATAAATAGGCTCCTCCATCAAAGAATCAAGGGAGGATTTTGACATACATTTTCTCTACTCCCAAATTGGAAGAGAAATCACACCACACCAAAGCCTTGAAGCCTCGAAACTCTGAAGCTCTCAAGCAAATCCCGAAGGATCAAGAAAGCCCTCTTCGTCCCTCGTGAAATCCTCCTTCAAGATCAAGCCCTAACGCCCCCTTGAAGAACTTCCACCAATTCAAGATCAAGCCCCGACGACCCTTGAAGAAGGTGTTCATCATTCATCGACTGTTCGTCCAAGACCAAGCCTCGACGGCCCTTGGATCAACAACATTACATCTACGCGTTTCAAAGATAGAATCAGAGGCTAAATTTGTAGAAGAGATTGTAACCCCTAAATCATTAATACAAATATTATTTTGTACACGTGTTCTTGTCTCATTTATTGCAGGAATTCCCGTGTTTACAAATTTGGCACGCCCGGTGGGACCGTCTCTACCTCTCATCTCTATCTTTGAATCTGCAACAAGCACAAATGGCGTCAAAGAAGGCCCGAGTTGTTCCCGCTGCCGATGCAAGAAACAAAAGCGTCATCACGGCATGGGGCATCATTTCAGGCATCTTAACTCGAAGCAAGGCAAAAGCTCTTTCCGCCGCCTCTTTCGCCCCTTCATCAACTCCGGTGAAGGCACAAGAGCACCCGAGGTTCGAACCGGTGATCACCCTGGCCTCGCTCAGGGCGCCAAGAGAGGAAAGCCAGAGGAAGTACTCTGAATCCTTACTTTCCGATGCCGACTCGAGCAGCGGCATAGCTATGCAAGTCATGGTTACTGGAACAACTTCAATTGAGGAGCAGCTGGCTTAGATGAATGAAGCAATCGCAAAGCTCACAAGGACTGTGGAGGAAAAAGACCTGCAAATCGCAGCACTCGTTAACCAATTAGATGCAATGCCCGATGAGAAAGTTAGGCAAGGGGATAATCCAGTAAAGAAGGAAAACGACGAGGATGAGGAACCTCCAGTGGAGAACGTCGAAGAGACACTGAAGCTAGACCAAGCGGCGACGCTCATGGGGTCTCTCTCTATCCAGCAGCTGCAGGAGATGATCGCCAACACCATCAAGGCGCAGTATGAAGGAAGCTCACATGATTCAGTACTATACTCAAAGCCCTACTCCAAGAAGATTGACGCTTTGAAGATGCCGAGGGGTTATCAACCACCAAAGTTTATGCAGTTCGATGGAAAGGGGAACCCGAAGCAACATATCACCCACTTCATTGAAACCTGCAGCAATGCTGGAACAGAGGGAGACTACCTCGTCAAGCAGTTCGTGCACTCGCTGAAAAGCAACGCCTTTGACTGGTACACCGACCTCGAGCCCCAGTCTATCAATAGTTGGGATCAGCTAGAAAAGGAATTCCTCAACCGCTTCTACAGCACGCGCCGCACCGTAAGCATGCTGGAGCTGACCAGTACGAAACAGTGGAAGAAGGAACCCGTCGTCGACTACATCAATAGATGGCGTTCATTAAGTCTGGATTGCAAAGATCGGCTTTCTGAAACCTCTGCCATTGAGATGTGTGTTCAAGGCATGCACAAGAGATCTCTAACCTTCCATGGTGGAAGGAGAATACTCTAAGATATGATTCGGGAGTCTTTGGCCAAAGCATATGAATATGACTTAGGAAGTTTGTTCCAAATCATATTCAATTGAATCATATAGAGAAGTATCACATTGGATAGTAGACATGAAACAAACTATCACTCAAACAATGTGATTAAGAGTATTGTATTAGAGAATGATCGTATTGCGTTGTAGTTGTAACTGGATAGGTTCTCCAACCACTTCTACTTAGTTTGGGTAACCATGACATACTGCTAGGTGTCACTCATGGTTTGTGGAAGCCCTAATGATTAGCAAACACTAATTTTAAGGGAGAATTGAAATGTGGTTTCAATTCACAATCGATCGTTAAGAGTAACAATCGCCCACTGCCTTGCTAATTGGAACCTAATGGATCATACACCGAGTAAGGATGAAAGTGAAGAAATATAAATGAAATGGATATGCAATTAAATGGTTTAATTGAAAAATGGTCAAGATTAATTAATTAGTTAATTAATTTTATGAAAGGTTCGTATTGGGCTTTTAAGTTGGTTTTGGGTTTTGGGGCCCAAAAGTGTTTTGGTCCACAAGGCCCATTATATTTAAGTTGTATGACAACTAAAACAAAATGGGCAATTAGCCCAATAACAAAGACAAGGCCGGCCATAAGGGAGAGTGGATGCAAACTTGAATTAATTACAAGTTTGCCATTCAAATGTGATGTAGTATAAAGTCAACTTTATAGCTATTTTCTCATTAGGTTTTCTTTGAGGCAAAGAGGTGAAACATTATTCTCTCTTTTTCTCTACAAGGAGGCCGGCCACTTAGAGAGGATTTAGCTAGCAATCTTTTCTTCTTTAAGTCATCCATTTCATCTTCACACCTCATCCTTGGTGTGGAGACTTAGAGACACCAAATCTTTGGTGTTTTGGAGATCCTTTCCTCACATCCTCAAGGAGCAAAGGAGCATCAAAAAGGAAGAAAATCACAAGGAAGATCCAAGGAGCTAGGAGGTGACTTGAAGGCCCTCCGCTTGGGTGAATCCCTTGTGTAAACAAGGATGAGCTTCAAGGGTAATGAATCTCTAAAATCTTACCTTCTCTTTAATGTTGTTAAAGAGTCTTATGGTTCACCATTCACTAGGCTTTGAAAGTCATGGGTTTTAGAATTGTTTTTTAATGCATGCCTACTTTAATGTGTTAATAGTTTGCATATGTTTTCAAATATTCTCACATGTTCCTAGCTAGGACAAAATTTTTCCTTCACAGTTCGACAACAATAAGTTCAGGATGTTCTGCTCTAAGTTCAACATCAACTCATGTTTTGCCTCCCCAGCAAATCCCCAGTCTAATGGACAAGTTGAAGGCATCAAAAAAATAATCAAGTGAACTTTGAAAACCAGCTTGGACAAGGCTAAAGATTGTTGGCTCGAATTTGTTCCCCGAGTACTTTGGTCATACCGGACTTCATATTGGACATCAATAGGAGAAACCCCATTCTCACTTGCCTTTGGTACAGAGGCAATTGTCCCAGTTAAGCTTGAGCAAGCAACGTTTCGAGTCCAAAACTACATGTAAAGCGAAAATGACAAACAACTTACCCTCAACTTAGACCTAGTCGAGGAGCATAGAAACCAGGCTCACTTGAAGAATGTCACCTATAAGCAGCGCATCTCCAACTACTATGACTCAAGGGTCAAACCTCGTTCTTTCAAAGTGCAGGACTGGGTATTGAAGAAAAGATTACTCTGTGACAGAGTCCCGAGTGAAAGAACACTTAGTCCAAATTGGGATAGACCGTTTGAAGTGGTTGGCATCAGTCACCCTGGCTTCTAGAAGCTTAGAAGCTCTGATGGCAAGACCCTTGGCCATCCATGGAACGCTAATCACTTGAAGTACTATTACAAGTAAACTCACATTGTACAAGTGTTAAGCTTCAACCGTTCGACATCTTATGTAACAAAGACTATTTGGCATGAATTCAATAAAGAGGTAATTTAGACAGCTTGGTCCTAATCCTTTTACATTCCTAGCAATGAAACATTCAGGTTCAAAGCTTTAACATGAATGCTTCCAACATGAAACAAAGTCTATGTCAACAAGACTATACAAATAAACGAACAGCTTCATAGTATATTCGTTCAATCATACATTCTAACACATTCATACATAAGCCAACTGTGCTTCGAAAGGGTACAACATACTTTGTGTCATTCGACACTTGATACAATGTGCCTCAACACCTTGCCCTTATTCTCACCAACCAGGTGATGAAATGTGAAGAAGGAACTCATCTTCATGCCACAAACCAGGTAATGAAATGTACAACCTATACTCTCCTTCATGCCACCAAGCAGGTGATGAAATGTACAACCCGTACTCTCCTTCATGCCACTAACCAGGTGATGAAATGTACAACCAGTACTCTAATATCATTTGGCAACTTGACATTCATGCCACCAACCAGGTGATGAAATGTACAACCAGTACTCTGAAGGAAATATTTTGAGAAACATGTTCATTTAAGCAACATCAATAGCATGCTAATAACAATTTAAAAGGCAGAACCATGCTTGCATGCACTTAAAAACAAAACATAACCAAGAAATTCAAAGCCTAGTAGATTGGTGAACCATTAATCAACTCAAAAACAAAGTGAGTTGAAATTAATACCTTTGTAGATTCCTCTTTGCATAAGCAAAGGCTAATCACCCAAAGAGATAGGGGCCTTCATTCCTTGCTTCTTAGATCCATGGATTTGGATGGAAGAATAGGTTCTCCAAGTTCCCAAAATTGAGAACCTCTAAGTCTCTTCACCAAGGTTAGATTGTAGAAGAAATGAGTGACCTTGGAGTAGTAGGATTGCTAGATGTACCCTCCAAGGTGTTGGCCTCTTTAGAGAGAAAATGGAGAGACAATTCTCACCCATTTTTCCCCAAAAATAAACCCATATTTTCACTTAATGAATTTTAGTTATAAAGTCATTTATATAGTCACTTCTTTAAGTGACCTAAATAACCAAAACCCTAATTCATACACATATGGCCGGCCATTTAGGGATTTATGGGCTTTTGGGCTTTAATGAATCTTTATTCATTAAATTGTCATACAACTTAAGTTAATGGGCTTGACGTTCGAAGCCCATTGGGCCTTAAGGTCCAAAACTATCCCGAAGGTCTTCAACGAACTTATTCGTTTGATTAATTAACATATTAATTAATCCTTGCCATAATTAAATGATTAAACCATTTAATCATTCTTACTCATTTCCGTTTAATCTCCAATCTCCACCTCTTACGGTGTGCGATCCATTAGGTTCCTTTTAGCGAGGTAGTGGGCGATTAAAACCATTTTACATCGATTGTGAATTGAAACTATTTTCAATTCTCCCTTTAGTGATTACACACGTTTAGGGCTTCCACAAACCATGAGTGACACCTAGCAGCATATCATGGTTACCCAAGCTAATCAGAAGAGGTTAGAGAACCTATTCAGTTCGGGATTACAAATGCAATACGATCCTTCTCTAATCTAATACTCTTGACCACATTGTTTGGTTTGATAGTTTATTTTCTCATGTCTACTATCCAATGTGTGTCGTGTGCTTATATGATTACCTTGAATGTGATTTGGAACGCATTCCTAAATCTTATTCATACTTTGATCAAAGATTCTTAATCATATCATAGAGTATTCTCCCTCAAACGATTTGAAGGTTAGAGATCCCTTGTTGCGCATTCACTTGTCTCCATAGCTAAGTCACTTGACCCCAACGATGCCGTGGACACCCTCCTGATGGAGTGACTTTGACATAATCAAAGATCAAGGTCTTAACCACAAGACAACTATGATGCCTCAGGTCAAAGGACTAATTTGCATTATCTCAACCATGAGTTCTCATGTGACATGGAATATGAGAACTCTTCATTGATCGCGTTCAGTGAACTCATTCTCTATTGAGCACCTACCGTACTTGTCTTGATGTCACATACACCAATGACTCGAGACTAATCACTCTCCCTGAGAGAAGACATAGTACGTACCGATCTTGACGGACTGTCAATGCCCAATTGGCAATCCTATGATCAGGAACATTTAGGATGTGTCTACGAAAGAATGGTCTCATGAATCTAACTTCATTAGATTACATTCTCCCAATCACATATTCCTTGGACTTTATCGTTTAAGCATATAACATTTATATGAGACGGCTCAAATAATAATCTTTGCCCTTTATATGTAAAACTAGATTAGTTTAACATGTGAAATGTCCGTAAAGTATCATCACATGATTGGCTTTAGGGCACATTTCCAACAATCTCCCACTTGCACTAGAGCCAATCAGCTTGGTCATCTTGATGATACCTCTTCTGAAGTCATTTCATAAATGGCTGAATAGTAGGCCTAGACAGTGGACATCTATATGTGTTATCCACAGAAGCAACCTTGAGAATAACGACGTCACCATTATACATGATTCTCAATCATGTGGTTCGGTCTCTCATTTGTGTTCGGATCTTGATGAGACCTTGATTCCCAGGCTTGAGCTATCGCCCCATTAGTGTCATACACTTTCTGGTTGGAACCGAATAGAGAGTTCATAAATGAACTTTCCCATCCAAACAACATTGTTGTAAACTTCTATATGGCAATATATCTTGCATTCATAATGAAACACACTAAAGTCATTACTTTAATGTTTCCATCCAAATATCTCTTTAGTCATAATAAAGAGATATCTATTTATCTCTTCATTCATAATGAAGAAACATCCAATGATGGATTAGATTCATAATCTAATACATTTACGCTTCCATTACGTTACTCTGATTCTTCCTCGATCTTTGAGGAATTTATCCTTTAGTATTTCTTAAATACTTAAGGACTCACTTGACAGTTGCCATGGTTCTGATCCTGGGCTTGCACTGATATCATCTTGTACCGTTCTAGGTACAACTCATATCAATGTTTTTCATACAATATGAAACACATAAATCACCTTTCTGCTTACGCATAAAGGATTCTATTTACGCATTATTTCTTTGGGAGTCAAAGGGTACGTTCCCTTTGAGAAGGGCAACTTACTAGTCTCACTAGAATCGTCCTTCTATTTGAAGTTTATCATCATATGAGAAACTCCCTAGCATCCATTGTCTATTATTAGGGATTGATATAATCCAATTATATCATGAAATATATCATTATAGATTTCCATCCCATGTATATAGACTATATCTCCCATATACATTCTATCTTCATATAATGTATTAAAGTCATAACTTTAACGAAGAAGTATTCTTTTCATTTCCACAATTAATATATCATATATATATAAATTTTAGGAACATGATTAACTCCCACTAATCTTTTGTAAAACTAGTAAACAAAAGATTCATTTACATCTTTATGAGAAATCAAACGATTTTGATCCTTTTCCTCATAAAATGCAAATAGCTCCCACTAACTTGCTAAGATCCATGATGGATGGATCTCTACAACTTACATGTCTTGTGATTTATAGTTTTAGACATATATTATCAAGACTATCTTAATAATGGTTTCGGAAACCCATATTATGTCTAAACATTGAATCACCATTTAGTTGTAGCTAGCAATCTTCGAATTAATTGAAACCAAGACTATCTCAAAGATGGTTTCTTCAAAGTCAACCATTCTCTTTGATTATAGTCACCTTAAGCTACCAATTAGCTATGAAGGTTTTATTATTTCGAGTCAAATGATACTTTACCATTTGCTTGAGTATACATCGTATATGCACTCAATGTAGTCATAAGGATTTTCATTCTTATTTCTTTCGAATTAAGAGGTGCAACTCTATGACATAGTCATAAAGTTCAAAACCATTCAACTGAGACGGTTTATAAATCCTTATTGACTACCTTGGAGCTAGAGGTATAGGAACCAGGTTGTTATATTTGTTGATTACTTTCTTGTCTCTCAAAGAACCCATTCTTTGAGTTCTATCTCTCGTTCATTTGCTTTTAGGCAAATCACATTGTAGAATTACAATGAACTACCCAACAAAACAACATTTGTTTTAGTTGGTTTATAGAAGCGATATCCAAAAGTTATTTTAAGGATATCCTACAAGATTGTTTATCAAACAAATATTGCTTGTTAGCATACAACCCCAAGTCTTTAACATGCTTAAGATTTGTCTTTCTTTCCAACTACATCTTATGGAGTCATGAAAAATATTGGAAGATCTTCTCATTGACAATCATATTGTTTTAGAAGTATATATCCTATATATGGGTAATAGATAACATATAACGAACTAAATCTTATTCGAGTTCGTTCTTCTCCTAATGGAGAAATACATTATCTTATGATGCTATTTTCCTTGATATCTTTCAAGGAAACTCATTTAAAGTGTTACCTTTCCTTGGATCAAATCTAAGGAGGTAAATACTTTAGATGTCTTACTCATCAACTTACATTTCTTGAATTCTTTGAAACATTTTACAAAGTATTCGGACTTGTGTTTATTCAAAATAAACTATAGTCCAACCGAGAGTGATCTTCGGTGAATGTTAATCAACATGAGTAGTATTTATGTCTGTGGTCAAGTGCCACTAACATCTAAGTGAATTAACCTCAACAACTTTGTGATTCTTTCTTCTTTTCAAAAGAATAAAGATTCGAACATTTCGCCTCCATACAATTTTAACAAGAAGGTATTGGATCCGGATCTAACGATCCAAAGCGTCCATCTATGACCAACTCGTAATTTATGTTTTAGAGGTATCACAACTTTAGTTGGGATCAGTCACTACCTTGCAACCTTTTGGGTTTTAAGCATCATTATTTTCTAAACAGTTAACACTACCATATTATCTCTACTATAGAGATAATTAATTAGATTACCATAATCCAATCATTGATTAATAAAGAACATTGTTTTGTCAAACAAAACATTTATCCATTTCACATAGTGACGGAATTTAGTTCCTTAAAATTGGAATATAAAGACAATCTATATTTTTCCAATTTCTTTGGTAGTTCATATGAGGAAGTAAGTACCATCTGCTTTCGCAGAGATCTACATTTGATTCACTTAATGAATGTGAAGTACTTTCTCTTCTCTCATTAATCTTCTACTTCTTATTAGCCACACTTTTACAACGATTGTAAAACATAGTTACTAATACGGAATCAAACATTCAAGTAGAAGAACCAACTGTTTTGAACTATTCAAGAACAATTTACAACACCTTCGAAAGGTGTGTTCTTGACACTTGCAAGACATTTCTTGCAAATACCCCTTCCAATGTCCATCCTTTCATAAAGAAAGTTTGTTCCCTTGGAGTTATTTATCTTCTTTATTTG
This sequence comes from Malus asiatica, assembly GCA_033882615.1. Classification (NCBI taxonomy): domain Eukaryota; kingdom Viridiplantae; phylum Streptophyta; class Magnoliopsida; order Rosales; family Rosaceae; genus Malus; species Malus asiatica. Next base: position 41,505,329 of record CM066503.1, on the reverse strand, counting down.
ACTTTCACCTTTGACTACATTAGTCATGGTCCCTAAACTCCCACTATCTCTCTTGAAACCTTTTTCAATTGTGTTATACACATCAAACAATTTTGGAGAGCATGTGGTTTATTGTTCACTACAAAGTTTACAGTAAACTTAGTGAACCATTAGGATAGGGACACAAAGGTGAAGTCCTTGCCTAGTTCCCGTCTCTATAAGTGGTGTAACACTTCAACACTCAATGATTCGCAATCATCATAAGTCCTTGTTGATGAACTATTTTTGTCAACCAACCATTATGTTCTAAACATAATTACAAACCTTCAAGAGTTGTACAAGGCAACTCTCATTTCTTCACACAACAAATTGTAAGTAAAGAATTATGGCACATAAAGTGTCCATGCCTTTGTGCTTTCTTCTCAAGTTCCTTGTTCATGTAACAAAGAAATGAGCACTAATGTTTGTATTGATAAAGGGTTGTTCAAAGCAACTCTTATTTCTTCATACAACAATTTGTAATTGAAGAATTATGACATTAAAAGTGTTGTCCTCTTTATGATAGACCTTTCTAACATGTTCTTCCAATGATACATTATTATTAGGAAGATTGTGAGGATGAGACTACTTAGATATGTATACAATCCATTTAAGACATTCTTTAGGATTGTGGTACCAAGTCCGGAAACTAAAACATTCGGTTTTTATTTGTCAAGTGTTGGATAGCGTTTGCAAATATATTGGTAAACAAATACATAACGTATATAAATTGATTGATTTTAAACCATTTGATTCGGGTCTTTAAATCAAATAGTACCACCCACTATTTTTGGCAAATTCCATATCCCTCATAGGAATTCGAGAGTTTTGGATGAAACTCCTAGTAGGTTATGGGAGGCTCACTATTACCAAGCCCACCTCAGAATTATATCATGTTGGCTAGCATTAATAATAATGAGAGAGTACGCTTACTCATTTGCAACTAATGCAAGTACCCATCTTATTTGGCCTCTAGAGAATGATGCCTCAGAATTATATCATGTTGGCATCATTGCACTTAGTTAAGTCCTTCCCACCATGCCTAGTTCGTGTAGGGGTTCAAGCATAGCCTCAGAATTATATCATGTTGGCTAAACTCGTTGCCTACCTCACTTCATCATGTATGTATATAGAACTCCTCCTGAGTGTAAGCATGCACTTTGTACTCCCCCATTATAGGGTGAAGCCGGTGTACAAGTCACAAACGATCGGAGCCTACCACGGTGGAAGGCCACGAAAGAGTGTTCAAAGCACTCTCCGCTTATCAACTTAATATTGGTTTGGTTGAGGGTTTTAAGTCTCATCACATACAAATATACATTTTAATCTCTATTAAAACAATTTTGGTCCTATCACAACTATTGGTCCATCTCATTGTTTTAGTTGTACATAATACTCCCACTATGCTTTTAAAACGATTTTTAAAGCAAGAGTATATGATACTACTAACATAAACTTTGCATTCATTTGATGGACTACATAGTTGCCTTAGGGCCTTAGGATGATTATGAACCTTTGTTTAGATTCAACACGAGCCTTGTGTTGAATCTTGGTCTAGGGATGGTGATTGATTTTAGTTACGCGTTTAATCACATTAAGGCGTGTTGTCTTATGGGCGTTGGACCCAACTACTTCATTTTCATGCATATCATATAAAGCAAGAAAGAAGTACTTCAAAGTAAAGGTGAGCTTATGCTCATTACAACATTTGCATATAACAAATTACTTTAAAGTAAAGAAGAGCTTAAGCCCTTTTACAACATTTGATCAAATCAAATTACAACCAAAATATAATCTACACATTCCCATGGTTCAAACAAATTTGAAACGCCTTTCACATAGCTCAATTATTTTAGGCTTAGGTTCATAATCACCCTTTAATTAATTAACACTTTAACTAATTAAATGAATGCAACATTTTCATTTGGTCTTTGTATCCATAAAATTGATTTAAATGGAGCTAAACAAAATGAAAATCCAATTCTCATTTAAAGAGACAAAACAATTTTGTTCTCATCCTATTTGGGCCATTTTGCAATTAACCTAAACTTTTGGGCCATATTGCAATAACAAAAACTTTTGGGGTCACTTTGTATAATACACAAAAGTCACAACTTCATGTAAATACAACTAGAACCCAAACTTTAATCAATGCAAAAACTTCATTAAAGGAACAAAACAATTTGTCCTTTAGCGTTTTTGGACCTAAACGTAAAAACGTAAACTTTTGGGCCAAAGTGCAAATACACAAAAGTATCAAAACTTTATGTAATTACATAAAAGCCCCAAAAGTACTCCCTTTGAGGGAGTGGCTGGTTTTAGGGAGAGATAAGGTTGGTGTGTGTGTTGATTTGTGAGTTTTGTCAAAAGCATGCAAGTGTATGTAGATAAGTTTATGAAATAATTCAAAACTTTGAATCAAAACACCAAACCTTTTTGTTCTTGGCAAAAAATGTCAAGAACAATGAAGAACATTCATGAAAAACCCAAATTTTTCCATGAACTTTTTTCACCCAAAAACATTCCAAAACCATTCTTACTTAAGGGAAATAACATCTAACCAAACTAGGGTACTTAGGGGTTCCAAAGAACACATTAAAACACTTTTAACAAGTCAAACAAGAACCCAAAAAATCACCCTTTGGTTTTGGCCGAATTTTCCCAAAAGCATGGCACCAAATTTTAGCTCCAATATTCATGCTCATATGAACAACATCTACAACATTTGAGATAGCAAATTTTCCAACAAAATTTACTTTCAAAGAAGCAAGAATAAAGCTTGTAACAATTACAACTTTTAGATCACATACTATGAACCACAAAACCCAAAAGGATTCACCAACTACTAGACCTAGGCTCTGATACCACTTGAAGGAAATATTTTGAGAAACATGTTCATTTAAGCAACATCAATAGCATGCTAATAACAATTTAAAAGGCGGAACCATGCTTGCATGCACTTAAAAACAAAACATAACCAAGAAATTCAAAGCCTAGTAGATTGGTGAACCATTAATCAACTCAAAAACAAAGTGAGTTGAAATTAATACCTTTGTAGATTCCTCTTTGCATAAGCAAAGGCTAATCACCCAAAGAGATAGGGGCCTTCATTCCTTGCTTCTTAGATCCATGGATTTGGATGGAAGAATAGGTTCTCCAAGTTCCCAAAATTGAGAACCTCTAAGTCTCTTCACCAAGGTTAGATTGTAGAAGAAATGAGTGACCTTGGAGTAGTAGGATTGCTAGATGTACCCTCCAAGGTGTTGGCCTCTTTAGAGAGAAAATGGAGAGACAATTCTCACCCATTTTTCCCCAAAAATAAACCCATATTTTCACTTAATGAATTTTAGTTATAAAGTCATTTATATAGTCACTTCTTTAAGTGACCTAAATAACCAAAACCCTAATTCATACACATATGGCCGGCCATTTAGGGATTTATGGGCTTTTGGGCTTTAATGAATCTTTATTCATTAAATTGTCATACAACTTAAGTTAATGGGCTTGACGTTCGAAGCCCATTGGGCCTTAAGGTCCAAAACTATCCCGAAGGTCTTCAACGAACTTATTCGTTTGATTAATTAACATATTAATTAATCCTTGCCATAATTAAATGATTAAACCATTTAATCATTCTTACTCATTTCCGTTTAATCTCCAATCTCCACCTCTTACGGTGTGCGATCCATTAGGTTCCTTTTAGCGAGGTAGTGGGCGATTAAAACCATTTTACATCGATTGTGAATTGAAACTATTTTCAATTCTCCCTTTAGTGATTACACACGTTTAGGGCTTCCACAAACCATGAGTGACACCTAGCAGCATATCATGGTTACCCAAGCTAATCAGAAGAGGTTAGAGAACCTATTCAGTTCGGGATTACAAATGCAATACGATCCTTCTCTAATCTAATACTCTTGACCACATTGTTTGGTTTGATAGTTTATTTTCTCATGTCTACTATCCAATGTGTGTCGTGTGCTTATATGATTACCTTGAATGTGATTTGGAACGCATTCCTAAATCTTATTCATACTTTGATCAAAGATTCTTAATCATATCATAGAGTATTCTCCCTCAAACGATTTGAAGGTTAGAGATCCCTTGTTGCGCATTCACTTGTCTCCATAGCTAAGTCACTTGACCCCAACGATGCCGTGGACACCCTCCTGATGGAGTGACTTTGACATAATCAAAGATCAAGGTCTTAACCACAAGACAACTATGATGCCTCAGGTCAAAGGACTAATTTGCATTATCTCAACCATGAGTTCTCATGTGACATGGAATATGAGAACTCTTCATTGATCGCGTTCAGTGAACTCATTCTCTATTGAGCACCTACCGTACTTGTCTTGATGTCACATACACCAATGACTCGAGACTAATCACTCTCCCTGAGAGAAGACATAGTACGTACCGATCTTGACGGACTGTCAATGCCCAATTGGCAATCCTATGATCAGGAACATTTAGGATGTGTCTACGAAAGAATGGTCTCATGAATCTAACTTCATTAGATTACATTCTCCCAATCACATATTCCTTGGACTTTATCGTTTAAGCATATAACATTTATATGAGACGGCTCAAACAATAAGCTTTGCCCTTTATATGTAAAACTAGATTAGTTTAACATGTGAAATGTCCGTAAAGTATCATCACATGATTGGCTTTAGGGCACATTTCCAACATACTCTCCTTCATGCCACCAACCAGGTGATGAAATGTACAACCTATACTCTAATATCATTTGGCAACTTGCCACTCATGCCACCAATGAGGTGAAGAAGGAACTCATCTTCATGCCACCAACCAGGTGATGAAATGTACAAACCGTACTCTAATATCATTTGGCAACTTGCCATTCATGCAACCAAGCAGGTGAAGAAGGAACTCATCCTCGTGCCACCAGGTGATGAAATATGATGAAGGAACTCACATTCGTACCACCAACCAAGTGACGAAAGCAACTCACCATTCATTCCACCTATCAGAAGATGAGTGGTACAACTTGTACGTGTGAACTCCTACCATTCACAAATATTCAAAAACCCTTAAGCTTAACAACTAAACTAAGAGAGCACTTATGTCCAACAAGAGTTACAGTCACCAACAAAGTCTTATTACAAGCTAACAACAACTTCAGTGCATGGCATACGAAGATCAAGTTATTCATCAATAGAGGGCAACCACAATTATCAAAAGCTTCACACACTCTTGATCAAGACAGTGTGAAGCAAAACCTATTTATGGTGCCAACAACAAGAGCTTCATTAATGGAGGGCAACCACAATTCTCAAAAGCTTCACACACTCTTCATCAAGACAGTGTGAAGCAAAACAAATTTATAGTGCCAACAAGAGCTTCATCAATGGAGGGCAACCACAATTCTCAAAAGCTTCACACACTCTTGATCAAGACAGTGTGAAGCCAAACCAATTTATGGTGCCAACAAGAGCTTCATCAATGCAGGGAAACCAAAATTCTCAAAAGCTTCACACACTCTTGATCAAGACAGTGTGAAGCAAAACTAATTTATGGTGCCAACAAGATCTTCATCAATGGAGGGCAACCACAATTCTCAAAAACTTCACACACTCTTGATCAAGACAATGTGAAGCAAAACCAATTTATGGTGCGAACAAGAGCTTCATCAATGGAGGGCAACCACAATTCTCAAAAGCTTCACACACTCTTGATCAAGATAGTGTGAAGCAAAACCAATTTATGGTGCCAATAAGAGCTTCATCAATGAAGGGCAACTACAACTCGTAGAAAGCTTCACACACTCTTGATCAAGACTATTTGAAGCAAATTCAATTTATATGGTTCGTCCAAACCTTCGACTACTACAAGGTGTGGCTTGCATCACAATCACTTGCTTAACAGTGTGGAAGCAAAATTTGTATATGTTGTCTCTCCCACATTTTCAAATTTCTAGTTTCCAAAAAAAAAGAATTAGGAAATTCAACAAAGCTTCATCAATGGAGGACAACTACAAATTTTCAAAAGCTTCACACTATCTTGATCAAGATAGTGTGAAGCAAAATCAATTCATGGTACCCACAAAAGCTTCACACTATCTTGATCAAGATAGTGTGAAGCAAAATCAATTCATGGTACCCACAAAAGCTTCACCCACAATAGCTTCACCCACAATAGCTTCACCTACAAAAGCTTCACCCATAAAAACTTCACCCACAAAAGCTTCACCCACCATAAAAGCTTCACCCACAAAAGCTTAACCCACCACAAAAGCTTCACCTACAAAAGCTTCACCCACAAAAGCTTCACCTATAAAAGCTTCACCCATAAAAGCTTCACCAACAAAAGCTTCACCCACCACAAAAGCTTCACCTACAAAAGCTTCACCCACCACAAAAGCTTCACCCACAAAAGCTTCACCTATAAAGCTTCAACATAAAAGCTTCACCTACAAAAGCTTCACACTATCTTGATCAAGATAGTGTGAAGCAAAATCAAGTCATGGTACCCAACAAAGCTTCAACCTCAAAGCTTCACCTACAAAGCTTCAACACCAAAGCTTCACCTACAAAGTTCAAATCGAAAAAAAAAATTCGAAAAAAAAAATTAGAAAAAACAAAATTGGCTAGGCCTCCTCTTCTTTGGGCCTAACAACTTTCATAACAAATATATATGAAAGAGGAGTTTTGGGCTACCACTTAGAAAGGAAACACCTCATTCGTCAACTCCCTCGACCGGAGACTTGGGGGACTCCTACCATATGCTACTGCACCTTGATACTCGGAAGTCTCACGACCACTCAATGATTTGGATTTTTCAAGTCTCTAACTGAAGGATTATTTTGTGAAAACATGTTCATTTAAGCAACATCAATAAGCATGCAATTAACAATTAAAGGCGGAATCATGCTAGCATGCACTTAAAAACAAAACATTAACCAAGAAATTCAAAGCCTAGTAGATTGGTGAACCAAGATTCAACTCAAATCAAAGTGAGTTGAGAAATATATACCTTTATAGATTCCTCTTTGCATAAGCAAAGGCTAATCACCCAAAGAGAGAGGGCCTTCATTCCTTGCATCTAAAATCTATGGATTTGGATGGAAGAATAGGTTTCTCCAAGTTCCCAAAATTGAGAACCTCTAAGTATCTTCACCAAGGTTAGATTGGAGAAGAAATGAGTGACCTTGGAGTAGTGGGATTGCTAGATGCACCCTCCAAGGGGGCCGGCCTCCTAGAGAGAAAAAGGAGAGAAATGTTCTCACCAATTTTCTCTAATGAAACCCTAAATGAATTTTGGCTATAAAGTCATATTTATACCATTAGTCATTGGAGTGGCAAACTTGTAAATAAGTCCAAGTTCACTACCCTCCTCTAAATGGCCGGCCATAGGGTTTTGTTTGGGCTTTTGGGCCTTTGTGAATTAAGTTGTCATACAACTTAAGTCAATGGACTTGACGTTCGAAGCCCATTGGGCCTTGAGGCCCAAAACTTTCCCGAGGTCTTTAACGAACTTATTCGCTTGATTAATTAACATATTAATTAATCCTTGCCATAAATAAATAATTAAACCATTTAATTATTCTTACTCATCTCCTTTGTTTCTTCAATCTACACCTTACACGGTGTACGATCCATTAGGTTCCTTTTAGCGAGGCAGTGGGCGATTAGAACTCTTTCAAATCGATTGTGGATTGAAACTTACTTTCAATTCTCCCTTTAGTGTTTATACACGTTTAGGGCTTCCACAAACCAAGAGTGACACCTAGCAGCATATCATGGTTACCCAAGCTAATCAGAAGAGGTAGAGAACCTATTTAGTTTAGGATTACAAATGCAATACGGTCTTTCTCTAATACAATACTCTTGACCACATTGTTTGGTTTGATAGTTTAGTTTATTCATGTCTACTATCCAATGTGATTCGTGTGCTTATATGATTACCTTGAATGTGATTTGGAACGACTTCCTAAATCTCATTCATACTCTGGCCAGAGATTCTTAATCATATCATAGAGTATTCTCCCTCAAACAGTTTGAAGGTTAGAGATCCCTTGTTGCGCATTCACTTGCCTTCATGGCTAAGTGGCTTAACCCCAACGATGCCGTGGACACTCTGATAGAGTGACGTTTGACATAATCAAAGATTAAGGACTTAACCACAAGACAACTGTGATGCCTCAGGTCAAAGGACTACTTTGCATTATCCTAACCATGAGTTCTCATGTGACATGAGTATGAGAACTCCTCGTTGATCGTGTTCAGTGGACTCATTCGCTATTGAGCACCTACATGCTTGTCTTGATGTCACACACACCAATGACTCGAGACTAGTCACTTTCCCTGAGAGAAGACATAACACGTACTGATCTTAACGGATTGTCAATGCCCAATTGGCAATCCTATGATCAGGAACGTTTAGGATGTGTCTACGAAAGAATGGTCTCATGAATCTAACTTCTTTAGATTGCATTCTCCCAATCACATATTCCTTGGACTTTATCGTTTAAGCATATAACATTTATATGAGACGGCTTAAACAATAATCTTTGCCCTTGATATTAAACTAGATTAGTTTAACATGTGAAATCTTCGTAAAGTATCATCATATGATTGGTTTTAGGGCACATTTCCAACACCAACCAAGAAGTTTTCCTCACTCGGGAAATTAAGGGAGCACTACCTCAACATACATGCTTCACTCACAAAGCTTCAACATACAAGCTTCAAAAAAAGAAAAAACATCAAAGAACTTGGTGAAGAATGCCTTGGTGTATTTAACACAATATGTTGAAATGAAGCAAAGCTTGTTTATTGATATATCCTCTAAGTTACAAATATGTACATATACATGAATCAAAATAAACAAACAATAGGGAGCCTTCACAAAGGTTGCTCAAAAGAAGTCTCAGCAGTCTGCAGAGCCCCAGAAAGAGGAGGCACCAGAGGGTGATTATTCGGAGCCTCAGTAGTAGGCAGAACCTCAGAAGGAGGAGGCACCGAAGGTTGATCATTTAGAGCTTCATTACACGGTACAGCCCCAAAAGAGGAAGGCAATAAATGCCTTTGGAACAAACCCATAAACCTCTGATGATCAAGAAAAATCTGACCATCAGATTCCTGCAGCTAGTCGAGCTTCCTCTTCATGTTTGTAGCATAGTCATGTGTGAGCCTATGCAACTGTTTATTCTCATGCTTAAGCCCTTTGATCTCCTGTTTGAGACTTATCACTTCAGCCGCCAATGATTCAAGTTGGTGGGTTCGAGCAAATAGGCGTTGGGCCATATTAGACATAGAACCTGCATACTGAACACTGAGAGCCAGAGAATCTTTAACAGCCAACTCATCAGACCGTTTGGAAAGTAGTCTGTTATCTTTGGGAGTGAGAAAGTTCCTGGCCACCACCGCAATTGTCATATCATTTTCATCATAGAGTCCTCAATGGTAAGAGGACCAGTAGGAGATAAGAATGATAGGCGCCATATGTTGTCTTAAGAGGGCATGGCTGCCTCTTCACCAAAGTTCAAGTCAAAACGACGGTCGGATGAGCCAGAGATTCTCAGACATGATGAAGGAGAAATGAGGTGCAATAAATCTCTGAGGTACAAAAATAAGGGGAAAATTTCTACAAGCAATAACTTTCTGAACATACTTCTTGCACACAATTGGTGCCCTTATAAAAGAAAGGGCAACATGGTCGTTGGTTCAAAAATCGAAGAGGCACCACTATCCGGATTTCGAGAAGCAGATTTTCCTGAGTAAAATATGTCGACAATCCCCACATGCAACATCAGCTCTTCGGGTACCACAGATAACTTTGCCAAAGATCTCTGACAAAATTAAGACACATAAATTTTGAAGGTCCAGCTACCCTACTATTACCCACAAGGGTAAAGGAACAGCACCATTGCTTGATAACTGGAAAGTCCCTATGTGTGTCAACCTCCGTGCTCTGTGGCAAGGCAGACTGGTAAAAATGCCCAACCTTTACTCACATTCGAGAAAACACTCCCAATAAGATTGCTTACTCAAAAATCAAAGAGGCATAGCTCTCCGAATCTCGAGAGCCAGACTCCCAACAGATTAGTTGCTCAAAAATCGAAGATGCACATCTCTCTGAATCTCGAGAGCCAGACTCCCAACAGGATTACTTGCTCAAAAATCGAAGAGGCACATCTCTCTGAATCTCGAGAGCCAGACTCCCAACAGGATTACTTGCTCAAAAATCGAAGAGGCACCGCTATCCGAATCTCAAGAGCCAGACTCCCAATAGGATTGCTTTCTCAAAAATCGAAGAGGCACCGCTATCCGAATCTCGAGAGCCAGATCCCCGACAAGATTACTTGTTCGGAAACCGAAGAGGCACCGCTCTCTGAACTTCGAAAGCTAGATTTCCTTGGACAAAGCTTGTCTGCAATCTTCATACGCAACATCAACTTTGCAGATACCACAGACCATTTTTTCAAAGTACTCTAACAAAGTTAAAACACGTGAATCTTGCAGTTCCCACTACATTGCTATGACCGAGAAGGGTAAAGGAACAGCGTTACCACTCGCTATTGGGACAATTCCTATATATGTCGACCTTCACCCTCCACAGCCAAGCAGACCTGCAAATAAAAAAAATGCTCAATTTTTCTTCACATTTAAGAGGGCAATCTCAGCAGAGTCTCTCGAAATACTCAGCTTATTTTCCCCCCGATAATACCTCTGCAAACAAGCCACACCAGAGCAAGAGTATCTTAAATCATCAGGGTTAAAAGCAAGAGTATCTCATATCATGCTTTTTCCCTATCTTTCCTTTGGCCTTGTTCTTGCCTACAAGACAAGGAGAAAGAGAGCAATCAGTCAACACTTGGAATCAAGCTTCCAGTCAGGAACTAACTGCCTAGAACCCCTTGCCTGATTACTTACCTGGCATTGCTCTCGAGTACTTATCTTCAACATCTTATGCTTCCAGAAAAGATACCACATCTGCCCGAGGAGCAGATAGGGCAAGTGAGAAGGATACAAGGAAGCATGTAGAGACAAGCGTAATAGAACACGTACCGATACATCCACTACTTTGTCAACAGCAAAAGTATCCCATATCATCAGGGTCGAACGTACTCTATATTTGATGGCCAAAAGTATCCCATACCCTCAAATTCTTGAGTCGGCCTTATACTCTGGAGGAAACCAGAAAACCCTCTAGCCTAGTTCAAGAATAAGCTTGTGGAAAGTTACTTCTTCAAAAACAAAAGTATCTCATATCATCTCTTCTCATTTTTCTTCTCTTTGTCCATAATAAGCTTGAGAACAATCAGCCGGAACTCAAAATCAAACTTCTGATCTGGGACTGATTGCTTAGAACTTTGATTGCTTACCTTGTCTGTCACCTCTTTCGGCAAATCTCCTAGCTCGACGACTTGGGGGACTCCTACTACATGGTTTGTATGGCACTTGACCAAGCCTGAAACTACAAGTAAGTTTCAAGTCAAATTGATACATTACCTTATGCATCTCCACGAGTTAAAGATACCACCCCTGGATAGAGGAAAAGTACTTCCAGAGAAGATGCCACATCTACCTATGAGACAGATAAGGCAAGTGAAGATGATACCACACTTTGGTACTTAGATGTTTCGTGATTACTCAGCGGCTTGGATCTTGCAAGTCCCCAACCGAGGAGCTTCCCTCACTCGGGAACTGAAGGGAGCACTGTTTGTACCATACTTGACCAATCCCGAAACTACTGAACACCGGTCAACGTTATACCGTCAAGGACCTAAAAGTGTTTCCCTCCAACCAGGAGGCCAATCACAGCATGACACATGTTAACATCAGAAGCCAATCATAGTGCGACACGTGTCAACATCGGAAGCCAATCACAACACGACATGTGTCAATGTCAAAACAAAGCTAGAAACTCTCTTCTATAAAAGGAGATCATTCTCCCACAATATTTCTTAATGTGATTTGTACTAAATCATTCACTTGTACTCACTAAAGGAGAGCTTTAACCTATGTACTTGTGTAAACCCTTCACAATTAATGAGAACTCCTCTACTCCATGGACGTAGCCAATCTGGGTGAACCACATACATCTTATGTTTGCTTCCCTGTCTCTATCCATTTACATACTTATCCACACTAGTGTCCGGAGCAATCTAGCGAATGTCACAAACTTAACACTTTTTGTTGTACCAAAATCCTCACTGATTTTGTGCATCAACATATATAAAGTGAGAATGACAAAATGGTGAAACATTCCGAAATGCCAACAATGTCCTCACTTCACACACACAGCTAACGTATAACTGCTCATAGAAATAAGGTCAAAATGATAATATTATAGCATTCATAAATTATCTACAAAAAGCGGAATGCTCCGCATATATGCCTATCTTAACCATGAACATTCTGGACCACCGGATGAAAACACCCACACTTTAAAATTCATTGTCACCCCTTAGATTGATCTTCTTATAACTACGGCACCGCACTCTAATCTTTTCACCATTAAAATAAATAAAATAATAATAATAAAAAAAAATAGTAAATAAAAAAATAAAAGAAAACCACTCCAGATGGAACCGAAACTTTCCACACTTCCACTTAGAACAGCAGTTGCCAATACTGGAGAAGGAACCGCCATTTACCGCGCGTTCTAAAGATCTCAAATCATCACTTAACCCCTACATAAAGTAAACAAACTCATTTTCGTCTTCTGCATGGACTCATCTCCTCCAAGTGGTTTTACGAAGTTTCTTCTAAATTTCATTAGATCTCTCCCGTCGGTTAGAATCATCTCACATTGGTATGACTTACTCTTTCTCCGAAGTGAATTTCAGTTTCGTTGGATTCTATTTAGTTGCCAAGAATCATCTCACACTGGTACAAATTATATACTGGTTTTTAGTTTAATATGTTTTGAATCTTATCCTGCAGCCTGTAGTTTTACCGGATCATTCTGTTTGTGCATATCCCAACAACCCAACCACAACCCATCTTTTCTTTTCGTTTTCTATGTAGATTTTCGCTCTCTGAGTATTTTCTTAGTTTCCAATGGCTCGAAGCTCTTCAATGTTCATCAAGTGTGTGACTCTGGGATATTGGGCTGTGGGGAAGGCCTTTATGCTTATTTGCTACACCAGCAACAAATTTCCCACTGTATGTTCTTATTTTCTGCCAAAAAGAATTTGACTAATTTGTGTGACTTTTGGGTTTTTTGGATTACTTTATGTGGTTATGTATCTGGGTTGACTTATTTCTTCACACACTCCATTGAGTTTTTTTTCTTTTTAGTTTCTTGGCTATATGCTTCTGGTTCTGGAATTGGGTCTCTTTATATTTTGTATATCTATAAAATAATATTTACCAATTTGGCTATGTGCTTCTAATTTTGGTATAGGTCTCTTTATTTTCTTGGTTTTGTGCTTTTGATTCAGGTACCACTTAAACTAATATTATCAAAGTTAAGTTTTAGTTTGTTTGCTATATTCTCGAAGGCTCCTAATTTCTGGGTATTTCTGGGTTTGGTTGCGAATAGTTTTCCAATTGACAAGAAAAGACATTCTGGAAGTGCAGAGGATGCTTGGGATTGAAGGGACGTGAGTTTGCATACGATACAACAACATGGGATGAACATAGATTACTGTACTGGCACATGATCTGCATCAGGGATGTGATGAAATACATGGGGTAACTGGTTGGACTGATGTGATTCAGAGCAAATAAAATGGGGAAGAGTGTGAGTGCATTGGCGTCGTTTGACTAGGTGGTGGATCATCTGTTCATATGGTTGTGCGAATAGGAGAGTTGACGCAGTTAGAAGAGTGAGTGAGTACATAATTATGCGTGTGCCAATTCGGGTTAGGTATAGAATGTTCAACATTAGAGAGGGAGGATTTTCTGGTCTTGGAGCTCATGATTCAGGGAATTGCAGTATGGACTAGGCTGTGCAGTTCCAATAGCTTGAGTTGAAGAAAGAATGATGAAATTATGATTTTGTAGACATCTCATTTTTGTTTTTTGGTAATTTGAATTTTTTTTATGTTCTTTTCTTAGGACACAAAACCGAGCGCAATGGCGTTCTAGGATTCATATAGCCGACCCCACTCAGTAGGAAAAGGCTTTGTTGTTGTTGTTGTTGTTCTTTTCTTGGGCAGTTTAAGGATTTGTCTAATAACCAGTTCGTTTTTCTATTTTTAGTTCACATTTTTTATGTTTTTTTTAAGCAAACAGTAGGGTGGACTTGGTTTGACGTTTGATTTCTTTCCAGCCCTTTGTTGGAAATATGCCCTGAAAGTCAATCTTTGGAAGAAACCTTTCAGGACAAATGAATCGATGTATGGATGACTCTTATACATCGAATGGCAAAGATACTAATCAGGACTATCTCAATAAACGATATATGTCCTAATTAATGAATCCATGGACAATGGATCGATTGAAGAAGTAATCTAATGATGTTAGACTACAGAGACCTTCTTCACATAACCATTATGTCCAAAAAGGTTCCTGGTCATTGGATTGTCGGAGGGATACTGACAATGCTTAGACCGGTACATAATGTGTCCACTTCATATGGAAGAATGGAAAGTCTCATCCCATTTGTGTATTGACACTAAGACAAATATGTAGGTGCTCATTAAGGGAATGAGTTCACTGAACACAATCGAACGAGAGTACTTGCATGGAGGTCTAATCACATGTCAAGCAAGTAACTCAAATGGTTGGAATAATGTAAGTAGTCCTTTAACCTGAGGCATCGTCGTTGTCTTGTGGTTAAGTACTTAATCTTTGATTATGTCAAACGTCACTCTATCAGAATGTCAACGGCATAGTTGGGGTTAAGCCACTTAGTCATGAAGGCAAGTGAATGCGCAACAAGGAATCTCTAATCCTCGATAAGAGAGGAAGAATACTCTAAGATATGATTCGGGAATCTTCGGCCGAAGTATCGAGCGTAATAAAGGAAAGCGTTCCTATACGACTCAATAGAATCATATAAGAAGGAATAATCACATTAGGGGTTTGACATAATATATCCATACCCTAGTAATGTGATTGAGAGTATTGTTTTAGAGAAGGATCGAATTACATTGTAATTCCAACTGAATAGGTTCTCCGAACAACTTCTACATTAGCTTGGGTAACTATGACATATGGTTAGATGTCACTCATAGCTTGTGAGTTCTTCTAGATGATTAAATGTAGTCATCAAAGAAGAAAGGTGAATTAAAATGAAGTTTTAATTCACTAAGTGATTGGATTAAATTTGATTGATGTCAATCACCTCACTGCCTTGCTAATTAGAACCTAAAATGATTGTACACCGATACACTCTTGTATTGAGTAATTAATGGATGATGGAAATAATTAATTGGATTAATTAAGTGTTGTGATAAATTTAGAAAGTCTAAATAAATCATAAAAGCGATAAAGATCGTTTTGGGCTTAAAGAAACGTTCGGGTTTAATTGGGCCCATTGGGCCTAAACCCATTGGGCTTTTATTCAAGCATTGGATGACTTGAAATAATAAAAGCCCAAAGCCCAAATAAACAACAAAGAGGCCGGCCATATACAAGTGGAGAGGAGAGATATTTAGTCAAGTTGTTGGCTAGGTTTTCTTTTGTCTATATAAGGAACTTTATAGAGATATTGTTCATTAGGGTTTTTTGAAGTGTTAAAACAACAAAGAGGCAAAAGAAAAATAGCTCTCTAACACTACAAAGGCCGGCCACCTTAGGGGTGTTTTTACTAACATATCTTTCACCCTTTTGGTTATTCCTCCATCCATATCACTACACTAGTGGGTGTGGATCTTTAGAGGTTTTCTATTTTGGAAACTCAAGGAGAACCTAGGAGCACTCTTTCTAACAAAGTGGAGGAGGCAAGGAGGGAGGCTAGGCTCAAGAACTTCAAGGAACAAAGAGCTTGGAGGTGGTCCATCCTTGGTCTAAAATCAAGATCAAGAGGTATAGATCTATTCCTTGACTTTGTTCTTAAGTTAAATGTTTTAGATGCTTTATATATAAACCTATGAACCTTGAAGGGGATTTGCATGACTAGAACTTTGATAAAATGTTTTACATGCTTCCGTTGCTTACGTATATAAATTTTGAATTGTATATGCATGCTAGTCATTCTTGAAATCCCACATAAAACTCATAATTTTCCCTTCACCCTTGGTGATAGGATACGACCACTTCTTCTTCGATGTCGTCGTCGAATAAGGTCTGAGGTGACCATGGTGTGCAGATTACTAGACTCTGACACGGTGATGAGTGATATTAAGATAAGAGAGGGTCATGTATAACAAGAATCTGGGCATTGTACTCTATATACCAATTGTAATTAGAGATTGGGTTTTTATTATAAATGATCCCTGAAATTGACCCATCAAATCAAGATGGTCCCTGAAAATGGCTGTCATAAATCAATGTAGTCATTCCATTAAAAATTATGTTAAATTATGTTAAAAATTATGTTAAATACCAATTTAATTTAATATTATTATGTGAATAAAAATATTTAAATAATAAAAAACAATTGTTATTATTTATAATTAAAATCTAAAAAAAACAGAAAAAAAAAAGATTGTTTGGGTTAAAACTTAAACTTTAGGCTCAAAAAGGAGTTGACCCAAAAAGAAGAGAGAATCCCGAAGTCAAGCCCAAAGCCCAAAAGACAGAAGAGGCCTTTTTCGACTAGGTACAGACCATTGGCACCACTTGCTCACCTACCCAAAGACCAAATGGTATAGACCAACCAGCTAATCAGCCCAAAAGTACTTTATAGTGGCAGTACAAGTAAATTGCTGATGAGTCACTATCCTTCAAACCGCATTCGGGCAAGATTGTTGCTACAGAAGGCCAAGCCAAAGTGTCTATAAAATAAGAAAGAGAAATCAGAGTTTGAGACACTCAAACAAACAAACACTCAAACTCTCAGACACTCAAACAAATAAACAAATACAAGCACAAACTCTGCTCAAAAGCCAGATTTGCTTTTAAACGAAGTTGTAGTCAACCCAAGCCTTCATCCCTTTCGGGATAAACCCTCACTCAAGCCTTTGTAATAGCTCTACTACCCTGTTCAACTCTTGTTGTAGTATCGATTTCTTCTGTAAACTCATCTCCCTACCATTCTTCTAAAAGCTCTCAACCCCCTTGATAAACCACAAAGATAGGAAGTTGCAAGACGATCAGCCTTGCCCGACCCTCTTTGTTTCTGTCTTTTCATTCATTAACCTAGCAATATGTTGTATACTTCAAGTTGTATTCAAGTTATTTCTAGTAAGATGACTATTAAAAGGCTTTCTCAGTGCTTGAATCCGATTTGAATATGTCTTCACAGTTCAAACCAGATCTAAGTTCGAAGCCCTCGGGCATGTAAGATTTGATCACTTAAAAGTCCTTGACCTCAAGGCATAAAAAAGAACCTTATGTGGACTTAACCCATCCACGACAAGCTTTGATAACAAGAAGTCCGAAGTTACTTGGGGCGCAAGTAATCAACCTATCCCTTAGTTTTATTTCTATTATATTATGATTACCATAGAACGTTTGAGTATGGAATGAATTCTGATAGGAAGCCTCAAGGCCTATATCTAAGGCCCTACAAAGGCACCTATTTGGATTCATTCTATTCCTCGGGCTAGAACGTTTGAGTATGGAATGAATTCTGATGGGAAGCCTCAAGGCCTATATCTAAGGACCTACAAAGGCAACTATTTGGATTCATTCTGCTCTTCGGGCTCAGGTAATCAGAAGTATAATGGTTATAAGACTCATACAATCAATGAAGAGGACATTATATGTTCGAGTACTTAGTTAGTTATTGACTGGAAGCCTCAAGGCCTACACCTAAGGCCCACAAAGGCACCTGTCATAACTAACATAGTCCCTCGGATATATATATACAACTAAAACTTAACATTCGTTTTACATCTGCCATGCTGAAGATGGCAGTGGCATGCTTGAGCACTTAAAAGTTAATCTTGATTGTGAGCCTCAAGGCCTACACCGAAGGCCCCACGAAGGCACCTTTCAAAGTTAACCCTGTCCTTCTCTTTCAGCTTTGCCCGACAAACCTTGCCCGAGAAAGCCCACCAGTGAAGCAAAAGCCCGACAGAAAGCATCAACAGGCGCCAACCTCTCGGGGAGCTGTGTGCTCGTCGGCCAGGGAACACATTTCGCGGAAATTCCTGCCACGAACAAAGAGGAAATGATTTCATGATCTTTTTCCCCTCTGGCTCCCACCCTCACACTACAGCCCCCACCCCACCCCTCCCCCCTCCCATGAATAAGGATATAGTTAAAAAATTCCTTCAACTTGAACTAGTGAAGTGACAGAAAAATTGAAAAGTCATTTACTTGAAGCCTTGCAATATACGTGCAATAGTATCATTTTCGGCTAAACCAAAGACTCGGCAAGCAAGTACACGGAGACAGTCTAGTGCTGCAGGAGGAGAATATATGCGTGGTTAGAGGAGATGCAGAAGAACCTTTATACCATTATTAGCGCGAACAAACTCCCTTGCTTGGCGATAGCCTTGCTCTAATTGTGCAGCCATGACTGCACAACCTGCCCCAACTCCTAAAGATATTCGGCGACAGCCTTGCTCTAACTGGGTTTGTTGAAGCTGCAACTTTGTGGGAGATAGGGAGGGGTGGGGTGGGGGCTGTAGTGGGAGGGTGGTTAGGGGAAGAAGATGATGAACAGTGTTCAATCATCTCCTTCTTTTTTTATTTTATTTTATTTTAATTTTAATTAAAAAATTAACAATTGTTTTTATTATTTAAATATTTTTTATTCACATAATAATATTTAATTAAATTTGTGCCACATTAGCACTTAACAGAATTTTTAACAGAATTGTGACGGAAGGACTACATTGATTTATGACAGCCATTTTCAGGGATTACATTGATCGATTTTTAATTTCAGAGACCATCCTGATTGGGTGGGTCAATTTCAGGGACTATTTGTGATAAAAACCCTTAGGGATTTAATTACCACAGATTGACACGTTAGTTTTTAATAGCAAATGTTTAAGAGTTTCTTCATATTTGTGAGGAGGAATAATGTTAGATAGACTAATTTTTAAGTTAAATAGGCAAATTATTTGATGTGTCACCAATAGGAAATAAGCACATTAATCAATGCTTAGTTAATATTCCAATTGTCAACAACCACGTCAAATGTTTGCCTAAGTTCCAATAAGAAATAAGCACGTGAGTGAGTACGCATGCGTGTCATCAGCTAGCGTAGTCATCTTATTATGCCTAGGAGAACGACTTGTATAAGAATATGTGTGCCATCACGTAGTGTTCATGTTCACTAGCCTCTTCGCAGGGGCTCACGTGCATGTGAGAGGCCTTTTAAATCACGGGTGCTACGCGCCCCTTAAAATATGTTGTGTTAGTTATTTTTATATAAGTCGTTCTCCTAGGCATAATAATGAGATCCTATTCATTTTCAGTAATCACTTACGAAATATAAGAATATCTAAAGCTGTTGGAAATGTGCCCTAAAACCAATCATATGATGATACTTTACGGACATTTCACATGTTAAACTAATCTAGTTTAATATCAAGGGCAAAGATTATTGTTTTAAGCCGTCTCATATAAATGTTATATGCTTAAACGATAAGTCCAAGGAATATGTAATTAGGAGAATGTAATTTAAAGAAGTTAGATTCATGAGACCATTCTCTTTCGTATACATATCCTAAACGTTCCTGATCATAGGATTGCCAATTGGGCATTGACAGTTCGTTAAGATCAGTACATGCTGTGTCTTCTCTCAGGGAGAGTGACTGGTCTCGAGTCATTGGTGTGATTGACACCAAGACAAGCATGTAGGTGCTCAATAGAGAATGAGTCCATTGAACACGATCAACGAGGAGTTCTCATACCCATGTCACATGAGAACTCATGGTTGGGATAATGCAAAGTAGTCCTTTGACCTGAGGCATCATAGTTGTCTTGTGGTTAGGTCCTTGATCTTTGGCTATGTCAAAGTCACTCTGTCAGAGGGTGTCCACGACATAGTTGGGGTTAAGTCACTTAGCCATGGAGGCAAGTGAATGCGCAACAAGGGATCTCTAACTTTCAAACCATTTGAGGGAGAATAGTCTATGATATGATTAAGAATCTCTGGCCAGAGTATGAATGAGATTTAGGAAGTCGTTCCAAATCACATTTAAGGTAATCATATAAGTAAATGAATCACATTGGATAGTAGACATGATTAAACTATCAAACCAAACAATGTGGTCAAGAGTATTGTATTAGAGAAAGATCGTATTGCATTGTAATCCTAAACTGAATAGGTTCTCCACCTTTTCTGATTAGCTTGAGTAACCATGACATACTGCTAGGTGTCACTCATGGTTTGTGGAAGCCCTAAACGTGTATAATCACTAAAGGGAGAATTGAAAGCAAGTTTCAATTCACAATCAATTTGAAAGAGTTCTAATCGCCCACTGCCTCGCTAAAAGGAACCTAATGGATCGTACACCGTGTAAGGTAGAGATTGAAGAAACAACGGAGATGAGTAAGGATAATTAAATGGTTTAATTATTTATGGCGATGATTAATTAATATGTTAATTAATCAAACGAATAAAGTTCATTAAAGACCTCGGGTTAGTTTTGGGCCGCAAGGCCCAATGGGATTTGAATGTCAAGCCCATTAACTCAACTTGTATGACAACTTGAATAAACAAAGGGCTTGAAAGCCCAATAAACCCTTAAGGCCAGCCAAATAGAGGAGGGTAATGAACTTGCTTTAATTGCAAGTTTGCCACTCCATTGTGAGGTGGTATAAAGGCAACTTTATAGCCATTTCATCTTTAGGGTTTCTTTTAGAGAAAATATGAGAACACAATGTCTTTCCCTTTCTCTCTAAGAGGCCGGACCCCTTGGAGGAGATTAGCTAGCAATCTCTCATCCTCCAAGGTCCCTCATCTCTTCTTCAAGTCCCTCCTTGGTGTGGAAAAATTAGAGGTTCTCAATTTTGGGAACTTGGAGAATCCTTTCAACCATCCTCATCCAAGAAATCCATGGATCTAAGAAGCAAGGAATGAAGGCCCTCTCCTTGGGTGATTAGCCTTGCTTATGCAAAGAGGAATCAACAAAGGTATAAAATCTCTCAACTCACTTTGTTCTTGAGTTAAGTCTTGGTTCACCTTTCTACTAGGCTTTGAATTTCATGGGTAATGTTTTGTTTTGAGTGCATACAAGCATGATTCCACCTTTAAATGTTAATTGCATGCCATAGATGTTGCTCAAATGAATATGTTTTTCACAAAATTTCCTTCAAAAGCAACACATCTTTGGGGCGCGCAACACCCGTGATACAAAAATGCCTCTCGCATGTGCTTGAGTGCGTGCGGAGAGGCTAGTATATACATATGGGAAATTTGGATAACTAGCCATATTTTGTACCTTGAAATGAGTTTTAGCCTACTTTTTATTTTTCTTACAAATTTAACCAAAAATCCATACAAAAGTTCTAAATTGCCCCCTCTCTTCTCCCTTGTCTCTTCCCTTTTTTTCCTAGCTCCCACACAACCCGTCTCTTCTCCCAAATCCACCACCACTGCCAAACCCACTACTAATGATGCCAATCTCAGGTATTGAATTATGGACTGCAAACTCTTTCATCCTCCCATCTTCCCTATATGGCCTTACGACTACTCTTTAACATTCATGGATATCACAAAAACCTTCTTTTTCGAAAGCCTGTATTCGATTATTTAAAATCGAATTTGCAGCATCTT
Organism: Malus asiatica; assembly: GCA_033882615.1. Taxonomy (NCBI): domain Eukaryota; kingdom Viridiplantae; phylum Streptophyta; class Magnoliopsida; order Rosales; family Rosaceae; genus Malus; species Malus asiatica. The sequence continues at coordinate 41,483,546 of CM066503.1, read as the reverse complement.
GATAAGCCTGGGAAAGCCTTCTATGTAGTAAGGTCGATGTATGCGAAAAAGGAAACATATGCTTACATTGCTATCACCAAACAATAGTGGGGCAATCTTCTTGCTACTTCTTTTGTTTTTCTATATATTTTTTCATTCCGACACACATATTACCTTGCATCAGTTTTGAGAGGCTAACTGGATTTGGGAGAAGAAATGGTATGGGTGGTGGGGCTATGGCGGACTGGTGGGAGTCGAAGAGAGGGGGAAGAGAGTTAAGATACAAAGGAGAAGGGAGGGGCAATGTAGAACTTTTCCATGCATTTTTGGTTAAATTTGTAACAATAATAAAAAGTAGGCTAAAAATCATCTTGTGGTACAAAATATGGCTAGTTATCCAAATTCCCCTATACATATATATCTTCCCTACCTTCTTAGTCTTGGCTAGCGTTGACAGGAAACTCATTTAGTTACCACATTTACCCTGCTAAGCAAGGAAAGTATTTCAATATGCTAACCATATGGAAGGTTAAAAATGAAAATTGGCTTCATTATATACTTGTTTCCTCTTAGACTCCGTTGCTTAAATAACCCAAAAACCATCTCTCAATTTCGTCCAATTAGCTTGTGTAATTTTTCTTACAAGATTCTCTCAAAGTTACTGGCCAATCCGTTGAAAGATCATCTCCTTGACCTCATTTCTCACCATTAGTGTGCATTTGTACTAGGTCGTCAAATTTAAGATAATATATATATCGCTCATGAAGCTTTCCACTACCTCGAAATAAAGAAAATCGAAGAATGACTTTTGAGTTGGGTTTGAAAGTGGATATGAACAAAGGTTATGATTGGATCAAATGAGATCTTTTAGAGCAAGTTCTCAACAAAATGGGGTTCCATGCTCGTTCGATTTTCCTTATTATCGCATGCGTCAAAACAGTCTCTTTTGCAGTCTCCTTCAACAACAAACGTGGGGAGTGCTTTGAACTAGGCATAAACCAAGGAGACCCTTTGTCTCCTTATCTCTTCCCGTTTGTTAGGTCATCTCCAACCGAAAGGGCTAACTATAGTCTTGTCCAGAATTATAGCTTCCAAAAAATTATTTTTAAATGAACACTATCAGGCTATACTCTTATACCATCTCCAACCGAATGGCTAAATATAGTCTTGCCAATAATTTATTAGTTTTTAGTTTATACTTTAAATTTATTGGTTAATTCAATTAAATTACCTTTGGATGTTTTCAAATCTAGCCGTTGAATTTGAATAAATTATTGCAACTGAGGTGTTGGGCCTAAAAAAAAAAGCTAAAAGGGGACTACATTTGGTCATATGTCCTTTTGTCCAAATAATGGCCTGGTGGGTTTTGTAGAATTATAGTCTAACTATTGGTTGGAGATGAGTTTCTGGTCAAATTAGATCATTTTTTTGTTTATGGACCTTTAGCCATTTCCATTGAAGATGGCCTTACTAAGGTCTTGTGGTTTTAGAAAGATAATGATCGCAAAAGCCATGGCGTAATTGGGGAGCGATCTCTTCCCCTTAGGAGGTAGATTCTGAACATATAGCTGAACCAGTGTTTGCCTTGCTTACTGATACAGGTAACTTTAAAGGTTTATGCATCTATTATGAATAATACATGGATAATTGATTATGGTGCTACTGAACATATGACTTGTGGTTCTAGACAGGTACAAACTCTAAAACCATCCACCAAAACTATCGTGAGTGTTGCCAATGGCAATGCTGCCTCTGTTATTGGGGAAGGCTGTCTCTCTTTTAGATACCTTTATTCTTCATATTGTCCTTGTTGTTCCTTCTCTTGATTATAATTTATTATCCGTTGCTCAAATAACCTTTGCTCTACATTGTCTTGTGATTTTTAGCATTCTTTTTGTGTTTTAAGGACATTCGGACTCAAAAGACGATTGGTGATGGTATTTGAAAAGGGAAGCTTTACTACTTGGAGTTGTCTAACAGTACCTAGATGTTGACTCAAGCTCTTGCCATAAAAGGATCTCGGGGGGAGTAGAATAAAGTTTTGGAGGATTGGTTGTGGCATCGTCGAGTTGGACATGCTTCTTTCGGTTATTTACAAAAGGTTGTTTCCTAGTCTATTTGTTAAGAATGATGTTTCTAGCTTTAAAGTGACTTTTGTGAACTGGCTAAAAGTCATCGTACTCCGTTTCCATCCAGTTTGACTAAAAGTTTAATTCCATTTATGATAATTCATGCTGATGTTTTGGGACAATTTAAAACTGCTACATTTGGTGGGGCTTAGGGCTGGTTTGGTATTACTGTGCTTTGAAAAAAAAGCTGCTGCGAGAATAAGTTGCTGTGTTGTGAGAATAAGCAGCTGTGAAATAAAGTAGCAGAGTGTTTGGTAAACTTTTTTGTAAAAGTGCTTTTGGAAAAAAAAATCAGTCTGATAGTGGGTCTTTTCATTAAAAGAGCATTGTAGCTCCGTGTGCTTTGAAAAAAAACCAGTTTTCCAAAGCTGCAAATAGCAGCTTCAAATTTTTCCTTTGATTTCAGCTTATTCTCACAGCAGCTTCCAAAATAAGCCCTTTTTTTTTAGTTTATAAAACATCTAAAACCCTCACAGCTTTTTTTCATGGGTGCTTTTTTTTTAAGCACCTCACTCCCAAACCACCCCTTATTGGTTTGTTACTTTTATTGATGATTAACACTTATGACTTAGGTTTGTTTGATGAAATCCAAAAGTGAAGTTACTTTTTTGTTCCAACAGTTTCACAAAATGGTGCAAGTACAATATAAATTACAGATACAGGTTCTTAGGAGTGATAATTGACACACCCCGATCCCGATATTCCTCGAATACCAGGATAGGCACGTGCTGGCCGACACCCGAGGGTGACGAAAGCCATTTATTGAATGCAAAAGCTGAGAATATGAAATAGATAAGACCTAGAAATATAAAAGAATAATGATTATGCATTTAAGAAACGTGTTCAGAGCATACAACTTACCAGAATACTAAAAGAAATAATATAAAATTGAATGAAACAAAGGAGTAGGTCCTACACCAGGAGGACTCGAAGATACCGCTGCGGAAGTGCCTTGATGACGGAATTGTTTGCCTCGATTCTAAGTCCTGAATGAGGGCGCAAAACAAAGGTGAGTGGACCAAGTTCATAGATACAATAATAATAAAACAGTTGTCAAGATACTAACCCCCACAGTTTATATAAAGAAAACTACTAGCATAATAAGTGATAATTTTACTGAAAACCCTAGCATACCAAAAACATCTCAAAAGACATATAGTGGAAAAGCATCGCGGAAATCAAAATAGCAAACGTCTCACAGATCGTCTCATAAGCGCGGTGTACTGCCAGTAAGATCACTGAATAAATATAACTCCCAGCCCTATGCCTGCTCCATGTCCCTCAGCCCGTAGCTAGGGATTATTTCTCCTTGTCTAACTGCCAACACCAGATCCTTGCCCCAGGCGGCATAGTGTCCACTAGGTACGCACAAATAGTTACGCCTCTCATAAATAACCACTTCATAGTATAAAGTCATCCATCGTCTATACTATAAAAAGGGGTTTCTAAAACATGTTCTAGCATCCTATCGTCTTCCATCAGATAGTCTACCAGTTCATGGTTTTTATAGAAAATACGATATGTCAAACTATAGCTCAATATAGGCTAACAATTAATTTCTTACAAAATAACGAGACGATAATCAACATTTCAATAAATCTGCTTAACATAAAATCAGTTAATAAACTCGTAAGGCATGCATTTCATTTATGCAAATAAACTATAAAAATATGCAAAATTTTAGAAAGGGTCCACTCACATGTATTCCACTATTGGAGAGCCACTTGAATTAGGATGGATTGGATCACCTCCCACAGTTGCACCTAAACACCAATAGGGTTAGGTTTAAATAATTGGCTTAAGTGTTTAATTATTACAATCCAAAGTTTAGGTTGGGTCCCCAAAAAGTTATTGGACTTAATCTAATAACCAAAGCCAATCAAATGAGCTAGGATTTTAGCATGTGGGTTGGGTCCTTAAAGATTTTGGGCTTAAATAGTTTAGGAACAAAAAGGGTGGTTTGGGCTTGAGCCCAAACCCACATAACACACATACACACACGCCAGCACACACGCACACATGCACAGCACACATGCACACACATATGCACTCACATAAGCACACACATTACACGCACACACCCACACACACGCACGGTACAAAACACACATACACACGTGCACCACACACACTCACACGCACTCACCATACATGTACACACCCACACGGACACACACACATATACACACACTGTACACGTACACACCCAACACAACACACACCCACAAACTCACTAGAGTTCGTCGTCGGAACCAGACATGCATGCATATAGGATGGCAGGGGTTAGGGCTTGAATAAAGGGTTCAAAACCTCACAAATATACATAAGAACTCACCCAGATGCACTGCAACAAGTTTTTGGGACGAGATGGACCTCGAACTCGCCGGAGTTCGTCCTCCTTCTCTTGCCGAATTTTGGAAACAAAGGACAAAGAGTAGGTATGTAAGTTTCACCTAGTTTTCCAGTTAAAACACATATGCGAAGAAGTATTTAGTTACATAGAATCGGTCTCAGGTGAGTCTGTGTACCACCAATCACAAACTCGTCGGGATTTGGTCAAATTTTCTTGTCGGAATTTAGGAAGCATACACATAGAGACGAATGGGTTAAACCTTCGAACCCCCAACTAAAATTCAGTCACCAATCCTCACGAAAACAAGTAAAGAATGTAAATTTATATGTTTAAGTTCATAAGCCTCACCAGAGTCTCGAAATGGGAACTCAGAGCTCTCGAGCTTGACCTCTTCCACTTCACTGATCACACCTGCAAGGATACCAGCAAAATACCCAAAGCATGAGGATGTAAAAAATGGTGGTGGTGACTTGGTTTTGTGCAGAGAGAAGTGGAGATGGTGATGGGGGTTCTCGGTGACACACCGAGAGAGAGACGGTAGGATGATGATGACGATGATGACGCCGTTGACATCGGGGAGGGTGGTGTGGTGCTCTAGGGTGTGGGTCGAGAAGTAAGGGATCGAGGAGTGAGGGAGAGAGAGACGGGAGTGAATGCAGAGAAATTTAGGGAGAAAGAAGGGAAAAAAGAAGAGAAAGGAAGCAGAGAGAGAGATGGGGTTTGTTAGAGTGCTGCCACGTGGCAGTTTGAGGGAGTTTAGGAATCTGGATAAAGGGTCCAGATTTAGTCAAGCTAGGGGACCAAAATGATAAATTCAATAAAACTTTGGGAAAATATAAAATTACATATAAGTTCAAGGGTGGGGTTTAACAGTAATGGAGGCAAGTATGCAAACTCTAAACTTCATGCCTTTTCTGGATAATCATGATATCGTTCACATACTACATGTCCATATACTCCATATCAAAATGGGGTTGCAGAACGCAAGAACCGTCAGCTACTAGAGGTTGTTCGTGCTTCCTTGTTCGAGGCGTGTCTCCCATTATCTTACTGGGGAGAAGCTTTCACCTCAGCAACGTATCTCATTAATCATATTCCATCCCAATCAGTTGATTTTTAGACACCACTTTAGGCCATAGCCTCACATGTTGATGCTCTTGTTGTTCCCAATCTTCCACCTCATGTGAACAGTAGAAGAGTAAGCTTGAACCTCAAGCATTATGGTGTGTGTTTGTGGGGTATGCCTCAAATAAAAAATGTTATCGCTGTTATCACCCTCTAACGAAAAAATTGTTTGTCACTATGGATTGCATTCCATGAAAACCGATATGTACTTCGCCAATTTCAAGTCTTCACTTATGGGGGAGAATCAGATAGAAGTTCAAACTTTCTTGATTATACGATTTTGGATATGGATATTGTGAATAATTTGGATGTAAGTGGTGATGTCTTGGAAGCAAGTGGTGATCATTCACAAGAAAATAATGATGTGAATGACTTGGAATTAAGTGGTGATTTATTGGAGACAAGGGATGATCATTCACATGGAAATACTGTTGAAAACCTTGAAAAGGACGAGTGCCTGGCAACTCATTGCTTCCCTTATTGCCAAACAGCTCATTACCAACTTCCTCACCATCGAAAAGCTCAGTATTGCCAACTACCTCACAATTGGTCTCACCACCTTTGAGCCCCAATAACTATAATCAATGTCTTCGATCTCGGATGCACTACCACCACGTCGTCTTCCTAACCGCGTTGACTGAGGTATTCCTAAACTTACTTACGAAGTTGACCCTAAATGTAAAGCTACGTATCTGGTGAATAAACCTAACCCTGAATCTAATGTGTTATACCTATTAAGTAATTATGCGTCTACCAATCACTTGTCAGAATCAAATAAGTAATTTATTTATGAATTATATATTGCATCTATTCTTAATAGTGTGCAGAAGGCTTTAGTTGATCCATGTTGGCAAGCAGCACTGAATAAAGAATTGAAGTCTTTGAAGAAGAATGCTACCTTGAAGATCATAGACATGCCAGCTGGCAAGAACCTATGGGATGCAAATGGGTCAATATTGTCAAATATGAAGTTGATGGGACAATGGATAACTTCAAGGCATGATTTCTAACAATACACTAAAAATATGAAATCGATTATACAAATACGTTTTCCCTTGTGGCCAAGATCAACACAGTCTGTGTGTGTTGTCCTTTGCCGCGATGTGAAGAATGCCTTCATGCATGGAGACTTGACAGAAGAAATTTATATGGATCTTCCACTGGGATGTAATGTTTCGAATAAATATAAAAGAAAAGTGTAAAAGTTGAAGAAATCTGTGTATGCTTTGAAGCAATCCCCTCAAGCATGGTTTGGTAGATTCACAAAATCTATAAAGGCATTTGGTTATAGACAAAACAACTCCGATCATACTCTATTCCTAAAATGGCGAAATGGGAAGCTTACTGCACTTATTATGTATGTAGATGCTATTGTTGTAACCAAGAATGATCCCAAAGAACATGCAGCCTTGCAAAGATACTTGTCCACAAAATTGAAGATGGAGGACCTTGGATATCTAAAATATTTTCTAGGGATTGAGGTATCGAGAAGTAGTTCTGGAATTATCTTGCCTCAAAGGAAGAATATTATTGATTTTCTGCAAGAAACTGGCACATACAAGACCATACCTTGCCTAGGCCTTAAATGTAGCGAGTCAATACATGCATGATCTTAGAGAGCAACATATGAATGTAGTGATGAGGATTTTGCAATATTTGAAGGAAAGTCCAGGCAAAGGGATTTTGTTTAAAAAGAATAACCATCTTAGAGTTGAAGGTTATACTGATGTAGATTGGGCAATTTATGTGGACAATAAGCGCTCAACATCAGGTTATTTTACATTCATTTGTGGTAACTTGGTTACATGGAGGAGTAAGAAGCAGAATGTGATTGCCTGTTCCAGTGCAGAAGCTGAATACAAAGGTATGGCCTTAGAGATTTGTGAAATTTTATGGCTTAAACGTCTGCTTCGGGATTTAGGTATAGAACATGATTAGCCTGACACACCCTTACCAAAATCAAGGCGTGCTGGCCGTCATGAAGGTGATGTAACCAAAAATGCAAGTGATGAAAGAAAAATGTGAATAAATTAAAACCGAAACTAGAACTTAATTAACTAATAAAATGAGTGCACATCAGTGGTTACAACCCAAAAACTACAAATATTTAGAGCATAGATAATATAAGGGTAAATCAGTTAAACGAGAGAAGTACTTATTACACAACTAGAGATAAGTTCCCACGTTAGAATGGAGATATGTCAGAATCGCCGGGCAATCCTCGAGTGCCACAAAGTAGGTTATCTATTTAGGACCTGGAGGGGCGAAAAGCAGAAGGGTGAGTGGGCACAAAAATAACGATTTAAAAAATCCATTTGTTTTCTGAACATACTAACCCCTTGTTATAAAACAAGTGTAGTTTCCGAAAATCATACTAAGTACAAGTATGAAATCAAATGCATGCCAACAATAAATTCAAGAATATGCCACATCAGAATATCTCAACAACAATATGAATATAAACATGTGCTCAATAATCTATAATAGCATGCAAGTTGAAGTCACCTAATGTGACCTGTACAACTCCACCTATTGCTCATCCATCTATGCTAGCACACGAGTAGGAGTCACCTAATGTGACCTGTACGACAAGGCTAGGTGTAATAATATACGCTCTAGTGCTATAATCACATGAAGACTAGCACTATTCGCTGTCACATACAAGTCGGAATTGCCTATTGCAATCTGTACGATAGGGCTAGCACCTACTTGGATCCAAGGTGAGTGTGTGGTGCTGATGTGAATGACATGTGAAAGACTAGCCTGGCCTAGGCTGAGCACTAACACCTGGGTGTAGCAATTATGAGCCACTATATGAATATGATCATGCCACAACCCAATCATTCCAAACAACACAATAAACTCACGTGAACTTACCAGCGTGTCCCATAGAATTACTTTAGCAGTTCACAACACTATAATATTTATGAGCAGATAAAATGTATATGAAATGCCATGTCAATATAAAACTCAACCACAAATAGTATTTTTACAAATAAATAACTTGTGGCATAATATGCATAAATTCATTTTAAAAGCATTTATGGAAACTATACTATATATAAATATATGAAAACAAAGTGCCCACTCACTGGTATGTTGTAGGATCGTAGCCCCTTAGTCTTGCTTGTCCATGTATGTCCTCAGCGTAAGACTCCCCTATATGCGAAACAACTAATAAAAATTAACTAAATAACACATATACATAAAAGTTAGGAGAAACTCCCCATAATTTGCTCAAACGGAAGGTTTGAATATACGAAAATGTTATGCTCAAAATCACGAACCCGTACGTGTCAACCACTCGCCGACAGGAGGTCGGACATGCCCTCATGTGCTGCCCAACCCATGGCCACACACAGGCACATGCATGGTAGATGACTGATGGAACATAAGAATATTTTGTTAAATAGTAACAGACGTTAATGGCATTACCTGACGCCGTTAGAATATAATATTCCTTGTCTTCTCCCGTGAGATCATCGTCCGCCGCCCCAACGCCGCCATCTAGTTTCGTAGGGAATTGGAAAAACTCGCCGGTTTCTGGAAAATTTTCAAACCTTTATACCTTACTCATTTCTGAACCATTTTTCATGAACTTTATATGGATTTGAAGCTTGTGAAGAGTAGAACAAAGTTGTACCTTACAAAAGTCCAAAAGTGGACGGGAAATGGCTTGAAAGTCTCGGCCAAAAGCTCAACTCTTTGAAAGTGCATGTTTCGACACCAACGCTTATCCAAAACTAGTCTAATGGCCATGGGGAGTTGAATAGAAGCTTCCCCACTTCCTAAAACCTTGTAACTCGGCCGGGGTCACGACGATGCCAACTCAACCAAGTCGGAGCTTCAGAGTCGCTCTACGTTGACCACTCAAACTCAACCATTAGAGAATTCGGTTGGTATGGCTATGATCGTGAGGACGAGATGATCACGATGGTGGTGTTTTGGACTCGATCTGTGAGTGTTTGATGTTTTTCTTGAGTGTTGCACAGGAAAAGGAGCTAGGGTTTTCAGACTTAAATAGTAAAAAGTGCTCAAAAAATCTATCCAAAACAATGTTTCTAACAATGATAAATTAGCACACACGTGTGTACAATTCTACCCGTCGTTTACGTACTTTAACATAACGTAACTTTTTCATTACAAATCCAATTCAGGTCTAACTCGCACTCACACGATCGTATCAACGAGTACTATTTAATTATGATAGCAAGAAATTTAATTTAAGAACAAATAAACACGTCCACGTCACTTACCAACAAGGGCATAAATGTCAATTCACATACTCAGGGAGAAATTACATAGAAAATTAGGGATGGGTCGTCACACATCTCATGAAATTATTTTGCGATAAAAGTTACCTATGACATTGCACATGATACAACATGATAGAACAAAGCATGTAGAAGTTGACCGATTCTTCAATAAAAAAAAAAGTTAGAAGGGATAATAACTGAGATATCGGCAATAAGAACAGAAAAATCAGTTGACAGAAATCCTAACAAAGGGTGTTTCAAGTCATAAGTTTTGAAGATTTTTACACAAGTTAGGCATGTGTAACATATATGCACCAACTTGAGGGGGAGTGTTGACTTTTTGTATATATTCCTATAATCTTGGGATTCCTTGTTTAGTATGATTTTATGTAAATTATTTCTTTCCTTATTGATTGGATTGTAACACCTTACAAAGTCCTTCTTGAGAGATGAATAAACGCATAATATTATTCCAAATAGCATTCTCTTCTATCATTTTTAATATCTTAATTAAAGATATCATCTTTTGAATGGCCCCTAATTGGTTTCCTTTTAATTAACTGAAGAAGATATCATATGATCCGAAAGAAAGATAAAAGAAACAGAAGAAGAAGATAAAGCATAGGGTATTCGAAGAAAGTGTGACGCGACATTACATATTCCTTTGTTCCTCGTATTCTGGTGATTTATGTAGAGGTTGGGAACTTCGAGAAATTTTTCCGGTACCCGGTAACCTAGCTGAGTTGGTGTTCCCATCATATAAACACCTAACACGTAGCCTATATTAGACACCTGGCAATCTTTTTTGACACGTTGCAAACAATCTTCCTATTTAATTCTAAATTTTAGAAAATAAATTTAAAAATTAAATTAATTAAAAAACTGATTCGAATTTCCATCAGAGTTTTCAACCTCCACCCCACCCCACCCCCACCCTTCTCTTCCTTCCCCTCTTCTTTTTCTTCTATCTCCTTCTACCTTCCTATTCTTCGTTCTAATCCTCCTGTACGTCGAGGAAGGGCACTATAAATTGTCGTCAGCCACCCCTGGACTTTGATCGGAGATTGCAAACAGCATATCTAAAGGTTGGAGTCAAAGCCGATCATCGTCGGGCTCCATTACTAAGTAAGAATGGAAGAGGAGAAAATTAAGAGTAGGCATGGAAAAAATTAAGAGTAGGAAGTGAGAGAATTAATGGGGTGTCGCTGGTGTAGTTATCGCCATCAATGGAGGGGTCGTTGTCTTGCCGTGAGTTCGTGACGGCAGGGTGATTGGTTGTTGTTAGTTCTTGGCGAAGGGAGGGTGATTTGTTAGAAATTCTCTGACTTTTAGGGTAAATTAAGAATTGTATTGACAAACTAAGTTAGTTAGCATTTTTTTGTTATGTGTCACGCCTTTATTTGCTGGGAACACCAGCTCAATTGGGGTAGCGGGTGCCCTGAAAAATTTGTTGGTAACTTAAGAGTTGTGACATGCACCACTAAAAGCCGAAACATCTTTGAGAAATTAAGAGGCACTTTAGGATAAAAGATGCATGTGTTTACAAGTTATTGAGGGTACTCATGGTACTTCAATTTTTTTTCATCATAATCGGAGCTTGTGTTGTTCATGTATTTAGACTCTTGAAAAAATAGAATTTTAACAACATAAAAAAGGCATTGCTTTCTTTCTTAGGCTGCTAAATGTCTTATGTATAACTAAAAACACATATTCATTGATATCTCTTGAACTCTTAAGGCAGTGCTAATTTTCTTTTATGAACTTTTATTTTAGCTAATCACTATCAACTTTTATAATTAGCGAAATCTCCTCTTATCTTAGATTTTTAAATTGTCCATCCAACTTTTCTTCCATCCTTGTGAAGTGTTGTTTCACATGAAAATGTTGTAAAGGTAAACTAGTCATTTTGTCTCACTAATACCTATACCGGCAACCTTTCTTCCCTTCAATTATCACAATAAACTTTATAATTATGCAAATTTCCCTCACCGTTAGATTTTTGAATTTTCTATTCAACATTTTGGCCTTATCATCTGTTGTCCATGTGAAAAATTTATAAATAAAAAAAAAATTATTTTGTCTCTCACTAACACTTATCCTCAACCCATTCTACTTTTTCTCGCTTCAGTCTAACTCTTAGTGAAGGACAAAATGACCTGTTTACCCTCATAGGTTTCCCACATGAACAACACTTGGCTAAGATGGAAGAAAAGTTTGATGGACAATTCATATTATTATCAGTGGTTAATTAGATAAAATAGAAACGGAAGATGAAATTGGCAGTGCCCTTGCAAGTCTAGAAAAAAAAAGGCAAATACTTATAATAATATAAAAAAAAAAACTTTAACGAAAAGCTTCTGATACTGTTTACTTTAACGAAAAACCATATTTTTACACTAAAAAGTCAATCCTAGTACTATTTACTTTATCTTTTATTTTGTCATTATTGTTAAAACTCAAAGTTTTCAAACCCTTTTATTTAGTTTTCCTTAAAAAAAAATCAGCGGGATATGGAAACATGCATGTGCATGATCGGTCATCCTATCAAATTTTATTTGAATAATGCTATTCGTATCGCCTAAATATATAAAAACTTCATACCATTTGATGTAGCAGCTGATCTCAATCGCCACATCTGTTGATGCACAAAATCGGAGGGGTCTTGGAACAACATAAATTTGACCGTGAATCTGCAAGAAAGTAAAGAACACAAGATGTATCGTGGTTCACTCCAATGTGTTGGCTACGTTCACACGGATGTTGATATTGGCTCACTCTGAATGGTGAATATATAAGAAGGCTACAAGTAGTGTGCTCTCTAGCCTATTTTTTTCTCTAACCCATTTTCTGTGGCCTAAGCCTTGCCCTCAATCTTGGCCTCCCTAATGAGGAGAGTAAGGAGTCATTTTATAAAATAAGGGTTCATCACTTATTATATATTTGCCCCTTCATTTATTACATAATTACATTTGAGTCCCCTGAGTATTTATACGAGATCTAAATACGGAGGCCCTAAGTATAGTACAAACAACATCAATTAAAAAAATTCTTGAGACAATTGAGGGGGATAATCACATCTATTATAGAAAACCTCGGTCTTGGAAATGAATCCAACCCTGATTTTAGGGTTTTTTGTTTCTCCCATTGCTGCCTCCTCCCTCTTCTCTCGCCATGGTGATCACCTAATTGCTTCTCACCACTCCATTGATTCTTCATGGAATTTAAGGGAACTAATTTAGGACCATTTGACTATTGGTATTCCTCTTCACTTGTAAGTGAGAGGTCTTAAGTTTGACTTTCGAAAATGGCGAGTTCACAACTAATTTATTCACCTACCCCACCCTGATGTGTTATATTATGCTATATATTTTACTCTATCTTAGTTATAACTAGCAAAAATGCCCGCGCGTTGCTGCAGGACTTGAATGCACCAGCCTTAATCACATGAATAAGACATTTAATCTGCAAAAAAATTCAACATAATCATGAACGAACAAAAGGGATAGATGAGTGAAAGATGTGGGTAAGATGAGAGTTGAATCAAAGTAATCAGTAGTGTAAAACTGACAAAATGCTTACAAATTCAACTTCAATTGTGTTGATGTAGCTATCCAAGTATGAATTATCCTGTTCAACGATTCCGAAGCTCAAACATAAATTGCATGAGAAAATTGAGATTATATGCAATTGTATGTCAAATAATCTGAAAAATACCATATATCCAATTTAAGTGCATACACCTATAAACTAATTTTCATATATACTTTAAAATAATACAGATCAATGTAATCTAAAACATTGGAAACATTATCATACAATTAAAGAATCACGATGCAGAAAATGTTCTTTCCATTATTTTCAGATAACTTTTCACCCCACAACACTGAGACAGAGAGCATACCCAAACCAATAGTGGCGTTCCAACCCTTGCGATTTCACAAACTTCTCAATAGAGGAAGGGAAACACAAAATACACTACTTGATCGCTTGTGGCTAAGCTTTTATTGCTCAACCTGTCTTTATCTTCGTGTATCTCTCTGATTGAAATATTATTCATATAAAATTTCATTACAGTATAAAGTAAACTTATATATAACATAATAACCTTCTAAAAGCAATATTTTATAAAAATATTCCATCAATCTAAGAAAACTGATGACAATCGTAAGCTAAACTATGAAACACCAAATTAAAACTATAACCAGCAGTAATCTTCGAATCCGAACCTCAAATTCAAACTTTTCTTGTAATTCAAAAATAAAAAAAAGGAGGAAATGAAATATTAAAAAAAAAAGAAGTCATAAACCTGCTTCGGAGTTTGCGGAAGGTTTGGAGGAGTGATCTGGAACGACGTCGGTGCAGTTTTCGTAGAAGCAGAATCGCTGGCTTCCACGATCATCAAGCAGAATCGTACCATTTCAATCTAGAAGTATAAAATAAAAAACCCTATACTCATCAAAGTAAACTAACGGCATGGGAAGAAATAGTAAGAGAATTCTACCAAAAACCAATTAAATACCAGCTCAAGAATGAATCGAAAGCATATATCTTATTTCATAGGTTTATGACAATTTAGGGTCAATAATCTTTGCACCTAATTAGCTCCATATGGGTTCCAGATACAAATCTAATCCATAAATGTGATATTATACTTGGCCTAAAGAACACAGAGAGCCCGTGCATCCTCTTTCTCGTTGACAAATAGAAAATTCTCTGGCTTTAAGTCCCGATGCATGACACCCAAACAATGGCATGCTTCCAGGACACCAGTGATAACCCTTGCAAGCTTAGCTGCCCTTCTCTGTAATGCCCAGACCACTTGAAAGGAGTCATTTGTAAGTCCCATGCCTACGCTTTGTAATGATTTAATTTTTTGACCCTGCAATTTTTTTTAATTTTTTATTTGAATTTTGTTAAATTAAGTAATTTCGGGGAGGCCAACGCTTTCAAACTATAATCGACAACCGACATAAATAATTTGCACAGAAAGATGAACTAAAAAGGCGGTAGGAATGAAATCACACCCTTAAATGCACCAATGCAAATAAACACATTTTACCAGAATAAATCCAACAAAATCACAAATCAACATAGACATCTCTTAATAATTGAAATAACCAAGATTTGGATGAACTGATTGTGAGTATTTGTGCATAGATGTGTAACTATTTACATAAAACATGTGAAGGACAATCAGTTTAGAGTTTCAAAATATAAAATATTACAATTTCCATAAAAGATAAGTATTGGGAAACAAAATTGGCATCTCACCTTCCACAATAGGTCGACAAATCCTTTGATTACGCTTTAGCTTCTTGTTTACCTGAAAACACAAATTCACTGTTTAGAATATCATAATTTCATGAAATTGTTCACCTTTGAATCAAGAACTCCTTTGTTTTATGTATGGTACTGATAATCAACTCATAATATTGGATCTCAATTTATTTCAAATATCTATGCATTTTTTACTATTCTAGGATCCATTTAGGCAATCTCTTAGACCATTAGTTTGTTCCCTTTGACTAAAATAAAAAACAGCACGTCCGCTTGCTGCTTAGTGATTTGATAAGTCAGTCACAAAGATAACATGTAGAATGCAAATATGGATCAGGAAAAAACAACAACTGTAGAATTGATTATATAGAAGAAGAATACATACTTATTGTGAGGTTATCCCAGCTATCCACTATGACCCAGTATATATAGCAAGTAAAAACTACAGCAGCAAAGATCTCATTCAATGACAGTTTGTTTCTTATCCAGAAAAATAAAATGAACAGGTTAATGATACTCTCAAAGTTGGTTTATGTTTAAATTAGTGAATTATCATAATCTTTGCTGGTTGGTTTTCAATCTGTATCTTAATTAGTAAACATGTTTACCAATCCAATGCCAACCTTCTTTTTAAGAATTAAAATGACACTATTTTTGTCCCTCATGGAGTTTGATAAATTTGCTCGATCACTTATACATGTTTCTCCTAGGAGTTCTTAAATCATCATTCTACTACTCAACAGACATCAATCTGAAACATACGGCTTGTTCAGGTACACTCTCTTGTTTGAAATTTGTTTCTCTTCTTATGCTGTTTGGTATGGTTAGTTAGTTTTCCCATATCCTTAGATCTCTCAGTCCAAGTTCAATTCAATATTGATCATTTACCACAATATCTTCAATTGTTGCAGAGAAAATTCATATCAAGATTAACTTCATTATTTAATTCGAATGGAATCCAAAAGCGGTATAAATCTGAAGGATAAAAAAGTAATAACAAAAGTCACATTTCAACAGCAATTAATAGCAGATATCAGAAAATAATTTCAGTAAAAAAGAAAGCAAAGATTAGAACTCAACCCACTTCTACATTAGTAAGAATAAGAATGATTAAGCTTAATCTAGAGAGAGAAACACAAAGATCAAAACATCAGCATTTATTTTTGAAACACAAAGATCAAAATTTTAGGCATTTACTTCTGAAACAAAATAAATGAACAAAACCATCAGCATCAAGGATGATTACAATTGATGGGTGCAATATGGAATATAAGTTTTTGGAGAGAGAAACAACCAATCTTCACATTGGCTCATATTTTTTAGAGAAAGAGAGAATTGGAACTACTTTTCTACAGCAGAGGTCAATCTTGGGCATAAAAAGAAAAAATAGAAGCTTCACAGCACAATATTTAACCACAATCCTCTGTTTTTTCTAAGTGCAAATAGAAAAACGGAATCAAAGTATTCAACACAAAATCTTCACATTAACCCAAGAATTATATTGTTTCTAGAGCTTTCCAAATTCCCAACATGGAACGATGATGCGATAAAAGTTAAGCACTCAAATTAAACCCTCTTGTTGTCAAATTGTAGTATAAATGCAAGTAGGGATAGTTATAAACCGGGGATTAGGAGGGCTTGCTAAAACCTTTAACTGACTCAAAAACATAAAAACAAAATTAAAAACGTTTGAATAGACTCAAGGGACTTAAAACAGATTTTAAAGATTCAAAACAACTTAAAAACACTCAAAACTGCCTAAAAACACAAACTGGGCAGATTTGGACTCTAAATCAACTTTGGATGAATTTAGTGTTTTGGCTTGAATCAAAAACATTCAAAAACACAAACAAAACAGAAATTTAACACTTTGAAACAAGAAAGTAAAAATGGGATTTTGGTTTGGATGAATTTGAAATAAACAAGCAAGTTATAAAACTAGGCAGATTATAAAATGAATTTGAGAAATAAAATGATGAATGGATTAGTTAGAGGTCCGTTCTTCACACATGACACACTTGTACATGAATCGATTTCCAATTGCTTTTCAATAAACTATTATGCTCAACACCCCAGATTAACCGTGATGCACAAATTAACCCTCAGATTTTCCTTTACTCATTGAATTGGATGAATGCATGCGACAACCCAAATCATTATCTAAAAGTCCCCTATATGAATGCATAATAGAGATACAATCAGAGATCATTACGTTCAATGAAAATCATAAGTGTTGACGAGACAATTATAACTATGAATGCATGATACAATTGTCAAGAATTCAATTAATGCGATTGTGATAAACAACTTTCACTACTCATGAATATAAACTTGTAACGATTAGGTGAAACTCATTTATATTCTAGCATCTAATTCATGCATGAAAATTAAGTATGCATCCTTAATAAACATACAAGAATCAGTTATGAATAAAATAGATAATTGAATTGCAATCACAACTTATCAAATCACAATTGGAAGAAATCAATTCATATCTCAAGCATGTTCATGGCTTCAAACTTCCCCCTAACTAAATGGGGGTTTAGCCACTCATTATTGCAACAAAATCAGAAAATGAATTTAATATTGGAAACAAAAGAAAGAAAACACTTAAACGCTCCAACGATCCAAGTTGACAGCACGCACGTTCAAGCACTTAGGTGTTGGTGAGTGTTTGAAGGTTTGTTTGTATGGAGGAATTGATGTAAATATGAATGGATGTGTTTGGATGAAGGTTGTATTGAAATGGGAGTGAATGATCTAAAAAAATATCAACTAAATTTATGTTACACACACTTCCTTTTATAGAGGAAGTGCAAGGCAATGGAGGGGGACATGGAGTGGTGTTGAAATGATTCAAAGGTGAAAGTCAAGTAATGATGTAAAGGTGAAAGTGAAAGTGAAGTAATGATGCAAAACATGAGTAAAATGGAGTGGCGTTGAAATGATTCAAAGGTGAAAGTGAAGTAATGATGCAAAGAATGGGTAAAAATGGAGTGGTGTTGAAATGATTCAAAGGTGAAAGTGAAGTAATGATGCAAAGCATGAGGGGTAAAATGGAGTGGTGTTGCAACAATGAATGCAAGTAGGGAACATGAATGATTGTGCACATGGTAGAGAAAGGAAATGGAGGTGGAATGGTGTAGAAATGAGTCAAGGGTTAAGGTGGAGTGATGATTGATGCAAGAAATTTGGAATAATGGGGGGAACAAGGGTGGTGCTAGGCAATGAGTGAATGAAATAGACAAGGAATGTTGTTGGAACTTAGGGACATTGAGGATTAGGAAAGATTAAATCAAAATAAGGTAATCTTGACTCATGTTTCTTCTTTGGTTGCTGAGCTCTTTGTCATTAATTATTCTTTCTTTTTAACACATTCCAAGCCTCTTTAGTCTTCAATTTCGTCCATCCACCTTGCTCCATGCATGTGCTATCCATTCCAAGCCCAAAACTGCTCCAAAATGCACAAAAATGCACCTTATTGCTTTATAAGGCCTATGGACCTACAAACACACGAAAATAGCTTAAAATACATAATTAACTAAGAAATAACAACATAAATGCATGAGAACAAGCTAACTCAGTGGCATAAATATGCTCCTATCAAACGACAAACATAAAAGCACTAAAATATATAATTGGAAAAATAAAAATAACAATTCCAAGAAACTAAATGGGAAGTTGGGCAGATCTGCACAGTAACACAAACCCATTACTCCAAATTAAGAGCATTGCGGCTCACCCTGAAAGCACCTCTTTTCTGATAATAAGGGAGAGAAAGGCCGCTGCTCTGGCTACTTGCTGGCTTCAAAGCAGTTTGTGTTCCAGAACTATATAAGAGCAAGTCACCCTTTCAAAGCCACCATAAATCGCGAGTTTACATCATTTTGCTACCTAAAAAATGCAAACAAAAAAAAGGAAAAAAAATAGAAAGTACAAGATTCAAACATGTTTATGTTAGAAACCAATCAAAATGTCACAGATACAATATATATATGTGTGTATATATATATATATACATATATAATTTGCACAGTTTATTTCGAATAAGAAATTCAACAACAGATACACTAAATATCAAAATACAAACATTTAAGTAAATTGCATATAAAATCACAAATCACTGACTTGTTCTTGAAGATAGAGGCTTGCAAATGCAATTACCTAAAACATAAATTCGCCCCAGCACCCGTGCAGTAGTTCAATGGACGTCTATCTTGTAGGATACAACTATCTAATCCAAGTTCTTGCACTCGAACTTGGATTCTTGGCGAATTGGTTGTGCGTTTCTCTGTGTAAGATGAAAAGGAAGCGTTGGAAATTCTACGTTAAGTTTTTTATCTTATTGCCATATATATAATGGCATAAATTGAAAGACATAACTGTTCATTCTTATCAGTTATAAAACTAACATAACTGTTCAATCAGGCCATATATATAATGGCATAAATTGAACAGACATAACTGTTCATTCTTATCAGTTATAAAACTGACATAACTGTTCAATCAGTTTTATCCTTTCAGAAAAAACTGAATCCAAAAAATAAAAAATGTAACTTGTGTTTTCGTCCATCCGAGCCCAAGAGGCCCAAGAGCCATCTTTGACATTTAATATATACACCCAAACCCTCCAAGTCTAAGGCCCAAGTTCCATGGCCTTGGCCCAATTCTTTTCAAACCATAAGTGTGAGGACACACTTATAAAAATGACTTTGAGATGGGAAATGGGCGATGTGGGACTCCCAGTCCCACATATTCACAAAAGTTCCAACAGTTTACAATTACAAACACTTTACAATGCATGTAAAAATTAAACGTTCTCAAGCACCCATGTCTCCGATTCGAGGCTAAAACCCAATTCCACAAAAGAAATCAACAATTTTGATCAAAACAGAAAAGCCAACAGACTCAAAAGGCCATAATACAATTATACATATCCTTAGCTGCTATGGAAATCAACAGTTCCATATAAGTATACAAAAGATTTTCTTACACCTAATTTCGCAGCTTAGAGAGCAATAGTTATATTAAAACAACAATTAATTGAAACCATTGAAGGGGAAAAAAGCAAAAGTGGATAAAAACTTAGAATTAAACAAAGATTGTGTTCCCAATCTAAATACATTATAAACTCCAGCACAAAATAAAACCCAGGTCTTCTTAGCACTGAAGCTCAGTTCATGTGGATTTTGGGAAAAAAAACCGTTGAAAACTTAACAATCCAGATTAGGGGAAACAATTACTGGAAAATTAACAACTAAACAAATTAAAGAACTGAAAACCCACAAAAAAAAATGCAAAAAAAAAAACCAACTGACCTTAAAACAAAGAACAAACATACTGAACAGAAAGTGAATCCCCAAAATGAGAGAAAATGAAACAAATAAGGGAATAAAGAGATAGATGAATCCCCCAAAACCGGACCTAGCGTAATAAAAAATTTGAAAATCCAATCTAACATTGAAGAATCCAATTTAAAAAATGAACTTATCTTGGGAAATGATCACAAAATCCGGCACACATCATCCTCAGTAGCCTCTGTTCATGACCCCTACCCCTCTCCCTGAAATCCTGAATACCCCATATGGTTCTCTCTCTCCCTCTCTCTCTCTCTCTCCCCGAAATGGGAAGTGGAAAGTTTGGTCATGCATGACTTAAGACATTAATTATTTAAAGGACCTAATGGACGGCAGAAAATGGTAGGGGGAGACGGGTTAGGATAGTAGGAAATGGACCAGTTTTTTTAATTCCTTGAGTTCATAATTTTGTAAGTGGTTTGCCAACTCCTTAATTTAATAAAATTAGTTTAGTACTTTGTGAGCATGGGCGCTGCATGTTTACAACAACACAATTTTGAAGTTGAAAAACCTAACCCACTTATGTAATGTATTAAACCTTAAAGACAGCTCAACCTCTAATAATAATCTTATTAAATTAAACCATAACAAATTAAATAATGCAGACACAAAAGCACAACTATCGTCACACGAAGGAATTCACGATTAATACAATGTATATTTGTCGGTAAAAAGATCTATAGTAGCAAGCAATTCATCACACTATATAATCTGTCATATCTACCGTGCACTGCACTGCTAGGTATGAAGTAGAGAAAAGAAACTAAGTATATCATATAAAACCTCGGGGCAAACAAATAACTATAGAAGACAACGCATCTAATTGCAAATCACATGTACATCAAGGTTATGATCATCCATGTATAGGTTTAAGACAATTTTAAGTAAAATTGCCACTATATATACACGGAGGGTGTCAAAGGAATTATATACTTTAATTACTAAAATCAACGGCATATAAAATCCAAAAAGGGAATTCAAATTGGAACAGACGGAAAATAGATAAAAGATTTACCAGAAGCAAAACAATCAAACAGTACTATCTTCACAATGAAGAAATTGTATCGCCAAAATGGAGGTCTCAGACGATTTATAAATGAAGGGAGATAGCAAAAATAAAAAGCATAATTAGACAGATGAACAATGAAAATTAAACATACCAGGTGAGCAATACCAGACATTCCTGCCCGATACTTGATCGTATACGATACTTGCCCGATACTCTCGGATACTTGTCTGAAACGTATCTTAGGTGATGGACACAAATTTGACATGATGGATACACATATCTTACATTTAGGATACACGAATCCGACTTTTAGGATACATTTACACTTTCAAAAAAGGTAATGAGGAGGAGAAAGTTAATAGGAGACATCTATAATTGAAAGTTGAATACAAAGAGCTTCCCTCTAATTAAAACCATGAATACGACTCTCACACTTCTTCTACTGTATAAAGAGGATTAGATTTTGAACTTTTCTTCTCTAACAACTCAAATGTACTTGAATCTGAATGATGAATTATGTTTTAAAATGTATATTTTTGTTGCTACATACATTTTTATTTGCCGGATCCATAGCGTATCGTATCTTAATTTTTAGAGATTTTCCGTATCATCGTGTCGTGTCTCATCGTATCACCGTATCCGTATCCGTATCCATGCTTCATAGGCAGTAAGTGATCTCACAAAGCAAAGGGGATGCCAAGGAAATTGATCAAGTGCTATGTAAACCACGACGCTGACAACTATCCAGATACAGAATAAAGAACAGCAAACTACATGCAAGTGAATAGGAGATCAAGAACATACCTTTTCATAATATGGCAATATTTTTCTTCAGCTTTGTTATCAGACCAGGGTTTTCCTCGAGGATATCAATGGAAGTAATGGTAGCACTCGCAAGATATGGGGGCAAAGAAGCAGAAAAGACGTATCCAGAGCTACTCAATCGCTGCCAAATACCATATCCCAAAATTTTATCATTTAGAAACTTTTGACGTTTTTTGTTTAATATATGCATGTACATAAGTGATTGTGAGCACATAATTAAGCATTCAGTAAAATAGAAAGATAAGAAAGTCATTTGCTTGTTAAAAATTTCATCTATCAACAGAGACATCATATAAATGGTTAATAGTGTGCATTCGGTAAACATACTTGGTGATCGGTGACTCTAGCACTTCCAGTGCAGAATCCTCCTTCTGTGGCTAATGCGTGTCCCATTGCAGCAGTAATAATATCTAATTTTTCAACCAGCAAAATCACACCACCAGAAATCACAAACAGGTAATGGATCAATAGTTATGAGAGATAAAAAAAAAAAAAGACGGGTTTCTAAAAATACCAGAATCCTGCAGTATTAAGTTAGACCTCTTCCAGATTTTCCAAGCACACCAAATGAGTTACTCTCATCCAATAACAGATGAAACTTATATTTCTCCTTCAATTCAACTATCTTGTCTAAGGGGGCTATTTGGCCAAAATTCTGAAAATTTTATTAAAAGGAAACAAAATTCAAATAAAATCAACCTACATCTAATTGCATTCAGCTATTGAAGTTCTCAGCAAAACTGAAGACAATTTGTCAACATGCAAATGACAGCATTGAATGCTGAAAAGACAGTTTGTTTTTCTATTTGCCAGTGATTCACGTAGAGATGGAAGCTTTCCTCAAAATGTAACATGACACCAAGACTTCAAGAAAAACCTTAAAAAATTGTGTCCAATGAAGTATACGCAACCTATTTTGTGAAAGTGGATGATGCTGGATTGAAACATAAAACAGCTCACAACATATAAAAAATGAATAAATAAAATTTGATATATGGGAAAGCAACATACAGGAAAATAACCAAAAATACCAACGAAAAAAGGAGAAAACAATACACAAAAAAAATACATTATCTTCATAAGTAAGAAGCAGATTGGAACAATGGAATTAGCAAAAATCCAAAAAGCCCCAGCTCAAAACCCAATTTTTTTCTAAATCTCAACCTAGATATGAACATTTCAGCGAAACCTAAACCCTAGACAGGTACAAATATTCAACTCTTCATAGAAAATTTACAAAAAATTTAAAGAATGGCAACCCCAGCAAAAACAAAAAAAATTAAAAAATCCAAACATATCCAAAATTAGCAAGAGAAACACAAACCCAAAAGCAAATCAGCCTCTCACACTAAGCAAACACGGTAGCAGCCATGTGTTGAAAAACCCTGCACACTAGACCTTGTTCTTTAATGTAACCAACGGCAATAGACTAAACTAGCAAATATTAGAAAACTTAGAAACACACATGAATTATACTGGTTCGGCTAAATTTTTGCCTACGTCCAGTTGTGATTTCTCTAGGTAGAGAGATCACCGCTCCTTTGATTAATAATAGAGATTACAGAACTTTTGCAAACCCTCGAACTAATCTAAAAAAACTCTTGGTTGTTTGGCTGTTTTCTTTCTCTCTTAAAAAATCAGCCTTGCCGCACCCTATTTATAGACATAGGGTTGGCTTACATGTCCCAAGACTGATTGAATTCCTATTTCTAAGTGGACTAGGAAATTACACTATACAAATCCAAATAGACTTCTAGAAATCCAAACCTAAATTGAATAAGGAAACTAAAATTGTTTCCTAATCCCTCTAGGACAAGAATCGGTATACCTCTAGGTTTCCTAAAACAATCCTAAACCAACTAGGACATATTTGACGAGCCAAAATCCTAACACCATGCACGCTCATGGCTCTTTCATCTTAGGAGGCCATGATTGACGACGGAATAACAAAAAATACCAAAGAAAGATCAAATTCCAAAAAAAAACCCAAATCGAAATGAACCCTAGAAATTGAAATTCAGAATTAAAAATTCAAATTAGGTGAGCTCTGATATTTTACCTAAATAGCAACTTAGGAGTTGCCACTGCGCCACTAATTCACAACTAAGTCGTAGCCATATCCATTCCTCAACAATCTTTGAATTTTAATTAAAACAGAAAAAATATTACAAAATGGTTAAAGATAAGTTGAATAACCGCAGGCAAATCCATTCCTCAGCAATCTTTCAATTTTAATTAAAAAAAAAATTGTTAATGATAGGTTACACACCTGACCCAGAAAGCGTTTGCAAACTCCCAAAACAAACCCCTAAAATTGGAAGATAAACGTTTCCTGCAACCAAAAATGAAATCAAACAAAAGATCCACACACAAATCAGCAAAAAATAAAGAAAGCATTTAGCAAGAATCGAATTTTACAACAAACAATTAAAAAAATCTCTCCAGATGAAATGTTCCATTTGTCCTAATAATATTAGGTTATATATATATGTGTGTGTGTGTAGCAATAAGATTACACAATACAGCAGTTTTGTGTAGATCCAAATACATGTAGGTGTTTCTTTCATTCATCTTTTCAGACTTTTCATTAATGGCAATTTTCATTAATTGTTTGAGCTCTACTGTACCGTTCTTTGATCGTTATCGTTATATCAATTGCTTTCTGGTGTTCATGTAAGACAACTCCTATGATATCCGATGCCAAAAATTGAAATTGTAATGTTATTGCTCTGGAAGGATGAAAAGCAAACAAATCACCAGCATATCATATAAATTGCAAATCTAGAATACAAACTATAGAAACAAAGCCGAAATGTTCAGTATCTCCACCAAAAATTGATAGTCTATACATATATTACACCAAGACACACACAGAGATGCATAGAAAACTACAATTTTGCCCCAAATTAGAGCAAAAGGAAGAGAAACAGGGGAAAACCCACATACCTTGTTAGGACCACTGGTTGGGCCCATCAGCTGTAGCCCAGCCCACTCTTAACAGCCCTTGACTTGTTTTTGTGTTACTTTTGGCCCATGCCTCTTTTAGCGAGGGTTTACCTTCTAGCTTGAATATAATCAATGTAATGCCTTCTGGAGGGGGGATATGAATGAATGAATGAAGCTTTCCTTTCTTTGCCTTGAATTTCTCGTCCCTTTTCTCTTTAATTTACCTGCACTGTTTACAACTATTGCCAAATTAAGCTCTTGAACCGATTGGGTGTACCAATTGGTATCAGAGCCCATCGATCCATGGGCAAAAACACACCTTCCCCGAGCTCTGATCCCGATGTTGTTGCCACCGTGATGGATGTTCGTCATGAACATCTGCGTACCCAAGTAGAGGACGTCTGTGACTCTCTTTCTTCTCTGGAAACCCAACACGCTTCATTCCAAAAAACACTCGACCACCTGACCACCTCAAATACTGCCTTCCAAAACACCATGACCACCCAGTTTACAGCCTTCCAATCCTTGCTGCTAGACGAGCTTCGTCTCCTCAAATCTGCCCACCCACCCCCCCAACCTCGACCACTGCTTCACCCTTTAACCCTACCCTCCGTGCCCTACCACAACCCATCCACAACCTTCATTCTGTTCCCTCTTCGCCCCACTCACAACCACCTACCACGGTTGGGCCTCTCGAACCCTCCATCCCTCAACTTCGCCCCAATACCCACCTATATGCTTTCTCTTTGGCCCAACCCATCCCCATCAACCATTACCAGTCGGCCCAACTACTCTCTGCAGCCTCAGGCCTCTTCGTCAATTTTCTCTCCCCACCCTTACCTCACCAGTTCGACCACCTCACCCTTTTTCCATGTAGCACCATCACCAAACCTTGTTGCCGCACCCCACACCCAACACCCACACTTCATACTCCATACTCCCCACACCTTAACCCAACTGCCTCACATCACTTCAAACCCATTAAAATGGAAGTTCCCCGTTTCAATGGAGAGGACCCTTACAGTTGATTAGCAATGGCTAAGCGATACCTCGATTATTACGAGGTTCCTCCTCATCAATGGGTTCTCGTTACAGCTTGTAACTTTGGTGCGGACACATCTATTTGGATGCGGGGTTTTGAACAACGATATGGTAGAGATAATTGGGGCCTCTTTGTTAAGCTTTTGCTCCAACGTTTTGGTGGAGGTGATAGGGCCAATATTGAATCCCAACTCACACACATCCAACAACTAGGCACTGTGGATGAGTATATTGCTGAATTTACTAAGCTCTCTTGTCGAGTGATTGATTGGACCGAGAACCAACTGAAACATGTGTTTTTGAGTGGCCTCAAAAAGGACATCCACCATAATGTCCTCGCACTGGAACTTGAATCGCTCCATCAAGCTAAAAAACTCACTAAGATTTTTGAGACAAAGAACTAGGCCAAACGAACATCTCGGCCACCATTCTCTCGCCCATACCTGCCACGACCACCAAACATCCATCCTACACTGCCTGCTCCCAGCCCTAAACCATCACCACCCCATCTTGGCCTTTTTAAACGGTTGACCCCTGTTGAGGTTCAGGACAAAATCCATAAACGGGAATGCTTTCACTGCACTGAACCCTACATCCCCGAGCATAAGTGCAAAGTCCCAATGATCGTGTTGCTTGACGCAACCACCATAAAGGATGATACCACCGAGTTTCATGATTGCCCATCGGAGGACGACCCCACTCCCGAACCTTCGTGCCACATGTTAGACCTCTTCACCATTCCTGATATTAACTTTGGTCACCCAATGCGACTATAAGGTTCCATTGCATCCACCTTCATCCAGGTCCTCATTGATTCTGGGCGCGACATGCAATCTACTCCATACTAAGGTTGCCCACAACTTGGGATTGCCAATTGAAACTATTGATCCAGTTCACTTCACCACCACCTCTCATAAAAAAGCCTTTGCTTCCTCGCGAGTTACCGATGTGGAAACCAACTTGCAAGGCTATGTACTGCGAGGCTCTTTCCTCATTCTAGACATACCAAGTTATGACTTGATCCTTGATTCTGAGTGGCTAGAATCCCTTGGTTTTATTGGTTGGCATTTCAAACATAAGACCATGATCTTTTAAGTTGGGGGCTGTACCCACGCTCTCTAAGGCCTCGTCACAGCTCCACCACCATTCCAACCTTGTCACTCTCTCCATTACACGTCTCCTCACCCCGACCCTTCCCTTCATTCCATAACACCCGACTTCACATCCCTGTCTCCACCTCCTCACACCCATCCAGCCCTTCTTTCCCTTTTGACCACCTACCAACACCTTTTCTCCATTCCCAAAAGCCTTCCACCACCACGCCTCATGAGTTGCTTGACGAATTACATGAGGCAACAATTTTTTCTAAACTCAACCTCGACTTTGGATACCACCAGATCCGAATGCACTCTAAGAACATTGCCAAAACAGCCTTTCATACACATGACGACCACTTTGAGTTCTTGGTCATGCCATTTGGCTTATCCAATGCTCCCTTAACTTTTCAAGCATTGATGAATTCAATATTCAAACCTTACTTGCATAAGTTTGTCTTAGTTTTTTTTTTATGATATACTTGCTTATAGTCCTACATTGGCTACTCAGCTCTCCCATTTGGAGACTATTTTTCAAGTGTTGTCCACTCACAGCATGAGAGTCAGGCTCAACAAATGTTCATTTGGCCAAGACAAAGTAGATTATTTGGGTCACTTTATTTCGGGCCACGGAGTCGCGGTCGACAATTCCAAAATTCAAGCCATAGTCGACTAGCCAAAACCAACCACCATCACAGGCCTTCGAGGATTCTTGGGTTTAACCGGCTACTATCGCAAATTCATCTGTCATTATGGATTAATAGCCAAGCCCCTGACCACTATGCTTCAACACATCAATTTTTCATGGAACACAGACTCCTTGACTACCTTCGAAAAGCTTAAGCAAGCTTTAATCTCCGCACCCGCTCTTGCGCTGCCAAATTTCACTAAGCAATTTGTGGTGGAAACTGATGCTTCAGATCTTGGTATAGGGGTTGTCCTATGTCAAAAAGGGCATCCCATCGCCTATCTTAGTAAGGTGCTTTTAGGCCGCAACCTCCATCTCTCTATATATGACAAAGAGATGCTTGCGGTTGTCTTCGTTGTGCAAAATTGGCGGCATTACTTACTTGGTCAACAATTTCGTATCGTCACTGATCACAAACCACTAAAGCACTTCCTTGAAAAGTGCATTACTACCCCTCAGCAACACAAATGGCTTGTGAAAGTACTTGGATACAACTACTTTGTTGTTTACCGGCCTAGTTCGCAAAATAGTGGTCCAGATGCCCTCTCCCTCAAACGTGAGTTGCTATTGCTCATGGGCTTATCCTCTCCCATTTTTGATTGCATCCTAGACTTGCTACAGTCATATACAACTGATCCATAAGCCCAAGGAGTCTGGTCTTCCTTGAATCAAACACCTCCTACTGCCATCTGAGGTTTCTCCTTAGTTAATGGTGTTCTCTATTACAAGCGGCGCATCTTTGTCCTTGCTACATCCTAGTGGCGTCCACAAATCCTTCAGGAGTTTCACTCTTCATTATAAGACAGTCATTCTGGTTTTCTACGTACCTACCATCGCATATCAAGGAATTTTCTATGGTCGGGTATTCGTAAGGACGTTAAGACCTTTGTCTCCCCCTGCCATGAGTGCCAACGCCAAAACAATGAGACTATACACCCGCCAGGTTTCTTACAACCTTTGCCCATTCCCAACAACATTTGGTAGGATATTGCTCTTGACTTTGTGGAGGGTTTACCACCTTCAAATGGTTACACCGTAATCCTGGTCGTCGTGGATAGACTGACTAAGTACGGTCACTTTATCCCTATAAAACATCCATATACTGCAGCTTCCATTACTGACACCTTCATCAAGGAAGTCTTCCGTCTACATGGTATGCCTAAGTCCAATGTATCTAATCATGACCCCACATTTGTTAGCAACTTTTGGCAAGAGTTTATCAAGCAATAGGGCAGCAAACTATGTCACAACTCGGCCTACCACCCTCAATCCGATGGCCAGTCAGAAGTCCTCAACCGGACCTTAGAACACTTCCTCAAGTGCTTCCAGGCTGATCGACCCCATAAATGGGCATCACTCCTACCTTGGGCTGAATGGTGGTATAACACCAGTTTCCAATCTACAATCAAAATGTCACCATTCCAAGCGTTGTATGGTGTCCCTCCTCCATCCATTCAAACCTACATGCCTGGCACTACGGCTGTGCACTTTGTCAACCAAGCCCTACAGGACCGTGACCAATTACTCCATCTTTTACGTGCTAACCTGCAGTTGGCACAGAATTGAATGAAACAGACTTATGATAAAGGATGCACAGAAAGATAATTCAATGTGGGTGACTAGGTATACCTCAAACTCCAGCCGTATCGCCAGCAATCAGTTGCAACTCGACAATTCAATAAATTGGCGCCCAAATTTTATGGACCATTTCAAGTGCAGGCTCGCATCAGCTCCGTCGTATACCGCCTTGCTCACCTACCTACCTCCAAGATTCACCCTGTCTTCCATGTGTCTTTGCTCAAGAAGCACATTGGAACTTATATATCCCCCAATCCCACTCTTCCACCCATTGATTCCACAGGCTCTTTACAGTGGCAACCAGAGCAAATCCTGGATCGTGCCATGTTCAAAAGGAGGAACTCAGCGGTAACAAAATGGCTGATCAAGTCTAGCAGAGGATGCCACATGGGAGGAAGCTGATGAAATCCTCGCCCGCTACCCCGATTTTAAGACCTGAGGACATGCCTCGTTTCAAGAGGGGGGGAGTTGTTAGGACCACTGGTTGGGCCCATCAGCTGTAGCCCAGCCCACTCTTAAAAGTCCTTGACTTGTTTTTGTGTTACTTTTGGCCCTGGTCTCTTTTAGCTAGGGTTTACCTTCTAGCTTGAATATAATCAATGTAATGCCTTCTGGAGGGGGGATATGAATGAATGAATGAAGCTTTCCTTTCTTTAACTTGAATTTCTCGTCCCTTTTCTCTTTAATTTACTTGCACTGTTTACAACTATTGCCAAATTAAGCTCTTGAACCGATTGGGTGTACCATACCTCCCATTACGAATGAGTTAACCGTATGATTCCAGACTGAAATCTTGATCTCATCATATCTGAAACTTTGGGCAACTGCCGAGAGCAACCGCGTGGTGATGGAGAATAGAAGGAACTTTTGGGGAAGTGGAAAGTGAGGTCTTAAGGAAAAGGGAATCGAGTTTGAGAAAGAAAAAGTAGGAGAGGAAAAGGAGGAGGGAGAAGAGGAAGGTCAAGTAGAGGAGAGGGGAGGCGAAATCGAAGATTAGTAAATCCAAAACCTGCATTCTCATTAGGAAAAAAAATCACTAAAAAGAAAAAGGCAGAAAAATGCAGGGCATTCTTCCGAAGGCAACAGATCTAACATTCTTGGAAAGAAAATTCGATCACGAATTGAAAAAAAAAAGTGAGAGAGAGAGACGAACCTTCATATTGAGGCTAGCAGTCCGGAGCTCGAGAAATCTGTGGAAGCAAATGGAAGAGCCCTGATTTTCCATATTTCTTCCGTTCTAGGATGCGAGAAATGGAAGAGAGAGTTGTGGCTTCTAGAATTTGAGGAGGACAGAAACAGGAAGAGTGAGAGATGAGAGAGGGCTCGCGTGGGAGAGAGAGGAAGAGTGAGAGATGAGAGGGGAGCGCACGCGTTACCCTCTGAACTTTTGAGAATTACACTCCCAACCCAACTCCATTCGGCTGGTATTGTTGTAAATAGGATGAAATTGAGTGGCACCGTGCTAAACGATATGGACAAAACCACCCTCTAAACTTTTGAGAATCACCCTCCCAACCCAGCCACTTTCGGCTGGCATTCTTGTAAATAAAACAAAATAAAAAATAAAATAAAAACAATGTATGCCCCCTTCTACTTTAGAATAGATAATTTATTGGTTATTTAGGTGAGATTTTAATACTTTGATTTATATCCTTAATGTAGGATATGCAACTTCCTCTTGAGCAAAAAGTGATCAAACAAATGAATTTTGGGGTGATTCTAAGTGGAAGATGTTCGTGAGTCTTTCAACTTGTTCATATCAAAATTTCATATTCTTCTACCAAGCGGATACTTTATGGCGATGAAATAAAGGACCAGCACGTGAAGCTCTCAAAGTGGCGTTTTGGGCTTATTTGGGCCCTTTAGCGTCGAAGATGGTGTCTTTTGGATTCCAGCGCATATGGAAATATGTTCAGGGCATCTCAAGTTTCAAAAAGAGTCATTTTGGGCCTGTGTTGGAGATGTCTAAGAGCATCTGCAAAGGAGACGTCAAATTCAAAACATCAAATTTCAATTTGATGGCTGACTTAGAAATTGAAATATTGTCAATATTTTCCTTTCACCCGATTGCCAAAATTTATTTCTTCATTTATGCTTTTTTAAACAAAAATAGTAAAAGTTAGGTTGTTATTGGTTTAAAAATAATAAAATAATACTTAACTATGCTAGCATTTAAGGTAAGATAAGTGGAATGCCTTTGGAAATAGCAAAACCCATATTTGAAGGCAATTTCAAATTTGACATCTTTTTGTCTATGTCAGCTTAGCCTTCTTTCCATGTCAACTTTGACATCTCGGTTGGAGTATATGGTATGTCATTTGTTATGTTATATGTCTATGTGGCATTTTTGACATTTTTCTTTAGAGATAGTCTAAGGCCTAGAACGTAGCTGATCAGTTTGTTGGCAGATTTCTCCATGCTTGACTAGGAGATTGTTTCCTTGTTTCTCTTAATTTATTTTGTTTCATAGTTTATTCTAAGACCTTTTCTAGGAAGGATTTTATTTTGTAGTAGTATAAATAAGGCTAATTAGCCATTACGGTTATCTACGCACTACTTTGGAGAATTCGGCTTAGAGAGTTTTTGACAATTCAAGTTTATTTTCAAGGTGTTAAAAAAAAAATCCTAATGGATGGAAGGTAAAGATCATCATTGCTAATGAGCCTAAACCTTAACTTGTAATTGAGAGGTTTTAAGTTCAAATTTTGAAAACAGCAAGTTCATAATTAATTTATTCTCCTATCCCTTGTGACACTCCCCAACCTAAATCAGGGCATGCTGGCCATCACGTGAGGGTGATGTAGCCATGTGCACAGTGCGAAAGCAATAGAGATATAAGGAATTACGAATAAACAAAAACCAAATCAACTAGAGTACTAGATAAGATAAGGTGTAAGTGCGAGATTAAGTGTGAAATACACAATCAGAGCATAAATAGCCAAAGTGCAGTCAAGCAGGACAAGTACTAATTATACAACACCTAAAGGTGATCCTACATTTATGGTGTTCTGTCAGAACCACCGTCAAAATTCCCGTGAGCCACAAAGCACTTCTACCTAAAACCTGGAGGGGCACAAAATAGAAAGTGTGAGTGGGCAAAAACAAAGCTTTTCGAAATCATTCCATTTCTCAAAAGTTCTAACCCCTTGCCGTAAAACCTGTATAATTTCCCAAAAAATATAATATATGCTATATCAGAAATCACGTTCAGGATGAAAATCTATAGAAATATACCATGCCAAAGTATCTCAATGAAATGCTAGAAATAATCCAATTAAAATGTATCAATGCCAGATATCCTATCAGCCAATTGGAGTTTTCCTACTAAATGCATCAGCCACTACATTCGCACGACCAGGGTGATACTCAATCGTACAATCATAATCACTAAGCAACTCAATCCACCTCCGCTGCCGAAGATTAATATCCATCTGAGTAAAAAGATACATAAGACTCTTATGATCTATGAAGATCTTACATTTCTCACCATAAAGATAATGTCTCCAAATCTTCAAAGCAAAGATGATAGCTGCTAACTCCAAATCATGAGTAGGGTAATTCATCCTATGAGGCTTCAATTGTCGTGAAGCATAAGCAATCACCCTACCATGTTGCATCAACACACAACCCAGGCCATTCAAGGAAGCATCATTGTAAACCTCAAAATTACCACTATCATCTTGGAGTGCCAGAACAGGTGCATGAGTGAGATAATACTTTAACTGCTGAAAACTTTGCTCACAATTATCATCTCACTCAAAATTAACTTCTTTTCTAGTCAACCTCGTTAATGGCAAAGCAATGACTGAAAAATCCTTAACAAATAGTCTATAATAGCCTGCTAGGCCAAGAAAACTCCGTACCTTAGTGACGGTTCGTGGTTGTTGCCAACTCTCCACCGCTACTACCTTTTGAGAATCCACTTGAATACCTTGAGCAGAAATGACATGTCCCAAAAATGCCACTTGAGGCATTTGCTAAACTTAGCATACAAATGATGTTCTCTTAATTTCTTCAATACCAGAGTAAGATGTCGAACATGTTCTGCTTTAGACTTAGTATACCAAAATGTCATCAATAAAAACAATGACAAACCTGTCTATATATAGCTGGAATACTCGATTCATCAAAACCATGAAAGCAGTCTTAGGGACATCCTCACTGCTGATCTTCAACTGGTAATAACCAGACCTCAAATCAATCTAAGAAAACACACAGGCACCTCGAAGCTGATCAAACAAATCATCCATACGCATCAACGGATAACGGTTTTTAATTGTTACCCGATTTAATTGCCTATAATCAATACATAGCCTCAAAGTCCCGTCTTTTCCTTACAAACAAAACTGAAGCTCCCTAAGGTGAAGTACTAGGTTGAATAAAACCTTTATCGATTAATTCTTGCAACTGGACTTTCAATTCCCTCAATTCAGCAGGAGCCATTCTATATGGAGTTAAAGATATAAGATCCGTACCTGGAAGCAAATCAATAGTGAACTCCACATCTCGATCTGGTAGCAATCCAGATAAATCATCAGGGAATACATCAGGAAAATGCCTGACTACTCGATCATCCTTCACACTACTAGAAGCAACATCATTTAGCACTACATGAGCTAAATATACTTGGCAACCTTTCGATAACAACCTTTCTGCTCTTACAGCATAAATAACATCATGCTTCACCCCACTACGCTGACCCACAAAAGTAACTTCAGGTAATCCAGGACGATGGAAAACAATTGTTTTCCCGTAGCAATCTATCTTGGCATGATTATAATGCAACCAATACGTGCCTAAGATTACATCAAAATCAACAATATCTAACGGGATAAGATTAGAGAGCATAACCACATCCTCTACCATCACTGGATATCCTGGATATACACAATCAACATAACATTTCTCCCCTCTAGGCATAGCCAACTTTAAATCATACCCTAGAGGAGTAGGATGAGGTTGCGTCACTTGAGCAAATGTATGATAAATGACAGAATGCGTAGCACCACAAGCAATTAAAACTCTAGCAAAGTGACCAAGAATGTTTAACGTACCCATGATCTAGTCCAGATGATTCTGAGCATCCTGCAGAGAGATATTGTTAATACGTCCTTGAGCTTGTTGTCGTCCCCCACTACCTCTATTAGCTTGATTACCTCGTTCCTGCACACCTCGCCCCTGATTTGGCTGACCAGATTGCCTTGAAGATCCTGCACTACTAGAAGTAATCTCTACCTACTAAGGTTATCCTCCCTGGTACCAATGAGATCCATTAGCTGGAATGGGAGGATACAGTGTATACCGTGTAGGATATTGAGAATACCTACTATGGTAATAAGGATCCTGCGAATACTGATACTACCCTGAAGCATAAGGAATGGCATGACCCTGATAATGGTAAGCACCACCTCAACCCATCTGACCATAACTACCAAACCATGGAACTTGCTGGATCGGTGCTGGTGGTGGCATAGAAGGTTGTTGGGGCTTCTGCTGACTCTGGGGACAATTTATAGCTCTATGTCCCATCTGCCCACAAGTAAAACATTCATTGCTGCCTCTCCTACACTTCCCAAAATGGCTATTCTTACATCTGCGGCACAAATGAGCACTTCCTCTTCCAGCACCTCCCTGCCTCTAGAATCTATGATCTCTTAAAAATCTACCACCTCTCCTCTGACCAGTGGCACTAAAACCTCCGCTAGAAGAGCTGGAACTAGTTCCACTCCTCTTAAAGCTCTGAGTCTTGCGAGGTCCTTGAGAAGACTAACCTTTACCTTTATCATCTCGCCTCTGATTCCCATTCTTTTCTTCTTCATCGTCACTCTCATTGGGCATATTTTATGAGTCCTCAATCCTCAACAAAATCTAATAAAACTCCTGGTAAGTAGCATAGGGAGTCGAGGTTGCTATAGAATGCCATTTCTTTTTAGTACCCAACTTGAAACGACGGAGCATCTCAACCGGATTAGCAGCAACCTCCGGATGATAGCAAGACAAGTCAGTGAATCTTCTATAATACTCATTTGCTATCATCTTCCCCTGCTTTAATTGAGTAAACTCCTGCTTTTTGCTATCAATATACTCAGGGGGAATAAACCTTTTCTGAAACAACTTTTTAAACACTTCCCAATTAGCTGTTTCCTCTGGTGACAATTGATAAGACTCTTGTCTCCACCAGGATGTAGGTTCCGGACCTAGAAACCAGGTAGTAATCTTGACCCACCTATCAGGATGAAGATTCCCTTGACTCTGCATTACACGAAAAGTCTTCTCAAGATGATTGATCCATTTCTCCGCTCCTTCATGTCCTTCATTCCCTATAAAATGATTCAGCTTCAGATTATACACAGTCTCAAAAGGTGTCCTTTGGGGAGGATGAAGTGAAAACTGAATGGCATTAGCTATAACTTCCCTTAACTGAGCTATATCGGGGAAACTAGGCTCAACAGAAGGACGTGAAACTCTACGAGGCAGCATAGTTCCGACATAAGACATTAAATTAATTAGAAATTTCACAAGATATGCAGGACTGCAAACCTAGGCTCTGATACCAAACTGACACACCCCAACCTAAATCAGGGCATGCTGGCCATCACGTACGGGTGATGTAGCCATGTGCATAGTGTGGAAGCAATAGAGATATAAGGAATTACGAATAAACAAAAACCAAATCAACTAGAGTACTAGATAAGATAAGGTGTAAGTGCGAGATTAAGTGTGAAATACACAATCAGAGCATAAATAGCCAAAGTGCAGTCAAGAATGACAAGTACTAATTATACAACACTTAAAGGTGATCCTACATTTATAGTGTTTTGTCAGAATCACCGTCGAAATCCCCGTGAGCCACAAAAGCATTTCTACCTAAAACCTGGAGGGGCGCAAAATAGAAAGTGTGAGTGGGCAAAAACAAAGCTTTTCGAAATCATTTCATTTCTCAAAAGTTCTAACCCCTCGCCATAAAACCTGTATAATTTCTCAGAAAATATAATATATGCTATATCAGAAATCACGCTCAGGATGAAAATCTATAGAAATATACCATGCCAAAGTATCTCAATGAAATGCTATAAATAATCCAATTAAAATGTATCAATGCCAGATATTATATCAGCCAAATCCACTTATGTGACCTGCACGATTGAGTCTATAGCTCATAACCAATCTCAATCATATCGAATTCTGCACACGAGCCGAAACCACTTAAAGTGGTTTGTACGACAGGACTAGGTGTAAAATAAATATGATCTAGTGCTACGATCACATGAAGACTGTGCGAATTATCGCGGGTGATCTACAAGTCGGAATCACCTAAAGTGGTCTGTACGACAAGCCTGTGCACTTAACTTGGATCCAAGGTGAGCATATGGTGCGGGAGGTGAACATCACGTGAAGGACCGTGCCCTAACTCTAGGCGGGAGCACTAACACCGGGGTGCAGGTTTATGAGCTCTCAATACATCACATCATATCTCGCATAACTAAAGCAATCTCATATCTTTAATTTATGAACTTACTTGGCACTAACCTACGAGTCCACAGCACCCATCTTAAATATATGCAACTACTAATGCATAAATAAAATAGGCAGATACTTTGCATGGCATTTCAAAATGTATAGTCATTCAAATTCATTTTCTGGAAAAAATCTCAAGTATATAGGTATATACGGAAAACCAAAAGCCTACTCACTGATATGTCGAAGGGTTGTAGCCTGCGAGCCTCGATTGATGGCGCTCGTCCTCAGGATAGGTCTCAACTATATGTGAAATAACTGAATAAACGTTATTTAAAGCACATACACAAAACTAGGAAATAACTTCTCATACATTGCTCAAATGTGGTATTTGAATATACCACCATGACCTACTCAACCTCAGGAACATCCCCATATTTTTAGAAAAAAATTTCATGACCCCACGTGCCCTCACGCACTAGCCAAGGCATGGCCAGACACGCAGCTCACGTGCAAGCACGTGCTTGGTACAGGGGACATAATAGTTAACGCCATTAGGGAATATTCCGTTAAAAACTAGAATATGCTGTTAATTATACCTGACGATGTTAGAATATTTCATCAACTTTGATGGAATATTCTCCTCCTTCTTCCTTAGTTCACTGGAGTCCGGCGCCAGTGCCGCTGCGATCGCCGGAAACTGGAAAATCTTATAACTTCAATATCTTATTCATTTCTCAACCAAAATTCATGAAATTTGTACCAAAATGAAGCTTGTGACGAGTAGAACAAAACCTTACCAATTTTAAGCCCTAAAATCCACAGGATCTCGCCACAGAAACCTCGATAATTAGGCCAAAACTTGAAACTCGCAAACTGGGACTTCCTGACGTCCAAAACACTCTAACTTTCTTCCTCAAGCTTCATGAAGACGGCCTAAAGCTTCCTAGAACCTTAAAATTTGCTGAAAATTCCACGATCACGACTGCATGAACAGTACTCAAAATATGAGATTCTGAGTTCTTGGGTTTTTGAAGTTTTCACGTCCAACCACCACCACCATTCGACTCCTGAGCTTGCAAGGAGTCCAAAAACAGCAATCACAACCTCGATTCGTGAAGTTGAAAGGGTTTTGAGGGTTGTCCGTACAGGTTGTACGAAAATGGTAAGAAAATCCGAGAGAGGGATGAGAGAGAGAGGTCTACGGGTAAGGGTGTGTGTGTGTGGTCCAGTTTGCCACCAACCAAAACTAGGGAAAATTTAGTTCTAGTTGGGTCCAAAAACTTAGGAACTTAACATATAGGTCCACAACCAAAACCTAAACCACACAACACCACAAACGTTCAAGGGTACTTTAGACATTTCACACTAACGACAAAAATAATTCGGGACGGGCTGTGACACCTTTGGTGTAAATATATCATTGTGTTAAAAATTGAAAATTAATTTGGGAAATTTCAGAACTTTATAATTTGATTCATAAGAAACGTTTGTGCTGCCCTTCAATAATTTTGTATTCTTTAAATTCTTCGTGGAATTCCTACTCAAATTGTTCGTGTTTTCGTGCTCAATTCCCATAATTTTGTGTATATGATCAAAACTGTTCATATTATAAATTACTTTGTAAATATCATATTATTGTATTATTTAAATTCTTCGTTGAATTCCTCCTCAAATTCTTCGTGCCCAATTCACAGAATTTCGTGCTTATGATCAAAATTGTTCATATTATAAATCACTTTGTAAAAATCATATGATGAGTCACTGTAGTCCCAATCAATTGTCATATAGTTAGAAGACTAAACAATCTCATATTATTAATTTTTTTTTTTTTACAAAGTGATTGATAATATGATCGGTTTCAATCATAAGTACAAAATTATGTGAATCGGCCACAATGAACCATGAGTAGAAATTATCGCCCTGTAGTCTACTACATTTCAAGCGCACCAACTTTGAAACTAATTCTACTTGTAAACTCTTCTTCTATCTGACATTTCATGTAAATAGGAGCTGTTCTATGTTACAAATCAAAATTGTGGCGGAGTTGCAAATATACCACATCTAGTTTTCTCTTAAACGCACAGTTAGAGTGGGCTTATCAGCTCCCAACCAAATCACAACAAAAAATGCACAAGCCTTATATATATCTCCCTTTCTACGCAAACCCCCTTCACTTGGTCGCGTTATGAAACTTTCCGTTTTC
Source organism: Malus asiatica (assembly GCA_033882615.1). NCBI lineage: Eukaryota > Viridiplantae > Streptophyta > Magnoliopsida > Rosales > Rosaceae > Malus > Malus asiatica. Next base: position 41,444,225 of record CM066503.1, on the reverse strand, counting down.
AATGAATTAGCTGTTGGGGTACCACCCCTGGAACCCAAATAGCTGGCCCGGTCCCGGACCATGTCCTGACGTGTTGAGTGTGTCCAGTGGCGTTTGAGTGACATTTGTGTTTGAGACGTGTTGAGTCATGATCACTGCAACAGTGCTATCACATATGAATGCAGCTAAAAAACTCAAAACAATCCAAGGTGCCCAGACGCCTTTCTAGCTTCACCCTCGTGTGGTCCTATCAAGGGTTTGCCCGCAGCAGAGTTATGAGTTGAAACATGCCCATTTGAGTTGTTCAATATGGAATGACATACGGCAGAGCATGCACATCAGCTGACTCTATCCGCAGGACCTCTGACCATACCTTAGGTGTCTCCTCAACCCTTGAAGATTCCACCTTGGGTTTCTTTAATTGGGCATCACTGCACCCAAACAACCAATCTTGGTCGTCATGATCAGGCATTTCATCCAATTTCGGAACCAAATACACATGGCTTAGATATCTGGAATCCGGATGGGGTGGTTTCATGCATGCTTCAGCAATAGGAACAGCCTGTGTAGCTGTAGATGTCGGCTTTGTAGTGGAGACGGCTAATGACGGAGCTTCACCACTACCATTTATCTTGAAGTCCTTAACGTCCACCTTAATGTTATTTGCTGCACCCAGCCTATCTGACACATATGGGATGGAATTTTGGCAAGGTTCCGGTGTTCTTCCATTTACTGGCAATTGATGAGAGGAAGAAGGTGGTCTCGACAGTTTACTGGGCCTAATATCATCGGCTGTAAGATGAGAAAGGGAAGCATCAATAGTCAACTAAGAATAAAAATTACCAAAGTTTGAACCTGCTAGACAAAATTGATTCAATAACACTGCCAATCGACTGATACCAAACTGAAAAATATTATTATTCTGAATCAAAGGAAAGAAAGGATAGCAAAGTGGACCTACAACCTCCCTCAGTTGCAGGCAAAAAGAGGCCAACTTGTGTTTGACAACTACATAGCATGATTGGGCTGCAACTATGATACTTAACGTCATAAAAAAGAGCTCACCATGCACAACTCCATTCATCTGTATGTCCTTTCGTTTCTTAAGATTTCCATCAGCACCAGCAGTTTTGTTGCTGTCCTCTGGAAGCTGGGAGGTTATAACACTATGGGAATCTATGTGATCCTCTTTATTGCTCTTTCTTAATTTATCTGGCTCCGCATTCTTAGTTTCATTTTTCTCCTTTGCTTTCTCTTCCTTTTTCTTCTCTTTATATGACTCTCCTTTCTTAGATTCAATTTTCTCCTTTGCTTTCGCTTCATTTTTCTTCTCTTTATCTTTGTCCTTGTCTATCCCTTGTTTTTTCTTCTCTCTATGTTTGTCCTTGCATTTGTCACCACCTTCCTTCTCTTTGGTCTTTTCTTTTCCAACAATCTTTCTATCCACGTTGCTCGCCAATGGTCTGGCAAGTCCAACTTTAGGTTCAACCACACCAAGAAGGTTCTGAACCATCGTGTTCCCACTAACCTGTGCTGCCCCCCTGACTCCTTGCCCATCTGTCCTTCTATCATCAACTCTCCTATCCTTGTTCTTTTCCTTAACTTTGGCCAAAATGTCAGTACCCTTGGTCAGCAATCCGACCATCCCCTCATCCTTGTTTCTGTCTAATTCACTAATCTTCTCAACCAGATGGTTACCAATTGCCCTGGCCTCATGTTTACTCCTTGTACCCAACTCCACCGATACAGAATTCTGGTTTTGCTCAGCCAGATGACGGTACTGACCGAGTTTCTCTGCCTGATAACCTCCAATTTTCCCCGTAATTCTCTTGTCAATACAGTTGCCCTTGTACTCTTTCTGAATGTATCTCTCTTCACCATGACCCTTGTTTTTTCCTGGAACTCTCTTCTCATCTGAGGTACTAATTTTGTCTTTAACCAGGTCCTTGTCTTTCTCCTTATCCTTCCATTTGTCTCTCTTTTTTTCCTTCTTGTCTTTCTTTTCCCGATGCTTTCCATCACTTTTTTCTTTACTCTGTCTCTTCTCTTTGTCCTTCTTTTCCTTCTTATGCTTCTTTTCTCTGTGCTTCTCCTGTAATTATTGAAAAGTTATAAAAGATATAAGGTAAGGAGATATATGATCAAGAATCATAAAACATACGACTATTAGTATTACTAGGGAGAACTGTGTTCCAAGTTAGTTTATAAAAGATTTAATAGATAATAAGGACTTGCTTACAAGAAATGCTACAAAAATGAACCATAACTAAACCTGACGTCAACTTACATGTCCACCTTCCAAAGGTACCCCATACCCGTAATGATCCTTACATTCCTTTTCAAAAGATCCCAAAAACCAAAAAATGAAGAAAGGATAACAAATGTTGGCAGTTTTCAAATAGTCAAATACATAGTTTTTGAATGGTACAAAGCAGTGTCACTCTAGTGCATTGGAAGCATAAAATTGTACTATGCCAAGAACCACGACCCACTAAATCATTGCAACGTGAGAACCACAATAAGATTGTTTCCTCACAAACAAAATTTCAACATTTAAATAGAAGGAGAAGAAAAAAGCAAGATGGTGCAGAAATAAGACGTACAAAGGCAATCCACCCCAAAACCAAAGTTCAAGACCACCAAACAGGAAAAACAACAACAACAACAACAACAACATCAAAGCCTTTTCCCACTAAGTGGGGTCGGCTATATGAATCCTAGAACGCCATTGCGCTCGGTTTTGTGTCATATCCTCCGTTAGATTCAAGTACTCTAAGCCTTTTCTTAGAGTTTCTTCCAAAGTTTTCCTAAGTCTTCCTCTACCCCTTCGGTCCTGAACCTCTGTCCCGTAGTCACATCTTCGAACCGGAGCGTCAGTCGGCCTTCTTTGCACATGTCCAAATCACCAGAACCGATTTTCTCATCTTTCCTTCAATTTCGGCTATTCCTACTTTACCTCGGATATCCTCATTCTCAATCTTATCCTTTCTCGTGTACCCACACATCCCACGAAGCATCCTCATCTCCGCTACACCCATTTTGTGTACGTGTTGATGTTTCACCGCCCAACATTCTGTGCCATACAACATCGCTGACCTTATTGCCGTCCTATAAAATTTTCCCTTGAGCTTCAGTGGCCTACGACGGTCACACAACACGCCGGATGCACTCTTACACTTCATCCATCCAGCTCGTATTCTATGGTTGAGATCTCCATCTAATTCTCCGTTCTCTTGCGAGATAGATCCTAGGTAGCGAAAACAGTCGCTTTTTGTGATCTTCACTAGATTGCTCCGATCATTAGTGTGGATAAGTATATAAATGGATAGAGATAGGAAAGCAAACACAAGATGTACGTGGTTCACCCAGATTGGCTACGTCCGCGGAATAGAAGAGTTCTCATTAATTGTGAAGGGTTTACACAAGTACATATGTTCAAGCTCTCCTTTAGTGAGTACAAGTGAATGATTTAGTACAAATGACATTAGAGTACAAATGACATTAGGAAATATTGTGGGAGAACGATCTCGTAATCACGAAACTTCTAAGTATCGGAGTGTGGTATCATCTTGACTTGCCTTATCTGTCGCATAGGTAGACGTGGCAGCTTCTCTGGAAGTACTCTTCCTCCATCCAGGGGTGGTATCTTTAACTGGTGGAGATGCACAAGGTAATGTATCAATTTCACTTGAAGCTTACTTGTAGTTTCAGGCTTGGTCAAGCGCGATACAAACCATGTAGTAGGAGTCCCCCAAGTCGCCGAGCTAGGGGATCTGCTGAAAGAGGTGACAGACAAGGTAAGCAATCAGAGCTCCGGCTGATTGTTCACCTTCTCCCCATCTTGCAGCAGCATGAAGGATAAAGAGAAGAAAAATGAGAAGAGATGATATGGAATACTTTTGCTTTTGAAGAAGTAACTTTCCACAGTCTAATTCTTGAACTGAGCTGGAGGGTTTTCTGGTTTCCTCCAGAGTATAAGGCCGACTGAAGAATTTGAGGGTCAAAACAAGTCCATCAAATCTAGAGTACGTTCGACCATGCTGATATGGGATACTTTTGCTTTTGACAGAGTAATGGATGTATCGGCATGTGTGCTGTTACGCTTGTCTCCACATGCTTCCTTGTATCCTTCGCACTTGCCCTATCTGTCCCTCGAGCAGATGCGGTATCTTCCCTGGACACATAAGATGTTGAAGATGAGTACTCGAGAGCAATGCCAGGTAAGTAATCAGGTAAGGGGTTCCAGGCAGTCAGTTCCTGGCTGGTAACTTGATTTCAAGTGCTGACTGATTGCTCTCTTTCTCCTTGTCTTGCAGGTAAAAACGAGGCCAAAGGAAAAGACAGGGAAAAAGCATGATATGGGATACTCTTGCTTTTAACCCTGATGATATGAGATATTCTTGCTCTAGTATAGCTTGTTTGCAGAGGTATTATCGGGGGGAAAGAAAGCTGAATATTTCGAAAGGCTTCGTTGGGAGTGCCCTCTCATATATGAGGAAGGGTTGAGCATTTTTGCAAGTCTGCCTGTCCGTTGGGGATGGAGGTCGACATATATAGGAGTCTCCCTAACAAAAAGTAGTAATGCTATTCCTTTACCCTGCTTGGTCATAGCACGGTAGTGGGAGCTGCCAGCTTCACATGTTTTAACTCTGTCAGAGCACTTTGAAAAAGTGGTATGTGGTATCTGGCTCTCGAGATTCGGAGAACGATGCTTCTTCGATTTTTGAGAAAGCAATCATGCTGGGGGTCTGGCGCTCGAGATTCGGGGAGCAGTGTCTCTTCGATTTTTGAGAAAGTAATCATGTTGGGAGTCTGGCTCTCGAGATTCGGAGGACGGTGCCTCTTCGATTTTGGAGTAAGCAATCTTGTTGGGAGTGTTTTCTCGGATGTGAGTAAAGGTTGGGCATGTTTGCTAGTCTACCTTGCCACGAAGCACGAAGGTTGACACACAGGGACTTCAATTATCCAACAGTGGTACTGTTCCTTTACCCTTGTGGGTAATAATATGTTAGCTAGACCTTCAAAATTTATGTGTCTAAACTTTGTTAGTGCAGTTTTTTTGCTATTCTTTTACCTTTCTTGGTCAGAGCGATGTAGTGGGAGCTGCAAGCTTCACGTGCTCAACTTTGGCAGAGACTTTGGCAAAGTTATCTGTGGTACCCATGAGCTATTGTTGCGTGTGGGAAGTGGGTGATTGAACAGTAAGATTCATATGTTTTCTACTTCACCAGAAGTCTTCGACAGAATGCCCATAATTTCCGCTAAGCTGAGTGTGCTTGTGACAGGTGCTCACAAGCCTAGAAAAGTAGGTGCCTCTTCAATTTCTGAGATCGGCCCTCGTGGTCTCTGAGCAGCCCAGCTTTTGAGAAAGCGAGCGCCTCTTCGATTGATTCGGAGAACGATGCCTCTTCGATTTTTGAGAAAGCATCATGCTGGGGGTCTGGCTCTCGAGATTCGGGGAGCAGTGTCTCTTCGATTTTTGAGAAAGTAATCATGTTGGGAGTCTGGCTCTCGAGATTCGGAGGACGGTGCCTCTTCGATTTTGGAGCAAGCAATTTTATTGGGAGTGTTTTCTCGAATGTGAGTAAAGGTTGGGCATGTTTGCTAGTCTACCTTGCCACGAGGCACAGAGGTTGACACACAGGGACTTTCCAATTATCCAGCAGTGGTACTGTTCCTTTACCCTTGTGGGTAATAATATGGTAGCTAGACCTTCAAAATTTATGGGTCTAAACTTTGTTAGTGCTGTTTCTTTGCTATTCTTTTACCTTTCTTGGTCAGAGCGATGTAGTGGGAGCTGCAAGCTTCACGTGCTCAACTTTGGCAGAGGACTTTGGCAAAGTTATCTGTGGTACCCATGAGCTATTGTTGCGTGTAGGAAGTGGGTGATTAGGCAATAAGATTCATGTGTTTTCTACTTCCCCAGAAGTCTTCGACAGAATACCCATAATTTCCGCAACGCTGAGTGTGCGTGTGACAGGTGCTGACAAGGTTGGAAAAGTAGGTGCCTCTTCGATTTCTGAGATCGGCCCTCGTGGTCTCTGAGGAGCCCAGCTTTTGAGGAAGCGAACGCCTCTTCGATTTCTGAGATCGGCTTTCGTGGTCTTTGAGCAGCCCAACTTTTGAGAAAGCAAACATCTCTTCGATTTATGAGATCAACCCTCGTGGTCTCTGAGCAGCCCAGCTTTTGAGAAAGCAAACGCCTCTTCGATTTCTGAGCAGGCGCCTCTTCGATGTCTGAAGCTCCGTCGAGTGCAGCTTTTTATAGGGCTGGCATTAAGTTCCAAAGCACACTTGAATCTCCACCAGTAGAAGCTCCATTCTTGCACTTCTAAGATCTTGATTTGTCCGACCTCTTCTCTCTTCAACACCTTTGAAAATGTCTGGCCCCTCCGACCGTCGTTTTGACTTAAACCTTGTTGAAGAGGCAGCCCCGCCTTCTCCAGACAACATATGGCGCCCATCCTTCGTCTCCCCTACTGGTCCTCTTACCGTTGGGGATTCCGTTATGAAGAATGATATGACCGCTGCGGTGGTGGCCAGGAACCTTCTCACTCCCAAAGATAACAGACTACTTTCCAAACGGTCTGATGAGTTAGCTGTTAAGGATTTGCTGGCTCTCAGTGTTCAGTGTGCAGGTTCTGTGTCTAATATGGCCCAACGCCTATTTGCTCGAACCCGCCAAGTTGAATCATTGGCGGCCGAAGTGATGAGTCTCAAACAGGAGATTAGAGGGCTCAAGCATGAGAATAAACAGTTGCACCGTCTCGCACATGACTATGCTACAAACATGAAGAGGAAGCTGGACCAGCTGAAGGAAACTGATGGTCAGGTTTTACTTGATCATCAGAGATTTGTGGGTTTGTTCCAAAGGCATTTATTGCCTTCGTCTTCTGGGGCTGTACCGCGTAATGAAGCTCCAAATGATCAACCTCTGATGCCTCCTCCTTCTAAGGTTCTGTCCAGTACTGAGGCTCCGAATGATCCCTCTCCGGTGCCTTCTCTTTCTGGGGCTCTACCGACTGCTGAGACTTCTCCTAAGCAACCTTTGTGAAGGCTCCCTCTTGTTTGTTTATTTTGACTCATGTATATATACATATTTGTAGCTTATCGGGGATATCAATAAATAAGCTTTCCTTCATTTCAACGTATTGAGTTAAATACACCAAAGCCTTCTTCGCTAAGTTCTTTGAATTTTCTTTTGTTGGAGCTTTGTGAGTGGAGCATGTAGGTTGAGGTAGTGTTCCCTTAATTTCCTGAGTGAGGAAAACTTCTCGGTTGGAGACTTGGAAAATCCAAGTCACTGAGTGGGATCGGCTATATGAATCTTAGAACGCCATTGTGCTCGGTCCTGTGTCATGTCCTTCGTTAGATCCAAGTACTCTAAGTCTTTTCTTAAAGTCTCTTCCAAAGTTTTCCTAGGTCTTCCTCTACCCCTTCGGCCCTGAACCTCTTGTCCCATAGTCGTATCTTCTAATCGGAGCGTCGGTAGGCCTTCTGTGCACATGTCCAAACCACCGTAACCGATTTTCTCTCATCTTTCCTTCAATTTCGGCTACTCCTACTTTACCCCGGATATCCTCATTCCTAATCTTATCCTTTCTCGTGTGCCCACACATCCAACGAAGCATCCTCATCTCTGCTACACCCATTTTGTGTACGTGTTGATGCTTCACTGCCCAACATTCTGTGCCATACAGCATCGCCGGCCTTATTGTCGTCCTATAAAATTTTCCCTTAAGCTTCAGTGGCATACGGCGGTCACACAACACGCCAGATGCACTCTTCCACTTCATCCATCCAGCTTGTATTCTATGGTTGAGATCTCCATCTAATTCTCCGTTCTTTTGCAAGATAGATCCTAGGTAACGAAAACGATCGCTCTTTGGTATTTCTTGATCACCGATCCTCACCCCTAACTCGTTTTGGCCTCCATTTGCACTGAACGTGCACTCCATATATTCTGTCTTTGATCGGCTTAAGCGAAGACCTTTAGATTCCAACACTTCTCTCCAAAGGTTAAGCTTTGCATTTACTCCTTCCTGAGTTTCATCTATCAACACTATATCGTCTGCGAAAAGCATACACCAAGGAATATCATCTTGAATATGTCCTGTTAACTCATCCATTACCAACGCAAAAAGGTAAGGACTTAAGGATGAGCCTTGATGTAATCCTACAGTTATGGGAAAGCTTTCGGTTTGTCCTTCATGAGTTCTTACGGCAGTCTTTGCTCCTTCATACATATCCTTTATAGCTTGGATATATGCTACTCGTACTCCTTTCTTCTCTAAAATCCTCCAAAGAATGTCTCTTGGGACCCTATCGTACGCTTTCTCCAAATCTATAAAGACCATGTGTAAATCCTTTTTCCCATCTCTATATCTTTCCATCAATCTTCGTAAGAGATAGATTGCCTCCATGGTTGAGCGTCCTGGCATGAACCCGAATTGGTTGTCCGAAACCCGTGTCTCTTGCCTCAATCTATGCTCAATGACTCTCTCCCAGAGCTTCATTGTATGACTCATTAGCTTAATACCCCTATAGTTCATGCAATTTTGTACGTCGCCCTTATTCTTGTAGATAGGCACCAAAGTGCTCGTTCGCCACTCATTTGGCATCTTCTTCGTTTTCAAAATCCTATTAAAAAGGTCAGTGAGCCATGTTATACCTGTCTCTCCCAAAACTTTCCACACTTCGATTGGTATATCGTCTGGGCCTATTGCTTTTCTATGCTTCATCTTCTTCAAAGCTACAACCACTTCTTCCTTCCGGATTCGACGATAAAAAGAGTAGTTTCTACACTCTTCTGAGTTACTCAACTCCCCTAAAGAAGCACTCCTTTCATGTCCTTCATTGAAAAGATTATGAAAATAACCTCTCCATCTGTCTTTAACCGCATTCTCTGTAGCAAGAACCTTTCCATCCTCATCCTTGATGCACCTCACTTGGTTTAGGTCCCTTGTCTTCTTTTCCCTTGCTCTAGCTAGTTTATAGATATCCAACTCTCCTTCTTTGGTATCTAGTCGTTTATACATATCGTCGTAAGCCGCTAACTTAGCTTCTCTCACAGCTTTCTTCGCCTCTTGTTTCGCTTTTCTATACCTTTCACCATTTTCATCGGTCCTATCCTTGTATAAGGCTTTACAACATTCCTTCTTAGCCTTCACCTTTGTTTGTACCTCCTCATTCCACCACCAAGATTCCTTTTGGTGTGGGGCAAAGCCCTTGGACTCTCCTAATACCTCTTTTGCTACTTTTCGGATACAACTAGCCATGGAATCCCATATTTGGCTAGCTTCCCCCTCTCTATCCCACACACACTGGGTGATTACTTTCTCTTTGAAAATGGCTTGTTTTTCTTCTTTTAGATTCCACCATCTAGTCCTTGGGCACTTCCAAGTCTTGTTCTTTTGTCTCACTCTTTTGATATGTACATCCATCACCAACAAGCGATGTTGATTAGCCACGCTCTCTCCTGGTATAACTTTGCAATCCTTACAAGTTATACGATCCCCTTTCCTCATTAGAAGAAAATCTATTTGTGTTTTTGACGACCCACTCTTGTAGGTGATCACATGTTCTTCTCTCTTCTTAAAGAAGGTGTTGGCTAAGAAGAGATCATATGCCATTGCAAAATCCAAGATAGCTTCCCCATCCTCGTTTCTCTCCCCAAAACCATGGCCACCATGAAAACCTCCATAGTTGCCTGTCTCCCTGCCCACGTGTCCATTTAAATCTCCTCCTATAAATAACTTCTCCGTCTGAGCAATTCCTTGCACCAAGTCTCCAAGATCTTCCCAAAATTTCTCCTTCGAACTCGTATCCAACCCTACTTGAGGTGCGTACGCACTAATCACATTGATAAGTTCTTGTCCTATTACAATCTTGATTGCCATGATTCTATCTCCTACCCTCTTGACATCTACAACATCTTGTACCAAGGTCTTGTCCACGATGATGCCAACACCGTTTCTCGTTCTATGTGTGCCCGAATACCAAAGTTTAAACCCTGAGTTTTCTAGATCCTTTGCCTTACTACCAACCCACTTAGTTTCTTGTAGGCACATAATATTTATCCTTCTCCTCACCATAACTTCCACTACTTCCATAGATTTTCCCGTTAAGGTTCCTATATTCCACGTTCCTAAACGCATTTTGCTCTCTTGAACTCTACCCTTCTGTCCTAGCTTCTTCACCCTCCCCCGTCTAATAGGATCAAAGTACTTCTTTTGTGTGTCCCGGGTAAAGTTGATAGGAGCATATGCTCCCAAACAACTTTGAGTGGAGTCGTTCGAAAAGAAGTTTCTATGGCCCCCTTGCTCATTTAACACTGCATCCGGGTGCCGATGGAGATACAGCGACCCTTGCTCACTTATCACTGTGCTCGGGCCACACAGCGCGCCACTTACGGGTGACGCCCTAGCTTTAGCGCGATTTTGTTCTGGATTCATTTTCATAAGGATTCGACGTGATCATGGAGTGCCGGCTGTCGACTACCTGACGCCCTCCCCCTCCTCCTTTATCCGGGCTTGGGACCGGCTATAGACATAGGCGGAGTTCAAACAGGAAAAACAACCAAGAAAGAAAATTAGAACATTTTAAATACAAGCCAAAGGCAATCCACCCCAAAACCAGAGTTCAAGACGAGCAAAACAGGAAAAACAACCAAGAAAGAAAATTAGAACATTTTAAATACAATTACAAACCAATAATAAAAGACTGATCATCAAAAAAACTATCACCAAGATAAAGGAGGTGCAATGGCACGGAAACTTCTTTGGTTCATAGCCAGCTTCCTACGCAGTGTCAACAACAGAATATAGTTTACAATTATCCATACTCCCCAGTCTCCCAGTCATCAATCATATCCTATCCTACCATATAAAAAGAACCAGCAATCCAAAGACTTTTAGTTACACTATCAACTGCCTTTCGGCATTGATTTATTATTATAAAGAACTTTGCCTTTCGTCAACAAACAAAAAATAAAGATCCGTGCCTTTTCTAACCCTAAATTTAATGCAAGCATTTTGCAGTGGTAATATATCACTATAAGTAAAACTGTATTTAAATAACACACAATAGAAAGAAAAAGGGGTTACAAGCAAGCCCAAGGAAGTATGCAAACTGAACCCTAAAGAGCGAATACCAGAAGGGAAGAGCTCCGTATATTCTAAAAATATGGAAAGCGAAATCTTCCCAACGCATTCAACCGATCAACATAGCTATTAAACTAGTATCAAATTATTAAACACTGAGAGGAGCCAGAGCTAATCAACTTGAGAGATTAAAGTTCATTTAATATGCATTCAACACCTCCACACTACAATGTGGGAGTAATGCCATGCTAATTAAATGTAAAACTCCATTTGTCATCAACAACATTAATAGTGATTTGTCTCTTTGCCTGAAACTCCTGATCAGAAACTTCAAAAGCTAGCAGCTGCCTTAGGACTTTCAAAAGCCTCCTCTTCGATAAGTACGCCTAAAAAAAGGACAAGCAAAATTCTCAAGCAAAAATACACCAAACCTTGGGATATCTCCTTCAAAGTCGCATGCAAAAATTTCTAGCTTAAAAATGGTCAAAAACCACCTGACTTCAATTCTCGTTCTTAAACTCCCTAACACTGTCAGTTTTGAAGGCCACGAGCCAAACAAATATCATGACAAACAAAATGCTCGTTAGGCCACTTGGTGAGTAATGCAATATCTTTTTATTTCAAGTTCTAAAACAAGGTTTATATTCTTATAACAGTTCCCTTCAATGGTGAACCAGGAGCAGAAAACGATAATGATCAGACATTGGCTGTCAGAACTATAGAACCACCAAAAGAAGGGTATAAAAGCATAAGGAAGATTATTGGTCAATTTGCTGTACTTTGTGGAAAAACTATTTAGCACAAAAAAAGAGTAATTAAAAACCAAAATTTCAAAGAAACCAGTAAAGGCAAGAGAAAAGCATTGATAAAAGAAAAATGTCTAGCTCATCCGACGATCCAAAAAACTGTTCTGTTTCCGTACACCTTTCTCATTTTCGTCTTTTCTCATTTACTTTGAGTATATACCTATACTCTTTTTTTTTCACTCTCCAATCACAGAGCCGCTCTTCATCTTCTGTTTTCTACCTTTTTCCACTTATAGACAAACCAACCAATAAGGACTTTGCTTTAAGGAAAACATTTTATTGTGATTCATCAGAATCCACTTCCGGAAAAAAAAATCTTAAAACAAAAACTCCTACAAAATCACATAACACCTAAAAGTCACCGCTGTGAAATGCACACATAAAACACAGGCACCAATTGCAATGTCTATTGAACATTAATTTAGGATTAACTTGTGCTAGATATTTAACTTTCTTTACTCTTCATATGAAGCAGTTATGGATCAATATAATGAAGAAGAAACCCAGTTTCTTAGGTTTTCCCAGTTTAGTGGACCATCATAACACGTCCCCGTTCCAACATCCCAATTGAACTCGGGTGAGTAGGAACGGGGATGTGGTGTGAGCCATTCCAAAGAAAGGAACTTCAAAGAAAAAAAAAAAGGTGGTAATCGGATCTAAAGGAAACTCCAGTGACAAGGTTTCTAACACCTTATCCTCTGAATATGAAATAAAAGAAAACAGAGGCAATCATCAACCAGTTAAACGTTATACAGCAAGTTAACATATACTTCATATGATAACAACAAGCAGCAACTAGAATTTAGAGCAATTTACCAGGGATACAAATTATACAAGATAGGATGAACAATATATATGGTTACTAAAGAAGGCAAACTCCAGGGGGGGACAAAGAAAGGAGGATGAAGAAATCAAGACAAGTAAATAGGGAATGAGAAAACAGAAAAGAAAGGAAGACTCAACAACATGATAAAGGCCGCAATTCACAAAGTACAAAAGAATAAAAAAAAAGGGTGTGCTATCCACACACCCATTTTTACTTCTCACACACCCCTTGTTAATTTCTGTCCATTGATCTTCTTCAATTCATCTAATCCGACAGCTGAAAACTAAAAAGGTGTGGAAGAAGTAAAACGGGGTGTGTGGATATCACACCCCTAAAAAAAATTACAGATCATTCCAAGTTTTGGTTTAAAAGAAAATCATGGAACCCAACAGTAATGGCCACCAGCAATGGCAGGCTAGCATAATGTTAAACAGTGACCCTCAATCTAAATATCAAAGTTGCAAAAGGCTTAAGTTGGCACGATAATCTCAGAGAACGCAACTCAGGAAGAGCAACAAGAAAAAGGCAACAATTCAAAGTAATTATAGCCAGACCCAATTAGCATCCTACATGTTTTAACTCTGTGTCTGCTAATTTCAAATTGTACAGTTGCCAATTTGTACTCTAAAATTCTGTCAACAATCATTCTCCCCATCTCTGCCAAGGCTTTATGGGTGCGTTTATTGCACCGGACTGTTTCAGATTGGACTAGCTGCAGGGACTAAGTTGGATTGGCTTAGACTAGACTAAGCTGGACTAAATTAGTAAAGCATTTGGTGCACTATCCGACTAAATAACTAAAATAATAATTAAATCTTACCTTTTACATTTTTTTTCTTTTTTTTTTCCCTTGTCTAGAAAACTCTCCCAGTCCCGAAAGCTCTCCATCTTTTACTCCTGTCCCTCCAACTCCCTCTCACTCTCACTCTACTTTCCCCTTCATTGTCAAACTCCATTCATTTTCACTATTATCAGAAAAAGCCATCTTTTGGATGTTGAAATTGCAGACCATCAATCTTCATTCCTTTTCACTATTATCATCAAACTCCACCCTTTTCACAACTCAAGCATTTTTGAAGAATATAATATGGGTTTTGTAATTGATTTTTGTTTTTTGGGTTTTGGCAGATTCGCATCTGTGTTTTGGTGGGGAGTCATGGAATTTGGCGACGGTGTCGTGGTGGATGAAGGTGCAGTCGAGCAAGTCGAGGATCTGAGCAGAGGAGAATTGTTGCCTCTCGACTGCGAGATCGATGATAAACACGAGATGCGCGGTGCAGTGAGTGACAAATCTGCCTGATTTTGGGTTTGAGTTCAGGACAGGAGAGAGGAAAGAGAGTGAAACAGAGAGCAGGGAGAGGTCTTAGCTAGTCCCATGGCTTCCGGGGCCTCTCGCTAAGAACCTTTAGTGAAGCCTCTAGTGTAGGCGAGTCTGGGCTAGTTTCATAAACACTAGTCCCGGATGATAACAAACACCGGACTAGACTAATAGTTAGTCCAGTCTAGTCTAGTGACAGTTATTGAGGGCAAACAAACGCCCCCTAAGAGGACATACAAATTTCTGCACCAGAAGATTGTGCTAACCAAACAATTGGGAGAATTATTGTTTTATGCCAAAAAGTGGTATTCAATCTTAGAAAAATACAAACTCAAATAGAAAACAAACGCCGACATCAAAACACATATGTGACATATCCTAGAGTTCTTTGTGGAGCACATTCTTGGGACAGTTGTTTCATGTTCTTGTTTTCTCTCCTTGGTTCTACTTTTAAGAGAAATGGAAAGATTTTATTGATATGCTCAGGATCTAAGTACAAAATATAGTGTCAAGCTGTCCAGCAGAATGCATAAAAACCCCTACCGACCAGCCACATAACAGCATACAGAAAACAACATCCAATGGTAACATTATAGCGAAAAATCTAAGCTAGAGAGAGAGAGAGAGAGAGAGAGAGAGAGAGAAATTAAAATATTTGTGAACTCCACCCCACATGAATAAGGACAAAAAACATTCTTCCAAAAAATCCAGGAAATTTGAGCCTACTGAGGCCCAAAACAAATTCTATCCAAGAACCTCTCCATTTCCTCACCCTAAATTTTTCTTTTTTGCCGAAAAAAAAAAAAACTTTGTTGCAACAAAGACAATAAAACAACAAATGAAAAAGTGGTCAAGAGGCCACTAAAGGAAAATAGAAACGCATGAGGGAGACAAACCGTTCCTAAGATCTGAAAAATTAACAGGCCTACACCATGGACTTCCCATCAAATTAGTAGAGAAAGGAATAAGTCTAAATTCATCAGATAGACTCCCAGAGCAGACCAAAACTGGACCTTATTCCATAGCTCCTCAGCCCCCACTCCACCATAGCTTTCAAAAGCCCTTATTTCTTTCCGTCCAAACCACACAAATCAAAGCAAGAACCAAACATCTCAATATAACTCTGGCCTTCTTGCCCTTACTAATACTCAATAAAAGGCAGCAAAGAGAGAAATTCCTCCATTTCAGCTTCATTCAGATTCCTTCCCCTAATATTTTCAGAACCCTATTACTTCTCAAAAACAAATGCATAATTGTGATATCACCAAATTCACACTAGCTCTCGAAAACAGTTTGTGTGCCAAGTTTTAATATAATCATATGACCAGGAATAGATGATCTATACTTTCAGGTTCTTTTTGCACATGATGCATCAATGTTGGGCAAGACTAGGCCTCCTTTGAATAATGTCACAAGTATTGGCTCCACTTTGAGAAATAATTCAGGCCTATAAGATGAAATCGGGGACTGGACGAATATGACTTGAGGGTATGTTTGACTAGATGGTGATTTGTATTGGAATCGTAAAACTAAGCGAGACCCATCGGCATTGTTCAGGATAACCTCAGTTTATGCATCAAACATGAATAGAAAATGTAAACTATTGCTGATTCAACATGACCCCATTGAACATGAATAGAAAATGTTCTCCTGGTCACCAAGTGACCAAGGAATGGATGGACACTAACCCTTCGATTTGATATTGAAGGTTGAGAATAAACCATGAAAACCGCCACCATCTATTCTCTGTCCCCGACATCAAATCCAAAGGTGGGTACCATAAATCCTTGGTAAGAGCAGGACTCGAACATGAATGGGAGTAAACACATCAACCTAATAGTCGGTAATTAGTGGAAAACATTTTATGTTTCTCAATTAGCTCCTCATTTTCACACTCCAACAAACTGAACAAGTAGTTGTTAATCCAATAAATTTTCACTTCAACACAAATGTAATTTATTACAAATTAGGACAAAATGACCAGTTTTTCCCAGCAATTACTGGACTCTAACTGGCACCTATATCTTTACTTACTCCATATTTACAAATTTTATGTGTTCCTAAACCACAGCATTATTTTAATCGACAATTTTCAGGCATGACAGACAGAAACTTTGCATATCGATAAGTAAGCCATACTAGTTTAACTGCAGGAAGTAATCATATTCACTTGTATGTACCTAACGAATGATTATTTCCTTTAACCTTTTTAATCTTTTTGATAAATCATGTCCATAATGAATGCTATACGAATTAAAATATATTAATGAAAAAATAAAAGGAGAGAATTTTAACCTTTTTCGGCAAGTCCACATCATCTGTCCTAGCCTTTTTTTCATATCCGGGTGGAGGAAATGGAAAGCAGCGCGACATTGCATAAAGCCTGACAGTACCAAAAACCAGTATCTTCCAAAGAAGAAAACTCCTGAATTAGTTTCCAGTAACACTGTTCCAGAAAGGGAACGAACCAGCAACTATGCTCCTGTCCATGCACCATGTCCCCGCATTCATTCCCAGCACAAAAAATCTGCTATTAGCTTCTCAGTCACTTCAACCAATCCTTTAATCCTTTCTACACAGATGTGCAGGCAGGTAAATCAGATATCACACCAAACTTACTTGAAAAATCAAGGCTCAACACAAGCACCACCTCAATGTAAACAACTGAACACAAATCTGAACGAAAATCCAACAAAAAAACCAAATGGACTAACTACTGGAGAAGCTTCTCTAAGAATTTTGTTCAAACTAAGTTAACCCAAACGGTTTCTTGAGAAACGAAAACAGTCCACTACAATCTAATCCTTTATGTCGCCTTATGGGCCAATACAGTATCATCAGCTCGTCCTCATTACCAAATCCTAAAACCAAATTCATTCCCAGCTGAAGATCAAGCATGTAAAAGCAGTGAAAACCCAGATACCCTTTTGCTCCAAAACACCGATTTGGCAAGTCTCTGATCACTCCTGCACCGAATTCAATATGTGCAATCTTCTTCCATGCTCAGAAAAACAGTGCTTTCCATAATTCTATGCAATCTCAGAGTTCATGTACTCACCCCGGCACTGCCCAATGCACAATTCCATTCCCCGAAAGATCGGAACTTATGGTCATTTGATGCGGGGCCGCGATGATCCCAATACTACCCAGTTCCTTGCACTGGACAAACCCTAATTAGTCCAAAACTGCAGAATTGGAGCAGTACCCAGTTGCGATCTAACAAAAACCCTAGAAAATTCCACCAAGACAGGAAACACCCACTATCAAAAACCCTAACCCTAACCCTCAAACAACTAATTAAGGGCAAAACTTCAAAATTTCAAGAAAAAGAAAAAAGAGAATCGACCCACTTTACAATTTCAATTTTTATTTTGTGGGTATCGATCAAAAGGGCAAAAGAGAGTGAATTCAAAGCTTCAATGAGAAAATCTTCGAAACCTGAATTCTGGATATTTGGGAAATAACTGGTGAGATTACCTCGTCCACTACAAAGTCCGCAATGCAGAATGACAGGAGATGTCTCTCTTTCTCTCTCCCTCTAAATAATATAAGATACAAAAAGAAGAATGGGATAGATGATGATAAAGATAGCAGATTTGTTCTGTGTTTCGCTCTACTCCTCACTCTTCAGAGTCTTTCTGGTACTTTGTATTTTATAGGTGCTGTCCGAGCCTGAGTCTGTCCGACCCTCTCCGCGTGTTGTTCTTGTGGGATTTTGGTGTTTTAATAGAGAGAGAGAGGGGGCTCTCTATTTTGTGTTCGGAAGTAACACGCGACGCGAGAGTTGAGAATTGCGAAGTGGGGGAGTCTAAGACAGAGATCAGGAGGGCAGTCATCCTCTCCTAATACTCTTTTGTGAGGATTTCGAAAATCTTTTAATTGTATTTGTTCATTATATATTATGTGATCGTAAATTATTTATTTAAAATTAAATGCAAACAATACTTTATAAAAATTGACCGTACAATGTATGATAAACTGACACGATTAAAGGATTCCAAAATCCTCACAAGTAAGATTCGGAGAGGATCAGGAGAAGATCCTCCTTCGGCAGCAGAGGGATTGAAGCACATATATAAATTGGCAATGGAATTCACATGGTTTTGAGAGAGGGAGAGAGCGTTAGATATTGGAGCTCCATAAATCCAAATCAAGTTCCACGCTCTCGATGCATTGTTTGTATTCCAAACCTTTGGATAGGACATAGGAGGGATAGTCAAAGCCAAGCTGTGTCCTAACTTCATGACTTGTACTTAAGTTGGATGCTTTCTTTCCAAACTTCAATTTTGGCTTGATTCAACTTTCTTTGTGACATAATCGCAACACTAATGACACTAGTTTTCTTGAGTTATTCTTCACTTTTGCAAAGCAGAAACTGGGTATCAATCGTGTTTAAATGAACGGAAATTTATAGTTCCTCATTAACATTAGTAATGGCAAGACACAACTTTCTTGGAAAATTAAGTTTACTATTGAAAAACTATTCACCTCAAGAACTTAGTTTTACAAATAGCGTTCACACATATGTTTCGCGGAGCCAACATGACAGTTGATGTGGTCACTGAAGGTAGACATCAGTGTAATCATAATTGTATTTGGTGTTTTCACAATTTTCTAGTTACATTACAAATTATGTACTACTATTATATGTCTATAAAGACTCTAGAGAATCCTTCTTGTAAATTCAAGCTTGTTCAAAAATTAGAAAATTAAAAATTAAAAGAACATTATTAATTAGAAAACTCGAAAAATAGTTTTTATTTTCTTTTTCGAAAACTAAAAGTTGTTACTAAATGAGTTTTTTTTTTCCGTTTTTCAGAAAGAAAAAAAAAAACTAAAAACTAAAATGTAATAGTTATTAAACTGCTCCAAATTTACGATTAAGTTGGCTTGACCCGAACACGATCATTTCTTCTACGCATCTCTAGCTATATTGTCACACCCTGACCCGGAATGTCCACTAGGACTCCGAATCGAGCTGTGCTGGCCAACATCAGGAAGGTGACGAAGCCATAAAGTGTAGTGATGTGGAAAATGTAAATAAATTTAAACCTAAAAATGCCTAAAGATAAGAGTGCGCTGTGAGCGGGAATGAACCCACTTCACACTCGACATTAGAGCATAAGTAAAGTACAGTAGTGTGTGTAAGGATCATACCCTCAGAAGTAGCCACCTATACTGAGATTCACCAAGAATCCTTATTGATACGAACTTCCAGCAACTAAAACCTGGGGGGGCGAAAAAAAATGATGAGTGGGCCTGAAAATAAAGTTTTAATAAAAACCTGTTGATGCACAAAATCAGCGAGGACTTTGGCACAACAGAAAGTGTTAAGTTTCTGACATTCGCTAGATTGCTCCGGCCACTAGTGTGGATAAGTAAGTAAATGGATAGGGACAGGGACGCAAACACAAGATGTACATGGTTCACCCAGATTGGCTACGTCCACAGAGTAGATGAGTTCTTATTAATTATGAAGGGTTTACACAAGTACATAGGTTCAAGCTCTCTTTTAGTGAGTACTAGTGAATGATTTAGTACAAATGACATTAGGAAATCTTGTGAGAGAATGATCTCTAGTTATAGAAGAAAGTTTCTAGTTTCATTCTGACATTGACACGTGTCGTGTTGTGATTGGCTTCTGATGTTGACACATGTCGCGTTATGATTGGCTTATAATGTCGACACGTGTTGCGCTGTGATTGGCCTCCTGGTTGGAGAGAAACTCTTCTGGGTCCTTCAAGGTATAACGTTAACCGGTCTCAGTAGTTTCGGGATTGGTCAAGTATGGTACAAACAGTGCTCCCCTAAGTTCCCGAATGAGGGAAGCTCCTTGGTTGGGGACTTGCAAGATCCAAGCTATTGAGTAATCACGAAACTTCTAAGTACCAAAGTGTGGCATCATTGTCACTTGCCTTATCTGTCTCATATGTAGATGTGGCATCTTCTCTGGAAGTACTTTTCCTCCATCTAAGGGTGTTATCTTTAACCGATGAAGATGCACAAGGTAATGTATCAATTTCACTTGAAGCTTATTTGTAGTTTCGGGCTTGGTCAAGTGCGATACAAACCCTACAGTAGGAGTCCCCCAAGTCGCCGAGCTAGGAGATTTGCCAAAGGAGGTAACAGACAAGGTAAGCAATCAGACTTCCAAGCAAGCAACCTGGATCGGAGGTTCGACTTCGGCTTCCGGTTGATTGTTCTCCTTCTTCTTGTGTCGTAAACAGTAACAAGGATAAGGAGAAGCAAATGGAGAAGAGATGATATGAGATACTTTTGCTTTTGAAGGAGTAACTTTCCACATGCTTATTCTTGAACTGGGCTAGAGGGTTTTCTGGTTTTCTCTAGAGTATAAGGCTGATTCAAGAATTTGAGGGTCAAAACAAGTCCATCAAATCTAGAGTACGTTCGACCCTGATGATATGGGATACTTTTGCTGTTGACGAAGTAGTGGATGTATCGGCACGTGTTCTGTTACGATTGTCTTCACATGCTTCCTTGTATCTTTCTCACTTGCCAATTTGTTCCTCAAGCAGATATGGTATCTTTTCTAGAAACATAAGACGTTGAAGATGAGTACTCGAGAGCAATGCCAGGTAAGTAATCATGCAAGGGGTTCCAGGCAGTCAGTTCCTGACTGGAAGCTTGATTGCAAGTGCTGACTGATTGCTCTCTTTCTCTTTGTCTTGCAGGTAAGAACAAGGCCAAAGGAAAAGACAAGGAAAAAACATGATATGGGATACTCTTGCTTTTAACCCTGATGATATGAGATACTTTTGCACTGGTGTGGCTTGTTTGCAAAGGTATTATCGAGAGGAAAAGAAGCTGATTATTTCGAGAAACTCTGCTGAGAGTGCCCTTTCGGATGTGAAGAAAAGTTGAGCATTTTTTTTTATTTGCAAGTTTGCCTGGCTGTGGAGGATGGAGGTCGACATATATAGGAGTCTCCCAAACAACAAGTAGCAGTGCTATTCCTTTACCCTTCTTGGTCATAGCAATGTAGTGGGAGCTGCAAGCTTCACGTGTTTTAACTTTGTCAGAGCACTTTAAAAAAATGGTATGTGGTATCTGGAAAGCTGATGTTGCGTGTGAAGATTGCAGACAAGCTTTATCCAAGGAAATCTGGCTCTCGAAGTTCGGAGAGCGGTGCCTCTTCGGTTTTCGAACAAGCAATCCTGTCGTGGATCTGGCTCTCGAGATTCAGAGAACAGTGCCTCTTCAATTTTTGAGAAAGCAATCTTGTTAGGAGTCTGACTTTTGAGATTCGGAGAGCTGTGTCTCTTCGATTTTTTAGAAAGTAATCCTGTTGGGAGTTTGGCTCTCGAGATTCGGAGGGCGGTGCCTCTTCGAGTTTTGAGCACGTAATCCTGTTAGGAGTCTGACTCTCAAGATTCGAAGAGCGGTGCCTCTTCGATTTTTGAGAAAGCAATCCTATTGGGAGTCTGACTCTTGAGATTTGAAGAGTAGTGTCTCTTAGATTTTTGATAAAGTAATCCTGTTGGGAGTTTGGCTCTCGAGATTCAGAGGGCGGTGCCTTTTCGATTTTTGAGCAAGCAATCTTGTTGGGAGTGTTTTCTCGAATGTGAGGAAAGGTTGGGCATTTTTACCAGTCTGTCTTGCCATGGAGCACGGAGGTTGACACACATTGGGACTTTTGAGTTATCAAGCAATGGTGTTGTTCCTTTACCCTTGTCGGTAATAGTAGGGTAGTTGGACCTTCAAAATTTATGTGTCTAAACTTTGTCAGAGATCTTTGGCAAAGTTATATGTGGTACCCGAGGAGCTGATGTTGCGTGTGGAAAGTGGTGCTTTTTCGGAATCCGGAGAGTGGTGCCTTTTCGATTTTTGAACCAACGGCCCTGTTGCCCTTTCTTTTATAAGGGCACCAATTGTGTGCAAGAACTACATTCAGAGAGTTATTGCTTGTAGGAATTTTCCCCTTACTTCAGAGATTTATTGCACCTTATTTCTCCTTCATCATTTCTATGAATGTCTAGCCTATACGACGTTGTTTTGACTTGAACTTTGGTGAAGAGGCAGCCATGCCTTCTTAAGACAACATATGGCGCCCATCCTTCTTATCCCTTACTGGTCCTCTTACCGTCGGGGACTCTGTGATGAAGAATGATATGACCGCTGCGGTGGTGGCCAGGAACCGTCTCACTCCCAAATATAACAGATTACTTTCCAAATGGTCTGATGAGTTAGTTGTTAAGGATTCTCTAGCTCTCAATGTTCAGTATGCAGGTTCTGTGTCTAATATGGCCTAACGCCTATTTGCTCGAACCCGCCAAGTTGATTCATTGGCGGCTGAAGTGATAAGTCTCAAACAGGAGATTAGAGGGCTCAAACATGAGAATAAACAGTTGCATAAGCTCGCACATGACTATGCTACAAACTTGAAGATGAAGGTCAACTAGCTGCAGGAATCTGATGGTCAGATTTTACTTGATCATCAGAGGTTTGTGGGTTTGTTCCAAAGGCATTTATTGCCTTCATCTTCTGGGGTTGTACCGCGTAATGAAGCTCCAAATGATCAACCTTCGGTGCCTCCTCCTTCTAGGGTTCTGCCTAGTACTAAGGCTCCGAATAATCACCCTCTGGTGACTCCTCTTTCTGGGGCTCTTGTTGGAAATATGCCCTGAAAGTCAATCTTTGGAAGAAACCTTTCAGGACAAATGAATAGATGTATAGATGATTCTTATACATCAAATGGCAAAGACACGAATTAGGACTACTCTCAGGACAAATGAATGGATGTATAGATGATTCTTATACATCAAATGGCAAAGACATGAATTAGGACTATCGCAATAAACGATATATGTCTTAAATAGTGTATCCATGGACAATGGATCGATTGAAGAAGTAATCTAATGATGTTAGACTAAAGAGACTTTCTTCACATAACCAAATGTCCAAAAAGGTTCCTGGTCATTGGATTGTCGGAGGGATACTGACAATGCATAGACCGGTACATACTGTGTCTGCTTCAAATGGAAGGATGGAAAGTCTCATCCCATTCGTGTTGTGACACTAAGACAAGTATGTAGGTGCTCATTAAGGGAATGAGTTCACTGAACACAATCGAACAAGAGTACTTGTATGGAGGTCTACTCACATGTC
Source organism: Malus asiatica (assembly GCA_033882615.1). Classification (NCBI taxonomy): domain Eukaryota; kingdom Viridiplantae; phylum Streptophyta; class Magnoliopsida; order Rosales; family Rosaceae; genus Malus; species Malus asiatica. The sequence continues at coordinate 41,421,068 of CM066503.1, read as the reverse complement.
AAGCAAGTAACTCAAATGGTTGGAATAATGTAAGTAGTCCTTAGACCTGAGGCATCGTCGTTGTCTTGTGGTTAAGTACTTAATCTTTGATTATGTCAAACGTCACTCTATCAGAGCGTCAACGGCATAGTCGGGGTTAAGCCACTTAGTCATGAAGGCAAGTGTATGCGCAACAAGGAATCTCTAATCCTCGATAAGAGAGGAGGAATACTCTAAGATATGATTCGGGAATCTTCGGCCGAAGTATCGAGCGTATTAAAAGGAAAGCGTTCCTATACGACTCAAAAGAATCATATAAGAAGGAATAATCACATTAGGGGTTTGACATAATATATCCATACCCTAGTAATGTGATTGAGAGTATTGTATTAGAGAAGGATCGAATTACATTGTAATTCCGACGGAATAGGTTCTCCGAATAAACTTCTACATTAGCTTGGGTAGCTATGACATATGGTTAGATGTCACTCATAGCTTGTGAGTTCTTCTAGATGATTAAATGTAGTCATCAAAGAAGAAGGTGAATTGAAATGAAGTTTCAATTCACTAAGTGATTGAATTAAATTTAATCGAGTAGATTGGTGCCAATCACCTCACTGCCTTGCTAATTAGAACCTAAAAGGTTGTTCACCAATACACTATTGTAGTGAGTAATTAATGGATGATGGAAACAATTAATTGGATTAATTATGTGTTGTGATTAATTTAGAAAGTCTAAAGAAATCATAAAAGCGATAAAGATCGTTTTGGGCTTAAAGAAACGTTCGGGTTTAATTGGGCCCATTGGGCCTAAACCCATTGGGCTTTTATTCAAGCATTGGATGACTTGAAATAAATAAAAGCCCAAAGCCCAAACAACACAAAGAGGGCCGGCCACTTTAGGTGGGAAAGGGTGAGATATTTAGTCAAGTTGTTGACTAGGTTTCTTTTGTCTATTTAAGGAACTTTATAGAGATATTGTTCATAAGGGTTTTTTGTGTGTTTAAAACAACAAAGAGGCAAAAGAAAAATAGCTCTCTTACTACACAAAGGCCGGCCACCATTGGGGTGTTTTCACTAACATATCTTACACCCTTTTGGTTATTCCTTCATCCTTCTCACTACACTAGTGGGTGAGGATCTTTAGAGGTTTCCTACTTTGGAAACTTGAAGAGAACCTAGGAGCACTCATTCTAACAAAGTGGAGGAGGCAAGGAGGGAGGCTAGGCTCAAGGACTTCAAAGAGCAAAGGGCTTGGAGGTGGTCTATCCTTGGTCTAAAATCAAGATCAAGAGGTATAGATCTATTCCTTGACTTTGTTCTTAAGTTAAATGTTTTGATGCATTATATATAAACCTATGAACCTTGAAGGGGATTTGCATGACTATAGCTTTGATAATATGTTATAAATGCTTCCGATGCTTTCGTATATTAAATTTGATTTGTATATGCATGATAGTCATTTTGATATCCCATTCTAGAATCTCATAATTTTCCCTTCAGCTCTGCCGACTGCTGAGACTTCTCCTGAGCAACCTTTGTGAAGCCCCCCTCTTGTTTGTTTATTTTGATTCATGTATACGTACATATTTGTAACTTACTGGAGATATCAATAAACAAGCTTTGCTTCATTTCAACGTATTGTGTTAAATACACCAAGGCCTTCTTCACTAAGTTCTTTGAATTTTTCCTTTTGTTGAATCTTGTATGTTGAAGCTTTGTGAGTGAAGCATGTAGGTTGAGGTAATGCTCTCTTATTTTCCCGAGTGAGGAAAACTTCTTGGTTGGAGACTTGAAAAAAATCCAAGTCACTGAGTGGTCGTGAGACTTCCGAGTATCAAGGTGCAGTAGCATATGGTAGGAGTCCCTCAAGTCTTCGGTCGAGGGAGTTGACGAAGGAGATGTCTTGCTAGTAGCCAAGTTTCCAAAGTAACAAAACTTCACCATTTTCCTTTCTAAGTGGTAGCCCAAAACTCATCCTTCATATATATTTGTTATGAAAGTTATTAGGCCCAAAGAAAAGGAGGCCTAGGCAATTTTTTTTTTTAATTTTCGAATTTCTGAATTTTCGAATTTCTGAATTTTTGAATTTTTGAATTTCCAAATATATATATATTTTAAGCTTTATGGGTGAAACTTTGTAGGTGAAGCTTTGAGGTTGAAGCTTTGTTGGGTACCATGAATTGATTTTGCTTCACACTATCTTGATTAAGATAGTGTGAAGCTTTTGTAGGTGAAGCTTTGTTGGTGAAACTTTTGTGGGTGAATCTTTTGTGGTGGGTGAAGCTTTTGTTGGTGAAGCTTTTATGGAGTGGGAAGCTTTTGTGGTGGGGGAAGCTTTTGTTGGGGAAGCTTTTATGGGTGAAACTTTTGTAGGTGAAGCTTTTGTGGTGGGTGAAGCTTTTATGGGTGAAGCTTTTGGAGGTGAAGCTATTGTGGGTGAAACCTTTGTAGGTGAAACTTTTGTGGTGGGTGAAGCTTTTATGGGTGAAGATTTTGTAGGTGAAGTTATTGTGGGTGAAGCTTTTGTAGGTGAAGCTTTGGAGTTGAAGCTTTCGTTGGGTACCATGAATTGATTTTGCTTCACACTATCTTAATCAAGATAGTGTGAAGCTTTTGAGAATTTATAATCGTCCACCATTGATGAAGCTTTTGTTGGTAAATCTTTGTTGGGTGCCATGAATTGATTTTGCTTCACACTATCTTGATCAAGATAGTGTGAAGCTTTTGAGAATATTTAGTTATCTTCCATTGATGAAGCTTTGTTGAATGTCCTTTTTTTTTCTTTTTTTTTTGGGAAACTAGAAATTTGAAAGTGTGGGAGAGACAACATATACAAATTTTGCTTCCACATTGTTGAGCAAGAGATTGTGATGCAAGCCACACCTTGTAGTAGTCAAAGGTTTGGATGACCCATATAAATTGAATTTGCTTCGAACAGTCTTGAATTTGCCTCGAAGGTATGAGAATTGTAGTTGCCCACCATTGATGAAGCTTTTGTTGGCACCATAAATTGGTTTTGCTTCACACTGTCTTGATCAAGAGTGTGTGAAGCTTTTGAGAATTGTGGTTGAACTCCTTTGATGAAGCTTTTGTTGGCATCATAAATTGGTTTTGCTTCACACTGTCTTGATCAAGAGTGTGTGAAGCTTTTGAGAATTGTGGTTGCCTTCCATTGATGAAGCTCTTGTTGGCACCACAAATTGGTTTTGCTTCACACTGTCTTGATCAAGAGTGTGTGAATCTTTTGAGAATTATGGTTGCTCTCCATTGAAGAAGCTCTTGTTGGCACCATAAATTGGTTTTGCTTCACACTGTCTTGATCAAGAGTGTGTGAAGCTTTTGAGAATTGCGGTTGAACTCCTTTGATGAGGCTTTTGTTGGCACTATAAATTGGTTTTACTTCACACTGTCTTGATGAAGAGTGTATGAAGCTTTTGAGAATTGTGGTTGCCCTCCATTGATGAAGCTCTTGTTGGCACTATAAATTGGTTTTGTTTCACACTGTCTTGATCAAGAGTGTGTGAAGCTTTTGAGAATTGTGGTTGGACTTCTTTGATGAAGCTCTTGTTGGCACCGTAAATTGGTTTTGCTTCACACTGTCTTGATTAAGAGTGTGAAGCTTTCTATGAGTTGTAGTGTTTGCATTATTACAGAGGGGAAATGTCTGAAGCAGATGCAATAGGGCTGAATAACTTGATCTTCGTATGCCATGCACTTAAGTTGTTGTTGGCTTGCAGTAAGACTTTGTTGGTGACTATAACTCTTGTTGGGCATAAGTGCTCCCCTAGTTGAGTTGTCAAGCTTGAGGGTTTTTGATTATTTGTGAATGCTAGGAGTTCACATGTACAAGTTGTACCTCTCATCTTCTGGTAGGTGGAATGAATGGTAAGTTGCTTTCATCACTTGGTTGGTGGTACGAATGTGAGTTCCTTCATCACCTTTCATCACATTTCATCACCTGGTTGGTGGCACGAGGATGAGTTCCTTCTTCACCTGTTTGGTGGCATGAATGGCAAGTTGCCAAATGATATTTGAGTACGGGTTGTACATTTGATCACCCGGTTGGTGGCATGAAGAAGAGTACGGTTGTACATTTGATCACCTGGTTGGTGGCATGAAGATGAATTCCTTCTTCACCTAGTTGGTGGCATGAGTGGCAAGTTGCCAAATGATATTAGAGTACTGGTTGTACATTTCATCACCTGGTTGGTGGCATGAAGGAGAGTACGGGTTGTACATTTCATCACTTGGTTTGTGGCATGAAAATGAGTTCCTTCTTCACCTGGTTGGTGGCATGAGTGACAAGTTGCCAAATGATATTAGAGTACGGGTTGTACATTTCATCACCTGGTTGATGGCATGAAGGAGAGTACGAGTTGTACATTTCATCACCTGGTTGGTGGCACGAAGGTGAGTTCCTTCATCACCTGGTTTGTGGCACGAAGATGAGTTCCTTCTTCACCTGGTTGGTGGCATGAGTGGCAAGTTGCCAAATGATATTAGAGTACGAGTTGTACATTTCATCACCTAGTTGGTGGCATGAAAGAGAGTATAAGTTGTACATTTCATCACCTGGTTGGTGGCATGAAGATGTGTTCCTTTTTCACCTGGTTGGTGGCATGAGTGGCAAGTTACCAAATGATATTAGAGTACGGGTTGTACATTTCATCACCTGGTTGGTGGCATGAAGGAAAGTACAGGTTGTACATTTCATCATCTGGTTGGTGGCATGAAGATGAGTTCTTTCTTCACTTGGTTGGTGGCATGAGTGGCAAGTTGCCAAATGATATTAGAGTACGGGTTGTACATTTCATCACCTGGTTGGTGGCATGAAGGAGAGTACGGGTTGTACATTTCATCACCTGGTTGGTGAGAATAAGGGCAAGGTGTCGAGGCACATTGTAGCAAGTGTCGAAGACACAAAGTATGTTGAAACCTTTCGAAGCATAGTTGGCTTATGTATGGATGTGTTGGAATGTATGATGTTTATGTATGAATGTGTTAGAATGTATGATGTTTATGTATTAATGTGTTGGAATGTATGATGTTTATGTATGAATGTGTTGGAATGTATAATGTTTATGTTGATTGATATGAGTGAAGCTTATGAATGTTTTGCTATGCATGAAGGGATCCATGCTTTTGATATGTGAACCATGTTGGTTGTAACACTTAGTATCACATACTTTGTGTCAAAGTACGCATGTTGAAGCTCTGAGTTTGAGTATAAGGGTAGGTCAGCGTAGACCAAATGTTCCAGTGCTAGGAACGCAAAAGACTCAGAAGAAGTTGTCTGAATTCCCTCTTCTTTAAATATTTTCCGAATGGCTTGTGTGACCAAATATCTCAAGCGGTTGAAAGTCAAAACATTTGTAATGTGTATGCCTTCTTATAATAACATTTCCTTCAGTACCTGGTTCTCCACTTTGAAAAAGTGAGGCTTGGCCCCATAGTCATAATAGTCGATGGTATGTTCACCCCTGGTTGTCTTGATATGAACTTTTATCCCTCTTGTTGTAATGGGCTTGCTGAGAGTAAAAATCCTTCCTCTTACCAAGAGACAGATACGTTTGGTGACTTAGCAAGTAACTAAATGAGGTCGGAGATGATGCCATGGGTGTCTGAATGGCTAATATCTCCTCACTTGGTAGAACTTGACTTCCACTTCCCATTTGTTAATAGGGGTTAACCATATAGGTATTCCCTTGGTATGTCCTTGCTTCAGCAGAGGCGTGGTTGTATGCCTGTGCCATCACTTCAGAGTAAGTTTTCCAAGTCTTGTCATCTGCCTCAGCGCAACGAGAATGCTCATGGCTGAAACGACCGACATACTCTCGTAGTGACTCGTCCGACTTCTGGCGAATAATGTACAGGTCATCTGCAGAATGCAAGTGATCGGTCTGGAAGATGTGTTGAGAGACAAACAGTTTCCTTAATTCCTCAAATGAGTCTACTGTCTCAGGTGGAAGACGGCAATACTAGTTTAGAGCTCCGCCAGAGAGGGTGCAGGGGAAGAGAGGACATCGCTCTTCGTCGGTGTGCATCCGATATGCCACGGTGGACTCAAAGAGGTTAAGGTGTGCAATTGGGTCCTCCCTTCCAATATAGAGTTGTAAACCAAGCTTTTGTTTTGTCTTCGCTTGAAGGGGGTGTCCATGATCCTTCTTGTGAGAGGGCCAGACCTGGGTTGGTTCCAGTCAAGTATCTCGCCCTAACGTTCGGCATTCAACTTGTTTACTTCCTCAAGGAGCTGTAGGACAAGGGGGTCATGAGTGGGGTTATTTATCATTGGAATTTTCTTTCGTAAGTCTCCATCGCCTCTTGGAAGTAGGAAAGTTTAAGCATGGGCGTGTGGTTTTTTCTTGGACTTGCCGTACTAACTTCTGGGGTGAGTTTGTCAGAATACCTCAGAGTCCCCCGTACCTTCATGTTCCTTAAAGACCTGTCGTTCCTTCCCTATATTGGTAGATGGCCTGGGTCGTGGGAGGGGACCGAGTCTCTCAGAAACCTTTGGGTCATTGATCTTCGAGCATATGTGGAGGGGATTCTCTCGATGTTGCTTTAGGAAGTCTCGGCAGTCACGATAAATGACTTTCGATCCTTCCAACCTTTCTGCAAGGAGGTGTATTCCTCCACTTCTTCTACTTCGGGTCGAAGCATCTGGGTTGAGAGAAGTCTCATGTTGATCAATGTTTTGATGATTAGCTCGCTCCTCATCAGGGATACCCATGTCGAATGGAGGTGACCCTCCGTGTTGGGGGCACCCAGATAATGGTTGATGTCCACAGGAGCAACGAGCTCGCGTGTTTGAGTACGCCTAGTTTCGTGAAGCATCTCAAAGAGCTTCTCATACTGCTCCTGGAGGACCTCATTCTTCATTGCTATCTTGTTGTTTTGAGCTTCTAGCTCATCGACTTTAGCTTAAAGAGCAACCCTCTTTCCTTACTTCTTTCGTTGCTTCGCACTAGGTGCAAAAGGCGTGTCATTCTATGTGTTGTGGCTTCATTCGCTCCCCATGTTGGTAAGGGATGCATGGTCAAAAGAGAGTGTACGAATGGTGGAAACCAGCTTGGCAAAGCTGAAGAGAGTGGGAATAAGTGTCGTTCCCACAGCCGGCGCCAAATGTTGATGCACAAAATCAACGAGGACTTTGGTACAACAGAAAGTGTTAAGTTTGTGACATTCACTAGATTGCTCAGGTCACTAGTGTGGATAAGTAAGTAAATGGAAAGGGACAAGGAAACAAACACAAGATGTACGTGGTTCACCCAGATTGGCTACGCCCATGGAGTAGAGGAGTTCTCATTAATTGTGAAGGTTTACACAAGTACATAGGTTCAAGCTCTCCTTTAGTGAGTACTAGTGAAAGATTTAGTACAAATGACATTAGAAAATATTGTGAGAGAATGATCTCTATTTATAGAAGAGAGTTTCTAGTTTCATTCTGACATTGACACGTGTCATGTTGTGATTGGCTTCTGATGTTGACGCGTGTCGCGTTATGATTGGCTTCTGATGTCGACACGTGTCGCGCTGTGATTGGCTAAAGGAAATTTTGGGAAAACATGTTCATTTGAGCAACATCTATAGCATGCAATTAACAATTAAATGCGGAATCATGCTTGTATGCACTCAAAACAAAACATTACCCTTGAAATTCAAAGCCTAGTAGTTATTTGAACCAAGAGTTAACTCAAGAACAAAGTGAGTTGAGAAATTTTATACCTTGGTTGATTCCTCTTTGCATAAGCAAAGGCTAATCGCCCAAGGAGAGGGCCTTCATTGCTTGCTTCTTAGCTCCATGGATTTCTTGGATGAGGATGGTTGAAAGGATTTTCCAAGTTCCCAAAGTTGAGAACCTCTAAGTCTCCACAACAAGGTAGGACTTGAAGAAGAGATGAGTGACCTAGAGGAAGTAAGATTGCTAGCTAAAATCCTCTAGGGTGGCCGGCCTCTTAGATCTTAGAGAGAAAAGGGAGCTTGTGTTCTCATCTTTTCTCCAAAAGAAACCCTAAAGATGAAATGACTATAAAGTTGCCTTTATACCACCTCACAATGAAGTGGCAAACTTGCAATTAAGCCAAGTTCACTACCCCTCTCTATATGGCCGGCCATTAAGGGTTCATTGGGCTTTCAAGCTCTTTTTGGTTTCAAATTGTCATACAACTTGAGTTAATGGGCTTGACATTCAAATCCCATTGCACCTTGCGACCCAAAACTAACCTGAGGTCTATAACGAACTTATTCATTTGATTAATTAACATATTAATTAATCCTAGCCATAAATAATTAAACCATTTAATTATCCTTACTCATCTCTGATGTTTCTTCAATCTCTACCTTACACGGTGGACGATCCATTAGGTTCCTTTTAGAGAGGCAGTGGGCGATTAGAACTCTTTCAAATCGATTGTGAATTGAAACTTACTTTCAATTCTCCCTTTAGTGATTATACACGTTTAGGGCTTCTACAAACCATGAGTGACACCTAGCAGTATGTCATGGTTACCCAAGCTAATCAGAAGAGGTGGAGAACCTATTCAGTTTAGGATTACAATGCAATACGGTCTTTCTCTAATACAATACTCTTGACCACATTGTTTGGTTTAATAATTTATTTATGTCTACTATCCAATGTGATTCATTTACTTATATGATTACCTTGAATGTGATTTGAAACGACTTCCTAAATCTCATTCATACTCTGGCCAAAGATTCTTAATCATATCATAGAGTATTCTCCCTCAAACAGTTTGAAGGTTAGAGATCCTTTGTTGCGCATTCATTTGCCTCCATGGCTAAGTGGTTTAACCCCAACTATGTCATGGACACCCTCGGATGGAGTGACTTTGACATAGTCAAAGATCAAGGACCTAACCACAAGACAACTATGATGCCTCAGGTTAAAGGACTACTTTGCATTATCCCAACCATGAGTTCTCATGTGACATGAGTATGAGAAGTCCTTGTTGATCGCATTCAATGAACTCATGCTCTATTGAACACCTACGTACTTGTCTTGGTGTCAGTCACACCAATGACTCGAGACCAGTCACTCTCCCTAAGAGAAGACATAGCACGTACTGATCTTAATGGACTGTCAATGCCCAATTGGCAATCCTATGATCAGGAACGTTTATGATATGTATACGAAAGAGAATGGTCTTGTGAATCTAACTTCTTTAGATCGCATTCTCCCTATTACATATTCCTTGGACTTATCGTTTAAGCGTATAACATTTATATGAGACGGCTTCAAACAATAATCTTTGCCTTTTAAATTAAACTATATTAGTTTAACATGTGAAATGTCCGTAAAGTATCATCATATGATTGGTTTTAGGGCACATTTCCAACAATCTCCCACTTGCACTAGAGCCAATTAGCTTGGTCATGAATGATGATACCTCTTCTATAGTCATTTCAAAAATTGCTGAGTAGTAGGCCTAGACAATGGATATCTATATGTTATCCGTAGAAGCAACCTTGAGAATAACGACGTCACCATTATACATGATTCTAATTATGTGGTTTAGTCTCTCATTTGAGTTCGGATCATGATGAGACCTTGATTCCCTGGCTTGAGCTATTGCCCCATTAGTGTCGTAGTGTCGGTACACTAGAAACACTTTCTGGTTGGAACCGAATAGAGAGTTCATGAATGAACTTTCTCATCCAAACAACATTGTTGTAAGCTTCTACATGGCAATATATTTTACATTCACAATGGAACACACTAAATCATTACTTTTAATGTTTCCATCCAAATATCTCTTTAGTCATAATAAAGAGATATCTGGTTATCTCTTCATTCATAATGAAGAAACATCAAATGATGGATTAGATTCATAATCTAATACATCTACGTTTACATTACGTTACTCTAATTCTTCATCATTCTTGAGGAATCCATCCTTTATTATTTCTCAAAAACTTAAGGATTCACTTGACAGTTGCCATGGTTCTTATCTTGGGCTTGCATTGATATCGTCTTGTACCGATCTTGGTACAACTCATATCAACGTTTTTCATACAATATGAAATACATAAATCACCTTTCTACGTATACATAAAGGATTATATTTACGCATTATGTTTCTTTAGGAGTCAAAAGGGTACGTTCCCTTTGAGAAGAGTTACCTCCTAGTCTCACTAGAGTTGTTCTTTTATTGAAGTTTATCATCATATGAGAAACTTCCTAGCATCTTTTGTCTATCATCAGGGCTTGATATAATCCAATTATATCCTGAAATCTATCATTATAGATTTACATCCCATGTTTATATACTATGTCTCCCATATACATTCTATCGTTATAGAATGTTTAAAGTCATAACTTTAACGAAGAAGTATTCTTTTCATTTCCAAAATTAATATATCATGTATGTCTGTGTGTGTATGTATATATATATATATATATATATATATATATATATATATATATATATATATATATTCAAATTTAGGAACATGATTAACTCCCACTAATCTTTTGTAAACCTAGTAAACAAAAGATTCATTTACATCTTTATGAGAAATCAAACGATTTGATCTTTCTCTCATAAGACGCTTATAGCTCCCACTAGCTTGCTAAGATTCATGATGGATGGATCTCTACAACTTACATGTCTTGTGATTCATAGTTTTAAACATATATTATCAAGACTATCTTAATAATGGTTTCGGAAACCCATATTATGTCCAAACATTGAATCACCATTTAGTTGTAGCCAGCAATCTTTGAATTAATTGAAACCAAGACTACGTCAAAGATGGTTTCTTCCAAGTCAACCAATCTCTTTGATTGTAGTCACCTTAAGCTACCAATTAGCTATTAAAGGTTTCACTATTTCGGGTCAAATGGTACTTTACCATTTCCTTGAGTATATGTCGTATGTACACTCAATGTACTCATAAGGATTTTCATTCTTATTTCTTTCGAATTAAGAGGTGTAACTCTATGACATAGTCATAAAGTTCAAACCATTCAACTTAAACGGTTTATAAATCCTTCTCGACTACCTTGGACCTTGTGGTGTAGGAACTAGGTTGTTATATTTGTTGATTATTATCTTGTCTCTCAAAGAACCCATTCTTTGAGTTCTATCTCTCGTTCATTTGCGCTTAGGCAAATCATATTGTAGGATTACAATGAACTACCCAACAAAACAACATTTGTTAGTTGGTTTATAGAAGTGATATCCAAAGGATAATTTAAGGATATCCACAAGATAATTCTCAAATAAATATTGCTTATTAGCACACAACCCCAAATCTTAACACAATTAAGACTTATCTTTCTTTACAACTACATCCTATGAAGTCATGAAAATTTTGGAAGATCTTCTAATTGACAATCATATTGTCTTAGAAGTATATATTGTATATATGGGTAATTGATAACATCCAACAAACTAAATCTTATTCAAGTTCGTTCTTCTCCTAATGGAGAAATCCATTATCTTATGATGCTTCTTTCCTTGATATCTTTCAAGGAAACTGTTCTAAAGTGTTACCTTTCCTTGGATCAAATCTAAGGAGGTAAATACTTTAGACGTCTTACTCATAAACTTACAGTCTTGAATTCTTTGAAACCTTTTGCAAAGTATTCGGACTTGTGTTTATTCAAAATAAACGATAGTCTAACCGAGAGCGATCTTCGGTGAATGTCATACAACATGAGAAGTATTATGTTGTGGACAAGTGCCACTACAATCTAAGTGAATTAACCTCAACAACTTTGTGATTCTTTCTTCCTTTCCAAAAGAATAAAGATTCAAACATTTTGCCTCTATACAATTTTAACAAGAAGGCATTGGATCCGGATCTAACGATCCAAAGCATCCATCTATGACCAACTCGTAATTTATGTTTTAGAGGTATCACAACTCAGTTGGGATTAGTCACTACCTTGCAACCTTTTGGGTTTTAAGCATCGTTATATTCTAAACAGTTAACACTACCATATCATCTCTACTATAGAGATAATTAATTAGATTACAATAATCTAATTATTCATTAATAAAGAACAATGTTTTGTCAAACAAAACATTCATCCATTTCTCATACGTAATTAAGTTCCTTTATTCAAATTGGAATGTAAAGACAATCTTTATTTTTCCATTTTCTTTGGTAGTTCATATGAGGAAGTAAGTATACCTGCTTTCGCAGAGATCTACATTTGATTCACGTTCCGAATGTGAAGTACTTTCTCTTCTCTCATTAATCTTCCACTTCTTATTAGCCACACTTTTACAACTATTGTAAAATATAGTTACTAATACGGAATCAAGCATTCAAGTAGAAGAACCAACTGTTTTGAACTTTTCAAGAACAATTTACAACACCTTCGAAAGATGTGTTCTTAACACTTGTAAGACATTTCTTGCAAATACCCATTCCAATGTCCATCCTTTCATATAGAAAGTTTGTTCCCTTGGAGTTATTTCGCCTTGTTCCCTTGGAGTTATTTCGCCTTCTTCATTTGACTTCTCCTTTAACTACAATAGTCATGGTCCCTAAACTCCCACTATCTCTTTGAAACTTATTTCAATTGTGTTATATACATCAAACAATTTGGAGAGTGTGTGGTTATTGTTCACTATATAGTTTACAATAAACTTAGTGAACCATTTGGATAGGGACACGAAAGTGAAGTCCTTCCCTAGTTTCCATCTCTAGAAGTGGTTTAACACTTCAACACTTAATGATTCAAAATCATCATAAGTCCATGTTGATGGACTATTTTTGTCAACCAACCATTATGTTCTAACCACAATTGCAAACTTTCAAGACTTGTTCAAGGCAACCCTCATTTCTTCATACAACAATTTGTAAGTGAAGAATCATGGCATATAAAGTGTCCATGCCCTTGTGCTTACTTCTCAAGTTCCTTGTTCATGTAACAAAGAAACGAGCACTAATATATACGTTAACTAAGGGTTGTTCAAAGCAACTCTTACTTCATACAACAATTTGTAATTGAAGAATTATGACATTAAAAGTGTTGTCCTTTTTATGATAGACTTATCTAACATGTTCTTCCAATGATACATTATCAATAGGAAGATTGCGAGGATGAGACTACTTAGGTACATATACAAGCCATTAAAGACAATCTATGGGATTGTAGTACCAAGTCCAAAAACTAAAGCTTTCGGCTTTTTCTTTGTCAAGTTTTGGATAGCGTTTGCAAATATATTGGTAAATAAATAAATAACGAATATAAATTGATTGATTTTAAGCCATTTGATCCGGGTCTTTAAATCAAATAGCATCATCCACTATTTTTGGAAAATTCCATATCCCTCATCGGAATTCCAGAGTTTTGGAGGAAACTCTTAGTAGGGTATGAGAGACTCATCATTACCAAGCCCACCTCACAATGATATGATGTTGGCTAGCATCAATAATAATGAGAGAATACGCTTACTCATTTGCATCTCTTGCAAGTACCCATCTTATTTGGCCTCTAGAGAATGAAGCCTCACAATGATATGATGTTGACTCCATTGCACTTAGTTAAGTCATTCCCACCATGCAAGTTCGAGTAGGGGTTCAAGAACAACCTCACAATGATATGATGTTGATCATTCTCGTTGCCTACCTTCACAACATCATGTATGCATATAGAACTCCTCCTAAGTGTAAGCACACACTTTGTACTCCCCCATGATAGGGCGAAGTCGGTGTACGAGTCACAAACGATCGGAGCCTACCACGGTGGAAGGCCACGAAAGAGTGTTCAAAGCACTATCACGCTTATCAACTTAATAATGGTTTGGTTGAGGGTTTTAGGTCTCATCACATATAAGCATGCATTTTAATCTTATTAAAACAATTTAGTCCTATTACAACTATTGGTCCATGTGATTGATTTAGTTGTATATGATGCTCCCACTATGCTTGTAAAACGGTTTTTAAAGTAAGAGTATATGGTGTTGGAAATGTGCCCTAAAACCAATCATATGATGATACTTTACGGACATTTCACATGTTAAACTAATCTAGTTTAATATCAAGGGCAAAGATTATTGTTTAAGCCTTCTCATATAAATGTTATATACTTAAACGATAAAGTCCAAGGAATATGTGATTGGGAGAATGCAATCTAAAGAAGTTAGATTCATGAGACCATTCTTTCGTAGACACATCCTAAACGTTCCTGATCATAGGATTGCCAATTGGGCATTGACAATCCGTTAAGATCAGTACGTGTTATGTCTTCTCTCAGGGAGAGTGACTAGTCTCGAGTCATTGGTGTGTGTGACATCAAGACAAGCATGTAGGTGCTCAATAGCGAATGAGTCCACTGAACACGATCAACGAGGAGTTCTCATACTCATGTCACATGAGAACTCATGGTTGGGATAATGCAAAGTAGTCCTTTGACCTGAGGCATCGTCATTGTCTTGTGGTTAAGTCCTTAATCTTTGATTATGTCAAACGTCACTCTATCAGAGTGTCCACGGCATCGTTGGGGTTAAGCCACTTAGCCATGGAGGCAAGTGAATGCGCAACAAGGGATCTCTAACCTTCAAACTGTTTGAGGGAGAATACTCTATGATATGATTAAGAACCTCTGGCCAGAGTATGAATGAGATTTAGGAAGTCTTTCCAAATCACATTCAAGGTAATCATATAAGCAAACGAATCACATTGGATAGTAGACATGAACAAACTAAACTATCAAACCAAACAATGTGGTCAAGAGTATTGTATTAGAGAAAGACCGTATTGCATTTGTAATCCTAAACTGAATAGGTTCTCTACCTCTTCTGATTAGCTTGGGTAACCATGATATGCTGCTAGGTGTCACTTTTGGTTTGTGGAAGCCCTAAATGTGTATAAACACTAAAGGGAGAATTGAAAGTAAGTTTCAATTCACAATCGATTTGAAAGAGTTCTAATCGCCCACTGCCTCGCTAAAAGGAACCTAATGGATCGTACACCGTGTAAGGTGGAGATTGAAGAAACAATGGAGATGAGTAAGAATAATTAAATGGTTTAATTATTTATGGCAAGGATTAATTAATAAGTTAATTAATCAAACGAATAAGTTCGTTAAAGACCTCGGGAAAGTTTTGGGCCTCAAGGCCCAATGGGATTCGAACGTCAAGTCCATTGACTTAAGTTGTATGACAACTTAATTCACAAAGGCCCAAAAGCCCAAACAAAACCCTATGGCTGGCCATTTAGAGGAGGGTAGTGAACTTGGACTTATTTACAAGTTTGCCATTCCAATGAATAAAGGTATAAATATGACTTTATAGCCAAAATTCATTTAGGGTTTCTTTTTGGAGAAAATTGGAGAGAACATGTCTCTCATTTTCTCTCTAAAGAGGCCGGCCTCCTTGGGGGGTGCATCTAGCAATCCCATTACTCCAAGGTCACTCATTTCTTCTCCAATCTAACCTTGGTGAAGATACTTAGAGGTTCTCTATTTCGGGAACTTGGAGAATCCTATTCTTCCATCCAAATCCATAGATTTAATATGCAAGGAATGAAGGCCCTCTCTTTGGGTGATTAGCCTTTGCTTATGCAAAGAGGAATCTACAAAGGTATAAATTTCTCAACTCACTTTGATTTGAGTTGAGTCTTGGTTCACCAATCTACTAGGCTTTGAATTTCTTGGTTAATGTTTTGTTTTTAAGTGCATGCAAGCATGATTCCGCCTTTTAATTGTTAATAGCATGCTATAGATGTTGCTTAAATGAACATGTTTTCACAAAATTATCCTTCATATGGTACTACTAGCATAAGGTTTGCATTCATTGATGGACTATATAGTTGCCTTAGGGCCTTAGGATGACTATGAACCTTTGATTCTATCCAACACGAGCCTAGTGTTGAATCTCGGTCTAGGGATGGTGATTGATTTTAGTTATGCGTTTAATCACATTAAGGAGTGTTTTCTTATTGGGCGTTGGACCATCTACTTCATTTTCATGCATATCAAATAAAGCAAGAAAGAAGTACTTCAAAGTAAAGAAGAGCTTATGCTCTTTTACAACATTTAATCAAAAACAAATTACTTTAAAGTAAAGAAGAGCTTATGCTCTTTAACAATATTTAATCAAAAACAAATTACTTTAAAGTAAAGAAGAGCTTATGCTCTTTTACAATATTTGATCATATCAAATTACAACCAAAATCTAATCTACACATTCCCATGGTTCAAACAAATTTGAGACGGCCTTTCATATAGCTCAATTATCATAGGCTTAGGTTCATAATCACCCTTTCTTTAAGTAATTAACGCTTTAACTAATTAAACTTGAATGCAACATTTTCATTTGGTTTTTGTATCCATAGAATTGATTTGAATGGAGCTAAATGAAATGAAAATCCAATTCTCATTTAAAGATACAAAACTATTTTGTTCTCAACTAATTTGGGTCGAAAAACAATAACCTCAGCTATTGGGCTATATTGCAAAACACAAACTTTTGAGGTCACTTTGTCAAAACACAAAAGTCCACTACTTCATGTAATTACAACTAGAACCCAAAAATTTCATCAAAATACAAAAACTTCATTAAAGGAGCAAAACATTTTGTCCTTTAGTGATTTTGGGCTTTTACGTAAAAATGTAAACTTTCGGGTCAAAGTACAAATACACAAAAGTATCAATACTTTAAGTAATTGCATAAAAACCCCAAAAGTACTCTATTTAATAGGGTGACCGGTTTTGGATGAGAGAATATGTCATAAAACTTTTGAATTTTTCAACAAAAGTGAAAGGTGATGGGTAGGTTTGAAAAAGTGATTTCCATAAAACATGGTTCCTTGAAACAAGAAAAATGTGTAAGTAATTGGTATGGTGTGAATAGTAAAAAAAGTATGGGTATTGATTGAAAATTCAAACCATCCATTACTAACAAAAACTTTATGTAAACAACCAAAAACTTTGAATCAAAATACCCAACCTTTTTGTTCTTGCCAAAAACATAACAAGAACAATGAAGAACATACATGATAACCCACAAGAGCTCCATGAACATTTTTCACCCAAAGACACCCAAAAAAACTCTCAAACTTAAGGGAAAAAACATATTACTATACAAGGGTACTTAGGGGTTCCTAATGTCACTTTAAAACACTTTTAAGAAGATAAACATGAACCCAAAAAACCACCATTTGGATTTAGCCGAATTTCCCCAAAAACATGGCATCAAATTTTAGCTCCAAAATTCATGCTCATATGAACTACATCTACAACGTTTGAGATGACAAATTTTCTAACAAAATTTACATTCAAAGAAGCAAGAATAAAGCTTGTAACAAATACAACATTCAAATCATAAATTATGATAATACAAAACCCAAAAGGATTCACCAACTACTAGACCTAGGCTCTGATACCACTTGAAGGAAATTTTGTGAAAAACATGTTCATTTGAGCAACATCTATGACATGCAATTAACAATTAAAGGCGGAATCATGCTTGTATGCACTCAAAACAAAACATTACCCATGAAATTCAAAGCCTAGTAGTTATGTGAACCAAGACTCAACTCAAGAACAAAGTGAGTTGAGAAATTTTATACCTTTGTTGATTCCTCTTTGCATAAGCAAAGGCTAATCACCCAAGGAGAGGGCCTTCATTCCTTGCTTCTTAGCTCCATGGATTTCTTGTATGAAGTAAGATTGCTAGCTAAAATCCTCTAGGGTGGCCGGCCTCTTAGAGAGAAAATGGAGCTTTCTCATCTTTTCCCCAAAAGAAACCCTAAGGATGAAATGGCTATAAAGTTGCCTTTATACCACCTCACAATGGAGTGGCAAACTTCCAATTAAGCCAAGTTCACTACCCCTCTCTATATGGCCGGCCATTAAGGGTTCATTGGGCTTTCAAGCCCTTTTTGGTTTCAAGTTGTCATACAACTTGAGTTAATGGGTTTGACATTCAAATCCCATTGCGCGAGAGAGTAGTTTGTGAGCACGATCGAGGCTTTGACCAGACGATTTATGTGTATTTCTCAATGGGGGCATGATGGTAAAATTGCACCCTCGGGATTTTGTTACTTACTTATCGGGACAATGGTGAGTTGTTGGTATTGCAGGCTACAGACCGTAATATTGAAGTGGACATTTAGATCCGTTTACGTTAGTATTTTAGTTATTTATACGTTTAGTTACTTATTTATTATTTGGGCTTAATCCAAAGATACTACATACATACCTTCGGAGTACAATACGCTACAAGTGCGTAGGTAAAATTTTTCTATGCTCAGTTTTGATTTCAGTACAACTATTTCTATGGTATTACGTATACGTATTTCGACATTATGCTTTTATACTTTTATTTTTGTCTCTATGTTTTTATAAAAGTATTAGATTTTAGTATTGTGCTAATGGAGAAGGAAAGTATGAGCTTCGGGCATGAAAGAGGAATAATTGCAATCCGATTGCGACAGAATAGCATTCTCTTTTATGCAGCCGCTCTAACTCGATTTCTCCTTGTATATGTATTTATATACATATTTTCTCCTAGTTTTTTAGGATTTTACATTTAACAAGTTATTTTAAATTTTGGGGACGAAATTTTTCTTGAGGGGTTACTATGTTCTAAAAAGATAAATGTATTTCAAACGCTTTGTTTTCGTCCACTCACCCTTCTGTTTTGTGCCCCTTCAGGTTCTAGGTAGCTAATCATCTTTGGTGGCTCACGAAGACTTCCCGGCGGTTCTGACATTTCAATAAATAAGTGTAGGGATTTTCTGACACACCCCGACCGAGGTCGATACGTGTTGGCTGTCATGTGAGGGTGACGTAGCCAAATTGCGCAACATAAGTGATAATAAAAGAAATGCGAATAAATATAAACCTAAAACCAAACTTATCTAAACTAAGATAATATAAGTAAGTGAAGGTGACCAAGCAAGTTATACGAATATCAGAGCATAGGTAAATGAAAGTGCATTCGAACCAACTAAGTACTAATTATACAAAAAGGGAAAAGATCTCTACTTATTTATAGAGATGTTAGAACTATCGTGAAAGTCATCATGAGCCACCAAAGATGACCAGCTGCCTAGAATCTGGAGGGGAACAAAACAGAAAACGTGAGTGGGCAAAAACAAAGCTTTCGAAAATACAGTTGTCTTTATGAACATACTAACCCCTCACTGTAAAAGCCGTATAATTTCCTAGAAAATAATAACACGTACGTACATAAGGATAATCCTTAGAAGCAGTCGAAACAAAGGTATGCCATGTCAAGATGTTCAACCATAAAATGTGTAAGCCACGTAATACGAATCAATGTAAAATAGTATGCCAACCGGAGTCACTTAATGTGACCTGTACGGCTGAATCTATAGCTCATCAAGTATATCTACACACGAGTTGGAACCACCTATTGTAATCTGTACGACAAGGATGGGTGTAAAGAAGTATGCTCAAGTGCTACGATCATGTGAAGGTTATGCGAATAATCGAATAATCGAGGGTCACCTATGAGTCAGAACCACCTATTATGGTCTGTACGACAAGGCTGTGCACTAAACTTGGATCCAAGGTGAGCGTACGATGCAGGAGGTGAACATCACGTGAAAGACTGTACCCTGGCCACGAGCAGGAGCATTAACACCGGGGTGCAGGATAATGAGTCAAAATGCAACAACGTATAACCTCACACAACGCAACCAATACCATCATGATGTACTCACCCAAAGCTTACCTGAGCCTCTGCAGTCTTATCCAATACTATGCATAGCTATACTAATGCAATACTAACACATAATGCACACATGACTTGGCATTTAAAACATACGTTCATTTAAAATAGTTTCTGGGAATCATGAGTATATAGAAAACAAAAGCCCATTCATTGGTAAGTAGCAAGATCGTAGCCCCCAAGTCTCGCCTGACCACGCTCGTCCTTCGTGTACTTCTCACTTATATGCAATTTTTCATTAATTTTAAAGCACATACACAAACCCTAGAAATAACTTCTCATACGTTGCTCAAATGGGGTGTTTGAATATACCAACGTGACCTTCTCAACAACACGAACACCCCGATATTTTTAGATTAATTTCCTGACGTCTCACGTGCCCTCACACGCCGGCCAAGGCACAACCACCTGCTTCTGCCACGCGCAGGCATGTGCTTGGCATGTTGACAGAATCCCTAACAACGTTAGGGAATATTTCATTTAAAAACTAACAGAGTTACCTGACGTTGTCAGTATATTCCGTCAAAGTTGACAGAATATTCTCCTCATTCTCCAGTGGCTTTATCGGAATCCACAGCCAGCCGTCGTCTGTGTCACTGGTTTCTGGAAAATCTTAAAACTTTAATATGTTCATCATTTTTCAACCAAATTCAACAAATTTTATATGGATTTGAAGCTCTCAACCAGAAGTACACAATCTTACCTATTTGAGGTCCTAAAACCGATGGAAAATGGTCAAATAATTCTTCGAACAACTGGCCAACCTACAACTCCGTGTTCTCGCCTATTCCAACGTTCGAATTGCTCCAAAACTAATCTAGGGTCCCTATAAAGTTGATTAGGACCCACCTTGAGCTTTTAAACCTTAGAAAAAGACCACGATCACGATGTAGAAAAATACACCTTGCCAGAGCTCGCCAGTTCTCGAATTTCTAATGTCTATTCCTTGACCTAAGGGTATTAATGAATTCGTGGGGTCGAGGTGAGTGCGATTTGATAGGAGCATATTTATGCTACTTAGTGAGCTTGTTCTTGTGCATTTACATTGTGTTTTCTTAGTTAAATTAGTCTTTTAAGCTAGTTTCATGTATTTTCAGGTTCTAAGGACAAAGTATGCAAAAGGTGCATTTTGGAGCCTTTGGAGCAGTTTTGAGCATAAAATGGATATCACATGCTTAGAGCCAAATGGATGGACGAAATTGAAGATCAAAGGAGGCAAGAAATGAAGAAATGAACATGAAGAACAAAGAGTTCAGAATTGGAAGCCAAAGTTTCTAAAGTTCAAGGTTTCCATTCTTGAAAGTTTCTATTCTTGGAATGGAAGTTTCTTAATCCTTTTTCACCTTGGTTCCAACCCTTGCCACACCTTTCAAGCCTCTTCCCTCTTGGATTCTGATTTGTTAGGCCCTTTTCCTTGTGGATTTAGGTTCTACACATCCTTTTTAGAAACTAAGTGGGCCAAAACCCTTTTCTTTGTTGATTTAAACCCTAAACCGAATCTTTAGGCCCTAAGCCTAAAAATCTGCTAAGTTTAAACCCTAATCTGATTTCCCCAGGGTTGTACCGCACCTAATGTTCTAGAAGCCTAAAAATCTGCATAAAACCCTAGTTCTTTTCTCCCTTAGATGGGCCAAGCCTTTTATCTCCAAAACCCTAACCTCTTTCCATCAGATTTGTGAAAACCCTAGCTTTGCCGTGCCTATATATATGTGTTTTAAAGCCTAAATTCGTCACCACCTCCCTCCCATTTAGAAATACATCAAGCCACATCCTCTCCACCATTCTACACCATTCTACATCCCTTTCCACCACCATACATCCTTGCCGCAACCCCCATTCAACCTAAACCTATTTCTGACTCTTTCATACGTCCATAACCATCCATAGACTCTTGTGCCGCAGCAAGGTGGGGAAGAAGAAGGTCCTTGGCGTTTCATGCTTGCAGATTGGAGCGTTTTAGGTGTACTTCGTTCTTGTTTTCATTGTTTATTTGGTTATTACTTTCTGATTTTACTGTAATCATGAGTGGCTAAACCCTTAATTAGTTAGGGGGAAGTTTGAAGCCATGAACATGCTTGAGATATGAATTGATTTTGTCCAATTGTGATTTGTTAAGTTGTGATTGCAATTCAATTATCTATTTCATTCATAACTGATTCTTGTATGTTTATTGAGGATGCATACTTAGCTTTCATACATGAATTAGATGCTAGAATATAAATGAGTTTCACCTAATCGTTACAAGTTTATATTCATTAGTAGTGAAGGTTGCTTATCACAATCGCGTTAATTGAATTCTTGGCAAACGTATCATGCATTCATAGTTACAATTGCCTCGTCAACACTTATGATTTTCATGAAACGTAATGATCTCTTATTGTATCTCTATTATGCATTCATGTAGGGGACTTTTAGAGAATGATTTGGGTTGTTGCATGCATTCATCCAATCCAATGAGTAAGGGAAAATCTGAGGGTTAATTTGTGCATCACGGTTAATCTGGGGTGTTGAGCATCATAATCTATTGAAAAGCAATTGGAAATCGATTCATGTTCAAGTGTGTCATGTCTGGAGAACGGACCTCTAACTAATCCATCCATCATCTTATTCATCAAATTTCATTTTATAATTTGCCTAACTTTATAACTTGTTTGTTTGTTTCAAATTCATCCAATTCAAAACCCCCATTTTACTTTCTTGTTTCAAAGTGCTCAATTTAGGTTTTGTTTGTGTTTTTGAGTGTTTTGGTCCAAACCAAAACACTAAATTTGTCCAAAATTGTGTTAAGGTCAGAATCTGCCCAGATTGTGTTTTAGGCAGTTTTGAGTGTTTTTAAGTTGTTTTAAGTCGTTTGAACCTGTTTTGAGTCCCTTGAATCTATTCAACCGTTTGTAACTTTGTTTTTATGTTTTTGAGTCAGTTTAGAGGTTTTAGCAAGCCCTTCTAATCCCCGGTTTAGAACGATCCCTACTTGCATTTATACTACGATTTGACAACAAGAGGGTTTAATTTGTGTGCTTAACTTTTATCACATCAAATTTTGGCGCCGTTGCCGGGGATTAGCAACTTTGCTAATCCCTCGTTGTTTCTTTTTATTTATTCTCATGTGTTTTTATTTTTAGAGGCTGACTTGTAATGTTCTTTTGTCTTTAGGTACTAGTGTATGACTCAAAGTTCTCAACCTATTCATGAGCACATCTTTGAATTTGACGACGATTTTGAGAGAACTTTGAGAAGGAAGAGGAATCAACAAGCATCTAATCTACCTAACCTTGACCCTGAGTTTGAAGAACGAGTAGAAGAGGAGGAAGAAACCCCCACGGCACAGGTTGTGGAGGAAGAGCCAAACATGGCAGTGGACAATCGAATGATCAAAGAACTTTCTGCCTCGGGTATGGACAATGTTGCACCTCTATGCATCCAATACCCCGCGGCAGCCTAAGGAAAGACGGAAGAATTCGAATTAAAGTCAAGCTTGTTGCATCACATTCCGAAGTACCATGGGCTGTCCATGGAGGATCCGAACAAGCATGTGAAGGAGTTTGAAGTAGTTTGTTCGACCATGACCCCGATGAATGTAAGTGGTAGCATCTTGAAGATGAAAGCTTTTCCATTCTCTCTAATGGACAAAGCTAAAGATTGGTTATACGAACTAGCACCCGGGATGGTTACATCTTGGGAGAGTATGAAACGAGCGTTCTTGGAGAAGTTTTTCCCAACTTCAAGAGTCATTCTCTTGAGGAAACGGATTAGCGGGATCCAACAAAATCAAGGTGAATCGTTTCCCACTTATTATGAACGTTTTAAAACTCTTGTTACTTCATGTCCACAACACCAAATGAAGGAGGAGCTGCTCATTCAATACTTCTACAAAGGACTCCTCCCCATTGAACGTCAAATGTTAGATGCCTCGGCGGGTGGTGCATTGGTTGACATGACTTCGGTGACTGCGAAGACTCTAATTGCAAATCGAGCACACAATGCACAACAATATGAGGGTGTTGGACAAAGAGAAAGCCCACGGCAACATAGTGTGAATGAGGTAAGTGCTATCTCTGAAATTCAATCACAGTTAGCTAATCTTACCTCTCTTGTGTCTCAGGTTGTAATTGGGTCAAAACCACAAGAAAATCAAGTTTGCACCGTGTGCTCCATTCAAGGGCATCCATCCGAGAAGTGCCTTCAGTTAATCGAGAATGGTGGATGGGAATCTGCCAATGCTATTGGATTCCAAGGCCAATATCAAACCAAATACGATCCATACTCAAACACATACAACCTCGGATGAAGAGATCACCCTAACATGAAGTGGAGAGAGCCCTAACAACCTGCACAACAGGGGGATTTCGGCAAAACCCCCTGGGTTCCCACGACCATATCAACAAAATCAACCACTTCCGGCCCAATCTAGAACAGATACGCCTATGGATAATGATCAACTTGTTCAATTGCTAACCAATGTGGTGCAGGGCATGCAAAATCAAGCCAAGAAAGTGGAAAATTTGAAGAAACAAATGGGACAAATGGGACAAATGGCTGAATTCATGGGGCAGTTTAGTAGAGAACAAGGTAAGTTACCTAGTTCAACAAATGTGAATCCGAATGGAGGATTCAAATTTGCCAAAGCCATCATGTTGCGTAGTGGAAAAGAAGTTGGAAGTGAGTCCGACACTCCCAAATCTACCCAAGAAGAGGATGACAAGCTGGAAGAAAAGGAGGGAAGCATTAACACACCCACGACAAGGGTGAAACAAACCTTGCCCCAAGCCCCTATCCTTCCTAATTCGGCCAAACAAGGTAAGTTGAGTTCAAATTCACTTAATACTAATCTGACCAATGTTCATTTTCCTCGTAGGTTCATGCAATCGAAGAAGGATGAGAATGAGAAGGACATTCTAGAAACATTCCGGAAAGTGCAAGTAAACATTCCACTCCTTGAGGCAATTAAACAAGTCCCAAAATATGCCAAATTTCTCAAGGAGCTGTGCACAAACAAGAGAAGAATGTCGAACAAAGAGGTAGTTAAGGTAAGTGAAAATGTTTCAGCTGTATTGCAACGTAAACTACCTACTAAATGCAAAGATCCCGGTAGTTTTACGATTCCTTGTATAATTGGCACTACTCGGTTCGAACATGCAATGCTTGACTTAGGTGCATCCATAAATGTCATGCCTTATTCTATTTACGAATCTATGAATTTGGGTGAATTGAAAAAGGATGGTGTGATCATACAATTGGCTGATCGTTCTAACGCTTATCCAAAGGGAGTATTGGAGGATGTTTTAGTGCAGGTGAACCATTTGATCTTCCCAGCTAATTTTTATGTTTTAGACATGGAGATTTAGCCCATTCCACCTCTCTGCCGATTCTCCTTGGTAGGCCATTCATGAAGACAACCCGTACAAAGATTGATGTGTTCAAGGGCACTTTGACGATGGAATTCGATGGGCAAGTTATCGATTTTAATATATCTGAAACTATGAGATATCCCGTTGATGACCATTCATGTTTTTCTATTGATATCATTGATTCATTGGCGCAGGAATATCTTGAGGAATTGAACGAGGATGCCCTTGAAATAGCCATTACGAAGGGCATAGAAATGAAAAACCAAAACATTGGAACCATACAAACCCACGGCCAGATTGAGGACCCCAATGCCGTGCCCTTTATTGAGGAAGTTGTGGAAGTTGTGGCTACCCTTGAGTCACTTCCACGACAATATGGTAAGGTTCTGCTCTCAATTTCAAGTTCAGTTTCTACTAAGATGTTACGTTCTGTTGTTCAGGCACCTACTCTTGAACTTAAGCCATTGCCGGACCATTTGAAGTATGTGTTTTTGGGAAATGACGAAACATTGCCCGTAATTGTTTCTTCAAGTCTCACAGCACATAAGGAAGAAAAGCTTGTGAGGGTGCTACGAGAATACAAAACCGCCATAGGGTGGACCTTGGCCGACATTAGGAGAATTAGCCCCACCACTTGCATGCACCGTATACTTCTTGAGGAGGGGACTAAACCATCCCGAGAGGCTCAACGCCATCTCAACCCTCCAATGATGGAAGTTGTGAAGAAGGAAATAATCTAGCTCTTAGATTGTGGCATGATCTATCCTATCTCCGATAGCCATTGGGTTTCACCAATTCAAGTCATTCCCAAGAAGTTTGGAGTTACTGTTGTCAAGAATGAAGAGAACGAGTTGGTGCCTACACGAATTCAAACTGGATGGCGTGTTTGTATTGACTATAGGAAGCTAAACGCCACAACAAGGAAATATCACTTTCTTTTGCCATTCATCGACCAAATGCTTGAAAGGTTAGCCGGTCGTGCTTTTTATTGCTTTCTTGATGGATATTCTGGATATAACCAAATTGTGATAGCCCCGGATGATCAAGAGAAGACCACATTCACGTGTCCTTTTGGAACGTTTGCTTATCGTCGCATGCCATTCGGCCTATGCAACGCACCTGCCACTTTCCAAAGGTGTATGGTAAGTATATTCTCCGATTATGTTGAGAAGATCATTGAGGTATTTATGGATGATTTCAGTGTATTTGGGGATTCTTTCGCTAATTGTTTAGATAATCTGACATTGATCTTGAAACGATGTGTTGAAACTAATCTTGTGTTGAATTGGGAAAAATGTCATTTTATGGTTAAACAAGGTATAGTTTTAGGCCATATAGTTTCAGAAAAAGGAATTGAAGTAGATAAATCTAAAATAGACCTTGTACGTCACTTACCCTCTCCTACTTCGGTTAGAGAGGTTCGTTTGTTTCTTGGTCATGCAGGGTTCTATAGGCGTTTCATAAAGGATTTTTCCAAAATTTCTAACCCCCTTTGTCAATTGCTTCAAAAAGATGTGCCCTTCAAGTTTGATGAGGAGTATGAATCGGCATTCAACCAACTCAAGGAGAAGCTCACTTCGGCCCCCATCATTACTCCTCCCGATTGGAGTTTTCCTTTCGAGCTTATGTGCGATGCATCCGATTATGCATTAGGAGCTGTTTTAGGGAAAAGAAGAGACAAGCAGCCGCATGTTATATACTATGCCTCTCGGACCCTCAATGATGCCCAATTAAACTACTCCACAACGGAAAAAGAACTTCTGGCTGTTGTCTTTGCTTTAGATAAGTTTTGGTCTTATTTAATTGGAACTAAAGTGATTGTTTATACTGAAGGATTATTTTGTGAAAACATGTTCATTTAAGCAACATCTATAGCATGCTATTAACAATTAAAAGGCGGAATCATGCTTTCATGCACTTAAAAACAAAACATTAACCATGAAATTCAAAGCCTAGTAGATTGGTGAACCAATACTCAACTCAAATCAAAGTGAGTGGAGAAATATATACCTTTGTAGATTCCTCTTTGCATAAGCAAAGGCTAATCACCCAAAGAGAGGGCCTTCATTCCTTGCATATTAAATCTATGGATTTGGTTGGAAGAATAGGATTCTCCAAGTTCCCAAAATAGAGAACCTCTAAGTCTCCACACCAAGGTGAGATTGGAGAAGAAATATGAGTGACCTTGGAGTAGTGGGATTGCTAGATGCACCCCCAAGGTGGCCGGCCTCCTAGAGAGAAAAAGGAGAGAAATGTTCTCACCAATTTTCTCTAAAAAACCCTAAATGAATTTTGGCTATAAAGTCATATTTATACCTTTATTCATTTGAGTGGCAAACTTGTAAATAAGTCCAAGTTCACTACCCTTAACAATATGGCCGGCCTTAGGGTGTATTTGGGTTGTTTGGGCCTTTGTGAATATTTAGTCATTAAGTTGTCATACAACGTAAGTCAATGGGCTCGACGTTCGAAGCCCATTGGGCCTTAAGGTCCAAAACTATCCCGAGGTCTTTAACGAACTTATTCGTTTGATTAATTAACATATTAATTAATCATTGCCATAAATAATTAAACCATTTAATTATTCTTACTCATCTCCTTTGTTTCTTCAATCTACACCTTACACGGTGTACGATCCATTAGGTTCCTTTTAGCGAGACAATGGGCGATTCAGAACTCTTTCAAATCGATTGTGAATTGAAACTTACTTTCAATTCTCCCTTTAGTGATTATACACGTTTAGGGCTTCCACAAACCAAGAGTGACACCTAGCAACATATCATGGTTACCCAAGCTAATCAGAAGAGGTGGAGAACCTATTCAGTTTAGGATTACAAATGCAATACGGTCTTTCTCTAATACAATACTCTTGACCACATTGTTTGGTTTGATAGTTTAGTTTATTCATGTCTACTATCCAATGTGATTCGTGTGCTTATATGATTACCTTGAATGTGATTTGGAACGACTTCCTAAATCTCATTCATACTCTGGCCAGAGATTCTAAATCATATCATAGAGTATTCTCCTTCAAACAGTTTGAAGGTTAGAGATCCCTTGTTGCGCATTCACTTGCCTTCATGGCTAAGTGGCTTAACCCCAACGATGCCATGGACACTCCAATGGAATGACGTTTGACATAATCAAAGATCAATGACTTAACCACAAGACAACGACGATGCCTCAGGTCAAATGACTACTTTGCATTATCCCAACCATGAGTTCTCATGTGACATGAGTATGAGAAGTCCTCGTTGATCGTGTTCAGTGGACTCATTCGCTATTGAGCACCTACATGCTTGTCTTGATGTCACACACACCAATGACTCGAGACTAGTCACTCTCCCTGAGACTCCCTGAGAGAAGACATAACACGTACTGATCTTAACGGACTGTCAATGCCCAATTGGCAATCCTATGATCAGGAACGTTTAGGATGTGTCTACGAAAGAATGGTCTCATGAACCTAACTTCTTTAGATTTCATTCTCCCAATCACATATTCCTTGGACTTTATCGTTTAAGCATATAACATTTATATGAGATGGCTTGAACAATAATATTTGCCCTTGATATTAAACTAGATTAGTTTAACATGTGAAATGTCCGTAAAGTATCATCATATGATTGGTTTTAGGGCACATTTTCAACAATCTCCCACTTGCACTAGAGCCAATCAGCTTTGTTATCAGTGATGATACCTCTTCTGTAGTCATTTCAAAAATGGCTGAGTAGTAGGTCTAGGCAATGGATATCTATATGTTATCCATAGAAGCAACCTTGAGAATAACGACGTCACCATTATACATGATTCTTAATCATGTGGTTCAGTCTCTCATTTGAGTTCGGATCTTGATGAGACCTTGATTCCCTGGCTTGAGCTATCGCTCCATTAGTGTCATAGTGTCAGTACACTAGATACACTTTCTGGTTGGAACCGAATAGAGAGTTCATGAATGAACTTTCACATCCAAACAACATTGTTGTAAGCTTCTATATGGCAATATATTTTGCATTCATAATGGAACACACTAAAGTCATTAATTTAATGTTTCCATCCAAATATCTCTTTAGTCATGATAAAGAGATATCTGTTAATCTCTTCATTCATAATGAAGAAACATTCAATGATGGATTAGATTCATAATCTAATACATTTACGCTTCCTTTACGTTACTCTAATTCTTCCTCAATCTTTGAGGAATCTATCCTTTAGTATTTCTTAAATATTTAAGGATTCACTTGACAGTTGCCATGGTTCTGATCCTGGGCTTGCATTGATATTGTCTTGTACCGATCTAGGTACAATTCATATCAACATTTTTCATACAATATGAAATACGTAAATCACCTTTCTGCGTATGCATAAAGGATTCTATTTATGCATTATTTCTTTGGGAGTCAAAGGGTACGTTCCCTTTGAGAAGAGCAACTTCCTAGTCTCAACTAGAGTTGTCTTTCTAATTGAAGTTTATCATCATATGAGAAACCTCCTAGCATCCTTTTTCTATAATTAGGGATTGATATAATCCAATTATATCCTAAAATCTATCAATATAGATTTCCTTCCCATGTATATAGATTATGTCTCCCATATACATTCTATCGTTATAGAATGTTTAAAGTCATAACTTTAACAAAGAATTATTCTTTTCATTTCCAAAATTAATATATCATATATATTTATATATATATACAAATTTAGGAATATGATTAACTCCCACTAATCTTTTGTAAACCTAGTAAACAAAAGATTCATTTACATCTTTATGAGAAATCAAACGATTTGATCTTTTTCTCATAAGAAGCTCATAGCTCCCACTAGCTTGCTAAGATTCATGATGGATGGATCTTTACAACTTACATGTCTTGTGATTCATAGTTTTAGATATATATAATCAAGACTATCTTAATAATGGTTTCGGAAACCCATATTATGTCCAAACATTGAATCACCATTTAGTTGTAGCTAGCAATCTTTGAATTAATTGAAACTAAGACTACGTCAAAATTGGTTCCTTCAAAGTCAACCAATCTCTTTGATTGTAGTCACCTTAAGCTACCAATTAGCTTATGAAGGTTTCATTATTTCGGGTCAAATGGTACTTTACCATTCCCTTGAGTATATATCGTATATACACTCAATGTAGTCATAAGGATTTTCATTCTTATTTCTTTCGAATTAAGAGGTGTAACTCTATGACATAGTCATAAAGTTCAAACCATTCGACTGAGACGGTTTATAAATCCTTCTTGACTACTTTGGAGCTTGTGGTATATGAACTAGGTTGTTATATTTGTTGGTTATCATCTTGTCTCTCAAAGAACCCATTCTTTGAGTTCTATTCCTAGTTCATTTGCTATAAGGCAAATCATATTGTAGGATTACAATGAACTACTCAACAAACAACATTTGTTAGTTGGTTTATAGAAGTGATATCCAAATGTTAATTTAAGGA
Organism: Malus asiatica; assembly: GCA_033882615.1. Classification (NCBI taxonomy): domain Eukaryota; kingdom Viridiplantae; phylum Streptophyta; class Magnoliopsida; order Rosales; family Rosaceae; genus Malus; species Malus asiatica. The sequence goes on along the minus strand of CM066503.1, from coordinate 41,390,601 downwards.
TATCCACAAGATAATTCTCAAACAAATATTGCTTATTAGCATACAACCCCAAATCTTAATATGATTAAGATTTGACTTTCTTTCCAACTACATCCTATGGAGTCATGAAAATTTTGGAAGATCTTCTAATTGACAATCAAATTGTCTTAGAAGTATATATATCCTATATATGGGTAATTGATAATGTCCAACGAACTAAATCCTATTCAAGTTCGTTCTTCTCCTAATGGAGAAATCCATTATCTTATGATGCTTCTTTCCTTGATATCTTTCAAGGAAACTATTCTAAAGTGTTACCTTTCCTTGGATTAAATCTAAGGAGGTAAATACTTTAAATGTCTTACTCATCAACTTGCATTTCTTGAATTCTTTGAAACATTTTGCAAAGTATTCGGACTTGTGTTTATTCAAAATAAACTATAGTCCAACCGAGAGTGATCTTCGGTGAATATCATATAACATGAGTAGTATTATGTTGTGGACAAGTGCCACTAACATCTAAGGGAATTAACCTCAACAACTTTGTGATTCTTTCTTCTTTCCAAAAGAATAAAGATTCAAACATTTTGCCTCTATACAATTTTAACAAGAAGGTATTGGATCCGGATCTAACGATCCAAAGTATCCATCTATGACCAACTCGTAATTTATGTTTTAGAGGTATCACAACTCAGTTGGGATTAGTCACTACCTTGCAACCTTTTGGGTTTTAAGCATCGTTGTATTCTAAACAGTTAACACTACCAAATCATCTCTACTATAGAGATAATTAATTAGATTATAATAATCTAATCATTTATTAATAAAGAACAATGTTTTGTCAAACAAAACATTTATCCATTTCACATAGTGACGGAATTTAGTTCCTTAAAATTGGAATATAAAGACAATCTATGTTTTTCCAATTTCTTTGGTAGTTCATATGAGGAAGTAAGTACCATCTGCTTTCACAGAGATCTATATTTGATTCACTTTCCGAATGTGAAGTACTTTCTCTTCTCTCATTAATCTTCTACTTCTTATTAGCCACACTTTTACAACGATTGCAAAACATAGTTACTAATACGGAATCAAGCATTCAAGTAGAAGAACCAACTGTTTTGAACTATTCAAGAACAATTTACAACACCTTCGAAAGGTGTGTTCTTGACACTTGCAAGACATTTCTTGCAAATACCCCTTCCAATGTCTATCCTTTCATAAAGAAAGTTTGTTCCCTTGGAGTTAATTTTATCTTCTTCATTTGACTTCTCCTTTGACTACAATAGTCATGGTCCCTAAACTCCCACCATCTCTCTTGAAACTTATTTCAATTGTGTTATACACATCAAACAATTTGGAGAGCGTATGGTTATTGTTCACTATATAGTTCACAATAAACTTAGTGAACGATTTGGATAGGGACACAAAGGTGAAGTCCTTGCCTAGTTTCCGTTTCTTTAAGTGGTGTAACACTTCAACACTCAATGATTCGAAATCATCATAAGTCCATGTCGATGGACTATTTTTGTCAACCAACCATTATGTTCTAAACATAATTACAAACTATCAAGAGTTGTTTAAGGCAACTCTAATTTCTTCATACAACAATTTGTAAGTGAAGAATCATGGCACATAAAGTGTCCATGCCTTTGTGCTTTCTTCTCAAGTTCTTTGTTCATTTAACAAAGAAACAAGCACTAGTGTTTGCATTGACCAAGGGTTATTCAAAGCAACTCTTATTTCTTCATACAACGATTTGTAAGTGAAGAACTAATAACACTAAAAGTGTCCTAGTCTTTATGCTAATCTTCGTAAGTTCCTTTGTTCATATAACGAAGGAATAAGCATTGGTTGTTTGTGTTGTCCCTTTTCATGATAGACTTATCTAACATGTTCTTCCAATGATACATTACCAATAGGAAGATTTTGAGGATGAGACTACTTAGGTACATATACAGTCTGTTTAAGACAATCTTGGGAATTGTTGTACCAAGTCCGGAAACTAAAACATTCGGTTTTTATTTGTCAAGTGTTGGATAGCGTTTGCAAATATATTGGTAAACAAATACATAACGAATATAAATTGATTGATTTTAAGCCATTTGATTCAGGTCTTTAAATCAAATAGCACCACCCACTATTTTTGGCAAATTCCATATCCCTCATTGGAATTCGAGAGTTTTGGATGAAACTCTTAGTAGGGTATGGGAGACTCACTACTACCAAGCCCACCTCACAATGATATGATGTTGGCTAGCATTAATAATAATGAGAGAGTACACTTACTCATTTGCAACAACCTCTTGCAAGTACCCATCTTATTTGGCCTCTAGAGAATGTCACCTCACAATGATATGATGTTGGCTCCATTTCTCTTAGTTAAGTCATTCCCACCATGCTTAGTGCGTGAAGGGGTTCAAGAATAGCCTCACGATGATACGATGTCGGCCATCCTCGTTGCCTACACTCACCTCATCAAGTATGTATATAGACTCCTCCTGAGTATAAGCATGCACTTTGAACTTCCCCATGATAGGGTGAAGGCGGTGTACAAGTCATAAACGATTGGAGCTACCATGGTGGAAGGCCACGAAAGAGTGTTCAAAGCACTCTCACGCTTATCAACTTAATAATGGTTTGGTTGAGGGTTTTAGGTCTCATCATATACAAATATTCATTTTAATCTTTATTAAAACAATTTTGGTCCTATTACAACTATTGGTCCATATGATTGTTTTTAGTTGTATATAATACTCCCACTATGCTTATAAAACAGTTTTTAAAGCAAGAGTATATGATACTACTAACATAAACTTTGCATTCATTTGATGGACTATATAGTTGCCTTAGGGCCTTAGGATGACTATGAACCTTTTATTTAGATTCAACACGAGCCTAGTCTTGAATCTCGGACTAGGAATGGTGATTGATTTTAGTTACGCGTTTAATCACATTAAGGCATGTTGTTCATAGGGGCGTTGGACCCAACTACTTCTTTTTCATGCATATCAAATAAAGCAAGAAAGAAGTACTTCAAAGTAAAGGTGAGCTTATGCTCATTACAACATTTGCATAAAACAAATTACTTTAAAGTAAAGAAGAGCTTATGCTCTTTTACAACATTTGATCAAATCAAATTACAACCAAAATTAATCTACACATTCCCATGGTTCAAACAAATTTGAAACGGCCTTTCACATTGCTCAATTATCGTAGGCTTAGGTTCATAATCACCCTTTAATTAATTAACACTTTAACTAATTAAATTGAATGCAACATTTTCATTTGGTTTTTGTATCCATAAAATTGATTTAAATGGAGCTAAACAAAATGAAAATCCAATTCTCATTTAAAGAGACAAAACAATTTTGTTTTCTACTTAATTTGGGCCATCTTGCAATAACCACAACATTTGGGCTATATTGCGAAAACATAAACTTTTGGGGTCACTTTGTAAAAACACAAAAGTCCACTACTTCATGTAAATACAACTAGAACCCAAAATTTAAACAATGCAAAAACTTCATTAAAGGATCAAAACAATTTGTCCTTTAGCGTTTTTGGACCTAAACGTAAAAACGTAAACTTTTGGGCCAAAGTACAAATACACAAAAGTATCAAAACTTTATGTAATTGCATAAAAGACCCAAAAGTACTCCCACTTGAGGGAGGGCCGGTTTTGGAAAGGGATTAGAGTGATGTGTGTGTTGATTTGTGAGTTTTGACATAAATCATGCAAGTGGTGCAAGTGGTGTGTGTGAAAGGAAATTAATCCTTTCACACCCACCATAATATCTCTTACATCTCTTACACCTCTTACACCATTTAAACAAATATTTAACACATTAAATCATTTGAAAAACATAAAACATAAACTTTATAAAATAAATCAAAACTTTGAATCAAAACACAAAACTTTATGTTCTTGGCAAAAATGTCAAGAACAATGAAGAACACTCAAGGAAAAACTCAAAATTTTCCATGAACATTTTTCACTCAAAAAACATTCCAAAACCATTTTAATTTAAGGGAAATAACATATAACCAAACTAGGGTACATAGGGGTTCCAAAAGTCACCTTAAAACATTTTTAACGAGTCAAACAAGCCCAAAAATCCACCCTTTAATTTGGCCGAATTTCCCCAAAGTCATGGCACCAAATTTTTAGCTCCAATATTCATGCTCATATGAACTACATCTACAACATTTGAGATGGCAAATTTTCTACCAAAATTTACATTCAAAAAACAAGAATAAAGCTTGTAACATATTACAACTTTTAAATCACAAACTATGAACTACAAAACCCAAAAGGATTCACCAACTACTAGACCTAGGCTCTGATACCACTTGAAGGATTATTTTGTGAAAACATGTTCATTTAAGCAACATCTATAGCATGCTATTAACAATTAAAAGGCGGAATCATGCTTTCATGCACTTAAAAACAAAACATTAACCATGAAATTCAAAGCCTAGTAGATTGGTGAACCAATACTCAACTCAAATCAAAGTGAGTGGAGAAATATATACCTTTGTAGATTCCTCTTTGCATAAGCAAAGACTAATCACCCAAAGAGAGGGCCTTCATTCCTTGCATATTAAATCTATGGATTTGGTTGGAAGAATAGGATTCTCCAAGTTCCCAAAATAGAGAACCTCTAAGTCTCCACACCAAGGTGAGATTGGAGAAGAAAAATGAGTGACCTTGGAGTAGTGGGATTGCTAGATGCACCCCCAAGGTGGCCGGCCTCCTAGAGAGAAAAAGGAGAGAAATGTTCTCACCAATTTTCTCTAAAAAACCCTAAATGAATTTTGGCTATAAAGTCATATTTATACCTTTATTCATTTGAGTGGCAAACTTGTAAATAAGTCCAAGTTCACTACCCTTAACAATACGGCCGGCCTTAGGGTGTATTTGGGTTGTTTGGGCCTTTGTGAATATTTAGTCATTAAGTTGTCATACAACTTAAGTCAATGGGCTTGACGTTCGAAGCCCATTGGGCCTTAAGGTCCAAAACTATCTCGAGGTCTTTAACGAACTTATTCGTTTGATTAATTAACATATTAATTAATCTTTGCCATAAATAATTAAACCATTTAATTATTCTTACTCATCTCCTTTGTTTCTTCAATCTACACCTTACACGGTGTACGATCCATTAGGTTCCTTTTAGCGAGGCAGTGGGCGATTCAGAACTCTTTCAAATTGATTGTGAATTGAAACTTACTTTCAATTCTCCCTTTAGTGATTATACACGTTTAGGGCTTCCACAAACCAAGAGTGATACCTAGCAGCATATCATGGTTACCCAAGCTAATCAGAAGAGGTGGAGAACCTATTCAGTTTAGGATTACAAATGCAATACGGTCTTTCTCTAATACAATACTCTTGACCACATTGTTTGGTTTGATAGTTTAGTTTATTCATGTCTACTATCCAATGTGATTCGTGTGCTTATATGATTACCTTGAATGTGATTTGGAACGACTTCCTAAATCTCATTCATACTCTGGCAGAGATTCTAAATCATATCATAGAGTATTCTCCCTCAAACAGTTTGAAGGTTAGAGATCCCTTGTTGCGCATTCACTTGCCTTCATGGCTAAGTGGCTTAACCCCAACGATGTCGTGGACACTCCAATGGAATGCCGTTTGACATAATCAAAGATCAAGGACTTAACCACAAGACAACGACGATGCCTCAGGTCAAATGACTACTTTGCATTATCCCAACCATGAGTTCTCATGTGACATGAGTATGAGAACTCCTCGTTGATCGTGTTCAGTGGACTCATTCGCTATTGAGCACCTACATGCTTGTCTTGATGTCACACACACCAATGACTCGAGACTAGTCACTCTCCCTGAGAGAAGACATAACACGTACTGATCTTAACGGACTGGCAATGCCCAATTGTCAATCCTATGATCAGGAACGTTTAGGATGTGTCTACGAAAGAATGGTCTCATGAACCTAACTTCTTTAGATTGCATTCTCCCAATCACATATTCCTTGGACTTTATCGTTTAAGCATATAACATTTATATGAGACGGCTTGAACAATAATATTTGCCCTTGATATTAAACTAGATTAGTTTAACATGTGAAATGTCCGTAAAGTATCATCATATGATTGGTTTTAGGGCACATTTCCAACATATACTGATCATGCAGCTTTGAAGTACTTACTAACGAAGAAGGACGCAAAACCTAGGCTCATTCGTTGGATGCTTCTTCTGTAAGAATTTGACATCGAAATACGAGACAAGAAAGGACCCGAGAATGTGGTGGCTAACCACCTAAGCCGAATGGTCCATGATGAGCAAGACAATGTCGTGCCTATCCCTGAAACTTTCCCCGATGAGCAGTTGATGTCCATTAAGGTAGATGAACCTTGGTATGCCGATCTAGTGAATTACTTAGTGTCTAAACAATTCCCAAGCATTCCTACCAAGCACCAATGTGATAAACTTCGAAAAGATGCACGATTCTATGTTTGGGATGATCCCTATTTGTGGAAGTGTTGCTTTGATCAGATTTTGCGTAGATGTGTGCATGATTGTGAGTTTCTTTCGATTCTAAGATTTTGTCATACTTATGCTTGTGGTGGACATTTTGGCACTTAAAGAACAGCATTAAAGGTTCTTGAATGTGGATTTTATTGGCCCACTTTTTTTAAAGATGCTAGAACTTATTGTCTAACGTGTGATCGGTGCCAAAGAACGGGAAATATAGGTACCAAGGATCAAATGCCGCAACAACCCCTGTCCTTTATTGGAATGCCTAGAGTTCTAATCAGTGATGGAGGATCCCATTTTTGTAATCGAACCATTGAGGCTTTGCTCAAGAAATACAATGTTACGCATAAGGTTTCAACACTTTATCATCCTCAAACCAATGGGCAAGCCGAGGTTTCAAATAGGGAGATCAAGCAAGTCCTAGAGAAAACCGTGGGGCCAACAAGGAGGGATTGGAGCTTGCGCTTAGACGATGCATTATGGGCTTATCGTACGGCCTACAAAACTCCCCTTGGTATGTCACCTTTTTCGGCTCATCTATGGTAAGCCATGTCATTTGCCCGTCGAGTTGGAGCACAAGGCACATTGGGCAGTGAAGACCTTCAACATGGATCTAGATGCCGCCGAAGTTTCTAGAAAGCTCCAATTGAATGAACTCGAGGAGCTTAGGAATGAAGCTTACGAGAATGCCCGGATTTACAAGGATAAGACCAAGGCATATCATGACAAGATGCTTCGTACCAAGACATTCTCCAAGGGGCAGAAAGTGCTCCTCTTTGATTCTCGCCTTCGGTTATTCCCTGGTAAGTTATGTTCTAAGTGGATTGGACCCTTTGTTGTTACTAATGTTTTTCCTCATGGTGCCGTCCAAGTCCAAAGTTTGAAAACCGGCCACGAGTTCAAGGTGAATGAGCATCATTTGAAGCCTTATTACAACCTGTTTGAGGAGCATGTGGTGGAGGTACTACCCCTCCATGCCGTGGGCTCCAAGGAAGCATAAAGGATGGTAGTCGTTCGGCTTCACGACGTTAAAGCAAGCGCTTCGTGGGAGGCAACCCATGCCAAAAAAAGAACACCTAAACTCGGCTCTAAATCCTGATTTTCTTTCTTTCAACCTTTCTCCTTGCTGCCGTTATTTGTCCATGCTTATTTGTTGCTTGTTTAATTGTTTTTCTGTGAGTTTATGTTTGAAACATGAAGGACAATGTTTAATGTAAGTGTGGGGGGGTAAATAAGTGTTTTTGATGCAAATTTGTGGGTTTTATTCACCTATCACTTCCAATGTTGTTTCTCACTGTTTTTAAATGTTTTTCGTGTGTTTTTAAGCTTTTAAGTGTGTTTTGACAGAAAAATCCGAAAAAACCTTATAGAAAATTTGAAAAATTGTTTTGAAAAAAAACCAAAAAGAGTTGTTTTCGATTTGTTTTTGTGTGTTTGTTTGTGTCTTAGGGTACCTTCCAACACAATGATGAGGATTCGGTTTTTAATTGCATGACTGTTAAAGAGAATTATAAACATGGATGGAAGTTTGATTTACTCTTTGGTTTATGCTTGGTTGTGGTTAGAACTTATGAATTCACATGCAATCATAAAGGAAAAAAAAAATTAGTTTTTGTAACATGCTTGAAGGAAGGAACTCAAACTAACGCTACAACCTTATGAGACTTGAGCCTAAACGTTTATTTGGAGAGTTAATAATCTATGCATTGTTGTTTTCTAAAGTCGTTGCATGATCTCATTATTCTTTGCTTGGTTACTACTTAGAAGGCGTTTCATCATTTAGTTCCAAACACTAGAACTCATGCCCATTTCATTCAAAGCATGCTATTGATTTGCATAACACATATTCAAGATGAAGTTGTGTAGTGACCACCACTTAAGCCAAATTGCCGTGTCCCCCATGTTCATTTGTTTTGTAGGTTTTAACCCCGTTGAGCCTTGTGTAGCCTATATTCTTTGTTAACCCACACTATCCTCACATAGCCTAGATTAGGACCATCCATACCCTTGTTCTTGAAGCATAGTAAAGCATGACTCAAGATGAATTCCTTTTGATCAATGTATTGCAGAAAACAAGTGTGGGGGGAGGGATGTGTGTGTGTGCCAAAGACTTTCATGTGGCATGGGTAGGAAAAGAAAAACAAAAAAAAAAAAAAAAAAAAAAAAGTGAAAAAATTCGTGGAAAAGAGAAAGAAAAAAAAAAAAAAAGCAAAGTTGTGAAAAGTATGGAAAAAAAAAAGAATTGAAAAAGATGTGAAAAAGAGCTCTTAAGTGTTGATTGTTCAAGAAAGGGTCCAAAACATTGAATTCGACCCTAAGTGTGCACGAATCTTCCCTTTATGTTTAAAAGTTGATTTCTGCATTCTAAAGTGAATTCTAAGTTTCAATTTCATTACTTTGCTTGCTAGTGCTTAAAGAACGTTCATTATCCCTATCCTTCCTTTTTTAAGCAATTACCCTTAGCCCCGTTACAACCCTCGACTTCTATCTTGAGTGTTATGTGTTTCAATTTGTGGAGTTTGAAGTTGGTATGAGCATATGGTGTCACTGGTTCTCGCATCTAAGTAATAGCATTCTATTCATGAGATCATATCTAAATGCTTACTAACTCCAGAAATTGCTTACTTTGTTATACATATATGTGAGCGTTCGTTTTCATGTTTACATCAATCTTCTCACATATAACTAGTATAGGGTGTGTAGTTAGAAAATTTGAGTGAAAATTGAGTGCATATCTTGTAAGGAATTGAGCAAATTCTCTAAGGCATGTTACTACATTCAAAACATCATTTTAATTGGTTAAATGTGAACTAGTAAGTAGTGACTATGATTAAGTATGTGCTCAAGTGTAAGGATGACTAAAATCTGTGGGAATGATGATTTTTAATCAGTCATGTGCATTGGTTTCCCTGAGGCAAACGTTGGAAGGTTTAGGTTTTGTTTGTTTGTTTTGTTTCGTTTTGTTTTCTTTTGTTTCTTTGTTTTGCTCGAGGACTAGCAAAAGCTAAGCGTGGGGGAATTTGATAGGAGCATATTTATGCGACTTAGTGAGCTTGTTCTTGTGCATTTACATTGTGTTTTCTTAGTTAAATTAGTCTTTTAGGATAGTTTCATGTATTTTCAGGTTCTAAGGACAAAGTATGCAAAAAACGTGCATTTTGGAGCCTTTGGAGCAGTTTTGAGCATAAAATGGATATCACATGCTTAGAGCCAAATGGATGGACGAAATTGAAGATCAAAGGAGGCAAGAAATGAAGAAATGAACATGAAGAACAAAGAGTTCAGAATTGGAAGCCAAAGTTTCTAAAGTTGGAAGTTTCCATTCTTGAAAGTTTCTATTCTTGGATTGGAAGTTTCTTAATCCTTTTTCACCTTGGTTCCAACCCTTACCCCACCTTTCAAGCCTCTTCCCTCTTGGATTCTGATTTGTTAGGCCCTTTTCCTTGTGGATTTGGGTTCTACACATCCTTTTCAGAAACTAAGTGGGCCATAACCCTTTTCTTTGTTGATTTAAACCCTAAACCGAATCTTTAGGCCCTAAGCCTAAAAATCTGCTAAGTTTAAACCCTAATCTGATTTCCCTAGGGTTGTGCCGCACCTAATGTTCTAGAAGCCTAAAAATCTGCATAAAACCCTAGTTCTTTTCTCCCTTAGATGGGCCAAGCCTTTTATCTCCAAAACCCTAACCTCTTCCCATCAGATTTGTGAAAACCCTAGCTTTGCCGTGCCTATATATATGTGTTTTAAAGCCTAAATTCGTCACCACCTCCCTCCCATTCAGAAATACATCAAGCTGCATCCTCTCCATCATTCTACACCATTCTACATCCCTTTCCACCACCATACATCCTTGCCGCAACGCCCATTCAACCTAAACCTATTTCTGACTCTTTCATACGTCCATAACCATCCATAGACTCTTGTGCCGCAGCAAGGTGGGGAAGAAGAAGGCCCTTGGCGTTTTCGTGCTTGCAGATTGGAGCGTTTTAAGTGTACTTCATTCTTGTTTTCAATGTTTATTTTGTTATTACTTTCTGATTTTACAGTAATCATGAGTGGCTAAACCCCTAATTAGTTAGGGGGAAGTTTGAAGCCATGAACATGCTTGAGATATGAATTGATTTCGTCCAATTGTGTTTTGTTAAGTTGTGATTGCAATTCAATTATCTATTTCATTCATAACTGATTCTTGTATGTTTATTGAGCATGCATACTTAGTTTTCATACATGAATTAGATGCTAGAATATAAATGAGTTTCACCTAATCGTTACAAGTTTATATTAATTAGTAGTAGTGAAGGTTGCTTATCACAATCGCGTTAATTGAATTCTTGGCAAACGTATCATGCATTCATAGTTACAATTGCCTCGTCAACACTTATGATTTTCATGAAACGTAATGATCTCTTATTGTATCTCTATTATGCATCCATGTAGGGGACTTTTAGAGAATGATTTGGGTTGTTGCATGCATTCATCCAATCCAATGAGTAAGGGAAAATTTGAGGGTTAATTTGTGCATCACAGTTAATCTGGGGTGTTGAGCATCATAATCTATTGAAAAGCAATTGGAAATCGATTCATGTTCAAGTGTGTCATGTGTGGAGAACGGACCTTTAACTAATCCATCCATCATCTTATTCATCAAATTTCATTTTATAATCTGCCTAACTTTATAACTTGTTTGTTTGTTTCAAATTCGTCCAATTCAAAACCCCCCTTTTACTTTCTTGTTTCAAAGTGCTCAATTTAGGTTTTTTTTGTGTTTTTGAGTGTTTTGGTTCAAACCAAAACACTAAATTCGTCCAAAATTGTGTTAAGGTCAGAATCTGCCCAGATTGTGTTTTTAGGCAGTTTTGAGTGTTTTTAAGCTGTTTTGAGTCTTTTGAACCTGTTTTGAGTCCCTTGAATCTAATCAACCGTTTTTAACTTTGTTTTATGTTTTTGAGTCAGTTTAGAGGTTTTAGCAAGCCCTCATAATCCCTGGTTTAGAACGATCCCTACTTGCATTTATACTACGATTTGACAACAAGAGGGTTTAATTTGTGTGCTTAACTTTTATCACATCACAATTGTAGTGATTTCCAGTTCGATTCATGATGTTTTGATGATGATTGTGAGGTCCGGGTGGCTCAGGTGTACGGAAGGAGAAGAAAGAAAAAGAAGGTCCGAGAGAAGGGAGAGTGAGGGTGTGTGCGTGCGTGATTGGGCAGAAGGAAAAAGGAGAGAGATTTTTAATTTAATTGGGCCAAAGAAATTAGGAACTAAGGTAATTGGTGGGGTAAGGTATACCCAAACCAAATTAATATTTCCACCAAGTCTCGCTTTAAAATCATCGTAACATTTTCGTTAAGGAATCGATTCGACCCTAAGTCGCGTCAATACTCGTGATTGTGCAGAAATTCATGAAGTCACTCTTGCTCATATCAGCACTGATAATTCTTAACTCACTGAGAGTGTAACTGATGCAGTGCCAAGCTCTTCTGAACCATCAAAAGCTCAACCAAATCAGCAAGCTATAAGTGCACTGATAGACGCATATTTATGCGACTTAGTTAACTAGTTTTCTTGCATTTACGTTATTAGTTCTTAGTTATTTTAGTACTTTAAGCCATTTTCGTGTGTTTGTAGGTCCAAAGGGCTAAGGTAGCAAGAAAGTGCATTTTGGTGCATTTTGGAGCAGTTTTGAGCTTGGAATGGATTACATATGATATGAGCAAGATGGATGGACGAATTTGAAGTCAAATGAGGATAGAAACATGCTAAAAATGTGGTGAAACAAATACAAAGTGCAAGAAGGGATAGGTTTCTAGAAGGATTGGCCAAAACTTCACTCAAAAACCTCAATGCCGTGGCTTTTACTTCAAAGCAACCAGAAATTTGAGTGATGATGCAATGCCTAACTCACCATGACATTTGAGTGGATGATGCAATGCTTAACTCACCATGACATGTGAGTGGATGATGCAATGCTTAGCTAACCATGACATTTGAGTGGATACCTAACCCACCAACATTTTTCACCAACAATTCCCACTCTTTATAGTGCTCACCTACTCAATTCCACCAAAATTTTGTGTTAAACAAGTCCATCCTCTTCCTATAAATACCATGGTAGCAACCTCATTCAAATCATCCAAGAATAAACCATTCTATAAGCCTTTCCTTGCCTCTCCCTACATATCTAAACTTTCCCCATCCATTCCTCCAAATAACCAACCCTTCAACATCATTCCAACCTTGTTGTTGCGGCAAAGAGAAGGAGAAAAGTCCTTGGACGCGCTTGCTATCCAACATGGATCGTTGGAACGTTTAGGTGCTTTCTTTCCTTTGTTTTTCAATGTTTAAATTTGTTTATCTTTGTTTTGTAATAATGAGGAACTAAACCCCCTTGGCTAGGGGGGGATTCGAAACACATGTCCTTGCTTGCATTATGATTTGATTACTTTTAATTGCGTTTCATAAGTTATGAATTCAATTTACTTATCCGTTCGTATAAAAACTGATTTGTGTATGTTGATTGAGGGTCGACACTTAGTTTGCATGCATGAATTCGATGCTAGAATATAAGGGAGTTTCACCTAATCGTCATGAACTTATATTCACAAGTAGTGAAGGTGGCTAGTCACAATCGCGTTAAGTAAATTCTTGGCATAAGTTTCATGCAATTCATAGTAACGAGTGCCTCGTCAATGCTTATGATTTTCATAGAACTTAATGATTCTTGCTTGTATCTCTATTATGCAATTCATGTAGGGAACTTGTGAGGAATGCTTTGGGTTGTCGTATGCAATCATCCAACTCAATAAAAGTAGGAAAATTTGAGGGTTAATTTAAGCGTACCTAATTAACTTGGGGCATTGAGAATTAATAAGTTATTGAAATACAATTGGAAATCGTTTTGTATGCAAGCAAGACATGTGTGGAGAAGAACCCTCTAGCTAAAGCCCATCAAGTTCGTTTTAAAGTTTTAGTTTATTGGTTTTACTTTCACTTAATCAAACTCAAATCCCCCTTTTTCTTTCTTGTTTTTAAGTTCTTTTATTTACATTTTTAACTTTGTTTTTAAGTTTCAAGTGATTTAGCAATCCCTCCTAATCCCCGGCTTAGAACGATACCCTACTTATACTTATACTACAATTGTCAAAAGAGGGTTTAATTTGTGTGTCAAGTAATTTTCACATCAAATTTTGGCATTAAACCCTCTTTTTGACAATTGTAGCATAGATGTAAGTAGGGTATCGTTCTAGGCCGGGGATTAGGAGGGATTGCTAACCAAAGTAAAATTAATTTAAAAACGTAAAAACAAAATTTAAAACACTTAACTAGAATAACTCAAAATAAAACTAACAAATAAACTAAAACAATTCAAAAAGACTCAAAACTTTCAAGACTTTAGAAGACACACTAAATTGATTTCTAACAAATTTAATCACTTAAAATAAATGGGGGATTGATTTTTGTGAAATTAAATTTGTAACAGAAATTTGAAAACAAACTCCAAAGAAATATATTTTGATTAAATAGGATTATGAGACACTAGTTAGAGGGGTCCTTATCCACACATGAACATATGCATATAATTTGATTTCCAGTTGCTTTTCGATAAGCTATTAATTCTCAATGCCCCAAGTTAATTAGGTACGCTTAAATTAACCCTCAGTTTTTCCACTAGTTATTGGGTTGGATGATTGCATACGACAACCCAAAACATTCCCTACAAGTTCCCTACATGAATTGCATAATAGAGATACAAGCAAGAATCATTAAGTTCTATAAAAAACATAAGCATTGACGAGACATTTGTAACTATGAAAAGCATGATACTCTTGCCAAGAATTTACTTAACGCGATCGTTTATAAGCGACCTCCACTACTTGTGAATATAAGTTTGTAACTATTAGGTGAAACTCACTTATATTCTAGCATCAAATTCATGCATGTAAATTAAGTATGCATCCTTAATCGACATACAAAAATAAGTTATCAATCAAGCAGTTAAGCAAATTAAATCACAACTCAGAAATCACAACTGAAGGTAATCAATTCATATTACAAATATATTCATGGTTTCGAATTAACCTCTAGCCAAAATAAGTTTATTTACACATTATTAAAAACAGAAATAAAATAGAAGTTTGGAAAGATTTAACCCAGGAAATGGAGTGAAGCCTCTAATTTTCTTCTCACTGCCCGTCAGTCTCTGTGGCCTGCGTCAGTCCTCCTTCCCTCGAAGACTCTCGCTGCCCAGCAGCTTTCTGCTTCTCCGTGCTGACCTCACTGCTCCGCTTCAGTCTCTGAGCTGCCAGGGAAGCTCAGCTCCCCCGTGCTCACCTCTCTCCCTCTCTTGTTTTATTTTTCTATCCTTTTCCGCTGCTTTGGTCCCTCCAATTCCTCTATATCTCTGCACCTGGCGCTGACCTCTCCGCACCTACCCTCTGTCTGACCTTTTCTCCTGCTTTCTCACGCTACCCAAAGGCAGCTCTCTGCCTTCCACCAATCCCCCCCCTGACCTGCCTCTTGTCCTGCGTTTCTTGTCGAGCTGCCCAAAGGGCAGCTCCCCCTTTTTTTTCGTTTCTTTCCTCTCCCCCCCGCCTAGACAGCCCCGTTTGACCTTCCTCTTTTATCTCTGCTCACCGCGCCTCCTGCGCCTCATCTCTCCCTTTCCCTTATTCTATTATTTCTTTTTCTGCTGTCCCTCTTATCTTTTCTGACCTCACCGTATGCCTCTCTGTGCTCACACTGTCAGCTGGACTCACTTCTCTCTCTACTCTTACTGCGCTGTCTTTCCTCCTCACACTCTTCCGCTTTCACACCTACTTTCCACTCCTCCTATTCTTTTCTATATTTTTCTGCCCCTGCTCCGTCAGCCTTCCACCTCGGTTTCTCACGCTGCATTCCACTTCTCCCCACTTCTTATTATTTTATTTTCCCCACTACCTCAATGCTCTCCCTCCACTTATTCTGCGCCTCTTTCTTTTCTGCACGCTGTCTTCTTCCCGTTTTTCTCTGCTGCCAAAGACTTATTTCTTTTTGTTTCTTTTCTTTACTCACCAACTGCAAAACACTTCAATTTTAGATATATCATATAATTTCTAATGCATACTTAATAAATTTAGCCTAACTTCCATGACCTATAATCTGTGACAGAATGAGAACGACTAAAGCAATTTTCGACGAATTTATTATTTAAAACTCATTTGTGCCATTTTTATTTTCTTTGCATAACAAATCCTATAAACACAAAAATAACGTAAATAGCTCAAAATATAAAGAACTAACTAAGAAAAGACGAGTGAATTCGAAGTAAAAATATATATAAATATGATCCGATCAAATACCCCCACACTTAGCTTTTGCTAGTCCTCGAGCAAAACAAAGAAAACAAGAACGAGAAGTAACAAGAAAAACATTAGCTTCCCACTTTATGACCCTCATAGAATTTCATTTAAGAAAACAAATCGTCAAGAACCATAGCTAGCATCAAGGAACTAATACAAGGTCATCTTCCTTATTCAAATATTAGCAGTAATCTTTGAATCATCCTTGAGGTGTAGTGTGTGAGATAGCCATGCATGCTAATGCAATTTCAAGTTTTTATTTTTAAAATCATCATATGCAAACTAGCGACCTTCTCACGGGATATGCACTCAATCACACATGTGTTTAGTTTTAATGTGTTTCGCTCAAAGAATCAAATGTGAAAGTTCTATCATAAGCTTGCATAAAGATCTCATCTCCACAATCATAATTGCAAAACTTAAATCAAGAGGACTTTTATTGGACGTAATGAGGTTTAGGGAGAGGGTTATTGAAATGAAAGAATAGGTAAACACAAGTTCCAAGCTACATTGCAAGCAATTCTTTTGTCTAGATTTATAAGAACTCAAGCTCTCCAACGATTCTTCTGAAACCTCCAATCACACCCTTAAACTGAAACTTTAAAAACATTTTTTTTTTTCTTTTCTTCGTATACAATCTTTCTTTTTCTTTTTCTTTTCTCTTTTTTTTTTTTTTTTTTTTTTTTTATTATTATTTTTTTTTTTATATAAACATGAAATACCCCCACACTTATTCTTTTGCCAAACACCTTCACAGTACTTCACAAACGTTTCTCATAAGACAATCTCGCATTGCTCGCTTGGAAAGGGTAAGGAAAAATGTTTCAGGTATAAGGGTAGACATATCTGGTGATAAGAAATAAAAGGCTCAACATACACGGCTCAAATTGGCAATCTAATGATATCATTTTTTTTTTATTTGGGAAACATGGTTATTTGGGCCATGGTGGTAAACCTAATGCCTCTATCATTTCCAAGTTCATGCAATCAATGACAAACATTTCGAAAGATCGTTATGCAAGTTCTAGAGATGTATTTCACATAAGTTCATCACACATGAAAGAATAGAAGTGTATGAAAAATGCACACACTTTCAATAGGCTCAAAAACTCACATAGGATGTATATGGTCACTAAATTCACATATGAAGCTTAAAGTCATGCTTTATTTTCACATCAACAAGGCTATGTGCATTTGGTTTTTCAAAGATGATCAAACATGTACAAAACTAACAAGAGAATTAGGAATTTCACAAAACACATGTTAACTAAGTTCTTGATAATCATGGTTCAAATTTGATCTAATTATATCATTGGGTCGGGAAACTAACAAAAATCTAATTCAAAACAATAAGGGAAACAAGACAATATTTTTGGATTTTTTAAATTTTCCGAATTTTTTGTTTTTTTTTTTATAGAGAAAACAAAACTAATTAATAAAACAAAAAAAAAACAACAACACAGAAACAAATGAAATTCTAGAGATTTCTACCCCCACACTTAAACTTGACATTGTCCCCAATGTCAGAAAACACTATAAAGCAAATAAAAATAAAATAAAATAAAATAAATAAATAATAAGAAACAAAATAAAGCGATTGGACTGAAAACTTCCCTAGTTTGCAGTAAAATCAAGCGATGACCCCCAAGCTAGAATTCTGCAATCAACTTCAAGGGTGGAAATAACCAAAAGTTCCTGCAAAGAAAAGAAATAATTCATTTAAGTACGCAAGAAAATTAAAAAAAAAAAAATTGCAAACGAAAAATTGAAAATCACGATAAAAGACAGTGAATAAAACTAATAAGTAATCATTGTTCGTGCTTGTTGACTTTCCACAGCTTTGATCTCGAACAGGGTGACACTTAGCTTTTCACTTGCAAGTGATGATCTTATGATATTGTACGGCGAGGCTTTGCTCTTTCGTGAAGGTGCCCTCCAAATGTTGTTGAGGCTTCTCGAGTTCTTGGATTTAACTCGCACTCCTTGTGCTGGGTTGATTGATTATGCAATCTGCATTCTTCTCTGCTTGTTTCCTCAGCACGGCGGGCAGGCACGAGGTAGAGGTGTTTTGGTCTGATTCTTTCTTCAATCTTTCCAAGTGCCCACCTCTTGCTTTCTTTCTCCTTGTCCCTAGCTGAGGATGAATCAGCACGTTGTCTCCACATGCTTCGAGCTATCATTTTCACCTCCCTTACTTGTCCCCCAAGTAGATGTGGTAGACAAAACGGAAGCACAAGATGAAGAAGATGAGTACTCGAGAGCAAGGCTAGGTAAGCAATCAGGAAGGGGTTCCAGGCAATTGGCTCCAGATCGGAAGATTGATACCAAATGCTGGCTGATTGCTCGCTTTCTCCTTGTCGGAAAACAAAGACAAGGAGAAGGACATGGAGAAAGCATGATATGAGATACTCTTGCTTTCAACCTTTATGATATGAAATACTTTTGCTTTGAATGGGTTGTTCGCAGGAGTATCCCAAGGAATAAGGAACACAGAGTGACTCGAGATGATTCTTTGGGAATGCATTTCCGGAGATGAAAAGAAGTGTTGAGAGAGTGTGCTTTTGCTGTGGAACGCGAAGGTAGAGACTTATAGGACTTTTCTTCACAACCGGAACTGTTCTCTCACTTATTGTCGGTAGCCGGTGGATGGATGAATAGTATAAATTACGCGCTTTCTGACAAAGCTGCCCGTAATTTCCGCAAAGCTATCGTTTGCATTTGATAAGTGCTGACTAGGCTGAGAGAGACAGATGGTTGGAATCGGCGCTTCGACAGACTGCCCGTGATTTTCGCAGAGTTGAGTTTGCGTGTGACGGGTGACAACACGTCTGGACAAATTGATCGTGCGAAATCCGGGATTCGGCTCGTGGTTTCTGAGGAAGCCCAATTTTTAAGAAATTAAACGTCTCTTTTGAGAAAGGAATTCGGCTTTGGAGAAAGGAGACTCCTCTTTTCAGAAAAGAATCCGGCTTTTGAGAAATGAGCCCCGACTCTTCGATTTGCGAGAGGACGCCTCTTCAATTTCTGAGGAGCGCCTCTTCAATTGCTGATGAGCGCCTATTTGATTTCTTCCTTTTTATAGAGGCGTTAATTTTGTTCCACAACACACTTGAGCTCCCTCTTGTAAACACTCCCTTCTTGCACTTGTTTAATCTTGATCAATCCGACTCTCTTCTTTCTTCACCACCTCTGAAAATGGCAGGCCCTTCCGATCGACGTTTTGATTTGAACATTGGTGAAGAGGCAGCTCCGCCTTCACCAGACAACATATGGCGCCCATCTTTCATATCCCCTACTGGTCCTCTTACCGTGGGGGATTCAGTAATGAAAAATGATATGACAGCTGCGGTGGTGGCCCGGAACCTTGTCACTCCCAGAGATAACAGACTACTCGCAAGGCGGTCTGATGAATTGGCGGTCAAGGAGTCTCTGGCTCTTAGTGTGCAGTGTGCGGGTTCCGTATCCAACATGGCCCAACGCCTATATGCCCGAACCCGTCACGTTGAATCGTTGGTGGCTGAAATACAGAGTCTCAAGCAAGAGATTAAAGGGCTCAAGCATGAGAATAAAGAATTGCACAAGCTCGCACACAGCTATGCCACCACCATGAAGAGGAAAATTGACCAGATGCAGGACACTGATGGTCAAATTTTACAGGATCATCGAAGGTTTGTGGGTCAGTTCCAACAGCATCTGCCTTCGTCTTCTGGAGCGGCACCGCGTAGTGAAGCTCCAACTGATCAACCTCTGCTGCCTCCTCCTGCTGTGGCCCCGCCGACTGCCGAAGCCTCGCCGACTACTGAAGCACCACCGGACCAATGATTGCTATTAGTTTACATTTCATTGTAAATATTTGTACTTTTAAATTTTTTTTTTTTTTTTTTTTTTTTTTTTTTTTTTATGTAAAAATTTTTTTTAATTTTTTTTTTTTAAATTTTTTTTTATGTTTTTTTTTTTTTTTTCTTTTTTTTAATTAAACATTAATTTTAAATTTTATCTTTTTTTTTTTTTTTTTTTTTTTAAATTTTTTTTTTTTTTATTTTATTTTTTTAATTTTTTTTAATTTTTTTTATTTTTTATATGTAAATTAAAGTAGAGAGACTTTGGTTAACCTTCCCCCACACTTAGACTAGATAACACAAACTCACAGAAATCAACCAAATAACACAACTAACTAAACAAAACAAAATGAAAGCAGTAAAGATAAGGGTGTAAAAAATGCAAATCTGATGGGGTTAGCGATTCCAAAGTCTCCCTTCGTTGAATGCTTGGGTTGCCTCCCAAAAAGCGCTTGATTTAACGTCTTTAGCCAGACGCATATTTCCTTTAAATTTCCCTCGGCTCCATTTGAACCTAAAATCAAAGAAAGAAAAATAAATCAAATATCAAAAGTAAAATACACAAACACCAATATAAACATAAACAAAAACAAAAATAAAAGGATTAGCAAAGTTACTAATCCCCGGCAACGGCGCCAAAATTTGATGTGAGAATTACTTGACACACAAATTAAACCCTCTTTTTGACAATTGTAGCATAGATGTAAGTAGGGTATCGTTCTAGGCCGGGGATTAGGAGGGATTGCTAACCAAAGTAAAATTAATTTAAAAACGTAAAAACAAAATTTAAAACACTTAACTAGAATAACTCAAAATAAAACTAACAAATAAACTAAAACAATTCAAAAAGACTCAAAACTTTCAAGACTTTAGAAGACACACTAAATTGATTTCTAACAAATTTAATCACTTAAAATAAATGGGGGATTGATTTTTGTGAAATTAAATTTGTAACAGAAATTTGAAAACAAACTCCAAAGAAATATATTTTGATTAAATAGGATTATGAGACACTAGTTAGAGGGGTCCTTATCCACACATGAACATATGCATATAATTTGATTTCCAGTTGCTTTTCGATAAGCTATTAATTCTCAATGCCCCAAGTTAATTAGGTACGCTTAAATTAACCCTCAGTTTTTCCACTAGTTATTGGGTTGGATGATTGCATACGACAACCCAAAACATTCCCTACAAGTTCCCTACATGAATTGCATAATAGAGATACAAGCAAGAATCATTAAGTTCTATAAAAAACATAAGCATTGACGAGACATTTGTAACTATGAAAAGCATGATACTCTTGCCAAGAATTTACTTAACGCGATCGTTTATAAGCGACCTCCACTACTTGTGAATATAAGTTTGTAACTATTAGGTGAAACTCACTTATATTCTAGCATCAAATTCATGCATGTAAATTAAGTATGCATCCTTAATCGACATACAAAAATAAGTTATCAATCAAGCAGTTAAGCAAATTAAATCACAACTCAGAAATCACAACTGAAGGTAATCAATTCATATTACAAATATATTCATGGTTTCGAATTAACCTCTAGCCAAAATAAGTTTATTTACACATTATTAAAAACAGAAATAAAATAGAAGTTTGGAAAGATTTAACCCAGGAAATGGAGTGAAGCCTCTAATTTTCTTCTCACTGCCCGTCAGTCTCTGTGGCCTGCGTCAGTCCTCCTTCCCTCGAAGACTCTCGCTGCCCAGCAGCTTTCTGCTTCTCCGTGCTGACCTCACTGCTCCGCTTCAGTCTCTGAGCTGCCAGGGAAGCTCAGCTCCCCCGTGCTCACCTCTCTCCCTCTCTTGTTTTATTTTTCTATCCTTTTCCGCTGCTTTGGTCCCTCCAATTCCTCTATATCTCTGCACCTGGCGCTGACCTCTCCGCACCTACCCTCTGTCTGACCTTTTCTCCTGCTTTCTCACGCTACCCAAAGGCAGCTCTCTGCCTTCCACCAATCCCCCCCCTGACCTGCCTCTTGTCCTGCGTTTCTTGTCGAGCTGCCCAAAGGGCAGCTCCCCCTTTTTTTTCGTTTCTTTCCTCTCCCCCCCGCCTAGACAGCCCCGTTTGACCTTCCTCTTTTATCTCTGCTCACCGCGCCTCCTGCGCCTCATCTCTCCCTTTCCCTTATTCTATTATTTCTTTTTCTGCTGTCCCTCTTATCTTTTCTGACCTCACCGTATGCCTCTCTGTGCTCACACTGTCAGCTGGACTCACTTCTCTCTCTACTCTTACTGCGCTGTCTTTCCTCCTCACACTCTTCCGCTTTCACACCTACTTTCCACTCCTCCTATTCTTTTCTATATTTTTCTGCCCCTGCTCCGTCAGCCTTCCACCTCGGTTTCTCACGCTGCATTCCACTTCTCCCCACTTCTTATTATTTTATTTTCCCCACTACCTCAATGCTCTCCCTCCACTTATTCTGCGCCTCTTTCTTTTCTGCACGCTGTCTTCTTCCCGTTTTTCTCTGCTGCCAAAGACTTATTTCTTTTTGTTTCTTTTCTTTACTCACCAACTGCAAAACACTTCAATTTTAGATATATCATATAATTTCTAATGCATACTTAATAAATTTAGCCTAACTTCCATGACCTATAATCTGTGACAGAATGAGAACGACTAAAGCAATTTTCGACGAATTTATTATTTAAAACTCATTTGTGCCATTTTTATTTTCTTTGCATAACAAATCCTATAAACACAAAAATAACGTAAATAGCTCAAAATATAAAGAACTAACTAAGAAAAGACGAGTGAATTCGAAGTAAAAATATATATAAATATGATCCGATCATGCACCAAGAAGAAATCCTACACGAGATAGACATCCACCAGTGAGGTTACAAGAGTATGTTACTTACACTACAAGGCATCCTATCTCTGCAGCCATTTCTTATCACAAATTGTCTCTTCTCATACTTCTTTCCTTAACAAAGTGTCCCACACTTTCGAACCAAGGAATTTTCATGAAGCCACATGCATGCCTGAGTGGCAAGATGCTATGACTAAAGAGCTTCAAGCTTTGAATGACAACCAGACATGAAGTGTGGTGGATCTTCCAAATGGCAAGAAGGTTGTGGGAAGTAGGTGGATATATAAGACCAAATTCAACTCCAATGGAAGCATTGAAAGACACAAGGCACGGTTAGTAGCTCAAGGCTTTACTCAAACCTATGACATTGACTATAAGGAGACCTTTGTTCCTGTTGCCAAAATGAACACAGTGAGGGTATTGTTGTCTGTGGCAATTAATAATGCATGACCCTTATTCTAAATGGATGTGAAGAATACATTTCTTCATGGGGATCTTGAAGAAGAAGTGTACATGAAGTTGCCTCCTGGTCATCCAAAAGAAAATGAACCCAAAAAAGTCTGCAGACTTCACAAAGCCATATATGGTCTCAAACAGTCCCCTCGAGCTTGGTATTCGAAGCTTAGTTCAGTCATTGAAGCTACAGGGTTCAAAAGGAGTCATGCTGACTCTTCTTTGTTTGTTCGAAATAGTATTGCTGGCAAATTGGTTGTGCTTATATATGTTGACGACCTAATTATTACAGGTGACAATATAAGTGAAATTAAGACGCTTAAGCAGTCACTTCACCAAAAATTTGCCATTAAAGACTTGGGACCCTTGAAATACTTTCTTGGAATTGAGGTGGCTACCTCTTTAAAGGGATTGTTCTTGAATCAAAGAAAGTATGTTCTCGATCTTCTAGATGAAGCTAACATGATGGAATGTAAATCAGCTCGGACACCCCTAGCTAGCAAACTTCAGTGGCATAAAAAAGGTGAACCTCTCTTGGACACTAGTGTTTATCAACGAATGGTTGGGAAACTTATTTATCTCACCATTACTAGGCCTGATATCTCATATTTAGTTAGCCTAGCCAGTTAGTTCAAGCACTCTCCTACTCTAGTTCATTGGGAAATCATCAAGACAATACTTCGATATCTCAAGGGCTCAATAGGAAGGGGGATAATTATGAAGAACAATGGATCAAATCACATCTTGGCTTACACAGATGCTGACTGGGCTGGAAATGCCCTTGATTGAAAATCCGCAACAGGTTTTTGCACATTTGTTGGAGGGAACCTTGTCACTTGGAAGAGCAAGAAACAAACAGTTATTGCTCAATCTAGTGCTGAAGCTGAGTATTGGGCTATAGCCGCAATAACCTGTGAACTCATATGGTTGAAAGGTCTTCTTTCCGAGTTCGGATTCACAAACATGGCACCTATGTCCTTGTATTGTGATAACCAAGCTGCCATGCACATTGCCTCCAATCCAGTATGCCATGAAAGGACCAAACATATTGAAGTTGACTGCCATTATATTCGTGCTTAAGTTCAATCTAAGGTGATAGACACCGTGGTCACATGCAACCATGATCAACTTACTGATTTATTCACAAAAGCACTAGACTCTACTCAGTTTCAGCGTTTGTTGTGCAAGCTTGGATCAATCAAATCCCCTTGATCCAGCTTAAGGGGGTGTATTGAAACTGGTTTGTATGGATGGGTTGTATGTATGAGTTTTCATCCTCACTTTAGCTAAGTCATAGGCTAAAGTCACTTTCCATAGCTTGTCATTCACCTTACATCAACCTCACTTTCCATAGCTTGTCATTCACCTTACATCAACCTTTCTTAGTTGCTTGTAAAAGCTTCTTTACTTGTAATTTGGTTTTTTGCTTTTCCACTTGTTAGGGCATATTTTAGGGATTGTGTTTGTGTAGTTATCATACAATCTATTGTAGCTTTCTTTTGGCTCTCTATAAGAGTTGCCTTCACTCTCTTGTAACATTCATAATGAAATATACAACAAATATTGAAACCAAAACTCAACATTTTCATATAGTAATGCTGATGGATATGGTAAACTTGACATGGTCTCATAAACTGGCTAGTTGCTAAAAAGCCAACTTGCAACTTACACATATAGAAGTCAAACTCTCCGTTTTTCCGGTTTCGGAAGGGAACTGTACTCGGGAATGGGAGCGGTTGTCTTCTTATTTTGCGAACAATGTTACGGAGCACAAATACTTAAATTAAAGATCAATCGATCAATCAATACTACATACATAAACAATGTTACGAAGCACAAATACTTATTGGGCAACATTGCAATTAGGAAACATGACAAAGTTGATTGCATATATGTACTTGAAACTAGTGTACCTAAACGGATGACATATGGTCATTGAAAAGTGACACCAGAAATCAACAGATATGTGAAATTCTCCCTCGGTGCTGAACTTGTCATCAATCACCACATGTTGTTTTCCACCTCAATGAGAGAAAGCCGAGCAGCTTCAAACTGAAGGTCCGTCAAGCTCTTGCTCTCACTCTTCTTCTTTCTTCTCCTCCTCATTTGAACTTTCTTTTGTGGTTCTTCTTCTGAATATATTTATTATGGGTTTCCGATTTCCCTGGCTTCTTTTCCGATTTCCTTGGTTCTTCTTTTGATCAAACTCTACAACATTAAACATCACAAAAAGCTTTCACTAAACCCCCAAATAAAGAAACCATGGTACACCAGAAACAAAATCACATTTAAAAATTATGACTTTTCAAACCCTTTATGCAGATATATCGAATCTCCATCGTTTTAACCAAAGATTGAAGCTTTACAACAAGTAATCTACTTCCGTTAACGTAACTAGAAAAGAAGTTACCTGGAGCCAAAAAGATCAAATCAAACAGTACAAAGTGTTTGAAACAGTAAGAAATACTATCCTTATTCACCTAAATATGTAAATAATCAGACTCACCACACCAAAGCTATTCACAAAGCAGAGACAACACCCCACCAAGGAAAAAAATGGAAGATCATTCCAGCAAGTTCTTCGCCACCTCCGCTCCCGAAGCCGTTCTCTTTCTTTTGCCCCTACTGCAGATTATCCAATAAATAAACAACTTTCTGTGAGACATAATTGGGAAATTTGGATTGCTTAATTATCTACTAAAGCTTAAAAATTTGCAGCGAATTGGTGAAAATTACACAGACATCTTATTGTGATTGTCGACGTCGATGAATCTTTGCCGTATGAGAATTAGTTAAGATTGTGGTAGTCCACACTAACGTGAAAAAAACTAGGATGAAAAAAAAATGGCGTTGAAGAAGAAATGGGGGAAGGAGCAAATTGAATGGGGAAGGAAGGAGAAGACTCCTCGTATGCCACAATCACCATTTAATTCCAACATTTTTTTTAATTATGGGTTAATTAAATGATTTTTAGTTTAAATTAAATTCTGATTAATTTTAATGTTGTGAATGTCCACATCATATGCCACATAAGGTGGTATAAAAATAGGGTAATAATAGCATTACTGGTGTATTTAAGGAACATAAAGGCATAGAAAAGTCAAATACTTGCATTATGTTGATAATGGTATTAAATATCCAAACCTATTTTCAGTTAAACATGAGCTCAAATATACAAAACATCAATTAAAAATAAGTTTTTCACATATATTTATATGCATGACAGTTGTTGATGCACAAAATCAGTGAGGACTTTGGTACAACAGAAAGTGTTAAGTTTGTGACCTTATCTAGATTGCTCTGGTCACTAGTATGGATAAATATGTAAATGGATAAAGATAGGGAAGCAAACACAAGATGTACGTGGTTCACCCAGATTGGCTAGTCCACGGAGTAGAGGAGTTCTCATTAATTGTGAAGGGTTTACACAAGTACATAGGTTCAAACTCTCCTTTAGTGAGTACAAGTGAATGATTTAGTACAAATGACATTAGGAAATATTGTGAGAGAATGATCTCTATTTATAGAAGAGAGTTTCTAGTTTCATTCTGACATTGACACGTGTCGTGTTGTGATTGGCTTCTGATTTAACACGTGTCGCGTTACGATTGGCTTCTGATGTCGACACGTGTCGCGTTGTAATTGGCCTCCTAGTTGGAGGGAAACTCTTCTAGGTCCTTGACGGTATAACGTTGACCGGTGCTCAGTAGTTTCGAGATTGGTCAAGTATGGTACAAACAGTGCTCCCCTAAGTTCCCGAGTGAGGGAAGCTCCTCGGTTGAAGACTTGCAAGATCTAAGCCATTGAGTAATCACGAAACTTCTAAGTACCGAAGTGTGGTATCATTTTCACTTACCTTAACTGTCTCATACGTAGCTATGGCATTTTCTCTGGAAGTATTTTTCCTCCATCCAGGGGTGGTATCTTTAACCGATAAAGATGTACAAGTAATGTATCAATTTCACTTGAAGCTTACTTGTAGTTTCGGGCTTGGTCAAGTGCGATACAAAACCCTATAGTAGGAGTCTCCCAAGTCGCCGAGCTAGGAGATTTACAGAAAA
Source organism: Malus asiatica (assembly GCA_033882615.1). NCBI lineage: Eukaryota > Viridiplantae > Streptophyta > Magnoliopsida > Rosales > Rosaceae > Malus > Malus asiatica. The sequence goes on along the minus strand of CM066503.1, from coordinate 41,363,574 downwards.
GGGTAACAGACAAGGTAAGCAATCAAACTTCCAGGCAAGCAACCTGGATCGGAGGTTCGACTTCGGCTTCCGGTTGATTGTTCTCCTTCTCCTTGTGTCATAAACAGCAACAAGGATAAGGAAAAGCAAATGGAGAAGAGATGATATGAGATACTTTTTCTTTTAAAGAAGTAACTTTCCACGGGCTTATTCTTGAACTGGGCTGGAGGGTTTTCTGGTTTCCTCCAGAGTATAAGGCTGACTTAAGAATTTGAAGGTCAAACAAGTCAATCAAATCAAGAGTGCGTTCGACCTTGATGATATGGGATACTTTTGCTGTTGAAGAAGTAATAGATGAATCGGCATGTGTTCTGTTGCGCTTGTCTCCACATGCTTCCTTGTATCCTTCTCACTTGCCCTATCTGTTCCTCAGGCAGATGTGATGTCTTTTCTGGAAGCATAAAATGTTGAAGATGAGTACTGGAGAGTAATGCCAGGTAAGTAATCAGGCAAGAGGTTCCAGGCAGTCAGTTCCTGACTGGAAGCTTGATTCCAATTGCTGACTGATTGCTCTCTTTCTCCTTGTCTTGCAGGTAAGAACAAGGGAAAAAGAAAAGACAGGGAAAAAGCATGATATGGGATACTCTTGCTTTTAACCCTGATGATAGTGTGACTGGTTTGCATAGGTATTATTGGGGGCAAGAAAGCTGAGTATTTCGAGAGGCTTCGTTGGGAGTGCCCTCTCAAATATGAGGAAGGGTTGAGCATTTTTTGCAGATCTGCCTGTCTGTGAAGGATGAAGGTCGACATATATAGGAGTCTCCCTAACAACAAGTAGTAATGCTATTCATTTACCCTTCTTGGTCGTAACATTGTAGTGGGAGCTGCAAGCTTCACATGTTTTAACTTTGTCAGAGCACTTTGAAAAAGTGGTATGTGGTATCTAGAAAGTTGATGTTGTTTGTGAAGATTGCAGACAAGCTTTATCCAAGAAAATCTGGCTTTCGAAGTTCGGAGAGCGATGCCTCTTTGGTCTTCGAACAAGCAATCCTATCGGAGATATGGCTCTCGAGATTCGGAGAGCGGTGCCTCTTCAATGTTTAAGAAAGCAATCCTGTTAGGAGTCTGGCTCTTAAGATTCAGATAGCAGTGCCTCTTCGATTTTTTAGAAAGTAATCCTGTTGGGAGTTTGACTCTCGAGATTCGGAGGGTGGTGCCTCTTTGATTTTTGAGCAAGTAATAATGCTATTCCTTTACCCTTCTTGGTCATAGCAATGTAGTGGGAGTTGCAAGCTTCACATGTTTTAACTTTGTCAAAGCGCTTTGAAAAAATGGTCTGTGGTATCTGGAAAGCTGATGTTGCGTGTGAAGATTGCGGACAAGCTTTATCCAAGGAAATCTGGCTCTCAAAGTTCAGAAAGCAGTGCCTCTTCGGTTTTCGAACAAGCAATCATGTCGAGGATTTGGCTCTAGAGATTCAGAGAATAGTGCCTCTTCGATTTTTGAGAAAGCAATCCTGTTGGGAGTCTGGCTCTTAAGATTCGGAGAGCGGTGCCTCTTCGATTTTTGAGAAAGTAATCATGTTGGGAGTCTGGCTTTCGAGATTCAGAGAATGGTTCCTATTCGATTTTTGAGCAAGCAATCTTGTTGGGCGTGTTTTCTCGAATGTGAGTAAAGGTTGGGCATTTTTGCCAGTCTTCCTTGCCACGGAGCATGGAGGTTGACACACATTGGGACTTTCTAGTGATCAAGCATTGGTGCTGTTCCTTTACCCTTGTGGGTAATAGTAGGGTAGCTAGACCTTCAAAATTTATGTGTCTAAACTTTGTCAGAGATCTTTGGCAAAGTTATCTGTGGTACCCGAGGAGCTGATGTTGCGTGTGGAAAATGGTGCCTCTTCGGAATCCGGAGAGTGGTGCCTCTTCGGAATCCGGAGAGTGGTGCCTCTTCGGAATCCGGAGAGTGGTGTCTCTTCGATTTTTGAACCAACGGCCTTGTTGCCCTATCTTTTATAATGGCACCAATTGTGTGTAAGGAGTTCATTCAGAGAGTTATTGCTTGTAGGAATTTTGCCCTTACTTCAGAGATTTATTGCACCTTATTTCTCCTTCATCATTTCTGAGAATGTCTGGCCCATCCGACTGTCATTTTGACTTGAACTTTGGTGAAGTGGCAGCCATGCCTTCTCAAGACAACATATGGCGCCCATCCTTCTTATCCCCTTCTGGTCCTCTTATCGTTGGGGACTTTGTGATGAAGAATGATATGACCGTTGTGGTGGCGGCCAGGAACCTTCTCACTCCAAAGATAACATACTACTTTCCAAACGGTCTGATGAGTTGGCTGTTAAGGATTCTCTGGCTCTCAGTGTTCAGTGTGCAGGTTCTGTGTCTAATATGGCCCAACATCTATTTGCTCGAACTTGCCAAGTTGAATCATTGGCAGCTGAAGTGATAAGTCTCAAATAGGAGATCAAAGGGCTCAAGCATGAGAATAAATAGTTGCACAGGCTCACACATGACTATGCTACAAACATGAAGAGGAAGCTCAATCAGCTGCAGGAATCTGATGGTCAGATTTTACTTGATCATCAAAGGTTTGTGGGTTTGTTCCAAATGTATTTATTGCCTTAGTCTTCTGGGGCTGTACCACGTAATGAAGCTCCAAATGATCAACCTTCGGTGCCTCCTCCTTCTGGGGTTCTCCCTAGTACTGAGGCTCCGAATAATCACCCTATGGTGCCTCCTCTTTCTGGGGCTCTGCCGATTGCTAAGACTTCTCCTGAGCAACCTTTGTGAAGGCTCCCTCTTGTTTGTTTATTTTGATTCATGCATATGTATATATTTGTAACTTATCGGAGATATCAATAAACAAGCTTTGCTTCATTTCAACGTATTGTGCTAAATACACCAAGGCCTTCTTCACTAAGTTCTTTGATTTTTTTTTTTGTTGAAGCTTGTATGTTGAAGCTTTGTAAGTGAAGCATGTAGGTTGAGGTAATGCTCCCTTAATTTCCCGAGTGAGGAAAACTTCTCGTTTGGAGACTTGAAAAATCCAAGTCACTGACTAGTTGTGAGACTTCCGAGTATCAAGGTGCAGTAGCATATGGTAGGAGTCGCCCAAGTCTCCGGTCGAGGGAGTTGACGAATGAGGCATTTCCTTTCTAAGTGGTAGCCCAAAACTCCTTCTTCATAAATATTTGTTATGAAAGTTGTTAGGCCCAAAGAAGAGGAGGCCTAGGCAATATTTTTGTTTTTTTTGTATTTTCGAATTTTTGAATTTTTGAATTTTCAAATTTCCGAAAAAAAATTAAATATATATATATATATATACATATATATTTTAAAGCTTTGGTGTTAAAGCTTTGTAGGTGAAGCTTTGAGGTTGAAGCTTTGTTGGGCACCATGAATTGATTTTGCTTCACACTATCTTGATCAAGATAGTGTGAAGCTTTTGTAGGTGAAGCTTTTGTGTTGAAGGTTTGTAGGTGAAGCTTTTCTGGGTGAAGTTTTGTGGGTCAAGCTTTTGTAGGTGAGACTTTTGTAGGTACCATGAATTGATTTTGCTTCACACTATCTAGATCAAGATAGTGTTAAGCTTTTGAGAATTTGTAGTTGTCCTCCATTGATGAAGCTTTGTTGAATTTCCCTTTTTTTTCTTTTTTTTTTTAGGAAACTAGAAATTTGAAAATGTGGGAGAGACAACATATACAAATTTTGCTTCCACACTGTTGAGCAAGAGATTGTGATGCAAGCCACACCTTGTAGTAGTTGAAGTTTTTGATGAACCATATAACTTGAATTTGCTTCGAACGGTCTTGAATTTGCTTCAAATGTTTGAGAATTGTAGTTGCCCTCCATTGATGAAGCTTTTGTTGACACCATAAATTGGTTTTACTTCACACTGTCTTGATTAAGAGTGTGTGAAGCTTTTGAGAATTGTGGTTGAACTCATTTGATGAAGCTTTTGTTGGCACCATAAATTGGTTTTGCTTCACATTGTCTTGATCAAGAGTGTGTGAAGCTTTTGAGAATTGTGGTTGCCCTCCATTGATGAAGCTCTTGTTGGCACCATAAATTGGTTTTGTTTCACACTGTCTTGATCAAGAGTGTGTGAAGCTTTTGAGAATTGTGGTTGAACTCCTTTGATGAAGCTCTTATTGGCACCATAAATTGGTTTTGCTTCACACTGTCTTGATCAAGAGTGTGTGAAGCTTTTGAGAATTGTGGTTGCCCTCCATTGATGAAGCTCTTGTTGTTGGCACCATAAATTAGTTTTGCTTCACACTGTCTTGATCAAGAGTGTGTGAAGCTTTTGAGGATTGTGGTTGCCCTCTATTGATGAAGCTCTTGTTGGCACCATAAATTAGTTTTGCTTCACACTTTCTTGATCAAGAGTGTGTGAAGCTTTTGAGGATTGTGGTTGCCCTCTATTGATGAAGCTCTTGTTGGCACCATAAATTGGTTTTGCTTCACACTGTCTTGATCAAGAGTGTGTGAAGCTTTTGAGAATTGTGGGGGTTGAACTCCTTTGATGAAGCTCTTATTGGCACCATAAATTGGTTTTGCTTTTCACTGTCTTGATCAAGAATATGTGAAGCTTTCTACGAGTTGTAGTGTTTGTATTGTTACAGAGGGGAAATGTTTGAAGCAGATGCATGAGGGCTGAATAGCTTGATCTTCGTATGCCGTGCACTAAAGTTGTTGTTAGCTTGCAATAAGACTTTGTTGGTGACTATAACTCTTGTTGGGCATAAGTGCTCCTCTACTTGAGTTGTCAAGCTTGAGGGTTTCTGATTATTTGTGAATGCTAGGAGTTCACATGTAGAAGTTGTACCACTCGTCTTTTGATAAGTAGAATGAATGGTGAGTTGCTTTCATCACTTGGTTGGTGGTACGAAGGTGAGTTCTTTCTTCCCCTGGTTGGTGGCATGAATGAGAGTACAAGTTGTACATTTCATCACCTGGTTGGTGGTATGAAGATAAGTTCCTTCTTCACCTGGTTGGTGGCATGAGTGGCAAGTTGCCAAATGATATTAGAGTAAGGGTTGTACATTTCATCACCTGGTTAATGGCATGAAGGAGAGTACGGGTTGTACATTTCATCACCTGGTTGGTGGCATGAAGATAAGTTCTTTCTTCACTTGGTTTATGGCATGAGTGGCAAGTTGCCAAATGATATTAGAGTACGGGTTGTACATGTCATCACCTGGTTGCTGGCATGAGTGGCAAGTTGCCAAATGATATTAGAGTACGGGTTGTACATTTCATCACTTGGTTGGTGGCATGAAGATGAGTTCCTTCTTCACATTTCATCACCTGGTTGGTGAGAATAAGGGCAAGGTGTCTAGTCACATTGTAGCAAGTGTCGAATGACACAGAATATGTTGAACCCTTTCAAAGCACAGTTGGCTTATGTATGAATATGTTGGAATGTATGATTGAACGAATATACTGTGAAGCTGTTCGTTTATTTGTATAGTCTTGTTGACATATACTTAGACTTTGTTTCATGTTGGAAGCATTCATCTTGAAGCTTTGAAGCTGCGTGTATCATTGCTAGGAATGTAAGAGGATTAGGATCGAGATGTCTAAATCACCTCTTTATTGAATTCATGCCAAATAGTCTTCGTTACATAGGATGCCGAACAGCTGAAGCTTTCACTTGTACAATGTGAGTTTACTTGTAATAGTACTTCAAGTGATCAGCATTCCATGGATGGCCAAGGGTCTTGCCATTGGAGCTTCTAAGCTTGTAGGAGCCAGGGCCACTGATGCCAACAACTTCAAATGGTCCATCCCAGTTTGGACTAAGTGTTCTTTCACTTGGGACTCTGTCGTAGAGTAATATTTTCTTCAATACCTAGTCCACCACTTTGAAAGAACGAGGTTTGACCCTTGAGTCATAGTAGTTGAAGATGCACTGCTTGTAGGCGACATTCCTCAAGTGAGCCTGGTTTCTGTGTTCCTCAACTAGATCTAAGTTGAGGGTAAGTTGTTTGTCATTTTCGCTTTGCACATAGTTCTGGACTCAGAACGTTGCTTGCTCAAGCTCAACTGGGATAACTACCTCTGTACCAAAGGCAAGTGAGAATGGGGTTTCGCCTGTTGATGTCCGATACGAAGTGCGGTATGACCAAAGAACTTGGGGTACAAATTCTGGCCAACAACCTTTAGCGTTGTCCAAGCTGGTTTTCAAAGTTCTCTTGATTATTTTGTTGATGGCTTCAACTTGTCCATTAGACTAGGGATGAGCTAGAGAGGCAAAACATAAGTTGATGTTGAACTTAGAGCAGAACATCCTGAACTTATTGTTGTCAAACTGTCGCCCGTTGTCAGTGACTATCGCATTGGGAATGCTGAATCTGCAAAGGATGTTCTTCCATACGAAGTCTTCTATTTTTGCCTCAGTAATGGTTGCCAAGGGTTCTACTTAGGCCCACTTTGTGAAGTAGTCATCTGCAACGATTACAAAGCGAACCTTGCCCTTCCCTGCAGGCATTGGACCGATCAAATCAAGTCCCCATTGTGCGAAGGGCCAAGGGCTGATCATAGGAGTGAGCGGCTTGGGATGGGAGTGAGTAATAGTTGCGTAGCATTGACACTTATCACATGAGCGAGATATTCTCATGGCATCTTGGCGGAGTGTTGGCCAGTAATATCCTTGGCGATAAGCCTTGTGTGCTAGGGATCGAGATCCAACATGATCTCCGCAGACTCCTTCATGTATTTCCCGAATGACATATTCCGCCTCTGTGGGCAGAAGGCATCTTAGGTATGGTAGGTTAAAACCCCGCTTGTAGAGTTGGTCATTAATGATCAAGTAACGGGTAGCCTTGTATCGAATCTACTTAGTTTGGACTTTGTCATTTGGAAGGGTGCCATGAGCAAGGAATCTATAAATCGGGGTAATCCAGCTATCTCCTTGTTGTAAGTTGCACACTTCCACAGCCATGGTGCTTGGTGCTGCCAACAATTCGATCTGAATTTTTCTCCCAATCTTGTCTTCCACCGCTGAGGTGAGGCGAGCCAAAGCATCTGCATGACTGTTTGCCGCTCGAGGAATTTGGGTGATCTGGTAGTGGAAGTGCTTGAGCAACAATTGTGTTTGTGCCAGATATACTGCCATGGAGCTATCCTTAACGTCAAAGTTGTTAGTGACTTGGTTAACCACCAATTGGGAGTCACTGAAGATATCAATTCGTTTAACCCCAAGGTGTTTGGCCAAACATAAGCCTGCTACTAGGGCTTCATATTCGACCTCATTGTTCGACGTCTTGAATTTGAAACGAAGAGCATACTCCATCGCCACTTTGTCAGGGGTCGTAAGGACTAGTCTTGCTCCACAACCCTGTTGGTTGGACGAGCCATCAACATATAGACTCCATGTTGGGGCTATTGGTTTTATTTTATGAGCTTTCAAGGGTAATGAAACCACTTATTTAGGCATAGAAACAATGTCAACAGGATATGTGAAGTCAGCGATGAAGTCTGCCACTGCTTGGCCCTTCTCAGCTGGCTTTGGTTGGTAGGAGATATCAAACTCACCCAATGTTATCGCCCATTTGATCATTCGCCCGGAAGTGTCAGGACTTTGGAGTATCTGTCGAAGATGATGATTGGTAAGCACGATGATGGAGTGTGCTTGGAAGTAAGGGCGAAGTTTTCGAGCAGACATGACCAATGCTAGAGCCAATTTCTCAATGTTGGAGTATCATGTCTCCGCATCTTGTAAGGCCTTGCCAGCGTAGTAGACAGGTCGTTCGACATTACCATCATTTCGAATGAGAACGAAACTTACTGCTGAAGTCAATACCGACATATAGATAATGAGAGTGTCACCAACCTCACGTTTGGAGAGCAAAAGGGATTTACTCATGTAGTCTTTGAGGTTCTTGAATGCCTCAGCACATTCATCAGTCCATGTAATGTACTTTTTACTTCCTTTAAGTGCTTTGAAGAAAGGAGCACATAATGTCGGTGGCTTTAGAAATGAACCTAGTTAAGGCTACCATCTTGCCAGTAAGGCTCTGAATGTCTTTTGAAGTTACCGGTTCCTTCATGTCGAGGATTGCTTTGATCTTCTCGGGATTAGCCTCAATGCCTCGTTGGCTTATCATGAAGCCTAAAAATTTGCCAGAGCCTATGCCGAAGGCACATTTGTTGGGGTTCAACCTCATTTGATACTTCTTCAGAATGGTGAAAGTTTCAGATAGGTTGGTGATGTGTTGGTCAACATGTTTGCTCTTAACTAGCATATCATCAACGTAAACTTCCATGTCTTCCCAATCTGTTCGGCGAACATTGAATTGACCAGTCTCTGATAAGTTGCTCCTGCATTCTTTAGGCCGAAGGGCATGACTTTATAGCAATATAGTCCCCTGTCAGTAGTGAAGGCTGTGTGTTCTTAGTCCGGAGGGTTCATGAGGATTTGGTTGTATCCTGAGTAAGCATCCATAAAGCTCAGGAGTTCACACCCAACCGTAGAGTATAAGTCTGTCTATGAGAGAAAGAGGAAAGCTATCCTTCGGGCATCTTTTGTTTAGGTCGGTGTAATCGACACACATTCTCCACAAGACCTTTTGGAGCAGGAGACTTTCCTTGGTCGGATTCTTCTTAATAAGAACAACATTTGCTACCCACATTGGATAATTGACTTCGCGGACGAAGCCTATGCCTTTGAGTTTCTCAACTTCTACCTTCATTGCCTCGTACTGTTCAGCATCATAAAATCTTTGCTTCTGTCTCACTGGCTTAGTCTTGGGGTCAATACTTAAGCGATGATAGATTATATTGGGTCATCCCTTCCAGTATAGAGTTGTAAACCAAGCTTTTGTTTTGTCTTCGCTTGAAAGGGGGTGTCAAGGATCCTCCTTGTGAAAGGGCAATGCCTAGGTTGGTTCCAGTCACGTATCTCGGCCTGACGTTCGGCCTTCAACTTGTTTACTTCCTCAAGAAGTTGTAGGACAAGGGGGTCTTAGTGGTGTCATGTACCACTGGGATTTTCTTTCGTAAGTCTCCATCGCCTCTTTGAAGTAGGAAAGTTTGAGCAAAGGCGTGTGACTTTTCCTTGGACTCGCCATACTCACTTCTAGGGCGAAACTGTCGGAATACCTCAGAGTCCCCTGTACCTTCATGTTCCTCTAGAACATGTCGTTCCTTCCCTAGATTGGCAGCTGGCTTGGGTCGTGGGAGGGGACCGAGTCTTTCAAATACCCTTGGGTCATTGATCTTCGAGCATATGTAGAGGGGATTCTCTTGACGTTGCTTTAAGAAGTCTTGGGAGTCACGATAAACGGCTTTCGATCCTTCCAACCCTTCTACAAGGAGGTGTCTTCCTCCACTTCTTCTGCTTCGGGTCGAAGCAGCTGGGTTAAGAGAAGTCTCATGTTGATCAATGTTTTGATGATTAGCTGGCTCCTCATCAGGGATACCCATGTCGAAGGAAGATGACCCTCCGTGTTGGGGGGCACCCAGATGATGGTTGATGTCAATAGGGGCAACAAGCTTGCATGTTTGAGTACGCATAGTTTCATGGAGCGTCTCAAAGAGCTTTCATACTGCTCCTAGAGGACCTCATTCTTCATTGCTATTTTGTTGTTTTGAGCTTCTAGCTCATCGACTTTAGCTTGAAGAGCAACCCTCTTTCCTTCCTTCTTTCATTGCTTCGCACTAGGTGCAATGAAGGATTATTTTGTGAAAACATGTTCATTTGAATAACATCTATAGCATGCATTTAACAATTAAAAGGCGGAATCATGCTTGCATGCATTCAAAAACAAAACATTACCCATGAAATTCAAAGCCTAGTAGATTGGTGAACCATTAATCAACTCAAAACAAAGTGAGTTGAGATTTATACCTTTGTAGATTCCTCTTTGCATAAGCAAAGGCTAATCACCCAAAGAGAGGGCCTTCATTCCATGCATCTAAAATCTATGGATTTGGATGGATGAAAAGGTTTCTCCAAGTTCCCAAAATTGAGAACCTCTAAGTCTCTTCACCAAGGTTAGATTGGAGAAGAAATGAGTGACCTTGGAGTAGTGGGATTGCTAGATGCACCCTCCAAGGGGCCGGCCTCTTTAGAGAGAAATGGAGAGACATGTTCTCTCCAATTTTCTCCAAAACAAACCCTAAATGAATTTTGGCTATAAAGTCATATTTATACCTTTATTCATTTGGGTGTCAAACTTGTAAATAAGTCCAAGTTCACTACCCTTAACAATATGGCCGGCCTTAGGGTGTATTTGGGTTGTTTGGGCCTTTGTGAATATTTAGTCATTAAGTTGTCATACAACTTAAGTCAATGGGCTTGACGTTCGAAGCCCATTGGGCCTTAAGGTCCAAAAAACTATCTCGAGGTCTTTAACGAACTTATTCGTTTGATTAATTAACATATTAATTAATCCTTGCCATAAATAATTAAACCATTTAATTATTCATACTCATCTCCATTGTTTCTTCAATCTCCACTTTACACGGTGTACGATCCATTAGGTTCCTTTTAGCGAGGCAGTGGGCGATTAAAACCATTTCACATCGATTGTGAATTGAAACTTACTTTCAATTCTCCCTTTAGTGATTACACACGTTTAGGGCTTCCACAAACCATGAGTGACACCTAGCAGCATATCATGGTTACCCAAGCTAATCAGAAGAGGTGGAGAACCTATTCAGTTTAGGATTACAAATGCAATACGGTCTTTCTCTAATACAATACTCTTGACCACATTGTTTGGTTTGATAGCTTATTTATTCATGTCTACTATCCAATGTGATTCGTGTGCTTATATGATTACCTTGAATGTGATTTGGAACGCTTTCCTAAATCTCATTCATACTTTGGCCAAAGATTCTTAATCATATTATAGAGTATTCTCCCTCAAACGGTTTGAAGGTTAGAGATCCCTTGTTGCGCATTCACTTGCCTCCATGACTAAGTGGCTTAACCCCAACGATGTCGTGGACACCCCGATGGGGTGACTTTTACATAATCAAAGATTAAGGACTTAACCACAAGACAGCTGTGATGCCTCAGGTCAAAGGACTACTTTGCATTATCCCAACCATGAGTTCTCATATGACATGAATATGAGAACTCTACGTTGATCGTGTTCAGTGGACTCATTCTCTATTGAGCACCTACGTACTTGTCTTGATGTCACACACACCAATGACTCGAGACTAGTCACTCTCCCTGAGAGAAGACACAGCACGTACCGATCTTAACGGACTGTCAATGCCCAATTGGCAATCTTATGATCAGGAACATTTAGGATGTGTCTACGAAAGAATGGTCTCATGAATCTAACTTCTTTAGATTGCATTCTCCCAATCACATATTCCTTGGACTTTATTGTTTAAGCATATAACATTTATATGAGACGGCTCAAACAATAATCTTTGCCCTTTATATGTAAACTAGATTAGTTTAACATGTGAAATGTCCGTAAAGTATCATCATATGATTGGCTTTAGGGCACATTTCCAACATGCAAGAGGGGTGTCATTCTGTGTGTTGTGGCTTCCTTCGTTCCCTATGTTGGAAAGGGATGCCTGGTCAAAAGAGAGTGTACGAATGGTGGAAACCAGCTTGACAAAGCTGAAGAGAGTGGGAATAAGTGTCGTTCCCACAGACGGCGCCAAATGTTGATGCACAAAATCAGTGAGGACTTTCGTACAACAGAAAGTGTGAAGTTTGTGACCTTCGCTAGATTGCTCCGGTCCCTAGTATGGATAAATATATAAATGGATAAAGATAGGGAAGCAAACACAAGATGTACGTGGTTCACCCAGATTGGCTACGTCCACAGAGTAGAGGAGTTCTCATTAATTGTGAAGGGTTTACATAAGTACATAGGTTCAAGCTCTCCTTTAGTGAGTACAAGTGAAAGATTTAGTACAAATGACATTAGGAAATATTCTGAGAGAATGATCTCTATTTATAGAAGAGAGTTTCTAGTTTCATTCTGACATTGACACGTGTCGTGTTGTGATTGGCTTCTGATGTTGACACGTGTCGCACTATGATTGGCTTTTGATGTTGACACATGTCGTGTTGGAATTGGCCTCCTGGTTGGACGGAAACTCTTCTAGGTCCTTGACGATATAACGTTGACCAGTGCTCAGTAGTTTCGGGATTGGTCAAGTATGGTACAAACAATAGTTATGATTTATTTTATATAAAAAGTTGAAATTGTGAGTATAATATTGTTATTTTTTTTAGTACATCGATATTTTTACACTAAGTATAACATTGTTAACATACACACACAATCTAATCTAGGTCTTGTCCTTATATTAAAGGCATGTTGGCTTAACAAAAATGAAAAAAAATGAAGGAATCAAAGAATTTAAAAATAAGGAAAAAAGGAAAGAAGATTGGATTAACCACTCTCCTCTAGTTGATTTGCTGCCTTGTTTTTAGGTATTTGATTACGGATTTCAAACGAAAACTTAAGATAAAGTTCTCTCGTATCTTGATTCTGATACTCACATTTTCGTGATGCAGTAAACTCAATAATCAAAATAATTCTAATTTCTATAGCTTATAAGTAAGTAGTGACACACCGTGACCTGGAATTTTCACGCGTACACCCGAGTTCAAGACATGTTAACCAACACCTAGAAGGCAACGAAGCCATAAAACATAGTTGATGTGGAAAATGTGAACAAATTAAAACTTCAAATGAATATAGAAAAAGTGTGCAATGTGAGCATATTGGAACCCCTTATTACAAAACCACAGTGTCAGAGCATGGTGTAGTAAAGTAAAAGCATTCATATCCTCGATATGATGGGTAATTTAAATCATTTAAAGTAATTATAGTATAGTTTATGGGGATGATTGTTGGAAATGTTCCCTAAAACCAATCATATGATGATACTTTACGGACATTTCACATGTTAAACTAATCTAGTTTAATATCAAGGGCAAAGATTATTGTTTAAGCCGTCTCATATAAATGTTATATGCTTAAACGATAAGTCCAAGGAATATGTGATTGGGAGAATGTAATCTAAAGAAGTTAGATTCAAGAGACCATTCTTTCGTAGACGCATCCTAAACGTTCCTGATCATAGGATTGCCAATTGGGCATTGACAGTCCGTGAAGATCAGTACGTGTTATGTCTTCTCTCAGGGAGAGTGACTAGTCTCGAGTCATTGGTGTGTGTGACATCAAGACAAGCATGTAAGTGCTTAATAGTGAATGAGTCCACTGAACACGATCAACGAGGAGTTCTCATGCTCATGTCACATGAGAACTCATGGTTGGGATGATGCAAAGTAGTCCTTTGACCTGAGGCATCATAGTTGTCTTGTGGTTAAGTCCTTGATCTTTGATTATGTCAAAGTCACTCCATTAGGAGGGTGTCCACGGCATAGTTGGGGTGAAGCCACATAGCCATGGAGGCAATTAAATGCTCAACAAGGGGTCTCTAACCTTCAAACCGTTTGAGGGAGAATACTCTATGATATGATTAAGAATCTCTGGCCAGAGTATGAATGAGATTTAGGAAGTCGTTCCAAATCACATTCAAGGTAATCATATAAGCACATGAATCACATTGGATAGTAGACATGAATAAACTAAACTATCAAACTAAACAATGTGGTCAAGAGTATTGTATTAGAGAAAGACCGTATTGCATTTGTAATCCTAAACTGAATAGGTTCTCCACCTCTTCTGATTAGCTTGGGTAACCATGATATGCTGCTAGGTGTCACTCATGGTTTGTGGAAGCCCTAAACGTGTATAATCACTAAAGGGAGAATTGAAAGTAAGTTTCAATTCACAATCGATTTGAAATGGTTTTAATCGCCCACTACCTCGCGAAAAGGAACCTAATGGATCGTACACCGTGTAAGGTGGAGATTGAAGAAACAAAGGAGATGAGTAAGAATAATTAAATGGTTTAATTATTTATGGCAAGGATTAATTAATATGTTAATTAATCAAACAAATAAGTTCGTTAAAGACCACGGGTTTAGTAATGGGCCTCAAGGCCCAATGGGCTTCGAACGTTAAGCCCATTGACTTAAGTTGTATGACAACGTAATGACTAATAATTCACAAAGACCTTAAAGCCCAATGAAACCCTTAAGGCCGGCCATTTAGTTAAAGGAGTGGGTTTTGGACTTATTTACAAGTTTGCCACTCCAATGAATTATGGTATAAATATGACTTTATAGCCAAAATTGATTTAGGGTTTCTTTTAGGAAATTGGAGAGAACACAAAGCTCTCCTTTCTCTCTAAAGAGGTCGGCCCCCTTGGAGGGATTATCTAGCAATCCTACTCCTCCAAGGTCACTCATTTCTTCTCCAATCTTACCTTGGTGTGGAGACTTAGAGGTTCTCAATTTTGGGAACTTGGAGAACCATTTCATCCATCCAAATCCATAGATCTAAGATGCAAGGAATGAAGGCCCTCTCTTTGGGTGATTAGCCTTTGCTTATGCAAAGAGGAATCTACAAAGGTATAAATTTCTCAACTCACTTTGATTTGAGTTGAGTCTTGGTTCACCAATCTACTAGGCTTTGAATTTCATGGTTAATGTTTTGTTTTTGAGTGCATGCAGGCATGATTCCGCCTTTAATTGTTAATTGCATGCTATATGATGTTGATCAAATGAACATGTTTTTCACAAAATTTCCTTCAATGATTACTGGTGTCATATCCCACACTCGACTCCATAGTAGCACGATATTGTCCGCTTTGGGCCCCGGCCACACCGTCACGGTTTTGTTTCTAGGAACTCACATAAGAACTTCCCAGTGGATCACCCATGCTGGGATTGCTCTCACCCGAACTCACTTAACTTCAGCGTTATAATTGAATCTGAAGCCAGTAAGTCCCCAAAAGGCGTCGTGTTATATGGAGGTGGGCATGTACATATAAGGCACATCACCCCCTCTCCATTGGTCGATGTGGGATGTTACAAATGGTGCTTTGCAACCAAAGGTCATGCTTGAAGGTATCTTGTATGAGATTAGGTGATTAAAACAACAAATGAGGTCGGTAGAATTTTTGTGTTGCTCCTTGTGATTGTAATAGGGCAGCGCATCTAATAGCTTCTTTTGTTTCAAAAATGGGTGGCCTTATAGGTTGGACTTTTTTAGAGTCGGAGTGATTGCAACAGGACAGCGCATCTAGTGGCTTCTGTTGTTTCAAAAATGGGTGGTCTTCATAGATAGGACTTTTTTTATGTAAATGTCTCCATTGGTATTTAATCAAATCTTTTATCGTTTGACAAAAAAAAATAAAAGGGAAATTTTATTTGAACCCATGAAACCTCTTTCTACACCCAAATTAAATTTAAATTATTAGTTGTCTATTTTACCCTATTGCATAATTCCTATTCAGTACAAAATGAAATTAATAATAAAACTTGTTGATGCACAAAACCGGAGGGGTTTTGGAACAACGTAAATCCGACCATGAACCTGCAAGAAATGTAAATAACACAAGATGTATTGTGGTTCACCCCCAATGTTTGGGCTACGTCCACACTGATATTGTATTTCTGAGGGAGAGAGAGAGCTCTGAATATGAGAGTGAGAGCTATGAGAGGATGAGGGGTTAGGCCTAAGAATTGGCCTTTGAAGGTGAGAGTGAGGCCTCTCCCTAATTGTGAGGGTGAGGAGTCCTTTTATAGAATAAGGGCTCCTCTCTTATTACATATTTGCCCTTTCCTTTATTACATAATTACATTTAAGTCCCCGAGTATTTATATGAGATCTAAATACGGAGGCCCTAAGTATGGTATAAACAAAACTCAAATTTATCAATAAACCAATTAAACCCTACCATCACTTCTTTTTTATCCTACATTCATTCTGGCTAAAACCCTAATAGGTTTTGTAGAGAAAAACAAGGTTTTTTTTTCTTTTTCTTATTGATGGATGGTGATTTGAAGTTTTGAATCCTCCAACTAAATAATGGCTCAATTTATGAATATTTTGTTCGTTTGATTTCAATTTTTTAAAAGTCTAGAAGATGAGTATTTGGGTTTGTTGATCCTAACAACTACCAAGCCTACGTGGCGCGCAAGCCGAGTAATTAATAAGCTAACTACGTCTTTCAGTTGTGTACGGGGCGTGTTAACTCATCGGCCGAGCTCAGTCGGGGAGTAAAATATGTTGATGTGGCGTTGGGCGTGCTGCTGACTTTTTGATCTTGCGATTGCGACGGAGGAAGGAACACGTCTCAGCCTTTGGGTTGTAGAGCTTCAAGACAAGGTTGCTAGTTTTGCGAAGTTCAAATATCAAATTCGGCTTTCAATGTGCCAAATGTAGTAACCAGGTAACACCTCACTTCGCTGAGAAGGTTGATGCGATGACTTCTACCAACAAGGACTAGAAAATCCTTGTAAACAAAGACTTGGATAGGTAATTAGTCGGTCGAGAAGCAGTGTTGTTTATCCAAATTGAAGGTGCTCCTTAATCGGCTGATTCTACGACTCCAATGCTATTTATCCAAACGAAAGATGTCGTCGGTTACCTTCACAGTGCTGTTTATCCAAACTGAAGATCTATTGGCGGGAAAAAGAAAATAAAAATCTCAAGGTTGTTGAGAGGTTTCGTGTAGAGCGAGAGTTTGCACAGGGAAGTTTGTGTGTTGAATTGGAGAGGCCTGAAATGTTGCACGGTGACATGTATTTATAGCAACGATCCAGCTCTTGATTGAACTAGAGATGTACTCTAATAGGCGTCAGGCCGAAAGGAGACACGGCTGAGAAGACTTCAAAATGGTATCATAAATATTGGAGGTCCTTGAGGGAGAAAGGAAGCTCGGTGGTATCTATATCAGTATGTGGATCAACCTCAAAGTCGAGTACTCGAGCTTCACATATATGCTGGAACCTAGCCTTCATCCCTGGATCAGTGGTCTTTTAAATAATCTGCACGGCATCAGGGCAAGTTAGTGCCAGGTTAAGAGCCTCTTGACACGTCTTTGGTAAGTCGTACAGGTCATTAGTAAAATATTTATTGTGAAATGCCCGCATGTACTCCAAGGCTTCACCAAGAAATAGAGGGTGTAGATTTTATTAGACTCTTATTAATGGATATTGTGAAGGCAATAGAGGAAGTTTGCTTTCCGCTTTCTTCTTGAAGTGTTCAGAATGAGCTTTCATCTCCCTAGGCCGAAGAAGGAGTGTGATGCACTTCTTAGATTCTTCTATTGTGGTCTCAAAGTCACGATTGATCACCATCTTTCCCTGAAGTAATTCGACCATGATTGTTGGGGCTTGTCGGTCATCTTTGTTATTTGTTATTTCTTTCGGCTGCCATTTGGTAGCCAAGGTAGCCCGAGTCGTTTTTTGGTGAGCCATGCAGTTTATTTGTTGACGCCGACATTTCTGGGATTTAGAGAGTGTGGTATACAGACTGGTAGGAGAATTATAACTATACCACCGTTGGTCCATGGCTCAAGCGATTTGAAGGTTTTCTGGCTCGCGAAAGAACTCAAGTTACTAGAGTTGCGCGCATAATAGTCCTCATTATAAAACAATGTGTCAAAATCAAGGCGTTGTCAGGCTAAAAGTGGCCCGTCAATACATGTTTGAAGGCTAAGCCTATTGAAAACTCCCTGATGTTGGCCTACGCTGAGCACCTTTTGAGGTGTCGTTATGGCCATAGGAGATGGGTCTTATATTCTAGCCTACGGTGGTTTTTCCTTTGGCTCGGTGAAGATGATGTTTGCTTTACACTGACTACATAAAACCACCAGCCCATCCTCTTCCTTTTTGCTGAAATCTAACATGGGCTCGACGATAGCTGGTCCAGAAAAATCTTTAGGCGGCTCGTTTGAAAATAAATCAATGTTGAGTTGTGGTCAAGAGTTCTGCTTTGGGACGTGTTGCATTGGAATGAACTTGACCTTTCCTTTTCCTTTATCCCCAGGCAGACGAGCATCTACCATGTTTATTGTCACCGTAGGAAATGGGTCGATGTCGATGCCCATTTTCTTTTCTAGGAACTTGAATTTGCCTTTGTCAATCAAGTTTTGGATGACATCTCAAAGCACAACGTAGTTGTTCGTTGCATGCTTATCTGAGTTGTGGTATTTGCAATAAATTTTCCCTTTTAAGTTGTCGGCCTTGGGAATATGATGTCCTGGCTGAAGCTTGACAATTTTCACGATTAGTAACTGGTTGAAGATGGCGTCGGCCTTAGTTATGTCGAAGGTGTAGAGTTTTGATAATTTAACGACCGCTTCTACACTGCCTGAGCGGGTTTTGACATCTTTGGAGTTGGTGTGTGCCAATGCCTTGCATACATAGGGTTTATCAATCACGATCTCAGTCGTGTCTATGTTGACACATTGGGGTTCTTTAACTTCAACCGACGCATAACTGACTGTAGGGTTCTTATAGATCGTCCCTCGAGATGAGGACTTTGAGATCTTTTCTTGTCGGAGTAGATAATCATATTGTTCAATGTGTTAAGCCAACTCATACATATCTCGAAAATTTACCCCCAGTAATTTTTTTTTGTATTCCACGTCTAGCCATTCAAAGTGAGCTTGACAAATTCGACTTCAGGGAGAGGTACTTGGCACCAGTTTCTGGCCTTCCTTCCTTCGACTCCTTAGGATTTTGGCTTTTGGGAATCTTTTGTAACTTCACTTGTACGTCCCTTTGCAAAATCAATGAAATGATCTTTTATTCTCGCATATCCTAAGTGACTGTGAACTAAACAAGTATGATCCTTGAGGTTGTATGCCTCCTTGCAGAGGAATTTATGAATGACAAACGGTACTTCCCAATTCGGCGACCATTTGCCGAACCTGGGTCTTTAATCCCTACGGGCAGCACAATTTGCCAAACCAACTCGCCCTCTCCGAATGTTTTTTGTCTGACTCGCTGATTATAAGCTCGCTCGGGAATCTTCTTCTGTGCCACCAATAAATTATAAGCGTCAAGTCGAATTTCTTCCAAGTCTTCTAACTCTTGTCTCATGGCCTGATTCTAATCCGCATTGAACAAACTACTTTGTTCGATCACTCGCAACGAATTTATACTCAGCTTCACTGGTAACATAGCATCGTGGCCATAGGTTAACGCATATGGAGTCATTCCGGTTGCCGATCAAAGTGAAGTTCAATAAGCCCACAACGCTTCGTTTAACTTTAAATGCCACATACCAGGCTTTTCTTTTACCATTTTCTCGAGAATACCGATTAAAACCTTATCACTTGCTTCGACCTGTCCATTCGCCTGCGGGTAATATGGTGTAGACTACTCGAGTCAAATTTTTAGATTTGCCGTGTACTACTGAAACCTGCCGGATGTAAAGATCGTACCATTATTTGTTATGATTATTTCTGGTACGTTGAATCTGGTGACGATGCTTTCTTCTACAAAATTACAAATTTCTTCAGATGTTAACTCAGCATATGACTTGGCTTCGACCCATTTGGTAAAGGAATTTGTTACGGAAGATGGTGCAATTTTGCCAATTACATTCATGGCCCATCTTCTGAATGGCCATGGTTCGGTAACTGACTGGAGTGATTCAGTTGAAACTCTCTGTATAGGCCCATGAATTTGATACCGTACACATCCTCGTGCGAACTCGATACAATCCTTCAATATACTCGCCCAGAAATAACCGTGTCGACGAAGCAAACTCGCATCTTTCGTCCAGACTGAAGAGCCCCGCAAATACCTTTATGGACCTCTGCGATTGCTTCAGCAACCTTCTCAGGGCTGAGGCATAACAGTAATAGGCTGTCCTCACCCCTTCGGTAGAATTCATTTTGGTACATTACATAATTCCTGGTGTGAAACCTTGTCTTATGGTCACATTTTCCATTGGGATTGTCAAGATACTGTATAATTGACTTTCTCTAGTCATCTGGCATTGCCTTGACTGCGCAAACCTCTATAGGGTCCTTCCTCTCTAACAACGATGGTAAAGACATGACTCGTGTACAGATCATATAATTGTATTGGAGAACTTGTTGATTAACTAAGGCCAAGTATGCTCGTCGTGACACAGGTATTTCTCGGAGGCTATTTGAGCTAATTTGTCGACGTCAGTGTTACGAACTCGTGAAATGTGTTTGAAGGTAATGCCAAAGACTCGGCCAAATAGCTGGCAACCATGTGATAGGGCGTCAGAGTACAACTCATCCAATGAAAAGTCCCATTAAGTTGGCTAATCACAAGTTCGAAATCACCGAGTATAAGGACACGAGCTGCCAGTAAATCGTGAAGGACACCAAGGCCGATGATGAGGGCTTCGTATTCAGCCTAATTATTTGTGCAATCAAAATCGAGCTTGAGAGAAAAATACCAGCAGCTGGGATTTAGGGATTGAATAACGATCCCAAAGCCAATTGAGACTGAAGTACCAGAACCATCAAAGTACATCGTCCAGTAATTGTCACATGTTTCTACCATGCCGATTTCCACATCATTGCCCCCAAAACTGTATGGTGAGGGATGTTGGGCCAAGAAATCGACCAACGCTTGGCATTTGACAGCTTTCTAGGGCACATATTGCAAACTGAATTCAGATAGCGCCATTGTCCACTTTCCAATTCGGCCTTTAACTATCGGTCGAGTAAGCATGTAATCCCTAAGTTTTGATGCAGTGAAAAATAAGGTTAGGCAGAGTTTCTCAACGATCGAGTAATTAATCTCTAGTGGGTTGAGATGTCAGCTAAGATAAAAAATTTCCTGTTCTCGCCCAACATCATTGTCTTGTGCGAGAAGGCATCTGATGGACTCCTCAGCCATGGAGATGTATAGCTTGAGAGGTTTGCCACGTCATAACGGGACAAAGAATCGTGATGAAGACCTTCATTTGTGTAAACGGGTCTTGGTGTTCGGCACGCCATTCGAAGGTTTCATTATCCTTAAGTTTCAAAAGCTAAGATAAGATTTTCATTTTTCCCATCGAGTTAGCAATGAATCGACGAAGAAAGTTAATTTGCTGAGCAATGATTGTAGTTGTTTCTTCGTAGTCGAGGGTGGAACGTTGTTGATTGCTCATGCCTTATTCTCATCCACCTCAATACCACGATGATGTACAAGGAATCCTAAAAAATTGCCGGCTGATACACTGAAAGCACATTTCGCAGGATTCATTTTAAGGTTGTGCTAACGCATATGTAGGAAGGCTTGTCGGAGATCGTCTAAATGTGTCTGCCGACATTCTGATGTAATTACAACATCGTCATTATAAACTTCGACGATGGTACCAATCAAATCATGGAATATAGTATTCATGGCTCATTGGTATGTGGCACCGGCGTTCTTGAGGTTGAATGTCATGACGACCCATTCGTATGTGCCAAGTGCCCCCGGAAAACAAAAAGTGGTCTTATGGACATCGTCTTTAGCGATGAAAATCTGATTATAACCAGCATGTCCATCCATAAACGATAAGATCTCATGATTTGCTACGGCGTCGATTAACAAATCTGAAATTGGCATTGGATATTCATTTTTGGGAGTTGCCAGGTTCAAATTTTGGAAATAAATACAGATACGCAGGGCACCACTTTTGTTTAATACTGGGATGATATTTGCCAACCATTCGACGTATCAAGCCGTCCGAATAAACCTAGCTTTTAAAAGTCGAACGAGTTCATCTTTTATGCCGAGTTGTACTTCGGTTGAGAATCATCGAGGTGGTTGGTGGAATGGTTTGCACCCAGATTTGATGCGTAATCCATGTTCAAACAACGTTTGATCCAAACCAGGCATCTCATGGTAACTCCAAGCAAAACAATCCTTAAATTCTTTAAGTAAATTACAAAGCTCGGTTTTCACATGTTAGGGTCCCAATGAAACCTTCTAAATACCATAGTTATTCTTTTGATTTGACCAAGGCCTTGGAGATCTATGAGTTAGTACGGGCAAGAGTAATTGTACCCAACATCACAAAAAAGATACCTGGGAAATGAAAGCAGAAAGAACTATCAAGATGCCCGAGAAACCCAAAGCAACCATAGTTAAAAGACTGGTATTGTGTAGCAAGTGCCAGTGTGAATGTGAGCTAGAAGTACTAGCATCAGGAGCTATTATTGATCAAAAAAAGAGAGAAAAAAGAACATTTCCTATAACCCCCAATAAACATGATCAACCTAACTTGGGCTAAGAAAGGGAAGGTAAAAGCTACATGGGAAGTGAAAGCAGAAAGAAGACAAGCTGACAAGCCAACAAAATGAACTATTAAGCTGCCGAGAAACCCAAAACAGCCATAGTTAAAGGGCTGGTATTGTGTAGCAAGTGCTAGTGTGAATGTGAGCTAGAAGTACCAGCATCAATAGCTATTATTGATCAAAAGTTGATAAAAAAAGAGACATCCAAGAATGTTTTCCAAAGGTTGAGAAGGGATTCTCAACATATGGGCTTGTAAGAAATGTTCAGAGATTACGAAGCCTCTTAAGAAGTCGAAGACAGTGAAGCCAAAATACAAAAATGGGCGGACATAAGATCTCCCCAGCCAAGTTATGTAGGTGGAGATGTCACAGGATAAAGGAGAGGAGAGTGAATCCAGTCACAAAAAAGAATCACGGCCGACTCAGGTGAAAATGGTATGTAGTTGGAAAAGATGGAAGGCCTGTCAAGGAGATGGGATCTTCCATGATTATGAGAGTCCAGAGGCAGCACAAAGCCCATATGAACTCACTCAAAGTCCCTACTACATCAGAAACCTCTGAAAATGTGAAATTTGAGAAAGTACCTCATGGGGGAAGAAATCACTTCACTCGAGAAGCAAAAAAGAGGTAAAAAGAGCTAATAGCAAGACTGAAAGGGGAAAGAGATCATGTGCCACGAAGCCCTCATCCAGGAAAGTACAGGATCTTGAGGAGAACTCAAGAAGAGATGGTGATGATGCCTACCCTAGGATGGAGCCTAGAACCAATATACTTTGGAACTATCTCACCTGAGAGGAGGTTGCCTGCACCTTTGCTGGTTTATACTCTTTGCGAATTTCCAAAACAAATGCCAAACTTTGGTATAGCTCAGGAAGAAATGTTGCCCGAGTTGATGTTACGAAAAGAGGCGCATGCCTAGTTAGATGAATTCATGGACCATATTGGGGGCAAGAAGAAGGACTTACCTGAACCTAGCAACTTCCATGTAAACATGACATATGTTTTATCTGCCATGTTTTGCACTGAGCCTGATCAACATGTGATAATGGAAGGTGATTACTTGGCAACAGAACCTATGATGGCACATGTTAGTGTTGAAGAAGCAGGAAAATAAGAGTCAGGCAGAATAGGCTTGCTCGAGCCCACAAATAAAGGGCCCAAGAGGGTATATTCAGATAAAATGGTTTTCAACCGCCCGAGTTTAGCCCTAGCTAGCCATCTCAAACCTATTTCTATAACTGCTCATTTGGAGGGAGTACCCTTCAAAAGGGTTTTGATTGATGATGGAGCTGCAGTCAATGTGCTGCCATATAAGCAGATGAGGAAGATCTTATCCCCCCCACGGATGTAACAGTCTCTAGTTTCTCAGGAGCTATCACCAAGACCCATGGGATACTGCCACTACAAGTTAACTTGGAATCCAAGGAAATTATGTTAGCTTTCTTTGTAGTAGATAGTACTCCACCTATGGAGCTTTGCTAGGAAGGGACTGGATTCACCAAAGTCTCTTTGTGCCATCCACCTTACACCAATAAGTGGTTGTTTACCATGAAAAAGGGGTGATGGGATCAGGAGTTTGGGAAATGGTGGAGGCCGAGTCACGACCATTCATCCCCATAGCTAATGTCGCAAAAGCTAGCTTTTACAATCCTAGTATTGGGATTCTCCAATGCTTAGGAGCTGATAAGAATGGCCGCCTGACTAAGTTGATGGCCCAAAAGCTTCTAGAACAAGGATTATTCCTCACCCGGGAAGAATGGGATACGCCCCATATTCTCCCAATTCCCAAACACCAGTAATGTTATAACAAAGAAGAAAGGACCAATTAGTTGCAGTGAGGTCCTTAATCAAAAGACTGTTGGTATATGGGAGAGAGAGAAAGCAAGAAAGGGAGAGCTTGGCCAAGGAACAAGAGGAAGAGGCTTCAAGCAGCATAAACAAAAGAAAAAAGAGTTTTTTGGGAGAAAGTTGGAAGCAGCCATACAAATGGCGGAATGTAAATATGACCTCGATAGACCAAAAGACTTGCCCAAAAATTCAGATTTGGTTGAATTTTTGTGCGCAGAACCTGACAAGCCGCCACTAGAGGTACAAGATCCTTTAGAAACCATTGATTTGGAGACTAAGAAAGATCCAAGGCCTATACAAATCAGTGGCATATTGGAAGTTAATGATCAGGCATGAATAGTCATCCTTTTACATGAATTTAAAGACTGTTTTCTTGGCATTACAGGTTTAGATTCAACCTTAGTAGAACACAGAATGCCTATTACGGAGGGGGTATAAACCTGTCAAGCAAGCACCACAAAGGATGTCAAAGGAGATCGAGGAGAAAGTCAAAGAAGAGATTGAAAAACTAGTAAGGGCTAAATTTATTAGGCCTGCCAAATATGTCGAATGGTTGACCAATATTGTACCTGTATTAAAGCTATAACTAATGCAATTCGATGTTGTGTTGACTATAGAAACATTAATGGAGCCACACCTAATGATGAATATCCCATGCCCATGGCTGACCTATCCTTAGATGCAATTGCGAAACATAAAGTTCTATCCTTCATGGATGGGAATGCTGGTTATAATTAGATAAAAATGGCAAAAAAAGATATACATAAAATAGCTTTTAGGTGCCCAAGCCATGTTGGAGCATATGAATACTTAGTAATGCCATTCGGGCTTAAAAATGCCGGTGCAACCTATTAAAGAGCAATGAATGCCATTTTCCATGATTTGATCGGCCATAGCATGGAAGTATACATTGATGACATCGTGGTGAAGTCTAAAACTGAAGAACAGCATCTAGAACATTTATAAGCTAAAAATGAATCCTAAGAAATGTGCTTTTGGGGTAAAGTCGGGCAACGTTTTAGGATTCCTTGTTCACCAAAGAAGGGTAGAGGTTGACAAGAACAAAGCTCGGGCAATAATAGAATCACTTTCTCCCACCAATAAAGTACAATTGCAAAGATTGCTAAGGAAAATCAACTTCTTGAGGAGATTCATTGCTAATTTGGCGGGCAAGATTCAGCCTCTAACTCATGTGTTAAGATTGAAAGACAAAGAAGAGTTTGAGTGGGGCCCACCACACCAAGAGGCATTTGACAGAATAAAGTCTCTCTAGTGCTCATGCCACCTCAGCGAGGAAAGCCTTTAAAGCTTTATATTTCTGCCTTTGAAAAGTCAATGGGAAGCTTGTTGGCTCAAAACAACGAAGAGGGGAAATAACAAGTGATTTACTACCTCAATAGAATCCTTACTGAGGTAGAAACAAGATATACACATATGGAGACATTGTGTTTGGCTCTATACTTCCCTGCCTACAAGTTGAGACATTACATGTTGCCTTGCCACATCAACATCATCGCCAAGACAGATTTGATCAAGTACATGCTATTAAAATCAATACTAACTAGGAGAATTAAAAAGTGGATTCTAGTACTATCAGAGTTCAGCTTTCAATATGTGCCTCAAAAAACGATCAAGGGACAGGCAATTGCAGACTTCTTGGCTGAGCACCAAGAGTCTTAGGATGAGATTATCAATATCCTAGGAACACTGGAAGTGACCAGTGTGTGCATCACTCCAAGCAAAGCCTTATCGGGCAAAGAATAATGAATCCAGCAAGAAATAAAAAGGATAGCTAGCCTCTGAATCACTTATTGGAAGCTATATTTTGATGGATCTTGCACAAAATGTTGTTGGGGCCAAGATTGTTATCATTGATCCCAAAAGAGTTCACCACTGTAACTCATTTCCTCTAGATTATCAAGAGACTACCGATAATCGGGTAGAGTATGAGGAACTGATAATTGGCCTAGAAATCTTGATAGAGTTGAGGGCAACTGAAGTTGAAGTGCTTGGTGATTCAAAGTTGGTAATCAATCAGTTAAATGGAGAATACAAGTGCATACACATTACCATGGGCGGTTATTACTTGGTGACCATGTAATTGTTGAGCTATTGAGGTATTGAAATATCAGTCAGCCATATTCCCAAAGAATCAAATGCAATGGCCAATGAGTTGGCACAATTAGCTTCTGGAGCACAGATCGAAGAAAGGAGTTTCAAGGTAAAGGTAGAAATACAAAGGAGAAATCTCCCATCTATCTTTGACAGAGGATTCAGCCTGGATGTGATGACTAAATAGCCGAAGATAGAATATTGGAGATCACCCATTATTCAATACTTGAAGGATCCATCATTCCCCACAAGTAAGAGAAGTAGACAACAAGCAAATAAATATGTCATGTAGGATAAACCTATGTTAAGAAAGACTCCATGAAGGAATTTATGGAGCACATCAAGCTAGAACTAAGATGAGGTAGTTGCTCAGGAGATATGGTTACTTTTGGCCCGATACGGAGAAAGACTGTAAAGCTTATGCCCGAGGATGTGAACAATGTCAAAGGCATGGACCTCTCCAACATGTGCCCTTAGTTCCCTTGAACCCTGTGGTCAAATCTTAGCCTATTAGAGGGTGGGCAAAGGACTTCATCAGGCAGATTTACCCAGCTTCTACCAAGGGGCACACATTCATAATTGTGGCAACAAATTACTTCACTAAATGGGTAGAAGCTTCATCTGTTAAAATTATCCCTCAATTGTGGTCAACAAGTTCATTGAAACCAAGATCTTACACAGATTTGGGGTACTCGAGACAATTGTTACAGATCGTGAGCAATCTTTTATTTCAAAAGAGGTAGAGGAGTTTGCAAGAAAAGTTCAAGATAAAAATGATCGAATCTAGTCCTTACTACCCCAAGTCAACTGGTCAAGCAGAAGCCAACAACAAGGTCTTGGTGAACATTATCAAAAGAATGGTGGTGGAGAGTCCAGAAAAGTGGCGTGAGAGGTTAGGAGACACTTTGTGGGCTTATAGAACTTCCAAGAGGGCAGGAACAGGAACTACTCCTTTTGCTCTAACCTTCGGGCAAGATGTTGTGCTTCCCATGGACATTAATGTAAGTTCTATTAGGATTCGAAACCAATTCAGGCTACACAGTGAGGAATACATTCAGGCTATATGTCAAGGAGTTGAAGATCTGGTGTAGAATGAATTAAAGCTTTGAACAAGATTCAAGAAGGGAATGAAGTTGTTACCCGAGCATACAACAAAAAGGTGAAGTTGAAGACATTCAAGGAAATAGAATTAGTATGGAAGGTAATTTTTCCCTTGGGAACTTAAGTTAGAGGCTTTGGGAAGTGGAGTCCTATTTGGGAAGGTCTTTTCATTGTCAACCAAGTACTGAATAAGGGAGGATATTACTTGGCTGATTTGGAAGAGAACTTGCAAGGGCATCTAGTTAATGCTAAGTTCCTAAAGAAATACCATCCAACTCTGTGGGATGTTAGAGATTGTTATATTGAAAAGGGTTAGTTATTTCAAGAAGAATTAAAGTTAGATGGTGCAATTAGACTTCAATATAAAGCAAGGATTGAGACAAGTAAAGGTAGGGAAAGAATTCATTTCATTTAATAAAGAAGGAATTACAATGGCCTTAGCCTAACAGATTTACATCTTCGCCTAAAGTGATTATTCTAGAATGGTAAGTTTGCATAATTGCAAATATCTTAGTAGGCTCGACCAAGGTAGTGTTGCTATTAACTAATTGGGACTCAGCGTGCTCCAATTTTTAATTCTCCTTCTACACTTCTTCAATTTGCTGATGAAGTTTACTAAGAAGAACTCCCTGCTCTGCCCTTAGCGCAGCTAGTTGCTCCTCTAACTTCTGGATCTCAGAAGATACTACCTTAATCTTATCATATGTGGCTGAACCCTTATCCATTAAGTGTTGAATGTGGGCAGAAGTTTTGGATTATTTTTCCTTAAAGCGTTTCACTCGATTGGCTTGCCTTTCAGCCTGCTGATGTTGGTCCCTCAAAGCCCTCAAGTTTTCGAAGTAAGAGAGGAATGACTCATACTGAACCTTTGATAGATGGTGAGCTTTGTGCAGTTCAGTGATGGCTTTCTCTACATCGTGAAGAGCTTTGAGGCTGAAGGAAGATAATAAATCCCTCCTTACCCATTTTTGAAAAATCCGATACTGGTCCTTAATACCTTAAGGCTTGGAGGGATGCCTTAAAGAACTCAGCCTTGTCTTAAGTTGCTCGAACTCCTTGAAAAGCTCGGGTAAGGAGGCAGTTGTAGGAGTAAGTACAGAGGGTAAGGGCACTTCTACAGCTTCTTTAGTAGATACAGCAATTGGAGTAGTCTCAGCAAAATGAGGCAGCCCCGAAGTTGGAGCAGAGAAAGTAGTGGCGGCAACAACCTTAACTTTCTTCTTTGGCCGGGGGATAGGGATCCATGTGACCCTAGAAGAAAAAGGAGGCCATGGAAGATCAGATTTGTATAACAAGGGTTGAGGAGACTCACCTAAGCCTTCTCCAATACCCTGTTGCACCCAAGGAGGATGAGTTAAGTAAAGAATCTACAATTCAGAGGGGAAGAAGGCAAAATAAGAGAAGTTAATATACCTGAGTTGAACTTGGAGCGTTGGAAGGAGGAGGAGTTGTTTCCCTTGGTTGAAGAAAGGAATCATCCTTGCTTGCTTGAGAAAAAAAATGGTGGCTGAATCCTCACCAAAGGCCTATAAAATCAAGAAAAAATAAGCCTCAATAGACCCACTTTTATAGAACGAAAAGAAAAGAAGAAAAAACCTCTATACCTTATCAGAACCCTCAGAATGAGCGGGCGAGCTTGCCCAAATTGCAGTTTGAGGAGCCTGTGGACTAGTAACCTCTGAGACCACAGGGATCTTAGGGACTATAGGATGCCCAAAAACAGACGATGTTGGTCGATGAGACTGTTTCACTGGGGAGGACTAAAAAGAAGGGTGAAAAGAAAATAAGTATAAGGGAGAGAGAAAGCTTTAAGCATAAAAATATCAAGATAAGGTACTCGCTGGATTATTGTCATCTTCTACGAAGTGCAGCATCTCCCTAGTTGAAGGATCAAACTGCGAAGTTAGAGTCACCACCAAGGGAGTGGAGCTTTGCCCGATAAAGGGTGCAACTGCTCCAACCTTAGCCTACGAAAGCAAAAGTAGAATGTTAAATCTCTGAATTGGGTGAAAATGCAAGTTTAGAGAATGAAGAAGAAATATACCTTGGAAGGTTTATCTTGAGAGGAGGAAGCATGCATTGGTCGGGCTGGAGGAGAAGAAGCCTCGGGCTGGGAAATCATTTCTTCCCTAATTTCCTATTTAAGGAAATCAGGCAGAAACTTAGTAAAAAGGAAATGGGGAAGATTTTGAAAGAGTAACTAAAGATGCAAGCAATACCTCCAGTTGTCTAAAGGTAGAATCTTGTAGATTCTTGCCTTCTGATGCATCTCGGCCCCTAGAGGATCGTCCCTTGAAACAATAGTAGGCTTCTTGGTTGCTTAAGGCCCTAAAATTGAAGAAATAGAGTTGTCAGCTCTCAACAGGAAAAAAAAAGGGTTGAAGCAAGATTCACTTACTGAAAGTTTTTTGTTTTTTCTAGCTTGCCTCAGCCATTGAACTAGAAAACTTGCAGGGTTTGGAAGTCTGAGCTCTTGTCTTCTTCTTGGTGGGGGTTGCCCGCAGACTAAGGATGGAGAGTTGGCCAACAGTTGCTTTTCAGGCTCAGACTCTGAAGTCTCCACTACTGTTGCTCGAGTCCGATGTGTTACCCGAGTCTCTACTGCAGCCTCGTCCTCACTTTTTAAGTCTCCAAGCAGCTTAGAGACATCCCCGCCTTTTCCTACTTCTTACCTCTCGGCTTCAGTCGCAGCTTCTTGAAGCACAAAGGCATTTGCAACATCCTCATCATGCCTAACTTCTATCTCTACAAGGTTGCCTTGGTATGCAAGTGTGAAGAAACCAACAAAAGTATTAGAAGAAGGCAGATTCATGAAATTTCAAAAAATTACAAGTTAAGGAAATAAAGGATACCTATCAGAAGTAGCTGGTTCTTCTTATGAATCATCTCTTTCCAATCTACAAGTTCACTAGGCTTTAGATAAGATTTGAGTGAGTTGCTTAAAGTGGCGGTCGTGCGATCCCTTGATATAAGAGCCATAGGTTTGTGGGCAACCCTTTTGGATTCCTATACCGTGCATCATCATCCATGGTCCCTTCATTGACTCATCTGTTGCATCATTCCACTTCCTTTCCTTTTTCTACCATGTGCACAATATCCTTTCACCTCCTTGCACTCATTGATTCACCACTTACTCACCTTTCCACCCATGCCATGCATAATCACCCTTGTCCCCTTCATGCACCAGATTTCTTGCACTCATTTCATGCACCATTACACTCATTATCCACCCAAGTCGTGCACAACCCTTGTCTTTTTCATTATTTCTGATTTCATGCATCAAAACATTGAATCATTGCACTTAATTGCTGCACATTTCTTGTCCTCTTCACCTATCAGATTTCATACAACTTTTACCTCCACTACATGTACTCATTGATGCACCATCCACCACATTTGGAATCCCATGCCGTGCATCATGAGTCTTGCTGCACTTTTGACTCATTTTTGCACCATTCCACCTCTCTTTCCTTTCTCTACCATGTGCACAATCATTCATGCTCCCATGCTTGGCATCATTCCTTCATTTTTACCCTTGAATCATTGCAAACACCACCAAATTCCCTTCAATGCCGTGCACTTCCTCTATAAAAGGAAGTGTGTGTGGCAGCCATATAGTTTAGTTTTCGCTTGATCATTCATCCCCATCTCAATACAACCTTCATCCAAACACATCCATTCATCTTCACATCCATTCCTCCATACAGACAAACCTTCAAACACTCACCAACACCTTGTGCCGTAGCAAAGGAAGGGAAGGAAAGTGCTTGGATGTGCTTGCTATCCAACTTGGATCGTTGGAGCGTTTAGGTGTTTTCTTTCTTTTGTTTTCAATGTTTAAATTCATTTCCTTTCGTTTTGTTGTGAATATGAGTGGCTAAACCCCTCTTAGCTAGGGGTGATTTCAAAGCCATCATTATGTGTGTATTATGACTTGATAAATTCCAGTTATGAACTCTTAAGTCGTGAATGCAATTGGCTTAACTATTTGATTGATAACTTATTTGTATTTGTTAATTAAGGGTCGACACTTAATTGGCATGCATAAATCTG
This sequence comes from Malus asiatica, assembly GCA_033882615.1. NCBI lineage: Eukaryota > Viridiplantae > Streptophyta > Magnoliopsida > Rosales > Rosaceae > Malus > Malus asiatica. The sequence goes on along the minus strand of CM066503.1, from coordinate 41,332,363 downwards.
TTGCTAGAATATAAGGAAGTTTCACATAATCGTTACAAACTTATATTCACATGTAGTGAAGGTCGCTTATAAACGATTGCGTTAAGTTCAATTCCTAGCATGAGTGACATGATGTCATAATTGCAAGTGCTTTGTCAATGCTTATGATTTTCATTAAACATAATGATCTTTGATTGTATGTCTATTATGATGTCATGTAGGGAACTTTTGAAGAATGTTTTGGGTTGTCGAATGATGTCATCCAATCCAATAAAACAAGGAAAATCTGAGAGTTAACTAGTGATGTCACGGTTAATTTGGAGCATTGTCATTCATAATTCAATAAAGTAGTAACTGGAAATCGAGTTGTTTGCATACATATCATGTGTGGAGAAAAAGCCTCTAGCTATCCCATCCATCATCTTATTTCTCACATTTGTTTTACAATCTGTCTAATTTTTCATACTGGTTTGTTTGTTTCAACTTCATCCAAATCAAAACCTCCCTTTTAGTTTCTTGTTTCAAAGTGTTTCAAATTTGTTTTAGTTTGTGTTCTTAAGTGTTTTGATTCAAGTAAAAGTCAATTTTCGTCCAAAGTCATTCCTAGTGTCTAGTTTAAGTTTATTTGGTTGTTTTAAGCTGTTTTGAGTATTTTAAGTTTGCTTTGAGTCTTGTGAGTCTTGTTAAGTGTTTTTAAATTTAGTTTTATGTTTTTGAGTCAATTTAGAGGTTATTAGCAAGCCCTCATAATCCCCGGTATAGAACGATCCGTACTTATACTTGTACTACAATTGTCAAAAGAGGGTTAAATTTGTGTGTTAAGTTAATTTTCGCATCAAGTTTTTGGCACGGTTGTCGGGGATTAACCCTTATTATTTCTTTTTGTTTATTTTCATGTGTTTTTGTTCCTAGTTGTTGATTTTACTTGTTTTCTTATTTTCGGTGGTTTATGACTCGAAGTTCTCAACCTGTTCATAAGCACATCTTCGACTTTAATGACGATTTTGAACGAACTTTGAGACGAGCAAGGAATCAACAAGAACCCCAATCATCTCAACCTGCACTAGGTCTTGAAGAAGACAAAGTGGAAGAGCAAGAGGAGGCCATAACAAGGACTTTTGAAGAAGTCCCAGATATGGCAGTAGACAATCGAACAATCAAGGAACTTTCCGCTTTGGGATTGGACAATGCTCTACCTTTATGCATTCAATATCCAAGGACGGCCCAAAACAAGACCGACGAGTTCGAATTAAAGTCCAATTTATTGCACCATATTCCTAAGTTCCATGGGTTGTCCATGAAAGATCCTAATAAACATTTGAAGGAGTTCGAGGTTGTTTGTTCGAGCATGACCCCTTGTGAATGTTGATGGGAGCATTCTGAAAATGAAGGCTTTTACCTTTTCTCTCTTGGAAAAGGCTAAAGATTGGTTGTATGAGCTGGCCCCCGGAACTGTCACATCATGGGAGAGTATGAAACGGGCATTTTTGGAGAAGTTTTTCCCAACTTCTTGAGTCATTCTACTATGCAAAAGGATTAGTGGCATTCAGCAAAACCAAGGTGAATCCTTTCCCACTTACTATGAGGGTTTTAAAACCCTTGTTGCTTCATGTCCACAACACCAGATGAAAGATGAGCTTCTTTTTCAATATTTCTACGAAGGGCTTCTACCAATTGAATGCCAAATGCTAGACACCTCAGCGGGAGGAGCTTTGGTGGACAAAACACCCATGCTGCGAAAACCTTAATTGCTAACCGAGCATTGAATGCTCAACAATATGAAGGCGTAAGTCAAAGAGACAACCCACGGCAGCAACAAGTTAATGAGGTAAGTGCTATTTCCGAACTTCAAAATCAAATGGCTAATCTTACTACTCTTCTTTCACAGGTGGTTGAAAAAACAAAAAAACAAAGTGTAGCTCCTTGTGGCGTGTGCTCAATGAATGGACATCTCACGGATAAGTGCCCTCAATTGATCGAGAACGGAGGGTGGGAATCTGCCAATGCCGTGGGTTTTGGGAGTCAAAACCAACCAAGGAATGATCCGTTCTTGAATACATACAATCCAGGTTAGAGAGATCATCCAAATTTCAAATGGAGGGAGCCCCAACAAACCCAACAACAAAGTGCATTCAGACAGCAACCTTCGGGATTCTATCAAACGCCGTATGCACCTGCACAACCCCAAACACAACCTGCCTGAAATAACTCAGGTTCGTCTTTTGATAATGCTCAAGTTATTCAGCTACTAACTACGTTGGCGAAGGGTCAGGAAAATCAAGCCAAAGATATGCACAATTACACCAAGGAAGTGCAACATCAAGCTCGAGAGGTGACTGAATTAAAGAGACAAATGGGACAAATGGCTGAGTTCATGGGGCAATTTAGTAGAGAACCAGGTAAGTTACCTAGTTCGACGAATGTGAATCCAAATGGAGGTTTTGAATCTGCCAAAGCCATCACCTTGCGAAGTGGAAAAGAAGCTGGATCTGATCCCAGCCCATCTAAATCCAATCAAAAGAAGGACAAAAAGATGCAATCTGAGGAGAAGGAACAAGGCCTGCCCTCAGCAAGGATTAAGCAATCTTTGCCATAGCCACCTACACACCCTAATTCGACCACCAAAGGTAAGTTGGGTTCAAATTCCATGACTTCTAATTCTATTCCAACCAATGCACCCTTTCCTCGCAGGTTTATGCAATCAAAGAAGGATGAGAGTGACAAAGACATCCTTGACACATTCAGAAAGGTGCAAGTCAACATTCCACTTCTAGATGCAATTAAACAAGTTTCCAAGTATGCTAAGTTTCTGAAGAAGCTGTGAACTACAAGGAAGAGGGCTTCGAACAATGAGATGGTAAGGGTAAGTGAGAATGTCTCAGCTGTGCTGCAAAGAAAATTACCTTCTAAGTGCAAAGATCCAGGCAGTTTTACAATTCCTTGTGTTATAGGAAATACTTGCTTTGAATATGCCATGTTAGATTTAGGTGCATCAATAAATGTCATGCCTTATTCAATATATGCATCTATGAACTTGGGAGAATTAAAAACTGATGGAGTGATCATTCAACTGGCCGATAGATCTAATGCGTATCCAAAAGATGTTTTGGAGGATGTTTTAGTGCAGGTGAATCACCTAGTCTTTCCGGCAGACTTCTACGTGCTTGAAATGAAAGACTCGAACCATTCCCCTTAATTACTAATATTACTTGGCTGACCATTCATGAAGACTGCCCATCCAAAGACAGAAGGATTCAAGGGAACATTGACCATGGAATTTGATGGGGAAGTTATTGATTTCAATATTTCTGATGCTGTGAGATATCTTCATGATGGTCACTCTTGTTTCTCTATTGATGTGATTGATTCTTGGGCGCAAGATTTCCTTGATGATTTGAGTGAGGATGCACGTGAAAAGACTCTCACGCAAAGATTGGACTCAAAAATGAAGGGTTAGCACTTAGGCATGCACACGACAACAACAAGGAACATCTTGCCGTGCCTATTCAAGACGAATTGGTGGAGATGGTTGCTACCCTAGAGTCAAATCTAAGGCATATTGGTAAGTCTCCTAACCTAATTTCAATTCCCAATTCGACTAACAAGTTGCTTCCTTCTGTAATCCAACCCCCTTCCCTAGAGCTTATATCATTGCCTAGCCATTTAAAATATGTGTTTTTGGGAGAGCAAGAGACGTTACCCGTCATTATCTCTTCTTCACTCACTGCACAAGAGGAGGACAAGTTAGTGAGGGTGTTTCGAGAATATAGAACTGCCATTGGGTGGACATTGGCTGATATCAAGGGAATTAGCCCTACCACTTGCATGCATAGAATACTCTTGGAAGAAGGAAAGGTTTCCAAGATGAAGAAGGAGAAGAATTCCAAGTCAAGAGAGGATTGAGACATGTTTTCCTAATGCAAAGAGGACTCCTAAGTGTTGTAGGACACAAATGAGAAGTTCTAGAAGAGTTCCCCTCCTTGCCGTGAGTTTCATATATTTCCTATCAGTTTTGGGGCTTTCTAGAAGCCCTATCCCTTATCCAGCCGCACCTTCTTACCCTTTTCCCCTTTCTATTATGATTTCTTAACCTTTTTCCTTGTGGATTTGGATTCTAGAAGTCCATATCTGATTCCCCTAGGGTTTTAAGTGCCTATATATACTCATATTAACCCCTAAATCAGATCACCACCTCTCATACACATTCACTCACTCCACAAATTCAGAAATTCGCCCAAACCCTCTCCACACCTTTGCCGCACCATTCCCTTCCCCTAAACACTACTACATCCCTCCATAACCATTCATCCATACACCTAAGGCCCTAAACCTGCCCCTAGACCCTTTGCCGCACCAAGGAGGAGGAGAAGGAAGCTTGGAAGTTCATGCCACTCAAGTTCACGCCGCTGGAATTTCTAGGTGTTTCTTTTCCTTTGATTTCAATGTTTAAATTCAATTCTCTTTGTTTTGTGCGTATGAGGAACTAAACCCCCCCCCTTGGCTAGGGGGGATTCGAAATACATGTTTATGCTTGCGTTATGAATTGATTACTTCTAATTGCGTTTCATAAGTTGTGAATTCAATTTACTTATCTATGTGAATTACATTGATTTGTGTGTGTTGGTTGAGAGTGCACGCTTAATTATCATGCATAAATTGAATGCTAGGATATAAGGAAATTTCACCTAATCGTTATGGACTTATATTCACAAGTAGTAAAGGTTGATGATCTCAATCGCGTTAAGTAAATTCTTGGCATAAGTTTCATGCAATCATAGTAACAAGTGCTTCGTCAATGCTTATGGTTTTCATAGAACTTAATGATTCTTGCTTGTATCTCTATTATCCAATCATGTAGGGGACTTGTGGGGAATGCTTTGGGTTGTCGTATGCAATCATCCAATTCAATAACGTTAGCTAGCCTTCCATCGATTGTTTTAAGCCAAATTCGTTTTACATTCTGTTTTGATTTACAAGTTTATGTTTTGTTTTCAATTTCGTAAAAACCAACTCCCCTTTTGTTTTCAAGTGTCAAATTAGTTAGAAAGTGTGTTAGTTTGTGTTTTTGAGTGTTTTGAGTCAAGTTAAACCCAATTTTCGTCAAAATCTTGTTTAGAGTCCAAAACTGCCCAGAAAGTGGTTTTAAGGTAGTTTTGAGTGTTTTTGTGTTATTTTGAGTCTTTTGGTTTGTTTTGGTGTTTTAAGTTATAGTTTCACATTCTTTGAGTCTAGTTAGTGTTTTAAACTTGTTTTTACGTTTTTGAGTCAATTCCAAGTGATTTTGCAATCCCTCCTAATCCCCGGCCTAGAACGATCCCTACTTACGTATTTTGCTACAATTGATAAAAAGAGGGTTTAATTTGTGTGCTAGTTAATATCATATCAAATTTTGGTGCCGTTGCCGGGGATTAGCAACTTTGCTAATCCCTTGGATTGTTATTTTCGTTTTTCTTATTAGATCAGATTCTTATGTTATTTTGTTTCTTGTTTTAGGTACTTGTTTATGACTCGGAGCTCTAATCCGGTTCACGAACATATTTTAGACTTTGACGACGATTTTGAGCGTGAGTTGAGACGTAAGAGGAAGAACCCGGAACCTAGTGAATCAAGTGCAAGTTCCGAGTCCATTTCTGAATTTGAAGAGGAAGTGGAAGACATGGCAACGGACAACCGAACGATCAAGGAGCTTTCCGCTTCGGGATTGGATAATGCCGCACCTCTATGTATTCAATACCCTAGGGTGGCTCCGGACAAAACTGCCGAGTTCGAATTGAAGTCAAGCTTGTTACATCACATTTCGAAGTACCATGGGCTGTCCATGGAAAATCCGAACAAGCACTTGTAGGAGTTTGAAGTCGTTTGCTCAAGCATGACTCCGGTGAACGTGGATGAGAGCATCTTGAAGATGAAGGCTTTTCCCTTTTCTCTCCTAGAGAAGGCAAAAGATTGGTTGTACGAATTGGCTCCTGGAACTGTCACATCATGGGAGAGCATGAAACGAGCTTTCTTGGAGAAGTTTTTCCCAACTTCTCGAGTCATCCTCCTAAGCAAAAGGATAAGTGGCATTCAACAAGATGAAGGTGAATCCTTTCCTACTTATTATGAACGTTTTAAATCTCTTATTGCTTCATGTCCACAGCATCAAATGAAAGAGAAACTACTTCTACAATACTTCTACGAGGGACTTCTACCAATTGAACGTCAAATGCTAGATGCCTCAGCGGGAGGAGCATTGGTGGACAAGACCCCTACGGCTGCAAATATGTTGATTGCTAATCGAGCGTTGAACGCTCAACAATATGAAGGTGTTGGACAAAGGAGCATGCCATGGCAACATCAAGTCAATGAGGTAAGTGCCATAACCGAACTTCAAAATCAAATGGCTAACCTTACTACGATGCTTTCTCAGGTGGTGGAAGGTCCAAAAGTCAAATCCGTAGCTACTTGTGGCGTATGCTCCATGCAAAACCACCATACGGACAAGTGCCCACAATTGATCGAGAATGGAGGGTGGGAGACACTCAATGCCGTGGGATATAGCAATCAATACCAATCACGTGGTGATCCTTTTTCCAATACTTACAATCCCGGTTGGCGTGATCATCCGAATTTCAAATGGCGAGACCCCCAACAAGGCCAACAACAAAGCGGATTTAGGCAACAACCCCCGGGTTTCTATCAAAAGTTGTTGGCACCACCACAAGCCCAAGCATAACCTGCCCAAAGCAATGCAGGTAATTCAAGTGATAATGATAAGATTTTTCAATTACTTACTACTTTGACGCAGGAAGTCCAAACTCAAAACAAAGAGAGGAAAATCCAAGACAAGAGGGTGGACAACTTGGAGAAGCAAGTGGGACAAATTGCCGAGTTCATGGGGCAATTTCGTGAGCAAGGAAGGTTGCCTAGCTCAACGGTGGTCAATCCGAAAGGTGGATTCGAATCTACAAAAGCTATGCATTTGCGAAGTGGGAAACAAGTCGGATCTGACCTCAAACCATCCAAGTCACGTTCCAACAAGGAGGAAGAGTTGAGAATTGAAGAGGAGGAGCAAAGGCCACTCACGGCCAAGGTGGAACCAAAATTGCCGCAAGCTACAAGTGATCCCAATTCGTCCAATTCATCCAATAAAGGTAAAAACGTGTCAAGTTCAGTTCCTACTAATGATTTTCCTGCAAATGTTCCTTTTCCTAGTAGGTTTAAGCAAACAAAGAAAGAAGAAGCGGAAAAAGATATTTTGGAGACGTTCCGGAAAGTTCAAGTCAATATCCCCCTTTTTGATGCAATCAAGCAAGTCCCGAGGTACGCCAAGTTCTTGAAGGAACTTTGCACCAATAGGAGGAGGATTTCGACCAAGGAGGTGGTCAAAGTAGGTGAAAACGTCTAAGCCATCTTACAACGCAAGCTGCCCCCAAAAAGCAAAGATCCGGGTAGTTTTACAATTCTGTGTGTTATTGGTAATTCCAGGTTTGAATCTGCCATGTTAGACGTAGGTGCATCTATAAATGTCATGCCATATTCAATTTATGCATCTATGAACCTAGGAGCGTTGAAAAACGATGGTGTGATCATACAATTAGCCGATAGATCTAACGCCTATCCAAAGGGAGTTTTGGAAGATGTTTTAGTGCAGGTTAATCATTTGATCTTCCCGGCGAACTTCTACGTACTTGAGATGGATGAATCGGACCATGCCCCTTCATTGCCCATCCTCCTTGGAAGGCCATTCATGAAAACTGCTTGGACGAAGATTGACGTCTATAATGGCATTTTGACGATGGAATTTGATGGGGAAGTTATTAATTTCAATCTTTCCGATTTTATGAAGTACCCTAGTGAGAATCATTCATGTTTTGCTATTGATGTAATTGACACTTTGTCGCAGGACCATTTTGACAAATTGAACGACGATGCACTTGAATTGGTCATTGCACAAGGCATGGACAAGCAAAACGTTGAAGCCACAACCATGAGAACCCACGGCATGCATGGGCATTCTTTTGACGTGCCCCCTAATGATGAGGTTATGGAGATGGTGGCTGCCCTCGAGTCATTGCCATCACAATCGGGTAAGTATTCGGACCCTATTTTAAGTTCAGTTTCGGTTAATAAAATGCTTCCCTCAGTTGTGCAGCCACCTACACTTGAACTTAAGTCGTTGCCTAGTCATTTGAAGTACGTTTTCTTGGGCGAGGATGACACATTGCCCGTCATTATTTCATCCTCACTCACGGCACAAGAAGAGAGCAAATTGGTGCGGGTGCTTAAGGAATACAAAACGGCAATTGGATGGACCTTAGCCGACATAAAGGGAATTAGCCCTACTACATGCATGCATCGCATACTTCTAGAGGAGGGGTCCAAAACATCCCGAGAGGCTCAACGCCGTCTCAACCCTCCGATGATGGAAGTTGTGAAGAAGGAGGTAATCAAGCTTTTGGATTGTGGAGTAATCTATCCAATCTCGGATAGTAAGTGGGTCTCGCTCGTTCAATGCATTCCGAAGAAATCTGGAGTGACTGTGGTTGCAAATGCCGAGAATGAACTTGTTCCTCAACGCATTCAAACCGGTTGGAGGGTGTGCATCGATTATAGGAAGCTAAACGCCGCCACGAGGAAGGATCATTGCCGTTCATCGACCAAATGCTTGAGAGGTTAGCCGGTTATGCTTTCTATTGTTTTCTTGATGGTTATTCTGGTTATAATCAAATTGTCATAACACCCGAAGATCAAGAAAAAACCACTTTTACATGCCCTTTCGGTACTTTTGCATATCGTCGCATGCCTTTTGGTTTATGTAATGCACCTGCTACATTTCAAAGATGCATGATGAGCATATTTTCTGATTATGTTGAGAAAATCATTGAAGTGTTTATGGATGATTTTAGCGTATTTGGTGATTCTTTTGATGGTTGCTTGCATAATCTGAGTTTAATCTTAAAACGTTGCGTTGAAACTAACCTTGTTCTTAATTGGGAAAAATGCCATTTCATGGTTAAACAAGGCATAGTTTTAGGTCATATAGTCTCTGAAAACGGTATTGAGGTTGATAAGTCGAAAATAGATCTTGTACGTCACTTACCCTCTCCAACTTCGGTTAGAAAGGTTCGTTCTTTTCTTGGCCATGCAGGTTTCTATCGTAGGTTTATCAAGGATTTCTCGAAGGTTGCACAACCTCTTTGCCATCTCCTACAAAAAGACGTGGCATTTGAATTCACCAAGGAGTGCACGGCATCATTCAACCAACTCAAGGAGTTGTTGACCACGGCACCCATCATTGTTCCACCAGATTGGAGTCTACCTTTCGAGCTCATGTGTGATGCGTCCGACTATGCTTTAGGAGCTGTTTTAGGACAAAGAAAGGACAAGAGGCCGCATGTCATCTACTACGCCTCACGGACGTTGAACGATGCACAATTGAACTACTCCACTACGGAAAAAGAACTTCTTGCCGTTGTCTTTGCTTTAGATAAATTTTGATCATATCTAATTGGTACTAAAGTAATTGTTTTCACTGATCATGCAGCTCTGAAGTACTTGCTCACCAAAAAGGAGGCCAAGCCACGGCTAATTCGATGGATGTTGCTACTTCAAGAGTTCGACATAGAGATTCGGGACAAGAAGGGAAGTGAAAACGTGGTGGCTGACCACCTAAGCCGAATGGTGCACAATAAAGAGGCCCTACCCATTGCCGAGACATTCCCCGATGAACAATTGATGTCCATTAAGGTTAGTGCACCTTGGTATGCCGATATTGTTAATTTTTTGGTGTCAAAACGTATTCCAAGTGAGTTCACTAGGCACCAACGTGATAAACTTAGGCATGATGCACGGTTTTATGTGTGGGATGATCCGTACTTATGGAAATTTTGCCCCGATCAGATTATACGTCGTTGTGTGCACGATTATGAATGTCATTCAATTTTGAGTTTTTGTCACACATATGCATGTGGAAGGCACTTTGGCACACAACGCACAGCCCTCAAGGTGTTACAATGTGGATTCTATTGGCCTAGTATTTTTAAAGATGCTAGAACTTTTTGCTTAACATGTGATAAATGCCAACGAATGGGTGGAATTAGTGCAAGGGACCAAATGCCGCAGGTTTCTATCCTAAATGTTGAAATTTTTGATGTTTGGGGTATTGATTTTATGGGTCCCTTCCCTTCATCGTATGGTTTCATGTATATTTTGCTTGCGGTTGATTATGTGTCGAAATGGGTGGAAGCCAACGCCACCCGGACTAATGATTCTAAAGTGGTTGCAGATTTTATTAGAACTAACATTTTTGCAAGGTTTGGAATGCCACGAGTGATCATTAGTGATGGAGGGTCACACTTTTGCAATCGGACCATTGAAGCGTTATTGAGGAAATACAGTGTTACCCATAAGGTTTCTACACCTTACCATCCTCAAACGAATGACCAAGCCGAGGTTTCCAACCGAGAGATCAAGCAAATACTTGAGAAGACCGTTGGGCCAACAAGGAAGGATTGGAGCTTACGGTTAGATGATGCACTTTGGGCGTATCGCACGGCGTACAAAACCCCCATTGGGATGTCCCCCTTTCGACTTGTCTATGGCAAGGCGTGCCATCTTCCCGTTGAATTGGAGCACAAAGCACTTTGGGCCATCAAGAAGTTTAACATGAACCTCGATGAAGCGGGAAGTCAAAGGAGATTGCAATTGAATGAGCTTGATGAGATACGGCACAAGGCGTACGATAATGCAAGCATTTACAAGCAAAAGACCAAAGCTTTCCACGACAACATGATCTGTGGGAAATCATTCTCAATTGGGCAGAAAGTGCTATTGTTCAATTCCCGTTTACGTTTGTTTCCCGGTAAGTTACGTTCTAAGTGGATTGGACCGTTTGTTATTACTAATGTTTTTGTTCATGGTGCAGTCTAAATCCAAAGCTTGAAAACGGGACAAGAATTCAAGGTGAACGGGCATCGTTTGAAGCCCTATTATGAAAACTTTGTGGAGCATGCCGTGGATGACATACCCTTGGATGCCGTGGGCCCTAGTAAGGAATGAATAAGGTCTTCGTCCGGCTGTACGACGTTAAAGCAAGCGCTACTTGGGAGGCAACCCATGCATTCAACAAAGGAAGACCGAGAAAGCACTCCAATTCCAGATTTGCGTTCCTAAACTCTTCTCTTTGTTGTTGATTTCGTTTCTGCCATGTTTAGTGTGTTCATTGCTGTTTGTTTGTTTATTTGTTATTTGTGTTAGTTTATGCTTGAAACATTGAGGACAATGTTTGATTTAAGTGTGGGGGGGGGGGGGGGGTAACCAAAGTGTTTTGATGCAAATTCGTAGGGTTTTGTCACCCATAATTTCAAATGTTGTTTCTTGCTGTTTTGAGGTGTTTTTAGGCTGTTTTGGTGTGTTTTAATGTGTTTGGACATAAAAATTCGAAAATCCCATAAAAATTTGAAAAAATGTTTGAAAAAACCAAAAAAAAAGAGTCGTTTTAAAGTTGTTTTGTGTGTTTGTTGTGTCTTAGGGTACCTTCCAACACAATGGTGAGGATTCGGTTTGTAATTGCATGATTGTTAAAGAGAGTTATAAACATGGATAAAAGTTTGATTTACTCTTGGGTTTATGCTTGGTTGTGGTTATAACTTATGAATTCACATGTAATCATAAAAGGAAAAAAAAATTAGTTTTTGTAACATGCTTGAAGGAAGGAACTCAAACAAATGCTACAACCTTGTGAGACTTGAGCCTAAACGTTTATTTGGAGAGTTAAAATCTGTGCATTCTTGTTTTCTAAAGTCGTTGCATGATTTCATTATTCTTTGCTTGGTTACTACTTAGAAGGCGTTTCATCATTTAGTTCCAAATGCTAGAACTCATGCCAATTTCATTCAAAACATGTTATTGAATTGCATAACACATATTCAAGATGAAGTTAGTAGTTACCACCATAGCCAAAAAGCCTTCATTCCATGCATTTGTGTTTGTAGGATTAACCCCGTTGAACCTTGTTTAGCCTATGTTTTCTTTGTTAACCCACATTATCCTCACCTAGCCTAGATTAGGACCATCCATACCCTTGTTCTTAAAGCATAGTAATGAATAACTCAAAATGAATTCCTTTTGGTCATTATTGGCAGAAAACGAGTGTGGGGGAAGTGAGTTTTGTTGTGGGTGTGCCAAAGTCTTGAATAAGGCACGAAAAAGAAAGAAAAGAAAAACTTTCGTGGAAAATAAAAAGAAAAAAAAAAGTTGTGAAAAGAATGAAAAGGAGTTGAAAATATGTGAAAAAGAGTTCTTAAGTGTTGTTTGTTGAAGGAAGGGTCCAAAACAGTGAATTCGGCCCTAATTGTTGTTGAATCTTCCCTTTGTGTTTAAAAAGTTAATTTCTGCATGCTAATGGGAATTCTGAGTACGATTTCATTGTTTTACTTACTATTGCCTTAAGAACGTTTGTTTTCCCTATCCTTCGTTGTTAGCCAACTCCCCTAGCCCCGTTACAACCCTTGACTTTAATCTTGAGTGTTATGTGGTTCAATTTGTGGAGTTTGAATTTGGTAGGTGCATATGGTGTCACTGGTTCTCGCATCTAAGTTGTAGCATTCCATTCATGAGATCATATTGATGAACATGCTTATTAACTCCGAAAAAGTGCCTTTCTTGTTATACATATATGTGAGCATTCGTTTTCATATTTACATCAATCTTCTCACATATAACTAGTATAGGGTGTGTAGTTAGAAATTCTGAGTGAAAATAGAGTGCATATCTAGTAAGGAATTGAGGAAATTCTCTAAGGCATGTTACTACATTCAAAACATCGTTTTAAGTGGTTATTTGTGAACTAATGAGTAGTGAATATGATTAAGTATGTGCTTAAGCGTAAAGATGGCTAAAATCTGTGGGAATGATGATTTTTAACATGTCATGTGCATTGGAAATCCCTGAGGCAATCGTTGGAAGGTTTAGGTTGTGTTTTACTTATTTTATTTCGTTTGTTTACTTTGTTTCGTTTTGTTTTGCTCGAGGACTAGCAAAAGCTAAGTGTGGGGGAATTTGATAGGAGCATATTTATGCGCCTTAGTTTAGCTTGTTCTTGTGCATTTACATTGTTTTTCCTTAGTTAAAGTAGTCTTTTAAGCTAGTTTTATGTGTTTTCAGGTTCTAAGGGCAAAGTATGCAAAAGGATGCATTTTGGAGCCTTTTGGAGCAAATTAGAGCTTGGAATGGACATCGTATGCTTGGAGCCAAGATGATGGACGAAATTGAAGATTTGAAGATGATGATTCCTACTTGAACAAGGTTTCCTAGTTGAAGTAGGAAAGTGTCTAATTGAAGATGAAATCCTAGTTAACAAAGGATTCCTAGTTGAATTAGGATTCCTAGTTGAAATAGGTTTCCTAGTTGAAGATGGTGTAAACACGGGAATTCCTACGATGAATGAGACAAGAACACGTGTACAAAATAATATTTGTATTAATGATTTAGGGGTTACAATCTCTTCTACAAATTTAGCCTCTGATTCTATCTTTGAAACGTGTAGATGTAGTGTTGTTGATCCAAGGGCCGTCGAGGCTTGATCTTGGACGAACGGTTGATGAGTGATGAACACCTTCTTCAAGGGCCGTCGGGGCTTGATCTTGAGTTGGTGGAAGTTCTTCAAGGGGGCGTTAGGGCTTGATCTTGAAGGAGGATTTCACGAAGAACGAAGAGGGCTGTCTTGATCCTTCGGGATTTGCTTGAGAGCTTCAGAGTTTCGAGGCTTCAAGGCTTTGGTGTGGTGTGAATTCTCTTCCAATTCGGGAGTAGAGAAAGTGTATGTAAAATCCTCCCCTTGATCCTTTCATGGAGAGGCCTATTTATAGGCTTTGAGAATGAATCACCACCATCCATTTGTTTTGGTGGATGTTGTAGGTGAATTGGTGGATTGTTGTAGGTGAATTTGGGTGGATGTTGTAGGTGAAGTTGGATGGATTGTTGTAGGTGAATTTGGGTGGAGGTTGTAGGTGAATTTGGGTGGATGTTGTAGGTGAAGTGAATGAAGGTTGTAGTTTTAATGCAATGGTCAACATTTATTTCACTAAAATTTCAATGTTTACAAATGTAATTTTAATGCGATGGCTAACATTTATTTCAACGAAATTTCAATGTCTACAAATGCCCCCACTTCAAGGCGCGTTGTATACATGTGCTTGTTACATGTAGAAGATGCGTTTTGAAGTCCCTTAATGCAGTTGTCGATCCAAGGGCCGTTGGGGCTTGATCTTGAACTGGTCTGGGAGTTTCTTCAAGTGCCGTTAAGGCTTGTTCTTGAATTTTGTTTGAAATTTCTTCAAGGGCCGTTGAGGCTTGATCTTGAACTGGTCTGGGAGTTTCTTCAAGTGCCGTTAAGGCTTGTTCTTGAATTTTGTTTTAAATTTCTTCAAGGGCCGTTGAGGCTTGATCTTGGATGAAATTGGACCACAAGGAGCTTCGCGTAGTAGACGATCCTTGGCTTTGATAATGGATGAATCGGCACGTATTTTGTTGTGCTTGTTGACTTTCCACAGGTTTTATCTTGAACTAGGCTAGAGGAGTTTTCTGGTTTCCTCCAAAGGACTTTCCACAGATTTAATCTTGAACTGGATTTGACTCAAGGGTGGTGGACACTTGATCTTGACTCAGGGTCATTGAGGTTTGATCTCGAACTTAAACACGACCACGAGCAGTTTCAGGACATGCATGCTTGGAAAGATCAAGGAAGTTCGCAGCATTTTCATATGAACCCTGAGCAGTTTGGTCAACAGTATGATCTTCGAGATTGATGGGCTCTTCTTCCAGTTGGTGACTTGATCTTTAAGGATTATCGAGGCTTTGCTCTTCGG